>CM057453.1:492195000-494695000 GCA_016271365.2 Neoceratodus forsteri
TCTGGGAGTCTTTCTGGAGGCTGAGATGCTGCCCTATTTGCAGACAACACTCTGCCCTGAGGGAGGAAGTTGCCTGTCTTCAGACCACACTGGACACTAGTAAGGGAACCTTCCCCCAGACCACACTGGACAGTAGAAAGGGAACCTCCCCCATCCAGGGAGCACCAGAGCCACCACCACTACCTCAGAGGTTGTGAAGAAAGCACAGCAGTTGGACCACAGTGGGCTCAGGGAGGGTGAGGATGGTGGAACAGAGGCACACCCAGTCAGTTGTTCCACTCCACAATCCATGCACCATTCTGGGGGAGCATAGCTCCCCTATGGATGCACCCGCAGAGGAGACTAAGGAGGCTGAGGACAACTGTCACAAGGGAGGCCCACAGGAAGGAGGCAGAGGACACCACAGGAAAAGGAAGCAGCTCCTGGTGGGGGACTCAATTATTAGGAGGATAGAACTGGGGGGAGCAGGGAAAACTGAAGTAAGGTGCCTGCCTGGTGCCATGGCTTGGAGGGACAGGAAGTGCATCCTCAGGATCATAAGAACAGCTGCACGGGAGTGTGAGCTGGATGTCATTGTCCACCTAGGGATAAGTGACTTGGCTCATCATGAGATTAGAGCAGTGCAGGAGGACTTTGTAGAGTTGGGGAGTGGCCTAAGACAAGTAGCACACACAGTATCCGTCTTAGAGGTGCTGCCTGTCAATGGCATGGGTGAGGCGAGGGTACTTTGCACCATGCAGTTTAATGAATGGTTGAAAAAATGGTGTGGAGCACAGGGGTTTGGCTTCATTGGGGACTGGGGTTCCACCTGGAGGGACACCAGCCTATACTGGCAGGATGGTCTGCATCTGTCGAGGAAGGGAACAAGTCTTTTGAGCAATCGGTTTAAATGCTTCATTGGCAAGCTTTTAAACTAGTCAAGGGGGGAGGCACTGATAAGCAGCAGGAAAATCCTAGCCTCTCCCTACAAAACAGGGTACTAAATGAGAAAAAGACCGAGGTAGAAAGGTCAGTGGGAGATGCTGCAACAGAAGGTAAAGCCATCAAAAAATGGAGAGCAATGAGTATCAATGCCCGTAGTCTGGTTAACAAGCTTCCTGAATTAGTGGCCTTGATGGAGGAGGAACATCTGGATATTGTGGCAGTCACAGAAACATGGTACACACAAAACCATGACTGGGACGTAAACATACCAGGATACACTATCTACAGGATGGACAGAGAGGGTAAAAGAGGAGGAGGAGTAGCTCTTTACATAAGGGAAGGAATCAAAGCAACAGAACAAAAGGGTAAACAGGGAGGAGGAGGAGAAGAAGCACTGTGGGTAAATTTGGAGACAGACAATGGCACCACAATCCGCACAGGGGTTGTATACAGACCCCCTTCTCAGGAGGAGGAAATGGACAAGGAAATGATAGAAAGTATACTTAGAATGGCAGAAAAAGGGGAGATATTGCTGATGGGTGATCTGAATATGCCAGATGTTAACTGGAGTGCAGTTGCAGCAGCCACTTCCAAGAGTGGGATTATTCTAGATGCCCTACAGGGGCCACGCCTTAGACAACTAGTATTGGAGTCCACTCGAGAGGAGCAATCTTAGACCTGGTTCTCTCAAATGGAGATGGAGAGAGGATCACAGATGTAGAAGTGGGTAGCCATCTGGGAACTAGCGACCATCGAACAGTATGGTTCATAATAAACACAGCAATAGAGTCAAGCCATACAAAGGCAAAAGTATTGGACTTTAGGAGGCTGACTTTACAAAATGGGTGAGTGCCTAAGGAATGCACTAGCAAATGGGCAGGAAGGAGGGTGGAAGAACAATGGGAATAATAAAACTGCCATCACAGAGATAACAAGCCTTTGTGTGAAGCAAATAAACAAAACAAAACGATGTAAGAAACCACTATGGTTCTCAAAGAAAGTAGCAGTGAAGGTTCAAGAGAAAAAGAAAGCATTCAGGAAGTACAAGGAAACACAGAAGGAGCAGGACAGAGAACTGCATCAGTTAAAGCAAAAGGAAGCTGGGAAGGCAGTCAGAACAGCAAAGGCCCAAACTGAGGAAAAGATAGCCAACTCAGTTAAGAAGGGGATAAAACCTTTTATAGGTACATCAGGGAGCGAAGGAAGACCAAGGGAGGGATAGTGAGGCTTAATAAAGGGGAGGGAAGGTGGGCAGAGGGTGACTGTGAAAAGGCAGAGATACTAAACAAATATTTTTGCTCAGTATTTACAAATGAAGAGGGGGAGGTACCTAAAACAAACAGTAGAAACACTCTGGATACAGAAGTTGATACCAGCCCATTTACAGAAGAAAGGGTTCTGAAAGAACTCTTAAAACTGAAGGTGGACAAAGCAACAGGGCCTGATGGGATTCATCCCAGAATTCTAAAAGAACTAAGGGTAGAGCTAGTGACACCACTGACTACCCTCTTTAACAAATCATGGGAGGATGGGGTGGTACCCAAGGAGAGGAGGAGGAGGGCAGATGTGATTCCCCCTTCACAAAAGTGGGAGCAGGGCAGAAGCAGGAAACTACAGACCTGTTAGTTTAACCTCAGTGATAGGGAAAATGATGGAATCACTTCTGAAGGAAAGAATTGTCGAGTATCTAGAGGCCGGAGGGGCACAGGACCCAAGGCAGCATGGATTCACAGTGGGAAGGTCATGCCAGACGATCTGATAGATTTCTTTGACTGGGTGACCAAAGTAGTAGATCAGGGAGGGGCTGTGGACATGGCCTACCTAGACTTTAGCAAGGCATCTGACACAGTCCCACACAAAAGATTAATATACAAGTTAGCCAGCCTGGGAGTGGGTCCCAAGATGATAGCCTGGGTAAAGAATTGGCTGGAGAATAGGACACAGAGAGTAATAGTAAATGGAGTCCACTCTGAAGAAAGTGGGTTACTAGTGGGGTACCACAGGGTTCAGTATTAGGACCGGTCCTCTTCAAGGTCTTTATAAGCGACATTGCAGAGGGACTGGAAGGAAAAGTATGTCTCTTTGCAGATGACACAAAGATCTGCAACAGAGTTGATGCACAAGGTGGGGTGGAAAGGATGAGAAGGGACTTGGCATGGTTAGAGGAATGGTCAAATGTATGGCAGCTTAGATTCAATGCTAAGAAGTGCAAGGTAATGCACCTGGGAAACAAAAACCCAGGGGAAGAGTACACAATGGGGGGTGAGATACTAACAGCAACAAAAATGGAAAGGGACCTGGGGGTAGTCATATCAGATGACCTAAAGGTGGGCAAGCAATGTGAGAGGGCAGCAAGAAGGGCTGGGGAGATACTGGGATGCATAGGGAGAGGCATCACCAGTAGAAAACAGGAAGTTATTATCCCTCTGTACAGACAGCTGGTGAGACCCCATCTGGAGTACTGCGGGCAGTTCTGGAGACCCAATCTCCGCAAAGACATAGACAGGATGGAAGCCTGCCTAGAGGGAGGGCACTAAAATGGTGAGTCTGCACCGGAAGACATATGAAGAGAGACTTAGGAGCTTAATATGTATAGCCTCGAGGAAAGGAGGGAATGGGGGGCATGATAGAAACTTTCAAGTACCTCAAGGAATCAACAAAGTCCAAGAGGGTAGCATCTTTCAAAAAAGAGCGGCAAGAACAAGGGGCACAATTTGAAGGTAGAGGGGGCAGCTCAGAAGTAATTTAAGGAAGTATTTTTTCACAGAGAGGGTTGTGGATGCATGGAACGGCCTTCCGGAGGAGGTTGTGGAGTCAAAAACAGTGGTGGAATTCAAGCATGCATGGGACAGTCGTAAGGCAATTCTAGGGGGTGGAGATAGGAAGAAGTAGGCTACTGGTTAACTAGGATCTGCAGCTTATCCATTAGGTAGGGAAATGGGCAGACTGGGTGGGTCAAGCAGTCCTTATCTGCCATCAAATTCTATGTTTATATGTTTCTATTTTCAAATCCTGGCCCAAATTTGTTTTCGCACCTGTGGTGTGAAATAAAGTTTTGATGCCAGGGAATGACATTTTCCATGGGGATTTTATAAAATTTTCACTACCAGGTTCTTGAGATGGGATAATAAGAAGGCTATATAGACAAATATTTAAACTGATATGTGATGGGGAGGGGGGAGGGATGATAAACATAAAACCGGGGGATCAATGCACCAACATAGCAAATTCAGAATGTATAGCAGAAAATCAAAGCTGGAAGTGCTTACTATTAAATATCAGAAATTTAGTAAGCAAAATGGACAAATTAGAGTACATATTAAAACAAGACAATATTCAAGAATGCACAGTCATGGAAACATGGTGGCAGGCCCAGGACAGTTGGGGGAGAAACATTCATGGTTACCACCTGTTCAGCAGAGAAAGAGTAAATAAGACATTCTGCAAGTACAGTATTAATGCCTAAGCTACTGTTATATACTGTGCCACCAACCAGGATGAAGCACTCTGTGATAACTGATACATCTTCTTGTTTGTCAAATTACAGTAACTGCCATTGGATTACATTGTGTTCCTGCAGGATCTTGCAAGATATAATTGGCAGAAACTGCAATAAGAGCACATCATCTTGACAAGCTGCACTGTATAGGCTGTCACTACTGATATGTAAGATCTTTGTGATGCAAGATTGTATCACTGAGTGTGCAGTGATAAAATAACTACACATATGATACTGAGCTATATATAATGCCCAATCACTTCTGATGCAGCATGTAGTATCTGTGCGATGTAGGTAGATGTCACTGATACTAGCAGCACTTACATGGCTAGTTCTGAATACTGCTATATGCCTCATTAAAAGGAACATAAAAATCTTTTTTTTTCTATAAATATTTGTTTTTATTTAAGCACAATGCCAGCTAACTGCAACACAACAAGCCTGGTCAGCTGTGATAACTGCTTCCAACTCCCAAGGCCTGCCTAAGTGCCAATTAAGCAATAAGGCATAACAGTGCATGTGTAGGGTCACCACCTTTGGATGAGGTAAAAACCGGATGCTAAACCACACCCCAAATTTGCCCTCTGGCTCCATTCCCTTTTTATGACTGGCGAGTATACTGCTTCTTCCCCAAAGTCATTTGTAATGTTGGAATAGACATTACTAGTGACTTTTTATACTGTTATTTATTTGATTTATTTATTTGGTTATTTATTTTTATTATTTGACAATCAGATTAACTCCCATAGGCCACATAGCACATTTTACAGGAGTGGCCCAGGAGCACAGGAAGGTTAAGTGACTTGCTCAGGATCACACCGTATGCAAGTGGAGGCTGTAGGAATCAAACTTGGGTCTGCTGAAAGTGCAAAGCTCATTCACAGCTTATTGCTCAGCCCTCTGTTAAACACTCTCCCATTTTCCTTTCCATGTCAGTTATGTATTCTGATGCTTTGACCAATTTTTGATAACTCAATTATTGGTGCTTGTGACACTGCACTATGTTCTCCTTTACCTCAGCAGCTACTGCTGTTTCTTTCCATATTTCTAAGACATTCCACAATTTCAGATACACAATTCCATGCTGTTTATCTGAATGACCTGTACAAGTGTAGCTAATATCATGGAATGTTCAGGTAATACGACAAGTCTGGTCAGCTGCTATAACTGCTTCCAACTCCCAAGGCCTGCCTAAGTGCCAATTAAGAAATAAGGCATGACAGTACATGTGTAGGGTCACCATCTTCAGAGTCAGTGGCTCAGTAGGTAGTACACTCACCTCTAAAACCGGGATATCAGAGGGCTGTGGGTTCAGTTCCCACATCTGGCACTTGGGTTAATATCCCAGTACTGACACGGTAGTGCAGCATGAGAGGGGTGCTGCACTTCTGAGGTGCCGTCTTTTGGATGAGACATTAAACCGAGGTCCCATCTGCCTGGATTGGTGGTAGTTCAGGTGGATGTTAAAGATCCTATGGCACTTATCGAAAAGAGTAGGGGAATTTTTTATTTAAATCATAAGAGACAAATAAATACAAAGCAGTATTACATCATATAAACTCATAATAAGGAAAATCAAGAACATAAACATTCCATCATATATTAACTCGAACTTAACCAAACCCCCCCACTAAAAGAGCAGGGTTTTAATCAAAACAAAATCATAACAAAACATATACCAATCAGTATTCCATCATACAAAACCATAATTAAAGAAAAATTTCAAAAAATATAAAGAAGTATTAATTCATACAATTTCCCCCAACATAAAATGAACATTTTACCTAACCTCCTCCCCCTTTTTTAAAAATGAAACAATTTTTCTATATACAATCATATAAAAAGGAGAACATTTACATAGTACCATATTATGTCATACTATGCACTATAAACATAGATAAAATTCACCATTTACAAAACCCTTTTGTTGCCTTACCCGAAACCCTGATACTAAGTATACTGTACTTTAAGAATACAAACCCTTTTTCATATAAAATTCCCTAAAAATCCACCAAATTAAAATAAAAAAAAAACTAAATATGGCCCAGATTACACCAAAAAGTATTCCAAATTTCCGGAGCATAAGATAATCGCTCTGCCTGTTTCCATTTAGTTAAATCCATACATATTAAGTGAAAAAGCTCTAGAGGGGAAATAAATTGCTGTTGCAATTCCAAATGGCACCTACCAATCCACAACCAGTATAAAAAATGCACATAAATAACTCTCAATGTACCATGATGTATAATACTTAATAAATGTGGTACAAATCCATAGTATAATAAGTGAGGGTTTGGAGGAATTGTACCCAACCATTTCCATCTACTCTTTACAATATCCCAGAAATGAACAGCATATGGACACGGAAAATATAAATGGTCCATTGTCTCGATTTTTAACGTACAAGAATCTCTAGGACAATAACGCTCTGTCAATGCTTTATGTTTATGATTTCCTTTGACAGTTATATGACCATGTATTCCCACCCACACTGTATCCCACATACGAACAGGTATTCGAATTTCAGTTACATAAGCAGACAATTGTTTCTGGTCTAGTTGTGTAAAGCTCGTAAACACAGGTTCATCAAAACATCTTTGGACAATTTCTCTATATAAAGCCTTCATAGACAAGCGAAGTGAATCATCCAATTGAACTCCCCATTTTTTCATTGTGTCAACAACTCCATCCCACCTCTTTGCTAGGTGAGGACAACGTTTGTTTTTATGTAAAAATACATTTGTCGACCATTCTCGTAAACCCCCTTGTAAGGCTTCCAATCCCCATCTGGCCCATATCTGACCAGTACCCTTAATCAAAGGAAGTACATAATTATATAAAAATATAGTAAAAAAGAACACACCGGGGTGCAACATATTTAAACCCCCGGACTTAATTGGCTTATGTTTATTGTTATGTTCTTACTTAGAATGTATAATCTGTATTTTCTTTTAAATGTTCTGTGCCCAGAGCCTTCAGGATGGGTGTCTTTTAAATAAATGTTGCCTTGCCCTTTATAGAGGATATTGTGTTTTATTGGATTTAAATGACAACCCCATATACCTATAAAAAAAACAACTCATCAAAGAGGCCGCTAACTTAGGGTGTAAAAAGAAAATAGAACTAATGAACAAAAACCCTGGAACTAAAAACGTTTTTAACAAACAAATTTGTCTTTTTTTTTACAACTTCCAATAGTTCCGTGCATTTACCTTAGCATGTCCCAATTCCAAAGCCCTATTCCAATCAAAAGTAGCCATGTCCTCCCCTTCAAAATAGATCCCCAAAAAACGACAAGGGGTTTAGGAAATCAGAATGTTACACACTGTACCCCCTGGATTCTGGAACCCTAACACATCTAGACAAGTAGATTTTGCCATGTTCAATTGAGCCCCCGTGACTTTACCTATTTCTTTAGCAGATAGCATGCCATATGTGTGGAAACATCATCATGAATCAAAAGACAAATATTGTCTGCATATGCTAAAACTTTGTGGTCAAAAACTTTACCCTGACCTAAACCATAAATCCATAGTGAGTTTTGTATTAAATGAAGCAAAGGGTCTAACATACAAAAGTGGGCTCAAAGGATAGCCCTGTCTAACTCCCCTCCGAACAAAAACTTTTTGCCCCATCAAACCATTATCATATGGTTTAACATACGTTAGAGCATAGCACAACTTTATCCCTTGCATAAACATATCCAGAATTACATAAGCTGCTAAACAGTTCTAAAGAAAAGAATGAGAAACCCTATCAAAAGCTTTCGCTTGATCTAGGCTAATAATATACCCTTTACCCATCCCTCCTCCTCCTTGTGAATTTTTGCTATCTAGGATCTCCCTTAACAACAAGAGTGCCTCCATCAACCTACGCCCAGGAACTGAACAGAACTGAGTAGAAATAATGAGGTCTGCCATGACTGACACAAGCCTATTACTTAATAGTTTAGACAAAATGTTACAATCTACATTCAATAATGTAATGGGTCACCCGTTGTGAATATCTTCACGAACCCCTGATTTAAAGAGAAAAATCAAAAGTCCCTCAAACATAGAAGATGGTAAAAAATTTTGTAATTAAAAGAAATTATAAATTGCCAGAAGTTCCTGAGGAATAATTGACCATAACATTTTATATAGTTCCCCGGTAAGTCAATCAGACCCTGGAGCAATATTCCTTTTCAAAGACTTCACGACTCTATCCAATTCCTGGTAGGAAAACAGCAAAACTAAAGAAGCCTGCAATGCCAAAGACACATGTGGAAGCAAAGCTGATTTCAAGATTTGAGAATCAAAACCTGAATCAGGCACCGAAACCCCAAAAACTGACTGTACATGATGTTCCAAAACAGACATGATTTCACCGTTCTCAAGTGCTATCTCCCCCTGAGGGGTTTGTAAAGCATGTATTTCTCTTTTACCTCTTCTCTAACAACAGTCTAAAAAGGGATTTCCATGTTCAATTTTACCTTGTGTGCCAAAAACCTGTTCCTGATTTAATGAAAGCATAGAAACATAGAAGTTGACGGCAGATAAGGACCGCAAGGCCCATCCAGTCTGCCCATTTCTTTTACTACCTTATAAATGTGCCATTGGCCTTTGCTCTGTCAGTGGCCTATCTATTCATACACATCTGTATTGCTCCATTATGCCTATCCCATGCCTGTTTGAAGCCCTGCACTGTATTCATATCCACCACTTCCTGAGGTAGGCCGTTCCATGCATCCACCACCCTTTCTGTGAACATAGAAACATAGACTTTGATGGCAGATAAGGACCGCTTGGCCCATCTAGTCTGCCCATTTCCCTACCTACAGGACAGGCGGCAGATCCTAGTTAACCAACAGCCTATTTCTTCCTACCCACCCACAAGAATTGCCTTATGTCTGTCCCATGCATTCTTGAATTCTCCCACAGTTTTAGACCCCACAACCTCCTCAGGAAGGCTTTTCCATGCATCCACTACCCTCTCTGTGAAATAATACTTCCTCACATTGTCCCTGAACTGCCCCCCCATCTTTAAATTGTGTCCCCTTGTTCTTACATGTCTCTTTTTCTGAAAGATGCTACCCTCTTGGACTTTGTTGATTCCACTGAGGTACTTAAAAGTTTCTATCATGTTCCCCCTCTCCCTTCTTTCCTCAAGGGTATACATATTAAGCTCCTTTAGTATCTCCTCATAAGGCTTCTCTTGCAGACCCTGCTCCATTTTAGTTGCCCTCCTCTGGACTACCTCTATCCTGTCTATGTCCTTGCGGAGATGGGGTCTCCAGAACTGGATACAATACTCCAGATGGGGTCTCACCAACTGTCTGTACAGAGGGATAACAACTTCCTGTTTTTGCTGCTGATGCCTCTCCTATGCATCCCAGTATAGCCCCAGCCCTCCCTACCTTCTCATTGCTTGCTAACCTTAAGGTCATCTGATATGATTACCCCCAGGTCCCTTTCCTTTATTGTTGTTGTTACTACTCCCCCATTGTGTATTCTTCCCTGGGTTCTTGTTTCCCAGGTGCATTATTTTGCACTTTGCATTGAAGCCCAGCTGCCATACTTCTGACCATTCCTCCAACCTTGCCAAGTCCCTTCTCATCCTTTCCACGCCTCCTTGTGTATCAACCCTGTTGCAGATCTTTGTGTCATTGCAGCAGGCATACTTTTCCTTCCAGTCCCTCTGCAATGTCACTTATGAAGACATTAAAAGGACTGGACCCAATACTGAACCCTGCGGTACCCACTAGTAACCCCTCTTTCTTCAGAGTGGACTCCATTTACAGTTACCTTCTGTGTCCTGTTGTCCAGCCAATGTTTTACCAGACTACCACCCTGGGACCCACTCCCAGGCTGGTTAATTGACTACTAATCTTTGTGACTGTGTCAAATGCCTTGCTAAAGTCTAGGTAGGCCATGTCCAGCACCTCCCTGGTCTACTACTTTGGTCACCCAGTCAAAGAAATCTATTAGATTCATCTGACATGACCTTCCTGCTGTGAACCCATGCTGCCTTGGGTCCTGTGCCCCACTGGCCTCTAGGTACTCAACTATTCTTTCCTTCAGAAGTGACTCCATCACTTTCCCTACCACAGAGGTCAAACTGACAGGTCTGTAGTTTCCTGCCTCTGTCTTGCTCCCACTTTTGTGAAGGGGAATCATAACCACCTTCCTCCAGTCCTTGGGTACCACACCATCCTCCCATGATTTATTAAAAAGAGTAGCCAGTGGTTTCACTAGTTCCCCCCTTAATTCTTTCAGAATTATGGGGTGAATTCCATCAGGCCCCATTGCTTTGTCCACCTTCAGTTTTAGGAGTTCTTGCAGAACCCTTTCTTCTGTGAAAGGACTGGGATAGACCCCCCTATCAAGAGTGCTTCTGTTAATTGGATTAGGCACTTCCCCTCCTCTTTTGTGAATGCTGAACAGAAATATTCGTTCAGTATCCCTGTTTTTTTACCGTCCCCCTCTGCCCACCCACCGTTCATTCTATTCAGCCTCACTATCCCTCCCTTTGTCTTTCTACTCACTGATGTACCTATAAAAGGTTTTATCCCCTTCTTAACCGAGTTGGCTTATCTTTTCCTCAGTTTGGGCTTCCTTTGCTATTCTGACTTCCCTCCCGCTTCCTTCTGCCTTAACTGGTACAGCTCTCTGTCCTGCTCCTTCTGTGTTTCCTTATACTTCCGGAATGCTATCTTTTTCTTCCTGACTTTCACAGCCACCTCTTTTGAGAACCATAGTGGCTTTTTCTTTCATTTTGATTTGTTTATTTGCTTCACACAAAGGCTTGTTGCCTCTGTGATGGCAGTTTTGATGATTCCCCATTGTTGCTTCACACTTCCTTCTAGCCTGTTTGCTAGTGCTTTTCTGAGGCACTCTCCCATCTTGCCAAAGTCAGCCCTCCTAAAGTCCAGTACCCTCACTTTTGTATGGCTTGACTCTGTAGCTGAGTTTAATGTGAACCACACTGTTTGATGGTCACTTGTTCCCAGATGGCAACCCACTTCTAGATCTGAGATCCTCTCACTGCCCCCGTTTGAGAGTACGAGGTCTAAGATTGCTCCCTCCGGGTGGGTTCTGAAACTAGCTGTCTGAGGCCTGCCACTTGTAGGGCATCAAGAATGGCCCTGCTCTTGGATGTGGCTGCAGCAAATGTGCTCCAGTTAACATCTGGCATATTCAGGTCTCCCATCAACAGTATCTCCCCTTTCTCTGACATTCTAAAAATGCCTTCTATCATACCCTTGTCCATTCCCTCCCCCTGACATGGGGGTCTGTACACAACCCCTGTGTGGATTGTGGTGCCCTTTCCAGTCTCCAAGGTGACCCACAGTGCCTCCTCTCCTCCCTGTTTACTCTTTTGTTCAGTTGCTTTTATCCCTTCCTTTACATAGAGAGCTACTCCTGCATCTCTTCTCCCCTGCCTGTCTCTCTTGTAGGTTATGTACCCTGGTATGTTAACATCCCAGTCATGGTTCTCTGTGTACCATGTTTCTGTGACTGCTACAATATCCAGGCATCCCTCTTCCATCAAGATCACCAGCTCAGGGAGCTTGTTGCCCAGACTATGGGCATTGGTACTCATTACCCTCCATTTCCTGATGGCCTTACTCCTTTTTGCCCCATCCCTGTCCTTCTTGCCTTTGTCACTTTCTCCATTTACCCCTGCCCTTCTCCCTATTGACACCTCTATGTTGGTGTTTACCACACTTACTACCATGATTTTTTTGGGGGGGCTAGGATTTCCGTGCTCCTTTCCAGTGCCTCCCCCCTTGGCTAGTTTAAATGCTTGCCAATGAAGCATTTAAACCTATCTATAGTCCTGGTTCCCTCATGGACAGATGCAGCCCATCATGCCAGTATATGCTTGCATCACTCCAGGTGGACCCCAGTCCCCAATGAAGCCAAATCCCTGGCTCCACACAGTTTTCAACCACTGATTGAATCCCATAGTGCGGAACACCCTAGCCTCTCCCTCTCGCCATAGATGGGCAGCACCTCCGAGAAAGGTTACCGTCGTGCTACTTGTCTAAGGCCCCTCCCCAATTCCACAAACTCTTCCTGCACTTCTCTAATCCTTTCTTAGCCAGATCATTTGTCCCTAGGTGGACAATGACATCCAGCTCCCTCCCCTGTGCAGCTGCTCCGGCAATCCTGAGGATTCTCTCCCTGTCCCTCCAAGCCATGGCATCAGGCAGGCACCTTACCTCCCTCTCCCCTTCCTTCCCCAGTTTTACCTTCCTAACAATGGAGTCCCTCACCAGGAGTTGTTTCCTTCCCCTGTGGGGTCCTCTGCCACCCTTCTGTGGGTCTCCTTAGTGGAGGTTCCCAGCATCCTCATTAGTCTCCACTGCGGGTGACACTTTGCCAGAATGGCATAGGAATTGTGGAGAGGTACAACTGGAGGGATGCACCTCTGTTCCACCACCCTCACCCTCCCTGAGCCCACTGTGGTCCAACCACTCCTCTTTCTTGGCAACCTCTGAGGCAACGGCAGTGGCACTGGTGGTCCCTGGATGGAAGAGGAGGTCCCACAAATCCTGGCCAACTCAGCCTGGAGATGAGCAACCTTCTCCCTCAGCCCAGAGGTGCCTGCAGATGGGACAACACGCATCCTCCAGACGTCTCCCGGAGACTGCTGCTCCACAGCCACTGCACTACCACTCCCATCATGTCTTATTTCTGGCCCCTTAACTGTTTGCAATCCATACTCTTTCCTCTGTTTTTTTTACACTCTCTCCTTACTTTCTGCCTGTGTGCCCTTTAAGCTCCTGATTGTTCTGTTCTGAGACAAGAATATCCTATATTTCTCAGTAGACCCTTTACTTGCTCAGAGGCAGACCTCCAGCAGCTAGAGAAGGCCGGAGAGCAACTCTTGCCCTTCTAGGATGGTGGCTCTGTGATCACTCACTTCCTGCTCCCAAACAGGAAGTTCCTGTTGTCAGTCAAATTCTGTGCCTATAAAAGTAGAACTAGCTTTGGGGGGGGAGGTACGGAGGGCAATATAGTCCCAGCAGAGAAGTCCAGTCACACAGCAGTCCTTTCTCCTGGTGTCTTCTGCCAAGCTACTAGCAAAATCTTTCTAAGGCAGTCTTTAAATGTAGCTTCCTTCTAGCTAAGCCACTCCCCCTACTTACTAGATCTTTCTACAAGTAATTTAAACCTCATAGCTATCAAGTCCTTTCAATCACCTGAGATTTACACCTAGATAACTGTTCAGATAACCATTCAGTTCAGTTAACTCAAATACACACTTTTTTTGTTTTGTTTGTTAGTTTTTTTACCCTAAATTAAAGTTCCAAGTACAAGAGTTCTACTTCTTTAGTCCCAGCAGAGAAGTCCAGTCACACAGCAGTCCTTTCTCCTAGTGTCTTCTGCCATTCCCCACTGCCACTTCCTCACATTCCCCCTTAATTGGCCTCCCTCTAATCTCATGATGTGTCCTCTTGTCCTGCTATTTTTCTTATATTTAAACATGTTAGACTCTTTCACCTTGTTAATGCCCTTAAGGTGTTTGAATGTCTTGATCATATCGCCTCTCTCCCTCCTTTGTTCAAGGGTATACATATTGAGCTCCATTAATCTGTCCTCGTACGTATTCTGATGCAGTCCCTGCACCATTTTGGTTGCCCTTCTCTGGACTGCCTCAATTTGGTTAATGTCCTTGTGAAGGTGTGGCCTCCAGTACTGCACACAATACTCCAGATGGGGCCTAACCAGTGCCTTGTAAAGAGGGATTATTACCTCCCTCTTACGACTTGTGATACCCCTACTAACACACCCTAACATTCCCCTAGCCTTGCCTACTGCTTTAGAGGTCTGCTTGGATGATTTCAGGTCATCGGTGATGATGATGCCCAAGTCTCTTTCTTCATTTGTGACTGCCAGCAACTCCCCTCCCAGCCTATAGGTGGCTTCAGGGTTTCTCTTCCCTATGTGCATGATCTTGCACTTCTTTGCATTAAAACCCAGTTGCCACACTTCTGACCATTTTGCTAGCAATCTGTCATATTGATAATGAACTATTGCATTCCTAGTGTTCTGAATCTGAGTAGAGACATCAGTCAGGCCTAAATGATGTTTTGTCATCAGCTCAACCAATCGCTTCCTCAAATCCAAATATTTTGAGTGGGCTGTTGCTTGTCTATTCCTTCCTTCTTCCCAGAAATACCCCTTTAAATATAATTTAAACTCTTCCCACCACTGACCTACATCCTCATACAAAAATCTGGTGGAAAGTCTATCCCTAACCATTTCCTGTAAACCCAACACCACCTCCAAATCAGTTAAAAGGGAGGAATTAAGTCACCAGTAACCAGGACCTACCTGCCGTCGAGGAGGAGATTCTATTTGTACTCCTAGTAAAACATGATCAGAGGACTCAACCAGTACTATATACATCTGACTAATTGGTAAAGATTTCTTAATAAAAATCATATCAATACAGGAGGAAAGCTGCCCCTATGATAAGTAGGTTGTACTGGCTTGGATTTTCCCCCATTTACCCCTTTCAATCCAGCCTGATGTATAACAGTACGTAAAAATGCTTTATCACAATATTGTTTATCTAAAGGACCTCCTTTAGAAATATTTATATTGAAATCCCCTGCAAAAAATATATGTATACTGGTATTCAAATAAGGCTGTATCTTTTTCAACGGATCTTTACGTAAAGCTTTCATTTGAGGCCCATAGATGTTAATTAACTGATAATGTACAGCATTGAACTCCACATCTAATAATAACACCCTACCAGGTTCTATGTCCACTAACCGATGAATCCGGACCTGAGACACAGTGAAACAAAAACCCACACCACTACAAACTTCCAGTCCCAATGACCAGACAGACGGACCCCACTTCCAATCCTTAGTAATCTGAGCTACATCCCCCAGTGACCGTAATCTAACATCCTGTAAAAAAAATACATCATATGGCAACTGTTGTAATATCCCAAAAGTAGTATAACACTTTTTTAATGACAAAATATTGTTCAGATTTAAAGTGGCAATTTTTATACAGAGTGGATCAGGGAGGAAGAGTAGTTAGTTTGCCACTGGATCTCGTTATTCGTTTCTGTGAAGTTTTGGACTGAGGAAGTTGTTTCGCCGGAGACACAGTCTCAAGCGGGGGGAAAGGATCCGGGTCTAAGCCATCCATAGGCAAGGCTGTATCCACCTGATCGCTCCATGATGCAAAAGCTGAGAACCTGTTTGACAGTGGTAGAGGGGAAAACTGAACACTTCCCTCTGTCTGCCGCCCGGTTTTTGATTTCAAAGGAGATACAAAATCATCCTCCCTGATAGTAGTTTCCAAATTAACATTTTGGGGGAGGGTAGAAAGGGCTTGAGACCCCAATATGTCTGTCTCTAGAATTTCTACATCTGGGGACTCAGAAATAACCATATTCTGACTCTGGAGAAAAGAAGACAAAGTCACCGTTCTCAGAGGAGAACCTTGAGTGGTAACATAGGGGGTTGCCGTATCCTCTTTACTGAGATGTGGCTGCGGCTGGGGCTCATTCAACTGGGGTTCCAAGTTGTGAACAGTTCCAACATCTGGCTCCTGAGGTCAGGGTTTTGGGCGTTGGGCCCTGCCTCTATCACTGGATCCTGCACGTCGACCTCGGCCCCTACCCCTCTGGGGAAGAGGTCCTTCCTGAAAAAACCCAGCTGAGTTTCCAAATCGTTGTTTAGCTTTGGATAGAAAAAAATCATGGTCAGACTCCCCCTCTGTATTATGTGCTGCCCATGGACATTCCTGAAAGGAATGATCCTCTTCCCCACATAAATTACAAAATGGACTAGCATTACATTGAGGTGCAGCATGTCCCAAAAGTCCACAATTAAAGCACCTAATCTGTTCACAGTCCACATTTATGTGATCCAAAGCTCCACATCTGTAGCAACTCTTGGGCTGCCCTGCATAGAATAGAACCCCTCTATCACGTCCCAAAAAAAAGAAACTGGGAAGATGTGTAATACCAGCTTCCGTTTGATGTAACTGAATCCTAAATTGCCAATCCCCATTCCAAAATCCATTCTCATCCATTATAGGCTTAGGATGTTCCATGACCGTACACCTTTTCTCGAGCCAAAACATAATATCGTTTACACAAACCCCTTCGTTTCGAAATAAAATCGTGACTGTCTTAATCTTTGGTTTTGTCACCGGAATAGCCAGAAAATCCTTCCAAAGTTCTGAGTCTTTAGTGAATAATACAACCTCCAAAATTTATCCAGGGAACACATAGTGCAAAAACTTAAATCATATGTTTGATCCCCTGGTGCATGAATGAAGGCATAAACTTCCTCAGGTGTAAAACCCATCGATTCTTTAATCAATGTCTTGCCCACCCAGATTCTATCTGGGACTATAGGGGCTTTGTAATGAAGAAGGACTAGAAAGTGACATTTTGCAGCCTCAGCTGGGTTTCGTAAGAGGCCTGCAAATGTCTGAGGAGGTGGTACATCAGACTGAACCTCCACCTGTTCTCTATCTTCCGTTTGCCCAGAAATAGTCACAGGAGCTAAATTAGATACAATTTGAGGAGATCTCAATTGCTGACATTCACTTGCTGCAAACAAAGGTAAAGACTTACCCTCCGGTATCGTGGAAACAGTAGGCCCTGTAGTAAATACCTGACTCTGGCCTTGAACTACTGTCGGTAAAATAACAAGTTGAACAATCTCACCAGTTCTTTTATTGTTTACAAAAATCTCCTCAGGCACTGGTATGGAACTCCGGGGAGAAAGAGCCGTATTTACTGGAGAGCCTGGTATGGGAAGCTCTGTGTCTGGAATCCGATGATCTCCCATGCTAATCCAACCAGCTTGCTGTAAAGCTGAGCTCAGGGTCAGCTGCTTTTGGTTGCTCAGCTACAAGTGCAGGATCTGTAGTAAGGGGGGTAAGCAGATAGTTTCTGAGGCATCTCAGAAGTTAGATGCTTACTACACCCTGGAAGTGGGCTAACCGCCGATCATTTGCGTTTTTTTTTTCCTCCTCCAATCTTTGTTTACTGTCTAAAAAATCTTTTTCTGCCATTGAAATCATTTGTAATAAATGTTTTTTCTTCTGAGTCAACTCAAGTTGCAAATCATCTTCAACCACAACTTGGTCTGTAATATTCACATCCTCACCGCATTGAGAGGACTCCCCTGAGGGGACATCAGTCCTCTGAAGAATTCCTTCCTTACATCCTATATCAGCTGGTAAGTTCAGCATTTCTTCCATCTCCTTCTCTACACCGTCTCCTTTAACCAGCGCTTGGTCCATACTGAACACAGCCAAACTCTCCTGCAGCACATCAGCGCCCTCTGCAGCAAGAATAGGGGGATTTCCCCAGTGTCCTGGCCAAATTTCTCTCATTCATTAAAAATATCACCAACAGCTTAATCTGGTTCAAGGTCAGTTGGCATTCATCTGTATCCCCCTCCTCAGGGTTGTGCCTGAAAATAGGCAGGATTTGTCTACTGCACATAGCTGGTCAACAAAAACGAAATAAATAAATACAAAAAATGAGAGCAGATGTAGTGATAAAGGCAATACAAGTTAGATTATTAATTTAGCAAAAATTGGTCTAAAACATACCACAATATGGGACAAACAAAAAGAAACACATGAGAGCACATAAGGGTATAAAAGCTGTTTCCTGTCAGCAGTAAAAGACCATACTTTAAATTCAGGGTGGAAAAGATTAGGCCAATTTACTGCTAATGATCTTAATGGCCATACTTTACACCTCCCAGACAGACTGGTTTTACAAACAAAGGTTGGTCTGAATGACATCAGAACTTCTTTGTAACCTGGACATGCAATGCATCGAAAACAGTGACTGATTTGATACAGCAGTTTTAAGAGTATATGAGCGCTCAAAATAGCCCAAAAACCAGACTACATTTAATCAAAACCAGATGACCAGATAAGGACCCTAAAAAACAGATTATCCGGTCAAAAATCGAACAGGTGGCAACCCTATGCATGTGTGCTGTGGTGGGATAACTGATCATGTTGGGTGTGTTGAAGCACAAGGGTGCAGGCTGAGTGCTTCCACCACTCAAGGTGTGCAGTTACCCCTCTATAGCACATGTTCTGGAATGCCTTATTATGATTATAATTTGGATTCCAGTTTGTTAAATACTCCGAAAATTATTCAATACTAAAAAAATGCAAACCCCTCCCCCCCCCAGAAATAAACATTTGGTTGAAATGAATTTTAATGTTTAAAAAGAGAAACAAAATAGCACCTTTGACCAGGAACATACAGACATAAAGTACTAATTTGATTGTTTTTATTAGACTGCCTTGTTAAAAGTATCCATAATAAATAAATCACAAAATAATTAGGCAGTTGGCACCATAGTTCATTTCTGGTTCTTGTACAGATGAATGTACACTGCACCATGTAAGATTCCCACGGATGTAAATCTTTCTGCATCCCTGGCATCTATTGGAGTCCTCTGAGGTCCTTCATGCCTGGGTTGTTGTCGTTCAGCTCTATAGGAAAAGAAAAAAGAAGCAATGAAAATTCAAAGTAAAACAATGCATGGCTCTGATTGGCTGTTGCCTAAGGAAAGCAGTGCACCAGAAGGATGATAGACACAAGGGAGCCCTGACTACAAAGGGCAACTAGAGTGTCAAAATAGATCTAAAACAAATGGGCAGACTAGATGGATCTAGCGGTCTCCTTCTGCCATCAACTTCTATGTTTCTATGTTTCACCATGGGCCAGGGCTTCACCTAAATTACAGTCATTTACATGAGGTATGCTGAGTAGCATCTCAGTTTGGATTATTTCTGGAAATAGAAATTATGGGCTCTTTGTTTATTGTTTTTGTTGTATTTATTGTGGAGACGCAAACTTTTTGTCACATTTCTGGGGGCTCCACATCATGGACTTATATACTGTCAATATCTGGAGCTCTTCATTGAAGGATTCAGGAAGATATCAAGTTTGTTTGATAAATTATATGAAATTCTTTGAAAGCCTTGTTTCTTTAGAAACAATTCACTTTTTCTGTTTTCCAGATTGATGTTTTTGGGTGGGAGGGAGTAGGGCTACTTCTGATAATTGAATATGAGACCTCTCTGCTGCTGTTCCTGTTCGGCGTATGGGGCACACTCCTAGGGAGGGGACGGTGGGGGGGGTTGAGAGGGGGGTGGAGGGGTAGTTAGTCTATTTTATGTTAGCCGAGACCATTCCTGTCTACCATGACGATGTTGGTTTTGTTATGATAAAACATTTAATAAAAATTTTACATTTCAAAAAGAGAATATAGGAGACCAGAATCTGATTTTCTCTGTGCTGTCAAAAAAAATGTAATAAATAAAAATCAAGTTAATCCTTGCAATTTGTAATAAAGATGTTAAAAACCAGCCACCTGCGGAACTGAATTTAATAGTAACATGTCTGATTTGCCATTGTTTGAGCTGAAGACATAGAGGCTGGAAACTCTGTTAAAAAAAGAGACTAAGAGACAGAAGTGCAGCTTCATTGCATGTAGATGCTGCAAATAAAAAGGTTATTTCTTTTTCTCAGTACATACATTAATACACTTTGTGCTGCATGGATTAGGGCTTGAAATACCGCAGATTTCAAGTTTTTTTTGTTTATTTGCAAAGTAAGGGGCTTTGACGTGTTCATTTGTACTAACCTTTGGACAGAAGTTTCTCAACTCATTGTGCCAATTTCTGTCGCCTTGCTCTGCACTGTCTCCAGAGTGACAGTTTCTTATCTATAAGATGCACAAAATAGGTGATTTAATACATTTTAATGGACCAATAAAGTTTTACAGAAAAAAACTTCTTATCTGTTGGAGGGAAAAAGAAGATTCCAAAACAGTGAAAGCTGACAAACATGAGAGTTCACAGCAGGTTTTAAAACATATTGTTCTTTTCACTTTACTATTCTTAAACCGATTCACAAGGACAGTAATTACTCAACTTGCATAGTATTTTTGTTGCTATTGATGGGTGATGTTGAAGGGTTAAGATTTGTACTTGTGCCAGCAAGGGTACTGCTCCAATTTCTTCTGTCAGTGAGCAATGGACCCCAGCAGGATCGTAGGGAAGATTCACATCTGTGGCCGGTTATGGCCATAATCTCCCTTGATTGTAGCCTAGTGGAGGAAGGTAGATGTGCAGCTGTATTTCATAGCTATGATTAGTGTAAACTGTTGTCAGACCTGCCAGTTTGGATATTCTTGGTAGCATGTTCAACAAATAGTTAGTGCCCATGGGCTCTCTAGTGTACCGGACATCCTGGCTTTCAAAATATTCCTCAGGTATGCACCTTGGATCAAGGAAAAATGCAGGTGCATTTTCTGGCATTTTACTACGTTATTTGCTAGCAAGGCAATTAGGCAGAGAGGATTATTGGGGAGTTCTGGCATGGAACCATGTAAACTGCTTCTGCTGCCTTCATGGGGGTCTGTATGATATCTTTTCTTCTCTTTAAGCACAGTTTCAACGCACGCTCGCTCATGATGTCACCAATTTGTTATATTTTCACTCCAGATTTTCAGCAATGCCATTTTGTTACATCTCCTCGTGCACAGTGCAGCTGCCATTTTTCACATCCTGCCCGAAACGTGTTTTTGCACCTGTGGAGCCAAAATGCACACTCACGGTACAAAATCACCTTTCGGCAAACAAACTCATAGTGCCACTGCTCATGAGGTGGGGTCACAAGGCCCATGTTGAAAATTTGAAGTGAAAATACCAACAAATGCCCTGGGCATTAGTGTTTCCACCTATAATGCCCCATCCTGTACAGACTAACAGACGTCAGGGGTGTGACTTGGCATTGTCGGATATAATGCTCACGCCATTCCACCCCCACCCTGCAGCCACACAGGTGTCGAGGTGTGCTTTGGACTCTTCGACCCCAACATTCACCCCAGTCTCCTACACTGCACCCATGTCAGTATATTTCCTTATGTAATGGGGTGAGCGTAAGATCCAAGGAACCCAAGGCACATTGTGGCACTTGTCGGTCTCTGTGGGGTTGGGTGGGGTGAAATGGCATGTGCGTTATGGCCAAAGACCCAAAGGCACACCCCAATGCCTGTCACTCTCTGCATGGTGGGGCTGGGGTCGGCGTCACATCACTACTTCACTGCCAGTCCTATTGTGCATCTCTCTAACTCCTGCACTACCAATGCCAGTGCCAGCAAGCCTACATTCGGCATTGACAAATGCTTGTTTTCACAATGGCAAAAAAACAGCAACTGAGGATGCCATTTACAGATATCAATTCTATTGTTTTTAAGTCAATCCATAATTTTTTCAGTCAATCAATAATTAGCGGCTTTGCATTCTACTCAGTGTGGGTCAGCTCTATTTGGTCAATTTCAGATGCACTGAGCCCATTGTGCCTCTATTTTTTTGAAAGGTTGTATTTGGGGAACATTTTCATTTATGGTTTCTGTTTCTTCTTGTCCCTCGATTACAATTTCAGATTTGTCACTTGTATCTGCTTGAAAACAACTATTTACCCACTCAGAAGGGTCATCTTGTGTCAGAGAAAAGGTAAGCTCCATTTTTACTGAGAATCAAGATGGCAGTTTAAAACTAAATGAAATTTGAAGGCGTGGATTTTTGTGGGCACACTGGTTCTAGATTCCGACCAGTGCTGTTGTGCTGGGGCAACAGCACTGCTTCTAACACTAGTTGGCCAATCATAATCAAGGAGTTTCCCTATCCATATTACAATTAAGCAGTAATACATGACAGAACATGCTTAATCATAGGATATCAGAGGCATACAATTGTGCGTGCAAGGCTGGTGAAGCCAGTGCCTTATGCACCCCAGGCATATGGATATCCTATGATAAAGCATGCCCTGGAGTGTACTATTGTGATTATGCACTGGATCCCCACAGTAACATAATGAAATATGCAAACATAGAAACATACCAGTTGATGGCAGATAAGGACAGCACGGCCCATCCAGTCTGCCCATTTTTTCTACCTTATGAATGTGCCATAGGCCTCTACTCTGTCAATGGCCTATCTATTCATACTCATCTGTGTTGCTCCCTTATGCTATCCCATGCCTGTTTGAAGCCCTGCACTGTATTCATATCCATCACTTCCTGAGGTATGCCGTTCCATGCATCCATCACCCTTTCTGTGAAAAAGAACTTCCTCACATTACCCCTTAATAAGCTTTCCTCGAATCTCAGGCTGTGTTCTCTTGTCCTGCTATTTTTCTTATATTGAAACATGTTAGACTCTTTCACCTTGTTAATGCCCTTAAGGTGTTTGAATGTTTCAATCATATCACCTCTCCCCCTCCTTTGCTCTAGGGTATACATATTGAGCTCCGTTAATCTGTCCTCATATGTTTTCTGATGCAGTCCCTGCACCATTTTGGTTGCCTTTCTCTGGACTGCCTCCATTTTGTTAATGTCCTTGTGCAGGTGCGGCCTCGGTACTGCATGCAGTACTCAGATGAGAACTAACTAGTGTCTTGTAAAGAGGATTATTATCGCCTCTTATGACTTGCGATACCCCTACTAATACACCCCAACATCCCTCTAGCCTTGCCTACTGCTTTAGTGGTCTGCTTGGATGATTTCAGGTCATCTGTGATGATGATGCCCAAGTCTCTTTCTGCCCTTGTGATTGCCAGCAACTTCCCTCCCAACCTATAGGTGGCTTCAGGGTTTCTCTTCCCTGTGTGCATGATCTTGCACTTGTTTGTGTTAATCCCCAGTTGCTACTCTTTGGACCATTTTGTCAGTTTATCCAGATCTCTTCTCATTCTGCCCACCCCATCTGGATCATCTACTCTGTTGCAGATCTTGGTGTCATCTGCAAACAGACCAACCTTACCCTCCAGTCCATCTGCAATGTCACTGATGAAGATATTGAAGAGGATGGAACCCAGGAATGATTCCTGAGGTACCCCACTTGTGACTTTCATCTCTTCTGACTGTATGCTATTTACCACTACTCTCTGTTTTCTGCCAGCCAACCAGTTTGCCACCCAGTTGACCAACTTCTGACCCACTCCCAGCCTACCCAGCTTATTAATCAATCTTCTATGTGGAACAGTATCGAAAACTTTGCTGAAGTCAAGGTAGGTGACATCAACTGCACCCCCTTGGTTCAATGAGCCTCAACCAATGAGTGCATACTATGTACATGTAACACCCCCTCCTACATTTGGGGGGCTTACCTGAAAGCCTCTGGGTGCTCTACCACTACTGCTGGCATCCCTGTTTCTTCACGGCACCTTCTGCTGCATAGCCCTTGTCCCTCCAGTGTTTCCCCAGTGTTGGTGAGCCCTGCAGGGCTCACAAAGTCTATTTGTGAGTGGTCAACATGTTTGCTTTGGTCACCGCTCACACCGCTGAGAGGACACACTGTTCGTCTGACCACCGGTTGTGGTCTAAAGTCACCAGGTGTTTCTGTGGTTCCCCGTGATGGGTTATGTTAGAAGGCACCGGGAACACATCAACGGCAATGAAATAATATTTTAAACAAATTAACCAGCAGACACCATAAGCACTGCCTCTGAGGCACCAGTGTTACGAGGTAAAGGTCAGGTCAGTGAAGCCCTCATGAATATTAATGAGCCATGCTGTGTTTCTGGGGGTAGTGTGTTACGGGAGCTGCAACTCCCCAAGGGTACATTTTATTAAATAAAGAGTGGACATGTTTAAGAGAGAAGTGTTTGGGCTATGAGATTGTGGAGCTATAATTTAATAAAAGGTGAACTGCTTACTGTACCAGAACATTATATTTGGGGACACTGAAATAGACTGCATAAAACTGAATTGCAGCCACCATCTTTGTGGCTATCTACCAACTGGGAGCTAGCATTTAACAAAGAGATTAGTGGGACATTGCCAGAGACTTATGGGGACTTATCTGGGACAAAATCTAGGCACCAAAAAGCAAGCCAATTAACAGATGGGAACTGTTCATGACAGTTTGGAAGCCAATAGGATCTCTGGACCTAAGCCCCATATAAGAGGGGGTAACTGCTCAGATTAGTTAGATCTGCCCAGGAGTTCAATGTGTGTACCTCTGGGGAGCTGGCCAGCTCTCAGAGGTTAGGCCTGTTATGCCTAGATGTTTTTGGCTGTCAGTCCGCTGGTCCGAGGTGTCCAGTCGGCCCACATTGGGGTCGCAGCACCAGGGGATTCATACAGCAATCAAGCTGGAAAGTTAGGATCAGCCTGCAAGCTGGCTGGAAGGACTAGAGAAGGGCAAGCCTTACATATAAATGTGCATAGTTTCCAAAGTGATTGCACAGCCAGTCAGTTTGAGATGTCCCGTGTGCATGTTTTGGCTAAATTTGAATCAGTTAAGCATTGGCTGTTGTGCCTGCATCCCGAGACCAGCGTTTCGACGAGGACCACTAGGGAATCCTTCCTCATGCTTCACAAAATATCTGCACAGATCTCATGTCATCAGATCATCCTCCTGGTTTGGGTAGCGTGAGTAATTTCAGGGTAGCTCCCTGCAACCACAGCCACAAATCACTGTGTACCATCTAATTTTCTTGTTTTGGGCTTATTGCGATGGACTGAGCAATCCGGCTCTGGATTACAAATATTGGGTTGTGTTCATGTTAACTGCTTTTTCTTCCTAAGGACCCCAACAACAGCTGCAACACTGGCCTACGCTTCAGGCTAGCCTGTTTAACATACTGGGTACCCAGGGTTGTGGGACTGTGTGTCAAAGGGACTTACAGTGCATGCTGAATCATTGTGAATCAAATCAGAAGTGCCAATCATTTACTAGATTTACACCCTACCCTTGTTCACTTCCCCTAAATAAACCAAACTGTTGGTTTTCAAGTTTAACTTGGCTAGTGTGTGCTTTATTAGTTGGGTTACAGCTTTATTACTGTATTGTTGCGTCACTGGTCTTATTTTCCTGGGGCTCTCCGGGGCAGCCACAGAAGAGTCAGCAATGGTGGTAAGTGCAAGGAGTGTGAGCATATCATCTCTGTAATTTGGCAAATGTGAATGTTTTATTGCTAAACTTTTTAGGCCCCTAGAAGGGTTGGGGGGGGGGTTATTGCATCCATACCAAAGCAGCTACGCTACGCTACCCCAATATCATTCCTCTGGGTAGAGGCACCCGTTCACCGAGCTCAGCCCCTGAACTTGTGCATAGTCATGCAGGAAGAGGTAGTAGCCCATAGGATAGCACCACCTAGGGGTTACATCTTGGAGTCACTGCTGGGATTAGTGCTTCCTAGTGGCCAAAACCAAAAATTGCAAATAGAATTTTTATGGTTTCCACTGAAAAAATGGCTGCACATCAGTTAGTTAGTTGGTGTACAGGCATGAAATTGACCCCCAGAATGCCTTGTTTATACTTGATATACACCTGGGCACTACTAAAGACACTATAGAGGGGGCATTTTCAAAAATTGAGTGTTTGGGAAAAACAATAATGGTAATCCGACAAGCTGACTTGACTGCCCAGGTTCTAATGGCGTTAGTGTAGTGTGGCAACACCGTAGACAGTACTCATGTGCCCCAAACTATTACCATTGATGGGTCCCTGGCCATCTGGAGGGTGGTAACTAAAGATAGTGAGGACCCCTCAGAAAATGAACTCCCACCCTTAACTGAAGATTTTAAGGAAAAGCTTGCCAAATTGTTACTGGATGAGGGCAAAACAATGGAGGACTTCAAAAAGTTATTCATGCCACCTGGGGGTGCTCCTTCCCCGAAACCCATGCCAGCTACAGTACCTGCCCCTTCACCAGCTCCGGTGCCCGCATCAGTGCCAGCACCCACACTTGTGCCCGCAGTTAATCACGACTCTTACTGCAGGCTGAGGATGTTTTTGGGCACTCTCCCCACCTCCCGGGGGGAGGATGATCTAGAGACTTGGATGGACTATGCATCCCCCCCAGGTTCAAGAGTGGCAGTGCGCAGAAGCAGAAAAACCAAAAAGTATCATGGAAGGCAAGGTGGGGGGGTCACGTGACGCACATGGAGGAGTAGCTGTAGCTTTCTGGGGCTCCCACTCCTAACTCCTGAACCTGCTGCTAAAACGCAACTCACAGTTTTTTCTTTACCCCTATCGTGTGGATCCAGGGTTGGAGCCAGTACTGGAGTAATTTTGGAGTCGATCGTCAATCTACGATGCAAACTCCTGATCAAGAACTCGAGGCCGCGCCGCAGCTTGTCGCCATCGGTCGTGGAGGAAGAAATTACTCCTGCGAAAATTTATAGCGATCTGTCTACGATTAAAGAGGCTTTGCTTAAACTAGTAGATGAGGTGGCGGAATTCAAACCAGCACTCACCCAGTTAGCCAGTCGGGTGACGGATACTGAAGCCCGAATCTCATCTATTGAGCGATCGATGGAGAAAACTGGGTCTACTATCCTTGAATGTAAAAAATTGGTCGCGAAGATGGAAGATCGCCTCGACGATTTAGAGGGGAGAAGTAGGCGTAATAATCTGGTCCTATTGGGTCTCCCTGAAGGTGAAGAGGGATCGAATACAGTGCTCTTCTTGCAAAAACTACTGAGGAAATCTGCTGGGCCCTCTCCAAACGGGCCGGAGTATATTATCGAGAGGGTCATCATGCCCTTAGAGCTAAGCCTCCTTCTGATCCACCAAGGCCCATAATTTTCAAGCTACTAAATTATCTTGATCGGAGCACATTTTGAAAGAAATAGAAAGTTATCAGTTTTCACTGGGAAGGCAAGAAGCTGCGTTTGGTCCTAACCTAACCTGGAAGATGAGGGCAAGCCAGAGCAAGTTCGCCCATTACATCTAAACTCTGGCGGCGGGATCCGCCGTTGCATGCTCTATCTGACAAATTGGATTACACAATTAGGATGGACCCAAGCGATTTGAGTCAGCTGAAGAAGCTCTGGCATCGCTAAAGACTTTATTACCTGATCTGTTTTCTAAAGGATAAAGTTAAAGATCTTCAGTGTATCGGTCTCAGTGGTTGAGAGGCCTAGAAGGAATAATTTTCATTGTCGGATGCAGTATTTACATCTCGGTTCCTTTGGACTTAAATAATTTTAAATACTGGCTATTAAATTTGGGACATACCTAAAGACTGCAGGGACCATCCAAGTGACTGTGATTTTTTGTATCCTTGACCTATCTCATTTATTTAGTCAGCCCTCATAGGCGACAGAGGGGGCATAGATTACACAGCTGTCCACAAGAGGGTGCTGGCAGCTTGCATATTTGTTTTAAGCCTTAAATTAGTTTATTTTACATCAATATGTGTTTTATTATATTTCAAGGTGTCGTGACAGGAATTGACCAAGTAACTTTAGATGGGAAGGGGGCTTATAGTCCTTGTGCAGTACAACTTTTTGGGTCATAAGTCTGGCTTGTGGAAATGTTAGTTATTAGAATGGCTACGCTATATAGAAGGGGCAACAGGGCAGTTTATGACCCCTCCTCTCTCTTTTTTAGTATCTGTCCTTTTGGTTATGTCCTTTTGTCTGGGCATTTCATAAACTTTTGTGCTCTGTTACTACCCTTTCCATTTTAATTTCGAGGGGAGGAGCAATGACTGCATGCACCTCTTGCTGCCCTTAATACCCTGTTTTCTCCCCGTTTGCCTCCAGGATTCATTTTACCAGGGACTGCACCATGAGCTTCGGTTGGTCACACAATTTATGGTTAACTAGCAGCATAGTGCTCATTCTGGTCCTCCTTGCTGGGAAGCTTGCATGCTTGGTGGCCAATACAACGATCTTATTATGTATAAGTCCCATCATTTGGTATACTATAGTTGTTCGATTTAGCAGGTTCTCATATATAATTCAGGTTCTTTTTTTTCTTCTCGTCTGGTAAGGAAGGGGATGCCCCGCCTCTATGCCGCACCATGAACCAGTGGCTGAGGAGTTGCTTGGGCCTGGGGGTTGGTTTAGGTTGTTCATTGGAGGGGGCTTTGTTTTATTGGCGGGGGGGATACATTTGGGTTATGGGTTTAGTTTTATCAGGGTTTGGGTTAAAGGGGGAGCAGCTATCCAAACTCTCTTCATAAGGGGAGGTATTATGTATGTCTACTAGACTGAATATATTTTCTTGGAATATCAAAGGGGGTAGAGACAATTGTAAGAAGTTTGTAATATTGAACCATTTGGCCCACTATAACCCGGCAATAGTTTTTTTGCAAGAAACCTACGTCCTTTCGGATCGTTTATCCCATTTTAAACAAAAATGGGTAGGTCAGGTCTTTGGCGCTGGGTTCTCTTCAAGTAGCCACGGAGTGGCTATTCTGATAGCTCAAGAAGTTCCATTTACCCACTCGGAAATAATTTCTGATCCGAACGGTAGGTACATTTTTGTTTCAGGTAGACTAGGAGGGTTGAATCTAGTATTGGGATCAGTATATGGTCCTAACTTGGAGTCACCTTCTTTCTTTGCCCAGTTGGCAATGGTTTTATCTCCCTTTAAAGAGATTCCAATTATATTGGGAGGAGACTGGAATTTAGTCCAGTCTAATAGACTGGACTGCTCCTGCTATAGAGGCACGCAATCTCGCCGCCCATCATGCTAATGGAGTTTATATCGTCTCTAGGATTAGTAGACCCTTGGAGGTTCTTTAATTCCACTACTCGAGAATATACCTTTTTTTCTCTTGTCCATAAATCATATTCAAGGATTGATTACTTTTTAGTGAGTCAACAGTGCCTATCTGGGGTGATAGAGGCAGTATTTCTGCCTAGAGTAATCTCTGACCACTCTCCCATTAAAATATGTTGGGTTTTGCCATCCGTCCCTACGAGATCTTACTCATGGTCACTGAACAATAATATACTAAAGGATCCCCAGGTTCTAAGTCGGTTTCGAGGCTTTCTGAACGATACAATTAAATCAAACTGGGGTTCTATTATGGCTGTAGATCAAACGTGGGCAGCACTCAAAGCAGTATGGAGAGGGGAGTTAATTCGGTTGGCAACCATTCGTAAGGTTAAGAATACCCAGTGTTTAACCAATTGCTTAAAGAAAATTAGAGAGCTGGAATCTATACGGGAGAATTTAAGGTCTGACGTTCAAGAGCAAGAATTAGTAACATTGAGGACGTGGTACGTTAATGCTTTGAGAGAGAGAGTAGCGAACTCAGCCACCAGAATTAAAGCTCTGCCACCTAGGTCAGGGCAGCAAAGCTGGGAGATTGTTGGCCTGGCAATTAAAACAAAAATCTGAGGCCAAATGGGTGATGGCCCTAAGGCATCCTGTCTCAAAGGAGTTGATTACAGACCCTGAAGGTATTTTGGGGATTTTTGTTGACTATTACAAAGATTTGTATTCGAGCCAACTGCTCCCCTTGCATGAAGCAACTAAAATGCGAGAATTTTTAGCCAATATCTCTCTTCCTTATCTCTCAGAGGACTCTAGGCAGAGGTTAATAACTCCTATTTCAAATGAGGAAATAGGGAAGGCTATTGACTCACTCAGAGTAGATAAAGCACCGGGTCCAGATGGATTTACACCCTTTTTCTTTAAGCTATTTAAACTAAATGTTATTCCGTTACTGAATCAACTTTTTACTTATTGGCTTGAGCATGGGATTAAAGACAAAACACTCTTCGAAGCTAGAATAATTTTATTACCCAAACCTGGTAAATCTCCAGAGTTGGTAGGTAATTTCAGACCTATATCTCTATTGAATCTAGATATAAAAATCTTTGCCAAGGTTTTGGCCTTTAGATTAAAACAAGTATGGTCGGAATTGATAAGTTCGGAGCAGGCTGGCTTTGTGGAGGGCCGTCAGCCACCATTTCAGGAAACTGTTTTATTTAATTTCATGCCTGTGGACCCAGGCATGGAAGCATCCTGGTTTCACTAGACGCAGAAAAGGCATTCAACAAGTAGAATGGACTTTATGTTTGCGACTTTAGCTAAATTTGGTATTCCTGAAAATATTTACAGCTGATAAGGATCTCTATTCGTGCCCAACTGCTAAAATCCAGTGCAACAATTTAATTTCGCTGCTTTTCCTCTGCTGAGGGAACTTGACAGGGATGTCCTCTATCACCCTATTTGTTTAATTTGTACATAGAACCTCTAATACGTACTATTAAGAAAGACCAACTAATTTAAGGGATCTGCCTTGGCGAAGTAGAACATAAATTGTCGGTATTCGCAGATGATTTGTTACTGCACATCTGAAATACCACATCGTCACTCCCGCGAGCCTTAAGTTTATTTGCTAATTTTAGTGAATTTTCTGGATACAAATTAAATTTGACCAAAACAACGATTTACCTGCTCTCCCCCTACCTTCAGATGAGTTGGTGTTTATCTTTGGGTATGCAGTGGCAAACAAAATCTATATTATATTTGGGAATTCAAATTTCTAAAAACTTGGAAGAGTTAGCCTATTTAAACTTTAAACCCTTACTCAAGTCCATTAAGGAAGACCTGGAGAGATGGTCGAAACTCCCCTTGACTTTCTCAGGGAGAATTAACACGATCAAGATGGTGATTCTGCCAAAAAATTTTTATCCTCTTTCGAATTTGAATATATACCTCCCCAAATCTTTTTTTAGACCCCTCTATAAATATTGCTCCGATTTTGTTTGGAGAGGCAATCCTCCACGTAGGGCTTATCTTAAACTCTGCCGCAACGTAAATCAGGGGCTTCAGCTACCCGACTTTCTTTTGTATTACCCTAGCGATCCACGTGGCCAGAGAGCTTTTGTGGGCAGGTAATAGGGTCTCCCTCCAGGACTAGTGTTAGATCTAGCCTTTTCTAAGGAACTTAAGCTAGATCTGAATCTCTTTGTATATTTCATGGCCAAAGTCCCTAAGAAGGCCAGAAACACCCCTTTAGGTTGGGACATCAGGGCTATGCACCAACTCTACTCGAGATTAAGAATAACGCAATTCTATGACTTATCTCAGCCCTTATTGAGGAATCCAAATTTTCTAATTGGTAATCAACCCATTGGTAGATTTTATCCAACCCTCCTCTAAGATTCAGATTATGGATTTTTACTCTGACGGCTCCATGCTTTCATTATCAACTCTATCTCTTAAATTTGGGGTTAAACCTCAGTCCTTGTTATGGCTGGCACAAATTCAGAGCAGCATTAGGTCCTTTTGGGCAAAAGGCAAACGATCTGATCAGGCTGGGGACCTATGCAGCAAGATGTGCGACCTTAGCTTATCTGGTAAAGCTGTCTCAAAAATTTACAAATATATTTTAGTAAGGTTGGACTCTACCATATCTCTGATTCCCCTTTACTGGAAAATTAATATGTCCTTAGAGTGGTCAGAGACTGAATGGGAGAAAATTTGGGTGGATACTTATTCGTGTGTCAAGCAAGATAGATTAAGAGATATCCAATTTAAGCTGTTGCACAACCTTTATCTTTCCCCGGCAAAACTTCATCGGTTAAATAGCCGTTGTTCTCCTGTATGCAGGGATTGTAATGATCCCTTAGCAACTACTTTCCATAAAATTTGGTCCTGCCCTAAAATATCTGGGTTATGGAACTCGGTTAAATGCTGGATAAAGCCATATTGTGACCTATCAGCATTTTTAACTTAGAGATCTGCATATTTGGGAAGTACAATTACATCCCACATAATATTCAAAGGCCAAATGGCATTGGTGGCATTGGTTACTAAATTAGTAATTCTCAGGTCATTAGTGGATGATTGGACCTTCCTTCAAAGAATGGTGGAGGAATTCCTGAACTTTGAATGCAGAAAGGATTGCTTATTCACTTGCTAATGCATAGACCAAGTTTCAAAGGTATTGGGGTGATTTTACACATAGCCTTAAGGTTAGATAAAGTTACTAGAGAAGGTATCCTTCCTGTCTCTTCTCATTTTCTCTTTTGTAATTATCTCCTTACTACCCCCTTTTTACTGCCCTCCTTTTCCTATGCTTTTTATCTTATAATCCCTTCTGCATCCTAACGGGTACTAGGCAGCCCGACCAATTTGGTCCCTTCTTTCTTATATTTTGTAAGTCCTCCCCCATCCCTGAGTTTAGAGTGTTAGTTAATAGTCTTATTTTTATTGCCTTACCACCCTGTAATATGATAAAGTGGTTTACAAGGATAGCTGTGGGGGGTGGAGAGGGGGGAGGGTGGGGGGTTTGTCTTTGTTTTTTGTCTTTGTTTTGTTGTATTGTTATTTCTTGTTAAAATTTTGTTATAATGTGCCTTCGATGTATTATGGTGTAGCACTTGTCTGTATATTATTATCTGGTGTGCACATTGCTTTTGTAATACTTTTTCAATAAAACATAGTTATTTGCAAAAAAAAAAAAACACAAAGTATCATGGAAAGTTCAAGGGGTCCTGCATTAGAAGCCATTAGGTTTTTGAGGTCCACAGATCCTGACGCTTCAGCTCAAAAGTATCTGTGTGCACTGGAGGGTGTTTTTGGTAGCATTGATTCTGGGGAAGTTTTAATGTGGAAATTCAAAGGCACCAAACAGTGGAAAGGGAAATGTCCGTCTGCGTATGTTAGTTGTTTGGAGAGGGCCTTACAGAGAGCTTACTGGAAAGGTGGGGTATTGGGCAGCAATTTGGATCATGTGAGATTAGATCATATACTACAATGTGCCAAATATTCTAAATTGCAAATTCTGCAACTAAAGTTCCAAGATAGGAGGGATAATCCCCCTGATTACTGCAGCATGATAAAAGAACTCAGGGAGGCTGAAGGTGAGGAAGAAGTTTGGAATTCCTGTGCAGGTCCTGCAAAAGCAGCCTCGGTGCTGGAAAGCCCTTGTGAACCAGAGACTGCTAAAGATATTCTACCATGGGCTGAGTTGCTGAAAGAATTCAGAGAAGTGAAAGCTGCTGTCTCTTTCAAGGCCCCTTCCACTGATTAAGACCCCGACCCCTCTCAGAGCATGTCTGCTATAGAAGTGGGGTTGCACGCTCGGGCACCCCCTGCTGATGGCAGCTCAAAAACCAAAATAAGCAAATTGACTGCTGCAATAAAAGAATTACTAAGATGTATTGCACCATCTTCAACACTGCAGAAAGAAGGGAAGGTCGAACCAAGACTTTCTGTTGTTAGTGCTTCAGCTCCAGCACCAAATGTGTACTCCTTCCAACCCCCTAATTGTGAATGGAGACCAGCCCCTAATGCAATGTTTCAACCAAGACAGACTAAAGAAAATAAAATTTGTCACGATTGTGGAAAGGATAGGCATATGAGGAAAGAATGCCAGTCTGAAAGGGACCTAGAAAAAAGTGGTAAACAAGCTACAAGGGGAGCTCAGGAAAGCAAAGCAATTTCAGAGGGGTGCAGAAAATGATCGCAGCTGAGGTTCAGGCAATCCCAAATCCAATTTCTTTGTGACCAGGTTATCTGTCAAGCTCCTGCTAATGTTCCTCCAGACTGGTCCAAATTGGTAGGCCCTTCCATGGACAGTACTGTACACGTAGACGGGATTCCAGCTCAAGCAGTTTTAGACAGTGGGTCTTAACTCACCATAATCTTCCAAGACTGGTATGAACAGCATTTGTCTGACCACCCACTACAACCTTTCAATGGAATGCATGTTTGAGGCTTGAGTGAAACAGCGTTATCCATATCTTGGTTATTTAAAAGTATGGCTTTCCTTTCCATCCTCTGTGGCTGGTGTTTCAGATTCTATGGAGGTGCTAGCCCTGGTCTGCCCTTCTACCAGACTTTACAATGGTATCTCTGTACTGACTGGTACCAACGCACACATGTTTGGGTGCCTTGCCCAGTTATGTGAAGACAGGCAGAAAAAAAAAAGACGGGAAGAGCCCTGCATGTTCGCACCCTGATTCAAAAGACCTATGAGAAACAAATGCACCCCGAAGAGAGAGACAAAGATGAGCCTGTTGGGATGGTTTGGAGAAAGGATCCTACTACTATCACGTTACCTCCTAATGCAGAATGCAGTATCAGTGGTGAAATGCAGTTGCAAAAAGATGTGACCAACAAAATTCTGATGCTGGATGCCCCAGACAAGGGAGAATTACCTGAAGGACCGGCTGATTAAGCCCAGTGTGCTTCCAGCTTGGACGTATGCTTATGCCCAAAGAGTGGTGATACGAATACAAAATGTTACAGGTCGAGACATCATGGTACACAGAGGATGCACCCTGGCTAAAGTCTATTGTGCTAACACTGCTGTGCTCCCCTCCAGGTATAGAGTTGAAGAAGGGTGTGAGGTATCACCTGACATGTTCAATTTTGGAGATTCACCTTTCCCAAACAGCTGGAGAACCAGAATCAGTAAAAAGCTGGCTCAGAGAACCAAGGTATTCTTCCTCAAGGAATGGGATGCTGGGTGTGTAATGGGTGCTGAACACCACATTTGCCTGCATGACGAGAGACCCTTCAGAGAGAAGTCTAGACATCTAGCTCCTGCCAACATCGATGATGTCAGACATCACCTACAAGAGATGTTAGAGGCTGGCATCATACAAGAGTCATGCAGCCCGTATGCCTCCCCAATCATTGTGGTGTGGAAAAAGAATGGCTCTGTCTGCATGTGTGTTGATTACAGGACCCTTAACAAAAGAACCATGCCTGCTCAGTATACAATGCCATGCATACAGGATGCCCTGGACTCTCTGAATGGGAGCAAATGGTTCTTCATCCTCGACCTCTGAAGCGGATACTATCAAATCCCAATGGCTCCTGAGGACAGGGAAAAAAACTGCATTCATCTATCCCTTGGGTTTCTATGAGTTCCTCCACATGCCCCAAGGTATATCGGGTGCACCGGCAACATTTCAACAATTAATGGAGTGTGTGGTAGGAGATATGAATTTCTTGGAATGTCTCATCTACCTTAATGACGTCATAGTCTTTGGCAAAACCCTCGAGAAGCATGAGGCTCGCTTATTTAAAGTGTTGGACAGGCTTGAGGAGTTCGGTCTTAAGTTATCCATTGACAGATGCCAGTTTTTCCAGATATCTGTCAAATACGTAGGTCACATTGTGTCATCAGAAGGCATACAAACAGATTCCAGTAAGGTGAAAGCATTAACCAGCTGGCCAAAGCCCAACAACTTAAAAGAACTTCAAAGGTTTCTTGGATTCCGCAGCATTTACCGTCAAGTTGTCAAGGACTATACCAAAGTGATCCGGACCCTACTAAAGTTAACTCAAGGGTACCCACCTACTCACAAAAAGTTTAAGAAAGATTCTGACAGAAAGACTGAAAAAATCTATTTCAGACCCAGTGAACTGTTTGGACAGAGATGGACTCCAGATTGTGACACTGCTTTTGAAGAGATAATACACAGATTAACTCATGCTCCTATACTCGCTCATGCTAATCCCTCAAAGACCTATGTATTACTTACAGATGCCAGCTTGAGAGGTCTCGGAGCCGTACTCTATCAAGAATACCTGGAAGGATTGCATCCCATAGCATTTGCTAGCAGAAGTCTGACATCTTCAGAGAAAAACTATCCGGTACATAAATTAGAATTTATCACTCTCAAGAGGGCAATAATGACCAATTTCATGAATACTTGTATGGTGCTAAAATCTTGGTTAAAACTGATAACAATCCATTAGCATATGTCCAAACAACAGCCAAACTAGATGAATCAGACAAAGATGGCTTTCCCCTCTAGCAACCTATGATTGTGCAGTGGAGTACTGACCAGGCTTAAATCACATCAATGCCGATGCTCTCTCACCAAGACCTACTTTTGACAAACAGTGGGTTCATATTGCTGAACAATCTGTGAAAGCACTATGCCACAAGCTCGACCAGGAAGAAACTCTGTTCTCTGAAGCTGTAAACTGTCTGGCAGATTGCCTGGGACCTCCAGAGACTTGTATATCAGTTGCCTACTGTAATTTTGCAGCCTTAGGCTTATGTTCTTTGCCACAGCTAACTCCAGCTGACATCAGCAAAGAACAGTACTATGATCCAATGATCAGACCAGTAGTTGATTCTTTAAGAAAGGGAGAAGATATCTCCAAAATGTGGTCCGGGTGACCCCAAGACTGCTTTACTTCTCCAAGAGGGGCCCAAACTCAAGCTTTGAGAACAGCTATTGTACAGAGAGCTTATTGACAGCCAAGGTGAAATTGTAAGAAAACAGCTAGTATTGCCATCTAAATTAGAAAATGTTTTAAAATATTTGCACGACAAAATGGGACATCAGGGTAGCGAAAGAACTCTTGATCTAGCCCGTTCACACTTTTACCAGCCTAAGATGGGCCTAGACATCGAGCAATATGTCAAAACCTGTTGTAGGTGTCTTCAGCACAAAGCTCCACCACAAGAGCAGCCCCTCTGGTCAATATTACAATAAGCACACCAATGGAACTTGTCTGCATTGATTTTCTTAGTTTGGAGCCAGATTCAAAAGGCATTGCTAATGTGCTAGTAGTCACGGATCACTTCATGAGATATGTGCAGGCCTACCCAACCAAAGATCAAAAGGCCTCAACTGTAGCCAAAGTTATTGTTGAAAAGTTTTTCGTACATTATGGTGGCCCCCAGCGTATCCATTCAGATCAAGACAGGGATTTTGAAAGCAGACTTATTAAAGAACTGTTCCCTTTGTGGGGTGGAAGAAAATCCAGAACAACCCCCTATCATCCACAAGGAGACCCACAACCAGAAAGGTTTAACTGAACCTTGCTTGATATGCTGGGCACCCTGCAACCTAAAGACAAGCCAAAGTGGAGCCAACAGATAAGAGCACTTGTACATGCCTAAAATTGCACAAAGAGCGATGCTACTGGTTTTACACCATATCACCTTATGTTTGGCAGAGAAGCTTGCCTTCCGGTGGATGTGTGCTTTGGAGTGTCTCCTGATGGTGTTCAGTTAGAAAACTATCTGCAGTATGTCAAACAGGTAAAAGCTCAATTAGATCATGCCTACCAGCTTGCAAATACCATGGCAGCAAAGAGGAACCTGGCCAACAAAACTTGTGATGAGAAACGTGTTAAAGCCCAAGAATTCCAACCAGGTGACAGAGTACTAATGAGAAACTTTGAACTTCCAGGTAAACACACAATAGACAACCGCTGTAGTCACATCCGATACATAGTAGTCAGTAAGCTGAATGATCTACCTGTGTATAAAGTGTGTCCAGAAGTGGACCCTTGATCTGTCAGAACCATTCATAGAAATCACCTGTTACCTATCGGCCAAATAGTAATCAATAACATTCAAGAGGCTAAAGTTCCTCAGTACCCTGTAACTAGGTCTGCTATTAAGGCCAAGTAACAAAATCAGCAAACTCCTGCTTCACAGCCTGTTGCTCCTAATAATGTCTCCAATCCTGCAAACATCATAGATTCTGATAAAGCTGAGTTTGAAAGTGATGATGAAAGTGAATTATGTTCTGCCTTCTGCCCATCCATTGAACTTGAAAGAGTGTTCCAGGGATTTCCCTTAGTTAACTACGGTGATGACTCTGAACCTCCAGCTGTGTTAACAAATCCCAATTCATCCATTGTGCCTGAATCTCCAGAACGTGATGCTCACAGTGTGGATCTTGAAGAGGCTGAATCCCTTTGTATGGCAGAATTAATGGCTCAGATTAGTTAGATTTGCCCAGGAGTTCAGTGTGTGTGCCTTTGGGGAGACGGCCAGCTGTCAGAGGTTAGGTCTGTTATGCCTAGACTTTTTTAGCTGTCAGTCCGCTGGTCCGAGGTGTCCAGTCGGCCCATGTTGAGGTTGCAGCAGCAGGGGATTCATGCAGCAGTCAAGCTGGAAAGTGAGGATCAGCCTGCAAGTTGGTTGGAAGGACCAGAGAAGGACAAGCCTTACATATAAATGTGCATAGTTTGCTGAAGTGTTCGCATGGCCGGTCAGTTTGAGACGTCCGGTGTGCATGTTTTGGGTACATTTGAATCAGTTAAGCGTTGGCTGTTGCACCTGCATCCCAAGACTAGCATTTCAACAAAGACCATGAAGGAATCCTTCCTCACGCTTCACAAAATATCTGCACAGGTCTCATGTTGTCGGATCATCCTCTTGGTTTGGGTAGCGTGAGTAATTTCAGGGTAGCTCCCTGCAACCATAGCCACAAATCACTGTGTACCATCTAATTTTCTTTTTTTGGGCTAATTGTAATGGACTGAGCTATCCAGCTCCGGATTACAAATATTGGGTTGTGTGCATGTTAACTGCTTTTTCTTTCTAAGGGCCCCAACGACAGCTGCAACACCGGCCTACCCCGGGCAACGCTTCAGGCTAGCCTGTTTAACATACTTGGTACCCAGGGTTGTAGGTCTGTGTCAAAGGGACTTACAGTGCATGCCAAATCATTCTGAATCAAATCAGAAGTGCCCATCATTTACTAAATTTACGCCCCACCCTTATTCACTTCCCCTAAATAAACCAGATTATTGATTTTCACGTTTAACCTGGCTAATGAGTGCCTTATTGGTTGGGTTGCAGCTTTATTATTATATTGTTGCATCACTGGTCTTATTTTCCAGGGGGTCTCCGGGGCAGTCACAGAAGATTCAGCCCAGATGGTAATTGCAAGGAGTGTGAGCATATCATCTCTGTCATTCGGCGAATGTGAATGTTTTATTGTTAAACTGTTTAGGCCGCTAGAAGGGTTGGTGGGGGGTTATAGCATCCTGGAGGGCTATACCAAGGCAACTATGCTACCCCAATACCATTCCTCTGGGTGGAGGCACCCATTCACTGAGCTCAGGCCCCTCAACTGTGCATAGTCATGCAAGCAGGGGTAGTAGCCCATAGGATAGCACCACCTAAGGGTTACATACAGTACACTGCATTGACAGTTCAGTCGGTGGTTGTCCGTGGTGGTGGGTGGAGGGCTGAGCCAGTGGCCAGCTCCGGTTGGGTTGGGGGAGCAGGGTTGGGGTCCAATCCTGACAGGGTGGGGGCCACTATACTATGGAAAATGGGGTGGGGTTCTGTATTCTATTAAAGACATTGGAGAGTGGGGCTGGAGGGGGTTATGGTTTTATTATGATCAGCGAATGGGGTTGGGGACATGTGTGTAGTTTGAATGGGGATCTGGGCCAGGTGGGGGGGGGTACCACTACATTACTGAAACTGGGTTTAGAGTATGAATCTGGTTCGATCAAGGATTCAGACTAGGAAGGGAGATCCTACACTATGGAAACGTGGGGCAGGTTGTGTTTATTTTGGTACTGTGGTTGAGCGGATGGGGAGAGGGGGCTACACTTTGATATGGGGGCTGGTGTGCTCTGTACAGCCATTGGCACTGGGAGAGGGCTGGCCAAGCATATTCCGCTGGGTACAGCCATGCTAATGAACCTATAATGGCCATGCATGAGGCCCCGTTGTGCCATGCATGCCCAATGAGCTTACTGGCATAATCGGGCTAAATATCACCCATGGGGGATATGGCACATCAAGGTATGCACCACGCATCCCCCACTGGTGGTGTTCAGCCCTGACCCCTGGATGCGCTGCCCACACATTGCAGATGACCGCTTTGTGCCATGCATCCAGGGACCCATATTCACACAGATTGTGCTATCTCTGCTGATCATGCATTCTGTGTGAATATGGCAACACAGCTGGCCGGTGCCTCTGTTTTGTGTGACCCACTGTTGTGCACGCACAACAGGCCAGCTCTGAATCTGTGCCCCTTGGTGAGTAACTGTTTTCTAGTAAACTAAGGAAAATATTTCTAGTTTGGTTACCATCACTTTACATGCTGACTTTTATGCCTTATAAATATTAAATTGGACATTACCATGCAAGGTCTTGACTTGCAAGTAGTGTAGGGATTTAGTAGGAGGAGCAGGGAGGTCCTGCACATCAGAGTAATTTTTTTTGCTGTGCTGTCTTGTTTTGTGACACCATCGGTTGGACATGGACATCACAGGTTCCTTGAGTTCGGGAGCAGCTGCAGTGGGGATTGGCAGCCACAGAAAGCTGGTGCAAGATTTTGCTGGTGTTCCTCTTCTGTGGATGATAAATGCCAGACAATATAATTGTCGCAGAAGAAAGGTGTGGTTTTCCTTGTTTCTGCTTCATGCATTCTACTTGTAATTGCTGTAGATGTGCTGGGCCGCTCTTGGTGCTGGGATAGCATCATTTTGTGGCTGACTGCTTGGGGGTCATCTCTCTTGAGAACTGATCATTGCAGGAGATTTTTGTATCATTCTGTGAGTCTTGTTTTGTGTTATTTTGTTTTCTGTCACTGGTAAAATTGATGCCTACTGCTTTCCATTCTTGAGCACAAGTGTCAGTTGCCGGCTCTGTTTTTTCAGTGGCCGGGAGTTGTTCAGTGCAGTCAGAGAATGAAACTGCCAGCTATGTGTTTTGGGGGGCTGAAAATTGCTCAGCGTGGTCAGAGAATGAAACTGTGGCCGCAGCACTTAGGTAATGGTCATAGATGTGGGAATCATTCGTGCTGCTCTGTAGGGAAACAGGATCAGCTGGGATGTTTTCTTTTGCTGGAAGACTTGCAGTTGTTGAGTTTACTGGTAGTTGTACTTCTTTAATATGTTGCTGAAGTGTTTTATTTATAATCAGAATATTTTGTTTTTGTGCAGCTTCTGACGACATTGCTGTGGCTGGCTTTGCACTGCTGTTTTGCTTGGGGACACTTTGCAGTACAGCAGTGGGAAAGAATACAGCATTGTTTTCGGCAGCAAGGTAGAATGGTAACAGGTTGCACAATCTCTGACTGGCTTAGGAGAATCTGGGTCTGTGACAGCCTGTATAATTATGGGAGCATTTTCTGTGCTTGTGGCAGGTGCACAACTGCATGAGGGCTGATGCAGAATCCTGCTCCGTGTTTGTCTTTTTTGAAAGGATGCCTGCCAGTACCTTCAGTTGGAGGTTTCAGATTTGTGACCAGTTACAGTCATCAATTGCTTGGTATCTAGTCTTGCATTTGACAGCATTTGGATAGCTGTAGTGAGAATGCAATGGTTCATATAGAACACTTAAAGATTTGCTTCCTTGCAGATTTTCAGCAGGAAAGATCCGAAAATAGTTCACTCCAACAGGCTCTCGACTGTACCACACAGGTTGTTGTCTAAAAGTTGCGGTGGTGCTCTCAGTGGATGGCAATAAAATGCTGGAGCACCCGGTGGTAGTTTTGAAACATTTCTTCTGAGATTTTATTCAACACAGTGGATCTTCTGGTTATGCAAACATAAACCCTTGAAGGCTTTGCTTTTGTCTCTCATGGGTCATTGTGGTTTCTGGTGGCATCATTAAAGGAAAAAGAGACATATTCCACACTGTTTTCATCGGTTTGAATTGCAAAACAGTTTGGTTTCAATTTTTGTAGCCCTTCTTTACCACTACGGGCAAGGTGTAACTGCATGTCCAGCCACACTTTTCTGAGGAGACCTGGAGCTGTCTGGTGAAAGAACTCCTGATTTGTACAGCATTTGCAGGTGCATTTCTGAAACTGGTGGGTGATGTCCTGTTACGTCTTTCCTTTCTCTTCTTAGTTGTTTCACAGTGCCCACAAAAAACATTATTGCTGTTGTTAAAAACTAAGTCTGTCATCAGATAAAACGGTTTGTTTTGAGAAGAGGTTCATTCAGAAATCTGTTGATTCCAGCACGTAAAGAAACATAGCTGGCTGTTCCATATTCTTCTGCTTTCTCAGTTCAGACTGTTCCATAAAAGTCTCTCAGGAGAAAGTTTAGGTCCTCTGCTGTGATTGTTTTGAAGTCAATTTCTACTTTCTTTCTTTCAAGCCAGTCACTCAGAACATTGAAGGCCCATTTAGTTTGTCTGTTTGTATCAATTTCATTTTCTTGTTGCTCTAGATTCATAATAGAAGCTTCCTTGTCTTCAGCATATCAGCTCATGGTTGTTTTCTTCTTTTTCTTTGATGTTTTCAGAGAATTGAACCACTGCTCAAAAGATTTCCCCTCAGTAAAGTTAAAAGTCACCTCAGGAAGCTGATCCACTAGAAGGTGAGTGGCTTCTGTGCTGTACTGTTTTGATAGGGCGTAGGGATATCAGTGTAGGAAATCAGGCTGTGCTCAGGGCTCTTGTTTTTACCCATTCCTTTATGAAGGAATATAAGGATGGGCATGGAATGCTGCCAACCAATCAGCTTTCAAGTTTTTTCTTGTCCAGTGCACAATAAAATGTATACAGTACCAGTCCAACAGTCACAGAAAATAACAAGTTTCGTGCAGTACTTACCTTACCTTCATAGATGTGCTACACCAGCAGAAAGTTATTCAACCACTGCAGTCCACACAAGTAGCACCTTAAGGCGCAAAAACAAAATTCCACTGCATTCCCTGACATTGTGCAAAGAATGTCCACAATGCAAGAACAAAACTTGTCAAAAAGCAGAGGGATTAAAACTCGCTCCTACACTATACTCTAATTGTACAACTTCTAACTATTCTTGATATTTCTGTCTCCAAAATATTTTCTAACTACATTGACATGGTTACTGAGAGCTCTGAAATTAGCTGTTTTTCTCTTTCTCTTCAAGTCACAAGTGTTGATTTTGGTGCTGCCTGCTGATGAATTTGACCTGAAAAGTCTTGAGGTACAGTCAGTTATGAATGACAATGATATATGTATGACCATCACATGGTATGATTCAGTTTGGCCACTAGAACTAAATCATCCCATTCTAAGGCAAAAATATGGGATTTCAGAGGAGCTGACTTTGATAAGATACATAGATACATAGACAGTGCTGCCCATTTGAGTTTGTAACTTCAGTTTATGTTTTCCTAGAACTCTGTTGCCCCTTACCCCTGACCTCCAGAATTCCTTTATGTCTATCCCATGCATTCTTAAATCCCATGATTGTTTCAGCCCCCACCACTTCCCCAGGCAGGGTGTTCCACTTGTCCACCACCGGTTCTGTGAAGAAATTCTTCCTCACATTTCCTCTGAATCGTCCTCCCTCCAACTTCATCCCATGCCCTCTAGTGTATTCTTGCACCCTGTTCCTCCCTGTAAGATACTTGTATATCTCTATCATGTCCCCTCTCTCCCTCCTCTCCTCCAGGGAGTACATAGTCAATTCCTTCAACCTGTCCTCATAGGACTTGTGATGCAATCCATGTACCATCTTTGTTGCCCTCCTCTGAACCTTCTCTACCCTGTCTATGTCCTTACGTAGGTAAGGTCTCCAGAACTGTACACTGTACTCCAGGTAGGGCCTCACTAGTGTCTTGTGTAGTGAAATCATGACCTCCCTTTTCCTGCTGGTGATGCCCCTGCCTATGCATCCCAGCATCCTATTTGCTTTGCCTGCTGCCTTGTCACACTGTTTCCCTACCTTGAGGTCATCAGAGATGATAACCCCAAGATCTCTTTCCTGCTTGGTGCATGCTATATCCTCACCCCAACTGATATATTGTGCCAGGCTTTTTGTGCCCCATATGCATTATCTTGCACTTCTTTGCATTGAATTTCAACTGCCAAACCCCTGACCATTCTTCAAGTTTCTGCAGGTCCTTCTCATTCTGTCTACACCCTCTGGTGTGTCTACTCTGTTACAGAGCTTTGTGTCATCAGCGAACAGTGAAATTCTGCCTTCTAGGTCCTGCGCAATGTCACTGATGAAGATGTTAAATAGGACCGGTCCCAGCGCTGATCCCTGTGGTACCCCACTGGTCACTCTTCCCTCTGTGGAGTGACAGCCATTTACCACCACCCTCTGTGTCCTGCCACCCAGCCAGTTACCTACCCACCACACTACTGTCCTGCCCACACCCATATTCCCTAGTTTGTGTAATAGTCTCCTATGTGGCACAGTGTCAAAGGCCTTGCTGAAGTCGAGATAGGCCATGTCCACTGCCCTCCCCTGATCCACCTCCCTAGTCACCCAGTCAAAAAATTCACCTCCCCCTGGTGAAACCATGCTGCCTTGGATCCTGCAGTCCATTGACGATCAGATGTTCCACCAATCTCTCCTTCAGTAGTGCTTCCATGATCTTCCCCACTACTGAGGTGAGGCTGACTGGTCTGTAGTTCCCTGCTTCCTCTTTATTCCCACTTTTGTCTAAGGGGACTACATCTGCTGTCCTTCAGTCTTTGGGTACCTCCCCTGTTTCCAGTGATCAGCTAAACAGGATAGCCACAGCTTCAGCCACCACCTCTCTGAGTTCTTAAAGGACCCTGGGGTGCACCCCATCTGTCCCCATTGCTTTATCAACTCTTATAACTTCCAGTTCATTCAGGACCCTTTCTCGTGTAAAGGGACTTGTGTCCATTTCTGCACCATTCTCACCCCTTGTACTCCCTTCAAACCCATTGCCCTCCTCTTCCTCAGTAAAGACTGAGCAGAAATACCTGTTCAGTATGTCAGCTTTACTGTTGTCATCCTACATGTGGCCCCCATCCTCCCCCTTCAGTCTCACTATCCCTTCCTTTGCCCTTCTTTTTTCACTTATGTACCTGTAAAAGGTTTTGTCCTCTCTACCCACTGATTTTGCAATGTGCTCTTCTGTCTGAGCTTTGGCTTCCCTTACTGACCTCCCTGACTCCCTTTGCTTCTCCTGGTACTTCCCTATCCCCTTCTGCCTGTGTCTTTTTGTATTGCCTGGATCGCAATCTTTTGGCTTTCACTCTTTGCTACCTCTTTGGAAAACCATAATGGCCTCCTCTACCTTTTCCTCTTGCTAACCTGCTTAATGCATAATTCTGTTGCTCTTGTAATCCCCATTTTAAATACCGCCCACTGTTCCTCAACCCCTGATTCTTGCCCCATTTCCCTTAATGCCTCTTTCAAGTATCTCCCCATTTTCCCAAAGTCTGCCCCCTAAAATCCAGGATACGTGTTTTGTGTGGTTTGGTTCTGCTCCTTCTGTGATTTCAAACCACAATGACTGGTGGTCACTGTTCCCCAGGTGCTCCCCCACTGTTACCCCCATCACACTGTCCCTATTTGTGAGCACAAGGTCCAGTATTGCCTTATGCCGAGTTGGTTCCATGACCAGTTGCTTGAGGAAGGCACCCTGAAGGGACTCCAGGATAAATCTGCTCCTAGTTGATGCTGCTGCTGGGATGGTCCAGTCCACGTCTGGAATATTGAAGTCTCCAACCAGTACTACCTGGAACAGCCTTCCTGAGGAGGTTGTGGGGTCTAAAACTGTGGGAGAATTCAAGAATGCATGGGACAGACATAAGGCAATTCTTGTGGGGGGTAGGAAGAAATAGGCTGTTGGTTAACTAGGATCTGCGGCCTATCCTGTAGGTAGGGAAATGGGCAGACTAGATGGGCCTAGCGGTCCTTATCTGCCATCAAAGTCTATGTTTCTATGTTTCTATGTTACCTCACCCTTGTCTGCCATCCTTTGGATGGCTAGCATCAGCTCCCTATTTGTTTCTTCCTCCTGGGCTGGTGGTCTACAGACCACACCTGCGCGGATGGCTGGCCCCATTTTCCTTTCCAGCTTAACCCACAGTAGCTCTCCCCCATTTCGTTCCTCCTGGATCTCTGTGGCCCTTATGTCATTTTTCACATACAGTGCCACTCCTCCTCCCTACCTACCTGCCCAGTCTCTTCTGAATATGTTGTAGCCGGGAATGGCCATCTCCCAGTCATGGTTATCATTACACCTGGTTTCTGTGATGGCCACAATGTCCAGGTCTGACTGCACCATGACAGCCTCCAGATCTTCCATCTTGTTGCTAAGGCTCCTGGCATTGGCACACATGGCTTTCCATGATTTGACCTCCCTAGACTGTTTAGGTGTTCTACTCCAGCCCCTTCCCTGATTGTCCTTTATCCCTGGTTCTCCTTGCTGTCTGCCCTTCTGCTGATTTTTGCCCATTTTCTGCCTAGCCACCTCTTGGGTGCTAATCTCCATCTTTTGCACACTCTTTTGTTGAGATATCCACTCCTCCAGTTCACTGGTTCCACTGCTAGCTGTGGGGGGTGAGCAAGTAGGTACCCTCCTTACTGGCCTGCCACCCCCCTTGGCTAGTTTAAATGCTTATCAATGTAGCATTTAAACTTATCATTGAGTGCTTGGATTCCCCTCCAGGATGAATGGATGCAGGCCATCAGGCTTGAACAAACCTCCATCCCTCCAGGTGGGTCCCCAGTCACCAATGAATCCAAACCCTTCCTCACAGCACCAGTTCTTCAACCATGAGTTAAAGTTCCTGGTGCATGCACCCCTATGCTCTCCCATGCCACTCGCAGATAGTACTTCTGAGAAGGTGACAGAAGTAGCTACTTGCTTGAGACCCCTCCCCAATTTCCTAAACTCTTCCTGAACTTCCTTTGGCTCCCCATTTGCCAGATCATTAGTACCTAGGTGGATAATGACATCCAGCTCACCCTCCCGTCTTGCCTTCCCAGTGATCCCCAGGATCTTCCTTCCATCTCTCCATGCCGTGGCACCTGGTAGGCACCTCACCTCCCTGTCCTCCCCCTCCCCCTCCTGTGTTCCTAGCTGGATCCCTCTTATGATGGAGTCCCCCCCCCAGGATTCACTTCTTCCTCCTCTGGGGTCCACTGCTCTCCCCGCTGAGGTCACCTCCTTGGCTAACCTCCACATCCTTTCCTTCCACTTCTCTGGGTACTTCTATGTAGTTGTCCCCATTTGCTAGTGTGGCATATGAGTTCTTGAGTGGAATAGGATCTGGGATGTGCCTCTACCTGACCGTCTTAACCTGCCCTGAGCCCACTGTCATCCAATTGCTCCTCGTTCTTGGCATCTTTTGAGGCAGTGGCATTGGACTGGGTGGTCTCTGGATATGGGTTAAGGTACTCCTGACCCAGTTTACTTCTGCTCTGAGTCTGGCTACCTCATCCCACAGTCCAGAGAGATGCATGCAGATAGGGCAGCACCTCAGTGTCCAGAAGGTCTGCCTGAATATGTCTGCCCCGCAGCTACTGCATTGCACCACTCCCCACATTATACTGCAATTATACTGCTAAGATGGACAGCAGAGTTAAGCTAGAAGGTCTGCCTGAATATGGCTGCCCCACAGCTACTGCATTGCACCACTCCCCACATTATACTGCAATTATACTGCTAAGATGGATAACAGAGTTAAGCTAGCCCTGGCAAAAAGAAATACAGGTGAGGGGGTACAGGCAAAGTGGGCAAGCATTAAGGATGCAATACTTGAAGCAACATCCCATTGTGTTAGAGAGAAAAGGAAGTGCAAAAGAAGAAGTAAACCACTTTGGTTCTCAAAGACAGTAGCAGAAAAGGTCAAAGCCAAAAGGCTGACCTTCAGGAAATATAAGGGAATGCAGCAGGATGAAGATAGGGAGGCATACCAAACTTCCCTAAGGGAAACAGGGACGGCAGTAAGGCAGACAAAGTCCCAAACTGAGGAAACACTAGCACAAACCGTAAAAAAAGGTGACAAGACTTTCTATAGATACATTAGTGAAAGGAGAAAGTCCAGAGGGGGTATTGCTAAGATCAAAGGGGATAAGGGGGCATATGAGGAGGAGGACCACGTAAAAACATCTATCCTAAATAGATACTTCTGCTCAGTATTTACTGAAGTGAAGGAAGGGCAGGGCCCACAGCTCAGCACCATGGACATAGGTGGGAGAGAGGTGTGCACTAGTCACTTCACAAAAGAAAGGGTCCTACAAGAGATCGATCAGCTCAGGGTGGATAAGGCAATGGGACCTGAGGGCATACATCTCAGGGTACTAAAGGAGCTAAGGGTGGAACTAGCAGAGCCATTATCAGAACTGTTTAGTGAGTTTCTGAGCACAGGAGAGGTCCCAGAAGACTGGAGAAGTGCTCATGTGATCCCGCTCCACAAGAGTGGTAGCAGGGAGGAGGCAGGGAACTATAGACCAGTCAGTCTTACCTCAGTCGTGGGCAAGATTATGGAGACACTCCTTAATGAAAGGTTAGTGCAACACCTGGAATCCATAGGAGCACAGGATCCAAGACAGCATGGGTTTACAAAAGGAAGGTCCTGTCAAACTAATCTCATAGACTTCTTTGACTGGGTAACCAGAGTGGTGGACCAAGGGGGAGCAGTTGATGTCACCTACCTTGACTTCAATAAAGCTTTCGATACTGTTCCACATAGAACATTGATTAATAAGCTGGGTAGGCTCGGGGTGGGTCAGAAGTTGGTCAACTGGGTGACAAACTGGTTGATGGGCAGAAAACAGAGAGTGGTGGTAAACGGCATACAGTCAGAAGACATACAAGTCACAAGTGGGGTACTTCAGGGATCCGTCCTGGGGCCAGTCCTCTTCAATATCTTCATCAGTGACATTGCAGATGGACTGGAGGGTAAGGTTTGTCTGTTTGCTGATCACACCAAGATCTGCAACAGAGTAGACGATCCAGATGGGATGGGCAGAATGAGAAGAGATCGGGATAAACTAGCAAAATAGTCAGAAGAATGGCAACTGGGGTTTAACGCAAAGAAGTGCAAGATCATGCACATAGGGAAGAGAAACCCTGAAGCCACCTATAGGCTGGGAGGGGAGTTGCTGGCAGTCACAAGGGAAGAAAGAGACTTGGGCATCATCATCACCGATGACCTGAAATTATCCAAGCAGACCACTAAAGCAGTAGGTAAGGCTAGTGGGATGTTGGGGTGTAATAGTAGGGGTATCACAAGTCGGAAGAGGGAGGTAATAATCCCTCTTTACAAGGCACTGGTTAGGCCCCATCTGGAGTACTGCATGCAATACTGGAGGCCACACCTTCACAAGGACATTAACCAAATTGAGGCAGCCCAGAGAAGGGCAACCAAAATGGTGCAGGGACTGCATCAGAAAACATATGAGGACAGATTAATATGTATACCCTAGAGCAAAGGAGGGAGATAGGTGATATGATTGAAACATTCAAACACCTTAAGGGCATTAACAAGGTGAAAGAGTCTAACATGTTTCAATATAAGAAAAATAACAGGACAAGAGGACTAAGCATGAGATTAGAGGGAGGCCGATTAACGGGTAATGTGAAGAAGTTCTTTTTCACAGAAAGGGTGATGGATGCATGGAACGGCCTACCTCAGGAAGTGGTGGATATGAATACAGTGCAGGGCTTCAAACGGGCATGGGATAGGCATAAGGGAGCAATACAGATGAGTATGAATAGATAGGCCATTGACAGAGCAAAGGCCGATAGCACATTCATAAGGTAGAAAAAGAAATGGGCAGACTGGATGGGCCTTGCGGTCCTTATCTGCTATCAACTTCTATGTTTCTGTGTTTCTATGACCATGATCCTGTGCATACACACATAAGCAACAAGACCATGCCTGAGTGTGTTATGAGGTAGAAGGCACATTTGCTGAGTGCCTTCAACCACCTCGAAGTTCAGTCAACAAACAGAAAGTCACACCATGAAGTATATCATTGCGCTTATAAAATGTGTTACCATACCCATAATTAATTAAAAAAAAATTATGTTTACAAGGCAAAAAAATGAATAAATGCATTTTACAGATTTTTGGGGTTGTTTAGGAAAACAATAGTTCAATCCATGTGTATAACTAGGTGGTGTTTCACCTGTGTACCACAGCGTGTCACTGTGCTTTTTTGTTTATTTATTGCTGTGCTACTTTTGCATTTGTGGCTGTGCTGCTATTTTTATTTGTTGCTGTGCAACTTTTTTAATTGTTGCTGTGCTGTTTTTTTGTCATTTGTGGCTGTGCTACTTTTTAGAGCTGCAGTGAGCGGAGCCCTGCAGACCTCTTGCTATGAGAAAAGGACTCCCGCATTCCTTGCAAATGAACAACATGACGGAGTGACAGAAGTGGCCTCCATATCTGTGAAACATTCCATGCTTGCACTATTTATTTTGGGGGGGGCGGTCCGTGACCTCTAAAATACATACCCCCCACCCGACCCTCCCTCTCAGCACCCACAACCCTATACCCCCCAGAAACATAATAGTGACACGGGGGTACCCAATCCCCCAGTGTCTCAATCACAACTCCTCTCACTGCTCTGTCATCTCTCGTCCACTACCGCACATGTGTGGTAATTTCTGCTTATTTTGTTTTAAAGCAGCAGTGCAATGAACATCTCATAAAATAAAGAAGACTGTTTAAAAGCGGTTCTATGTGATAACGGCGACCGCCAAAGGGCGATCGTTGTTACAGCGAACTCAGAGCACCGAAAATCAATTTTGGTGCTTGACTCCCTGACACACAACAAAACGGCACCAGGGACTTGCATTTTTTTATGTTTATTCACCCAGCACCCTACGTACCAAAGCCACAAGCTGACCCACTGCACCACGGGGCCAGCTCGGCAGCTCACCGTAGTGCCACCCCTCAAATCCCCTACCACCCCTTGCCGAGCGCACTCGCTCCCACCCCACCCCCGCGCATGTACCTATAGCAACTTCCTGTCGTTAGGGTCGCCAACACACTCCATCTGATCACTGTAGCTGCCGGGTTGCCGGTGTGACATGCGCTGTGATTGAGTCACCCTTTCAGGGTTGCTCAATCGCGGTCACCCATATCATCATATACCTTAAAAACCTTGCTGCACTCATTAAGATTTTCTGTTTCAGTCTTTGTCACTAGTTTTGTTCAAAACAAGAGCATTTCAGAAATATTTCTATAATTGTACATTTAATTTGTGCAAAGAAACTACTCAGCCGACCTGTCCGTAGACCAAATCTTACTCCCACCATACTTCTGTGAGGTATAGTGTTGTTAGTGCATGCTTGTCCCAGTGCTGATGGTGGGAAAAATAACTGAGTTGTAGAATGCAAGTCAAACTGGGTCTCTTCTAAGTTATCCACTGTACAGGAAGTAGAACTATCTGGTGGCACAGCCCTGCTCTCTCTTCCTCTGTCGACTGCCATCTGATAATTGCAAACCACACTTTCTGCTTTGTGGTTTTTATTTACCAGATGGCAGGCTGCCAAGAAGGGCTGTGTTGCAAATGGTAGTCCCGACTCCTGGCCGAGTGATGGCTCATCTCCCTCCACTCCATACAACTCATCAGGTGGACTTAAAGTTTTTTGCTGGGAAACTGCTGCAGGCTAAACACTTTTACTGTTACCGTTTCATCATCGGCAGCATCCTGAAGCTGAGGAAGGGAAAAAAGATGTAGAAGAAAATCAGGTCACAAAACAATTCACAGGGGTCACAAATGCACAAACTCAGCACTCTTGCTTGTTATCTGCCCATTGCCCCACACCACCACCAGAAACAAGCCACTGTGGATTCCAGCCTGCAACAGAATCTGCGCAGTTAGCTAGGGTCCTCAACTCACACTGTTCTGGCTGGCTTCACTGATGACTGCTACCTAATGTTAGATACCCCCTAACTTACTGCTGAAGGCTGGAATACACAGCTGATCATCCAACAAACTGATGGAGCCAGGGAATGAATGGAAGATTGGAAATTGGATCCATGATTGCTTGTTTCTGGTGGTGGTGTGGGGCAATGGGCAGATAACAAGCAAGAGTGCTGAGTCTGTGCATTTGTGACCCCTGTGAATTGTTTTGTAATCCGATTTTCTTCTACAACTTTTTTCCTTCCTCAGCTTCAGGATGCTGCCAATGGACTATGGACAGGTCATCTCAGTAGTTTTTTTTGCACAATTTAAATGTACAAATATAGAAATATTTCTGAAATGCTCTTGTTTTGATCAAAACTAGTGACAAAGATGAAAATAGAAATCTTAATGAGTGCAGCAATGTTTTTAAACAGTACTCTTTATTTTTCGAGATGTTCATTGCACTGCTGCTTTAAATATTTAGTTTCCTCCCCCACCCAACCTTCCCTCTCAACACGTCCCTCACTCCTCCCCCCCAGAATCATAATAGTGACACTAGGGCTGCCAAATCCCCCAGTGTCCCAGTTACAATTCCTCTAACTGCCTACCCCCTCCCCATCCACTACCACACATGCATGGTTATTTGTGTGTTTTTTTTTTATATTTCTAGTTTCTTCCCCACATCCCTGACTCTTCCTCTCAGCACCCATCACCCCACTCCCCCCCTGCAGAAATGTAACAGTGGCACTAGGAGTGTCCAATCCCCCAGTACAGGAACCCTCATTTGTTTTTGTTTGTTTTTTACCTGTAAATGAAATAGTCCAATGATGTCTGTTGTGCCATTGCACTGCCCCCCACCTGACCCTCCCACTCAGCACCCACCACCCCACCCCAATTCCTTACTTACCAATCTGGGGTCCAACGCCGTAATCTTCTCTGGACCACAGACATGTCTTCACTCTTCAAAGCCGAACCGCAAAATGAGGAAACAGGTATATGGCTCAATATATTTCAATGGGGGTTTGAACCTAGTTCCATGACATGGCTATTTTTGCATATTTTTGCCCCACATTTTCACCATGCCTTCTCTGGGACCCCACCTCATGAACAAAGGCACTGTCATTAGGCAGATCTGTCCCAAAAGGTGATTTCACAGTCTCTGTGCAAAATCTCCTTTTGGGCAGAAGTTGAAAATTTTATGTGCCCTTGTTCATGTAGTGGGGCCATAAGAAGGCTATGTTGAAACTTCGGTGTAGAAATGTTAAAAAACAACAAAGTTATGACCCTACATTGAATTTTGCAAATGCAGACTCATAACTTTGGTAATTTTTAATGTTTTCCAGTACTGCATGAGTGTGACAGCTGTCATTTTCCAAAACCTAGCTTTTTGCAAACAGGAATCTTGCTTTCAGAGCAAGGAGCAGCTGATTACAAAACTAGAACTTTTATTACTAATAGAACATGTCTATCTCAGGAGGAGTCAGTGCCTGTTGAGATTAAGAAAACAGATACTTTACTTGAAGTGGGAGGTCTCATTTAAAGTAAAATAAGTCAGTGTGTTTTTCTGTGTTAGGGAAAGGGAGTTTGCTAAGTTAGGAGGGGAGAAGTTAATTGGAGTGTGGCTTAGGAGTACAAAACCAGGTGTCTCCAATTACAGTTCCCTACTGCTAGCTTTTTGCACACAGGAATCTTGCTTTCAGAGCAAGGAGCAACTGACTACAAAACTAGAACTTTTATTAATTGCCGTCCTTTCCTCCCCTCCACCCTCCCACCCTTAGACAGTTCTACTTTTATAGGCACTTGATTTGACTGACAACAGGAACTTCCTGTTTGGCAGTTAGAAGGGAAGGATCACTGAGACACATAGGTTTCATCATCCTTGAAGGAAAAGAGTAGTTCTCCCTCTCCCGGTAGCTGCTGCAGGTCTGACTCTGAGCAAGGAAGAAGGAGACTACAGAAGAATACAGGAAGTTCCTGTCCCAGAACAGGAAGGGCTAGAGTTGTAAGTGCACATAGGCAGTAGGAGAAAAAAAAACAGGGAGGCGAGAGTAAGCATACAAAACAACAGAAGAGGGGCCACAAAATAAAACATGATGGGAGTGGTGTAATGCAATGGCTGTGGGGCAGCAGGCTTCCGGGAGATATTCTGGAAGCTGTGATGCTACCCTTTTTGTAGGCACCTCTCTGGTCTGAGGGAGGAAGTTGCTTGTCTTCAGGCTGACTTGCCTAGGATTTTTGAATCCCCCTCCCCCACCCAGGGATCACCAGGGCCACTGCCGCTACCTCAGGGGTTGCCAAGAAAGAGAAGTGGTTGGACCAAGGTGGGCTCAGGGAGGGAGAGGGTGGTGGAACAGAGGCAAATTCCTCCAGTTGTACCTCTCCACAATTCATACGCTGTTCTGGTGTAGAGTGGTTCCTCTATGGAGGCACCTGCAGTGGAGACCAAGGAGGATGCTGGTAACCTCCAAAAAGGAGACCCACAGCAGGGTGGCATGGGACACCACAGGGGAAGGAAACAACTCCTGGTGGGGGACTCAATCATTAGGGGGTAGAAATGGGGGAGGATGGGGAGAGGAGAGTAAGGTGTCTGCCTGGTGCCACAGCTCGGAGGGACAGAGAGTGAATCCTTAGGATCGCAGGAGCAGCTGCACAAGGGAGGGAGCTGGATGTCATTGTCCACCTAGGTACAAATGACCTGGCTGTGAATGGGATCAGGGGCAGTGCAAGAGGAGTTTGAAGAGTTGGGGAGGGGCCTTAGACAAGTAGCATGTATGGTAACCATCTTGGAGGTGCTGCCTGTCTATGGGAAGGGTGATGCTGGGGTACTCCACACCATAGTATTCAATGAATGGTTGAAAAACTGGTGTAGAGCTCAGGGTTCTGGCATCTTTGGGGACTGGGGGTCCACCTGGAGGGATGCAGGCCTATACTGGTGTGATGGTCTGCATCTGTCCAGGAGGGGGACCAGCATCCTAGGTGATAGGTTTAAATGCTTCATTGGCAAGCATTTAAACTAGCCAAGGGGGGGAGGCACTAAAAAGAAGTTGGGAAAACCCAGCGTCCAACCACAAAACACAGTAGTTAGAGAGGTAAACACCAAGGCAGAGAAGTCAATAGGGAGCAAGACTGGGGTAAATGCAGAAAAAGGCAGTAAGGAGACGGATGGGGCTAAAAGGGGTAAGGCCATCAAAAAAAATGGAGGGTGATGAGTACCAATGATAGTAGTCTGTGTAATAAACTCCCTGAACTAGTGGCCTTGATGAAAGAGGGACACTTGGATATTGTGGCAGTCACAGAAACATGGTACACTGAGAACCATGACTAAGATGTCAACATACCAGGGTACACAAGCTACAGGAGGGACAGAGAGGGTAAAAGAGGAGGAGGAGGAGGAGTAGCTCTCTATGTAAGGCAAGGGATCAAAGCAACAGATCTAAAGGATAAACAGGGAGTAGAGGAGGCACTGTGGGTCACCCTGGAGACAGGATATGGCACCATAATCCACACGGGGGTTGTATACCAGGATCCTAGGTGATAGGTTTAAATGCTTCATTGGCAAGCATTTAAACTAGCCAAGGGCATCTCTTTAATGCCCGCTGCTGCAGGTGCAACTAACCCTGCCCCACCCCAATCCTACTGCAGGCCCATTCCCTGCCTGGCCCCCTTAATCTCGACAAGGTCCCCTGGACTGCCGATCCATCTTTCTCCCTACCCCTTTTTACCTACGCCCTTAGGTTTATACAAGGATGTATTCCACTGCAACTCCAGAGAAATTGTACATCTTTAAATGTAAATCTGTATTGTATACCAATATGTAACTAAGTGTATTCTGTGTTCAATGTCTGCACCTGTAATGTTGTCCAATGTTGCATCTGCACAATGTTCTATTGTCTTTCCCTCCCTGCAACGAGGTGCCTTTGTAAATGAGACCCTGACTCAAAGGTTGTAAATCCGACTTGTTCAAATAAATAAAATAAAACAAATACAGGCCCCCATCTCAGGGGGAGGCAATGGACATCCTTAGAATGGCAGAAAAAGGGGAGATATTATCGATGGAGACCTGGATATGCACCTTTGCTGCAGCCACATCCAAGAACAGGGTTATTCCCAATGCCCTACAAGGGGCATGCCTCAGACAGCTAGTGGTGGAACCCACTCGCGGGGGAACAATCTTAGACCTGGTACTGTCAAATGGGGATGGAGAAAGGCTCTCTGATTTAGAAGTGGGTAGCCATCTGGGAACAAGTGACCACCAAACAGTGTGGTTCATGATAAACACAGCCATACAGTCAAGCCATACAAGAGCAAGAGTATTGGACTTTAGGAGGGCTGACTTTGGGAAAATGGGAGAGTGCCTCAGAAAAGCACTAGCAAACTGGCAAGCAGGAGGGGAGGAGGAACAATGAGGAAAAATCAAAACAGCCATCACAGAGGCAACAAGCTTTTGTGTGAAGTAAATCAACAAAGCAAAATAAAGAAAAAAAAACCACTATGGTTCTCAAAAGAGGTGACAGGGAAGGTTAAGGAGAAAAACGTAGCATTCAGGAAGCATAAGGAAACACAGAAGGAGCAGGACAGAGAACTGTACCAGTTAAAGCAGAAGGAAGCGGGGAAAGCAGTCAGAATAGCAAAGGCTCAAACTGAGGAAAAGATAGCCAACTCAGTTAAGAAGGGGGATAAAACCTTTTATAGGTACATTAGGGAGTGAAGAAATTCCAAGGGAGGGATAGTGAGGTTTAATAAAGGGAAGGGAGGGTGAGTAGAGTGTGACAGTGAAAAAGCAGGGATACTGAATGAATACTTCTGCTCAGTATTCACAAAAGAAGAGGAGGGGGAGGTACCTAAATTAAAAAATAGAACCACTCTGGATAGGGAGGTCTATACCATTCCATTCACAGAAGAAAGGTTTCTGAAAGAACTCTTAAAACTGAAAGTGGACAATGCAATGGGTCCTGACGGGATTCACTCAAGAATTCTAAAACAATTAAGGGTAGAACTAATGACACCACTGACTACCCTTTTTAACAAATCATGGGAGGATGGTGTGGTGCCTGAGGACTGGTGGAGGGCAGATGTGATTCTCCTTCACAAAAGTGGGAGCAAGACAGAGGCAGGAAACTACAGACCTGTTAGTTTGACCTCAGTGGTAGGGAAAATGATGGAATCACTTCTGAAGGAAAGAATTGTTGAGTTCCTAGAGATCAGTGGGGCACAGGACCCAAGGCAGCATGGATTCACAGCAGGAAGGTCATGTCAGATGAATCTAATACATTTCTTTGACTGGGTGACCAAAGTAGTAGACCAGGGAAGGGCTGTGGACATAGCCTACCTAAACTTTAGCAAGGCATTTGATACAGTCCCACACAAAAGATTAATATACAAGTTAGCCAGCCTTGGAGTAGGTCCCAGAGTGGTAGCCTGGGTAAAAAACTGGCTGGACAACAGGATGCAGAGGGTAATAGTAAATGGAGATCACTAAAGAAAGGGGGGTTACTAGTGGAGTACCGCAAGGTTCAGTACTGGGACCAGTCCTCTTTAATGTCTTTATAAGTGACATTGCAAAGGGACTGGAAAGAAAAGTATGTCTATTTGCAGATGACACAAAGATCTGCAACAGGGTCGATACAGAAGGTGGGGTAGAAAGGATGAGAAGGGACTTGGCAAGGTTGGAGGAATGGTCAAATGTATGGCAGCATAGATTCAACGCAAAGGAGTGCAAAGTAATGAACCTGGGAAACAAAAACCCAGGGGAAGAGTACACAATGGGGGTGAGATACTGACAACAACAAAAATGGAAAGGGACCTGGGAGTAGTTATATCAGATGACATTAACATGGGCAAGCAATGTGAGAAGGCAGTAAGGAGGACTGGTGGGATACTGGGATGCATAGGGAGAGGCATCACCAGTAGAAAACAAGAAGTTGTTATCCCTCTGTACTGAGAGTTGGTGAGACCCCATCTGGAGTACTCCGTGCAGTTCTGGAGACCCCATCTCTGCAAGGACATAGGATGGAGACTGTCCAGAGGAGGGCAACTAAAATGGTTCAGGGTTTGCACCAGAAGACATATGAAGAGAGATTAAAGGAGCTTAATATGTATACCCTCGAGGAGAGGAGGGAGAGGGGGGAAATGATAGAAACTTTCAAGTGCCTCAAGGGAATCAACAAAGTCCAAGAGGGTAGCATCTTTCAGAAAAAGAGATGTACAAGAACAAGGGGGCACAATTTGAAGACAGAGGGGGGATGGCTCAGAGGCAATGTGAGGAAGTATTTTTTCAGGGAGAGGGTTGTGGATACATGAAACAGCCTTCCTGAGGAGGTACTGGAGTCAAAAACAGTGGGGGAATTCAAGAATGCATGGGACAGACATAAGGCAATTCTAGTGGGGGGGTAAGAGGAAGTAGGCTGTTGGTTAACTAGGATCTGCAGCTTATCCATTAGGTAGGGAAATGGGCAGACTGGGTGGGCCAAGTGGTCCTTATCTGCTGTCAAAATCTAGGTTTCTATGTTTCTAAAATTTTTTTTACATCCCGAATGGTGATTTTGTGGTCCGTGTGCAAAATCACCTTTTGGTCAGGAGTTGAAAGTTTTCTCTGCCCTTGTTCATGAGGTGGTGTCATAACAAGGCTATGTTGAAAATGTGTTGTAAAAATATTTTAAACAAACAAGTTTTGAGCCTACATTGACTTTTGCGAACGCAGGCTCATAACTCTGGTAAGTTTCAATATTTTGGAGGTCGATTGGTTAGCATTCTGTACCACTAGGAATGCTTGTACCAAGCTAATTAGGTCAGAAAAAGCTAGGTACTTCCAAAAAGATCTAGAAGACAATAAAAACAACTCTGCCAAATTTTGGAACATCCTCAAAGAAGTCGAAGGTCAGTCCACTGCAACACCCCTTCCAAACAAAATTGCGTCTGATGGTACCACCTATACAAACAAAGCTGATTTACTAGAGAAGTTTAATGATCACTTTGCCACTGCAGGGCTTGCCTTTGACACCTCACCTATCAGCAAACTTAGCCCGGCAAGAGACTACACTGTTGGCTTCACTGATAACCACAACCATAACCAATTGCATCCCACCCTCTTCAGCTTCCTCAAAATTATGTTCAAGCAAGTGGAGGACCTCCTCCTTTCTCTGGATACAAAAAAGAGTGCGGATGCAGATAATATTGAACCTTACTTCCTAAAACTTGGCCATACCTATCTGACCGCCCCCATTACGCACTTATTCAACACCTCTCTGATTCAAGGTGAGCTACCTGTCTCGTGGAAAACTGCCCACATCCTACCATTGTTCAAGACTGGGGATCCGAGTGATCTGAACAATTACCGGCCTATTTCTATACTATCCGTCCTCTCTAAATTACTTGAAAAAATTGTCAACATCCAACTTAGAGAACATTTGGATTCACAAAAGTTGCTAAACCCGGCTTAGTCCGGCTTCAGAGCCAAACACAGTACAGTATCGGCTCTTGCCAAAGTAACTACAGACTGGCAAATGGCCTTGGACTCTAACAAGCATGTATTTGCCCTCTTCCTTGATCTAAGTAAGGCCATCGATACTGTGGATCATACCATCATGCTTACTGCACTGAGTAACATTGGACTTGATAGTTCTGCCATTAAATGGTTCACCAGCTACCTAACCAATAGGTTACAACAAGTCAAAGCCATAGGAGATCTGTCCCCACAAAAATCCTTGTTACAAGGAGTCCCACAAGGCTCCATCCTGGGCCCTATCATCTTTGCAACATACATCAATAATCTGGACTCGCAGCTGGGCACAGCCAATGTGCACTTATTCGCAGATGATACTGTACTCTATACCACAAATTCATCCTTGGATTTGGCGCATGAGTACTTACAGAAAGACTTCATCACCCTCCAATACAACCTTATCACTCATAAGCTCCTCCTCAACGCCAAAAAGACTAAAGCAATGATTGTCTCACCAAAGTCTACTTCCGGATGTCCACATATCACACAGATCCGATCCCTCTTAGATGAACCCCTTAAAGTAGTTGATACCTTTAAATACCTAGGGATCTGGCTGGATAACAAGCTCAACTTTCTGTGCCACTTAAATGAAACCTTGAAGAAACTAAGACAGCTATTAGGTTTATTCTATCACATTAAACACTTACTTATGTTAGAAGCCAGAATGAGACTGGTACAAGCTACATTCCTACCTATACTGGACTACACTGACTTCCTTTACAGTCATTGCCCATCAACGATGCTAAACAAACTGGACACCCTTTACCACCGGGCTTTAAGATTTATCCTAAATCTACCCCGTGGTACACATCACTGTCGTCTATACCAGGTTTCGGGATGGACCTCACTCTCAACTAAGAGAAAAAGGAATGCTCTTCTCTGTTTTTTTAGAGCATTATCTGATAACCTCCCCGCACACATCCCAAACCTCTTTAAATGGACTAAAGGTTCCTATGGCCTGAGACGCTTCTCCATAATCTGCTTCCAGATTCCTAGAGTGAAAACTACCCTTGGCTCAGCAGCAATCAACTTCTCACTTCCATCACTTTGGAACACTATGCAAGACTCATTAAAATTATCCTCACTTCCAAGCATTTTCACATTCAAAGCTCTATTAACGGATTATCTGAAGGAATCATGCAACTGTTTCAGATGCCTATGACCCTTAAGCCCCGGGTGCCAGTCTCAAATCCTATGCCTAAGTATCTCATCCACCCCACATTCCTAACAACAGAAACCTAGGATCTACAAGCCTAGTTCCCTTAATCTGAGATGGCCCTGCCTATTCTCTACCTTTTACCTATTCTGTCCTCCCTCTTGGCTGCCTACTCTTTCACCCCAATTTGTACCCTATTCCTTAATACCTCCTAATTTTTTGTCATTTAGGTATGAGCTCTTACTTAGCAGAGACTATATGGGATTGTTGTCTCTTCTCATTCCAGTAAAGCTTATCATTATGTACCTTTGCATGTTAATTATGTTGACCGGTATGTATAGGCCCATATTGACCAGCACCTTCACAATGTTTTTTTTTTTTTTTGCACCACTGTCCACCGTAATTGTAATCTTATGAAGTGTACTATATTGCATTAATGCCCAGGACCACCTTGAAAATGAGCATGCTCAATGGTGTTTATGCCTGGTTAAATAAAAGTGACTGATTGATTGATTTTTACCCCAAATTTACAACAAGCCATATCTTTACAGCACCTCTTAAATGTGACAGCTGTCATTTTTCAAATTCTGGCCAAAATGTTTTTTTACACCCCGAAAGGTAATGTTGTGGTCTGTGCATGAAATCACCCTTTGGACAGGAGCTGAACATTTTCTCTGCCCTTGTTCATGAGGTGGGGGTCATAAGCAGACTATGTTCTGAATTTGGTGTAAAAATATATTTTTTAAAAGTTATGAGGCTATGTTGAATTTTGAAATGCAGGCTTGTCAGTTTGGTAATATTCAATATTTTGACCCAAAATTTTCAGCATAGCCACTTCTGTACAGCACCTCGTGAATGTGACGGCTGTCATTTTTCTATTCCTGCTCACAATGTGTTTTTGCATCCTGAAAATTGATTTTGCAGTCCCTGTGTGAAATCACTTTTAGGTCACGAGTTGAATATTTTCTCTGCTCTTCTTCGAAAGGCAGGGTCATAGCAAGTCTATGTTGAAAATTTGGTGTACAAATATTATAAAACAACAAATTTATGAGCCTATGTTGAATTTTGCAAATGCAGGCTCGCAACTTTTGGAATTTTCAATATTTTTACCCCAAACCCCCCCCATGCAGTCCTATCAGCTCTGGCCAGATTTTGTTTCTATTTGTGACCATGCTACTTTTCTATTTGTTGCTGTGCTACTTTTCTATTTGTGACTGTGCTGCTTTTCTATTTGTTGCTGTGCTACTTTTCTATTTGTGACTGTGCTACTTTTTTATTTGTTGCTGTGCTTTTGTATTTGTGACTGTGCTGCTTTTGTATTTGTTGCTGTGCTACTTTTCTATTTGTGACTGTGCTACTTTTCTATTTGTAGCTGTGCTGCTTTTTTATTTGTTGCTGTGCTGCTTTTGTATTTGTGTATTTGTGACTGTGCTACTTTTCCATTTGTTAGTGTGCTGCTTTTCTATTTGTGACTGTGCTGCTTTTCTATTTGTTGCTGTGCTGCTTTTCTATTTGTTGCTGTGCTACTTTTCTATTTGTGACTGTGCTACTTTTCTATTTGTTGCTGAGCTACTTTTCTATTTGTGACTGTGCTTCTTTTCTATTTGTTTCTGTGCTGCTTTTCTATTTGTTGCTGTGCTGCTTTTTTATTTGTGACTGTGCTGTTGCATTTGCATTTTAATTAAATACTGAAAACTGCCAATTCAGCAGTGCTGCTCACTGCAGCTCAAGAGAGTGGGATCATAAATTGAGAAACCACCAATCCAGTGGGTTGCCTGCTCCAGTCTTAGGGAGTTGGAAAGTAGTGTTTGAAATTGGTGATCAAGCAGGCTTGCCTTCTCCTGTCTAAGGAAGTAGAGTCATGAAACTAAAAACTGTCTGTGTCTATAGATTGCACTGGCATGGATCCAACTGCAAGGATCAAGTACAGGCAGGTCAGCAGATTTTTGTTTTACTCCCACAGCACTTTCTCCTGACTTTGTACTGTGATGCAGGGAAGACAAAAAAATTTGACACCAGAGATAGACCTGCTTTAAAATATGACAACAAGCAAGAACAAACTTTTGGGAAGAGAGGGTTTGAACATTTACTTTTTCACATTGTGAATATCTGAGGTTGAGTGGGGGTATGGGGTTTAGAAATTATCACTGTTTATTATTTTTTAAAGTAATGACAAATCAGATGGTATGTTTCTTTTACCATGCCAAGATAGCTGACAGAAATTTTTTTTTAATCTGGATGGCAGAAATGCTGGCATGCCTGGTGCAGCAGCTTGCTTTTCTTGCTCTCAGAATAGAACACAAGCCAAGAGGATGTTGTGGTTGCTGACAAACAGGAGATAAGAGGTCCTCCTGTAATAGCATCCTCCTGCTGCTGGGTGAATGTTGTTTCCTATGCACGAATGAGGACAGCAGCAACATAGAGACATAGAGTTTGTTGGCAGAAAAGGACCTATTGGCCCACCCAGTCTGCCCAGATGGTCCTTGCCTAGTCTATCTCCACAGATCCTAACTGGTCTCTGGTGACCTTCCCTCCTCCCTGCCTATTTACTAATATTGCCCTATGTCTATTCCATGCATGCTTGAAGCCCCCTCCCCCAATTCTGCTACCACCACTTCCACTGGCAGTCTGTTCCAGGTGTCTAAATTCCCCACCCCTCCAGCTTCACCACATGCCCCCTGGTTCTGGTGCTCTTTCTCATTTGAAAGAGACCCCCCTCCTGCACCCTATTCATCCCTGTGAGATACTTGCAGGTCTCTATCATGCCCCCTTTCACTTCCCTCTCTTCCTTGGTGTACATGTTGAGATCCCTCAGTCTCTCCTCATGGGGCTTTTGGTGCAACCCCTACACCATTTTAGTTGCTCTCCTCTCTAGTATCACCACCCTATCTACGTCCTTTCTATGGTGTGGCTTCCAGAACTGGACACAACACTCCAGGTGGGGTCTCACCAGTGAATGATTCAGTGGCAACACCACCTCTGTCCTCCTGCTGGATATATCCCTCCTTATGCATCCCAGCATCCCACTAGCCTTACCCACTGCTTTGTCACACTGTCCTGCCACTTTGAGGTTGTCATATATGATACTCTTCATGTCCCTTTCCTGCTTAGAGACTGTTAGTACCTCCTCCCATCCTATATTCAGCTCCTGGGTTCCTATGCCCTAGGTGCATGATTTTGCATTTTTTGGCATTGAACCCCAACTACCATGCTCTTGACTACTCCTCAAGTTTCACAAGATTCCTACATATTCTCTCCACTCCCTCCTAAGTGTCCACCCTATTACAGATTTTGGTATTATTTGCAAAAAGGCATACCTTTCCTTCCAGTTCTTCTGCAATGTTATTGATTGATGAAGACATTGAAGAGGACCAGTCCTGGTACAGAGCCCTGCATCACCCTGTTGGTCACTCTAATGTCATTAGAGTGAGACCACAACTCTCTGACACCTACCGTTAACCAGTTCCTACCCCAGTTCACCCCTTTGAATCCCACCCCTAGGCTGTTGAATTTCTTTATCAGTCTGCTGTCAAAGGTCAGTGACAAAGGCCGTGCTAAAGTCCTGATAGGCCACATCCACTGCCCTCTCCTGATCTAGCTCCCTGGTCACCCATTCAAAGAAATCAATCAGATTTGTCTGTCATCAACTTCCTCCACCATGAATCCATGCTGTCTGTGGTCTTGCAGCCCACTTGAATTCAAGATGCTTTACCAGCCTTTCCCTTATTAGAGTTTCCATTATTTTCTCCACCACTGAAGTGATACTGACCAGCCGATAGTTACTAGGTTCCTCCCTGCTGCCACTGTTATGTATAAGGACTATGTCTGCTCATCTATCTGGAACCAAGCCTGTTTCCAGTGAACTGTTGAATAAGGTCATCAGGTGAACAGCTAGCACCTCCCTGAGTTCCTTTAGTACACTTAGGAATATCCCAGCCAGTCCCTTAGCCTCTTTCAGAGATGCAAGTCCCTTCTGGATTCTCCTCTGAAAGTGGACTTGTGTCTACCACCCCCCATCTTTTTTGCTGCAGCCCCCTGGTCCCGGCCCTAGTTGTCCGACCCCACTCCCTCCACTTTAAAGACTAAGCATAAATACCTGTTCAGGATTTCAGTTTTTTCTTGGTCCTCTTCTGTGCAGTCTCCCCCATGAGGCACTCCTTATCCTCACTATCTCTCTCCCCTTGTTTTCCTCTTCTCTCTTATGTACTGAAAAAAATCTTATCCCCTTTAGGAACCTCTCTAGCTCGCCTTTCCTCAGTCTGCACCTTTGCTCCCCTCACCACCTTTCCTGCTTCCCTCAGTTTTATTTGGTACACCTCCCTGTCTTCTTCCCTCTGCACTTCCTTACACCTCCTCAATGCCACCCTTTTTTTCCTTCACCACCTTGGCCAGTTCCCTAGAGAACTCTTTTTCCTTCTGCTTTAACTCACTTCCTTCACACAAAGGCTGGTTGCCATAATTGCTCCCTCCCTTGCTTTTCTCCCTGTGTCTCTACCCCTCTCTTACAATACCCTCCATGTGAGGCAGTTCCTGAGGCAGTCTCCCATTTTTTTTCAATCCACCCTCCTAAACTCCAGGACCCTTATCCTCGTGTGGTTAGCCTTTGTTTCTGTTGTAATGTTAAACCACACTATAAAGTATGTTGATCACTGGTACCTAGGGTACTGCCCACTGTGACGTATGCAATGCTATCCCTGTTTGTGAGCACTAGATCCAGCACTGCCCCATCCCTAGTGGGTTCTCTGACTAGCTCCTGAGAAAAGCCACTTGTAGGGAGTCAAGGATGGCCATGCTCCTTGATGAAGCTGCAGCTAAAAGACTCCACTCCACACCTGGCAAACTGAAGTCACCAACTAGCAGCACTACCCCCTTACTTGCCATTCTGATGATGGTTTCCCCAAGTGCCTTATCCAACTCCTCTCCCTATCCTGGAGGTCTTTACACCAACCCAGTATGGACAGCAGCCCTATAGCCTGTCTCCAGGATGCTTCACAGCACCTCCAGACCTTCCTTTTCCTCCAAGTCCCCTGTATCTCTGTAATCTTGATTCCCTCCCTCACATATAGCACAACTCCTGCACCCTGCCTTGTCTTGCCTGAACAGAGAGTAGCCTGGTACGGCCATGTCCCAGTTGTGGCTGTCGATGCACCATGACTCTGTTACAGCCACCAAATCCAGACTAGCCTCCACCATGATGGCATCCAGGTCCAGAATTTTATTTCCCAGACTCCTTGCATTATCACATGGCTCTCCATGCCTTTCTCCCTCCCTGCTTGCTTCCCCCTTCCCTCCACTTCCCTGCCTGTGTTGTTCCCTGAGGCCCCCATCCCACCTCTTCCCTTTTTACCTTTGCTGTTCCCTTTACTCCTTTATTCTTGATTTCCTGATTTATACCCCTTTCTCCTCTGCCTTGTACCTAGCCCTGTCTTCTTGCACCCTGTCCTAGGGAAGTTTACTCCCCTCAGGTCCTCCCTCCCTGCTGCTCTATCATCTGGGGAGGCAATTGTTGCCTCTTTGATTTTACTGCACTCCCTTCCCCGGCTAGTTCAAATGCTCATCAAGTAGCAATTAAACTTTCCACTGGAAGGACACAGGCTGTCTCCTCTATGGAGGCCCATATCCTCCCAGGTTTGTCCCCAGTCCCCAGTGTAGCTGTTGCCCTCCTCCATGCACCATGCCTTCAATCAATTGTTAAATGCCCTGGTGTGGAGTGCTCTATCCTCCCCCCAGCCATATACTGGTAATACCTCAGCAAAAGCCACCATGCATGCCACCTGCTTGAGGCTCCTCCCCAGCTCCCTGAAATTACCCTGTACTACCCCATTCTGTCCTTGGTCCCCAGGTAGAGAATGATATCTAGCTCCCTCCCCTCTCCTGCTGTCCTAATGATTCTCTGGATTCACTTATTACTTCACAACACTAATAAGGAGGTGATACGTTTCAGACAGGCTGCCAGGGACTGACTCCTAAAGGACTTTACAGTGCAGGGGGAAAAAAATCACACAGTGAGTAACATAGAACAATAGCCCCTTCAGGTAGTGGATCAGCTGTGAATCTTTTATAAAAAATCTCCCACATACCCCAACCTCCTGAGTGCAAACACACAGACATACCCCCAGTCCATCTGTAAGTTGTCTAGCCTGCCTGAACAACACATTTAGATTCCTTTTCTCTGCACATTACTCCCTATCCACACCCCAACTATTTTACCAATTTTTGGTCTTAATCTATTGTATGGCTTATATTTGGTGTACTGTATAATTTGAATTTTTTGCCACCATGATTCTCTTACAGATATCTGTACTCTATAATTAAGCAATACGGCATGACAGAGTGTGGTATATCATGGGATATCGTCACGCCTTAGGTGGTTGGGCATAAGGCCGTAGGCCAAGTGCATCCAACCGTCCTAGAAGTGACGATATCCCATAATGTACCACACCCTGGAGTGCCTTATTGCTATTATGAACAAGATCAATTGATATTTTATGCATTTAATGTAAAAAAAGAAAGTTTTAAAATATTTTAATACTGTTTTCATATGAGTGTAGGTAGACATTAAAAAAAGTTTGTGTATGTCATGTTTTGGGCAGTAGGTGGTGCTGTTGCATGAGGATTTTGTTAAGTCTCAGTTTTCATAGTATTGCTGCTCCTCCTGAAGTTTAGTTTACTTGGACACGTTGTGTGCTTTGGAGCAACTAATGATATTTTGAGGCTTTTTTTATTCGTGGAGGTGAAGATGTTTTTTTTTTTTTGTGCCGAAATCAGATGATGTGAAGAGAAAAGGAGCCATAGTCAGGTGCACAATTAACTGCCTACCAATATGCACCGTGGCTCTGTAAGGTGAGAGAAGTTTTTTTTTTTTTGTTATAATGTGTGGTAAGATTCTGGATTTAATGTGTTTTGCCTGCAGTACTTGAGTCGTGCCATGCTTTTGAGGAAACCAAGATGGTAAGGCTAAAGCGGTGGTATTCTTGAAGAGTGCGTTGTAGATTTTGCCGTTTGGCGTGAGGCAGCATGGCAGTGAGGGTGAGGGTGAGGGGGCAGTTTTTCAGGATGCAGCACTTGGTGCTCTCAAAAGAAGAAGAGAGATTTTTTTCTCTTTTGAGAGCGATGTGCTTTCAGCGAGATGTAAGGGGGAGATGGTTGTGAGGATTTTTTTTTTTTTATAAATAGTGTCCGAGTGGAGGTCTGACTTGCTTCGCCTGCAGGGACATGGAGAACGTTGCACTGGGAGTGAGGAGGCTGGTGGCCAGAGGTTTTTTGAAGCCGTGATGATGTAGCCCAATATCATCACAGCTTCAGAGACCTCTCGGCCAATCAGCTTCCTAGATTTTCAATCCATAGTTCATAATTTAAATTTTATGCCAGTTCTGTTACAAATAACTTGCCATATATTGGTTGAGCACTCCATTACATCTCATCCTGGCTACCCCCTTAACTGATGTACTTTGTACATGTTTTACATTGTTCTTTTCTCTTTCTATGAAATTCATTACTTGTACTGTGATTTTGTTCAGTTCCACCACTTCAGAGCACCGGTGGCAGTGCGCCCGGTCATTACGGCGCCAGGTGGAAAGTCACCATCCTCTCTTTTGCGAGGGCTGTGTCCCCGTGCCCACCCCATGTGAGGGCACTTGCACACCCCCTCTTCTAAGGATGCTAACTCCGGGAGAGGACCTCAGGGAAGGGGCGACAAATCCAGCATTTGGCACCATAATGACCCAGTGCTGTAATGCTGGTACCCTAATGGCTGGAAAGGATTTTGTTCTACATGTTCATGCCCCTGTTGTTGTCACTTTGTTACTGCTGTTTCACTCTCTATGATATCACCTTCCCTGGGTTATACTTAGAAATGAGCCTTGTTTCAGTGAGCCTATCCCAGTCACCATATTTTAAATAAATAAAGATGGATCCAAAGCTGTGGCTCTCTGTGGTAGCAGTAGGCTTGTAGAATTTGGTGTGCTTTTTTTTATTTACTTTTTGGTATTTGTTCTGATCTGGCAAAGAGAAAGAAATCCAGTTCTACTAATTTGGTGCAACAACAATGGCATGTCTAATAGTGGGGGCTCTGTATCCATGTTGGTGGGAGTGCTGAAGCTGAGACTGCTTTGGAGAGAGCAGCATGTGTTTATTTTTAATTTTTTTATTATTATTTTTCTTTTTTTGCAGGAAGGTAATCCATTAAATTATTATAGGGCAGGATGTGCAATATTATAGATATGTGTCTGTGTCTATGCACAATTCTATTAGATGAATTTCTTCTTTCTAGGCTAATCTACATGTCTTCAGAATTCACTATGCCTTTTAGGGAAAGTTTGCAAACTGGTAGTAGAATTCTAAAACCAACAGTGTATTGTTGGAACCTAGAATGTTGGCAGAGTAGTGGATCCAGGGGGTGGTGATGGGTGCAGTCCCCCCCCATTGTAACATACTTGCTTGCTGCTGCTGCATTTCACTTTGTTGAAGAAGTCTGATTTATTGACTGTACAAAAGTTTATATTCAAAACTATGGATTACATTTGTATTTTCTAACAAAAATGTAATGAAACGGGCAATTATAAATAATATACAGGATAACAAAAATTATAAAAATTGCACGTCACATACAGTATGCACACTACTGCAGTACCACCCATTGTAAAATCCTGGAATGGCCACTGCTGATATGTGTTTCCCAAGCTGGATGGATGGATGGATAGATAGATAGACAGACAGACAGACAGACAGACAGACAGACAGACAGATAGATAGATAGATAGATAGATAGATAGATAGATAGATAGATACAGACAGATGGATGGACGGACGGACAGACACAGATAGATAGATACTGTCGATAGATGGACAGACAGACAGACAGATAGATAGATAGATAGATAGATAGATAGATAGATAGATAGATAGATAGATAGATAGATGGATGAGAGCTAGGACTCTCCATTTGTATTTGCTTAAAGTATGTTGCTATGCTAATCTGGTTCTAGGTCATAACGGCAGTTGTGGAATAGCGATCGCCGTTTGGGTGAGTGTGCCTCGCCAAAAATGAATTACGCCGATGTACACTTGCAGTGAACTGCAAGGTGGTGACTGAGTTACATTGATGTCGGGGTTGTGCCTCACACCCAGCTACTAAGGATTCTCAACTCCAGGGGGTGCATGTTGGGGTGAAATTCTTTATAAAAAACAAGACCACTTGCCAGCAGACACAAAAAAATGCACCGCTCCAGACCCAAACCCTGCACTCTGCACACCCCAACTGACCACCTTCCCCACCATGCTAGCTGACTAACTCAGCAGCTGCCTGCCACACTCCCTCTGACATATCTCCCCTTCCCTTTCTGTCCCCCCGTGCATGTGCACGTGCGTACACTTCCTGTCGCCCTACCTCACCCACCCAGGTATCCGGTCACTACCCTGCCAGGTAGCCCTAAACACAGGTGCCATAATTGAGTCACCATTTTTGTAAGCGCTTAATTGCGATCGCTGTGTCAACTGGATACCCTCCTAATCTTAAAGGTTGGTAGACAAGGATATTGTGCTCCAGACCTGCTCGTAATTTTACATTATTTATTGGACTGTTTTTTTCTGTATGCATGTACAACAGTGAGTGCAGATGCCTTTTTGAGAGTCTTGTTTTTGCCTTCCTCCCAAGTGATTACTGTACACCAACCCATCTGAGTTGTGATTTGCTCTGCTTTTAAACTATAATACATTCAAATGGCACAGGGTCATAATGTCACAAGACATTATGCCGTAGCAATATACCACGCTGCCAGTACAGTGCAATATTTTGCCAGTGGCATATGTCTTTGTTTTGCCGGGGGCTGTGACCCCCCCAACTAAAATAACTAACTCGGAGGGGGGGTTAACAATTAAATTCACACAAAGTGAAAAAAAAAAAGCATCTGGGACTCAGAATTGAAACCCAGTCCCAAACGCACTGCCTGCCTCCCTAGCTGCCTGTGGCTCATCCTGTCGAGCCATGGCAGCTGCTCACTGGCCCCCCATCACAGTAGAGGTCTTATCCTCTGCCTGGAAAGAGTGAGAGGGTGCACTACCATGCATACACCCTTTCGTGGTTTTGCACCCTCTCTGTTTTTTCTTCCACGCTGTTTCTGTTGAGCGGTTTTGTCATGCACGATGAAGCGTGCAACATATTGACCAGGTAGGCATTCGAATGTAGCCTAGCATTTATTGTTGCTGAAAGTTATTATAATGTTTTAAATTATTTTATTTGTGTATATCTTATTCTGTATTCATCTCCCTGTTTCACTGTCTGTGTAATATTTTCTGTAAGGCGCCCAGAGGCCCTGGGATTGGGCGCCATAAAAATTTAATTGTCCTTGCCTTCCTTGCCTTGCCAAGCGCATTACCTATGTGGTGTGTTTTCTCCATATCCCTCTTCCTGCTCCTTTCTTTCTTTCACAGGATGGACCAAAACACCATGATGATTTTCTGGAAAACCAAGCTGAAAAAACTGCTGGCCAATCCCTCATTACTGCTCAGCCTGAGCTCCTTCTCCAATGGGCCCAAGTTCCACAATATTTAAAAAAAAATGGATGAATACCTCAAAGACGCTGTGGGGGGGGATTACCCTGATGGGGTGGAGGGGCAGTGAACCAGATTAAGGGATGTAGTAGTGAAGGCAACAAACCTCTGTGCAAAAGAGCTGAGCAACAGCAGGAGGAAAAAAGAAAGCAATATGGTTCTCAATGGAGGTAACAGCGAGGGTTAGGGCAGAAAGGGCAGCATTCAAGAGATACAAGGAGATGCTGAGGGAAGAGGACAGAGAGGTGTACCAGCAAAAACAGAGGGAAGCAGGGAAGGTGGTGAGGGGCGCTAAGGCACAAACTGATGAAAGAATAGCCGGGGGTAACAAAGGGGGACAGGACCTTTTTTAGGTGCATAAGTGAAAAAAAAGAAAGACAAGGTGAGGGACTGTGAGGCTGAGGGAGGCTGTGCAAAGGATGGTCAGGAAAAAGCAGATATCCCAAACAAATACTTCTGCTGTCTTCACAGTGGAAGAGGAAGAAAATGGGCCATACCTAAGTTACAGGACCACTGGAGGGAGTGACACAAGTACATTCGAAGAGGAAAGAGTCCTGGAGGGACTTGTGAATCTGAGAGGGGATAAGGCTATAGGGCCAGATGGGGTACATCCAAGGGTACTGGAAGAGTTCAGAGAGGTGCTGCCTGCACCTCTGATAGCCCTATTCAATAACTCACTAGATACAGAGATGGTCTCACAGGACTGCAGAAAGGCAAATGTAGTCCTACTCCATAAGAGTGGCAGCAGAGAAGAGGCTGGCAACTACAGGCCAGTCTGTCTGACATCAGTAGTTGGGAAACTAATGGAGTCACTCCTAAAGGAAATGCTGGCAGATTACCTTGCATCTGGCAGGTTACAGGACCCAAGGCAGCATGGATTCATGGAATGGAGATTATGTTAGAAAAACCTGATAAATGTTAATGACTGGGTGACCAGAGAAACAGATCAGGGGGAGTGGTGGACGTGGCCTACTTAGAATACAAGAAGGCCTTTGACACCATGCCACATAGTAGGCTCAGAAAAAAAAACTGGGAAGCTTGGAGGTGGGAACAAAGGTGGCACACTGGGTATGTAATTGGCTGAAGGATAGGCAACAGAAGGTGGTGGTTAACGGCACTCACTCAGGAGAAGGAAGAGTTACCAGTGGTGTTCCTCAGTACTGGGTCCAGTCCTCTTTAACGTCTTTAAAAGTGACATTGCAGAAGAACTGAAAGGGAACGTGGTCCTCTTTGCAGATGACACCAAGATCTGCAATAGAGTGGACACTCCGGAGGGGGTGGAGAGAATGAATAGGAACCTGAAAAAGCTTGAGGAATGGTCAAGGGTATGGCAGCTGGGTTTCAATGCAAAAAAGTGTAAAATCATGCACTTTGGGTGCACAAATCCAGAGGCATTGACTACCAATAAACAGGAAAAGAAGATAGGAGCAATCATAATGGATGACTTTAAGATGGCAAGGCAATGCGACAAAGCAGAAGGAGAAACCAGTGGAATGCTGGGGTGCACGGGGGGTATCACCAAAAGAAGGACGGAGGTGGTGTTGCCACTTTATTGGTCATTGGTGAAACCACACCTGGAGTACTGTGTCCAGTTCTGGAGACCACTCCTCAGAAAGGACATATACAGGGTAGAGACCATCCAAAGAAGGGCAACAAAAATAGTGAAAGGGCTGCACCAAATGTCATATGAGGAGAGACTGAGGAATTTAAACATGTACAACCTGGAAGACAGGAAGGAGAGAGGGGATATGATTGAGACCTTTAAATACCTCATGGGGTGAATAAGATACAGGAAGGGAGCATTTTTCAGAAAAGGTGTATAAGAACTAGGGGGCATGCAATGAAGCTGGAGGAGGGAGTGTTAAGTAGGGATGTGAGCAAGTATTTCTTTATCAAGATGGCGGCAGATGCCTGGAACAATCTTCCAGCAGGGGTAGTGGGGCAAACAGAGAGGTGGGCTTCAAGCTTGCAAGGGATAGGTATCAAAGTGGGAGAGGGGGAGGTGGACGGAGATCTGGTAGGGTCTGCAGTGGCAGAATAGGCAGGGGAAAAGAGGGGCAGACTAGGTGAGCCAAGCATTCCTTATCTTATGACATGTTCTATGTTTCCACTGTCACCTAGCTTCTCTGGGACTTACCTTCACTGTCATCCTGCCACTGGACTGTAGTTGTACCTGGTCACCAGTGCGGGGCCTGCGGAAGATCAGGCTTCATCCAGTCGCGAGGGTGTTTTAGCACTGTTTTTCATCCGGGGTCCATGGACATGCAATGGCCGCAATGTTCGTGCTCCACCTCCATGAGAAACCCCTGGTGACCTGAATGTGAGGTCCGTTTCTGTTTTTAGTGGCACTGCATGAGCTGCCATCCAGCTACCACTGGGTGGCAGGCAAGCTGCAAACCAAATCAGCCCCCCCCCCGAGGAAGGACAGCTGTCCGGGGAAGCTTGATCCATGCTCTCCCCGCCGGCCCCAGAGCAACTCGAGTCTGTCCCTGAGCCCAGGTTGCCAGTGTGGCAGAAGGTAAGGCATACAGCACCTCAGCCCTCCTTGACACTGGGCCAGCATGTTTCTATGTTTCTAATGGCACATTGGATGGATTCCTGCCCCTAAGCATCAAAATCACCATTATGGTGGTGTAGTTCGTTGTCTGGGTGGTGGGGTTGGTGGGCAACTGCATAGTCAAGTACTGCATGTTATCATCAGATAGGGATGAGACAGGGCAGTTCATGAAACTACCACCCCTACCAACTGCAGTCACCTGTCTGCCCTACTCTCACAGCCAGAAAGGTGGGAGGGGTGGGGTGATCCCTTCATTTTGCAACAAGTCATCGGAAAGATCTGTTGTGGGCATCCCTTATTTGAGATCTTGGTACATTGGTACATCCTGGAATAAACTTGATTGTCATCATATGCGGTGTCCTTCGCTGCACATCCCCTGCTACGATGGGCCATGAGCCATGGTGGCACTGCATCAGTGCAGAGTATCAAAAAGTTGAATTCCAGCTCTCACCACTTCATATAATGCAGGATGCCAGTTCAGTCATAAAACAGTTTATTTTAAACAAAGACCACTCCATACAACATGCCCTGCCAGACGTGTTTCGGACTTATCTATCCTATGTCAAAGCAATAGAGCAAATTTTCCAATTTTTTTAAGCAGCACTTCTTTCCTAGCTAGAGTGCTAGAAGGGGTAGAGTCAGTCACAACTTAATTAGAAGGCTCCGTTTATGGTTTGATGGACAAGCAGCCAGCCACTCCCACTTCCTGAGCTATATAAGCAGTTCCCCTCAGCCTCCATCTGAAGCACTTTTTCTTTGCTAGCCAGAGGCTCTGTCCGTTTGCTCTGTGCCAAGCTGGGGCCTACACCCCCCTCCCCTTGCAGCTTCTGGCACGGGTCATAATGTCACAAGACATAATGTCTCATGGCAAAATCGCACTGCCAATACAGCGCGATTTCTGCCATGAGGCATAAGTCTTTTTTCTGTGGGGTTCCGCCCACACCCCTGTTATGGGGGCTGCACCCCCGGACACCCCCACTAAAGATTCTCAACTCGGGGGGGGGGTCCAACTCGGGGAGCACACAAAAGTGTGAAAAATAGAAGATTCTGGGATCAGAAATCAAACCCGGTCCCAGACACAGTGCCTGAGTTCCTGCTGCTGTGGCTGAGTCCAGTGAGCCATGGCAGCTGCTCGGAGGAACCCACTTCCAGCAGAGGTCATATCCTCTACCTGGGAGAGCACTACTGGTACAATACCGCTGCAGCAGCAGTATACGCGGTATTGCACCAGTAGCAGTTCCGGGATTACATCAGGTTATTTAGTCATAATGTTGTACACTATTGCTGCAACATATGACCCGTAGTGCTGTTTTTCTGCTGGACTCTGGCTTTGTTCTTCTGCTTCTGGTTTATTTTGCCTCCGGCCGTGTGCTTCCTTTTATTTTCTCCCTGTTTATTCTATGTTTGTGTCTTGGTTTTGTTTTCTTTTTTTTGGGGGGGGGTTCTCAGCTCTTACCATTTGTCCTACCATTTGCTTGCGCCTGCCATTTGGCCTTTTTTTTTGCAGCCCCTGCTACTGCTTTATTTACTCCCATTGCTACTGTACCCAGTACTTGTGTTTTTACACAACCCAATGCTGCTTCCCATGCTACAGGACTACTTGCTCCCCATGCTATCAAGCCTGATTGTTTTCACCTGATTCAAGCTCCCTCTGAACCTTGCTGTGCAGTTCAATCATGTTGTCTCTGCTCGATTCACTTCCTCTGTGGTCATAGCTGTTTTCACAGCATTGTGCTTTTCTCCTTCCAAGCTTAAAGACTAAAACCACTTATAGCTTATGCTATTCCCTGTTTTTTACACTGCTGTTCTACTCTGAGGTCAGCTAAATCTCCTGCTGATGATGTTAACTAGCTTTAATATCTGCATGTGGTTCTCAACCCTTCCATCACTTTTTTGTTTGTCATATGGTGGTGGCGGGTACTGGGAAGTGTTTGGGGAGTCGTGGCCCTATGTGGCTAATTATTCTGTTCTACATCCTGCCTTCACCACCGAAAATCCTCAGGGTATTTGTCACCTTGATTTGGCTTTTTCAATGCCTGACTGGCTTGCCCCACTATCATGCTGCCCCAATTTACATTCATGTCCCATCATTGCTACTATGTTTTGCAGACCTATGTGTTGGTCTGACTATTCTTATTGCTTACTGACCTACGTGCGGGTCCAATTATTGTTATGCTTCCCTGAACAACTACCCTGCTTTACTGAACTATGTCCAGATCAACCCCAGATTATGCCATAATTGCTCACTGCTCGCTGCCATCTGCCCTCTGCAAGGTCTCAGCACTCAATGCTTATTCAGCTCCTCAGCAGTCCCTGGGCAAGCCAGCCATAGCATTCTGGTGTGGGTTTCCCCTGCAGCCGATTGTCTCGCTCTGCACCTAGAGTCTGCAGCTTGGGCATGTGAAGCTTGGGGCGGGGCTCTTCTCACCTGGCCCATAGCTGTGAATGTCCTCGCTCCGGGTGGACCTTTAGTCATCAGCCGTACCGATGGCACCCCAAGTTGTAGAATTAATGACTCGACTGTGAAGGGAGGTTACAGTGATTTCCATTAGCTCCAGTGTTTCCACTATAACGGTTGTCCATTGGCTTTAGTGGTTCCCTGGCAAGGCACCTTCAACACATTCTCCTGATGACCACCTGTGGTTCACCTAGTTTGTTTCCTAGATTGGTAGGCTGGGTGAGTGCCTTGGTGGTCATTACTCTCCTCCTCCCACCTTGGAACAGCAGTTTCAGAACTACCATCTCACAACCCTCCACGGCATTCCTGTTAGAAGGATAGAGTGAGAGTTTCCCTCTAAATTGGAATATTTTCCATTCTTATTCTTTGGGGCTTCCAAACTGCAGTAGCAGAGCCATCACCAATGAAATTATCCCACACCTGGAGGGAAGGCGACTTAGGCCTTGGATCCCCAGAGATTTCCTCCTCAAAGGGCTTTTTTTCTCTCCTCCGTGCCAAAGGTCATAATATCTAGTTAGTATTTCTTAGTTCCATTAGACAGGATCCACTGTTGGATGAAGGGGGATGGTGTCCCTTACTTGACGTTCCCTCTCCCCTTAGGAAGTCCCCTCCTCCCCTTTTGCAATCCATCAGACTCATACCATGGTTACCCTGCTATCCCATTACGTGATCAAGCTGCCCCATGCTTATTTATTACCACGGCTCACAACTTCTGATTGTTTTTACATTTCTTACTACTTCCTTTTGGGTTGCCCATATGCTTCATACTATTACTTTCTTTTTGGGGATTCTCCTAAGGTACCTTTAGCCAAGGGAAGCATCCCACGGCACCTCTAGGGGTGGAACCCTCTAGAGGGTTCCTTGCCTTTGGTACCCCTACAGGGTGGTAATTCCTCCAGGAATAGGGAGTGCGAACAGCCAAAACCTAAGTAACACAGTTGCACAAGCATAACACTTACTGGCTGTGTAGGCCATTGAATTGGAAGGCTCTGCATATGGTTCGATGGACAAGCAGCCAGCCACTCCCACTTCCTGAGCTATATAAGCAGTTCCCCTCAGCCTCCCTCTGAAGCACTTTTTATTTGCCCTGCCATCTGCCCCTCCTCCTGCAGCGGCAGTGCCTCTCTCCTGGGGATTCTCCTAAGGTACCTTTAGCCAAGGGAAGCGTCCCATGCCACTCTAGGGGTGGAACCCTCTAGAGGATTCCTTGCCTTTGGTACCCCTATAGGGTGGTTATTCCTCCGGAATAGAGAGTGCAAATGGCCAAAACCTAAGTAACACAGTTGCACAAGCATAACACTTACTGGCTGCATAGGCCATTGAACCATAATTCAACACCAAACCATAATAACTCCTTCTTAGCAACTATCTGTCTGTTTCTCACCGCACTCCTACTGCAAGCTAAATCCCTTCTCTACCTCCTCCCATCCTCCCATCCCCTCCCTCTCCTCATCTGTATTCCTGGATAATGCCTCTAAGGCTGATTTTTTTTTTACTGGCACCCTGCAATTCATTAATCCTCAGTAACAGCAAGGACCCAGCACTCAATGCCCAATAATGCAGTAGGCTCACAAGTTCTTCAGCAAAAGATCATCATTTATTGTGAGCAATACAGCAACAGTGGAGATGGTGTAGCCCAGTGAGGCTACCACCAACCAATGTTTTAAGCACGTAACTGGACTCTTCGTCAAGGTATATTGCTGAAGGACTTGACAGTCTGCTGCATTATTGGGCACTGAGTACTGGGTCCTTGCTGTTAATGATCCATAGTTTCAGGACTTGCAGCACCATCCCCTAGGGAGCAACCCTTTTATCAGTCTAATTCATTAATCTTGTTGTCTGTATCCTGAGTATGTTAGCACTTGCCTCCTAGGCACTGATACTGTATGTTGGCACCATTATATCTTATGCAACATGACCCTTGTATCCTCCGTGACAGTCTGTGATTATGTTGTTCTACGTCGTCTTATTCCTAAGGACAATTATACAGATATGTATGCTATACACTGTACTTTTTTCTCTGTTTAATTGCCAGGTAACCAAACTGACTGCATTTGTATTGTTATGTCTTTTCTTTTTCTCTCACTGGATGTGGAACCTTTGTAAAACAGCTGCCAGCTCAAAGATGTATTGTAATCCAAGATCCTAATAAACAGTCAATAAACACATAAATACATAATTTGATACTGGAGGAAAATTATGACATGCTTCAGCCAAATGAGTTTGTTTGCTTAGGAAATTTTGTATTCCATAGAGTACCAATTTTAGAATGAATTTTTAATGTGATTTTGTCCAAATGAGTACCATAGTTCAAGACAGGGTTTAAAGTGACCCTCAGTATGACCAGCCCAGTGATGCAGAGGGCTGAGGTGCTGCAAGTGCCTTGCCTCTCCCACGCTGGTGACCTGGGTTTAGGAACATGCTTGAGTTATCAGTGGTCAGTTGGGGGAGGGCCGGGAAAGAATTGAGTGGCCAGCAGGGCAGCTCTCCTTCCCAGATTGGGAAGGTGAAACTTTCTAGCTCTTGGCTGCCACCTGATTGAGATCAGGTGGTAGCACCGATGTCTTGGGGGGGTTGGCATAATGCAGTGTGGGTGGAGCAGGGCTGGTGGGTCTGGTGTGCATGCATGCCTCCACGCTCATTCTCCAACCGAGCATGTCGTAGTCCTGGGGTGTGGGAGAAAAATAGAAAAACTCTGGCTGGTGCAGGACTAATGAAACCCTGCCCACCTGCCTCTGTCCTGTGCCACCACCTGATCACTGGGCCCAAGTCTGGATGTATGTCTCCAGGTGAGGGGAGGCCAGCCTTCCTCTTACCAGCCCTGCCACGAGGGGCAATCTGTGGGGGATTCCGGGCTCCACGGTTGGTGGGATTAGTGAAGGACAATAGGAGGTGGGAACAGGGCTGACAAACTGCCAGCAACTATGCCAGGTGGGAGAAAAACCTATATGGAAAATAAAGTGACCACAAGATATTTAAAAGTATCCACATGGTCAAGTCAAGAGGGGTACCATCCAAGTCAAGGCTCTTTAACTCACCTGTGTATTTTTTAATCTTCAGAACAGTTCTGAACAACATATATAAAATAATGTATGTGACACATACACAACAAGGCTGTTTTCCCACCGTGTGGTTACCATGATGGCAGAGTGACCATGAGAGTGAAACTTGAGAGGTCCCCTTTCGTCATGATAACCCTGAGGAGGGGAAACTGCCTTGTCATGTGTAACTTACCATACCTTATTTTATACAGTGTAAGGGATTAAAAGAAAATATTAAAAAGACATCAGCTTTGGCAGTTACTTACTGTACTTTTCTGGAAAGGCCTTCCACTCTCTGGTAGAATGCTTGTGCCATCCCCCAACCATCAGTGCTTTGCGACCCAGCAGTTGGGGTAGCGTAATTTTTAGGTGATGTGGGCAACCAAGTGCTTCACTCTAGCAGGAGCAGCAATAGCTTGAATGCAGAACAGCCAGTTGGGATGATGCAAATGTGACGTAACCACTACAGCAAAATGAAAGGTCATTCTGCAGTAGTAGTTACATCACTACTGCAGCACAACGACGTTATAAGTGTATGGATTTCTATACACAATGATGTCAACCCTTACACCATAACCTTAGTCTTTGCTTTATTTATTTATATTTGCATTTTATTATATGTTAACACGCACATTAAATCAAAAATCATAGTGCATAATGTAATACTATGGATCTACCCTGCTACATAGAATGTCTAATTCCATCAAGAAAAAAACACACAAAAAAGCACTAGAGAGATAGCCATGTAATGTATACAATTACTAGGCCAACTCAAGGGTAGGGGGCATGAATTTGTAACATTACAAGAATTATAATTTGGTCATGCAGTGTAATTTTCTGGTAACAGACCATTTCATTTTAATGATATATGTCTCACTGAGTAACTCCCAAACAATACAAAATAAACATTTTTTATGGAAATGTATATTCAATTATTTATTACAAGTTCATCCTATCAGTTCTGGCATTCATGTCCATTTCACAGCCCATGGGAGAGCTAGTGGTGTCTTGTTTTGAGTAATGATCCCACAGAAAAGTGACCAGTTGGTTCACTCCTAAAAAATATGCTTACTTTATTATCTTTAGTCACTTTGACTTTGGTGGGGGGGGGGAGAACTACCCCCCCAATCTCCAAAATATCTTGTCTGTATGTCAAAAATTCGGTCTTGTCTGTATGCCAAACATTTTGGTCTACTCTATTAGTTCTGTAAACAAAAATCAGGAAATATGTAATATGTGTTGCTCTTATACTCCATTATACCTCTCAGTCTTGCAAGTTTGAAAATAAATTTGCAGTCCAATTCAAACACAAAAGTCGCAAGGATCATAGATTTAGTTGCTTGACCAGGATACTTTGGGGGGAACTCTGAATATGCAAACATGGAGTGGTGGATTATCAGCAGGAAGGTTGAAAGTAGTAGCTAAAATGTCATTAACCATGTCGCGGGTGTCAGGAAAATCTCCATCGCCGGTATTAGGCATACCAACATGTCATATGTTCCTGTACCTCAGTTGGTTCTCATTCTGTTCCAATTTTTTGGTCGTTATAATTTTATTTGACAATCCCTTGCATAGTTGCATCTAGAGCAATAAATTTATTTTCGCACTTAATTAAACGATTAGCATTATCAGAGACAGCTTTCTCCCTTTCATCCTCTCTTTCCTTCATATGTTAGATTTCTGTCTGCAAATATTCATTTTTTTGTACAAGCACTTCAAAGCCCCACATCATTTCGCTCTGTCCAGGAAATCAATTTCCTCAGTGCTTGCCTCAAAGACTCAAGGGTGTACTCAGAATGCTGAGGGTGCTCCACAGGTGAGGAATGGAACTGTGGAGCGAAGTTAAACTCCAGGTTTTATTGTATCATGGCAAATGGTGTTTTGGGCTTCGCAGTCAGAACATCAGAGACTAGCCTGCAGGGTGAAAGGTAAGGCAAGGCAAATTTTATTTTAAAAATGCCCAATCCCGGAGGCTCTGGGCGCTGTACAAATAAATAAATACAGCATTAAAGATATAATACATCACATATTTATATACACAAGATAACATTTTTGGCCTATCATATAATTAATCATGTTCTACTAAATTCCATAATTAATCCCAAAAACTTGCAAAAATAATAAGGCCTTCAGGTGGGCCTTAAAGATATCTACAGTAGGGGCCTCCCTAACCCCGAAAGGCATCGAATTCCACAGAACGGGAGTTGCAACACTGAAAGCTTGTATCACCAGCAGATTTCAGCCTCATTCTGGGAATCACTAGGAGGCCCCTACTGGAACAGCGGAGGGGGCGGACAAAGAGAGCAGGTGCAAGAAGGTCTAACAGATAACCAGGGCCCTGCCCGTGCAGGACCTTATAGGTGAGAAGACCCACCTTAAAGAGGATCCTCCACCTTACCGGCAGCCAGTGCAATTCACGCAGCACCAGTGTAATGTGGTAAAATGTTTGCTGCCCAGAGCTATCGGGCCTCTTGCCCCACCTCCACTCTCCGTGCTTCCCTTAAGTGGATGAATCTGATCCAGTGGTTCAAAGTTGGAGGACAGAAATTATTCAGTGATGTTAAGGCTGTGTTTTTTTATCGCCATCTTTTTCCAAGCAAATTCGAGTATTTGGTGCATGTAGAATACAAAAATTCCCCCAGAGCTGAGAGAGTTTCTCACTCAGCAACTGCCTGATCTGCCACCTTGCCTGACACTCCAGTCTTTGCTTTATTTAAAATCAAGTTGTTTTGACTCAGCCATTTCTGCACTGTAGCAAATTTTTGGGTTAGAGAAGTACTGATCTCACCCACAGAGGGACTACAACAATATAGCACAGCATCAACTGTGTAAAGAAGGAGTTCAGCATCACAGATGACACTTGCTTTTGGATCAGTAAACAAGGAGAATAATAATAGACTCAGTATGGAGTCCTGAGGGACCCTACACTGAACCCACCTAAAAGATAATGTAGAACCCCAACATTTACTGCTTCAATGCCTATCACATAGGTAGCCCCCAAACAGCATTAATGCAGCTTATAACATGGGTTCCTAGACCCGTGCAAGCCCATTGGTGGAGTCCCTTGATGTGGACATGCATTAAATTCCCTTTTTAATGCACGGTTCTGCAGAGGGACTCAGGGCAAGGGCTGTTGGCACTCGTTCCTGACTTGTGAAACTGAAGCACCAGCAGCCATTACTGGATGTGGAGAAGTGAGAGAGAGCCAGCAGGCAACATACTTTGTAATGGCCCTGGTGTACTGTTCTCAGCTGTGCCAGGCGATCATTTGTCAGCAGTAGTAGTAGTATTGCCTTCCCCAAGCCATGTTACCAGTGTGACTGCCAATCCACCGCTGGTAGTGGGAGAGAGAAAGAGAGAGTGAGAGAGAGAGAGAGAGAGAGAGAGAGAGAGAGACATAGCGAGAGTGGGTGGGAGATTTAATTAACAGTTACTACAGTGTAGTGTGTGTCTGTCTTGCTGTGTCTCTTTCTGTGTCTGGTTTTCACTAGATGGAGGTTGGGCACACTGTCATGTTGTCTCTTTGTGTAGCTATCTGCTGTGCAGCAGAGGCAGCTGGAGCAAATCCCTCCCAACCCACCCTGACACTGACAATGAGGTGACTACAGGGACTGAGACGAGCACCCTTAAGTGACAGGTGTTCCATGCCTCATACCTGACAGTGGTCTGTTTCACTATGCTCCTACTTCCCCATCTCCAGTGCCACAGTAATGGGAAGAGACATAGTAAGAGAGAGAGAGAGACATCGCATCTCATGTGCTGCAGTAGTTGTGCAGCGGCTGTCTCTTGGATCTCTTCCGTGCATTGTTTGAAACACTGTGTTGTTTAGAAGTAGGTGAGTCCATCTGCAGCTGGCAACTGTGTGAGTGGCATGGCAGAGCCTGACTTTGTGAGAAGTGGGCAGCAGAACATACGGTGCAGGACCTCCTAGCAGCAGCACACAGTGAGAAGTCCATGTCTGTGGAATACCAAGTATGACGTTCCACGATGATTCCTGGTGACATTTCCACTAGTGTCTCCAAATGTACTCTTCAGCTCAGGGTGAGTGGCCATATTGGCAGCTGTACCAAACTGAGTGTGGTACTAGCAAGCTCAGCAGATGGGGAGCAGAAGCACCTGAACTGGGAGAGAGTACCAGTGGAAACCACAGTCATGAGGACTCTAGCACTGTCAGTGTCCTGCGGCAGCACATCAGTGTGTAAAATGTACTGCACTATGTTAGTAGTGTTCTACACTCTTTTTTCTGCTGTCAGCAAGTATTTCACCTGTCCTGCTGCTGGAGAGAGAGAGGGAGAGTAGGAGCTGTGGTCCTGATTGCTGGTACTGTTGAGAGACAGGGCGATTACGCAACATGTTGCCGCGAGACAGTTACGGGGGTAGCAGCAGACACTGACCTCAGTTTCAGGTAGCCACAGTGTTGAGCCCTTGTTGCAGCTACACAGTATCCCACTAAGCGTTTGTACACTGCAGTCGTCAGTAGGCCCTATCAGCGACAGGAGAAGCGGTGCAGTGACAGTCTAGGAAGCATATTCCTGTGGGGCTGAAAGCACTGATCAGTATGTGTGTTTATGTCCCGGGTTTTGGGGGGGTGCATGACAGAAATGTAACACATCAGATGAGTAGTGCGTCTGTGACATTTTCTGTCTACAGAGCACATGTGGAGTGTGTTTTTATTTGGAGGGACTACTTTCCATGCGGCAGGCTACATTCCCTTTTTCTGCCTTTTAACAGGGGAAAACCTTGTTTCTGCATGCCAAATCAGATGTTTTCAGCAAACCATGTTATAAATGCAATAATACACTCCAGGGTATGGGGTCATGGGGATTTAATGCACGGCTGGGGTGCTGTGAGGACACTCGGCCTGCAGCCTCATGCCTCACAACACACCCAGCCGTGCATTAAATCCCCATAACTCCATACCATGTCATGGATTATTGCCTACTTTGCCAACACCTGAATTCCTAAGATGACTGATTAAATGTGGGTGATCAACTAAATCGAATGCCTTGATTAGGTCTATAAATGTAGTGCCAGTTAAACATCCAGCTTCCACAGCACTGTGCACTACATCTGTGAACCTTTCCAAGGCAGCCTCAGTACCATGCCCCCTTCTAAACCTGTGCTGATCTTTGGAAATCAGATCATGATTGGTGATATATTTATTTAGCTGGCTGTAAACTATTTTTCTTAAATCTTGGTTTAGGCCGAGAGAATGGATATGGGACGATAATTACAAAAATTGGTTAAAGGACCAGTTTTATGAACTGGATGATGTATGACTATTTCCTTAAATTTGGCACATGTCCAAGAGAAAATGATAAATTGAAGATAATACTAATGGGTATGCTATTTCAGATGCATCAACAGCCAGTAATTTAGGAGAAAATCCATCACATCCCCTAGATTTATCTGGTTTTTAATTTTTCAGAAGATTAAAAACTTCCAATTTATTCACAGCCTTCAAGTAGAAGAAGGCTCTTTTTTTAAGCTAAAAGCTTATGAAGTTTTCAAAACAATAACATAACATAAAAAGCAGCAGACATCTGTTACCAGTTTTACCCTATGTAGGCCGAAGGCATAAACAGCTGGTAGAATGTTTATTTTCTTTCTTACTACTAAGGGGCTAGCAGGGTATTGTTTGGGGCTGTTGGAATTTTGAAACCTGTTTTGGTAGCTAAAAGTGGGCTCATTTGTTTGGTTTACGGTGTGGCAGGCTGCATTTGTAGAGGCCTATTTCTTCTCTTTTAAACATAATTGGTGTAATTTAACTGGTCTGTTTCTTTGAATTGGAGACCTATATCTTATAATTCCAAACCTATTTTGATGTATTGTTGGTGAAGCTGTTTGAATTGGTGTCCTGTTTCTTTGGGTAGAATTTATTCATTGTTGCTGGCTTCACTAGCTGCAAAGTTTTGAGTGGGGAAGGGTGCTAATTTGTCTGGCCAGGTCTCACTCAGCAGGGAGGCAGAGCTGAATCAGGTGTGGAGTCAGTGCTTTGGCTTCTCAGAAGGAACTGGAAGGGGACAGGATCAGATCTACAGTACAGTAGCTTCTTGTTTTACATTGTTTTTCATGGATTCTACTTGGTAGAATGTTTATTTTCTTTCTTACTACTAAGGGGCTAGCAGGGTATTGTTTGGGGCTGTTGGAATTTTGAAACCTGTTTTGGTAGCTAAAAGTGGGCTCATTTGTTTGGTTTACGGTGTGGCAGGCTGCATTTGTAGAGGCCTATTTCTTCTCTTTTAAACATAATTGGTGTAATTTAACTCGTCTGTTTCTTTGAATTGGAGACCTATATCTTATAATTCCAAACCTATTTTGATGTATTGTTGGTGAAGCTGTTTGAATTGGTGTCCTGTTTCTTTGGGTAGAATTTATTCATTGTTGCTGGCTTCACTAGCTGCAAAGTTTTGAGTGGGGGAAGGGTGCTAATTTGTCTGGCCAGGTCTCACTCAGCAGGGAGGCAGAGCTGAATCGGGTGTGGAGTCAGTGCTTTGGCTTCTCAGAAGGAACTGGAAGGGGGACAGGATCAGATCTACAGTACAGTAGCTTCTTGTTTTACATTGTTTTTCATGGATTCTACTTGGTAGAATGTTTATTTTCTTTCTTACCACTAAGGGGCTAGCAGGGTATTGTTTGGGGCTGTTGGAATTTTGAAACCTGTTTTGGTAGCTAAAAGTGGGCTCATTTGTTTGGTTTACGTGTGGCGGCTGCATTTGTAGAGGCCTATTTCTTCTCTTTAAACATAATTGGTGTAATTTAACTGGTCTGTTTCTTTGAATTGAGACCTATATCTTATAATTCCAAACCTGTTTTGATGTCTTGTTGGTGAAGCTGTTTGAATTGGTGTCCTGTTTCTTTGGGTAGAATTTATTCATTGTTGCTGGCTTCACTAGCTGCAAAGTTTTGAGTGGGGGAAGGGTGCTAATTTGTCTGGCCAGGTCTCACTCAGCAGGGAGGCAGAGCTGAATCAGGTGTGGAGTCAGTGCTTTGGCTTCTCAGAAGGAACTGGAAGGGGGACAGGATCAGATCTACAGTACAGTAGCTTCTTGTTTTACATTGTTTTTCATGGATTCTACTTGGTAGAATGTTTATTTTCTTTCTTACCACTAAGGGGCTAGTAGGGTATTGTTTGGGGCTGTTGGAATTTTGAAACCTGTTTTGGTAGCTAAAAGTGGGCTCATTTGTTTGGTTTACGGTGTGGCAGGCTGCATTTGTAGAGGCCTATTTCTTCTTTTAAACATAATTGGTGTAATTTAACTGGTCTGTTTCTTTGAATTGGAGACCTATATCTTATAATTCCAAACCTATTTTGATGTATTGTTGGTGAAGCTGTTTGAATTGGTGTCCTGTTTCTTTGGGTAGAATTTATTCATTGTTGCTGGCTTCACTAGCTGCAAAGTTTTGAGTGGGGAAGGGTGCTAATTTGTCTGGCCAGGTCTCACTCAGCAGGGAGGCAGAGCTGAATCGGTGTGGAGTCAGTGCTTTGGCTTCAGAAGGAACTGAAGGGGACAGGATCAGATCTACAGTACAGTAGCTTCTTGTTTTACATTGTTTTCATGGATTCTACTTGGTAGAATGTTTATTTTCTTTCTTACTACTAAGGGCTAGCAGGGTATTGTTTGGGGCTGTTGGAATTTTGAAACCTGTTTTGGTAGCTAAAAGTGGGCTCATTTGTTTGGTTTACGTGTGGCAGGCTGCATTTGTAGAGGCCTATTTCTTCTCTTTTAAACATAATTGGTGTAATTTAACTGGTCTGTTTCTTTGAATTGGAGACCTATATCTTATAATTCCAAACCTATTTTGATGTATTGTTGGTGAAGCTGTTTGAATTGGTGTCCTGTTTCTTTGGGTAGAATTTATTCATTGTTGCTGGCTTACTAGCTGCAAAGTTTTGAGTGGGGAAGGGTGCTAATTTGTCTGGCCAGGTCTCGCTCAGCAGGGAGGCAGAGCTGAATCAGGTGTGGAGTCAGTGCTTTGGCTTCTCAGAAGGAACTGGAAGGGGGACAGGATCAGATCTACAGTACAGTAGCTTCTTGTTTTACATTGTTTTTCATGGATTCTACTTGGTAGAATGTTTATTTTCTTTCTTACCACTAAGGGGCTAGCAGGGTATTGTTTGGGGCTGTTGGAATTTTGAAACCTGTTTTGGTAGCTAAAAGTGGGCTCATTTGTTTGGTTTACGGTGTGGCAGGCTGCATTTGTAGAGGCCTATTTCTTCTCTTTTAAACATAATTGGTGTAATTTAACTGGTCTGTTTCTTTGAATTGGAGACCTATATCTTATAATTCCAAACCTGTTTTGATGTCTTGTTGGTGAAGCTGTTTGAATTGGTGTCCTGTTTCTTTGGGTAGAATTTATTCATTGTTGCTGGCTTCACTAGCTGCAAAGTTTTGAGTGGGGGAAGGGTGCTAATTTGTCTGGCCAGGTCTCACTCAGCAGGGAGGCAGAGCTGAATCAGGTGTGGAGTCAGTGCTTTGGCTTCTCAGAAGGAACTGGAAGGGGGACAGGATCAGATCTACAGTACAGTAGCTTCTTGTTTTACATTGTTTTTCATGGATTCTACTTGGTAGAATGTTTATTTTCTTTCTTACTACTAAGGGCTAGCAGGGTATTGTTTGGGGCTGTTGGAATTTTGAAACCTGTTTTGGTAGCTAAAAGTGGCTCATTTGTTTGGTTTACGTGTGGCAGGCTGCATTTGTAGAGGCCTATTTCTTCTTTTTAAACATAATTGGTGTAATTTAACTGGTCTGTTTCTTTGAATTGGAGACCTATATCTTATAATTCCAAACCTATTTTGATGTCTTGTTGGTGAAGCTGTTTGAATTGGTGTCCTGTTTCTTTGGGTAGAATTTATTCATTGTTGCTGGCTTCACTAGCTGCAAAGTTTTGAGTGGGGAAGGGTGCTAATTTGTCTGGCTAGGTCTCACTCTGCAGGGAGGCAGAGCTGAATCAGGTGTGGAGTCAGTGCTTTGGCTTCTCAGAAGGAACTGGAAGGGGGACAGGATCAGATCTACAGTACAGTAGCTTCTTGTTTTACATTGTTTTTCATGGATTCTACTTGGTAGAATGTTTATTTTCTTTCTTACTACTAAGGGGCTAGCAGGGTATTGTTTGGGGCTGTTGGAATTTTGAAACCTGTTTTGGTAGCTAAAAGTGGGCTCATTTGTTTGGTTTACGGTGTGGCAGGCTGCATTTGTAGAGGCCTATTTCTTCTCTTTAAACATAATTGGTGTAATTTAACTGGTCTGTTTCTTTGAATTGGAGACCTATATCTTATAATTCCAAACCTATTTTGATGTATTGTTGGTGAAGCTGTTTGAATTTGGTGTCCTGTTTCTTTGGGTAGAATTTATTCATTGTTGCTGGCTTCACTAGCTGCAAAGTTTGAGTGGGGAAGGGTGCTAATTTGTCTGGCCAGGTCTCACTCAGCAGGAGGCAGAGCTGAATCAGGTGTGGAGTCAGTGCTTTGGCTTCTCAGAAGGAACTGGAAGGGGACAGGATCAGATCTACAGTACAGTAGCTTCTTGTTTTACATTGTTTTTCATGGATTCTACTTGGTAGAATGTTTATTTTCTTTCTTACTACTAAGGGCTAGCAGGGTATTGTTTGGGGCTGTTGGAATTTTGAAACCTGTTTTGGTAGCTAAAAGTGGGCTCATTTGTTTGGTTTACGGTGTGGCAGGCTGCATTTGTAGAGGCCTATTTCTTCTCTTTTAAACATAATTGGTGTAATTTAACTGGTCTGTTTCTTTGAATTGGAGACCTATATCTTATAATTCCAAACCTATTTTGATGTATTGTTGGTGAAGCTGTTTGAATTGGTGTCCTGTTTCTTTGGGTAGAATTTATTCATTGTTGCTGGCTTCACTAGCTGCAAAGTTTTGAGTGGGGGAAGGGTGCTAATTTGTCTGGCCAGGTCTCACTCAGCAGGGAGGCAGAGCTGAATCGGTGTGGAGTCAGTGCTTTGGCTTCTCAGAAGGAACTGGAAGGGGGACAGGATCAGATCTACAGTACAGTAGCTTCTTGTTTTACATTGTTTTTCATGGATTCTACTTGGTAGAATGTTTATTTTCTTTCTTACCACTAAGGGGCTAGTAGGGTATTGTTTGGGGCTGTTGGAATTTTGAAACCTGTTTTGGTAGCTAAAAGTGGGCTCATTTGTTTGGTTTACGGTGTGGCAGGCTGCATTTGTAGAGGCCTATTTCTTCTCTTTTAAACATAATTGGTGTAATTTAACTGGTCTGTTTCTTTGAATTGAGACCTATATCTTATAATTCCAAACCTATTTTGATGTATTGTTGGTGAAGCTGTTTGAATTGGTGTCCTGTTTCTTTGGGTAGAATTTATTCATTGTTGCTGGCTTCACTAGCTGCAAAGTTTTGAGTGGGGGAAGGGTGCTAATTTGTCTGGCCAGGTCTCACTCAGCAGGGAGGCAGAGCTGAATCGGTGGAGTCAGTGCTTTGGCTTCTCAGAAGGAACTGGAAGGGGACAGGATCAGATCTACAGTACAGTAGCTTCTTGTTTTACATTGTTTTCATGGATTCTACTTGGTAGAATGTTTATTTTCTTTCTTACTACTAAGGGCTAGTAGGGTATTGTTTGGGGCTGTTGGAATTTTGAAACCTGTTTTGGTAGCTAAAAGTGGGCTCATTTGTTTGGTTTACGGTGTGGCAGGCTGCATTTGTAGAGGCCTATTTCTTCTCTTTAAACATAATTGGTGTAATTTAACTGGTCTGTTTCTTTGAATTGAGACCTATATCTTATAATTCCAAACCTATTTTGATGTATTGTTGGTGAAGCTGTTTGAATTGGTGTCCTGTTTCTTTGGGTAGAATTTATTCATTGTTGCTGGCTTCACTAGCTGCAAAGTTTTGAGTGGGGAAGGGTGCTAATTTGTCTGGCCAGGTCTCACTCAGCAGGGAGGCAGAGCTGAATCAGGTGTGAGTCAGTGCTTTGGCTTCTCAGAAGGAACTGGAAGGGGACAGGGATCAGATCTACAGTACAGTAGCTTCTTGTTTTACATTGTTTTTCATGGATTCTACTTGGTAGAATGTTTATTTTCTTTTCTTACTACTAAGGGCTAGTAGGGTATTGTTTGGGGCTGTTGGAATTTTGAAACCTGTTTTGGTAGCTAAAAGTGGCCTCATTTGTTTGGTTTACGTGTGGCAGGCTGCATTTGTAGAGGCCTATTTCTTCTCTTTTAAAACATAATTGGTGTAATTTAACTCCGCTGTTTCTTTGAATTGGAGACCTATATCTTATAATTCCAAACCTATTTTGATGTATTGTTGGTGAAGCTGTTTGAATTGGTGTCCTGTTTCTTTGGGTAGAATTTATTCATTGTTGCTAGCTTCACTAGCTGCAAAGTTTTGAGTGGGGAAGGTGCTAATTTGTCTGGCCGGGTCTCACTCAGCAGGGAGGCAGAGCTGAATCAGTGTGGAGTCAGTGCTTTGGCTTCTCAGAAGGAACTGAAGGGGACAGGATCAGACTTGGTATAGTAGCTTCTTGTTTTACATTGTTTTTCATGGATTCTACTTGGTAGAATGTTTATTTTCTTTCTACTACTAAGGGGCTAGCAGGGTATTGTTTGGGGGCTGTTGGAATTTTGAAACCTGTTTTGTAGCTAAAAGTGGGCTCATTTGTTTGGTTTACGTGTGGCAGGCTGCATTTGTAGAGGCCTATTTCTTCTCTTTTAAACATAATTGGTGTAATTTAACTGGTCTGTTTCTTTGAATTGGAGACCTATTTCTTATAATTCCAAACCTATTTTGATGTATTGTTGGTGAAGCTGTTTGAATTGGTGTCCTGTTTCTTTGGTAGAATTTATTCATTGTTGCTGGCTTCACTAGCTGCAAAGTTTTGAGTGGGGAAGGGTGCTAATTTGTCTGGCCAGGTCTCACTCAGCAGGGGGGAGGCAGAGCTGAATCAGGTGTGGAGTCAGTGCTTGGCTTCTCAGAAGGAACTGAAGGGGACAGGATCAGATCTACAGTACAGTAGCTTCTTGTTTTACATTGTTTTTCATGGATTCTACTTGTAGAATGTTTATTTTCTTCTTACTACTAAGGCTAGCAGGGTATTGTTTGGGGCTGTTGAATTCTGAAACCTGTTTTGTAGCTAAAAGTGGCCCATTTGTTTGGTTTGACGTGTGGCAGGCCGCACTTTGTAGATACTATTTCTTCTCTTTTAAACATACCAGTGTAATTTAACTCGCCTGTTTCTTTGAATTGAGACCTATATCTATAATTCCAAACCTATTTTGATGTATTATTGTGGTGAAGCTGTTTGAATTGGTGTCCTGTTTCTTTGGGTAGAATTTATTCATTGTTGCTGGCTTCACTAGCTGCAAAGTTTTGAGTGGAAGGGTGCTAATTTGTCTGGCCAGGTCTCACTCAGCAGGGAGGCAGAGCTGAATCGGTGTGGAGTCAGTGCTTTGGCTTCAGAAGGAACTGAAGGGGGACAGATCAGATCTACAGTACAGTAGCTCTTGTTTTATATTGTTTTCATGGATTCTACTTGGTAGAATGTTTATTTTCTTTCTTACCACTAAGGCTAGTAGGGTATTGTTTGGGGCTGTTGGAATTTTGAAACCTGTTTTGGTAGCTAAAAGTGGGCTCATTTGTTTGGTTTACGTGGCAGGCTGCATTTGTAGAGGCCTATTTCTTCTCTTTTAAAACATAATTGGTGTAATTTAACTGGTCTGTTTTTGAATTGTGAGACTATATCTTATAATTCCAAACCTATTTTGATGTATTGTTGGTGAAGCTGTTTGAATTGGTGTCCTGTTTCTTTGGTAGAATTTATTCATTGTTGCTGGCTCACTAGCTGCAAAGTTTTGAGTGGGGAAGGTGCCAATTTGTCTGCCAGGTCTCACTCAGCAGGAGGCAAGAGCTTGAATCGGGTGTGGAGTCAGTGCTTTGGCTTCTAGAAGGAACTGAAGGGGTGGCAGGATCAGATCTACAGTACAGTAGCTTGTTTTACATTGTTTTTCATGGATTCTACTTGGTAGAATGTTTATTTTCTTTCTTACCACTAAGGGGCTAGTAGGGTATTGTTTGGGGCTGTTGGAATTTTGAAACCTGTTTTGGTAGCTAAAAGTGGGCTCATTTGTTTGGTTTACGGTGGTAGGCTGCATTTGTAGAGGCCTATTTCTTCTCTTTTTAAAACATAATTGGTGTAATTTAACTGGTCTGTTTCTTTGAATTGAGACCTATATCTTATAATTCCAAACCTGTTTTGATGTCTTGTTGGTGAAGCTGTTTGAATTGGTGTCCTGTTTCTTTGGGTAGAATTTATTCATTGTTGCTGGCTTCACTAGCTGCAAAGTTTTGAGTGGGGGAAGGTGCTAATTTGTCTGGCCAGGTCTCACTCAGCAGGGAGGGGAGAGCTGAATCAGGTGTGAGTCAGTGCTTTGGCTTCTCAGAAGGAACTGAAGGGGGGCAGGATCAGATCTACAGTACAGTAGCTTCTTGTTTACATTGTTTTTCATGGATTCTACTGGTAGAATGTTTATTTTCTTTTACTACAGGGGCTAGCAGGGTATTGTTTGGGGCTTGGAATTTTGAAACCTGTTTTGGTAGCTAAAGTGGGCTCATTTGTTTGGTTTACTGGTGTGGCAGGCTGCATTTGTAGAGGCCTATTTCTTCTTTAAACATAATTGGTGTAATTTAACTGGTCTGTTTCTTTGAATTGGAGACCTATATCTTATAATTCCAAACCTATTTTGATGTATTGTTGGTGAAGCTGTTTGAATTAAGTGTCCTGTTTCTTTGGGTAGAATTTATTCATTGTTGCTGGCTTCACTAGCTGCAAAGTTTTGAGTGAAGGGTGCTAATTTGTCTGCCAGGTCTCACTCTGCAGGGAGGCAGAGCTGAATCAGGTGTGGAGTCAGTGCTTTGGCTTCTCAGAAGGAACTGGAAGGGGGACAGGATCAGATCTACAGTACAGTAGTCTTGTTTTTACATTGTTTTTCATGGATTCTACTTGGTAGAATGTTTATTTTCTTTCTTACTACTAAGGGGCTAGTAGGGTATTGTTGGGCTGTTGGAATTTTGAAACCTGTTTTGTAGCTAAAAGTGGGCTCATTTGTTTGGTTTACGGTGTGGCAGGCTGCATTTGTAGAGGCCTATTTCTTCTTCTTTAAACATAATTGGTGTAATTTAATCTGGTCTGTTTCTTTGAATTGAGACCTATCTTATAATTCCAAAACCTATTTTGATGTATTGTTGGGAAGCTGTTTGAATTGGTGTCCTGTTCTTTGGGTAGAATTTATTCATTGTTGCTGGCTTCACTAGCTGCAAAGTTTTGAGTGGGGAAGGGTGCTAATTTGTCTGGCCAGGTCTCACTCAGCAGGGAGGCAGAGCTGAATCGTGTGGAGTCAGTGCTTGGCTTCTCAGAAGGAACTGAAGGGGACAGGATCAGATCTGTACAGTAGCTTCTTGTTTTACATTGTTTTCATGGATTCTACTTGGTAGAATGTTTATTTTCTTTTCACCACTAAGGGGCTAGTAGGGTATTGTTTGGGGCGTTGGAATTTTGAAACCTGTTTTGGTAGCTAAAAGTGGGCTCATTTGTTTGGTTTACGTGTGGCAGGCTGCATTTGTAGAGGCCTATTTCTTCTTTTAAACATAATTGGTAATTTAACTGGTCTGTTTTTGAATTGGAGACCTATATCTTATAATTCCAAACCTGTTTTGATGTCTTGTTGGTGAAGCTGTTTGAATTGGTGTCCTGTTTCTTTGGGTAGAATTTATTCATTTTGCTGGCTTCATAGCTGCAAAGTTTTGAGTGGGGGAAGGGTGCTAATTTGTCTGGCCAGGTCTCACTCAGCAGGGAGGCAGAGCTGAATCAGGTGTGAGTCAGTGCTGGCTTCTCAGAAGGAACTGGAAGGGGACAGGATCAGATCTACAGTACAGTAGCTTCTTGTTTTACATTGTTTTTCATGGATTCTACTGGTAGAATGTTTATTTTCTTCACTACTCAAGGGGCTAGCAGGGCATTGTTTTGGGCTGTTGGAATTTTGAAACCTGTTTTGGTAGCTAAAAGTGGGCTCATTTGTTTGGTTTTATGTGGCAGGCTGCATTTGTAGAGGCCTATTTTCTCTTTAAACATAATTGGTGTAATTTAACTGGTCTGTTTTTTGAATTGGAGACCTATATCTTATAATTCCAAACCTATTTTGATGTATTGTTGGTGAAGCTGTTTGAATTGGTGTCCTGTTTCTTTGGGTAGAATTTATTCATTGTTGCTGGCTTCACTAGCTGCAAAGTTTTGAGTGGGGGAAGGGTGCTAATTTGTCTGGCCAGGTCTCACTCAGCAGGAGGCAGAGCTGAATCGGGTGTGGAGTCAGTGCTGGCTTCCTCAGAAGGAACTGGAAGGGGACAGGACTCAGATCTACAGTACAGTAGCTTCTTGTTTTACATTGTTTTTCATGGATTCTACTTGGTAGAATGTTTATTTTCTTTTCACTAAGGGGCTAGTAGGGTATTGTTTGGGGCTGTTGGAATTTTGAAACCTGTTTTGGTAGCTAAAGTGGGCCTATTTGTTTGGTTTACGTGGGCAGGCTGCATTTGTAGAGGCCTATTTCTTCTCTTTAAACATAATTGGTGTAATTTAACTGGTCTGTTTCTTTGAATTTGAGACCTTATCTTATAATTCCAAACCTATTTTGATGTATTGTTGGTGAAGCTGTTCTGAATTGGTGTCCTGTTTCTTGGGTAGAATTTATTCATTGTTGCTGGCTCACTAGCTGCAAAGTTTGGAGGGGAAGGTGCTAATTTGTCTGGCCAGGTCTCGCCAGCAGGGAGGCAGAGCTGAATCAGGTGTGGAGTCAGTGCTTTGGCTTCTCAGAAGGAACTGAAGGGGGACAGGATCAGATCTACAGTACAGTAGCTTCTTGTTTACATTGTTTTCTCTGGATTCTACTTGGTAGAATGTTTATTTTCTTTCTTACCTCTAAGGGGCTAGCAGGGTATTGTTTGGGGCTGTTGGAATTTTGAAACCTGTTTTTGGTAGCTAAAAGTGGGCTCATTTGTTTGGTTTACGTGTGGCAGGCTGCATTTTAGAGGCTTATTTCTTCTTTTTAAACATAATTGGTGTATTTAATCTCGCCTGTTTCTTTGAATTGGAGACATATCTTATAATTCCAAACCTATTTTGATGTATTGTTGGTGAAGCTGTTTGAATGGTGTCCTGTTTCTTTGGTAGAATTTATTCATTGTTGCTGGCTTCACTAGCTGCAAAGTTTTGAGTGGGGAAGGGTGCTAATTTGTCTGGCCAGGTCTCACCAGCAGCAGGAGGCAGAGCCGAATCAGGTGTGGAGTCAGTGCTGGCTTCTCAGAAGGAACTGAAGGGGATAGGATCAGATCACAGTACAGTAGCTTCTTGTTTTACATTGTTTTTCATGGATTCTACTTAGAATGTTTATTTTCTTTCTTACTACTAAGGGGCTAGTAGGGTATTGTTTGGGGCTGTTGGAATTTTGAAACCTGCTTTGGTAGCTAAAAAGTGGCTCATTTGTTTGGTTTATGTGGCAGGCTGCATTTGAGAGGCCTATTTCTTCTCTTTTAAACATAATTGGTGTAATTTAACTGGTCTGTTTCTTTTGAATTGGAGACCCATATCTTATAATTCCAAACTTATTTTGATGTATTGTTGGTGAAGCTGTTTGAATTCATGTCCTGTTTCTTTTGGGTAGAATTTATTCATTGTTGCTGGCTCTACTAGCTGCAAAGTTTTGAGTGGGGAAGGTGCTAATTTGTCTGGCCAGGTCTCACCCAGCAGGAGGCAGAGCTGAACAGGTGTGGAGTCAGTGCTTTGGCTTCTCACAAGGAACTGAAGGGGGACAGGATCAGATCTACAGTACAGTAGCTTCTGTTTTACATTGTTTTTCATGGATTCTACTTGGTAGAATGTTTATTTCTTTTTACTACTAAGGGCTAGTAGGGTATTGTTTGGGGCTGCTGGAATTTTGAAACCTGTTTTAGAAAGCTTTTCAAAAGTGGCTCATTTGTTGGTTTATGGTGTGGCAGGCTGCATTTGTAGAGGCCTTATCTTCTTCTTTAAACATAATTGGTGTAATTTAACCTCGCCTGTTTCTTTGAATTGAGACCTATATCTTATAATTCCAAACCTATTTTGATGTATTGTGATGAAGCTGTTTGAATTGGTGTCCTGTTTCTTTGGGTAGAATTTATTCATTGTTGCTGGCTTCACTAGCTGCAAAGTTTTGAGGGGGAAGTGTGCTAATTTGTCTGGCTGGGACCCTACCTCAGCAGGGGAGGCAGGGAGCTGGAATCTCAGGGGTGTGGGAGTCAGTGCTGTGGCTTCTCAGGAAGGAACTGGAAGGGGACAGGATCAGATCTACAGTACAGCAGCTTCTTGTTTACATTGTTTTTCATGGATTCTACTTGGTAGAATGTTTATTTTCTTTCTTACTACTAAGGGCTAGCAGGGTATTGTTTGGGGCTGTTGGAATTTTGAAACCTGTTTTGGTAGCTAAAAGGGCTCATTTGTTTGGTTTACGTGTGGCAGGCTGCATTTGTAGAGGCCTATTTCTTCTCTTTAAACATAATGGTGTAATTTAACTGGTCTGTTTCTTTGAATTGAGACCTATATCTTATAATTCCAAACCTATTTTGATGTATTGTTGGTGGAAGCTGTTTGAATTGGTGTCCTGTTTCTTTTGGGTAGAATTTATTCATATTGTTGCTGGCTTCCACTAGCTGCAAAAGTTTTGAGTGGGGGAAGGGTGCTAATTTGTCTGGCCAGGTCTCACTCAGCTAGGAGGCAGAGCTGAATCGGGTGTGGAGTCAGTGCTTTGGCTTCTCTAGAAGAACTGAAAGGGGACAGGATCAGATCTATAGTACAGTAGCCTTTTGTTTTACATTGTTTTCTATGGATTCTACTTGGTAGAATGTTTATTTTCTTTCTTACTACTAAGGGCCAGCAGGGTATTGTTTGGGGCTGTTGGAATTTTGAAACCTGCTTGGTAGCTAAGAGGGCTCATTTGTTTGGTTTACGTGGCAGCGCTACACCAGGTAGAGGCCTATTTCTTCCTTTTAAACATAATTGGTAATTTAACTGGTCTGTTTCTTTGAATTGAGACCTATATCTTATATAATCCAAACTCTGTTTTGATGTCTTGTTGATGAAGCTAGTTTGAATTGGTGTCCTGTTTCTTTGGTAGAATTATTCATTGTTGCTGGCTTCTACTAGCTGCAAAGTTTTGAGTGGGGGAAGGGTACTAATTTGTCTGGCCAGGTCTCCACTCAGCAGGAGGCAGAGCTGAATCAGGTGTGGAGTCAGTGCTTGGCTTCTCAGAAGGAACTGAAGGGGACAGGATCAGATCTACAGTACAGTAGCTTCTTGTTTTATAATGAGTTTTCATGGATTCTACTTGGTAGAATGTTTATTTTTCTTACTACTAAGGGGCTAGCAGGGCATTGTTCTTGGGGCTGTTGGAATTTTGAAACCTGTTTTGGTAGCTAAAAGTGGGCTCAATTTGTTTGGTTTACGGTGTGGCAGGCTGCATTTGTAGAGGCCTATTTCTCTCTTTTAAACATAATTGGTATAATTTAACTGGTCTGTTTCTTTGAATTGGAGACCTATATCTTATAATTCCAAACTCATTTTGATGTATTGTTGGTGAAGCTGTTTGAATTGGTGTCCTGTTTCTTTGGGCAGAATTTATTCATTGTTGCTGTCACTAGCTGCAAAGTTTTGAGTGGGGAAGGTGCTAATTTGTCTGGCTGTGGTCTCACTCTGCAGGAAAGCAGAGTCTGGAATTCAGTTGGTTGCTAAAAGGCTCATTTGTTTGGTTTACGTGCAGGCTGCATTTGTAGAGGCTTATTTTCTCTTTTAACTTATAATTGGTGTAATTTAACTTGTCTGTTTCTTTGATTGAGACTATATCTTATAATTCCAAACCTGTTTTGATGTCTTGTTGGTGAAGCTGTTTGAATTGTGTCCTGTTTCTTTGGGTAGAATTTATTCATTGTTGCTGGTTTCACTAGTTGCAAAGTTTGAGTGTGAAGGTGCTAATTTGTCTGCCAGGTCTCACTCAGCAGGGAGGCAGAGCTTGAATCGTGTGTGGAGTCAGTTTTGGCTTCAGAAGTAACTGAAGGGGACAGGATCAGATCACAGTAAGGTTCTTGTTTTATATTGTTTTCATGGTTCTTGGTAGAATGTTTATTTTCTTTCTTACTACTGAGGGGCTAGTAGGGTATTGTTTGGGGCTGTTGGAATTTCTTTAACTGTTTTGGTAGCTAAAGTGGGCTCATTTGTTTGGTTTACGTTGTGGCAGCTGCATTTGTGAGGCCTATTTCTTCCTTTAAACATAATTGGTGTAATTTAACTGGTCTGTTTCTTTAGTTGAGACTATATCTTATAATTCTAAACCTATTTTGATGTATTGTTGGTGAAGCTGTTTGATTGGTGTCCTGTTTCTTTTGGTGATTTTATTATTTGTTGGCTTCACTAAGCTGCAAAGTTTTGGGGGAAGGGTGCTAATTTGTCACAGGTCTCCTCCAGCAGGAGGCAAATTGAATCGGTGTGGAGTCAGTGCTTTGGCTTCTCAGAAGGGAACTGGAAGGGGACAGGATCAGATCTACAGTAGATAGCTTCTTGTTTTGTTGTTGTTTTTCATGGATTCTACTTGGTAGAATATTTATTTTCTTCTTACTACTAATGGGCTAGCAGGGTATTGTTTGGGGCTGTTGGAATTTTGAAACCTGTTTTGGTAGCTAAAGTGGGCTCATTTGTTTGGTTTACGTGTGCAGGCTGCATTTGTAGAGTTCTATTTCTTCTCTTTTAAAGTGGTAATTGGTGTAATTTAACTGGTCTGTTTCTTTGAATTGGGAGATCATATCTTATAATTCCAAACCTATTTTGATGTCTTGTTTTGTAAGCTGTTTGAATTGGTGTCTTGTCTTTGGGTAGAATTTATCGTTCATTGTTGCTGGCTTCACTAGCTGCAAAGTTTTAGTGGGAAGGTGCTAATTTGTCTGGCCAGGTCTCACTCAGCAGGAGGCAGAGCTGAATCAGGTGTGGAGTCAGTGCTTTGGCTTCTCGTGAAGGAACTGGAAGGGGACAGTGGATCAGATCTACAGCAGTAGCTTCTTGTTTTACATTGTTTTCATGGATTCTACTTGTAGAATGTTTATTTTCTTTCTTACTACCAAGGGCTAGTAGGGTATTGTTTGGGGCTGTTGGAATTTTGAAACCTGTTTTTGTAGCTAAAGTGGGTTCATTTGTTTGGTTTACGTGTGGCAGGCTTGCATTTGTAGAGGCCTATTTCTCTCTTTTAAACATAATTGTGTAATTTAACTGGTCTGTTTCTTTTAATTGGAAATTCTATATCTTATATTTCTAATCCTATTTTGATATGCTTCATTGGGTGAAGCTGTTTGAATTGGTGTCCTGTTTCTTTGGGTAGGAAATCTTTTATTCACGTTGAAGGCTTCACTCTAGTGCTTGGAGTGGGGGAAGGGAAAGTAATTTGTCTGGCCAGGTCTCACTCAGCAGGGAGGCAGAGCTGGACCAGGTGTGAGTCAGTGTGCTTTGGCTTCTCAGAAGGAACTGAAGGGGGAGTTGGTGACTTCAGATCTACAGTACAGTAGCTTCTTGTTTTACATTGTTTTTCATGGATTCTACTTGGTAGAATGTTTATTTTCTTTCTTACTACTAAGGGGCTAGCAGGGTATTGTTTGGGGCTGTTGGAATCTCTGGTGAAAGTCCTGTTTGGTAGCTAAAAGCGGCTCATTTGTTTGGTTTACGGTGGCAGGCTGCATTTGTAGAGTACTATTTCTTCTCTTTAAACATAATTGGTGTATTTAATCATTATCTGTTTCTTGAATTGGAGACTCCAGCCCTATAATTCCAAACCTATTTGATGTCTTGTTGGTGAAGCTGTTTGAATTGGTGTCCTGTTTCTTTGGGTAGGATTTATCATTGTTGCTGTCTTCACTAGCTGCAAAGTTTTGAGTGGGGGAAGGGTGCTAATTTGTCTGGCCAGGTCTCTGTCTCAGCAGGGAGGCAGAGCTGAATCAGGTGTGGAGTCATGCTTATTTCAGAAGGAACTGGAAGGGGACAGGATCAGATCTACAGTACAGTAGCTTCTTGTTTTACATTGTTTTTCTGGATTCTACTTGTTAGAATGTTTATTTTCTTTCTTACTACTAAGGGCTATGAGGAGTATTGTTTGGGGGCTGTTACCTGAAACCTGTTTTGGTAGCCAAAAGTGGGCCTGGCCTTGTTTGGCCTACGGTGTGTGGCAGGCTGCATTTGTAGAGCCTCATTTTCTTTTAAACATAATTTGGTGTAATTTAACTGGTCTGTTTCTTTTGAATTGAGACCCTATCTTATAATTCCAAACCTATTTGATGTATTGTTGATGAAGCTGTTTGAATTGGTGTCCTGTTTCTTTGGGTAGAATTTTATTCATTGTTGCTGGCTTCACTAGCTGCAAAAGTTTTGAGTGGGGAAGGGTGCTAATTTGTCTGGCCAGGTCTCACTCAACAGGGAGGCAGAGCTGAATCGGGTGTGGGTCAGTGCTTGGCTTCTGACGGAACTGGAAGGGGTTGACAGGATCAGATCTAGCAGTATAGTTTTTGTTTACATTGTTTTTCGCGGATTCTACTTGGTAGAATGTTTATTTTCTTCTTACTACTAAGGGGCTAGTAGGGTATTGTTTGGGGCTGTTGGAATTTTGAAACCTGTTTTGTAGCTAAGTGGGCTCATTTGTTTGGTTTACGTGTGGCAGGCTGCATTTTGGAGGTCATTTCTTCTTCTTTAAACATCAATTGTGTACTTTACCTGGTCTGTTTCTTTGAATTGGAGACCATATCTTATAATTCCCAAACCTATTTTGATGTATTGTTGGTGAGCTGTTTTGAATTGGTGTCCTGTTTCTTTGCAGACTTATTCATTGTTGCTGGCTTCACTAGCTGCAAAAGTTTGAGTGGGGGTGGTGTTAATTTGTCTGGCTGTGGTCTCACTCAGCAGGGAGGTCAGAGCTGAATCGGGTGTGGAGTCAGTGTCTTGGCTTCTCAGAAGGAACTGAAGGGACAGGATCAGATCTACAGTAGCTTCTTGTTTTACATTGTTTTCATGGATTCTACTTGGTAGAATGTTTATTTTCTTTCTTACTACTAATGGGCTAGCAGGGTATTGTTGGGGCTGTTGGAATTTTGAAACCTGTTTTGGGAAGCAAAAGTGGGCTCATTTGTTTGGTTTACGTGTGGCAGGCCGTACTGCAGAGCCTCTATTTCTTCTTTAAAACATAATTGTGTAATTTAACTGGTCTGTTTCTTTGAATTGGAGACCTATATCTTATAATTCCAAACCTATTTTATGTCTTGTTGGTGAAGCTGTTTGAATTGGTGTCCTGTTTCTTTGTGTAGAATTTATTCATTGTTGCTGGCTTTGTACAAAAGTTTTGAGTGGAGGAAGGGTGCTAATTTGTCTGGCCAGGGTCTCACTCAGCAGGAGGCAGAGCTGAATCGGTGTGTGGAGTCAGTGCTTGGCTTCTCAGAAGGAACTGGAAGGGGACAGGATCAGATCTACAGTACAGTAGTTTTGTTTTACATTGTTTTCATGGATTTCTACTTGGTAGAATGTTTATTTTCTTTCTTACTACTAAGGGGCTAGCAGGGTATTGTTTGGGGCTGTTGGAATTTTGAAATCTGTTTTGGTGGTTAAAAGTGGGCTCATTTGTTTGGTTTACGTGTGCAGGCTGCATTTGTAGAGGCCTATTTCTTCTTTTTAAACATAATTGGTGTAATTTAACTGGTCTGTTTCTTTTGAATTGAGACCATATCTTATAATTCCAAACCTATTTTGATGTCTTGTTGGTGAAGCTGTTGAATTGGTGTCCTGTTTCTGGGTAGAATTTATTCATTGTTGCTGTTTCACTAGCTGCAAAGTTTGAGTGGGGAAGGGTGCTAATTTGTCTGGCCAGGTCTCACTCAGCAGGAGGCAGAGCTTGAATGGTGTGGAGTCAGTGCTTTGGCTTCTAGAAGGAACTGGAAGGGGCTGCGATCAGATCTACAGTACAGTAGCTTCTTGTTTTACATTGTTTTTCATGGATTCTACTTGGTAGAATGTTTATTTTCTTTCATTACTAAGGGGCTAAAGCAGGGTATTGTTTGGGGCTGTTGGAATTTTGAAACCTGTTTTGGTAGCTAAAAGTGGGCTCATTTGTTTGGTTTACGTGGCAGGCTGCATTTGTAGAGGCTTATTTCTTCTCTTTTAAACATAATTGGTGTAATTTAACTGGTCTGTTTCTTTTGAATTGGGGCCTATATCTTATAATTCGAAACCTATTTTGATGTATTGTTGGTGAAGCTGTTTGAATTAGTTGTCCTGTTTCTTTGGTGGGAATTTATTCATTGTTGCTGGCTTCACTAGCTGCAAAGTTTTGAGTGGGGGAAGGGTGCTAATTTGTCTGGCCAGGTCTCACTCAGCAGGGAGGCAGAGCTGAATCATGTGTGGAGTCAGTGCTTTGGCTTCTCAGAAGGAACTAGAAGGGGACAGGATCAGATCTACAGTACAGTAGCTTCTTGTTTTACATTGTTTTTCATGGATTCTACTTGGTAGAATGTTTATTTTCTTTCTTACTACTAAGGGGCTAGCAGGGTATTGTTTGGGGCTGTTGGAATTTTGAAACCTGTTTTGGTAGCTAAAAAGTGGGCTCATTTGTTTGGTTTACGGTGTGGCAGGCTGCATTTGTAGAGGCCTATTTCTTCTCTTTTAAACATAATTGGTGTAATTTAACTGGTCTGTTTCTTTGAATTGGAGACCTATATCTTATAATTCCAAACCTATTTTGATGTATTGTTGGTGAAGCTGTTTGAATTGGTGTCCTGTTTCTTTGGGTAGAATTTATTCATTGTTGCTGGCTTCACTAGCTGCAAAGTTTTGAGTGGGGGAAGGTGTTAATTTGTCTGGCCAGGTCTCACTCAGCAGGGAGGCAGAGCTTGAATCAGGTGTGTGAGTCAGTGCTTTGGCTTCTCAGAAGGAACGGAAGGGGACAGATCAGATTCACAGCACACAGTAGTTCTTGTTTTACATTATTTTTCGTGGATTCTACTTGGTAGAATGTTTATTTTCTTTTCTTACTACTAAGGGGCTAGCAGGGTATTGTTTGGGGCTGTTGGAATTTTGAAACCTGTTTGGTAGCTAAAGTGGGCTCATTTGTTTGGTTTGCGTGTGGCAGGCTGCATTTGTAGAGGCCTATTTCTTCTCTTTAAACATAATTGGTGTAATTTAACTGGTCTGTTTCTTTGAATTTGAGACCTATATCTTATAATTCCAAACCTATTTTGATGTATTGTTGGTGAGCTGTTTGAATTGGTGTCCTGTTTCTTTGGGTAGCAAACCTATGTTGGGCTTTGAGTAGAATTTATTCATTGTTGCTGGCTTTACTAGCTGCAAAAGTTTTGAGTGGGGAAGGGTGCTAATTGTCTGACCAGAGGCGTCAGACTACCTGATTGTTTCCAGAGGACTTGGCTGGTCCCACCTACCCAAACCCCTCACCCCACCCACCCCTGGTCAATTATTCCCTTTGTACTAGGGGTTCTGATCACTTCCTCAAACAGGCAAAGGATTTATACCTGTCATAACAGAAGCAGACATCCAGTGAAAGGAACTGCAGCAAGTGAAGAGGTGACGGCGTTTCAGTGTAGTGGGAGTAAATGCAAATCGGCTTTCATTTATTACTACTTCACATAGTTGTGCATTGGGTAAAGGTAGGAGTTGAAGAAGGTGTGCAATGGCTACCAAAGTATTTTTAGTGTGGATAAGGAATACATAGCAGTTGCTCAACATATTCTAAACGTGTGCAATAAAGGAGGTAAGGACATAAAGAATGTTTTGCACTGATAGAGGGGAGAGTGGGGACTTGGGGGAGTGTTTGGCATCCTGCATCTGAAGGGGTGGGGGTCGCTGGTGGGCAACGACAGCAATTGGGTAGGGTGGTAGACTGCAACAACCGTGGTGTGCACCAATCTTTCAAACATTGCCTGGAGAGTGGGAGGATGTTTAGTGTGCAACCACATAGAAAAACTTAGAAAGGAGATTGAGGGTCTGCAGGAGGAACTAAGACAGGCAAGGCAGATTGGGGTGGGTTTAGTCCATTGGAGGGAGGAGGAAGGGGAGATGAGGGAGGGCACTAAGCCAACAGTGGTGAGAGAGGCCCAGAAGAAGGAAGCAGAGACAAAGGGGCCCAGGGCCAGGAAGAACAAATTGCCGGGGAAACCAGGTCAGGAGACAAAAGTCAAATGGAAGGAGGCAATAGGGACTTGTGAGGGAGGTGGAAGAGTGGCAAAAAGTCATGGAGTGGAAAGGAGAGAACAGGTTACTATGCAGAGAGAGGAGCAGGCAGTTGTGAAGGATCTTCAGAAAATAGTTTTGCACTGCTAGAGGGAAGAAGGGTGGAGGAAGTGATAAAATTAGAGGAGTAAACGATAAATGCCTGACCAAATTGGAGCGGGGGAAGTTCTGCTGGGAGAACTGCACAGGGGTAAAAGGGCACAATGTGCAGGAGGAAGAAGAGGAGCTGGAAATGAGGGAGGAGATGAAAGGAAGCAAGCAGGGAGTAAGAGGGTGGAATCTTAGTGCTGGGGACCCAATACTAAGAGGAGTTAGGTGGTGTAGCAAGGCGGAGAGGCAGCTCGATTTGGGTGGGAGGCCCTGCCAGAATGACAGCGAAAGGGTGTGACAGTCTGTTCTGAAATATGCTAGAAGGGGTAGGGACAAGCCCCATTTAATTATACATCTTGGGACAAACGACCTGGCTGACAAGACAGTGGATATAGTCCAGAGGAGGTTTGAGGAACTAGCACATTATGTGAGGGGCAGGAAGATCAGTAACTTTTTCCGAGATACCGTGCCAAAGGCAAGCACAACAAGAAAGCTGAGAATAGAGTGAATTAACAGATGGCTAAGAACCTGGTGTTGTGCTAAAGGGTATGGGCTGTTGGGGGTGGGGAGGGACCTGGGAGGACAGTAGTCTCTATGCCAAGGACAGACTACACTTGGAGTGAGGAAGGAAAGGAAGTGTTGAAGCAGAGGATGGAAGAATATATAGAGAAGTTTGGAGTTTAAACTAGAGTGGGGGTGGCAGTTGGGGAAGAGATATGTAGGGACCACAGGTTGGGAAATCATAGAGAGCTTACCCCATAACAGTGACAGCGACAAATGGCAAGTACTATTGGTGATGCTAGGAAAGGAGGGCAGGATGGGAGGAGGGAAAAGGGTGGAAGGTGGTTACCCTTAATGCTAGAGCCTTGGGAGGAAAACTGCAGAGTTGCAGGTTCTCATGGCAGAGGAGAGGTGGACATTGCAGCCACTAACAGAACATGGGCCACCCAATATAATGACTGGGACCTGTCTGTACCAGGGTACAGGTTATTATTTAGAGGGACAGGGTGACTGGGAAAGGAGGGGTGGCACTATATGAAGGAAGGACTGAAGTGTGTAAGGAGGAAGGAGGAGGGCAGTACAGAGTCACTTTGGGTGAAAATCCAGGATTCCAAGAATAGGAGTCTTAGAATGGGAGTGGTGTACAGGCCACCATCTCAGATGGAGGAGTTAGACAGAGAACTAGCGGGACAGATCAGGAGGACCTGCGTGAAGGGTAGTGTGGTGATTGTGGGGGACTTCAACATGCCAGAAGTGGACTGGAGCACCCCAAGAACCAGGAACAGAAGGGAGCAGGTACTGCTGGATGCCTTCCAGGACAGCTTCCTGCTGCAAATGGTCAGTGAACCAACCAGGTTAGGGAATACCCTTGACCTTGTGCTGGCAAATGGGGACTTTGTGAGAGAACTTACAGTGGAGGAACCGCTGTCAGGGGAGTGACCACCACTCAGTATGGCTCACATTGGATATGGGCAAGGAAGGAGTGGAATCTGGCACAAGAGTGCTGGACTTCAGGAGGGCTGACTTTGGGAGGATGGGGGAAGTGGTAAAAGGGTACCTGGCCAGAATTCAATCTAGTATGGATACTAACCAGAGATGGGAGCTCATAAAGTTGGGGATAGTGGAGGCAACCAAAACCTACTGCAAAGCTCAGAGCAAGAAGGCTAGAGCTAAGAAACCGAGCTGGTTGAGCAAGGAGGTCATGGAAAAGGGTAAGGAGGAAAAGAGCTGCCTTTAGGAAATACAAGAAAACAGGGACGGGGAGGACAGAGAGGAGTACTTGACAGAATCAAGGAGGTGACAAGGGCAGTAAGGGAGCCAAAGCATCTCATGAACTCAGGCTGGCACAAGGCATTGGAAGGGGAGAAGGACTTTTAAGTACACAGGGAGAAAAGAGCTGTAAGGACCACATAGTAAGGATTAGGAAGGAGGGGGTTGGGTAGGAAGCAGGGTATGATAAGGCGGAGTACTAAATGAGTACTTCTGCTCAGTATTTACTAAAGAGAAGAGGGGTGACATCCAAGATGGGTGAAATGGCAGACGAGGGGGGAAGTGGTGACAGATGAGGAAATCATGGAGGACAGAGTTCGAGAGGGTTTGAAGGCACTGAGGGTGGACAAGGCACCAGGCCCAGATGGCATCCACCCCAGGGCACTGAAGGAGTTGGCAGAGGTCCTTGCAGGACCTTTGGCAGACCTATTTAATGCCCTCACTACATTGAGAGTGTGTACCTCAGGACGGAGGATGGCTCATGTGGTGCCCCTCCCACAAGAGTGGCCCCAAGGATGAACCGGGAAACTACAGACCAGTGAGCCTCACATCCATCGTGGGTAAGCTAATGGAGACTATCCTGGAAGGAGAGGCTGGTGGCCCTCTTAGAGGCCAAGGACTACAGGACAGCAGACAGCATGGCTTCATACGTGGCCGATCCTGCCAAACCAACCTGGTCGGGTTCTATGACTGGTAACTAGGCAACTGGACGGGGACATGCAGTGGATGTCCTGTATCTGGACTTCAGTAAGGCATTTGACTCAGTGCCACATGAAAGGCTGGGAAGGAAGTTAGTAGGCACAGGGGCAGGTGCAATGCTGGTGAGATGGGTAGGAAACTGGCTGCAGGAAGGCAACAGAGGGTGGTGGTTGGTGGGGAGCTCTCACCCAAGGGCAGTGACGAGTGGTGTCCCACAGGGCTCGGTGTTGGGACCAGTGTTGTTTGGGATATTCATTGCAGACATATCATGGGACATCAAGAGCAAGATCAGTCTGTTTGCTGATGATACCAAGGTTGGCGGATCCTGTGGTGGATGACCTAGGGGATGGCAGGGGTTGCAGGATGATCTGGCAAAGCTTGAAACCTGGTCAGACACCTGGCAACTGGGCTTTAATGCCAAAAAGTGCAAGGTGATGCATTTTGGGATGAAGAACCCAAGGAGGACTTACCAGCTAGGGGGAGTGCAGCTAGCCCAGACAGAGAAGGATCTGGGTGTGCTCATCACAGGGTCAATGAACAACTCGGCACAGTGTAGGAAGGCAGCTGCAAAGGCCAACAAAATGCTGGGTTGTATTGCAAGGGGTATATCCTCAAGGAGGGAGGAGGTGATTCTGCCACTGTATAGGTCATTAGTTAGACCACACCTGGAGTACTGCGTGCAGTACTGGCGTCCGTATCTGAAGAGGGACATTAAGTTACTGGAGGGAGTGCAGCGCAGGGCGACAAAGATGATCAAGGGTCTGGGGGACTTATCATATGAGAGGAGGTTGAAGGAGTTGAACATGTACTCACTGGAGGAGAGGAGAGACAGGGGGGACATGATTGAAACCTTTAAATACATGAAAGGAATAAACAAGACAGGTACAGAGGGGCTGTTCAAAGTAAGGGAGGGGAGGGCCACCAGGGGCCATGATATGAGACTGGAGCGAGGAAGGTTCAGGAGGGAGATGAGGAGACACTTTTTACAGAGAGGTGGTGGCTGGGTGGAACGTTACCTGCAGAAGTGGTATGCAGTAGAACAGTGGACTGCTTCAAATGAGGATGGGACAGGACAAGGGAGGGTTAATGAAGGGAAGGGTGGAAGGGAGGGGCAGCTGCAGAATAAGGGGTGCTAGCTGCACATTCGAGCAGACTTGATAGACCTCTAGGCCTTTATCTGCTGGCAAATTTCGTAGTAAACATCAAGATCACTTCCACTATATCAGAAGTTCACTCCTGAAATGAATGCACTTATATAATCCTGAAAAATAGATTGCTCTATACAAAACAAAATAAGAAAAAGGAGAAAATGGGGAGCTAAGGTATAAAATGATCATCATGGCACAATGTACAGTATCAAGCGCTGCCACACAGCTGAAATTGTTGCAGGTGATCTTTCGTCACCCCAGTAAATTTTTTATGTTTAGAAATGGCATTGACGATTGACCATTGACTCCATTGTTCTGTTGCTGGGTGTCAAGGTTGCAACCATATGTGTAATTGTCATTTAGAAACTAATAACAAAATTGGTATTAGTGAGTGAGACCCTAACACTATCCCCCGTGGTGGGATGGAGAATAACAGCATTGTGACGCAACTAACACTAGGGTCTAGATTCAGTTGTTCAAATTGCCGTCTGAGAGCCATGCAAAATGGCGTAAGCATTGGGCAGCTCCAGAATAAGTGTATGGTCAGCCCCTGCCATACCACATTTATACCAACATTATCCATATTGGACCCCCAAAAACTGTGCCTGGATATGTGGGGTGTGGCAATATATTTGCATACACTTCCATGCAAATTCCCTCTTAATTGTATATGCCATAACTTTGAGGGCAGAAAGAGCATGTTTGGTCTAAATAGTAGTTATATGTTGTCCAGATTTCTCATTCCAATGTTCCAAGATGGAACTGGAGGTATGTTTTCATGGAGCCTGCAGTTTTCAATACAGGTTACCTAATAAATTACCCCAATTATCTGCTTTGAGGATGCTGGGAAGATATTCAACACCATTGGTTATGGATCATGGAGCTGGAGTCTCCTCCTGGCCGTGCACATTAAATACATTTTAATTTTCAAGTATCGGTAGTGTGCCCTACCAGTGAGCCCATAGGAAGGCTACAAAATGTGGAAGGGCACCACCACATGTCATCCAAGAACTGAAAAAATGCAGCACAGTCCTAGATGTCTCCATCTGGGAAAAGTGTGATCTATATATACTGGTGGGAACCCAGAGTCAAATGTTAATGCACAGCAGCAGAACAATATGTCCCCAGCAGCAGACCAAATAATACATTTATACCAGTCATAGTGGGTGAGGTAAATTGAGAAAAGTTAGCAGATTTGATTCCATCAGTCACATAAGAAAGCAAACATCAGTCTGTGTCTTGGGGACTGTTAATCACAAACTCAATGTTTTTCCCAAATTGCTATGAAGGGCAGAGAATCCCCAAATAGACCACCCAGAGTTGGGCTGCATGAGAATAAACTTTTAAATTTGGGAGGCTGACCCCACCCTGCTTCCTGGGAAGTTTCAGTGCAGCATATTTAAGCCAGGGGCCTTGTCCTCCCCAAATGAACCGGGAGATGGAAGGGGAAGGGGAACTTGTTTAACCAGGAAAGACACACTACGCTGAAGCTTGTTTCCAGATGTGACCAGGGAGCACAAGGAACTTAAGTGACTTGCTTAGAGTCACACAGTATACAGGTGGGGGCTGATGGGATTCAAACCTAGGTCTTCAGGTTTGCAGCTCAGTGCCCTTAACCACTATGCTATACTGCCTCCTAGATATCCGGCTGTCCCACGATTTAAAGTACATAGTTGAGGGGGTTATTGGTACTGTTTGAAGAAAATATAGTATTCCAAGCAAAATGTTCATCCTAATCATTTCTACCCTTTGGATAAACCCTATGGGGAGGTGACTACATTTGGTTAGGTCCTTTGCTATTCTTTGCAAAATGGGCTCAAGATTTAAAAATTCTAAATTATCAAAATTTTTTGGGATGTAGATGCCTACGTATTTTATCATCCCTCTACTCCATTTAAAAGGATATTGTGGCTTAATTTCTGGGAGTGGGGTATAAGCAAATTGTTAAATTTTGGTTTTCCACTGGTTGAGTTTATTTTTATTTATTTATTAGCTTTTGCTGACCAGGTAGGTGCATTAGGCAAAAACCCTGCCTATTTTCAAGCACGACCCTGGAGTTTAAAACAGCCACTGCTCTAAATTGTTGGATCTCATCATAGGCTGCCAGGGTCAATGTATCAGGTAAGCTGGGTCAATATGATATCATCTGTGTATACTGCTAACTTATATTCCACACCTCTCAGGGGTATCCCCTCCATTGCCTTACAAGCTGCATGGCCAGTGCTAGTGGTTTGATGTATAGTGAAAAACGGAGAGGGGATCGATACTCCTGATGTGTGCTGCAATAAAGTTCATTGGGAATGGAACAGGAGCCATTGACCCCAATATACTGCATAGAAGGTTATTTTCACTATCTGTTTATGTTTGCTATATTCACTATTCTGACAATCAGTGAAAATAAACAGATAGTGAAAAATAATGGACAGCTGATTGTCAGTAGTACTGTATTGAGAAGTAAGCCTTCTGTGCTAATTCTATTGGACAGGAATATGTATAGAAGGCTGAATTGTGTTAAACAGAGCAGACACTAACTCAACCTGCTATACAGTATGCTTGGGGACATCATACATATGACTGAGCCAATCAGTAAATGGTACAGGAAAGCCAAATGCATGCAGGGTACTCCAGAGAAAGTCCCAGAAGAACCTTTCAAAGGCCATCTTAGCATCTAAGCTGAGAAGAACCGCAGGGACTGGTCTTTGGACATAGTCTACTAGGAATGGTAGTCAACCAATATTATCCGTTGTTTGCCTCTTCCTAATGAAGTCAGACTGGTCTCAGTGGATAAGGGTAGGAAGAATGTTATCCTGTCTGGCACGCACATGTTGCCATATACAGCTTGTTATCAGCATTAAGAATAGATATAGGAGTGCATGAGGCTAGGAGGAAGGGTTTTTTCCCCTGTCTTGAGTATAGCTGAGATGGTTGCCAGCTTCCAGGTGTGGGGAGTGCCCCCTATTGTACAACTGTAAAAGTGCACATCAGGAGGGAAATGAGTGGGTCTAAAAAAAGCTTTGTGGAACTCAATGGGGAACACTCTGGTCCAGGGTACTTCTGGGTCTAGCTTTCTTAAGTGCAACCCGGAGCTCCTCCTCTGCTGTTGCATTTCATTCAATAAAGGCAACTGCTGGGTACTCAGATAGCCTTGGATGTAATCTGGGCCTGCTGGGTGGGGGTCATCACATAGGGATTGTAAATACTCCTGTATTACTGACATAATTTTCTGTTTCTGATGTGCTATGATAACTGAGGTTAGGTCTTACATCTGTACTACAGTACTAGTCATCCATTTATGGACTCACAGCCTACGTGCCAGGACTCTAGTGCCTCTGCAGGCCCCCCCATAATAAGACTTCCTCAGGAATAGCAATGCCTGTTCTACTTTTGCATTTAGAATATCTGTAATTTGCCTTTAACTTGTATAATTTGCACTGCTAATGCACAGTCCCCGGGGACAAAGAGCTGCTGCAAAGTAGTCAAGTGTTCTGTGAGGTCTCACAATCTTTGTTCCCTCTGCTTCTCCTTTTTTGATGCATACAAGATTTTTTTCTCCATAGGATGTCTTTTAGAGTCCTGTAATATTGGATCAGAAACCACTCTGGTATTATCACTCATTATAAGAGGAAACTTATCTGCAATCAATTGCCTTTGCATAACATCTTTAAGCAGAGTGGCACTAAACCTCCAGAGGGAGGCGCCATGTCGCTTCCCAAGATCTAATTTTAACAGTAGCCAGCTGTCATCAGACAGTAATTGCAGGCTGCAACTTAAATCCTGTATTATACTCACATGCTCACAAGTGGGAAAGGGTGGATCCAGGCCTGGCTGCCATGCCTGGCTGAGTAATGAGTGTAGCTTTTATCTGTGGGGAAAAGTCACAGCCAGATATCCGTCAGACCCAGCTGTTCCATGTTGATTTAAAACATTTCTGAGCAGCAGAGGCACAAAAATGTTGGGGTCGAAAGGTATCCAGGTCTAATGACATAACCATATTTGTATCCTTCCCCTTATGAATTGGTCCTGGAGCCGCTCTAAGAGTTTGCCGAAAAAAGTTTGCAAAACCATTTTATCTGCATGGGGGGGGGGGAGGATATACATTAGAGTGACTTCATTTTTAAAATAACTGCCATGTCAGAATTACATAGCATATTGCCGGATCAACATATCTATCCTTCATCTGTAACGAGGTAGTCTGCAGGATCAGTATGGCAGTGCCCTGACTTTTCCCCAATTTATAAGAGGATGCTATAATGTAATAACGTTCCCCTCTCCCCAGTTTAATATGTTCTTGAGGTGAGAGGTGGGTTTTATGGACATAAATCAAATCCAGATTTAATCTGTGCAAATGCTGAAGGAATTGTGTCCATCTCACTGGATTACTGAGTTTATTAATATTCTGCAACATCAAATTTCCAAAATCCAAAAAACCCTTATCACTATATTTAGGGGGATTATAAGCACAGCATACTTTCAGCCTCTTGTACTCACCCAACTGAATCTGAACTAGAGGTTTACAGCTGCGATCCAGAGAAACATGGGCGTTATATACATCAACAGCCAAGTAATTTTTTTCATAAAATATACCCCCCCCCCACACACACACACATACCTTTCAAATGATCCTTTCTAAAAATAAGATCATTCTGGACTTTTATTTCGTTGTCAGGTATAGCAGGAGAGACCCAAGTCTCACTAATAGCCAAAATGTCCAGTTTGTAATAGCCTGTCCATGCTTCAGCGTTGTGCATCTTACTATACTGTGGGAATTAAAATGCACAATCTTTAGCATGGAGTTGAAGCAATCTGCACCAATAACACTGGAAGCAAAAAAGGGACCGGGATCACCTCAAAGTCACCCGACAATAACAATCTGCTTAATTGGAAGGCTGGGCCTGTAGTTCAATGGACAAGCAGCCAGCCACTCCCACTTCCTGAGCTATATAAACAGTTCCTCTCAGCCTCCTTCTGAAGCACTTTTTTCTTTGCCAGCCAAAGGCTCTGTCAGTCTGTCCTCTGAGCTGGCTGGGGCCTTCACTTCCCCCCCCCCTTTGTTGTTTGTCTGTGCTGGACTTCGGTGTTTGTTTTCCTGCTTCTGGTTAGTATTTTGCCTTCGGCTCTGTTTTGTTCTGCCCTTGCTTTCTGTGTTTTTTGTGTGTCTTTGTTTTTGTTTTGGGCCTTTGTTCCCTGTTTTCTGTGTTTGTGTGTTTTGGTTTTGTCTTTTGGGGCTTTTGTTCTAAGCTCCTAGCATATTGCTACTCCAGTGTTCATATTACTTGCTCTCAGTTACTCACAAGTCAAATTACTTGCAATGCAACTACAACCATGATCTGTGTGTTTCAGCTCAGCCATAACTGCTCTCCATGTTGCACTTAATTGTTTTCACCTGATTCAGGCTTCTCTGAACCCCAGCTAAGCAGCTCATTCATGCTCTCAACTCATTCCACTTCCTCATTGCTGCAGTTTCATTGCACTGCCAGATGATAGCTGCTTCAGAGCATGGTGTCTCCTTTCTTTGTGTTTCTTGAAGTTTACAACTCAGTGTACTTAATGCAGATGCTGCTTCTGTGTTTGTACATCCTGTTATACTCTGAGGTCAACTAAAGCTACTGCTGATGCTGTAAATTAGTTTCAATACTTGTATATGGGTCTGGGCCCTTCCATCACTTTCTTGTTTTTCCTAAGGCGGGGCCTTGGAGGTGTTTGGGGAGTCATGACCCAGTGTGGCTAATTAATTATTTCTGTTCTAAATCCTGTTTCTGTCGCTGAAAAATCCTCAGAGTATTTGTCACCTTTATTGGCTTTTTGAATGCCTGGCTGACTTGCCCCACTATTCGCAGTGCTGCTCCTTTGTGCCTACATTTTGAAGACCTACATGCAGGTCCGATTATTACTACTACTTACTGACCTACGTGCAGGTCCACTCTTGCTTAAGCAACCATTGCTTCATACCTACTGCCATCCCCTCGGCTTTAGCCTCTGGGGTGTCTGCTGTGCTCGCTACTACATCCTTCCTTTGTAAGGTCTCAGCACACCAGTGCTCATTCAGCTGCTCATGAGTTTTTCAGCTCTTTATCAGTTTCTAGGGCATACCAGCCATACCATTGTGGCCCAGGGTTCCCTGCAGCCAACAGTCTCGCTCTGCTTTCTAAGTCTGCATCTTGAGCATGCCCTACTTGGGGCAGGGTCCTTCTCACCTGGCCCATAGCTGGGAATGTCCTCACTCTGGGCTTGGCTTTAGTTGTTCACTGACAACAGCAGCTCCTGGTGTAGCATTTAAGACTCGCTGTGAAGGGTGGTTATTCTGATCTCCTTTGGCTCTAGTGGTTCCACTATAAAGGTTATCCATTGGCTTTAGTAGTTTCTCTAGCAAGGCACCTTCACCGCATTCTCCCTATGATTGCCTCTGGTTCAGCTGGTTTGTGTTTAGGATGAGTAGGCCAGGTGAGTGCCTCAGCAGTCGTTGCTCTCCTCCTCCCACCTTGGTTGCCCCCGATGTTGCACAGCACTCTCACAACCTTCCATGGTGTTTCTGCTAGAAGGATTGAGTAAGAGCTTTTCTCCAAATTGGAATGTTTTCCACCTCCCTTTAATTGGGTTTCCAAATTGCAGCAGCAGAGCAATCACAAAATAAAATATCCTAAGCCTGGAGGAATGGCGACCTAGGCCATGGATCCCCAGAGATTTCCTCTTCATAGGGTTTTTTTTTCTCTCCTCCATGCCTCAGGTCATAACTGTTAGTTAGCATAGTAGTGTTCCCTAGTTTCTTTAGGTAGGTTCCACTGTTGGATGGAGGTGAATGATGTCCCTGCCATTTCCTCTCTCCTTAGATGGTCCCCTCATTCTCAACACAAACATTGAATCATGCTACACAAACCTGAGCATCTCATAACATTATCAAGCTGTCTGATGCTTTATTCTACTACTACATCACAGGTCCTGCTTGCTTATATGCTTTGTAGTACATTTCTTTTGGGGATCCTTCCTAAAATATCTTTAGCTGTGAGAATTGTCTCCTGGCACCTCTAGGGGTGGAATCCTCTCTGAGGATTCCTTGCCTTTGGTACCCCTACAGGGTGGCATTTCCTCTGTAATAGAGGATGTGAATGGCCAAAACCAAACTAACACAGTTGCACAAGCATAACACTTTACTGGCTGCGCAGGACATTGAATTGGAATGCTTGGCCTGTAGTTCAATGGACAAGCAGCCAGCCACTCCCACTTCCTGAGCTATATAAGCAGTTCCTCTCAGCCTTCTTCTGAAATACTTTTTCTTTGCCCCGCCATCCTCCACATCTCCTCTAGTGGCAGCACCTCTCTCCTTGGGATCCTTCCTAAAGTACCTTTAGCCATGGGAATCATCCCATGGCACCTCTAGGGGTGGAACCCTCTTTGAGGGTTCCTTGCCTTTGATACCCCTACAGGGTGATAATTCCTCTGGAATAGAGTGCGAACAACCAAAACCAAACTAACACAGTTGCACAAGCATAACACTATACTGGATGCGTAGGCCATTGAAACATATTAAGAATAAAAACTGGTTGAGACAGAATTGCAGTTTGGTCTTAGAAAGAATATAACATAAGTTGTAACCCAGAAATGTGTTATTAATTGATTGATTGACTGACTGAGATATATAAAAATGCTAACCGGGAGAGGCACACTTAGCCAAGGCTTATTTCCAGGTGCATCCTGGGGGAAGGGAAAGGGAAGAAGCACAGTTACAAACAAAATACAGACAGTCAGTACTACTACCCAATAACTGTGAGTCAAATAAAAATCATCACTTGAAATTGCAAAGGAGTGCACCGCAGCATTCCCCTCACATCTAACCTTTTTGTTAGCTTACATGCATGTGTAAGAAACATAGTGCCACCATATGAGTTTTCTTAAGTGTGCCTCCCCCACTTCCAATGCCCTGCTCCCTTTTGCAGGCTGCTGCACCATGCCAATGAACATCAGATCTGTCTATGACAGCCGTTCAGATGCAGTGGTGTACAGTTGAAAGCAAAAAAACTCTGCAATCAGTGGTGGTAACATGTAGGCAATTTGCATACTGCAGTCGGCAGGTAATTTACATACTGCCGTCAGCAGTATGCAAAGTGCCTCCACTCTGCCACTGCATCCGGATAGCTGTCATAGACAGCTTTGCTTTTTTCTACCCAAGTGGCATGCTGGGAGGCCACTCCAGTGTGCTCATGCACTCTCCCCCCCCCACCGCACACAGTATGGCCAACAGGGGTGCCCAATCTCACGTCGCCTTCACTGCCCCCCCAACAGACTTCCGCTGCCATGCTGGGAGCCCACCCCAGCATGGCAAAGGTCCAAATGGCTGACAGGGGGTGCCCAATCTCCCATTGGCTCCACTGTACTGTTTCTAAACCCCACCCCCCAAACCAGAGTTCCAAGTGCCATGCTGGGAGCCCATCCCAGTGTGGCAGAAGTCCTTATGGCTGAGGGGGGTGCCCAATCCCCTGTTGGCTCCACTCACTCCCACCCATAAAAACTTCTGGCTGCCATGGTGGCAGCCCACCCCAGCATGGCAAAAGTCCCACATAGTCTAAACAAACAGAAACACCTGTTAAAAAAAAAAAAAAAAGGTCCCTCATTGACTGTCTCACCCCCCTCCCCAACCTGCAACCACCCTCTGCGCACCCACCTCCCCACACCCCCGTCCAACCCATACTTACCTCCAGAGGCCGGCACGATGATCTTTGGTGAACCAGGAACATGTCTGCAGTCTTCAAAGCCGACCGTGAATTGAAGAAATTCTGGTAAGCTGTACAATGCAATAAATAGGTTTTTTCAACTTTGGTGCATATCTCAGCCATTTTGGGGAATTTTTTCACCAGATTTTCAACATGGGGTTCTTGGGGACCCACCTCATGAATTAAGTCACTGTCATTTTGTTATTCAGTCCTGAAAGGTGATTTTGCAGTCACTACTGAGAACCACCTTTAGGGACTGAATAACTAATGAATGTGTCACAGTTCATGAGGTGGCTAAAAACTCTATGTTGAAAATTGATGTTATTCCAAAAAATAACTATTTTATGAGGGTACATTGCTCAGTTCCTATGCACGCTCATAACTTTGAGAATTTTTAATGTTTTCAGTCCAGATTTTCAACACTGCCATTTTATCACACCTCCTTAAAAACAGTATAGCTGTAATTTTTCATATAATGCCCAAAATATGTTTTCACACATGTAGCTCACATTAGCATTGTCAGTGTCCGAAATCAATGCTCAGGACACATTAAGATAAGAAAATCACAGTGACACTGGTCATGAGCAGAGGTGGTAAAATGGATATGTTGAAAATTTGGTGACAGAAGTCCATAAAATGACTGTCTCAAGCGTGCATTGCTCAATTTCCACACACCCTTGTAAGTTCACGAATTTGTAATATTTTCAGTCCAGATTTTCAGCATTGACATTTTTCCTCACCTCCTTATGAACAATACAGCTGTCATTTTTTACACCCTGGCCAAAATGTGTTTTCGCACTTCTGGCACAGATGGTGCTGTGAGCAGGTTTGAGGATGATGGCACAACAGACATGTCCACAGGCAAAGGCATCCTGGGTGTGGCTGGACAGGCGAGTACTGGCCAGGATGATGATGTGCTACCCCTGTGCATGGGGCCATGGGATCTGCCCCCGAACATGAAACTGCACAGCCTGTGTGTGCCGATGACACATTAACGGACATGGATGCCAGGGGTGCTGCTGATGTACATGCACAGCTGCCCACCCTCCGTGACTTTGCACAAGGACTCAGCGTGCGCATCAGACCACTGGCAAGGCATCTGTCCATGATGAATGATGCTATGCATGACCTGCTGGAGTACCTCAAACACATTAGCGGACATTGACTGTTGAACATGTGACTGCAACATTGTCCAGGATGCTACATGGCAGACAAGCTACAGACAGGGCACATAGTTTATCCCATACACAGGTGTATGTTCATTTAGGTTGTGGGTAACACTGTGCACAATACTGTTATTTGTTGCGTTGTTTCACCTCTGTTTCTGTGTAAGTTGCTGTGGCCGCTGCACTGCCTACCAATCCAAATGCCATCCCTGATGTTGTGGTGTATTGCAATGTTGTGCATAATACATTGTTGTCCTATGTTCATACTGTGTCCGTGTGTCATTCATTACTGTGCATGCCCTACATCTGCCTGTGCTGTGTACTGGTCAGTGTCAGACAATGTGCAAATACCTGCCCACAAGGGCATACACAGGCCCACATCTGGACACCAGGGGCTATCGTCCTACGCCGTGTGACATGCACTGCATGCCGACATGGCACTATGCATCACAGGGATCGGTAGTGTCACACGCTGGGCACAGTGTCAGATCACTGTATCACGGTGGGCATGTGTTTCACCCAGTATTGGGGTCCTCTTAGTTCCACAGTGGCATGCCACAGTGGGTAAACCAAACCACCAGTCGACAAGGTGGGACCCCGAGGTTTGGACCTGCATATGTTGTGCATGACATGGTACCATACATGTGGTAAACCATTCCATGGTGGGGTTGTGTGGTGTGTCACGGTATGTGGTATACCACAATGCCCGCCCATCATCATGCATTGTGCATCTCCGTATGCCTGATGTGGTGGCATGTCACACATCAGGTACTGTGTGAAGGTGTGCTGGCAATGGGTTGTGTGTGTTACACCATGTATGGAGGGGTGGCAACGGTCCTGCACAGGCCATGCACCTGGGTGTGGCAGCATGTCTAGCACCATGGATGGGTACAGTGCTGTGTGTGCCATGGGCCATGCCTGTCGTGGTGTGTGTACCCACTGGACACACTGGGAACAGGGCTGTGTGTGGGGGGCATACCTGGTTGGCGGTACTCAGTGGTGCATGGGATGTGGGTGTGCAGTGTCAGTGGGTGTTTAGCTTGCCATGTTGTATGCACACATTTGCAGGCCACTGTTCCCAGGGCAGGCTTTGGGAGGATGTACAGGCATCCTGCATGTGCTGTACAGGTTGGCAATGTGTGTACTGCTGTCTTGTGGTTACTGGTGGGCTGCAGGCTTGTGTGTGTGTGTGTGTGTGTGTGTGTGTGTGTGTGTGTGTGTGTGTGTGTCCTCTGCTGTGGTGGCATGTTCAGATGGGTAATGGCTATGGGCACTGTACACGGGACACGGGGTCATTGTACATGCACCACATGTATGCACAGCACATGTGCCACCATGTGTGGTGTGTGTTCGGGTGGGTGGCTGTGTTCAGGGTATGGTATGGCCATGGGCCCACTGCATAGTGGTGGACACTATCGTCAAGGTAACCCTCCCTCCCCTGTCTGGTATGCATGCCTGGCATGATGTGTGCTTACTACTGCTGTGTGTGTGTGTGTGTGTGTGTGTGTGTGTGTGTGTGTGTGTGTGTGTGCAGGCTGCCCTTTATAGCTTACAGTGGCTGGTTTCCAACTCTGTGCAGCACATGGTGGCCGTACTGCCGTGTTGCTGCTCCGCGCTGCATCCTCTGGTATGTGACACCTTGTCTGTGCTCCTGGGCTGGCCAGCTGTGTGTGCACCCTGTGCCTCTATGACTGTCTTGGTGTCACCAGCCATGGTTGTGCTGCATCAGTTCCTGTCATACAACTGTTGTTCCCCTCTGTCTTGTCTGGATGCCTGCTGCTGCTGTCTGTGCATTGGGCTGTGTTGCTGCTGGTCCTTGACTGGCCATCCGCCCCACACAGGCCATTCCACCTGCATCAGTGTGGCTCCTCTTGCAGCCTCAGGCCTGGGATGTCTGTGCTGTACTGGCTTCTCTGCTGCACCAGCAGTTGGCATGTCCATGTTGTTGCCCTGCACCATTGTGATCTGTGTGTGGCTGGCCTGCACCACAACACTGTCTGGCAGGTGAATGTCCTGCCCCATCTACACCTCCTGTTCCACTACCACTATGTGCCTGTGCACCTCCTCGGCTATGTTGATGGGTATGCTGCTGCAGGTGTCTTCCATGTCATGTCCGACTGTGGCTTCCTGCTGTGTGTGCCCCACTGTGTCATTCCCACTGTTGAAACTGGCATTACTGCATGCCACCAGCCCTACCCTGTTGTCTGTCGTGCCCACATGTCTGTCCTCAGTGGCATTGTCATCCTGTTGCTGTTCCTCTATGTCTCTGTGACGGCCATCTGTGTCACTCACCACCCTATCCTCAGGTCCAGCTGTGCGTGCTATGTGCTGTGTCAACACTGTTGCCAGCCGTTGTCCTGTGGGCATCGCTGGCTGTGCCATGCCCTATGTGGCCTCAGCTCTGACTTGCATCCTATATGCACCTGTGGGACTCATGCTGGGTCACACTTGCTGTGTGTTCCGTGCTGTCTGTTCTTCACCTGCCTGTCTGTAGTGCCGCCGCCGCACATTGCATTCATGACATAACTATGGGACCATTGCCATGCCGGCTACATGCTGTTGCATGCATCTTGCAATCTCCTGCAGTGCTGCAGCCATTGCTGTCATTGCCTCTGCCTGGGTGATGTGCAGCACAATGCTGCGTTCCATGGCAGTGGTCTGCCTTTCTATGGCATCGGTCTGGCGCACAACACACAGCCATATGTCATGGAGTAGCCTTGCTGTCTGTGTTTGGCCTGCCCCTTCCTATATCCCATGTATCACGGCTGCATGGATGTCTGCCACACAATCGGCTGCAGCTGTCCCATGTGTGCTACCATGGCATTGGTATGGTCATGAATGCTGTTGCGTATCCCAGCCAGCTCACACTGTGCTGCCTACTGGGTAAACATTACGTAATGGCAGTATCGAGACAGGTCATCCCCAAGGCCTTCATCCCATGGCAGTGGCATTGCACCTTGTTGGCCTGTCCCACCTGCCCCCCCAGGGGCCTGTTCAGTGGTGCTGTGTGGTTGGCCATCATGGCTTCTGGTGGTGTGTACACTGTGTGCCTGTCCCACAACATTGCCACCTCTACTGTCCTCTGGCCACTCAGTGTCTGCTGTGGTTCATTGTTGATCTGCTGTTGTGCCATCGGTGTGCTGTGCCCCATGGTACTGCGGCTGTTGGATGACACAGCATTGCTGTCAGTGTCACTTGCCTGTCCTTCTCTGGCCTCACTGTTTGTCTCTCTCCTCTGGGCCTGGCTCACTGCGCTATCACTGGCAGATGCCTGCTGTTGTTCATCTTCATTGTTGCTGTCTGTGCTTTGCTGCTCTGACGCATCGTTGTCACCATCAGAAACAGCATGGCGTTGTGGTGGTGTGGGTCTCCTGGCAGTGGCACATCCTCTGGTCTGTGTAGTCTGGCCTCCTGCTGGGTATATAGACATATGTGCATAGTGAGTTACATCTGGTCCACGTGTCCTGGTATGTGTCCAATGCCTCAGTGCATGTCCAGCCTGTGGTGACCAGTGGAGGGGTCACCACATGCATCCCATTTTTCTGCATGGTGGATCGGGCCATCACTATGTCCATCTGTCCGTGCCCCCCCCGGGTCACTATCCATTGTGGGGCCTTGCATTGTGGGTCCCTATTGGCCATGCAGGGTGTCAGCCTCCACTGGTGGTGCCACATCTGCTGTCTGCATGGTGGTGTCACCCGCCTCATGCATGCCCTGTGCTTACCTTGTGCATATTGTAGCCAGTACAGGTCCAGCTCTGTGTCACCCTGTATGCTGTGTGTGTTGATCTGTGCCACTACATGTTTCTCATGTCTGCTGAGGGGCTGTGGTTCTGTGGGTCCTCCACCAGTTGCCATTGTGCAGCCCCTGTTGTGGGCTACCTTTTCCTTTGCATGCTGCTTGATGTCACAGTGCTGCTTCTGCAGTTCCCTCACACTGCGCCTGCAGGGGGCCGCTGCATTCACCAGTCTGGCTACCTCATCCCATGCTTCCTGCTGCTGTCTGTACCTTCTGGTCTCCTCCCAGGACAGTAGCAGGTCCGCCTATTGGATGTCACATTCATGTCACATCCTTGCACCATTCCACATCATGCACTTGTGCTATTGTCACCGACATACCCCCCTACCTGGGCCTCAATTTCATCCAGGAGGATGTCTGTCTCCTGATCAGTAAAGTTCTTCTTCCTGGAGTGCCCAGTCTTTCTCCTCCGTGTTCCTGGGGTTATCTGCTCCCTCTCTCCTTGCTGCATCCTCTGTGGTTCGGCCATGATTCCGCACCTGCATGTTAACACTGCATGCACCAAGTGGTCTGCCTACTCTGTTTATATGATGCACTGTGCGTTTGTGCGCCATGCACACTGCGTTTGGCGCATGGTGTGTTTCTTACTGAAATGGGTGCATTGCCGATGGCACAGGGTCCTTTGGCGCATGGTGTGTTTCTTACTGAAATGGGTGCATTGCCGATGGCACAGGGTCCTTTGGCGCATGGTGTGTTTCTTACTGAAATGGGTGCATTGCCGATGGCACAGGGTCCTTTGGCACATGGTGAGTCCGATGAACCTTGCGCTGCTCTTATGCCTCGTTTGAGAATCGGGCCCAGTGTCTTCACACAGGAAGGTGGGGCAGAATCACACTCATGCAGGTCAGAAGCTGGTACAGTTTTTGGACTCAAAGGTGAATTGCAGGATGACATGTCTAGAAGTCTGATGCAGAAGTCTGACACAGGAGCCTGCCACACACCGATGAGACTCCGGTTGCTGTACTTGGCCTCCCCACTTAGTCACCACTGCTCAATATAACAGGATATGGACTCAGCAATAACAATAACTGGGATCTCATACCTGGATGGTCCCTTGTTTTAATCACTTAGTGGTGGGGGGATAAACTAGGTAATTACTGTATCTGGGACCTCATATCTTAGTTACCTGGACGGTCCCTTGTTGTAATCATATAGTGGCGGGGGATTTATTTATTTATTTATTAAATTTTGGTCACAGGGTAGGCCCACTGAGCCCTGGAGGTCCCTTTTTCAGGGGTGACCCAGGATTACATGGTATAATAGGAATACAGTAATAGCACAATAAATGAGTCAAAGCAGTTGATACACTTGGTAATTATTGTATCTGGGACTTCATAAAACGATTCGTTATTTGGATGAGTCCTTGTTTCAATCTTTGGAGCCAAAAGTTAAAGGAGGACAAGAGGCTCATCTGTATTAAACTAAACCAATGAAAGCCACTCAAGAAACAAATAGTGAGGCCAGGATAATTATGTAAAGTTACAATCAAACAATCTGTCTCCCACTCTGCAGCAGTGCACAGCAATCACTAATGAGTACTGTACATCATTGCTGTGGAGTGGGAACTGAATTGTTAGCTGTCCGGTAGGCTGGCAGCTTGCATGGAAAGGTGTGTACCCCAGTTTTGCCCCTCTTGTCTTTTTTTTTGTTTGTTTGTTTTATTTACACTTTGTACATCCTCTGGCAATTATTCACCTCCAATTCCCCCCGCTCCGGACATGCCTCCCCACGGGACTTTCAAACTGTGAATTACCCCTCATGTTGGGTTCGCCCTTGTGATGGAAACCACCTGTGTACCCCCACGGAACCCTATTTGACTTTCAACCCCACGACTTACCACTCCCAGTGAGGCTTCCATCAGGGTGGAGACCCCCTGGGTGTCCATGTTGTGCCACATCCAGACCGGCGGCAGAACTAGAGGATCATGAGGCATGGAGGGGCTTTCTTTCTTGCCCCAATCGCCTCCTCCAGGGATGATGACATGCTGTGGTACTGAGGAGGCAGGACACGCAAAGACGTATCCACACTCCGGACTCCTGCTGCCACCATTCCCACTCGTGTGGTGTCCCAGCTGCCCTGCCACCCAGAAGCTCCAGATGGCAGTGAACAGCAGATGTTAAACCCTCCCCAGGAGAGGAGAGCTGCCATATAGCAATTCAATCCAGCTCCCACCCTTCCCCCAGCTGACCCCAATAACCCGGGCTCATTCCTGAACCCGAGTGGCCAGCATAGCGCAAGGTGTAGCGTCCAGCTCCTCACCCCTCAGCACCACCAGGCCGGAACCCCCTCTTCTTTATGATCAGGATAACCATGGTTATACCCTTTCTCCAGCTGGGAGGAGGGGCAAGTGTCTGCCTTAATAGCTACAACTGGAGCTGTTTCTGGGTTGGCAAGTAAAGGAGTGCAAACGGTAGATAGAGAACAGGAATATGACTGGAGCACGTAATATAACGCAGATGATGTTTTATAATGCTTTCTATAAAATGTGCCAGCAACCACTTTAGATTGGTAACAGAGCCCAATGATGTACAAGAAGAATATAGACAACACTGGTTTGGGCAACAATGTGAACAGCCTGTGTTGTTACTGACGGTTCAGATTACAACACCTCGAGAGCGAAGCTCGAGGTCAATTGTAATCTAAACCGTGAGGTGGCAGCACAGGCTGGTCAGGCATGATTTTTCCCAACCAGTATTTTTTATAGTATGCAGAGGTAAAAAATAATTTTCGGCCATTCTCCCATTGTGAATTACAAGTGTCACAACTAATACGGAGAAACAGATGCTTTAAAAAAAAATAAGATTAAGTTAATGTCAGTAGAAAGGTTAATTTTTTTTCAAACTTTTGTGGAAAAACAGAGCAAACTAGCAAAAGTCCACATTATCGTGTTCTGTTTTGTGGTATCTGTTAGGAGTGCTGTGTTTTTTTTCAGCTCTTTTGTTAGAGATGGTTTGCCAGACATTGTGTTCACCTGAGTAGAACGCTGTTGTACCACAGAAGGGTACAACCACATTCCATGACCTTTGCACTATGGTACAACAGTGTTTTGCTTAGGGTGAAAATCCATGCAGAAGAAGCTTCCCCTATACACTATAAAACAATTGTAGCATTTCTGAATGCATACTTAGCAGAGTTAGGTTGATGTATAATACGGCCTGTAGATTTGCCTTAAGGGCTGATAAACTTGTCCGCAGCTGCTCCCTTTATACCCTTAAAACTGGCTTCCCCTCCAGGGGAGACTAAAATACTAGACCTGCCTACTTGCAAAAAAAGCACCTTGCCTCCTTGGCTATCCAAAACTCTTTTCTCCCAGTTGCCAACCAGTACTTGACCTAGAGTATGGCTAGGAATGCCCTTAACATACCTTTATGTAGAATGAACTTGAATGAGCAGTCCATCACAGTAAGGGCATCTCTGTGGCTGAATGATTTTTCTGATTCCCTGTTAAGTCTCCCTAAAATTGCCCATTTTAAGTATGCGCTGAGAAAACAACTCAAGGCAAGTTCCAAATGCTCATATTTCTGCTAAGATGAACACCTATCACACACTGTACATCCTTTATTGTCAGTGAAATTTATATTGTTTGAATCTCTTACCTAATGCTTACACTGTATTTTGCCACTGACTCTGCACCATATGGAGCTGTGATTTTATGTATTTGTATTGTTTATTGTTATGTGCTGCCGCTCCTTGCATTCTTGATGTTGAATCTTTGTAAACGAGCACTTGTGCTCAAAGGTGTTTTCTGAAATAATTAATTAATTAATAAACAAATTATAGCATTGACATTTGGTGAGCTGAGGACCGGGAACTCTGTTGAAGTTTCTTCTATTTTCCTGCTCTATTTCCTCTATTTCCCCTGATCTTGCTAGATATTAGCTGCGTACCTATCAGATAAGTATACTTATTTCTTTCTTACTCTGTGTCTAGCTCCCTCCTTAGGGACCTCCATCCCTTTGTGTCTCCTCAGCCTCATTGTATCTTGCTCTTTAGGTCCTTACTCGATCCCTAGGATTCCATGATTCCATAGGAGCTGGAAAGTCCTTATGTTTATTAATTTCCCCTCCGTCGCTTTCTAAGGATAATAATTTCATTATTAAAACTTGCAACCAACATTATTGGCCTTGATCAACACTTGTTTAATTTGTGTATGTGTGTGAAATAAGAGGATTATAAGGAAAAATAACATTTCATAATTTTTTTTACCTCAGGAGAGTTTATTTTGAAGGGCCGGTTGAAGGTTTTTTAGTGAGCAGAGGTGGCAGCCATGATTGTGATGGCAATTAGGGACGTGTGGTTAGTACTGATTTTATTGTGAAGAGCTGCTAGATCTTTACACGTGCTGTTGTGCTCCGATAACAGCATGAATAAAGATGGTCCTCAGCCAATCAGGATTCCCAGTTTTTAAAACCCATTTTACAAATGGCAGTTGCACGTTATCCTTCATGACTCGCATGACCTCATTTCACCAATTACTGTATTACCTGGGCCTGCCCTGACTGTATTCCACCTCCATCTTTGCCTGCTTCAACCAGCAAACTGCCTGTTCTATATTTGCATAGTAACACAGTGATTTATTTACTGCATTGTCTGTTTTCCCAGGCCCCATCATTCCCATGTGGCCTGGCGTGTACTGCCTGTTCTACAGTCATGTGCCATACTCACTTCACTGATGCCTGCCTGTCTGCCTGTTCTACAGTCATGTGCCATACTCACTTCACTGATGCCTGCCTGTCTGCCTGTTCTACAGTCATGTACCATACTCACTTCACTGATGCCTGTCTGTCTGCCTGTTCTACAGCCATGCACCATACTCTCTTCACTGATGCCTGTCTGTCTGCCTGTTCTACAGCCATGCACCATACTCTCTTCACTGATGCCTGCCTGTCTGCCTGTTCTACAGCCATGCACCATACTCACTTCACTGATGCCTGCCTATCTGCCTGTTCTACAGCCATGCACCATACTCACTTCACTGATGCCTGCCTATCTGCCTGTTCTACAGTCATGCACCATACCCACTTCACTGATGCCTGCCTATCTGTCTGCTCTACAGTCATGTACCATACCCACTTCACTGATGCCTGCCTGTCTGCCTGCTCTACAGTCATGTACCATACTCACTTCACTGATACCTGCCTGTCTGCCTGTTCTACAGTCATGTACCATGCTCACTTCACTGATGCCTGCCTGTTCTACAGTCATGTAGCATGCTCACTTCACTGATGCCTGCCTGTCTGCCTGTTCTACAGTCATGTACCATACTCACTTCACTGATGCCTGCCTATCTGCCTGTTCTACAGCCATGTACCATACTCACTTCACTGATGCCTGCCTGTTCTACAGTCATGTACTATACTCCACTGATGCCTGCCTGTCTGCCTGTTTTCCTGCCCTGATGTGCTTAATTTGTCAGTTGCCTGTAGCTTGTACTCTGTGTACTACCATCATGCACCACAATGCCTGCACAGCAGTTTCATGATCCTGGTATGCTGACTTCCCCAGGTCCCAAGGACTTCAGAAAAGCCTGATTGACCTTATTTTTGAGGCCAACTGAGCATCACCATAATGGTGCCCAGCAAGCACACCTGTTCCATCTCCACATAGAGTCTACTGCCCTTCATTCCACGCTGCTTCATTCACCCACAAAATTACACTAATGGCAACCTTAGCATACTACTGTGGTACAATATTAGTCCTGCCTGGGTTATTTGTCTGCTGGTCTGCCTTTCCTGCTCTTTGTCATCACTACTGTGTGGCCTCACTCAGTTCTGGTGTTATACTATACCCGTTTTAACTCACTACTAATCAGTGTAGCTTTTTTGTGGCCCATATGGCTGATGCAAAACCAAAATAACAGGTACAGTAATTAAATGCAAAACTGCTGAAACATATCCTTGCCCAGTAGCAGATCTCACCAGGATAAGGACCTCTGGATATCTGAATAATCTGCCAGGGCATAAATGGTGCACATTATGCACTATCCAATCAGCGCTACCAGAAATGTATACAAAACAGACACAGAGGCACATTCATGGAGATGCATGCACTTACTGTACACTAGAATTTCACAGGAAAAAATGTCATAGGAATCAACTTTGCTTCATAAACAACAAATAAAGTGAATATAAAGGCATTACTTTCCAGAGTACTCTGAGCATCTTTCTCTAAGATTTGATGATGTGTCCCATGATTTGCTTCTTTTCCATATTTTCAGGGACACAGGCCCACATTTTGGGTGTAGAAAGGTTGAGAGGTAGTATGGCACACGATTACTCCCAACTGAACTGGTTCCCAGATTCCTTGTAGGAGTCTGCTGTTGGAAAACTAAAAGGTCTAACATAAGTACAGACCCAAGAATGGCCATGAATCATGTAGCCTGGCACTGCACACTTCAGCCAGCAGTCAGAACATTCACTCACAGGGCTCGAATAGAGCAACGGTGCAGGTAGCTATGTAGCTTGACAGTCAAGGCTAAGTAAGTCAGATCGCTGGGACCTGGCACTCAACCACTGTGATGGTAAGCCCAGGATCTCTGTTTCAACACCTATCCCCCCAGTCTTTCATGTTTGCAGGGAGCACCTGTCCACATGCCAAAGACCTATGCCTTCCTTCATGAACCTAATGTTAAGGCAGCTATTTGTCTTCTTTAAAAACATGTGGTCCACGTTAAAATCCTAAGAAGGCTTACATTTGTTTCGTTTTTTTAAATTTCACTTTTAGAAAACGTCTACCCAAAAACTTCACAAACGTCTTCAAAAAAATACATTCTGAATCTGATTGTAACTGAAATGTAGCTTTCCGAATATGAAAAAAAAAGCATGTTACAAGCAAAATAATTCCATGAAATACGATAAAGCAAAAAAAAAAAAAATAGATAAATAAAGTGAAGTCTGTCTAATATATTGAGCTGAGACTTCTACAGAAAATGAGGCAGACCAAATTCCATTCACGTTCTGTGTCATATAAAATAGATAAGAATTTTAGTTAACATTTAAGTGATGAGTAGAAATGTGAAATACAAGCCCATCGGGTGTTAGAAAATGATCAGAGTGCTGCCCATGTGAACAGTGTGGTTTCGCAACTCTGTAACTGTATACTGCATCAGAACTGACACACTATACACATAACTCAAGAGGAAGCTACAAGAAAGTCAGCTGTTATCAATTTAGTTTAATCTGATGGCAACATACAGCATGCACAGCAGTTTTTTTTTTTTTCATTTTTAGCCTATGTAAAAGTTAAAGCAGCAGCACAACAAAACTGGGCAGCAAATGTGACTCTGCCTTTCTTCATTTAAAAGATGCCAGCCATTTTCTCATTTTATTGGGGGGTAACATTTTTGGGTTTTGCTAAATTCTGAGTATTTTATGAACATTTTAAGTTAGTTTTTTCTCAAGAAAAAAAGATGGCTGCCACATTTGGCATAGGAATAACATCATAGAGTAGGCAAGGGTTAGGATCAGGAAAATAAAACAAGCTCACATTGTGCAGCATGGGAGGTATATAGAAAAGCAGATTTGTTATATATGCTAATGCAGTAATTGTCACTGTAGTTGAAACTAGCTTTTTTGAAAAACATTTTTTCATTGCACTGCTGCTTTAAACTTTCACAGCTCTAGAGTCGTAAATGACAAGGAGAGAGAAACTAGCAATAACAAGAACATACAGCTTACAGTCCCAAAATACTGATTATGCTACCAGAATGTCTAAGAGCGGAGCTGCACCTGTCTTGCATTAAGGCAGCTCCTAGATTAAACTCACTGTTGTGGCGAGCAGCCAGTCTACAGTAACTTTGCATTAAATTGATCATAATTTTTAGAAGAGGTCTGGATGGATGGGCTCTACCGTGTTCCCATCTGCTATGACCCTGCTGTTATACATTCAGAATGGTTGTGCAATACCATACACGGTGCCTTGCATGCATGTCGTGCATGCCACATTGCATGCATTCTGCATGTATCTGCCCCTACTAGTTTTTTTCTAATTCCTATGCACAGGCGCTCTGGCTTACGTGCATAGGGCCCAATATTCCACTTAGAATTTACCGTAAAACTCCTCTCTCCACCTTATTAAATGTTGCTCACATATCAATAAAGGCAAACTAGTTCATTTTCATTACATGCTTTGTTTTTCCTTGTCAAATGGTTCAGTATAAAATACATTGTCATTTCTCGAAAAATGTTCTCTAAACCCAAATTATTACTCAGGCCCTCATTTTATTCCACACACAGACTTAGTTTTTTATAGCAGGAAGTGAGAAAATATCTTGATTGCAATACACTGGTGGGAGATCAGTTTGTAATTATTAGGATTGTCCTCTGCTCCCTTTTTGAATATGGGTACAGTTTCTGCTGTCACCCACATCACCAACATCTCAGGCACCTCTGTTGTGTTAACAACAAAATGAAATAGTTTTTGAAGTGTATCTGTCCAGCAGAACAAATTTGTCTGCTATAATTTAGCAGGTATTTCACCCATGCCTGGTGCCTTATTTCATTTGTGTTCATGTATATACTTTTCACTTCTCTTATAGATTCCATTTCCCATCTAGGAAGATCTTGTAGATTATTTACCTTAGTATAGCTACAGGATTCGGTTGTCTCAGAGCCAAATAATCCTTTAAAGTGTTTTACCCATACTGATTCAGGAATTAAAGCCTCAGTATTAGCTGCATGTTTTTTGCCCAAAAGTGACTAGAGTCCAAGGGTATACTGATGCTGCATTGACTCCCCGATCGTGAAGACCATCACGACGACAGGATTTAGGCAAAATCCATGCATCACTGTGATGGTCTCTGCAGTCACTGAGACTGCCTCGCAGTGTGTTCCCGGTCCAACTCTGACTCAGAGTTAGAATCCTAGAGACCGGGGGTGTGGGGGGTTTGGGGGAACAACCCCCCATTAGAAATATGGGGGCATCCCCGACACTGCAATGCTGACACTCAGCACTACAGCTGTTGCTGTTGGGGATGTCTCCATGTTAGATGTCATGGCAGCATAGTAAAACCGAGGCCATGAAGCTTCTTCGCACCTTTATTTTGGACTGCTGTCTACAGTTTCACTCGTAGGAAGGAGTTATATAATGGAAAGGCTGCAACCTGTAGTTCTATGGGGAGGATAGCACCTCCCCCATCCATTATTTAAGCCTTCAAGCAACGCCCGGTCTGCTTAGAGCGAGTCACACTCGTCGCTCTTGCTCCATGCTGTGTTCTGGGCTGGCTTCCTTCCCCCTTCTGTGCTCGCTCCCCCCTTCTGCTTTCCTCTGCTTCGGGCTTTCTGTGTCCTGCCTTCATTTGTTTTCCCCCTGCCCTCTTTTCCCATTCGGTACCTTGCTGTTTCCTTTCTGGGGTTTTCCTCGCCATTCTCCAGTGCTGCACACAACACCGTTCCGTCCATTTGGTCCACCCATACTCTACAGCCAGCTTTTCAGTTTGGCCTCCTCTATGGCACTCCCTATCTGCAGGTGGCATCCTGCCTCACTTCCTTGACCATGCGGCTTGCTGCCGCTCACACTTGCTCCCTTGGTTTGCTCCTTCAAGGCTTGTCCTGCACCGGGAAGCATTTTGGGCTTATGCACCCCAGTGATTTGCTGCCAGCGTGCTGCCACCATGCTCTCTTGCCAACCCCTCACTGCAGTTGATGGAGCGGGGATCTCTAGCACCTACTGTTTGCGCTGCGGTGTGCCGCTTGTTGCCTCCAGGCCGCCGCTCATCTGGATCTGCTCCTGCCTTTCTGAACTGCCAGAACTGCACTTCTGCCTCAATTCATCCCTAATGCCATTGCATCTGTCAGCAATGGGAGAATGGCAAGACCTAGCAGAACTACTACTCCTCTCATATGGTACTCGTTTCCTCCCTGTTTTAGACCCACTGTCTTCGTTACAATGTTTGCTTGGCACCGGCTGTTATTCAAGCTCAGTTCCTGTCTCTCTGCCCCTTGTTTTCTCAGTGCCTCCTGAACTACTTGTGCTGCAGGTCCACCACAGCCATATTTTGAATTGTCTTTGCTGCGCCCACCATCTTCATTCCTGGATGCTCCTCCATTTCGGGCCGGTGTTCTGGTTCACCATCCTTCTCTATGCCTGCTCAGGTTTCCTGTACTTGCCTCGCATAGCAATGCTGTCTTCAGCTGACATATGCATCCCTGCCCTGCGAATTTGTTGCTTCCATCAGCTAACTTCTCCCCAGTTACACTTTTGTTTATGTCCTTGTGCAAGACTCAGTTAACCACTACATGGCACCACCACCACTCCTCCGATTGCATAGTCTCTCTCAGTCAAGTCCGTAGGAAGAGCCTAGCATTCCACAAATCTGCCTTGCTTTCAGACTCCACTATGCCTGCCATTGAGTCATTCTTTCCTTGACCCGTCCACCTGGATTCCAAGCAGCAGTATTTCATTGTCAAGTCTAAGGACCTTTCATGCTGAACTCCGAGGATGCCACTTTACCTCTTCTACTCACTCTTTGTGCTGACCTCTCCACAGGCTGTTTGCATGGTGTCACCACTCGATTCCTCAGCAGCCCCAATGCTCCTGTCCACAACAGAGGATCTCTACAGTTATCAGCTGGTTTTAAAAGGTAATCTACATTATGCCCATCGCTTGCAATGTACCCACTTCAACAGCTAGGATGTTTCCTCATGTTTCTGGCATTTAACCCTGCAATTCTAGGATATGGAAGTCCCCTTTCAGTACTGAAAACTCCATTGTCTGCTCTCCTTGGTTACTCCTCAGGCCTGCAATGCCCCAGGCCTTCGCTCTACAGTTGATAGCCCCCTGGATTTGCTTTCTTGTAATTAACCCTTATCAGCCTGTTGTCTATACTGGGAATGCTTCTGTCTGTCTGACCTGCCAGCGATACTACACTACCTCATTTCCTCTCTTGCTTTTGCACCTGTTAAGCCCACCAGAGAATAGCAAGACAGCAAGACTTCTACTTCTGCCTTGGTATTCACCTTCTGCCTGTGTATCAGACCATTATCCTCACCTTATCATTTCATGGATAACACAGTTTACCAAACCCCAGTTCCTCCTTCGCCTACTCAGTCCGACTACCCCATGGGCCCTCAGTCACTACCTGACCTGCGGTATTTCCATCAGTCATGTTCCGTGACTTTATTCCCGGACCACCTATCAGTACAGTACTCCTCAGCCATTTCCCTCGGGCTATCAATTCCATAGATTCATGATTCCCCTGCTCTTCAATATTTCTGTCAGCTCAGTGGATCTCTTCAGTGCCAGCTTATTTCCTGGGATACTCTACTGTACTCCTGTTGCTAACAGCCGCCCTTTTCGACAGCCAGGATATCTATTCATGTTTCAGACATTCATCCTGCAGCTATAGGATTGGATGTCCTCCGTATGTATTAAGGCCCACTGCTTCCTTGGATCCATCCTGCAGATTTTCCTTTATCCAGCCATCCTTATTTGAGTCAACCAGCCGATGTGACAGCTGGCCAGTTCCTCTCATTTTCTGGATGGACGTACGTGGAAGTCCTGCCTCTTTGTTAGCCCCTTCTCAGGCTGGCCTACATGGAGGTCCAGCCGGTCTTGCTAGCCCACGTGGAGGCCTAGCTCATACTCCTTCCTCAGGCTGGCCTATGTGGAGGCTCAGCTGGTCTTGCTAGCCTACGTGGAGGCCTAGCTTGATTCTCATTCACCACTCATACTTCTGGCTGACCTACATGGAGGTCCAGCCGCTCCTGCTAGCCCATGTGGGGGCCTAGCATTGTTCTTATTGCTGCCATCCTCTAATGGACTCATTGTTTATTTGATCACCCGAGCATGCAATTATAGTGAGCTGCTGACTACCTCAGATCCTCTTCAGCTGAGGATCCTACTTCTGCTTCCTATTTCAAAATTCAAAGAACATTCGTCATCTTCTGCCTTGCAAAAGATATCTAGCTGTTTGCTTATCATACCAGTCCCCTGAAATGACTTTTGTCCTTCAAACTTCAGGATTATCCACTTTCAGTTTACTCCAACCATTCCAAAGACGTGATTCCACACCTAACAATTGACTGAATGTGCCTTATGAAACATATTCAACCTATACACCTATTGATGTTGGACTGGGATTCGCTAACCAGACGTGCTACCGGCTTTCTTCATGGACACTTATCAGTACTTCAACTACAAAATACTATTCGCAGTCACCTCAAGATCTACTCTCCAATCAAGACTCAAGACTTGGTTTATTCAATGACTTATTCCTTTTAGCCGGGAGCGTGTGGAGTGAGTGCGGAGTTGCTGCTTGTAGACATTGGGGTGAAGTGCCTCTCGGTTCTGGCGGCTCTGTTTTTTATTGTGACACGTTTGAAGGAGATAATATCTGGCTTCTGAGGGACTGGAGTGTGGACCCTTGCGGTATTGTTTCAGCCGGCTTGCTGTATTCCGGGAATCTGTTGGAGGCTGGAGTCGGAGAGTTCCCTGAGGAGTATGCATTTGTGGACCTCTGCCCTCTTGGACTGGTTCCTGGATTATTGAGTGGTGCATTAGTTGGGCTCCTTTTATGGACTCTGTGGACCAACTTCTTTGGAAGGATGAGGAGGAGATCTGTTGAATGGAGCCTTGAAAACTGACTGTTTTATCGGAATTAAAAACTGGGATCATGAGTGGAGACTTCTCTTGTTTGTAGTCTTTGTTGACTGTTAATTGCCCTCAATATTGGTCTGGGTGGTGAGAGCACCTGGGGCCTGGCGGCCATTAAATAAAATCTGTCCCTTATCTTTTGGATTCTGGACACTTTTGTGGCATGTTATGGCCACAAGGAAATTTTCCTGCATGATTAGGAGAATGCTCCCTCTCCCCTGCTGTGGGTGACTCCCTGTGAATGTTTTGGCCGTCTTAGGAGGAACCACGGGGATTTTGGCTGGAGGGCCACTCTCCTCTGTGGTTGTTGGTTGGGGGATCTCGGCGGCTGGTGGGCAGTTGAGATCTCAGGTTCCCCTCCTGGGGTGGTATGCTCTCTCTGTGGATTTCATTCCTGTTGGGGGTGGGAGGTTTGCATTCTCCTTTTGGGTCCTTCCAGATCATAGCTCTCTGACCTGATCTTTACCTAGGTGTTTGGGCCTGGGTTTTGAGGATTCAGTTTTTCAGAGAAGAGCCGGTTTTTAAAGGAACCTTTTCAGTGACCAGATTAAGAAGGGATGAGAGCCCCTCTTGCTGTCAGCTGGATTCTGAAATGCACTAGCACTTTGTTTGAAAGTCTGCTGGTTTTTTGATCCTCCATGGCTTTTGGATTTAATTGGTTATTTAATGCTGCAGTTGGATTTGCCTCAACTTCTCCTACCATTGGTTGACTTCTTTCCCAGACTTTTTATTTTTTGGTCTCCTGGTTGGTGAGAGGACCAGGACACCTGTATTTATTTTTCTTTTGTTTTATTGTGTAGTCTTTGTTAATTTTTATTTTTTGTTTGATTATTGTGTATTTTGGCTAGTGGGAGTGCCCATATTTTTCCCTCACCTCGGCTGTGAGAGGGTGGGAGATTATATTTCTACATGTATTTTATCCTGTGAGAGAGGATTTTTATTTATTTTGTTGTTCTGGGTTTGAAGTCTATCTAGTTGGGGATGAGGGTGGTTTTGTAGGTTTTATTGGGTTGGGTTTATTGTTTAAGTTATTATTGTTTTGGAAGTTTGTAGGATTTTAACTATAAATATTCAGAGCTTTAGATTAGTTTAGTTAGATACTCTTTTATTTTGTCTAGTTTTAGCTGAATCATGTGTTGGTCGGTGGGCTCCACGGCGGTGCACTATTCATCCTCCTCTCTTCACACCCTCCGCCCTTTTTATACTCCCCCTTACAGTTTGAGACATACCAGCACTGTAGAGTGCTGGGGATTGCTCGTAAGAGAGTGAGGAGGGCGGGGGTGGGCGAACAGGAGAGGATGAAAGAGCGGGCCATCGTATCGGGGTTGTTGAGTCCAGAAGGCGCCCTGGGGCGAAATGGAATCCAGACCAGTGTTTTCCCTGTCTGGTGCCCATACCCAAGGGCACTACTGAACTTAGTGGGCAGATAGGCCGGACAGCTTCTGAGGTTTGTCCAACTCTGGCGGTGTTATGCAATGCCAGGTCTGTTAAGAATAAGACCGCTATTTTAGCTGATCTTATTGGTTCAACTGACCTGACTTGCATCACTGAGACCTGGCTGGATGAAAATTCGGGCCCCATATTGGAGGCCATGATTCCGGCCGGGTACTCGGTGACACACCGCCAGAGATTGGACCGAGGGTGGGGGGGGCAGTCTGTTTTAAGACTAAATTGGGCCTCACGAATGTGGTAGTAGGTGAGGCTGAATCCTTTGAGTGTACAGTAGTAGCAGGTGTAGGCATTCAAATCATTCTCATCTACCGTCCACCCGGAGATGGGAAACGCTTCTTACAGGAAGTAGCAGACTTCCTCATCGATATGTCGTTTGAGTCGCCCAGATTGATGGTTCTGGGCGACTTTAGCGCCTGGGTCGACGATGAACTCTCACTATTTGGTCATCACTTCCTCCAACTTATGTCTTCTTTGAGCCTTACACAGGTAGTTTCCACTGCTACACATAAATCTGGGCACTCTTTGGATTTAGTCTTCCTCTTAGGGATTGACTCATCCGACGTGGGGGTGGAATCAGTCACCTGGTCTGACCATCACACCATGAGGTTCAATTTCTACACCCCCCTGAGAAGGCCTTCCCCTGTGGAGGTGGTCAGGTACTGCCCATTACGGAATATTACTTCCCAGTGCCTTGCGGCGGTCCTTGACCTCTCATCCCTCGTGTTGACTAGCAGTGACCCAGAGGCGCTGGTGGTGGCCTATAATATGGCCATTACCGGCGCCCTGGTTCTTAGTGCTCCTGTTCGTGAGTGCCCCCTATCCCTTCACCCCAGGTCCCCCTGGTTTGATGGGACTTTGAGGGAGTTGCGGATACAGGAGTAAAGGTTAGAGCGTTGTTGGTGCAAATCTGCCCTTGATGCCGACCACCTTAGATTGATGGAACATTATTCTATCTATCAATCTGCAATCACCCATAAGAAGGCAGAATTCCTGTCCAGGGAGATTGCAGTTGCACATAATCGACTGGCTCAGCTGTTTCGGACTATAGACAGACTGTGCAACCCAGCTTGTCTGCAAGTCCGAAAAGCCTTTTCACCAATAGAGTGTAAGGAGCTCGCTCGGTTCTTTGCAACTAAGGTGGCTGACATCAGGGCGGGCTTGCATCCAGTAATCTCTAAGGGTAATTTTGTGGAACAGCGCAAGCCCACAATACCTCAGTTCTCTTGGAGTTCCTTTCGCCGACTGGAAGACGTGGATATTATGAGGATCATGCATAGTGTGCGGCCTACAAGCTGTGGTTTGGACCCTGGACCAACTCCCCTAATTTTGGGTTGTTTTGAGATCATCAGTCCAGTTCTGGTTCAAATAGTCTGGTGTTCTTTAGAGTCTGGGGAGTTTCCTAACTCCCTGAAAGAGGCAGTGGTGACACCCATCTTGAAAAAAGCTACTCTGGACCCAGACTGTTTTTCAAACTACGGACCTATCTCTAATCTTCCCTTTATTGGGAAGGTTATTGAGAAGGTAGTAGCAGCCCAACTGGAAGACCATTTAGCCATCCATAATATCTCTGAATCCTTCCAATCCAGTTTTGGGCGGAACCTTAAGCACGAGACTGCGCTGGTTAGTTGGCAATGATCTTCTGAGGCGAGATCAGAAGAAGCGTTCCATTCTAGTTTTCTTGATCTCTCATCAGCTTTGACACTGTGGATCACTTGGTGGTGTTATACGCCTGAGGCCAATTTTGGAATGTCGGGAACTGTTTTAAAATGGTTCACTTCATTCCTTATTGAGATCACAAAGAGTTGTGTCGGGGTTTATTCCTCGCCCAATCTTTGTTGTGCGGGTGCTCATGGTTCTGCGTTGTCACCCATGTTATTCGCAGTGTACATGCTGCCCTGAGACATTATAAGACAGTATGGGCTGAGGTTCACTGCTATGCAGATGATACCCAGCTATACTTGTCTTTGCACCTGACCAGGATGGAGCACTCTCGATGTTTAACAACTGTCTGGAAGAAATCCAAGGGTTGATGGATTCTAGTTGGTTAAAGTTGAACTCTGAGAAGATGGAGGTGTTAGTGATGGACCCGGGTGGTCAGATAGTGAGGTCACATGGTGGCACGCCTTCTGGAATTTTTCTTGACGGTGTGTCACTTCTGCCCTCTGAACGGGTGCGCAACCTTGGGATTGTCCTGGATGATAGGCTGACTCTTCAATCTCAAGTGTCAGCTGTTGTCAGGACTTCCTTTTACCATCTTAGGAATATTGCCAGAGTGCGTCACCTCATTCCGTCTGACTCCCTACCAACGTTGGTCCACACTTTTGTGTCCTCGTGCTTGGACTACTGCAATGCCCTTTACTTTGGGCTTTCTGGAGTTGAAATCTGTTGCCTTCAGCTGGTGCAGAACGCTGCAGCCCGGGTGTTGACTGGGACAGGGAGATCCAGTCATATTACACCAGTGCTGCGCAAACTGCACTGGCTTCCTATGCAGTGGCGGATCACCTTTAAAGTCATTTTATTGACTTTCAAAGCCCTTCACGATCAGGGTCCGACCTATCTGAAAGAACTTCTGGTGCCTTACTGCCCCAGCCGATCACTCCGCTCAGCTGATGGGGGGTTGTTAGAGATTCCAAGAGTGAATTTAAAATCTTCAGGTAGCAGAGCATTTTCTTATGCTTCACCCACTCTTTGGAATGCTCTACCACGCCGGTTAAGGGGAGTGCACCTCCATGGAGATATTTAAGAAAGATCTAAAAACCTACCTATGGGGTTTAGCTTATCTTGACGATTAGTGGAAGCTATTTATCAATATCTGTTATTGTTTGGATGATTGTATGGTTTGTTCTAACTAAATGTTGTTTTAATGTATTTTTGTATGCTTTAAATTGATATTTTATATTGTGCTTGATGTAAAGCGCCTTGATATTCTTGAAAGGCGCTTTAAAAATAATTATTATTATTTATTATTATTATTTTAGTTTATTTAGGATTACTCTCCTTTAGTATGCCCAGAGGATGGGTAGGTCAGTAGCCATGGGTCCTCAGAAGTGTCCTCCTAAGGGTTTTTTTCTCTCTCCTTTGTGCTACTGGCCACACTCTCCGGCGTTGGAGGAGGTAATCATTCTAGTGTTTACTTTGCTTTTTGGGCCTTCCATTCTACCCTCAACTAAGCATCCGGCCGAAGGTGGGATACAGAGAAAGGCCAAAACATCAAGTTCTAACAGCTGCTATATCTCATTCAGTTCAAGTATCTAAGCACCAATCATATCTAATCCAGTTTCAATGTACTACAACCTTACCTGTGTTCATACCCCATGCTGATGTATCTAAGCACAAACTATTTATCCAGCTCATACATCCTGCAAGCGCTGCCCTAAGTACTGTTCTAGCTCTGTGTATCTAAGCACCAACCATATCTCTTTAAGGTCTACGTATCACAGCACTGAGCTATGTACCACACATAGAACTTGTTTTTAGATTTTATTAAATTCCTATACTCCCTTCCCACTGTTATCAGGGCCTTTTTGTATTCTGTTGAATTTGTACTCCTTGATTTTCTTGCTAATTTACTGATGTTAGCTTTCACATTTAAACATTCTTTATCAAACCTAGGGGCTTTCATAGCCAGTTTGCTGTTAAGGAACATTGTTTAACCAGGAGTAGCACACTAAGCCGAAGAGCTTGTTTCCAGATGTGACCTGGGAGCACAAGGAAGTTAAGTGACTTGCTCAGGATCTCATAGTATGCACCTAGGCAGCTGTGAGATTCAAACCCCAGTCTCCAGATCTGCAGCTCAGAGCCTTAACCCACTGTGCTATACTGCCACCTAATACCACTGCCTATTACTAGTCTACTGTCTAGAACCAGTAACCACATTAGCATGGAAAAATATGTAATATTCTTAAACCCTTGCAAAATATTCTCTGGATCTTTCAAAACATTTTTCCTTAATCTCGCACCTTTGAATGAATACTGCGAATAATAATTTTTTTCAGGTAATACAGAATTCTACCTGAGTTTTCTTCCACCTTGCAGGATCATGTGTTTATTAGCTTCCTGTTCAATCAGTTGTTCTACCCTATACAAATTTAAACCAAGACCCTCCAGCCTCGTAACAGTTTTTTATAGGAAAATGGTCAGAAGTTACTTCTTCCAAGACTTCAACACTTTCGATCTTCGGAAGGTAAAAATGTCCAAAATTGCCAGATCCAACACTGAACCACCCCACCTGCTTGGATATGTTATTGCCACTGGGGCATCCAATCTGAATCTCCCATTCAGTATTCTAAAGTTGTTCTAGTTCAAAAAGGATATTAATGTACAATTTATTTATTTATTTATGAAAGATTCAGAGACTACCTTTCAGAAAATGCAATTTTTGTCAAAGGTTCCATGTCAGATTACATTATTACCTTCAAAACAAGTATCAAACAATCAAGGCAAATTCGAAAGGAAATGTTTGTCAGTTGTTCAATAAACATACATAATATTGAAAACCATTCAGATTAAATAAGGGCAAATTCAAGGCAGTCAGCTGCATACAGAGACAGCGGGTATAAAGGCAGAGTGATAGAGCTAGTTCACTAACTGGTGCAGCTACATACAGAAAAGTAGGTATAAACGCAGAGTGATAGAGCCAGCTCACTAGCTGGTGCAGGCAGCTACATGCAGAGACAGTAGGTATAAACACAGAGTGATAGAGCTAGCTCACTAACTGGTGCAGGCAGCACATACAGAGACAGTAAGTATAAATATAGAGTGATGGAGCTAGCTCACTAACTGGTGCAGGCAGCTACATACAGACAGTAGGTATAAACAGAGTGAAAGAGCTAGCTCTAACTGGTGCAGCTGCGTACAGAGACAGTAGGTATAAACACAGTGATAGAGCTAGCTCACTAACGGGTGCAGCTGCATACAGAGACAGTAGGTATAAACACAGAGTGATAGAGCTAGCTCACTAACTGGTGCAGCTGCGTACAGAGACAGGAGGTATAAACACAGTGATAGAGCTAGCTCACTATCTGGTGCAGCTGCATACAGAGACAGGAGGTATAAACACAGAGTGTTAGAGCTAGCCTACTAACTGGTGCAGCTGCATACAGAAACAGTAGGTATAAACACAAAGTGATAGGCTAGCTTACTAACTGGTGCAGCTGCGTACAGAGACAGTAGGTATAAACACAGAGTGATAGAGCTAGCTCACTAACTGGTGCAGCTGCATACAGAGACGAGGTATAAACACAGAATGATCGAGCTAGCTCACTAACTGGTGCAGCTGCATACAGAGACAGTAGGTATAAACACAGAGTGATAGAGCTAGCTCACTAACTGGTGCAGCTGCATACAGAAACAGTAGGTATAAACACAAAGTGATAGGCTAGCTCACTAACTGGTGCAGCTGCGTACAGAGACAGTAGGTATAAACACAGAGTGATCGAGCTAGCTCACTAACTGGTGCAGCTGCATACAGAGACAGTAGGTATAAACACAGAGTGATAGAGCTAGCTCACTAACTGGTGCAGCTGCAAAGAGTTGTTAACGCAGCCCTTGGGGATCTTCTGAATTTATCAATCCTGGGGAGATTCAGCATGGTTTCAGGCAGGTCATTTAACCAACCTGCAGCCCTAACAGCAAAGAAGTGTTTACCCAGCTGAGTTCTGTGGAGAGGTAGTCCAGGGGCATTCATGGCCATACTCCTTGTATTGTACTGATTTACAATGGGGAAGAAACAGATTTTTTAGAGCAGGAGGTGTTAGGCCTATCAGTGTTTTCTTGGCTAGTATACATTTGTAGCTTAATTCTACTTGTTATAGGTAGCAAATTCATTTGTGCATATAGAGTACAGTTATGGGTGCTCATGTCCGCCCCTAACACAAAGAGACAGACTTTATTGCAGGCCACCATAACCCTGCTTAGTACCAAGTCACAGGCTGCTGTGTATATGGATAGGCCATAGTCAGCTAGGGACAAAATGGAGCTGGACACTGCCAATGGCCTGGTGTCAGTAGTAAAGTTGCTCTGATTTCTGAAAAGGGCACCCATCTTTCTGTTTACAGGCGACCAGGTTATCAACATGGTGAGGCAAAGGATAAAGCGTCATCCAGCACTACTGTGAGATATTTAAATGTTTCCATCTGTTCTAAATTTTGACCTTTTTAAATTGAGGATGTAAAGGGGGGAATCTTACTCTTCATCTGTGGGCTAGTGAAAATGTTTTTTTGTTTTTTTTTGCAGTTGAGGACAAGTTTATGAATAGAGAACCTGTTTTCTAAGGCCTCAAAGTTACATTGAAGGCTGGAGGTGAGGTTACCAGGGTCATCACTTTTAATGTAAATGACAGCATCATCTACATACAGGAGAACATTTACTGACTTGCAGGCACCAAGCAGTTGGTTAATGAAGAAGCCAAAGAAGAGAGGAGCCAGAATGGAGCCTTGTGGCACACCTGTGGATACATTCTGGGTGTCGGACAAGGATCCATCAATTTTCGCATGCTGCATGCATTCAGATAGGTAGTTTTGGAACCAGTCTACCTAGTCCCTCAACAGGCCAAGACCAAGGAGCTTGTCGAGCAGGAGCCTGTGGGCTGAACGGTCAAAGGCCTTTGTTAGATTGATATATATGGCTCCAGCCATACTTCCATTATTAAGGGCCTCCTGCAAGTAGCTTGTGTATTCTATCAGTGCTGTGAAATTCCCTAAAGGCATGCTGCTGGGAACATTGTAATTTGTACTGTTCAAGATAAATGACTAGCTGATCTGATACAATTTTCTCCAGGGCCTTAGACAAGAGGGAGGCAACTGAGACAGGTCTGTAATTGCCAGGATGGAGTGGTCATCACTTTTAAAGACTGGTGTGACTAGTGCACATTTCCATTTCTCAGGGAACTGGGAGTAATGCAGAAAGAAATTAAAAATGTTGGAGATGGGGTAGGAAAGTTCCTCCAGAGCCTATGCTAGTAGCTGTATGTCAACAGAGTTCCCCCCTACACTGGTTTTACCAAAGACCTTCCTCATATATTTAAGAATGTCTTTGATTGTGACAGGTCTGAAGAAGAATGTGAGTGTCTTAGGTTGGGGTCCTCCAAGAGGCTAGCTTCATGATCACTGCCACCACAGGTGGGTTAGTCCAGTATATTGGGGGTGACAGCACTTAGGTCAGTGATAGCTTCATTGAACCTTGTGGCTACCTTGCAGGGTTCTAGGACCTCTTTCCCATCAACCATATGCATTCTCAGGGGAACTTTTTCCCCTTTGCCAAGAAGCTCCAAAACATTCTCCCAAATGTTTCCCATTTCTCCAATTAAGGGTTTATTGGGCCTTGCAGTACTCAGATTTGTCCAGCCTAATCCCTCTGGTGCACTTGTTTTTTGCTTCTTTATATTTCTGGAAGTCAGCCAGGGACCCAGTCTCCCTAGCCACAGGCCACAGCCTGTACCTCTCTTTCATGAGACCAAGAAACTTAGGGGTGATCCAGGCAGATGGTGTACCCCTGACCTTTTGGTTTTTGAAGAGTGCACATTTGTCACTGATTCTGGTAAATTCTGTAATAAAGAATTCAAGGGTCAAATCAATGTCAGGTATGGCATCAAGGGAACTCCAGTTAGTCAGGGCCACTTGTTTTTGCAAAATCAGGCAGCTTACTCTTGTTAAGGGCCTGGCTAGTGATAAGTCGGAGAGCAGACTTGGACCATTAAATTGCCCACACACATGGAACCGGCAAGTGGTCACTAAGAGTATCTGGCAGCTCCTTGATTGATTTAACCCTGTCAGCATGACTTACCAGAATCCAGTTAATAAGGGTCATTTTGCTTGTTCCATAGTTATTTCTGGTGTGTTCTGTGACCATTTGGAATAGGAACAGGTTAGCCATTCTGTCCCTATGGCCAGAGCTGGACTTAGCAACCCAGTTAATATAAAAATCACCAGTGACCATACCCTCCCAGTTTTGGATAATTTGTTTGAAGTACCCAGTAAAGCAATCTAGGCCAGATTGTTGCTTGCCAGGGAGAATATAGATTGATAGGAAGATGAGAGATTTGTGACCTTGCCCCAGCAATATTTTAATGGCCAGGCATTCACAGTCTTTATCAAGCTCTTTTAATTTGGTATACCATTGTAACAGTGACACTTTGACAGCAACGCTGTTACAGTGACTGCAACCTGCCAACACCCGCAGTGTTGATTGAGTTGCTGGAGTGATGCCAGAGTCATCGACTCTGGAGTTTGATCGCTGTTCCCTGAGATCCACACCCCACGGAGTTGGAATCCTTAAGTCAGGGGGAGGGGGACATGGCCCCCACATGAGGGGGTGCAGGGGGCACAGCCCCCTGCATGAACACTCATAGTGTGTCGGTGCATCTTCTGGTTGGGAGCTGGAGTCGATGCTGTCATGAGGGATGTCAGTGACCATGTTCATTGTAGGGGAGGTCACCGACATTCCTGTCACTGCGGCAACATGGAACCTTTTAATTCTAGTTTGGAGTTTTGTAGGGCAGACCTGAGACAGATGAAGCAGCCCCCACATCACTTCCCTACTCTGTCCTTCCCACAGTCCCAATGATTTATTTTCTTATCCAGTTCTATTTCCTATCCCCAGGGTCCTATCCATCTCTTTACATTCATAATCTCTCCCATGTTCAGATAAGTCTCCCAAACTTGCATTGAAATCACTGGCAAGAATCATACAGTACTGTGTTTTTAACTATATAACCATATACATGAGTTCTGACTCATAGTCAGAGTGATTTAGAGCCTGGGTTACGCTTATACAAAGGATCTCCGAGTCTGGCCAGACTACTGTCATATTCTTGTACAGGCAGCACAGGGGATGTAAACATTCATTACTAACATTTTCTCCTGATATTCCACAATAATTAGACTCACCAGCCAAAAATTTTGGTTTGGGTCCCAGACCATACTGTCTAATTTTGAAGACACAAGGGTCATTAAACTCCTTTAACGTCTTTGAATTTATTCAGTTTTTGGCTGGTACCTCAAATTTCTGAAACCCTTGTAGTATTATCTCCTGATTATCATCAGCCCATGTCTCTTGTAACATGATTATCTCAAACTCTTTTAAAAATTAAATCCAAGAACCATCATAAATGTTACTTCGATGTGCTTATGCAACTGGATGAGATAATGAGATGATGCTTGTGTAACTTGATTTGCTATGCAGCTGTCTGCCTCTCTATTCATGGGATATATACCACCCTGTAGGGGGTATGATGCAAGGAACCCTAGAGGAGGGTTCCCTCCCCATAGGTGCTGGGAATGAATGCGTCAGCTAAAGGTAGGTTAGGAAGAAGCCCAAAAAGAATACCTAAGATGTCAAGCTTCAAAGAGGAGAGGATGATGAATGAATTTTGTGAAGAGAAGGGCTAACTTCCTAAGGAGAGAGGGGAAAGCCGGGGCCACCATCAATCTCCATCCAACAGCGGAACCTAACTAACTAACAAGAAGACAACACTAACTCTAACTACTATTATGACCATTGGCACGGAAGAGAGGAAAAAACACCCTTTGAGGAGGAAACATCTGGGGATCCAAGGCCTAGGTCGTCTTCCCTCCAGATTGATGATGTTTGATTCGAGGACGTAAGTTAGTAAAGAGAATGGTTCAATACATGAGGGATCTAAGTAGTGAAGAATAATGAAATAGACATGAGTAGGGATGATGATGATGAAACAGGGAAACTCCTTGAAAGAAAGCACGATTAAATATGGAACATGAGGCTGCACACATCTCGAAGGAACGGAGATAAGAATGAATACAGATGATAATTTCCACAAAAGGGTGGCAAGACGATGAGGTAGCATAAGATCGAATGAGAGGTACGCCTGATTGAGCAAGGTGAGGATGTAGACAAGGAGGCTGATAAAGCATGAACATGCGATGTGAACGATTAGACTCTAATGTTGTGGGTGATGGCTATCATAGGATTGAATATAGTGATGCAGTAATGAGGCTTCTCGAAAGGAGACATACTCCGAGGCCAAGAAGGCATATCTGGAACCAGAGAGTATGCAAACTAGATGGTGATATGCTTGATAGAGTGATGTGACTAAGTAGACTCCTTGAAAAGAGGTAGATTCGGAATGGATAGAGCGATGTGAATAAGTAGGCTCCTCGAAAGGAGATATGTTCGGAAAGGAATGTGAACTAAACTTGAATGATGGTGGAGAGCCTCGAGTCAGCCTTTAACAAGGGGCGACGGACAGGAAGGCATGGCTCATGGGTGGAGGTAGAGTCAAATCAAGGTAACAGTGATGGATGAGGAATGAGGCCATGAGTGGAATGAATCCCTGATGACTGACACTAGAAAAGGCATGTCTGGAACTCACCATGCTGAGGAAAGTAAAATAGGAATGGATGAGGTAAGAAGATGGATTGAAGTCATGGAGGCTGGAGTGGGAAAGTGAATTATGAAAGGCCGAAGGACGGTAAGGATGCAATAGGTTAGCAAAGGACACTGCCGGTAGGAAGAAAACTACAATAGGGTGAGTCGGAGGAGGCCAGATGGAGTAGCCAAAGCGTAATGCTATGGAGGCTGGTAAGCAGACCAGGCAGAGTCAGCCAAGGCATGGTAGGATAGGGGAACCCCAAAAGAAATACACAAGCGTAGCTGAGGAGGCAAAGGGAAGGACAAGGATCGAGAAGTCAATGCGAAGGAGAAGATCCATGTAGAGCATGATGATGGGAGAGGGACAAAACTCCAAAGAAGGACAGAGTAAAGAAGGATCAGGAGGTAGCAGGAACCCAAGGAGGGCATGCTCAAGGAGTTGATGAGAGATAGATAAGAGGAGCAAGGATGGGAGGGAGGAATCCATGAAGGAGTCAGAGGAACGAGGGGTATCCAGATGTGCTCACGAGGTGAATCCAGAAGTGCTGATGAGCAGACTGATCATAATGCAGACTGGCTTGATGTAGCGATGCACTTGACTGAGCGATGCAAGTGAGTAGATAATGAGGTTGCAGAGGCATGCTTGATTACATGATATGAACGATAAGACCTTGAATGATTAGACCCTGAGGTTGTAATCGGTGAGATAGTATGGAATTCAATGACAGGAATGTTTGAGTAAGCAATGTAAATAGAGAAAGCAATGCTGAGGGAATGATGTCTGGATATAGGAACACAATATGACTGGAGTTATGAACTCAATATAATCGTCAGGACATCTGCATTTGATAGGAGGCATGGGAGGTATGATAGGGATGCCCAAAAGAACAGTGAAGGTGGGCAACAAGTGGAAGAAGGCACATCAGGAACCAGAAGGCAAGCTCAGGACGATGAGCAAGAAGAGACAATCAGATGATGGAAGATGAGGAGGGAAACTGAGCAGGGAAAGAATCCACAAGGGGTAGGATGAGAATAAGAGCTAGGTCGAGAAAGGTAACAGGAACAAAAGAGGTATGATGGGTTGACGTTACTAAGGCAGGAACCAGAAAGCGAGGTCTGAAAGGGCGAAGGATGGAAGGGAGTTCAATAGGGCAGCAGAGGACCTAACTGGTATGGGATGAGAACAGCAGGGGGTGATAGGTGGGCCAGACAGAAAAAGTGCAGACAGGGCAGCGAACAATGCCAAGGCATACTGATAGACTGATGGAACACAGAACAGCAGGGCGAGGCGCGGAATCCAGGAGCGGAGGCAATGGAGTCGAAGGAACCCCAATGAAGAGAGCTACGACAAATGACATGGAGAAAGGAAACTCCGTGGAGGAGGTAGATGCCCATTGGAGAAGATCCGAGATGGCTGGCACAGAAGGACTGAAATTGAGGAAAGCCACAAAAGCACAGTCGGGCAATGAAAAGGCAAGAGAAGAGATGGAAGCCATGATCGGAGGGAATCCATGGTGGTCGATGATGGCCAGAAGCTATGAGCGGAGAGAATCCTAAGACTACGGCATGAGATAAGGCATGGTGAATGATGACCGAAGTCAGGAACCAGAACAAATGAAGCAGAACAGGTAAGCCCAAAGTAATACCAGTATCAGGCTAGACACGTGAGAAGGACAGAGGAAGGCAGCCAGAGATGGCCAAATAATGTGAATGGCAGAGCAAGCGGGCAATGAGGACTGAAGATGAGTATGCAGGATGGAAGAGAAGGCACGAGCGAGCAATAGGAGCAAAGTGGAGGATGGGCGAAGATGGAGAGAAGCCAGGAACGCTGGAATGGGAAATGTCGATCATAGGTCTGTAGTGGAGGGAATCCTTGAGAACGGGTGAGAAGGCTGTGGTCAGAAAACTGAACACATGCAGCAGAAAGATTCAAGGAGAAGGAATAGGTTTCATGACAAACATGCCCCAAAAAGAAACGGTGAGTGTGGACCTGGGGTGGGGCGAATCTGGGATGGCCGGAAAGTGAAGGCAATGAGATGGCAACCGACAAGTCGATCAGTCCAGAATGTAGGGATGAAGAGGAATGCCGCAGGAGAGCGACGTGCAACTGGTCAGTGAACGAGCATATGAGCCAAGAAGAGGCATGCCAGTCAAGGAGAGGTATACTGAGAGAGGGAAGGAAATAGATGGACCATAAGGGTAGAAGGAGGGAAGGAGAACTGGAGGTTCCAGGGAGTGAATGAAGGTGTGGCTCTGATGATGAAAGCGATGATGTTACTGATGCACACTGTACGACGGGGAAAAAAGGTACTGAGGTAGGCAGGGGCTGGTTCTGCTGCATATAAGTGGGTACAGACCCAATAGGGGTATGCTCAAGTAGTCAAGGGGAAGGAGAAGACCCAGGTGGGATCAGATGAGTGATGGGCAGAAGGTCCAATGAGAGGTATGAGTGATTGAGCTAGGTGAGTAAGTAGACACTGAGGTCGAAAAGGCATGATTATGCAATGTGAATGATTAGATCCTGATGTGAACGATGAGTAGCATTGGAGTCAATGATGGAATGCTCGATTAAGCGATGTAAATAAACTGTGAGGTAAGGAGGAGGAGGAGTAAACTCTATACACGCGACAGGATGTCCGTGGTTGAGAGGAGGCAGAGGAGGTAGTACTCAAGGATGGATGAGGAGTGATGCCAAGAGGGGAGGGAGAAATAGTATATGGAGAGCGAGGTGGTCCGAGGTAATAGAGATGGGAGGAGGGCAAAAGAGAGGGAAGCGAACGAGAAAAATGAGGTCAGGGCTGAAATAGGCCAGAGATGGGTAGGAGTCAGGATAGGTAGGCCTCAGGAACCAGACACATGCAATATCGAGTGCAAGCCAGATGGAGGCAGCCTAGTCAAGCAGCGTGAGCGACTGAATTAGAGGAACAGTATGAGGCGAGGTATTGAGGACCAGAGAGGGCCATGTGTGATGAGGGAGAGAAGCCCTGGAGACTGGCATGCATAGTGGCCATGATAGGTAATCGGAGTGAAGCCATGATGGCTGGCATGATTTTTTTTTTTTGCAAAGTAAAGGGGAAGGTCAGAGTGGTGGGGGGCAAGATCCACTGTAATTCAGTATACAGACGGCCTGCATCAAGCAGACTAGATAGACTGCAGAGTCTTCTTCAGCTGGCAAATGAGTATGTTTGCATAAGGCTGTTTCTATGGTTACTAACTTTTTTTTCTCCCTGAACATCAGCTTGATTGAAGCAAACTGCATTGCATGTTCAACAGCAGTTGCCTCAAGTCAGTTCGTTTTGATTGGCTTTACCTTTATGCACGCAGTGAATTAAAACCAGGCAGCTGAAGTTAATACATTTCATACAGCACAGTAGGAATAGGGGCGGTATAACCCTGTTAACAATGTATGCAATAAGGCATACGAGACAGGTACTTTATTTAAAGATAATGTGCAATACTTTTTTTTTTGCTGTTTCTGTAATATATGTGTCAATAAACATGGTTTGATGTGCTGTCAGAGCAGGAGAGGGAACAAGGAGAAGGGCGGTGCATCGCTCTGAAGATGAAGGGAGCAGGTAGAGGAGCAGAACGAAGAAGGATCATGAATCAGCTGGGCAGGTGCAGGCAGTGATGACGCACCTAAGGTCCTGAGGAGGCCGATGGATACCAGATTGAAATGCCACCAGGGGAAGCAGCACTGAGCAGGAGCACTAGAACCAGGAGAAGGCTGGAGGGAGAGAAAGACAGAGGGGGAGGAGAGTGAGGCAACAGAAGTGCAAGTGGTCGGCTGTACACGAAAAAGAAGAGAAGAAGGGACTGAGAAATGGAGACACCCCAGGAGAGACAGCCAGCGATATCAGAGCATGGCAAAGCCGGGACCAGGAAGCGCTGAAGAGGAAACAAGGTGGTGAGTAAAGCACTGGTGGAACAGTAAGAGGAGTGATGGGTGCATGGAGAGGCAGGAGGAGACGTGTAGCAGCAGAAGCAGAGAAGCAGCGAGGCATGGATGGGGAAGCGAGGAGGAAACCAAAGGTGAGAGCAGTGGGGAGTGCAGTGGCCCACAGCGGTAGGGTAAGAGCAAGGAGAGCCAAAATGCGGATGGGAGGGGTTGGAAAAGATCCAAAGAGGGAGCTGCCAAGTGAGGAAAGGGGAGAAGAGAATGAGCAGGCGGCTGGAGGTGCTGCAAAATGCGGAGACACAGGGAGGAGAAATACCCCAGCGAGAGGGAGGGGGAGCAGCACCTCCAGCTGCAGTGAGAAATAATCCTGGCAAGGCCCAGGATGTTTGTGACCTTTTAACTCGATGGGGGAGTGACATTGTTGCTCCACCCATCGAACCATGGGCTTAAAGCCTTGCCATTATAATACCTTCCTGGTCGGTAAATAAAGGCAAGAGAAGGAAGAAACCACTTTGGTTCTCGAAGGAGGTGGCAGATATAATAAGGGCCAAAATGGCAGGTTTCAGGAAATATATAAGGAGACTAAAAGGGAAGAGGACAGGAAGGTGTATCTAAGGAATCTAAGGGAAGCAGGGAAGGCTGTTAGGAGAGCAAAGGCACAGACTGAGGAAAGATTAGTGCAGATGGTGAAGAAAGGGGACAAGACATTCTGTAGGTACAGCAGTGAGAGAAGGAAAGCCGGGGAGGGGATTATAAAGCTCAGAAGGGATGAAGGGGAGTGTAAGGAAGCGGACATGGAAAAAGCAGAAATGCTGAATAAATACTTCTGTTCAGTATTTACTGAAGAGAGGGAGGGCCATGGACACAGTTCGGCAACAGATACGAAGGGGAGAGGGGGAGGTGAACCCTAATCCATTCATGGAGGAGAAAGTCCTGGAGAAGCTCACGAGACTGAAGGTGGACAAAGGGGGCCAGATGGCATACACCCGAGGATATTAAGGGAGCTGAGGAAAGAACTAGTAGTGCCTCTGGCAGCCATGTTCACCAAGTCTCTAAACACAGGAGTAGTTCCAGAGGACTGGAGGAGAGCACATGTGGTTCCTCTACACAAAAGTGGGAGCAGGGAAGAACCAGGGAACTATAGGTCGGTCAGTCTCACCTCTGTAGTGGGGAAGATCACAGAGGCACTACTCAAAGAAAGAATAGTGGCACACTTGGAATCCAAGGGTGTCCAGGATCTGAGGCAACATGGATTCCCAGCAGGGAGGTCGTGTCAAACAAATCTGATATATTTTTTGACTGGGTGATGAGGGAAGTAGGGATCAGTGCTCAGGCCAGTCCTGTATAATGTCTTCATTAGTGAACTAGCAGAAGGGCTAGAGGGAAAGGTCTGACTGTTTGTAGATGACGCCAAGCTCTGCAACAGGGTGGATACTCCAGAAGGGTTGGAAAAAATGAAGAGGGACCTGGGAAAGCTTGAAAAATGGTCCAAGGTGTGGCAGCTGGGGTTCAACTCAAAGAAGTGTAAAATAATGCACCTGGTATGAGGGAACCCTGGAGAGAGCTACAGAATGGGAGGGGAGTTACTAACGATAACCAAAAAGGAAAGGGATCTGGAGGTCATCATTTCAGATGACATAAAGCTATCTAAGCAAAGCACAAAGGCAGTAGGGAAGGACAGTGGTATGCTGGGGTGCATAGGCAGAGGTATCATTAGTGGAGGGAGAGAGGAGGTGATGCACATGTATAAAACACTAGCAAGTCCTCACCTGGAGTACTGTGTACAATTCTGGAGACCACATCTACAGTACGTAAGGACATTGACAGAGTGGAGGGGGTCCAGAGAAGGGCGACAAAGATGGTACAGGGTTTGCACCAGAAAACATATGAAGAGAGGCTAAGGAACCTCAACATTCACTCTCTGGAGGAGAGGAGAGGAGAAGAGAGGAGATGAGATGAGATTGGGGTGACATAATAGAAACATTCAAGTACCTTAAAGGCATAAACAAGGTACGAGGGGGGGGGTGACATCTTCCAATATAAGAGGAGTACAAGAACAAGGGGACATGATATGAAACTGGAAGGTGGCAGGTTAAGGGGAAATGTGAGTTTTTTTTTTTACTGAGAGGGTGGTGGACGCATGGAATAGTCTGCTGCAGGAGGCGATGGGGGCGAGCACAGTGGAGGGATTTAAACATGCATGGGACAGACATAAGGGACCCTTGCAGTGGGAAGGAGTAGAGAAAGACATTGACCTAGTGGGGTCATTGACAGCAAAACAAGGGGAGGGCTAACGGGCAGACTAGATGGCCCTGGATGTCCTTATTAGCCTGTGTTTCTATGTTTCTGCTGTGTTCCAGTTTAAACTTTTTAGAAGATCTGAAGACAGAGATCTAATAACCCCAAGCACTCAATCACTTTGACCCTGAGTCAGTTTCATCATCAGCATCAGAGTTTGTTTCTGACTCGGTTATCGCAGCACAGACTAACATAGCCATTTGCCACAGATAGATCACGGCAGTATGAGATTCTAGAGATCTTTTAACTCCTCCTCTGAGTCCTGTTCTGAATCAAGCACATGACTGTTATTTACCCTTTTACCTCTTTTTCCTTCCCCTTATCAACTGTTCATCACTGGTTGTATCATCCAACTCTTCTATTTCAACTTGATACCGTATCCCCTTATTTTGTTTTTCCTTTTTTTGTGATATGCTTTGATTTTTAGTGTCATTTTTCTGGATTGACCATTTTCAGCTACTTGAACATGGCCTTTTATGGTTTCATTAATTTCCACTCCTACTTTTTTAATCTTCGTAGTATATACAAGAAGTCCTTTCACAGGTTTAACTCTGTATCTGTACACCATTTTCAAACCTTTCCATACAAGCTTGTCCTTGACGAAGGATTTTAGTATATTATATACAGTCATTTTAAGCAGATACAGTCTCATTCCTCTGTTTTAGAATTCCTTTAAAATACATGGTTGCCATTTTTTCACAGCTTTACCATTCTTTTTCTTTGATTTTTTCCTGTTTTTTTTTTTTAACTTGAGGCACTGTGATGTCTACAATCAAGTCAGCTGTAGGATACTTTTGTTCCTTTTTCTTATTCTTAATTTTATCAACTGTAGACATTGTCTGTATTCCTTTATCCATGTGTTTCCTTTTTTTTGACTTTTTCTTCTTTTCCCCTGTGCTTGTTGTTGTGTTTTTTCAATGTGCCCTCTATTTTTCTTAAAGCAGTGGTGAAACAAAAATGTTTTTCCAAAAAGCTAGTTTGAGCTACAGTTAGTAAAAATATTAGCACACCTGGTAAATCTACTTTCCTACATACAGTACCTCCTATGCTGAGCACCATGGCCCTGATATTCAGAATTGCGACTGGCAATGGTGCAAGTGGTTGCGCAGTGCAACTGAGTTGCGCTGGAGCAACAAAGGGAGATATTCAGAAGAGATGTGCCATGGCGCAACTCTTCTGAATATATCAAAGAATGAATGTGGTGCAAATACAATGCGCCGGAGCATTCCTCAGACAGGCCTGCATACCTGGAATAGGAATGTGCCAGCACAACTGGAGCTGTGCCAGGCACAATTCCCAGATATTCAGACCTGGTTATGCAAATTGTGCCATTATGCATGCAAGGCACAAATGGGGCCATTTTCATGTCATTATGGCCCCATTTGCATGTGTTGTGCAGGGCTGGCCAGCGAAATGCACCTGGTGCCCTGCACAGCATACAGTCCTTGTACCAGGGACCACAGTAGTACCCCCTCCCCATCCTGTAACCGCAATTGCCTTATGGATTACAGTGTCCCAGCCCTGGTAGTCTAGTGGTACCCACTTCCCTGCCTGTACCTCAGAATTGCTCGTGTTCGTATATTAATTCCCTGGTAGTGTAGTGGTACCCCCCCGCCAGTACCTCCGATGCCCATGTTGTGTATTAATTCCATAGTAGTCTAGTGGTAACCCCCATCAATCGCAACTCTGATCGCCTACAAGTTGCCGAAAACAATTTCTCAGGTCCTGTGGCACCCGCCTACCCACACAGAACCCTGAGCTCACCCATATTTGAGACTGACTATTACAGTATGCACTGCAAGCCCATTGGTCCACAGTGTGGACCAATGGGCTTGCAACTGATACTGTAAGCTATCATTTGGAAGGCAGCCACAGAGGTATGTGGGTGGGTTTGCTGCCTGCCAATGACGGGGGGGAGCTGAGTGAGCTAGGGGTCCTATGTGGGTGGGGGGTGCCACTGGACCACCAGGGGATTATTTTGGCAACTTTACCAGTGATTGGCATTACCAGCAGGGTGGGAGTACCACTAGACTACCAGGGAATTAATATACCACAAATATGGGCGATTGGGATTACCGGCGGGGTGGGGGTACCACTAGACTACCAGGTTTTATTATGTGTGCTTGTGCACTGTGTTGGAGGGGGTTGCCACCCACAGCTGGCGGCTGCTGTGTTGTGCACTGCACTACAGTGGCCCAGCTGTGGGTGGCTAGCACTTAAGCCATTTTTTACAGGTTCAACTTTGAGCCCTGGTATGCAGCACATCTCTGAGTTGTGCCAGCAAATGCACTGCACATCCCAGGCTGAATATCGGGATGTGCTGCATATGCATGGGCATGCCCCCAGGAGATGTGCTGCATACATTATCCTTGCAATCCAGCACATCGGGAATTGCGCTGCGCAATTCCCCCTATTGGCTATTGGCCTGGGGCACATTTCTGAGGTTGTGCTGGTGCAACTCAGTTGCACAAGGCACAACCCCTTTAACTATCTCAGCCTATAAGTTTTGTTTTTTTTTAGTTTTCTCGATCCTAACCCTACCATGTCTACAATTAGGGATGGGCAGATTGGCCTGCTCAAAATCAGAACCCCCCTGGATCTAATATGGTCCGATGGACTCGGGTAGAAAGGACTCTTCAGCTGGAGTCCTGTACCCGATCCGTTTAATTTTACCAGCTCATTAAGTACTGAAAAAAATAAATCCCACTTCCATCTGCCTAGAGATACCACTTAGAATGATTTACAGAAAATCTCTCAGTAAAATGTTTTAACTTTTGTTTAAGCTAGCATGCTGCCAGCCACCATGCACTGGTGTTCCTTTTGCTACATCCCAGCTCCGCAAGGAGCAGTCAGCAGGGCAAACAGGAAATTGGACGCTGGCGGGAGTGTTTTTAGTATGCTGGTGTGTGCATGCTGGCAGTCAAGTGGGAAGGCGGCAGATGGTCGTGGAAAAAGTGTGGGCAGGTGGTCAAGCAATGGCACTGGCACAGTGATCATTTGCGAGTTCAGGCAGGTAATCAAGATACGGTGCCAGCACAGTAATTGATCACGAGTGCAAGCAGGTGGTCAAGTGGCCAGCTGTGTAGTATCAACAGAGATGGGTGTGCTGGCCTGAAGTGCAGGTTGAAAAATGAAAACTGAGAAGCAAGCTGGCAGGTCACCGAGTGAGCAGGAGAGGACAGAGAGCAACAGGTTTGTGACTTCAGTGTTGTGATAAATAATATGCAAGAGAGGTATGGACATAGGGAGAGGGTGTCAGATACTTTTTTACAGAACTGGTCTGTTGCGTAAAAGTTATTGCCCACAAACAGTAAGGTACTTACTGCCTCCGAATGTAATCGCAGACTTTAAAGCAGCCATTTTAAATATCTATGATGCTACCACAAAATTAGACACTGCCCAGATCAAGGCACTAGTTTCCAACATTTTTTATTGTTGGAACATGTTTAATGATTGCCCCATATTATGAGAGTAGTACTCTCTTGATTTAAGGAACAAAATAAAAAAAGAGAGACACAGCCTGCCCTGGACCCACTGAACTGCATTGCTTATCTTTTCATTTTTTGAGTGAGACTTGGATCAGATAAATGGAGTCTTTACCACTGAAGTGGACTGTTAGCAGAAATCGGTGGGGGGTTGGGGGCTGTATATACTGGGGCAGTGGCGTTTCAGCAGATGAGGAAGGGGTAGGGATGTGTATTCTGGGGCAGTGTGAATGTTGCACGATGAGGACAGGGATGTTTATACTGGGCATGATGAGTGAGTTTGCATGTGTGGGCAGAGAAGGGGCAGGGAGGGTATCAGTACATGGGGGCAGAATGACACAAAAGTGAGTGTCTATAGTGGAATAAAATAGGAGACAGAAGCAGAATGCATAGAATGGAGACAGGAACACAGGCCGATAACTTCTCATTAGAAATATACTTTAATTTCTGTTTATAGTGCATTTAGTGATTTTTTTTTTTTTCTGTATGAACATTATTCTATGTATGTTCTATGTATCCCCTAAAGGTTCTGATTTGAATCAGAATCAATCAGAACTAATCAGAATTCTGACCTGGATCCTTGTCCTGATAATAAGGGTCAGGACCTATACGGATCCCTATCTACAATGTTATTTCTAAGCCAAATGAGGTGAACATCTTTTATTTCTTGAGAAAATATTACATTGAAACATTAATAGAATATTTAAATTTTGCTGGAAATAGATCATTTTACCATCAGATAAAACTGGAAGACGTCTGCAATCTTTTAAAGTGAAAAAAGGTAGGCTCAAATATTTTGCCCAGTTTCATTGCACTGCTGCTTTAAGCATTTGCTGGATTTCCTCTTGCTCTTTAAGTATCACCTCCTCCGTCATCTGTCTAATACTTTTTTGATTATCTTGGCCAACGTTTATTTCAATTCATTTGTTTTACCCTTTACAGCTTTTTGACTTTACTTCTTCTTCTCCCTCAGCTGTTCATCATCAGGAATTTTTGACTGATATTCCAGTGTTTGAAAAATTATATTCAGAATAATATTATTATGATTTAATGCTTCTTTTATCTTCCCCAACTCCTTACCACTCTCAGATTAGCCTGCACTGTATATCTTTGTAGAAGTTGTCTGGCTGAGATATCTACTGCTGCTGTTTGTTTCTTTAGGGGCCGCATGCTCTTCTATCGATTATATCAAAGGGATTTCTATTGTATGAGAAGCAGGTTCTAATTTTTCTTTTGCCACATATGATGTAATAAAGTTCTCAACATCTGTTAAAAGTTATCGTGTATCGTGTCTGATATTTTCTTGAATCATGTCTTCGAAATTTAAATCAATCTGTCTTTTTGGCTCTGTAGTTCATCTTATAAATGCACTTTATCCACATCAGTTCTGCCAACCAAGTTCAGCAACTGAGAAGCTGGTCAATTCAAAATTTGTTGTGCACCATAACTCTGATTCCAGTTGCTTAATTAAATTCAGGACACAATTTTCTTCAATCAGATTAGTTTTAGAACTCATTAACCTTTTAGGAAATGAAGTTATTGGCTCATACTGTATAGCACAATTAAGATTCTTCTTTCCTTTTCCATGGGTTTAGCACATTCAGTAATTTCTTACTTTTCACCACAGTTTTTTACCTGTTTTTTTCCACCTTATTATTTTTGTGTCTTATTTCCTTCTGCTGATTTGTTTTCTACTTTAACAAGAAGTAGAATGGTGTTGTCCAAGGAAACAGGAGGTGGTGCAGAGCAATACAGTTAGCCTAAAAATACACCCTGTGAAGAAAGAGCTCTGCACTTGTAGAATCAAACAGGCCAGCAGATCAGTGTAAAAAGTAATTTATTATGGCACCATCGGAGTCCCAGCTAGCAGACCACTGATGAAGGCTCTGTTAAGTTGAAGCACTGGGACTTTGGGTGCTAGCCGGGACTCCGATGGTGCCATAATATATGACTTTTTACACTGATCTGCGGGCTTGTTTTCTACTTTACCTGTTGACTTTCCATTCTAAAAGATTTTTAAAGCCCATTTGTTATACAGATAAGATTAACTAACACAAATACATAAACATTTTACAAACAAGGAAGAGATATTATAGTACAAACAGTTAATGCCTAATAAAATGTTTCTCTTAAGCATTAAAGTAAAATAAAATGTAATCCAAAATGTCGAGAAGAATATATGTCCCTTTTAAACATTAAGTCTGGCCAAAAGTGCTGCATTGCAGACCTAGAATCAGTATATCCCCAGTAAGCCTCATATGAAAAATCAGATCTCCAAGTTATTTTGTTTAAAAGTTATGAGACATTTTGTAACCCTCATTTCACTCCCTGTTAGAGCTGGATTGGTGCATGAGTCTGTGAGGGGGAAATAGCTGTTCCACCATCCTCTACAAAAACCTGCAGCTCCCGCTCCCTCTGCTTAGAGTGAGTTGGACTCACCCTCCATCCTCCCCTTCCTTCTCTAAGCAGAGGGAGCGGGAACTGCAGGTTTTTGTAGAGGATGGGGGAAAAGCTATTTCCCCCTCACTGAAATACAGGCAGAGCCTTCCAATTCAGTGTGTGGTACATAGCTCAGTACTTGTGATATGGAAGAGCTGGGAAAGATATGGTAGGCGCTTAGATATGTTACAGCTGGACTGGTGCATGTGTCAGTGCTTGTAGTATAGAGGAACTGGATGAGATATGATTGGTGCCTAGAACATTTGAGCTGGATGAGATATGGCTGATGTTAGAACTTGATCTTTTGGCCTTTCTCTATATCCCACCTTTGGCGGGATGCTAGGTAAGTGTAGGATTGATGGCCCCAAAAGAATGTAATTACTAATGTGGTTACCTCTTCCAACTCTGGAGAGTGTGGCCAGTAACATGCAGGAGAGGAAAAAACCCTTTAGGAGGAAACCTCAGAGGACCCATGGCTACTGACCTGCCCATCCTCTGGGTAAACTAAAAGGAGAGTAATCCTAAATTAGAAGTATTGATAAGTTGTCTTATAACTAGATCCAGAGTGTTGGTCCAAGAGGCATATCCTGAGTTCGACTGCAAGCCGGTAATCCTGGAAGATGAGGTACTTGGAAATGAAGAGTTCACCATGGAGAGACAATAACTTAAGAGGTTAGCGAATCCAAGTCCATAATCTGTAGGTGTAGAAAGTGGGGAATTTTGCATAGTCAGGCAGCACGGCTAGTGGCTGGTCACTGAATCATATCTTGGAGGGATGAGAATATCAAACTGGTCGATGGTTGATCCTTGAGTGTGATGAAGGAGGAAATCCATTCTAGAAGATGTATTGGAGTATGGTGAGCAAGCAGCCAGGCACCCTTTTTATGGGGCGAAGCAGGAATGTGGTGTGCAGGCAGCCAGGCCCCTGCGGGGTCAAGCAGAGATACACCTCCAGGCCCCCTTAGGGGGTGAGGCAGGAATGTGTAGATCAAGCAGCTAGTCCCCTTTTTGCACACAAAGTAGGAGTGCACGAACAGGTAGCCAGGCCCCCATGTAAGGCAAAGCAGGGGACATGGCAGACCCCACATGGCTCACCATTGCATAGGTTCCAGTACAGACAGTGAGACCCCCATGTGGGATGGCTGAAATGAGACAGAATGCAGATGAGCAAGCTCCAGGCCCTATTGCAGGGCGAAGCCAGTGACAAGGTGGGACCCGACATGGTCTCCACTGTATAGGTTACAATGTGAAGGCAAAACCTCATGTAGGTTGGCAGAGGCAAAATGAAATGCATTAAGCAAGTGCCAGACCTTCCTGGTGGGTGAAGCATGAATTGGAAAAGATCTCCCAGGATAACACTGAGACCAGAGGTTGGAGTGGTAGGCCATCATGGTGGAGATCCATGTGGAGAAGGATGTCCTCAGACGTTGTCAGGAGGGAAGAAGAGGTAGGATCAGCCACTGTTTTCCTTGATGGGGAGCAGAGCTAGGTACAGTCTGGTGATCAGGTATGACAGCTGACTATACACAATAAAAGTATAAAGGCAGGTGAAGGCTAGATTTCCCGGGTAGAATTCCAAGTCCTGTTGTCAAAGTCGATGATGAGCAGGAGTCAACGCTGAAGATGAAATTTCCAGCAGATGAAGAGATCCAGCTAGGAGTGACATCTGGAAGAGGGACAATGGGTAAGCTGCACCAAAGTATCTGTGAGTGAAACAGCTGAAAAGTGTACATGTATAGTCAGCATGATTGAAGATGAGTGCCAACGTGTAAATATTTGAGGATGTAGAAATCTTAGAGGATGAATTGGTTGGCAGTGTTGCCCAGCAGGGAACAATGATGATGTATGAGTCTATGCAAATGTAAGGCTTGCCTGGAACTGGAATTCCAGTGAAATATTAGGTTACAATCGAGTACTTTATAAGAAGGAGAATTGTCCTAAGATGTCCAAGGATTGAGGAATACTCTATGGAGATGTGCGGTGAGATATTTGGTTGAACTGAACCAGAAATGGAGATGGAATGCAGTAGAAGAAGTAATGAATGATGAAGTAGGGTAGACTCGGATAGGCAAGCAGGAGCATGGACCCCCTGTAGGTCTGGAGTATACAATGTTCGAATGATCGAGCGATCAAGTCAGTCTCATATGGTCAGCTTAAGGAAGACGAGACCCCCATGTGGGTCTGCTTTTGTAAAATGGAAAGATGTTTGAGAAAGAAGAAATGCTGCTGTTAGCATGAAGGATTCGGGATGGCAAAATCCCATATGGGTTCACCATCATCATTATATAGTATGCTCCAAAGTAAAAAGGGGGGGACCCCCGTGTGAGTCTGCCTGTAGTGACTCGAGTATATTTGAGCTAAGAGGAAGGGCCCCCTCATTGGGTGTGTATGTTTTTGATGGCGGGACCCAGCGTGGTCTGCAACACCACAGTATGAGTAAAGGATGGCAGGACCCCCATGGTCCGCCATTGGGGTAGTAGTGCATGGTCCAAACAAAGGAGGACAAGACCCCAGTAAGTCCACCTATAATGTCAGAATCATGAGCGATGAGGAGATGCCCTCTGGTGGGCATGGATGGTTGAGATGATGGGACCCCCGTAGGTCCGCCATCACTGTAGTAAGCGTGGACGAAATGTGAGCTTCCCATGGAGTCTAAGCTAAACTGGAGATCCCATGCAGGATGACTGGATGAATCAAATGGAAGGCCAAGAGGCCATCGATATAGCCAGGCTGAAGCTGAAACCCAAGCGAGGTGTAGTGAGGAAGGTGTAGAATGCTAACGTACAGTTGACCAGCATGGCAGCAGGATTGCAGGATTCGAAGGTTGCACTCATCTAGGTGATATGAAGGTCCCAGTTGGTACACCCGAGGCCCCTTGGAGATCCAACAGAGGACAGTATGTAAGGTAATTGAGTAGCAAGCTTCTTCACGCTCCAAAAATGCACATCTTGAACATATTGCAAAAATTTGGTATCCCCACCACATTCTGAAAATGAGTGTCCCTGCCACATGGTGAAATTTAATGTGCAAGCCAGATTCTGATATTGCTCATCCCCGTCACATTCTGAAATTCTGAGTCCCTGCCACATTCCAAAATTGTGAGTCCCCTTTGCATTCCAAAAATGCATTTCCCTGCCATGCTCCAAAGTTACACATACCACCACACTCTAAAAATGTGCATCCCTGGCACATTTTAAAATTGCATGTGACAACGACATTCTGAAACTGTGTGTCACAGTCACATTCTGAGATTGTGTCCACACAGTATTGTGAAATTGCATGTCGCTATCACAATCTAAAATCAAACATCCCCACCACATTCTGAAATTGTGTATCACCACCACATGCAGAAATTATGCATCCATGACAGACTGTGACATAGCATATCCCTGCCACATTCCACAGCAATGCGGTATTCACATTTCAAAATTGTGTATCTCTGTCACATTCTAAAAATTTATGACACCACCGCATTCTGAATTTTATTATCCCCACCATATTCCAAAATTGTGTGTCTTAGCTGTTTTCTGAGATTGTGTCATTGCTTCATTCCACAGTTGAAACCTGGTGGTATTCTGAAACTGTATCGCTGCGGTATTCTAAAAATTGTACACATCTTTGGCATTCTAAAGCCTTGTTTCCACTGCATTCCAGCCCCCATCACATTCTTTAAAACCTTGTGTAACCCCTAGGTGGCACTATCCCAAGGGCTACTACTCCTGCCTGCTTGGCTAGCAGCAGGTTAAGGGGCCTGAGTTCTGAAACCCGGAGGTCAGGGTTGGTAGTGGTCAAGCTAACCTGAGCACAGCCCTTAGGGATGCTGTAACCCCCCCCTTTCCTTACTAGTGGCCGGAACAGTACACAATAATCACTTTCACAATACCCCTGATACACGACACAAGTACCCACACTGTTTTCACTTACCACCAGGGCTTTCCTCCGGCCCGGCCCTGGGTACCCCCTGTAAAACAAGGTTATACACAGCAAATAACAGCAGTACAGTACTCCTGCACAAACTGGAACCACAGTCTGGGTAAATGCAAAAAGTTAGATCTGATTTATTTAAGGGGCTTGAACAAGGGAGGGGCGTAATCAGGTTAATTTGCTTAAAGGCTCTATCAATCAAACAGTTATGCATGCACTTCAGGGTCCATAAACAGTCTCACACTCTGGGTACCCAGATGGAGAATGGTGGGCTACCCAGAAACATTGCAGCTGGTTGGGGCCCTGTGATGGAAGAAAACAACATGCACAACACACACTATTTGTAATCCGGAGCAGGAGGGCTCAGTTCGTGAAAAGAAAACAACAAGACAGTCAGATGACACACTTTTAGGTTAGGCTGTTGTTGCAGGAAGCTACCCTGATGATTACTCATGATACCAAAGACTGGACACAGGCTGGACGAGAATCAAGACAGTAGGTGGTTAATCTGGAGTGCCAGGAGTAGAAGGGCCCACACAATTCGCTGAGGCGTCGTTCCTGTTCAAGCGTGGAGAAGGGGGCTGATCCCCAGGCAGGTCTCTCATCAGTGGCTTTCTCTGTGCAGTGGGGTAGTCTAGCAGGGCCAGCATGGCATGGCCCAGGCCAAATGGAGACAAATGCTGATTCAGTCTGATTAGGCTGGATAAAGATTCCAGCAAGCAGAACACAGTTCACACAGTGGGGAACCAAATCACGACCCACTTCAATACACAGCACATTTACATGTAAAGAATTCTATGGTACCAGCAAGCAGAACACAGTTCACGCAGTGGGGAACCAAATCATGACCCACTTTCAATACAAAGCACATTTACATGTAAGGAAATTCTACTGTACCAGGCAAACCGCTCTCCGGTCACGATCGCAAAGTCTCTGCACAAACCAGGGATTCAAAAGCAGCTGGAAATCCTGACAGGCCAATCGCATTCAGAAAAAATCTTTGGTCTTCTTCAGGTATGAGCCTGTTAAAATAATCAGTGGCTTACTTCGTTCTCACAAACTTGGATTTAGTCCAAAATAATTCTCTTCTCTCCCTCTCAGGGGCAGTAGGCAGACATGCAGACCACAACTTAGGCCTTTCCACAGTTCTCCCACGCAAAACTACTCAGAACTACTGCTCAAAAATCACTTGAGCTGTTACTACTTCCTTTCTCAGCTCAAAACTGACACTAGCTGCAGCAGCCTGGGAAATTCCCCAAGATTCAAAAGGTTCGGTTGGCTGATCTGTCTGTCTGTCAGTCACAATAAAGGCTCGCCCTTCAGGTGCAAAAAGGCGCAAAAAGCCCAAAACTACAATTCCTATAGATTTTGACTCCAGGCAGCTCCTGTAGTCCGGCTCCATTTTAGGTCCAACCAGAAATGATTGGTCCAATTCCGCAGTCCAGGACCAAGATAGTGGAGATAAACAAAACAGTCCTTGCTGCAAAGAAGGCAGGTTAGATAAACTACATTATCATTATCACTCTAAATGATTTTCAGCAAATAGCTACATCTTTCCACAGAGCTCCCTCTCAGATTACTTATGACTGCAATCTAGGCAGTTCTTAAAGAGACAGTACACAGAGGCTATACAGGCACTTTCTGGCAATCACATTTAAACTGCTAAAACGCAGGACACCAGACTGGCAGTGAGCATTTAGGTAAGCTTGCGGAAGACTTTTCAGGAATCCCCGTTTGTAGGGGGGTTACACCATTCCCTGCCTGGAGAAAACTTGGCATCCGCATCAAGTCTGTACCGTCATGCATCAGTTAACATAAACTATTACTTTACTATACATATTCACTACATTTCCCAATACTTTGTCCATTCTGACAATACATTAGGCATATTTCACACAAGTCAGTTGAACATTACTATACTAAATCAGGTAATGACTTCTTGTACCTTGAACGCAAGAGGGGGCCCTTCCCTATCAGCTAACTTGGGCTGGATGGGGCAGGAGCACCATGGTGAGAGGGCAGAACAAGGAACCTGGAATGGTCCATCAAGCTCAATTTGGGCAGTGAGCTTGGTGAAACATAAACACCTTTGTGAACTACATGGAGAGTTCTCCTGAGAGAATCATAACTGAGGCGTACTACAGGCTTGACAGCTTGGCCAGTCTTTCTGAGGGAGACAACTACAGTCTCTGTACTCTTAGTACTAGTCTGGGGACTCTCATCACTTGTGAGGGGTGCCTCTGCCTGGGTGGGAACGTCCAAACTTGGAGCACTGTCAGCTCCTTGCTCTGCAGGCTCTGTTTCTACAACACTTGACTCATTTTGCGAAGGCTCAGGCGCAATCAAGCTTTGAGGCACTGAAGGGGGGTGGTCAGCACTCTCATAGTGTTCTTCAAGTTCTGGTATGTTACCAGAAAGACTCAAACCATCAGCCCCTTCTTCAGGCAAATCATACAGTTTCCACAATACACACAGACTCAACATCTTCAGATGTGATACTTTGCACTTCACTTTCTGGAAGCATTGGTTCCAAGGATGAAGCTGAGGGGTAAGGCAATCCAGAAGGCCCAGCTTCATCCCCACAATTTATCAGGGGGTTACCTCGAAACAGCTGACTCAGTTCATAAGAGGGGTTATAGGCATGGTCGTATTCACGTTCGTCAGAAGTAGACTGACCGTCACTATCATTCTGGGCCTGCTGCAAGGGAGGAAACCTTAAATCTATGACCACTGGGGTAGGCTGACTCTGTCTCTTTCTTGCAGCAGTACAAGTCACTGGCCCAGGGGGCTCAATTTCTGGGGGTTCAGCCTCACTCATGACTTGGCCGATAGGTAGCAAGTGGTTATGGTGCATGATCTTGACAGCTTTGGAGTTATCTGGGCGCACCTTGTACACAGGTAAATCATCCAACTTTCCAACTACTACATGGGGAAGATGGTGCCACCAATCAGCAATTTTGTATTTACCATGCAGTCCCAAACTGAGTAACAACATACGGTCTCCAGGTCGAAGCTCTTGAGCCTTTACTTTTTTATCATGCCTCTCTTTGTTGGCTAGATTTCTCTTGGCAGTTATTGTCTGGGCCAGTTGATAGGCATGGTTCAACTGAGCTTTCAGTTTTTGTACATATTGCAAGTAGTTTTCAGCTCGGACCCCATCTGGAGAGACCCCAAAACAGACATCAACTGGCAGCCGGGCCTCTCTCCCGAACATGAGGCAGTAGGGGGAGAACCCAGTAGCATCATTTTCCGTGCAATTGTATGCATCTACCAAGCTGCTAATCTGCTGGCTCCATTTATGCTTGCCTTTTGAATGGAGGGTGCCCAGCATGTCTAGAAGGGTGCAGTTAAAACATTCTGGTTGAGGGTCTCCCTGCGGGTGATAGGGTGTGTTTCTTGACTTTCGCACCCTCCATAGAGAAAGCATTTCTTTGATTAGCCGACTCTCAAAGTCTCTGCCTTGATCAGAATGAATCCGCTGGAGGGGCACCACAGTGGACGAAGAAATTTTCCACTAGCACCTTGGCCACGGTAGATGCCTTTTGATCTTTAGTGGGAAAAGCTTGTGCATACTGTGTGAAATGATCTGTAACCACTAACACATTGCCAATGTTCCGCTGATCAGGTTCTAAACACAAGAAGTCTATGCAGACTAGTTCCATGGGGGTGCTGGTAGTAATATTAACAAGGGGGAAGCCCTCTGATGCAGGTCTTTTCTTTGCAGGCAGCGACTACAAGTCTTTACATGGTGCTCAACATCAGCCCCCATTTTGGGCCAGTAGAAGCAAGATCGTACCAGGTCAAGGATTCTGTCAATACCGAGGTGTCCCATGTGATTGTGGAGGAACCTCAGTACCAAATCTTTAAAGGCTGTGGGCAGGACCAGTTGTTGCTTGTCTACTTTGCCATTACGATCTACCATCTCTCTATACAACAACTGATTGAGCAACTTCAATCTGGGGCCTTCTTTAAACAATAAAGCAGTTCACAAGGCAATGGAACGTAACTTAGACACATCTTTCCCCGCATGCAGGGCATCAAGTGCTGGCTGAATCATAGGATCTTGGGATTGAGCCCACTGAATGCTGGCATTGTCAAATTGGGGTAGTGCACTAATATCTAGAGCAGAGAAGTGGTAATAAGCAGCTGGTATGCAGGTGTCAGAAGGGCCCAAGCAATCTGCTAAACTGTGTCCGCAGACATCTGTTCATCTCTATCAAACTTTTGGCACAATGCTCGAATGTCAGGTTCAGACAGTCCGACCCAATCACTCTTGGAAGTGGGCCTTCATGATAGGGCGTCAGCATTAATATGGTTTAGGCCCGGTCTGTATTCAACAGCATAACCATAGGTTGATAATGCAGAAAGTCACCGGTGCCCAGTGGCGTCTAACTTAGCTGAAGTCTGTACATAGGTCAACGGGTTATTGTTAGTCTTCACCAATATCTTTGCCCCATAGAGGTATTCATGAAACTGGTCAACGATGGCCCATTTTAGCACAAGGAACTCCAACTTATGCACAGGGTAGTCTTGTTTGTATGGGGTCAATCTCCTACTGGTGAAAGCTACTGGTCTCAGGCCATCCTCATGGTCTTGATACAGCACCACTCCTAGACCCTGCAGACTAGCATCTGTATGCAGCACATATGGTTTGGTGGGGTCAGCATAGGCAAGGATGGGGGCATGGGTGAGCTGGCATATGATCTCATGGAAGGCTGCTTCACAGTTGGGCATCCAGCGGGGCCCGAAGAGTTCACCTGGGTGGAAGTATACTTTTTCTGGTTCTTTAACAGCCCCTTTTTTGTATTTACAATTGGAAGGAGGGTAACCCTGGGTAAGGTTCAAGAGTGGATGAACCACCTTGGAATAGTCTTCTATGAACCTGTGGTAGTAGCCACAGAACCCCAGGAAATGTTGTAGTTCTTTCAGATTATGGGGCTGGGACCAAGTAGTCAGTGCTTCAACCTTACTGGGATCAGTCTATCCCTTTTGTAGATACTATGTGCCCCACATACTTCACAGAGGTTTGGAAAAACTGGCACTTGTCAATGGACAGCTTGAGGCCGAAGTCTTCCAGTCGGTCTAGGACTTTAAACAGTCGGTTCTCATGCTCCTCTAAGGTGCTCCCAAACACAATGACATTGTCCAAGTACACCAGGCATTTCAGCAAATTCATATCTCCCACCACACATTCCATCAGTCGCTGAAAGGTGGCTGGGGCACCCGATATCCCATGTGGCATCCTCAGAAACTCGTAGAACCCCAAAGGACAGATGAAGACTGTTTTCTCATGGTCTTCTGGGGCCATCGGGATCAGGTAGTATCCGCTGCGAAGATCCAACACTGAGAACCATTTGCTCCCATTCAAGCAGTCCAGGGCATCTTGTATACGAGGCATAGTGTATTGGTCTGGGATGGTCAGATGGTTCAGGGTTCGATAATCAACACACATCCTCACAGACCTATTCTTTTTATGTTCAACCATAATGGGAGAGGAGTATGGGCTCCTAGATTCTTGTATCACACCAGCAGCGAGCATTTCCTGCAGGTGTCTTCTCACATCATCTATGTCTGCTGGGGCTAGGCATCAGGACCTCTCACGAAATGGCCATTCATCGTGCAGGCATATGTGATGCTCCACACCCTGGACACATCCCTCATCCCATTCCTTCAACGAAAACACTTGGTCTCTCTGGGCAAGTCTCTTGCTAATTCTAGCCTTCCATTCAACTGGCAATGGGGAGTCACCAAAGTCAAACAAGTCTGGGGTCACTCTCTCCTTCTCACCAGGGTGCTTGTTGCTGGGCAATACTGCAGTGTCTGCACAGTGTACCGTAGCTAGGGTGCACCCTCTGTTCACCCGGATCTCCTGATCTGACACATTGTGAATCTGCACCATCACTCGTCATGCATAGGCATGGGCACGAGCAGGCAAGATGCTGGGCTTAACTAATAATCCTTCTGCCAATTTTCCATTGCCTGGCACATCCAACATTAGTATTTTGTTCTTGACATCTTTCCTGAGGCAGACCTCCTCTTGAATGGCAAACTGGGCGTTAGGGGCCAGTACCATTAAATTGGGATCCTTCTTCCACACGATCCCCACTGGTTCATCCTGGTCTACTTCCTCGGGTTTCTGTTGCAGATCATAGGCCCTCTTGATCAGAGCCAGAATTCTCAGTGCCCTCCCAGTCCGTCGCCCTTGTTTCTTGTGACAGAGTTGCGCCAGTCTCCCAAACATATGGGCGTTTGTCCCAATTAACAGGGGGACCCCATCATACAGTCCAGTGGGGGGACACATTAGGGTCAATGTCTCTACTCACTCCTCTACACCCGTTTCAGTTAAAGGAAAAGACAACCAGAGGCGGACATACCCTAGGTAGGGATAAGACTTGTCGCTCAGGCCCCACACATGTAGGCCTTCCAGGGATTACAAAGGCACATCAGACAAGTGTTTGTCATACCAGTCCTGGAATGCAATGGTCACTTGCGACCCACAGTCAAGCACAGCCCGAGTATGAATACCATTCACAGTCACCGTAGTCTCCATTGAAGGGCCCACTATTTTGGACCAGTCTGGAATGGCAGTAGCAGAGGCCTGGACAGACAATTTAGTCAAAAAGAAATTTGAGTTAGGGTTTCTCGAACCCTCACTGCAGTCATTTCAGGCACCCTTTGACCATTGATTTGCTTTTCAGAGCTCCCCTTGGAGTCTGTTTACTACTCTTTCTAAGTCCTTCTGAGACCGGCATTCTCTTTTCATATGGCCATCCTTTCCACAGTTGTGGCAAATGATAGACTCCTGGGTCATCCTGGGAGAGAACATCGTATGAGGAACTGAAGCAGTAATAAGAGATTGGAGTCCAGTATCTGCTTGCAGCGGTGAGAGTGGTGCAACGCGTCTTAACAGTTCCTTTAGAGTGGCAGTCAATCCAGTGATCTCAGCCTTGGAGCCACCCTCAGTAGTGGATGTCTGAGGGTGCACCCCTGTCCCCATGGCAGTTACATCCTGAAAGGGACCAGAATTTTGTTCCATGGAGGAACACCTTGCAGAGGCACCCATCTTCAACTCTCGGACTTCCTTTAGTAGCTCGTCTTTCCAATGCTGAGCCCAGGTCGGGAAGTCCTTTGCATTCTCAGAGTGCTCGTTAAGTACCGACTTTTGGCCCTGAGCCTCACTTGGCTGATCACTCTAGGTCACTTGCACAGCAGCAGCAGACATGGGTGCAATTCCCCCATGGGGTCACCTTTGCTGAACCCCCCGAATTTCTTTCATTAGCTGTCATAGCAGGGGGGCAATTCCAGTCGGGTGGTAAGGTGCAACTGAAACAGTAACAATTCTGAAAATGAAGCAGACCTAAGGATCCGGTCCAGCCTAGTTTGATCAAATTTATTTGACGGCAAACTACCCATTCTGAGGCACTCTTGTAGCAGCTTTTCAAGCTGAGGTACATACACAGACAATGGCTCCCCTGGGTACTGCTGAGCATTTCTTACTCTCCACCACAGATCCTCATCTGAATCCGGGCTCCCATACACATTTTCCAATGCATCAAGATAGTCCTGTGCAGTTGCTTCAGGGTTATTGACCCGTTTGGTACGGATGGTAGCCAGGGCAGGACCTCGGAGGCTCTCACTCAACCTCTTTCATTTCTTAGCTTCTAAGCATTGCCATTCAAGTACTAGAGGGGCAACACAGTCTATCCAGGTCTCCCAGTCATCCTCCCCCTGAGGGATGGGGAAGGTGCCTGAGAAGATTGTCAGCCTTCGGTAGGAGTCATGACTAATGGCAGGTACAGATATAGGGGCCAGCATTGGCACAGGCACAGAAGGCGGGGCAGTAACAGGTGCTGGAGTGGGAGGGGGTGTTGGGGAATGAACACCCCCAGGTGGCAGGAATAATTTCTTAAACTCCTCTATGGTTTTCCCTTCCTCCAGCAACAACTTAGCAAATTTCTCCTCAAAAGTCTCAGATAATGGTGGGAGCTCATCCTCCTCGGGGTCTTTACTGTCTTTTGTTATCACTCTCCAGGCAGCTGGAACCCCTTCTGGGGCAATAGTCTGTGGCACTTTAAAGCTGTCCATGAGGTCACTACACTCTACCAGGGCTATGAAAGTTTGGGCGATCAAATCAGCCTGTTGACCCACCACCACAGGGTTTTTTTAAACATTCAACTTTAGAGACTGCTCCCTCTACAGTGTCTTTACTGTTACCCAGGGGAATATCCAGTATAAGTGGCACATTTTGTGGGTCGATCTCCTGCCCAGTACACCACCCCACCAACAAGTGTACAGCCATTTTTACTGGGGTAGCCATTAATCTTTAACAATAATTCATAATTGTTGGCCACTAGAAGGCACAAAATCCCAGCGGCGCACATTCCTCATAAAGTACCTTTTTGTCCTTTGCATAAAACACATCTTCTGTCTAGTAACCTTAATAAAAAAGCTCCCTGGGAAATAATAAAAAATATTTCAGATAATTAGAGACTAGAAAGAGACATTTTCAACCTGTCATTTGGGATATGGCCATTTGGAATGGGCAGCAACTGCAAGAGAAGTAATCTGCAAGCTGCACACTTGGGCTGACTTGATAGACCTACAGGCCTTTTTCTGGTGGCACTTTTATATGTTTGTAAAACACATTTAGTGTTGCTACAAAGACCTTTTTTGAATATAAAAGGCGAACAGCTTTAAGTTTACCCACTTCAGTAAAAGGCCACCAGGATGTTTATTCCTAAAAACCAGATTATAAATTGGGTTTTAAAAATCATGAAACCTGACTGGCTGAGAGACATCTTTACCAGTGCTGTTATCTGAGCACAACAGCACTCGATAAAGATCCAAAAGTACACAGTACAGGCGGCTAAAACAGGCAAAACGGAGCCAAGCAAAGTAGAAGTTCTCACGGTATGGCTGGCACGGAGCTCAGCTTCACATTCACCACTTATATAAGATTCACAGCCACAAGATACCGAAGGTTAAGAAATACAGTTTATTCCACAATGGATGCCAGTAGCCTGGTGCAGGTGCCCCTCCCCATTGCCAAACGTTTTCGTGTGATACTAGCACTTTTTCAAGGCAAGTCACTGAGGAATACATTGTATTTCTTAACCTTGGGTATCTTGTGGCTGTGAATCTTATATACGTGGTGAATGTGAAGCCGAGCTCCGTGCCTGCCATGCTGGATAAAGATCCAGCAGCCTCTTTTCACTAAAATCCATACTAATCATACATTCCTGATTGCATCACGAACATGGCTGTCACTTTTACTCAGTAAAATCCCTCACTAGACCATAAAAACAAAATTGTCTTAGATTAAGAAAATAATCAAGGCCACTGATTTATGACGATTAAGTCAATGAAATTCCATTTTCAAGACTTGAAATTCTGAGAATTACAAGTGATTGTAAGTCTAATCTCTGGATTTTACTGGGATTCTACTGTCGTTCTTTTAGTATGTATACAAATATTCAGAATAAAAGAAGGCTTACTATACAGAGCATTAAATGAAGCAAATTGAAAACAGTACAGCAAGCAATTATAAGAAAAATACAAGTTCTGTAGATTTACTGATCTAGTATAAAATGCCAAATTCTGTGACATTTTTATGTTTGCTTGCACGCATGTGCAAGAAACATAGTGCCATCATCCGAGTTTTTGGAGGTGTGGCAGTCCTCTTCCAATTCAGTCAGTGTGTTTGCAGGCACGGCCGCAGTTCTCCAATGCCTGCTGGAGCTGTCTGACAGCAGTCAAAATGCAGTGGCGTACAGTTGAAAGGGGGCCTAAGCAGTGAGCGATGATAAGATATCGCTGCTCATCGCGCTCCGCACTGTATAGCCGACGGGGTGCCCAATCCCGTCGGCTGCTGCGCCCAAACAGAGTTGTACATGCCACGCTGGGTGCCCACCCCAGCATGGCTACATGTATAACCCGGCGGGGTGGCCAATCCCTCGGCTCCACTATCCCAAGTACGGCGTGCCACGCTGGCAGCCACCAGCGTGGCAGCAAGATGCTGTCGCCGACAGGAGTGCCCAATCCCCGTCGGCTCCCGCCCCACAAGCCATCCTTGTGCCATGCTGGGAGCCCATCCCAGTGTGGTAAATGTCCCACGTCGTCTCCTCCTTTGTTTAAAAAAAAAAAACCTGCAACAGAAAACGGTCCTCGCTGTCTCTGCCCCCACCAGCGCCACCACCTGCACCCTGCCTCCCACACCCCCACCTCATACTACCTCCAGACTCGGTAGCGACGATCTTGCGTGGAGCAGGAACACGTCTGCACTCTTCAAAGCCGACTGCGAACTGAGGAAATGCCGGTAGCTGTGTAATGTAATGAATAGGGTTTTCAACTTTGCTGCATATCTCAGGCATTTTTGGAATTTTGGCACCAAATTTTCAACATGGGGTTTTGGACCCCTCCTCATGAATTCTGTCACTGTCATGGCGTTAATCGGGCCGAAGGGTGATTTGCCAGATCACTGCATGAAATCACCTTTTGGGACTGATTAATGAAATGACAGTGCCAGTGTTCATAATGTAGGCTCTCAAAAGCCTATGTTGAAAATTGGTAAATCTAAACTATTTCTAAGTGTGCATTGCGCTGTTCCTCACTTTTACGTAGGTTCATCAATTTCAATATTTTCCTACGGATTTTCAACATTGCCATTTGACCACCTTCTTATGATTAGTACAGCTGTCATTTTTCATCTCACCCAAAATGTGTTTCCGCGCATGTAGCGCACAATGGCGCAGTCGGTGTGCGAAATCAATGTATGGGACACATTAAGAAAATCACAGTGACACTGTTCATGAGCAGAGGTCTTAAAATGGCTATTTTAAAATTTGGTGAAAAAATTCCTTAAAATGACTGTGTTACGAGTGAGCATTGTGCAGTTTCCACGCACCCTCGTAAGTTCATGAATTTGTAATATTTTCAGTCCACATTTTCACCAGTGGCATTTTTCCACACTTCCTTATGAACAGTACAGCTGTCATTTTCACAACATGGCTGAAATGAGTTTTCACACTTTCAGCACAGAAATGCGTGTTCGCTGTAGGAAATCATTGTTCGGGACAGCTAAAGAAAATCACAGTGACACAGTTCATGACCGGAGGTCCCAAAATGCCTGTGTTGACAATCTGCTGTAAACAATTCCCAAACTAATTACATTACGGGTGCATGTTGCACAGTTTCTACGCATGCTCGTGACTTCACCAGTTTTTTTAATATTTTCACTGCAGATTTTCAACATTGCCATTTTTTACACCTCCCCATGAACAGTACAGCTGTCATTTTTCACATCCTGTTCAGAATGTGCTTTGCACCTGTGGTGACAAATACGTAGTCACTGTGCAAAAGCAGCTTTCAGCTAACAAACTGATATTGCCACTGTTCATGAGGTGGGGTCAAAAAACCCATGTTGAAAATTTGGGTGAAAATACCAGCGAATGCATGAGGCGTTAGGGTTTCCGACCATAACACCCCTCTGTAGAGAATGACAGGCATCAGGGCTGTGACTTGGGATTGTCACCTGCAATGCTCATACCATTCCACCCCACCCTCACCCTGCAGCCACTGAGGAGGCATCGAGGTGTGCCTTGACTCTCGCCCCAAAGTTCACCCCATTCTCCTATACCGCACCCATCTCACAATATTTCCTGATGGAATGGGGTGCGCATAAGGGCCAAAGACCCCAAGGCACACCATGACACTTGTCGGTGTCTGCACGGTAGGGTGTGGTGAAATGGTGCAGCTGTTATGCCTGATGACCCAAAGTCACACCTCAATGCCTGTCACTATCTGCAGGGTGGTGATGGGGCTGGCTTCAGTTCAATACTTCACTGCCATTCCTATTATGCAGCTCTGTAACTCCTACACTACCAATGCCAATGCCAGCAAGCAAACATTTGGCATTGACAAATGCTTGTTTGTTTTCACTGGTGTACAAGCAGTCGAAATTCTAGAGTTTTACCATGTTTTCCAGCAAAAAACGAAAACCAGTGGCCTTGAAAATAATAATTAAATGTCATTTTCTCTCATAATCCTCTTCTTACACACATTAATAAATTACAAAAAATGAAGTCCTACGGTACTTCCCTAGTGCGCCAGTCAATTTTTATAGCCTGATCTCCTTCAGTATCTGAAATAATCAATCCCTCCAGCGCTGGTGGTACTGGGCCCCTTCACTCCTCTGAACATACTCCTGTAGTTCCTGCCTTTCCATCCTTCACCTCCCCTTCTCCAACAGTCGGGTCAAGTCACCACTCTGGGCTAACAGGAAACAAAAAACACAAGGTACCAACAGGGAAAAGGCAATAGTGGAAAGACATATATTAAACCAGCAGTACAAAGTTATATATAGTAGGCAACAATGGCATACTGTAAGTAATCCACAGCCAAGTATAAAAAACAGAAGTCAATTCTGCTACTACTCAGCAGTTCAGACTCTACAGTAAGGCAAACAAGATTCTGGGGTGTGTTCAGAGAGGTCTTGACAACAGCTGGAAAGAGGTATTACTACCTCTCTCTAGATGACAGGTGAGACCACACCTAGAGTACTATACCCCGTTCTGGAGTCTGCACCTATGGAAAGATAAGTACAGGCTGGAGAAAGTGCAGGGTAGGGTAAACAAAATGATTCAGGCTAGCAGGGCAGATCCTATGAGGATTGGCTTAGGGCACTGAACATGCACTCGTTCAAGGCCAGATGAGATAAGGGTGACATGATAGAGACCTTCAATTCCTGAAAGTAATGAGCAAGGTGAACTGTGAGGAATTATTTAACAAGAACAGTGAATCTAGAACACAAGGTCATGAGTGGAAGCCCGGGGGGGGGGTTCAGGTGGGAAATGAGAATGTTTTATTCCACAGAGAAGGTTGCAGAGCCATGGAACAGTCTGGCAGCTGAGGTGGTGGGTGCAAAAAGCATCAATCGTTTCAAACAGGGTTGGGACAGAGTTAAGGGCTTAGTTGTTAATCAGGGATCGTAGTAAAACAGGAAGCAAAGAGGTGTATCGTGTAGACAAGGTCCCAATATGGACAAAAAGGTCTCTGGGTATAATAGGGTGTCACAGGCAGAATGGATGGACCATTGGTCTTTTTCTGCCATCATTGTCTAAGTAACCCATCCACTCTAGCCTTAAACAACTGTGACAGTCTTGATTGTCAGTGTCAGTGACTCTGCAGGTTGCACACTCGCCTCTGAGGCTGGAAGATCAAAAGGTTGTGGGTTCTTGCCCCACATCAGGAACCTGGGGTAAAACTGTAATACTGACACTGTAGTGCAGCAGGAAGGGGTGCTGCACTCCAGAGGTGCTGTCTATCAAATGAAACATTAAACCGAGGTCCTGTTTGCCTGTTCTGGTGGTAGTTCAAGTGGATGTTAAAGATCCAATGGCACTTCTTGAAAACAGTAGGGAAATGTCCCCGGTGTCCTAGCTAAATTTCTCCCATTCACTAAAAATACCACCAACAGCTTAATCTGGTTTAATTTCAGGTGGTTTCCATACATATCCCCCCCACCCACCAGGACAAGGCTAAAAATAAGCAGAACTGTCTAGTCCTCTTTCCCAGTCAACAAAACTAACTAACTAACTAACTAATATAAACTGGTTTGGAACAGGGTAGAGCCTGGAAGTGTTGTTTTGTAAACCTGTGACCAACGTATGGACACCATCCTCATCCAGCTGGTAGAACCCCTCCCAAGGCCTGATTGTCCCCAAAGACTCCAAAACTCTGTTCTTGCCACCAATCAAGCTGGCACTGGCAGAAATGCATATCCAGATGCCAACAAGTCTGGCACAGAAAAACTCACTAAACCTCTTCCACCTCTCCAAGGAAAATAGTTCCTTGCACTGCAGACAGTTAGGGTGTAACAAGCTGTCCACTGTGTGGAAAACTGAGGCAGATCTGCTCTTCTCTGCTACTATCAGGACAGAAAAGTATTTCTTCTTTTCTGTCCTGATTGCCTCATGGTAGGCCATATAATGGCTCTCCAAGACAAACCAGTTGGTAGGTGATTACTGCCACTTGTGCTCTGATTTCTTGCATGTGACCTTCATCTGCCAAAGCTTAACTAAAAGAAAACCAAGGAGTGCTTCAACTAGAGGTTATTAGGTGAGAACAAATTGATGCCAGGGTGTTCACTGCCATGACCAGAGCTCCATTATAGGCTTTCACCCCAGTAGTGCAGCCCCTGGTAGAGATCTTAATCAGACTTAAGGTGTCCAATAGAATGAGAAACTATTCCAAATCCAAGCCCCGTTTTACGTGTTATTCTACTACCCCCACAGTTGAAAATGCTGAGTCAGGGGCTCTAACATCAAGCAATATGGTGCAATGGTCTAAACAAATGACCAGATCTACTGAGATGTTACTAATCTCCAACCCTGCTAAGAAGCAGAGATCCATTGTGTGGCCCCTTAAATGCATGGCCATAAATATTTCTTGTCTGATGTCCGAGGCCCAGCTTCTCAGTGAGTTGCAGGAGCTCAACTCTCAATAAATCTGATGGATCATTGATCCAGGCATTGAAGTTCCCAAGAAGCAAAAGTCTCTGGAACTCCAAGCGCATGGCCAAAAGTCTCTCTTCTGCAGGAATTCTGTTCCCTCCATGGAGGATGGTAGAGAAGAACAATCCTATACTTCTGGTCACCAAATTGAGGGCTACCCATTCAAAGGATCTGGCTGTCTGAACAGGAGACACCATCCAGCCCAACTAAGCTCTAAACAGGAAGTTATACCACCACCCCTACCCACCAGTCTCAGGTGGTGCAGGACAGGGAACGCTGTGGGGACCACCTCATCAAGAACAGGCCCAGCTCGTTCTCCACCTAGGTTTCTGTGATGCACACCAGGTTAGCTCATGAATTCAGGATAACACCTTAATGATACTGTAGCTGTTTGTTCACAACTGGCCTAGCATTGCAAAGTAATATCCGAACTGGAAGAGCAGGATGGGTTCATGCACCCATATCCTCCTGATTAATACACTGCCTAGCAATTGGGATTAGGCAGGAACTCTCCCTGTGCCTCCCTCCTCCTCCACTTAGGCAAGCACTTCCTCACCCTCTCATACCCCCTTACAAATATTCCCCATTCCATTATCCCCGGCCCTCCTCACAAAATGGTAAAGGCTCGGCATCAGTGTGAAATGGAGGTGGTGATGGGTGATATACATGTCTTAAAGGATGGAGATTCCTTGGATTTCAACATAATGACAAATCTGACCCTGGCACATTCCTAAACATTAAATAGTCCCATCCAACCCCACCCAAAAAAAAAAAGTCTTTCCACAAAGGCCTCCTTAAACTCTTAAGAAGAAAGTATCCAGCAGTGATCTACTGAATCTATAGGTCAAGTCGTCAGTCAGCAAAGGAGAAGGAATAAGTCAATGCTCAAGCTGTGGAACCAAAAGCATGTGTGCTAGTGAACAGTCAGTAGCTGACAACCTCCCACAGGTCCCTCACTGATATCTTTCAGATCAAGAAACAAATAGTTTGATACCTTTTATTGGACCAACATAGATGTAACAAAGGAAAACAGTGCTTAAGCTTTTGGAACAACCAAGTCCTTCCTTGGAAGCTTATGCCAGTTGTGTGGAAAATCGCATACTATTAACACCTATATCATAATATTAATAGTGTTTATATTAAGCTTAAGCACAGTTTTCCTTTGTTACATCTATGCTGGTCCAATGAAAGATATCAAACAATTTGTTTCTGTATCAGTTCTTACAAGGACCAATATGGCATCTAACTAATTATGTGTGATATCTTTCAAGAATCCTATGGACATGGACAGTGCCAGAGGACTAGAGACATTCAATGTTATTCTCCTATTCAAGAAAAGAGAGAAATCAGATCTGGGTAACAAGAGACTTGTAAGCCTTACTTCAATGCTTGGCAAAGTGCTCGAGTCAATCCTAAAAGATGTGGCTGAGCACATGGAAGAGAACGGGATATTCTCTAGCCCACAACTTGGTTCCACACAGCCAGCATTGTTGCCTGCATTGAGGAGATAACTTGGAAGGTGGATAGTAATTTTGTCATGAATGCAGTCTACCTGTATGTAAGCTGACTCCAGATGTCAGTTATTATAGGACCCTCCCTCCAAATGCGGGGTCTAGCCAGGGTTCTTACAAGCCTTAGTGGGACCACAGGTCAATTAACATGCTCATGCAAAAGCAAATTTATTGGAACGCAGTTTTAACAAATTCATTACTTTTTCCCCCAATTGTTTAACCAGGAGTGGCACACTAAGCTGAAAGCTTGTTTACATGTGTGACCTAGGGGCACAGGGAAGTTGAGTGACTTGCTCAGGGTCACACACTATGCAAGTGGGGGCTGTGGGATTATGCATACTGAAGATCTGCAGTCAATAAAAATAATAAAAAAAACTGATTTTCTTCGGAATATAAAGAGAACATCCCTTGTTCCTTCTGACAGCGTAAAACTGTGCACTGCATGGGCTCACATGATGAACTTCCTGCGTCAGTGTACCAAGTGACCAATCTTTTTCACAATAGATGCAGAAATAGCTGGTGGTAGTAGATGGGTACGCCTCCAAGTGGTGAAGTGTACTAAGTGACATCCCTCAGTAACTGGTGCTGGAGCCACTTCTGTTTAACATTTTTATTAAATGGACACTGTCAACCCTTTTTGCATCATATTTATTTTTCCTTGAAAACCCACATTTTATTATTGTTTGCCTCCTGTGAAATTCATTGGCATTGGTGGTTGATATAGCTACTGCCTTTCTTAGAAGAATTGGAATGCATGCTAATAGTGTAGTTATACCCAACCTTTTTTTGGTTCAAATTCCTGATCTACTCTTATTGCATACTTCCTACACATTAGGAACACCCCCAAACAGTGCAACCACTCATGATGCAATAGTCTCCTCTTCTCTGAATGAATTGTGAGTGGCTAAACTGTGTTGGGGGTGTTTCTAGGTCCAGAAAAGATGCAGTGGGGGGTTGATCAATGACTGTAAACAACAAGTTTTTGTGTGGTAACACCAGTATGGTTGTAAGTCTGTTTTTCTCTTTTAAAAAGAGGAAAGGAATTGGAATCTAACTAACAGCTACATCAGCAATCTCTACAGAATGTCAACAATCATAACGTGTTTTTTAAACCGAGGGCACTTTGAGGCCTTAGGGAGTTGACAGCGTCCCTTTAATGATCTGGAAGCTGAGGTCTTCAGCAGACTGTTTAAACTTCTGATGACTGAAATGGCCAGGCTGGTGGACTTCCTTGAGGACAGGGACAAACTTCAGGAGGAGGATCTAAACAAGTTCACTGGTCAGAGTCCTTGAGCATCAAGTTCAGTGTATCCAAATGCAAGGTGCCACAGAGGCAGAACCTACACACTGGTTGGAGCACCTGTTGCTGCAGTGGAGGAGGAAAAGGACCTGGAGGTCATAATAGACAAAGGGCTGAAGCATGGCAAACAGCATGCCACTGCTGTTGCATCCGCATAATGCTGGGGTGCATGACAAAGGGGTTGACCAGCAAAGCAGGTAAAGTAATTTTGCCAAAGTCCCTGGCCTTGCCCCATCTGGTGGGCTGTGTGTGTTTCTAGGCTCCTCAGTACAAAAAAAATTGAGCAGTCAAGAGAGTGCAGTCCAGGGCCACCAAAATGATCAGGGGTAAGGGGGACAAAAGCAATGAGGAGAGATAGTAGAGGCCATTAAAATGTTCACTCTGGAGAAAAGAAGGCTGAGACGGAACATGATGACATGCATATCTGGAGCTACCTCATGGGACCGCTGATGTATACCACGGAAGTGATACCTCTTGTGTGCCTATTGTAGGTAAAACATGCACGGTGTTATGTAAATGGATTATCTTTTTGCAGTTTTTCTTTCTTATTCACTTTATTACTGATGCTAAGCTAAGCCTTTTACTTGTATGGTTAATGAGATAGTGCCACTATTTGATGTACTGCTCACAGGGAACCAGTTCATGTGAAAAGCAAGGGTTGTGGCCACTATGAAAATAACATAGCCACTGTGCAGATAACATTATTTCAACTCTTACTTGCACAGTAGCTGTATCTTCAGTGAAAATAACAGCTTTTATGCCCTAAATGTATTTTGTATGTGATTTATGTATTTTGAGAAACTCAAGTAATATTGCCTTGCATGATTTGTCCCTATGTTGTGTCTGGGTCGTGCCTGTAAATGGGCCCTGTGGCCCAGTGAACCCACCTGGCAATCAAATCAATAACTCTAAAATGGTGGAAACAGTATAGATCATCAAGGTAAACCTGTCAATTTCTGCTTACCAATGGAATCCACACTAACAGGTGGCCTACTTAAAGGGGAACTCTCAGCTTTGCTGCATTATTTATTTTTTTATTTATTTGTTTGTTTATTTGAGTTTTAATAATGCTGCAGGACCTAGGCATCCCATTTAAGCAAACCAGCTAAAAATAATTTTTGTAACCACTTAGTTGTCTTTACTATTCTATTTTATATGTTCATGCTGCTGAACTAAAACTGAGTTAGTGCAATCAATACAGGCAGAATAAGTGCAAAAATGTGCTGTTTTACATTGATTACATTATAACAGAAGTGCTGGCCCATAGACGTCCCCCACAGCTTAGGCCATCATTTGTGTCATCAGAGAGATGATTGCTGTGATTGTTTTAGAATATGTAGATTGGTGCTTGTCTCACTTAGTAACTGAATCTCGTTGGGGTAAAAGACACTGTTGCAGTACCAGGGCTAATTTTAAATAGGATTCTTGTCATAGCAACTGAGCTATTTTATATAGGATTTTTATTAGCCTACCCCAACTGGTTGTCAATTAATTCTGAGGATGGAGTTTTTACCTTGGGGGTTGTTTGGGTTGCCTGCTTTGTCCTACTTGATTATGGATGTGTTTGTGTAAATGGGTCCACCTTTGACGGGATTTATATAAAACCGATTGGGGGACACCTTTGTGTCCCCCCCCTTTTTCCCCTTTTTTTCGGGTAACACAATAAAGCTGGCTCCCCATCTAATTGGTCAGCCTCTAATCTCAATTATGTGTAAATTATTAGTCCTATCACTTCCCACTTCATCGAAATCTGGAAATAAGACAGATTACAGGCCAAGGTTTAGTCTTTTATTTAGGGAGTCTTTTCTTGACACAAGGTGAATGAATGGTCAGATTAAGAATTTTAATATTGCTAAGTCTTTTTCCGTCAAGTGATATCCACTTGAATCTGGAGCCATGTCAAGAAACATTTTACACAGCAGATATTATAAGAGGAAGTGGAATTAGTGTTACCCATTTTTATGGCAGAAGCATGTTCACAAAGTTTGATGCCATAAGGGCATGGGTTTTAGAGTACAGGCCTGATATATTTTCTTATAACTAAGACCTGGCTTAGTAGAAAAATATCAGATGTTGACATCCACATTCCTGGATATCAGTTATGGAGGCATGATCATACAAAAAAGAAGAGGAGGGTTATGGCCTATGGTTCACTGGCTCTGGAAATTAAACATATTCTGCCCAGTTCTAGAAGCACCTCTATGCATGTCGCAAGTTACGACTTGCGGGGTTCAGTTGGGCCAAGGATCCTGCACCATATTCTGTAAGGGGTAGGGCCCCCACGGCTAAGTCCTGTGACTTGTGCCAATCACACAGGTACACCAAACAGAGGGCATGGCATACCTGAATGGTTGGCTGTATGCCTTCGGCATGCACACAGGAGTGGCCCAAGTGCCAGCCCCAGTCCCCATATCTGGAAAACCCCTCAGGGCTATGTGACCCCCTGCTCCCGATCCCCCAATAATGATTATAAAATGCCCCTCAGGGCTATTGGACCCTCCCGACTCCTGATCCCCATAATTTATTAGTAACAGCCCCAAAGGGCTGATTGCGCACCCCCATGCCCTGACCCCCAATCCCCAAACCCAAGTCCTGTGGTATTACAGACTGTAGTAGAATGTAAATTTATGTTATCCCTGGTAGTCTAGTGGCCCCCCACCCAGCAGTGCTAGACCACCCCACTCCGCCCCACCCATCCCCAGCCGACGACTGGCACAGCCCACCTCTCACCACCATAGCCAGCCGCCAACTGAGCTCCATCTGAGTGCGTACTACTGTACATAGTATCACTTCAATGAATGACAGCTCATTCATTGAGCACATACTATGTAGAGTAGTATGTGCTCATATGGAGCCCAATTAGCAGCTGGCTGTGGTGTGAGTGATGAGGGATGTGAATAGGTGTGTGAAAGGGTGGTCTGGCACTGCCGGGTGGGGGATGGGGTCACAAGACTACCAGGGATAATGTGAATTTACATTATACTACAGTCTGTAATACCGCAGGACTTGGGTTCAGGGATCGGGGTTCAGGGCTTGGAGGGTGTGATCAGCCCTGCAGGGCTATTACTAATACAGTATGGGGATCAGGACTTGGGGTGGGCTGATAGCCCTGAGGGACTTTTCTTTACTCAGTATTGGGGTACTCGGGGAAGGGGATCCTATAGCCCTGAGGGCTTTCTTACACAGTATTGGGGAACTCGAGGTCTGATAGACCTGAGGGCTTTTAATCTTTATTGGGGATTGGGGGCAAGTGGTCACATAGCCTGAGGGACTAGTATGATAGTTTTGGGAAACTAGGGTGGGGGATTGATAGCCCTTGGGGCTTATTCTACTGACTGGGGGTTGCATATACTGGGGGATAAGGGCTGGCGGCACAGTGGAGCAACCCCCAGTGGATGCAAAGTACACTTACACCACTATTAGCTTGTGTAACTGTTCTTTGATGGATGTCATCCGGGGCTTGTTTTAGAATAGCAATATCGGGGACTTGGAGGCTGCCCTTCCAGAATTGGGCACAGCTGCTGCCATAAACCCCCTAGTGCCATGTCTCAGGGGGTTTATGGCATAACTGGTGGCGTAAGTCCACTTTGGCGCAAGCAGCCTGCGACACTTTGCAGAATACCAAATGTTGCATCTACTGGCGTAAACTGCTACTCGCACCATTTTTTTGGTGTGTCAGTTTACGCCAAGCGTAACCCTTTAAGAATCGTGCCCATTGATTGTAACATAATCACACCAGGCATAGAAAGCTTAGCACTGGAAATAAAAATCCTGTATTGTAAACCCATTATATTAATGAGTTGTTATCTCCCTCAAAGGAGATGATCTAAATGTTTTAGTACTTCAGAATTTCTTGTTTCCTTTTAGGTCTAGTCATGAGTTTGGCATATTAGGGGGCTTAAATGTGGATTGGGGGTCTGTACCTTCTATGGATAAATGACTAGAACTGTCATCAAGCTTAGGGTTATTCCAATTCATTAAATACCCCACCAGACTGAAGCCTTCGGAACCAAGCCTTTCTACTCTTTTAGATTTAATATTTACTTTGGCCCCAGATAATTACTCACTGTATGGCGTTTTGCCAGACACTTTCAGCGATCACCAAGTTACCTTTTGCATAAGCCATAAAGACAAAATCCCTTGCTTATCCCGAGTTAAAAGTTACAGAACACTAAAATCTTTTGATTACAGAAGTTTTATGATAGATCTAGAAACCAGAAACTAAGACAGATTGGCACTAATCCCTGAAGTAGATAATGCTTGGCATTATTTCCAAAGCAAATTTTTGTCTGTATGTAATAAACATGTTCCAATTCAACATAAAATAGTTAAATACAACAATTCCCTTTGGTATACAAAGGATTGAAAACATATCATAAGGCGAGGGATATGGCATGGAAACAAGCTAAAGATAATAAAAATGAGAAATCATATTGCGATAACTACCACTGTGCCCCGAACCTTTATACCAAAAAAATAAGGAAGGCAAAGGCAGATTGTTTTTTATCAAATTTTAAATTGGAAATTACAAATATGATTAAGAAATTACAGGGCAACAAACCCCTTGAACTGCCAGGCAATTTCTTGGTTAATGTCTTCCACTCTGTCTCTGAGGAGGTGGATGACATGTTTAATGATAAGTATATTAACATGGGAGCCCCTGTAGAGGGTAACTTAACTTCCCCTTTCTAGGGCTGCAGTGGACATAGCCCTGCAGACCTCTTGCTATGAGAAAAGGACTCCTGCATTCTTTGCGACCAAACATGTTGGAGTTCCAACACAGTCACCTTTGCATCTGTGAAGCACTCTGCACAACACTATTTTACTGTCGGCGGTCAATTTATTTTTAATTATACATATGCCCCCCACCCAATCCTCCCTCTCAGCACCCCCTCCCAGAAACATAATAGTGACACTGGGGGGTGCCCAATCACCCAGTGCAGGAATCCTCGTTCCCTCCCTCCCCACTACTGCACATGTGCCGTTGTGCTTTTTTTTTAAATATATTTTTATAGTTTCCCCCCACCTGACCCTCACTATCAGCACCCACCACCCTACTCCCCCCAGAAACGTAACAGCAGTAATGGGGGGTCCCAATCCCCCAGTGCAGGAATCCTCATCCTCCTCATGTCCACTACCGTGCATGCACGGTTATTTGGGTTTTATTTTTTTTATACTTTCCTCCCCCCACCTGACCCTCCCTCTCAGCACCCACCACCCCACTCTCCCCCAGAAATGTAACAGTGGTACTGGGGGGGGTGTCTAATCCCCCAGTGCAGGAATCCTGTGTTTTTGTTTTAATCCTGTAAAAAAAAAGAAAAAGGCCATCAATGTCTTTTGTGGCTGTTGCACTCCCCCCTCCCACAACCCTTCCACTCAGCACCCACCACCTGCACCCCCCCAAGCATTTACTTACCTATCGGGGTCCAACACCATAATCCTCTGTAACTGCAGATGTGTCTGAAATCTTCAAAGCCGGACACTGCGACCTGAAGAAACAGGCATGTGAGTTCAATGTACTTCAATGGTGTTTTGAATTTACTGGCATAACTTGTTTTTCTTTTGTCAACACCTTTCTGTGTTTCCTTTCTGTGAACTGAACTGTGGCATGAAATCTGAGACACCTTCCATTGCTTGTTTACAGTGCTGAGAAAGGTTGTTTGTTGCTGCACATTCTTATTCATTTCACTGTGTGACTTAAATTACAGTTACCTGTACGGAAACAAGCGAACTGCGATCACAAATAGAGGTCTGCTGCTGTCAGTTATGAGGGTAGCATGTCAGACTGATGTCTTTTAACAAAAGTTATTTGGTGCTGTGTCTATGGTGATCAGTACTGTAACTTGGTTGTTTTCTGTGGTGACCACATCCATTGGATTTATGTGTATATTGTGATTCAAAAGCTGAATAAAGCTTTAGTTCTGTGTTTAATCTGAATTAATATCAATATTTCCATGTTTATTAACAATTTTTTGACTTTGGTCTGTTTAACTGTGCAGGATTTGGGGCCAGCCCAGTGGCACTGAGTGTTGAGAAACTGGATGCCATCCTTCGCGCCATGCAAGTGACATGGATTCGGGTACCAGCTTGGGCTGCCGGGGTTGGCTGGGGGGAGCATCTGGCAGGCAGCTCTCCTCCTCGAGGAGGGACATGGGGTTTTCCCGGCATTTGGCCACCACTCAGTGGAGGCTAGGTGGCAGTGCCATGCCACAGGGGGATCCTGGCAATAGGCCAGGAGTGTGTAAGAAGCTGTCACCAGAGCCACGGTGCTCATATGCGCCTCCACACACATGGGCAACTGCATTCTGGGGCCTCAGGTAATGGGGAGAAAAGAAGTAGGAATAATTGGGGACCATGGCTGAATGAAGCCCCCAGGCCAGCTCCGGTGATTCACTAGGGCACAAGAGGGAGGAAGGGTGCCTCGAATGACCGCTGAGTCCAGTACAGTTGGCTGACAGAGGACCACCACGGAGGATAAACAATGGATGGGAAAAAAAACTGTACAGGATTTGTATTATTCTGGCAATATGGCTGAACTGCTCCAAGTACATTTCATTTATTTGTATTTCTTTAAAACACTTCTATTGTCCAACAGTTACAGTACTTGCTTTCTTGTTTCATTTTCTATGTATTATGCTAATGAATTTTGTGATTCATATGAGGGCACTTGTTGATGTGACTTCGGTACTGCCAGTGTGTCTCTCAGACTTTTTTTTATATTTTTTTATAATTTTCCCCACCAACCCTCCCTCTCAGCACCCCCAGAAATGTAACAGTGGCACTGTGGGTGCCCAATCGTCCAGTACAGGAATCCTCACCCCATCCACTACCAGGCATGCGCGTTATTTTTTTGTCTTTTTTTTTTATACACTTTCCTCCCCACCAGAGCCTCCCTCTCAGTACCCACCACCCCACCCCCACCCCCGAAATGTAACCGTGACACTTGGGGTGCCCAATCCTCCATTGCAGGAATCCTCATTTTGTTTTTTTCTAGCCTGTAAAAAAATTAAGTCCATCGATGTCTTTTGTGGCTGTTGCACTCCACTCCCACCTGACCCTCCCACTCAGCACCCACCACTCCTCACCCCCCCAAGCCCTTACTTACCTATCGGAGGTCCAACACCATAATCCTCTCTGGACTGCAGACACGTCTTCACTTTCAAAGCGAGACTGCGAACTGAAGAAACAGGTATGCGGGTTCAATGTATTTCAGTGGTGTTTTGAATTTACTGGCATAACTTGTTTTTCTTTTGCTTACACCTTTCTGTGAGCTGAACTGTGGCATGGAATTTGAGACACATTCCATTGCTTGTTTACAGTGCTGAGAAAGGTTGTTTGTTGCTGCACATTCTTATTCATTTCATTGTGTGATTTAAGTTACAGTTACCTGTATGGAAACAAGCGAACTGCGATCACAAATAGAGGTCTGCTGCTGTCAGTTATGAGGGTAGCTTGTTAGACTGATGTCTTTAATAAAAGCTATTTGGTGCTGTGTCTACGGAGATCAGTACTGTAACTTGGTTGTTTACTGTGGTGACCACGTCCATTGGATTTATGTGCATATTATATTATAGAAGTTCAATAAAGTTTGGTTCTGTGTTTAATCTGAATTAATTTCAGTATTTCCATACTTTTGACTTTGGTCTGTTTAACTGTGCAGGATTTGTATTATTCTGGCAATATGGCTGAACTGCTCTGAGTACATTTTGTTTATTTGTATTTCTTCAGAACACTTCTATTGTCAACAGTTACAGTACTTGCTTTCTTGTTTCATTTCCTTTGTAGTGGTCTAATGAATTTTGATTCATGTGAGGGCACTTGTTGATGTAACTTAGGTACTGGTAATATATCTCTCAGACTGGTTATTTGGTAGAAGAATACACACACTTTTTTATGAAATGTGGGATTTTTTGTTTTCTAGTATTGAACTTGTTTTATTAATTCATCACCTAACTGCTTGGAACTCCCCCACACCATCTCCATGAAACACCCTCAAAATACAACAGCCACATACTATCTCACTGGGACAGGATGATTCAGGGGTTAATTTCAAAAGATTTACTACAGAATGTCTCTGGACTCGAGGAAGTGAGGTACAGTACAGTACAGTATATCAACCCGCATCAGTCAGGTACACACTCGGAGTGCACTGCTTCTGTGTTATAGTTGCAGCAGCATCAATTCCTCTTTATGGGGTGTTCCTCCATGTGTCTAATTTTTAAGGCTGCAGTGGGCATAGCCCTGCAGACCTCTTGCTATAAAAAATGACTCAGCACATTCCTTCCAATTGAACAACATGCTGGACATACAGCACAGTTGCTTCCATGTCTGTGGTGTCCCTGGAGCACTCCACTCCTTGTCTTATGTGGCACTGCACTATTTTTTCTGTAAACCTTGGCGGCATCCTGATCGCACCACATGGGGATTGTGCACCCCCAGTGTCACTCTTATGTTTCTGGGAGAGGGTGGCGGGTGCTTAGAGGGAGGGTCGGGTGGGGGGAATCTATAATTTAAAGAAAAAAATTGTCGGTCACGGCACACCCGCCATTTCCAACATGGTCACCACAGTCTACTGTGCATGCACTAGAAGTCGTGCATGGTGGTGGTGCATAGCGGCCATGTTGGACATAGCAGGAGTGCTGTGTTCTAATATTTTCTTTTAAGTCTCACCCAGAAACATAAAAGTGACACTGGGGTGCCAATCCTCAGTGTCACAATTACAAAGCCCACAAGTTTTTTTTTCATTTTCTCCCACCCGACCTTCCCTCTTAGCACCCACCACTACACACTCCCTTCCCCGGAAACATAAGAGTGACACTGGGGGTGCTAATCCCCCAGTGTCATGATCAGGATGCCCTGAGTCTTTTTTTCCCCATATTTTCTCCACCTGACCCTCCCTCTCAGCACCCATCAACCCAACCCCCCCCCAGAAACATAAGAGTGACACTAGGGATGCCCAATCCTCCAGTGTTTGGATAAGGATTTTAATCCCCCCACTCGACCCTCCCTCTCAGCACCCACCACCCCACTGCCCCCCAAGAAACATAGTAGTGACACTGGGGGTGCCCAATCCCCCAGTGCAGAAATCCTTGGTCTTTTTTATTTTTTTGTACCTGCAAAAAGAAAACCATCCATCGATGTCTTTTGTGCCCAAGACTCCCCCCACCTGACCTTCCTGCTCAGCCCCGACCACCCAACCCATCCCCAAGCCCTTACTTACCGATCTGAGGTGCAGCGCTGTAATCCTCTCTGGACCACAGACACGTCTTCACTCTTCAATGCCGGACTGCGAACTGAGGAAATCAGGTATGCAGTTCAATGTATTTCAATGGGGTTTTGAACTTAGTAGCATAACTTAACCAGTCTTCAATATTTTTGGCCCTACATTGTCAACATACCTCTTTTGGGATACCACCTCATGAACAGTGCAAGTGACATTAGGCAAATCTGTCCCAAAAGGTGATTTTGATGTCGCTGCTGCAATCACCTTTCAGGCAGGAGTCGAACATTTTCTCCACTATTGTTCATGAGGTGGGGTCATAAGATGGCTATGTTAAAAATTGGGAAAAAAATATTAATAAACAACAAAGTTGTGAGCCTACAATGAATTTTGCAAAGGCTTGTAACTTTGGTAATTTTCAATATTTTTACTCCAAATTTTCAACATAGCCATATCTTTATATCACCTTATGAATGTGATAGCTGTCAATTTTCAAATCCCGGGCAAAAATTTTTTTACATCCCGAAAGATGATTTTGCAGACCCTGCACAAAATCACCTTTCGGGCAAGAGTTGAAAATTTTCTCTGCCATTGTTCATGAGGTGGGATCATAAAAAGGCTATGTTCTAAATTTGGTGTAAAAATAATAAAAAACAATAATGTTATGAACCTATGTTGAATTTTGTGAACACATGCTAGTAACTTTGGTAATTTTCAATATTTTTAACCCAAATTTACAAAATAGCCATATCTTTACAGCACCGCATAAATGTGACAGCTGTCATATTTCAAATCCTAGTCGAAATGTTTTTTATATCCTGAAGAGTGATTTTGCAGTCCCTGCGCTAAATCACCTTGCAGGCAGGAGTGGAAAATGTTCTCTGCCATTGTTCATGAGGTGGAGTCATAGGAAGACTGTGTTCAAAATTTGGTGTAAAAAATATTTTAAAACAGAAATGTTAAGAGGCTATGCTGAATTTTACAAATGCAGGCTCATAAGTTTGGTAATATTCAATGGGGTCTATTCTCAAAAGGATATGAGAAACACAACATACTTGCATTCAAGGAGCATGACGCAAATGGCAACTTGAACTAAAAGTTGTGACATCCGCAATTCTCAACAGCGATATGCAACACCGTGTAACAGCACTATGCCAAAGTTGACTTATACCGCGCTGAGATGCGCAATGGCATAATGCTACTTATGTCATAAAAAAGCAGCAGTATCCCCTTTTTTGGGATTCTAGAAGCTAGGAAAAGCCAAAATGCACCATTCCAAAAGACGCAAGTTACACCAAGGGGGAGCAGGTGTAAGTGCACCAGAGTATACAAGGAGGCCCAGTGAGAGAGAAAATATCAGAGCCACTTTGGAGCAAGCAGTGTGCACACACATTTTGCCAAGAGTGACAGCATGATAGCAGCACTGGCAGCCTTACTGTGCATAATGCTAGTGGCAGAGAGGTGGAGTGATGGCAGAAATAAAGGGAACAGGCAGCAACCAGTGCAGCATATACCAGCCAGGCCCCACTTGCCATGTGTACCGAGATAGGAAGTCATACCAAGATCTAAAGGATGAGCAGTGCATAGCCCACTAACACCTGACCAAGGCCACCATAGTTGAGATATGTGATGAGTTGTGGGATGAACTACAAAGTGCCACTCGTAGGGGGCATGTCGTACCTGTGGAGGTGAAGTTGAGTGCAGCATTGTGCTTCCTAGTCACTGGGACATTCCAAACCACTACTGGTGACACTGTGGGGATATCACATATCACTGTCCAGGTGCCTCAGGCAGGTCCTGGATGCACTGCTGCACCAGGTGACAGGTACATCATGTTCCCACAGGAGGCAACGCAGCAGTAGGTGGAAAAGCAGGCTTTCTATGATTTGGCACAGTTCCCCCATGTGCTGGGTGCTATTGACTGTACACACATGGCCATCAGGGCACCACCAGGTGAGGGAAGGTGTATGTCAACCAAAAGGGCTTCCACTCCATGAATATGCAAGTGGTCTGTGACAGACAGTGCTGTATACTGGATGTGGTAGCCCGGTACCTTCGTTCTTGCCATGACTCATACATCCTCTGCAACTGTGGCCTATTGAGGCATTTTAGAGGGGAGACATGACAGGTGGATGACTCATAGGTAGGTATCACTGGCACATAAAGGTGCACACCAACCTCTGCAGATGCAACAAGTAGTTGTGGGTTACATGTGGCATACATACATTCATGATGTGTCATGTCCACCCCACAGGTAACAGTGGATATCCACAGCTGCCATGGGTCATGACACCACTACGGCCCTCACATAATGAGGCTGAGGTGAGGTATAATGAGGCCCATGCAGCCACCAGGGCTGTGATAGAAAGAACATTTAGTGTCCTGAAGTCACAATTCTGGTGTCTGGACTGCTCTGGAGGAGCTCTTCAATACAGCCCTGAGATGGTCTGCAAGATCTTCATAGCATGCTGCATGCTACACAATCTGGCACTGAGAAACCATGTGCCACTACCAGACCTGGATGAGGAAGAGGATGAGGGGGATGACAATGAAGACTAAATGGGTGCACACACAGGACAGCCACAGGGCCATGCCATGGTGTGCCAGGAGGGGCAAAGTGCCAGACGGAAGCTAATGCAACACCACTTCACCTGAGGGACACCATCACCCAACAGGTGGCACTGGCAGCACTAGGCAATGCACCAACAGACAACATCCCACACTACAGACATGCTTCCCCATGCTATCCACCCAACAAGGTGGCACTACACAGCAGACAGTGGCCCTGTCCAGTGGGTTGTACCCGGTGGTCATAACAATCTGCAGATGTGTGAATGAACATGTCAGGGTGTCAACACATCTAATGCTGTGGGCAGGGGTAATGCAAGGGGTAAACAGGTGCTGGACCTGCGAGAATCATGCAGAGGTGTCACACAAGGACATATATGTGTTGTGGCACATGATCTACTGACTCACAGGCCTATAACATGTGTGACACAGGCTGCATCATGGTCTACAGAACAAAGGGGGCCATAGATCATGCAATCCTAACCCCCCCAACACAGTGCCACACATTACAACGCAATCTGCATGTGCTGTCACATATGCATAGTGCAACTGAAACCACCCGCATATGCAATCTGCGTGTGCAATGCGCCACACGTGTCTTGCATTGGAATATTACTGCATGTGTGGTTTATAGCATCATGCATGTGGCACATGTGGAAACACGTGCAGACATGACCACACAATGCCACATTTCCCCTGATCCACAACACAGCATAACGCCCGATTACTGTAGGGCCTGTGGCATGCATCCAGGCAGGAAAATGACAGGTCTTAGTGGAAGGGCTCCCAACTTTACACCAGAGGAGACAGCCCAACTTGTCAACCTTGTGGAGCAGTGGAGGAGGACACTGCTGCCACCAGGGTGCAGGAGGCACACTCCCACAACAAAGGACTCCATCAGGAGGCAGATAGGGGCACGCCTGAAGTGTATCTCTGGAGTAAGATGCACATCCCACCAGCTGAAGCACTGGTGGCAGGTTCTAACAAGGCGTGACCCCAGTATCCTGCACAGACTGCTGGACATGGCATCCATCTGTGATGTGGCCATGAGGACTGGCCAGAGTCCTGCAGAAGGTAGGTTGAACAACCATAGTGGTGTTCTGGGTATTGTACCAGGTAACTGTTGCATGTCTTTGTGACTGTGACACTGACACATGTGTACCCATCATGTCTTCATAGGATGGAACCGTGCCATGCAGGGAGTGCAAGCAAGTGGAGATGGGTGCCAGGAGGACAATACAGTGCATCATGTGGCAAAATGGGTCCAGGAGGGGCAAGATAAGTGCAATACACATAATACCCTGCATGTTATTGCATAGGGTCAACAGGTACACATGGATGCCACACATCCGAGGGGGGGTACCATGGCCATTGGGTGATGGGTGGGGGGTGTCACACTTTGACCACTGATTCTCATCCATGTATCAAATGTTTTTTTGTATTACATATAATTTATGTAAGGGAAGGGTAGTCAGAAGACCCACAGTCTTGCTGAGCTGACACATCCAAAAAACCCCAGGGATAAGTTCAAAGAACAGGACACAGCTAAATCTGCAGCTATTTAAAATGCAATTTCTTTGTTAAATTTTCCATGAAGGCAGGAACCAAAGTATCCACTTTATAATGCCCTCAGGGAGATCCTTTGACTTGCAATAGTTGCCAGGAAGAGCCTGTGTTGGGAGGGGTGTCTCAGGGAGCCCTTGAATTACAGCAGAAATACCTTTGATGTGTAGATAATAAGGATCCAGATGAATTTGGAAGGTCCAATACACATTCCCAGGATGCTTTGGAAGGACATCACAGAAACTGTTTATCTGTGTGTGTGTGTGGCAGAACAAAAACCAGTTCTGACCAGTTAACCTGAGGAGAAGAAATCGAGTATGTCACTTATTTTTTTTAAATCTTGTTGGGACATCCTGTGCTGTAAAATATAACTTTTAATACTCCAAGGCGGAGTCTAATGACCTCAGAGAGGAGGCCGGCTCAGGACTGCTTTTATCTAACTGAGCAAGCCTTAGAGAGACACATTTTATTTTATTTCTGACTGAGAGAAGAAGGACAACATCAGCACTGTGAGAGATAAGTATTATGTGGATAAGAGAGCTTAGTTTTTACTTTAAAAACCTGTTTTGTTTTTAAGATTGCATATGTTTGGGATATTTGTTCTGTATTTATTGTTCTGTTTTGATATTTTAAAGTAAAGATATAATTTACAATGGAAACTGCCTGGAGTGCCTTGACATTTCTTTTTATTTAAGTGGAGCTTTTAAAGGTTACAGTTAACACTGTGTATGGGCTTACTGATATACCAAACTGGGAAATGGATAGAGTTCGCTAAAGTCTTGCATAGAGTTCTAAGGGTTCATTTGAAAGACCTGGTTGGGTGCCTGTAGGCAAAGATATCTGGCTCCCCAAAGACAGAATTATCTGAGCCTCATAATTGGGTACGCTAACAAGAGGTTATCGGTTTGAATCCCTCCAGAACTTGAGACTAAGTTGACTTGAACCCACAAAACAGACAAGAGGGTTACCTTATTCTGTTCACTGTCCACAAATCATACGCTCAGAGGTTGGCACTTTGGGAGTAGAGGGCTGACCGGCTGAGCAAGTTTGTGACAGATTGGTTGGCAGAAGTGGCATAAAAAGTTTGGTGGTATAAGCTTCATTGTCCAGTGTGTCAGCTTGAGACCATTTGGCTGACTTGAAAAAAAAAAAAAGAAAGGCAGTGTTTTATTTCAAAAGGAAACAGAAATGTATCCCTTGACTTACAGTTAAGTTCCCACCTATTTTATTTTTTTCTCTGAAGTGCCAGTCAGAATAGTATTAGTAGTGAGAGAAGAAGAAAATGGCTTCTGACTACAGCAGGCACACTGTAGATTTCTTAAAGCAGTTGTGCGGGGACAGGGGAGTCCCGTTTGGGGTGAAAGCCAGTAAGCAGAACCTCATAGAGGCCCTGATGGTAGCAGATACCCAGAGCAGCAAGTCACAGACCATGACTGAAAGGGACCAACCCTCAAGTCTGGAAGGGCTAGCAGCCAGTGAGGGGTTCCGAGCCGATGAGGCAGACAGCAGGGCCACTGTCAGTGAAGGGCCACAGCAGCAAGGACGTCACCAGTGTACTGAATCCGGAAGTTCTCAGGTTGAAACTTGAGTTGCGCAGGATGGAGCTGGAGTCCCTGGAGAGGAGAGAAAAGGGAACAGCGAGAGGCAGACAGTGAGGAGTGTGAGCACCAGCGAGAGGCAGAAGAGAAGTGAGAGCGAGAACACAGAGAGGCAGAGCGAGAACAGTGAGCTGCAGAAGAGAGAAGAGAGGAGCACCAGTGGCAACATGAACTGGAGAAGCAAAGACTCCAACCAGCGACACCAGGGCAGGTAAGTGGCTTGGGTTTAACTGAGACTGCAGGACTGGGTTACAAATTGAACTCTAAATTAATAGCCGAGTTTAAGGAAGGGGAGGATATGGACGCCTTTTTAAATTCTTTTGAAAAAGTTTGTATTTAGGCTAAAATTCCTAGAGAGTCCTGGAGCTTCCAGCTATCCCCGCTACTTACCGGAAAAGCTTGGGATGCAATGGGTCAAATAAACAAGACAGTGATGATTACAGCAAGTTAAAAGCTGGACTGTTAAAAAAGTTTGAATTAACTGCTGAATCATACAGAGCTAAATTTCGTAAGCTCAGGAGAAGCCCTGATATGAGCTATAAGGAGCTAGCCACAAAACAACGTCAGTTTTTAAAATGTTGGTGGGAAGGAATTGAGGCAACCTCTGTTGATAAAATTGAAAATGTGATTTTGTTAGAACAGTTTTATTGGGCATGCCCAGCAGAGTTAAAAACCTGGCTAGAGGACCGAGATCCAAAAACAGTTCAAAAGGCTGTTGAACTCTCAGACTGCTATGCCAAGAGCAGACCTGCTCTGAGAGTGAATGGGGTGAGAATGTGGCAGTGCAGAAAGGAAAAGCGGCGCCCAGACGCTGAAGCCCTCACTGCCTCCACGAAACCAGTTAGCCCAGGTTTCAAAGAAAGATTTCTCGGAAGTAAGAAATGTTTGTTGGTTATGTAAAGAAACTGGGCACATTGCCAGACAGTGTCCAAGAAGGGCAAGCAATAATACACAAAGTAGTACCAGAAAGGAAGTGGGTTAGTTGTGTGTCCCTGGAAGCATGCCAGTGAACATGAGGGAAAACATGCACCCAGTCATGGTAAATGTCATACAGATGCAGGGGTTAAGGGACACAGGGGCATCCCTGACATTGGAAAAGGGAGATGTGGTACAGCCTGGTCAGCTTATACCCAATAAATACGTAACTGCACAAGGGTTTACTGGTGAAGAGAAAACATTGCCACTCGCTAGAGTTCTTCTTGACTGGGGTGAAACAGGGGGAACTGTGCAACAGGTGGCTGTAGCCAACACATTAGCAGTGGATGTGATCTTGGGTAACAATCTCCAGCAGGGGGTGGTATGTGCAGTTACCCATAGCCAAGTGGCAAGGGAAAATAGTAGTTCCTTGAACCCCACAGAAACCAGTGTGAAAACCACTGAGAGGCTGGTTCCCCAGCCTGTTTCTCCAGATGGGGAGACTGATAAAAAGGGATAGAAATTTCCCCAGTAGCAAGTACCCACACAGCTACAGAGGGTTGCTCCAAAGAGGGAGGGGTAACCTCTTGTCAGAGGGTTGGGATTGACAGTGATCCTGAGGGCCCTGACACTAGTGCTAGGGACCCTAGTTTAGCAATGGAAGGGGACCTGTCCCATGTCTTGGGAAGATGTGAGGGGTTTGCAGCTGCTCAGAGAAGTGACCCTAGTTTAGAAAAGCTGAAGGCTTGGGCAGACTCGGACGGTGCACAGGGAGGTGATGGCAGACATAAGGTTTATTGGGAAAATGGACTTATGTATACACAGGCAGTACAGACAGAGGGAGGGATGCTAGGCAGGCAGCTTGTCGTTCCCCAGGGATATCGTGAGCAGTTGCTCAAGGTTGCCCATGATATTCCCTTGTCTGGTCATCTGGGAATCACGGCACAATGCAGTGGTTGGCCCAGAATTTCTACTGGCCTAACTTCACCCAGCAGGTGAAGGAGTATTGCAGGTCTTGTCACTGCTGCCAAGATATAGGGAAGGTGGGCAAGAAAACCCAAGCCGCCCTGATTCCATTGCCCGTAGTGGAGGAGCCATTCTAGAGGGTGGGGATGGATATTGTGGGTCCTTTAAATACCTCCAGCTCCTCTGGGAAAAGGTTCATCCTGACTGTGGTGGATTATGCCACCCGGTACCCCGAGGCAGTCGCGCTATCCTCACTGAGGACAGACAAAGTGGCCGATGTCTTACTTGCGATTTTCTTCCGTTTTTGGGTTTCTGCAGGAGGTAATCACTGATCGAGAGGGTTCCTTCATGTCGGACCTAATGAAATGTCTATGGAAGAAGTGTGGGATGGTGCAGAGATGCAAGACACCGTATCACCCACAAGCCAATGGGCTTGTGGAATGCGTCAATGTTATCCTAAAGTCAATGTTCCGGGCGTTTGATGAACAGCATGGGAGGGACTGGGAGAAATACCTTCCCCATCTGTTGTTCGCATACAGGGAGGTGCCCCAAGAGTCAACAGGATTTTTCTCCTTCAAACTCTTGTATGGACACCGGGTACGTGGGCCCCTAGACTTGATCTGGGAGGACTGGGAAGGCAAATATGCAACCCAAGGAACTCCCATTGTGGATTACATCCTAAGGTTTAGTGAAAGGCTGAAGGAGATTATAGGGACAGCCCAGAGCAACCTGGCAGCTGCCCAACAGAAACAAAAAGTATGGTACAACCACAGAGCCAGAGCTCACTCATACATGGTGGGTCAGGAAGTCATGGTCCTTATTCTGGTTCAGAAAGACAAGCTGCAAGCTGAGTGGGCAGGACCATACAAAGTGGTTAGGAAGGTAAATGACGTAAACTACATTGTGAAATTACCTGACCGTAGACAGGCAAAAAGGATGTACCATGTTAACATGATGAAGACATATGCAAATAGGGATGACATGGTGTTTGCAGTGTGTAGTCATGGGGAAGGGACGGACAAAGGAGACCCCCTTCTGGACTTGCTGGAGGAAAGTAGGTGAGAGTCCTCTGACGAGGAAGTAAATTTGTCTCCCCAGCTGAATCTGGACCAGAACCAGAAAGTGAGGGAGGTTTTGCAGACTTGCCCCTTGTTTGGCATGAACCTGGACTAACCCCTTAGTGATACGATGTGGAGACAGGGACACAGACGCCCATATGGCGGACAGCATATCAGGTGTCAGAGGCTGTCCAAAAGGACATTAGGAGGGAAGTGGAGGAGGTGCTGGATTTAGGGGTAATCCAGAGATCCCACAGTCCATGGGCCCCACCCGTAGTCCTTGTACCCAAGCCAGATGGCTCGACCCATCTCTGTGTGGACTATCGTGGACTGAATGCAGTCACGACATCTGATGCCCACCCGATGCCCTGGATGGATGAACTCCTGGACAAGTTGGGAGGGGCGACCTACCTTACAACCATTGACCTGACAAAGGGGTATTGGCAGGTAGAGTTGACGGACAGAGCTAGGGAGAGGTTGGCCTTCATCACTCCGATAGGCTTATTTGAGTTCAAAGTAATGCCTTTCAGAATGAAGAATGCCTTGGCCACTTTCCAAAGGTTGGTGAACCAGGTGTTAAATGGTGCTGAGAAGTACGCTGTGGTGTACCTGGATGATATTGCCATCTTCAGTACCATCTGGGAGGAACACCTTTCACACCTTAGGGAAGAGCTGGGCAGAATACAGAGGGCCAGGCTCGTTGTCAAATCCGAGAAGTGCCAGGTGGCCATGGGAGAAGTGGCATACCTCGGGCATGTGGTAGGCCAAGGACAGCTCCGTCCTGGCCAAATAAAGATAGAGTTGATCCAGGCGTGGCCCAGACCAGAAACTCAGAAGCAGGTCAGGAGCTTTCTAGGGACAGCAGAGTACTACAGAAAGTTTGTTCCTAATTACAGTTCCCTGGCTGCTCCCCTATCTGACCTGACAAAGAAAAAAAAATGCCAAAGAAAATCACATGGGGCCCAGCCTGTGAGGAAGCCTTTACCAAACTTGAAGGAGGCACTGTGCAGTGCTCCTGTTTTGACAAGTCCTGACTATAGCAAAACCTTTATAGTTCAGACGGATGCCTCAGACATGGGTATTGGGGCAGTACTAAACCAGACATCCAGCGAAGGGAAGGACCACCCCATTGACTATCTAAGAAAAAAATTGCTTCCCAGGGAGCAAGTGTACTCCACTGTGTAAAAGGAGTGTCTTGCCATAGTGTGGGCCCTAAAGAAGTTGGAGCCATACTTGTATGGGCAGTCTTTTGTGGTGCAGACTGACCACAACCCCCTGGTTTGGCTGACGCAGATGGGGAAAAACAATAGCAGACTCTCAGATGGAGTCTTGCTTTACAAGGGTATGATTTGAAAATCGTACATAGGGCTGGAGCCAAGAATCAGAACTCAGATGGTTTGTCCCATGTGTATGAGGAATTAACTGATTTGGGAAGCTCTTCTCATGTAGGGGATAGATCCCCCAAATTCAGTCTAGGTGGGGAGGAATTGTTACGCTTGGACCACTGATTCTGATCCATGTATCACATTTTTTTTGTATTACATATAATTTATGTAAGGAAAGGGCAGTCAGAAGACCCACAGTCTTACTGAACTGACACATTCAAAAAAAAACAGGGATAAGTTCAAAGAACAGGACACAGCTAAATCTGCAGCTATTTAAAATGCAATTTCTTTGTTAAATTTTCTTTGAAGGCAGGAACCAAAGTATCCACTTTATAATGCCCTCAGGGAGATCCTTTGACTTGCAATAGTTGCCAGGAAGAACTTGTGTTGGGAGGGGTGTCTCAGGAAGCCCTTGAATTACCTCAGAAAGACCTTTGATGTTTAGATAACAAGGATCCAGATGAATTTGGAAGGTCCAATACACATTCCCAGGATGCTTTGGAAGGACATTACAGAAACTGTTTATGTGTGAGTGTGTGGCAGAACAAAAACCAGTTCTGACCAGTTAACCTGAGGAGAAGAAATTGAGTATGTCACTTATCATTTTTTTTAAATCTTGTTGGGACATCCTGTGCTGTAAAATATAACTTTTAATACTCCAAGGCGGAGTCTAATGACCTCAGAGAGGAGGCCGGCTCAGGACTGCTTTTATCCAACTGAGCAAGCCTTAGAGAGACACATTTTATTTTATTTCTGATTGAGAGAAGAAGGACAACATCAGCACTGTGGAAGATAAGTATTATGTGGATAAGAGAGCTTAGTTTGTACTTTAAAAACCTGTTTTGTTTTTAAGATTGTATGTGTTTGGGATATTTGTTCTGTATTTATTGTTCTGTTTTGATATTTTAAAGTAAAGATGTATTTTACAACAGAAACTGCCTGGAGTGCCTTGACATTTCTTTTTATTTAAGTGAAGCTTTTAAAGGTTACAGTTAACACTGTGTATGGGCTTATTGTTATACCAAACTGGGAAATGGATAGAGTTCTCTAAAGTCTTACATAGAGTTCTAAGGGTTCATTTGAAAGACCTGGTTGGGTGCTTGTAGGCAAAGATATCTGGCCCCCTGAAGACAGAATTATCTGAGCCTGATAATTGGGTACGCTAACAAGAGGTTATCAGTTTGAATCACTCCAGAACTTGAGACTAAGGTGACTTGAACCCACAAAAGAGTTACCTTGTTCTGTTCATGTCCACAAATCATACACTCAGAGGTTGGCACTTTGGGAGTAGAGGGCTGACCGGCTGAGCAAGTTTGTGACAGGGGGCCTCACCTATATCCAGATGTTGTGCAGGCCTAGTGATGTGGCAGTTGGGAAGGCCAGGCATATGCTCGTCAGCTAGGTGGGGGCTGTTACCAATGTGAGGGGGACCCTGTACCCCTCTATGAGATATGCGTGGGAGCAAACCTCATGTCACACATAATATGTTGTTGGACACATGTGTGGTGGGGTGTGGCCATGGTGTGGGTGGATCAGGAGACATACCAATGTAGTGCCAGTGATGATGGCCACAGCTTGTAGTGGAATACACCAGGGTCTACCTATGTCACCTGGTGACCCGACAGTAATAGGTGGACATATTGTGTGGTGCACATATGACGTGTGTGCACATGTGGGGGACTGTGTCCAGGAAGGGTTGTTGAATGTACAGTGGGGCATTGCATGATGGTGTGGCAGCACATCCACATTGGGAGGGACATTGTAGCCTGGAATGGCCAGCTAGTGGATGTGGGATGGTCCACATTGCTTGCCCCATGCTACCCCTTGGCACTGTCGCATGGGTCAGTGCCTGTACGTGGCACTGACATGAGTTTCATCTCCATGTTACAGGTGCCGCTGCATGTGGTGTATCAAGGAGGGACACCCCACACCACAGTGTGCTACTGAGGGTGATGAGGGGCCAGAAGGAGAGGGACACACGTGTGTACCAGGAAAGATCGAGACAATGTGCACAGCGGGCCCGTCCAGTGGAGATGAACAATAGTGATAGTGACAGTGACAGTGGGTAACAAGGCCATGCCACATCTGCAGAAACTGCAGGCATTGGGGACATGAGTCAGCCACAGAGAGATATTGATGAACGGGGCCAGTGGACAACCAGGATGTTACCACACTGGACATTGTGGGCACGGCAGACCTGGATGCAGGTGAGGGGGCTGTCATGGAGGAGGCAGGTCAGAGTCCCGGACACCCCACACTGGACATTGTGAACATGGAAGACCTGGATGCAGGTGAGGGGGCTGCCATGGAGGAGGCAGGTCAGAGTCCCGGACACCCCACACTGGACATTGTGAACATGGCAGACCTGGATGCAGGTGAGGGGGCTGCCATGGAGGAGGCAGGTCAGACTCTCAGACACCCCACGCTGGACATTGTGAACATGGCAGACCTGGATGCAGGTGAGGGGGCTGCCATGGAGGAGGCAGGTCAGAGTTTGGGACACTGGCTGCAGGAGAGGGATGTAGACCAGGATGAGGGTGAGAAGTTGGCTGCAGTGGAGGTGGCCAACATTCCTGTTGTGCGGCCATAGGACGAGGCAGATGTCCAGGAAGATGGTGTGGTGGCCACTGGGAATGTAGACAATAGGCCTGAACAGCAGACCCAGGTGCAGGATGATAGGCAGCATGCCCTTGTCCCCTTGCTGTCCAGGGAGAGGGCCCACCCAGATGATGGTGGGCCTAGTGCAGGACATCCTACAGGACATGTCACACCTGCAGGGGCCATTGCGTGCATTTATGTCGGTACTGCAGGAGTGGCAGTGAGGGGGCGCAACACGTGTCATCAGCTGCTGTTCTGTTGTGCTACATGTATAGCCCTGTTGACTGTTTTTGTTGTGCGATGTGGGTGGTGGGTTGTACACATCTTACTAGAATTGTTTTAACTGTTGTTGTGGGTGTTGGGGTGGGTAGCATACTGTATATCTTTGATACCTCTGTTTGAAATGTTGTTGTGGGGGTGGGGGTGTGTTTTATCTATCCTTTCCACATCTGTGTCAGCTGCTGCTGTTATTGTTCGGAGGGCGGTGGCTGGGGTTTTATACATCTTTCTATATGTGTTTGAACCCCCAAAACACAGAGAACAAAAACTAAAGGAATTTAAACTAATAGGTCAAAAAATGGGAGAAGAAGGGAAACTAATGTAACCCCCCACCAGCCACTTCTTTAGCTAGTAAGCGCACCTCTCATACTTTTTCTGTCTAGGGGAAAAGAGAGGGGTGGGGGTACAATGCAATATTGCACACAGTGTGTACAAGACACAAACAGGCCTCTACAAACCCAGGTCCTGAAGAGAGAACTTTTGCTAAAGGCTATGCCAGGTTTGCACTTCTGGAGGGGTACCCAGTAAATCCACACAGGAAGCAGTAACTAGATTGTCCATACCAGGTCGGTATTCTAAAGTATGGCTTTATTCTGAAACAGTTGGTACACAAAAGCAAAGATGGACCCCCAAGGGTTTACACTTCGTGGCACAAGGCAATGCAGAACAACATATGTAGAAACCAGAAACGCGAACTTCCCATATAGCAGGATTAGACATCTGGAAATGTGGCACTGGCCATGATGAAACACACAATTTCTCCTTCTAGTGGCACTAGGCCATGACTTAGAAGACATTCTTATATGGCATAGGCTTTTAAAGTAGAAAATGTGGTACACTGGTGCTCAAGAACTAGAACAACCCATACCCTGGGGGTAAACTTTACTCTTCAGGCATTGGCCACATGCGCTGAATGAACAGGTGCCCTTACAGAACCCGAAGTGCTGAACTGGTCACTCCAGATGGGGGGTTGCCCACCTTTTGCTTCCTCATCCTTGTACTGGACACAATCCTTTAGTGGTTATACATGCAGGGACCAACGACATAAACCATACTGACCCAGAACAACTAAAGCAAGATTATGTGGCACTGAATAATTTATTGGTTGATAAGGGGTGCACCGTTTGCTTTTCTGAAATTCTGCCCATCCCTACAGCCACCGATTTCACAACACTCAAAATTAAGTTAACCAATGAATGGCTCAGAAAATGGTGCCTTAAACCATCAATTCCCTGCATCACGCACTAGGAAGACCTCCATGATAGGAATTCTCTATTCTGCTGGGACGCTCTTTACCTCAGTAGGAGGGGTAATACATTACTTGGCAGAAGATTAGCAGCATGTATCAACCGACATTTAAACTAAGTTACAAGGGGAAGAATGGGAAAACACCCGAGTCTCTAACACTGATTCAGGGCTCTAATAAACAAACCATCTGTAAAATACTTGCTTTAAATGCAAGATCATTAAACCTCCTTAAAGTGGCAGAACCTGAGGCAAAATGCAAAATTTTTGATATTGACATCATTGCTGCTACTGAGACATGGTGGGATTCAAAATCATCCTGGGTCAGGGATATACAAGGCTATAAACTTTATTATAAAGATAGAGACGACAAACTGGGAGGAAGGGTATGTATTTATGTTAAGCAGGAAATTTCTTCTCACGAAATTCATGACTCAACCACAGAAAGCATATGGGTGAATATACAACTTAAAGGGCAACCCCATATCACTACAGGTAATTGTTATGGGCCTCTTTCAGCCAATATAGAGTACACAACAGAGCTCCTACATGTAATCTCAGAGACATCTGACAAAGGGGACATCATAATTCTAGGAGATTTCAACATGCCAAACATAACTTGAAACACACTATCTGGGAGTAGTTAACATGGAACATGCCTAAACTCAACAGTCATTAATTCAGGGCTCAATCAGCTTATTACTCAACCAACACGAGGTGACAATATCTTAGATCTTCTAATCACAAACATCGGGAACAAAATCTCTTAACATACATATTATGGATCCACTAGGGAACAGTGACCATCTCTCCATATTATTTAACATAGCGTGTGATCCCAAATGCACATCAAACAAATCGGTGTACAAAAACTATAAAAAAAGCTAACTTCACCGAAATCATTAATAGTTTGACCAGGACTAACTGGAATAAAATTCTAGCCTACCTTATGGTGGAGGATGCTTGGAACAAACTAAAAACAATCATTCATAAACTGGAAAATAGTTATGTACCAACTAAGAAAAAATATAATAGTAAGGGGAAGATACCAATTTGGTTAAACAAATCAATAAAAACCCAAATTAAAGCAGCAGTGCAACGAAAATGGGTTAAAATTTGACCCCACCTTTTTTTCTTCCTAGTTGATGCCAGATGTCTTCCAGTTTATTTTGGTGGTGGAATTTTCAGTTTTCATTATCATTTAAGAATTTTATGAATGTTTTAAAGTAATTATTCCTCAAGAAAAAAGATGGCTGCCTCATTTTCCCATAGAAATAATACTGTGGACCTGAGGAGGATAAGAGTCCAAACAAAAATGCAGATGTACAGTACACAGCATATGAAGCATCCAGAAAATCCAAATCAACAGTTCTGCCAATGTTTTTTATAACCATAGCAGAAAATTGGCTTTTTGGAATAACTTTTTTCATTGCACTGCTGCTTTAAATTAAAGGGAAAACTATACACAAAACTTAAATCCTGCAGTCCTGAAAAAAAAAGAAATTTTATAGTCCAAATACAAAACAGCAGCTTCCACTCTTAAATATATGATTAGGCATTCTAAAAGTAATCTAGAATTCAGACTAGCACACTCAAAAGACTGCCATAAATTCCTGTTTTCCTATTTAAACAGTAGAAAATGTAATCAGAGACAAATTGGTCCTTGGACACAAAATGGCATTATTCTGAAAACAGATATAGATACAGCTAATCACTTTAATGATTATTTTGTTCTGTATTTTCAAAAAAAGGCACCCATAATTGCTGCAGTAACCCTGATAATACCCCAAATCCCACATATTCCATTACTAGTTTGGACGTTCTTTCAGCCTTAAAAAGTTAAAAAAGACATCTAGCCCAGGTTCAGTTAACATTACTTCAAAGTTTTTCATTGAAATTGCAGATTCAATAGCCCAGCCTTTATCAATAATTTTTATGTAACCCCCTTGTTCCCAGGGGCTACTAGAATCCCAGTTAGAATCAGTGGTAAGCAGGGAAGGCAGCTAGTGAAATGCCAGTTAAATGGGTTTCACTCTTACTCTGTTCTCAGTTTCAACTGAGCTCTGGAGGGATGATGTCATTTAGAACTGTTGCAGCAGCATAAGCCACACTGGACAGCAGCTGCTAGGGAGTGAGTTAGAATGTTCATGGGAGAGTGATCTAGCATCTAGTGGAGGAGGCTGCAGTTTTAGGCAGCTCCTCAGCTCTGTCAGAGAGCTGCCTGTTTGTTTTCTTTTAGTTCTCACCTGTGTGTGACAACTGTTCCAGCTTTTCAGAAGTGGTGGAGACCTGTGCCAGAGGGTTTCTTGGTGTCCTATCCCAGGAGGGATGGGGTGGGGTGAACTCCAGGATTCAGGGGCAATCCCCTGGTCCTTTCTGGACTTTTGAAGCTGTCTTGTGACAACTGCTCTGTGAGTACCTCATTTTTCTGTGTAAACCCAGGAGTAACTACAATTCCTGTATGGTGATTTCTCTGACAAAGGGACCTTGTCACCTGAGATTTTCTCTGTAAAAGTGTCTGCCTACATTTGGAGTCCCAGTATGTGACCGTCCATGTACAGAAAGTTTAACTTCTGACACCTCTGTGGTGTGTGTGTAGTATGTTAAGTGTGATATACATTTGAGACAACATCTACTGTTTTCTACAGTTGTGTGGTGTTATTAATGAGATGAATGGCACTGCACTAGTTGAATTTTCAACTTTCCTACACTCCTCTCTGGACTCTGGCTCCCTAGCCGGGGCAGTGTTCGTCAACCTCTCAAAGGCATTCGACACTGTCTCCCACCTCCCTGCTGGATGCCCTCTGCCACACTGGCTTCTCTACTGGGCCACTCACCTGGTGCACCAGCTACCTATCTGCCCACTCCCAACATGTCAGAATTAATGGGACACTTTCCGAAAACTTGTCCCATCCACTCAGGGGTTCCTCAGGGCTCCATCCTGGGACCCGTACTCTTCTTATTCTACCTCAACTCTCTGCCCAGTGCATGCACTGAGAAAATTCTGCTGTATGCAGATGACGCCGTCATCTTTGCCTCCCACCGTATCCCTATCTCCCTCCAGGACTCCCTACAACTATCCTATAATGATGCCAAAACCTGGTTTAAAGAGCACAGACTGGTCATTAATCTCAAAAAAACAAAAACAATGATCTTTGCCCACCCCAAAAACAAAGCCAGCAACTTCCCACTCCATATCCTCCCCTGCTCCAAACAACCACTAGAGCAAGTCCACTCCTACAAGTACCTTGGGGTCTCCTTTGATTCAGCCCTCACCTACCACACCCACATTGATGCCCTTGCTTCAGCCACTAATGTGCGGCTAGGTACCCTATACCGCTATAAAAACTGTCTCCCTCCCGCTGCCCTCCATCTAGTGGTTACATCCTCTATATTATCCCTTGTTGACTATGGCCTACCAGTATACGGTTCTGCTGACACTACCGCCCTCAATAAAATTCACCTCATCCTAAATAAGGCATGCAGGCTAATCACCGGGACCCCCAGGCTCATGCATTCATGCCAGCTCTATGCGATGGCAACACTGCTGAATCTAGATGAACATCTACGATACCAAACCTGTCTAATAACAAAAAAAACTCTTCTCTGGCTATCCCCATCCGGGCTGACAGCCTCCCTCCACTAAGCCCAACCCTTGGTCTGTACACGGTCCTCCTGCAAGGCCACTTTTCTGGTCCCAAGATCTAGGACTTCTCATGGACAGAGATCCTTCTACTATAGAGCTCCATCGTGGTATAACTCGCTCCCTGCCCCCATCTCGGATGCCCCCACGATTTCCAAATTCAAAACCACACTTCGAAGCCAACAATTTAACACATGTAGCTGCACCTGTCTATAATTGAGGCATCGCTCTCTGTGCCTTGACAATGCCCACACCACACCTCTTTTAATCCTCACCCATTGCTGATTGAACTGCTATTATCCTGCTGCTTGCTCTTACCATCGTGCAAGAATGTGCCATTGTAACCAAACTGGCTTATCTATTTAACTGTTGTAATCACATGTGCTTGCTAACTATGTAACCCATATGCTGTAACCAAAAGTCTGTTAAGTATTTGTCCTCGATGTGATGCGGTACCTTTGGAAATGAGCCTCTGGCTCAAAGGTTGTAAACCAATGTACGAATAAATAAAAATAAATAAATAAAATAAGTATAAGCTTGGAAACAAAAGGTGGGAGACCCCCCATCTGGAGTAACCAGTTTACCTCTATGGGTTCTGAAGGGCACCTATTACTTTTTCTTCAGTGCAATTGGCCAATGCCTAAGAAAAGTGTTTACTCCTGGATGTAGGTTGTTTTAATTCCAGTTTACCCCAGTATAGTGGGTTCTGAAAGTTCTGAGCCTGTATGTGCTCTTTGGTGGTCGTGTGTACCACCTTCATCCTGTGAGACATGGGAAATGTACCAGTACCTGGCCTGATGTGCCAACTTCTAGTAGGAACCAGTGTGTGTTTTCTTCATCCTATGCTAAATGGGAATTCAGGAATGTCTGTACCTCAGTGATCTGCATTATCAGTGTGTGTAGCCCTACGGGGGTCCATCTTCGCTTTGTGATTATTCCTATTCTGTTACGTGAATAAAAGCCACACTCTAGAATCCCAACCTGGTTTGGACAGTAATGTTATTGCTTCCTTGTGTCTGGAGTTACTTGGGTGCCCCTGTCCAGAAGTGCAAACCTAGCATAGCCCTGAGCAAATGCTTTCTCCCAGGGATCCGGGTTGTTGGCCATGGCAATTGGCCCCTACCAGGTATGTGCCAGGCAGTTGCCACACTTGGTTGACTGTTTTGTATAACAGCCTAGTCCACCCTGTATATGGTGGCTTTGGTGGTTTCTTTTCATACTTCTTTGCAAATGTAAACCCCCAACCCTCTCTTTACCCCTAGACGTTTTGATAAGAGGAGAAGCCCTACTAGTTAAACAAGGGGGGCCAGTGGGGGGTTACATTTAACAAATCCCCAAAATGAGAACACAATTCCATGGGACTGGCTACAAGCCATAGTTATTCCCATATTCAAAAAGGGTAACAGATTAAATGTTTTATTTATTTGTTTAACCAGGTACAGCACACTAAGCTGAAAGCTTTTTTACAGGAGCGACCTGGGAGCACAAGGAAGTTAAGTGACTTGCTCAGGGTCACACAGTATGCAAGTGGAAGCTGTGGGATTCAAACCCAAGTCTGGTCTGCTGGATGACACCAGATTTGCAGCTCAGAGCCTCAGACCACTGCGCTATACTGCCACCCAATGTTCAAAATTACCCACCAATTAGTCTCACATCTATCATCTGTAAACTTATGGAAAGAATTATCAAATCCAATTTAGAAAAGGAAATGGTTTCACTTAAAATATTGGACTCTTCGCAGCATGGATTTAGGACTGGCCACTCCCGTACAACAAATCTAATAGCCATCTATAATCATACAAGTCAGGGCCTTGACAGTATCATCCCTATGGATGTAATCCTTTTGGACTGCAGTCGAGTCTTTGATAAAGTCCCCTATGGAAAGTTAATTAACAAACATATTACTAGACTTCTCCCCATGTCTTATAAACTGGGTTAAGGAATGGCTCTCAGATAGGTCCCAGAGGGTGAGAATTAATGGTATCCTGTCAAATTTAGGTTCTGTCACCAATGGTGTACCCCAGGGCTTTGTTCTGGGGCCCATACTATTTAACATATTTATTAGTGATATGCAAATTGGATGTAGTAATGTACTCTTAAAATTTGCTGATGACACCAAGCTGGAGGGAGGGTAGACAATGTTGAAAGCAGTGCATCATTAGCCCAAAAGCTACAATCAGTTGAGAAGTTGGCACACTGTAATAACATGCTCTTTAATGTTGATAAATGTACTGTTTTGCATCTCGGAAAAAAGAACCCAAAAAATACTTATCACCTAAATAATACCACCCCCCCCCCCAGGCTACAAATAATGAGTGAGATCTAGGCATCCTAGTTAATAACACACTCTTTTCTTCAGAACATTGTGCAAAAATTGCCCATACGTCTAATGGGTTACTCAAACAAATAAAAAAACTTTCATAACTAAAACCGAACAATGTCTGATCCCCCTCTACAGGGCCTGCATTAGGCCTTATACTGACTATGGGTCACCCTTCTGGAACCCATATCTCAAAGGCAACATTTCACGCATAGAACAAATACAGAGGCGGGCAACAAAAATGGTCCCTTGACTGGCCCCCAAGAATTACCAATCTAGGCTACAGGAGACAGGCCTCCACTCTTTGCAGTTCAGAAGGAGAAGAGGTGATATTCTACTTTTGTTCAAAATATTACATTCCCCTGATCTAATGCAACAATGTGGGCTCACTTATAGCCAAAGACAAATAGTCCCTAGGCTACATAATGGGCAACTGGAAGTACAGAGAGCAAAAACAAATAAAAGAAACAACTATTTTTCTACAAGAGCCCCCTGCCCCAATACCTAGTCGACATAGAACATTTCGACTCATTTAAAAAAGACTTAGATACCTGGTTAACACATAATCAAAGCTGGGACCAATAACCCACACAGTGTGGGGGACAGTCATGATAGGTTATTAACCTGCATTTGTCCCACATAACCAAGTAACCAAGTAATCAAGTCCATACCCAGCCATTCTTTCAGAGTTACTCCTCAACAGATAATAAACAGTAGAACTATGATTCTTCAGAATGTTTGGCACATTCAGCATTAGGAAAATCTGCAAAGGAGTGTAAAATTAAAGGTCTGTACAAAGTGTTAAGTCACACCTGGGACTCCACTATTGTGAGGTACTTTGAGAAAACTGCTTGAGAACAGTCTCATCACAGGACTGAGTGAATAGGTCCCTTTATCAGAGTAACACCCCAAAGAAAACAAAACAGGTACACCTCTCCTGTGAACTCACAGACAGAATTTACTGACAGATTGTACACAAAGGCAGCTTCAAATGTCCTGGATCAAACAGGGGACTGCCCTTCACGTCCCTCGGCAGTCCTCCTCATGCCACTGGGGATGAGGACATCAGGAACTCCTGAAGATGGTTTCCACCACTTCAACAAGGAAGGTGAAAGATTCTCAGACTAGGGTGAGAAAAAGTAGGCTCTCCTCAGAGCCCACACAGCAGCTCTTCACTCCTCCAACTGCTCACCCTGAACTCCTACTGCAGACTCCCAACTGAGACTAACTGAAAATCCTAAAACTCCCCCACTCACAGCAATCTATGTGGCTTATGATGCTGCGAGAGTTCTAAATGACATCACCTCTCTGCTCTAAGCTGAGACCAAGTAAACAGAGGGGGCAGGTGAAAATGGGTGTTTACTCACCTGGTAAAGGTGATTGTGTTGGTTGGCATCCATGGCACTCCAGACATTACCTCATGGGTTACAGCCCACCTGATAGGCTAGTGATGCACATGACCCAGATCAGATTTCCAGTATACCCAGGTCCCAGAAACCCCTGCTCTCCAATTTGAATCTTCCATAGCTGAAACAAGGTTAGTTAGTACAAGAGAGAAAAAACATACAGTTCGGTACAGTCAGCATAACAGAGGAGGCCTACCACGGCATGGGTAAAGGAAGGCCAGTGGCCTGTATTTTATTTCCTATTATTCAAGTCTAAAACTCAAACCCAGGGGTTCGACTTGATCATGGTAGTAGAACAATAATTTTACTTTCCCTCCCCTAAGATGCTTGGTGAGGGCCTTTCCTTGTCCCTGGGTTGTACACTCCGACCACTCCTGAGGAGGGCCTTGGAGTGCCATGGATGCCAACAACACAATCACCTTTACCAGGTGAGTAAACACCCATTGTGATTGGTTGGCATCCATGGCACTCCAGACATTACCTCATGGGAGATAAGAAGCAGTTAGCACTCCGGGTGGGAGGCGAGTGAGTCGGAGTGGCCGGTCGTAGAGTCTGCTGCCAGCACCTGGGTTGCGAAGGAGGGCCGGATGGCCTGGAGCTGTTCCAGTCTGTAGTGTCTGGCGAATGTGTGCAAGGAGCTCCATGTGGCCGCTCTACAAATGTCTTCTGAAGATACAAAGGCTCTCTCCACCCATGAGGTGGCAACCGATCTGGTGGAGTGAGCTTTGATCCCCTGCGGTGGGGTCATCAGGTTTGCCGTGTAAGCATTCTGGATGACACGTCTTAGCCATCCGGCGATTGTCGTTTTGGAGGCTGCAAACCCCGCCTCTGCCCTGAGACAGACAGCCTCTCCGTCTTCTTGGATGTTCAGGTTCTGGCCGTAGACTGAGAGAACAGACCCAACATCCAGGTGGTGTGGGGGCCCACCATGACCCTGTGTGGGGTCGCGTGGAAAGGTGGGCAGCTCGATAGGCTGCTCTCTGTGGAAATTGGTTGAGACCTTCGGTTGGAAGGCTGGCACCATTCTCAGGCTGACCCCCTGCGGGGTGAGGACCGTATATGGCTCAGCGCAAGATAGGGCGCCAAGCTCCCCGATTCTTCTAGCTGAGCAGATGGCCACCAGAAAGGCAGTCTTGAGACCAACCCAGAAGAGGTCTGCCTCTAGGAGTGGTTCGTAAGGGGCCAATTTGAGGGATCCCAGTACCAGGGGGAGGTCCCACGAGGCGATGACTTTTCTGGACCTCGGTCGGAGGAGTTCCACCGCCTCAAGAAGCGTGATGGCGCCTGGTGCGACTTGGTGGATGCCTTCACTAGGCCTATGGCCCCTAATGGCCGACAGTTGTACCCTGAGAGATGAGGGGGCCAGACCCTTGTCCACTCCTTGCTGAAGGAAAAGTAGTATGGTGGCCAGATCGGACTGTTCGGGCATCGACCCTCTTCTCTGACACCACTGCGAGAAGATGGCCCATTGTCTCTTGTAAGTGGACGTGGTGGAAGTCCGTCTGGATTGGAGTAGGGTACTGATAACCGACTCATGATACCCTGTTGCCCTCAGTCTCCTCCTCTCAGGAGCCAGGCCATGAGCTTTAGGGTCCGCGGGGACGGGTGGAGGACCGGTCCCTGCATCAGCATGTCGGGGCGATAGGGTATCTGGAAGCTGGCTAGCGACATCTCTCTGACTGTCGCGAACCAGGACCTGCGTGGCCAGTAGGGGGCCACCAGGATGATCCTGATGCCTGATTCCCGGACTTTGGTCAGGACCTGTGGAATTAGGGGTAGTGGCAGGAAAACGTACGTGTACTCCCGCGTCCAGGTTTGTGACAGGGCGTCTGTTCCCTGGGAGGAAATGTCCCTGAACCGCGAGTAGTACCTGTCGACTTGGGCGTTGTCCCGTGATGCTATGAGGTCCATGGACATGGGCCCCCACGTCGCCTGGATCATTTGGAATAGAGTCGGGTGCAACTTCCATTCTCCCAGGTGGACTTGTCTGCTGAGCCAATCTGCTCGGACATTCAGTCTCCCTGCGAGGTGAACTGCGCCCAGGTGTGGGAGGTGTGTCTGTGCCCAGTTGAGCACCGCTGCAATTTCCCTCATCATAGCTCTGCTTCTGGTTCCCCCTTGCTTTGTGATGTAAGCCACCATCACCCGGTTGTCGGACCGTATCAGGACCGGGCGACCCAGTATTAGATGCCTGAACGCCCTCAGGGCGTGAGACACGGCTCTCATCTCCAGGATGTTGATGGGGAGTTGCGTCTCCTCTGGAGACCATACTCCTTGTGCCGTTGTGTCCCCCAGGCAGGCACCCCAACCCGAGAGACTGGCATCTGTCTCTATGGGAACTGGACGAGGGGGTTCCAGTGGGACTCCCCTGGATAGGTTCCCTTCTGTTGTCCACCATGTCAGGGAAGATCTTACCGCTGGAGGCAGTGGCACCACGCTCTGGAGGTTGTGTTCGCTCGGTGCCCCCCGAGACAGAGCGTAGTTCTGGAGTGGATGCATGCGCCACCTGGCCCAGGGCACGAGGTCGATGCAGGATGCCATGCAACCCAGCAGTTGGGCTATTTTCCCCATCGTGGTGTGGCTGCGTGCCTTCATCGCGCGCACCAGCTCCCTCAGATTGTGGACTCGGTTCGGAGACGGCTTTGCCCAGCCTTCAGCCGAGTTGATGAGGGCCCCCAGATGTTCGATCTGCTGGGTGGGGCTGAGATGGCTCTTTTCTCAATTTACCACCCAGCCGTGGTCCTCGAGGGCTGTAAGGCGAGTTCCGTGTGTGCTCGTGCCTGGTCCTCGGAGTGGGCGCGGATGAGCCAGTCGTCCAGATACGGGATAATGTCCAATCCCTGTTCCCTGAGTCTGGCCACCAAGGTTATAGAAACCTTGGTGAAGACTCTCGGGGCTGATGACAGTCCGAAGGGAAGTGCCTTGTACTGGAAGTGGTGGCCCAGGATGTGGAAACGAAGGAACCTTGTGTTTCCTTTATAATGGGGATGTGGAGGTAGGCGTCCTTCAGGTCGATGGGCGTCATGAAGTCGCCACCCTGATGCGTTGGAGGGTGGATCAAATGGTTTCCATTTTGAACCGGAGTGGAACCATGTGACGGTTTAGCAGCTTCAGGTCTAGAATTGGTCTGAGCTCCCCGTTTTTGGGTACCAGGAAGAAAATGGAGTACATTCCATTCCCTGTTCTGGTACGGAACGGCTGAATGGCCCTGTTCTGGATCAGCTCTGTTAGGATCTGCTGGACCTGATGAGGGCTCTCCTTCTGGACATGGGGACAACACGAATCTGTGGGGAACGTGAGCGTGGGATAGCTCGTTGTGTATCCCTTGGACACCATGTCTCATACCCACCTGTCCGATGTGGTGGACATCCAGTGGTGGGCAAAGAGGGCTAGTCTTTGCCCCACAGATGGGTATGGGGCCTGGCTGTGAGTTTCCGGCGGTGGGCAGTCACTGTTTTCCCCTGAAGCCTCTACTTCGACTTCCGGATCTTTGTCCCCGGGATCTGAAGGAAGTGGACTGGTAGTTCTGAAGGAATGGGCCGCGGGAGCTGGAGGAAAAACCTCTACCTCGAAAGGGGTGGCCCTGAGGAAAGAGTCCCTTGAGGTTGGCCAAGCTTGTTCCCACCCGAAACCTCCGTCTAGAGAAGGCAGGTAGAGAGTTTGGGTCTGTTCCTGAGGAGGTCCCTACCTCTTCCTTTTGCTTTAGGTAGTCTTGTAGTCCCTCCCCAAAGACATGCTTTCCCCTGAGAGGTAAATTTTGCAATAAAGTCTTAGATTCCATATCAGCGTCCCAGAGTTTTAACCAGAGGACCCTACGGGCCCGATTGATGATGGCAGTGGCCCTCGCCTGAAGCTGCAGCGAATCCACCGCCATGTCAGCCAGATATTTGGCTGCATCCAAGGTGCACTCCAGTAGCTCTGCCTCCCTAGATTTTGGGGTGGCCTGTTCCTGGAGCTCCTCGAGCCATCGGATCTGTGCCCGAGTTGTGTAGATGGCGGTGGTCATCGCCTGGCAGTGGTTCCTCCATCTCAAAGTCTCTTGAGCATATCCTCGATCCTCTTGTCTGTTGGGTCCTTGAGGGCTATGGTACCACACATGGAGCACAGTTTTCTTGCTCAGTGCCGCCACTTGAGGGTCAATGGTGGGTGCCTTGCACCAAATGTCCGACTTCTCACCCTGAACAGGGTACATTCTGTCCAGGTTTCTCGGTTCGCATCCTGCCCGGATCGGGACTGCCATTCCGCTAAATATGTCCTCAATGGCTGGACATACTGGGAAAGTCTCTGTGGTTGTGGGTCTAAGCTGGATCATTGGATCGAGCTTTGACTCAGGTTTACTTTCGGGTCCTCTGTGCCTAACCCCATGGTGGCCTTGATCATCTTCATGAGCCCCGGGATAGTGTTGAATGAACATAGCTTAGAGGTCAGAGAGGGAGCTGCCTGTAGTTCCATCTCCTCCGTGTCCGATTCCTCCCCATCTTCATCCTCTTCTCCTCCTGCGTCATCTCTCTCCCCGTCCTCGAGTGTGCCGTCGTGTGGGGTGACCGGGCAGGTGTCCTCAGGGGTGGGCGGTTCCTCCGGTGGGTCCCTTGTCTTGTCAGGTTCCGGGCTGGGGGGCCTTGCACTGTTCTGGGTAGGGCTTCAGCTTCTCATGATCTTGAGCATGAGTTCTGTTGGCTCTCCATCATGGCCACCACCGCTTGTTGGTTCTGGACCAGGAGGAACCGGGTCCATCCCGATGGGGTTGCTGGATCCGGGATTGTTGGGTGCCAAGGTGGTGTCCTCTCCAGCGAAGAGGTCATCATCCAGGAGACAGGTGGCGCATAGGGGTCCTGGGGTTTGGGGAGGAGATTTATGATGCAGCGAACACTTCTTGGCCTTTACCATCTGAAATTAGAGAGAGTTACACTAACAGATAGACCCTCGATCCTCTCTCTCATATATTCTTTCCCTTTTCTTTTATATATATATATATATATATATATATATATGCGTCCCGTCCTGAGTCCTGGTGAACCCTGGGAGGTAGGAGAGTACTGGGGGCGCCTGGGTGGAAGGGTGCTGTGGAGGACCCCTACAACAACAGGCGTAGAAGTGGTGCCGGGGCCCGCTATGGGAGGGCCGAGGCACCATGGAAAGAAGGGGCCAGAAGAACCACCGACTGGGGTCAGCATGAGGGACCCAGTGGAGGATTAAGCATGAGGTGGTGTTTTTTTTTTATAAGGGAAAACAACCCAGGTCTGTTCCCCACCGCTCTGAGGCTGAAGGTCATCGGAGCCTCTGAGGATTCATTTTGGGGTCATGGACGTGTGGAGGAGAAAAACAAAACGCTCAGAGGAGAGCCCAAGGCCCCACAAGGCTAGCGTTTAATCCAGGGGTAGAGCCTCATAAGAAAAAACAAACGTATGGCTCTCCCCTCCCCCCCTTCCCAGCGAGAGAGACGTTGCTCTCACTGTGTGGGCCCTGAGAAGCCCGCTCTCAAACAGCGCCACCCGCCTCCACGAGATTGCGCTGAGACGGCGACTGCGGGTGGCTGCTCCTGCTCCCCGGAGGTCCTGGAAGAGGTAGGAGGGTGGAGTAGCTGGCGGGAGGCTGGGAGATGAGAGGTTGTGGCCCGAGTCGACAGGCGCACGCCGAGGCGTGCGGAAGGAGAAGGAGGCCCCAATGAGGCCTACCAGACGCCGGCTCGTCTTCACCCTACCTGGCCCTCGGCAGGAAAGACCGTGGGTGCGAACGAGAAGGTAGGGCTGCCTGAAGGGAACGGCAAGGCTGGGGGGGTAACGAGAGGCCTCTTGCGGCCCTGCGGAGGAACGCGCACCCGAATGGGTGGAGGATGCATGGAGGCAGGCCTATGTGACTGCCACGACTCTCCAGGCTCAGGTCGAACGACTGGGCCAGTCGAAACAACCGGCAGCACCAACAATAAACCGTGCCCCCACAAATAGTGGGGAATGAGTGGAGATGCTAGGGGAGCGGCGTGGGGGAGCGCCAGGGGCCAGCAGGCTACCCTGCTCTGAGCACAGGCTCAGGTATAGAGCCATGCTGAGACCATGTGGCTGCCAGAAATCAACAACCTATCTCCATCTCCAGCCATATAATTAAAAACCTACAGGCATTTAAAGAAATAACTTGGCCTCAAGATGAAGTAGAGCAGGCAGGATAATATTACACACAGAGAAAAGAAAGATCATTTCCTACCTTGCTAGAGCAGACAGGGATTCCTGGTGTGCTTCTTGCCTATTCAGATGCACGATTCAGAACTGGAGAGCAGGAGTTTCTGGGACCTGGATATACTGGAAATCTGATCTGGGTCATGTGCATCACTAGCCTATCAGGTGGGCTGTAACCCATGAGGTAATGTCTGCAGTGCCATGGATGCCAACCAATCACAATCCATTTAACTAGATATTCACCAGCTGCCTTCCCTACCTAACACTGACAATGATGGGATTCTAGTAACCCCAGGGAACAGAGGTTACACTAACAAAATAAATAGCAGAACAATCTTAAACACACAAGAGAAAAGTCAGACACAATTGGAAGAGAGTTCATGCTGTGTCGAATCAGAAACAAAGGGTGAAATAGAAATGCAGCTATTAGAAAGTGAGAACACCACACGGAATGAGCAAAAACAGAGAGCTAGTAAAGAATTAAGAGAGATACCCATAGCTGAATGGGGAAACTTAATTCTATAGAAATTGGATAAAAAGGAAGGGAAACTTCAAAAAATAGAAACTGTGGAAACAAAAATTGATTATTTCCAAAAAACAGTACAGCAAATCCTATAAGAAAACTCTGAGCTTAAGCAAGAACTGTCACAAGCCAAACAACACATATCGGACCTAGAATACCAAATATCCCCATTGGGAAGACAGAGATTAATAATAAAGAAATGAAAGAAAAACTGGCAGACTTTGAAGCAAGGGTTTGTAGGAAAAGTATTAGAATATTTGGCATCCCCGATCTATGGGATATTCAAAGATCACTGAAAGAATCCTTAAGTATAATCGGGGTGTAATTATAGGTGGGGACGGGGGGTACAAGTCCCCCCCAACAATTCTGGTGATCCCATTTGTCACCCCCAACATTCAGCCCCTTACCTTGCTGCTGCTGCCTGCTGTGGCCTAGGAGGGACTTGGTAGCCTGCTATACCAGGCGGGGATCGGGTTTCACTGGTGAGAGCCACAAAAGTGTGACAGACAGAGGCAGATAAGGGTGACAGACAGAGTGGCGGGGGGGAGCCATTGTTTCACAAACTGGCTCAGCCAGAACTGGGAGGGGCATGACTGAGTTGTGGCAGGAAGGGAGAAACTGACGGACTGCAGTCACCGCACCTGGAAGTAGCATTCTGGACATGCCCACTTGTACCCATCACTGCTTGCTCTATCAAAAGCTTGCCTGGCCATCTCTTACATTGAGGAGGCAAAAAAATGCCCTCCTGTGGTTCTACATGGCCTTAACCAATAAGCTACCAGATTATATCTCTACTCTCTTTGTGCGCGCAGTAGGAGTGTATGGCCTAAGAAGCGCATCCCTTGTCTTCTTCAAGGTGCCCAAAATAAGGACCCAGTACGGTATGGCTGCTATCAACTTCTCCCTACCTTTTCTCTGGAAAAACATGCAAAAGACACTAAGGTTTTCATCCCTTCTGGGTCCCCATACATTTAAGCTGTTGATCACTCTCAACCTGAAGGACATATGCACCTGCCACAGGTGATTCTCCTACTGGCCTCCCTGCCCGTCTCCCCATTTACCTAGCACTTATACATACAACCCCAACATGTCTCTGCACATAACCTTCTTCATTTTCCTCTTACCCTCTGGTCATAATCTGGTCGTGTTAACTCTCCCTTTTTGTTGACATCCCCTCTTTTAATTTCTTCCCCCCCTCCCATAAAGGGTCATCCCTCCTGGTCAGTCCGTTTGTGCCTTATCTTGTTTTTTTGCTTGTATAGTCCTTATGCCTCATCCTGTTGTTATTACCTTGTTTAGTGTCCCTCCTCAGATGTGGTGTCACCTTTATTTTATTTTGTTACCACTCTGCTCACTCTGTATTAACCAGTGTTGTTGCTGCTATTTCCACTATATGTATCAGCCTGCACTAAGTGCTCTAATTGTATCATCCTCTGTTTCTGTATGCTCTTGTCTAGGACCATCTTGCAAATGAGCTTGCTCAAAGATGACTTTGTCTGGTTAAATAAAGTTTGATTGATTGATTGATTGATTGATATACACGTGCCATCAATAGCGAGTGAGGAGTCAGGACGAGCAGGCAGGAGACTGACTACTGGCATTGAGACCATGGTGTGCTCATGTTTGGTGCATCACTTCCCTCCTGTCTGCCTTTCTGAATGCCACTGCATCTGCCCACCTCGTCCAGGTGCTGCCTGCTGCTGCTTTGCTTGCCCAATGCCTCAAGTTGCATGCTTCATGTGGGACTCGGGTGTTGGTCGGGCCAGGAGGTAGTTCTTATCAGATTGCATGGTGCGGCAGGGTTGACCCCGTCTACATGAGTGACTGAATTTAGGTTGGTAGTTCGGAGTGTCGGATCGCACTGAGTGACCCTGTGGAACTGTCTGCCTGGACTCGGAGGCTAGAAAAGTTTGGAACAGAGAGGAGAGGATTGCAGACTGATTATGAGGCAGTGGCTGCAAGCAACAACTAACTTGTGACTGAGTCTGGTTACTGGGGGTACTGCAGTGGTGGGTCATGAGTGGTGGTGAGTAGTGATTGGGGGGACAGCAACAGCAATACTCATGCACAAACCTGCTGCAATAAATAGAGGAGGTGGTGGGAGGGAATTCCAGTCTGCACCGTCAGGATGATTCTGAGCTGGCAGGGACCACACACTATTGACCATTTAATCTGGTGCCAGTCAGGGTCAGAGAATGCCCGGGAAAAGAAGCCTGCTGCAATCTCTGAGGCATTCTCTCTTCCTGTAGTGTAGTGTGTCTGGACTGGAGTGGGCCAGTGGCTCTACGCCTCTACCAGTGACCACCAGCACAGCAAAACAGCACAATTAGTTTCTCAACTTGAGCTAACATAGCTTTAGTGTGCAAGAAGGCAAGGGTATGTGATGTTTAATTTTAATTATGTTTATTAGTGGTCTCTGTTGTGCTGTGTTGGTCCTGCCTACTGTCTGTAGTCAGTCAATGCTGTGCTGTCTAGCATTTATCCTGTGTGCCACCTGACTGACTGAGCTTGATTATGTCTGCTTTGGTAGGGGCTGCTGTGCTGTGCTGACTGGGTGGGTGTGGGGAGGGGGCCGGGGCCGGGGCTGGGCAGTTATATAGTTAGCCTAACATGCATTTTCAGTGTTTTCTTTTGTGTTTTGTTACCAGAGTTAAAGTAATAAAAGAAATTCAAACCCTGCAGGTGGGTGGACAGTGAATGAAGTAGTGTGAACACTGTTGGAGGGCTTGAAAGGTGGGGGTATTTTGTTTTTTTGTTTTACAAGCAAAAAAAAAAACTACCCAGTGTAGGTGTAGCTGTTTCTCCTTCTCCTTCCTGAATAGGTTTAAAGCAGCAGTAACTGAGACCAGCACAGTCCACCTCTTACCACCTCTGTTGGCCACTGAATGGGAACACATGGAGCACACGTCCAGTGTACATTACATGGCATGCATGCATCTCCAATATTGTACGGGGAGTGCAGACTGTGTACTGTACAGAGAGTGTGTGGCCTATGTACTGTACAGGGACCATGCACCCTGTACAGTACACAGTCCGCCCTCCCTGAACAATACAGAGAATAGACATGCACCCTGTACTGTACACAGGCCGCACTCCCTGTACAATACAGAGAATAGACATGCACCCTGTACTGTACACAGTCCACCCTCCCTGTACAATACAGAGAATAGACATGCACCCTGTACTGTACACAGTCCACCATCCCTGTACAATACAGAGAATAGACATGCACTCTGTACTGTACACAGTCCACCATCCCTGTACAATACAGGGGAAGGACATGCACCCTGTACTGTACATTGGATGCATGCTCCATGTTTTCCCATTTGGTGGCCAGCCGAGGAGGTGAGAAGTGGGCTGTGCCAGTCAGCGTATGATCTCCCGAAGTGTCTTCAGTGTTTTCCCTGTATGTATTAGCTTTCAAAGGTAAGTTGATAGAAATAATGGTATTTTTCCATTGGTGATTTACTTTTTGGTGGGTAGCAAAGCACTCACGATCTGAGGCTGGTTGAGAGTGAGGTTCCCCCCCCAACATTGACATCAAAATTACTCCTCTGAGTATAATAGCAGCGGCCTACTTGGATAAGGATCCTAATGACCTCAATTTAGAAATTGGCAAAATACATAGAATATTCCAGCCGAACCACACGCAAGGGCCCCCGCCACCAGTAATCATTACATTTATGAAGTCAGAAGATAAAGAGGTGCTTATGAATGCCGTTAACAAGAATATTATGGAGACACCAGTGTCAATATTTAATGACCTTTCAGCCAAAATGGTCCATGAAAGGAAAAAATATGACTTTTTAAAGAAAAAACTTTGGGAACAAAATTTCTGGGCTTCAGTTATTTATCCATCAAAACTGAAAGTCACTATTGAAGGAGTACCCCATATCTATGCTATGATTGAAGAAGCAACACAAGAACTAAGGAGAAAAATACCCAAGTTGTTTGAATAAAGCTGTTTAGGACAGGGGTTTGAAGTAATCTCAGAGTGCTATTAAGAAAATTGCGGGGGGGGGGATATATTCACATTAAAGGGTTCTAGCTGGATGCCTCTATTAGACAATAACAGTAATAAGAGAGAATTGCATATGGTAAAAGTGATTTACATGGTAGATGTAAGGGCTAAAGAGAGTTGGGGGAAGGGGGAATTTATGGAATCTCATGTTACATATACCAACTGCGTGGAGAAAAAAGAAGGCTATATGGCAGCTGTGAGGTTCCTCCTGGATATAGTTAATCTGTTAACTGTGAGGTTCTTTGCGTTAAGGATAAAGAGTTCAGAAGGGGAGTTAAACGGGAAAAATACTGTCACAAAGTATGGATTGAATATAGGGGGCATAGTAGAAGAATGCATCTGGAACACTGGCACATAAATAGCCAAGGTACAAAGTGTAATTATGAACACAAGGATAGCAATCTATTTTCAGTTACAAAGTGTAATTATGAACACAAGGATAGCAATCTATTTTCAGTTACAAAGTATAATTATGAACACAAGCATAGCAATCTATTTTCAGTTACAAAGTGTTATTATGAATACAAGGGTGGAAATTTACTAAAGGAAAGTAACAAACAGATGAAGGGTGCAAGAACAAAATCTGTGGCAACAAATACAAATAGATATTGCAAAAATGACGCAGACACATATTGAAGAGCTCTCATTGAATGTTAATGGCTTACATTCACCAATAAAAAGGGCAAGAATATTGGCATACTGTAATAAAATAAAAGCTCAGGTAGTGGCACTCCAAGAGACACACTTAAATGAATAGGAATCCAAAAAACTTACTAGAAACTGGATGGCACACGTATATTTTTCAGCCGGGGGCCAAAAGACAAAGGGAGTTTCCTTGATTAGGACAAAATTTCAGTTCAAAATAAAACACCAATGGAAAGATGAAGATGGACAAATAATCTTAATTCAAAGGGAAGTAGCTAATCAAATAGATATTACATTTTGTTCAGTGTATGGACCCTTCATAGACTATAATACTTTTTAGCTAAGATAACTGAAGGTTTAATAGAAATTCAGGCTACTAATTTGATAATAATGGGAGACTTCAACGTTGTGTTAAATCCATGGGAAACATAGAAACATAGACTTTGACGGCAGATAAGGACCGCTTGGCCTACCTAGTCTGCCCATTTCCCTACCTACTGGACAAGCCGCAGATCCTAGTTAACCAACAGCCTATTTCTTCCTATCCCCCACAAGAATTGCCTTATGTCTGTCCCATGCATTTTTGAATTCTCCCACAGTTTTAGACCCCACAACCTCCTCAGAAAGGCTGTTCCATGCATCCACTACCCTCTCTGTGAAAAAATACTTCCTCACATTGCCCCTGAACTGCCTCCCATCTTTAAATTGTGTTCCCTTGTTCTTGCACATCTCTTTTCTGAAAGATGCTACCCTCTTGGACTTTGTTGATTCCACTGAGGTACTTAAAGTTTCTATCATGTCCCCCCCTCCTCCTTTTGCTCAAGGGTATACATATTAAGCTCATTTAGTCTCCTCATGTAAGCTTCTCTTGCAGACCCTGCACCATTTTAGTTGCCCTCCTCTGGACTGCCTCTAACCTGTCTATGTCCTTGCGGAGATGAGGTCTCCAGAACTGGACGTAATACTCCAGATGGGGTCTCACCAACTGTCTGTACAGAGGGATAACAACTTTCTGTTTTCTGCCGGTGATGCCTCTCCCTATGCATCCCAGTATCCCCCAGCCCTCCCTATTGCCTTCTCACATTGCTTGCTAATCTTAAGGTCATCTTATATGATTACCCCCAGGTCCCTTTCCTTTTTTGTTGTTGATTACCTACCTCCCCATTGTGTAATCTTCCCCGGGTTTTTGTTTCCCAGGTGCATTATTTTGCACTTCTTTGCATAGAATCCTAGCTGCCATACTTCCGTCAATTCCTCCAACCTTGTCAAGTCCCTTCTCATTCTTTCCACACCTCCTTGTGTATCAACCCTGTTGCAGATCTTTGTGTCATCTGCAAAGAGGCATACTTTTCCTTCCAGTCCCTCTGTAATATCACTTATAAAGACATTAAAAAGGACAGGACCCAGTACTGAACCCTGTGGTACCCCACTAGTAACCCCTCTTTCTTCAGAGTGGACTCCATTTACAATTACCTTCTGTGTCCTGTTGTCCAGCCAATGTTTTACTCAGGCTACCACCCTGGGACCCACTCCTAGGCTGTTAGTTTGACTATTAATCTTTGTGTGGGACTGTGTCAAATGCCTTGCTAAAGTCTAGGTAGGCCATGTCCACAGCCCTTCCTGGTCTCTACTTTGGTCACCCAGTCAAGAAATCAATTAGATTAGGTCTGACATGACCATCCCGCTGTGAACCCATGCTGCCTTGGGTCCTGTGCCCCACTGGCCTCTAGGTACTCAACAATTCTTTCCTTCAAGTGATCCATCATTTTCCTACCACAGAGGTCAAACTGACAGGTCTGTAGTTTCCTGCCTCTGTCTTGGTCCCACTTTGTGAAGGGAATCACATCTGCCTTCCTCCAGTCCTCGGGTACCACACCATCCTCCCATGATTTGTTAAAGGGATCAGTGGTTTCACTAGTTCTCCCCTTAATTCTTTTAGAATTCTGGGGTGAATTCCATTAGGCCCCATTGCTTTGTCCACCTTCAGTTTTAGGAGTTCTTTCAGAACCCTTTCTTCTGTGAAAGGACTGGGATCGACCCCTCTATCAAGAGTGCTTCTGTTAATTGGATTTGGCACCTCCCCCTCCTCTTTTGTGACTACTGAGCTGAAATATCCGTTCAGTGCCCCTGCTTTTTCACTGTCCCCCTCTGCCCACCCACCATTCATTCTATTCAGCCTCACTATCCCTCCATTTGTCTTTCTACGCTCCCTGATGTTATGTACCTATAAAAGGTTTTATCCCCCCTCTTAACCGAGTTGGCTATCTTTTCCTCAGTTTGAGCCTTTGCTATTCTGGCTTCCCTCCCTGATTCCTTCTGCCTTAACTGGTACAGCTCTCTGTCCTGCTTCTTCTGTGTTTCCTTATACTTCCTGAATGTTCTTTTTCTCCCTGACTTTCCCTGCCACCTCTTTTGAGAACCATAGTGGCTTTTTCTTTCATTTTGATTTGTTTATTTGCTTCACACAAAGGTTTGTTGCCTCTGTGATGGCAGTTTTGATGATTTCCCATTGTTGCTCCACCCCTCCTTCTAGCTGGTTTGCTTGTGCTTTTCTGAGGCACTCTCCCATCTTGCCAAAGTCAGCCCTCCTGAAGTCCAGTACCCTCACTTTTGTATGGCTTGACTCTGTAGCTGAGTTTAACATGAACCATACTGTTTGATGGTCACTTGTTCCCAGATAGCAACCCACTTTTAGATCTGAGATCATTTCACTGTCCCCATTTGAGGGTATGAGGTCTAAGATTGCTCTCTCACAAGTGGGTTCTGAAACTAGCTGTCTGAGGCATGCCACCAGTAGAGCATCGAGAATGGTCCTGCTCTTTGATGTGGCTGCAACAAATGTGCTCCAGTTAACATCTGGCATATTCAGGTCTCCCATCAACAGTATCTCCCCTTTCTCTGCCATCCTAAGAATGCCTTCTAGCATATCCTTGTCCATTCGCTCCCCCTGACATGGGGGTCTGTACACAACCCCTGTGCAGATTGTGGTGCCATTTCCAGTCTTCAAGGTGACCCACAGTGCCTCCTCTCCTCCTTGTTTACTCTTTTGTTCAGTTGCTTTTATACCTTCCTTTACATAGAGAGCTACTCCTCCCCCTTGTCTCCCCTGTAGGTTATGTACCCTGGTATGTTAACATCCCAGTCATGGTTCTCTGTGTACCATGTTTCTGTGACTGATACAATATCCAGGCATTCCTCTTCCATCAAGGCCACCAGTTCAGGGAGCTTGTTGCCCAGACTACAGGCATTGGTACTCATTACCCTCCATTTCCTGATGGCCTTACTCCTTTTTGCCCCATCAATGTCTTATTGCCTTTGTCACTTTCTCCATTTACCCATTCCCTTCTCCTATCGACATTTCTATGTTGGGTTTACCGCACTTACACCATGACTTTTTGGGGGGCTAGTTTCCTGCTCCTTTCCAGTGCTCCCCCTTGGCTAGTGTAAGTACTTGCCAATGAAGCATTTAAACCTATCACCTAGGATCCTGGTTCCCTCTGGACAGATGCAGCCCATCATGCCAGTATAAGCTTGCATCACTCCAGGTGGACCCCCAGTCCCCAGTGAAGCCAAATCCCTGAGTTCTGCACCAGTTTTTTAACCACTGATTGAATCCCATGGTGTGGGGCACCCTAGCCTCTCCTACACCATAGACAGGCAGCACCTCGGAGAAGGTTACTGTGCATGCTACTTTTCTAAGGCTCCTCCCCAATTCCACAAACTCTTTCTGCACTGCTCTGATCCCTTTCTTAGCCAGGTCATTTGTCCCTAGGTGGACAATGACATCCAGCTCCCTCCCCCGTGCAGCTGCTCCGGCAATCCTGAGGATTCACTCCCTGTCCCTCCAAGCCATGGCACCAGGCAGGCACTTTACCTCCCTCTCCCCTTCCTCCCACAGTTCTACCTTCCTAACAATGGAGTCCCCCACCAGAGTTGTTCCTTCCCTGTGAGGTCCCATGCCACCCTCCTGTGGGTCTCCTTTGTGAGGTTCCCAGCATCCTCCTTGGTCTTCACTGTGGGTGCCTCCATGGGGAACCACACTTTGCCAGAATGGCATAGGAACTGTGGAGAGGTACAACTGGAGGGATGTGCCTCTGTTCCACCACCCTCACCCTCCATGAGCCCACTGTGGTCCAACCGCTCCTCTTTCTTGGCAACCTCTGAGGCAGTGGCAGTGGCCCTGGTGGTCCCTGGATGGAAGAGGAGGTCCCACAAATCCAGGCCAAATCAGGCTGGAGATGAGCAACCTCCCCCCTCAGCCCAAAGAGGTATCTGCAGATGGGACAACACCGCATCCTCCAGAATGTCTCCCGGAAGACTGCTGCTCCACAGACACTTTACTGCACCACTCCCATCATGTCTTATTTATGGCCCCTTCACTATTGTTTGGAATCCTTACTCTTTCCTCTGCCTTTTTTTTGTTTTGTTTTTTCCTTCCTTCTCTTTCTACTTACTTACTGTTACTGTGCCTATCAAGCTCCTGATTGTCCTGTTCTGAGACAAGAAGATCCTATATTTCTCAGTAGACCCCTTACTTGCTCAGAAGCAGACCTTCAGCAGCTAGAGGGGGCTGGAGAGCTACTGTTGCCCTTCTAGGATGGTGCGTCTTTGGTGGCTCTGTGATCACTCACTTCCTGCTCCCAAACAGGAAGTTCCTGTGCCTATAAAACTAGAACTAGCTTTAGGTGGGGGGGTGGAGGGGAGGAGGGCAATTTAGTCCCAGTAGAGAAGTCCAGTCACACAGCACTCCTTCCTCCTGGTGTCTTCTGCCAAGCTTCTGGCAGAATCTTTCTAAGGCAGTTTTTTATATCTAGCTAAGCCACTCCCCTACTTACTAGATCTTTCTACAAGTAATTAAATTGCACAGCTATCAAGCCCCTTCGGCCACCTGAGATTTACTCCTAGATAACTGTTCAGAACACCCATTCACTACAGCTAACTCAGACAAACACACTATTTTTTTTTGTTTGTTTGTTTTTTACCCTAAATTAAAGTTTGCAATAGAAGAGTTCTACCTCTTTAGTCCCAGTAGAGAAGTCCAGTCACACAGCACTCCTTCCTCCTGTTGTCTTCTGCCAAGACAAAAAGAATAGCATTACAAAACTAATATTCAAATTTCAGAATTATTTAAAACTTTTTTAGAGGAACATTAACTTAGTGGATCCATGGAGACTTCTCAATCCCAAAATAAAAGAGTACACCCATATAGATCACAAAATCCATAACTTCTCAAGGATCAATTATATATTTACTTCAAATGTATTAGTTCCTAAGGTTCATAATACATCTATAAGAGCTAGTATACACTCAGACCACTCAGCAATGGAGTTAAATTTAATACTAAAAGAAGAGATTAGAGCAAAAAATACAAGGTGGTCCTTTAATAGTGAGCTACGTAAAATACCACAGTTCCAGTCTAAAATTAAACAAACTATACATAACTTCTGGGAAGCAAATTATACAGGGCAACAAACATGATAGGAATGTAATACATCTATTGTACACAGTCAATTCTGTTAAATCAATCTCAACAAAAACACTAAGTCAAATTATACCACATGCAAAAAAGGCAAGAAAAAAAGTTGTGCAAGAGAACATACCATGGCTTTACAAACAAATTATGGAACAAACTAAAAAAAGTAAAACAAAACAACAGAAGACATAGGAGAAAGAGTCTGATTGCAGAATCAGCATGGGACAATGGAAAACAATCATGAAAGATACAAATAAAAACATCATATCAGCTAAAACCTAAACAATACAATAAAACATTCTCAATAGAGTGTACATCGCACCAGAACTAATCAATAAAATGAATCCATCATATAGCCAGGACTGTTGGCATAGGTGTGGGAACAAAGGCTCGCTGATACACTGTCTTTGGGCATGTCCACATATAAAAAAATGGTGGGAAGAAATAACTAATATAATAAACCAAGAATATGGAAATTAATATATCATGTACTATAGAAATTATGCTAATTAATGAACATGGGGAATCAAAGAATGACACCACAACAAAAGAAGACTGTGTATTTGGCAGCAATGGCACTCAAGAGGTTAATCTTTAGACATTGGAACAAATGAGACTTACCAGAAGATATTGTGCATGAATGGGGTTCAATTTATAATGAAATGTTAATGTGTGAAGACATTGCCTATGTAATTGAAGAAAAAGACAATGCTAGTAGCATACAATGGAGAGATCTCATGAACATATTTTCACCCTTACTTCAAATATGAATTTTAAATGTGTATATAACAAATGTTTCCTTGTAGCATTACACATGTACCAAATTAATCTACCAATAAAAAAACAATGGTTTAGAGAAAAACGGAGAGGGAAGCTGCAGGCTAGATGAAGCCCTGAGGGTCTGAGTTGAGCTCTCCACAGAGTGCTGTAGTTGCCTGCAGTCCCCCAAAGGAGGATAAACACCTTTATTTAAAAAAAAGTGGGTACAAAATCTTCCCTATTAATTAGTACATGTTTGTACAGAATACTTTTTTGCATCACTGCTTATGAAGCAGGATGGGTCAGACATGATAGACATAGTGTTCCTTCTAACCTTAAATCACTAGGGTCTCGATTCATGAACATTGCTATTTACCCCCAAAAGGGTCATAGAGATTGGTGCACAGGTACACACCCTTGGAGGCATGCAAATCACATGGAATTCACTGATGCCCCTAAGCACGGACGTTGTGATGTGTAAGGGCATGCTGGAATGTGTGGAGCAGGACATGGGAGGGACTGCCACAGTCAGGAATCTTCCTTGACCCCACCATATATGATGATCCACACTGGCTGGGATGTGCAGCATCCTGATGTACACACACACATATGTGCATGTGGAGTCACCGACATGGCAGCAGTGCCACATAACATACAAGACTGCAGTCATGGGTGCCACACCAGATCTGTAACTTTCACATCGACATCCCATGGCCTGCAAGCATAGGGAGTCATGCAGCTACAGTCTGTAAATGCAGTAGTGTATGCACATGTTCAGTGCTGGGCACATTAGGTGTGTGTAGGGAAGGTATTTGCATTGCATGGTGTGGCTGCCAGTTTTTCCAATGCACCTCAGCTCTGGGCATGGCGTCACCACCGGTAAGCCCATCACAGCTTGAGGTCCTCAGCCTGTGTGTGAGTGGGATGGACTCCACCAAGTATAACACTTTGAAAGGTCCCATCCATGATTGGGTGGAAGCATGACTCAGGCCCAGGTACATACCATACCCCATCAGTATGCATGGAGTGTTACCGCTCACCCCTGTTTCCTGCTAGTGATTGGCCAGCTTTCCCAAATGGGTGCAGCATGCATAGGGACACAGCGGGCTTGTGCTGCTGGGCAGATATCTTCAGTGTGAGCAGGGAGACGAACAGATCCAGGAGTCAAAAGTCATGCAATCACCACCATCCCAATGCAGTAAACAGTCGAACGATCTCTCCGGGTGACGGTGCATGTACCTTGGGGCATGCCCAATACCATAAGCACTGTAGACATGAAACAGAGCCATGCCTATGTTGGATAGCTGTTGGTGAGTGCCATTCCAAACACAAGACTGGGCAGGTCAGTAAAGGATAGTACCCACAGTAGAGTCCGGCGATGTGGCTGAGCATAGTGAGGGCACAGAGGGACCAGTGTGTGCACAGCATCCAGCATGTCACACAGAGGCATCATAAGGATAGGGTGCCCAGAATAGCCACACTTGGGAGGTCACTGTGCAGACACAGATTATAGTGCACAGTGGACTGTGTGCATGCTATAACAGACAGATATGCATGTTTACAGGACTCAGCAGCCCTGTCCTGCTAATAATACAGTATAGGTGCTGATGCTGTGTAGGTGTGTAAGGCAGGGTATGATATATGTTGATATGGGAATAATATGTGTGTCTTGTTCACTGGGTGTTGGCATAGCTGGGAGAGGAGAGACACGGGATGTGACTGTCCCCTGGCAATACTGGAATGTCTGATACTGATGGATTTAAGCACCGATTCCACCACCCAGGTGCATGCCAGCTGTCATGTGTGCAGCCACAAGGGCCCTGATACTGTGAAGAGAAGCCTATGCAAGGGGTGCTGTGAACCCTCTAGGGAAATGCCTTTGACAGTAGCTATGTCCAGGGCAAGTCCTATCAGGCTACATGGTGCATCAGAGATAGAGGACTGGAGCCTGTGGCTCCGAGTAATACATGTGCTGTCTACACTGCCACTGCCTCTATCTGGGCCAGACAACATGGAACTGGCACAGTGGTTACTGCCATGGAGAGAAATGGCACTGGGGCCTGCCCTACCTGAGTAACACCATCATGAAGGCCCCACTGACACACAAGTGACCCCTCAGGCCTCAGCAGTGTCAGCGGGCCCCGTGGTTGCTGGGACTGTTGCAGTGGTACTGCTTCCTGGGGGGTCATCTAGATGATCATGCGCCAGAAAACACAGTGTATCAAGGGCAGAAAGACATGGTACTGCAGGACCACTGCAAGCAATGGCCACCACCAGTGGGGGCACGGAAATTGGGGAGTCTCATCTTACCCAGTACCAGAAGGAACAGTGGCTGCAGCCAGGAGAGGCACAGCAGGGCCATGTACTATATGTACTATACCTGAGTGGCCCCAGGCTGGGAGGTTCATTCATTGTTGCATGAAGGTGAGGTACTCTGTGCACAACTATCCCTACCTCTCAAAGGTGCTCTGGGATGAGCTCAAAAGGTACATGGTGTATGAGGCAGCCCTGGACAAAATCCATGCCAAACACCAACTGGTAAGGACAATGCACTTCCACATCTCCTGGAGGCCCGGGTACCTGACAGATCCCTCATGCACACAGTCTATGATGGGCTGACTATCATGAAATACTGTATCCTGTTCATTGACATCAAGAGCAACATGATGGAGTACTTTATAGAGGCCGTGGACTCCTACCCAAAGCTCTGCACCAAGCTGGACACCCGTTATTCCTTCTAGATGGCCATGAGGACAACATTGCACCACATTGGGGGTGACTTATGACACTGGTGATGCCCCTGTTACTGAATGATGGGATGCTGTAATGCAGAACACTGTTTACATGATGGCACACAGCCACATTCCTTAGTTATCTCTCTGCTATTCCCCTAGATGGACTATTAGGGACACCTCCCTTGTTGTGTAATACAATGTGCATACATTTTTCTTTTTTGTTTCTGCTGTTGTTATGGGCCTTCTGGTTCCTTTGGGTATTTATAATGTTTGCATTATTTAGAAGCCTACTGTGTCATCTGCTTTCCCTGTTGATACAAGGTGGCCAGAACACTTGGGCGGTGATGTATATGGATGCCCCATTCAAGAGAAAAGGGAGCATTGTTATGTACAAAATCATAGTGTGGGTGTGCCAGGTAATGGCACAGCAGGTTCTACCACAGGATACTAGGAACACATGGCCTGCTTCAGGGATGCTGCGTACTGTATGGCATGGAGTGTCCACTGCAGCTACTTCTCATGCCGTGACCCAACAATAATGCCCACAGGGGACATCAACCATGCCATTGGCACACAAGGGACATTGTCCACTCTGGGTCTGGGATTGACTGCAAGAGGGACTGCTTACAGCCGGCATGTTGTGTTTGGGTATGTCACTATGGGACAGCAGCAGATGAGGCTGCGGTTTGAAGTTTACTGCAGAGATACACCTGGTGTAAATGTGCTGTGGTCTATGCACACAGCTTTATGGCATAAAACAGTTGGTACATCTGCATTATGCCATGCATGCAGTGTGTAGCCATCTGATATGCCCCCATGTGAAGCCTCCCACGAATGTGCACACTGTGCTTAAAGATCAAGTGCAAAGCTTTAAAAATGTACTATTTGCCCCGGTAGCACGTGAGGTTGGCGCCTGAAAGATGTTGCCGTCTGAAACGGTGACACAATGTGAGCAAAAGCCTGAAAGGTGAGGGGGCCGGGATGGTGACCGGATGCACGGTTGTGGGCGACCCTAGCGACAGGATGTCGCTATATGTATGCGCGTGGGGGGTGGGAGCGAGCACGGTGAGCATGGCCTGGGAAGGGGCAGAGGGGATGTAGGGGTTGGCGCTGCAGTCAGCTGCCAAGCTGCACCATGGCATCAGGGGTTGGCTTCCGCTTGTGGTGCATGTGGTTCCAGGTTCGGGTCTGGGTCCAGGCGCTACTGCGTTTTTGTTGCATCCGACTCAAAACTTGCATTTATTTTGCTTTTGCACCCCGACATGCACCCCCTGGAGCTGAGAATCTTTAAGTAGGGGATGCGAGGGGGCAAAGCCCGTAATGAGAGGCGCGAGCCCCCACACAGAAAGCAAAGTATTTAAATCTCCTGCCCCGCTTCTTCCATGCGCAGAGGATGTCAGGGTGGCGAAATTGTTTTTGCCACCTTGATGTCGCAGTAATGTGAGTTGCCGTTCAGCGCTCACGATTATCACATAGAACCATTTGCCCCCATGCGTGTCCTGGCTGTACTTTCCACTTAAAGGGACAGTAAACATTGCAGGGATTGCTCAAACTGTGAAAACCCATGAAAAGTTTGCTGAACAAGGTATTTGGCTTCCTTGTAGGTGTAAAATGTCCTGAGATATGAATATTTAAATCATCTGAAAATCAAAACAAGGCAGCAGCCATTTCATGCAATCTTACAACAGAAAGTGATGTCACTGAGAGACAAGCTGTAATTACCAACATAGAGCTAGCCCCTTAGTGACATCACTTCCTGTTTTTAAGACTGCAATTTGAGTGACCCCTGCAATGTTTAGTGTCCCTTTAAGAGTAATGTGCATGTGATTCATGCATAAGGCCCTCCACAGGTAACTTACACACACTGCTAAACAGAGGCCTATGTTATTATGTAAGTAAGTTATGTGCCCAGCTCTCTGGTATGAACTTTATGAAGTATAATGTACATCACCAGTGCAGTTTCACCATTGCAAGACTACACAAAGCCTCACACCCTCTACTTTGTGCAAAGACTTTGTGAAATTTGTGTAGTTTTTTGTTTTACCACACAGACTACACGGACTGTAGTGACTGGGCTTTACCCATCCCTAGCCATTTTCATTGTCACAACAGCTGATTATGATACCACCTGCAGGGTATTATTTCTAACCAACAGAGATTCTATTTCCATGCAGTTAAACACAATAATGAATGGGAGAAAAGAAACTCAGAAAAGATATGAAATACAGTCTGAATTGTGCTTAAACATACCTTTTGTGAGGTTTCCCTAAAGCTTTGGCTGCTCTGTGAATGAAAACTCTAGATAATATTAATTGACCTTATGCACAAAGCCCACATGTCATACATATATGGTACATAGGCTTTTGTACGTGTGCTCTCCGTACATTGGTGGCCTTGTTGGAACCACCATCCATTTACTAGAAGGACCCATGCCCTTCTGCACACAATCCCTTGTCCAGCTGTGGAGCTACACTGGACCAATAGGGGGCAGTGGCCAAGGGCAGAGCATGGCTGTGTGCTATGCAGGACATGACATCTCAGTCGTGGAGTGCCGGTAGAGGGAGAACAGGCTATGTAGGCAGGAACCCCACCATGTACCTCATGGGGTCTCTCTCATGGGCTGTCCAGACACTTGGCATTAGTGTCTATAACTCCCACCCTGCTACTCCCTGTCTCTTTGATCATACCAAGAGGGCTGGGGGCATGGTGGGGTCACATGGTCAGATCAATTGGTTCCCCACATCAGTCCTGGCAGGACTGGTAATATCCCACAATTCCCTGTTCCATGCCAAGCAGGGGATTTAGCCTGCTGCTGGGCAGGCCATCTGATTGAATGGCCACTGTCGATCATTGGACTGACTGCACCAACCCCCTGGTAACGCTACACTGTAATGCATGTTTAAGAAGGGGCTAGGGATGGGCAGTCTGGCATAATGCATAGCTCCTGGTGTGCGCCAGTGCACTGGTATAGAGCTCCATGGCTCAGGTATGTACGTTCTGCATGTTACCAGGGTACCATTGTGCACGAGGTCCAATGTCTGTGCCTATGCCTAATGTCTTCATTTTTTACTTTACACTTAATTGCATGAAAATATTGTCTTTTTAAGTCCAATACTTTTTTCCCAGTGCTCCTCCTTGCCTTCAGTGCTGGTGCCATGCAGAGCAGTATGCTTCACTTGCACTATGCAAATGAGGCCTCACAAAATCAATTCTACCTTGAAAAAGCAGCTGACACCTCTGTGAAAACATTTAAAAAAAACACAATCCTTATACACAACTCAGTTTATAGTTCATATATGTCCTGTATTTCTTCATCCCATGTTCTTTGTTACTTAAGATATTTGCATGTAAACACAACTTTGTCTCACAAACGTCATGTCATGACTGCTTACTCCACTCCTGAAGTCATCATCCTTCCATGTGACAGCCAGTTTCATTTCCTTGTCAGCAGATTGTGATGTTACAAAGTGGCTTCAAATGGTGAATGAGTGGCAAGAGCAAATGAGCTCCAAGGTGCAAGGACCCTGTAGTCATGCAAATTATATCACTGTTTATAAAGAACAAGGAAAAATCAATATTGAAACTAAATTCTAAGTTATAGTTTGTCTAAATATTATTTTACTTAAAGTTTTCTTCAAGTGTCAGTTGCTCTTTAAGGCACACACATCATGGCTCCTTCCAATTACAAAGGCATTGACTTAACAACATATATGTATTCCTGTAACTATGTATAATGATGAGGATGGGGACTAAAGGCAAACAGTAAATATTAATGGTATATGGAGGTTCTTCAAGGAGAGCATAGTCATGCTACAGTAACTATTGTTTATTCAAATTAATGCACAATACAAGATCTTTTCGATTCATATAATTACATGGATAGGCGTGGACAAACTATCAAAATTGTGTGATAAAATTATTTTGGACCTTCCAGCTGTTGTTTTCTCAGCATTGACGTAATGCACCCTTTTATCCAAAATGTGTAGGACTCTGTTCAAGGGGATCAACATTATTAGTAGGAGTTACAAAGGACATGCTTTTCAGTCCTGGTTTACCATTAATTCAGTTGCTATGGTAGCCTAATTGATGTTTTCTTAAAGCTGTTTATTTCGTGTTCACTCTTTGATACTGTGAACATTTGGCTGACATCACTTATTCCTCCAGTTCTAATCTCAGAACAGGCAGGACAGTCAGAACTGTATGTTCTACATTTAGTACCACTGGACCAAAGCATCATGTTGTGCAGTAGTGCAGTAGAAATGCGAACCTTGGTGTTACTGTACATTTCTAATTAAGGAGGAAGAAAGTGAGCACTATATTTACAATGCACAGAACTAATGTTGAGCCTTTCCAACAACTAACGCAAGCTTGTCTTCTGCATCTCAAAAAACGGAAGGGTGACCCTTTTTCTGTTTGTGTTCAAATATATCTGAGTTCAAACTGGGAAAAGGTCTTGTGTTCCACTTTCAACCTTCTTGCTAGTGGGCTGATTTGCATAATCTACCATTTAAAGTATGTGCCCAATACATTGTCCAGATTGGTGGCAGTGAAAAAAGAAGGGGTACAACCAGGCTCCCTGTTTTGCCTTCACAAATTTACGCCATACACAAATCTTTGACTTTGTTGCTTGGGGGAGGATAGCCTCACCCACAGTTTTATTGCAATGTAAATGTGGCTGCCAGATATTAGTAGCTGCAAACAGTGACAGGGAATGGTGCAATATCATTTGCAATATGCAATGCCACGTCCAGAGCTCCAGGGACCTAGTGCTCTTGCTGTAGTATTCAACTGCAGCCTGCCAACCCTCATGTATAGGGCAGTTTGTGGGCTGGTGCTGTCAGGGTGTATCTGTTCTGTGTTCCTTACCTGGTGGTCTAGTTCTCCACCACCACCACATCTGCCTCTCAGTCCTTAAAAAATGCCTAGCATACTGCCTAGCCCTGTTACCCAAAAAATCTTACATCTCACGATGCTCTTGGTCTCCTATCAGCACTGAAGTTCCAGGTCACAGTAGTGACATAACTCAACACCTGCTTGTAATAGTTCTACAGACAAAAGTTGTCACACAGCTCTGCATGCAGGATTACGAGGATCACTGTGCTTTCAGCATGACTCTTTGGGCAATTTCCATATACCTTCTTATGCACTCCTTTGCACTCCTTGATGTTGATGCCTGCTGATTATTTTTGTCCATTCGTATGGTTCCACATCATCACCATGTTTGAGACTTGGTGTCATGCCCTGGAGTTGCTTCTGATGACCCCAGTTTCCCACAAGAGCAGGAAGCAGTTTCTGTTACATTCTAGTTCTTCTTAGCCTCACAACAAGTACGTAATAATCAACAATAGGGCAGAGTGTTATGCTGAATTAATGTATGTCCCAGGTGTGGCATGGGGCCAAAGTTCGAGTGTCCTGCAATGCATCTGGGAAGTGCATTCATTGAGTATGAACCCCTTGCCCTGCAGTGTGGTATTGCTCTTATAAATGGGTATTATACTTGGTAAAACAAAACCACAAGAAACATGTTTAAAGTTAGGAAATATGACAGATTTATTATTTCCATCCACATCTGAAAAGTAGCTCTCTTCAACTGCTTAACATTCTACATTCATCACATCCTGTCTTGCTCCATCTCCCTTAACGAATCCCTCCCCTCCTTTTATGAACTAATCATAGCCAAGCTGAACATCCCAGCCACTCTCCCGCTATGTATTGGGGCCTTATATGCCTCCCCCAGTCTCGCACCAGCCTCTCTGTTTGCTTGTATCTCCTCCATCGCTGCACACACAACCTCCGGGGAGCTGATTCTTCTCAGAGATTTTAATTTAAACTGGCTCTCACCAGCCTCCAAAAACATTCTACACAATATTGAACTTCTCAGCCTCACTCAGCTCAAAAAAGAACCTACTCGCCCAAACCCTCGTTCCCCAAACTACTCCCTATTGGACTGGGTGCTCTCCTCACACCCCCACCGAATAATTGAAGCAGGCACCCTCCCAGATATTTTCAGTGATCATTGCGGGACCTACTGTATCAGAAAGATGCATCCCTCCCACTCCATCCCCAAATATGCAAGGCATCGCTCCCTTAGATCATTGGATTCAAATTTCCTTCTACAAGATCTTGTCAGACCCGACTGGTCCCCTGTGTTCTCTGACACCAATCTAGACTTAGCGCTTAGCTCTTCCACTAACAACTTCACCACAGTCTGGAATACCCATGCACCCCAAAAAAAGTGAGGGTAAAACATACCCACCATCCATGGAGCAGCGCAAGCTTAATTGTCCAGTGCAAACTGCTTGATCGCACATGAGCTGGTTACAAATCCATCTGACCCAGACTGATCTCCAGTGATACAGGACACTACATAACACAGGTACGAAGGCTATCCAGATCGCTAAAGCAGCCTAAGTCAAAGACTTCCTCCTCACTAACCATGGCTCTCCCTCCAATTTCTGGAAAACCATCCACTCTCTCATCGACCCCCCCCATCAAGTCTACCACCCCTGTCTTCTCAATTGATTGCTACCAAATCTCTGACACCTCCTTGGTAGCTGATACTCTAAATAAATACTTTATCTCTTGTGCTCTTATCTCCCCCCACAAAGGCCAACTCCGATCCCCCACTCCGTACTCCCCTAGTGGCTACCATTTCCCACAGTCTTCCAGCAGGAGGTTTACCGTGCTCTTTTGTCACTAAATCCAGATAAGCATAGTCCTAATGGCATCTACCCCAAGCTCCTTCATATCTCTGCCCCTGCCATAGTCCTCCCCCTCACACACCTGCTTAATCTCTCCCTTTCCTCAGGCATTGTCCCTGGGGCCTGGAAAATGGCCAAGGTTGTACCGTTCCACAAAGGCGGCGACCCTGCCTGTCCTGGCAACTACCGCCCCACTTCCCTCCTCCCTGCCCTTGCTAAACTTCAGGAATTTCTAGTCAATTCTAGGGTAGCTGATTTTCTTTCTGCCGCCAACACTCTCTTCCCTGTCCAAGCTGTTTTTAGAAGGAACCACTCTACATCCTCCTCCTTACTAAGGGTCACAGACTTCATTCTCTCACCAATGGATCTGGTTCACATTACCGCTGCCAGTTTCATCGACCTGGCAAAGACATTCGACTTAGTGTCCCACCCACTCCTGATAAGTAAGCTGTGCTCAGTTGGCTCCATGGCACCTACAGAAAACTGGTTCAGTTCTTATCTAGCGAATAGGAGGCAGTCAGTTCAGGTGGTCTCCGCCCTATCATCTCCCCTCCCATCCTTGCAGGGGTACCCCAAGGTTCAATACTGGGTCCCATCTTGTTCACCCTCTTCGTCAATGGCCTCACATCAGTCTGCATGCACTCTCAAATCCACATGTATGCCGACAATATGGTCATCTTCACCTCAGGTCCCTCAACCCCAGATGTGGAGGCCCCCCTCCAAAGAGATTTTAACAGTGTCCTAAAATGGTTCCAGGCAAGCCAATTGCAGGTAAATACAAAGAAGACAGTCTCTGTGACCTTCAGGTCAAGACAAAAACTTACAACACTCTCAACCCCTCCTGTCTTTTCCACTCCTGATTGCTCCCCCTTAGAGGCAGTCTCTGCCTTCGAATACCTTAGGGTATGGCTCAACAACAAGCTAGACTATCCTCTCCATAGTGACACCCTCCACTCTAAACACCACCCAAAGCTTGGGGTTATGTACTGAAATAAAAAATGTCTCTCTCTCTCTCTCTCTCTGTGCGTTGTGAGCTGGTTACAAAGACAGTCCTCCCCATGATTGACTAAGCAGATATCATTTGTGGCACTGCTCCAGCCTCCTTCCTCACCAAACTAGATTCCCTTCTAAATGCCTTCTGTCACTTCACCACAAACTCTCCTTTCTGGATCCATCTCTGCTCCCTCTACTCCTCTTCACCCATCCCTCCCCTCACCCACCATCCTCAAATCCACTCTATCGCCTTTACAGGAAAATACTGGTTCAGACTTCTCCCCACCTATATTTCCTTCCCCCTATCCCCTGCTTGTCCTTCCTCATACACACTCCACTCCAGGGTGTCCCGATTTTTCTCCCTCCCACACCCTCACACAAACTCTGGCCAGTTTGTCTTCTCTTTCCACCTACCATCCCTCTGGAACCAATCTCAACTACTCTCCAGCAGGCCTCTTCACTCTCAGTGCTCAAATGCCTTCTCAGACTCGGTCCAATTGCTTCATGCCAATGCTCCTAATACACCCACCTTCCGACCAAACTCCACACATGATCTCTACTTCATTTCTAATACTAATTTCTAATACTCAGTAGAGTTGTGATACCCACACAACTGTCCCATTAAATCGCGGAAATAATGTACTGTGAATGCACCTACTCCAGGTCAAACTCACCTTATTTTTTGTATTTATTGTATATATGTAATCTACTCAAATTGTGTTGTAAAACCACACTTTTGTGCTGTAAGCTAATTGTATTTTACTGTATAGTCAGATGTACCTACTCTCATGTCACACTCCTCTACTCTGTATATATTTTCCTTATATTTCCCTTTGTCCCCTGTGTTGCACCTGGAAATGAGCCTTGGCTCAGTGTGTCTTTCCCTGTTACCAAAGTTTTAAATAAATAAATACATTTAAATAAACATATTTTATGTTTCTTCACTTTTCTTCTGAAAGCTTAAAAATGTTGCAACCTACAAAATTGTAACTTTTGTAAATGTTATGTTGTTATGTAGTTAATACTGAAAGGTAGGTAGTCTTGGTTTCTATGGACTGTGTGCAGGGCTGATTTTTGATATTTGTATTTGTGTCTCAGGTATTTATATTTGTATCTGTGATTGTATTTGTTTGCATATCAGTGTTTGCAATATATTTTATTTTACATTTTAGTCTTGTTTCTGTTCTTAATGATGACACAGACCAAGGGTTTGAGATGTTTCAATAAAATATGCAGAGTTATTATGAAAATATGCATTCACATAATGAGAAGTAGAAGTCACAGGTGTTTCACAGCAGCCTAAACCAAGGTCTAATACTACCTTGTGTGGTCTAACACATATACAAACATTTAAGAGTGATATTTGTAGTTTTTGTCGTTGTAAAAAGTGCAATATGTTGTGTATTTGTCCCGAATAGTATTTGTTTTGCACAGCCCATCGCTGGTAAAGTTCTGCAAGTTGAATGGGTTTTCTGTGCTGATGCTTTTTAGAGTACTGCTGGCATTTTTGTTTACAGTGTTGTCTGGGTTTCTTTCACTCTCTAGTGCTGCAGTGTTGTTAGTCTCCAGCTTGCCGTCACTCTTTGGTTTAATTGGTCCTGAATGAGGTCTGCTGGTACTGCTGCTGGGATGCAGTCTGATGTTCACTGAGTGAAATGTGTTCACTGACTCAGGTGGCAGGTTGCCTGACTCAGATTTTGTGTTGGAGATGATTGCACCATTTTTTGCAGTCAGCGTTGAAGGCAACCAGTAGTTTCTTTTTTTCTATAGAGCGTCTCCTCCTTGGCCATGCTCATCTCTCAAAGATACGCTAGTCCAAAGGACATATCCTGTTCTGGCCCATCGATTCCTGTCCCGCCCGGGCCCAGTGTCACCCCAATGTCTCCCATGACTTTTCTTCCATGGCAGATGCCCCAGGGGAAGGGCCATCCTCCCTCCCCCCAAGGCACTGCACTATGGGGACCATGATCCAGTGTCAGCAGGCACTAGGACATAGGGAAGTAAAGAAACCCAGGCCATCATATATATGCTAGACGGGTTTTTCTTTCCGGTTTTTCCATGTCTTCTCTCCTTCCCTTGGCATGGGCAGAGATCCACAGTGCCTCAGCTGTACACGGTGATATCCCGCAGAGGGAGAAAGCTCCCTTGGCCCACCGCAGGGGTCAGTGTAGCTCTGATTGCCTAACACCTTCCCTACCTGACTGCATCCCCCTGCCTAGCAGCAGATGCAGCAGTCTGGCCTGCCTTCAGATGCAGCGTCTCAAGTGCACTCCCAGATGCGGATCACCTTCATGTCAGTGTGGTGCTCAGCCACTGGGCTATCGGGGGGAGGCGGCTTGAGCTGATAGTTTTTTAAACTACTTTCACATCAGTGTCCAGTGACACTCATGATCACCCTTAATGCGAATCCATCTGCAAATACAATGTGCAAAGAGGTACTTCTGATTGACTGACTGATTTGTGTACCACTGTGTCAAACTAGCTTCTTAGGATAATTTGGCAATGAAGACTCCAATTTAATTAATGCTCATTGGTTGTTCACTGTACCACATATGGTTTTCATCTTGTATAAACATGGGCAGCTCTTTAGAGTGGGGCTGCTGTGAGGACGCATTACTTGGGGATTTTGACTGATACCTTTTAAATAGCTTATGACTTCCATTTTTGTAATGTTGCTAATACTATCCAGTTCTGTAATGTTGCTAATACTATCCAGTTTTGTAATGTTGCTAATACTATCCAGTTTTGTAATTTTGCTAATACTATCCATTTTTGTAATTTTGCTAATACTATCCAGTTTTGCACCTCTTGATCTTGCTCCACTTCCCCCTCACCCCCAGGACGCATGTGGAAATGAGCCATTAGCAGTTCAGTATGTCTTTTCTGGTGAAAGTTTTGAAAAAATAAATAAAAATAAAAAAATAAAGCCTCTGTGGTTTTCTTTATTACTTTCAGTTATACTACCATGGTTGTTGGTGTGTGGATTAAAGGTCATCATTAAACATTCCTGGCCACTGTCATCACATAAGACAGTAAATGAACTTTATTTATAATACTTTGGACCATTTTACAAATGTTATAAGCATAATAATCCAGTCCAGGTGTGTGGCATTGCTGTAATAACCTCAGTTCCTAGGTGGATGATCCCATCCAGGTTATTCAGTTATTGCCGTATTGCTGCACACCTCACCATGGATTATTCCTTAAGTCAGTCCTCTTACATTTTTTCTGCTCTACCAGGCCAGGATGAGCTGAATCTCAGACCTAAAGCACTAGAGTCACCCTGGCAGTGTATTAAGAAATAGCATGTCAGTGGCTCACAGGCGTGACAGATCATAGTTTATGATGCCAAGGTGGTCACGGGCTGTGTCATTTCCTGCTGATGGAAGTCTTTCAACATCACAATAAAAACATTGTTGGCAGGTTTGAACTGTGCATCGGTTCCAATATTGAAAGTTATTTTGTTTCCAGTATTTCTAAGAAACTGCTGAAGCCTGCTCTGAGTGACAACCTCAAGCTACTCACACGGTACTGCTTTCCTTCCAACAGATGGATAACACTGTAGAAACAGTGGAGCACATTATACAGGTTTGTGGGTGAGACAGCTTTGTAACTTACTGTTTGTTCTAGGGATTGTAACCAATCTTTAAATTCATTCACTGTCCCAAGTGCGCTATTTGGAGTGTTGCAATTGTCTTTCCTTGGTTTCTGCAGCTCTTAAGTTAGTAGGTGAAAGGTAAAGGAGGCAACTTACTTTAGCCACATTATTAATACTCAATCTTTATTCAAAGGCATGCATGTCCATATGGTAGCCATAGCAATACAGTCATTACAGATGTCATGCATAGTTCCAGATTTCACTACAAGAGGAGTTCCCCCTATTTTACGAACTATACATATAATACTGTCCATATTGCAAATTTACTGTATGTACTTCTCTTTTAGAGGTATATTCATTTAAGAGAAGATCTGAGAAAGAATCAAACTCAACAACTGTTGCACCACACCTCAAAGTTCATCCTACTCTCCTAAAAGCCCCTCCACTCCCTCTTCCTCTTGTGTTGTATACAGTCCATTTAAAGGGACACTGTCAACCCCTTTAGGCCCCAAACTGTCCCTAATTTAAACAAACTCTAGTCAGAGCCAACACGGCTGCACAAGGCTCTTACTTGCGCAAGTGACAGAGCAGCAGCAGCGGTGGTACTGGTGCAGCGGGAGCAGTGAACAGCTATCGGAGTGGCAGTGGTTTCAGAGTGGATGGCACAGCTGTTGAAGCAGAGACTGTGTGCCATTCACAAGATGGCAGCAGTGACAAAAACTGTGCATGTGCAGTAGTCATGCATGTGCAGTTATCCCGGAACTGCAGTCAGGAAATAGTGCATCTGCAGAAGGGGGGCAATCGATCTGTGGAGGGGAGCTCCATTGGTGGAGGACAGTGCTAATGGAGTGAGGACTGTAAAGATGATGCCGCATCACTGTAGGAGAACACAGGTTCGTGTTCTGGCAGCAGACTCTTTTTCTCCTACAGTGATGGCACAATGTCTGCGGAGCTCCACCCACGCAGCCGTAAAAATGTATTTTAAGATTGTTTGCATTCTGTAGAATATGCTGATGTGGCTGGAAATTTGATTCTGATTCCTTTTTTCTTTTTAACAGTGAAAAACAGACTGCTCACCATACTGGTATTACCACACCAAAATGTGTTTGTTTACATTCCTTAATCAAGTCCCACTGCATCCTTCCTGGACTTGGGAACACCCCCAACACAGTCTATCCACTTAAGATGCAGTGGGAGGAGAGGAGACTATTGCATCATGAGTGGCTGCACTGCTTGGGGTGTTCCTAATGTTCAGGAAGTGACCAATAAGAGCAGATCAAGGATTTGAAACAAAACAAGGTTGGGTATAATTACATAATTACCATGCATTTATAAAATGAGACAGATTAAACCCCCAGCAATACCAATGAATTTTAGAGCAGGTAAGTTATCATAAAATTTGGGGTTACAACTTGAAATAGTATAATGCAAAAAGGGTTGACAGTGTCCCTTTAAACTATAGACTTCTGTGGAAACCATGTTCCATTATTATTACCCTTAACTGTATATTTGTAGACTGTGACTCAAGTCCTCCTCTAGTTCATCTAATTCGTAGATGTATCATCCCCCTTCACCTCCATTCCCCGCTTGTATAATCTATATGGTTGCTATTTTAGTAAAACACTTCTCTTTTGTCAACCTGAGGTCTGCTGTGATACTTTCCATATTATATAAAGGTGATACCCTGTCTACTCAGGATTTTGGGGGGGGGCAGTGAAAGCCAGTTTATGCTGATCCCCTTGATTGCCATTGGCACCATGGCCTGAAGTAGTTTAGCAATGCTTGTCAGAAGAACCCCTCTTGTTATTCATAATAGGAGGTGCTTGTAAGTATATGGAATAGCTCTTTCCCAGTAGTTTCTAATTCCTTGTCTATGTATATGAAGTTAGCACTGGGCAGGACCAATGTATATGCGTATGTGAGCCCTTCTCACATCCTCTCCAGCAAGTATTAGGCTGTGTTGTCCCCATGTGCTTAGTGATAGATGGAACTAGGAAGAAATGCAAGGTTATCTTCTACCTGTATTCTCTCCAGGAGGTGGAGGAAGAAATGCCCTCACCCATCATGCATATGTTTTCCCATTCTTGATCTGAGATTGCATCCCCAGCTTCCATCCTGCCCTATTTCTCTTAGAGATACTTGGTGTCAATATTCTGGCAATTAAGTAGAAGCTGATGCAATGTTGAGAATAGATATACCTTTGTTTCCCAACTAATTTAACCACCCAATAATAGTAGAAATCCTCCAGTGAAGAAAGATCTCTTGTAAGCTCAGGGAATACATCACCAGAGAATATAAAGTGTTGAACCTGAGATATTTGAAAAAATCATTATGCTGCAGTGCAAACTGATCTTTTAACGTGTTAAGGTGCACATTCCCCCTCCATAAAATCTGTGCCAATCTGGTTAAGGATTTCTGATTCCATGCTGACTATCCCGGGTCCCCTCTGTACTGGAGAAAATGAGGGTTACCCGTAATGACAGTAAGTGGCCATTCTTTACCAGTGGTCAGGGTACTTTGTCTTGCCTTCAGTGTAAGTCTCACAGAATGGGCCATCCATGGGTTATCTACTGAACTGAGATATTGTTTCGAGTGTGGCATGGTTGGGAGAAAGTATAGTAGATATGGCTTTGTTGCTTCATTTTTAGCCCCATACCATCCTGAATTCTAGCTCTGTGTGACCCATGTAACAGTGTGTGTCAATTGCACTGCCTGATAATAGAGTTTTCTGTTAGGAGTTCTGCCACTAATTTGACACAAATTTTGTGAATAATTGAGAAGTGTCTGGTGAAATAGCCACCCCAGATATCTGATGTTTAAACAGTCATGCACAACAGGGTGTGTGCCGTTGTGGAATAACGCCATGCCTCAGGTGTGCTGAAGCAAGGGGTTGCTGGCTGAGCACATTCAACATCTGAGAAGTGACAATAATCCACAATAACACATGCCCCTGGAGTATATTATTGCTATTATACAATGGCTCGTTTATACAGAATAAAAAAAGTAAAAACTGCCTTTATTTGATTTTTCAGTGTGGAAGCAGATATATATATACATATATATATAAGCTAATATTTTGTGTTTGTCCTAAAGTTCCTCTTTTGTGTTTGTCCACTAGGTAGTGCTGTTGTTTGTGTTCTGTGTCTCTGTTTCTGTGGCTGTTTCTCCATCCCTGTCTCTTTGTGCCTTCCTTTATAAGGTTCTCTCATACCCCCTCCCCCAGTCTCGGTTGTCTTGGTTGTTCTCCTGGTACAGTTTGATGCATCTTGTCTTTTTGTATGTACCAGAAAAAATGTGGATTTTAGAGCCACTGATAATTGTGTTTCCAAAAGCCCATGCAGTATAGCACAGTCACTGGTGATGTGAAGTTATTATATGTGATGACTTTTCTTTTTTTTTTTTCTGTTAGAGATACTGTGTGGTTTGGCATATGGATAGGACAGGGTCTGCATCAAAAGCCCTAGGAGGAGAGATAAAAGGACCTCAATATGTACACCCTGGAACAGAAGAGGGAGATGGGGATGTGATAGAGACCTTTAAATACCTCATGGGGGTAAATATGTGCAGGAAGGGAGAATTTTTCAAAAGAAAAGGTGCTCAAGAACAAGGCAACATGCTATGAAGCTGGAGGGGGTAAACTCAGGAGAGACATGAAGAAGTACTTCTTCACAGAAAGAGTGGTGGATTTCTGGAACAACCTTCCAAAGGCGGTGGTGGGGGCAAAAATTGTGGTGGGGTTCAAGAATGCATAGGATAAGCACAAGGGAATCATAGTGGAAAGGAAGAGGGGAGGGAGAAAGAGCTGTAGTTTAGGTATGGTCTGCAGTAAAAGTGTAGCTAGGGAGAAATGGGCCGACTGGATGGGCCAAGCGGTCCTTATCTGCCATCAAATTCTATGTTTCTGTGTTAAAAAAAGCACACTAAGATGAGGTTTCTTGTGTTCAGGAGGGCAGATTTTAAAGAAATGGGAAACTGCCTCAGAGAATGCCTCGAGGGGGGAAGCAGAGGGGTAGTAGAGGCTTAGTGGAGAAAAATTAAGGAGGGTATAGCATAGGTAGAGGCATGCTGTTTGATGGAAGAGAGCAAGGAAAAGAGGAGGAAGAGGCCAGTATGGTTCTCTAAGGAGGTGGCAAAGACAGTGTAGGAGAAAAAACAGCATTTAGATAGTACAAGGAAACCCAGAAAGATGAAGACAGGGAGGTATATCTGGCAAAACAAAGGAAGGCAGCAACAGGGTGAGGGCAGATAAAGCACTAATAGAGGAGAGGATCATGAAGGAGGTTAAAAAGGGGACAAGGCTTCCTTCAGGTATGGGGGGGCAAAGAGAAAAACAAGGTGAGTAACAGTGAGAATCAGGATGGCATTGGAGACTGTACAGAGGAAGATCACGAGAAAGCATGTATACTAAACAATTACGTCTACTCGGTCTTTACGGTAGAGGGTTGGTGGATGGACCAGCATGCTGCATTAAGCAACGGGGGGCCGGGAGAGGACACCAGTCTGTTCTCAGTGGCAAGGGTCCAGAAGGGATTGGAAGCCTTAAAGGAGAATAAGGCAATGGGGCCAGATGGGATTCATCCAATGATCCTAAAGGAACTGAGCATGGTGCTGGCCACCCCTCTGGCAGTGCTTTTAACAGCTCAGTGGAGATGGGAGAAGTTCCAGAGGACTGAAGGAGGGCTGATATGGTCTCTCTGCACAAAAGTGGCAGTAGGAATGATGCAAGCAACTACAGGCTAGTCAGTCTCACATCAGTGGGGGGGGGGAGTTAATGGAGACACTACTGAAGGAGAACCTGAACCTTAAATAAATGTAATTACCTAATTAACCCTCATCTTTTAGGTCATAATAGCTTTTATACCCATCCTTAAAGGCAAATTGATGTGAACTCTGGACAGCCATATCTACTATAACAAATCACTTTTAATTGGTTCATTTCTGATAAACAGACTTTGATTATTGGAACTCATGTGCTGAATTTTAGGAAAAGAGGGGTCCTGGTTTGCTGAAACCAACAGCTGCACTGAAGAAATGGCACATGGAAGGGGGGTGCCACAAGCTGTGGAATGGGCTTGTGGCAACAGCGGTCATCAATGGTGAGCCACCAGCCGGTTGCCCTGGTTGCCAGAGGGTCATCCTGGACATATGGTGGCTCATGGGGGGGTGGAATGGGTCAGGCTGGAGGAGAGCACTGGCCACTGCCCCCAATGGTGCAAGTGCATGGTTGATGTGTGTCCTTGTGAGGGGGAGACACACCAGTGCTACCATGGAGGGAGTCGTGGGCTCATATCTGCCATGGACCACTGGCCACTCTAGCGGTGGTCTGGCAGGTGTTGGGGCTCCAAATGTGTCATCCCCAGGGGACACAAGGTCACCCCCCACCCAGCAAGGGTTTCAGCAGTGGCACACAGCATATTAGATCAGCTCTGGGCTGGTCTAATGGTAGGGTCCATGTGCCCATGGTAGGGACTTGCAAAATCCCACATTAAGGGATACTGCAATGCTGCCCTGGTGCAAGACTGCTTCTGCCATAGTGCACTAGTCATTGCAAGGATGGTGACAGCCTAGTTGGAGCAGGCAGTCCCCCCTGATGGTGTAGGGTACCTTACGAAATCAGGACTGGCATAAGGTGTGGTGCAAGGAGCCCTTTGCGCCATTTCTCCTTGTTGCAAGCCTCTTGCGCCAGTCCAGATCTTTTGAAAATTGGATCCTTTGCATATAAACTTTGATGCCCTGGGTAGTTTTCATTGTGCCTGAAGTAGAACCCTGTGTTAGTCTGGAGAGCCTGGTGTAGAACAATAATCTGGATACTCTAACAAAAGGTATTATTGGAAAACTGCATTCTGGATAATAATGCTATAGTAATAATAACACTAAAGTAAACACTCGCCATCATAATCCAATCATGTTTCCTTGAACTAGCATGAAGCAATCTTTTTAAGGGAGTGTCAAAAAACTTTATTTTTCCTTTGTGTAGCATGAGACATTTTGCAGGTTCTGGCATGCATGTTGGCATATGATTTCATGTGCACCCCACTACTCTCTATCTCCAGTTCCATCATTGCATATTTCTTCATCTATGTCTTTAAAAATTAATTCAAATATTACTACTGATAAATAAGTAAAATGCTCACCATCATCCAATGCCTAGTATGCAGCAAGTTTTCATTTGTTGACTCACATTTAAAATTCTAAATGGAATGTATGTTCCCCCAAAGTATCAGACACAATCACACAGACAAATGGAAGGACACTGGATTTGAACACGTCATTAAGTGGAACCCACAAAGGAAGGACACATTATTCAGTAAAAAAGAATGGACAGCCAGAAGATCGACTCATTGCAAGAAGAGCCCGATCAACGTGACAAGTTAGCGGCAGTCCTCATTTGTGGCTCATATGGCTGGCACAGACAAAATCAGGATAACAAATAATTCTGTAAAGGCTTGAAATGGTTTTGAAAATTTGCTCCAGAGTGAATGTATCCCAAATAATGGTAACCTCTGGATAACTGAGGAATTCACCAGAACATAATCCATGCAGGTAGAAATTTTTCCAAGTACCTGTGATTTAGGAGGCTTTGCATCTGTGCAAGCCTGGATCCTAACTAGGGTTACAGATATGTTATGCACTCTCTAAATAAAATACTCTACACTACATTACCCTGCACTGCACTGCCCTATCTACACTTTACTACACTGTAATGCAATACAATACAATACAGTGCATTTATTTTATGCACTCTCGAAATAAAACACACTACACTACATAACATTAAACTACACTACACTACACTGCAGCACAATACAATGCAGTGCATTTATTTTATGCACTCTAAATACACTACACTACAATGCAGTACAATACAGTGCATTTATTTTATGCACTAAGTAAAATACACTACACTGCACTGCAAAGCAATACAATACAGTGCATTTATTTTATGCACTCTCAAAGTAAATTATACTACACTGCAATGCAATACAATACTGTGCATTTATTTTATGCACACTCTAAATAAAATGTACTACACTGCACTGCACTATACTACACTGCAATTCAATACAATACAGTGCATTTATTTTATGGACTCTGGAAATAAAATACACTACACTACACTATACTGCAGTGCAGTACAATACAGTGCATTTGTCTTATGCATTCTATGAGTAAAATACACTACAATACAATACAGTGCATTTATTGTATGCACTCTAAATAAAATTCACTACACTACAATGCAATACAGTGCACTTATTTTGTGCACTCTCTAAATAAAATACACTACACTACACTGCAATACAATACAATACAATATAATACAGTGCATTTATTTTATTCACTGTCCAAATAAAATATACTACAATGCAATGCAATACAGTGCATTTCATTTTTATAGAGTCTTTCATACAGACATTTCCCAAAACACTTAACAAATACACTTTTATTAGCAAAAAAAAAGCAGCATGCTATGTTCTGTTGTGCACCATGATCAGGCAGATTAGGGCAGAATTTGGAATGGCACAATAAACAGATCAAAAGAATCTTTTGCTTTTCTTACGTTCTGTTGATTGACTGATGTGAAACTCATGAAGTGATCTGCCAACTGGTCCCATGGCAGAATATAATATGCCTTTGGCATTATCTGTAACTGTAAACAGAAAAAGAAAAACTGACATTTGGTGCAAAGACAGAAAGAAAGATGAGGTTAAGTGCTCAAGGCAAAGGTGAATAAGAACATTTTTTAGCAGAAATTTGAATAGAGGAGCATTTAGATGAAGTTTTAAAGGTAGAAGTAGAAACGTTTATTTTTTAATCAAGATTAGGCTGTCAGGCTAAGGCATATTTGCAAAGTTGTACTGAAATTACAATGTTCCGCTATACAAACAGCAACAGAACCCTATGGGTCATAAAACAATCAACATTTTAGAACATTATCAAATTAAAAATATGTATCGTAATACTTAAACTGTTTATCTAATGTTTACAGTTTTCTGAGCCTTAAGGGATAATTTGTTCCCTGTCTTGGTTACAGCAAATCTGTTTTCACTTACAGAATCTCATCTTCATTTCCAGGACAATGAGCCCTCAATGAGGAACTTGGTACAAGTTATAGAGATAAGGTTGCTGGGTATGCTGTTCAAAGATATGATTGAAATGTTTTAGATCATCACACTTATTTAAAAGAAAACAAAAAAAACCCTCTAAATAAATACAGAATTACAAATCCCCCCAATGCAGTGCACCATGAGTGGCCTATGAAAATCTTCATGAAGAAAATTTGTCTGGCTCGGCTTTAAAGAGGACAGTAAAGTAAACAGCATAGTAAAGGCAACAAACCTTTACGTCAAACAAGTGAGCAAAAGCAAGAGGAAAAAGAGACTGCTATGGTACTTGAAAGAGGTGACTGAAAGGTAAAGGCAGAAAGGGTAGCATTCAGAAAGTATAAGAAGACTCAGAGGGAGGAGGATAGGGAGGGGTATTGGGAAACAGAGGGAAGCCAGGAAAGCCGTAAGTAGTGCAAAGGCACAAACTGAAGAGAATAGGTCAAGAGGTAACAAAAGGGGACAAGGCATTTTTATGGCTGTATTTTTATGGCTGCATGGGCGGAGCCCTGCAGGTGTTTTGGCATCACAAGGAGAAAGAGAGAGAGAGAGAGAGAGAGAGGTGACTGACAGGGCATGATGACTGTGTTATTCCCCTGAGTGCTTCAGAGTGGTCATACGTCAGTGCTTCGGCCCAGGTTATCTCATTTAAAGCTGCGGTCTGTTTCTGTCTGTCTTCTTCATTTCCTGTCAGTCTTGCCTGCACTACATCTGGACTCTTATCTCTCTGAGCATTCTGAGTCATTTTGGGGGCATATAGGATAAATAACTTTATGCATAGTACTTTCATAATAAAAATATTTTCTAAAAACAAGGACTATTTTATAAAGAAATCTGCTCTTGAACTAAGAACTTGTTCACACTAGGGTATTTAAAATGGTTTAACAAGCTTATACCATTTTAAAGAGCCCTAGCATGGTTTGCGTCCGCACTACACACGCTTGCTAAACCATTTTTTAAAACCATGTTTAAACTCTGATAAGACCTAGGCTTAAACATGGTTTTAAAAATGTTTTGGGAGTTAAATCGGACTAACCTGCAGTGTGATTGCTCTGGCATGGTACCCTTTCATGAAGCTGGATGTCCCCGATTGGGAACCGGTTGATGGTTAATCCAGTCCCGAGGCAGTAGTGCGGATGCTGTGAACCATTTTTAATAACGGTTTACAACACGCTACTGCCAGTGTGAACACAACTCAGATGCTACAGCACGGGTAATTAATCCGTATTAAAAAATGTTTTAAATTACTGTGCTGTAGTGTGAACACAGCCTAAGTGTAGCGTGAAACAGAGCTTCCCACTACAGAGCTAATTGTATTTCTGGAAGCTGTAATATGAGCTGTCTCTCTTGATTAGTCTTGTCTGCAGTTAACCCATTGCAGTTCTGGTCTCAGCTCTGAATGGAAACTATAAGAAGTCCTTTGTCAGCTGCTTCTGCTTAGTGCTTTTGTAAACCTGTTTTAATGCAAATTGAACTATCTTTGAAAAAAAAAACAGATGCAAGTGCAATAGCCAGAGAAAGTGTTGCCTGACTTCTTAAAAATGAGATTTCCTATCTGCCCCCCCTCCAACTTATTCTGCATCTTATGAACTGGCACAAGCTCAGTCTGGGAGCAGCACAGGGGAAGGAGGCTGACTTTGTCCCAACATGGGGCCCTCTCTGGCCCTGCACCTAACAGACACATCTGGAGGAAGTTTTTCTGTGGGCTTCCCCTGCACCAACTAGAAGCATTAGGAGGAAGATTTACTAGAAACATTCAGAGGAAGTTTTTACAAGGAGTTCAGATAAGCTGCTAAGAATGGCCTCCCTGTCAAGAATGGCCATGGCGTCCAGCCCCTGCACCTACTAGAAACATTGGGAGTAAGATTTGACAAGGAATTCAGTTAAGTTGCACCCCACAGCACACACCCAGTCTGGTAGCAGCACAGGGGAATGAGGCTGGCTTTGTTCCAACGTGGGACCCTCTCTGCTCCTGCACCTAAGAGACATATATGGAGGAAGTTTTTTCTGTGTGCTTCCCCTGTACCAACTAATAGAAACATTGGGAGGAAGTCCATACAAATGAGACTGGGCCGAGCAGGTAAATGGGGATTGGGCAGAAAAGAAGAGGAGAAGGAGCAGAGTGCTGGGGAGTGTGAAAAGTCTATGACTAGAACTGAGACAATGCTCACCACTACTGGTCAGTGTACCTCTGTTTTTGGGTTAATGTCACTGGGGGGGACTTGATCTGTAATGCTCAAAGCTGTTAACCTAAAGTTTTAAGTGTTTTTATATACACTGTATCGGAATTCTGCTTTTGGGTTACAGTCAGAGGGGGATTCATAGGGGATGCTTAATAATGTAAATGTTGGACTTTAAGTAGTTTATATGTGCTGTATTTGGAACAATACATTGTGTTGGGTCAGTGTCATGGGGAGGGTGAAAGAGCAGTTTGGGTTTCAACTGCAGTGCTCAATGAAGGATAACTGTGGCTTTAAGTGTTAATTTTTCCCCTGGCTACTCTCTCATTCAATAGGACCAGTCAGCCAGGGGTAGGGGAGCTATATACATCGCATCATCCATTCAGTGTTCTCTTTGCCTCTCTATTACTTCCCCATCTGCCTATGAGCTTCTGCTGCTAAAACTTTCCTTCCCCTGCTCCCTTCCTATCTTTGTAGGGGGTATCTACTGCTCCCCTCTTCCTCCATTCCAGACATCATCCCTAATCTCACTACCCACTCTTCTTCTGGTGAATGCCTCATCCTCGGAGATCTCAATATAAATTGACTTTCCAACACACAATCCAAACTTTATAACCACATCTCCTTCCTGAATCTTACTCAATTGATCTCTGGCCCAACCCATTTAAACCACAGATTGGGAAAGCACTCTCTAATTGACTGGGTGCTATCATCTCACCTCCACCAGGTAGTTACATCAGGAATCCTGCAAGATGCACTTAGTGATCATCACATGGTCTACCACGTGCATAAAATCCATCGCCCAAAGCACTGCCAAATATCCTCCACCTTCGCTCTTTTAGGTCACTTGACTTGACACCCCTCCATGAGGAACTTGTCAGTACTGACTGGCCTCCAATAGCAAATGACTCCTCTGTTGACTCAGTTTTGGCCTACTTCAAAACCTGGTTCTTGAATGTTTGGATCGGCATGCTTCAATAAGAAAAAACAGAGTCCAAGGCTCCTATCTCCCATGGGTGACAGTCAAACTTCTGGCCTGTCAGCATGCTTGTGATCAAGCATGGCAGACTTACAAGGCCTTTGGTATTCTTCTTGATTTGCTAAAATATCACTCTCTTCAGAATGCCTGCACTAAGACTATCAGACTTGCCAAAAAATAATATTTCTCCTCCTCCTTCCAGGACAGCCTTAATAACCCTCCAGATTTTGGAAGGTAGTTCATGCCTTTTTTTTTCCCACCTACCCAGTCCCCTAACACATCACACTTCAACAACAAAACCAGCCAAAGTAAACTATATCAATTAAAGCATTACATTTTCTGAAGGACTTCTGTAACGAAAGAAAAAAAAATAAATGTTTGTTTTATGTTAATGCACAACATATATGTTGGCTCTGACCAGAGCTTATTTAGGTATGTAAGTGAAAAAGAGGAAGACCGGGGTGAAACTGTAAGGTTAGAAAGGGAAGGAGGGACTGTGCAGATGGGGACCAGGAAAAGGCAGACATCCTGAACAAATACTTTTGTTTAGTGTTAACAGAGGAAAGAGAAAGGGAGGAAACACAAAGTAACAGAAGGTTTGGAGGGTGTGAGAGGGACACTAGTCCTTTTTTTGGAGGTGAGAGTCCTGAAAGGATTTGCTAATCTGGAGGTGGATGAAGCAATGAGGCTAGATGTGGATGCATACTAGGGTATTGAGGGAGCTCAGGAAAAGACTTGCTGCACCTCTGACAGTTGTATTTAACAGCTCACTGGAAACAGGAGTGGTTCCTGAGGACGTAAGGAGGGTGGCTGCAGTCTCACTACATAAAAGAGGTAGCAGGGAGGAGGCTGGATATTATAGGCCAGTCAGTCTTACATCAGTAGTGAGAAAATTAATGGAATCCTTGCTGAAGGAAAGAGTTTTGAAATATCTTGAATCCGGTAGGTAACAAGACCTGAGGCAGCATGGTTTCACAGAGGGGAGGTCACATCAAATTAATCTAATAGAGTTCTTTGACTGGGTGACCAAGGAACCAAATCAGGGTGGAGTGGTGGATGTGGCCTACCTAGGTTTCAGTAAGACTTTAGACACTGTTCCACAGAGGAGATTCGTAAGCAAGTTGGGTAGCCTAGGAGTGTGTCAAAAGGTGGTAAACAGGATAAGAAATTGGTTTTGGGATAGGCAACAGAGGGTGGTGTTAAACAGAATTCACTCGAGGGAGGGTGACCAGCAGGGTGCCTCAGGGATCAGTGCTGGACCAGTCCTCTTTATTGTCTTTATAAGTGACATTTCAGAGGAGCTGGAAGGGAAGGTCTGCATCTTTGTGGATGACACCAAAATCTACAATACAGTTGACACTCCAGAGGGGGTTGGTGGAAAGGATGAACAGAGATCTGAGAAAACTAGAAGAGTGGTCAGTGGTATGGCAGCTGGGTTTCAATGTGGATTCAATGCGGATCCAGAGAATCACCGAGACAACAAGCGGACAGCTACAAAGGTCCATTCTCACTTTCTTTCAAATTTGGCGTGCTTGAAGTAGGACTTGAGCGATTGGCTGCAAGAGCTCGTCAGCAATGTAGCTGAGCCTTTAAAAGGCTTCCCCCTCTACACAGCATGACTCCTTGGAACGCAACGGACTGGGGGCGGGAGGGCGACTTGCTCAATTGGGCCCCCCCCCACAAACCAACACCACGAATTGTCTCCTGGGGTCGAGGCGCCGGCAGCTTTCCTAGCCAGGTGGACCTCCCTCGGACCATCGGCCTGCGGATCCAGAGAATCGCTGAGACAACAAGCGGAGAGCTACAGGGGTCCGTTCTCGCTTTCTTTCAAATTTGGTGCGCTTGAAGTAGGACTTGAGCGATTGGCTGCAAGAGCTCGTCGGTGATGCAGCTGAGCCTTTAAAAGGCTTCCCTCTACACAGCGTGACTCCTTGGAACATAAACGGATCAGCGGGAAGGCGATTACTCAATCGTCTCTACAAACCAACACCACTAATCGCCTCCCGGGCCGAGGCGCCAGCAGCTCCTAGCCGGGCGGACCTCCTCAGACCATCGGCCTGGTGGATCCAGAGAATCACCGAGACAACAAGCGGAGAGCTACAGGGACCTGCTCGCTTTCTTTAAATTTCCGCCCACCCGCCCCTGAGTCAGTGGTGACTTAAATAGACCGATTTTGGCTGAAGCCCTGCCCATCTTTACGATATCCCTCCAATTATGGTCCCGAGGCTTACCATCCTAGGAGGAGCTCCTGGTGACATCTGCAGTCCAGTTCACCCCTAAAGCTATGACCTGCAGGACTAAGTTCTTGCCTGTGAGGTGCCAGCCTCTCTCTCCAACTGAAGCTGGTCCGCCACAGAGCGCCCCTCCCTTCCCAGGGGCAGATTCTTCAAACCTAATTGCTAGCCCAAACTTGAGGCCGACTGCCACTCTGGGCAATTGCCTATGACTCTGACACTTATGACTCTTGCTTCTACCTAGCTAATCTCTGTCATTTCTGCCAACTACAGCCTCATAGCAACTGGTTCTAAGCACTGTTAGCCTATTGTAATGCTAAGAAAAAAAAAAAATCTGTGACTGTGAAGCTTTAATCATATAGCCAACTGGTTTGCTGCTTACTCATAATTAATAATAGGTAATGTGATTGCATAGTTTAAATCCCACCTACCCCTGCTGATAGTTAAGTCTGGTTACAGGGGTATCAGCACTATAGTTAATTATTAATTAGCTAATACTCAGCCTCTTACCCAGAGTCTGATAGGGATCCTTGCATTAATATTTGTCTCACTGGGATACTCTAACTGTACCTCTGCTGTTGACCTGATTTTGTTGTCTCCCCTCTAAGTTAATTAATTGTTCTAAATAACAGTAGGTTAGACAGGCAACCTTTATCCCAAAGGTAGCGAGCCGCGCTTGCCTAACACATCTAGATTGGAGGCTGAACCTGCTCTGGTATCCTCAGTTGACGTTGCCGCATGCGCCTGCAACCGCAGGGATAGATGCCAGTTCCAGGTTCCTCGACCCACTAGGCTAGGCACCTGAGATCCATGCGGGTGGCCCTGAAAAGCTTCAAGATGAACCCTGGGAACTGGAACAAGGGCATCCTCTTGGCTACGATTTACATTCTGGCCCAACTAGGGACGGATTGGCTCATTAGTAGTGCCAACTGCCCCCTTATGCCCGTGGGTGGAATGCATAAGGAAAGTCACTACAGATGCCCTCTTCCAGGTGCAACATCCTTCCCTAGTGGCGATGAATTCTCTAGAAAGGGATCCTCTATCGATCCCTTCTTCTCACTAGGAGCTTAACTCCATGTCTATCTACACTGGTTTTACCACCTCTAACCCTCACTCTTCGGCGCTTGCTAGCAGCGCTGCTGCTATTGGCGGGAGACATCCAGCCTAACCCAGGCCCAGGGACACCTAATGTATCTATTTCTTCCCCATCAGATAAGGCCTGGGATGGAGCCAAGGGTCTGAGGTTGGTGCACATGAACATCTACAGCCTGAGACCTAAGATCCACGAAGTCCAAGCATGGCTAGCTGTCTACAAACCAGACATACTAGCAGTCTCGGAGACCTGGCTAAAGCCCCACATTCTGGACCACGAGGTAGCTCTCTGGATACGCCTTCTACAGAAAGGACAGACCTCGGGAAGAGAGGGTGGGGTTCTGGTATATGTAAGGGACACAATTACATCCTCTCTCGTTAGCATGCCACAAGGCATGACCCCGGACATAGAAGCAATCCTCATACGGCTCACTCTAGGTGGGGCTAAGCACCTCACAATAGGCTGCGCTTATAGCCCCCCCCACCAATGCGCTCGGTTCTCTGGACATGCTCCTGAAGAACCCAGCAGTAGAATCTGCTTCTGGGCTTATCTTACTGGGCGACTTCAACCTAAACTGGGCCCTTGAGGCGAAGTCTGCCATCAATGGTATATTAAATGACTCCCACCTCACCCAAGTCATCTCCCTACCGACCAGAATGAACCGTGCATCAGGAAGGCATACCATAATTGACTGGGTCCTGGCTTCTACCCCCAGCAATGTAAAAATGGCAGGGACCTTGGCCAATTCCTTGAGCGACCACTCGCCGGTATTTGCCATCTGGAAGAACCGTGCTAACAAAGTCCCACCTAGGATTATTACTATTAGGGACTACTCTAACTTCCTCCCTGACCAATTCATTGGGTACTTAAATGGCATCGACTGGAGCAATATAAGACACCTTCCTAACCTGGAGGATGCCGTAAAATTTTTCCAGACATCCCTCACCAGAATTATGGACCTCTTAGTTCTATGAAAACCCACAGAGTAAAGGGAAGCTGCTATAAGTGGATCTTGCCTCCTCTAAAAGCTCTGATATCCACCCGGGACAAGGCCTGGAAAAAGTACAGGAAATCAGTGCTACCGGGGGACTTAGCCAGCTACAGGACCCTTAGAAACCAATGTAAAAAGGCCATAAAGCTAGCTAAAAAAGTCTATATCACCAACCTTCAAAAAACTAACCTAGGCAATCCCAGGCTCTTCTGGTCGCATATTAATGAACTCCTCAAAGGGAGCAAAAAAACTACACCCAGCCCAATCTTGGCTAATGGGCAATTAATCGATGAGGGATCTCTCATTGCTGAGACCCTTAACAGTTACTTCATGAACCTGGATGCATACTAGACGGGACCCCCTGACAGGAGGAGTGAGCCGAATGCACAACATCCCCCGGACCTTGACCGCCCTTTGTTTCACCTGAGGTTGGTCAGGGAAAAGGAGGTTTTGATCACCCTTAAATCCCTACACTCGAGAGGATCTGGGTGCCCAGATGGGATCCAAACCAGAATCCTCAAGGAGGGAGCTCCAGCTTTAGCTAAGCCCCTAACCTGGCTGATAAACCGGTCTATTATGGAGGGGTCTGTACCCAAGCTTTGGAAACAGGCTCTAGTGATTCCTATACACAAGGGAGGCTCAACAGAGCCCATTGAGAACTACAGGCCTATCTCTTTGCTGTGTGTCATTGCAAAAGTACAGGAGAAGCTAGTCTACTCCCAACTCCGAGAATACCTAGAAATCCACCGGGCAATCTCACCGTCACAGCACGGCTTCAGAGCCAAGCATGGGACGGATACTGCGTTAACTAAATTCTCAGCTGAAGTACTGAGCAATAATGACGCAGGGGTCAGCACAGGGGCGGTCTTTATTGACCTATCTAAAGCATTCGACTTGGTAAACCACAACCCCCTACTACAAAAAATGCGCTCACTTGGCCTTGACGCCCACTCTCTGGGATGGTTCAAGAGTTATCTCTCTGGACGCACCCAGAGGGTCAACTGGGAGGATAAAGTTTCCAAGCTAGCTCCACTCAAAGAAGGGTACTCAAGGTCAACCGGCCCCTCTCTTTACACTATTCATAAATGATCTGCATAAACACTGCGGAGTAGCAGCGCCTATCCAGCACGCTGGATGACGCTGGCATTTACAGAGCTTCCCTAATTTACCAGGAGTTGGAGACAGCCTCCAAGAAGACACTCTTCAGATGGAGGACTGGCTTACTCTGAACAAAATGGTTTTAAACACCAACAAAACGAAGGTAATGCTCTTTGGTCCTAGATCCCTGGGACCTGAGAGGTCACATCTCCTACAACTCCAGTCCAGGGGGGGTGTAAAACTTGAGGTGGTCACCTCCACCAAATACCTTGGCCTTACCCTGGACCAAGGCTTCACACTAAAAAATCATGTAGACCAAATCACCAAAGCCATCCATGGGAAACTTGGAATCCTCTATAGACTAAAGGACCAGATTATCCCGGAAGCTAGGGTAGCCATTGCCGCTAGCGTACTCCTCCCTAAGCTCACCTACGCGGCCCCGATTCTCCAGGGCGTGGCCGTGACGGAGTTAGGAAGGCTGCAGACCTTGTACAACAAGATAGTCCACTTTGCCACCATGTCACACCTGAGGACTCACCACTGCGAGGCCCAATCTAGGCTCAGGTGGCCGTCTCTGGAAGCTCGCCTCTCCTACCCAACCCTCTGCCTTACATTCAAGCTACTGGGTCCCACATCTGCCCCCAGCCTGAATGGTCTTGTCAGGGTGAAACCCAACCCACGGTGCCTGCGCTCATCAGGCCAAACTCTCCTCGTGGTTCCCAAGACTAGGACTAAAGCCGGGTCTAGGTCCTTTGCGTACGCCGCCCCTTCCATCTGGAACAACCTCCCCTTGGAGGTACGGGAGGCCGAGTCCATCACCAGCTTCCGGACAAAGCTTAAGGGACACCTGCTCGACAGGAGCACATGTCTTTGCTACAGGACCTGACCACGTACAGCCATCCTGGTAGCTCAATAGACCCTACCATACTTCGCCATCCTGGCAGCATAACAGACCTCCCTCTAAAGATGGGGTGCACTTATGTCCCAACTTATCCCCCTTCCAATATGCCCACAAAGAAGCTAACCCTAGGTCTTTAACTACTGCTCACCTTACCAGAGCACTCTCAATCTAATCACTAACTTGAGATGTATAATGGTCTCATTATGTGCAACCTCTATATCCTTACAGCCTGCATGTCTTCCACTACCTGCCACCTGTAAACCTATGTATTCTTACTGTTAAAAACTTTACAATCACCTGACTGTACTGATCTGTTACCTGTAAGTTGTTGTTTCACCCGGGTCGCCCCTCAAAAAGGGACCTCCGGGGCCCAGCGGGCCTACCCAGTCATCAAAATTCAATAAATAAATAAATAAATCATGTGAAAAAGTGCAAAATGATGCACTTAGGGCACAGAAACTGAGGAGCAGAGTACAAAATAGGTGGAGTGGTGTTGACGATCACCAAGCAAGAATGAGACCTTTGGGGGTAATCATATTGGATGACCTAATGGTGGCCAGGCAGTAGGGAGGGCTAGTGGGATGCTGGCATGCATAGGAAGGGGCATCATCAGCAGAAGGAGTGAGGTGGTGTTGCCTCTGTATAGGTCGCAGGTAAGACATTACTAGAGTACTATGTCCAACTCTGGAGACTACATCTCCAGAAGGATATAGACAGAGTGGAGGCAGTCCAGAGGAGGGCAACTAGAATGGTGCAGGGTCTTCATCAAAAGCTCTACAATGGTAGACTAAAGGACCTCAATATGTACACCCTGGAACAGAGGAGCAGGAGGGGGGATATGATAGAAACCTTTAAATACCTCACATGTGTAAATAAGGTACTGGAGGGAAGTATTTTTTCAGAAGAAAAGGTGTTCAAGAACAAGGGGACATGCTATGAAGCTGAAGGAGGGTAGATAGATTTAGGAGAGATGTGAGGAAGTACTTCCTCACAGAAAGAGTGGATTCCTGGAACAACTTTCCAGTGGAGGTGGGGGGTCAAAAACAGTGGTGGGATTCAAGAATGCATGAGATAAGCACAAGGGAATCACAGTGGAAAGGAAGAGGGGAGGCAGAAAGAGATGTAGATCAGTCATGGTCTGCAGTAATAGTGCAGGTAGGGAGAAATGGGCAGACTGTATGGACCAAGCGGTCCTTATATGCCAATAAATTCAATGTTTCTATGCCTAAATAGTGCCAGATGGTCCTCAGAACAATCTGCACCAGCTGGAAAATAGAAGACCACAGGCACATGTTTTGTACTTATTAGGACTCGTCATTTTGTCACAACTGTTCATCAGCCTAGATAGAGGGGAACAATCCTGATGATAGTACAAATGGTCTGGGTCATGGTGAGTCTCTCAAAAAGACAGCCACCATTTCTTTCATCTGAAAACCAGGGGGGATCAATGGACTACAGAGAGCATCTTGGAGGAGTGTGTTTTAGATGGACAGGCTAGTCTGTGGAGCAGTGCCTAGTGGCATCTTTACAAATAATGCTGCCATAGTCAATAAGCAATAGTAGTAACTGATTCATGTCTTTTAACATCACATCCTTGTTTGAGTTGCTTCCTTATACTGTATTTACAATGCTCCTAGTCTAGAAGGAATTATGTTGCATAGGTTCTTAATATGAGATTTGTAGGTTAGGGAAGAGTCATTCGTGGCTTCAGGTTATTTATGAACAGTTGTGGATTGGATTTTCTTAAAGCAGCAGTGTAATGAAATTGGGCACAAAATTTGACCCTACCATTTTTTCACAATAAAAGATTCTAGGCATCTGCTAGCTTTATTTAGTGGTAACAATTTTTAGTTCCTCCAAAATCTGAGTATTTTATAGTTGTTTTGTTTTCTACTGTCTGTTGTTCTACTGTTGTACTATAGTTCTGTAACCTCCCGGGTCATGTCTGAAAATAGGCAGTGTCTTGTCTAATGAACTTACCCAGTCAACAAAAAATAAAAAAAATAGTTGTTTTTCTCAAGAAAAAAGATGTCCTCCACATTTGACTTCAAAATATCATTGTAGACCTGTTAAGGGTTAGGATAAAAAAAAATCATGGTGCACAGTACAAGAAAAGTAGATTGGACAGATATGCTAGTATTTTTATTAACTGTAGCTGAAACTGGCTTTCGGGAAATACATTTTTCATTGCACTTCTGTTTTATAGTGTTCTGATTTGTAAAGACCCAATAGAGCATAATTTAGGTTTTAAAAGAGGATGAAAACTCATTGCCACTGATATTTTATATTCATAACTAGGTTTAAGTTAACAAACCAACTCTTCATATGAGCAAAGTCCTCCCCCAGTTTGTATTGCATTTGATCAAATGAACTCTCTACTGCAGTGGTTCTCAAATTCTGAGGCCAGCCTCCCAAGGGAGGCCCCACACTGTTCCAGGGGAGGTCCAGTCAAGTCTGGAATGTACATTATATGTTTTCAATGTTTTGTATGACAAGGATGAAGCAAACTAAATACAGATAACAGCAGATGAATTTATTTACGTATGTGCAAATTTGTGAACAAGAGAGACCCACTGAGGCAAAACTTGTTTATAGGTGTGTATTTATATGTAAATCAATGACTCAGAAAGGCACGGTGAGTCAAGACTTGTTTCTATAGCAGGTGTTTATATGCAAATTGGTGACTGGAAAAGGCACACCAAGTCAAGACTTGTTTCAGCAGTAGATGTTTATATGCAAATTAGTAGGCTGGAAAAAGCACACTGAGTCAAGGCTTGATTCTACAGTAGATGTTTATATGCAAATTAGTAGGCTAGAAAAAGCACACTGAGTCAAGGCTTGTTTCTACAGTAGATGTTTATATGCAGATTGGTGACTGGGAAAGGCACACTGAGCCAGTGCTTGTTTTCAGGTGTGCAAGGGTACAGGAAGCTGCTTAACAGCAGGGTAAGGAGGAGAGATGCAGAGGTTAGGTTAGTCATAGAAAGAGAGGAAGCAGAGTAACAAGGGCCCAAGAGTCAGAAAAGTGGAGTGACAAGGATAACCTGTGGTGTGGGGTTGAGGATGGAGAGTACTGTTTGCTAACTGTACATTTGCTGCTGTTAAACTTATGTGTAATTGTGCATTTACTGTTGCATTATGCTTACTGTGATGTTTGGTGTATCTCCCTACCGCTTGATTATGTTCATTGCAACAATGTTTTTCTCTTACTCTTCTTTATGATTGCATTTGCCTTGTACTCTCCTGGGTTGTGCCTGAAAATAGGCATTTCCTATATCTAGTGCACCTACCCAGTTATCAAAAACAAATAAATAAAGCTGAATAAAAAGAGAATATACTCTCTCTCAGGGATCAGTATGACTGCTCGATATGAATCTGCCCAACAATTTTTTACCAACACGAACTTCCCATCGGGGATGCTTTCCTAACATTTAAGTGTCAGACTACTGTACAAAAATCCCAACTGTTGCAATTGCGACTCTCGCCTCAGACCTTCAAGCAGAACAAAATTACCTAATTCCCTACCCCAGCCCCCAACATTATCACTCCCAGTCACAAGTGCTTCCTCCTTCAAATTCCTCCTGGCTCTGCCCTCTTTAACCGCGTGGACATCGCATTTAGGAAACCAGCTGATCAGTCCCATTTTTGTTTGAAAAGACGCTCCACTTTCCCTTTCTGACAGATACATAGATACATAGAAATTGTCATCAGATAAGGACTGCTAGGCCCATCTAGTCTGCCTGTAAGCCTTATACTTCTATGTAGTCACTGACCCTAAGTGATCAATGGCTTTTCATCACTCCTTCCCTACCCAATGTTCCCTTTTGCTTGTCCTAGGCATGTTTAAACCCCTCCACTGTGCTTACCCCCACCACCTCTTGTGGCAGACTGTTCCAAGAGTCCACCACTCTCTCTGTGTAGAAAAACATCTTCACGTTACCTCTTCATCTACCCCCTTCCAATTTCATATTGTGTCCCCTTGTTCTGATATCTTTTATACATTGGAAAAAATTCCCCACCTGCAACTTGTTTATGGCCTTGAGGTACTTGAAAGTTTCTATCATGTCCCCCTTTTCTCTCCTCTCTTCTCCTCTCCTCTCCTCCAGTGAGTACATATTGCGGTCTCTTATTCTCTCCTCATATGTTTTGTGATGCAAGCCATGCACCATCTTTGTCGCCCATCTCTGGATAGCCTCCACCTTGTCTGTGTCCTTATACATGTGTGGACTCCAGTACTGCATGCAGTACTCCAAGTGAGGCCTTACTAGTGTTTTATACAATGGCATCACTAGCTCCTGTCTCCTGCTAGTAATGCCTCTGCCTATGCACTCTAGCATGCCACTGGCCCTTCCTGCAGCCTTTGCGCACTGCTTTGATACCTTAAGATCATCAGATATGATAACCCCAAGGTCCCTTTCCTCTTTGGTGACAGTCAGCACCTCCCCCCCCATTCTGTAGCTCTCCCCAGGGTTCCCCCTACCCAGGTGCATTATCTTGTACTTTTTTGCATTGAACCTCAATTGCCACACCGCTGACCATCTTTCAAGCTTCTCCAGGTCCATCTTCATTTTCTGCACCCTTCTGGAGTATGCACCATGTTGCAGATCTTGGCGTCATCTGCAAATAGGCAGACCTTTCCTTCTGGCTCCTCTGCAATGTCACTAATGAAGACATTGAACAGGACTGGTCCCAGTACGGATCCCTGTGGTACTCTGCTGGTCACCTCTCTCTTCCCAGATTGGGTCCTACTTACCACCACCCTCTGTCTTCTGTCCATCAGCCAGTTTCTAACCCAATGTATCACCTTATGCCCCATGCCCAGACTATTCTTCTTGTTAACCAGTCATCTGTGTGGGACAGTATCAAAGGCTTTGCTGAAATCTAGGTAGGCGATGTCTACCCCCCCCTCTCTGATTCACTTCCCTAGTCAGCCAATCAAAAAAATCTATCAGATTTGTTTGACAAGACCTTCCTGCTGTAAATCTGTGTTGCCTCATATCTTTGGCACCATTGGAGTCCAGGTGTGCTACTATCCTTTCTTTCAGTAGTGTCTCCATGATCTTCCCCACCACTGAGGTGAAGCTGACTGGCCTGTAGTTCCCCACTTTCTCCCTACTGCCACTTTTGTGCAGTGGCACTAAATGCGCCCTCCTCCAGTCCTCTGGAACCATGCCTGTGTTGAGTGACTCTGTGAACAGGGCGGCCAAAGGCACTGCTAGTTCCCTTCTCAGCTCCTTTAATATCCTCGGGTATATGCCATTTGACCCCATGGCTTTACCCACCTTCAGCTTTGAGAGATCCTTCAGGACTCTCTCCACTGTGAATGGACTGGTGTCCACTCCCCCCCCCATTATCTATGCTCCCCAACTGTGGTCCTTGACCTTCTCCCTCCTTAGTGAATACTGAACAGAAGTATTTGTCCAGTATTTCTGCTTTGTCTAGATCCCCTTCCTTACACTCTTCCTCCTCCCCTTTGAGCTTCACAATCCCCCCCTGATTTTTCTTCTATTGCTGATGTATCTATAGAATGTCTTGTCCCCTTTTTTCACAGACCATGCTAAATCCTCCTCTGTCTGCACCTTGGCTTTCCTAACTGCTTTCCCTGCTTCCCTTAGACATTCAAGGTACACCTCCCTGTCCTCCTCCCTTTGGGTCCCCTTATACTTCCTGAAACTTGCACTTTTAGGCCTCACTTTGTCTGCCACCTCTTTAGAGAACCATAGTGGTTTCCTTCTTCTTTTCCCTTTAGCCACTATCTTAATGCATTGGTTAGTTACCTCCACTATTGAATAACAATAAACTATTGGTTTAGATCCTATTTAACTAATCGAAAACAAAGGGTGGTCTGTGGGGCCGGTGTCTCGAATCTCCTGGATTTGAACCATGGTGTACCTCAGGGGTCAATTTTGGGCCCTATGTTATTTAATATCTATATTAATGATCTTCCTGATTATGTAACTGGCACTGATGTCAGACTTTATGCAGATGATATAGTATTGGTAGCATCTGCTAAAGATCCTGGGGAGCTGAGGCAGCGACTCCAGACAGATTTCTCTAATATTGAAACTTGGATAAGAAACTCTGGACTCTTGATAAGTACTGAGAAGACTCAGAGTATGATTTTTTCTGTACGATCTAAACCTAATAAAGATGTAACTGACTTGAAAATTAGTTTTTTGGATGGGACAAGGGTACAAGGGGTTAATACTTATAAATATTTGGGAGTTTTGGTTGATTACCGTTTTTCCTTTTCAGATCATATTATGTCACAAATAAAAAAAAGTCAATCAAAGACTGGGGGCATTAAGAAGAGTGTCAGGATGTTTGACTAGGGATGTCAAGATTAAATTGGTAAAACAATTGTTGTTGCCTGTTTTAGATTATGGTTTATCATTATATATACATTCGTATAAAAAATTCTTACACAAATTGGACCAGACTTATTATAGACTGGGGAATTATATCTTAAATAATGGATCTCGAGTCCATCATTGTGTAGTTTATCAGGAACTTGGTTGGTTGCATCCAGTAGCTCGAAGAGAATATATATGGCTTACTACTTGTCATGGTTTGATATACCTAAAAATGTATCCTTTACGAAATTTGATATGTCAGAACTCAGATTCTAAATATTCAGATACCCTTAGGAGGACTACTAAAAAGTTGCCCATGACACAAATTATGAATCGTACGGGGATATGGTGTTACAAAATAGTTTAGCAGGGATATGGAATAAGTTACCTTGCCATATGACTGAAATTTCTGATCTGCATATTTTTAAATTGGAATTGTATAATCACTTAAATGTTTGTTGTAATTGCTTTTAGGTAATTGTGATTTTGTATTTTGTTTTAATCCTGTAATTGTTTTGTCTTTATTGTAAATTCCACAGGTATTTGTTGTAAATGGGGATTTTTTCTCCAATCAGATTAACCTGTATAAAAATACATTTTTAAAACAAACAAACAAACTATGGCTCCTTGAAGTTTTCCTCAACGTTCCTCCACTCCCTTCATTATCTCTCCCTTCTCCAGGGCTGCTCTTAAACATCTACCCATTTCACTGAAATCCGTCCTCCTGAAATCTAATACCTTTGCCCTTATGTGTCTTAATTGAGTCACTGCCTCCATGCCAAACCATGCCATGTGGTGGTCGCTGGATCCCAGCTGCACTCCCACCTGGACTTCTTCGACTCTATTCCTATTGGTTCATACCAGGTCCAGAATCGATTTGTGACTGGTTGGCTCATGCATCAGCTGTCTGAGCCCAACCCCCTGCAGGGATTCTAGGATGGCTGTGCTTCTGGTTGAAGCAGCTGCCTGGGTGGTCCAATCCACATCCAGCATATTGAAATCCCCCATCAGCAGGACTTCACCTTTAGCTGCCATGTCGTGAATTTCCTCCATTATTATCCTGTCCACTTCCTCTCTGTGTGCTGAAAGTCTATAGCTCACCCCTGTACGTATTGCTGTGCCATTCCCTGGTTCAAGGGTGACCCACACTGCATCTGTCTCTCCCTGTCTTCCCTGTACTTTTGTAGCCTTCATGTCTTCTCTGATGTACAGAACTACCCCTCTCCATTTTTACCTTCTCTGTCCCTTCTGAACAGTGTATACCCAGTACATTGACATCTCAGCTGTGATTAGCAGAGTACCATGTCTCTGTTATTGCTGCTTTGTCAAGGTCTGCATCCATCATCAAGACTTCCAGGTCTGGAACCTTATTTCCCAGACTGCATTTGTGAGCATGACTTTCTTGTTTTTCATCCTGCCCTCCTTCTGTTCTTGTTCTCTCTCCCTTGCCTGTTTTCCCCACCCTGGTTTTCTTGTTCATGTACTCCTGCCCTCCCATACACGCTTTGTCTGCCTGTTCCACACTGCCTGCTTCAGTTGTTCCTGTTGTCAACTTGTGTATTTGCATATTCCCATGGGGGGGTGTTCCTAAGCCACCTGTCCCTCCTGGCTCTTCCCCCTTGGCCAGTTTAAATGCTCTATGCTGAAGCATTCCAACTTCTCACTAAGGAGTGAGGTCCCCTTCACAGGCAGATGCCGGCCATCCTTTTGATAAAAGCTCACATCTGCCCAGGATGGGCCCCAGTCCCCTATGAAGCCAAATCCTTCTCTTCCACACCAATCCTTCAACCAGGTGTTGAAGGCTTGGATGTGGAGTGCCCTAGCTTCCCCTGTGCCTTGGACAGGTAGCACCTCCAAGAATTAGACAGAATGGGCTACCTGTTTCAGGTCCCTCCCCAGCTTACTGAAATCCTTCTGGACTCTGGCTAACTCCACCCTTCTCCCCACCAGGTCATTGGTCCCCAGGTGGACAATGACATCCAGCTCCTCCCTCCTGGCTATTGCCCCAGTGATCCTATGGATTTGCTTCCCATCTCTCCATGCAGTGCTTCCTGGAATGCACTTGACCTCCCCCTGCTAGGTGTTCCTAACTTCACATCCCGGACAATAGAGTCCCCCACTAGGAGAAGCATTCTTCTCCTCTGTGGTCCCCTGCTCCCCCCTTTCCTGGGGCCCAAGCTTGGAGGCCCCAACCATCCTCCCTGGCCCCAGCTGCAGGTGCCTGTGATGGGCATTCCTATACTTCCAAAACAGTGTAGGAGTTATTCAGCTGGACTAGTTGGGAAAATGCGCTTCTGAGTCCCCCCCTCACCCTCCCTGAGCCCACCGTGGTCCAGTCACACTTCTTCCTGGGCATCCTATTAGGTTCATGTTGTAGACCTAGTGGTCTCTGGATGAAGGTGAACACTGCCTGTAACCTTGCCAACTCTGCATGGAGACAGGCAACCTCCTCCCTCAGCCCAGAGAGGTGCCTGCAGATAGGGCAGCATCACAGCCTCTAGACCATCTCCCTGAAGACTGCTGATCCACATCCACTGCACCGCACCACTCCCATTATGACTGATTACCCTCCTAACTCTTCTGCCTACTTATGCCTCCTACTTGCTGTCTGCTATCTCCTATCTGCTTTATTTTTGCTTGTTACTTGCTACTTACGACAGTGTCATAATGGGAAAGTGGATCATCTTTTCCAACAAAAAGGGGACTGATCAGCCAATTTTGTAAATGTTGTGTCTGAGTGGTAAAGGAGGGCAAGTCTAGGACACAAGAACTTTAAGGAGGAAGCAGTACTTGGGGCCAGGGTGAGAGTGTTGGGGCAGTGTTGGGCATTAGGCAGCTTGGTTCAGGTTGGGAGCCTGGGGTGAGAGTTGCAATCATGCCAATGACTCATTCTGGAAGCCTGGAAGCTCTGAGTACAAATAAGTAAATAAGTAATGCAGCACACAAGTTCTCAACAAATATAAAACTTATCCCTGGTCAACGGGACTTTATCTTGTATTGTTTTAGTGGTGCTGCCTGGCTCAGGCTGCATTGAGTTGTCTTCATTGGCGGTACTGCAGTGCTTCTTATTGCTCCTGTCCCCTCTGCCTCAGGTTCCTCTCCGGCTGCTTTCTTCCTTCTCTTTCTTGGGACTCTTGCTGGATTTTAAGTCTTCGTTGCATGTGGGTTGGGGATCATAAACAACTATAGTTGCGGTGGTTTGTGAGTTCAGGCTGGTGGTGGACTTGCTGCCTACACTGACTCATGGTCCAATATTAGGCCTCAGGCTTCTCTCCTCTCTCAGACAATGTGCTCCTGAAAATGTGAGCGTCCTGAAAGCAGGCAGTGTTTGAGAGTACAGGCGGGTCACCAAGTTATTTCGAGTCGGGAAGTAACTGGTCGGTTAATTGTGCCATTCGGGCAAATTGAAGTCTGGAAAGTGTGCGTGGGGCGCATGGATGTCAAGCAATAATACCAGACCCCTCTGTCAACTTTATTAGTTTCATTCTAGTCTTCATGTACTGTGCAAAGTAAGGTCTTTTTTTTCTGTGGTGAGGTCCAAGATGTTTTCCAAATTTGAGGAAGGCTCGAACTCTTTTCCACAGCTTGGGGGAGGCTCACTATCACAAAGTGTGAGAACTAAGGCTATACTGCTATTGCTACCATAACATCAGTGGGAAGTCTGATATGTGAGTGCTGCAAGTTTTCTGGGAGTTCATTTATGAAGATCCAGAAGAGCAATGCCCCCAGACTGATCCTTGGGGAACTCCTCTTTCTAAAAGCTTTAATTCAGACAGTGTGCTAACAACTTGAATTCTGTGTGATCTCTTATTTAAATGTAAGTGAAACATAGGTGGGGGTGGGGGTCTTCAGTGAGGCCCATCATGGATAATTTATATATAGGTAAGGAATGTTCAACTGGTTTGCAAGCATTAGACACATCCACAAATACCACTCCTACACTCTTCTTGTTCTCCAGGGCTGATTAAATCAGATTTGTAAAGTACAGAAAAGTAGCAGTATTTGTTTCTTATTATTATTATTACTTATTTCAAAAATGCTTACTAGGAAAGACATACTGAGCAGGAACAGCTCACTTCCAGATGTGTCGGGGGGGGGGATTCAGAAAGTGCACCAATAAGTTACTATAGGATACAAAAATTAAAATACAAGTTATAAAATTAAGTAATATCAAAATTAAGAAGTTGTGCTTAGGCAAAGCACCAGAAGAGCAAAAATGCAATAAAGTGCGGAAGACAGCAAATTGTGGGATCAACACAGTACAGCTGAGTTCAGCAGGGAAGAGTGATGGAAGCCAGGAGGTTATGTGTCCTGTCCTAAAACTTTAATAAGATGAAGTAATTTTTTTTTTTTTTTACAATTGGTCATGAACCTAGCATTTCATTTACATGAAATTGGTCTAACTCCAAGTTATCTGTAGGAATTTACGTCATCTGAGATTTAGGCCATGAAGAGTTCAGTGTACCTTCCCCTTAGACTTAAACTGGCCAGTCTTAGAGCAGCAGTGCAACACAATTGGGCAAAAAACTTCACCCTACCTCTTTTTGACTATGAAAGATTCCAAACACCTGTCAGTTTTATTTCATGGTGCAATTTTCTAATTCCACCAAAATTTGAGTATTTCATAAATGTTTTAATTGATTTTTTTCTCAAGAAAAACAAGATGGCCACCACATTTGACATAAATATCATTGTAGACCTGGCCAGGGTTAGGAGCGAAAAACAAAATGAAAGACTCATGTTGCACAGCCTAGGAGGTGCCTAGACAGGTACATTTAACGGGTATAATAATATTTCTCTTCATTTTAATGGAAATTAGATTTTTTTGGAAAAACATTTTTTGTTGCACTGCTACTTTAAAACTCTTGCTATTAGGTCTGTATGTTTTTTAGAAGAAGATGAGTCTCTAACTGCTGTTTAGTAATAAAAAGAACAATGTATGAATCACTACCTTCTACCAGAAATCTTGCTTAATTACAGTTTGAGGCAGTCAAAATAAGTTACATTAATAGTCGTGTAATTTCTCTATTGTTGTATTCTTCTTCCTAAAACTGTGATTGCACCTCATAATGTCAGGAAAATAGGAAACACAAATAATATTTCATAGGATCCTGAGCTGATTTTTTTACAGAAAATAAAAATGAACATCAAATGGATGCACTGAATCTAAACAAGATTTTTGGAAGGAAGCAGCCATTTGTACTCTTTTCTAGGATATATATATATATATATATATATGTATATATATATTATACTGGTGCAGTTGCACCGGTATACTTAGGGTGAAATGGCATTTCTATGTTAAAGTCCAAACTTTGAGCCTTAATAACATCAGAGCCCTTAAATGGATTTGCATGAAATTTGCCATGCAGAATCTCTAGGGGTAGGTCTCTTGACCAGCCAAATTTCATGGGAATCTGTCAATTTGTTTTTAACATTTCTTTTCTCACCTGTATCTCAGGAATGCCTTTATGTTGTGGTCTCAAATTTTCAGCATGGAAAGCCTTTGGGTCATAGATGTGCCTTTTGAAGGTTTGGTGAAAAAATATTAATCAGTTCAAAAGTTATGACATTTTTCTGATGACCCGAGTTCGGGAGCGAGCTCGGGAGTCGGGGGTTTGCAGGGGAGGGAGATGGATCAAGCGCCTCTGGGCAGCTCTCCTCTCTGGGTGGGAGGGTTAGAGATGCCCGGTGCTCTGGCAACCCCCAGTGGAGACTGGGGGCACCATCGAGCAGCCGGGCTGCACGTAAGAGCATGGCTGACATAGGCAGGGTTGCCATGCGCTGGCGTCAGATGTGCCCACTTAGGGGGGAAGGGGGATCTTGGGCTCACTACAAGAAACACCCCTCCAGCCCTGGATAGGTGATGGCCCTGCCAGTACCACTGCCACACACCCAATCCTGGTTCCCCTGCCACTGCCCCCACAGTCTCCCTGGGTTGTCCTCCCTGACCCAGGGAACCGTAACGAACTTGAAGATGACAGGGGGAACACAGCAGGTGGTAGAGCAAGCTGGTGTGTGCAGTGGCCTGAGAGAGTTCCAGGCTGGAGGGTTACAAATAGAGTCAAAAAAAAAAAGTTATGACATTTTTTATTTTCCCATTGTTTCCTTCGGGAAAATTTATATGTCAGGCACGAAATATATATTTTTCACACAATAGGAGTATTGTGCAAAAAATAGCACTCATTTTTGAACAATAGGAGTAGTGTGTGAAAAATACCAGCTTCTTTTCCGAAAGAATGCTGGTATTTTCACACAGTTCACAGTCCTGCCATCGATTGAGTTAAAAAGTTGCTGCGCCGCCATCTTGTTTTGCTGCTTAGCGAGGATGTTGAAGTAACGAAGGTTTTAAACATTAAAAAAAATCAGAAAACAGCTAAAGATAATGGGCAGGATTCACAAAGATTATGGAATTCCTGCAGCTGCGGCAAAATGTCAGCTCCAAAGGGTTGCCACTTGTGGAGCCGCAGGAGTCCCGCAGCGGTGGGTATTCATAGCGTGGAGCCGATTTACAACCGCCCAAGATTTACGGCTACTTGCGGGTGGTATCACCAGGGAGACTGCCGCAGCTGCAGAAAGATGCTACAGATGGTGGGAGCAGCTGTAACACCCTCCCCAACTGCTGCAGCTGTGAATTACAACCAGCGCAGCTGCGGGTAATTTCAGTCCACAACTGAATTTTTGGAGTGGGACTTGGGTCCCGATAGCTTTGTGAATCCTGCCCAACCTCTTTAGGTGTTTCCTGATGTTTTTTTTTGTGTTTTAAGCTGGACCCAAAGAAGTTTTTTCTTGGGTACCAGCTTATACAGAGAATGGCTTGGAGTCCATTCTCTGTATGAGAAGAGTGGTATTTTCTTGACTTCTGCAGTCGCAGCTGGAACTCGTGCTGCTGGCTGCAGAGTCAAGACCCACTTTGTGCGCACAATACATAGTATGTGCTGGGCATACTGGGAGCCCACTCCAGTGTGTCCAAATGCATAATTTATTTATAAAAACCTGTAAAAAGAAGAAAACCATCCCTTGAGGTCTTTTCTTCAATGAAGAATCCTGCATTGAATTTTCAATAATTTCATGCAGGATCCCGAATCAAAGTACTGTAACGTGCCGCATAATGTTTTAGTGTCGGCAATATGCGCACATTAATACTATATCCCCACCCCCACTATTCTGGCACACTGGAAGCCCACCCCAGTGTGCCCCGATAACTTTTCATTTCTGACACTGGGATAGCCCCTCCCGGTGTTGGATGTCTCTCCCCCCCAACCGTCTTTCATTGCCAATGGGAGTGCTCAATCCCCTTGTCAGCATCATGTATTCCCCCCCAACTCAAGTGGCACAATGGGAGCCCACCCCAGTGTGCCCAAATTGTTATTTAAATGCTTTATTCCTGTAAATGAAAAACAGTCCATCAAAGTCTGTTTTATTTTTTTATCTGTAATGAAGAAAATGGTCCATTGTTGTCTCCCCATCCCTCCCCATTCCCACCCTCCTCAGTGCACCCACCTCCCTGCACCCCCCCTCACCCATACTTACCCTCCGGAGGTCAGAAGCCATGATCTTCTCTGGACCGGGACACGTCTGCACCCTTCAAAGATGAACTGTGAAATGAGGAATCAGGTAAGCGCTGTATAATGGGACTCAATGTGGGGTTTCAACCTAGGTTAATATCTCAGCAAATTTTAGGAATTTTGGCCCCAAATTTTCAACATGGGGTTCTTGGGACCCCTCTTCATGAACATTGTCACTGTCATTTCATTTCATTTCTTAGTCCCGAAAGGTGATTTCGTGGTCACTGCGTGGAATCACCTTTTGGGACCAGTTCATGAAACGACAGTCCCACTGTTCATGAGGTGGGGTCCCAAAAAGCCCATGTTGCAATGTTGGTGAAAAAATTCCCAAAATTGACTGCGTTATGAATGTGCATTGTGCAGTTTCTATGCATGCTCGTAACTTCGCCAATTTTTAATATTTTCACGCCAGATTTTCAAAATTGCCATTTTTTAATATCTCCTTATGAACAGTACAGCTGTCATTTTTCATATCCTGCCCAAAATGTGTTTTCACATCTGTGGCACAGAATGGCGTGGTCACTGCGTGAAATCAACTTTTGGGATGGATTAAGAAAATGACAGTGCCACTGTTCATGAGGGGAGGACCCATAAAGCCTGCATTGAAAATTAGGTGAAAAAATTCAAAAAACTTACTACGTTATGGGTGTGCATTGCACACTTTCTATGCATGCTCATAACGTTGCCAATTTTTCATATTTTCACACCAGATTTTCAACATTGCCATTTTTTTACACCACCTTATGAACAGAACAGCTGTCATTTTGCACATGCTGTCCAGAATGTGATTTCACACCTGTGGCACAGAATGGTGTGGTCACTGTGTGAAATCAACTTTTGGGATGGATTAACAAAATCACAGGTGCACTGTTCATGAGGGGAGGTTCCGTAATGCCGATGCTGAAAATTTGGTGAAAAAAATTCCCAAAAATGAGTGCGTTGCAAGTATGCATTGCGCAATTTCTACGCACACTTGTAACTTCACCAGTGTTTCCCATTTTTCACACTGTTGTACTATCTGGATGGTGGGATGGGAGCACAGGGTCTGAAGGACCCTGGCTCCTACTGTAACACATGAATACTGTTGTACTATCTCAATGGAGGGATGGGAGCGGACCCTGTGCTCCCACCGTGACATATGGACAGAGTTGTACTATCTTGATGAAGAGATGGGAGAACAGGGTCCAAAGGACCCTGCACTCCCACCATGACGTATGGATACTGTTACTTTCTTGATGGAGGGACCTGCACTCCTCACTGTGAATGTGGACACTGTTGTACTATCTGGATGGAGGGATGGGAGCACAGGGTCCAAAGGACTCTGCCCTCCCACCATGACATATGGACACTGTTGTACTATCTGGATCATGGGGTGGGAGCGCAGGGTCTGAAGGACCCTGCGCTCCCACGGTAAAATAAGGATGCAATTATACTATCTGAAAAGAAGGGAAATTCTTTGCAAATAACTTCATTAATGCATCAGTTACAGTGGATACCACAGTGAGAAAAACAGGGAAATGAGGCATTAGGGTTTCCAGCCATAATGCCCCACCCCTAAGGGCGCCCACCTCTACCACCACACCCCAATCTCCCACCCACCAGACACCAACAGACACCAGCAGGTGTTGGGGTGTGCCTTGGAGTCATAAGGCCCAACTCTCACCCCATTGTCCTATACTGTAGCATGTAAGCAAGTTTACAAGTGGAATGGGGTGAGAGTTGGGCCTTATGACCCCATGGCACACCCCGATGCCTATTGGTGTCTGGAGGATGGGGTAGGGTGGTAAGGGTGGGAAACTTGCGAGTGGGGCGTTAGGGTTGGAAACCCTAATGCCTCATTTCCCTGCTTTTGTCACTGTGGTATCCACCCTAACTGATGCATTAATGAATTTTTTTGCAAAGAATATATAATATTTTAATTTAATTTCCTTTCACTTATTGTTTACCCTGGAAAGACACATTAAGCAAATTTCCCATTTTCAAGTGCAACCAGCACTTACAAAATTACAGTACAAGACAATAAAAACACATAAGTTACAATACAATCACTCACAACTACAGTAAGACATATTATACTGAACAGCTGTTTCTTGAAGGTAGACACAAATTTACTAGACTTAACAGAGTCTGGCAGTTAGTTATAAACACTTGGTCCTGTGGTCCCACTGGCCAAGTGGAAAGCCCAGTGGCAAGCACCCAGACTTCTCACACCTCTGGGAATAAGCCATCGAAGGAGCCGCCCACAAAACACAAGCCCGGACTGAGGACCAGCAGCCCGGCCACTTCCCAACACCTGCTCCCGCTGACGGCGTAAAAAGCCGTAAGGTCTATCCAAGCCCACCGGGGCATTGGATCGCTGCCTCCTCCTGCCCTAGTGCTGCTGTGGACCCGCTGGCCAAGAGGAAAGCCCAGCGGCAAGTGCCTAGACGTCTCCTTGCTCCTCCGGGAATAAGCCATTGAAGGAGCCGCCCGCGAAACACAAGCCTGGACTGAGGACCAGCAGCCCGGCCACTTCCCACCACCTGCTCCCGCTGATGCCGTAAAAAGCCATAAGGTCTATCCAAGCCCACCGGGGCTTCGGATCACTGCCTCCTCCTGACCTAGTGCTGCCGTGGACCTGCTGGCCAGCAGAAAGCCCAGCGGCAAGCACCCAGACTTCTCCTCGCTTCTCCGGGAATAAGCCATCGAAGGAGCCACCCACGAAACACAAGCCCGGACTGAGGACCAGCAGCCCAGCCACTTCCCACCACCTGCTCCCGCTGACGCTGTAAAAAGCCGTAAGGTCTATCCAAGCCCACCGGGGCTTCTGTTCGCTGCCTCCTCCTGACCTAGCACTGCTGTGGACCCGCTGGCCAAGTGGAAAGCCCAGCGGCAAGTGCCCAGACTTCTCCTCGCTCCTCCAGGAACAAGCCATCGAAGGAGCTGCCCGTGAAACACAAGCCCGGACTGAGGACCAGCAGCCCAGCCGCTTCCCACCACCTGCTCCCGCTGATGCTGTAAAAAGCCATAAGGTACATTTCCTGGGAGTTTCAGCTCCCTGAATATTTTGAAAAGGTGCTAGACGTTGTTTGGACAATCCGCTCTTTGAAAGCAGCATGGTTCGGTGCTATACACCTGGGATTTGGTAACTTTAGCTGTCCTGTGCCGATGGCTCAAGACTCAGACCGCTCAGCACTGCTGTGAGCCGGCCTCTCCTCCCATCTTCAACGCGCCTTCCTCGGGCAAAACCACTAAGTGTTTACAGCTCCTCTGGTGCTAATTGAGAGGGGTCCGCCTACTGCCATGAAAGACTCTTGACTGAAGTTTTACCTGATGTTCTGTAAATTTACCTGTGCTCTGCATGTTTTCTGAAACTTAGCAACAGAAGAGAAATACAGTATTGCTAGCAAAGTAGTTTTTCTAGGATATTAATCCACTGCTTACAGTTCAAGTCTATCTCTCTTAAAACTTTGTTGTATTCTCTCCTCTCCTATACCTGGAACTCTCCTCCTCCCTTATCTCTCTGCCCGCCCTTTTTCTTTTGTTCTACTCAAGCCCCCCTCCCCACCTACGCTTACTTAAACCCTCTCCTTTGCTCTCCTCCTCAGGTCTATCCAAGCCCACTGGAGCTTCGGATCACTGCCTCCTCCTGACCTAGCACTGCCGTGGACCCACTGGCCTAGAGGAAAGCCCAGCGGCAAGCGCCCAGACTTCTCCTCGCTCTTCCGGGAATAAGCCCTCAAAGGAGATGCCCGCGAAACACAAGCTGAGGACCAGCAGCCCGGCCACTTCCCACCACCTGCTCCCGCTGACGCCATAAAAAGCTGTAAGAATGTTTCCTGGGAGTTTCAGCTCCCTAAATATTTTGAAAAGGTGCTAGACATTGTTTGGACAATCCGTTCATTGAAAGCAGCATGGTTCGGTGCTATACACCTGGGATTTGGTAACTTTGGCTGCCCTTTGCTGATGGCTCGAGACTCGGACCGCTCAGCACTGCTGTGAGTCGGCCTTTCTCCCCACCTTCATCGCGCCTTCCTTGGGCAAAACCACCAAGTGTTTACAGCTCCTCTGGTGCTAAGATTTGTCCCACGGTGTTTCACATTGGCTCCCCACCCCCCCACCTCACCCACCCTGGGACCTCTAGCTATATAGGATCCTTTTGGTCATATGACTAAGTGTCCACTTTCTCATTGGTTCCTTATATTCTATCACCACTAGGGGTGATCCTTTCCACCACTAGCTGTGCATCAGTAGGATACCAAGCCGTCTAGCCTCCATAGCTGCACTTAAACTCATCTCTCTGAACGGCCTTCTGGCTAGTTTGCTCTGAAACCCACCAAATTACCTATCCTTACCCTACAGTCTAAACCCCTCTCTCTTTCTTGCGCTGGGTCATAACCAAATCGATCTTGGTTACCACAGACCTGAACCAGGACAGCATTTACCTACTCTGTGGGTCAAACAGGAAATCGTAAACCCTCATATTTTCTGCCTACCAACAGTCTCATATCTTCAGCTCAACTACAGTCTAGGCTTGTAGCCTTCTCTAGGACTAGGCAGAGTAACCTAATAACCATGTCACTTATCTCAGGAGGCACACTGCCCCCAAGTGGCAAAACAAGGGTACTATATCTCGTGCCTGGCCTCTTACTATTACTTTGTGTAAATAGGATCTCACTATCATTGCCATGCGAACCGAACCAAAATTGTCATGCAACTGGGGATTTCAGGTTCTCCAACCTGTTGGCTTCTAAGTGCTGGCCTGCAACCACTTGGCAATATCTATTTTACAAAAAATGATGTACTTGCTACATGCATCATGCCCTTAGTAAGCTGAGCAGGAAGCACCCTCTATCCCTTATTTATTACATAAGGTTTACATTCCTATCATTGCTAGAGCTACTACTATCAGGTGATATTGAACCTAATCCAGGCCGTCCTTGCTGCGTCACTGCTACTGTCCAAACTGGACAAGCAAAAAAAGGGCTTCTCATTGTCCACATGAACATCAGAAGTCTTATGTGCCACATGGCCGAACTGGAAGCATGGATCAAAGTCTATGAACCTGACATACTATGTCTTACAGAAACATGGCTAAAACCGCAAATACCTGACTCTCTGTGTGACATACTGAGCTACTCTCTTATCCGACATGATAGACCTGGTATTAAGCGGGGCGGTGGTGTTGCACTCTACCACAAGAACCACCTCAGTATCACAACAGTCCCTGTTCGGGACCGACCCATGACATGTGAATTCATTCATGTGATTGTCACTCTTGGGGCAAAGAAATTACACATAGTCTGCATCTACAACCCGCCGTCTAGGGGAGTGGCTGGACTTCAGGACCTACTAAACCAGACATCACAATCTACTAACCTAAATGAGGCCTTAATACTTGGGGATGTAAACCTAAACTGGTTGGGTCCCTCTCACAGTGCCCTCATGTTCTTAGTTCACAGTTTTAACCTGTACCAGCTTATTGCTGATAACACAAGGATGGAAATTCCATCTAAACCAGGTACCCTTATTGATTGGATACTCACAAATCTACCCGAGCATGTGACCAAGGCAGGTATCTTGGCAGATGCTATAACTGACCCCTCTCCAGTATTCTGTCAATGGACCTCAGGTGCCCCACCATCTCCTCCACCCCACCTTGTCACCTTTACAAACTTTGAAGGCATGGATGAAAACGCTTTCTTTCACGATGTTTCCACTATAGACTGGTCTGAAGTTTACCGTGCTCAAAAAGTGGAGGATGCCCTACTCATTTTCCTTAAACTCAGTGCCGTCCAGAATAGACATGCACCAAAGGTAAAAAGGAGAGTCAGAGGAAACCAGACCAGGTGGCGCCATAAAGACCTGCTTTTAGAGCTACGGCACAGGGACAAACTGAGGAAGCACTACAGAAATACTGGCTTGCCTACTGATTTCATGACTTATAAGAAACACAGAAATTCCTGCAAAAAACATATAAGGCAAGCCAAAAGTAGGTACTGCCAGAACCTGTTATCCAGCTCAGCCCATGACCCTTGGAAATTCTGGGCCCATATAAAAACCTTCCTTGGTGCATCTCAATCTATGACCCCCTCAGAGATGATTCTCAACGGTGCCCACTGTAATGACTCTTATATAATAGCGAATGCCTTCAACAGGATGTTCTCCGATCTCTCACCCTACACCGCCACCTTTCCACAGGCACCCATCGTATCTCAGCCCACCAACTCTAGCAAGTCAACAGGTCTCCCATCTTCATCCAATGGGTCTCCACTGTCCTGGCCTTTCTACTTCAAAGCCATCACCGGTTCACAGGTCCTCAAACTGCTAAGAACTATCTCTGATAACACCAGCCCAGGATCCGACTCTCTCGAACCCCGCCTATTGAAGCTGGCCGCCCATCTCATTGCCTCTCCTTTGGCCAAAATCTACACTCTATCCCCTTTCCAGTGGTGTCGTGCCTGACCTCTGGAAGATTGCCAGGATAATTCCGATATTCAAAAAAGGGGATAAGAATGATATCTCAAATTACAGGCCGATAGCGATTCTCTAGGTCCTGAGCAAAATACTGGAAAAGCTTGTCGCCACTCAAACCTTGGACTTCATTGAAACCTCAGACCTTCTCTCTGACGTGCAGCATGGTTTCAGGAAAAATCATAGCACTTCAATGGCCCTGGCAAAATTCACCTCGGATACTCTCTCCAACATGGACGCTGGACGGCTAACAGGCACCGTCTTCATTGATCTCACCAAGGCCTTCAATCTTGTGGATCACTGCCTACTCCTGTCCACTCTTCAAACCATAGGTTTCTCTACTCCTGTTGTAAATTGGTACAGAAGCTATTTAACCGATAGGACCCAAGCAGTAAAATTTAATTCTGCAATTTATGACAACACCACAATCAACGTTGGAGTTCCTCAAGGATCTATTCTGGGACCTCTTCTTTTTTCCCTCTTTATCAACAATATTCCAGACAACATCTCAACTTGCTCCTCTCTTCTGTACAATGATGACCTTGTTATCTACACCAGCTCTACTAACATCGACTACCTAAACTCGTCTCTGACCGCGGCCTGCAAGAGCATTCAAAGCTGGTTGTGCAACAATAGACTGATTCTAAACACACAAAACTAAAGCCATGCTCCTGGGCTCCACCCCCAAACTAAGAACCTGCCCCTCACCCTTGATGGTTCTCGAGCTGGAGGGGAACAAACTAGAGGTTGTCACATCCTTTCGGTATCTTGGGGTCTTACTCGACCAGTCTCTAGACCTAAACCTCCACATTCAATCAACCTGAAAAACAGTAAACTGTAAACTGGGTGCTGCCTACAGAACTAGCTATATGCTAACTCCTTCTGCTAAGCTAGCCATTGCCAGGGGTATCCTGCTCCCAACCCTGACATACTGTGCTCCTATCCTGGCAGCTGCCCACAAATCAGCACCATAAAAATGGGATGTCACCCATAATAATGTCTGTCGTTATGCATCATCGTCCCCATGGCTCAAGCATCGATGTTGGTTTTATAGTGACCTAGGCTGGCTCTCCCCCTCTGCATCCAGACAATACCATCTTGGTTGTCTATCTGACTCCACAATCAGACTGGAAACCCCAGCCTCACTTGCAAAGCTATTATGTCCCATCACCTCTTACTGAGGATTGAGGTCAATTGACAAATCACTACTGAGGGTACCAAGCTGTCACACCTCCAAAGGTACCAGGGCATTCGGGCATGCTGCCCCTCAGATGTGGAATATGCTGCCACTGGAGCTAAGGCAATCTACATCCCACTATCACTTTAAAAGTGGGCTATGATGTTATTTGGCTACTGCTGAACAGTGTACCTGTTTCGATCCTATCTGACCTAACCAAAGAACCTGCCATATGCCACTTCCACTGGTCAATCTATTATCTCCTGCTTGTTGAACCCCCCCCCATTCCTCACATCACATCTCTCTCTCTTCTCCCCATTTCCTCTCATCTTTCTAAACACGCTCCCTGGACCCATCCGCTCTACTATTAGTTTAGATGTCTGTTTTATTCCTGCATTTTGTTTTTATGCCTACCTGTAATAATTTATGAATGTACTCCTTCATGTTATAACCTGCACCAGGATTTGTATTTGTATTGCTGACTGTTGTATCTTCTGCTATTGTTGCATGTAGTGCTGACCAATGCTCTTTTACTGTTATCCGAGCCTACATAGCTAAAATTTAGCCACTTATGTTTGATGTCAGGCACTTCACTTTACTGTTTATTGTTTATTGTCTTCTTTGTTTCCATGGCTAAGAACAAGCTATACTGTCAAATGTCATTGATTTCCTGTAATACCTTTTGTATGTATTGCCTTGTATTCTCCCGGGTGGTGCCTGAAAATAGTCATTTACTGGCTAGTGCACTTACCCGGTAAACAAAAACTAAATAAAAAATAAAATAATCAAAAACTCTTTGGCCAGAATATGGTCTGTGAAAAGAAACTTCAAACAGTGTGTGTACCTGAGACCTAGTGCATTGATTTCTTTGCTGAAGTGGAAACAGTTCTAAGACTGAAAAGGGAGCTTTACCTAGGATAATCTTCTGTGTAGATATATATACATAATATTTGTTTGATATTCATACCGTACATTTCTGTATATAAAACATGAAGTATTCATATAAATGTGTGATTGTTCAGGACTATAAAAAGTCAATTAAGTTGATCAAAGTATAATGAAGAAGCCTCAGTGTTGGAATTACAGGGGGCTTGCCAGGGCTTAGCCCCTGTAGCTCTGAAGTGAGCCCCTGTAGCTCACACATGACTGTCATTGACTTATAATGGGAAGGGGGGCTCAATTTAAAGATAGGACCCTTATGGGTCCCCCCAGCTCCCAAAGCTCATAAAGTGTCATTTCAGCACTGGAAGAAAGCAACTGTTTTCCTAGTGCCGTGGGCTAAGATGTTGTGTAGCTGTTTTCTATACAGTTCTGACTCCCCACCACACACACACACACACTTTTTTGTCACACTCTACTACTACTGCTTTCAAGCAACCACCAAATGCACACCTACAACTGCTTGGTACTTGAACGCTTCACACAGACCACATATAGTGCCACCAGAAGTCACAAACTGTGCATCTGCAACAGCACCTCATTCACACCCTTTGTCACAGACCACCCCTCTAGTTAACCCTGTTCTGTGTGTTTTACCCACCACACCGACTTCCTCATTTACTTGGCACAACCAAGACACCTGAACCCAGGAGCCCAGTCACCAGTTGGCCTTGATTAGACCAAGGCTGACAGATTAAATCTCAGGTGGAGTAAGGCCTTGTTTTCCACTCTGTGCCCTATCACTTCTGAGAATTAGGAAGGATTATGTATCTCACTTCAGTTATGATGTTGTCTCTTTTGGTATGATGAATGCCCAAGAGAATCACAAACTACCCCTTTCACAGTGCACAACCAGTCACTAATCTCTTATTAAATTGTCTGCTGAGACAGAGAGAGAGAGAAAGCAGCCAAAACTTCCTCAAATCAAGGAGGTTATTTTCTTGACTACAGTGAGCTGAATTATTACTTTTTGGACCCGTGTAAGTAACTAGTATTGATTCTGTTTTTAGGGTTGACTTTTCTTAACTTAACTTTAATTTGCCAGGGAGGAACTGTAGCTGGGAGATATTTGCAGTCATTTGTGACTAGACCTGTTACTTAACTTCTGTGAAATAGGTGTCTGAAAGGAAGGAAGGCACTCCTCGGGGTGGAGGGTCAGAGTTGTAGTTGATTGTTTCTGGACGGCATAGGTTTACTGCCACCCACCCTGCCCCTCATCCCACCCGCTCCAAGTGCATAACTTCCTTTATAGCAGGAGTTCTGACATCACTTCCTCAAAACTGCTAACAACATACACCTGTTCATATCCTTAAAGGCACAGCACACTGAATGCGGGTAGAGACACTCACAAGCTTGCACACACTAAAACAAGAAAAAAAAGAAAAGCATCTGCAATAGGAAGAGATATAGACATGTTGGAAGTGGTGCAATGCACTGGCTGTGGAGCAGCAGTCTTCCAAGAGACATTCTGGAGACTGCGTTGCTGCCCTATTTGCAGGCACCACTCTGATCTGAGGGAGGAGGTTGTTCATCTCCTTGCTGACCTGGCAAGGATTCAGGAAACCTTCTCCCCCACCCAGGGACCACCAAGGCCACCACCACCACTACCTCAGAGGTTGCCAAGAAAGAGGAGTGGTGGGACCTCGGTTGGCTCAGAAAGGATGAGGGTGGTGGAACAGAGGTGTATCCCTCCAGTTGTGCCTCTACTATATTCATTCACTATGCTAGCAGAGCATGGTTCCTCTATGGAGGCACCTGCAGTGGAGACCAAGGAGGATGCTGGGAACCTCCACAATGGAGACCCACAGGAGGGTGGCACAGGACCCCACAGGGAAGAACAACTCCTGGTGGGGACTCAATTTTAGGCGGGTAGAACTGGGGAGGGAGGGAAGGGAGGTAAGGTGCCTGCCTGGTGCCATGGCTTGAGGGACAGGAAATGAATTCTCAGGATTGTGGGAGCAGCTGCAAGGAGGAGTGAGCTGGATGTCATTATCCACCTAGGGATGAATGACCTGGCTGAGAATGGGATCAGGGCAGTGCAACAGGAGTTTGTGGAGTTGGGGAAGGGCCTTAGACAAGTAGCACACATGGTAACTTTGTTGGAAGTGCTTCCTGTCTATGGTATGGATGAGGCTAGGTTACGCTGCACCATGGGATTCAATGACTGGTTGAAAAACTGGTGCAGAGCTCAGGGAATTGGCTTCATTGGGGACTGGGGCTCCACCTGGAGGGATGCAGGCCTATACATGCACGATGGTCTGCTTCTATCCAGGAGGGGAATGAGGATCCTAGGTGATAGGTTTAAGTGCTTCATTGGCAAGCATTTAAACTAGCCAAGGGGGGAGGCACTGAAAAGGAGAAGGAAAATCCTAGCCCCCCCAAACAAATCTGGGTAGTTAGTGAAGTAAACACCAAGATAGAGCATTCAACAGGGAGAAGGGCAGGGGTAAATGAAGAAAAAGACAAAGGCAGTAAGGACAGGGATGGTGCAAAAAGAAATAAAGCCATAAAAAATGGAAGGTAATGAGTACTAATGCCCATAGTCTAGGTAAAAAGCTCCCCGAAATGGTGGCCTTGATGGAAGAGGGATGCCTGGATATCATGGCAGTCACAGAAACATGGTACACAGAGAACCATGACTGGGATGTCAACATACAAAATCTACAGGAGGGACAGGGAGGGAAGAAGAGGAGAAGGAGTAGCTCTCTATGTAAGGGAAGGGATCAAAGCAACAGAACAAAAGGGTAAACATGGAGGAGAGGAGGCACTGTGGGTCACCCTGGAGACTGGAAATAGCTCCACAATCTGCACAGGGGTTGTATACAGAGCCCCATCTCAGGGAGAGGAAATGGACAAGGAAATGTTAGAAGGCATCTTGGGATGGCAGAGAAAGGGAAGATATTGCTGATGGGGGACCTGAATATGCCAGATGTTAACTGGAGCACCTTTGCTGCAACCACATCCAAGAGCAGGGCCATTCTCGATGCCCTACAGGGGGCATGCCTCAGACAGCTAGTTTTGGAACCCACTCAGGAGGGAGCAATCTTAGACCTGGTACTCTCAAATGGGGATGGAGAGAGGATCTCTGATCTTGAAGTTGGTAGCCATCTGGGAACAAGCGACCACCAAACAGTGCGGTTCACGACAAACTTAGCTGTAGAGTCAAGCCATACAAACGTGAAGGTACTGGACTTCAGCAGGGCTGATTTTGTCAAAATGGGAGAGTGCCACAGAAAAGCACTAGCAAACAGGCAAGAAGGTGGGGTGAAGCAACAATGGGGAAACATCAAAACCGCCATCACAGAGGCAACAAGCCTTTGTGTGAAGCAAATAAACAAATCAAAACAAAAGACAAAACCACTATGGTTCTCAAAAGAAGTGACTGGGAAGGTAAGGGAGAAAAAGATAGCATTCAGGAAGTATAAGGAAACACAGAAGGAGCAGGACAGAGAACTGTACTAGTTAAAGCAGAAGGAAGTGGAGAAGACAGTCAGAATAGCAAAGGCCCAAACTGAGGAAAAGATAGCCAACTCGGTTAAGAAGGGGGATAAAACCTTTTATAGGTACATTAGGGAGCAAAGAAAGACTAAGGCAGGGATAGTGAGGCTGAATAAAGAGGAAGGTGGTTGGATAGAGAGCGACAGTAAAAAAGCAGGGATACTGAATGAATACTTCTGCTCGGTATTCACAATGGAAAAGCAGGGGGAGATACCTAATCCAGTCAATAGAAGCACTCTGGATAGGGGTTGATATTAGACCTTTCACAGAAGAAAGAGTTCTGAAGGAACACTTAAAAGTGAAGTTGGATAAAGCAATGGGGCCTGATGGGATTCACCCCAGAATTCTAAAAGAACTAAGGAAGAACTAGTAACACCACTGACTACCCTTTTAATAAATCATGGGAGGATGGTGTAGTACCTGAGGACTGGAGGAGGGTAGATGTGATTCCCCTCACAAAAGTGGGAGCAAGACAGAGGCAGGAAACTACAGACCTATCAGTTTGACCTCAGTGGTAGGGAAAATGATGGAATCACTTCTGAAGGAAAGAATTGTTGAGTACCTAGAGGCCAGTGGGGCACAGGACCTAAGGCAGCATGGATTCACAGTGGGAAGGTCATGTCAGACAAATCTAATTGATTTCTTTGACTGGGTGACCAAAGTAGTAGACCAGGGAGGGGCTGTGGACAAGGCCTACCTAGACTTTAGCAAGGCATTTGACACAGTCCAGCACAAAAGATTAATAAACAAATTAGCCAGCCTGGGAATGGGTCCCAGGGTGGTAGCCTAGGTAAAACATTGGCTGGACAACAGGACACAGTGGGTAATAGTAAATGGAGTCCACAGAAGAAGGGGGTTACTAGTGGGGTACCGCAGGGGTTCAGTACTGGGACCGGTCCTTTTAATGTCTTTATAAGTGACATTGCAGAGGGACTGGAAGGAAAGTATGTCTTTGCAGATGACAAAAGATCTGCAACAGGGTTGACACACAAGGTGGGGTTGAAAGGATGAAAAGGACTTGCCAAGGTTTTAGGAATGGTCAAATGTATGTCAGCTTAGATTCAATGCAAAGTAGTGCAAAGTATTCACCTGGGAAACAAAAACCTGGGGGAAGAGTACACAATGGGGGGTGAGATACTGACAATGACAAAAATGGAAAGGGATCTGGGGGTAGTCATATCAGATGACCTAAAGGTGGGCAGCAACGTGAGAAGGCAGTAAGGAGGGCTGGGGGATATTGGGATGCATAGGAGAAGCATCACCAGTAGAAAAAGAAGTTATTGGCCCTCTGTACAGTACAGACAGTTGGTAAGACCACATCTGAAGTACTGTGTACAGTTCTGGAGACCCCATCTCTGCAAAGACATAGACAGGGTGGAGGCTGTTCAGAGGAGGGCAACCAAAATGGTGCAGGGTGTGCACCAGAAGACATATGAAGAAAGACTAAAGGAGCTTAAGATGTATAGCCTCAAGGAAAGGAGGGAGAGGGGGGACATGATAACAACTGTCAAATACCTCAAGGGAATCAACAAAGTCCAAGAGGGTAGCATCTTTCAGAAAAAAAGATGTGCAAGAACAAGGGAGCACAATTTAAAGATGGGGATGGCTCAGAGGTAATGTGAGGAAGTATTTCTTCACAGAGAGGGTTGTAGATTCATGGAACGGCCTTTCTGAGGAGGTCGTAGAGTCAAAAACAGTGGGGGAATTGAAGAATGCATGGGACAGACATAAGGCAATTCTAGTTGGGGTAGGAGGAAGTAGGCTGTTGGTTAACTAGGATCTGCAGCTTATCCATTAGGTAGGGAAATGGGCAGACTAGGTGGGCCAAGCGGTCCTTATCTGCCATCAAATTCTATGTTTCTATGTTTCTGTGTTCCTTAATAAAAAACAAATATGCTTAAGCATTACAATCAGGACAACAAATAAAAATAAAGGTTTCAAACAGTCAATATCAGTCCTTAAATCTAGATTGATTTAGGTTGTTACACCTGGGTTATGCCCCTATCGTCCCACATACACCTCACACTGTATTCCTGGTCTATTGTACTGTGATACTGTTTTTTGCCCTAACCTATAGTTATGAGCACCAATCATATAAGCATGGGTGCTAGGAATGTGCTTTGCTGCTAAGATATGCTAATATTGTCATGCATGATATATTATACCTCATTATAATACATTTATCTAGATTAGTTTGTATTTTATAGATATTCCATATATTATCTACCTAATCACTGATAAGATGACTCAGAGGGATCATCAGTGATTATTGTATACTTACATTCTCATATAATTATATGTAATGTGTATTTTACTCTCAGGCAGATATGCCTGTCAGCAGTTCTCTTTGTCTACGCAAGCTGACACAGAGTGAGACAGCTTTGTTATGTCTCTATGTTTTATATTGTACATAAGCAAGAAATGTAGTTTGAACTGTCAGCATTTCTTTTGTCTAAGCTATAATGCTAATGGAAGCATATTCTGACTCATATGATACTCATTAGTAATTCTGTCTCCTAAGTCATTCTCCAATGGAGAATGACTTAGGACCAATACATATTGTTTCTCATATCGGTAACTATGTTGTAATCTCTGTTGCTATGCTGTTATCTGTAGTATTTAGCTGTCTGCAACCCATTGTAGCACTCTCGAGACACTACTGTAGCTGCTCTAGAAGGGGAGAGAGCTGGAGCGCGGGGAGAGATAGAACAAGATCTTAGAAAAACTAAGATCTACAATTCTGTAGATTATGTATATTCTTCAGGAATGGTGAGAAACCCATCTCCCTTGTGATTTTCTTTGTCATATGCTTGGCGTAAGTAGCATAATAAACTTTATTAGTACTCCTTGCTTGTTTATGAATGTTTCTTGGCAGACTCGAGACACAAGAATCTGTATTATTATTATTTTATTGTTTACGCTACACACCAAGAGTGTTTGACAACAAGGTTAAATGGTGACTGTACAATAGGTAGAGATATTACATCAGCAGATAGAAAATAGGTGATCAGTTTTTTACCCTGGTGCTTAGAACAAAAGGTTTCTCCCTTTCTACATACAGTACTCTAAATTAGTGTAACAGCTTTAGTACTAATTCCCATTCATCTTTCTCTCTCTCTCTCTCCTAGGAACATCCTAACAACTCAGTGTTCTGCCTTTCTGTCGTGCCAGAATAAACCCATTTTATTCTCAGATATCAAAAGAGTCACATGTCCCCAAGTAAAGAATAATAACCATCTGCAAGCTTTTTTTGTGACTAATGACTTCCACTCACATTGCCCCCGATGAGGTGGCTATACCTTCGGAGCAGTAGAACCCTTGTCACCCTGCAGTTATACACACTACTACTAAGATCCTGTTTTTTGGCAGTTTTTTTCTGAATTGACTCTTTTGGCCTCGGAACAGACACACACATCTTGGCTTTTAAACAAGAAAAGCCTGCACTGGACACCATCTTTTAAAGGATACAGAAAATGATTTTTACATACTAAACTGCCTTTATATCTTTCTTTCCATGCCAGTTATGTTTTATGATATGCTTTGACCAATGTTTGATATATAAATATTCTAGTTCTGAGGTACCCTCAGATCTACACAGAGTTCCACTTTCCTCACCAGCTCCTGGTCTTTCTTTTCAAATTTCTAAGACATTCTATGACATCAATATCACCATTCCATGCTATTTATTTGAATGGCCTGTAATGAGGTTATCGATGTCTTATAACATGGGTTGTCCGGAGCGTGTCTTCTCATTGGGTGACAGCCTCTGCGTAGCCATGCATTAAATTCCCTTTTTAATGCACAGTTCCGTGAAGTGAGTTAGAGGATGAGTTGTGGACTCTCGTTAGCTGTTGAGATGCTGAAAAGGCAGCAACAGTCATTAACAGGTCTGAACAAGCAAGCCAAAGTGCAGCAGTGGGCATAACTGGCATGGAAAGTGTGTCAGCTGTAGTGGGGACAGAGTGTAAATTGGATCACACAGATCATAACACAACCAAGTGGCAGTGCAGGTGCATGTCATCTCATGAGGTGTTGCTGCGAGTGACCTGGACCAGCGGTCCTGACAGTGTGTGAGAGAATGCGTGCAAGAGAGAGAGAAAGAAAGGGACAATATTACACCTGTAGGAGCATAGGAGCCATGAAACCCTGAGTGTTAGGTGTGTTGTCATGTGGGCTTTCTCTGATTGCTGCTGACAAGCTCTCCTGACAGTGTGAGAGAGTAAGCATGAGAAAGAGAGACAGGCAGAGGGAGCAGAACATCGTGTGATACTGACTGGCACAGACAGCAACAAGAAATATAACAGTGGGACAACAGCAGGTGAGCACTCCATGTACTGCATGGTGCAACTTGACATGGTATGCTAGGCATGGTAATGTATCAGGGTGAACTCTTGTACCACAGTGAGTGAGGTGAGCACTGCTCAGGATTCTCTGCTGTAGTGCTGCAGACCAGTGATATACCAATGGGGTTCTGTGTTAGCGTGATGTGCAGAAAGGTGTTATCAGTGCCCCTCAGACCTGAGCAGTCAGCCAGATCCCCTCCCATGTGTGGAAAGAGAGACAGGCATCACAGCACCTGGTTTAAATGACTTTCTCCCTGTCTGTCAATCCCTGCCCCCCCAAGTGACTTGTATGAGAACTGGCGCTTGTGGACAACAAGAGAGATGGGGACAGTGGCAGAGAGTTGTTACAGTGTCCTGTGTTTTGGTCAGGGAGTGGGTGTTCTCTGTTTTGTGAAATCAGCGGTGTGTGCAGCAAGGTCTGTAAAATGGTGACACTTCTCAGATGTCCTGCAAGGAGAAGCTGTGGTGACTGATTTTGTAATTGTGGCACCTTAGTTCCTCGCTGCTGTGTTCCCAAGGATGACCCCACCAACAAGAGAGAGAGAGAGAGCATCAGCGCCCAAAATCCTAAGAATAGGCAAGTGAATCAGCAGAGCATTCCAGGATACAGTCCCTTTCCTGGCTTTCCAGACAGGAAAAACATGTTTAGTAGTGCCTATTTTTTTCCAAAACCCATGTTTTAAGTGCAATAACCCACTACAGGGGTATCGGGTTACAGTGATTTAATGCACAGCTGGGGTGCTGTAGGGACACTCAGCCTGTGGCCTTAGCCCTCACAAATGCACCCAACTGCGCATTAAATTTACAACCCCATAACCTGTCATGGCTTATTGCTTGCATAGAATGTTCAGGCAGTATGGAAAGAGACAGCAGCAACTGCTGAGGGAGAAGGATTCAAGGTAAGTTACGAAGGCAACAAAATTAGATTATTAATTTAAAAAGGTCAAAAGCATATCAGAATATTGGATAGACACTAAAGGGCAACTGGAGATCATCTAGAGGTGTTAAAAAACTGTTTCCCTTCACCTTTAAATAAATGCAGTCTTTTGGCAGTTTAAGAAAAAGCAGCATAGAAACATAGAAGCGGACAGGAGGCATACTGGAGGCAGTATAACGCAGTGGTTTAAGGCTCTGAGCTGCAAATCTGGAGACTTGGGTTTGAATCCCACCACCCCCACTTGCATACTGTGAAAGTCACTTAACTTCTCTGTGCTCCCAGGTTGCACCTGTAAACAAGCTTTCAGCTTAGTGTGTCTCACCTGGTTAAACAAGTGGAAAAAAATAAATAAAAAAATAGACAGTAGAGAAGGGCTGCATGGCTTATCCAGTTTGCCATTTTTGTTGCATTGCCTACACTGTAGACCCCTCCAGGACTACGGCACTTTCTCGGCCATCCCCTTATGTATTCCTTATGACTCCCTTGTGCTTATTCCTGACTTTTTTGAATTCCACCACTGTTTTTCCCCCACAGCCTCTGCTGGAAGACCGTTCCAGCATCCACCACCCTATCTGTGATGAAGTATTTCCTCACATCTCTCCTTAACCTAACCCCCTCCAGGTTGATATCATGGTTTCTTGTTCTAGAGCACCCTTTCCTCTGCAAAATGTCTCCCACTTGTATCTTATTCACCCCCATGATGTATTTAAAGGTCTTAGTCATATCCCCCCCTCTTCTCCTCCAGGGTATACATGTTTAATTCCTTTAGCCTCTCCTCATAGGACATTTGATGTCTTATCTCACTTTAATACTGTCTGGGCTATTCTTTCCTCAGGTAGTGCTTTTGCTCTCCTTACTGCCTTACTTGCCTCCTCCATTTCCCCAGATACACTTCTCTGTCCTCTCTCTCTGGATCACCTTATCTTCTAAATGCCACCGCTCTTACCCTTACTCTTTCTGCCACTTCCTTCGAGAACCATAATTGTCTCCTCTTCCTCTTTCTGCTTATTTGACTGATGTACAAGTTTGTAGTTCTTACTATGCTCTCTTTTATTCAGGCCCATTTTTCTTCCACCCTCCGCAACATCTCCCCCCACCAGGTCTTCTTGGATGCATTCTTCCATCTTTGTAAAGTCAGCTTTTCTGATATCCAGGACCCTTGCCCTTGTATGACTGGATTCTGCTGTTGTTCTTATATTAAACCAGGCTCTGAGATGGTCAGTGGTCCTCAGATGATTCCATGCTCTGGTGTCCACCACACTGTCCCCGTTTATAAGTATCAGGTCCAGTAATGCCCCATTAGGGCAGCGGGGACCATGCCATATGTTTTGTGAGACCCCCCAAAGAGTATTCCGTAGCTTGTGGGATGGCAGAGCCCCTATGAAGCATACAAACTCACTAGAATTGAAAGCATGGTCACAATGGAACAAAATGCCAGATGCCACAAACCTGACCAGTTTCATACCTTGTGCTTCCTTGTTGGGCGGGGTGGAGATTGGGGGAAGTGCCTAGTGCTATATAAATAGTAAGCAATTAAAGTGACTATCAGACCTATTCACAAACATTTTGATTGATTGCACACACATATCCATGGTGTGCAGGCAATCCTATGTTGGTATAGTGTGCACTGGGAGTCCAGCAGACCCCAGTAGTATTCATGGAAGGGCTTTCCACCAGTGCACACATGATTCCCTGGCCCATTGCACAGCTGTGTGCCACAGTGACTTTAGGGGCATGTCTAATAGGCAGGTCCATACTCCACACCATTCACTAAGGTGAAGAGTTCTAGAAGAGGGGGTGCATGATTAAGCAGCAGAGACCCAGCCATACTGTATATTTTGTGAGCCCTTCAACATAGTAAACTGCAGGTTGTGAGATAGCAAAGCCACCTTCTATCATGCTGCCCTAGCCCTCTGGACAGAAAGGGTGGGCTGTGGCAGCCATTCCAGCACTCACCAATAAACATTTATTTTGCCATCCCTGCAACTTCCCAAAATTTCCCTGCTTGCATGGAACAGGGGATCCACTGTGGGGCCCAGGATGAGCATCCCGTTGGATGCCCACCAGAGTCCCTCCATCTACCTCATGTGATTATGTACTTGGGGTGGGACCATGGACAGGCACCCTGCAAGAGCGCAAGTTGTGCATACACACATCCTGCACCAGCCTGAGGGTGCATAGCTACATGGGCCGGATGCGTGTGAGCTGCATGTACCCAGATAGCAATAATGTATTGGCCCCATTGTGCATAAATTGAAAAACAGATACAGAGCAGAAGGAGAGTACAGTATAAGGAATAGCTGCCTTAGCATGTGAATGTGTGTCACAGTAATATTACAGTGGCCACAGAAATGGGGGAGTACCGCAAAAGGAACAGCTGCCTAAGCATGCGTACGTGTGCCACAGTAACATTACAGTGGCCACAGAATGGAGGAGTGCAGTATTTGAAATAGCTGCCATAGAATGCAAATGTGGCCACAGCAATATTACGATGCAGCCACAAAATGGAGGAGTACAGTATAAGAATTGCTGCCTTAGCATACATACACGCACACAGTAACGTAACAGTGCCCAAAGAAATGAGAGAGTAGAGTATAAGGAATAGCTGCCTTAGCATGTGTACTTGTGCCACAGTACAATTACAGGGCCACAGAGAAGGGAGTACAATATAAGATTAGCTGCCTTAGCATGCATATATATACCACAGTAACATTACAATGGCCACAGAAATAAGGGAGTACAGTATAAGTAACAGCTGCCTTATCATGCAAATGTGTGCTAGAGTAACATTACAGTGGCCACACAAATGGGGCTACAGTATAAGAAACAGAAGCCATACCACAAATAATATGTGCCAGTAATACACAGTGGCTTAGAAATGGGGAGTACAGTGTAAGAATAACGCCTTATCATGCATACGTGTGCCATAGAAACATTACAGTGACCACAGAAATGGGGAGTAGAGTATAAGGAATAGATGACTTAGTATGCATCGTGTGCCACAGTAACTTTACAGTGGTCACACAAATGGGGAGTACAATATAAGGAATAGCTGCCTTAGCATGGATATTTCTACAGCAATATTACAGTGGCCACAGTAATGGGATAGTACAGTATAAGAACTAGCTGCCTTAGGATGCATATGTGTGCCACAGTAACATTATAGTGGTCACAGTATTGAGGGAGTGTAATATAAGGAATAGCTGCCTTAGATGTGTACTTCTGACACAGCAACATTACAGTGGCCACAAAAATGTGGGTGTACAGTATAAGAATAACTGTCTTATCATGTGTACATGTGCCACAGAAACATTACAGTGTCCACAGAAATGTGGAAGTACAGTATAAGGAATAGCTGCCTTAGCATGTGCACATGTGCCACAGTAACATTACAGTGGACACAGAAATAGGAGAGAACAGTACAAGAAATAGCACCCTTAGCATGCATGCATGTGCTACAGTAACATTACAGTAGTCTTAGTAATGAAGGAGTACAGTATAAGGAATGGCTGCCTTACCATGCATACTTGTGTCACAGTAACAAAACAGTGGCCACAGAAACAGGGGAATACAGTATAAGGAATAGCTGCCTTAGCATCTGTACATGTGCACAGGAACATAACAGTGGCCACAGAAATGGGGGAGTACAGTATGAGGAATAGCTTAGTTAGCATGCATATGTGTGCTACAGTAACATTACAGTGGCTACAGAAATTAGGAAGAACAGTACAAGGAATAGCTGCATTCACATGCTTATGTGTGCCACAGTAACATTACAGTGGCCACAGAAATGGGGAGTACTGTATAGGAATAGCTCTCTTATCATGTGTATCTGTATCACAGTAACATAACAGTGGCCAAAGAAAGGGGAATTACAGTGTAAGGAACAGTTGCCTTAGGATGCATGTGCCACAACAATATTACAGTGGTGAGAGAAATGGACTAGTACAATATAAGGAAAAGCTGCCTTAAGCATGAGAAAGTGTGCACAGTAATATTACATTGGCCACAGAAATGGGGAGAACAGTATATGGAACAGCTGCCTTAGGATGTGAATGTGTGCCAAAGTAATATTGCAGTAGCCACAGAAATGGAGGAGTACAGTATAAAGAATAGCTGCCTTAGCATACGTATGTGTTGCACAGTAATATTACAGTGGCCACAGAAATAGGGGAGTAGAGTATAAGGAATGGCTGCCTTAGCATGAGTACTTGTGCTACAGTAATATTACAGGGTCCACAGAAAAGGGTGAGTACAGTATAAGGAATAGCTGCCTTAGCATGCATATGTGTGCCACAGTAACATTACAGTGGCCGCAGAAATGGGGGAGTACAGTATAGGACTAGCTCACCTTAGCATGTATACTTCTGCCACAGTAACATTACAGTGGCCACAAAATGGAGTAGTACAGTATAAGGAACAGCTGACATCATGCATACGCATGCCACCATAACATTACAATGTCCTCAGAATTAGGGGAGTACAGCCTAAGGAATAGTTGCTCAGCATGTGAATGTGAGTATAATATTACAGTGGACACAGAAATGGGGGCAGTATAAGGAACAGATGCCTTAGCATGTGCATATGTGACACAGTAATATTACAGAGGCTACAGAAATGGGGAGTATAAGAATAACTGCCTTATCAAGCATACGTGTGCCACAGAAATATTACACTGAGCATAGAAATGGGGCAGTAAAGTAAAAGGAATAGCTGACTTAGCATGCATACATGTGCCAGAGAAACTTTGCAATGGCCACAGAAATGGGGGTGTACAGTGTAAGGAATAGCTGCATTAGCTTGGGAATGTGTGCTACAGTAATATTACAGTGACCACAAAACTGGGGGAGTACAGTATAAGGAATAGTGGCCTTAGCATGCATATGTGAGCCACAGTAATATTACTGCAGCCACAGAAATGGGGAGTACAGAAAAGGAATAGCTGCCCTAGCATGCGACATGTGCCACAGTAACATCAGCAGGCGTCGCAGAAATGGGAGGCACAGTATATGGAATAGCCGCCTTAGCATGCGCACGCAGCAACAATAACATAACAGTGGCCACAGGAAATGGGGAGTACAGTATAAGGAATAGCTGCCTTAGCAAGCGTACATGTGCACAGCAACATAACAATGGCCACAGAAATGGGGGAGTACAGTATGAGGAATAGTATCCTTAACATGTGTGTGTGTGCTACAGTAATATTACAGTGGCCACAGAAATCAGGAAGTACAGTATAAGGAATAGCTGCATTAGCATGCTTATGTGTTCCACAGTAACAAAACCTTGGCTACGGAAATGAGGGAGTACAATATAGGAATAGCTGCCTTAGCATGCATACATGTGCCACAGTAACATTACAGTGGTGACAGAAATAGAGAGAACAGTATCAGAAATAGCTCACTTAGCATGCATACATGTTCCAGAGTAAGATTGCAGTGGTCACAATAATGGGGGAGAACAGTATAAGGAAGAACTGCCTTAGCATGCATTCTTGTGTCACATTAACATAACAGTGGCCACAGAAATGTGGGACTAAAGTATAAGGAATAGCTGCCTTAGCATGCATATGTGTGCCAGACTAACATTATAGTGGCTACAGAACTAGGGCATACAGTTTAAGAAATAGCTGCCTTAGCATCTGTATGTATGCCACAGTAACATAACAGTGGCCATGGAAATGGGGAGAAAGTATAAGGAATAGCCACCTTAGCATGTGCACATGTGCCACAGTAACACTGCAGTGGTCCCAGTAATGGGGGTGTACAGGGTAAGGAATGGCTGACTTACTATGCTCTGTGTCACACTAGCAAAACAGTGGCCACAGAAATGGAGGAGTACAGTATTAGGAATAGATGCCTTAACATGCATATGTGTGCTACAGTAACATTACAGAGGTCACAGAAATGGAGAACAGTATAAGGAATAGCTGCCTTAGGAAGCATATGGTGACACAGTAATATTACAGTGGCCACAGAAATGGGGAGTACTGTATAAGGAATAGCTCTTTATCATGTGTATCTGTATCACAGTAACATAACAGTGGCCAAAGAAAAGGGGAGTACAGTGTAAGGAACAGTTGCCTTAGGATGCATGTGTTACAGCAATATTACAGTGGTGACAGAAATGGACGAGTACAATATAAGGAATAGTTGCCTTAGCATGCGAATGTGTGCCACAATAATATTACAACGGCCACAGAAATGGGGGAGAACAGTATATGGGAAAGCTGCTTTAGGATGCAAATGTGTGCCACAGTAATATTGCAGTAGCCACAGAAATGGGGAAGTACAGTATAAGGAATAGCTGCCTTAGCATATGTATGTGTGCCACAGTAATATTACAGTGGCCACATAAATGGGGGAGTACAGTATAAGGAATGGCTGCCTTAGCATGCGTACTTGTGCCACAGTAATATTACAGGGGCCACAGAAAAGGGTGAGTACAGTATAAGGAATAGCTGCCTTAGCATGCATATGTGTGCCACAGTAACATTACAGTGGCCGCAGAAATGGGGGAGTACAGTATAAGGACTAGCTCACCTTAGCATGCATACTTCTGCCACAGTAACATTACAGTGGCCACAAAAATGGAGTAGTACAGTATAAGGAACAGCTGACATCATGCATACGCATGCCACCATAACATTACAATGTCCTCAGAATTAGGGGAGTACAGCCTAAGGAATAGTTGCTCAGCATGTGAATGTGTGCGAGTAATATTACAGTGGACACAGAAATGGGGGTACAGTATAAGGAACAGATGCCTTAGCATGTGCATATGTGACACAGTAATATTACAGAGGCTACAGAAATGGGGGAGTACAGTATAAGAATAACTGCCTTATCAAGCATACGTGTGCCACAGAAATATTACACTGAGCATAGAAATGGGGCAGTAAAGTAAAAGGAATAGCTGACTTAGCATGCATACATGTGCCAGAGAAACTTTGCAATGGCCACAGAAATGGGGGTGTACAGTGTAAGGAATAGCTGCATTAGCTTGGGAATGTGTGCTACAGTAATATTACAGTGACCACAAAACTGGGGGAGTACAGTATAAGGAATAGTGGCCTTAGCATGCATATGTGAGCCACAGTAATATTACTGCAGCCACAGAAATGGGGAGTACAGAAAAGGAATAGCTGCCCTAGCATGCGATATGTGCCACAGTAACATAGCAGTCGTCGCAGAAATGGGAGGCACAGTATATGGAATAGCCGCCTTAGCATGCGCACGCAGCAACAATAACATAACAGTGGCCACAGGAAATGGGGAGTACAGTATAAGGAATAGCTGCCTTAGCAAGCGTACATGTGCACAGCAACATAACAATGGCCACAGAAATGGGGGAGTACAGTATGAGGAATAGTATCCTTAACATGTGTGTGTGTGCTACAGTAATATTACAGTGGCCACAGAAATCAGGAAGTACAGTATAAGGAATAGCTGCATTAGCATGCTTATGTGTTCCACAGTAACAAAACCTTGGCTACGGAAATGAGGGAGTACAATATAAGGAATAGCTGCCTTAGCATGCATACATGTGCCACAGTAACATTACAGTGGTGACAGAAATAGGAGAGAACAGTATCAGAAATAGCTCACTTAGCATGCATACATGTTCCAGAGTAAGATTGCAGTGGTCACAATAATGGGGAGAACAGTATAAGGAAGAACTGCCTTAGCATGCATTCTTGTGTCACATTAACATAACAGTGGCCACAGAAATGTGGGACTAAAGTATAAGGAATAGCTGCCTTAGCATGCATATGTGTGCCAGACTAACATTATAGTGGCTACAGAACTAGGGGCATACAGTTTAAGAAATAGCTGCCTTAGCATCTGTATGTATGCCACAGTAACATAACAGTGGCCATGGAAATGGGGAGTAAAGTATAAGGAATAGCCACCTTAGCATGTGCACATGTGCCACAGTAACACTGCAGTGGTCCCAGTAATGGGGGTGTACAGGGTAAGGAATGGCTGACTTACTATGTCTTGTGTCACACTAGCAAAACAGTGGCCACAGAAATGGAGGAGTACAGTATTAGGAATAGATGCCTTAACATGCATATGTGTGCTACAGTAACATTACAGAGGTCACAGAAATGGAGAACAGTATAAGGAATAGCTGCCTTAGGAAGCATATGAGTGACACAGTAATATTACAGTGGCCACAGAAATGGGGGAGTACTGTATAAGGAATAGCTCTCTTATCATGTGTATCTGTATCACAGTAACATAACAGTGGCCAAAGAAAAGGGGGAGTACAGTGTAAGGAACAGTTGCCTTAGGATGCGCATGTGTGCCACAGCAATATTACAGTGGTGACAGAAATGGACGAGTACAATATAAGGAATAGTTGCCTTAGCATGCGAATGTGTGCCACAATAATATTACAACGGCCACAGAAATGGGGGAGAACAGTATATGGGAAAGCTGCTTTAGGATGCAAATGTGTGCCACAGTAATATTGCAGTAGCCACAGAAATGGGGAAGTACAGTATAAGGAATAGCTGCTTAGCATATGTATGTGTGCCACAGTAATATTACAGTGGCCACATAAATGGGGGAGTACAGTATAAGGAATGGCTGCCTTAGCATGCGTCTTGTGCCACAGTAATATTACAGGGGCCACAGAAAATGGCGGTACAGTATAAGCAATAGCTGCCTTAGCATGCATATGTGTGCTACGACAACATTACAGTGGCCACAGATATGAGGAGTACAGTATAAGTAATAGCTGCCTTAGCATGCGTACATGTGCTGCATTAATATAACAGTGGCCACAGAAATGTGGGAGTACAGTATAAGAATAACTGCCTTATCATGCGACATGTGCCACAGAAACATTGCAGTGTCCACAGAAATGTGGGAGTACAGTAAAGGAATAGCTGCCTTTAGCATCAGTATGTATGCCACAGTAACATAACAGTGGCCATGAAAATGGGGAGTCAAGTATATGAATAGCTGCCTTTAGATGTGCACATGTGCCACAATAACATTACAGTGGACACAAAAATAGGAGAGAACAGTACAAGAAACAGCTTCCTTAGCATGCGTACCTGTATCACAGTAACATTACAGTGGACACAGAAGTAGGAGAGAACAGTACAAGAAATAGCTCCCTTAGCATGCATACATGTGCCACAGTAACATTACAGTGGTCTTAGTAATGAAGGAGTACAGTATAAAGAACGGCTGCCTTACCATGCGTACTTTTGTCACAGTAACAAAACAGTGGCCAAAGAAACAGGGGTGTACAGTATAAGGAATAGCTGCCTTAGCATGCGTACATGTGCACAACAACATAACAGTGGCTACAGAAATGGGGGAGTACTGTATGAGGAATGGCTGCTTACCATGTGTACTTGTGTCACAGTAAAAAACAGTGGCCACAGAAATGGGGAGTACAATATAAGGAGTAGCTCACTTAGCAAGCATACTTCTGCCACAGTAACATTACAGTGGCCACAAAAATGGAGGAGTACAGTATAAAGAACAGCTGACTTAGCATCGAATGCGTGGCCACCGTAATATTACAATGGCGATAGAAATAGAACAGTACCACATAAGGAATACATCCCTTACCATGAGAATGTGTGCCAGAGTAAAATTACAGTGGCCACAGAAATGGTGGAGTACAGTATGAGAATAGCTTCCCTAGCATGCGTGATAGTGTGCTGCAGTACCATTACAGAGGCCACAGAAATGGAGGAGAACAGTATAAGGAATAGCTGCCTTAGGAAGCGGTAGTGTGCCACAGCAATATGACAGTGGCCACAGAAATCAGGAAGTACAATATAAGGAATAGCTGCTAAGCATGTTTATGTGTGGCACAGTAACATTACAGTGGCCTCAGAAATCGGGGAGTGTTGTATAATGAATAGCTCTCTTAGCATTGGTATGTATCACAGTAACATAAAGTGGCCACAGAAATGGGAGTACAGTATAAGGAATAGCTGCATTAGCATGTGCTTGTGCCACAATAATATTACAGGAGCCACAGAAAAGGGCGAGTTCAGTATAAGGAACAGCTGCCTTAGCATGCATATGTGTGTGCCACAGTAGAGCATTACACTGGCCACAGAAGCGGGAGAGTACAGTGTAAGGATTAGCTCCTTAGCATGTCTTTTCCACAGTAACATTACAGTGGCCACAAAATGAAGGAGTACAGTATAGGAACAGCTGACTTAGCATGCGTGACAATGCCACCACTAACATTATAATAGTGACAGAAATAGGGAAGTATAGCATAAGGAAAAACTGCCATAGCATGCATATGGGCCACAGTAACATTATAGTGGTCACAGTAATGGGGAGTACAGTATAAGGAATAGCTGCCTTAGTATGTGTACTTCTGCTACAGTAACATTACACATGCCACAGAAGGGAGATGACAGTATAAGAATAACTGTCTTATCATGTGTACATGAGCCACAGGAACATTACATTGGCCACAGAAATGCAGGAGTACAGTATAAGGAATTGCTGCCTTAGCATGCATTTGTGTGCCAGAGTAACATTATAGTGGCAACAGAATTGGGGGAGTACAGTATAAGAGACAGCTGCCTGAGCATCTATATGTATGCCACAGTAAGTAACATAACAGTGGCCACGGAAATGGGGAAGCAAAGTATTAGTAATAGCTGCCTTAGCATATGGACGTTTGCCACAGTAACATTACAGTGGTCACAGAAATAGGAGAGAACAGTACAAGAAATAGCTCCCTTAGCATACGTACATGTGTCACAGTAACATTACAGTGGTCCCAGTAAAGGGGAAGTACAGTGTAAGGAATGGCTGCCTTACCATGCATATTTGTGTCACAGTAACATAACAGTGGCCACAGAAATGGGGGAGTACAGTATGAGGAATAGCATCCTTAGCATGCGTAGGTGTGCTACAGTAATATTACAGTGGCCACAGAAATGGAGAACAGTATAAGGAATAGTTGCCTTAGGAAGTGTATGTGTGCCACAGTAATATTATAGTGGCCACAGAAATCAGGAAGTACAGTATAAGGAATAGTTGCCTTAACATGCTTATGTGTGCCACAGTAACATTTCAGTGTATACAGAAATGGGAGTACTCTAAAGGAATAGCTCTCTTAGCATGTATATGTATCACTGTAACATAACAGTGGCCACAGAAAAGGGGAGTACAGTATAAAGAATAGCTGCCTTAGGATGCGTAATGTGTCCACAGCAATATTACAGTGCCACCAGATGTAGGCGAGTACAGTATAAAGAATAGCTACCTTAGCATGCCGAATGGGAGGCCACAGTGACTTTGCAGTGGCCACAGTAATGAGGTGATACAGTATAAGGAATAGCTGCCTAAGCATGCGAATGTGTGCCAGAGTAACATTATAGTGGCTACAGAACTGGGGGAGCACAGTATGAACAATAGCTGCCTTAGCATGCATATGTGAGCCACAGTAATATTACAGTGGGCACAAAAATGTGGTGTACAGAATAAGGAATAGCTGCCTTAGCATGCGTACGTATGCCATAATCACATAACAGTGGTCACGGTAATTGGAGAGTACAGTATAGGGAATAGCTGCCATAGCATGCATACGTGTGCCACAGTAACATAACAGTGGCCACAGAAATGGGTAGTAGTAGAATATAAGGAATAGTTGCCTTAGCATGTGTACTTCTGCCACAGCAATTTTACAGTGGCCACAGAAATGGGGGAGTACAGTATATGGAATACCTGTCTTAGCATGTGTACGTGTGCCACAGTAACATAACAGTGGCCACAGAAATTTGGGAGTACAATATAAGAAATAGCTGCCTTAGCATGCGTGTCTGTGCCAAGGTAATATTACAGAGGCCACAGAAATTGTGCAGTACAGTATAAGGAACAACTGCCATGGCATGCATATGTGTTCCACAGTAACATAACAGTGGCTATGGAAATCGGGAAGTGCAGTATAAGAAATAACTGCCTTATCATATGCACGTGTGTCATAGTAACATAACAGTGGCAACAGAAATGTGGGAGTACGGTATAAGGAATACCTGCCTTAGCATGCACACATATGCCACAGTAACATTACAGTGGTGACAGAAATAGGAGAGAACAGTATCAGAAATAACTCCTTTAGCATGTGTACATGTGCCAGAGTAACATTACAGTGGTCACAATAATGGGGGAGTACATTATAAGAAAGAGCTGCCTTAGCATGCATACTTCTGTCACATTAACATTACAGTGGCCACGAAATGGGAGTACAGTATAAGGAATAGCTGCCTTAGTATGCATATGTGTGCCAGAGTAACATTATAGTGGCTACAGACCTGGGGGAGCACAGTATAAGAAATAGCTGCCTTAGCATCGGTATGTATGCCACAGTAACATAACAGTGGCCATGGAAATGGGGGAGTAAAGTATAAGGAATAGCTGCCTTAGCATGTGCACGTGTGCCACAGTAAGATTACAGTGGATACAGAAATAGGAGAGAACAGTACAATAAATAGCTCCCTTAGCATGCATATGTGTGCCACAGTAACATTGCAGTGGTCCCAGAAATGGGGGAGTACAGTATAAGGAATGGCTGACTTACCATGCGCACTTGTGTCACAACAGGTAAACTGTGACCACAGAAATGGGGGAGTACAGTATAAGGAATTGATGCCTTGGCATGCGTACATGTGCACAGCAACATAACAGTGGCCATAGAAATTGGGGAGTACAGAATGAGGAATAGCTTCCTCAGCATGCATATGTGTGCTACAGTAACATTACAGATGCCACAGAAATGGATGATAACAGTAAAAGGAATAGCTGCCTTAGGAAGCGTGTGTGTACCACAGTAATATTACAGGGGCCACAGAAATCAGGAAGTACAGTATAAGGAATAGCTGCCTTACCATGCTTATGTGTTCCACAGTAACATAACAGTGGCTACGGAAATCGGGGGGTGCAGTATAAGGAATAGCTGCCTTAGCATGGCACGTGTGCCACAGTAACATAACAGTGGCAACAGAAATGTGGGAGTAATATAGAATGAATACCTGCCTTAGCATGCACACATATGCCACAGTAACATTACAGTGGCAACAGAAATAGGAGAGAACAGTATCAGAAATAACTCCTTTAGCATGTGTACATGTGCCAGAGTAACATTACAGTGGTCACTATAATGGGGGAGTACATTATAAGAAAGTGCTGCCTTAGCATGCACACTTCTGTCACATTAATACTACAGTGGCCACCGAAATGCGGGAGTACAGTATAAGGAATAGCTGCCTTAGTATGCATAAGTGTGCCAGAGTAGAATTATAGTGGCTACAGACCTGTGGGAGCACAGTATAAGAAATAGCTGCCTTAGCATCGGTATGTATGCCACAGTAACATAACAGTGGCCATGGAAATGGGGGAGTAAAGTATAAGGAATAGCTGCCTTAGCATGTGCACATGTGCCACAGTAAGATTACAGTAGATACATAAATAGGAGAGAACAGTACAAGAAATAGCTCCCTTAGCATGCATGCCTGTGCCACAGTAACATTGCAGTGGTCCCAGAAATGGGGGAGTACAGTATAAGGAATGTCTGACTTACCGTGCGTACTTGTGTCACAGTAGCAAAACTGTGACCACAGAAATGGGGGAGTACAGTATAAGGAATAGATGCCTCGGCATGTGTACATGTGCACAGCAACATAACAGTGGCCACAGAAATTGGGGAGTACAGAATGAGGAATAGCTTCCTCAGCATGTGTATGTGTGCTACAGTAACATTACAGATGCCACAGAAATGGATGATAACAGTATAAGGAATAGCTGCCTTAGAAAGTTAGTTGTTGCCACATAATATTACAGTGGCCACAGAAATCAGGAAGTACAGTATAAGGAATAGGTACCTTACCATGCTTATGTGTTCCACAGCAACATAACAGTGGCTCACGGAAATGGGGGAGTGCAGTATAAGAATAGCTGCCTTAGCATGTAACGTGTGCCACAGTAACATAACAGTGGCAACAGAAATGAGGAGCACAGTATAAGGAATAGCTGCCTTTAGCATGCACACGTGCACACAGTACCATTACAGTGGCAACAGAAATAGGGAGAGACCAGTATCAGAAATAGCTCCCTTAGCATGCATCATTTGTGTGCCAGAGTAACATTATAGTGGCTACAGAATTGGGGAGATGTTAAGAAATATCTGCCCTAGCATCTGTATGTATGCCACAGTAACAAATCAGTGGCCACGGATATGGGGGAGTAAAGTATAAGGAATAGCTGCCTTAGTATGTGCATGCATGCCACAGTAACATTACAATGGACACAGAAATAGGAGAGAACAGTAAAAGAAATTGCCCCCTTATCATGCGTACCTGTGCCACAGTAACATTACAATGGTCCCAGTAGTGAGGGAGTATAATATAAGGAATGGCTGACTACTATGTGTACTTGTGTTGCAGTAAGAAAACAGTGGCCACAGAAATGGGGAGTACAGTATAAGGAAGAGCTGCCTTAGCATATGTATGTATGTACCACAGTAATATTGCAGTATCACAGAAATTGGGAGTACAGTTTAAGGAATAGCTGCCTTAGCATGTGTATGACAGCCACAGCAACATAAAAGTGCCCACAGAAATGGCAAGAGTACAGTATAGTGAAAAGCTGCCTTAGCATGCATATGTGTGCCAGAGTAAAATTATAGTGGCTACAGAATTTGGGGAGTACAGTATAAGAAATAGCTTCCTTAGCATATGTATGCATGCTAAAGTAACATAACAGTGGCCACAGAAATGGAGGAGAACAGTATAGGGAATAGCTGCCTTAGGAAGTGTATGTGTGCCACAGTAATATTATAGTGGCCACAGAAATCAGGAAGTACAGTATAAGGAATAGCTGCCTTAGCTTGCTTACATAAGTGTTACAGTAACATTTCAGTGGCCACAGAAATGGGGGAGTACTGTATATGAATAACCTCTTAGCATGTGTATTTGTATCACAGTAACATAACATGTGCCACAGAAAATGGGGACTACAGTATAAGAAATAGTTGCCTTAGGATGCATGTGTGTGCCATAGTAATATTACAGTGGCCACAGAAATGGGGAGAACAGTATATGGAACTGCTGCCTTAGGATGCGAATACGTGCCACAGTAATATTGCTGTGGCTACAGAATGGGGCAGTACAGTATTAGGAACAGCTGCCTTAGCATACGTATGTGTGCTACAGTAATAACAGCGACCACAGAAATGGGGAGTACAGTATGAGGAATAGCTGCCTTAGCATGTGTACTTGTGCCACAGTAATATTACAGGGGCCACAGAAAAGGACGAGTACAGTATAAGAAATAGCTGCCTTAGCATGCATATGTGTGCCACAGTAACATTACAGTGGCCACAGAAAAGGGGGAGTACGGTATAAGGATTAGCTCCCTTAGCATGCATACGTCTGCCACAGTAACATTACAGCGGCCACAAAAATGGACGGGTACAGTATAAGTAACAGCTGACTTAGCATGCGTATGCGTGCCACTGTAACATTACAATTGTCACAGAAATAGAGGAGTACGGCATAAGGAATAGCTGCCTTAGCATACAATTATGTGCAAGAGTAATCTTACAGTGGACAGAGAAATGGGGGGGTACAGTATAAGGAACAGATGCCATAACATGCGAACATGTGCCACAGTAATATTACAGTGGCCACAGAAATGGGGAAGTACACTATAAGGAATAGCTCCCTTAGCATGCATACTTCTGCCGCAGTAACATTACAGTGGGCACAAAAATGAAGGAGTACAGTATAAGGAACAGCTGACTTAGCATGCGTATGCAAGCCACTGTGACATTACAATGGTGATAGAAATGGGGGAGTACAGCATAAGGAATAGTCGCCATAGGATGCGTATGTGTGCCACAGTAACATTATAGTGGTCACAGTAATGGGGGAGTACAGTATAAGGAATAACTGTCTTAGGATGCATTCTTCTGCCACAGCAACATTACAGTGGGCACAGAAATGGCGAGAACAGTTTATGGAACAGCTGCATTAGGATGTGAATGTGTCACAGTAATATTGCAGTGACCACAGAAAGTGGGAAGTACAGTATAAGGAATAGCTACCTTAGCAGTGTATGAGAGCCACAGCAACATAACAGTGCCCACAGAAATGGCAGAGTACAATATAATGAAAAGCTGCCTTAACATGCATATGTGTGACAGAGTAACATTATAGTGGCTACAGAATTGGGAGAGTACAGTATAAGAAATAGCTTCCTTAGCATCTGTATGTTTGTATGCCACAGTAACACAACAGTGGCCATGGAAATGGGGGAGTAAAGTATAAGGAACAGCTGCCTTACCATGTGCATGTGTGCCACAGTAATATTACAGTGGACACAAAAATAGGAGAGAACAGTACAAGAAATAGCACCCTTAGCATGCATGCATGTGCAACAGTAGCATTACAGTGGTCCCAGTAATGTGGGAGCATGGTATAAGGAATGGTTGCCTTACCATCTGTACTTGTGTCACAGAAACATAACTGTGGCCACAGAAATGGGGGAGTACTGTATAAGGAATAGTTCTCTTAGCATGTGTATGTGTATCACAGTATCGTAACAGTGGCCACAGAAAAGGGAAAGTACAGTAAAAATAATAGCTGCCTTAGGATGCGTATGTGTGCCATAGCAACATTACAGTGGCCACAGAAATGGTCCAGTACAGTATAAGGAATAGTTGCCTTAGCTTGCGAATGTGTGTCACAGTAACATTACAGTGGCCATAGAAATGGGGGAGAACAGTATATGGAACAGCTGCCTTAGGATGCCAATATGTGCCACAGTAATATTGCTGTGTCCACAGAAATGGGGCAGTACAGTATTAGGAATAGCTGCCTTAGCATACGTGTGTGTGCCACAGTAATATTACAACGGCCACAGAAATGGGGCAGTACAGTATAAGGAATAGCTTCCTTAGCATGCGTACTTATGCCAGAGTAATATTACAGGGGCTACAGAAAAGGATGAGAACAGTATAAGGAATAGCTGCCTTAGCATGCATATGTGTGCCACAGTAACATTACAGTGGCCACAGAAATGGGGGAGTACAGTATAAAGACTGGCTTCCTTAGGATGCATATGTCTGCCACAGTGACATTACAGTGGCCACAAAAATGGACGGGTACAGTATAAGGAACAGCTGACTTAGCATGCGTACGCATGCCACTGTAACATTACAGTCATCACAGAAATAGAGGAGTACAACACAAGGAATAGCTGCCTTAAAAATGCAATTGTGTGCAAGAGTAATATCACAGTGGCCACAGAAATGGGGGATTACAGTACAAGAATAACTGCCTTGTCCTGCATAAGTGTGCCACAGAAACATTATAGTGAGCACAGAAATGGGAGAGTAGAGTAAAATAAATAGCTGACTTAGCATGCATATATGTGCAACAGAAACTTTGCAGTGGCCACAGGAGTGGGGCATACAGTGTAAGGAATAGTTGCATTAGCATGTGAATGTGTGCTACAGTACTATTGCAGTGGTCAGAAAAATGGAGGAGTACAGTATACAGAATAGCGGCTTAGCATGCATACATGACCACAGTAATATTACAGTGACCACAGAAATGGGGAGTACAGTATAAGGAATAGCTGCCTTAGCATGTGTACATGTGTCAAATAACATTATAGTGGTCACAGAAATGGGGAGTACAATATAAAAATAGCTACCTTAGCATGCCTACTTCTGCACAGCAATATTACAGTGGCTAGAAAAATGTGAGAGTACAGTATATGGAATAGCTGCCTTAGCATGTGTATGTGTCCCACAGTAACATAACAGTGGCTACAGACATTTAGGAGTACAGTATAAGAAATAGTTGCTTTAGTACGTGTATATGTGCCTCAGTAACATTATAGTGGTCAAGGCAATGGGGGAAACAGTATACGAATAACTGTCTTATCATGCATACGTGTACCACAGAAAGATTACAGTTGCCACAGAAATGGGTGAGTAGAGTATAAGGAGTAGCTGTGTTAGAATGCATACGTGTGCTACAGTAACATTATAGTGGCTACAGAATTGGGGGAGTACAGTATAAGAAATGGATGTCTTAGCATGCATATGTGAGCCATGGTAACATTACAGAGGCCACAGAAATGTGGGAGTACAGTATAAGGAACAGCTGCCTTGACATGCGTATGTATTCCACAGTAAAATAACAGTGGCCATGGAAATCGAGTTGTACAGTATAAGGAATAGCTGCCTTAGCATGTGCACGTGTGCCACAGTGACATAACAGTGGCAACAGAAATGCAGGAGTACGGTATAAGGAATTGCTGCCTTAGCATGCATTGGTTTACCACAGTAACATTACAGTGGCACAGAAATATGGGAGTACAGTATAAAGGAATAGCTGCCTTAACATCGTACTGTTAACAGTAATAATACAGTGGCCACTGAAATAAGGAGTACAGTATAAGGAATAGCTGTCTTAGCATGCTTACGTGGGCCATATTAGCATGACAGTGGCCACAGAAATGGGGGAGTACACTATAAGAAATTGCTGCCTTAGCATGTGCATGGGTGCCACTGTAACAGTACAGTGGCCACAGAAATGGTGGAGTACTATATAAAGAATAGCTACCTTAGCATGCAAATGTGTGCCACAGTAATATTACAGTAGCCACAGAAATGGGGGAGTACAGTATAAGGAATAGATGCCTTAGCAGGCATATATGTGCCCCAGTAGCATTACAGTGGCCACAGAAAGGGGGGGGAGTACAGTATAAGGAACAGCTGATTTAGCATGCATATGTGTGCCACACTAACATTACAGTGGCCACAGAAATGGGGGAGTACAGTATAAGGAATAGCTGCTTTAGCATGTGTACATGTCACACAGAAACACTGCAGTGGCCACAGAAATGGTGGAGTACTGTATAAGGAATAGCTGCCTAAGCATTCATTTGTGTGCCAGAGTAATATATCAGTAGCCACATAAATGGGGGAGTACAGTATAAGGAATAGCTGCTTTAGCATATGTACGTGTCACATAGTAGCATTACAGTGGCCACAGGAAATGGGGTAGAACAGTATAAGTAATAGCTGCTTTAGCATGCACAGGTGTGCCACAGTAACATTACATTGGCACAGAAATGGGGCAGTACAGTATAAGGAATAGCTGCCTTAGCATTCATATGTGTGCCAGAGTAACACTACAGTGGCCACAGAAATATGTGAGTACAGCATAAGGTATAGCTGCCTTAGCATGCCTACTTGCACCACAGTAACATTACAGTGGCCACAGAAATGGGGGAGTACCGTATAAGGATCAGCTGCCTTAGCATGCATATGTGTGCCAGAGTAACATTACAGTGGCAACAGAAGTGGGGAAGTTCAACATAAGAAATAGCTGCCATAGCATGCAGCATGCATACGAGTGCTACACTAACATTACATTGGCACAGAAATGGAGTGCAGTATAAAGGAATAGCTGCCTTAGCATTCTTATGTGTGCCACAGTAACATTACAGTGGCCACAGAAATACTGGAGTACAGTATAAGGAATAGCTGCTTTAGCATGTGTCCATGTGCCACAGTAACATTACAGTAGCCACAGAAATGAGGGAGTACAGTATAAGGAATTGCTGCCTTAGCATATGTCCTTGTGCCACAGTAACATTACAGTAGCCACAGGAATCGGGAGTCCATTGTAAGGAATGACTGCCTTAGCAAGAGTATGTGTCCCACATTAAAATTACAGTGGCCACAGAAATGAGGTAGTGCAGTATAAAAAATGGCTGCCTTAGCATGTGCGTGTGTCACACTAGCATTGCATTGGCACAGAAATGGGGTAGAATAGTATAAGATATAGCTGCCTTAGAAATGCGTGGTTGAGCCACAGTAACATTACAGTGGCCACAGGCATGGGGAGTACAGTATAAGGAATAGCTGCCTTAACATTCATACTGTGCAACAGTAATATTACAGTGGCCACTGAAATCAGGGAGTACAGTATAAGGAATAGCCACCTTAGCCTGCTAATGTGGGCCATATTAGCATTACAGTGGCCACAGAAATGGAGGGTACACTATAAGGAATAGTTGCCTTAGCATGTGCACGGGTGCCACTGTAACAGTACAGTGGCCACATAAATGGTGGTGTATTGTACAAAGAATAGCTACCTTAGCATGCGGCAGTGTGCCACAGTAATATTACAGTAGCCACAGTAATGGGGGAGTAGAGTATAAGGAATAGATGCCTTAGCAGGCATACGTGTGCACCAGTAGCATTACAGTGGCCACAGAAATGGGTGAGTACAGTATAAGGAACAGCTGACTTAGCATGCATATGTGTGCCACACTAACATTACAGTGACCACAGAAATGGGGGAGTACAGTATAAGGAATTGCTGCTTTAGCATGTGTTCATGTCACACAGAAACATTACAGTGGCCACATAAATGAGGGACTACAGTATAAGTATCAGCTGCTGCTTCGTATGTATGTGTGCCAGAGTAACAGTACAGTGTACCTGCAGAAGTGAGGAGTACAGTATAAGAAATAGCTGCCACAGCATGCGGCATGCGTATATGTGCCACACTAACATTACATTGGCACAGAAATGGGGGACTACATTATAAGAAATAACTGCCTTAGCATACATATGTGTGCCACAGTAACATTACAGTGGCCACAGAAATGGGGAAGTACATTATAAGGAACAGCTGCCTTAGTATACATACGTGTGCCACAGTAACATTACAGTGGCCACAGAAATGGGGGAGTACAGTATAAGGAATAGCTGCCATAGCATGCGGCATGCGTATGTGTGGCACAGTAACATTACAGTGGTCACAGTAATTTAAGAGTTCAGTATTTGGAATAGATTCCTGAACATGCATATGTATGTCGTAGTAACATTACAGTAGTCACAGAAATAGTAGAGTGCAGTATAAAGAATAGCTGCCTTAACATACATACATGTGCAACAGCAACATTACAGTGGCCACAGAAATCAGGGAGTACAGTATAAGATGTAGCTGCATTAGCATGTATACTTGTGCCACAGTAACATTACAGTGGCCACCAAAATGGCTGAGTACAGTACAAGGAATTGCTAGCTTAGCATGCGTACATGTGCCACAGTAACATTACAGTGGCCACAGAAATGGGAAAGTACATTATAAGGAACAGCTGCCTTAGAATGCATACGTGTGCCACAGTAACATTACAGTGGCCCCTGTAATGGAGGGAGTAAAGTATAAGAATAGCTCCCTTAACATGCGATGATGTGTGCCACAGTATTGTAACAGTGGCCTCAGAAATGGGGGATTGCAGTGTGAGAGTAGCTGCCTTGGCATATCTATGTTTGCCACAGTAACATTGCCATAGTCACAGAAATTTGGGAGTACAGTATAAGGAATAGCCCTTAGCATGTGAATGTGTTCCATAGTAATATTGCAGTATCCACAGAAATGGGGGAGTTCAGTATAAGGAATAGCTGCAAGCATCATGTGTGCGCAGCCTCAGTACTATTACAGTGGCCACAGAAATTAGAGTACAGTATAAGGAACAGCTGCCTTGAAGGTATGCATGTGTGCAACTGTAAAATTACAGTGGCCACAGAAATGGTGGAGTACTGTATAAGGAATAGCTGCCTTAGCATGCAAATGTGTCCATAGTAATATTACAGTAGCCACAGAAATGGGAGAGTTCAGTATAAGGAATAGCAGCGTTATCACGTATCGTGTGCCACAGTAACGTACAGTGGCCACAGGAAATCTGGGAGTACAGTATAAGGAATAGTTGACTTAGCATGCGTACTTGTGCCTCAGTAATATTACAGTGGCCACAGAAATGGGGAAGTACAGTATAAGGAACATCTGCCTTAGCGTGCGTATGTGTGCCACAGTTACATTGTAGTGGCCACAGAAATGGGTTAATATAGTATAAGGAATAGCTGCCTTAGCATGCAGCATGAGTACATGGGGGAGTACATTGTAAGGAATACCTGCCTTAACATGAATATGTGTCCCACAGTAACATTACAGTGGCCACATAAATGGGGTAATACAGTGTAAAAAATTGCTGCCTTAGCATGCGTACATGTGCCACAGTAACATTACGTTGGCACAGAAACGGGGGAGTACAGTATAAGGAATAGCTGCCTTAGCATGCTTATGTGTGCCCCAGTAGCATTACAGTAGCAACAGAAATCTGGGTACAGTGAAATTATAGCTGCCTTAGTGTGTGTGAGTTTTGCCACAGTAACAATACAGTGGTCACAGAAATGGGGTAGTACAGTATAAGGAATAGCTGCCTTAGCATGTGTATGTGCCAGCTAACATTACAGTGGTCACAGTAACAAGTGTGACACTTGGACAGCTGGTTCTGATCACTGTATCATTTTGTAATATAAAAATGTGTTATGGACTGTCTCTCATGAGAAATGGTGAAACAGCATGTGAGTATGACACACACACACACACACACACACACAGGTTTTCGATACAAGGTGTTACCTGGAAGGCCAGAAGCTAATTACAGAGTAGAACAGGCCTTGATCAAGGATATCCTGTTATCTAAGTTAATTACAGCTGTAGTTGGTAAGAGGAAAATCATAAATGTTTATGGCGTTTAGGGGAAGAGTGCAGGATTATGTGACACTGGTGCGAAGTCATAAAAGCTTTGATGTCTGTGTGAGAGAGGATACTGCTTATAGATGAAAGGAAATTTACAGACTTGATTGGAGAAGTCACATGGGGAAAGGAGTTTCTGCTGATGTAATCTTAATTATCTTACCTTCTAATATGATAAAATATCCCGGGTGTATGATTTTTCATAAACAGAGGAGGAGCTAGGTGACCTCATGCAAAGAGGTGGGCAAAGCCAGTTTTTAAACAGAATTCTGTTTTTCTTCAGAGACTTTTATCTACACTCTGACAAAGAAACATCTTTGAGCACTTTAAGCTAGTATACAGGTAGAGAGAGACAAAATCTAAGTACTGTAGTAGGAATTGCACTGTTAAAACCTTGTTCTTTTAAAAGATTTGTATGTTTTGTGATATATGGTTCTGTATTTTATGTTTTACATATTTTTTTTATCTATTTTAGTAAAACTCTATTTTTAGAGCCTACTTGGTCTGTCTTTGAATTTCTTCCTTTAACAAGTGAAATATATATGGTTAAAGCAGACACTGTGCATAAGCTTGAATGGTAATACCAAACTGGAAAAAGGTAAGATTAATCTGAGGTCTTTATTAGAGTTTTTAAGGGTTCATTTCTGTACACCTAGTTAGGTGCCCATAGGCAAAGATATCTGGCTCCCCCGGAGACCGAATTATCTGAGTCTGTGCATTGGGTATGCTAGCAAGAGGTTCACAGTTTGAATCCCTCCAGAACTGAGACCAAAGGTTGATTTGAACCCACAAAACAGATAGGAGGGTTACCCTGTTTCTGTTAACTGTCTACAAGACTACACTTGGATGTTGGCACTATGGGAGTAGAGGGCTGACCTGCTGAGTGGGTTTGTGAGAGACTGGTTGGCAGCAGTGGCATAATTTTGCTATTACAAGCTTTTATTGTTCAGTGTGTCACTTGAGACCATCAGCTGACTTGCAAAGAAAGAAAAAGGCAGAGTTTTATTTTAAAAGGAAACAGAACTATATCACTTGGCATACAGCCAAGTTTCTACCCGTTCAATTTTTTTCCCTAAAGTGCAAGTCAGAGTAGCAGTAATTAGGGAAGATGGCTTCCAACTACAGCAGGCACACTGTAGACTACTTAAGGCAGTTGCGCAGGGACAACGGAGTCCCGCTCGAGGTGAAAGCCAGCAAGCAGAACCTCATAGATGCTCTGATGGTAGCAGATACCCAGAGCAGCGAGTCACAGACTGTGACTGAAAAGGACCAAACCTCGAGTGTGGCAGGGCTAGCGGCCAGTGCAGTGTCCAGATCCGGTGAGGATAACAGCAGGGCCACTGTCAGTTAAGGGCCACAGCAGCAGGGGAAGGTCACCAGTATTCTGGATCCAGAAGTACTCAGACTGCAAATTGAGTTGCGCAGGATGGAGCTGGAGTTCAGGAGAAAGAGAATGAGAGAGACAGAGCAGAGCGAGACAGCGGAAGGCAGACTGTGAGGAGTGTGGCGCCAGAAAGCTGCAGAGGAGAAGAGGGAGTGAGAACATCAAAGGCAGACCCGCAAGGAGGCGTGAGCACCAGCAAGCTGCAGAGGAGAAGAGAGTGAGAACACCAAGATGCAGACCGTGAGGAGCAGGGCAGCCAGAGGCAACATGAACTGGAGAAGCTACGACTCCAACCAGCGGCACCAGAGCAGGTAAGTGGCTTGGGTTTAACTGGGACTGTAGGACTGGGTTACAAATTGAACTCCAAATTAATAGCCGAATTTAAAAAGGGGGAGAATATGGATGCCTTTTTAAATTCTTTCGAAAAAGTTTGTATTCAGGCTAAAATTCCCAGAGAGTCCTGGAGCTTCCAGCTGTCCCCGCTACTTACCAGGAAAGCTTGGGATGCATTGGGTCAAATGGACAATGAGGACAGTGATGATTACAGCAAACTTAAAGCTGCACTGTTAAAGAAATTTGAAATCATACAGAGCTAAATTCCTTAAGCTCAGGAGAAGCCCTGATATGAGCTACGAGGCTAGCCATGAAACAACGTCAGTTTTAAAATGTTGGTGGGAAGGAATTGAGGCAAACTCTGTTAATAAAATAGAAAACGTGATTTTGTTAGAACAGTTTTATTGGGCGTGCCCATCAGAGCTGAAAACCTGGCTGGAGGACCGAGATCCCAAAACAGTGCAAGAGGCTGCTGAACTCTCAGACCACTATGCCAAGGGCAGACCTGCTCTGAGAGCCAATGGGGCGGGCGTGGCAGTGCAGAAAGGGAAAAGCGCACCTTTAGGGCAGGTAAAACCCTCACTGCCTCCACCAAAACTAGTTAGCCCCAGGTTTCAGAGAAAAGATTTGTCTCAGAGAAGAAATGAATGTTGGTTGTGTAAAGAAACTGGGCATATTGCCAGACAGTGTCCCAAAAAGGCGAGCAATAATACACAACCGGGTGCTAGAAAAGAAGTGGGTTGTTTGTGTCCCTGGAAGCATGCCAGTGAACATGAGAACACATGCTCCCAGGTATGGTGAATGGTGTACAGACACAGGGGTTAAGGGACACAGGGGCATCCCTGACCATGGTAAAGGGGGATCTGGTACAGCCTGGTCAGCTTATACCCGATAAATACGTCACTGTACAGGACTTTGTGGGTGGGGAGAAAACATTGCCCCTCGCTAGTGTTCTCTTAGACTGGGGTGAAACAGGGGGAACTGTGCAACAGGTGGCTGTAGCTAAAATGTTAGCAGTGGATGTGATCCTGGGCAACAATCTCAAACAAGGGATGGTGTGTGCAATTACCCGTACCCAAGTGGCAAGGGAAAATTGTAGTTTCCCGAACCCCACAGAAGTCATTGTGGAAACCACTGAGAGGCTGGTTCCCCAGCCTGTGTCTCCAGATGGGGAGATTAACGAAAAGGGGATAGAAATGTCCCCAGTAGCAAGTAACCACACAGCTACGGAGGGTTACTCCAAAGAGGGAAGGGTGACTCATTGACAGAGGTTGGGATTGACAGTGATCCTGAGTGCCCTGACGCTAGTGCTAGGGACCCTAGTTTAGCGACTGAAGGGGACCTGTCCCATGCCTTGGAAATGTGTGAAGGGTTTGCAGCTGCTCAGAGAAGTGACCCTAGTTTAGAGAAACTGAGGGCTTGGGCAGACTCGGACGGTGCACAGGGAGGTGATGGCAGACATAAGGTTTATTGGGAAAATGAACTTAACTATACTCAGGCAGTACAGACAGAGGGAGGGATGCTAGGCAGGCAGCTTGTCGTTCCCCAGGGGTATCGTGAGCAGTTGCTCAAGATTGCACATGATATTCCCTTGTCTGGTCATCTGGGAATCGCACGCATGACACAGCAGTTGGACCAGAATTTCTGCTGGCCTAATTTCACCCAGCAGGTGAAGGAGTATTGCAGGTCTTGTCACGGTGCCAAGAAATAGGAAGGGGCAAGAAAACCCAAGCCGCCCTGATTCTATTGCCCATAGTGGAGGAGCCATTCCAGAGGGGGAATGGATATTGTGGGACCTTTAAATACCGTAGCTCCTCAGGAAGAGATTCATACTGACTGTGGTGGATTATGACCCGGTACCCAGAGGCATCGCCTAACCTCACTGAGGACAGACAAAGTGGCCGATCCCTTACTTGGGATTTTCTCTGGGCTGGTTTCACAGGAGGTTATCACCGATTGAGGGGTTCCTTCATGTTGGACCTGATGAAATATTTATGGGAGAAGTTTGGGGTGGTGCAGAGATGCGACACCATATCGCTCCTAAGCCAAAGGACTTGTGGAATGATTCAATGATACCCTGAAGTCAATGCTCTGGGTGTTTTGCTGAACAGCATGGGAGGGACTGGGAGAATACCTTCCCCACCTGTTGTTTGAGTACAGGAGCTGCCCCAATAGTCAACAGGATTTTCCCCTTGAACTCTTGTATGGACACTGGAGTACGTGGGCCCCTAGACTTGATCTGGGAGGACTGGGAGGCAAGCACACCAACCAGGGACTCCCATTGTGGATTATGTCCTTAGGTTTAGGGAAGGCTAAAGGAGCTTATGGGGACAGCCCAGAGCAACCTGGCAGCTGCCAGCAGAAACAAAATGTGAGTACGACTGCAGAGCCAGAGCTCGCTCGTGCATGGTGGAGTCAGGAAGTCATGGTTCTTATTCTGGTCTGGAAAGACAAGCTGCAGGTTGAGTGGGCAGGACCATACAAAGTGGTTAGGAAGGTAAATGTCGTGAACTATATTGTAGAGTTACCTGACCGAAGACAGCCAGAAAAGATGTACCATGTCAACATGATGAATCCATATGCAAATAGGGATGACATGGTGTTTGCAGTGTGTAGTCCTGGGGAGGGGATGGACGAAGGAGACCCCCTTCTGGACTTGCTGGAAGAAAGTAGGCGGGAGTCCTCTGTGGAGGCAGTACAATTGTCTCCCAAGCTGGCCCCAGACCAGACCCGGAAAGTAAGGAAGGTTTTAGCAGACTTTGCCCCATTGTTTAGCACCAAGCCTGGACTAACCCCCTTAGCGACACACGATGTGGAGACAGGGACACAGACACCCATATGGCAAACAGCATATCGGGTGTCAGAGGCTGTCCAAAAGGACATTAGGAGGGAAGTGGAGGAGATGCTGGATTTAGGGGTAATGCAGAGATCCCACAGGCCCTGGGCCTCACCCATAGTCCTTGTGCCTAAGCCAGATGGCTCTAATCATTTCTGTGTGGACTATCATGGACTGAATGTAGTCATGAAGTCAGATGCCCACCCAATGCCCCTGATGGATGAACTCCTGGACAAGTTGGGAGGGGTGACCTACCTTATGACAATTGACCTGTCCAAGGGGTACTGGCAGGCAGAGTTGATGGACACAGCTAGGGAGAGGTTGGCTTTCATCACTCCAATAGATGTATTTGAATTTAAAGTAATGCCTTTTGGAATGAAGAATGCCCCGGCCACTTTCCAAAGGTTGGTGAACCAGGTGTTAAATGGTGCTGAGGGTATGCCGTGGCATACCTGGATGACATTGCCATCTTTAGTACCAGCTGGGAGGAACACCTATCCCACCTTAGAGAGTGCTGGGCAGCATACAGAGGGCCGGGCCCACTGTCAAATCCGGGAAGTGTCAGGTGGCCATGGGAGGTGGCATACCTGGGCATGTGATAGGCCGAGGACAGCTCCGTCCTAACCAAATAAAGATAGAGGTAATCCAGGCATGGCCCAGACCAGAAATGCAGAAGCAGGTCAGGAGTTTTCTAGGGACAGTAGGGTACTACAGGAAATGTGTACCTAATTACAGTGCCCTGGCTGCTCCCCTAACTGACCTGACAAAGAAAAGGATGCCCAAGAAAATTACCTGGGGCCCAGCCTATGAAGAAGCCTTTTCCAAACTAAAGGAGGCACTGTGCAGTGCTCCTGTTTTGAGAAGTCCTGACTATAGCAAACCCTTTGTAGTTCAGACTGATGCCTCAGCATGGGTATTGGGGCAGTGCTGGAGTCAGACATCCAGCCAAGGGAGGGATCACCCAATAGCCTACCTGAGCAAAGCGTACTTCCCAGGGGCAGGCATACTCCACGGTGGAAAAGGAGTGTCTTGCCATAGTGTGGGTCCTAATGCAATTAGAGCCATAGTTATATGGGCAGCATTTTGTGGTACAGACTGACCACAGCGCCCTGGTTTGGCTGACACAGATGGGGAAAAACATTGGTAGGGTGCTAAGATGGAGTCTTGCTTTGCAAGGGTATGATCTAACAATCGTACATAGAGCTGGAGCCAAAATCAGAACTCCGATGGGCTGTCTGGGTGTACAAGGAGTGAACTGATTTGGCAAGCTCATCCTATGCAGGGATAGAGCCCCCAAATTCAGTCTGAGTGGGGAGGAATTGTGACACTTGGACAGCTGGTTCTGATCACTGTATCATTTTTTGTAATATAAAAATGTGTTATGGACTGTCTCTCATCAGAAATGCTGAAACAGCATGTGAGTATGACACACACACAGGTTTTAGATACAAGGTGTTACCTGCAAGGCCAGAAGCTAATTACAGTAGAACAGGCCTTGATCAAGGATATCCTGTTTATCTAAGTTAATTACAGCTGTAGTTGCTAAGAGGAAAATCATAAACTGTTATGGCGTTTAGGGGAAGAGTGCAGGATTATGTGACACTGGTGCGAAGTCATAAATGCTTTGATGTCTGTGTGAGAGAGGATACTGCTTATAGACGAAAGGAAATTTACAGACTTGATTGGAGAAGTCACATGGGGAAAGGAGTTTCTGCTGATGTAACCTTAATTATCTTACCTTCTAATATGATAAAATATCCTGGGTGTATGATTTTTCATAAACAGAGGAGGAGCTAGGTGACCTCATGCAAAGAGGTGGGCAAAGCCAGTTTTTAAACAGAATTCTGTTTTCCTTCAGAGACTTATATCTACACTCTGACAAAGAAACATCTTTGAGCACTTTAAGCTAGTATACAGGTAAGGAGAGACAAAATCCAAGTACTGTAGTAGGAATTGCACAGTTAAAAACCTTGTTCTTTTAAAAGATTTGTATGTTTTGTGATATATGGTTCTGTATTTTATGTTTTCATATTTTTTTATCTAATTTAGTAAAACTCTGTTTTAGAGCCTACTTGGTCTGTCTTTGAATTTCTTCCTTTAACAAGTGAAATATATATGGTTAAAGCAGACACTGTGCATAAGCTTGAATGGTGATACCAAACTGGAAAAAGGTACGATTAATCTGAGGTCTTTATTAGTTTTCAAGGGTTCATTTCTGTACACCTGGCTAGGTGCCCGTAGGCAAAGATATCTGGCTCCCCCAAGACAGAATTATCTGAGCCTGTGCATTGGGTACGTTAGCAAGAGGTTCACAGTTTGAATCCCTCCAGAACTGAGGCCAAAGGTTGATTCGAACCCACAAAACAGATAGGAGGGTTTCCCTGTTTCTGTTAACTGTTTACAAGACTATGCTCGGAGGCTGGCACTTTGGGAGTAGAGGGCTGACCTGCTGAGTGGGTTTGTGACAATGGAGGAGTACAGTATAAGGAATAGATTCCTAAGCATGCATATGTATGCCATAGTAACATTACAGTAGCCACAGAAATAGTGGAGTACAGTATATGGAATAGCTGCCTTTACCTGCATCGTGTGGCACATCAACATTACAGTAGTCACAGAAATCAGGGAGTACAGTGTAAGGTATAACTGCCTTAACATGCATACTTGTGCCACAGTAACATTACAGTGGCCACTGAAATGGGGAGTACAGTACAAGGAATTGCTGCCTTAGCATGCGATTGTGCCACAATAACATTACAGTGGCCACAGAAATAGGGAAGTACAATGTAAGGAATAGCCTCCTTAGTATGCGTAGTCTGCCACAGTAATGTTTCAGTGACCCCTGAAATGGGGGAGTACAGTATAAGGAATTGCTGCCTTAGCATACGTATGTGTGCCACAGTGTCATAACAGTGGCCTCAGAAATGGGAGATTGCAGTATAAGGATCATCTGCCTTAGCATGCGTATGTGTGTCACAGTAGCATTGAAGTGGCCACAGAAATGGGGTAATACAGTATAAGGAATAGCTGCCTTAGCATGCACCAGGCATATGTGTCCCAAAGTAACATTACATGGCCACTGAGATGGGGGAGTACTTTGTAAGGAATAGCTGCTTTAACATGAATAGAGATGCAGCAAATTTAAAATCCACCAGCCAAGTGGCTGCAAAGTGACCACTTCACGTTAGCCTAATGCTACATGGAGTGGCCATTGGGAAGGGCTCACTTCACGTTGTCATTATGACTTTGCGTTGCCATTCCACCTTAACACGAAGTAAGGCAAAGTGACAACAGTATAGGCAGCACCCCACACATCACATGGCTTACAGTAGTGTAAGTCACATGCTTTAGCCAGGCAGGAAAGAAGATAGTCATAAAAGCAGCTAGTTTCACTTTCTCCTTTGCAGTGGTAGAAGGAGGAAGCATTGTGTGTGTAGAGGAGAGTTTGGTGGTATATTTGTTCCTTGCCTAAAAACAAACAGCTTTTTTAAAAGCTAAATCTTTAGTTGTTTTTGTAGTGTGTTTTTTTCAGTTCTTTTTTGCTACTGATTTGTTTGTTTTATAAGTTTTTTTGTGTGTGTGTGTGTGTGTGTGTGTGTGACTGTGAGTGTGTTTGAAGCAGTCTTTCTTTGCATGAGGTGTCGGTCGGAAAGGGAATTAGTGGGTTGTGCATGATGGACCCGGGAGGAGAGTCTGTGACCCATGGAAGTGGTCAGAGAGGAGTGCACACATGTGACGGTGGTCGGGTTTCGTTGGACCACTCCCAACTGTTTGGTGTTGCCTCTCCCCCTTTGGAAGCAGCAGCACCACCAGTGCCACCGGCAGTGGTGGCACATCCACCAAGTCCGCCACCACCACCACCAGTAGCAGCTACAGGGGCTCCAGAAGCACCCCTCCACCACCTCCACAGCTGCAGGTGGAGCCCCAGGTGTGTGACAGTGCTGCTGGCAATACCTCTGCCCCTCCTGTGCCTGGTTCCCCCCACAGTTCCCCAGTCTGGCAGTTTTCTAAATGTGTGTGGGGGGGACAGCACCATTGTGCTTTGTCGTTTATGTGGCGTGCAGGTGTGCCATGTCCCCCAGGGGACACATTTGGGGACTGGTGGACAGCGCACACATATGACAAACCACCACAAGGAGGAGTGGCAGGCTGCCACCGAATGGGCCAGGCCTCCAACTGCTGACCTTTCTGTGGCAGTGGCAGAGGTTGCTGGGGGTGTTGTGACTCACCACCGCAGCAGGAGGAGGGCAACAGCAGCAGCTGCTCCAGTACCATCGCCACCACAGCCACCAGCACCACCCTCACCACCACCACCACTACCTGGCTTTCCCCCCACAGTGGACCCCGCCACAGTGCCTGCAATACAGGCAGACATTGCACTGGTGTGGGCATCCCCTGAGGAAAGCAATGAAAGGGTGGGTGCTGTGCAGCAGCAGGTAGAGCAGATCCAGCAACAGCAGCTGCAGACAGTGTCAATGCTCCACCTGCTGCTGGAACACCATGGAATCCCCCATTAACTTATTTTTTCTGGACACCTCCCCTCCCCCCCTCTGCTGTAGTGTTTTGTGATTTTTTTTTAATGTTTAATAATAGACAGTCATAGATGCTCCTATTGTCCTGTTGTTATAATCCAGTGCCTCAGTAATGTTTACTTTCTGTTGTGGAGTGGTTGTGGAAAAGCTGGTGTGAGCAGTGCAAGTATGATGTGCTAAATTACATGTGTGTAGTCAGTGTTGTTTCCTGTGTGTGCGTGTGTGCGTGTGTGTGTGTGTGCATGCATGTGTGTGTGTGAGACATCAGACATTGTGCATTTCTTGCAAACATATATTGCTGACTTGTAGTGTTTATGGTATAAAGAATAGCGAGCAGAATAACATATATTTTATTGTCACCATCATCATCAGCGGACTAAGTGGTACGATACTTTTTCAGAGGTGTCTGGCCAGAGTGCACCTTAGTCACATACTGCACACATGACTTTTAGGAGAGCATGTGCTTTTTGTGCTATGATTTACGCTAAGTCATGTGTGCACTGTGAGTGACTGAGGTGCACAGTGACCCGATACCTCTGAAAAAATATCATATCACTTACTCCGCTGGTGCTGATGGTACAAATAAAATATATGTAATATATTCTTTATTATCTTTATTCTTGAGATACTGCAACAAGTCACCCTGTATATATGTTTGCATGAAGCTGGACAATGTATGCACACACAGGAAAGAACACTGATGGCACACATGCAGTTTAGCACAACATACTTGCACTGCTCAGTCATGCTTTTTGCAAAACACTTCAAATCATGAGTCCTGACACAAAGTAAACATTACTGAGGCTCCATAAATATTTCATTTGTGAAATAGACGTTAAAGAGATTCACAAAGTTATAGCATTATTTGCATCGAAATATGAAGCCTTACTTCAGGGAATCTTTCTTGCTCTACATGTCCTTAGATATGATATTTTCTGTCAAAAGCCCATAATTTCATTAAAGCGGGTCATGGAGGACTTCTCGTTCTGAATACCAGCCTGCTCGCCACGCCAGCAACGGTTTGATGTGATGCCAGGAGAGTGCGGTGTGCGTGTTCCATTATATTGAATGGTCGGGAATCTTTCTGAATGTTTCTTTATGTTATAATGGTCAGTTTTTGGTGAAACGTGGGCATGTTTCTGCTAACAAGAGCCTTGTTAATGGAAACATGCCCACGTTTCACCACAATCTGCCATTATAACATAAAGAAACATTCGGAAAGTTGCTGGCCATTCAATATAATGGAGTGCGCCCCCGCATTCTCCCTGGCATCATGTCATAATGTAGCTGAGTGCGGCGGGCAGAACTTGGGTGGTTCTTCAGAATGAGAAGTCCTCCGTGACCCGCTTTAACAAAATTATGAGCGTTTTTGCCAGAAAAGCATTGCACTAAGGACATGTGGACAAGAAAGATTCTCCTGGAGGCAAGGCACCCATATATTGGGTGCAGTACCATAATAACTATGCAACTTGGTGAATCTCTTTAAAGCAGCTGTGCAACAATCTGTTGAAAATTTTGACCTATACTTTTAATGCTATTTTACATTGCCACTTTTACTTACATCTCTGACTTGTATGATACTATTATTTCCAGTATTTGTGTCTGCTTTACTACTTTTTCATGTCTGAATAATAAAGGAGCACTCCTTTTAATACGGTCAGGACCAGGTCTTTGTCAGTATTTTCCATTGCTTTTCTCCATCAGTTGTTATATATCACTTCTGTTGTAAAATTAACAGTTATGCAGCAGGCAGTGTTTTATGACCTCACAGAACAATATTTATTCAAAAACAGCTGCAAATAGTGATAAAAACCTGGTCAGAACAATATTAAAAGGTGTGTTCCTTTTTTTTCAGACATGAGAAAAAGTAGTAAAGCAGACACAAATTGTGAAAAGAAGGGTATCATACAAGTCAGGAGGTAACTAGTGGCTGGCAATGTAAAATAGCATAAAAAAGTGTAGGTCAAAATTGTCACCACATTGTTGTAGTGCTGCTTTAATTTATAATTTAAGTATGACATTATGTGCTCACAATCACAATACACAAAATGCATCTGTCTTGTGTGCAGAAAATTGACAAGTGGTAACGAAGTGAAATGGGAGCGTTACACCCATGCAAAGTCCCCTAGAATTTATTGCGCAGTCACTCATGCGTGCAGTGGTCACACAGAGTCCCCAGAATTTTTCTGCATCTCCAAAATGCATCTGTCTTGTGTCCAGAAAATTGACAAGTGCTAAGGAAGTGAAATGGGAGCGTTACACCACATGCAAAGTCCTGTCTGAAATAATGACCATGAGCGAACTGTTGCTGGTCCAATGTGTGCTACGATTCCTGCAAATGTAATGCGATCATCTCAACTGGATGGAAGGGTGCCCTTTGTCTGTACACTAATAATAGCCTTGGTGAATTGATATACAGTACACATAATGTGTGTATATATATATATATATATTTATATTTGTATTTTGTGGGTGGGGGGATTGACATATATAGACATGTGCTCATTGTATTGTTTTGTATCACAGGTCACAGATACTGTTGGTGTGCACATTCCAGTGTTTGATGAGAACTTTTTGCATTGAAATTGGAAATGGATAACTCTCAAGCCAATGAAGGTAAGTATTTTTTTTTGGTGGGGGGGGGCATATTTGCAGGTAGGTCTCATTAATGGTTTCATATTCGGTTACTTCTTCACAGATTTCATCTGCATCTTTCTCCAGTCTGGTTGGTAATGATGGTCATGGTCATCGATTGAAATGACTTCTGCATGTTGCATGTCTGCCCCAGCCCAGGGTGGGGTGCTTGATGTTGAAGAACTTGTTTGGATAGGGAAACTATGCTACAACAAAGCATCTGGAAGTTTCCTAAAAAAAAAGAAATGAAGGACTTATTACAACTTCATTGCAGCAGTAACACATTATGTTTAAGCCGTGGCTGTTCCATGAGTATCTGGATTATTAACACAGATAGTAAGCTGTCACACTGCAATCAGCTGATCAATCACAAATTAATTTAGTACCAGGCTGTGTAACAAATACACTGTGCTAGTGTCCCTGGTTCTCAATCTCAACTCGTGTTACATTTCAAAACCACATCTTGACAAGTAACACAACCTGTGTGCAACGTTTTCAACACTGTCATTTCCATGTAGCTGCAAGTTCGGAATACAGTGCATGTTATCTTGTAGAAATAGTTTTTGTGACATACACATGTCACCTAGTTTATGAATCCTCCTCAGTCTGATTTGTTGCACTCTTTTAAAAAAAAATTGAACAGACAAAATAAAAAATATATACTTACCAGTATGGATTTGAAATGGATATTCCATAGGTTCCTGTGTATGGTACTGCTGCAGTACCATTGATACCGACTGAAAGTGAAGGAGAGTGTTTTTGTTAACCTGTAAAAAACAAATAAGTTTACCATATGTGTTTGACCATTGCAGCTCAGAAAAGCAACAGAAAACAAAACATACAATTAAAGGAAGTTGAATGGCATAAAAAAACATTAGTACACATACTCACTTAATAGTTTTAATATTAAAAAGCCTTGTGCCTGTGGCTGATGGATATGGTCTCCTGTTCTACTCCCTCTGTCTTGGCATGGTCAATGGGAAAACACTGTCAGAATGACACTGGTGGTGGGTGCTGGTGGTGATAGCTGCGGCACATGATGACATTCCGTGACATCTTCCTGCATCTGGTGGTGGTGGCAGTGGCTAACAGCGGTGGTGGTGGTGGTGCTGGTGGTGGTCCAGTGGGGCACACTAAGTCATTCTCTGTGGTAGCAGTGGCTAACATCAGTCCTGGTGGTGGTGGTGGTCCGGGGCACAAAAGTAATTCTCTGTGGTGACAGTGGCTAACACTCGGTCCTGGTTAGTGGTGGGTAAGTGGGCTCAATCCTCTCCGTGAGCGATTCGCGAGTGCTCCCTAATCGACGAGAACTTCACATTATAATGAGGAGCATAAAGACCATTGGAAGCAATGGCTTGCATTACTCTGCCTCCCCAGGCCACTACTCTGCTAACTTAAGGCAAAGTGCATTGCAGGCAGTGCACTTTGCCTCACTTCACCCTGTTTTTGAGCTCCAAAGGTGAATTTTGCAGTGATTCATGGGATTTCAGATCACATGGGCTCTATATTGATCTGCACAGCCTCAGTTCAGGGTAGCATGAGTAGGAAGGAGTAGGAGACAGTGCGCTCTGATAGCTGTCTGTGATAGGAATCTTGTAAAAGCTGTTCAAAAGCATTTTTGCTTTTTTTGGGGGATCCAACTTTAGTTCATCGATTGTAGAAACCTCCTGTGCTCATATCATCGAGTGTTTTTGTTTTTGTGTGGATTTTGAATGTTAATTTACAACATTGAGTGTGTGTGGTGAAAGACAGTGAAAGTGTGCTTTGGGGGAGGGGCGTATCTGTGATGTAGGTAGATTTAAGTTGGAGAAATAGTGATTTCTTTGTTTTTTGGTTATATTTTTGTTATATAACTGACTGTGTTAATATACACACAGTAATATTGTCAGTAATAGTAGAAATTTTCTTGCTGTTTGTTGTGTGGATGTGGTGCAGCTGTTCATAAGTTCAGGTTGTTTACATTACAAATTTACAATATGTAACGTGGCATAGTACTGAACTTTTGCATTTGCGGCGCATTCCTCGTTCAGCATTGTACACAAACTGTTCTGTGTGTGAGTGTGTGTGCAGTGTTAGTGCATCAAATAATACACCTTTTATTGTGCCAGAGACTAGTGTAATTGCAAGCACAGCAGTGTGAACCTGCTATCCACTGCAGCTGCCTGATTTTGTACTGCGATCGTGGTATCTGTTCTTAGTTTTGCTGCTTGTAGTGCCATAAAAATCAGCACTGTCTGTATTCAGTGCTCCCCCCGCCCCCACATTCAAAAGGTATTTTTTACCAGATTGGATTGTTTTTGTGACCTCATCAGCACCCCTGGTTATTGAAGTTATTTTAACTCCATGACAGTCTCAGAGTAGTTTCTTCTCTGTTGCTGAAGCCACAGTTGTTTATTTGGCTTCACATCCAGCGTCCCTCCAATCAGAGAATGAACGTATCAAAATCTGAATTTGGTTATAATATTTGTGGTTGATCCCCCAAAATGCCTGCAAAGAGACATGCAAGCAAAGCTGTTTCTGGCCATGGCAATGTTGGCAGTAAGATGGTCTGTGGGCATGGTAGTAGTACACAGGCGCAGAAATGCATTACTGATGTGAGAAAGGTATTTTCCTGCAAATGTTTTACAGCCCAATCAGTAGCTTCACTCATAGTTGGAGGAGATGATGTTTTCCCAGCCGGTGGTGTTAGTGTTACTGGTGTTTGTGGTGGAGGTAGTATTAGTATTGTTGCATCAAGTTCTAATTCCGACTAGTGTACCGTATCCAAACATACTGAGTGTGAAGCAGTGCAAGTGAGTGGCAGCGTAGATGATGTCATACTTCCCAGTAACATCCCAGTAACTGAACCTGAGGATTCTGATGATCATGTCAATGATAGCATACAATGTGATATTCTGTCCACCATGGCACTTAACATCACGCATTTTCCATGCAGTGATTCACAGTGTGGTGAAAAAATATCAGGTGATGGTGGAGTAGATGCTGATGATGAATGTGATGATGATGATGATGATGATGATGATGCTGTTGTTGCAACATGCAGTCCACATGCTAGCATCCAAGCAGAAGATGTGGATGTGTGTGACATTGATGAATATGATGATGATGTAGTTGACCCCAGTTGGGAACCGGAGAAAAATAAATTAAAAGTGGCTCTGTCTGAGTCTTTTTGCAGGAATTCCCCCCTGTAAAAACATGTGATCTACTGGTTTTAGTTGATGATAATGATGACCCAGTAATCAATATGATAGGTAGTCATGGTGGTCAGTTGCAGTCCAGGTGTGCAGTGCCCAAAACATCACGTGCCCTCCCCACTTCAGTGCTTAAAATAACGGACTTAAATAAGCCACATCATGGACATGTTAAAAGCAGAGCATCACAATCCCTTGTTTGGGATTTTTTTGTTCAAGATGCAAATGATGATTCAGTTGCAATCTGCCAGGTTTGCCATGTGCGTGTGAGTCGAGGTAAAAAGGGGAACCATCTGGGCACAGGAGGACAGCATACGTATCTTAAGAACAGGCACTTGGCACTGTGGACCCAGCATAAGCTGGCAGCTAATACTCACAGTGGGGCGTTCACCCTCATCATGGCAACCATAGCCAGCATGTTATCCCCTTCCATGACTGTTAAGCCCAGTAGGAAATTAAACGGTACAGTAGAGCGGTAATAAGAGCAGAGGATTACTACAGGCTGTCACAGGTTCACTCAGCAGGTCAGGCCCTCTACTCCCAAAGTGCCAACCTCTGAGCACAGTCTTGTGAACAGTGTAACAGACAAGGTAACCCTCTTGTCTGTTTTTGTGAGTTAGGATCAACCTTTGGTCTCAGTTCTGGAGTGATTCAAACTGTTAACCCCATGCTAGCATACCCAATGCACAGGCTCAGATATATCTGTCTTCAGGGGGCCAGATATCTTTGCCTATGGGCACCTAACCAGGTATTAAGAGATGAATCCTTTAAAACTTTAATAAAGTCCTCAGATTTAAAACGCTTCTCTTTCCAGTTTGGTACCACCCTACAAGCTATGTCTGCTGTCGCTATAACCATAAATATTTCTTAGCAAAAGAAAGCAATTCAAAGACAGACCAGGTTTGCTCTAAAATTAGAGTTTTTACTAAAATATATAATAATATGTCAAACATACAATACAGAACTCTTGTATCACAAGACATACATATCTTTAAACAAAACAAGGTTTAAAACAGTGCAATTCTTACAACTATATTTAGATTTTGTCTAGCTTTCTAAATACCTGTTTTCAGTGCTCAGATGTTTTCTTGGTCAGTGTCAAATAAAAAGTGTCTCTGTAGTGAAAAAGAATAATCTTTACAAGCAGTATTTGCCAACCCCTTTTGGATGCGGTCATCCTGCTCCTCCTCTGTCAAAATATCTAAAAAATATATATTTCTATACAACCACATGATGTAATTTCAAAGTATTAATTCTGCAACCTTAGCATAACTCAAGTTTCAAATGACACCTTATTTGATCTCATGCTGTACCCTCCTCACACGGGCTTCACAGGGTCATTTACAACCTTACACCTCTATGTAACATCCTAGCTTCCCTTTCTAATGTCATAAACCTAGTTTATGATTTCTCTCTTAACAAAGTTAACTTAAACAATTCTGTCATTAACTCAGAGAAACAGGATCCTTAATAAAAGTCTTACATGAAACACATTGTCTCTAAAAAAAACTGAGTGTGTGAACTCACATACTGTCAGCCGTTTCCCATGGCTTTCATCTCTCAACTGGAATCTGGGGGAAGGGAATGAGTAAGGTCATTCCTAGAGCATTTGAATTTTCATCAGAGACATTAATACATTTTATATTAAAAAAAATATAATGCGACACTCAGAACTGGCTGTCTACGTCACACTCCTCCTCACCTTGTCTGAATTTGGGGATCTATCCCTTACATGAGATGAGCTTCCCAAATCAGTTCACTCCTCATAGACCCTAGACAGCCCATCTGAGTTCTTTTTCTTCGCTATAGCCCTATGCACGATTTTTAGATCATACCCTTGTAAAGCAAGACTCCATCTTAGTAGTCTACCATTGTTTTTCCCCATCTGCGTCAGCCAAATCAGGGGGCTGTGGTCAGTCTGCACCACAAAATGCTGCCCGTATGGGATCACATGATGCTGCTGTGAGATTAGCTGCTCTGGAGACCTGCTCCCGCTTCGTTCCTCCTATAAACATCCAAAATACGTGATACTGAGCATTGGTGTTAATTTAAAAGAAGGGCTTCATCGCGGCTCACCGTGTGCAGCATATTTGGGGTTCCAGGAATCTCTTTTGCCTACCTGTAAGCAAGCACCGAGCTAAAGAAATCTGGGGCCTAGCTGAGGCATGGAAGCTGAAATGCGCCAGGCGCCGCCGCGCCACACCCGCCCGCAAACCCCGGAGAAAGGATCGAAAAGATCCAAAGGCCAGACCGGAGGCTCTGTTAAACCTCTCATTCCCACGGCATCTCAATCGGCTGCGATGCCGCTATCAGAACAGAAATTCCTTGAGGAAATGCAGCTTTCAAGTCTGCCTTGCAGGACATAATTAGAGAAATCAAATCACTCAGAAGTGATTTGGCTGATATGAATCGAGCTATTTCAGATCTCTCAGCTCGCACAGCTTCATTGGAAAATTGGAAAAATAAGATGGACCCGGAGGTGGTTTCTTTGAGGCAAAGACTGCACAAAACTGAATCCAAGTTAGAAGACTTGGAGGGCCGTAGTAGGAGGAACAACATCGTTATTTTTGGTCTTGCCGAGGAAGCAGAAGGAACTGCTCCCATTTTATTTTGTCAGAAGCTCCAGGCTAAGATTGCTGGTCCCTCCCCGAACAACCCCTCATACATAATAGAGAGGGCTCACCGGTCATTGCAACCTAAGCCCACGAGTGGAAAGCCTCCGAGACCAGTTATCATCAAGCTACTAAATTACCTGGATAAATCTTATATTCTGGAACAGGTTAGGAAACTGCAGCAGATTACCTGGGAGGGCCAACAGCTTCGTTTGACTCAAGATATTCCTGCCACAGTGAGACAAGGCCGAGCGGAGTACCACCCCATAATGTCAAAATTAATCGCTGCAAGTATTAAGTATAAAGTCCAATACCCTTCCAGACTGATGGTTATGCAAGCAGATTCGTGGCACTCCTTTGATAATGCGCAGTTGGCACTTGCCGCACTGCATCAGATGTACCCTGACCTGTTCCCTTCTCGCTGAAGGGCCATGAGGCTACTTACTAATTCACTCGCCTTCAAGTGATGATGTGCTTTAGCAAGGCTGACCACTGTGGGGACCTGTATTTTAAGCAGATGCCTGTGGATTTGCCACTTAATAAATCACTACAATTATAACTGACAAATTGATAAGAAACCTCTGACCTCCTGGTATTAATTAAAAGCGCCACATGAGGGCAGTAGAACTCCATGTGTAAGAAAGAGAGCATCTGCAGCTGCTCAATTGGACCCTTCTTCATTCCTGTCAGGCTGGAAACTAGACCCCTTTTTTTTTTTTTATTTATTTTAGAGCTCCTGTTGAAATGATTTGAGGACATTTTGCATATGGACTTATATGAATACCTGCAATTAATGTGGTGCAGAGGGGCTTAGACTCCTTTTTTTTGATGTCTATCAGATGGATGTAAATAGTACTATATTCATGTCTCTGATTTAGGGGCCGGGTGGAAGGAATCTCTGGATAGTCTGGCAGTCTACTCAGTGCATCACATCTGGCACAGGGTGGGTCATCTACCCACTGGGTTGTTGGGAATAAGAACTTGTAGTTTATCACTGATAATACTTCGTTTTCAAAGGCGGATAATGTTGGCCCATAATCTTGTTCTCTATATCTGGTATAATGCCTACCCAATATGGGTAGAGGATTAAATAGGGGAGGGCAATATAGGGAAAGGAACATATTAGTTTACTAAGGGGGCATGGGAATGGGGGTGGGGTTGAGAGGAATAAATGGGTAGGGTGGTTGGGAAGGGGATTCGTGAATAAAGGGGATGTTGTTGTAGGGAGGGTGGAAGGATTTGGGGTTCGCCACTAAGTCAATATGGAATAGTGCACTGGAAACGACTCCTTCTTGAGGAAGAGTCAGATGATATTGGGCTCTTATTGATACCGCTTAATCATGACAAGTGTGTTAAAGTTTTGTTCTTGGAATGTTAAAGGTGCTCAATCCTACCAAAAGGGCCAAGATATTGCTGCATCTTCATAAACTTAACATAGATGTAGCTTTTATTCAGGAGACACATCTACCTGGCTCACAAATCAATAATTTAAGGAGAACATGGGTGAGACATGTGCTTGGCACTGGGTTAGACTCTCGTAGAAATGGAGTTGCGGTATTAATTGCACGTTGTATACCTTTTCACCTGTTGCAATCAATAGGTGACTCACAAGGTAGATATATACTTTTGAGAGCAATATTAGGCTATACTGAAATGGTAATAGGATCCGTTTATGGACCACTTAGTGAAGACCCCCAATTCTTCTCAAGTCTCATGTCCAATCTGGCATCATGGTCTAAGCTCCCTATCTTACTCGGTGGAGACTGGAACTTGGCTCTCAGTAACAGCCTTGATAGATCAAAAACAAGGCATGCCCCATACACCCCAGCTCAGTTGGCTCTCAGAGATCTTATGAATACTCTGGGTCGTGGATCCATGGAGGACCCTTTCCCTTCCTCTCGGGACTACTCATTTCACTCCCTCCCCATAACACATTCTCAAGAATTGACTTCTTTTGTTGGGATTGAGCACCTTATGAGGGTTCAGAGTTGTGTCTATCTTTCCAAAGTGATCTCTGACCACCACCCAACTACTTTGCAATTCTATACCTCCCTACTAACCAATTTAAGGTCTGGAGAGTTAATCCCCAATTACTTAGATCCCAGAAGATAGTCGATCTCTTACAAAGGTACATTACAAATTTTCAGGAGTTCAACACCGGGTCCATGCCGGGTTAGATGTGCCTGGGGGGCCGGGCTAAAATGCTCGTTAAGAGGAGATTATCCGTTGGCCACCATTAGGAAAAAGAAATGTTATCAGAATCTTCCTTACTCTTACAACAGATTAGGGCTTGGAACAAACTCTATCTCCCCAGTCACACACCTATGGAATTCGAAAGGCTGGAAAGCCTTGATTCCAATACAATACTCTTCTTGGCGATAAAGTGGAATATCTCCATTTTAAAACAAAAAGCCACTTACTTCAATCAAGAGGAGAAGGCAGGAAACTACGCCTCTAAGGCTCAGGGTCGCAGGTGACGGATAGGATGGTAGTTACTATACAGGAACCGACGGGCAGGTACCATACTACTCCTGAAGAGATAGCTCATGCTTCAAAACATATTATCAGTCTTTATATTCCTGCCCCTTCAATCCTCTAAGAATATCACACTGGACTGTTTTCTAGAGGATATAGATCTTCCAAGTTTATCCCAGCACCAAATAGCCCTTCTACAAGCTCCCCTCAGTATAAGTGAAGTACATGAGGCTATTGAAGCTCTCCCTGCGGATAAAGCCCCGGGCCCGGATGGCTACACATCCAATTTTTATAAGGTATTCAAATCTCAGCTGAGTACTGTCCTGCTTGATACATATAACTATATGTTCCATCATGGTCTCTCAGATCTCAGCCTCACCGAGGCCACTATTGTTGTGCTCCCCAAGCCAGACAAAGACCCCACTTTAGTATCGAGCTATCGTCCAATTTCATTAATAAATGTGGATATGAAGATTCTCGCCAAAATCCTGGCTAATAGGTTAGCCAAGGTCTGGCTTTCCTTAATAAGCCCCGAGCAGGTTGGTTTTGTGGCAGGGCGTCTCTCATCGGATCACTTACGTAAAATTTTTCATCTCATCTCGGCAGCAAGAGACTCTCATACTCCGGCAGCTCTAGTTTCCCTTGATGCGGAAAAAGCCTTTGACCGTGTCTCATGGGACTATTTGTTCGAATTATTACCCAGATATAGAATTCCTTTACAGTTTATAAAGTGGATCAAAATTCTTTACTCCCACCATACTGCTAGGGTACTATGTAATGGGGTAATATCACAATCCTTCCCTCTCCAGCAGGGAACGAGGCAAGGCTGCCCCCTGTCTCCCTACTTGTTTAACTTATTTTTAGAGCCACTCATCAGGAGGATTAATCCTCCGCATCAGTATCTGGCATTCCGATCCAGCGATTTCAATATAAGTTATCAGTATATGCCGATGACATCATGCTTCATGTCACAAATCCAAGTACGTCTATACCAGCTACCCTCAACATTATCAAAGAGTTCGGGGAACTCTCCAACTATAAATTAAATGTAGCCAAAATGGAAGTAATGCCTCTAAACAGTTGGACTTTAAAGGCAGACTTGGAGCACCTCGGGTTCACCTGGGTAAGGGATAAAATAAATTATCTAGGCATATTTCTGTCACAATCCATAAGCAAAATGCAACAATATAACTTGGACCAGTTACTTATACGCATTAAAACGGACCTTAATCATTGGGTATCGCTTCCCATTTCTCTCTGGGGACGTATCAGCATTATAAAAATGAACGTCCTGCCTCGTTTATTGTACCCCCTCCAGATGCTGAATTTATTCCTTCCCCATTCGTGGTTTCCGTAGGTGCATAGCATTATCTCTAAATTTATTTGGAGAAATAAATCTCTCGGGAGCAATTACTAAATTGCAGAGGGCCAAAGAGCATGGTGGATTGCAAGTCCCTAATATCTACCTCTATTACTTGGCGTTAATTGTGCCACAGTCTCGATGGTTAAAACCCACAAAGGGACCCCCACTATGGTTACAAATAGAACAGTCAATATGCAGTGCTGCAGGAATCGATATTAAGAGCCTCCCTAACATTACACTAATAAAGTTCCCAAATTGTGAACCCACACCAATCACGATCTCGATCACGGATACATGATCAGTTGAACAAAACCTTCGGGCTTTCACCATCAAAGGACGTGTCCCAACCTCTTTTCAAAACCCTAATTTTAAAATAGGGGTAAGTTTGTCACTGTTTCATTTTGGCCGTCTGAATGTGAAATCACGGTGGCTGACCTAACCGAAAATGGTAAATTACTTGCCTTCTCAGCTTTTAGCACAAAATACAAATTACCTGCTTATTTTTGTTTTAAGTACCTTCAAATATCCCACGTCCTAATACAGCATTTTGGTAGCGGCCTCTGGAGTCGGTCTATGTCCGGTCCTATACTTAGCTCACTTACCAGGAGACCTTCGTCTCACCTTGTCACCTTCTACTATAAGGCACTTCAAATAAGTAATAGTGAACAAGAAGGTGTACAACATTACATGTGGGATAGGTCCCTCCCCTCCGCCTCCCAAATACCTCGTCAATGGCAACAAATTTGGAAAAGGCTGTATAAGGATATCAGGTGGGATCGGTATAGGCTGCTTCAATTTTATGTGCTGCATGACCTATACTACACCCCTGTAAAACTTAGTAAGATGGGGCATCATACATCGGAACTTTGTACCAGATGTGGTTCACAAAGAGGTACACTCCTTCATATCCTCTGGGAATGTGACAAAGTTACTCCATTTTGGGCTGCCATCAGGTCTAAACTGGATCCTATACTTGGGCTCCAAAATGCTTTTAGTCCGGAAATCTGCATCTTGGGTGACTCAGGCGAAACTCTAGTAGGTAATCAGAGGAAACATATGACACTGATATCTCTCTGTGCTAAGAAAATCATATTGCGCCACTGGTTAGACCAGCAAACCCCTTCGTATGTAGAATGGCATAAAGAAATACTATTTGCTTTGCAAGCGGAATACTTTATTGCTAATATGTCCAAGCGCAGTAAAAAATATCAGAGAGTATGGGCACCTCTACACACCCTGTTATCCACTTAGGAGAGCCTTGTTTTGGATCTGGTTTTGATACAGCCTGGAGATGGTTATTGACTTAGTCCCTCTAACTCTTCCTTATTGAGTAATGTGACTATTCCCTACATCGTCTAGGAAAGGAATTATTCCTTTTATATATTGTAGTGGTGAAATGGGGGGGTGGGAATATAAGGTCTTACTAGTTCTGTGGTTATACTCTACCATGCTATTGGAATCAGATACTCTTGTTAGGTAAGGTCAAGTTTATTGAAATTACTCGGTCTTGGTTACAAAAGTGAGCAGATGTTACAATCCACAGTCTGTGTACCAATGTAGATGTACAATATCCTGACACATAACACTGGCTGTTTGTTTAAGTATCTGAACAAGAGATCTGTGTATTGTACAAAAAATCTACAGTACTTTGTAATACTACAATAAAGCAAACTATTTTAAAAAAAAAATGCTGCCCGTACAAGTATGGCTCTAATTTCTTCAAGGCCCACACTATGGCAAGACACTCATTTTCCACTGTGGAGTACACTTGCTCCTTGGGAATAAGCTTCCTGCTCAGGTACACAACTGAGTGGTCTGTCCCTTGGCTAGACGTCTGGCTAAGTACTGCCCCAATACCCACGTCTGAGGCATCCAGCTGAACTATAAAGGTTTTGCTATAGTCCGGACTTGTCAAAACAGGAACACTGCACAGTGCCTCCTTCAGTCTGGTAAAGGCTTCCTCACAGGCTGGGCCCCAGGTAATTTTCTTTGGCATCTTTTTCTTTGTCAGGTCAAATATGGGAGCAGCCAGGGCACTGTAATTTGGTTCAAACTTTCTGTAGTACCCTGCTGTCCCTAGAAAACTCCTGACCTGCTTCTGGGTTTCTGGTCTGGGCCACACCTGAATCACCTCTATCTTTATTTGGTTAAGACGGAGCTGTCCCCAGCCTACCACATGCCCAAGGCATGCCACTTCCCATGGCCACCTGGCACTTCTCGGCTTTGACAGTGAGCCCGGCCCTCTGTATCCTGCCCAGCACTCCTAAGGTGTGAAAGGTGTTCCTCCCAGTGGGTACTGAAGATGGCAATGTCATCCAGGTACTCTACAGCGTACTCCTCAGCACCATTCAACATCTGGTTCACCAACCTTTGGAAAGTGGCCGGGGCATTCTTCATTCCGAAAGGCATTACTTTAAACTCAAATAAGCCTATTGGAGTGATGAAGTCCGACCTCTCCCTAACTCTGTCTGTCAATTCTACCTGCCAATACCCCTTGGTCAGGTCAATAGTTGTAAGGTAGGTCGCCCCTCCCAACTTGTCCAGGAGTTCGTCCGTCTGGGGCATCGGGTGGGCATCAGACTTCTTGACTGCATTAAGTCCACAATAATCCACACAGAAATGAGTTGAGCCATCTGGCTTGGGCACAAGGACTACGGTGAGGCCCAGGGCTGTGGGATCTCTAGATTACCCTAAATCCAGCATCTCCTCCACTTCCTCCTAATGTCCTTTTGGACAGCCTCTGACACCTGATATGCTGTTCGCTGTATGGGCATCTGTGTCCCTGTCTCCACATTGTGTGTTGCTAAGGGGGTTAGTCCAGGCTTGGCACTAAACAATGGGGCAAAGTCTGCGAAAACCTCCCTTACTTTCTGGATCTGGTCCGGGTTCAGCTGGGGAGACAATTTTACTGCCTCCACAGAGGACTTCCGCTTAATCTCTTCCAGCAAGTCCAGAATGGGGTCTCCTTCATCTGTCCCCTTCCCATGACTACATACTGTGATCACCATGTCAGCCCTGTTTGCATATGGCTTCATCATGTTGACATGGTACATCCTTTCAGTCTGTCTATGGTCAGGTAACTCCACAATGTAGTTCACGTCATTTACCTTCCTAACCACTTTGTATGGTCCTGCCCACTCAGCTTGCAGCTTGTCTTTCTGGACCATAATAAGGACCATGACTTCCTGACCCACAATGTATGAGCGAGATCTGGCTCTCCGGTCATATCACACCTTTTGGTTTTGTTGGGCAGCTTCCAGGTTGCTCTGGGCTGTCCCCATAAGCTCCTTCAGCCTTTCCCTAAACCTAAGGACATAATCCACAATGGGAGTTCCCTGGGTGGCGTGCTTGTCTTCCCAGTCCTCCTGGATTAAGTCTAGGGGCCCACATACCTGGCGTCCATATAAGAGTTCAAAGGGGAAAATCCTGTCGACTCTTGGGGCACCTTCTTGTATGCAAACAACAGGTGGGGAAGGTATTTCTCCCAGTCCCTCCCATGCTATTCAGCAAATGCCCGGAGCATTGACTTTAGGGTACCATTGAATCATTCCACAAGCCCATTGGCTTGTGGGTGATATGGTGTCATGCATCTCTGCACCACCCCACACTTCTTCCATAAACATTTCATCAGGTCCGACATGAAGGAACCCCCTCGATCAGTGATTACCTCCTGCGGAAACCTAACACGGAGAAAACCCAGAAAGGCTCTGCCACTTTGTCTGTCCTCAGTGAGGATAGGGCAACTGCCTCTGGGTGGCATAATCCACCACAGTCAGGATGAATCTCTTCCTTAGGAGCTGGGGGATTTAAAGGCCCCACAATATTCATTCCCACCTCTGGAATGGCTCATCCACTATGGGCAAGGGATCAGGGCAGCTTGGTTTTCTTGCCCGCTTCCCTATTTCTTGGCACCGTGACAAGACCTGCAATACTTCTTCACCTGCTGGGTGAAGTTAGGCCAGTAGAAATTCTGGACCAACTGCTGCATTGTGCGCATGATTCCCAGATGACCAGACAAGGGAATATCATGTGCAGTTTTGAGCAACTGCTCACGATACCCCTGGGGAATGACAAGCTGCCTGCCTAGCATCCCTCCCTCTGTCTGTACTGCCTGTGTATACATGAGTCCATTTTCCCAATAAACCTTATGTCTGCAATCATCTCCTGTGTGCCCTCAGAGTCTGCTCAAGCCCTCAGCTTCTCTAAACTAGGGTCACTCCTCTGAGCAGCTGCAAACCCTCACACAATCCCAAGGCATGGGATAAGTCCCTTCAGTTGCTAAACTAGGGTCCCTAGCACTAGCGTCAGGGCCCTCAGGATCACTGTCGTCCTAACCTCTGACAATTGGTCACCCCTCCCTCTTTGGAGTAACCTTCCGTAGCTGTGTGGTCACTTGCTACTGAGGAAATTTCTGCCCCCTTTTTATCAGTCTCCCCATCTAGAGACACAGGCTAGGGAACCAGCCTCTCTGTGGTTTCCACACTGGTTTCTGTGGGGTTCAGTGAATTGCTATTTTTCCTTGCCACTTGGCTATGGGTAACTGCACATACCATCCTCTGTTGGAGATTGTTACCCAGGATCACATCCACTGCTAACGTTTTAGCTACAGCTACCTGTTGCACAGTTCCCCCTGTTTCACCCTAGTCCAGGAGAACACTGGCCAGTGGCAATGTTTTCTCTTCACCTGCAAAGTCCTGTACAGTCACGTACTTATTGGGTATAAGCTGAACAGGCTGGACCAGGTCCCCCTTTACCAATGTCAGAGATGCCCCTGTGTCCCTTAACCCCTGCATCTGTATGCCATTTACCATGACTGGGTGCATGTGTTCCCTCATGTTCACTGGCATGCTTCCAGGGACAAGACAAACAACCCACTTCCTTTCTCGTACTACTTTGCGTATTATTGCTTGCCCTTCTTGGACACTGTCTGGCAATGTGCCCAGTTTCTTTACATAACCAACAAGCATTTCTTACTTCAGAGAAATATTTTCATTGAAACCTTGGGCTAACTGGTTTCGGTGGAGGCAGTGAGGGTTTTAGCTGCCCTGAAGGCATGCTTTTCCCTTTCTGCACTGCCACATCCACCCCATTCACTCTCAGAGCAGGTCTGCTCTTGGCATAGCAGTCTGAGAGTTCAGCAGCCTCTTGCACTATTTTTGGATCTCGATCCTCTAGCCAGGTTTTTAGCTCTGCTGGGCAAGCCCAATAAAACTGTTCTAATAAAATCACATTTTCAATTTTATCAACAGAATTTGCCTCAATTCCTTTCCCCCAACGTTTTAAAAACTGACGTTGTTTCGTGGCTAGCTCCTCATAGCTCATATCAAGACTTCTTCTGAGCATACGGAATTTTGCTCTGTATGTTTCAGCAGTTAATTCAAACTTTTTTAACAGTGTAGCTTTTAGCTTTCTGTAAACATTGCTATCATCATTGTCCATTTGACCCAATGCATCTCAAGCTTTCCCGGTAAGTAGCGGGGATAGCTGGAAGCTCCAGGACTCTCTAGGAATTTTAGCCTGAATACAAACTTTTTCAAAAGAATTTAAAAAGGTGTCCATGTCCTCCGCATCCTTAAACTCAGCTATTAATTTGAGTTCAATTATGTAACCCAGTCCTGCAGTCCCAGGTAAACCTAAGCCACTTACTTGCTCTGTGTGCCACTGGTTGGAGTCGCATCTTCTCCAGCTCGTGTTGCCTCTGACGCTCCTGCGCCTCATGGTCTGCATCTTGGCATTCTTGTTCTCTCTTCTCCTCTGCATCTCGCTGGTGCTCGTGCTCCTCTCGGTCTGCCTTCCTCTGTTGTCGCTCTGCTTCTCTGCATTCCCACTCTGCCTCATGGTTCGCCTCTCGCTTCTCTTGCTGTCTCCTCTCCTGGGACTCCAGCTCCATTCTGCGCAACTCAAGTTGCAACCTGAGAACTTCCAGATTCAGGATACTGGTAACTCGTCCCTGCTGCTGTGGCACTTCACTGACAGTGGCCCTGCTGTCCTCCTCATCAGCTCGGGACCCTTCACTGACAGCTAGTTCTTCCACACTCGAGGTCTCACAGTCTGTGACTCCCTGCTCTGGGTATCTGCTACCGTCAGGGCCTCTCTGAGTTTCTGCTTTTTGGCTGTCACCTCGAACAGGACTCCTCTGTCCTCGCACAACTGCTTTAACTGTTCTACAGTGTGCCTGCTGTAGTTGGATGCCATCTTTCCTATCTACTGCTACTCTGACTTTGCACTTTAGAAAAAAAAAAAAATAGGTAGGAACTTGACTGTACACCAAGTGATATATAGTTCTGTTTCCTTTTTAAAATAAAACTCTGTCTTTTTCTGTCTTTGCAAGAGAGCTTACGGTCTCAGCTGACAGAACAATAAAGCTTGTGATACCAAAATTATGCCACCATTGCCAACCAACCTATCACAGATTCACTCAGCAGGTCAGGCCCTCTAATCCCAAAGTGCCAATCTCTGAGCACAGCCTTGTGAACAGTGTAACAGACAAGGTAACTCTCTTGTCTCTTTTTGTGAGTTAGGATCAACCTTTGGTCTCGGTTCTGGAGGGATTCAAACTGTTAACCTCATGCTAGCATACCCAATGCACAGGCTCAGATATATCTGTCTTTGGGGACTAGATATCTTTGCCTATGGGCACCTAACCAGGTATTCAGAGATGAACCCTTTAAAACTTTAATAAAGTCCTCAGATTTAAAACGCTCTCTTTCCAGTTTGGTACCACCTACAAGCTATGTCTGCTGTCCACTATAACCATAAATATTTCTTAGCAAAAGAAAGCAATTCAAAGACAGACCAGATTTGCTCAAAATTAGAGTTTTTACTAAATATATAATAATATGTCAAACATACAATACAGAACTCTTGTATCACAGGATATACATATCTTTAAACAAAACAAGGTTTAAACAGTGCAATTCCTACAATTATATTTAGATTTTGTTTAGCTTTCTAAATACCTGTTTTCAGTGCTCAGATGTTTTCTTGGTCAGTGTCAAATAAAAAGTGTCTCTGTAGTGAAAAAGAATAATCTTTACAAGCAGTATTTGCCAACCCCTTTTGGATGCGGTCATCCTGCTCCTCCTCTGTCAAAATATCTAAAAAATATATATTTCTATACAACCACATGATGTAATTTCAAAGTATAAATTCTGCAACCTTAGCATAACTCAAGTTTCAAATGATACCTTCTTGATCTCATGCTATACCCTCCTCACACAGGCTTCATATGGTCATTTACAACCTCACACCTCTATGTAACATCCTAGCTTCCTTTCTAATGTCATAAACCTAGTTTATGATTTCTCTTAACAAAATTAACTTAAACAAGTCTGTAGTTAACTCAGAGAAACAGGATCCTTAATAAAAGTCTTCTATGTAACACATCATCTCTAAAAACTGAGTGTGTGAATCACATACTGTCAGCCATTTCCCATGGCTTTCATCTCAGCTGGAATCTGGGGCAGGAATGAGTGAGGTCATTCTTAGAGCATTTGAATTTTCATCAGAGACATTAATACATTTTATATTAAAAAATATATATAATACAACACTCAGAACTGGCTGTCTCGTCACACAGGCATGATGAGGTGGAGGACCATAATGACTTTGAAATGTTGTCCAGTGCTGGTGAGAGTAGCTATTTTTTGTGGTGGTGGTGGTGGTGGTAGTGAATGCAGTATGTCTAGTGCAAGTGGTACATCAACTCCAGTTGGCAAATCTGGCAAAATAACAGCATTTCTGGGTTTGTCATCATCACCTATGCAACCGTCTTCATCAAATCTCCACAATCCATGGCCTGCCAATGCCATTCATCACAGAGCACAACCATTTGTGATCAACACACCCTGTGTAAAACGTTTAAGTCAGCCCATGTTACAGAGTGTTTTTGCGCATAAGCTGAAGTACCCCCTGAATCATACAGTGTCACGTGAACTCAATGCTGCTGTAGTGGAAATGCTGACAATTGATCTTTTGCCCTTCTCCTTTGTGGAGAATTCTGGGTTCCAGCGGTTTGCTGCACGTGCCTCTCCAAAATGGAAAGTCCCATCCAGGACATACTTTTCTACCCGTGCTGTCCCCGAGTTGTTCCACACTGTGTCCCACTCAGTAAGACATGCCCTTCAACATTCCTACTCTCCATTCATCCATTTAAGTATGGATATGTGGACAAGTGGCAAAACAGCGGGGAGTTCATATTTGTATATAACTGCACACTGGGCGCAGGTGCCGGGGGTTGTTTGTGATGTTGGTAGTGTGAATAATCAGTGCAGTAAGGTGGATCATCATGGTAGCAATCTTCCAGGAATTGACAGTATGCAATGATTGCTATGTGCAGTGTGACCTGTTCACACACTGGTGAGAACATGTTGGACATGGTACTGACTGAAACTGACAGATGGCTAAACCCTCTGTCCATGAGAGCTGGGTTCATAGCAAGTGATTTATGGGTCAAATGTGGTGAAATGCATCACTTAATGGTGTTTTTTTCATGTTCCATGCATGGCCCACTGTTTAAACCTTGTGGTTCAGGAGTTTCTGCAGCACCCTGATATAAAGGAAATGCTGACCATTGCACAACGTGATCTGCTCACTTTTCAAGATCTGAAAGGTTTGTGACCAACTAGGCAGTTGCAGATACAAAACAGCCTGCCTCAGCACCGCTTGAAGCTGGAAGTTGTCACCCGATGGAACTCCACTTTATAAATGGAAGAGAGGTTGCATAAACAATACAAAGCCATCTCAGAATATCTTGTTATGAACACTAGCCATGACAGTTCCGGGGCCTCCATGTCTATGATGACTGAACAGTGGCGCCTCATGGACTCTGTAATAACAATTTTTCAGCCTTTTGAACATGCCACACAGGCAGTGGGTAGCGAGTCTGCCTCCATTAGCCAATCAATTCCACTGCTGCGGGTGCTGAGGCAGACATTGGTGAATGTACAGCACAGTCTTGATGTTGCCGGAGACAGTGGTAGCAGATGTTGCTGCAACACATGCTGACAGTATTCAACCAGAATCATCATGTTGAGCATTCAGCGTGGTGACAACTTTCCCATAACAACAATGCTGGACCCACGATACAAATGTGGAATTGCATCAGTACTGGAGGGAGGGCCTGGACAGGTAAAAATATCAGTGGTCAACTGGTGCGCTTGGTTCATGGGGCACAGAAGTCACGTACATAGGTCAGCAAACCTCAGCAGCATAATCTGGCTGAAGGTGTACCTGGAGGATCATCAAGCATATCCTGCAAGGAAAAGGGACTGCAGTTCCAGGTGGTCTGTCATCCAAAGTGGCTGGCATCAACCCTCTTTGGGAGGCTTTGTCCCAAGTGGGTATTTGTGAAATAAATGATTCAGGAGAACAGGATGATGCATCAACAATTGGACTTAGTGCTGCACAGAGAATGGTTGAGTCATATTTGTCTGAAAATAGGCATCTGACAATAAATGAAGATCCTCTTTTGTACTGGAGTGGAAAGGTCAGTGAATGGCCAGAGCTGACTGCAGTGGCACTAAAGTACCTCACATGCCCACCCTCCAGTGTAAGTGTTGAGAGGGTATTCAGCTCATCAGGTGCAGTAGTCAGGGATCGTCAGACAAAACTGTCTCCTGCAAATGTTAGTTTGCTAACATTCATTAAAATGAATGAGAGGCACATACCAGAAGAGACTGCAACCTCGGTATTCATACCCCGGCCTAGTCATGGTGGTCTTGCTGATGTGGAAATGGAGCATCCTGGTGGCACTGGCAGTGGCTGCCTGAAACAGCCCACCACTGACGTAGATGATGACACAATGTAGAACGAATTTCCCAGTGGTCAGACTTCAGACATCGATGACTGTGAGGGCAGCTTTCTTTATGAGGATGATGATGTGGTTAATGTTGGCAGGTTTTAACTGAAGTTTTTAAAAGGCGGTGTGCCCCCCCAGACCACCACCAATGGAATTGATGTTATCCACTGCCACCACTGCCACCATGAGTCTGTCTGCCCCCCGGACCACCACCACCACCAGGACTGATGTTAGTCACTGCCACCATGAGTCTGCCTGCCCCCGGACCACCACCACTGGGACTGATGTTAGCCACTGCCACCACGAGCCTGTCTGGACCACCACATCCATCAGTCAGAGACACAAAGCTTCTTAATATTTAAATCATAAAGTGAGTATGTGTACTCATGTTTGTTATGCTGCTTCACTTCCTTTAGTTGTATGTTTTGTTTTCTGTAGCTTTCAGAGCCACAATGGTAAAACACATACAGTACACTTCTTTTTGTTTCTTTTACAGGGTAACAAAAAAGGCTCCTTCGCTAAAACTCATTGGGAAGGTACTGTAGCTGTACATTACAGAGAGGAAGTGATGTAATATCCATGGAAATCCATTCTGGTAAGTATGAAGATTTTATTTCAACTGTTTCATTCTTTTGTAACGACTGCAGCAAATATTGCACACAGGTTGTGTTAGTTGACACGATGTGGGTTTGAAATGTAACTTGACTTTAGGGATTGAGATATGAGAACCAGGGAGGGACACATAACAATTAAGCTGTAAGTGTCATTCATTCTTTTTTTTGGAAACTTCCAGATGCTTTGTTGCTCTGACAAAGTGGCCTTATCCAAACAAGTTCTTCAACATCAGGCCCCCCCCTGGGCTGGGGTGCACATGCAACATGCAGAAGTCATTTCATTAGATGACCATGACCATCATTTACAACCAGACTCGAGAAGGATGCAGATGAAATCTGTGAAGAAGTAACAAAATAAGAAACCATTACAGACAAACCTGCAAATATGCTTCCCTATCCCAAAAAATAATACTTATCTTAATGTGCTTGAGAGTTATCCATTGCAAATTTCTAAGCAAAAAGTTCTCATCAACCACTGGAATGTGCACACCAACAGTATCTGTGACCTGTGATACAGAACAATACCATGAGTACATGTCCATGTCAACCCCCCTCACCTACAAAATACAGAAATATATATCTATATGTATCCACTCACCAAGGCTATTATTAGTGTATGGACAAAGGGCACCCTTCCATCCAGTTGAGATGATCACATTGCATTTGCTCAAATTGCAGCACACATTGGACCAGCAACAGTTCGCTCACGGTCATCATTTTATTCTGGGGCACTGCGCGCATGAGTGAATGCGCAATAAATTCTGGGGGACTTTACATGTGGTGTGACAATCCCATTTCACTTCCTTAGCACTTGCCAATTTTCTGGACACAAGGTGGATGCATTTTGTGCATGCAGAAAAATTTTGGGGACTATGTGTCACCACTGCGCGCATGACTGAGTGCACCATTAATTCTGGAGGACTTTGTATGTGCTGAAACAATCCCATTTCACTTCCATAGCAATAGTCAATTTTCTGGACACAAGGCGGATGCATTTTGGGCATGTAGAAAAAATCTGGGGACTCTGTGCCACCACTGCGCGCATGACTGAGTGCACCATTAATTCTGGGGGACTTTGTATGTGCTGAAACAATCCCATTTCACTTCCTTAGCACTTCTCAATTTTCTGAACACAAGGCGGATGCATTTTGGACATGCAGGAAAAAATCTGGGGACTCTGTGTGACCACTGCGTGCATGAGTGACTACGCAATAAATTCTGGGGGACTTTGTATGTGGCGTATCGATCCCATTTCACTTCCTTAGCACTTGTAAATTTTCTGGACAGAAGACAGATGCATTTTGTGTGTTGTGATTGTGAGCACATAATGTCATACTTAAATTATAAATTAAAGCGGCATTGCAACAATGTAGTGACAATTTTGACCTATACTTTTTTATGTTATTTTACATTGCCACCATTGCCGGCCACTACTTACCTCATGACTTGTATGATATCCTTCTTTTCACAATTTGTGTCTGCTTTACTACTTTTTCTCATGTCTGAAAATAAAAAAGGAGCACGCCATTTAATATTGTTCTGACCAAGTTCTTATTACTATTTGCAGCTGCTTTTGAACAACTATTGTTCTGTGATGTCATAAAACACTGCCTGCTGCATAATTGTTAATTTGACGACAGAAGTAATATATAGCAACTGATGGAGAAAACAGCGAAAATACTGACAAAGACCTGGTCTGCACCATATTAAAAGGAGTGCCCTTTTATTATCTCAGACATGAAAAAGTACTAAAGCAGACTCAAATACTAGAAAGAATAGTATCATACAAGTCAGGATGTAAGTAAAGTGGCAATATAAAATAGCATAAAAAAGTATAGGTCAAAATTTTCAACAGATTGTTGCACTGCTGCTTTAAAAAGATTCACCAAATTACGTAGTTATGGATGGTATTACACCCAATATATTGCTGCCTAACCTCCAGGGGAATCTTTGTTGCTCCACATGTCCTTAAATAATGCAATACTTTTCTGTCAAAAACGTTTGTAATTTCGGTAAACCAGGTCCTGGAGGACTTCCCGTTCTGAAGAGCGCCTAAGTTCCGCCTCATATTAGTGGCTGTAGGTGAACATGGGCATGTTTCAACTAACAAGAGTCTTGTTAGTGGAAATGTGCCCACATTTCACCACACAAACTGACCATTATAACATAAAGAAACATTCAGAAAGCTGCTGGCCATTCACTATAATAAAGCATGCCCCGTGCTCTCCCCTGGCATCACATCATAACATTGCTGAGCATGGTGGCAGGACTTCATGCTCTTCAGAATGGGAAGTCCTCCGGGAGCCGTTTACTGAAATTACGAGCGTTTTGCCAGAAAAGTATCACACTATGGAATGTAAGGACATGTGGAGCAAGAAAGATTACCCTGGAGGTAAGGCACCCATATAAGGAGCATTATGACTGTATGTGCATGTATATATTTAAAGGGAAGCAGTCAGCAACAGGAGTTTCGTCCTGCCCAGTGCAAGAGCTTACCCTCCAATTAGTCTTTTAGTATGTTGCAGCATTTTTCTCATGACGCAACATACTTTATTTTAATAAAGAAAGGTCAGTGACCCAGAAGGATGGCGGATGCTATGGGGGCCCCATTATGGGTGCGGTGGAGACACACCATGTGCTTCAAATACCTTTGTATTGAAGTGCATGGTGTGTCGCCGTTGCACCTTTACACATAATGGAGCCCCCATAGCATCTGCCATGCTTCCAGGTCACTGACGTTTCTTTAGTACAATAAAGTATGTTGCGGCATGAGAAAAATGTCGAACATACTTAAAAGGCTTAACCAGAGAGTAAGCTTTGCAGGGGCAGGATTGTAAACAACCTGAAATGATGAACTGCTGCACCAGATCCACACAAGACACAAGCAGCAAAAAATTTCAACAATTACTGACAATATTACTGTCTGTACCTTAATACAGTCAGTTATAAACAAAAATATAACCAAAAACAAAGAACCCATATTTCTCCAACTTAAATCTACCTACACCACAGACATACCCTCCCTAAAGCACACTTTCACTGTCTCGTACACAGACTCAGTGTTGTACATTAACATTCAAAATCCACAACACAAACAAAACGCTCATGATATAAGCACAGGAGGGTTTCCACAATGGATGAACCAAAGTTTGAGCAAAAAAATTACTCAAAAAGGCTTTTTAACAGCTTTAGAAGGTTTGAATCACAGATAGCTCTCAGAGCACACTGTCTCCTACAGCTTCCTACATACACTACCAAGAACTGAGGCTGTGCAGATCAATATAGAATCCATTTGACCTGAAATCCGTGAATCACTGCAAAATTCTCCTTTGAGCTTAAAACACAGAGTGAGGCTAAGTACATTGTTTTCAATGTACTTCACCTTAAAGATTGGTGGAGTAGTGCTCTGGGAAGGTGGAGTAATGCAAAGTCATTGTTTTCAATGGACTCGTTACCCATTACAGCGTAAATTACCTGCTTCAGACACGGAGCACTGCAATCCATCTTACTCCTCAAATCACTTTGCAGAGTGAATTGAGGCCACTTCGCCCAACACTAAGCATGAGTATGTGTCCCACCGTAACATTACAGTGGCCACAGAAATGAGGTAGTGCAGTATAAAAAATTGCTGCCTTAGCATGCATACATATGCCACAGTAACATTACATTGGCACAGAAATGGGGGAATACAGTATAAGGAATAGCTGCATTAGCATGCTTATGGGTGCCACAGTAATGTTACAGTAGCCACTGAAATCTGGGAGTAAGTATAAGGTATAGCTGCCTTAGCATGTGTACAGTAGTTTGTAAAGTAACATTACAGTGGCCACTGAAATGGGGGAGTACAGTATAAGGAATAGCTGCCTTAGCATGCGGCATACATACGGTGCCACAGTAACATTATAGTGACCACAGAAATGGGGAGTATACTATAAGGAATAGCTGCTTTAGCATGTGTACGTGTCACACAGTAACATTACAGTGGCCACAGGAAATGGGGTAGAACAGTATAAGTAATAGCTGCCTTAGCATGCACAGGTGTGCCACAGTAACATTACATCGGCACATAAATGGGGCAGTACAGTATAAGGAATAGCTGCCTTAGCATTCATATGTGTGTCAGAGTAACACTCCAGTGGCCACAGAAATATGTGAGTACAGCATAAGGTATAGCTGCCTTAGCATGCGTACTTGCACCACAGTAACATTACAGTGGCCACAGTAATGGGGGAGTACAGTATAAGGAATTGCTGCCTTAGCATGTGTATGTGTGCCACAGTAATATTACAGTGGCCACAGAAATGGGAAGTACAGCATAAGGAATAGTTGCCTTAGTATGTGTATGTGTTCCACAGTAACATTACAGTGGCCACAGTAATGGGGAGTACAGTATTAGGAATTGCTGCCTTAGCATGCATACATGTGCTAGCAGTAACATTTCAGTGGCTACAGAAATGGGAAGTACAGTATAAGGAATAGCTGCCTTAGTATGCATATGTGTGCCATAGTAACATTACAGTGGCCACAGAAATCATTGAGAACAGTATAGGAACTGCTACCTTAGCATGCATATGTGTGCCACATTAACATAACCCGTGCGTACAGAAATGGGGAGTACAATATAAGAAACAACTGCCTTAGTATGCATATGTGTGCCACAGTATCATTACAGTGGCCACAGAAATACCGGAATACAGTATAAGGAATAGGTGCCATACCAGTCATACTACTTTACAGTGGTCTCAGTAATGGGGAGTACAGTATGAGGAATAGATTCCTGAGCATGCATATGAATGCCATGGTAACATTACAGTAGCCACAGAAATAGAGAGTACAGTATAAGGAATAGCTGCCATTACATGCATACTTTTGCAACAGTAACACTACAGTGGCCACTGAAATGGGGGAGTATAGTACAAGGAATTGCTGCCTTAGCATGCGTATGTGTGCCACAGAAACACTACAGTGGCCACAGAAATGGGGAAGTACAGGATAAGGAATAGCTGCCTTAGTATCCATATGTCTGCAACAGTAACATTACACTGGCCCCGGAAATTGGGGAGTACAGTATAAGGAATAGCTCTCTTAGTATGCATATGTGTGCCACAGTGTCATAACAGTGGCCTCAGAAATGGGGATTGCAGTAGGAATAGCTGCCTTGTCATGCATATGTTTGCCACAGTAACATTACCGTGGCCACAGAACTGGGAGTATAGTATAAGGAATAGCTTCCTTAGCATTCATTCTTGTGTCACAGTAACATTACAGTGGCCACGTAAATGGAAGAGTACAGTATAAGGAATAGCTGTCTTAGCATGTGCATGTGTGCCACTGTAAAATTACAGTGGCCACAGAAATAGAGGAGTACTGTCTAAGGAATAGCTGCCTTAGTATTACCTAACATGTGACACAGTAATATTACAGTAGCCACAGAAATTGGGGAGTACAGTATAAGGAATAGCTGCCTTATCATGTTTCGTGTACCACAGTAATATTATAGTGGCCACAGAAATTGGGGCATACAGTATAAGGAAAAGCGCCTTAGCATGCGTATGTGTGCCACAGTAACATTACAGTGACTACAGAAAACTGGAGTACATTATAAGGAACAGCGGCCTTAGCATGTGTACTTGTGCCACAGTAATATTACAGTAGCCACAGAAATGGGGGAGTACAGTATAAGGAATAGCTGCCTTAGCATGCTTATTTGTGCCACAGTAACATTACAGTAGACAGAAATCTGGGAGTACAGTATAAGGTATAGATGCATTAGCATGCATAGTTGTGCCACAGTAAGATTACAGTGGCCACAGAAATGGGGGAGTGCAGTATAAGGAATTGCTGCCTTAGCATGCATAAGATTGCCACAGTAATATTACATTGACCACAGAGATGGGGAAGTACAGTATAAGGAATAGCTTCCTTAGTATGTGTATGTATGCCACAGTAACATTACAGTGGCCACCTAACTGGGAGAGTATATTATAAGGAATTGCTGCCTTAGTGTGCATACTGTACCACAGTAATATTACAGTGGCCAGAGAAATGGGAAGTACAGTATAAGAAATAGCTGCCTTAGTATGCATATTTGTGCTACAGTACCATTACAGTGGCCACTGAAATGGGGAGTGCAGTATAAGGAATAGATGCCTCATCATGCGATAAGTTTGCCATACAGTAACATTACTGTGGCCACAGAAATGGGGGTATACAGTATAAGGAATAGCTGCCTTAGCATGTTCTTGTGCCACAGTAACATTAACATGGCCACAGAAATGGGGAGTACAGTATAAGGAGTAGCTGTCTTAGCATGCATATGTGTGCCACAGTAATATTACAGTAGCCACAGAAATGGGGGAGTACAGTATAAGGAACAATTGCCTTAGCATGCGTATGTGTGCCAGAGTAACATTACAGTGGCCACAGAAATAGGGGAGTACAGTATAAGGAATAGCTGCCTTAGCATGCAGCATACATACGTGTGCCACAGTAACATTATAGTGGCCACAGAAATGGATGAGTATACTATAAGGTATAGCTGCTTTAGCATGTGTATGTGTCACACAGTAGCATTACAGTGGCCACAGGAAATGGGGTAGAACAGTATAAGTAATAGCTGCCTTAGCATGCACAGGTGTGCCACAGTAACATTACATTGGCACAGAAATGGGGCAGTACAGTATAAGGAATAGCTGCCTTAGCATTCATATGTGTGCCAGAGTAACACTACAGTGGCCACAGAAATATGTGAGTACAGCATAAGGTATAGCTGCCTTAGCATGCATCCTTGTGCCACAGTAACATTACAGTGGCCACAGTAATGGGGGAGTACAGTATAAGGAACAGCTGCCTTAGCATGCGTACGTGTGCCAGAGTAACATTACAGTGGCCACAGAAATGGGGGAGTACAGTATAAGGAATAGCTGCTTTAGCATGTGTACGTGTCACACAGTAAGATTACAGTGGCCACAGGAAATGGGGTAGTACAGTATAAATAATAGCTACCTTAGCATGTGTACATGTCACAGGCCAAGATTACAGTGGCCACAGAAATGGGGGTAGTATAGTATAAGTAATAGCTGCCTTAGCATACATATGTGTGCGACATTAGCACTACATTGGCACAGAAATGGGGGAGTACTGTATAAGGAATAGCTACCTTAGCAGTCGTATGTGTGCCAGAGCAACATTTCAATGGCCACAGTAATCTGGGAGTACAGCAAGAGGTATAGCTGCCTTAGCATGCATACCACAGTAAGGACTAGCTGCCTTGGTATGTGTATGTGTATGTGTGTCACAGTCACATTACAGTGGCCACAGAAATAAGAGAGTACTGTATAAAGACTTGCTGCCTTAGGACGCATACGTGTGCCGCAGTAATATTTCAGTAGCCACATAAATGGGGAAGTACAGTGTAAGGAATAGGTGCCTTAGTATGTATATGTGTGCTACAGTAACATTACAGTGGCCACAGAAATCAGGGTGTACAGTACAGGATATAGCTGCCTTAGCATGTGTATGTGTGCCACAGTAACATTACAGTGGCCACAGAAATAGGGAGTACAGTATAAGGGAACTGTGCCTTAGCATGCATACTTTTGCCCACGGTAACAACAGTGGCTACAGAAATAAGAGAGTACAGTATAAGGAATAGCTGCCTTAGTATGTGTATGTGTGCCACAGTAAAGAGTACAGTGGCCACAGAAATAGGGAGTACAGTGTAAGGAATATTTCCCTTAGCATGCGTATGTGTGCACAGTATCATAGCAGTGGCCACTGAAATGGGGGAGTACAATTTAAGGAATAGCTGCCTTAGCATGCGTACATGTGCCACAGTAACATTACAGTGGTCACAGTAATGGGGGAGTACAGTATAAGGAATAGATTCCTGAGCATGCATATGTAGGTGTAACTAGGGAAGAGAGATGGCATAGTGCACTATGTCTGGGATGTAGTGCCTGCTTGCTGGTAGCAGGGTCCCCATCCTCAGGGGTATATAGGAGAAGGGTTTGGTGCCAAGGGAGAAAGAGAGAAGTCCGGGAGAGAAGAGTCTGAGGGCTCGGCCTGCAAGTTTGGCCAAGCGCCATGGCGGTGCTGGGTGGGCCTTTGCCCTCAAGATCCACTTATGAGAGGTGTGGCAGTTTGGACCATGAGAGTGAAGAGGGAGAAGCTTGAACTAAAGGCTTGAGGCCTGTTGTTACATTTGGGAGCTGAAGCCCGGGGAGAGAAATGAAGTATGGAGGCCTGCCAAGTGAACTTCAGCATCTTGGTAGGGTAAGCACCGATGGGGCCATTGTAATTTAAATAGTCTCACCCTTGGGCGAGAGCGGATCGTGAAGTCAGAGTGTGTCCTGTGAGCGGGACTGCTATGGCAAATTGGACCTGGGGTACGGCCCAGAGGTGGCAGCCTGTACTGTTGTTGGCATAGTGGTGGCAGCAGTACCCCTTTTCCCCTGGCCAGTGGCTGCTGCAGAGTTGGGACTCCCGAACTAGGTAGCCTGTGGAAGCAGGGAAAGGTCCACATGGGAATGGTTATTTGGAACCCTTGCAGGGTGGCAGACTGTCTGGGTGCTCAGTGTGGCACAGCAGTTAGTTCCCTGGGTGAAGACAGTCCAGAAATTGGAATCGCTGCAGGAGCGGAGGGGCTGTTGGTTTCCAGATCAGGATGCAGAATTCCCTTGGAAGCCATTCTAGGCACGTGGCCTCAGTGACTGCGTGTCCAGAAGGTCTTTGGTGGTTCTGTTCTTGCTAAAGAACACCAGTTTGACTGATTTAAGACCTCAAAGTGAAGAAAGTGCTCCAAAGATTGTAAGGCACCCCCCGGTGGAGAAAGTGTAGGAAGGCCAGGTTTGGAAATGGAATTGGGCCAGTAGAAATGTCTGGTGCTTTCATAGTCCCTAGTGAGTGCCTAGTGTTTAAGAATTAAGGAATGGAAAGTGAGCCAGAGAGGCCTATGTAAGGGTTTGAATGAAAGAAGGGAATTGGAATGGAAGTGCTGCTAAGTACAACCTACCTCTAGATGTGGCCTGTTTTCGCCCGTATTGCTGCTGCCAGGAATGTAGCCTTGTAGGCTCAAGGGAATTACTGCATGAAACAACTCAGTCTGTTGGCAAAGAGACTGTTGCAGGAGAAACCAGGTGTCTGCCTGTGGATGCCCCCACCGTATGTGTTACCCCTATACTCCATGGAGTGGTTCATTAAGTTCCTTGTTCATTAAACCTGTTTGTTGCATTTTGATTCCAGAGTGGACAGTGGATTTAATCAATTTAAACTCTGCATTTTATGCCAGCTAATTGCCCTTGCAGCTCACCATTTGTATCTAAGAAGTGATCCTGCTCCCTGTTCAAGCGAGGCCCACTCGCTGCCATCTGCAGAACTAGGTAATGAGCACATTTCTATTCTCTTTGGACTGTGTTGCTTGGGTTGTACAGCGCCCCCCTCCCACCAATTAACCGTCTGGATGCTCCTAGGGGGGGGCTGCATAACCTATCTAAGAATTTCTCCCTGTTCACTGATATTCATCAGGAAGGTCTACCAGATGAGTTACAGCGGTGTACATGTTGGCACTGATTGACTCGCTGAAGAAGGGGTAGTGCACCCCGCAGCACTGGAGCTGTCTGTCATGCAGGTTTTACTGTAATAAAAGTTTAAGCCACTTAAGATACTACTCGTTTTTGCTCCACACTGTAATTTGTTCTGTGTAGTTCTAGGTCTTTGACAGTTTATGGCAGTATAGACTTTAAAGGGTAGCACATCATTTCTATTTGTGGTTTTTGTTCTGTAACCCCTAGGCGGCACTGTCTCTAAGATTACAACTCCTGCCTGTACTTCTAACCACAGGTTGAGGGGCCTGGATTCGATATTATGGTGCCTCCACCCAGAATAATAGTAGTGGGGGTATCTACCTAACCTGGTACAGCCCTCTGGGAAGCTATAACCACCCAAAAATCCACCTAGTGACCAAATACCTTGTAACAGAAGATAACCCTTTGCAGGAGTTGCCACACAGTTAACAATGAGCATTAATGATATGCACACACCCTTTGCACTTATCACCAGGGACTGGTCTTCAGCAATTCCCCTGGAACCCCCTGTAAAGACAATGTTAGCAAGGCAGGCATGCACTTTCAATACTGTACACCAACTAAGAATATGCTCATAAGCCAGTTTAAACGTGAAACTGCAAATCAGGTTTATTAAGGGGACGTGAACAAGGATGGGGGTGTGAATCTAGAAGAATGATTACTTTACAGATTTGATTCAGGTTACTATGCATGCATGCACTCTAGTTCCTCAGTAAACAGTCTGACAACACAGTACCCAGATTGTTACACTGGCTGGCCAGAATCAGTGCCCGGGGGTGGCCAGCACTACAGCTGTTGTTGGGGCTCCTGATGGAGAGAAAAGACAGTTAAACATGCATAAACAAGGCTTTGGCTATTTGTGTCCAGGGCCGGTTGGCCCAGTCCTTTGTAACCTTGAAACACACTGGAGCAATCAGATGGTACCACAGAAAGATTCAAAGAAAAGTTGCAGGGAACTACTCTGAGTTTACTCATGACACCAGTTGGTTGAGGAAGGTCTGTTGATATGAAGACCTGCTGCTGGAAACTGAAGAGCATGGGGAAGCTGGGCCTGCACGACTTGCCTCTGCTTCACAGCCTTTACCTCCAGGTGACTGCAACCTGTGATTTCTTGCTGCGCAGGGGCTGGATCCTCAATCTGATCTCTCTCACCAAGAAAGCTGTCACTGGTGCAGAAATAGGTGCTGTGGGCCAAGTTTGGCATACACCCAAGGCTGGATAAACACTTCTGGCAAAGTTCAGTTTGTTACCTGGTGAGAACCTCTAGCTGACAGATGGTTCGGTCACTGATAAAGAAGGCTCCTTTCTGGCAAGCAGGAGTCCCTGAACAGTAAGCCGTAACCCATGATAACATTCAGCACATTTAATGAAAACAGCATTCACTTCTCTACCTTTCAGATCAGTTTCAGGCCGGTTCACTTTTTCAGTCGATCCACTGAGCAAACCTCTCAATTCGCAAAACAGTCTCTCACACAACTCTTGGGCCGAACACTTCACAGGAGTTCCTCTCGGTCCAATATCTCAAGCTGCACTTCTCAGAGTCTAAACAGCCACAGTTCAAGGATTAGCTTCGGATTATTCCAATTACTGGGGTCAAGCAGTCCAATACTGGAAAAGAATGGCAGGAAGGCAAGTCAGGCCTTTCTCTGCCAAATCTCCACATCATCTCCTTTTCTGGTGCTACCTCTAGATGGCGCAATCTGCTCACTCTTCCAGCTCTAACAGCAACTGACTCTTTTTTTCAACAGTTCTTGAACTAGTCTGATTTTCTAGCAACCTGGTTGGCAAGGGGAGCTGTCAATCACAGTTCTGGTGCTCCCATTAGTCAGTTTAGGCGCCAACCTGTAAAACTGCAAGAACTAGAGTTTTCCTTCCCACGAGGCACCTGAGCTAAGGATCCTTTGAGATCCCTTGTGTCCCAATTGGTCCAAATACCTGAAGTCCCAGTCCAAACATGGTGGCTCCATTTGGAGGAATAAGTTGCAAGAAGGCAGGTTAAAGCAAACACTCTATTTCAAATATAACAGCAGATAAGAAATAAACTTTACAGTAATAGCTAGATCTCCCTCTGCTTCACTATTGACTGCAGAGTGGAGCAAATTAGAGTGGTGCCTGGTTAGTCGTGAGGTTTGAAGCACTCGGACCCAGCCCAGATCATTGATTGTATATACACTGGCTAATGTCTTAAAGGGACAGGCATGGAGGCACATCATGGCACTCTCACTCAGATGAACAGGATTAACAAATAACTATGGATTTACTATCTATGTAGGATGACTGCCTGACAGTGGGCAGTACTGGAGCCCAGGAAGACACTCAAGGTAAGCCCCCAAATTGGGGTGGGCTACACTCTTCCTGCCTAGGAAAACTTGGCAACTGTGTTATATTACAAACATTTTGATTAGCAAAATACTATTCGTGATTATATGCAGGTTGTAACCTTGAATACTATATACATTTACATGTAGTTTCATTATTCGCCTTCATCTTAAGAATAAGCATGCTTTCACTCATAACTAAGGTCATACCTACACAGTGGTACTACTTAGACATTTTACATTTTTACTTTAAACATCTTTCATTTGCAGACTATCTCAGCTAGGTAATTATGTGCATTGCTCTTGTCTGTACCATTCTTTGTACACTAACCCACATGGTTGATAACCTGATCTTGTCAGCTAACTGTGGACTTTTTGCAAAATGACTCTGGGGATACTGATTGGAGGGTTTTATCACTAACTTAGAAGCTGCAGTGTAACCTATCTTAGGGAGGGAACTGGCACTGATATACACCCCTTTATGAACCACATTCATAGGGGGGTCTACAGCCTTTCCTGGAGAATCATATGTGAGGTGTACTACAGGTTTAACAGCTCTTCCAGATCTGGATGTAGTAGGCAGTGGCACAGTCCTTTCAGCATCCGCATTCTTTTGTGTTATCTCTTTTTCTCCCCTTGTGCCTCGTGGTTTCTAAGGTTTCTAAGGTAAAGGTGGTGCAAAGGGGCTGTAAGGGCCCATAACTGCACCTTACCAATTATAATACTCAAGTTTGGTTTGTTAAAATAAATTTATCAAGGCGATTTTTAAAGTTTTTTGTCATTACTGATGACAATTTCTAATGGTAGGTTATTCCGGGATATATGATTCTTTGTGTATAATAGTTTTCCTAGAAACATGAGCTGAATTTAGCTCTATTAATCTGTAGTGGGTGACCTCTAGTATTATATATATTATTTTTGAATTCAAAACCCATTTGAAAAAATGGGTGTGGGTCATTTATTATGTCGTACATGTAAATTAGATCACCTCGAAGACGTCTGAGTGATAAGGGCATCAGATTTAACTTTTCTAAATGTAGTTCGTATAGACATTTGGAGAGTCCTTTGATATTTTTAGTTAATCTCCTCTGTATTTTTTCAAGAGAAGCGATCTCACTCTTTTTGTATGGATTCCATAGTCGTGACCCACCACTCCTTCGGGCTGCCTAGGTCCCATCCGCTCCTCCTGTCCCTTCCTGAGCCATCCAACCTCAAATCGCAGCCATCCCTAGGTTAACCCAGATGTGACCCTTTGCCAGGCGGGTTCCCCTCCTCCAAGGGGGAAGGCACTGGGGGGGGCACCCAGCACACAGGGTGCTGCTGAGGTGAAGGGTGTCCTTCAGGGCATCGGCGGCAGCTGTGAACCAGCAGCCGTCATCCAGTCAGTCGCAAAGCGGATTTTCCGCTTTTCTACTGTTCCCTCCTACTTGCATCTGCAGAGCTCCTGGTCTCCACCAGGGACCGCTGCAGCGCGATGTCAACCACAACCACCCCAGGAGAGGAGAGCAGTCCTCACGGACGCCAATCCCTCTCCTTCCCTGCCAGCCCCCGCATCCTGAGTCCATTCCCAAACCAGGGTGCTGGCATGGTTTGAGGAAGACGCCAGTGCCTCAACCCTCTATGCCACTGGGCCGGCTATGTGAATTCTTTTGCTGTTCAGCATTGGACAAAGAACTTGCATCTGTGGCAGTACTTGAACTTATTTGTTCTGTAGACTCTGGGTCACCCATAAGTGGTAGTTCAACAAAGTTTGACTCATTTAGCATACTGTTTGCATTTTCAGAGTCAGCACTACTGGTTAACGTGAGTTCAGGTTCACTAGGTCCAGACATCTCAGCATTAACTGAAGATTTGCCATTTTGTTCCTCACTTTCTTGATCAGGGCTAGCTATTTCAATTTCAAACAGTTTCACAAGACATAGTGAGTCAGCTACTTCTGAGATTATACTTTGCACCTCACTATCAGGCTGTACTGAAGTAGTTGAGAGAACTGGATGGCCAGACAGTTCTGAAAGTTTAGCATCATCTCCCATGTTACATAAACGGTTGCCTTGAAACAACTGAGCTAGATCAAAAGAAGGATAATTCATAGCCCCATATTCACTTTCATCAGACTCAGAATGATTGTCACCATTAACTGCAGCAGGACATGACAGAGGCTCTGGCTGTGGAACAGCAGAAGGCTGACTTGATTATTTCCTTCGAGCAGCAGATCTGCTAACAGGCCCAGTGGGAACAACAGCTTGAGGTGCAGTCTATAATAATCTGGCCAATGGGTAAAAGATGATTTTGGTGCATTGTCTTTACAGCTCGTGGATCATTTTCAGGATACATTTTGTAGACTGACAGATCATCCAGCTTGCTGATAACAATGTACGGGGTGTGACTCCACTGGTCCACTAGATTCAATGCAAAGAAGTGCAAAGTAATGCACCTGGGAAACAAAAACCCAGGGGAAGAGTACACAATGGGGGGTGAGATACTGACAACAACAAAAATGGAAAGGGACCTGGGGGTAGTCATATCAGATGACCTAAAGGTGGGTAAGCAATGTGAGAAGGCAGTGAGAAGGGCTGGGGGGATACTGAGATGCATAGGGAGAGGCATCACCAGTAGAAAACAGGAAGTTGTTGGCCCTCTGTACAGACAGTTGGTAAGACCACATCTGGAGTATTGTGTACAGTTCTGGAGACCCCATCTCTGCAAAGACATAGACAGGGTGGAGGCTATCCAGAGGAGGGCAACCAAAATGTTGCAGGGTCTGCATCAGAAGACATACTGTATGAAGAAAGGCTAAAGGAACTAAAGATGTATAGCCTCAAGAAAAGGAGTGAGAGAGGGACATGATAGAAACTTTCAAATACCTCAAGGAATCAACAAAGTCCAAGAGAGTAGCATCTTTCAGAAAAGAGATGTGCAAAAAAAGGGGCACAATTTGAAGATAGAGGGGGACGTCCCAGAGGTAATGTGAGGAAGTGTTTCTTCACAGAGAGTTGTGGATACATGGAACTGCCTTCCTGAGGAGGTCATAGAGTCAAAACAGTGGGGACATTCAAGAATGCATGGGACAGACATAAGGTAATTCTAGTGGGGTAGGAGGAAGTAGGCTGTTGGTTAACTAGGATCTGCAGCTTATCCATTAGGTAGGAAATGGGCAGACTAGGTGGGCCAGCGGTCCTTATCTGCCGTCAAATTCTATGTTTCTATGTTTCTATGGTCAGTGATTTTGTGTTTCCTTTAAAAGCCCAAACTTAGTAATACACAGTCTCTGAGTTGTAACTCTTGAGCTTTAACATGTTTGTCATGTCTCTCTTTGTTGGCTAAGTTTTTCTTTGCAGCCATTGTATGAGCAAGCTGATATACGTGAATAAGCTGGGCTTTGAGTTTTGTACATACTGTATCTGCTTGATTCCATCAGGTGATACTGCAAAACAAATATCTATAGATAGATGTGCTTCTCAACAAAACATTAATTTATATGGGGAAAACCCAGATGCATCGTTACGAGTACAACTGTAAGCGTGCACTAAAGTACTTATTTGCTGACTTCATTTGGCTTGTCTTTTGGGTGAAGGGTGCCCACCATGTCCAGCAAGGTTCTATTAAATCTTTCAGGCTGCGGTTCTTCTTGTGGGTGATATGGAGTGGTTCTTGATTTTCTTATACTCCAGAAGGAGAGCATTTCTTTGATCAAACAGCTTTCAAAGTGTCTTCCCGGGTCGGAATGTATCCACTGTGGCGCACAGTAGTGGATGAAAAATGTTTCAACAAGCACTTTGGCTGTGGTGGCCGCTTTCTAGTCCTTTGTTGGGTATGCTTGTGTGTAACTGGTGAAGTGGTCTGCCATGACAAGCACATTGCCAATGTTTTTTGCCATCAGGCTTCAAGCTTAAAAAGTCAATACATACAAGCTCCATGGGTGCACCAGTGGTGATGTTAACCATGGGGGCACTGCTCTCTGTGTTTGGGCTTTTCTTTGGAGGCATTGACTACAGGTTTTGATATACTGCTCAATGTCTGCACCCATTTTAGGCCAGTAGAACCGGGCTCTGGCTAAGTCAGTTGTCATTTCACTGCCCAAATGTCCCATTTGGTCGTGGAGTGCTTAGGACACACGCTTAAACACAGAAGGCAACACTAATTGCTGTTTAATGACGTTGCCTTGTTCTTCAGTAATCTCTGTACAATAGTTTGTTTTGTAGTTTGAGCTTAGACTGTCTGAATAGCAAAGCAGTTCTCTGTTCTTTGGACCATAACTTTGAAACATTCTTTCCAGTGTTTATAGCATTCAGCACAAGTTTGATCATGGGGTCATGATACTGCTCCCTTTAGATGTCTACTGGGGTGAGTTGGGGTAGAGTGCTCAGATCCAATGCTGCAAAGTTATAGTAGGCTACAGGCACACAGGTTTCTGGAGGTCCCAGACAATTGACTTGGCAATCTATGGTTTTAGAAGACTGGCGTTCATATTTGTCAAACTTTTGGCATAAAGCCTTCACGGATTGTTCTGACATTTTCACCCACTCAGAATTTGATACAGGCCTTCTGGACAGAGCATCAGCATCAATGTGATTGAGGCCAGGATGGTACTCCACCAAATAATTATACATTAAAAGAGCAGATAACCATCTGTGCCCAGTGGCATCCAACTTGGCTGAGGTTTGGACATATGTGAGAGGATTACTGTCTGTTTTTACCAGAATTGTAGTGCCATAGAGGTGTTCATGAAACTGGTCTACTATTGCCCATTTCAAAGCAAGAAATTCAAGTTTATGCACAGGATAGTTTTTCTCAGACGGTGTCAAGCTTCTACTGGCAAATGCCACTGGGCATAATCCTTCCTCATACTCTTGATAAAGCATGGCTCCAAGTCCACTTAAGCTGGCATCTGTGTATAGTCATACAGTTTAGTTGGATCTGCATAGGCAAGTAATGGGCATGTGTAAACTGGTGGATGATGTTGTAAAATGTTGTATCACAATCCAGGGTCCATCTAGTTCTGAAAGGTTCATTGGCCTTGAAGTAGTCTTTATCACCTTCTTTTACAGCCTCCTTTTGAATTTCCAGTTAGTAGGTGGATACCTTTGGGTCCAGATTTAGCAGTGGAAGAGTTACTTTGGTGTAGTCTTTTACAAAGCGTAATAGTATCCACAGAAACTTAGAAATATTTGCAGTTCTTTAAAGATGTTAGGCTGTGGAGAGTTGTTTAGCTTTTACTTTGCTTGGGTCTGTTTGGATGTCTTCAGCAGATGCAATGTGGCCCACGTACTTTACAGATTTCTGAAAAAAATGGCACTTGTCAATGGACAATTTTAATCTGAATTCTTCTAACCAGTCCAGGACATTGAACAAACAAGCCTCATGCTCTTTGAGCACTTTGCCAAACACGATGACATCATCCAAATAAACTAGGCATTCAAGGAGGTTCATGTCTCCTACAGCTCACTCCATTAGTCTTAGGAAGGTGGCTGGTGCTCCAGATATCCTCTGGGGAATGCGCAAGAATTTGTAGACACCTAGGGAATGGTTCCATGTGATAAGGGCGATTAGTAAACGCCAAATGCCCTTATCAAGGTCTTCACATCACAAAATTCAATTTTACGATAGGGAACTTGGCAACCAAAAGTGGTGCAAATGACTTTGTTTCTTCTTTTATGCAGGGGGCTGTGCCCCCGCACTCCTCCAAAATTAGAATTCTCAACTCCAGGGGGGTGTATGCCGGGGGGTGCACACCAGAAAAACAAAAAACACTGTCTCGGGCTGGGAACAACAAAACGTACCAGCGCCTGGTCCCAAACCCTGCATCCCTGCCACCACAGGCCAGCACCTAGCCCACCACGCCATGACGCCACCTCACTGGCAACCCTCGCACCACCCCTTACATACCCTCCCACCCCACTTTCAGCGGCATGTATATGCGTGGACATCCTGTCACCTTTCCACGACTCCACCCCATCCGTCACCAACCCTACACCTCATTATCGAAGTAGTAGCCAAAATGGGTTGTTGTTTCAGCAGGCACCCACTTCCTATGTGCCCTATCACAGGATACCAGGGGAACAGATAAATGCAGTTTGCCTGTATCCTCTGGCGCCATCGGATCCAGTAGTACCCGCTTCTGAGATCTAAGACAGAAAACCACTGATTTCCATTAAAACAGTCAAGGGCATCCTGGATGTGAGGCATTGTATACTGATCAGTATGGTTCTTCAATTAAGGTCCTGTAATCCACACATCCTCACTGAACCATTTTCTTTTAGCGACCACAATGGGGGGATGCATAAGGCTCCGTGGATTCCTGGATGATTCCAGCTGCTAACATCTCCTGGAGGTGGTGTTGAACATCATTATTGTCAGCAGGTGCCAATCTGCATGACCTCTCTCAAATGGCCTCTCATTATGGAGCCAGATATGGTGTTCAGCACCAGTGATGCATCTGACATCCCATTCTTTTAATGAAAACACTTTACTCCGCTGTGCCGACTTACAACTAACTTTATGCTTCCACTCTTCAGGAATCTGGTGCTCTCCAAAATCGAACATGTCAGGAGTTACTTCATCATCCTCCACAGTACGGCACTTACTTGGCAACACAGCAGGATCTGAGCAGTATACCGTAGCCAGTATATAACCTTGGTTGATTTTAATATCTCGGTCGGACACATTTTGGATTTGGACCACCACCCTCCGAGCATATGTGTGAGCATGGGCAGGCAGTATACTAGGTTTAACTAGGAGACCATCTGGCAGCTTTCCTTCCTCTGGAGCATCCAGCATAAGGATCTTGTTGGTTACTTCCTTTTTTATACGCACTTCGTCGCTGACACAACACTGCGCATTAGGTGGCAAAACTAGAGGTGCTGAGTTTTTTCCACACAACTCCCATGGGCTCATCGTCAGCCTCCTTAGCCTGCATCTGCATTTCATAAGCTCTTCGCACCATGGCACAGATGTGTAGAGCTCATCCAGTCTTTCAGGTTTGTCTCTCCTGACACAGTGGAGCTAATTGACCAAACATATGAGCATTAGTGTAGATCAGTAAAGGGATTCCCTCATATAAGCCCGTTGGTGGGTGGACCAAGGCCAGAGTCTCCACGGGCTCATCTATGCCAGCAACAGTAGAAGGAAAAGGTAGCCATATTCATAAATATCCAAGGTAAGGGTAGGATTTATCACTTAAACCTCATACATGCAGTCCTTTGAGGGGTTGTTGCGGGTGATCAGACATGTGTTGGTCATATCAGTCTTTAAATATTATAGTGACCTGAGATCCGCTGTCCAATATGACTCGGGCCGGTATACCATTAATGTGCACCGTGGTCTCCATGGAGAGGCCCACCACCTCTGACCAGTCTGCAGGAGCAATCCTAGCAGGTTTTTTCAAAGTGGCCTTAGAGGAAAAAAACTTGCATGATGGCCCATACTGTGGCTTTATGTTGCTTTGTCAAACCTGATTGTGCAGTTTGGCAGTTATGAACATATGAACATTCGAAACTGCCAATAAATACAAGCCAAATGGTCTATCATGTCTACTCAGTTGTGCAGCACAGAGGTTAGACTCCTGCTCCCCAACCCCTTGCCCCCCTCTCCCCCATCTTCCCACTGACTAGCTTCCTACCCTTAACCCTATCCCACCCCTTAAACCCTCCACTGTTTTAAGAGATACCACTTCTTCAGAAAGTGCTTCTATCCCCTACCACCTCCCCATGAAGTAGTGCTTCCTGCCTCCCTCCTGACTCTACCCTCCCACCAACTTCAGACTTTGCCCCAATAATCCTTCTCCTTTCATTTAAACATGCCCTCTGTACTAACCCTGTTGATGCCTTTTAAGTACTTGAAGGTTTTGATCTATCACCCCATTCTATTCTCTCCTCCAACGAGTACATGTTGAGGTCCCTCAACCTATCCTCATAAGGCTTCCACTCCATACCTCTGATCATTTTAGTCACCCTCCACTGTACCCACTCCAGTAATCTGATGTCCTTCTTTAAGTATGGGTTCCAGAACTGTACACAGTACTCCAAGTGCAGCCTCACCAGTGACCTGTACAGTGTCAGAATGACTTCCTCCCTCCTAGAGGTGATTCCTCTAGCAATGCACTCCAGTAGTCTATTGACTTTTGCCACTGCTTTTCTACATTGAGAAGAGTGGTTCATATTCTTTGTGACCATTCCCTCCAAATCCTTTTATTCCTCAGAGACGGACCCCTCCCAGATGGTAACTGTACCCAGGATTCCTCCCTTCGAAGTGCATGACCTTGCACTTCCTAGCATTGAAACCCAGCTGCCAAGTGTCTGACCACTGCTCAAGCCTTCCCAAATCTTCTTGGAGGCCTTTTTCTCCCTCTACCCCATCCATAACTGCCCCTATGTTGGCGTTATCTGCAAATAGACTGATTCTGCTCTTGACTCCAACTGCTATATCGGCTATGAAGATGTTAAACAGCACCAACCCCGGCACTGAACCCTGTGGGACTGCACTGGTGACTGCTCTATGAATTGAGAGTTCTCCCTCACAACCACCCTCTGATGTCTGTCCCCCAACCAGTTACCAACCCACTTAACCAGTTTCTCCCCTGCTCCCAGGTTCCTCAATTTACTAGTTAATCTGCCATGTGGTACCGAGTCAAAGGCCTTGCTGAAATCCAGATACAGGACATCTATGACCCAACCAGTGTCTAGTTCTTTTGTCACCCAGTCAAAAAAGTGAACCAGGTTTGTTTGACATGATCTCCCAGAGATGAACCCATGCTGTTTGTCATCCATAAGACTGCTCACCTCTAAGAAGGTCACCAACCTTTCCTCTAGGATAATTTCCATGAACTTACCCCAATGGATGTCAAACTGACTGGTCTATAGTTACCAAGCTCGTCCTTGGGACCACTCTTGAGCAGGGGTACCACATATGCCATCCTCCAGTCCTGAGGCACACACCACGTCTGCAGGGAGGTATTGAACAAGTCTGCCAGCAGTACCACAAGGACCTCAGCCAACTTCCCTCAGGACTCAAGGGAGCAGCCCATCCAGTCCTGAAGCCTTGTCCATGTTCAGTGACTTAAGACCCTCAAGCACTCTGCTCACGGGGATCTCCCATCCGTTATCCTATCTCCTCCCATGCCAGGGTTGCCCTGCACCTCGGTACTGGTCCAGCTCTCTCCTGGTAAAACTGAGCAGAAGTACTCATTGAGCACCTCTGCCTGTTCAACCCCCTCTCTACCCAACATAAACATAGAAAGGTCAGAGCCAAAAGGCTGGCCTTCAGGAAATATAAGGAACACAGCGGATGAAGATAGGAGGCATACCAAACTGCCCTAAGGGAAGCAGGTAAGGCAGTAAGGCAGGCAAAGTCCCAAACTGAGGAAACACTAGCACGAACAGTAAAGAAGGTGACAAGACTTTCTATAGATACATTAGTGAAAGGAGAAAGTCCAGAGGGGTATTGCTAAGCTTAATGGAGAAAAGGGAGCATGTGAGGAGGAGGACCCTGTAAAGGCATCTATCCTAAATAGATACTTTTGCTCAGTATTTACTGAAGAGAAGGTAGGGCAGGGCCCACAGCTCAGCATCATGGACACAGGGGGGAGGGAGGTGAGCACTACTCCCTTCACAAAAGAAAGGGTCCTACAAGAGCTTGCTAAGCTCAGGGTGGATAAGGCAATGGGACCTGATGGCATACATCCCAGGGTACTTAAGGAGCTAAAGGAGGAACTAGCAGAGCCATTAGCAGAATTGTTTAGTGAGTCTCTGAGCACAGGAGAGGTCCCAGAAGACTGGAGAAGGGCTCATGTGATCCCGCTCCACAAGAGTGGTAGCAGGGAGGAGGCGGGGATACAGACCAGTCAGTCTTACCTCAGTAGTGGGCAAGATTATGGAGGCACTCCTTAAGGAAAGGATAGTGCAACACCTGGAATCCATAGGGCACAGGATCCAAGACAGCATGGGTTTACAAAGGAAGGTCCTTCAAACTAATCTCATAGATTTCTTTGACTGGGTAACCAGAGTGGTGGACCAAGGGGGAGCAGTTGATGTCGCCTACCTTGACTTCAGCAAAGCTTTTGACACTGTTCCACATAGAAGATTGATAAATAAGCTAGGTAGGCTCGGGGTGGGTCGGAAGTTGGTCAACTGGGTGGCAAACTGGCTTGGACTGGCAGAAAACAGAGTGGTGGTAAATGGTATACAGTCAGAAGAGATGCAAGTCACAAGTGGGGTACCTCAGGGATCAGTCCTGGGGCCAGTCCTATTCAACATCTTCATTAGTGACCTCTAAGATGGACTAGAGGGTAAAGGCTTGTCTGTTTGCAGATGACACCAAGATCTGCGACAGAGTAGATGATCCAGATGGGGTGGGCAGAATGAGAAGAGATCTGGATAAACTAGCAAATGGTCAGAAGAGTGGCAACTGGATTTAATGCAAAGTGCAAAATCATGCACATAGGGAAGAGAAACCTGAAGCCACTTATAGGCTGGGAGGGAGTTGCTAGCAGTCACAAAGGAAGAAGAGACTTGGGCATCATCATCACTGATGACCTAAAATCATCCAAGCAGACCTCTAAAGTAGGTAGGCTAGGTGGGTGTTAGGGTGTATTAGTAGGGTATCACAAGTCGTAAGAGGGAGGTAATAATCCCTCTGTACAAGACATTAGTTAGGCCCCATCTGGAGTACTACGTGCAGTATTGGAGGCCACACCTTCACAAGGACATTAACCAAATTGAGGCAGTCCAGAGAAGGGCAACTAAAATGGTGCAGGACTGCATCAGAAGACATATGAGGACAGATTAACGGAGCTCAATATGTATACCCTTGAGCAAAGGAGGAGAGAGGTGATATGATCGAGACATTTAAACACTTTAAGGGCATAAACAAGGTGAAAGAGTCTAACATGTTTAAATATAAGAAAAATAGCAGGACAAGAGGACACAGCATGAGATTAGAGGGAGGCCGATTAAGGGGAATGTGAGGAAATTCTTTTTCACAGAAAGGGTGGTAGATGCTTGGAATAGCTTACCACAAGAAGTGGTGGCTATGAATACAGTGCAGGGCTTCAAACAGGCATGGGATAGGCATAAGGGAGCAATACAAATGACTATGAATAGATAGGTCACTGACAGAGCAAAGGCCGATGGCACATTTATAAGGTAGAAAAGAAATGGGCAGACTGGATGGGCCTTAGGTCCTTATCTCCCGTCCAACTTCTATGTTCTATGTTTCTATGTTTCAACCTCAATCCTTCTTTATCCTGGTGATTTGCTCCTTGCAGTTCCTCTTCTCCCTTATGTACTTGAAGAAGGTCTCGTCCCCTTCTTAATCCCTCTTCTAGCCTTAGCTCCTTTGAAGTCTTGGCAGCCCTCACAGCCTTGCTCTCCTCCCTGGTTTTCTTTGTGTACTCCTCCCTGTCCTCCTCTCTTTGGACCCTTCCATCTTCTGAAAGCCATCTTTTTTCCTTTTTCTCCCTCACCCTTATCTGCAACTCCTTTGACCACCAACATGACTTCTTGGTCCCTGCCTTTTTTCTGTGTTTCTTTATGCAGGTGTCTGTGGCAACTAACAGGCCTTCCTTCAGAATGGCCCATTTCTGGATGGTATCCATGTCAGGGGTGATGGTAGCCAAATGCCCCCTGAGGATGTCAGCCATCCTGCAGAAGTCAGTCCTTTTCAAGTCCACTATATTGGTTTTTGTAGACATCCCCTCCCTACCCATACACAGGAAGACCCACGCTGTTTGGTGGTCGCTACCTGCTAGGGGGGTCCTCAGTCCATACGCCCTGCACGTAGTCTCCATCGGTCAGCACAAGATCCGAGATGTTCTCCTCCCTTGTTGGTTCCTCCATCTTTTGTGACAGGAATACATCCTGGAATGCTTCCAGAATGACCTGCTCCCTAGCAGTTGTGCTAGACATGGTTTTCCTGTCCACCCCTAGTAGATTGAAATCCCCAACCACCACAGTGCCACCCCTTCCACAGTGTTTCCGTAACTGATCTGCCAGTTCTCTGTCGATGCCCTCTGACTGTGAGGGTGATCTGTACACAACCTCCAGTCTGACCCTTTTACCATTATTGTTCTGCAGTTGAACCCATAAAGCTTCCAGCCTCCCCTCGCCTCCCTCCTCCATACTACTCACTATCCCTTCCCTCACAAACAAAGCAACCCCTCCACCCATCCCTTTTGTTCTGTCTCTGCGATACAGTCTGTATCACAGTAATATGATGTCCCAGTCATGGTGCTGGTTGGCCTATGTGTTGGTGATGGCAGCTGTATCCACCTCCCCTTCTGCCATTAATGCTTGGAACTCAGGTATTTTGTTCCCCAAGCTCCTTGCATTTACTCGGCGCAGGTCCTCAGGAACATGGCAAGATTTTTTGGTGTGTCCATCTTCCCCACACCAGTAACAAAACACTTGAGTTTTGGGTTCAGGAGGATGAGCAGAATCTTCTCTGGGTTTATGGTTGTCAGGAGGTGGGTACTAGTACTCTTCCTTGGGCCTAGACTCAGACTCCACTCCACCATAGTTTTTCCATGGTACAGACTGTTGGGATGCATGAATGAAGCCTCACACCAGAGCTAACAGCTCCTCATCTCTTCTGCTACATCACTGCCAGATCTGGGTTCAATAGATGGGCATTAGCCTCCTTCACGCAGGTTGAGTCTCACAAACAGCCTCAGCATTGGAAGTGCAGGTGGCATGGGTTTTCGCATTTTCTGCAGTGTTCTGGTTGCTGGTTGCAGTTCTTTCAGTTCTTTTAACAACTCACTGATTTGTTGAGACTCAAGGTGTTCTCACTCTCACTGGATTTCTAGGGCAGTTTGGGCAACACTAGCATATGGGTCATAACAGTCATCTTCAGTCTCAGTTTTCCAAATTTCTTTCACCAACCAGCAGTATGCAGGGGGATCGTCCTTGCAATACTTAACACAGAAACATAGAAGTTGATGGCAGATAAGGACCGCAAGGCCCATCCAGTCTGCCCATTTCTTTTTCTACCTTATAAATGTGCCATCGGCCTTTGCTCTGTCAGTGGCCTATCTATTCATAGTCATTTGTATTGCTCCCTTATGCCTATCCCATGCCTGTTTGAAGCGCTGCACTGTATTCATAGCCACCACTTCTTGTGGTAAGCCATTCCATGCATCCACCACCCTTTCTGTGAAAAGAATTTCCTCACATTCCCCCTTAATCGGCCCCCCTCTAATCTCATGCTGTGTCCTCTTGTCCTGCTATTTTTCATATATTTAAACATGTTAGACTCTTTCACCTTGTTAATGCCCTTAAGGTGTTTGAATGCCTCGATCATATCACCTCTCTCCCTCCTTTGCTCAAGGGTATACATATTGAGCTCTGTTAATCTGTCTTCATATGTCTTCTGATGCAGTCCCTGCACCATTTTGGTTGCCCTTCTCTGGACTGCCTCAATTTGGTTAATGTCTTTGTGAAGGTGTGGTCTCCAATACTGCATGCAGTACTCCAGATGGGGCCTAACCAGTGTCTTGTAAGAGGATTACCTCCGCTTACGACTTGTGATACCTACCAATACACCCTAACACCCTCCTAGCCTTACCTACTGCTTTAGAGGTCTGCTTGGATGATTTCAGGTCATCAGTGATGATGATGCCCAAGTCTTTTCTTCCTTTGTGACTGCTAGCAACTCTCCTCCCAGCCTATAGGTGGCTTCAGGGTTTCTCTTCCCTATGTGCATGATCTTGCACTTCTTTGAATTAAATCCCAGTTGCCACTCTTCTGACCATTTTGCTAGTTTATCCAGATCTCTTCTCATTCTGCCCACCCCATCTGGATCATCTACTCTGTTGCACATCTTGGTGTCATCTGCAAACAGACAAGCCTTACCCTCTAGTCCATCTGCAAGGTCACTAATGAAGATGTTGAAGAGGACTGGCCCCAGAACTGATCCCTGAGGTACCCCACTTGTGACTTGCATCTCTTCTGACTGTATACCATTTACCACCACTTCTGTTTGCTGCCCATCAACCAGTTTGCCACCCAGTTGACCAACTTCTGACCCACCCTGAGTCTACCCAGCTTATTTATCAATCTTCTATGTGGAACAGTGTCAAAAGCTTTGCTGAAGTCAAGGTAGGCGACAGCAACTGCTCCCCCTTGGTCCACCACTCTGGTTACCCAGTCAAAGAAATCTCTGAGATTAGTTTGACAGGACCTTCCTTTTGTAAACCCATGCTGTCTTGGATCCTGTGCCCTTATGGATTCCAGGTGTTGCACTATCCTTTCCTTAAGGAGTGCCTCCATAATCTTGCCCACTACTGAGGTAAGACTGACTGGTCTGTAGTTCCCTGCCTCCTCCCTGCTACCACTCTTGTGGAGCGGGATCACATGAGCCCTTCTCCAGTCTTCTGGGACATATCCTGTGCTCAGAGACTCACTAAACAGTTCTGCTAATGGCTCTGCTAGTTCCACCTTTAGCTCCTTAAGTACCCTGGGATGTATGCTAGCAGGTCCCATTGCCTCATCCACCCCTGAGCTTAGCAAGCTCTTGTAGGGACCCTTTCTTTTGTAAGGGAGTAGTGCTCACCTCCCTCCCCCCTGTGTCCATGATGCTGAGCTGTGGGCCCTGCCCTACCTTCTCTTCAGTAAATACTGAGCAAAAGTATCTATTTAGGATAGATGCCTTTACAGGGTCCTCCTCCTCACATGCTCCCTCTTCTCCATTAAGCTTAGCAATACCCCTCTGGACTTTCTCCTTTCACTAATGTATCTATAGAAAGACTTGTCACCTTCTTTTACTGTTCGTGCTGGTGTTTCCTCAGTTTGGGACTTTGCCTGCCTTACTGTCTTCCCTGCTTCCCTTAGGGCAGTTTGGTATGCCTCCCTATCTTCATCCCGCTGTGTTCCCTTATATTTCATGAAGGCCAGCCTTTTGGCTCTGACCTTTTCTGCTACTGTATTTCAGAACCAAGTGGTTTCCTTCTTCTTTTGCACTTCCTTTTCTGTCTTACACAATGGGATGTTGCTTCAGTATTGCATCCTTAATGCTTGCCCACTTTGCCTGTACCCCATCACCTGTGTTTCTTTTTGCCAGGGCTAGCTTAACTCTGTTGGCCATCTTATCAAAGTCAGCTCCTCTGAAGTCCCATATTTTTGCCTTTGAATGGGATGATTTAGATGTAGTAGCCAAATTGAACCATACCATATGATGGTCACTGGCCCCCAGGTGACCTTCTACCTGGAGATCTGTGATCCCTTCCTTGTTAGTCAGTACTAGATCTAGGATAGCCCTGTATCTTTAACATAAGCACACTAGAGTAGCGAGCAGATTTGAGAATGTGTTCTAACCTCACTTGGTTCAATTCACTAGTGGGTGTACCACCCTTGCGGAGTGCTATCTGAAGGGTCTTCTCTGCTCGAGTCACATAGGTCAATAAACGTTCATCCTTCCATTGCTTGGTGGATTTGAACTTCCACATTAAGTCCTTCCTGACTCAGTACTGCCAAACACTCCTTCTAAGGCAGACAGGTATTTGTTAGCAGAGGCCTCCAGGTTTGTGAACCGTAGAAACCTGATAACTTCAAGTGCAGGGCCCCTTAAACTCTCCATGAGTCTCTTACGCTTCTCACCTTCCAAACATTGCCACTCTTGGACCAGAGGGGATGCACAGTCCATCCAAGTCTCTAAGTCATCCTTCCCACAGTGGTAGCGACAGAGCCCGAAAACAGTCTCAGTCTGTGGTAAAAGTCCAGATTCACAGAGGGTACCACTATGGGGGACACTGTAAGGGGAGATGGCATAGGCAGGGGTGTAGAGGCTGGGGAGGAATTCACCTGAGTAGCCCTACCAGGATTCTCTATGGCCCTCTTCAAATCCTCAAAGGTCTGCCCCTCAGCTGCTTACAGTTTTCCCAATCTCTCCTTTAACCCTTCCACTTTGGGTGACCCCCAAAGGGAAGACACTCCATTATGCATAGTGATAACCCTCCACCCCACCTGAGATCCCTCAGGCATAATAACAGGGGGTACAGTCTCTGGGTCAATAGGAACACTGCATTCAACAAAGAGCCACTAATGTTTGAGCAAGCAGGTCAGCATTTGCCCCTGCACTGCAATTTTCCAAACATTAACCTTACTCACTGCCTCCTCTATAGTAGATGTGGTCCTTAATGGGATAGAAACATAGAAACAGAATTTGACGGCAGATAAAGACCGCTTGACCCACCTAGTCTGCCCATTTCCCTACCTAACGGATAAGCTTCAGATGATCCTAGTTAACCAACAGCCTACTTCCTCCTACCCCTGCTAGAATTGCCTTATGTCTGTCCCATGCATCTCTTGAATTCCCCACTGTTTTTGACTCTATGACCTCCTCAGGAAGGCTGTTCCATGCATCTACAACCCCTCTGTGAAGAAATACTTGCTCACATTACCTCTGAGACTCCCCCATCTTCAAATTGTGCCCCTTGTTCTTGCACATCTCTTTTTGAAAGATGCTACCATCTTTGACTTTGTTGATTCCCTTGAGGTATTTGAAAGTTTCTATCATGTGCCCCTTCTCCCTCCTTTCCCCGAGGCTATAGATCTTAAGCTCCTTTAGTCTTTCTTCATATGTCTTCTGGTGCAGACCCTGCACCATTTTGGTTGCCCTCCTCTGGACAGCCTCCACCCTGTCTATGTCTTTGCAGAGATGGGGTCTCCAGAACTGTACACAGTACTCCAGATGTGGTCTTACCAACTGTCTGTACAGAGGGTCAACAACATCCTGTTTTCTACCGGTGATGCCTCTCCCTATGCATCCCAGTATCCCCCCAGCCCTTCTTACTGCCTTCTCACATTGATTGCCCACCTTTAGGTCATCTGATATGACTACCCCCAGGCCCTTTCCATTTTTGTTGTTATCAGTATCTCACCCCCCATTGTGTACTCTTTCCCTGGGATTTTGTTTCCCAGGTGCATTACTTTGCACTTTTTTGCATTGAATCTAAGCTGCCATACATTTGACCATTCCTCCAACCTTGCCAAGTCCTTTTTCATCCTTTCCACCCTACCTTGCGTATCAACCCTGTTGCAGATCTTTGTGTCATCTGCAAAGAGACGTACCTTCCATATGGGATACCCCATATGGGATATCCATAACAGTAAAGCATAGTGAGGATTAACATCTTCTGCCTCACTCCACCCTGACATACAGTGCATGGCCATTTTGTGGGGGGAAATTTCAAGTTTAGCTGTAGCAAGGTCCTCCATTTCGTATTTGGCGACAAATTAACAATTAACTGCAGTTTTGTATTTTGGTCACTAGAGGGCGTTATTCCCAGTGGTGCCTCCAAGATGAAACACCAAGGCCACACTATCTTTAAGGTTACAACCCCTGCCTGTACTTCTAACCACATGTTGAGGGGCCTGGATTCTAAATTATGGTGCCTCCACCCAAAGTAATAATAGTGGGGGTATCTACCTAACCTGGTATAGCCCTCTGGGAAGCTATAACCACCCACAAACCCACCTAGTGACCAAATACCTTGTAATAGGAGATAACCCTTTGCAGTAGTTGCCACACAGTTTACAATGAGCACTAATGATATGCACACATCTCTTGCACTTACCACCAGGGACTGGTCTTGACAACGCCCCTGGAACCCCCTGTAAAGACAATGTTAGTAAGGCAAGCATGCACTTTCAATACTGTACACCAACTAAGAATATGCTCATAAGCCAGTTTAAATGTGAAACAGCAAATTAGGTTTATTAAGGGGGCATAAACAAGGATGGGGGGTGTGAATCTAGAAGAATGATTAATTTACTGATTTGATTCAGGTTACTATGCATGTATGCACTCTAGTCCCTCAATAAACAGTCTGACAACACTGAGTACCCAGATTGTTATGCTGGCTGGCCAGAATCAGTGCCCGGGGGTGACTGGCATTGCAGCTGTTGTTGGGGCCCTTGATGGAGAGAAAGGCAGCTAAACATGCATAAACAAGACTTTGGTTATTTGTATCCAGGGCTGGTTGGCCCAGTCCTGTGTAACCCTGAAACACACTGGAGCAATCAGATGGTACTACAGAAAGATTCAAAGCAAAGTTGCAGGGAGCTACCCTGAGTTTACTCACGACACCAGTTGGTTGAGGAAGGTCTGTCGATATGAAGCCCTGCTGCTGGAAACTGAAGAGCATGGGGAAGCTGGGCCTGCATGACTCACCTCCACTTCACGGCCTTTCTCTCCTTGTTACAGGAGCTGGATCCCCAATCTGGCCTCTCACCGAGAAAACAGTCACTGGTGCAGAAATAGATGGCTTGGACCAAGTTTGGCATAGGTCCAAGGCTGGATAAACACTTCTGGCAAAGTTCAGTTTGTTTGCTGGTGAGAACCTTCACCTGGCAGACAGTTTGGTCGCTGGTAGAGAAGGCTCCTATCTGGAAAGCAGGAGTCCCTGAACAGTAAGCCGTAACCCATGATAACATTCAGCACATTTAATGAAAACAGCATTCACTTCTCTACCTTTCAGATCAGTTTCAGGCTGGTTCACTTTTTCAGTCGATCCACTGAGGAAACCTCTCAATTCGCAAAAGCAGTCTCTCACACAACTCTTGGGCCGAACGCTTCACAGAAGCTCCTCTCGGTCCAATATCTCAATCTGCACTTCTCAGAACCTCGGGCTAAACAGCCACAGTTCAAAGATTAGCTTCGGATTAGTCCGATTACTACTATCAAGCAGTCCAATACTGGAAAACAATGGCAAGAAGGCAAGTCAGCCCTTTTCCTGCCTAATCTCCACAGCTTCTTTTCGGGTGATAGGAAAAGGGAAAATACAGTGGGAATTTAAAATGGCTTAGACAAATGTTTTTTAAGATACTCTAAACAATGGCTGCTACTGGATTGGCAATTTGAATAATATTAGCTTCAGCAGTTTTATTTTCAGGACATCAGATCAGAAGTCACATCTGGTCTCACGGGCAAGAACAGAAAGTGAGGTAGGGACTCCCACTGTGTGCAAGGAGACTTCTCTAGCAAGTGTTTGAGCTCAGCTGGGACAAGCACACCTCACTAAGTCCCTAGATATGGGTTTATCCCAGCACAATAAAACAGTGTTGTCTTATTGCTTATATGGTAAATGGCATTTTAACAAATAGGTACAAATCACAAATTAGAAGCTCTTAAACATTTCCTTTTATAGCATCAGAATGTATAGTATAGCCTGTATTTCAAATTTTGCCAGACCGGGAGTTTGCATGATTTTCTTCATTACAGCCATCTACAAACAGAATTCCGCATGTAACATGCACTGTGCACTGCAACGCCGCATATTCCATGTGTAATGCAACATTCAATAGGATAGTGTCTTTGTCACCATAGTTAGTGTTGTGATAGTGCCTCTTTGAATGACTGCTGTGTACACCCTTCAGTAGATACCTTGGCTATCAGGTGCTGTAGTTAACCTTACCCTGGGTACATCTGCATCTGCTTTGGATCAAATTTGCAGGACAATGTTTTATTATCAAGGTTTTATTATCCAGATCCAGCCTGGGGTCCATTATCCATAAGCAGAGAGATGCTTGTATACCCAAGTAATGGACATTTTTGGTCCAGATTGTTTGTCTAAAGAGGGTAATAAGATATCCTGATAAATGATTCAGATTATCTGGGACAACATAGCCCAGGGCTTGGATCTGCTAGCCCCAATTTCCCACAGCACATGCCACAGAAGCCACAAGGAGCTCAGTAATTGTTGGACCTGCACTGGGGTCACAAGCCTAATGATTTGACTCTTTATGGACTTTTCTCTCTCCCCCTACCACAATCTGTGGAATTTTGAGCAGCAGGAGCAGCTCACAGAAGGGGCCACATTTTTAGCCAGTTAGAGCAGGAAGCACTTACTGGAAGGCAGGACTTTGACTACATTTCCTTGTGCTTTCCATGGTCCCACATGAGCAGTTCCGGCATGAGTAACACGGCTGGAGTGGGAGTCCTTGAGGGGGATCATCTTCAGAGGGGAGATGCCAGGATGCCAGGAGACTGCCCAACTCCCTCCCTTCCTCCCTGCATCATGTAAGTCTTTTACAAGCCTGCCTATTTCAGTTGTAGTGTGCATCACAGGTAAGATAGGAGGGGTCCAGTCTTGTGATAAGTTTAGCCTCTCAGGTTGTGCGGTGTAATTAGGGTTTCTCGCTGCTTAGCCTTTGCCTGTCTTCTGCATTACTACTTTGCTGACGCTGTGTATGTTTTGCATATCTCTGGAGAGAAACAGTTGTCTGTTGTGCTGCTACTGCTAATTCTAGTGTGCCATGGCTACATTCCTGTCTGAGTGAAACCCTCATTCACCCTCCCTAGTGCGGCTCATCCCCTAGCAGGGTGAGGGCTCCTGGGTCCTTCCTCACTATACTAGTGTGGCCCCCTCACAGCATGCTTGAGTTCCCATTGACTACTGTATAGTGCATGCTCATTCCATTTTGTTCTCACTGTTGCTTGTGCCATTCAGTCAGCTAGTTTGGGTATATTGTGCATATTCTTAGCCTTGCTGCCTCCTTGGTTTTTAGTATCTTAGCATAGCTGGGTTATTGTGCTTCAGTGCAGCAAACAGTGTTTTATTACATTTTTTTGGTACCTGTCATCCCTGCTACCTTACATTTTAGTTATGCTGTCCACTTGGTGTTGTCCCTCCTCCCCTTTCCCCATCACAGGTCAATTAACAATCAAAACCAATCATCCACCTGCTTCTCCTCATGGCAGGAGATGTTGAAATAAAGCCTGGCTCTCCCACTCCCCCTACAATCCCATTCCTCTCCAAGGGTCTCCAGGATATCCATCTCAACATCAGCAGCCTTCTCCCAAAATCGATCACTTGAGGTTGTGGGTACATTCTATTAATAAATCTGTGCTTTGAATCAGAGAAAACTGGCTCTAAACCAGGGTCAGTGACTCTGAAGTTGCTATCCCTAGCTACTCTGTTTTTTGGCAGGACATATCTAAATGGGATGGTGGGATTGCCGTCTTTGTTGCTGCCCCCCTCCAATTCCAAACTATGAAACAAAACTCCTCACCCTCCTCTCACGAACTTCTGATTGGGAAACTCTCCCTCCATTACTCTCTCCCTATATGTATTTCTGGTATTTATCTCTGTCCTGGGTCTAAATCTGACTCTCTCATTGACCTACTCATAGAAACATAGAAACATAGAATTTGACGGCAGATAAGGACCGCTTGGCCCACCCAGTCTGCCCATTTCCCTACCTACTGGATAAGCTGCAGATCCTAGTTAACCAGCAGCCTGCTTCTTCCTACCCCCCTCCCATAATTGCCTTATGACTGTCCCATGCATGCTTGAATTCCACCACTGTTTTTGGCTCCACAACCTCCTCCGGAAGGCCGTTCCACGCATCCACAACCCTCTCTGTGAAAAAATACTTCCTTAAATTACCTCTGAGCCACCCCCCCTCTATCTTCAAATTGTACCCCCTTGTTCTTGCACACCTCTTTTTTTGAAAGATGCTACCCTCTTGGACTTTGTTGATTCCTTGAGGTACTTGAAATTTTCTATCATGTCCCCTCTTCCTCCTTTCCTCGAGGCTATACATATTAAGCGCCTTAAGTCTGTCTTCATATGTCTTCCTGTGCAGACCCTGCACATTTTAGAGCTTCTCCTCTGACAGCTTCCATCCTGTCTATGTCTTTATGAGATTGGGTCTCCAGAACTGCACGCAGTACTCCAGATGGGGCTCTCCAGCTGTCTGTACAGAGGGATAACAACTTCTGTTTTCACTGGTGATGCCTCTCCCATGCATCCCAGTATCCCCTCAGCCCTCCTCGCTGCCCTCTCACATTGCTTGCCCACCTTTAGGTCATCTGATATGACTACCCTCAGGTCCCTTTCCATTTTGTTGTTGTTAGTATCTCACCACCCATTGTGTACTCTTCCCTGGGTTTTGTTTCCAGGTGCATTACCTTGCACTTCTTAGCATTGAATCTAAGCTGCCATACATTTGACCATTCCTCTAACCTTGCCAAGCCCCTTCTCATCCTTTCCACCCCACCTTGTGCTTACTCTGTTGCAGATCTTTGTGTCATCTGCAAAGAGACATACTTTTCCTTCCAGTCCTCTGCAATGTCGCTTATAAAGACATTGAAGAGGACCGTCCTATTACTGAACCCTGCGTACCCCACTAGTAACCTTCCTTTCTTCAGAGTGGACTCCATTTACTATTACTCTCTGTGTCTGTTCTCCAGCCAATCCTTACCCAGGCTGTCATCTTGGGACTCACTCCTAGGCTGGCTAACTTGTATATTAATCTTTTGTGTGGGACTATGTCAAATGCCTTGCTAAAGTCTAAGTAGGCCATGTCCACAGCCCCTCCCTGATCTACTACTTTGGCCACCCAGTCAAAGAAATCTATCAGATTTATCTGGCATGACCTTCCCGCTGTGAATCCCTGCTGCACTGGGTCCTGTGCCCCTCTGGCCTCTAGATACTCGACAGTTCTTTCCTTCAGAAGTGATTCCATCATTTCCCTATCACTGAGGTTAAACTAACAGGTCTGTAGTTTCCTGCCTCTGCCTTGCTCCCACTTTTGTGAAGGGGAATCACATCTGCCCTCCTCCAGTCCTCGGGTACCACCCCATCCTCCCATGATTTGTTAAAGAGGGTAGTCAGTGGTACTCACCTCTCTCCTTACCATTGCCTCTATGGAAGAACTCCTTATCCTGGGAAATTGTAATTACAATTGGATCCCCCATTGACTAAAAGACTCACCCAGCAAATCAAATAACTTCACCTCACACAGAATATTTCAGATCACACTCATTTCAACCAATCTACCAACCATTCCCTCCATAGTTAGGTTCTCTCCTCCCATTCTCACTGGATTATATATGCTGGCACCCTTTCTGATGCCCTCAGCAACCACTTTATGGTTTTCTGTGTGTGGAAGGTCCATTGTCCTAAAGCCCCTCTCCCAAAATCATCCAGCTGTGGTTGTTCAGTCACACAACTTATTCACCCTCCAAGCTGACCTCCTTGACATCGACTGGTCTTTCATCTCCTCATCCCACAATGTGAACACTGCCCTTACAAAATTTAACTCCTGCTTCTCCCCAATGTGGGACAAACACACCCAGCTTCACAAATCTTGGGTCAGAGAATCCCATCTCCTAGATTACTGCAAAACCTATCTCCTGCCTACAAGCTAGAGACTCTGCCTACCATATATTTAAGATCTCAGACATGCCGTTGACTGACAATGATATAAAGGTCTTGAAATGCATGTGCTAATGTCACCAGATAGGCCAAAGCCAAATACTTCACCTCAAATGTCCAAATAAATTTAATCTACCCTTCTTCATTTTGGAAAGTTGTCCACTCCTCTTCAACTCCCCCAGTCTCCTCCTCCCAGTCCCTTGATGGTTTCATAATTTCTCTCCTTTGGAGGTAGTCTCCACCTTCAACCACTTTTTCTACCTGATCCTGTTCCTCCTGCCCCTTAACCCTGTACCAGCTTTCTCTATTTCCACCCTACATCCATCATGCTACCCTCTCCTCCTTGCTGTCCTTAAACCCCCAAATGGTCATAGCCCTGATGGGCATGATCCCACCCTCTATCAGCTATTGCCTCCCTCAGCTGATCTGTTAAATCTCTCCTTCTGCCTGACCACAGTCTCTACAGGATGGAAGGTTGCAAAGGCATTTCCCTCCACAGGGGAGTGACCTGACCCTTCCAGGAAACTGCCACCTCATCTTCCTCCTCTCTTCCCTTGTTAAGCTTCAAGAACATCTTGTTTCTCAGCTCCATCCTTTTCTTGACTCCTCTTCCTTCCTTAGCCCTACTGTTCTGGCCTTTGTAAATCCTATTCCACCACCACTTCCCTCCATCGCCTCACTAAGTTGACTCAGTCTTTAAAGGGATTGGCTGAAGCCACATCACTGCTTCTATTTTTATTGACCTGATGAAGGTATTTGACAAATTCTCCCACCCTCTTCTGTTGTCCAAATGCCTCTGAGGATCTAACTGCCCCAGTGGTCAGCTGGTTCCATTACTGTCTGGTTGGAAAGTCACAGATGGTCTTTGTTGGTGGCGTCCTATCCCCTCCCCACCCCATTAAGTCTGGGGTACTGCAGGGCTCAGTCCTTGGCCTACTCCTTTTCTTGATATTTATAAACAACCTTCTCAAGATTTGTACGTCATCCAACATTCAATTGTATACTGATGATACAGTCCTATTTACACGCGACAGCTTCAGCTCCTGAGTTGTCTGCCTATCTTATTCAGTGTCAGTTATTCAGTGTCAGTGGCTTGGTAGGTAGCACACTCACCTCTGAGGCTGGGAGATCAGAGGGCTGTGGGTTCAGCTCCCACATCTGGCACTATGGTTAATATCCCAGTACTGACACTGTAGTGCAGCATGAAAGGGTGCTGCACTTCTGAGGTGCGCTTTTGATGAGATGTTAAACCGAGGTCCCATCTACCTGGATTGGTGGTAGTTCAGGTGGATGTTAAAGATCCCATGGCACTTATCGAAAAGAGTAGGGAAGACTTTATTAAGGAAATCATACAGTACAAAACAAAATCATAAACCATTTTGAAAAAATACAGGGAGCACAAAAGAAGCTAACCAAAACAAGAATAACAAAACAATAAAAATACAAGTGAAACTAAATTCTATGTCCGTTACGTAATCAGAAAGTCATTATCCGTAATCCATGGCAAGTTCTTCCAGAGGGCCATCAACTGGATCATGTTGAGTTTCCTGATTCCGTAAAATAAACATCCTGTATGGCTTTAAAATATCACCATACATGTCATGATATGATAGTTCATGCTGTTGTAAAGTAAACAGACATCTAGAATGCCAAATAAACCATCTGATAATAGTAAAATAACAGACAATGTACTATTATCCCAGTTAGACCAATTACTTGGGATAACTACCATATAATAGAGCTGGATAAGTAAGGTGTAGAAAAAGGCAAATCTGATTTAACATAAAGAAATTTCCAAAATCAAGAACATAAGAACACGTAAATATAAATGCAGCAAAGTCTCAGGTTGGGTAATGCATCCAGGTCTGGAACAAATACGTTCTTCCACCCTCTTGTGTTTTTGATTAGCCTTGACATTTAATTTCTCATGACAATTAAGCCAATGATGATCTTTATATTTTAGTGGGATACGGGACTCATTTATGGGAAAGTAATAAGGCTACTTTATGCAGTTCTGGACATTTGGGAAAACATCCAATGTACCAAAATGATTTTCCAGAACAATAACATATAATTGTTTTTTTGAGAGGAGATCACTTGTCTACTTGTGATCCCCAAGTTTTAATTTAACAAAGACGTCTTGTAGATACTGAGGAGATTTAACACCTTTATCAATTCATGCATAGTACCTAAGTCCCAGCTGCAAACCAAGGTGATATGGAGTGAACAAAGAAATCACACCAATATTTATCTGGGGAAAGAAATAATGGTTTTATATTAGCATATTAAAATTGACAGAAAAAACAGGACAGGATTAATCATTTGTTGCCCTCCCTGTTTATGGGATAAATACAATACATTTCTCTTGATGGGATTTAAGCGACTGCCCCAGAAAGACCGAAAAAATAAACTATAAAGTGTAACTTCCCTTATCTTAGGAACTGGAAAAACTGAACTAAGAAACAAAAATAGAGGCACCAAATAAGTATGTATCATGTAAACACGTTTACTATAACTCAGTTTCATCCTGTTCCAATTCAGAACCATACAGGAACCAAAAAGTAATTTTTTGTCCCAGTTATCAATATCCATTTGGGAGACCCAAATTCAATACCAAGTATTTTAAAGGGCCTAACGTGTAAGGGAGACCAGCTATATTACCCTGAGGGGCTATTTGACCCCCCAGAGGTTTCCCAATACATTTCAATAAATTCAAACTGGTACCTGAGACTGTACCATAAGTGGTACAAATAGATAACACTGATGTAGCTGATTGATCATTCCCTACTAACAGAATCACATCATCTGCATAAGCCAAAGCCTTATAAGGAACTATAAAAGTGGACAACTGGATTGGGTCTATAGCAGAAGAGGAATTGAGAAGCCGTAATAATGGATCTATACTAAAGATATACAAAAGAGGACTAATTGGACACTCTTGCTGGACACCGTTTTTGATAGGAACATGAGAGCCTAAAAAACCATTAATACAAGGACGGACAGTTGCAGTATGGTAAAGGGCTTGAAGCCAGGCCACAAAAGTAGTGGGGATACCGTAGTGTTGTAATACTTGCCTTAAAAAATCATGTGCCACTCTATCAAAAGCTTGCCTCTGACCTAGTGAAAAGACATATCCGTGATGGTGAGACTGAATCATGACAGAAAACGTCCGTCAATAAGAGCAGTTGATCAGTAATTGAGTTCCTCGCACAGTGCAAGACTGAGCCGAGAAATCAAGAATTTTGCCACAGTTAACAATCTTGCATTTAATAGTTTGGAAAGAATTTTAAAATCAGTATTCAAAGGCTAATAAGCCGCCAATTTGTTAAATCTAATTTGTCACCTTTGTCTTTAAAAAGAAAAATAAGAATACCTGTAGACATTTCAAAAGGTACAGAACAAGTCTGTAAAATAGTATTATAAACTGTAGTTAGTTCTTCCAGGAGTTCGTCTTTTAAGAAATGATAAAGTTTGGTGGTAAGTCCATCAAGACCAGGGGCTTTACCTTTTGATAAAGAGTGAATGGCAGAAGCAACTTGCTGTGGGGTAAAGGGAGCTATGAAACCCAAAAGTTGGTCTTGTGGTGCTGGAGGCACCCTAATATTACTAAAAAAAGAAAATAAATCTTTATGATTCACATGGGGCATAGAAAATAAAGTAGCAGCATAATCAGATGCTATACATAAAATACTACCTTGATCCTTTTGAACCACACCCTGTCGGTCATAAAGAGCAGGGATAGATTTAGCCCGTGCCTGTTCTTGACTGCTTAGTAGAGGGCAAGTATGAAAAATGGACCTTGTGTTTCATGTTGCTGTCGGGACTCAAGGTTCTGAGACAGTGTTAAATGATAGAGCTTCATCTTTCTTGAAAATGAGCAATCTGGGCGAAAAATCATGTCCAGTGAGCTGTGTAAGGAATACAAATGTTGGAGCTGTTTCCTGTCTTGTAAGTATGAAAAGTATGAACCTCCCGAAGATATCTACTACAGGAAATGAGAAGGAGCGGAGATCCGATTTAGTTTCTAACCACCAAACCACAGGATCCTCATATAAGAAAAATAATGATTTCCTACAGTCCAAAAAACTAGAGATAAGTTGAAGGACATCCGTCCTTCGTAAAAGTATGGAATTTAATTTCCAATATCTGGGACTCTTGGGTGATACCACGGCACCCAAAGAAATCAACACCAAACAGTGATCTGAGTAAGAAGTTGGTTCAACGGAGACCGACTGAATCAACAAAGAGAGAGAGACAGAAAGAAAAAATCAATACAAGTTGATAATGGACCCTTAAAAAATGTATGTTCCCGTACACCTGTATGGAACAAAACAGCTTCCTTCAGGTGTGCGTCACAAACTGCTTTTTTCAGAACAGCCATATCACCAAATATTTTGTTTGTAGCAGTGGCTGAACCTCTATTTTCCTTACTCAAACCACAATTAAAATCCCCTCCCCAAATCCCATAATGTGCTATATGCAAAAAGAACTAATTTGCTGAAACAGAAGTAGTTCTGCTTTCGCTTGGTGCATATGTGTTTATGATTCTAAAAAACAGTGTTCAAAATGAAATCTAAAAGTAAAACTCTACCCGGCATGAGATCCAATACCTGAACTATGGTAGGTTTAATATGATGAAAAAGGGTCCTAACAGCCGTACAATGTTCTGGGCCTATGGACCAATAAGAAATCCCAGAAACCCACTCTTTAGTGGAAAGAGAAAGGTCAAAAGTGGAGTGAAGACTAGTATCTTGTAGAAGAAAGATACCAGGAGCAAAGGACCTTAAAAAAGAAAACACACCAGTTCGTTTAATGTTATTTTTAATACTATTGACATTGGATGACAAGATAAGGAATGAAGGGGAGAAAGCCATGGAGGGAAAAAGCGCAGCAAGGAAATGTAATTACCGTTTCTTTTTCCAAGATTTCCTTCCGATGAGGTTGGGAAAAAGTACCACCTTCATCAGTCAGGACGGAGTCAGTATTGTCCTTAGAAAGAATAGAATCCGCAGAAGAGCAGACTGAATCCGTATCTCAGTGATCTGCATTCAAAAGGACCGAAAATCTGTTAGAAACAACATGAAGCGAGGTTTTAGACATTTTAGGGTAGGCAAAGGTCCAGTGGACTGCTTCCGAGTCAAGAGTCTCTGCGCAGGAAGGCTCTCGAGGTCGGGGGGGGCCAAGCCTTTGGATTGGCAGGCTTTTAGAACAGCCAGGAATACTTGTGTGAAAAGTATACGCTCTGCTAAAGCTAACTATTACATCTCTACCCTAAAACAAGCTAAAGGTAACCCTCATAAAATATGGAAGACAATCAAATCTATAGAAGGGTGGCCCACAGCCCTTCCATCTCATCAAAGATAGTAGAGTGGCAAGATTGTGGAAAACAAGTTCCTAATCTGAGGAACTTAACCCCACTTGCCACAGCTGGATTAGCTTTTGACTCGTCAATTCTATGCTGGTTCCTGGCGGTTAACTAGCATACCCTCTCCCTATATCTAGCCCTGCACCTAGCCCTTTTCAACTGCGCCGAGATAACTTATAAAGAAGTAGAAGATTCTTCTCCTTAATTTAGACACCAAAAAACTCAGGGGACGATGGCTTGGAACCCTTTTTCCTAAGGTTAGGATATGCCCATCTTATGCCCCTATTCTCCATATCTTCAATCTTTCCATTACATCTGCTACTGTGCCATCTTGCTGGAAATCAGCACATATCCTCCCTCTGTTTAAATCTGGCACCCATGCGATGTAAATAATTATAGGCCTATCTCCATATTGCCTATTCTTTCTAAAGTTCTTGAAAACTGATCCACATTCCATTAAAATCTTACTTGAAACCTTCTCTCTCATCAATCCAGCCCAATCTGGCTTCCGGGCAAATCATAGCACAATCTCTGCGCTAGCAAAAGTAACCAATGACTGGATCTCTGCTATAGATGCAAAGAAGGTAACTGGAGCAGTCTTTTGGATCTAAGGAAAACTTTGATACTGTTGACCACAGACTATTAGTCAATTGCCTTGCAAAGCTGGGTGCCTCATACCATACTACCCAGTGGTTCACGATTACTTAACTGGGAGATTCCAAAAGTAAAAGCAGAAGGCTGTTTCTCTGCTGCCATGCCAGTTGTTAGAGGCGTCCCCCAAAGATCCATCTTAGGCCCTATCTTGTTTTCATTATACATTAATGATCTTGATTCCAACATATCTACGTCCAATCTGCACTTTTTTGCAGATGATACTGTGCTGTATACTTCTGGCTCATCGCTATCTGAAGTTAAGGGCGTGCTTCAAGCAGACTTTGCATAACTAGAGCATAATTTAATAAAGGCAAAGCTCCTGCTAAATGGCAAGAAGACCAAAGCAATGATATTCTCCGTAGTGCTGCCACATGTACCCCCAATACCCTGCCCCAAGATTTTATTGTTACTACACTAAATGAGCCTCTGGAAGTTGTCTCCAAATTTAAATACCTGGGTATCTGGATTGACAACAAACTCTCTTTCAATGTCCATGTTGATGGCCTCTCTAGAAGGCTAAAAGCCAGGCTAGGTTTCTTCTTTAGAAATAGGCCCCTCTTCCCCCTTGAAACTTGAAATAAGCTCGTCCAGGCCACTTTTCTCCCTCTTCTCGACTATGGCGATGTACTCTACTCCTCTACCACTCTTGCAAATCTAAGTAAACTGGACATCCTTTATCACCGTGCGTTACGGTTCATTACCAACTCCCCTTACCGTTCACATCATTGTGACTTATATGCAGCTGTTGGTTGGACATCCCCTCTCTACTAGACGCCTGCTCCATACTGGGTTATGGACTCTCAAACTGCTCCTGCAGAAACTTCCGAGCTATCTCTCATCTCTCATTAGTATTTCACATAGTGTATACTCACTAAGAAAATCTGACTTTATTATGCTCACTATAACGAGGATGCGAACCTCCTTTGGTGAACATGCTATTGCACATGCCCTTCCCTCTATTTGGAACCAATTACAAACCATACTGAAACTGTCTAGCATAGTTTCAATTAACTCCTACAAATTGCTAAGCTCAGCTAAAATAAAAAGATACCTGTAACTGTCATTAAGCCTCTTCTTTCCCTATGTGTGCCATGTGCATCCATTGGTAAGACATAATTGCTTTGTTCATATTAACTACTTATTGCCTGCACTTTCATTTATAACAAGATACTATTCCACGTTCTGGCACCTGACTTACATCTGCTACCTTGCTGTAGCAACCTAATTACTGCTACCCCTTTCCCTCCTACTCCTTGCCTTGTCTATGTATACACTTCACTGATCACACTATCAAACCATTCCTACCTTCTTTATCTGTCTTATTCAGTTGTCTGTCCCATCTGCCAAAGTGTATATATTGCAAACACCAGTTACCATGTTTCAGTTATCAGTATGCTATCTACAAGTTGCTTCACTGTGTTATATTAGCTGATTACCACCTGCGGTCATCCTATGTGGCTACCATGTATGTATATCATGTCTGAATTATGTGACGCTTGTATTTATGTATATTGTCTATTAACTATTTATGTATGTATGTTGTGTAAGTCTACATGTCACAGGACCTCTTTGTGAATGAGCTTGCTCAATGGAGTTTTCCTGAAATAAACTTGAACTTGAACTTGAACTAGCACCAGGTAGAAGTGCAGAGGTCTCAACAGACTCAATATCAGGGGAATGTATAAGAAGGACTGCCAAAGAAGAAGAAGAAGGTATCTGAACCTCAGCAACTGGACCCACCATACTGACCTCCGAGGGGGGGAGAAGAGGATCAGCAACCAAGGAAATAGACGAAGCAGTAGGAGATACAGCCATAACTAATGGAGGACCTGTAGGAATAGTTACCTTCTGTTGTGCTAGTGAAATCAAGAGATGTTGATCAGCTCTATCTGCAGAAAAGGACGCCTTATGGGCACTTTAGGACAAGTCATATACACATGGCCTTCTACTCCACATAGGTTACAACAAACTGAGTTAGAACATTGACCACTGAGATGACCCATTCTATGGCATAGGGAACATTTGAGCTGGTCACATGCACTACTAATGTGTCCCAAAAGGCCACATTTATAACAAGTTATAGTCTGTCCTGGGTAGAATAAAACCCCACGATCCCTACCCAGAAAAAAACTATTGGGTAGATGACGGGGATTCCCACCATCAGTATGTAACCGTACTCGAATCTTCTAACCACCCGTCCAAATTCCCTCAGAATCAATTATAGCCTCTGGATGGCCTGACACAGTACAACATTGTTTCAACCAGAATAGTAGATCGGTAACACTGACCCTTCATTACAGAAGAGAACCGTAATGGTTTTATGCGTTATTCTGGAGAGGATGAACCTCAAAGGCCCTACAAGGGTAGTGTTTTCTCGTTGATAACGAGCCCAAAATTTGTCAAGGCTACTACGCAGTTTAAAACTAACATCAAAAATAGACTCTCCAAACATGAATAAGTGCATACAATTCTGAAACTTGAAAATGCAAACTGGTCTGTAATAATTGATGACCCATATAAACTCAATCTGGAAACACATCCAAACCCCTTTATAAAGTATACAAACAGCATTATGTTGTCTGGCTGAAGAAACAGAATTAGTAAAAAGGGATGCATATGGTTTAGGCGGGGTATTCAAAGGGGGCCGGTGGGTCACCTGAGGAGAACCCACAGCAGCATGTCGTTGTTCTGCAGGAATGGATCTAGGGATGTCCGAATAAACAGAAGCATCACTCAGAGCTGCAGCCTCCACCTCACATGGTGGAGAACTAGCCCCAATCGTTCCTCAGGATTGTAATTCAGGGGTTGTGGAAAGAGCAAAGTCCGAGGACAAATGAAGAGGAGAAAGCTGGAGTGCAGAACAGGGTAAGGAGGATTCTGGTATAGGAGTTGGGGTAGAAGAACTAGGGTTAGAAGCAGGGGTACCGGGAGTAGGCATAGGGAAACCAGGAGTAGGGGACACTTTAGGCAATACAGTGACAGGAGAGTTTGAAACGGTGTCCCGAGGCTCCAAAACAGTACTCACAAGCCCTTTGGTAGGGTCAGATACCAAAGAAAGATGAACACTCAGAATCTGTATGGGTGTAAAGCTGGAAATCCAGGATCCTGTGTCTGGAGAACGCACCCAGCCAGCCGCTTTTAAAGAGTTCACCACCGACCAAGAATCATCCTCATTCACTGGAGTATCCGCCCAATGCAGTTTCTGGGGACTCCCATGTTTAATAACACGATCCTGACGAGAAACGTTTTGTCCAGCAGTAAAAGAGAACACTGTGGCGGCCGCTTGATTCTGGCCTGTGTGGTGGAAAACAATGTCTGGAGCAGTCGGGCCTCACTGTGAGTCGCTTATAGCAACCGTCATGTAGTGTCAACAGAGAACTCCGCCGGGTTACAGAAAACTGACCTGTGGAAGAAAAACGGTTGAAAAGATCTTTCGTCTTGTCCAAATAAAGCTGTTCTTCAAGCTGCAAGAGGTGTTTCAACTCCTCATTTAAGGGAACGCCAGTCAGGAAGGAGATTCATCAGCAGGCAAAACAGCAGCTTCCAAGCGAGGCAATCCAGGCAAGTTAGATAAAGATGCGATTCTCTTCAAGCTGCGTAAGGTCCGACTTCTCAGGTGAAATTGCCAAAGGAAAGTGTAAAGAAACAGCAGAGAGCGTTCTCCTCAGGTGACATCACATCCTTCCCTGCCAGCGACAGCTCCCCAACTGAGGCAGCCATCCTTCGACGGCCAAAAGGGTCCCCCTACTGGCCAACAGTAGGGAATTTCCTGGTGTCCTGGCCAAATTTCCCTCTTCACTAAAAATACCACCAACAGCTTAATCTGGTTCAAGATCAGTTGGCATTCATCTGTATCCCCCTCCCCCGGGTTGTGCCTGAAAATAGGCAGGATTTGTCTAGTGCACTTGCCCGGTCAACAAAATCTAACTAAATAAATAAATCTCCAGCTTGACTTCTCAAGAGTCCAAGCCTGGTTCCATGAAGACCACCTGTCCCTTAACTCAAAAAATACAGTCTGTATGACTTTCAGCTCCCAGCAGTGTCTCACCACCAACATCCCCCCTGTCTTTTTGATCCTTGAAGGTGTCAAGATTGAGGCTGTGCCCTATGTTAAGTACTGTGGAGTTTGCCTTGACAGCCACCTTGATTTCATGACCCAGGCTAATGCAATACACTCCATCTCCTTCCTAAGTTGGGAGCACTGTATAGAATAAAGCCTATACCTCTTGCCAGGTGCAAGATTGTCTCCAAAATGATCCTCCTGCTTTTGATTATGGTTACGTAGTTTATGGTGCTGCCCCAAATCCACCCTGGCCAGACTGAACCTCTATTCCACTCCTTCTGTCATTCTGCAGTTGGCTGTCCAACCGAAAGTCATCACTGCTTCTGTAAAGCTCCCTCTCCTTCCTTACCTTTAAGGTCGCCACCTTGCTAAGTTCTTGTTTGGCTCGCTCTCCTGTTACCTCTCCACCCTTTTTTCTGTACCCACCATCTCCTATTCCCTTTGCTCCTCTGATGTCCACTTCTTCTCCATTGCCCATGCCAAGACCTATGCTGGGTAGTCTGCTTTCTCTTGCAGACTCCCTCTTCTCTGATCCATTCTCCCATCCATCATTCCTGCTGACTCTACTCCTGCTGCTCTAAAGGCTCCACTGCACGTGCACACTGTACATACACCTGCTCCTTCCCATAATCTATTATTTTGCCCTCTGTCCTAAATTAAATATAAATAATGTACATTTAATTGTTATTTTGGCTCAAGTGTACCCGGCTTACACCTGCCTAAGTTTGCAAAATCAGCTTAATTACAGCTGCACTGAATACTGTACATTTATGTATACTGTAACTTGTAAGTCTGAACAAGTACTGTATATTTTATTGCTTTACCACACCTCCTTTTACTATTCCTGGAGTGAAGTTGTCATTGAATAAGTGCTACTGTTCTGTTTTCTTCCTTGAACATCTCCCGGACGCCTCTAGGAAACAAACTGTTTTGACTCAGTAGGCTTTCCTGGGAAAACTCTTTCACTAAATAAATAAATTATTGAATAGTAATTATCTGCTATCAGGAACAGAGGTGCTGGATGGTGTAGAGTGATGTGAGTGAGTTTTATTGAGCGGCTCAATATGAGCGACTCTATAAAACTGCTCGTAGTTAGACTGAGTGGTGGAAGAAATCGCTATATCCTGTAGAGTGAGTGTAGCAGTGAGTTACACTCACTAAAGCAGGATATAAGGAGTTGTTTGGCCAAGCCCTGCCAAGCTGGCCATTTAGTGTAGTGGTGTAGGCCACCGCCCTTGGAGTCAACGGACCTGGTTCTAGGGGAAAACTTTTTTTTTGGTATTTGACTGTTTTTTCCCCCCTGCATCCACACCCCCTGTGGAGTTGATTATATTAAGTTTGGGGGTGCAGGAGCATAGCCTCCCACATAAAAACAAATTTTATTGTTGTGTAGCTTGGGAATGTAAGCGACCATCGCTGTTTGCGTCAGTCGCTTTGATATCGGTCACCGTTTTGACATGGGGCAGTCTTTTGGTAGCTCTTTTGTTCAGTGAGATTTAGTAATTGCCATTATCACATAAAACTGTGCTGGACAGGATGGCTAAATGTTCCAGATATTGAGAATATGATCCAAACAATGCACTGTGGAGCCCACCAGCATTCAATACAGTGTCATGAATTCCCTCATAGCAAAAGAGGTCATGTAAATGTAACTGTTTCCTGCCATACCTCTGCAGAATTCAGCAGTATTCTGCATTGTGCCATGGCTCATTGCGTCCTGGTGGGCTCCACTGTATCTGTCAAATCTGATATGGTGTTCTCATTATTCGTAATACCTACTCCAGCAGAAAATCAGACAATCCATGGATAGATATCCTGAAGGGCCCCCAGACTATCCAGTCATCTTGTCATAATCATCCTGTTTAGGCACTGTTCAGTTTAGAAACACACTACAGAATGCCAGTGAGCAAATCCATTGTGGTTTGATAGGGCAGAACAATCCTTGGCACTACATGTACTGTACCAAGTAGCCCACCTGTGAATCAATGCTATATGCAATATACCTGGAGAGGATGCACATGTGTAAATCAAAGAGGGTCTGTTGGAAATTACTAGGGTCCAGAGGGGTTTGGAAACTGGGATGGGTGAACCAGTTGAGAGTTATTTATTTATTTATAATATATGGGTAGCCCTTATTACCCACTGAAATCAAACAGATTACAACCTTGTAATCCCACTGTTGTGATGTCAGAACATTATAAACCTATCTCATCTATGTCATAGCAGTGGGTTTACAAACTGGAATGCCAGTCTGACCATTTCATTGGCTGTTCACTTATGTCCATGGTATAGCAGTATTCTACACACACAGAATGTGATTGTTAGCCTCAGTACAGTATTCAAATAACATTCCAGTTGTCGCAGTTTACTGTTACTGAGTCTAGCAATCTCTATGTCTGACAGAGATTTTAACTCTGGTGCTATTTTGGCCTGCTGTCATTCAGTCCGTGTATCCTAATAAATTGTTTTCCTACACAATCATGTGGCTGTAGTGCAGATTCATTAATAAGGTAAGGCTAAATTACTTGTGTTCGGGGGGGGGGGGGTAACTTCTCATGTTGCGTCCCATACACTATAAATGACAATGCCTGATGTACAGGTGATAACCATGGTGTAATCATCTCTCATGGTTGCTAGGGCAATTGTAAACCTGATGCCCTAGCAACCACTCGAGGTTATTATACCATGGTTATCACCTGTACATCAGGCATTATCCTCCATGTAACATATTTTACCAAGTTAGCAAACAGAGTCCATATAAACTAATTTCCAGTTTAGACCAGAGGGAGGAAGGAGAATCATGGAAAGATTAGGAAATACAGTAAACGATTTGAATAGTAGAGATCTATAAAGTAAGTATGTAGACAAGTCACTAAGATATAATATCAGAACCTCAGAACTAGTGCAACATTTTGAGAAAAATAACCCTTAAGAACCTTTGCATAATTTTGAGCTATAATAATTTTTTTTATTATTGTGTTTTTCCTCCCTTCGGAGCTGGCAGGGGACTCTGGCCCCCTCTCAGTGGGCTCGTCCTCTGAGCCCGGTCCCCCTGGGTCCAGCTCTTAACCCAGTGATTCCCCCATGGATTAGACCTCGGAGTCAGTTGAAAACAAGTATAACTGACTTACCACACATTATGGCTGATTTTTTCAACTAGTTTGAAATTTGTGACTTCAACTAACTAAAGGAAATGCAACCAATTTTTTCAACTTTCACCATAGCTGAATTTTATTATGTGGTAGTTTTGTCATACATTTTTAACTTCATATCCTTTTATTAAAACAAGAAATGATTGCATCTATTTAGCATATATGACATAATACTGAGATATCATTGACATAAGAGGCAGTGACTTCGTTCCTTCTTTGGAGCATTGCAGAGCTGCCCCAACTCAAAAAACGCTTGTCTAACACATCTACACAGCCCCCAGTGCTAATGTAAGATGCGCAAGAGGGCTGGGAGTCAGGGCAGTCAGTTGATGGAAGCACCCACAAGTGGGAGCCAGAAGTGCAGCCTGTCTACATGGCCGCTTAAACTGCTTCACTCCTGAATGCATCCCCAAACTTTCTGGGATTGCTGAGTCACAGGGAGCAGCTACCTTGATTCAGTAGTGTCCACACAGCGAATTTGCACCACAGCAACCCGAGCGCAAGGGTTGCTGCGGTGCAAATGCCACTGTGTAAACACGGCTTTAGAGGACCTGCAAATTCATACAGCAACCAACTCACCAGAAAATGTATAAAACGTATAGTGAGAGGTTCCAAACCCAGTGTCCTGTTAAGGATGCAGTGTGAAGTCCTACTACAAGAGCAGCAGCATGAACATATATAAACCTACAAGAAATAGGTTCACATTCTTTAAAGATTATTTATTAAAGGTGAACTGTCAGCATTAAACAGACAGCCTGACACCCACGTTTGAGGTTTATCCTAATTAGCCCTTTATGTGCAGCAACACTTATTTAATTACTGATTACTGCAGTGTAAATCAGACTAATTTCACTGACTTGTAAGATGCCATTTCATGTAACCAGACATCCCAGAATCCCCCGATGCTGACTTCAGAGGAGAATTGCAGTGCTGGGATAATTAATTAACTTCAGTATCCAGCCTGCAGTGGATGTCAGATTTTTTTGTAGGCTGTAACCTTCAATTTTATGGACTGCTGTTCTTTCTTGTGGGGATAGATATAGATTAGTGAAGTCAGACAACTGTACTAAGTGCCATGAGCACTGCAGTACCAGCAAAATCTTGATTTTATCTTACAAAATCTTTAACATATATACTGCAGTGCAGGTTACTGAAGAATCTCCATCTCAGCAGGTGTTCTCTGATGTGAGCATTAGAGATTCTGGAATGTCTGGTTACACAAAATAGCATCTTACAAGTCAATGAAATTAAATTGGCCTGGTGCATTTTTCTGCAGTAAACAGTAAGTAAAAAAGGAAGCGGCATGGTGTGGTGACATGGCATGTGAATGCCATAATAACCAGCCGGTTATTACAACAAATATCAACTGGGTCAGCCCTCAGAGAAAAATTGCTGGCCAGTTATTATTATGTGTTTTTTGTTTTTTTTTGTATATTCTATTTTATCTCCTCCTATGTGCCCACAGTCGTCCTCTCCTTTGGGCGGCTAATCCTGCCGTTACCTCCCACCGGTCCGCCATCCTGCTGCTCCAGTGTCCCCATTGTCCCAAACATATCCCTTCACCGGGGGGCCCTTTACCCACCAGGGGGCATCAGGAGGCATATAGGCACTCCTTTATTTCTTCATGGGGTGTGAAAATGCAGTCTGGAGGCATCATGGCTGATAGGCGCGAGAAGGTGGAGCCACCATCATCCGGATGCTATGCGTGCCATTTTCAAGTTTTTCTGGTTCCCCTGCTGTGCTACCCTTGTCGTGCTCCCAGTCTTCAGCAGGGCCACTACAGAGCGATGCTACCCACTCATCCCACCCCAGGAGAGGAGAGCAGTCCTCCAGATGCTCAACCTCTCCTTCCCCAGCCAACCCCAGCGCCCGAGTCCTTTCCCAAACCTGGGTCGCCAAGGCAGGCCAAGGTGTGGCATCCAGCACCTCAACCCCTTAGCGCCACTGGGCCAGCCCGATTATTATGTTTTTGATCCTTTGTATTTACAGTGCCAAACTTCCAATTATATAGAGATGCCTGGGGCCATCTCATGCACACTAGCTGGCTTCTAAGTGCACATAATATGCTGAGTGCTGCTGACTAATGGTAGAAGTTGGCAGCACTCATTACCATATAGAGTGCACAGAAAATCAGCTGCACATGTGAGATGGCCACAGGCATCTCTGTATATTGGAAATTATGGTACTGTAAATATAGAGGATTAATAACAGAAAAAAATAAATTTATGCACAGAAGCCGTAACTGAGCATTTTTACAGCACAGGGTAAATCAATGGCATTTTTGTGCATTTTTTTAAGCTATATCCAATCCAGATGTACTGACTGTGTGAAGTGTGCCCCAGTGCTGGAGACCCAGGTTGAATCCAAGCTTGACTCCCTTGCCTTGGACCGGTAGAGCCTAGGGAGTATTATAAAGCAATACTCTTAGGCTCCTGAGTGAGGATGCTGTCTCTGTGCAGAACAAGTATTCTCTGTGGACTTGAAACAGCATGGATATCATGGGTGACCACACCACGCCACTGGCCGGTATTGCAAAGGACTGGCTACAGGACATGTTGTGGGTTGGGGCTCTATAGAGAGAAAACAACTCCTGATTGGCAACTGACACTCAGCATCCCAGTCTACATCACTGCCCAGAAAATGCCCCCCCCCAACTCTTCTTTGGAAGACTACAGAACTTTGGTTTGTCCAAGGTATCTTATCCCCTGCTGCCTCTGGACTTGCTGTGGGCAGAGCTCGGTGGAGCCTGAGAGGAACTGACGTGCTTGGCAGATGGGTAAGTTTTGAGGCCAGCTAATGCATCAGCCAAAAATGTGCTGGCCTAGGAGAATTAATGTCAGGTAGCTCAAGAATAAATTAAAAATAAAAATGAAAAGGGCCTTAACTTTATTTAAATGGGCAGTCTTTATGTTTGGTTCCTTGTAAATTTAAGTAGTACAGATCTTAGTACAGTCCATTTCATTACTTTATTTAAATTGGTGAGAAGAAGTTCTCATGTACATTTCTTCAGGCTTGCTTACGTATTTTCCCTCCTAGCACAGGCACAGGAAACATAGCCTACTGCCTGGGTTAAACAACCACATTCATATGTGTATTTGGATTTGCAGTCCCCACCTAAGGTTTGTTTTTGCTGGTTCCATATTCGATGAAGGAGCAGGCACGCATGCAGCAGACAATTAGACACACTCACACAAAGTCACAGACTAGTTCTCTGAGATACCGCCTATGATGACTCCTACTCCCTACTGCCCACTGCTTAGCACAGGCTGCCCCAACATATTACATACGTTGCCTGCTTTCCTTACCTTGCTGTAGCCAGCCCTGTTACCAATTCAGTTCTCAGTCGGGTTGGGTGATTAAGGTTGGTGTTGTGTCTCTGGTGGCGTGACTGGCTCCTCACTTCAGGCTACCACTCTATTTCTTGGTACACAATGCAGTGTGTGCTCCCTCCTCCCCAACCAGCTCACACAGTTGGTTCCCAGACTTCACTCCAGCACTCAGTGTGGTGGAAAAACTGCACACCCACCACTTCCTCCTTGCCGACTCAAATGACTAGAGACCCTTACTGCCAGATCAACTGAACGAGCGAAAGAGTCACCCACCTGGGTCAAGGACCCAAACAAGCCTGACCACATGACCACTACTGACTCGCTGCCCTCACACAATTGCTGCGCTGCAACTGTCAGGCTTTGCTGGAGGACTGGGACCTACACAGCACTAGTCTCCGACCTGAGCCCAGACAAATTATTTAAACATAAAGGCTGAGCCACCAGCTGCCTAACTTCATCCCTGCCAAAATAAAGAACACGCTGCTCACTTCTTCTTCAATGACTCCCCAACAGACACAGATGCCTCCTCTCCTACCTACACATGCTGTCCCTGCCACATCATGCAGCCAATCACAGATGCTGTAAATCTCATGGATCCTCCTTCTACCAATCCCAATTAGTAGGTGCTTTGCGCTAAGGAGCCAAGGATGCATTTTATTGGTTGTAAGGCTCAGTGCCTGCAATTGTGGACCATTAGACATTCGCGCCACCCCCAGCCCCCTTCTTTCCCCCCACCAGAAAGGAAAGAGAAAACAAACTGCAGCTCAAAAAAGAAAACCTGGACGGGTCACAGAATCATCGACTGCAGTGGATTGCAACCCACTATATTATGATTGCACCAATGCAACTGCAACTAATTGCAAATGCAGTGAACTGCAACCGACGATTCCACCTGCTGATAATGGCTTCGGGATCTATCACGGATTCTCTGGCGGGCCGGAGGAGGAGTGCTGGCCCTCCACCGAGCACAATTCAGAAGCCGGTGAGCCAGACTGAGATTTAGTCAGACCATCATAGAGCCTGCCAGCTCCATTTTCCAGTTTTCTCCCACCCCATGCTATGGCCACATGTAAGGCATATGGAGGCACGCACATGCCACAGTTCCTCAGTGCTCTCCTAATCATGGCACCACCCACTTGCACCACCCCGGCCTCCACCTGGGGCAGCTGTACTGCAGTAGCAACAAGATCCCACCCCAGAAAAGGAGAACTGCTGAATGGCTGCTCAATCCTGCTCCCTCCCTTCCTCCTGCCCACCCCCAATGACCCAGGCTCACTTCAAACTGGGTCACCGAGTAGAGCGAGGTGTGGCATCTAGTGCCTCAGCCCTCAGTGCTACAGGGCCAGCCAAGCTATAATCATGTTTAATTAATTATTTAGTTAAAATTTGGTGACCAGGATAGGCACACTGAGCTGGCTCATATACAAGTGTGAACTGGCAGAGGGGATACAGCAGGTAGTGAAACAACAATAACAACATGACAACAACAGGAGCATGAACATGTACAACAAAATCACAGTACAACAATGAATTTCCAAGAAAGAAAAAAAAACGAAAGTGTACAAATATATTGGTTATCTAGGTAGCGAGGATGAGAGCTTAGGTACCATAGCTCTAACATGTGACAAGATATTTGTACAGAATCATATTGGCATGGAATCCAAATTATAGAGTACACTGAGTTGTAAGCTATACTATACCACAGAGTAAGAGAAAAGTGGGTAATATAACTAAAATAGCAGAGGGGTGGATAGGGAAAGGATTGTTGTAGTGTGGTGAGAAGAGGAAGAAGCCTAGCTGCAGGTGCATCCTCTTGAGAAGCATGTCACTAAGAGTGGGTTGAGAGAGTACTGTGAGGAACAAAGGCTGATGTTAGGGCTCTGTTAGAAAGTGCAAAACGTACTGAGGTTATAAAAATTCCTAATAAAACATGAAAGGCTCTGCTAGTTATCTGTACTTTATCAGAATTTTCAGAATCTCTTTGATTTTACAAGTCAAAAAAATGCTTTGAACTTCATACTTTCTTTCAACTCATGACTATTGGTAATGGAGGAAATTTGCAAAACCAGCTCAGAGCAGTATTAACTATATGTGGTGTCACAGCTATTATGAAGTACTACATGCTGTATTCCTCATGTCATTAAGACAGCTTTCTGTGTGGAAACATTATGGCAGCCTTGCAAGATGGTCCACAAGTCTCATCAGTGAGCAGTTAACAATGTTGTGGTTAACATGCAAGATATCTGCTGCCTCTGTTGCAATAAATGGTTGTCAGCTGTTCAGAAATGACCAGGTAAACAAAAGAGATGGGTGTATAGTGTTGTATGCTTCTCTGAATATGGGATAGATCTCCTTACTGTACATGTTCCACTTGGTGGTTTTGAATTGTTGGTTGTTGAGATAAAACTGCCCCACTTCAGGCCACATTGTTTCAAATGTTGCTATTGTCCCCCAAAGAATAATCTCCAAGGACTAGCACAGCTACAGAATGTGCTTTCCCTCTATGTGGACACCCATGAAGCCATCTGTGTTAGGGGATTTCAACTTATCCTGTGAAGAAACTGGAGAGTTAAGCTTAACAAAAATCACAGGAGAGAAATTTGGTTTACTACAGTTAATATTGAACCGTACTTGGACTAATCTGTCAAACCCCACTAAATGTTCAATTTTGGACATCATTTTTGTAACCTGTCCTGATTTAATAGTGCATTCAGGAGTGCTACTGGACAGCTTTTCGGTTCACAAGGGTGCCTTCAGTGTAGGAAAGAGTAAGATGGCCAGGAAATGGGATTCAGACTTCTACTGCAGAAGTTTTAAAGGGTTTGATTAATTAACTTCTATGGCCGATGTGAAGGGGCTAAACTGTGACAGACTTGGGATCATTCCATCTACTGATGAAGCCTGGAACTATTTTCAAACAGAATTTAACAAAGTGGTAGATATGCCCCAGTAAAATGCAAGAAAGGTAAGTGTGCTAAGTTCCCTGGTATACTAAGGAATTGTATCTGCTACAAAAACAGTGTCATATCAATGCATATCAGTGTCAGTGGCTCAGCAGGTTGGACACTCACCTCTGGGGCCAGAAGATCAGAAGGCTGTGGGTTCTATCCCCACACCAGGCACTTGGGTTAAATTCCAATACTGACACTATAGTGGGGTACTGCACTCCTGAGGTGCCATTTATCGGATGAGTCATTAAACTGAGGTCCTGTCTGCCTGTTCTGGTGGTTGTTCAACTGGAAGTTAAAGATCCCATGGTACTTCTTGAAAAGAGTAGGAGAAAGTTTTTTGAATACAAAACTAAAACATATTAACACATATGAAAATATAAAAAAGTACAGACAGTATATTACATTCAGTAAGCAAAATCATAATCAAAATAAATGATACAGCTCATAATTCAGAGACTAATACAAAATCTGAAAGAAAATAACCAATTAGTAGAGGCAAAAGGAAAAATAAATCTAAAATACATCCAAAGTCTGTGCCTCTCAAGCCATAATCTATACAAATTCACAAGAAATGCTGTTCTTCACTAGATATCAAGTATTTGTAATGATTTGTCCAATACCTACATTAGTGGAGCATCAGAGTCAGTCACCCAAGACATATCATGTCATTTAGTCAGCCAAAGTTGGTTTTGCAAAGTGTTTTTTTCTCTCAGACAAATTTGTGCCAAATCTTTATTAATATTTCCTAAAATCTCCAACTAGGTAGTAATTTTTTGTTGCAATGTGAAAAAGCAACATGCATTCCAGATATGCCATTTACAGACACAAGAGTCACTGCTATAGTTTCTCTATCCCAATTTGTCCATGGTCCTGTGAAGACTCCTTACATCAGGACCCTATAGGACATCAGGGCAAAGGTAGGGGCAGACCAAGCTCTAGCAAGAAATGTCCAAGAATCTTTAATAAAGGAACAGTGAAAGAACAAATGTTCAATCATTTCCAGCTGGTTAATCCATTCAGGCCTACTGCAGTCTTTCACTGGCATGCTTATGTTTCCGGTTGCCTTTAACATTAACTTTCCCTAGGCAACTGAGCCAATGGAAGTCCCACATATGTGGGGGATCCTAGGATTTCTAAGTAGTTCTGTTAAGTTTTGTCTATTCTCTTCTGGACAATGTTCAAATATGATTGGGGCTGTGCAAATTGTTTTTAAAAGGTCAGTATATAATACTCTCCACTGAAGAGAAATAATCATGTTTGTAGTAACATACCACTGTTTCAAGCTCATGAATATTTCCTTCTAATAAAGTGTAACATCCAATTATTGTCGTACAACTCAAAGCACATTATTATCCTATAGTTGTAACCACACTTTAATATTATTATACACCCAGGGTTCCCACCCTTTATCTTTATGTACTAAAAGAGGTCGTAAATTGGCCACAAAAAATATACAGTTGAAAAATAATAATGAATGAACCATCTGCAAACCGCCCTGCTGAAAGAGTAGATACAAGATATTTCTTTTTATGGGGTTAAGGCGGCTACCCCAGATTGCTTGGAAAAAATACTTAATAAGCGTGTCTCTACACATTTTGGGTGGGGGACATAACTAATAAATTAAAAAACTGTATCAAATATGCTTTAAATAAATAAACTCTTCCTCTTCTTCCTCATTTTCCATTTATTCTAAGTAGAAGCTTTTAGTTGTGGCACCCTCAAGTTTTTCCTCCCAATTAACACATCAGAATGTGTTGTACCAAATTTAATTCCTAGGATTTCTATCGGTTCTGACATAATTTCTATCCCTCCCACACTATCTGTGGCTAATGGGTCATCTCCTAACACCTTGCCTACACATTTTTGTATATTTAAGATTGCACCAGCTACTATCCCAAATTTTGAACATATTCTCAGAGCTTCTACCAGTGAGGCTTCATCTTTCAATAATAAGCACATATCATCTGCATAGGCTATGACATGTAGAACAGGCAGGCCTGCAGTATCTCTAAGTGGTGTAAGCAATCGGGAGGCATTAATCATTCTTAATATAGGAGATAAAAAGAAAATGTACAGCACCGGACTTAGGGGCATCCCTGTCAAACCCTCTTTAATACTTATTAGAGGTTCCCATCCACCCATTAACTGACGGGACTATTGTTGCATGGTATTAACACTTTAATCCACTGTACAAATTTCTCAAATATCTGAAATGTTTACAAACCATCCATAAAAGTCATGACTAATAGCATCAAATGCCTGTCTCTGGTCCAGTGATACCACCAGGCCTGAAAGATGGCCCATATTCCCTTTTTCCATCAGTTTCTGAAGCAAAAACAAATGATCTTGAATGCATTGTCCTTGTATAGAAGAAGCTTGTGCATCAGAAATAAGTCTTTTTGCTACTCCCATCAGTCTTTTAGCCCAAATTTTAGTGAGAATCTTAAAATCTGTATTTAACAGACTAAGTGACTTCCAATTTTGTAAAGTCTGTTTAGCTTCCTTTTATGTATATAAATCAGAGACCCCATATTCATTGTTGAAGGAATATCTTGAAAATCCAACATACTATCGTAAACTTGAATTAATTCTTCTCCCAGTGTTATACCCCAAAAATTTATAAAGTTCCTTCTGATGGTATATCATCTGGACCAGGAACTATATTATTATTTAAGGAGTGAATGGCTTCCATAACTTAAAATTGTTGCATAGATCACGCTGTGTATTCTCTATTTGTAAGGATACTGGAAAGCCAACAGAAGATAATACTGTCTCAGCCTCCCCAGCATCAATTTCAGCTGGGTCATATTTTGTTCTGGAATATTCAGTAACCACTTCCATAATCTCAGTATTACTAGTTATTAGATCATTCTGATGATTATATAATGCAGTAATTTCTCTTTTTCTAAGTCTAAATTGGCAGGCTTCATAAGGACAGATTATGTCAGAGGTTCCAGCCACACCAAAGTGTTGTTGGTGCTTAAGCATTTGTGCTTTTTCCATTTGAAAAGCCCATATCTGATTTTTAAGCACTTGAATTTGTGCTGTATAGTAATGTTTGGTTATTGTGGATAAAGACATAAGCCTTTGTAATTGGGCTCTAGTTGGTAAATATCCTTTATATTTTTCCAGACTTACAGATCTACTTTATTGTTTTAAGCATTTAACCAAATCTTGTTTAAGATCTACCCACCATTGTATAGCGTATTCATACAGAATGAAGGCTGATTTCTTTGCTTCCAAAAATTCTGTCAGTAGGGGCACAAACTCTTCCTTTTGCAATAATGTGGTATTAATTTTCCAGATACCAGGGCCTTTTTGTATAAAATGTCTTGTCCCTATAGTGACTGTTAAAACATTATGATCTGAAAATTCTGCAACAGTCATTATGGAATCTCTAATGGGTAAATTATGAGATGAAAAGAAAAAATCAATTTGGGTGGCCAGGTTTTCCTTATGAAACATCGGGGTGCATGAATTTCTGTATGATTTATAAGCATCTACTAAACGTGCTATTTTCAATACTGATGTTAAGAAATTAGAATCACAGAACAACTTTGAAGTGAAGGAGGTAGAGGTCTTATCCTTTAGAGGAAGGCCACAATTAAAGTCCTCCCCCCCAAAAATGATAAACTGTGATATGTGTAGAAAAGGCTGAATTAATTTCAACAGATCAACTCTCAAGGAATTAGTTTGTGGGGCATAAATGTTTATCATTCTATATAACGTTTGTTGAATTTTGACATCCAGAATGATGATTCTCCCTGGGACCAAATCAATTAATTTAAGAAGTTCTATGTCTGGCAATTAAATAAAATTTACTCCAGATCATGTTTCCTGGCCAATGGATCAGAAAGAGGGTCCAGGATACCATGGTCACTTAGCCTGCTGTATTTTATATAATGTACAATATCTTACATCTTGCATAAAGATAACTTCTAAAGCACACATGATAAGATATGAAAAAAAAAAGTCTCTCTTATCTGTGTTCTTTATACTGTTAACATTAATAGTGTGGCATGCAAAATGTTCATGTTCCACCATGAAAGTAGGTTTTTATCCCATCACACATTTACTCATTTCAGCCTCCCTCTGCGTGATGCAGATTCTATTTGCTGGAATTTCGAAGCCCCGATGCAAGCTGCGACAACCCACCTTGGGGGGAAGGTTGGCAGGATGCACAGACATGTGTGTCGGGGGTCGTGACAGGGGTGTGGGGGAGACCACGGGACCACCAGGGATCACCCACCAGGGATGTATCAGGGCGGGCCACACAGTGGAACGTGCAGGACGACCCCCCAGGAGCCATCTAAGTCCCCTTAGACCAGCCCCTCGCTGGTCTAAGCATACTTGGCATTTGGTTCCTGGGGGGTGTTTCAAATTCCAGATCTGAGGGCTGCAGCAGTCTGGGTCTGCCTGCAAGCGCCCCTAGCAACATGCCGCAGCCACTTTCATGGTGCAAGACTGGTGCTAGCATTATCTTGGTGCAGGCAACCTGCTGGGTGACGCAGGCTGCCTTTGAAATTCACACTTGGCTCCAGCCTTGCACACAAGGTGCCCATGCATCAAACCTGTTCAACACAAGCATCTTGCATCAGTCTAAGGCCTTTGAAAATCTGGCCCAATATGTTTATGCTTTGCCTTAGCCTTCCACTTTTGGGGCCTAAGCATTCTGTTGGAACCTCCGATCTGTCATCTGTTCAGGAATAGATGACTGAATTGATGAAGAATCCAAGTCACTTTCTGTTTCATAACATCTGTCTGTAGTAGTTCATATTTATTTTGTGTCACTACTGGCACAGAATGCTTTGTTTGAGATTTTTCAGAATCTTACAGTGTCCTACTTCTTGTGGTCCATACAGTAGTGAACTGGGTAGTGGTAGGAGGTGGAGGAGGGGGGAGGCTTCATGGTAATATTGTCATTACTCATCTCTGGTACAATGTCTGTACTAGGCTGTTCCTTCTCTTTCTCTATGATGGTAATAGTTTCAGATGCACTCTCAAAGTACCCATCTCCAACATCTGTCTCCACATTTTGGGGGAAGTATGTCACCAAGTACCTCCTGAACTTGAGTTACAGTACTATAAACCCTGGACTCTCAGAAGGGCCTGGATTTTCTTCCTGTGATGTACCAGCCTATGCCTGAATATCTTCCAGCCTTGGGCCTTTTCTGGCAAAAATCCTCCTTTTTTGTGCCAATGTGATGTATAGATGTTGCTCAGCTCCATCCGCCAGATCTGGTTGATTATGTGCCACCCACTGACACGTCTTTAAGTTATGTCCAATAACATCACATAAGTTGCACCTTTCTCTCTCAGTACAATGTGCCCCAGAAAGTCCAATTGTTCCACAAATAACACATTTTAATTGATCACAGATACTGCTGAGATGTGCCACTGAGCCACATCTATAGCATGCCTTTGGTTGCCCTGGGTAGAAGAGAACTCCCCTATCCCTACCCAGGAAGAAGCAGTTTGGCAAGTGCATCACCCCTGTATCACTCATTCTTAGCTTTACTCTAATTTGCCAGCCCCCAGTCCACATTTGTTTGGAATCAAAGATTGCCTTGGGATCTGAAAGAACAGTGCTTTAAGCCAGTGAGTTAGATCACTGATTTTCACCCCCTTCACTGTGAAATAATACTGTGATTGTTTTCTGTGTGGGCCTAGATAGGGGGAGAACAGAAAAGGGAGTCCATAGTGGGGTATTCCACAGCCTGTGGTATTTAACCCCAAAACATTCAAGACCCTGTTGTGTTTTAAAGCTTATATCAAATATAGTTTCCCCTGAAAAGTGAATGAGGGCGTGGATTTCACTGGCAAAAAACTTGAGGGAGTCCTTCAACAACACTCTAGCAACATATAGTTGGTCTAGGGCTTTTTGCATGCTTCCTATTTACTTGAGGCTAATTGCATTGTGCCTTTCTGCCGGTTGAAGAGGGGTTCTGAATAAGGATGCAGAGGGACATGAGGTGTTTCTAGATGCTGCCGCAGAGTAAGTATTTCTCTGCACCTGTGTTATGTTCAAAGTATGGTCTGGGGCTTGCTGTCTTAAGTTAGTAATTATAGGATCTGTAGAGGTCCCAGGCCATTGTAGGACTGGATTCTGTGTCAGATTTAAGTCAGGGGGGGGATTTCTAGTGTTTGAGCATTTGAAACATCAAGGTTATCAATCTGCACATCATGGAGTGCCCCTGGGATATGTATTGATGATGCGCCTGATATCCAGTGACATGTAGCTGTTTCTTTTTCCCACGCTGCAGCCTGTAAAGCCTTATCCACCGACCATACCTCTTGTGCAGTTACAGTCGGTACCATGGGGTGTCTTAGGCTGAACGATACGTCCGATTTTGCCATTCCCGACACGAGTCCCACAGTACAATCAGCAGTTAATGCAGTAGAAGAATCGTGCATTGCACAAGTCCTTACCTCCTCATTCAGAGTTGAAACATCTGTTGAAGGCATTCTGGAAAAGAGTAGATTTTCATCCTGTTGCAAGTCTAGGCTCCATAGCAACTGACACCACCACATCATTTGGCATCTCGTTGTGCGGCATTCCACCTGCTTCCATTTGTACAAGCAAGGCTGTCCATTTTGTTGAATGTCTCGCATCTTCTTCCTCCAGCAACTCTTTTAAGGTAGGGTTTGTGTTCCGAATATCCGTAATTCTTGTATCCTCACTAGAACAGGGAAAAGCAACATCCTGCATTCCTTCTGTGTCTGACGGGCAGTCTGCTGGACCATATCTTTTTGGTTCATGCAGAGTAGGTGGTACTGGATCCATGTCCATATATTCTGTAAAGGTCTCTAACTGGATTGAGATAGGGAAGGAGACCTGCGCCCCTACCTCCACAGCATCCAACTTCTCTCCTTCCAACCTGGATGACATCTTGGCCAAGTGCCAGGATGTCAGAGGTTCCCCTACTTATGAGTAGGGGAAACTTTTATTCAGTAACACATAACAATACATAACAGTGTATTATGTCATACAAGAAATGACATTGAAGAAACAAAAACGAGAAAAAATAATAATATAACTCCTACAATAGCGCTAAAGAAATAATGGTCTCAAACATTATTAATCTAAAGAAAATGGGTGGGGAAAAAGAACAAAAAAGAAACTTTCCAATCTTATCTTTCATAAAGGGAACATCCTTTCATCAAATAATCCAAGCAGTATGTAACATATGGAGAGTCTCATATAAACATTGCTTATACAATTCCTGTTCAAAAATAGTAATAATAGTACCTGGATCTTGATACGTTGTTGCAGTATGCACTTACACCTTGATTGCCATAAGATAAACCTTATAAAGGCAAAAATAAGCCTGATTAAACCCACGCCCAAACCCAAGTTACCCAACGAAAATACAAACACTACCTTTGGATGGGACACATTACCCCAATATGGGTTTTCCCACTTCAAAGCCAACTGGGACCATACCTCTTGCACATGAGGGCAATGAATTAGAAAGTGAGACATCGTCTCCTCCTGTGCGACACAACAGGTTCTGGGACACATCCTTTCTAATATATTCCTATGTTTGCATTTCCTTTCACATAGAGTCTACCATGGCAGGCCAACCACATAACATCCCACACTCGTGGTGGAATAAATGGGTCCTGTAAGGTACTCAACAATTTTGTATAATAAATTTGTGGTATACCCTTAAAGTCTACAGTGGAAGCAAATCCCAAATCTTGTATAACATCATAGACCTGTCTACTAGTCTGCATGTTGCATATACATAGAAACATAGAGGTTGATGGCAGATAAGGACCGCAAGGCCCATCCAGTCTGCCCATTTCTTTTTCTACCTTATAAATGTGCCATCGGCCTTTGCTCTGTCAGTGGCCTATCTATTCATACACATCTGTATTGCTCCCTTATCCCTATCCCATGCCTGTTTGAAGCCCTGCACTATATTCATAGCCACCACTTCCTGAGGTAGGCTGTTCCATGCATCCACCATTCTTTCTGTGAAAAGAATTTCCTCACGTTCCCCTTAATCGGCCTCCCTGATCTCATGCTGTGTCCTCTTGTCCTGCTATTTTTCTTATATTTAAACATGTTAGACTCTTTCACCTTGTTAATGCCCTTAAGGTGTTTGAATGTTTCGATCATATCACCTCTCTCCTCCTTTGCTCAAGGGTATAATATTAAGCTCCATTAATCTGTCCTCATATGTCTTCTGATGCAGTCCCTGCACCATTTTGTTGCCCTTCTCTGAACTTCCTCAATTTGGTTAATGTCCTTGTGAAGGTGTGGCCTCCAGTACTGCACGCAGTACTATAGATGGGGCCTAACCAGTGTCTTGTAAAGAGGGATTATTACCTCCCTCTTATGACTTGTGATACCCCTACTAATACACCCTAACATCCCCTAGCCTTACCTACTGCCTTAGAGGTCTGCTTGGATGATTTCAGGTCATCAGTGAAGATGATGCCCAGGTCTCTTTCTTCCTTTGTGACTGCCAGCAACTCCCCTCCCAGCCTATAGGTGGCTTCAGGGTTTCTCTTTCTATATGCATGATCTTGCACTTCTTTGCATTAAATCCCAGTGCCACTCTTCTGACCATTTTGCTAGTTTATCCATATCTCTTCTCATTCTGCCCACCCCATCTGGATCATCTACTCTGTTGCAGATCTTGGTGTCATCTGCAAACAGACAAGCCTACCCTCTGGTCCATCTGCAATGTCACTAATGAAGATATTGAAGAGGACTGGCCCCAGGACTGATCCCTGAGGTACCGCACTTGTGACTTGCATCTCTTCTGACTGTATACCATTTACCACCACTCTCTGTTTTCTGCCCATCAACCAGTTTGCCACCCAGTTGACCAACTTCTGACCCACCCCGAGCCTACCCAGCTTATTTATCAATCTTCTATGTGGAACAGTGTCGAAAGCTTTGCTGAAGTCAAGGTAGGTGACATCAACTGCTCCCCCTTGGTCCACCACTCTGGTTACCCAGTCAAAGAAATCTATGAGATTAGTTTGACAGGACCTTCCTTTTGTAAACCCATGCTGTCTTGGATCCTGTGCCCCTATGGATTCCAGGTGTTGCACTATCCTTTCCTTAAGGAGTGCCTCCATAATCTTGCCCACTACTGAGGTAAGACTGACTGGTCTGTAGTTCTCTGCCTCCTCCCTGCTACCACTCTTGTGGAGCGGGATCACATGAGCCCTTCTCCAGTTTTCTGGGACCTCTCCTGTGCTCAGAGACTCACTAAACAGTTCTGTTAATGGCTCTGCTAGTTCCACCCTTAGCTCTTTAAGTACCCTGGGATGTATGCCATCAGGTCCCATTGCCTTGTCCACCCTGAGCTTAGCGAGCTCTTGTAGGACCTCTTTGTGAAGGGAGTAGTGCTCACCTCCTCCCCCCTGTGTCCATGGTGCTGAGCTGTGGGCCCTGCACTACCTTCTCTTCAGTAAATACTGAGCAAAAGTATCTATTTAGGATAGATGCTTTTACAGGGTCCTCCTCCTCACGTGCCCCTTTTCTCCTTTGAGCTTAGCAATACCCCCTCTGGACTTTCTCCTTTCACTAATGTATCTATAGACAGTCTTGTCACCTTCTTTTACTGTTCATGCTAGTGTTTCCTCAGTTTGGGACTTTGCCTGCCTTACTGCCTTCCCTGCTTCCCTTAGGGCAGTTTGGTATGCCTTCCTATCTTCATCCCGCTGTGTTCCCTTATATTTCCTGAAGGCCAGCCTTTTGGCTCTGACCTTTTCTGCTACTGTATTTGAGAACCAAAGTGGTTTCCTTCTTCTTTTGCACTTCCTTTTCTGCCTAACACAGTGGGATGTTGTTTTAAGTATTGCATCCTTAATGCTTGCCCACTTTGCCTGTACCCCCTCACCTGTGTTTCTTTTTGCCAGGACTAGCTTAACTCTGTTGACCATCTTATCAAAGTCAGCTCCTCTGAAGTCCCATATTTTTGCCTTGGAATGGGATGATTTAGATGTAGTGGCCAAACTGAACCATACCACGTGATGGTCACTGGCCCCCAGGTGACCTTCTACCTGGAGATCTGTGATCCCTTCCCTGTTAGTCAGTACTAGATCTAGGATAGCTCTGTCTCTTGTGGGTTGTTGTACCAGTTGTTTGAGGCCCTTCCTTGCAGGAATCCACCATGTGTCTAGTTCTGGCAGATGTTCCTGCTGGTATTGACCAATCTGTATCCGGCATGTTGAAGTCTCCCATTATCAGAACCTCCCCTTTAGCTGTCATGTTTTGTATATCTTCTAACAGTAATGTGTCTATGTCCCCCCCGGTCTGGGGGCCTGTAGACAACCCCAGTTCTTATGGCTATCCCTGTATGATTTATAGAGGGAGTCAATCTCCATTTTTTTAACTTAACTAACACAGGCTTGACATAGAGGGTACTTGTCTTAGCATTAGGGGGTAACACACCCCTCAAGTTCCATAAATCATACAGGGGTTGAATCCAACTTTATGCAAAAATGGATCAAATGGCTAAGCTAGGTTTAGAAAAATCAAGTACATTTTTATGAAAAAAGATACTAAAATAAAAAGCCACTGGGTTTAACAAATTTAAACATCCCTGAGTGAGTGGCAAATACAGGACTTCACATTTGATGAGATTCAATCTACATCCCCCACATTATCTGAAAAACTAAACTCAGAAGAGATGGTACCAGGGCTAAAGGGATAGGGTAGACCGCACTAATATATAAAAAAAGCGGAACAAGAAAGGTTTTCACCACAGCCACTTTCTTCTTCTTTGTCTGTTGCCACCCTTTCCAAAGTGACACTTTTATTTTTGCCAGCTCTATCTTCTCCATCCAATTCATTAAACCATTATCCCTCCTCCCAAATCAACCCCCTAACACAGAAAAAGGGTCATTGGATGATAAAACTCCCTGGATAGCATCTAAAAGTAGCACAGTATCATTAAGAGGATAGATAACACTTTCCTTTAACTCGTGCACCTGCAATAATGGAGTAACATTCTACTTGTTCCATAACCCTTTCACCTGAAGCCAGATCTGTACAAAATGCAGACATCATCTGCATATGCTACTGTCTTTACTTCTACAGCTCCCCTGTGGTTTAATACCCCGAATTAAATCATCTTGCTGAATAAGTCTTAAAAAGGATCTAAACATAGTACATACAGCACGGGGCTCAGTGGGCAACCTTGGCGCACCCCCCTATGAATAGGTATATATGACCCCATGTGTCCATTTACCAATTGAATGGCTACTGCAGTATTGTAAAATAAAATGACCCAAGAACAAAAAGCCTTTGGGACACCATACACCTGTAAAACATGCATAATAAAAGAATGAGGAACTGTATCAAAGGCCTTTTCCTGGTCTAAGGATAAGATATATCCATTAAGGGCCTTATCCTTCCCTTGTTCTATAAACTCCCTCACCAACAAAAGCTTGTTCTCAATAGAACGGCCCGGAACCGAACATGCCTGTGCCACTAATATCAGACTAGAGGCAACTATAGCCAATCTAGTAGTGAAGATTGTCATTAGGATTTTATAGTCCACATTTAATAAACTAAGGGACCTCCAATTATCCAAATTGCTTTCATTATTTTTTTTGTGAAGAAGGATTTGTATTGCTATACTGAAATGAAAAGCTACCTCCAGGTGATCCAAAATCCAGTTATATACAAATACTAAAACTTCCACCAACTGAATTTTAAAGATTTGTAAAATTCTGGAGGTAATTCATCCACACCTGGTGCAGTGTTATTTTTCAATTTAGCAATTGCCGCTTCTACCTCCGAAGCCTGTATAGGGCATGTCAAAGCCTCAAAACAGTTTCCCAGGGTCTCTGGGAGCTGTAAAGCTGCAAATAACTGCTGCATATTGGTCTCCTCAATCTGGGGAGCAGTGTACATAGTAGTCAAATATTGAGTCACAGTGGCCAAAATTTCCAGACCAGTAGTTACCAAAGAACCATGTTCATTCTGAACTGAGGACATTACCCTATCTGAAGCCCTCTGGCTACACTGCTTGAATGCATCATTAAAGTTGGCCTTACCTGGAGAACAAATCCGATGTTCATTCAGTATCAAGGCTGTTCGGGAATACTGCAAACTTTCCATCTCCTTTTTTATGTTATGTACCTGAGCCGTTAAATTTATATTTTGTGTGTTGATAACTGAGTACACTCTTTCTAGCTGTGTGTGAAGGGTCAGATAATTTTTATACTCGGCAACCCTAGAACTAGTGGAAACTTGTATAAAAAGTTTTTGCAGCTCACTCTTGGTGTGCACCCACCAAGAACTAAGGTCGTCCACTAGACCAGCTACTGATAAGTTGGCATGCAAAAACTCCCATACCCTGCGTAAAAGCACATCATTGTGTAAAAGAGAAATATCGAGTTTCCAGTAGCTTTAACCATACATAGAATAAAAAGTGCCCACCAAAGTTACAAACAGAATAACATGGTCAGAGGTCTCTATAGGAAGTGTTTTTGCATAATGTACAGTAACTGCCTGTTTACTAAATAGAAAGTCAACTCTGGTAGAGAGACTCCCTCTATAGTACGTATAGCCACCCTGCAAATGCAGGGCTCTGTAGGTATCTTGCAAACCACATTGTAATAAAATATTACACAAGCAATTCGTATCACAGAAGGTTTTGGGAGTTGCAGCCCTTCTATCCTGGCTGGCAAGCACACAATTAAAATCACCTCCCCAAAGGATATGTTTCGTGGTGAAAAGAAATGGCTTGATTAAGTTAAAAAGGTCAACCCTCTCCTTTTTTGTTATGCAGGCATAAATATTAACTCGTCTCCATGCAATCCCTTTATATAAAAAATCCAATAATAATGCCCTTCCAGATTGTACCTCCACCAGTTTAAAAATCTTAAAGCCATCACCCTGAAACATAATTCCCATCCCATCACAAGCAGCCGAACCAAAAGAAAAAAAAGAGAGACCCCAATACCACAATTTCTGTGCAGCTCTCACCAGAGATATAGAATTCAGTCTTGTGTCTTGCAATAAATAGATATCACAGTTTAGGTCTTTCAAGACTGAAAAGGTAATCAGTCTCCTTCTAGCATTCCTAATGCTATTCGTATTCAAGGATGAAATAGGAAGAGATGGTATAACTACTGTATGTGAAGGAAATACTCAATCAAGGGGTTTTGTTCAACCATAAACTTCTTCTAGTCCAAACACCCTGATTTTTTTGCCACCTTTCATTGTTAATAATGGTGAGCTGAGGGTTGTCTTCAGACTCCGAAGAGAGAGAGGTTTGAGAGGAAGCTTTGGAGTTGCCCCCTGCTCTGAGTCCTGTGAACTCTTGAACAGAATTTCAAATTTATTGGACAAGGGGACCTCCCCACCGGGGAAGAAGCCTTAGCCACTTTGGGTCAAGGCCTAGATTTCCATATCCCCCCATTTCTTTGGAAGAATTTTTACAGAAGGGGTAGGGGGCATGGTGGTCTGATCCTGGAAAAGAACTTCTGAACCTGAAACAGCTACGGGGGGGTGTCCAAATTCAGGGTGATATCCATTTCCTCCTGTTTCACAGGTATCAGCACCTATTCAGAAGCTGAGTCTGGTGCTACAAGCTGCAGAGAAGAGGGGGAGGAGGGTGGGGGATCTGTAGGGGCTATAGGGGGATCATCAGGAGTTGGGGTGGATCTGCGGGTGCAGAACATTTAGGGGGGTTAGTTCTAGAGGCAATGTCTTTTTTCTGAACCTCCCATTACAATTTCTCATTACTTGGGTGGTCTGAATGGTTGTGAGTCACTCACAGACACACTCTATGCACATGTCCACCCTCTGAACACAAGTTGCACTTCGGTTCTTCTCAGCAATCTGTGCTAGAATGTCCCAAAGTGAAACACAAGTTACACCATGAACGGTCACATGCAGGGCTCAAGTGCATATAGGAACCGCACTTGAAACAGGATCTGTGCTGACCAGCGTAAAAACAATTTCCACGCTCCCTTCCTAAAAATAAACTGTTTAAAAGATGAACTGGACCAGAACTACTATTTCTGAGGTGGACTTTACACTTCCACCCCCTGACCACAAATGCTTGTCGTCAAAAATAGGCATGGGGGACCCAAAAACCTCACATCTTTGTTGCAACCAGTAAAAGATGTCATGTACAGAGACCGTCTCATTGTGAAAGAGAATAGTAACATACTTAATGGTGGGTTTAGTCAAGGGGAGGGCCCGAAAAGGCAACTATAAAGCCAAACGTTTCAGGGACTCATACTTGGACCAGAATCTATCGAGGCCCTGAGGGGTATTAAAACTTACATCATAAAAATCAGTACCTGAAACATGGATTAAAGCATGCATTTCATGGGAGAAAAAGCCCATAGAATCTTTAATAAGCTGTTGCCCAACATAAAGCCTATCAAGCACAAATTCTAGCCCCCTAAATACTGTAAGCTGACCACAGTATGTCTCTGTAAAGGTGGAGGAAATCCACTAAATGGGTCTTTTTATTGAAAGTTTTCCCAAGTGGACTTAGCTTTGTCCCTTGGGTTTTGTTTTGGCCCTGGTGGGCCCAGTGCAGTGTCCATTCTGTCCCCCCACTCTGTGGGCTGAGGAATAGGCTCCTCTCCCTCAGATGAGGAACTAGAAATGTCAGATAAAGGTGTAACAGTCTCAGGAAGAGGCTGATTCATGGCTTCAGGAGTTATAAAACCAGATATAGGAACACAGTCACCCGAGTCCAAACGTGGGGGAACATACCCCGAGGACTGCCCCAGAATGAGACTATGTACAGGATCTGGTATCCAGTGTCCCATATCACCTTTATTCCACCCTGCCTCAGTTAGCGAGCATGCTAACAAACGGGAAGGACTTTCTTCAGTTACAAGAGGCAATTCAATGTCAAACTCCACATGTAAGGGTATTGCAGGAGAAGCAACAAACTCATTCAGGGCATAAGAAAGACCCGTTGTACTCATTTTGTTCTCTGCAGTAGAAACAACAGCTCGCAGCACCTTTGCCCCAACAGTCTTGTTCTGTGTTCGCTTCTCTGACTCAGCCACCACTGACTCAGACAATGGGAATTCATTTGGTGTTAGTGCATCATCAGGCAGGCTGATACAGGCCTCAGTAACATTTGAGAAGGCTGTCGATTCCTTAGCCAGCTCCAGCAATGAAAGAATGGGAATTTCACCCGGTAACAGCACCAGGTTAGTTGCTAGCTCCATTGCAATCATAGAAGTGTCCACAGGTTGAACAAATTAATGCTCCTCAGCCCTGACCATTGCAAACACCATGGCACATTTAATTTTTAATAGGTTTTTAAACCAAACCTCTTCAGTAGACAGTGTAACTGCAGTTAAATCCTCCATTTCTTGAGAAAGTTCTACCTCTTGCTCCAAGCTTACTATGCCCAACACATTCTCCCAAGCTGGACCTGTGGGTTGGGAGATCTGCACTCCCACAGGTACACCAGCAGACTGAGCCGTCCCAGCGTCAGCATCCATGGGAACAGCGCCCTCTCACAAAGAGTAGGGACATTTTTTATTCATATCACGAAATAACAGATAAACAAATCAGAATTACTTCATACAAAATTTGAAAAGAAAAAAACAAATTCAACAAAGTATTACTGCATACTGCAAAAAACAAGGATATACAACATAAAAGGAAATAATCATAAATGCAAAGGCATAAGAAGTCATACATAAACCCCAGTCGGAAAATAAAATTTACTAAACAAAATGCCATCCCCCCCCCACCCTACCAAAAGAGTTGGGGAATTTTATATTTACATCAAAAGAACATACTACAGATCACTATAATATCACACAAAAACTAAAAAAAACAAAAACAAAAATAACAACCAAACTGCAAACTCAATAAAGTATTACTTCATACTATAGAAATCAAAACCCTATGCCCCCCCTTCTCACAAGGTAGGAAAATAATACAGCAAAGGTCAAAACATCCTTGTACCTATATAAAAAAAATCCCTTTCCCCCTTTATTCAAACCCAGAAATTGTGCTGCAAAGGTCAAAATAGAACATTTGCCCTTAAACACCCAGCATCCCTTTAACGAAGCCTGAAAGAAAGGAAATCAAGAAAAATAAAAAAAATACAACTTACTTCCTAAGTTAGTTTATATGATAAAAAAGGGAATTTGTTGATCAAAAAAATACTAATAGACCAGTGACTTAAATCCAATAAAAATAAGCCCAATGCTGTACCAAAACCTGAGTAGAAAAATGCATAGATTCATCATACTTAAATTTCCTCAAATCTGTAAGCACTATGTGATAAAGTTCCATTATTAAAAGTATCAATTGCTAGAGTACCAACCTGCAATGGCCAATCCAAATCCAATATAAAAAATGAACCATAATCATGCGTAGGGTACTATTAGGAATATGAAGTAAAGATCTGGGAATAATCCCGTAAAACAATAACATTGGGGTCAGGAGGAAAGGGTAATTTCCAAATTCCTGCATCCTGTACCACCGCCCAGAATTGTTTCACATACAGACAAGCAAAATATAAATGATCCATGGTTTCTATGGTCACCCCACAGGTTACTCTTGGACACTATCAGTCCTGCAATTGTTTATGTTTCTGGTTTCCCCATACATTCACTTTCCCATGAGTTGCCAACCATACAGTATCCCACATTTTTCTGGAATTCGATCATCTGTACTATATGTAGAAATCAACTTTTGGTCTATAACTGTAAACCCCGCAAAGGGGTACTCCATAAAACACTCCAATATAACATCAGTATACAAAAGTTTCCTCGGGAGACATAAAAGTGAGTCGTATTTCACATTTCACTGTTTCATCTTATCAAACACCCCCAACCACTGACTATCTAAGCAAGGATTTCATTTATTTTTGTGCAAAGATTTCTCCATTTTCCATTCTAACATTACCCCATTTAACTTTAAATTACCCCATTGTGTCCACAAAATCTTACACTACTTCAATAGGGGAAGCAAATTATTATAAACAAAAATCGAAAAGAAAAAAACTATCAGATTGATCATATGAACTCCCCCTTCTTTCAACGGTTTATACAACACATTCCATTTTATAGGATTTTGCTGGCTACCCCAGAAACAAGAAAAAAAACATGCCAACACTTTTGTGTCCAACTTATGAGGAAAGGGAAAAACTGTAGTAATGAATAAGAAAACTGGAATAAAAAATGTGTTAATTAAATAAATTCTCTTTTTCTTGGACATTTTCCACACATTCCACTGAGCCACCTTGTCCATTTCTATATGCAAAGCTCTATTCCAATTATCTCCAGCCATATCCTTACCCCTGAAATAAATACCCAGAATTTTGCATGGGGTTTTGACCACCGGGATACCTGCCACCCATGTTAATGGCATTGCGAACCCTTGTAATGCCAACTACTTAGATTTTGTTGGGTTCAATCGTGCCCCAATTTCTTCCCCCAAAACTCGTACTAGATCATATGCCAATCGAAGTGATGATTAATTTTGTGCCAATAGGCAAATATCGTCTGCATAGGCTATTACTGTAATGTTCTGTGTAACCTCATTCCCCATTCCTCTAATTAATGGTGACCTCTGCAGAATTCTGAGTATGGGATCAATATAAAAAACATATAACAGGGGACTTAACGGGCACCCTTGTCGAACCCCCCTCTGAATACTACACTGCTTGCCCAATCTACCATTCTCATATGGTCTAACATAAGCCAAGGCATAACATAACTGTAACCACTGAATAAATAAATCAGGAATTCCATAAGCACCGAGACACTGCCATAAATAATAATGCGAAACCCCATCAAATGCCTTTGCCTGATCTAAACTTAAAACAAAACCCCCTTCTTGCAAATCTTTCCCATTATCCCCCCATATCCATTATTCCCCTTATCAGACACAATGCATCTGTAATACGCCTCCTAGGAACCCCACAAAACTGTATAGGACTAAACAAGATCTTCAACATTGAGGCCAACCTATTCCCCAACAGTTTGGTGAGAATTTAAAAATCAACATTCAGCAGCGTAACCAGATGCCAATTTGCAATTTCGGAAGCCTGTCCTGATTTAAACAAAAAATTAGTAACCCCTCATACATTTGCATAGGAAGGCAATAATCCCTCACAACAAAGTTATACATTTCCAATAATTCTTCTGGCATAATCTCCCATAACAGCTTATAGAGCTCTCCAGGTAAGCCATCCAAGCCAGGAGAAATATCTTTTTTCAAACCCTGAATAACCGTCTGAAGTTCTACTGCCATAAAAGTGCCATTAAGGAATCTTTTTGTAATTCTGTCACTTGTGGAAGATTAGCTGCCTGAAGCAAAGAGGGAATAAAAGGTGAAATTGGAACTGCCTTCCCAAATGTCTGTTCTATATGTGATTCAAAATAACTCCTCACTGTGCTATTATCCATAAGAAGCAATCCCTGATCTGTATGTAATCCAGAAAAACATTTCCACTCCCTCCTCTGCTTACTATCAGAAAATGTATTTGTTTGTTCCCCTTTCCCCTGCATCCCAAAGGATTGTTCTTTTTTGCAAAGATAAACGTCTGTTATATTGATATTTAGACATCTCCATCCTGATTGTAGCAATTTCCTGCCCATTATTTTTACCCAAGAGATATTGTTCAGACAATAATCTTTGAAATTCAGTTCTAAGAGCCAAATATCTATTTTGGGAAGTCATAGTCTGAGTCCCCACTTTATATTTAAAAAATAGAATAATACATAGCTTTACATCCTCCCACCACTGACTAAGCTCTCCTTCATATAAAAATACCTTCATATAAAAATAATGTAGAATGTTTATCTTGAATTATAATACTCAACTCATGTTGTATCTCTATATTTAACAACAAAGAAGTATTCAACCTCCAAAATCCAGACCCTGTCTCTCTTGGAGGGGGAATCTCAATCTGAATTCCTATAAGCATATGGTCCAAAGTTTCAATCAGTAAATTAATCATGTTACAAACATCCATCAATTTTTTCTAAAAAATGAAATCAATCCTAGATGATAAATTCCCCCTAAAATAAGTTGGACAAACCCTTTTTTCCTCCTGTACATGCACATTCTTGAGGCCTGCTTGATCTATTATCCTGGTTAAGAAAACTTTATCACAATACTGTTTACCCTGGGTTTCTCTGCTGAAAGTTAACATTAAAATTCCCCCCCCAAAAAAGTTGTCTACTGGTATGCAAAGACCGTTGAACAACAGATCTATACAGAGGGCTTTAGTCTGCAGTCCATAAATATTCAATAAACGACATCAAAAGGAATCTAATTCAATATCAAATAACAGTTCTCGACCAGGCTCTATATCAACTAATCTACATAGTCATACATTTGGGGTGAAAAAAACAATTCCCACCCCACAACAAGTTTCTTGTCCAATAGACCAATATGAAGGTCCCCACACCCATTTATTAGAAACTGTCTGTATTGCTGCAACTGAATGCAGCCTCATATCCTGCAAAAAAATATATCGTATCGTAATTGTTATAAAATAGAAAGTATGGTAGTTGGTTTTACAGATGATTTAATGCTGCTAACATTTAAGCTAGCCAGCCTAAATCTTAGAGGCTCAGGGAGGTTTTTTTTTTTCAACTTTACACTTGATCTTGTCCATCGCTTAGATGGTTCTTTGGCTACAATACACCCCGGGTGCACTCCTCCCTCATCCCATGAGAGAGAGGGTAATACAGACTCCTGTTCCATCAGTTGTTCTACATCTACCCTGTCACCTCAAGTCATAAAGGCTGCAAAGTGATTCAACAGGGGTAATGGTGAGAGAAGTAAATCACCAGGGAGTACCACAGGGTCCATAACCTGTGATGGTGGAGATATATTGGGAGGACACACCACTCCAGGAGGTTGTTGCAAATCCTGCATCAAATCACATCTCTCCCATGAATTGTCTACAAGAATGTCTGTTTCCGGGAGGAGTTACCAGAATCCACCTGAAGCATAATATCAGAAACCTTACTAGAGTCTTAGGGCATCTCCTGTGAAACAGTTAGTATTTCCCCAAGCAACTCAGAGGTTTTCTGAACATCCTGGACCATATTCCCTCTCACCACTACAGAGAGTGGAGGGCTATCTTCTAAAGGTTGTCTGGGCCGAAAGGGAGTACCCCTGGATTGCCCCCCCGAGCCTCCACCCCTACCTCTGCCTCTTCGTCTAGCAGATATAGTATATTCCAAACCAGCTTCTCTATTCTGAGAAAAAGAATGTCTCACTTGAGAAAGTAATACATTATGTTCGGAGGCTTCTTCCAAATTGAGGGCAGCCCAAGGGCAATCATGAAATGTGTGCTCATCATCCTCGCTAAGATTACATATTGGGGGAGCCGAACATTGTACTGCCGTATGCTCAAGCAATCCACAATGGAAACATCTAACTTTGTCACAATCAGTATTTAAATGAGATAGGGAACCACATTGGTAGCAGTTCTTCTGCTGCCCAGCATAGAAGAGAATACCCCTATCATGACCCAGAAAAAAAGAACTTGGTAAGTGTTGTATGCCTTGTTCTGTTTGTCTTAGCTGAATCCTGAACGTCCATCCCCCCAGTCCAAAAACCATTGTCATCCATAATAGGACATGGATGATCAAAGATAGTACAACATTTTTCTAACCAAAAGATAATGTCTTTGATATCCACCCCCTTCGTTTCAAAACAGCAAGGTAACTGTTTTAATAGTAGGCTTAGTAATAGGCATCGACACAAAATCCTTCCATTCACCAGTATCTTTCACCATATAATATATTCTCCAAAATTTATCTAATATAGTCATAGTACAAAAACTTATATCATACACATGGTACCCAGGTGAGTGTATAAATGCATACACCTCTGCCGGGGTAAACCCCATGGAGTCCATTAGGAGCATTTTAACCACCCATAGTCTGTCTGGAGTAATGGGGGCCAAACATTTGTATTGAAGATGAACTAAAAATCATCTCTTAGCTGCAGTGGCTGGTGTATGAAACAGACCCGAGAAAGTTGCAGGGCGTTGGTTACCTGAATTTAGGTCGGGCTTTCCGTGCCTCTGTTCAACATCAATCAAGTCTCCCTGCCCCATGCCTGTATTCTGCCAAACCTTTCATTGCCCCTGAGCTACCAGAGCTTCTGATGGTTGAGCTGAAGATCTAGACAGGGTCTTAGGAAGGGCCATCTCTGTTGGAGCTAACACCAGCGGCCCTCCGTCTGGCACAGCTGCTATCTCATCTGCCTCAATGTCACCCTGCGCAGCTGCTGGTGGATCTGACAGGGACATAACCTGTAGGATAGGATTCCCTCCTTCTCTATGTAAGTCAGCTGTAGTTTGCATTTGCAGTTGTATTTTATCTGAGGAACCAGGAATGAGAATTGCAGGGTCAGGGAGCCATTGCTCGTGTGAAAATATCCAGCCCGCATCTTGCAGCACACCTCCCGGTGTCCAATCTGAGGGAGTACCACTAAAAGTTAGTTATTCTGAAAAAGGTGCTGTGCTCACCTTCTCTGGTAATATTTCAGGCACAGTCACTGGAAAGGAATCCAGACCTACACCCCTCGGCAGTCGTTTGCTTGTTACTTGCAGAGGCAGACCTCTTACATTTCTTTTTTCTTCTTCCAACTGCATTTTCCCCTGTAGAAATTCCTGTTCTGCTGCTGATAACATCGCAAGTAATTGCTGCTTCTTTTTATCTAATTCTGTTTGCAACAATACCTCATCAGCCAACAAGTCATCTTCCAATGCCATTTCAGGTAAATGCTCTCCATCATTTGGAGCCATATTGGGTATTAAATCAGTATCATGTCTAGCCATTTCCATTCTTTCAGTCTGCACAGTCTCCAACTCTCCAGCAGCAGGTCCTACTCCTTCCATGACTAACTTCGAAGTGAGGTCCTCCTGTCCTCCTGCAGAGCTTCAGCAGCCCCTGCAGGAAGAGTAGGGGAATTTCCCCAGTGCCCTGGCCAAATGTCCCCCATTCACTAAAAAAATACCACTAACAGCTTAATCTGGTTCAATTTCAGTTGGTTGTCATCTCTATCCCCCCCCTTGTCTCCCCTGAAAAAGGGACTTCTAGTCTCAGTGGGCCTACTCAACCAACAAAATTCAATCAATAAATAAATAAATAAATAAGTGTGATAAAGCATGGGAAAGGGCTAATTTGTTAAACAACATCACATCTTGTAATGAATTTAGAGCTGTTCGAAATAAATATGTCAAAGAAGTAAGGAGTGCCAAAAGGCAGTTTTTTTTTTAAATAGGCTTGAAGAGGACAGTGAATCCCAACCAGGTAAATTCTGGAACATATTTAAGGAGTTATGAGGTAATAAAGATAATGAGTTACTCATGTCTTTTAAAACTGGTGCTAGTTTAAGTAATGAACCTAGGGTAATTAGTAATGCCTTTAATGATTTGTCCCTGGTAGCAGGTAGATGTTCCAAAGATGTAGTACAGGTAGTGAGTACTTTGGCTGAGGGTAGTTCTGTAGTTTCTAGGGGTAGTAGATTCAAGTCTGAAGAAACTGGAGAAGATGAAGTTTTAAAGGTACTTCTGTATTTAACAAAGCCAGTGGTTTGGACACTTTCGGTGGTAAATTGTTGAAACAGCTCCAGGTATTTGTAAGCAACTGATGTATTTTGTTTAATTTTTCCATAATGACCAGTACCTTCCCTTGTAGTTGGAAAATTGCAAAGGTTTGTCCTGTTTCTAAGGGTGGGGTAGCAAATGTTTTATCAAACTATAAGCTAATACCCCTGCTGCTGATCATGTCAAAGATCCTGGAGAGGTTAGTGCCAGATAAATGTCTGGTTATCTGGACTAAAATAAATTGTTGAGTAGTAGACAGTTCAGATTTAGAATGAAGCACACCACCACCCCTGGAAAGTGGCCAGCAATGTACAGATGGCCACAGACAGAGGGTGTGTGGTTGGAGAAGTCAAAGTGTTTATAGACTTCCCCAGGGCTTTCGGCACAATCAGTCATGTACTTTTGGTGAAGAGACTGAACTGGATTGGTTTTGAAGAGGAAGTGAATAAATGGTTTGTAAATTACTTGGGGGAGAGGAAACAGATGGTGGAGTATCATGAGATGAGATCAGACCTCAAGCCAGTTGAAAATGGAGTCCACCAGGGGTTGGTTCTGGGCCCACCCCTGTTCTCCCTCTTTATTAATGATACTGATATGAATCTGCAGGATGCAAATGTGTATCTTTATGTGGATGACACAGTTGTATACTGTGTTGGGAAGTGCAGGAGTGTGGTCCAGAGGTCACTCCAAGAAAATGTTGATAAAATACATATTGTAATTACCTAGTTAATAGCAAACTTGTTAAATTCAAAGAAAACCCAGGCCACAATTTTTGGGTCACCCAAGAGAGTAGATGTGCCGGAAGCCTAACTAACTATAAAAACCCTGGACCTTGTGACATTGGAAGTAGTGGATAGGTATAAGTACCTCAAGGTGTGTTTTGATTCCTACCTAACCTGGGAAGCACACATTTCCTTTATAGTAAGGAGGCTAGGACGAAAAGAGTACATAGTGCCCTCATCAATAAAACTAGATTCAAAATTATTGACAATATGCATTTACCATTAACTGACTATGGGGACCTGGTTTATGGGTGTGCAAATGTTACCCAAGTTGATAGACAGGATGTCATCTTCAACTGTTTGTCAAGTTTTACAACTGGTGCCCCCTATGGATCCCATAGATGTACACTGTACCACTTGGCAGGCTGGACTTCCCTTAGAATTATAAGAAAACCACATACTTTTAAATTTATGCATCCGAGCCTGAAACAAAAAGTACTAATTTTGTATCTGTGAATGCAGATTAGGGAATTTATTAATTGTTCCAACATGGAGTTCATCTAATTGGCAATATGTGAATGTAAGGCATTTTATGTAAACAAAATCACAAGGCTGTTCAAACAAAGAGAAGAAGAACATCAGAGTGATATTAGGTGATGAAATGTGGAAAATGCTCTGGTTAGACATAACAAAGCAAGTAGAACAAGAGTAGGCAACAATTTCCACTTCTGTGGTGGAGGGAGAGCAACATTGTGGCCTGGGAGTGGGAGAGGGGGGTGACTTAGATAATAAGATCCTACATAGAGAGGCCTTTTGGATCTACCACTTGGAAGCATTGAGAGCACCAGGAATCAACGATAGTTTTGACATCATGCCATTTTTAAAGTGATTTAAACAGTACATGCAGCTCTCTTATGATGCCTTGCCTCAGCTATGATATTTTGCTACTGACATTAAATTCTCCTTAAAAGATTACTCTGAAAATCTTTTTATATTTCCTGTGCTGTTCTCCTTCTCTTTTTACTTCATCCTCTTTCTTCCTCTTTTTCTCACATCTTTGATTTTTATACATTCTCTTTGGGACATGCTGCTTTTGTAAGGTTCTCTAAAATATTGTTCCCCCATGTTTTTGTTTGTTTATTTTTGCTTGCAGCTTCAGCTGTTTTCGGAAGATTCTGCATCATGAAGCAGAAAGACAATATAGAGTATTACTGGAGCATGCTGTTTTTTCAGTCCTGTAATTCATTACTGTTTAATGCATCTATTATGATTATGTAACATTTATTGTTATTATTTATTCTGAAGAATATGCCAGTATGCATCTTACTTGGCAATGAACACATGAATTGTTAGGAAGTCTGCTCTTTTACAAACCTTTGAATTTGAGCACTGTTTACTAGTAGAGCACCGTCTCTTTAAATTATGTACTATTTTTGTTGTCACGATGAATTAGGCCGGTCATCGCTGATGAAGGATGCATGTTCAAAACCAGTTGAACCGTTTGTTGAACTGGTACCTGAGGACTGGAGGAGGGCAGATGTGATTCCCCTTCACAAAAGTGGGAGCAAGGCAGAAGCAGGAAACTACAGACCTGTAAGTTTGACCTCAGTGGTAGGGAAAATGGTGGAATCACTTCTGAAAGAAAGAATTGTTGAGTACCTAGAGGCCAGCGGAGCACAGGACCCAAAGCAGCATGGATTTACTGCAGGAAGGTCATGTCAGACGAATCTAATTGATTTCTTTGACTGGGTGACCAAAGTAATAGACCGGGTTGGGGCTGTGGATATGGCCTACCTAGACTTTAGCAAGGCATTTGACACAGTCCCGCACAAAAGATTAATAATCAAGTTAGCCAGCCTGGGAGTGGGTCCCAGGGTGGTAGCCTGGGTAGCAAACTGGCTGCACAACAGGACACAGAAGGTAATAGTGAATGGAACACATTCTGAAGAAAGGGGGGTTACTAGTGGAGTACCTCAGAGCTCAGTACTGGGTCCAGTCCTCTTTAACATCTTTATAGGTGACATTGCAGAGGGTCTGGAGGGAAAGGTATGCCTCTTTGCAGATGACACAAAGATCTGTAACAGAGTTGATACACAAGGGAGGTAGAAAAGATGAGAAGGGACTTGGCAAGGTTGGAGGAATGGTCTGACATATGGCAACTTAGATTCAATGCAAATAAGTGCAAAGTAATGCACCTGGGAAACAAAAACCCAGGAGAAGAGTACACAATAGCAGGAGAGGTACTAACAACAACAAAAATGGAAAGAGACCTGGGGTAGTCATATCAGATGACCTAAAGGTGGGTAAGCAATGTGAAAAGTCAGTAAGGAGAGCAGGGGATACTGGGATGCATAGGAAGGGCATCACAAGTAGAAAGGAAGTGGTTATCCTCTGTACAGACAGTTGGTGAGACCCCATCTGGAGTACTGTGTGCAGTTTTGGAGACCTCATCTATGCAAGGACATAGACAGGATGGAAGCAGTCCAGAGGAGGGCAACTAAAATTGTGCAGGGTCTGTAGCAGAAACCATATGAAGAGAGACTGAGAGAGCTTAATATGTATACTCTTGATGAAAGGAGGGACGGGGGGACATGATAGAAACGTTCAAGTACCTCAAGGGAATCAACAAAGTCCAGGAGGGTAGCATCTTTCAGAAAAAGAGATGTGTAAGAACAAGGGGGCACAATTTAAAGATAGAGGGGGGACGGCTCAGGGGTAATGTGAGGAAATTTTTTTCACGGAGAGAGTGGTGGATACATGGAACAGCCTTCCTGAGGAGGTCGTTGGTTCTAAAACAGTGGGGGAATTCAAACATGCATGGGACAGACACAAGACAATTATGGGGGGGGGATTACAGGAAGTAGGCTGTTTAACTAGAATCTGCAGCTTATCCAGTAGGTAGGGAAATGGGCAGACTGGGTGGGCCAAGTGGTCCTTATCTGCCGCCAAAGTCTATGTTTCTATGTTTCTATGTTTGGTGCACTTTTTTCTCCCCTATATGGCAGTGGATATGGATATGTGATTTGCAAGTAAAATAAACTTTTCGTAATTACAAATGGTGGATGTTGCTGTCCTTTGCTTTGTTGGTGGTGCAAATGTTACCCAACTTGGTTGGTTGGACATCATCTTCAACTGTATGGCAAGGTTTATAATTGGTTCCCCCTATGGAACCCATAGATGCACACTCTACCACTTGGCAGGCTGGGCTTCCCTCAGCACAAAATACCAAACTATATATCTGACATTCTGCAAGTGAAACTAATTAAAGTAGGACTGAGGTCTGGGGACATTGAATTTAGGGTACCATGTACCTTTACCAGAGAGGGAAGAGCGAATGTCACAATTAGTGCCCCATCTTTTTGGAACTCAGTCATTTTGCTTCTGCTCCCTTGTTATGGAGACCCTATTTCCATTAAAAATATATTGCAGTGGCTGATAACTACCAAACACGAATCCTGCAGCTGTGGCTCCTCAGGTGGCACACTGGATGTGTCCTAGCTTTACAAGCAAAGGGTAAGAGGTTTGATTCTAGGTGAGGGCACATATTTGCCATCTTAACAAGGATATTCATGAATTATGACAAATGGAACGCCCTGCCGGAGGAGGCAGTAGGATCTGGAATGATTATAGAATTTAAGAATGCATGGGATAGGCATCGGGGATCCTGGGAGTTGGGGACAACCCAGTACTAGAAAAGCTTGAAGAAGCAAAGTTAAGTGCGTAAATGGGCAGACTAGGTGGGCCAAAGGCCCTTATCAGCTGTCAGTATCTATGTATTTATGTGTGAAATACTCTACAGGCATTGCTACACTGTATGGTGTAATTAGGACATCTTTTTAAATCTTTCTTTTGAGTTGTAATTGTAATTAGACACACCATAACTGTTGTAGTATATTAATTATTTGATAAAGTTAATGTCCTTGGGCCAAATTTTCAAAGAGCCAAAAATAACACAAGGTACTTGAGTCAAATGTGGTGCAAATTTCCCATTGTGTCAAATTCTGCATTATCTCAGGTCTTCTAATGCAGGCTGCACCAAAATGTTAAGCACTGTGCCGAAGTAGCTTGCTCCAGTCTTGCTTCAAAAAACTGGGTGCGCCATGTCACAACGGGACATTGGGTCAAAAAATGATGCACCATCCACTTTTTCAGATATTCAAAGATGTAACTTTTTTTTAACTTCATAGTTTTTATTGATCATAATATCAAGTCACAATTCAGTACAATATTATATATTGTAGTGTTCATTGTGTTTCCCAGCTCTACATTGTGACTACTTCAGTCTTATTATTAATAAGTTGAGTTACTCTAATATTAAAACCATCAGGTCTTTTTGCACTGAACAGCTACAGAATTCATATAGATTTAACATAAAGCAATTTGAAATCTTTTGCATATAGTATTACACAATCTGAAATAATAATACTAAACTGTGTAGCTTCTCCTTTGGCAACGCAGTTCCAGACCTATATCTTCGCCACTTGTGCATGTTATGATGTGGGGATTGTATTAAGTTGGTGCCATGCAAAGGTGGAACTTGTTTAATTGTGCCAAACATAACATGGACTTGTTAGATCAAAGTGGAGCTGGGCTAACTGACACTAGAGCATATAAACAGGCCCACAGTAGGCAGGCAGAACTGAGTCAATACTGCAGCAGCATAATCACCAGAGGGGTGACAACACAAAATGCATGGCACAACGACAGGGCTGGTCACAGAGACAGGAAACAACCCAGAGGAGATGTTCACAAGGGTGTACCAGAGACAGACTTCCCACCAAAATCTAACCGAGCAGCAGTGCATTGCAGTTACTGCTTTACCAAAGCTGACATAACAGAGCTGTGCAATCAGTTGAGAGGGAGAACTGCAGAGCAGAACTCACAGAGGCCACCCAATACTGGTGGAAGTGAAGGTCACCGCTGTACTCTGCTTTCTTGCAATGGGGAGCTTCCAGACTTGGACAGGTGACACTGTGGGCATTATGCAGTCCTCCATCTTTAAGCACCTGAAACAATTCCTGTAGGTCCTGCTACACAGGACACATAGATACATCAGCTTCCCCCAGGATGCACAGCAGCAGCAGCAGGGTGTGAAGCAGGGCTTCTACGGTATTGAACGGTTCCCCTATGTACTGGGTGCAATTGACTGCACACATATTGCCATAAATTGCCTATGCTCACAGCCCACACTACACATGTAGTAGGAATTTCAGTCTCTGATCAGTGTGTAGAACATGCCAGTGTTGGTGGGTGATGTTACCAATTGTGCCTGCAATATTATTACATTTGGTAGAAAAAGTAATAACTCCTTGATTACCTGTATTTCTTGCTTATGGGGTCAAAAGTGTTCTGCGGTCGAAATTTTTTGCTTTGTCCAAAGCAGTGTTAGGTGTGTTATCATTATATCCCCTATCTCTGAATCTGTCACCTGTTGTGCCTGTGTGTTAAAGTCCAATTCCAATGAACCATTTCTTTTTATCGGCATGCAGTGACTTAATGGTATGGACTCTTTTGATTCGTGCAGATGCAGTACTGCATGCAAAATGTTTTTTGCCGTGGTTTGTTTTCTGTAGCCCACACTTCGCACAATTTGTCCCACACTGGATTTCAATTCTACATCCAAAAATATAATTGACTCTTTACTGTCATGGCAGGTAAATCAAACTTTGGCTGGTGATGTTAATATATTTATTTATAATGTATGGAGAGCTCTTATTACTGTCTGAATTCAGACAGTTTACCACTTTGTTATGGTATTGATGTGACATCAACAGGTTGTTAACCCCTCTTGACTATGTCACATCGATACCATAACAACGCAATCCGAACTGCACATGTTCAGACCAATGGCCGCAGTGACAGTGAGAGCTCTCACAGAAGGAGCATGGAGCAATGGGAAAAAAGGTCATAAAGCAGTGTTTTTTATTTATTTAAGTAAAGTTTATGTACAGCTTTTGCTCAAGCTGATTTTCTGTTGAACGCAGTAATGACTGTACTAAACACCTTTTTTTGTTTGAATCCCTCCTGCCTGCTAATTTTCTACTTCAGGTAAGACTGCAGTTCCGGTCTCAAACTCAGGATTAGTTAAGCATAGGTAATGGAAAGAAGAGTGTATTGAAAATCATTATATTCTATAGTGTATTTAGCCCCATACACTATAAAAGCTAATGGATGGGCAACAGACAATGACTGCACTGAAAGCGCATCTCGCTGTTTCCATGACAACTGTAAACCTCTTGAGCTGCGTTCTCGAGGTTTACCTAGTTGTCATGGAAACTGCTCGATATGATTACAGCGTGGTTATTGTCTGTTGCCCATCCAGTATCCTCTATATTATTTTATTCATTTATTTGAATTTTGGTAACCGTGTAGGCCCACTGAGACAGAACAATCCCTTTTTCAGGGGCGACCCGGGAAACACAAAAGACAGCAATAACATAGGTTGACTGAGGGTTACAAATACACAAGCTAACAGAACAATGCTGAAAAAAATAGTGCAATAAATGAGCAATGCAGTAACGTTACAAACACCAAATAACAAACATCCTGTGCAGTAAACAGACGCGGCAAGGTGCAAATAAGGCAGAGTGAAGGAAATTGGGCTAACAGAGTGAGTTAAACCGCAAGTTAGAGATGCAATTCATGGAGCGTTATTTGGTCAGCGATAGCAGGTATGTATTCCATGAATTGGTCTATCTCCTCTTTGGTGCCTTCCCAGATACATATAACATTGTCAATAAAGTGGTACCACTGTATCCCTTTGTTGTAAAATGGATTGCTGTTGGGATCAAAAATAAATGTTTCTTCCCAGTTACCCAAAAACAAGTTGGCATACGAAGGTAGGTACCATTGAGGCACCTATAGCTGTGCCACATTTCTTTCTATAAAATGATTTGTTGAACACAAAGTAATTGTATTCCAGGACATAGAAACATAGAAAGTGACAGCAGATGGGAACCGTATGATCCATCTAATCTGCCCTACCACCTAGTTTGTAGTCATCTTTAAGTTACTGCACTGTCTGTCCCATGCCAGTTTGAACTCCCTGAATGTCTTTGCCCCCACCACCCCTGGCGGGAGGCCGTTCCAAGGTACAACCACCCTTTCTGTAAAGAAGAACTTCCTCATGTTGCTCCTGAACCTACCCCCCTTTAACCACATGTCATGACTTCTAGTTCCGGTATCTTTATTTACTTGAAAGAGACTCTGTGCCTGTACCTTTCTGATACCTTTTAGGTGTTTGAAGGTCTCCAACATGTCTCCCCTATACTTTCTCAGTTCCAGGGAATATAAGTTGAACCAATCTAGTCTCGCCTCATAAGGTTCTTGATGCAGCCCATACACCATCTTTGCTGCCCTCCTTTGAATTATCTCCAATCCATCTATGACCCTTCTAAGGTACGGTCTCCACAACTGGATGCAGTACTCCAGGTCAGGCCTCACCAGGGACCCGTACAGTGGCATAATCACCTCCTGTTTCCTGCTTGAGGTGCCTCTCCCTATGGATTCCAAAGTGCTTCTAGTTTTTAATGCAGTTTTCTCACATTGCTTGCCCACTTTTAAGTCATCTGATATGATTACGCCAAGATCCCACTTGTGTATTGTTGCCGATAACTGCTCCCCACTTAGAAAGTATTTTTTTTCCGGGTTGTGTCTATTGCATAACCTTACATTTTTTGGCACTGAACCTCAGCTGTCAGCTTTCTGTCCATTCTTCTAGCTTCTTCAGGTTGGACTCCATCATTTGAGCCCCTTCAGGCATGTCCACCCTGTTGCAGAGTTTTGTGTCATCTGCAAACAGGCACACCTTCCCATTCAGCCCATCAGCAATATCGCTGATGAATACGTTGAAAAGCATCAGCCCCAGTACTGAACCCTGCAGAACTCCACTTGTCACTTTTCTCTCCCCTGACAGTGTGCCATTTATTAATACCCTCTGGGTTCTCCCTTTGAGCCAGTTTTGGACCCAGTTTACTATTTTTAGTCCAACACCTGTGTGCTCCAGTTTATTTATTAGCCTCCTGTGTGGTACGGAGTTGAAGACCTTGCTGAAGTCCAGGTACACAATGTCCACCGCTCTCCCCGGTCCACTGTTCCAGTAAGCCAGTAAAATAATTCCATTAGATTAGTCTGGCAGGACCTCCTTGTTGTGAAGCCATGCTGCTTTGGGTCTAGTTGTCCACATGCTTCCAAGAATGCCACTATCCTCTCTTTAAGCAAGGATTCCATTAACTTCCCACTACTAAGGTGAGGCTGACTGGGTGGTAGCTCTCTGCCTCACTCCTATTTCCACTCTTGTGCAGGGGCACTACTGTAGCCTTTTTCCAGTCCTCAGGGACCTCATCACTCTCCAATGATTTGTTGGTAAGTTCCACCAGTGGTGCCACTAGTCCCTCCCCAAGCTCTTTCAGTATTTTTGGATGTATTTCATCTGGTTCCATTGCTTTGTCTACCTTTAGTTTTTGGAGTTCCTCCAGGACACTTTTCTCTGTGAAAGGACTTGGATCTGCTCCCTCTAAGCCATCAACTTTTTTTCGTAGTGCTGGTCCATTTTCTTCTTTCTCCTGTGTGAAAACCGAGCAGAAGTATTCGTTCAGCACCTCTGCTTTTTTTCCATCATTTTCCATTTGCTGACCCTCCTTCTTTGTTAATCTGACTAACTCCTCCTTGCACTTTATTTTTTCCCTTATATCCTTGTTGAAGGTTTTGTCACACTTTTGGACCCCCTTTACTATCCTTTCCTTTGTTTGAGCCTTTGCGATTCTAATTGCCTTCCCTGCTTCCTTAAGTTTTTCTTTCTATACCGCCTTATCACAGTCCTTCTTTGACTCCTTGTACCTCCTGAAGGCTCTTTTCTTTTCCGTTATTCTGGATGCTATCTCTTTGGAAAACCAGAGTGGATTTTTTCTCCTTTTGGTTTTGCTAACTTGCTTGTTGCACTGCGATGTGACTAGTGTTATTGCTTCCCTTAATGCCCTCTAGTATTTTTCCCCTCCTCCCTTTGCTCCACTGATCAGATTTTCCCTTAAACAGGTTTTTATTTAGATGGATTTGTGGGCCTCCAGTAGGAGAGTATTTTGGTATATTATCCCCCATGGTTGGTTTAGATAAGATAAGTAATGTCAGACAGAATCTAAGCCTTCAATGTGTTGTATTGTAGTATAAAGGCTCATGATGTCTTTGGTAATCCACAAATAATTCTCCCACCACATCAGATTTTCTAGTGTCTGTAATAAGTGCATAGTGTCTCCGAGGTGTGATGGTAACCCTCCACAAATTATTCCAGAAAAAAGTCAATAAACTTGCTTAAATTGTGTGTCAATGAATTGATACCAGAAACAATGGGTCTAAGGGGGGATTTTATGGATCTTTGTGTATTTTAGGGGCATCTGCAAAGCACACAGGGCCATGTGTGCAAATGGTGTGACATGTGGCCAGCAGTTGGTCCACATTGCAAGTGTACCTGCATGCTGCATGGTACGTAGGTAGCAAACACACATCTGCGGAGGCTGTGTGGGGCCATGGGTTTCTGCTCTACCTCTTGACATGCAGAAGTCATAGCCACTGTGCTGCAGCATGTCCTGCCAGTAACACATGTGTACCAAATGGCTATGCCTTTTGTGTGCCCCACACCCCTTGAGTGTCCCAGCGTGGCCTGGTTATGTTACAGTGGCAAGGTCCATCCCCATGACAGTCACATGTAGCACACCCATGACAGCCATGCATCCTCACACTGGTACCTATGCACAATGGCCAGCATGGTTGGCCTTTGCCCTGCAGCTTGCCTTCACACACTGGGCAGTACAGAGACCCCTGTAGTAGCGTGTGATGGGATCCTCACAGTTGCAGCATATAGACCCCTGTAGTAGTGTGTGATGGGATCCTCACAGTTGCAGCATATATGGTTGGTCCTGGTCATGGCCCTGTCATGTACATGTCCCTGTTGAGGTAATGGATGTACCTGGGCCTATGCCTTGCTGTACGGTGGTATGCTACCCCAGGGCATGGCAACCACGTATGTTGCAATACTGGTGTGCATGGGAGATGTCCACAGGAATCTTACACAACCTGATAGCTACCCACAGGGTGCCTGACTGTCACATATCCTGGCCATGTCACATACCCCTAGGCCACCACCACCCATGTGGTGCACATATCCTGTGTGGGAGGCTACCTTGCTGTGTGCGGGTGGGCCACAGGTGTGTGTGACACAGGACATGCATAGAAAGTGTTCATCATTATTAACTTTAATTATGTACACACAACTGAGCAAAACTGGTACACAGATAAACTATCCATTCAGACAGTTACTATCACATGTAACCTGGTGCTGTCTTTGTGTTCTGTATGTGCCGTTTGGGTGGCCTCCCATGGCACCTGCTGAGTGCTTGCCACACTTTGTTTCCTGTGTGTGCCCATGATTCCCCACCACCACAGTGTGCATTCTCTGTTTTCCATCTTATGTTCACACTATGTCCCTCTGTCATGTGTCCACAGTGGTCCAGGTTTCTCTGGCCATACAGAGTGTATGGGCTATTAGTCCATGGTGCACACACCCAGTGGTTTATTTTATTTGTGGGAGTCCCCCCCTCCTGCTGTGCCTCTGAGACTGTTCAGCCCATGTCTGTGAGGTATGTAGGTGCTGGGGAGTCATGTCTGCCCTTCTCCTGCCTGTGACCCCATCCGATCCCACTGGATGGTGTACAGTTGTCTGTAGTGACCTCCTTGTGGTTGGCACTGTGTCATGAGGTGTACTACCAGATGGCATCTCTGGTGTCACAATATCCTTAAGCTTCCTCCACATTTTCCTTGGGGGTGCATCTGTGGCACTGTCTCATCCTGTAGCAGGGGTGTCACGTGGGGTGGTGCCCCTGGTAACCATAGTGCTTCAAAAGATGGTGGTGGGGAACTATGTATCACTGGCTGCTTGTGATGTTGGTGCCCAGAACTCTGTGGTGTGCTAAGCGCTGTGTGCCTGCCTTGAGGTGTCAGTGCCTCCTGGGACTTGTTGTGAGGGGGAGCCGCTGGTGACTGTGGTGCTCCTATAGATGGTGGTGTGGGATTGTTTCTCACTGGAGGCCTGTGTTGTTGGAGGCCAGACCTTTGTACTGTTCTGGATGCTGTGTGCATGCCCTGTGGTGACAGTAGCTTCTGGGTCCTATTAAGTGGTGCCAGGCTTGGTGGCGGTTGCCCATGGCTGTGGCTCATGTTGAGTGCTGGTGGGATGGGTCATCGTGGCAGTGGTTTTTGGTGCTGGGTGGGTGCTTGGAACCTGGGATGGGGTATGTTCTGGTACTGTTGGCTGGAGGATGCTCCAGATCCCATTGTAGGTGGTATGGTGTCCCGGGTCAATGCTTCAGTGTGGGCCTATGTTACCTGTGCAAGATATGCCTGTAGGTGCTGTCTACTGTGGTGCATTGGCTAGGGTGTAGTGGGATGCTCTGTAATGTCCACACTGTACCCCTTTTTGCTGTACATTGTATATGGTACCCTGAGGTTGCCTGTTTGTCTGTATCTGCCAGGCCCACTGTCCCTTGGTCCAATTAGACCCCTGTGGCCCAAAGTATATGATGTTCTGTCACCCTGTTCCATGTATACGTGTGTTGTGTGGCCACTGTGTTGCTGGTTGCCATGGGTGGTATCATAATGCCAGCCTGGTACACTGCTCTGATGGCTACTGTGTACATTGTAACTATGCTGCAGTGGCCCCCTAATACTGCTGTGCTGCTTGTACCAAATGGCCTCAGGGATGTTGTGTAGTACAGCGGCAATGGCAGTGATCTGTTCTTGTTGCACAGCAAAGTATCTCTCTCCTGCACTGATGTCATATGCTCCAAGGCTTCTGTCTGTTGCTGTGTGCTTGCCTGAAGCCCATGAAGTGCTGCTGTGTTTTCCGTATCCAGGCTGCAATCTGCTGTATCACAGACTGGATAGAATCCTGTATGCCAGCTATGGCCTCCTCCATGTGGCTGTAGTGTTTCCTAGCAGCACTGTGGTGTGCATCCCTGCCAGCCCAGATTGCCGTCATCTCCTGACTCAGTGTAACCTCGGTGTCCAGCACAGTCTGCTAGTAGTGGTCAAGGTCATTATCCTTCATGAGTGCACTGTGGATGTCCTGTGCAGGTGACTGCACTGTCCCCTTCTCACATTCTGAATGTGGAGGACTGAGTTCTTGAGCAATGTTCTCATGGATTGGCTTACCAATATCTGTCCCTAACCCGTCACTGTCACCATGTGCGCTCTGGATGGCTTCTTCGGTGTCGGTGGTCTGCTGTGTCACCACAGGCAGTTCCCACTGGCCCAAGATCTCCTGCTTCTGGCCGTCCTTAGTTGTCAGTTCCCCACTGCTATCTGGTGACCCTGTGTCCATGTCGGCTGTGCCCTCTTCCCCAGTTTGTACATGGGCAGTGGTGCCACTCATGCCCAGTGTTGCTATTCCCGACTGTTCTGCAGAGGTACCTGTGGAGAAACACATATCCAGTATTAGTGGATGTGTTGTGCTGCCATGGTAGTATGCTGATGTTTATTATCCACACTGCCACTCATTGCTGTGCAGCCTCCTTCTCTACTTGGGGACCCTGACTGTTGAGACATGGTGGAGGGTGCTATCTTGGCACAGCTGCTGGCCATTGTTGTGTTGTCAGCCACCCACCTTTACTGTCCTGTAGACAGTATGGCACCTTGCATATGTCTGCAATGCTGGCCTGCATTAGTTCAGGTCTCAGGGTACAACTGCCATATCCTCTGGTCCACGCACCCTCCCTACCTGTGTTGGGCTCTCATGCTGCAGTTGCTTCTTGCAGAGCATGATGTGCACATGTGAGCTGTATGGTATCGCAGCTTGTGTGTAGGCTGCAGGCTGACCTTGCCCTGGGTTGGGTGGTGCAACTCCCGAGAGTGGGAGTTGGTGTGTTAGTACTGGGTGGGGGGGGTGCTGTGGCATGTCCTGCACAGTGCAGCTTAGCACACACTGCCCATGTGTTGTTTTCCCATTCCTCTCTGCAGGCCACTGCTTTGCACTACAGGGGTGGGATATTGGGGACCATGCTCCCAACAATAGCAGGTGTGTGTGCAGGGTGGGATGCTCCACCTAAATAGGGTTCAGCTCCTCCACCACACACCCATTGGCTGGGTCCACATATTGCACCTGTCCTGCAGCATCTACATTCTGTGGTCTTTGGGCTTTCCCACCCACCCTCAATACTTGCCGTGTGCTGTGCCTATGTTCTGCATTTACCCATGGCAGCCTGGCACATTCCTATATATTCTGTAGACTTCACTCAATAGGCAGCCCATGACCCCTTCCCCTCCTTCTATAACCATCTTGCCTGTACATTGCAAGCCTCTGTTACCCACTTGCAGAACACCTTAGTGCTGTATGCTACATAACACTGTCCTGTACTGTTGCATGTTCTGACCACAGGGATTCGTCCCATGCCTATTTTTGGCAGGGCAGGTGCCATGTCACCACTGTCAGCCTACACATATGCTTCAACAGCCTTCCAGATCCATGGTATGGGGCTGTGTCCTGTACCACAGTGTGCACATCCATTTCAGGGGTGCCACAGCCAACTCCAGCTCTGGGTACAGTGTAGCCCTGTTCCTATCATGCACAGGTAGATGCAGCATGCTTGACATCCCAATAGCAGATGTGTTTTGTCCTATTGCTGGTGCCCCACAATGACCATGCTCTGCTGTGGCCCTTTGTGCCCTCGACTGCATTCATGGCTCTGGACATGGGTACCTGGTTCACATCAAGGATACTGTAGGCCACCTCTTTGGCTGTGACACATACATGTGGTGCATTACACATGTACTGCCCTTGCCTGGTGGCACACATATTTGGTGTTGAGGCAGGCACGTAGTCCCCCAGCTTTATTCTGTGCTGTGCACACCTGCATGGGCCTGAGCCCCTACTTGTGTCTGTGCTATGGGTTTTCCATCCTCACCACCCCTTGTGCAGTTACAGTGCCTGTGACATTCTTCCTGAACTCTGTAGTCTGTAGATGTCAAGGTTGCTGTCCCCCTCAATATTATGGCTGCTTAGGTGTGATGTCACTTGCTCCTCCTGGCTGCCTGGGGTATCACTTAACTTGGTCCTCCTCCCGTAGCTATGGTACTTTGTCTGCTGTGGGCCATTTTCATGTTGGACCTCCACTTTATATCATGATAGTGCTTCTGCAGTTCTCTTATGGAGTGCTTTCCCGGGCCTACTGCATTTATTTTAGTGGCCACTTCATCCCAGTCCTGTTTCCTTTGGACCCTCAACTCCTTCTCACACTTCTTGATAGTAACAGGTCCACTTGGGCATACATAGGTTGTTACTGTAAACGAGTATGACAGCTCACATGACATAATATCATCCTGTTTATTGCTTTTAATAAATGAAATCGAAATGAATGATGAACAATGTCCATGACATTTTATTACCAAGTTTTCACTGTTTTCAGCTTTTTTTTTATATGGCTTCAAAAGTAGCAAATGGACTGTTGTTCAGCTAAACTCTCTTCGCTGCAGCTCAGGCAGATGTATGGAGAATGCTTTTTACATTTGCTTGCAAAATGCAATGCAAACATCTTTGCATGGTGCTTGGAGTGTGTAGGTCTGTTGGGGTGTTAGCCAGTGAGTGAGGGAGAATGCAGTTGCTCCCATTTGCCAGCCAGTGGTGTTGCAGTGCTCTGGGTTCATACCAACATGTAATCATGTGTGCAGGGAACTGTACTCTATCACATCACAGAATCTAACGCTTTGTCACTTTCCAACAGATTCCTGTTGAAAGTTATGTTTGTTGGATGTGATTAGCCAGTATTAGGTGTCAATCTGCCTTTGAGGCTGTAATTTATCAGTTCAGTTGTTGATCACTCTATGAAGCAGATATGTGGGACAAATATGTCTGTCATCATTCTGCAGTCTCCAAAATGATCCTCCCTGTGTTTGAATGCTGGTTTGTTTATGTGACCCTGTAGGGAGTGCAAGGGATGCTGTCTCAGGTAAATAATTATTTTATTACAACCTTTCAGGGATTTGTCTTTCTTGTCACTGTGTGACAGTTCTGTCACACAGTATGGCCATCTGCTGCACTCCCTGACCACATCATAAAAAGAACTACTCTACCAGTGCTACTGCTCCTGTGGTTCTCTTTCCCCCTCTCCCATGCAAATCAGAAATTAACCAACTCCTCTGGTACTGCTGCTTCCATGGCTCTCTGTCCCCCCCCCCCACCTGTCCAAACCAAAATAAATCAGCTCCACTGGTACTGTCACTTCCTCAGTTCTCTGTTCCTCTTCCCATTCCCAATCAGAAATAAACTGGCTTTGCCAGTACATCTGTTCTCATGGCTCTCTGTGCCCTCTTCCACCCACCCAAATCAGAAATAAACTGGCTTAGTGGGTACTGCCACTTCCATGGCTCTCTCCCCCCACCCATCTGAATCAAAAGTAAACTGACTGCCAGTACTGCCACTCCTGTGACTCTCTGTTCCCCCTCCTGATGAAGAACTGAGTTGTGGCTCGGAGTATCACGGTGAGTACAGCACCTTCACTGTGGTTTGATACACAATAAATATTTTGCACTTGGAAGCATTGTCAAAGTTCAGTTCTTTTTTCATCTAATACGTTTCATTGTTCCTGGAGTGCAATCTCCTGCACGCTGTTTCCTCTCCTGACTGAATCAGAAATAAATAAGCACTGCTGGTACCGCTGATCACACAGCTCTCTGTTCCTCCTCCCTCTTTCCTGCCCAAATCATAAAGCAGTTTTTTCCTAACAAAAGAGGCTGTCATTAAGTTGGTAGTTATTTAGAGTAAGCTCTGATGCATTAAGGACTTTGCTGCTCATATCCATTTTGTTTTTATTCTGAGCTTTTGTGTGACGCATGAAAAAATTGTATAATAGCAACTTTCAAAAGTGTTTTTCAGCCCACTTATTTTCGGATATGGGATTGCAGTGAACTAGAAGGATGGTGGCTGAGGCACTCACAATTTAATAAAATGCTACTATAAAGTTATATGAAAGATGAACACATTTAAAGATGTGTGGGTTTTCAGTATTGCACCTTTTTGCATTAAATTCTCATGACTTCACAACTATTACGTATGCATCTTAATAACATCAAGGTTATCAAGGAGATATTCAGGAGATCAGTTTTAGTGAGAAGGAGCCTACTCCCTAAAATTGATGTCCTTAATTTCTGTGTCTCTCAACACTTCCCTAACCTCTTCTGCATTTCTGAATCCTGGCTTTCCTCCTATATTCCTCCTGCCTGTCAGTCCCTAACTACCACCTGGCCTGTGGCAAACGAGGTGGTGGCAGTGTCCTCTATGTCTGCCAGAGACCCACCTGCACAATCTCTCTCAGGAATCTGTATTCACTCTCCACAAATTTCTCTTTGTCAACCTCTCCTTTCCCTCCTCCTCACCAATCTACATTGGGGTCTTCTGTGCCTCCCCTAAAATCTCCTTTCCTTCTCTGGTGAACTGTCTCTCTCCACTCTAGCATCCCTTCCTTCTCTGGTGGACTGTTTATCTTCATTCTAGCATCCCACTCCTCTTCCAGTGAACTCATTCTCCTCAGGGATTGCAGTATCAATTCGCTATGCATGGCCTCCAGGCCGATCTCCCATAGGATTTATTTCCTTAACCTCACCCAGCTCATCACAGAACCCATCTGTCTGAATCCTCACATCTCCAACCATACCCTCCTACACTGGGTTCTTTCCTCACACCACCACAGAACTGTTTCCACTGGTATTCTGCCAGACACCTTCTGTGATAACTGTGTGACATTCTGTATCAGGAATGTTCATCTTCCTCCTTCCCCTCCAAATATATCTGTAACCCACCCCCACCGGCCCCCCTTCTTCAACTAGCAGTGCTGCTCCTCTCACACATGTTGCCAACGAGAGGGAAGGGGGTTGTCACTACAGTTCTGTTTACCAATTCATCTACTTCGGAGCCTGCCATCCTCAGACAGGCAAAACAAGTGTGGCAACTACCTGCCTCACACCTGGGTGGGCCATTTACCATGGCCATCAATCTGGGTCCCTGGGAGAAAATGTTTGCTCACAATTATGCAAGGTTTGTACTTCTGGTCAGGGGCATCCAAGTAAATCCAGACACAGTGGAAGCAATAACAGTACTGTCCAAACCAGGTTGGGATTCTAGAGTGTGGCTTTTATTCACATACACAGAGAATAAACACAAAGCAAAGATGGACCCCACAGGGCTACTCCTACTGGTAATGTAGATTACTGAGGTACAGAGCACACACGCACAGCGAACCCTCAGGTTCTGAAATGGAAACAGTGAACACTCTCTGGTTCTGAATGGAAATTGGCACACACAGCCAGAACTGGTACACTTCCTTTGACTAGGCACCCTCAGCCAGTAGTAGGAGACTTTCCCATATTTCATGAAGAATTATTGGTGGCACCCTCGACCACCAAACAGCACATACAGGCTCACAGAAAATACAACCCAAGTCTGGGTAAACTATCTTCTTCAGGCACTGGCCAAATGCACTGAGAGAAAACAAAGGTGCCCAAACTGAACACAGAGAGGTAAACATGGTTACTCCAGATGGGGGGGTCTCCCACTTTTTACTTCCAAATTTATACTTGACCAGTCATCAGGTTAACAACACCCTCACAGAAAACTTGTAGATGCTATCTCAAAATGTGTTTCACATTTAACATACTACATCTCACACCTCTGAGGTGTCATGAAGTTAAACGTTCTGTAATTGGCAATGTCTCTTCACTAGACCCCAACTTTAGCAGGCACTTTTAAATCAGACACAAACTAAAAGTTCTGTACTTGGCAAGTCTCTTTCTGGACCCCATAGTAGGCAGACACTTTTAAACAGAAAACAGTCTAGGTGACAGAGTCCCTTTGTCAGGGGAAAACTCACCACAGGAATGCAGGTGCCCCAGGGCTTTTCCACACAAAAGTCTCATGTACTCACAGAGCAGATGAATCTTAGGCAGCTTCAGCACAGTCCAGGCATGGAGCAAGGGATTGCCCCTGAATTCTGGAACCCCCCCCCACCTCATCCCTCCAGGGATGGGACACTGGAAACCCCACTGGAAAAGGTTTCTACCACTTCACTCTCTGTCTTCTATGTTCTTCTTCTAGGGTGAGAACAAACTACCCAAACCACAGAGGTAGCTCTCTGTCAGAGCTAAAAACTGAGGAGCTGTTTACTGCAGCGTCCTCCTGGAACTCCACTCTACAGACTACTGCACTCTAACTCAACATTCTACAGCTAACTCCCCAGCTAGCATTCCAATGTGGCTTATGCTGCTGTGAAAATTCTAAAGTGACATCATCACTCCAGCTCAGCTGAGACTGAAAACAGAGTGTGACACTATGAAATCCATTTAACTGGCATTTTGCTAGCTGCCTCTCCCTGCCTGCCACTGATTCTAAGTGGGATTCTAGTAACCCCTGAGAACAAGGGGGTTACATATCAGGTCCAGGTCCCTCAGGTCTTTCAACACTGACTCCCTCATCAGTGACCTTGATGCGGCAGACTGGTCCGCTGTCCACTCTACACCTGACACTGATGTGGCCCTTTCCTTGTTTCACTTCAAATTCATTCACAGCTGGGACAAGCACCCCCCCCCCCAGAAAATCCAGGGTCAAAAGTGTCCACTACTCCTGGATCACACCAGACCTCATTGACCACTGCAAGTCCCAACACCAAGCTTGGGCCTGCTTCAAATTGTCCCACTCCCTATCTGATCTCCTGTCTTACAGGAAGCTCAGAATTTCCTGCAAGAAGGCTGTCTATGCTGCAAAATCCCAATATTTTTACCCTAAACTGCAGACACAATTAGAATGTATTGGAGTTCTGGATGGCTATATCAGTCCACAGCCCTGTAAGGGTTAAAACCAGCCTCCAAAATAATATTAACTCTGCATCAAAACTCTACAAGGTTATTCACTCTCTGGTTGACCCATTTATCCAATTTGTCTCCTACAAATTTATGATAAACAATTCACCAGTTTCCGATCCTTCCTCTGTTGTTGCTCACTTTAATTAATTTTTTACAACCAGTACTCTTCCCTCTCACCCCCTCCTGGTATTTCTCCTCCGTACTCTCCTCCCTTTTCTCTTCTGTGCCTCCCACCCCAGGGGTTTCACTTCTCCCCTATAACCCCTCAGGAGACTTTACTAACTCTCTCCTCCCTCAGTCTTTCCTAATCCAGTCTTGACTGCTGGGACCCAAAACTACTTAATCTTTCAGCAGCTATCATTGCCTCCCCCCCTCCACCTCCTCAACTTCTCCTTCTCTCGGTGTGTTGTCCGTCAGTCTGGGGTATTTGCCAACGTTCTCCTCCTATTCAAAGGGGTGACTCTTCCACTCCTGGCACCTTCTGCTCTACTTCTGTCCTCTCCACTCTTGCCAAGCTGCAGGGGAAACTAGTTTACGTCAGGCTTTTTGATTTACTCTACTCCTCCAACTACCTGTCTGTAGTCCAGTCTGTTTTTTGTAAGCACCACTCCACCATCTCCTTCCTGTTGCAGGTCACCAACTCCATCATCTCTGGGATGGATTGGGGCACATCATGGTGGCCACACATCATGGTGGCCATTTTTATTGACCTGGCCAATGCCATTGATTTGGTGGCCCACCCCTCCTCCTGGATAAGCTGAGCTCTGCTGGCCTTTCAGCTCCCACTGTAGGCTGGTTCTGCTCCTATCTCTTGGGCTGTCTAAAGCCAGTGCAAGGTGGAGGCACCCTGTCCCCTCCCATCACTATTTAGTGTGGGATTCCCCATAGCTTCATCTTGGGGACCATCCTTTTCTCCATCTTCCTTAACAATCTCCCTTCTGTCTGTGCTACCTCACATATCCATATATATGCAGATGACACAGTTATTTATTCCTCTGGCCACTCAGCCTCAGTTGTGGAAGCCTCGGTCCAGCAAGATTTTCATAATGTCCTACGTTAGTGTCATGCCAATCAACTGTGGGCCAAGACTAAAAACACATTGTCCATGACCTTTGGTACCAGCCAGAATTGGCCAGGCTCTCTTCTCCCATTTCAACCAATCTGGATGACACCACCTTGAAGTGATCTCCTCTTAAGTACCTAGGTGTGTGGCTGGACAGTAGGCTGAACTTCTGCGCCCACACTGACTCCATCCACTCCAAGCTCTGCCCCAAACTTGGTGCCCTGTACCACAATAAGCACTGCTTATCTTGCTAGGTCCATTAGGAACTGGTCTCTAAAATGGTTCTCCCGGTGTTTGACTATGCAGATGTGGTCTATGGTGTAATAATCATGCAGACACCAATGTGGCATGAGTTGATAAGTTTACTGTACTGTATAATACTGAGAACAAACTGCAGAAAGCGTGGGCCACTGCCCATCAGATAAGGGTTTATGTATTAGCACATACGCATTAACAAGGCATATGCAAGTTGCCTGTGCTAATTCACTTCCTTACCTCTCCCTTCTCAATTAAACTCCCCCCCCCCAAACATAAAATGCTGAAAGTTTCAGGTAGCTCAAAGTTTTCATGAGTCTATGGTAGTCACTATGCCAGGTGGGCCTTCGGATCTCCCGTCCACTGACAAGGCTGATTTTCGGGCTGGAGTTGGTGCCAGTCAATTGGTCCCAGCTGCTCAGGGACGTGGCCAGCTCCAAAGGCTCACTTTGTAACTGCCCTGCCGTCACTTGTGGGGGGACCGCCATTGCAGGAACCTCTGGGATCCCATTGTCCTCCATCATGTCGTCCTGCTCTCCTCTCTCTTCTTCTCTTCGGATGTGTGAGTTTTGTGAGCCACAGGAGCGTCGTGGCTCAGGGGTTAGCAAAAGGTCCCTCCTGTTTCTTTGATAAAATTTCACATTTGCTTTGATTACATAAGAGCGTGGCTCTTCAGCATTGCATTCTATAATTGCAGGAGTCCAGGTATTCTCAGGTGTTCGCATATAAACAGGCTGTCCCAGCTGTAAGGCTTGGAGTGGTCGGGTGTGCAAATTGTAATAAGATTTTTGTTTTTCTTGAGTTCCTTGCAATGTAGCTTGAGCATCAACTTCTGGTACTTTTGGTTTAAGTTGCTCAGATCTGGTAGGTATTAAAGTTTTGGTTCTGTGGCCCAGAAGCAGCTGTACTGGGAATCCTGGCCCCTCCAGTGTGGTATTTCTCAATTTCAAAAGTGCTAAGTAAGGGTCTTGACAGTCCACTTGTGCTTTCTTTAACAGTCTCTTTATTGTTTGAATGGCTCATTCTATCATGCCATTACTCTGGGGGTATCTTGGTGAAGACGTTATATGTTTAAAGTCATATTTCCGTTGAAAGTCTCTGAATTCAATGCAGGCAAATTGTGGCCCATTATCTGTTACATTTCTGGAATACCATGTATTGCACATTGTGATTTAATATGTTTAATCACCAGTTCACTTGTGTTTTGCAACTTTGATATCTCAATGCATTTGAAGTAGTAATTAACCATTGCCAGATAATTTTCCTTTTCAAATTCAAATAGGTCAGCCCCAACCTTTTGCCAAGGTTTCTCTGGTATCTTGTGGCTGCAGCGGCTCTCTTGATTGTGCTTTCCTGAATTGGTTGCAAATGCCACCCTTGGCCACCATGTCACTAATCTGACTGTTCATCCCTGGCCAGAATAAGAGATCTCTGGCCCTGCACTTGCATTTTTCATACCCAAGTGGCTGCTGTGTAATCTGGTTAACATGTCTGGTCTCAATGATGTGGAGACTATCAGTCTCTCCCCCTTCAGTAAAGTCCATTTTCTGTCAAGATCTCATCTCTGAACAACCAGTACTGCCTTATCTAGGGGTTCACCAATGATTTATCCTGGGGCCACCCATTCAAAACAGTGTCCCTCAACTTGACCAATGCTGAATCTTTGTCAGTCTCTTGCTGAAATAATTTCAGTTTATCATCACTGATAATGCATATAGTCCACTGTGTGAACCTCATATTTGTCTAGTTCAGTTTCTGGCACATAATATTCTCCCACAGCCCTACTCAGGGTATCAGCTATATGAAGTTCTTTACCCGCTTTGTACTGTACCTGCAAATCATACCTTTGCAGTTTTAGCATCATGTGTTGAATTTTTGGTGGGGCTGTGGCCAGCGGTTTTTTGAAAAGGCTTTCTAGGGGCTTGTGGTCCGATGCAACATGACCCTTGGTCTGCCATAGATATATTGGTGGAATTTTGAACAGCCAACCACAATAGCTAGTGCTTCCTTCTCAATTTGTGCATAATTTCTCTCAGCTTTATTAAGTGATCTGGAACCAAAAGCAATAGGCTTGCCTTCTTGCCTTGCAGCAGACATGCACCCAGTCCTTCTGAAGATGCATCAATAGACAATTCAACAGGTTTCCTTAGATTATAGTAGGCCAGCACCGGGGGATTTTGTGACAACTGTTTTCAGTTCTCGAAAGGCCTGTTGGTGGCGCTCCTCCCAGTGCCATGCTGTTTCTTTCTTTAGTAACTCTCTCTCAACAGCTTATTTACAGTTGATAGATTTGGAAAAACTTTGCCAGGTAGTTTACCATGCCCATTAATCTCTGTAAGTCAGTCTTATTTTGGGGAACAAGCATCTGGGTAATTGCTTTTATCTTCTCGGGGTCTTCCAACAGCCCATCCTTACTTAACTTGTGTCCAACATGTTGGACCTCTCCCTTACAGAAATATAAGTGTGCTGTGTACATGCAGAGTGCATACCACATGGTTAATTGTGCAATGTTTGCATGCGGTACTCATACACAAAGTGAACCTAAGAAAACCAGGTAGTCCTGGTAGGACGAAACACGTGTCTATGTCTTCTGTTAGCACCCTTTGCAAACTGTGTGAGAGGCCTTTTGGCACCATGCAATTCTGCTTAAAGTTGGACCAGCATAACACTCTGTGGTGATTTGCATATGCAGCCCATGATGCTTTGCATTGTGTGGGCATGTGTGATTTTGTATTTTCTTGAAACTTGGCTTCCCAGCCAAATGCCCTTTGGGATAACCCTTGCCTCAGTGTTTGCGTACAGAGGTTCTTTGTCTAAGAAAACCAGGTCTAAAAAGCACATCAGGTTCTCATGCTGCACATCAGGTTCGCATGCTGCAAGCTTGACATGTGTACAGCAGGTAAGCTGGTGCTAATATCTTCTAAAAATCATATCAGGTTTGTGTGTTGCACACTTGACATGAAGGCAGCACTTAAGCTGGTGAGAACATCATTTAAACATCACATCAGGTTCACATGCTGCACACTTGCCATTTGTGCAGCAACTAAGCTGGTGCAAATCTCATCTAAAAACACATCAGTTTCTATTTCTCATACTACTGCTAGCAATTAGAGCCATTAAAATACATTTTTCATTGATTTCCCATTACAACTAGGTAAACTGATTAATTCTGATCTTTTTGCAAGTTGTTTAATAACTTTTCATTTTTGTCATTAAATTACCATTAATTTGTAAAGTATTGTTTGCTTACTACATTAATTGCCTAGGATATTCTCAGGCAACATCCCCTCATTCCAGATATGTGATTAGAGGCCTCTGTGTTGTGAAGCCTGACCTTTTTGTTTTGGGCCATGCAAATCCCCTTATGTATAGTTAGTGCTACAAATGTGTTTCTCCATGACTGTTATGCTCTCTTACGTTCCCTTTGTCATTCTGTATGGAGTATATACATTCTGGCCATGCTCAGCACTCTGTGCTGAGTAGAGTCTTGGAAGTATGCAACATACTTCACATTTTGTCACTGAAATGAGAGGCGTGGACACTCAAAATAAGGGACAATGAGGGACACTAACTCTCATGATGATTGGGACACATCTTGAAACATGGAGTTATAGTACCTTAGAACACAGTGGAAACCATTGTATTTACTTGTACCGATACTGGCACCTGAGAATGCATTTCTACCATAAAGAAGGGGTGCCATTTAGATAGGACAGAGGAAAGCAGTTGCTTCCCCCCCCCCCGAATTTGTGCCTAGGTTGTTCTTATGGTGTGGCAATAATGGCATTAAATTTGGATTTAATCTTTTGCACAATAAGTGCCCCCCAGCCTATGTAGGCTCACACTGCAGGTGCACTTCTGACTCAACTGTGTCTGTATTGTGTTGTCCACTCTCTCCACCTATTAGCAGTAGCATCAACACATGTGACATGGAGGAGGTTCAGCCAAGCAAGAGCACATAAGTCACGAGAGTGCAACACTGTCTTTCTTGCCACAGAGTAGACAGGCTGCACACTACAGCTTGGAGGAGTTGGTGAGCACTGAACTCTCAATAGCAGTGTTGTGGCACCATATTTTTGTTGGTCTACTCTTAGTGAGTCTCTGTCTCCCTTGGTGGCTGAAGAGGCAGGGAGTAAGCTAGAAGCTAACTCAAGACTAGGCTACCTACTTACTCTACTAGGCTCACCTAGCAAAAAAAAAAAAAAAAAGGGGCCCCTACGGCAGCAAGCTAGGCCTAACAGCAGTAGTGACAGTGGTGTGGTCAGCCTTCATAGGCTTGATCAGTGCAGTGCTGCAGCAGCCATGGCAGCAGCCAAGCAAGCAGCAAGCAACACAGGCTGGGTGGGTTTGGATGGTGAGGTGACTTGGTCACAGACCACATTGGGGACCCTGGATGGTTGGGTCTAGCATCCAGCTTCCTGCAGAAGGACAGAGGAGGAGCAGACTGAAAACTGGGCTGGTGCCACACTGAGCAAGGCCACAGGTTCTGGCTGGATGACTAGGTAAGTAAAAGTAAATAATTTTTTACGGGGGGATTGGAGAGGAAGGACTGAAATATTGATTTGTTGTTCATGTTTCTGCACCTTTGGGCAGCATCATGACCCATATGGGATGGGTATTGAATGGAATGGAGTTGGGGAGAGAAATTGGGACATTTTTGGGGGAAGGGGTCAGAACTTCAGCCAGGAAAAAAATTGATTAGTAACTGGGTGTGTTTAAGCCCAAACCTGATGCACTGCTCTGGGGTATAGACAGATGACTCTTATGCATTTGAATTTTTCCCTGATCTGCATATCACTTTTCAGTCACAGCAAATAAGTTGTACCTTTTAGAGATGTTCCAGACATTCCAGAGTTTGCCGCATAGGGGCTAACTAACACCTGGCCTCCACTGGTTGTTGGTTCCACCCTGCTGAAATCTAAAATGGCACCCTTGCCATAAAGTCTAAATTTACAGGACATCCTCTGTGTGAGCAGCATGTTTTCCATGAGAGATGGATGAGGGGCAGATTGCCAAAGATACGGATGAACTCCACTCCAGTTCAAGTTGCTTGCAGCAAAATATTTATTTCTTATTCACAACACATTTCATGAGGGAACGTTTTCGTGGATAACCACTTCTTTAGCCCCTTGTGTTTTAATCTAAATAGATCAGATAAATATAAATGAGTACATATGTCTTTAAATCTCAGGCTTTAAAACATACAGTGAGCTTCCTTTATTGAAACCCTAGATATATAATTCATCTTGTCTTCACTTATCTTTATTATTTTAAATCCATAAGGCACCTCTTGTATTACTTTATACATGTGTATATTTACTTTTATCTTGTAAACCACAACTCAATAAATTGTGACAAATATTTATGTTTAGCCTCAAAATGCAATATATGAGATATATTTCTTTAAAATCATTTGCTACTAGTATTTTTCTATATATTCCTCTCACCTGTCTGTTAATGTCAGCTCTACCTTTTTATTTTGTTAATGAACTCATATTTGTATTTCAGCAATCTGTTAAAATTTAAAACAGAACACTATGTGTCCCTTCTCTTTGTTAATATACACTGTTGTAGGCACAGGAGGAGGGAGAGGAAGAGGCAGGGGAAGGGGCTACAGTGGACGAATAAGGAGGAACAGATCATTTTCAATTTAAGTGGCAGAGAGATCATGGACACTGAACAAGAGGTCCTCAAACAGGGATTATCTTTTTCACAGATGAAAGACCATGATGCTTTCCAATTAGAATTGGATCTACAGAAATTTTACCAGAAAATTAATCTGGCCCATTGGTTTAGGAATAAACCAGAGGAACCAGACAATAAAAAACAAGAACATGGGAAAGCAATGGGTGTTAGGTCAACTTTTAACCCACCTAAGGGATCCAATTCAATAGAAAGTTACAAAGAAAGTTACATAGAGACAGTAGACTATGAAATAAAAAATGAATGTTGAACATAATAAGAGACCTAAATGGAACAATCTAGCCAAAAGGGAATGAGAAACACTTGAAGCATTGGAGAAGTATCAGAGCATTATTATAAAACCAGCTGACAAGGGGAGAGGGATTGTTCTGTGGAAATATGAAGAATACAGAGAGGAGTGCATGAGACAGCTTAGGGTTCTTGAGAAATATGCATCAATAGAACAAGACCCAACAGAGCGAATAAAAGCAAAGATAGAAGAAATAATAGATGGGGGAGTATCGATGGGGTGGATAGCAGAAGCAGAAGCTTGGGGAAGGGGGCAGGGGATCTCCCACGGGGTTGCACCAAGCACTAGGGGCAGGGGCATAGGGAAAGGAGTGCAGGAGAATACTCAGGGGTCACATAGGGACCCTGGCAGAGAGGGCCCAAAAGGAGGACACTACCAAAGAAGCAGGCAGGTAACTAGGGACCCTCACAAAGGGGGGCCAGAAGGACAACATTCTCAGGGAAGTAGGCAGATGGCTGGGGCTGGACAGAAGGAGGCAAGGCGGGGAGGTGGATCAGACCTTCAGCTCAGTAACTGCTTCAATTCTCTTCTGCTTGAGGATGAGGGGGTGATGTAGCCACGACAGGGTGGTTAGAGATGGAAAGGGAGTGGGGCAGGAGGCAGGGCCGATAGCAGGAGGAACGGGGAACCTGGAATGCAGGAAAATGGGGGAGCAGTGAATCAGAGCAGGAGGGGCAGGGGAAGATGGAGGAAAGCAAGGAGAAGGACCAGTTGGGAGGAAAGGGCAAGCAGAAGGACCAGAAGTACAAGGAGGATACAGTAAAGGGAGCTGAGGGTTTAGGCCAGAGGAGCATGACAAGCAAGGAGGGACTAAATGGAGACAGGAAGGAAGGGAGGATGAGCCAGGCTAGTTTAGCAGATGGAGGAGAAGGACCAGTGGCGAGCAGTGAGGGGGGAGTTAGCGAGGTACAGAAGGATACTTGGGAGGAGGAGAGGCATAGGATCGGAGGGGAGGGGATGGCCAGGGTAAATAAGAAGGGGGCAGCATGTGGCACCCAGATAGGGGGAGGAACAAGGAGCCGGCTGGGTGGAGGGACCGGTAGAAAGGATGAGGGGCATGGAAGGGGGGGAAATGGAGGAAAAGGAACTGTCAGAGTGCTCCTGTTGGGAGATTCTATGATCAGGGGTATCAAATAGGATAGGGATGGAGAAGCCTGGCCAGTTAGAACAAAATGCTTCCCTGGGCTAATGGTGCACAGGGCCAAGCATGAGGTATATCAGCTGGCAAAGGATTGTGGGGGTTCCCCGGACGTACTGGTCCACCTGGGTACAAATGACATTGAGGGAAATAGCGAGCTAGAGATACAGGCAAGATTCAGGGAGCTTGCCAGGGTCTGTCATGACATAGGATGCACAGTTTCCTTCTCAGAAATCCTGCCGGTGCCAAGGGCTAGTAGAGAACACAAAAGGAAGATTAAGGAGAGAAACCAGTGGCTCAAGGAATGGTGTGAGGCCAGAGGGTATGGGTTGATGGGGGATTGTGGGAGACCTGGGAGGATAAGGAGCTGTATGCTAGAGATAGGCTCCATCTCAATTTGGAGGGGAGGGGAATCCTTAAGTTGAAAATAGAGGGGTTCATTGGTGAAAAGTGGGGTTTAAACTTGTGAAGGGGGGAGGGATGGGAGAAAAGGCTGTCGAGAGGATGCCGATAAAGGAGGCACTCTATCTCCACCCCCCTGGGGAGCGGGAGGAATGTGGGAAAAGGCCGACTGGTAAAGTGCAGACCGGAAAACAGAATCCCCATGGGAACACGAGCAGGGACATGGAAGTATAGGGAAAGGGGGAAGGTAGTCCTGCTAAATGCCAGGAGCTTGGGCAATAAAAGCCTGAGCTCAGGCGATGCTAACTGAGGAGGCGGTGGATGTGGCAGCGGTCACTGAGACCTGGGCCACCGCAGGGACTGCAGCTGAGACCTGAACCTGGAGGGTTACACTATGTTCAGGAAGGACGGGGGGAGGGAAGGGGAGGAGGGGGTAGCAATGATAGTCAAAAACTGCATTGGCATAGGGGGAGTAGAGGAGGCGGAGGGGACTGTGGAGGCAATTTGGGTCACCTTGATAACAAGGGGGGGCAAGAGAGTAAAAATAGGAGTGGTGTATAGACCCCCTGCACTGGCGGAGGTGCTGGAGGAGAGTCTGGTGGCAGATGTTGGGAGACACTGCAGACTGGGCAGGGGAAGGGTGGTGGTGTTGGGGGACTTAAACATACCAGGAACAGACTGGGAGACTATGACATCCTCGGTGGCCAGGGAACAGAAATTGGATGTCTTTCAAGACGCGTTCCTAACTCAGCAGGTGGGGGAACTGACCAGGGAGGTGTGGGTACTTGATGTGGTCCTGGCAGACAGTGACCAGATTGGGGGCCTGGAGGTAAGGGACCCATTGGCGGGAAGTGACCATGCCACGGTCTGGTTCTGCCTGGACCTAGGAGGGTGAAGGCTGCACAAAGATGGGTAACTGACTTCAGGGCGGATATTAAGGAAATGGGAAGGATCCTTAAGGAGCATTGGGATGGGATTGGGTCAGACATGGACTCTGATAGTAGATGGGAAATCATCAGGAGAGGGGTGCAGGATGCTACCAGCACCTGTGCAAGAGTAAGACAAAAATGCGGTAGGGCCCGAAAACCCTGCTGGTGGACCAGGGAGGTCCAGGAGGTGGTGTGGGGAAAGAAGGCAGCCTATAGGCAATTTAAGTGCTCAAGGAGTGAAAGGGATCGAGGGGAGTACAAGCTGATGGCTAGAAGGGCCACTAGGGTGGTGAGGGCAGCTAAGGCAAGGAAGGAGCAGAACCTGGCCAGGGAAATTAGGAGAGGGAACAAGGGGTTCTTTAGATACATTGGGGAAAAATGAAGGGTGAAGGGGCAGATTAGCAGGATTAAAACAGGGGAGAGATGGGCACAAGCCCCGGGGGAGCAGGCTGAGGTACTAAATGAGTACTTCACCTCAGTTTTCACCAAGAAAAATGGGGGTGCTGCATCATACATGGGAGGACACAGTGATACTGAGGAGGGGACCCTTACTGATCAGCGGGTCTGGGAGAGGGGTAGGCATCACTGGCAGAAGGGGAAGGCTATGCAGTGAGAAGAGGTGGCGGAAGTCGATCACAGCAGAGAGGTGGGGAAGCCCTCAGGTCCCTTAAAGATGGAGAAAGCACTGGGGCGGATAAATTACATCCCAGAGTGCTAAAGGAACTTGCGGATGTCCTGGCGAAACCCCTGGTGGAGCTTTTCACCATCTCTCTGAGGACAGGGTGGGTGCCCCAGGACTGGAAGGTGGTGCATATAGTGCCTATCCACAAGGGGGGATCAAGGGAGGTGGCAGGGAACTACAGGCCTGTCAGCCTGACATCGGTGGTGGGCAAGGTGATGGAGGGCATTGTCAAGGAGAGGCCAGGGGGGACCTGGAAAAGTCAGGGTGCCTGAACAATAGACAGCATGGATTCATCCCAAGGAAATCATGTCAGACAAACCTTGTGGAGTTCTATGACTGGGTGACGAGTGCCTTGGACCTGGGTAGACCAGTGGATGTCCTCTTTCAGACTTCAGCAAGGCATTTGACTCTGTTCCTCACGTGTTCCTGTTGGATAAGCTGGGAGAAATGGGGGTGGGGAACCAGATGATCAGATGGATAGGCAATTGGCTCAGGACCCGGACCCAGAGGTCGTAGTTGGCAGAATGAGTCTCATCCCCAGATGGTCATTGAGTAAGGTCTCACGGGGATCAGTCATTGCCTCCTGTTTCAACGCTATGTCTCTGACATAGGACAGGTATCAGGAGTGAGATAGAGTCTCTTTGTGGATGACTCAAAACTGGGGCGGTGGTGGATGGGGATGAGGGAGGGTGGCCCTACAGGGGACCTGGAGGCTCTGGAAAGATGGTGTAGAAAGTGGAAGCTGAGGTTCAATGCAGGGAAATGCAAGGACTGCACCTGGGGGCCAGAAACTCGGCCAAGTGTACACCCTGGGGGAAATGTTACAAGTCCTCGATGGCTGAGAGGGACCTGGGGTGGTGGTGGATGTCAAGATGAACAACTCAGAGACTTGTAGGAGGGCAGCAGCCAAGGCCAACAGGATGCTGGGATGCATCACTAGGGGATCACCTCTGGAAGGAAGGAGTACTCCTCTGTATAACTGCTTGGTGAGGCTGCACCTCGAGTACTGCGTGCAGTTTGGAGGCCACACTTAAAGAGGGACATTAAACTCCTGAGAGGGTCCAGAGGAGGGCAACCAAAATGATTTGGGGCTTGGGGACAGGACCTATGAGGCTCGAAGAGCTAAATATATACACATTGGAAGGGAGGAATGGGGACATTATAGGGTCTTCAGGTACATGAAGGGGTAAATAGGGAGGAACAGTCAGGTGCTTGAAGGAAGGAGGCGGGGCCACTAGAAGGCATGGGTGGAAGCTGGAGGGAAGATTCAGGGAGAAAGGAGGAGGTGTTACTTCACTGAGAGGGTGGTGGAGCCATGGAATGTGCTGCCTAGGAGGCTGGTGGAGGCAGAGGACGGTGGAGGGTTCAAGAGGGGGTGGGACAGGTACAGGGGAATGGTTCTGGAAGCAAAATCCAATGCAGCGAGAATATCCGGAACTGGGAAGGGAGAAGCCAGAGAAGGCAAGAGGGGCAGCAAGGTCAGCTCCCAGGGAGGGGGCTGTCCAAACAAGCAAACGTGAAAGACCGTTAGGCCTATTCTGCTGGCATTTCAGTATGTTAGTATGTTACAAGCGAATATGTTGGTGAATAGAAATCCTAGAATTCCAATCTTTTATGTATTGCCCAAAATTCATAAAAATCCATGTAGACCTCCTGGATGCTCTATCGTCTCTGGACTCAATTTGATTTTAGAACCCTTGTCAAAATATATTAACTATCACACACAACCTGAGGTAGAAAAAATGAGTACATACATTAAAGGTACTGGACATGTCATTACAATGTTGAAGGACATGAATGACGAGGCCTTTGACTGGGATGGAATTATTTTGGTCACCTTTTATATTAAGGAATTATACACGAGTATGCAACATGATGAAGGATTAGAAACATTAATGGGAACTTTCAATAATAGGATGGATAAACATCCTCCAAGTGAATTTATGCAACAACTAGCAGCAATAGTGCTAAAAAAATTACTTCACATTTGAGAACCAATTTTTTCTCCAAGTGAACGGAATGGCCATGGGCAGCACAATGGCCCCATCGTATGCTAATATTTACATGTATGAATTTGAAAAGACACATGTCCTGGATGAAGTCAATAATCCATTCTTCCAGAATATTCTATTCTGGAGGTGTTTTATTGATGACATCCTGGTCTTATGGAAGAGCACAAGAGATAATTTGAATGATTTTGAGAGATATTTGAATAGCAGGAATACAAATCTAACATTTACCATGACAGCGGACTATACCAGAGTTCCATTTTTAGATTTAGAGTTATTAAAGATGGCCACAGGATTAGCAACTACTTTATACAGGAAGCCAACAGATAGAAACACATCTCTGCATTACACAAGCTTTCATGACCCAGATGTGAAGACTAGCATCCCAAAAGCCCAAATTATGAAAGCTAAGAGGAATTGCACTGAAAATGAGGAATATAAAAGGACAGATACAGACATTGTGCAAAGATTTTGTAATAGGGGACATAAACCTTCACTAGTACATCAAGCATGGGAGGAGATTGACAGCACACAAAGGGAGGCATTATTAGTTGGTGGCAACAAACAAGCAGTAACAGATAGAATAGTGTTTTCCACCAACTACACACACCTGAAAAATGAAATTAGCAAGATTATTAAGGGGAACTGGCATATTATTCAAGCAGGCAACAATGAAAATAGGAGGTTTAGAGAACCCCCATTAATTGCTTCCAAAAGAAATAGGAACACCAGGGACAGGTTGGTACATACTGCACATAAGATTGAAACACAACAGCTGAGACAATTACTATTGGGTCCTCTAAAAAACAGCAGTTTTCAGTGTGGCCATTGCTTTCAATGTGGGAATACAAGGAACAAGACTTTCTTTGAACATCCATTTACCAACAGAAGATATTACATGAAAGATCATATCACCTGTGCTACAGACCATGTTGTGTATGTGAGTCTCTGCCCATGTGATCACATATATGTGGGCAAGACTTCAAGAGATCTATGTACTCAAATTAATGAACATAAGAGTAAGAATCGAACACATGACAAAGGCTCCAGTGTGGCAAAACATTTTAACACGGTTGGACATTCTGTTTCAAGCCTCCGATTTTGGGGCTTGGAATATGTGAAAGAACCTACTAGAAAGGACATTGTTTGGGACAATATCCTCCACCAAAGGGAGGTCTTTTGGATCTTTTCATTAGATAGCATGAATCGGAGGTTTGGTATAAATGAAGAATGTGATTGGCACATACATAAATCAAAGGATTTGTGAGATGAAGGTGATGATATGAATTTGGAAAGTACAAAAATTTCTAAAACAACACCCTTTTTGTAGAAGAGCCTTTAAGACAGTATAATAAGAACAGTCATGTCTTCATGTCCACATACTGTTCCTCCCCAAATTTTTAAGTTTAAATTCATTACAGCAACATCGATATAATAATTACTAGGACAAAAAACCTACTAGAAACTATAGGCATAAGATAGGGGATGAACCGCTGCCTTAGGAGACATAGGAACATTCTGGATCTCCGCTATGGCATCCTATACAGGGTGCTATTGTACTGGTCCTCAGAGTGTGAATTATACATAGATAGACCATTCAGTAGGTGGAGACTGACTGGTGATATCATCAGTGACATCCCTTTCCCCCATCTTAAACTTATAAATGAATTGGGTTAATACAACGACATACACACGAGGTCCTATGCAACCTAATATAGAACTGCGAAGTCCAGAGGGTTGTATAAATATATTTTTAAAGTGGAATCATGTTTGAGGTTAAGATTTAAGGAATTGTATTCATTTGAGTGTTCCACTCAAAATTTGTTCCTCTGTTTAGCCATTATATTGAATACCCCAGTAGCAGTTAGGATAAAGATTGAGTGACCAAATGTTTATTAGAATTGAATAAACAGTTATTTTATTACAAAAATGCATATTAGAGTTAAGCCTTTGGTGGGGGGCGAACCGCTATCTGAAGTGACACCAGTGGTACTTAAAACTCCACCAAAACATCTTCCCTATAGTGCTACTGAGCAGGTCTTTCATGTGTGGTTCCACACAGATAGCCCATTCTGTGAGTGGAGACAGTCTGGTGACTTCATTTCTGATGTCCCCCCCCACCCCATCTACAGCAGTATTTAAACTGCGTGAGCAGGAGCGATGGCGCCTAACACAAACAGGAGGAAAGCAGTAGTGCAGGCTGCTAAGAAAAAGAACAAAATAAGTGAGTACTGTGACCTTTAAACAGGAGTTAACAGATAGCTGGTTAACAGAGACACTAAATAGCCCCTTTTCTGTCTTTATGTCTCACAGTAAGAAGAAGTGCCGTTGCAGCACGATATTGAAGTGGGCAGTAAGGATTTGTTTTAGAAGTAAGTATTTAAACACGAGCTGTGAAATGTGAAATTTATTTATTAACATTAAGATTGGGTGATAATCATGTTTGCAAATTCTTTTTAGAAGCGCAGTGAAAAGCGTAATATTGGTCAAGTCATTAGCGGGAAGATTAATGAATGAACTGGTGAGAGGCTTTTGCTTTTTGTACATTTGGAAATAACTGTATATATTAACAAAGAGAAGGCACACATAGTGTTCTGTTTTAAATTTTGACATTGTTGACATAAGAATAAGAGTTCGTCAACAACATAAAAAGGTAGAGCTGACATTAACAGACAGGTGAGAGGAATATATAGAAAAATACTAATAGCAAATGATTTTAAAGAAATATATCTGATATATTGTGTTTTTGGGGCTAAGTGTAAATATTTGTCACAATTTATTGAGTTGTGATTTACAAGGTAAAAGTAAATACACACATGTATAAAGTAATACAAGAGGTGTCTTATGGATTTAAAATAATAAAGATAAGTGAAGACTAGAGGAATTATATATCTAGGGTTTCAATAAGGGAAGCTCAGTGTATGTTTTAAAGCCTGAGATTTAAAGACATATGTACTCATTTATATTTATCTGATCTATTTACATTAAAACATGAGGGGCTGAAGAAGTGGTTATCCATGAAAACTTTCCCCCATGAAGTGTGTTGTGAATAAGGAATAAATATTTTGCTGCTAGCAACTTGAATTGGAGTGGAGTTCATCCTTATCTTTGGCAATTTGTTTAGATTATGGTTTTTGGATGACCCAATAGTTGTGTAATTTAAACCTATAGAGAGAGGTAGGGTAACCTGAACACCAACCACAAAAAATAGATGAGGGGAACAACAGTTTTCAGGGGTAAAATGAGGCCTGTCCCTTGCATTCAGGGACGATTGAGTGGTATGCTATGCACAGACTATTGGAGCCCCACTATAGTCAGGTTTACCCCCCCAGTGAAGCTGACCTCCACATCCCCACACTCAGGCACATTATGACATAGGGCAAGGGAGAGTGCAGGGACACACCATATTGAAATGAATGGGGGTATTTTTTTATTATTATTTTATACATTATTGATCAAGAGTTTGAGATTAATGAAGGCTACCACTCAACTAACAAAAGCCTTGTTAGTAGAACAGTGGCCTTCATTAATCTTCAACTCACCAACATAATGTATAAAATAATAATAAAAAATAACTCCATTCATTTCAAGGGTGTACACCCCAGCACTCTGACCCATGGACATCATCTCTTAAAGACTCCTGCCTCTGGTTCCCTAGTACTCAGCTAAGAGACTCTCTACCTATATCTATACTTGGTGGGTTGTCTGTAGCAGGGTGGTCACAACCGCTACAGTGTGTGTGCATGGCACCATGTGGGTGGGTGTCGAGCTATTGCTACTTTTGTGTTTGCCCCTTAAAGTCTTTTTAAATGGAAGCATTCAAAACTATGAAGAGAAAACAGTAGGAATACTGGCCAGACTAAAGAAATTAAGTAGTTTTGTGGGTAAGTGTGTGTATTGGAGGTGGGAAGAACCACATGTGTTTCCATTGGTATGTGTGGTGATCTGTAGCATTCAGTTGAGCAGCTGAGATGAGGGGGGACAAGAAAACTAAAAATCAGTGGCTGCAAGCATGCCATATACATGCAGATGTATGCAGATTTGTATTGAAGTACAAATGAGCCATATGTATGCAGGCAGCATAGTTTAGTGGTTAAATGCACTGAACTGGAAACCTGAAGACCTGGGTTTGAATCTCGTCAGCCCCCACTTGTATAGTGTGTGATCCTGAGCAAATCACTTAACTTTTATGTGTGTAGTTATCAGTGACCATTTGCATTTTGCACACATGCCACATGCATGCAGTCTGTTCCAATTTAACATTTAAATCATGTCTGCAGCATGCATAACACACGGGCAGTTTTATGTGCTCAACATGAAAACATTTCATATCATTATTTCTGTAAGGGATGACGTTTTGATTTTGGATTTTTTAGGTTTAAAGACCAATGCTTATTTCTGGCTCTTTGTAGAACATTCCATAACCTCTCATTGTGCTCTTGTACATTAGTTCCCTATATTAAGATGTCATCCATAATAACCTCTGTGCCCTCGAGCCCTTCAAAAATATGTGAAATTTTCTTTTGGAAGACTTCTGGTGCTGAGCAATTCCCAAAGGGGAGACACTTCAACTTGTGCCTCCCAAAGGGTGTACTAAAGGTCATTAGATCAGAGCTGGGCCCATCCAGTTTATCTGCCAGAAGGCATGCCCAATATCTGACTCTGAATACTTTAGCCCCTGCTAGCTTGGCTGTCCCCTCTTCAACTGTTTTCATTGGGTGATGTTCCCTTTTAATTGCTCTATTAAAATATCTGGGATCTATGCAAATTCATACTTTGTTTGGTTTTTCTACAGCCACCATCAAGTTGACACAGCTTGTGGGTTTCTCCACCTTCTCAATAACCCCCAATTTTTCCATATTCTCTAGCTCAATTTTCACTTTGTCATGTAATGTGAAAGGTATTTTCCTAGGGGAGTGGATCACAGGGCTGGCTGTCTTATCTATTTTGATGTGGTATTCACCCTCTAAGCATCCCAATTCCTCAAATACATCAGCAAATTCAGCCAGTATTCCTTCTGTGGTTTTCCCTGTACTTCCACTTGCAGCATCTACTGAAAATAACTTCTTTATAAGCTTCATTTCCAAACAAGTAGATAGGCCCAACACTGGGTCACGTTTGCATTAACCACTTGAAATGGCAACAGGTAGTACTTTTGCTTAAAACATGTTAGCAACATCACTTTGCCTTTCACATCAAGTTTATTGCCCCGGGGGCTTCTGTTAGCAAGAACCTTGTTCTTGACTCCAACCTGATCCAAATCATTGACCTGTCTACTAGGAATAATGCCAAATCTGGCAATCCCTCTTTACTCGACTTGGCCCTCATCTCTTGCTGTGACCGCATATTGACAGTTGGGATTATGGCAGACTCATTGAGTGATCACTCACCAATCTTCTGCACCTGGTCCAACAAACTCCTGAAACTGGCACCCAGGGTAATAGAAGCCAGGAATTTCAGCAGGTTGATACCAGCTGACTTCTGCTCCGACCTTCGAGCTGTAGACTGGAATCCTTTAGTCTCCCTTCCCACCCTGGATGAGGTGCTGGACTACTTTACCTGCTCATTTCTGTCTGTGGCCAACTTACACGGCTCACAGAAAAAACTAAGGGTACAGGGGAAGTGCCATAAATGGCTCAGCCCTGGCCTTAAACAAAACATGCTGCTCCGAGACTGGGCCTAGGGTCTTTATAAATCTTCCAGCCACAGACCTGACTGGGAGAAGTACAGGGAACTGAGGAACCACTGCAAGAAGGCCTCCAAATAAGCCAAGGCCAAATACCTGAGGGGTCTCCAGACCAATCACCTATGTGATCCAAAGAAATTCTGAGGCCAAATAAATCTGCTTCTCAAGGGTGCCCCTAATGCACAGGATGGCGCACTCTTGGTTGGTACTACCCTGATCAATGACCCCCTAGCTGTAGCAGAGGCTTTCGATGCCTCCTTTTCCAACCAAGGTGGACTCACTCCCCCGATCTCTCCGGTGTTCCCAGCAAAAGCAACATTGATTGGGAACAAGCCAGGCCTCAGTTTCACCTGAAACTTGTCAAACCCTTGGATGTACTTCCCCTCCTAGTTACAATTGACCCTTACTCCTCCCCAGGACATTACCTGCTTGAGCCAAGGCTGCTAAGGGCTGCTGCTCCTGCTATCTCCGGCCCTGTCACTACCTTCATCAACAGGTCCCTCCTTGAAGGAACTGTACCAAATAAATGGAAGGTAGCAACCATAGTCCCTGTCCATAAAAAAGGTCCCAGGGACAAAATGGGGAACTACAGACCAATCTCCATTCTCTGTCCTCTCAGGAAGGTGCAGGAGAGATTGGGCTATAACCAACTGCAGGATTACCTGGAACAGCATTTGCTCCTAACCAACATACAGCATGGCTTTAGGAAAGGCCATGGCACTGACACAGCCCTTATCTGACTCACGTTTGACATCCTTGATGCCATGGACTATGGCTCCCCAACGGGGGTCCTATTCATAGACCTGTTCAAGGCGTTTGACTCGGTCAGCCATAAACTGCTTCTTTCCAGGCTCCACCACCTAGGGCTAGATGAGCTCTCCCTTTCTTGGTTTGAGAGCTACCTGCTCAATCGCACCCAAAAAATTCAATGGAGAGGATCCCACTCCAACACCAGACCTGTGGTCTCTGGGGTACCCCAGGGATCAGTCTTGGGCCCCCTGCTGTTCACCATCTTTGTCAATGACATTGAGGGAGCCTGCAGGTTAAGTAACCTCATCCTTTACACAAATGACACTGTCATCTACTGCAGTGACCCCCTACCCAGCATTATCACTGCCAAGCTGTAGGCCAGTCTCTCAGCACTTGAAGCCTGGTTCTCCTCCAACTCACTCATGCTGAATGAAGAGAAGACTAAGGCTGTCTTGTTTGGGACCAGACGCCTTGGGGCAGTCAGGTGTGACCTTCTCCAGCTCCACACTGCCCAAGGGAAGAGAGTGGAGGTCATCAACAGGATTAAGTACCTTGGGATCCTCCTTGACCAAGAACTGACCTACAAACCTCATATTGACTCCTTAACTAAGTCTACCCCCCGAAAGATTGGACTGTTCTACCAGCTGAGTAACTCTCTCTCTGATGAAGCTCGGAGAGCCATTGCTAACTGCACCCTGCTCCCCTCCCTCCTCTATGGGGCTCCCCTGCTACAGTTCCTCAGGGAGGGGGAGCTAAGAAAACTCATGGTGCTCTATCGTAGAGTAGCATGCTTCACTACTAACTCTCCCCCCCAGGTGGCACCACTGTGAGGCTCTCGTGGATCTCTGCTGGCCCACTTTATGGCACAAACTGGTCTACTCCCCTATCTGCTTGACATATAAGTTCACCACTTCTGGCCCTCCTCCCCAACCGAATGGTCTGCTCAACCCCAAAGTGCAGTGCCATGACACGAGATTCTTGGCAAGTCAACCCCTCACCATACCACGGGTTCGCACTAACCATGGCAAGCGATTCTTTCGGCATGCTGCTCCGCACCTTTGGAACACTCACCCAGCTAGTCTGGTTGACAAGCCCACTCTCCCTGGTTTTAAATCTGGTCTTAAAGTGTATTTGCTGGAACTTAGTCTCTGTGGCTGCAGTTGCTAGCCCCCTGTCTGGGCATTGACTAGCAATCAGCTCGCTTGGAACTCCTCTGCCGTCACCATGTCTCCCACAATACTCTTGTAAATTGCGTCTAATGTACTGGGTACCTGTCTAACATACTGTTAGCTTGTCATTTCACTTTGTATTGTGCCCCATGCCTATTCCAGTGTATGTATCTGCTGTAAATTACTTTCAATGTATGTATCTACTGTATCTTACTGTAAATAGCTTCCAATGCTTGTACGTATTTCTTCTGCTGTAACTAATCCCGGACGCCCCTGAAAAAGGGACCTCTGGTCTCAGTGAGTTTACCCGGTTACCAAAATCTAAATAAATAAATAAATTATGCCCAGAATAGGAAACCAATCTAGCTGATGACCTTTGAACAGCTTCTCCAGCCAATGTCATACATATCTGAAAAGGCATCACATTACACTGTGCTCCAGTGTCTAATTTGAACATCACCATTTTCCCATTTATGCTCAGAGTTACTTTCCAATCAGTCTCGGGTTTATAGGTAGTCACAGTCTCAATGCATCTTATCTGACAACATGGATCTCATTGCGTTTGCTCACATGACATACTCTAGCAAAGCAATTTTTTCTGTGACTTAATCTACAGTACTGTCCATATGCTGGGCATCTGTTCATCTCATGCTCACGACCACACTCTCCACTTTTGACTTTATTCATTCGAGATACGTAACTCCCTTTGCTCACATTGGCACTTGATTATACTCTTTCTTCCTGCACAACTACTACTTGCACTGATCTTTCATCCTGAACATTTCTACTTAAACATTTAATCTGCATTTCACTCAGTTCAGCAGCCCTGCATATATCTATGGCATCATCTTATGTTAAGTCCACTTTCCTCAAAAGTCTGCATCTCACATGCTCACTCTGTATGTCACATACAATTCTATATCTGGTCAATGATTCAGTTAACTCTCCAAATTCACAAGATTTAGCCTTTAGCCTCAGTTCAGTTACATACAAATCAATGGACTCACCCAGATTCTGGTTCCTAGTATTGAACAAATGCCTCTCATAAGTCACATTCTTTCTCGGGTTTTAATACCTCTCAAATTATCCCATCATTTTTCCAGTTGTTCCCTCTCTTCATCTTTTTCCCAAATGAAAGTATTGAATACCTCCAATGCATCAGGGCCTGCCACGTGCAAGAGGGTCATAGGCTGGATTTTCTGGGATTTTTCAGCAAGTCCACTGGCAACTGAGAACATTTCAAATTGCTGCTTTTATCTTCTCCAGTTTTCAGCAACATTTCCTTGTAGACTGAGAGAGGTGGGAGGCTGCAGGCGGTCCATTCTGACATCATGTAATAATCATGCAGACACAAACATGGAGTGAGCTGATAAGTTTACTGTACTGTATAACACTGATAACAAACTGCAGAAAGCGCAGGCTACCACCCACCAGATAAGGGTTTATATATAGATATTAGTGCATGTGCATTAACAAGGCATATGCAAGTCATGTATGCTAATTCACTTCCTTACATATGGCACTGCCCTGCCTTCCCTTGCTAGACTGGATACCCCCTGCAATGCTTTCTGTCATTTTGCTACTAATGCCCCTTTTCACACCCATCACTGCTGCCTTTATTCCTTACCCCTCTCTATCCCTCCTCTCTCTACACACTGCCATTCTCACCACTGTGTCTCCATTACTTTAAGTTAGTGGGAAGTCACGAAGGGGCTCGCACTTGGAATGTGGTGCATATACCAAACAAGAGTCACTGAAGCAAACTAAAAGGGTAACGCACGCACCACCACCATGAAAGACTCTCAGGCTGCTGGCTGAATTAAGTTAATTTATTCACAGCACATGCTGGCTGCAGGCTGCAGTGCAGAATAATTCTTACATTTCACCCACCTCGGTGTGGGCTCCATCGGAAGGCTCTCTGATGAAGCTCCACACTGAGGTGGGTGAAATGTAAGATTTATCCCTGCACTGCAGCCTGCAGCCAGCATGTGCTGCGAATAAATTAACTTAATTCAACCAGCAGCCTGAGAGTCTTTCATGGTGGTGGTGTGTGCTTGGTAGCACATGAGGTGGGCGCCTGAATCCCAATGCCATCCGAAACAGCGACGCAATATGAATGAAAGTCCAAAAGGTGAGGGGGCAGGGAGGGTGACCGGATGTGGTGGGGTAGGTGACCCTAGCGACAGGATGTCACTACATGTACATGCATGTGGGGGGGGAGCGAGCACAGTGAGTGTGGCCTGGGAGGGGGCAGAGGGGATGTAGGGGGTAGCACTGCAGTTGGCTGCTGAGCTGTGCCGTGGTGTCGGGGGTTGACCTCCGCTTGTGGTGCTGGGGTTCCGGGTTCGGGTCTGGGTCTGGGTGCTACTGTGCTTTTCTTGCACCCGGCCCAAAACTTGTAATTTTTTTGCTTTCACATCCCCCCCCAACATGCATCCACCTGGAGTTGAGAATCCTTAACTAGGAGTCAGGGGCGGGTGTGGAGGGTGCCAGCCCCCACAGAAAGCAAGTGTTTTCAATCCTGGCGCGTTCTTCCATGTGCCGAGGATGTCTGGGTGGCATTTTCGCCGCCCTGACTTTCAGCAGATCATGTATCGCTATTAGCGCTCACTACTCTCACATAGAACCATGTGCTTTACCCTTTTAGTTTATTTCAAAATAGCTGTTCCATCCCTCCTTACCTCTCCTCATGTCTCTCTTTCATTCCCCCTGCCTCCTATTCTCTTTACTCCAGGGACTCATGCACCTTCTCCATACCTCACCTGCAGTCCACTGCTGGGCAATCCACTTTCTCCTATCACCTCCACTCCCTCTAGAACACTCTCCCTTCCCCTTTCCCTCTCACTTTCCCTCTTGCTCTCCCTCTCCTTCTCCCTCTTCGCTCTCCTCTCGTCTCGTCTCCTCTCCCCTCCTCTCCACTTTAAGCACCAGCTAAAACTTCTCTCTACTTTTAAATATGCCACTACTGAAATATGTTATCTTTGTATTCTGTATGCTGTTTTTATTGTATATGGAGCCCAGAGTCTCCAGGATTGGGCACCTTAGAAATAAATTTGCCTTGCCTTCCTTGTCTTACTCTGTCCTGCCCTGACACACCTCTCCCTGGCCCCTCCCTCCTGCTTTCCCTGCCACTTCCTTGTGACTACTTTCCCACCATATCTCCCACTGCCTGACCTCCTCATCTCTCTTCAGCTAAAGTTACTACCATTATTCTCCTGCATTTCTGTCACTTTATGTTACCCATGTATGTTGCTCACTGTTTTAACCTTTGTGATTAACATTTTAACTGCACTCCCTCCCCTCCCCTCCCCCTTGCTGCACCTGGAAATGGGCTTTGGCTCAGTGTTCCTTTCCCAGGCACCTATTTTCAAATAAATAAACTATTGTAAATAAACTTGGAATCTGGTGGGCTTCTAGAGACATAGAAACACAGAAAATGTTGGCAGAAAAAGACCAGTGGTCCATCCAGTATGTCCTGTTTTACTCTATCCTACCCAAGGAACTAATGACTAGTCAAGGTCATTGTCCTCAGCTCCCACCCCCTTCCACCTGCCTTACTGCTTTACCTGTGTAACAATTAAACCTTTCACTCAGCCCCAGCCATATTTTTGCCCATTAAGAGTGCTGTGCAGAATGTGGAGTTCCACCAGTGGAATTAGTGCAGAATGACCATTCCACTGGTAGAATTTCTGCCAGAATTTCACTGGTCCTTCGGTGAAATTCTGGCTACTGTGATCCATGTAATAATATTTTGTGGAACAGGTTTTTTTCAATGGAAAATCATTCTGCAACCTTTTCCACAGAAAATATTAGGATCCATGGGACAGAGTTCTGTGAAAATGTAGCTGGTAATTCATTCTGCATTTTTCTGCCACGGAATTCTAGTGTTCTGCTTCTGACAAAATTTGGATGAATTTTGAAAATTCTGCAAAATTCCCTTCTGCTGGAATTTGAAAATTCCGCACACCTCTACCCATTAATGGTTTTTGTACCAGCATCTCTACTGGTGTTTTTTTTCCCATGGCTCAAACATTTGTCCCTTAGACATTTGTCAATTGGTTATTCAAAGAAGAAATGCAGGAAATCTGTCTGTTTTTCCCTTGATTAGTCCCTTTAGAATCCCAATTTCTCTTTCTGTTTAGTGGTCACTGGGAAATGGGTCTTTATTGATGCTCTTTCTATTAACTACAGTTCTAGCACGAACAATGAATGTCAGATAAGCTATATACCCCAGCAAGTTATAACTGAACCTCATATAAAAAAAAGAAAAATAAAAGAAGAAAAAAAAAAAAAACCTACAGTTCTAGCGCACTTAATCAGAAAAGACCAGGTGTGCTCAGGCTTATAGTTTCAGGTTTGGGTTCCTTACACAGAACCTCAACCTTTATTTGGACCGTTTTCTCCAGCCTTGTGTATTTTGTTTACCCTCTTATATCCGCGACACCATGGATCTTCTGGGCAAACTCCAGAACTATGAATGGAAGCAAGGATATAAATGGGCTACTATTGATGTCACTAGCCTATACACATGCATACCACACAGGAAAGTTATCTCCTCAGTATAGAATGCCATGGTGAATCAAGTTCCCACACCGCTCTCCTTTATTTTGAAAGGGTTAGAATTTTCCCTGAAAAATAATTTCTTTGTCTTTGACAAAGAATATTTTTTACAATGATGTGGCACAGGGATGGGGTGGCATTTGTCCCCTTCTATGCTAACATCTATATGGGTGAGTGGGAACACAATTACATATATGACATCAATAGAAATAAGTTTTCTGGCAAACTGATCTGTTGGTTACGCTTTATTGATGACAAACTGTGTGCATGGGATCGAACTGATCAGGAGTTCTTGGAATTTATGGAATTTATGAATCAGAATGACTTTAATCTCCAGTTTACATTTACATTGTCATAACATGAAATTCATTTGCTTGATGTAACTCTACAAGGTAACGATAACATGACCATTACTAGCAAAGGGTACAGAAAAGGAAATGTAGCCAATAGTATTTTACATTACCAGAGTTATCATCTGAAGAAACTGATTGGTTCCATTCCCCATGCACAGTATCTGAGAATCAAGAGAAATTGCTCAGATAATGTTACGTTTGAGCCACAAGCTCGAGAGCTGACTGAAATGCTGTTGAGCTGGGGATATGATGAAACATTGTTGCTAGAAGCATTAGAAAAAAACAGAAGATAACTTGGGAAAGCCTCCTGACAGTAAGAAACAAAAATGAGACAGAGATATCATGTACATTTAGTACTGGTTACAGTTCTGTAGCTGCAGCTTTAGGCGAGGCCATACATAAATACTGGCCTCTGTTGCTTAGTGATAAAACTCTTGCACTGCTTATTGGTAAAAAAAACATGAGTCACCTTTAGAAAAAGTAGGAATCTAGGTGATATACACACAAATAGCCATTTCCAAAGGACTTTGACTAACACAGAGGTGAGTCGTGGTTGGTTACCTTACAGACCAGCTGGCTTTCATAGATGTGGCTTCTGCAACATTTGAAAATATGCGCCATTGGGGAATATGTATATACACCCCTTAGAACATGATAGGAAAGTGGACATTAGACCATTCGTGATATGCAGGAGTATATACGTAGTCTATATTTTATGGTGCACGTGCAGACTTCAATATGTAGGCATGACCACTAGGATGTTCAAAGTGAGAGTACAAGAACATATTAGAGCAATTGTCAATAGAAACTATGACAATCCCATAGGGGCCCATTTTGCAGCAGCGCACAGGTCAAACCCTGCAGACCTGAAATTTATGGCCCTTGAACAAATACCACATCTACCACAAGGTGGGGACCATTTAAATAACCAGCAAAAGAAGGAAGTAGGTGGATTAGCACCTTAGGAGCATTAAATCCAGAAGGGATGAATGAAAGATTTTTAAATAACTGATATGAGCTAAATAAAATGCTCTATGGTGCTGCCATACATACCTTAAATGAATAGTTCGATTGATGCTTTAGATCTGTAAGTAGCGACAATAATTTACAATGTATTTATTGTGTTCTCTGTTCTTCCTCCCTTTACAGCTCCTTTACAATGGAAACTATGTGAAGAGCCTATGCGATTGGAACATGCTTTCCAGAATTACATCTCTTCTCCACTAATTCGGGATACTGTGCATTTAAGAGTGGATCAATGCACTCAATACTAACCCTAATTTGAATGAGTACTCCTCTTCCTATGGTTACCTCTTTCTAAGTCTTTTTTACCTCTGTACATTAAATAGAGAATAATGCTTGTGCAGGTGTATGTTATGAGGATTTTTCACACACTCAAGGTGTGTGATAATCCATAAACCTCCGAGAGCAAATCTCGAGGGGTTTATGAGATTTTCACACACCAAGGGTGTGTGAAAAATCCTCAATAACACACACCTTGCACAGGCTTTATTTTTTATAATTACTGGTGCAAGGAAGTCACTGTGAAAGGCTGTAACTGAAGGAGCTATGCTGATATATCTGCTGCTGCTACCGAGTCCTGCTTTTACTTACACTCACACACACACACCACCCCACACCATGCACCACACACACACCCACATTGAAAAGAAGGATAGTTGCTTGGCTTAATTTCTTTATTTTTTTGTCTACGTTATACTGCGGAACAACGCATGTAGTCTCTGCTCAACCACGGACCATTCTGAACTGTCTTGGCTGTTTCCTGAAGCCCCAAAATGAAACAACGCCAGGATCAACTGGATAGATTTTAAAAACCTAGAAAGGCAGGATCAACCTGATAAATGCTGTTAAAAATAATACCTTCAGAGAAGTTGGCACCAAAGGATGAATGCAGTCCAACTCTTAGGTAATGGAAAACCACCCCATGTTTGCTGTTGTGTTTGGCCCGCTCACATATGGAATAAGAGCCAATCAGGTGGCGCGCTACTAATGATTGACACAAGATGCCGTAATAACTTGTTCTACAGGTTATTATGGCACTTGAAACCTGGCTCTAGTCCGTGTGTTAAAGGGGGTCACCAGTAGTTATATTCCCTTTAAAAACTTTTAGATACTCCACCCCTTTAGCAATAAATTTGATGTTTATTATACTTGCAATATACACATATGTGTGTGCATATATATATATATATATATATATATATATTTATAAAATGAAAATTATAATATCCTCCAAATCCAATGTTCTGATTGTATAACACACATCACATGACCATGCGTATATCAGAGCACAACCGCACACCTCCACTTTTAACCCCCCCAAAACAATTTTATAAGATAGATAAACCACTCTGAGGTGTGCGGTCACCCTCTGATATACACGTGCCTTGGATGGTTGACGCACACCAAGGCGTGCGTATATCAGAGCATGACCACACACCTCAGAGTGGATTTACGGACAAGTTAACATGATCATTTCTCTTTTTCTCACTTGCTGTCTTATTTTAGCTCTTTTTCTTTTCTTTTCATTTCCCTTTTTCTGTTTCCTACCTCCCCCATTAATTTCAACCACTACACCATCAGACCCCACCCCATCCTTTTCTTTCCTCCTTCCCCACCTTAATACCCTCTTTTCCTCCCTTTACCCTTCACCTTGTTTCCCTGCTGTCCCTTCCTTACTTCCCCTTCCCCCTTTTCCTTTTCTTTCCTTTTCCAAGTTTCTCATCTTGGGTTCCGCTGTTTTTCTATGGTCATGGATGGCTATGAAATGTTTTTGTATGACCATGAAATTGAATGGTCATACATTTAGATATAAATCACTGCCCAATCTAAATGATGGCAAGGATTTAAAATCTGTAACCTTTTGGATATAATTTGCATGGTATAACAAATGTGATAGAATTGAGCCTCTTCACATACTACACCATACTTTGCTCTTCTATTAGGCTGGATGAATAAATTTACAAACAAAAATTAATAAAAATTAAGAACCTCCAGCTGATTTAATATTTAACATTATACAATGGTATGAAAGAATTCTGGACTCTGATTGGTCAGTGCAGGACTGGACCTGTGATGTTATCCCAGTACAACATCACAGGTCTAGTCCCAGCACACAGAAGACCACAGCAACTGTTACGAAAATTACTCAACACATCCCATTTCACTGATTCCCTCAGCAGCCCACTTTAGTGATTAACACTGGGCAGCCACCTTCAGTGTCCCAGACTCGCTTACCACCAGTACCCACAAGCAGGGACATTGCCAACAACCTCCCCCCAAAAACATATTCCTCAAAATGGAAAAATTCAAACAAATAAATAAATAATATGAAAAGCTATGATGTGATAGCTGCAGACTGAGCATGTGCAGATCAGATTAAATAAAGATGGCTACCTGATTGCAACACCTGAAATCATTACACCATTAACTGCTGGTTTTCTCCCCAGATCCCTATTGCTCCAGAGTGGACACATTTCTCATGTGGTCAGTAGGGAGGTTTGTAGATTGCGAAGGGCAAATGGGCTAGTGCCTAAATCCATCACATGATTAACATACCAAACGAGAAATTTTATTTAACTCTTCAACTCAAGGCCAAAGACCATAGAATTACTTTTCCATATAGCGTTTTTGCTCCCCATTGCCTCCTGCACCTTCTTGGCAATGGGTAAGACATGGTATTTCTCAATTTTTCTTCCCATTACCCCGAGACCCTGGAACACAGGCTCCAATGACAGTCCCTTCCAACCACCCAGCCTAGTGTCAGGGTTCCCTGTGGCTGGCTGCTACTGCCTAGCCTCCACCAGGCGGCAGCCAAGAGCTAGGGAAACCTCACTTCCCTCCCCAGAGAGGAGAACTGCCTTGCGGCTGCTCAGTCCAGCTCCACACCCTCCCCTCATCCAACCCCTGGTGGCCCAAGCTCGCTCCCGAACTCGGGTCACTGACATGCTTTAGGTGCGGCATCCAGTGCCTCAACCCTTAGCGCCACCAGGCTGAAGACCGTAGAATTTTAACATTGTGCAGGTTTGACATGGTCCCTTGCAAAAACTGGAAATTATGTACAAACAATGTAATAAATCGGACACTGAATGTTTTTGTAAAAACGGTCAGGGTGAAGATATATTTCATATAATGTTCAGCTGCCCTCTCTGTTCAGAATGGAGATTGAAATATCTGGATGCTTTCATAAATCCATATACAGTAAGTCAGTTCTACAAGATTGTTTGGAAATACTATTGAAAACCACCAATGTTATACAGTTTCAAGAAAGCTATTCTCAGGCATAGAAATGCAATTGCTGCTACTTATTACCTCTTTGTACTTTAAGTATTATACATAGATGCTAATGTATGGGGATTCATCAGTAACCACACTGTAATCACTTTGAGAGGTTACCGTGACAACTATGTAAACCTCGAGAGCAAAGCTCGAGTGATTTTACATTGTCACGGTAACCTGGAGAAGCGATTTCAGCAAAGTTACCGATGAATCCCCATGCATTATATTTTGTAGTGTATGGGGCAAACAAAAATCAAGTGAGCACCTGTTTGACCGAAAACAGCCCTTACTTTGCCGTTTCCCCGATGCTGCCACTCTCCGTAAGGGCCAGCTCTCACCATCACGGCCACTTGTTCTGAGCCGCTACTTAAAATGCGTGCATGCGCAGATTGACTCAGGTGATAATCCCGTCACTATGACATGATCAAGAGAGGTTAACAACCCCTGACGTCATAGTAATGGGATTACAAGAAAATAATCTTGTTGCTTTTCAGAAGTAATAAGTGCTCACCATACATTATAGTAGTTTAGTTTTACCCTTGTATATTATTTATATTTTTTTGTTTTTGTTGTTCCTTCTCCATTTTTACTGTTTGTATTTTTTTTTGTATGGATGCGTAATGGCCTATGGTTGAACAAAATAAATTATCATGAAAAAAGAGCAGTAATTGGAAGGTGGTGCTACCAATAAAAAACATGTAAAACTTTCTCGGAAATATTTGGGCACTTACCACTGATAATTAAAAACTTGAAACTTAGGTGCACATTTATTCAAGTAAATTCAACATTACCACATACAACCAATGACCCCCATAGCACCTGATGTGTTTCAGATCTGACTGATCCTTTTTTCCAAGGCACTCAAAACAACTCATCACACAGGATGTAATGACCATGAATGTCCACGTGGTGGCAGTGCCACCTACATAATAATACATCCCCTTCATTAGCCAAAAGAAAGCTCTAGATTCTTATGACTTGGTTTTAAACACAATAGTACAGCATAAGAAAACTGAACTTTCATAACAAAAACACATACTGTATGGCTATTTTGTCAGATGGTAAAATAAAACTTAAGTTAGTTGTCACGTGATGCTTCAGGGCTGAGAAGATGCTCCTTCAGCAGCTCCATGCTTCTCAGTTTATAAATCATCTTTTTTGATACAGTGGGCAATTTCTTGTGACTTCTTACCTTTTTCTGAATATTTTCATCGTCGGCTGGGGGATGCGGAATCCAGGATTAGTTCAGTGGAGGATGCACAGGTCAGGGATGACAAAGAGATCCAGGAGCTGAAGAAAAGAATGGTTAAATTGGAATTGAAAGTCAACAATCTAGAAGCTAGGAGTTGATAAAATAATCTAATTCTTGTGGGCATTCCTGAGCAAGTGGAAGGCTCCAATATGATTGCCTTTGTACAGTCACTGCCTCTGGATGAGGTTGGCCTCCCTCCCTCTGGGACCCAATACTTCATTGAATGGGTTCATCGATCTTTACACCCTCACCCTCCACCAGATGGAAAACAGAGCAATTATTATGCACGGCCTTAATTTCCAGGAGAAGATCTGGATCCAACAGAAAGTCCACAATGCAAAACCTCTGCAGTGGAAGGGTAAGCATTTTTTTATGTACAGTGATACTACCCCTAGAGTACGTGAGCAGCAGATGACATTTAAAGATATTAAGCAAACCCTTTACAAGGCGGGGATTAAATTTAATATGCGCTATCCTGCCCATCTTTTTGTGAATACTCTGGTAAAGAATTTTCCTCGGTTGCCTCTGCTAGAGCCGAACTCTCAAGGATCTGCCCACTGTTTTTTCCATCTTCCTTGTTGCTCAATACCACCTGAGTTCTCCTTCTGACCCTTACCTAATTCAATGGACAGATGCTTGCTGCTTATAATGGGCACATATATATTAAGAGTTGAAGCACTGGAATCGTGGTTGCTCTGTTCCCCTGCTTTACCAACCTCGTCTGTTGCCAGCAGCACATTTGGGTTTAACTTCTATGGACTTTCAATAGAAATTTGTACTCTAGGTCTGGCCATTGACTTTACAACATGACAAGGAGTTCAGTTGCATTAAGATCTGCACATGTGTTGTGGCTTTTCTTAGTGATCTTGGGACATTTATTTGATATTGACTGCTTAGCAGCAAAGGTGGGTTTAAACTAGGTGAGGAGGTGGCAAGTGAACAGATGGTAGGCAGGGATCCCAGGGAGGGGAGCCCGATGAGCTTAACCCCAAGTTAACAGGGAAGGAGTAGGGGCAGAGACATGGGGTGGGGGAACTAGGGTAAAGCAAGGAAAGAAACGGTGTGGAGGGTGGTCACGCTTAATGCGAGGAGCCTAGGTAATAAGTCAGCTGAGTTGCAGGCTGTCTTGGCAGTGAGGAGGGTGGACATAGCAGCAATCAAGGAAATGTGGGCCACCCAGTACCAGGACTGGGATATGATGATCCCAGGGTACAGAATATTCAGGAAGGATAGGGCTAAAGGGAAAGAGGGTGTGTGTGTGGCAATCTATGTACTGGAAAGGATAAGGTGTATAAGGGAGGAATGGGAAAAAGGCAGAACAGAGGCCCTATGGATGCAATTTCAGGACTCAGAAGGTACAGTAGGACGCTGAGGATGGAGGTAGTGTACAGACCACCAGTGCAAGGGGATGACCTGGATAGGGAGCTAGCTGAGAAAATTAGAAGGGTCTGTAGGAAGGGGAATACAGTGGTGGTAGGGGACTTCAACCTACCTGGAGCACTCCAGCCACCACAAGTGCAAGGAAGCAGGTCATACTAGAAGCTATTCAGGATAGCTTCCTGATGCAGTTGGTACATGAGCCGACTAGATTGGAGAGGACTCTAGACCTTGTACTTTCAAATGGGGAGGCTGTGAGAGATCTGGGGGTGGAGGACCCTCTGGCTGGAAGTGACCACCACTCAGTGTGGTTCATTCTCAACAATTAGGAGGGAAATGGGGTACAGTGACCAAGGGGATTGACTTTAAAGGGGTGGACTTTTAAAGGATGGGGGAAATTTTGACTAGGTATCTGGCAGGAATTCAACCAGACATGGAAGCTAGTCAAAAATGGGATATTAAAAAAGTCTGACTGAGGCCACTGGGACTTGTGCAAAGACACAGAATAAGAAGGGAAGGGCTAAAAAGCCCAGCTGGTTGACTCGAGAGGTTATGGAGGGGGTAAGGTCCAAGAAAGACATTTCTGAAATTCAAGAAATCGGGGGCAGTTGATAAGGATGAGTATACGAACAAGTCCAGGGAGGTTACCAGGCTAGTCAGAGCATCCAAGGCTTCAAGGGAGCTGAGACTAGATCAGGGTATTAATGAAGGAGAAAAAGACTTCTTCAGTTACATTAGGGAAAGAAGGAAGAACAAGTTACCAGATTGTGGGGATTAGGAAGGACGGAGGGTGAGTGGGTAAGGGGGTGGAAGAGGCAGAGGCATTAAATTAATACTTCTCTTTTGTGTTCACAGAGGAGAAAGTGGGACAGATTCCCCAAGTGAGGGGTAGAGTGGGTAGTGGGGGGAGGAGTGACTGATGTAGGGATTACAGAAGACAGGGTTCTGGAAGGACTGAGGGCACTAAGGGTGGACTAGGCACCGGGACCAGATGGCATTTACCCTAGGGTACTCAGATAGTTGGAGGAGATCCTGGCAGGACCATTGGCTGACCTGTTCAATACTTCCCTGGACACAGGATGCATACTACAAGACTGGAGGATGGACCATGTGGTGACCATTCACAAAAGCTGCCCTAGGGATGAACCAGGCAACTACAGACCAGTGAGCCTCACATTGATTGTGGGGAAGCTCATGGAGGCAATCCTAAAAGAGAGGCTGGTGACCTTTTTGAAGGACAATGGACTCCAGGACAGTCATCAGCATGGGTTTGTCTTGGGTAGATCCTGCCAAACAAATCTAATTGAGTATTATGACTGGGTGACCAGGAATCTGGACAGAGGCTATGCGGTAGATGTCCTGTAGTTGGACTTCAGCAAAGTCTTTGAGTCCGTGCCACATGGGAAACTTGGGGGGGGAGCTGGACTACATAGGGGTGGGAACAAAGATGGTCAAATGGATCATCCACTGGCTGAAAGGAAGGCAGTAGAGGGGGGTGGTGGTGAGGGGGGAACTCTCATCACTGAGGGAAGTGACAAGCGGGGTGCCACAGGGATTGGTACTGTGACCAGTGCTGTTTGGGATATTCATAGCTGATAATTCACATGGGATCCGGAGTAGGATCAGCCTGTTCACTGATGATATGAAGATAAGAGCTGTGGTAGATTACATTGAAGGGTGGAAGGGGCTGCAGGAGGACCTGACCAAACTACAGGAGTGGTCAGAAACATGGCAGCTGAGGTTCATCACAAAGAAGTGCAAGTATTGCACTTCGGAGCTAGAAACCAGGGGAGGAGCTATCAACTGGGAGGGGTGAGGCTGGAAAGCACTGAAGAAGAAAAGGATCTGGGGTGCTTATAACGGGCAGCATGAACAATTCAGTTCAGTACAGGAAGGTGGTATCAAAGACCAACAGGATGCTGAGGTGTATAGCGAGGGGAATCTCCTCCAGAAATAGGGAAGTGATCTTTCCTCTGTACAGGTTTCTGGTCAGGCCTAACCTGGAGTACTGCATGCAGTACTGGTGCCCATTCCTGAAGAAAGACATCAAATTTTTGGAGGGGGTGCAGTGTAGGGTGACAAAGATGATCCAGGGATTGGAGGGAAAGCCCTACAAGGATAGACTGAGCAAGCTGAACATGTACTCCCTGGAGAAGATGAAGGATAGGGTGATACGATTGAAATCTTTAAATATCTCAAGGGGATAAAGAAGGTTAATAGAGAAGAGATTTTCAAGCTTAGAAGAGGGAGGGATATGAGACGGCATCAGCTGAAATTAGAGGGAGGAAGATTCAGGAGGGAAATCAGGAGACATTTTTTGCATGGAAAGGGTGGTGGGCAGGTGGAATACTCTGCCCGAGGAGTGGTATCCTGCAGAATGGGGGTGGCTTTGAGAGGGTGGGACAGGGTGAGGGGATTATGATGAAGAGGGGTGGGAGGGTGGGGCAGTTGCAAGTTGAGGTCTAACTGCACATTTTGAGCAGACTCGATAGACTGTAAGGCCTGTTTCTGCTGACATTTTTGTATGTTCGGAGACTTAAATGAAGGCTGATCTTTTCATTTTTTTGGGGTGGGAGGATTGCATTTAACTCTCATTCAGTTTACAGGCATTGGTTTCTTTAAATGTACAAAGACTTAAAATGATTTGTGCTTGAACCAGATATGGAACACTAAGGACTTTTTCATTTTTAATGGCTTATACTAATGAACCTATTATAGCCTGACCTAGAAACCCACCAGAGTGACAGGATGTATTATATAAACATTATTTTCTCCCCCTTCATTTTTTTTTTTCAGGTGCTGCTGCTTACTGGTTGATTCAACGGGGGACCACAGGAGCGACCCTTAAAGGGTGCAGGGCAGTATATTTCCATCTATAATATATATATCTTGTTCTGTGCATCTTGTCAGATTTTCAAGTTGATACTCTCCTTTTGGCTTAGGTGTAGTTCCTGTTGACTAGCTCTATGAAGAATTGTGGAAACAGATTTCTAGAGAGCAGGACAATATATACTTATATATAACTGGACATTCCCATGTTTCTAACTCCATTATTAGATTATGTTTGCTTACCAAAGATGAATATTTACCCTCATTAGTGCTTCCTATCATGGTTTTTATAATAACCTGCTATATACTTTTACATGTCACTTATTTTGCCAGGACACGACTGCTGGGTCGTGTTGCTCATGTCCAGAATCACCATGGCCTTATTGACATTTTATGGCTTTATGCTATCTACTTAGGGTACTCCACAGCCCCCCTTATAGGGAGAGGATCCTTGTGGAAACTTCTTATTGTGTTACTGATATTTTCTTGTTTTTGTAGCGAACATCTGTTGGTTATCTTTCAGGGGTGTCATTCTTTTATACAACTACAGCGAGGGTGTGCTACTTTTTTTTTATCAGGATGGGGATTCAGTGGCTTCTCCCTATCTGATTTCAAAATAAACTGGTTTTATCGGATTACTCTCTGGTTTCAGATTAGTAGACCATAATGCAAATTAAGTGCATAACATGGAACATTAGAGGGGGATCATCTCCAGCCAAAAGAACCTGGATTTTGAAACACCTTTATATACATAAGCCGGATGTACTTATGTTGCAGGAATCCCACCTTTTAGCAAAAGATGCACACTTTTTTAGGTGCTTGTGGGTAGGACACTCCTTTGGTGTGGGAATAAGTAAACAAAGAGCAGGGGTGTTTATATTGGTGCATAAAATTTACCTTTCCAGGTTCTCAGAGAACGTGGCGATTTAGAAGGACACTTCCTATTTTCACATGCCAAGCTGGGGACTCAAGAACTCTTGTTGGGATGCATATACGGTCCAAATGTGGACACCCCCTCCTTTTTTCTTCATTTAGGTGACATCCTTTCCACTTTTATTAATGTACCTAAAATTATCTTGGGAGACTGGAACTTAACACCGGATGATACACTCAATAGGTCAGGTTTTGTTCGGCGGGACTTTTCTCCATTGCAGCGGGCCCTAAGAGGACTTCTCAATTCCTATGGATTAGTTGATATATGGTGGATACTTCACTCTACCAACAGAGACTATACTTTTCATTCTGCGATACATAATAGCTTTTCTCGACTTGATTATGCATTAATAATCCCTTCTCTTATACTTGTGGTCTCTCACTGTGAGATACATAGTAAAGTGCATTCAGACCATGCCATTGTATCGCTATCTTTTTGTTTAACCCCATCTGATGAAAGGGACAAACACTGGAGAATTAATAACCACTTGCTGAGAGATGACTGGTGTTTAAATAAACTTAAACAAACTATTCTAGATTACTTTGAACCCAATGGTCCCTCTACTCTATCCCCATCTATTTGCTGGAGTGTCTTTAAATGTGTACTGAGATGAGAACTGGTTCGATTAGCTACCTCACTGAAAAAGCACCGGGAGAAGCAACTACATGAGCTCTTAGAGTCTATCTGCCAGTTAAAAAAAAACTATTACCTCAACTTCCGTGAAGCAGGACTGATTACGCCTTAATCAGGAAGGACCAGATATGCAGAATTGAACAGAGAGCAATCAGAACTTGCTATTCTTAGGACAAAAATTAATTATGAAACTTTTGGAGAAAAGGCTAGCAAGCTTTTGGTTATGCGGTTAAAACAGCAAGAAATGGCTCACCTGATTACAGGGATCCGGCCTAGTTCCAGGGAAGTAATTCTTACCTCATCTGTGGATATTGTGGCAGACTTTAGATGCTGCTATGAGCATCTCTGTACTGAGGACCCATCCTCCCCATCTTTGGAATCAACAATTGTGGATTATTTCCAGTGTGCTGCTTTGCCCCAGGTTGATCCCACAGTAATTCCTTTGTTAATGGCTCCAATTTCAGTATTAGAGGTTGAACATGCCATCTCAAACCTTACACTGGACAAATACCCAGGCCCAGATGGGTTCTCGCCCAATTTCTATGCTGATTTTGAGACAGAATTAGCCCCCTACCTAGCCAGTTTTTTTAATTTTTGTCTTCAGTCGGATACTCTACCTCCAGACCTTTTGGAAGCCTGCATCACCCTTATCCCAAAACCAGGGAAGGATCGTACAGAGATGAGTAACTACTGACCCATATCCTTATTAAATGTTGATGCCAAGATTCTTTCGAGCATTTTAGCCTTGCAACTTTCTTCATTTTGGCAATCCCTGATTGGAAGAGAGCAGACAGGCTTTAGGAAGAGTTGTCTAGTCTCAAACCATATGAGAAAACTTGCACATTTACTCTTGGTGTCTGAGGAGTCCGACACCCCATCGGTTCTGGTATCCCTGGACACAGAGAAAGTTTTTGACAGGGTGTCTTGGCCCTATTTATTCCATGCATTGGCAGCCTTTGGCTTTCCGGTGGCATTTATTAACTAGGTTAAGTTACTTTATTCAGCCCCTAAAGCATGAATCAAATGTAACAGCCTCCTTTCAGAACCTTTTCTACTATATAGAGGTACACGTCATGGTTGCCCTCTTGTCCCTTATTTATTTAACTGATATTTAGAACCCCTTACAAGATGTATATTGCAAAATCCACAGATTTCAGGAATTCTAATAGGCCCTTATTCTTTTAAACTTTCTACCTATGCCGATGATCTTTTACTACACTTAACACATCCTGAATCTTTACTTCCGGCAGTTCTACATTCTCTTTCTGAATTTGGGGCCATATTAGACTACAAATTGAATTTATCAAAAATTATCATTATGCCCCTATATAATAAAACATAAATGTTACATGCCTTCGGAAGTGTAGCATTGCTGGTTGACAACCAAACTTGTTTATCTGGGCATTAAGATGGCACTGAACATCCCTGATCTGATTAAAGATAATCTTACTCCCCTTATACGTGTACTTTCAGTGGATTTGTCTCTTTGGAAGCATCTCCCCCTGTCTTTCTGGGGTAGAATCTCCATAATTTGTATGAACGTGTTATCTCATTTGTTATATCCTTTGACAATGCTCGGAATCCCCCTACCCGATTCATGGTTTACAGTACACAAGTGCACGGCCTAATCTCTACTTTTCTTTGGAACGGTAAGTGACCACATATTGCTTTTTCAAAGTTAACTTTAGCTAAAAAACATGGAGGTCTTCAATTACTGAATTTTTATTGGTACTATTTAGTTTTGCAGGCCAGTAAATTCTTTTCATGGAGTTTACCAAATATGGGACAAGATTCTGGCTTACCTACCCCTTACTGGAAAGATATTGAAATAAATGTATGTAAAGCAAACAGTATTATACTTCTTGCCTTACCTCACCTGCCCTGGAAGACCCTACCTCCACCCCTGTGCTCAACCCCCAAAGTATGGTCAGTGAGGATTAATGCACAGCTTTGTAAGGTACTGAAATACTCCCCAGAGAAGGACCCTTGGCAACCCTTATGTAGCAATCCTAATATCACAATTGCTCATAAGCCCATTCCTCCCACTTTTCTACCTACAGTCAACCTAAGCCATCTTGCAGATTTTCTACAGGATGATCAAATGATACCTTTTACACATTTTCTAACCATCCATTCACTGACCACTACAGCAGTGTTTCCATTTTATCAATTAACACATGCAATCCTTCACTTCTTGGATTCCCGTCCTTAGCAATTTTCTGAGGGGACTATTTACCGGGATTTAGCAGACTTTGCAGCTAAAGCTCACTCTGTTTCTCTTCTTTATAAGGCTCTGAGAGAGAGACAATTGACAATGATAGGCAGCCAGAACTGGCCTATTGGAAACAGGAATTCCTCTACATCTTATTCAATATAAAATTCTTCATAATAGTTATTATACCCCATGTAAATTATTTTGTTTAGGCTACTTTTCTGGTCCCCTCTGCAAGAAATGCAAAACTCATGAAGGCACATTATGCCATCTCCTATGGGATTGTCCTACTATTTCTGCCTTTTGGGGACAGATCCAATCCCACATAGATCCACTCTTAGGCCTTAAGGAAGTATTTACACATGAGTTATGTCTCCTAAGCCTAGGTATTGATCACCTTTTCGGTGAACAAAAATATTATATAGCCCTTATTGCTGCTGTAGCAAAGTTGGTTATTCTAATGCAATGAGCTGAAGAGGTGCCTCCTATTTACAGAGAATGGCATAATGAGATTCTAACAGTCCTTAGAATGGAAAAAATCATTAACCAGCTTATGCCATTCTTTTCCATCCTTCCAGAACAGATGGGAGAACCTACTTAACCTTTTATCAATCTCTTAGTGTAACCACTACATGCTTTGTTACCCACTTTTTCCCCTCCCTCTCCTTAGTGCCCTAACTCCCACTCCTTTTCTGTTTTTTACTCATGGAGAACACAATAATTAAAATCCAGTGGATAATCAGGTTTTCATCCTTCTTTATTTATTTTTCTGCTTTATAGAGTTGTTCTCTTCTATTCTGTTTTTGATGTCATTATAGGGGCCAGGGATATTCTGCTCTTCATACATCTTTTTGACATGTATTTATACAACTAATGGTTGTTGTTGTAAAATCACCTTAATGGATATGGTTAAATTTAACATGTTCCACTGCCTGTATTTCCTTTTATAGTTTGCTTTTGTTTTGTTGTCTGTTGGATATTGTATATTGTAGTTCTGCTTGTTATTGTCTATCTCGTTATTGTGTACTTGACAAAAATATTTCAATAAAATATATTCAGTAAAAAAAAAAATGAAGTTGCTTTAGAAAAAAAAAGAACACTTATCCACTGATTGACAGTTGCTGTATCACTTTACAGTTCAGTCAATGTAGTCCTTCCACTTTTCAGGTCTACACACTTCTCGACCACTCTTTGTTGTAGTCCATGTTCTAGAACTCTGCATCTGGAAGGATACAGATTCTTCTGAGTCTGAAACAGGCTCCTGGGGTTCAGCAGTCTCTGTGGGCTGCACAGTATGCTGAAGTTGTGGCACTGTGGCATCTGGGGTATCATCCAGTAGATCCATCTCAGGGAGTCCTGTCTCTGTTGTATCTCAAATATGTCTTCTGTTCCTTCTGTACACTCCTTCATCTGTAGTTTGGACTATGTAAGACCTTGGTGCTGATGCTTTACTTAACACCACCAATGACTTCCATGAATTGCTCTGCTGTACTATAACTCTTTCCTCTTCCTTCAGGACAGATAAAGGCTTTGCATGGATATCATGATATTGCCTTTGCTTGTCTTGTTTTTTTTCCAAAGTTTTTTATGAACAAGTTGTAAATCCAGTACATGTGGTTGTAACTAGGGATGGGTGAACTGGATCTGCCGCACTTCAGAACCCCCCTCCCAGACCAACCAACTCAGCTCTGACCAGGAAAACCGAGCTTTTCATGGCTCGACCAGAGTTGCCAATTTGACCTCGTTCAGAAGTGTGGTCCAGTCCAGAAATAACACTCTCACCACCAGTACTGCATGCAAATCATTAAACAAGGCAGAGCAGGGTGCAGAAATAAAAAAAAACATTTTCTCCCAATCTCTAATGAATACTCCCGAGTCCCTGGACCATCATATGTCCAACAAAGGCAAACACTCATGATACTGGGGCACTGAAGGGAACCAACCAATGAGTGTCTCTGTTCTGTGACTGACTCATGTTCTAGCCAATCCTGTGTGTCAACAACCACAGGCCATCCCTAGGAAACAGCGTATCGAGTGCATTTGGGGCTTTGCATTGAATGGAGACAGTTTGTGTGTGTGTGTGTGTGTGTGTGTGTGTGCAGAGAGAGTCGTCCCCCCCAAAAAAATGACAAAAACTAAATGTTTTTCATTTTTTTCTCAGTCAGAAAAAGAGAGAGAGAGAGTAGAAAGACCAATGACTACAATAACAGAGTGCAAACATTGCAGCAGAGTACTCATGTTTTTTCCTTGCCACTAAGCAATAGTTTTAATCTTTTGAGTGATACCTTTTGTAACAATACACAGGTTTCAAAACCTACATCAGGTCTTCCATCACATAGTGGGTGTTTTACCACTACTCCTTATTCTGTCATTGTAAATGAATGTCCTACTGACAACTTCTCTCCTATAATTAATGATTTAAATAGTGTTCCTGCTGGGCAGAAGCAGCAAATATTTGTTTTGTGAGACTCGATGATTAAACATTTGGACAGGGCAGTTTGTAATGCAGATAAACAGAATAGGACTTGCTCTTCATTTAAGGGGGCCTTGATATCTGATATCACTTTAATGATTAGTGACATTATCCCTATTTCTGGTAAATCCCCCATGGTTATCATCCATGCTGGTACAAATAATTTATTTAGGTGTACTCTCAACTCTATCAAGCAGGATCATGTTGCTCTAACAAATAAATTAGTTTCCATGGGTTGTGAGATTTATATATCAGAGATCTTATCCTGTATGGCAGCATCTGATTATATTAAAGACAAAATTAAATGTCTTAATAATTGGCTGTGAAACTGGTGTTTGCATCAAGATATCAGATGCATCACATACTGGGAAGAGTTTTTGGTTGGCTTGACTTGTTTAGTATAGATGGACTACATTTGAGCAAAAGGGGAAACTCTCTGATGGGGAAAATTATCTCTGATGTTATAGATCATTTAAACTTCAACATGTGGGGGGAGGGGACCATTAATATCAAGTGTTTCCCATTTAATTCTAGAAAATCTATTCAAAATGTCAAATCCCACTCAAATATTTTAAGCTTAAATGCTAGAAGTTTAAACAAGAAATTTAATGAACTAGTTTCAAGAGTGGCTACTACAAATGCAGTCATAGTAGCAATTACTGAAACATGGTGGGAAACCAGAAATAAATGGGACCCTAGCATTCAGGGATTTTACATTTTTTCTTTTAAATGTGCTGATAAAAGGGGAGGTGGAGTCTCAGTAACCATAAATAAATATTTTAGGAGCACAGTAATATTTTAAAACAAATCAAAAAGCATGATTCCATAACTGAAACTATTTGGGTCAGATTTAATAATGTGAATATGTCATCTATAGTATTAGGTGTCTGCTATAGGCCCCTACCTGTACTATAACTTATATGGATGCAGTTCTACATGAAATAGAGATGGCATGTGAAATTGGGAATGTAATGTTACTGGGTGACCTAAATCTGCCTGATATTGATTGGTGTGATAACACAGCTGTATCTTTAAGTAGTAAAAACTTTTAGCAACATGCTCTCAGCTCCACTTACAACAGAGTGTTCATTACCCTACCAGAGGCAATCACATCTTGGACATTATTCTCCACCATGATAGTATTGAGATTAGTGATATTTCTATGGGAGCACCACTTAGAAATAGTGACCACAGTGCTAAATCTTTTAAATCAAAATGTCCCATAATTATGGAGTCTGAATCTATATTTATATATATGTATGAGAAAGCAAATATCCCTGAGATTGAACATGTAACAAATCAGATTGACTGGGAGCATGAACATGCTCAACTCACTCCACAGGACTTTTGGGAACTTTTTTATAGCACCTTATTATTCGTTCAGGATGAATTTATACCTAACAAATCAAAATTTATTAAGGGTAAGTCTCAGCCTAAATGGATGACTAAATCCATCAAGAGACTGATTAAAAATAAGGATAAGAAATATAAAAATTATCTGAAAGCTAAAACCAGTCATAACTGGACAATTTATCTAAAAGCACAAAAGCATTGTAAATCTGTTATTTGAAGGACTAAAATTAAATGGGAACACACTCTGGCTAAAAATGCTAACACATCTAACAGTAAGTCATTTTTCTCTACATAAACTCATTGAAAAATCCATCTTGTAAAGTGGGACCTTTGATGGTGGATAATCTATGTATACATAATCCGAAAGATATAGCCAATACATTTAATAAAGTATTTTGTAAACAGTACACAAATCAGGATAGGTGGATACATTCCATCAACAATGGAGGCTCTGAGATTATACATTTTAATTTAAGTGATATTGAAAATAAAATAAAATTACAAAAAGGGAAAACCAGCATTGGACCTGACAATATTTCTGGCCACCTACTATATCTCTTATCAGGATGCTTATTGCTTCCTCCTAAATTACTTTGAGTCCTGTTTGAAGGAAGGCTTTGTTCCTACTCAGTGGAAGACTCCTTATGTCATTCTTATTCATAAAGCTAGTCTAAAATCTGACTGCTCAAACTATAGACTGATAAGCCTTACATCACCTATTTGTAAGCTTTTTGAGAGTCTAATTAGGGACATATTAACTCCTATATTAAATACTGCTGATTCTGAACAGCACGGTTTTCGAAAGGGTAGAGGATGCTTATCTAATTTGCTATGATTTTATGAGAACATAAGCACTCTGGTTGATGCCCATATTCCATGTGATGTTATCTTCCTGGATTTTAGTAAAGCTTTCGATGCTATGCCACATTGGGCTGTAGTAGTTAAATTGGAGAAATTAAAAATTAATCCATATCTTATAACGTGGATTAAAAACTGGTTATTGAACCACACTCAAAAAGTCTGTATAAGTGGTTGCTTATCTGATGTTGGTTATGTTACCAGTGGCATCCCTCAGGGCTCAGTGCTTGGACCTTGCTTATTTCAAGCATTTGTTGCTGACCTAACATCTAAATGCTTATCATCAACTATCAAATATGCGGATGACATCAAAATTGGTGGTCCCTGTACCAGCGAGTTAGAGTTTGATACTATACAATGTGATCTTGATAAGATTTCAGAGTGGGTTAATAAATGGGGTATGGGGCTTAATAATTCCAAGTGTAAGGTTATGCATCTGGGTAACACCAACCCCTTGAAAACATATATTTTAGGGCAATTGCCTCTTAGTATAACTAGTGATGAAAAAGATCTGGGCATCATGGTGTCAAACGATATGGAGTTCTCTCACCACATAAATGCATCTGTCAACAAAGCCAATAGGGTAATTTGGTCTATCAAACATAATATTACTTCTAGAGACCCCAAGGTAGTAATGCCTTTGTTTAACGCTTATGTAAGGCCTCATCTTGAATACGTATCGCAACTCTGGTGTCCCTATAAGAAATCTAATATTCAGCAAGTAGAGAAAGTTCAGCTTAGATTTACAAAAAATTTGAATGGTATGAGGCATCTATCTTATGAATCTAGGCTGTGTAGTTTAAACTTATTTTCCTTGGAAACTCGTAGGTTGCGTGGAGATTTGTTATACCTCTATGATATAATTTAGGATCCAGTGTTAATGGCAGACCTAGGGCTAAGCTTTAAGGACTCACCATATGATATTAGAGGTCATCCTCTACAGTTAGTATGTAAATCTTTTAACTTCCTTAAAAGGAAATATATTTTCACAATAAGAGTGATCAAACCTTGGAACAAACTACCATTAAATGTTATAATAAGTAAGAATAAAGAGACTTTTAAACCAGATAGGATAATTATTTATTATCCACAAAACAGTTTTCCTATTATTAACTGGTTAGTATGTGAGCCTTCATGAGCTATGTAGCTTTCTTGCTTACTTATCACCTTTGTGTGAACCTTAGTAATAGCAGACAACAGGAGACTACTGCAATGCTGTTTACCTTGGGGTCAGTGGAGGGGTTCTCCATCATTTGCAGCAGGTACAGAACGCAGCCGCCAGGTTGCTGATGGACCTTTCAAGGTCCTATCATGTGACCCCAGTCCTGCTGACCTGCACTGGCTACCGATAAGATGGAGAATCACCTTCAAGGTGGGCTCGCTCACCAATAAGGCCCAAAACAGACTGGGCATGGTTACCTGAGTGACCTTCTGACCCCTGTCCACCCTGTGAACTCTCTCTGCTGCTCCACCGAGGGCCTCCTAGTTGTTACTAGGATGTGGCTGAAGACCTCAGGAGACCAGTCATTTGAGGTAGTCAGCCCAGCCCTGTGGAACTTGCTCCCAAGATCTTTGAGGGAGGCCTCATCGGTGGAGATGTTTAAGTGGGGTCTGAAGGCACACCTCTTTTTAAACAGGCATTTGGGAATTGTCTTTGAATTCCCAAAGGAATACTGCTGAGTTGTTGATGGGTATTGTAGCTTGTATTCACTTTATTTGTGATTGTCTGTTTCATTGTCTATACGGTTTTAAATTTGTATTTTATGTAATTGTAACTACTGTCTGTCCTGTACAGCACCCAGAGCCTCCGGGATGGGGCACTGAAGAAAGTTTATTACTATTATTATTATTATGGAGTGCAGAAAAAAATAAAAAAAAAAATCAAGGGGAGCAGACTCAGAAAGGATAGGAAGACTCTGCTCGAGGGTCATAGGTAGATTATATACTTAATATTTTTTGATAAGTAAAATTAAGGATACATGCACTTTTTGAATATGGTAATATTGTGTTTCAGGATGAAAAGAAATGAATGAAGCTATAAAGTGGGATTTGTAAATAAATAGTGACAAACAGGTTAGCATGCCATTTAACGTTAAAAAAATGTTACAAAGCAAAATACTATAGGGGCAATCTGGTATGTGCTGCTAACTTTACCCATTTTTTTCTGACTTATACCACAGCAAAACAGAGGCCTCCAGCCCTGCATAACACAGTCTGTAGTACCTTTACTATATAACAGATGAATTGAAGTATGTGGGTAGTTCCCCACTTGGAAACATTTGATTAGATAAAACTATATGATTTTAGAAGGTTTTTGCTAAATGAGGCTTAGTATAAAGAGTGACTAAAATAAATAATAAGCTTGGCACATACAAAATTGCTTGAGGCTAACATTGGAGTACCTCAGGGGGTTGATGGACATGGCCCCTAGCCCAAATGGTAACCAACTGTTGAAGTTATTGTAGTATAAATAAGAGTGACTATAGCATGTATATAATACCTTGAATATAAGCATTGAGTGGCAGACCATGGCAGTCGTACTCTCTGGACATGTACTAAATTTGATTATATTTTATCAATATAGAAGTGTAATATGTTCAATGGCTACAGTATATACTAAAAATGATGTCGGTATTGATTATAATTAGATCCTACCCCTGAAGAAGCCTGTTGAGGTGAAACGTTGGGATACTAGGATCTATTGTCAAGAAGATTAAGAAATATAGACAATAAAGAACATTTGCTGAAAAAGTTAATAGGTGTGGCTGGCCATTTCTTTGATTTCTTGGATCTACTCTATCCACCAACCCCCATGTGATCTATGACATTATTGGGAGGGAACCCACATTTCCTTGACTTTTTGATGTCCTGTACAGCACCCAGAGCCTCCAGGATGGGGCACTGAATAAAGTTTATTATTATTATTATTATGGAGTGCAGAAAAAATAAAGAAAACATCAAGGGGAGCAGAGTCAGAAAGGATAGGAGGACTCTGCCTGAGGGTCATAGTGCCTCAGCAATTTTGAGGGGGGGCTTATTGTATCATCCAGATTCTGGATGTGGGGTGTCACCCACGTCTCAGACTCTGTGTTGCCCATCCCAGTGCTGCTCTGAAATGTCATACTGCTGTAGACTCTGTGTTGTCCATCTCTGTGCCTGAACTGCTATTACATCATAGTACCATACAGATTGTGAAGGGAGGGTCACATCTCAGACACTGTGCTTCCCATATCTGTGCCTTAACTACTACTAGGTCATAGTGCCATACAGATTGTGAACGGGAGGGGAGGTCATGTCTCAGAATCTGTGTTGCCCATCTCTGTGCCTGGCCCTGAACTACTACTAGGTCATAGTGCCATACAGATTGCGAAGGGGGCGTCACATCTCTGACTCTGTGTTGCCCACCTCTGTGACTGAACTACTACTAGGTCATAGTGCCTCACGTATGTTGAGAGGGGGGTTTCTGTGGCAGAATTTTCTGATTTCTGTAGCAAGATTTATTCATTTCTGTGAAAGAATGCAGTCCTGACATTGGCTAAAATATGAGATGTCACTGATGACCTCACATGCCAAGTATAGAGGAGGGGCTTCAGGATAAACAAGATGCATGTGGGAGCCTGGCACTATGGAAAAACCCACATATTTTGAATGAAAATTCACCAAAAGTAATGAATTTTGTGGCCATGTATGAATTCTGCAGCATGATGCAAATTCTGCAGTACATTCTGCAACCTCAGAATTGCAGAATTCCAGGGGCCTTATGTATATGTCACTGTGAATATCCCATGCCAGTGGTGCAACATCTGTGGGTTGCACAACAGCATAACAATAATGTCCACTGTCAGTAAACACCTACAAGGTGTGCCTGTCAGTGTGTACAGTGCAGTGATCATCACTGCCCTACACACCATAGGCATTGCTGTGTCCCTGATACTACTGGCCCCCTTGCTACTGTAGTGTCTGCTATGCACTGTAGCATAAACTATAGTTTGACAACTGCATGCAGCACCACCACCTGTGCCTGTGCTGTGTAGTCCTCTGGGGCACAATATTCTATGATGTACCATACAAATGAAGCCTGCAGCTACCACCATACACTCCCAGACTGACCTACAGGTGGAGCTGTGGGCAGATCCAGCCAGTCCCTGTACTTCCAGACTGACCTACAGGAGGAGCTGTGGGACCCAGCAATAGTGCAGGGCAAACTGCATGCAGATCAGGTCACAATGAGTTGCTAATCTGGATGTTTGCCCACAGACTACCTAAGTAGGCTCGTTTGCATGTCACTTCTGAATATAGCAGAGTTTTGCCCTGGGCAAATGTGATTGCACTGGGAAAACAGCTTAGCACCATGCTAAACCTGTACAAATGTGTTTGCACCGCATAAATGTTTCAGAAATTTTGTACATTTTTGCACAATGTAATTCCACATGCACTGTTGCTTGCAGCTTTATTGACTCCACTCGTTGCTAGCACACACATTGGCCATATAGTTCACCTCTATCTTCCTTCAGGTCGCTGTGAACTGGGATGCTGGTGTGGTTTGCACTTCCTGGTTGCTATATTCAGAGCTGTCTTATTCCCGGGCTATTTTTGTACTGCATTCCCAGCCCAGTTTGCCTGGCTTCCTTAGCATACTGTATTCAGCAGGTTTGTCTCCAGGGCTATCTCTTTTGAATATAGCAGGCAACTGGGTCCAAGCTAATTTAGCATGTCGGGCAGTGCTAATTTAGCCCCAGAGCAAAGTTTTGAATATATGGCCCAATGTCTCTTGCTCTCTGTTTGATTTTTTCTATTCCCCAATGTCCCTGTTGGAGTATTTGTAACAGGTCAATTCTCATTGATGTTGGTATACTCAGTTTCTGTCCCTTAAACATGAATCCCTCACATTCAGTGAGTTTCTCTCGGCAGTTAACATACTCTCTGATTTCAGGAGGTACTTTTTTTATTGTCCTCAGGCCAACCACCTTTCACCAAAGTTTTTACATGATGCATGCTGACATCTCTATCAGTTGCTTCTCAAATTTGCAAGTCTTTCTTCTGCAACTGGTAAGTTCTGCGTAACCATGTGGCTTGAGCTCCAATGTCAGCGTCCAGGTCTTCCATCACCATGTGGACCTGAGCCCTGTTTTCAGGCTCTGGAATTGCGAGTCCTGTAGGTACGCTCTGGAAAGCATATCAGTTATTTACATGTCTTTCCCTGGTTTAAACCGCAGTCTTAACAATAAATGACGTAACTGTGGATGTGCACTTACCAAAGGCTTTGCCATGATATTCTCCAGTGGTTTGTAGTCTGATTCAGATTCCACTTCTCATTCATAGATGTAGTGATGAACTCTTTCACAACCAAATACCACGGCCAAGGTTTCCTTCTCAGTCTGTGCATAGTTCTTTTGTGCTGGAGTTCGCAGTCATGATGCATAAGCTACTGGCCTACCAGTCTGCAGCAGGACAGTTCCCAGGCCATCTTGGGTGCATCTACCTGCAAAGTCACTGGCTTATTGATATAAAAGAATTTAAGCATTGGGGTTTCAGTCACCAGCTTCTACAGTTTCTCAAAAGCTTTCTGATGAGCATCCTCCAAATGGGGTCTATATCATAACGGCAATCGCAGAATAGCGATCATCATTTGGATGAGTGTACATCACCGATGTACACTCGCAGCGACTACAAAACCGGTGACAGTTTTCTATGTTGTGCAAGGGGCTGCACCCCCCTACTTAAAGATTCTCAACTGCATATCGGACGGGGGGTAACATTTAAAAAGAATTAAAAAATGGACAAGACCCAAAAAGCTATCACACCCCAGAACCCTCCCAACCCCAGCCTGCCACCCTACCCACCATGCCACATGGCCAGCTCAGCAGCCTATTGCCACACTACACCCCACATACCCTCCCTCCCCTTCCACCCATCATGTGGTATGGTCCCTCCCTCCTATGCATGTATACATAGGAACATCTTGTTGCAGTAGTCACCCACCCCCGAATCCCATCGCTACCCTGTCAAGTAGTGCAGAACACAGGCACCGTGACTGAGTCACCCTTTTTGTAGTCACTCAATCACGGTCGCCGTGTTCACTGGATACCCTCCAAATGCCATTCCACATCTGGTTTCACTAACTCTCAAGGAACAGCAGATTCTTGTGACAGAGTGGGTATAAACTTAGCATGGTAAGTTATCATTCCTAAGAAACACTCTGGGCCAGATATTTAAAACTTTGCGCCAGGCAAAAACCATTTGCGCAGGTTTAACGCAGGATTAGCGTGGGTCTGCTATATTCCAAAGGCCAAATAGTACGGGCAAACTGCATTAGCGCCGGGCAAGATTATAATGTATGCAAGGGGCAAACTGACATGAATACAGGCACAATGCTATATTCAGCGACTAGCGCCGCGCTAAGTGGTTTTGCGTGACTTAGCGCACCACTTAGCACGGTGCAAATTACCGCCCAGGAAAAGCTTGTCTTTAACCCTGGGCAATCAGCTTTAGTGCTACACTTTGGTTTTATAAAGGTGTTTGCATCGGTTTAAGCTGGTTTTATGCCAATCTCAACAACAATATGACACATAGATAAAGTTAAACATAGAGGAAGATGTTGTTAACTGATGGCATCACAATGATGCCATCATCTGCCACCAGTCCCAGCCATTCCAGGCAGTAAGTGGTGACCCTGCCGCCAGTGGACAGCATGGCAGTGTGGCCATACAGCACATACCTGCAGACCACACATCTGTGGACACAAACAGATGCCAGCACACACACATGCAGCACTGTGGGCATGGAGGATGTTGAGGGGAGCGTGTATGGGTGGCGAGGCTGTGCCACAGACCAGGTGTGGCCACAAGGCTGGGACACATCATGTAGTGCACGGCCAGTATTGGGAATACCCTCAACACTAGTGTGTGCCTTTTCGGATAATATATGCCTCCTCGACACATATCGCACAGTTGTACAACTGCCACAGCACACAAAGTCAGAAATGTACATGTCACTGTGAGCATCCCATGCCACAGGTATGGCATCTGTGGGTCACACAACAGTGTAACAGTAATGTCCACTGTCAGTAAACACCTGCAGGTTGGGCCTGTCACTGTATACAGTGCAGTCATCATCACTGCCCCACACACCATAGGCAGTGCTGTGTCCCTCACACTACTGGCCCCCTTGCTACTGTAGTGTCTGCTGTGCACTGTAGCATGCCCTACAGTGTGACAGTTGCATGCAGCACCACCACCACCTGTGCCTATGCTGTCTTGTCTCCTGGGGTACAATATGCTATGCTATGCTGTACTGTTTACACGTAGCCTGCAGCTATCATCGTGCACTGCCAGACTGACCTACAGGTGGAGCTGCGGTTGGACCTGGTCAGCCCCTGTACTTCCAGACTGACCTACAGGTGGCTCTGTGGGACCCTGCAGCAATGCTAGGCAAACTGCATGCAAATCAGGGTATAATGAGATACTAATCTGGTTGTTTGCCCAGTGACTACCTAAGTAGGCTCATTTGCATGGCACTTTTGAATATGGCCATTTTAGCTCTGGGCAAACGTGTTTGCCCCGGGCTAACTGCTTAGCTCCGCGCTAATGCCACGCTAATGTGTTAGCGCGGCGCTAACGGTACGGTGAATAATATACAGTTTTGATCACTGTTCTTTCACATCTGCTGCTTCCTGCAGCTGTACTGAGTCCATGCATTTGCTGGCACACACATTGGCCATGTAGTTCGTCTGTACCTGCCCTTACATTGCTGTGCACTGCGTTGTTGTTGTGGGTTGCACTTCCTGGTTGCTTTATTCAGTGCTGTCTTATTCCCGGGATATTTTTGCCCTGCACTCCCAGACCAGTTTGCCCGGCTTCCTTAGACTGCAATATTCAGCAGGATTAACACCGGGCTATTTCCATTTCAATATAGCTTGCTCTGTGCTCCGGGCTAAGTTTGCCCGCCGGGCAGTGCTAATTTAGCCCCTGGGCAAAGTTTTGAATAGCTGGCCCGCTATCTCTTGTTTATTTGCTGGAGCTGCCAGTTTTGTGACAGCTTCTGCTTTGCTGTCACCTATTTTTAAACCATCAGTACTAAGTACATATCCAGTGTACTTGATCTCTGTCACCGTCAGCTGACACTTACATCTGTTAAACTTTAGAGTTTGTTCCTGTGCTCGTTGTAGCATTTGGTGCAGTCTGTGGTCATGCTCCTCTGGCGTACTGTCCCACATCAGCAGATCATCAATGTATACCTCCACTCCTGGAATATCCCTGAAAAATTTCTTGAACAGTGTGGTGAAAAACATCAGGAGCTGAACTAATCTACCTGCCAAAAGGGTACTGAACATGGTAAGGTCAGGAAAAACACAAAAAGGCTGCACAAGGAGTAGCGGTGCTCCAGTTAGTTTATGAAAGCCACTCTGTTCAAGATGGACACTTACCAACCACTGTAAGGATCACCTAGGCTCCAAAGTTCCATAGAAATCAAATTTTATTCCAAGACACACATGGTCTGCATGCTTGACGCATTTCGGATGGTAGCCCTTTATCAAAAGCTAATGCAGACTGACAATACATACAGTAAAGAATAAAAGAAATACGATGTTATAATGACATCATTTTATAAAAGCTCATAATTAGTTAACAAATATCACTTGTTAAAGGTGTAACAGGGCAATACTATAAATGAAATAGAAAGGGGAGTAGATGGGATGGAATGGTCCATGGTACCTTGTGAAGGGAGGGGTTTAGAAAAAAATAGAACCTCCTAGCACCCCGATTAATACTTTTAAATGACTTGTGGAACAAGAATTGGAAACAGCTTTACAGCACCTGACTCCAGTGACCTATAATAACCTGACCAGACTTGAGCGGGTAGCGCTAGATAATCTTAAACTAAATGACAAGATTATTGTCATAGCTGCAGATAAAGGCAGCTGTGTGGTAGTAATGAACAGAAACAATTATGTGAAGGAGGCTTTAAGACAGTTACATGACATTTGTTGCAATTGTAAACTAACTGCAGACCCCACAATTTATTTATTATTTTATTTATTTAAAATTGGTGACCGAGAAAGGCACACTGAACTGAGGTTCGTTTCCCACAAACGAGTTTAAATCTGTTATTGATGAAATGATTGTCACAGCTCTGGAAAAGGGTTTTATAACCTGCTATGTAATATATCACTGCTATATGTATATGTTAACATGTCACATGCCATATGCTATATCTGTATTAATTGTGTATCATACTAGTCCTGTAACTCCTCGGTCGCCCCTGAAAAAGGGACATCCGGGGCTCAGTGGGCCTACCCAGTCATCAAAATTCAATAAATAAATAAATAAATAATAAATGAAACAAAGAAAAGCTTCCTGATCAATAAAAACCCAGTCTGGGCAACATTTCACTTGCTCCCTAAAGTCCACAAATCATTACATCAGCCTCCAGGACACCCGATTGTTAGTGGAATTGGGTCACTAACAGAACCTTTGTCACAGCTGGTGTTGCATGTGATAACGGCGATCATTGAAAGGCGATCACCATTTGGGCTAGTGAACATCACCAAAAATCAATTTCGGCAATGTACACTCGCGGCGCACAGCACAAGGGTGCATGGCAGTTAGCTTTTTTCATTTATGTAGGGGGCTGCACCCCTTCCCCACCCCTCTACTAAAGGATTCTCAACTCCGGGGGGGGGGGTGCAAAACTAAAAAAAAAGAAAACCCATGACCTGGCACAAAAAACGAGCGCTCCCAGAACCGAATCCAGCACCTTCCCAACCTCAGCCTGCCACTAACCCACCACACCACATGGCCAGCTCGGCAGCCCACCGTCGCACTACACCCCACAAACCCTCCCTCCCCTTCTGTCTGTCGCATGGCGTGGTCCATCCTCACCCCCTCGTGTGCGTGTATTCATTGCAACATCCTGTTGCTATAGTTGCTGAACCCTCTATCCGGTCACCCTTCCTGCCCTGTAGCCCTGTGCACAGGTGCCATGATTGAGTCGCCCTTTTTGAAAGCGCTCAGTCGCAGTTGCCATGATCACAGGCTACCCAGCTCCTGGATGTGCATCTCAGGCCTTTTGTTAAAAGCCTTCCTGCATTCATTCAAGATACTACAAGATGTTCTTGCAAGCATAGAAGAAGTGAACATTACAACCACCGTTTTTGTCACTTTAAACAATGAGGCACTATATGCAAGTATTACTCATGACAGTGCCTTGGATGCTGCAGCTTTTTCTCTTAATCAGAGAGAACTTCATGAACTCCCACCTACAAACTTTTTAGTCAAACTGTTAGACTTTGTACTGACAGATAATGTTTTTACCTTTGATAATGAAATTTACCAAAAAATCAAAGGGATTGCAGTGGGGGCCACTTGTGCCCCTTCTGTTGTAAACCTGTATGTAGGAGAGTGAGAGGAGAAATTTGTTCTCAATACTGTGACAAACTCATTCTTTGAAAAAATAAGGTTTTATAAGAGGTTTATTGATGGCATACTGTTATTATGGGATGGTCAAGCTGAAGAACTGCAGCAGTTCATAGAATTCTTACATAGTACTAATGTGCGTTTGAAATTTACATATGCATGGAGTGATTTGTCTATTAACGTCTTAGACACAACATTATACAAAGGACCAGGGGCCAGATATTCAAAGCTTTGCACTGGGCAAAAAAACATTTGTGCAGGTTTAGCGCGGGATTAGCGCGGGTCTGCTATATTCAAAAGGCTGAATAGTGCAGGCAAACTGCATTTGCGCCAGGCAAACAATAATTATATGCAAGGGGCAAAGTGAACATGAATACAGGTGCAATGAGATATTCAGCGACTAGCGCCGTGCTAAGGTGTTTAGCGCGACATAGCACGACCTGTAGCGCAGTACAAATTACCACCAAGGAAAAGCCGGTCTTAACCCTGGGCAAACAGCTTTGTGCACTTTGCGCAGTGCTATCTCAGCATTAGCGCGGCTTGCGCAGCCCTAACATATGAGTATGACACTTAGAAACTGCTAGACATGGAGGACACATGCGGGCTCACTGATGGCACCACCATGATGCCAGCAGCTGCCACCAGTCCCAGCCAAGCACAGACAGTGAGGGGTGATCTGACCCACAGGGGACAGCATGGTAGTGTGGCCATATAGCACACACCTGCAGACCATATGTCTGTGGTGTGTAACAGATGCCAGCACACACATGCAGCACTGTGGGTATGGTGGCCAGTGAGGGGAAGGGAGGGTGTGTGGTTGGCCAGACCTCTCCACAGCCCACATGTGGCCTCAAGGCTGGGACACATCGCTCAATGCACATGGGCCAGTAGTGGGATTACAGCACCACCTGTGTGCCTGTCGGATCCTACATGCCCCCTGAACCACCTACCACACAACTGTACAGATGTCACAGCACACACTGCCGGCCATGTACATGACACTGTGTGCATCCCATGTCACAGGTGCAGCATCTGTGGATCACACAACAGCGTGATAGTACTGTCCACTGTCAGTAATTACCTGCAAGCTGTGGCTGGCACTGTGTACAGTGCAGTGGTCATCACCTGACCGCCTACCATAGGCAGTGTTGTGTCCCTCACTACCAGCCCTCTTGCTACTGTAGTGTCTCGCTGTGCCCTGTAGCATGACCTACAGTGTGAAGGTTTGCATGCAGCACTACCACCACCTGTGCTTATGCTGTGTTGTCCCCTGTGGTACGATATGCTATGCTATGCTGTACTGTTTACATGAAGCCTGCAGCTATCATCATGCACTGCCTGACTGACCTACAGGTGGAACTGCGGTCGGACCTGGCCAGCCCGTGTACCTCCAGACTGACCTACAGGTGGAGCTGTGGGACCCTGCAGTACCGCTGTGCAAACTGCATGCAAATCAGGGCATGATGAGCTGCTAATGTGGCTGTTTGCCCACAGACTATCTAAGTAGGCTCATTTGCATGTCACTTTTGAATATGGCAAAGTTTAGCATGGGCTAACGTGTTTGCACCGGGCAAACCACTTAGCTCCACACTAAAGCCAGCACTAACAGTTCGGGGAATATTATACAGTTTTGATCACTGTTTTTTCATGTGTGCTGCTGCCTGCAGCTGTACTGGGTCCATGCATTTGCCAGAACACACATTGGTCACATAGTTCCTCTCTACCCTCATGTCACTGTGCATTGTGTTGTTGTTGTGGTTTGCACTTCCTGGTTGCTGTATTCAGTGCTGCCTTATTCCAGGGCTACGTTTGCCCTGCACTCCCGCCCAGTTTGCATGGCCTCATTCCCATGCTATATTCAGAAGCTGTTTGCCCTGGGCTATTCCTTTTGAATATAGCTTGCTTTGTGCTCCAGGCTAAGTTTGCATACCAGGCAGTGCTAATTTAACCCAGGGGCAAACCTTTGAATATCTGGCCCCAGAAGGCTCTATCCAGATAGAATTTTTTTAGGAAGGAAATTGCAGGAAACACTTTGCTATTAGCAAATAGTTGCCATCCCCGCCACATGATAAAAAACATCCCTAAGGGCCAATTTAAGTGTATTAAGTGTAACTGTAGCGCCACAGAAACATATGAACAAGGTGCAGAGGACGTAAGTGAAAGACTGAGAGAAAGAGGCTATAGGAGCTCAGATTAAGACTCAGCCAGGGAGACTATAAACAATATGGGGCCAGATATTCAAAACTCTGCCCTGGGGCTAAATTAGCCCGAAGCAAAAAGCAAGCTATATTCAAAAGGAATAGCCTGGAGCAAACAGCTTCTGAATATAGTGTGGGAATGAGGCCAGGCAAACTGGGCTGGGAGTGCAGGCAAACGTAGCCTTGGACTAAGACAGCTCTGAATATAGTAACCTAGAAGTGCAAACCACAACAGCAACACAGTGCAGAGTGACGTGAAGGTAGGTAGAGGTGAACTATGTGGCCAATGTGTGTGCCAGCAAATGTGTGGACCCAGTACAGCTGCAGGCAGCAGCGCATGTGAAAATACAGTGTTCAAAACTGTATAATAGTCCCCAAACCATTAGTGCCACGCTAACACGTTTGCACAGCTTTAGCCTGGAGCTAAGCCATTTGCCCGGTGCAAACATGTTTGCCCGGTGCTAAACTTTGCCGTATTCAAAAGTGACATGCAAATGAGCCTACTTAGATAGTCTCTGGGCAAACATTCAGATTAGCATCTCATTATGCCCTGCTTTGCATGCAGTTTGCCCAACGCTACTGCAGGGTCCCACAGCTTCACCTGTAGGTCAGTCTGGAATTACAGGGGCTGGCCAGGTCTGGCCGCAGCGCCACTTGTAGGTCAGTCTGACAGTGCATGATGGTAGCTGCAGGCTACATGTATGCAGTACAGCATAGCATTGTGTACCCCAGAGGACAACACAGCATAGGCACAGGCAGTGGTGGCGATGCATGCAACTGTCAAACTGTAGGGCATACTACAGTGCACGGCAGACACCACAGTCACAAGGGGGCCAGTAGTGTGAGGGACACAGCAATGCCTATGGTGTGTAGGGTAGTGATGACCTCTGCACTGCACACAGTGATAAGCCCACCATGCAGGTGTTTACTGACAGTGGACATTACTGTTACACTGTTGTGTGTCCCACAGATGCTGCACCTCTGGCATGGGATGCTCATAATGACATAGACATGGCCGGCTGTGTGTTCTGTGGTGTTTGTACAGTTGTGCGGTATGTGATTGGGGGGGCATGTACGATCCGACAGGCACACTGGTACTGGGGTATTCCCAATACTGGCCCATGTGCACTGCATGCTGTGTCCCAGCCTTGTGGCCGCACCTGGCCTGTGGTGAGGCCTGGCCACCCGTACACCCTCCCCTCAACACCCACCACGCCCACAGTACTGCATGTGTGTGCTGGCATCTGTTGGTCACCACAGACGTATGGTCTGCCGGTGTGTGCTGTATGGCCACACTACCATGGTGGCCCCCGGGGGCTGGGTCACCGAATCCTGCCTGGCATGGCTGGGACTGGTGGCATCTGTTGGCATCATTGTGTTGCCATCAGTGAGCAGCATGTTTCCTCCATGTCTGGCCCTTTCTCTGTGTCATAGTCATATGTGAGGGTCACGCAAGGCCGTGCAAAAGCCGCTCTAATGCCACGCAGTGCCACAATGTCATGCAAAGCTGGATTGCCCAGGGTTAAGACCAGCTTTTCCTGGGAGGTAATTTGTACTGCCCAAAGGGTCACGTTAAGTTGCGCAAAACCACTCTGCACGGTGCTAGTCACTGAATATAGCAGTGCACCTGTATTCATGTTCAGTTTGTCCCTTGCATATATTATGATTTTGCCCGGCGCTAATGCGGTTTGCGCATGCTGTTTGGCCTGTTGAATATAGCTGACCCGCAAAGCTTTGAATATCTGGGCCATGGAGAGATAAACACTACTGAACATGAATACGCATGAATGCGCATGAACACAATAAAAGTACTAGGCTTAACTTTGTAACCACTTATTCGGCACAGGCAAGTGTTCTACAAAACATTATTTTTAAACACTGGCATATCATACAAAGTGGTCTAGGCTTGAAAGAGATAACTACTGAACTACCTAGGATGGCATTCAGAAGGTCCACCACCATAGGACACTCACTCACACACAGCCATTATAGCGAACCCACAAAAGACACCTGGCTCACACAGGGTGCACAAGGTTGACACCAATGTAAAAGGTGTACGTTCTGTGAACATGTACAAACTGGAAAAAAAACTTTACTAGCATTAACACAGAAAACGTTTTGATGTTAGACAGATAATCACCTGTGATACTAGTGGAGTTATTTACCTGGCAACTTGCAGCTGTATGGCATTCTATGTGGGCAAAACCACCAGAAACTTTAAAGTGAGAGTGAGTGAGCATGTAAGAGCCATAGAAAGGGGATATGTAACACAGGCAACAGCTAATCATATCACAGCAAATAGAGATGGCTCTGCTCACACCTTTACATACATGGTCACAGACAAAGTTAATCCGAATCCACGTGGGGGACACTACAGTGATCTAGTATTACAAAGGGAAGCTTTTCGGATTATCAGTTTAAAAGCAACATATTATCCAGGTCTCAAGACAGATTTTGGTATAAAACCCTTTTTAAAAAAGAAAAAAATGATCTTATTGAATTTTGATTCTGCTTTGGATTTACTGCATGTTTTTACATGAATTGTTGGATTTAATATTAGACACATTAGGCCAGATATTCAAAACTTTGCCCCAGGACTAAATTAGCATTGCCTGGCATGCTAAATTAGCCCAGAACCAATAGCCCACTATATTCAAAAGGAATAGCCCGGTGCTAAACCTGCTGAATATAGCATGCTAAGAAAGCCGGGCAAACTGGGCTGGAAGTGCAGTGCAAAAATAGCCCGGGAATAAGACAGCTCTGAACATAGCAACCAGGAAGTGCAAACCACAACAGCATCCCAGTTCACAGCAATGTGAAGGAAGGTAGAGGTGAACTATGTGGCCAATGTGTGTGTGCTAACAAAGGCATGGAGTCAGTAAACCTGTAAGCATCAATGCATGTGAAATTACATTGTGTAGAAATATACTATGTTTCTGAAATGTTTGTATGGTGCAAACACATTTGCACAGGTGTGGCGCTGAGCTAAGCCGTTTGCCCAGTGCTATCACATTTGCCCAGAGCAAAACTTTGCTATATTTAAAAGGACATGCAAATGAGCCTATTTAGGTAATCTGTGGGCAAACATCCAGATTAACTTCTCATTATGTCCTGACTTGCATGCAGTTTGCCTAGTGTTATTGCATAGTCCCACAGCTTCACCTGTAGGTCAGTCTGGAAGTACAGGGGCTAGCTGGGTCTGCCCACAGCTCCACCTGTAGGTCAGTCTGGCAGTGCTTGGTGGTAGCTGCAGGCTACATTTGTACAGTACAGCATAGACTATTGTGCCCCAGGGGACTACACAGCACAGGCACAGGTGGTGCTGCTGCATGCAATTATCAAATTGCAGTTCATGCTGCAGTGCACAGCAGACACTACAGTAGCAAGGGGGCCAGTAGTGTGAGGGACACAGCAATGCCTATGGTGTGTAGGGCAGTTGTGACCACTGCACTGTACACAGTGACAGGCCCAACTTGCCGGTGATTACTGACAGTGGACATTACTGTTATGCTGTTGTGTGACCCACAGATCATGCACCACTGGCATGGGATGCTCACAGTGACATATACATGGCTGGCTGTGTGTGCTGTGGTGTCTGTGCAGATGTGCGGTATGTGGCTGGGGAGGCACATACCATCAGACAGGCACCCTGGTGTTGGGGTATTCCCAGTACTGTCCCATTTGCATTCTGTGGCTTGTCTCAGCCTTGTGACCGCACCCACTGTGGTACAGCCTGACCACTTGTACACCCTCCCCCTCAACACCCTCAATGCCCACAGTGCTGCATGTGTGTGCTAGCGTCTGTTGGTGTCTACTGAAAGGTGGTCTGCAGGTGTGTGCTGTATGTCTGCACTGCCATGGTGTCCACTGGGAGCCGTGTCACCACTTACTGCCTGGCATGGCTGGGACTGGTGGCAGATGATGGCATCATAGGGATGCCATCAATGAGCAGTATGTTTCCTCTCTGTCTGACTTATTTCTATGTGTCATACTTACTGGTTAGGGTAGCGCAAAGCCACGCAAAAGCCACAAAGTCGTGCAAAGCTGGTTTGCCCTGAGTTAAGACGACCTTTTGCTGGGCAGTAATTTGTACCACGCAAAGTGTTGCACTAAGTCACGCAATGACACTTTGCGCGGAGCTATTAGCTGAATATAGCATTACACCTGTATTCATGTACACGCCCCCTCAGTTTGCCCACTTGCTTACATTATAATTTTGCCCGGTGCTAATGCAGTTTGTGCGTGCTATTTGACCTTTTGAATATAGAGGACCGGCGCTAACCCTGAGCAAATGGTTTGTGCACAGCACAGCATAAAGATTTGAATATCTGGTCCTATGTCTGGAATAAAAAAGAATTATTATAAAATTCTAGATTTCTGGCCAAAGCTAGAGGAATACCAAACTTAAGAATTCTAAATGTAAAACTGTCTAACACATATTTAAAATTCTGCAAAACTGTGAATTAACCCATCCTCTTTAGAACTTCACAATGGTGGGTAGATTAAGGATTAGAAAGTGCAAATTTGCCAGTTGACTGCAATAATGAGGATTTCTTTGCAATAAGACTAGCAGAGGCATTATCCATAATTGTAGTGGCATAATTCACAACTGGGGCCAAACATTGTTCAGCAATAATCATCTTAGACTCACTAGTTAAAAAAGAGCATAGTCCATACAACAATGCCAACTTAGAATGAATCTTACTGGTCACTTTAGTAAAATGTAATTCATAGCTTAATGTAGGGTCCAGCAATACTCCCAGGTACTGAAAACTATTAATATTTTCAGAATAAGAAACTTCTACAGATTTAACCATCAAATCCCAACTCATTCCTTTAAGCCTTGCATTTGTCCCAAACACCATTGTTTTAGTTTTTATTTTATTTAATACTAGCCTATTGTACAATAACCATTGTTGGACTTTACCCATCTCATTTGTTAATGTTTGGCTCAAATCAGAAACTGCAGCCCTCTGATAATATATTACTGCATCATCTGCATATAACGTGAGGCAGACTGATTCCAGAACATTAAATATTTTATTGAAATTAATGAGAGCAAAACAGGACCTAGTAGGGAGCCCTGAGGGACTCCATACTTCACAGATGCAATATCTGAAACAGTATCTCAATATTTTCCCTCTGATATCTTCCATTTAAATAATTCTCAAACCAGTTTAATACTGCCTGTCCGATACCAAAGTATTCAAGTCTGCTAATTAAAAGACCACGATCCACGTGATCAAATGCCTTTGTCAGATCCATGAACGTGGCCCCGGTTAAACACCTCCTCTCCATACTCTCCAGGACTGCACTCGTGAACTTTACCAATGTAGTGTCTGCCCCATGGGCCCTCCTAAACCCATATTGACAGCGTAACAATAACCCACGATATTCAATGTACTCAGTGAGCTGATTATAGAGTATTTTTCCCTGGACTTTCTCCAGAGCAGATCAAATAGAAATGGGCCTATAATTCCCATAGTCACAGACTAAACCTGATTTATGAACCGGTATAACCAGAGATGGTTTCCAGATGTCCGGGACATGCCCCAAACAAAATGATAAGTGGAAAATAACACTAACAGGATAAGCTATTTCCTCAGCAGCGTCACTTAAGAGATTAGGAATAAGACCATCAGAACCACCTGAATGATCTCATTTGAAAACCTTTAGCAGTTTACAAACTTCCCTTGGTGTAGTTACTTTAAAATAAAATTTCCTAAACTCTATTGACTCAATAATACAGTTATCAGAGAAAGAACCATCTACCTTGGTTCTATAGTTTTCTAAGTCAGTGAATCTTTCATTACATTCATTAGTAATGTTCAAAGGGCAAGTTGTGAAGTTATCGTCAGATGTCATAGTTAACTCTACACTCTCAGAAAGTTTAAAAAGATTATTTACACTATTCCAGTATTTTCAATTGTCCTCAAGACCATCAATTTGTTTCTGTTTCAGTTAATTAGTTTTTGTACATTTGAACTGGTCCTTACATTGGTTTCTTAAACATCTATAACTTTGAAAATTAAATTCAGATTTGTTGTTTTTAAATTTTTTCACACCTTTTCGTGGTCCCTCATTTGTTTCAGTAGCGGTGGTGTGTCAATTAAACTTTTTCCCATTTATTTGTCATGACAAATGGGGCACATTGGTCCAACACTTTAATAAATTTAAAAATGAAAACATCCGGGGCCAGATATTCAAAAAATTTTGCCCCGGGGCAAAATTAGCACTGCCTGGCCGGCAAACTTAGCCCGGAGCACAGAGCAAGCTATATTCAAACGGAATAGCCCAGGGCAAACAGCTTCCGAATATAGCATGGTAATGAGGCCATGCAAACTGGGCTGGGAGTGCAGGGCAAACATTGCCCTGGAATAAGACAGCACTGAATAAAGCAACCAGGAAGTGCAACCCACAACAACAACACAGTACACAGCAACGTGAGGGCAGGTACAGATGAACTATGTGGCCAATGTGTGTGCCAGCAAATGCATGGACTCAGTACAGCTGCGAGAAGACAGATGTGAAAGAACAGTGATCAAAATTGTATATTATTCCCGTACCGTCAGCGCCCGCGCTAACACATTAGAGCGCCGCATTAGCATCGGAGTTAAGAAGCAGTCCGGGCAAAACACGCTTGCCCGAGCTAAATGTGCCATATTCAAAAGTGCTATGCAAATGAGCTCACTTAGGTAGTCTCTGGGCAAACAACCGGATTAGCATCTCATTATACCCTGATTTGCATGCAGTTTGCCCAGCGTTACTGCAGGGTCCCACAGAGCCACCTGTAGGTCAGTCTGGAAGTACAGGGGCTGACTAGGTCCAATCTCAGCTCCACCTGTAGGTCAGTCTGGCAGTGCACGATGATAGCTGCAGACTACATGTAAACAGTACAGCATAGCATAGCATATTGTACCCCAGGGGACAGGACAGCATAGGCACAGGTGGTGGTGGTGCTGCATGCAACTGTCACACTGTAGGGCATGCTACAGTGCACAGCAGACACTACAGTAGCAAGGGGGCCAGTAGTGTGAGGGACACAGCACTGCCTATGGTGTGTGGGGCAGTGATGATGACTGCACTGTACACAGTGACAGGCCCAACCTGCAGGTGTTTACTGACAGTGGACATTACTGTTACACTGTTGTGTGACCCACAGATGCCGTGTACCTGCGGTACGTGGATGCTCACAGTGACATGTAAATTTCTGGTTTTGTGTGCTGTGGCAGTTGTACAACTGTGCGATATGTGTCCGGGGGCATATATTATCCGAAGGCACACTAGTGTTGGGGTATTCCCAATACTGGCCCATGTGCACTGCATGATGTGTCCCAGCCTTGTGGCCACACCTGGTCTGTGGCACAGCCTTGCCACCCATACACGCTCCCAACATCCTCCATGCCCACAGTGCTGCATGTGTGTGCTGGCATCTGTTTGTGTCCACAGATGTGTGGTCCGCAGGTGTGTGCTGTATGGCCACACTGCCATGCTGTCCGCTGGCGGCAGGGTCACCACTTACTGCCTGGCATGGCTGGGACTGGTGGCACATCATTGTGATGCCATCAGTTAGCAGCATGCTTCCTCTATGTTTGGCTTTATCTATGTGTCATATTTATTTGTTAGGGTCGTGCAAAACCCGCGCTAACACCGCGCAAAGCCAAAGTGTGGTGCAAAGCTGATTGCCCAGGGTTAAGACAAGCTTTTCCTGGGCGGTAATTTACACCGCACTAAATGTCCACTTAGCGCGGCGCTAGTCGCTGAATATAGCATTGCGCCTGTATTCATGTCAGTTTGCCCCTTGCATACATTATAATCTTGCCTGGTGCTAATGCAGTTTACCCGCGCTATTTGGCCTTTTGAATATAGCAGACCCGCGTTAATCCCGCACTAAACCTGAGCAAATGGTTTTTGCCCAGCGCAAAGTTTTGAATATCTGGCCTCCAGTGTGCAGTTGCTATCTGGTATCAAATGCAAATATGACCAATCAGTAGTAACAAGTTTATATCGAAATACATCCAAATCAAAGTTTGAGGAATCTCTAAAAGTACGTATAAGAGAGTTAAGTTTTTTTACACTACAGTACCATGTTTCCATAAACAAAAATGGGATGATGGTCTCTAACTAAATCCTAAACCAAACCACAGTTCAAGATATGATTAGAATTATTTTTAAGTAGCCAATCGAACACTGTGGGCCAGATATTCAAAACAGCCCACTTTATTCAAAAGGAATAGCCTGGTGCTAAACCTGCGGAATACAGCATACTAAGGAAGCTGGGCAAACTGGGCTGGGAGTGCAGTGCAAAACTAGCCTGGGAATAAGACAGCTCTGAATATAGCAACCAGGAAGTGTAAACCACAACAGTATCCCAGTTCACAACAATGTGAAGGAAGGTAAAGGTGAACTATGTGACCAATGTGTGTACTAGCAAAGGAGAGAAATTAGTAAAGCTGTGTTGTACAGAGCTGTACAATGTTTCTGTAATATTTACATAGTACAAGCAGGTTTGGCATGGAACCAAGCTATTTACAAAGTGCAGTAACATTTGCCCAGGGCAAAACATTGCTATATTTGAAAGTGACATGCAAATGAGCCTACTTAGGTAGTCTGTGGGCAAAAATCTGGATTAGCATTTCATCATGACTTGATTTGCCTGTAGTTTGCTAGTGCTATTGCAGGGTCCCATAGCTTCATCTGTATATCAGTCTGAAAGTACAGAGGCTGGCTGGGTCTGCCCACAGCTCCACCTGTAGGTCAGTCTGGAAGTACAGGGGCTGGTTGGGTCTGCCCACAGCTCCACCTGTAGGTCAGTCTGGCAGTGCAAGGTGGTAGCTGCAGGCTACATTTGTACAGCACAGCATAGAATATTGTTCCCCAGGTGACTACACAGCACATGCACAGGTGGTGCTGCTGCATGCAATTGTCAAACGGTAGTTTGTGCTACAGTGCACAGCAGACACTACAGTTGCGAGGGGGCCAGTAGTGTAAGGGACACATCAATGCCTATGGTGTGTAAGGCAGTGATGACCACTGCACTGTACAGAGTGACAGGCCCAACTTGCAGGTGCTTATAGACAGTGGACATTACTGTTATGCTGTTGTATGACCAACTGATGCTGCACTACTGGCATGGGATGCTCACGGTGACATAGACATGCCTGGCTGTGTGTTCTGTGGTGTCTGTACAGATGTGCGGTATGTGGTTGGGGGGCACATACCATCAGACAAGCACACTGGTGTTGGGGTATTCCCAACACTGGCCCATTTGCACTGTGTGGCTTGTCCCAGCCTTGTGGCCACACCCACTGTGGTGCAGCCTGACCACTTGTACACCCCCCCTCAACACCCTCAATGCCCACAGTGCTGCATGTGTGTGTGCTGGCACCTGTTGGTGTCTACTGAAGGGTGGTCTGCAGGTGTGTGCTGTATGTCTGCACTGCCATGGTGTCCACTGGGAGCCGTGTCACCACTTACTGCCTGGCATGGTTGGGACTGGTGGCAGATGATGGCATCATAGGGATGCTATCCGTGAGCAGTATGTTTCCTATCTGTCTGGCTTATTTCTATGTGTCATACTTACTGGTTAGGATTGTGCAAAACCACGCAAAAGTCATGCAAAGCCACAAAGTCGCGCAAAGCTGGTTTGCCCAGAGTTAACACTACCTTTTACTAGGTGGTAATTTGCAACGCACAAAGTGTTGTGCTAAGTTGAGCAATAACACTTTGTGTGGTGCTATTCGCTAAATAAAGCATTGCACCTGTATTCATGTGCATGCCTCCTCAGGTGCTAATGCAGTTTACATGCGCTATTTGACCTTTTTGAATAAAGCAGACCCGGCGCTAACCCTGTGGAAACAGTTTGCACACAGTGCAAAGTTTTGAATATTTGGCCCTTCCCTATATGTTTTTTGGATTTGTTATTCAATCTAGTTGGATATGTAATCAATTGCTGTAAACTAGTTGGTAGCAAAACCCCTTGCAGTTTAGTTATTTCAGTACCCTGCCAATTAGAATTAATATCCCCTAATTCTATAAGTTCACCAAACGCTTTAAGATTCAGCTCATCAACCAGTCCCTGCAACACATTTTTATTTTCCTTAGGTGGAATATAAACGCAACTTATTGTCAATTTCTTCACAGAACCAAGAAGCTGAACTGTAAGAAATTCACAATAATTTAACTCACCCCAAATTATGCTTTTTTCTTCAACAACAAATTCACTTTTAATATAAAACACTAATCCCCCTTCCCTGCCTGAACTACGATCTTGTCTAAAAATCCTGTCATCAGAAATATTAACCTCAGTATCAAGTATAGTAGATTTCAACCATGTCTCACTATGTGGTAAAACATCAGGCCGGTACAAAGCAATCCATGCTTCAATCTCCTGAAACTTTGACATCAAACTTTGCACATTAAAATGCATAATTCTAAGTCCATACCCATGCAGCCTAAAATATTCACTGTCTGCATAATTATTGTCATTAGGACCTGGGTTAAACTCTACATCCCTGGATAAAACAATTAACAAAGAGCAGTATAACCAAACATGAACATCACAGTGATCTGAATGCCTCAAACTCCTATATTTCCCAATGCAAAAACCCACATTATAGTCAATATATTTACTCAAAGTCCCCATAGTGTTTCCAAACCCCAAGGAATAATTGTAAACAATATCCAATTATTTCATATGCATAAAACCACTCCTTTCAGCATTATCTGAACAACCAATCTTTGCAAATACCATATCCATACCCAGACAACAGGCAATAATCATAGCCCCCACCCATAGTCCCACTCGAACCATTTTAAATCAAGTAATCCACAAAAGTCAATGTTTCAAGTAAGTTTAACAAATAAATATAGACAGCATTTTACGTCCTGGTCTGAGTCTGGTCAGGCTCTTTTACTTCACTTTTCCATCCTACTTAGCCACTGCCGCGTAGACACTGCTGCCCTCTAAGTGTAGAAGGCTTTTGTGGGCTGATGACTCCTCCTTCTGAAGCTGCCACCGATAGGAAAATAAGGGATCTGCCATAACAAGCTTTAGGTGCACACTGTTCGCAATGGGGGCTATCAGTGTACTGTTGCTTAGCAACACTCCCTGAGCAGTACACAGGCACACTATCTGGAAGAAAACACACCACACAAAGCAGGGGGTGCAGAAATTAGTCACAAGCAGGAAGCACAATTAGCAGGTTTGAGATTTTAGTATGTTACTGTGCAAATATAGCAGAACCCAGACTCAGGCAAATAACTGTGTAAATATAGCAGGACTCAGTCTCAGGCAAATATCTGTGCAAGCATAGTGGGACTCAGTCTCGGGCAGGACACTTGTGCAAAATACCAAGCAACATAGTCCGCAGAATCAGCAGGAGACACTGAATACTGCTTGTAGCAATAGCAGTCAATTACTTTTAAAGTCCCCCGATCTAAATGATGTCACAGTAGGACTGTAGCTTACTATGGGAAGGGGGGGCAAAGTATAGAAGCAGCCTGACCTGATTTTCATTGTTTGTGTGGTAAGCAGTAGCACTCTGGATGTTATATTTAGTCCAAGTAAAGCAGGATTCCAGCGTTGAAGTCTGCCACACTCTGATCAGACTCTTTTGCTTCACTTTGCCATCCCACTTAGCTGCCACCACATAGATGCTGTTGTGCTTTAAGTGTAGAAGACTTTTGTAGCCTGATGACTCCTCCTCCTGAAGCTGTCACCAATGGGAAAATGAGTAATCTGCCTTAACAAGCTTCAGGTGCACACTGTTTGCAATGGGGGCTATCAGTGTACTGTTGCTTAGCAACACTCCCCGAGCAGTACACATGCACACTGTCCGGAAGAAAACATGGCACACAAAGCAGGGGGTGTAGAAATCAGTCATAAGCAGGAAGCACAATTAACAGGTTTGAGATTTTAGTAGGTTACTGTGCAAATATAGCAGGACTCAGTCTCAGGGTAACGTCATCTAAAATGCTAAACACTGAGACACCATTCAATCTGCTGGCTAGTTCTTCCATTGTTAGTATTTGATAGTGCTCTATTTTCACCACTCTGTTAAGTTCTTTGGGATCCAAACACACAACCTCAAACTTCTGTTAAGCTTTTCTACTGCAGAATGATAAGTGAACTTACCCAGTCTGCTGGTTTGTGAATGGGTTCAGATATGTTGTTTTCCATCATTCTCACAAGTCCCTGACACAGCTTGTCTCAAAGCACTGCTGGGACGTTTCTAGGTGCATGCATGATGGGATTACCATTGGGTCCATATTTATATGATATCTGTGCTCCAGACAGCCAGTACCCTGGAAAACATCTGCATAGACTTGTAACAGCTGATCACAGTTAATGTGGTATACAGGGCTCCAGATAAGATTTTCTGGGTTGACTACTGTACTCCTCATTTTGAAAGTAAAGTGAGTAAAACCAAATTCAGATGCGTACAAATGTCTGGATGAAGTGGAATGAGGAGTACTTTTATTTTTTTTTTACAAACAATGTAATTCATTTGTAGATAAGAACTGATAGGGTCTCAAAAGTGTTTCAGATAATGTTGGTAGGTAGGAGTAATTTACTCCTCAGTTTTAAAATACAGTGAGTAAAACAAAACTGGGATACATACGAGTGCTGTAAATCTGGAAAAAAAAACTGCTGTTTATGAATTGCCAGTTATGTTACGAAGCACTATTCTATGGTGTGTGGAGCATTTATGAATGTTGGGCGAGTACTGGTACTCATTAAAACATTTTCTGAAGAGTATTTCTTAAAATGAGATGCGTAAAATAGGTCAGTGCTCCCCTTATCTGGAGCCCTGGTGGTATATATATATAGATAGATATATAAATGCATCGGGGAGTGTGTGTAACAAGGATTTTATGGTGAGGTGTATGATGCCTCATAAACCCCAAGAGTGAAGCTTGAGGGGTTTATCTAAGCATCGCACACCGAGGGTTTGCATAAAATATAAGTTGACACACTTCCCCATGTTTTATTTTTTATAATAACTGATCCCTTTATTTTTTTATTGTACCACACATACAGTCATAATTGGGCAAAAGTGACTATGGCGTTATACATGGATGATTACATGCACCTGTGCATAACAGACTTTGGCAGCTTCTGTCCACAGTTGATAATCATCACTAACCAGTTATTATAATGTCTTTATTCACAGCCATCACCACTTGCACAAGGTTGTGGGCCACGCATGCATTAAGACCCAACATGGGCTCATTTACATCTTGTTCTGTCACATAGAACTCTAAAGGCTCAGGTTTATCTTTGTATATACACAGGAGATTTACTTTTCTAAAGATGGGAATTCGCTGTGCCCCATAACTCGTCAGGCTCACTTTTGTATTGATGGTTCTTATGTTACATTGTATTTCCTTGTAAACTCGATTCAAAATTACTTTCACCTGTGTTCCTGTATCTAACTTGAATCTCACTCAGTGACCATTTACTGTTAGTTCTGTATGCCATTCTTTCACTGCAACAGCACTGTCTGCAGTCACACTGCCAATAAAAAAGTCCTCAGTTACACTTTCTGACTTTCGCACTGCTATCGCAGAGATCCTTCGAGTCCTACATATGCATGCAAAATGATTTTTTTCTGTTACACTTTCTACATGTCTGATCAAATATAGCGTAATTTCTGAACTTGTGCTGTGAACCACACTTTTAAAATGCTTTTTCCAGCTTTTCGTCAGGGCTTTTACTACTGAAATTCTGTTACTTGTACTCTTAATTTCAGTAACAGTTTTTGTGTTTTACAGCATGCACTATGCTGGTCTCAAGTGCATCCATTTTTTGCTTCTGAGTTTCTGTTATTTCTGCCACTCTGCAAATATTAATGGCCTTTAGGAAAGGTAGATCAGCTTCTCTTAACAATCTCACATGGAGCTGAGCTGATTTTATTCCACAGACTACTCTGTTCTTGATAAGAGATTTACACAGTTCCCCATATTCCCATGACTGTGCTAGTAACTTTAGTTCAGTTACATAATGATCTATACTTTCACTGCTGCCTTACAAGCGAGTGTTAAATTTATGTCTTTCAATTGTTCTCCTAGCATTGCAATACTGTTCAAACTTCCTTATAACTTCCTCTGGTTTGTCCTGTTCTTCAGCCTCAGGCTGGAAGGTGATGGAAACTTCTAAAGCCTCTGCACCCATCAGATGGAGAAACGAAGCACACTGCACTTTCTGTGCTTTTTTATAGTCTTCTGTAGCAAATTATCAAGAAGGTAAACTTGAAACTGCGGCTTCCATCTCCTCCAGTTGTCAGAAATATTCCTCTGAAGGCTTAAAGCACTGGATGACTTCAGTAAGCTTATTTTTCAGCAATTTTTTACTTCTGACACCATGTAATGATTTCAGGCGATGTGATCATGTAGCCATCTTTATTTAATCTGATCTGTACATGCTCAGTCTGCAGCTATTACATTGTAGCTTTTCGTATTAGGATGCAATGACCATGAATGTCCACAGAGTTGCAGTGCCACCTACATAATACTACAATGGTCTAGAAAGGATGATTGCTCTGCCATATTTAATCTTCCTAGTAGTACTGGCAAGGCACTATGGGTCATTTGCATTTCATTATGGGCTCATTAAAATGTGAGGTGCAAACAGCTGTTCCTTGGATACCCCCCCCACCGGCAGCACCAGTGCTAGGACAGAAACACACACATACAGAAGCCCCTCCCCCTCCCCATGCCCATTAGGGATATGTTATATGTCATAGTATACTGTCTTTTGGTTCTTTGGTTAAAATGACATAAACCAGTGGCTGAGTTTAAGTATGCTTTGTTGTAAGTGTGACTGCTAATAGTAAACTTTGCAGTAGACAAAATTGGTGATGTGAGCAAGTGTTTATGCTGCCTGATCATTGTGAGGAATTTGTTTCCCATAAGAGACAGGGACAGAGGTCAATAACAAATCTAAATGCAAAACCCAAGTATTATATTAGTCTGTTACATTGCCCTGTATTGTGACCTGGAATAGCAGGAACATCTTGCACCCACTACCCATGCTCAGTAGTGGTTATATTTTATTGTGTTTTTCTTTATTTGTAGTGCTAAATATTGTGCACTGATATACCCTGGTAGTCTACTGAACTCCCCACCCGCTGATCCCCATGTAGCTCCATGGAAATAAAAAAAAGCTGCTTTGTAATTCACGGAGCTTAGTGCAAATTGCATCAATTCGCACTACACAATTTGCCACAACATTGCAAAGTTTACTAAGTGAGTTGCCACAATTCACCACTTTGTGGTACATTTTTGATGCAATTTGCATCAAACATTCATCACAAAGTGTGAATCATGTCTATTTGCATAGTAAAAGTTGAACAGCTGTGGTGAAATTGTGTAGTGTACACTACGCAAATTCTCCACATAGTGCATAGCATGCAAATTCACCACAATTTGTGGGAGAATTTTAAATTTGCATCACAGCTATCCCCATGCCCAAATGAAGGTACCCTCCCTCCACCACAATAGCTCAGAGACAATGGCTGGCACTTACTCACCACTCAGCACCATTGCCAGCCACTATCTGTTATACACAGCCACTGTGATACAAATTAAATCCAATATCAGACATACCGCACAAGCATGTGGAATTAGGATTTATTGCTTTACACCATTTACTAGCCATAACATTCTTACTATAAGCAGGGGTGGCATCAAACTTGGGGGGGTGATATCTTAGATACCCTAAATGATCACATCAATGGATCCCTTGCACACTCACACAAATGACCAGGTGCACTGTGTTCAAAAGGTTGGAGCACTCTTGGGAACTGGGAGATCCATTGTGCACCAGACCACCCAACCACAGAAATGGGTAGAAGCAGGACCACATGTGAAATATTATGTTGCATCTCATTTGGGCCAACCAGTGTAAATACAGTACATTGTAAAAACAGATAAAAACAGAAGCCCATTGAAAACAAGACATTGCATCTCAGTAATGTTATTCTGTTCAGGACTGCACAAGGACTAATTACAAAATGGGGGCAAAAACCCTAATAGATTGGACCCTAGCCACGCACCCGGAAAAGATAACCAAGTTTGAGGTCCTGGCTGATACTGTCAGTGACCATTCACCTGTACTTTGTGAATGGTCATCCAGAAAACCTAAGAGTCCTCCCAAAACCATCAGCTACAGATTCCTCTTAAATGAGTAAATGACCACATTCAAATCCTACTTGTTCCAAGTGGACTGGAGCTTCCTTGATGCCATCCCAGATGTAATCTCTGCTCTGGACTACTTCATTTACCAGTTTAATATGGCCTGCAACAAATCTGCACCCTAGAAAAGCATAAAATTAAAAGGATAACATCAGAATGGATCACCCCTGAGTTACTTGCTCAGTTTCAGGCCAGGGATAATCTATGGTCCCGTGCAAAGGATTCTGGCCTGACAGCAGACAATACAAAGTACATTAAGCAGCATTTGTGGAAGCCAGAGTCTAAATAAGTGATTTTTATTTGTGCCCAAACCAAGCCTGGACAGAGTCCTTCCCCAGCGCTTCAACCCTACAACAGGGTCTTCCTTAGGGGGTGAATCTAAGGAATCAGTTTCAACATCATCACATTTATATCAGTGCGTATTGATCAATTTCAACAATTAAGTGCATTCTTTTAAAAAAATCAAGTGAAAAAATATGATTGAAAGGAATACAAATGGCTAAACTTAATTGTACACAGCTTTAGTTACCACAGGAATGAATGAGGTTACTCACCTAAATACAATGTATTTAAATTTATATTACTGAATTATGACTTACAAATCTAATACTTTAGCATTGGTGACTAAAATTCAAGAAGCGTTATCAAATGAGATTTTATATATGAATACATACAGGCTGTCTGAGGTAGCCTGGTTTGAGCAGATTAGAGGCAGCCCTCTGTGGCTATGTGGCCAGACTCGGAGCTCTGAAAGCCACAGCCTGCCAGTAGCAATGCTTCTGCCTGGTTGTGGGTGAGTTTTTCATCAGCCCAGAAAGGGTTTCCTCATACTTGCACTTGAATTGTATTTTATCCGTAGCTAATTCCTTGCCTTACTGTGTTTCTAAGGACATTTTTTTTCTTGTTACTCTGAAACTAGAAATAAAGAAGGCGTGACCTAGCAGTTAGCTTGTCCCCATGATTTACAGTCTGCAAGTAATCTGGATTACTAGATAGTTATTTCCTGACTCTCAGTCTATGTTAATCTGATAGCTAAAGCCATGTTTCTAGTCTGCAGTTTAATTGTTGTTTACCAAACCGCTGTTTTGTCAAGTTTCAGGCCAGAACTCTCTAACACCCTTGCTTTTGCCTGTTGTACAACTAACGTTATGGATGTTAGCAGAATGCTGATGTGAATACATCCCTGTTGTTAGCAGCATTTAAGCAGTGTCAGCTCTAATATCTAGTAGAGTCTAAGTGATTACAACCCAATTTGTGACTGTGTCATAGAGGTAACCTCAGCTCGCAAACTCCTTTTGTAAACCTCTCCACATTTTCTGAACTGTAGCTGTAACTAACCCCTTCACTCCAAAAAATATTTCTATCATCCAACTGTACTTTAAACTAAATCCCCTTTACTCTTCCTTCCGACTGTCTCCCTCAGGAGCCCCCCCCAATTCTCTCCAAACCCTAGCTAAAAGTTAATCACTTCTCTAAGTACCCTGCTGTTCCCTTGTCTCCCTCACTGTCTGTCCACACCCACCGATTAGACTGCTCCCTCAGTGCTTATCTCCTAATCCTGTTTTTGTTCTACTCTCTTTCAGCTGGAGGTCCCCGATCGGGCTCTCCAGCCCCAGCCTCCAGCGGCTCCCAGAGTGCTAACACCTGCCTGCACAGATGAAGCTATGTGGTAAGATTTCACCCATTGAGACCAGACTGAACCCCCGGCTATGGCTTTTCTGCTAATTGGATGACTCACAGGGACCAGCACTGCCCATTGGTTAAGCACAGAGCAGTGCAGCTCCCCATTGGCTGGCTGAGCTAACCTGGCTTGAGCAAACTAGAAGAGGCCCTCCATGGATCTGCAGCTGGGCTTGGAGCTCTGAAAGCCACGGCATGCCAGTAGCAGTGCTTCTGCCTGGTTGTGGGTGAGTTTTTCACCCGCCCACCCCTTCCCACCTCTGACCTTAATTAAATACAGGTTGACCACTCCCACCCCTGTAAATCAACCTCCCATTGGCATCTGGCTCCAGCGCTCTCCCCTTTCCTAAAACACTCATCTACTGCCTGGCTCTGCACTCCTTGCTACAACAAGTACATAGCCATCTTTTGCTCTGTTTTACTGCCTGCTAAACAACTATAAAATTCCTGAATCATTAAACTTGGCAGCCACCAGTGACTCACTTACGTGGTAGTCCCAAGTGCCCCCCCACCTGCTTTCCTTCCCCGAAGTGCAGGTCTGAACACGAAATGACAAAATACTCCACCTAAAAACTTTATGCCTGTTACATGCTGTATCAGTACTAGATCCCTCAACAGTAATGGATTTTCCAAAATGCGGTCATCAGAAAGGATATGACCCCCAATCTGCACACCCCAGAAAGACCGTGACCTATTAACTTGCAGCATTCATTCTGCATGGATACAGAAACAATATGTGGTAACCCCCAAATCCTCTGCCACACCTATGCCATTAACTCTGAACCGCCTACCCCCCTTTCACTTTAAACATAAACCCTGGAGCCATCATGGGTATCCCCTTCCACCACCCACCATTGATCTGCTCATAGCCTATATTAGTAGGAAGCACAAAAATACATGCACTATCAAACCACTCGCAGGCCCTAAAATATATCAAGTGGCAGGCATTTACGCTGACCTGGTTGCTTCATCTTATATCAGTGAACATACACTTTAATCCTGGCCCTATGACCAACACCTCAACCATACATAAAAAAACAGCATGGACTAACCCTAGCCTCCATCAATATTTGCAGTCTCCTGGCAAAAATGGACACCCTCCAAGTCTGGGTAATGCAGCACCAGCCCAATATCCTTACAGTGGTGGAAACATGGATAACACTCAGGGTACCTGACTCTGCAGTGCAGCTCCCAGGTTATGCTGCCTTCAGGCTAGATGGACTGAGTAAAAGAGGGGGCGAGTGTGTCATCTATGTAAAGAACCACATCCAGGGCCAAATGTTAAATCATTAGAAGCTCAAACACATTTGTGCAAGCAGTGGTGTGCCTCTTGCTGCTGTACAGTATTGTTTAGAGCTGCATTTTAATTGTTTGAATATTTGTTTTTAAGAGCAGCTCTCACAAGCACTGTTGAACTCTACCTCCCCTCCCACAGGCAGCAGGAAGGGTGAGTGTAGTTCCTGAGGTAGGAGTGAGAACTACAACTCAAAGTAAAGGGGCGTCTTTTGTGATTTGACTGCACAGTTCTCTGTTAAAAGTGTGCCAGATCCACAAATGAATGGATTTCTTACATTTAATTAAATCAGGGTAGTTTTGCATTCTCGGGTGTAGTGTGACCTATAGATGATTTCTAGGTCATCTCCTAGTATAATTGCAAGCCCTGCTGTGAGCATGGGCAGGGCGAGTGCGGTGCCGCATGCAAAGATGCTTGCAAAGACAAGTGCATCTTGAGCATGTTTTGTGTGTTTTGCGTGATAGGCTTGCATAAAGCTATCAACAAGAAAGCTGGATTAAAACCTGGTAAGGCCTATAAGTTAAGGTGATAGATTTTTAAGTTTAAGTTACAGCTTTAGACCCGGATTATTGCTGCCAAAGTCTATTGCTACTTCAGGTACTAGATGCATATGCTAGCTTATACTGAACATAAGATAAAATTACTCAGTATAAGTAAGTTGCACATAAACCAACTACTACAAGTTAAAATAGTCATGATGGCAGGGAAAATAGAAATCACAGATGGGAGAGTTGGGGTTAAATGCAATACTAAGATGACCAAAACAATACGTAAAAACAGGGTTGATAAATCGTTGTTATACATGCTGATGCCAGCAATGTACTGCACAAGCATGAACAACAAATTAAACAGGAATTTGTTGATCTGTCTAATAAGCTATCGGAACTAGGATGTGAGTTTGCCTTTTCGGAGATACTACCAATTCTAAATGCTACTAACCAGCAGGAAAGCAAAATTAAACATATTAATAACTGGACGAGTCAATGGTGTATGAAGCAGGAGATTGGCTGTGTCACTCACTGGGAGGAATTTGCAACTAATAAGCATCTCTTCAGTTGGGATGGACTTCATTTAAGCAAACAAGGAAGCATGCTATTAGGACAACATTTAAACTCCTATATTGACAAACATTTAAACTAAGGCAGAGGGGGGAGGGATGTATAATACCGCATCGCCATCTAACTGCACATTTGCAAACACAAAAGTATGATATTTCAGTTAAAAATAGTAACGAAAATAAGAAACATAAACCAAGAAAGAGAATATGCCCCGTTAAGGAAAGACCACGATTAAGCCCCAAAACTTGAATAACTCTAACGAATTAAAAATATTATTAGTAAATGCAAGAAGTCTAACAAATAAAATGGAAGAGTTAAAATATACACTTACATCAAAGAATCTTGATAAATGTGGGGTCACTGAGACATGGTTCTCAGATAATGACTGGTGTACAGATATACCAGGATATACAAAATTATCCAAAAATAGGAGAGACAAAAAAGGTGGAGGCATTGCACTATACAATATAGAAAAGTATAAATGTTATCAGATATGTCAACAGGAAACTAACACTGAAAATTTGTGGACTAAAATATAGGTTGGTAATAAAATACTAACAGTAGGTCTAGGATATCGTTCATCAAACTTAGGAATGGAAGAAAACAGACTCTTCATAGATGAAATAGAAAACATGGATGTGACTGAAGACTATATCCTAATGGGTGATTTTAATTTGCCAAATATAAATTGGTCTACTTTAGGAGCTAAGGGTCAGTTGGAGACAAGATTTTTGGAAGTTACTCTCCAACATAATTTGGAACAACTGGTGACAGAACCAACTAGAAACAATAATACACTTGACTTTATACTAACTAACATCAAGGATGTAGCTTCATTGCCATTAATATTACCACCACTTGGTGACAGTGACCATAATATGGTCCAGCTTAATTTAAAAAGTTTGCAAACAACAACAGAGGAATTACAAATAAGGGACTATCATAGGGCAGACTACTCAAGCACAAAAAATTATCTGGCTACATCGAACTGGAGGGATGAACTCAAAAACCTCAAACTAAAACAAATATGGGAAAAAATAAACAATAAAATTGAACATTGCATAATAAAATGGGTCACAGAACGGGTCAATACAATAATAACAAAGAATCCCACTGTGGTGGAATAATGAAATAAAACAAAATATTAATAAAAAATGTGGAGCCTATCATAAATATAGCAAACACCAAACAGCAACATACTGGAGTAGATTTAATTTGTTAGCAAATAAACCAAAAAAAGTATACGCTCTTCTAAACAGAAACTAGAACTACATCTAGCCAAGAACTCCAAAGACAATAAAAAAAGGGTTCTACAATTATATAGGATCATTAAAAGGAAACCAAAATGGTATAGGGCCCTTGAAAACAAATAACTTAATTATAAGTAATGAATCAGAGATGGCCAAAGAACTAAAATCCTATTTCACGAATGTGTTTAAACCTATGGAGAATATTGATACAAATGAGTTACCAAACAGTGACACAATAACCCTGTTTACTGAACAAAATATTGCAGCATAAATTAGTCAAATTAAAGCAAGTTTGTCACCAGGACCTGATGGGATTATGCTGAAATCTTTAAAAGAACCAACTAAAGAAATAACTGGAGCATTGACTGCGCTATTTAATATATCCCTGAATGAAGGAAAAACATAAAAAACATGGAGAATAGCTAATATCACACCAATACACAAAATGGGTAATAAACATCTGGTGAGCAATTACAGGCCTATTAGCCTGACATCAATAATTAGTAAGTTAATAGAAAGGCTTTTACAACAGAAGATAATTGATCACATTAATGAAAAAGGTTAGATAGCTATATCGCATATCTCAGCATGGTTTCACTCCTGGTAGGTCCTGTCTGACTAATCTTATCAATTTTTTTGAGCCAGTTAGGGAAGCATTAGAAAATGGAATGCCTGTAGATAATATATTTTTAGATTATGCTAAGGTATTCGATACAGTTTCTCACAAAGTTCAAATTGATCAACTAATTAAAATAAAATTGCACCCAATTATTATAAATTGGATAGCTTCATGGCTACAAGATAGACAGCAGAGGGTAGTCATATGAGGATTTGAGTCTCATTAGGGAGGAGGTACTAGTAGAGTCCCTCTAGGCTCTGTGCTGGGACCATTATTGTTCAATATACTTGTTTTCATTCTGCAGACAACTAAAAGCATCTGGATTAACAAGCATACGGGTGATTGTAAAATTAGGTGCATAGTGAATGATGCACAATCAGTAGCTAACTTACAAGCAGACCTAGATGAACTATTTAACTGGGCAATGGATAACAAAATGACATTCAACGAGTCTAAGTGTAAAGTAATGCACGTGGGTAAGAATAACATTAGGGCAAGTTGCATAATGAATAACATACAACTAGAGGTAACATCTGAGGAAAAAGATCTTGGTGTTATAATCTCAGATGATTTAAAATTTGACATACATACAAAAATGACTGTAAACAAATGCTATGCAGTTGTAGGATGTATTCATAAGCATATCAAAAGCAGGAAGCCTGAAGTCATCCTCCCTCTCTACTCAAGCCTTGTGAGACGCCACTTAGAATATTGTGCCCCGTTTTGTGCACCCACCTCTATTGGTAGTAAATCTACGGTAGAAAAAATACAGCGTAACGGCACAAGGAAAATTAAAAATATGACCAACAAAAACTATGAAGACAGGCTTAAAACACTTGGATTATTCTCCATCGAATACAGATCTATAAGAGGAGATCTAATCTATATTTTCAGGGCCTTTCAAAAAGATTCAATGCTAGACACAATTTGTCTAGAAAAACAATTAACAAATAATATCTCAAGGTCACATAACTTCAAACTAAAAAGCTCAGTATGTAAAATTAAAAGGGAACATCATTTTTTTACACAGAGAGTTCCTTCTATTTGGAATTCCTTACCACACAATATTGTAATGAGTGATAATGTGGAACAGTTTAAAAGAAAACTAGATCATTACATGGATGAAAAAAATATTCATTCCACTGTTAGGGAAAATGGTGATGAGTTCATCATGGGCTTTGGCCTTCAGAACTTGTACTCAACTATGAAACTAACTATGGCGCTCAACTGATAGCAATAAAAGTTATACTCGGTTCGAATGGTAAAACATTAACTACAGTTGCAGTGTACATTCCTCCTAAGGAACAGGTTGTTCGCTTCAAATCTATCATCGACTACCTCTCAACACTGAGGCAAAAGACTGAACTGATCATGTTAGGTGACTTTAATAAAAACTAGTCCTCACTAGATGCTGCACCCTATAACGACTCACTACACTCACTCAGCTTCGTGCAGCTGATAGACTCTCCTATGAGCCTTAATTACCATACAGGGACAGGCACAATTATAGACTGGCTTATCACTAACCGTCCTGACAGAATATCCACCACTGCAGTCCTCGCAGACTCCCTCAGTGATCACTCCCCTGTCATCTGTAGATGGTCAAACAAGGCCCCCAAAGTGCCTACCAAAATTGTCAATACAAGGCTCCCGAGGAAGGGCAAACTGGAAGCTCTTAAACCACACCTCAGCCTGCAAGACTGGAGCTTTATTCACTCTAGCACTGACATTGACGTTACTCTAGATAGCTTCACATACAAGTTTAATGAAGTATGCAATATATGTATATGCCCCCTATCTAAATGAAAGATCCATGCCCACAACAGCCCCTGGTTCACTCCCCAACTAACAGCCCTCATGAAGCAAAGAGATACCCTGTGGTGCACAGCTTGAAACTCAAGTTCCCCGATAGACTACCAGATCTATAGAACTGCCTGTAATAAGTGCCCCTGGGCAGTACATGAAGCCAAAAACCGTCATTATAAGAATGAACTAACTCCTGGGGTAACAGCCAAAGGTTCTGAGAGAACATCAAGACACTGACAGGTAAACCTAATGACCCCTCCCCAACCTTTCTGACCCATGAGGGTGCTCCCATGTAGGACCTCAGTCAAATCGCTAATACCTTCAATAAAGCATTTACTGACCTCAGTGGTGTCCTGCCATCCAGCTTCCTCCAACCCACGTCCCATAGCTATCCACAACCAAACTCTAGGACCCAATGTACCTCTCACCCACCTTTCTGCCTCAGAGTTCTCTCTCCCCTCGTGAGGCAAAAAAATACCTCCTAAAAGTACTTGGCAACTCCAGAGCCAGCAGTGACCAGCTCGACCTCAAGCTAGTCAGGCTCACCTTTGACTCAATTCTCACTCCCCTCACTAAAATACTAAACATGTCCTTGATAACTGGCAAATTCCCACACATCTGGAAGTCGGCAGTGGTTACACTGGTCCACAAAAGTGGGGACAGAGCTAATCATGCAAACTACCACCCTGTATCTATTCTGGCCCCTCTCTCAAAGACATTAGAGCACATCGTTTCTGACCAGCAAACAAAGTATCAAGATAAGTATAACCTGTAAAAAGCACTGCACTGCAACCGCAGTAATCAAGTTCACTAGTTTTATCCACAGTGCCCTAGACAGAGGGCAGTTGGTGGGGGCAACATACATTGACCTCACCAAGGCCTTCGACACCGTAAACCATAATCTGCTACTGGACCAACTTTACCTTAGCGGCCTCTCCTCTGAATTAATAACCTGGTTCAGAAGTTACCTCTCCGGGAGGACCCAAAAAGTGAAAATACAAGATACCCTCTCAGAAAACCACTATGTTACCACCAGAGTTCCCCAAGGCTTTATCCTTGGACCACTACTTTTCAGCTTATTTCTAAATGACCTGCCTAAATCATTAAATGGCCAAGTCCTGCTCTGTGCAGATGATGCAGTCTTATACTCCAGTAATACTGACCCCACAATGCTTGAAAAGCAAATGCAGTCTAAGTTCACCTCGGCTGAACTTTGTTTTCTCCAATCTCAATTACTCCTTAATTACAAAAAAACCAAAAACAAGCTGTTTGCATCATCCCATAACAAACACTGCTCTCAACCCCTACACATCCTTAACAATCAGAACTCCCCCTTGACATGGTCCAAAACTTTAAATACCTGGGAGTGATGCTTAATAGCTCCTTATCTTTCAGCCACCATATCGACATAGTTGCAAAATTGGCCAATGCAAAACTGGGCCTGCTGTTCAAACACAAACAATGTCTTACTACTAAAGCATTTAAAACAGCTGTTAATAGCTCAGTGCTCTCAGAGATAGATTATAGGCTAGTAGTTTATAGAGCCGCCTCCCAAGCCACCCTAAAACGCATAAGAACAACACTTAACAAAGCTTGCCAACTAGTTCTTGGACCTCCGTGGCTCACCCACACTTGCGAACTTTACAAACGTACGGGGTCGCTGAACCTTGATGGCTGTATTCAATATCAAGTATGCCCACTAGCCAATAAATCCTCACTTGTTCTTACCACCCCGGGCATACAAAGTCTCCTTAGTCACCCAACAACCTCTAGGAGTACCAGGGGACTAAACAAATGGACCCTTAATGTCACCTTCTGTCGGACCACGTAAGGGCAGCAGTCCTATGAATACCAGGCTCCACTATGACTCAATGTTCTAGACCATGACATCACAAAAGAACTAAAACTTGGATCTTTCAAATCTAAACTCTGCAATGCTCTGACCTCTATCAGCAGCTGTAACTGTGTGACTTTATCCACTCCCCTGCTCCTTCACTCTTCATTCTACTGACTTCTTCTCCCCTAACTCATGACCTCCCCTGGCCTTCTCACTCCCCTGCTTACCCTTCTGTCCTCCCCCAGCCTCTTGTCCACCCTCTACCCTCAATTACCCCCTCCCAGGCCTGGTCTTTACCTTTTTCTCCACCCCTGCACACCCTCCTCATTTCACTCCCACTCTCCCCTCTCCCTCACCCTCCTCTCTGCCCTAGTCTATCCCCTCCTCCTCCCCCAGCCCTCCCTCACCCCTTTCCCCCTCTAATTGCACCCTTGTCCCTCTTCTCCGCTTCCCACTAGGTTGTATGGCCCTCCATGCAGCCTATTCTCTTAAGCTCTTCAGAAAATGGAACTGTTTCAGAGAGTTGTGGGAGTATTGAACAGTTTTATTTATTTTGGGTTTTGTTTTGAGTTTATTTGGTTGGGCTTTTTCTTTTCTGGCTTGGAGTAGTCTGTTTGATTTGGGATAGTATTATGTGTTGGAGGCCTGCCCCCCTGGTCATGCGCTATTCGTCCTCTGCCCTTCATGTCTTCCTCCCTTTGTCTCCCCTTACAGTTTTCTACCTATCAGCACTGTAGAGCACTGGGTATTGCCATCAGGGGGGGCTGGGGTGTGTGAATGGCAGGAGGATGAATGATAGGAGCACTCACATCGAGGTTGTTAAGTCCAGAAGATGCCTGGGGTGAAATGGATCCTGGAACGTGATCCTCCATGTTTGGTTTCCATACCCAAGGGTACCACCATTACTGGTGGGCAGGTAGCCCGGGTGGCCCTGGAAACCCATCCAACTCGAGCGATGTTATGCAATGTCAGATCTATTAAAAACAAGACTGCAATTATTGCAGATCTTGTTAGGACAGCTGATCTGGCTTGCTTCACTGATACCTGGCTGGATGAGAATGCTGGCCCCACGCTGGAGGCTGCGATTCCAGCTGGGTACTCAATGATACACCACTTAAGATTGAACCGTGGGGGGGGTTGCGGTCTGTTTCAATATCAAACTGGGCCTCAAGAGTGTATCAGTTGAGGAGGCTGGGTCATTTGAGTGTACTGTAGTAGCAGGTGTAAGCTGTAGGATCGCTCTCATCTACCATCCACCCTGGGATGAAAAGCTATTCTGTCAGGAAGTAGCAGACTTCGTGATCGACATGGCATTTGATTCACCAGGCTGATGGTCCTGGGTGACTTTAACGCCTGGGTCGATGATGAACTCTCACAATTTGGACAAAACTTCCTCCAGTTGATGACATCACTCACTGGGTCTTACACAGATTGTTACCTCTGCTACTCATAAACATGGTCACTCTCTTGACCTGGTCTTCCTCCTGGGGATCGAAGCCTCTGATTTGGGGGTGGAACCTGTCAGATGGTCCGATCACTACACCACAAGGTTCAGTTTTTGCACTCTCCTTCGCAGGCTTACCCCTGTGGAGATAGTCAGATACCACCCATTACGGGATGTGAGCCCTGATGGCCTGGTGGAGGTACTTGACCTATCGGTGCTTCCTGAGGTAAGCAGGAGCCCAGAGGCCTTGGTTCTGTCCTATAATAAGATAATTACTACAACCCTGGACTCAATCATTCCTGTCTGTCTTCATCCTCTCTCCCTTCACCCTTGGTCCCCTTGGTTTGATGGTACCTTGAGGGAGATGTGGAGACTAGGCCAAAGGTTAGAGCATTGCTGGTGGAAATCCACCCTGGAGGCTGACCATCTTAGATTGATGGAACATTGTCAAGTCTATCAATCAACAATCTTCCATAAGAAGGCAGAGATCCTGTCGGGGGAGATTGTTACTGCTCAGAACCGACCGGCTCAGCTCTTTTGAACTGTGGACAGGCTGTGCAACCCAGCCTGTTTGCAGTTTTGAACAGTTTTTTCACAATTGGAGTGTGATGAGCGTATTCGGTTCTTTGCAGATAAGGTGGCAGGCATCAGGGCGGAGATCCAACCAGCACACTCTATGGAGGATGTTATTGATCAGTGCTTGGTCACCTTCCTTCACTTTTCCTGGTGTACCTTTGACCGGCCGGAGTTCATGGATGTCATGCAGATTGCCCAGGGTATGGCCCTATGTGCTGTAGTTTGGACCCAGGCCCAACCTCCCTGATTATGGGTTGTTGTGACATCATCAGCCCAGTCCTGGCATGGATAGTCTGGTGCTCTCTTGAGTTGCATGAGTTCCCTAGCTCCCTGAAGGAGGCGGTGGTGACACTCTTCCTAAAGAAAGCTTCTCTGGACCCAGACTACCTTGCTAACTACAGACCTATCTCTAACCTCCCCTTTGTGGGGAAGGTGATTGGGAAGATAATGGCTTTACAACTGTAGAACCATTTGACCATCCATGACATCTACAAACTTCTGTAATCCAGTTTTTGAAAGAGGCATAGTACTGAGACTGCGCTGGTTCGGGTGCTCAATGATATCCGGATGGCAAGAGGTCAGAAAAGCCACTCCATCTTGGTTCTTCTTGATCTCTGCTCAGTGTTTGACACTGTGGATGATGGGGGTATTGCTTGAATGCCTGAGGTTCATCTGTGGCCTGTCTGGTATGGTCCTCAGGTGGTTTAAGTCCTTCCTTACTGGCAGAACTCAGAGGGTGGTGTCGGGAATTTAGTCCTACTACCCCTTCTTTCTGTCATGTGGGATCCCTCAGGGTTCAGTATTGTCCCCCATGCTGTTTGCGGTGTACATGCTGCCACTCGGAGATATTGTAAGACAGTATGGGCTGAGGTTTCAGTGCCATGCTGATGATACCCGGCTCTACCTGTCTTTTGCACCCGACCAGGAAAGAGCACTCTCGGTATTTAATACCTGCCTTGCTGAAATCCAGGACTGGATGAATTCCAGCTGGCTGAAGTTGAACTCAGGAAAGACTGAGGTGATGGTTGTGGATCCAGGTCGCTGGACAGAGGGGTCGGGGGCTGGTCAGTCTACAGGGCTCTTCCTGGGGGGCTCCCAGCTTCTTGCCTCTGAATGGGTGCTGGACCAGAGGGTGACTCTTGATGATGGGCTGACACTGAGATCTCAGGTGTTGGCAGTCATCAAGTCTTCCTTTTACCATCTGAGGAACATTGTAAGGGTCAAGCACATAGTTCCGTCTGGTAATCTTCCCATGCTGATCCACACCTTCATGACCTCGTGCCTTGATTATTGCAACTCCCTCTACCTAGGGTTACTGGGGGTTGATATCTGCCGCTTGAAACTGGTGCAGAATGCAGCAGCCCGATTATTGACGGGGACCCTTCAGATGTGTCACATCACACTGGTACTGCACGAGCTGCACTGGCTTCCAATTCAGTGGCGGATCACCTTCAAAGTGAGACTCTTGACTTACAAAGCCCTACACCGACTGGGCCCAGACTACCTGAAAGAGCTCCTGTCCCCCTTTTGCCCGGGGTGATCATGCCACTCAGCTGGCAAGGGGTTGCTAGAGATTCCAAGGGTATCCTTAAAATCATCAGGGACTCATGCATTTATGCGTGTGGCTTCAGCCTTTTGGAATTCTCTACCCTGTCAGCTATGGAAGTGCGCGATCATAGTGGGTTTCAAGCAGGCCCTGAAAACTTATCTGTGGTGCCAAGCCTACTCTGATTGATTTTATTGTATCTACTGAATTTTTATTGATTATCTGTATTCATACTGTGTTTTAACTTCACCTTGTCTTATCTATTTTTTATGTTAAGACACCTTGATAACTATGAAAGCTGCTGGATAAAGTTATCCTTATTCTTATTATTACGTTCTCTGGCATACTTACTGGTATCTCAATCTCCCTGCCTAACTAAACGGTAGCTCACCATACTCCATGCAACATTTCACCTCTCCTATCTGCTGCATTTTCACTTCTGTCTTCTTACTTAAGCCTAACAACCTTCATCCTATATGTAATTCAGTCTTATACATCACTAGGTCTTACCTGCACTCAATCTGCAACTTGTCTGGTTATAACTGTTGTAAGTACTCCGCAACACCTAACTGAATTATAATCAAGTATTATCCCTGTATTGCTTAGATGTAGCTTGCTACATGATATCACTCAACCTGTATATAACTTGTCGCAATTACTATTTATTGATTTAGACGTAGCCTGCTATGTTACATCACTCATCCTGTATATAACTTGTCACAATTACTACTACGCTAAGACTGCTGACTATTTTGTAATGTAATATCTGTTTTATGTATTTATTATCTGTACCATTGTTATGTTTACTGACATGGAACCTCTGTAAATGAGCCTCTGGCTCAAAGGTATTTTCAAGAAATAAATAAAAATAAAAACTATATGTCTCACATTTATTCTATGTGCTGTTATAGCAATCAACTCAACAGAACTGGGCAATCGTATACATGAAGGTACTGTACCTTAATTGTAAACACTGCTGAGACAACTATATGTAGTGACAAGGTGGAAGATAAACACAATGTTGAGGCATGTTTTTGAAGACATTTGATGTGCTTAATTGATTTTTTTAGAGATTGCTATACAGTTCACACACATACTTAGTATAATATAAAAGTGTATATACCCAAATGTCAATGTAAATCTTACACATTTCATTACAAGTTGTTCTCTTGAAGGAAGATCTGACTGTACAAGGCCTAAAAATGGGTGTTAGGTAAAAGTAAACTGGGGTAGGCATGTTATTGAGGGTATTGCATAGATTACCTTTTATTGCTGCTTCACCCCAGGCACACACAATATGAAAATCAACAACCCCTTGATATGCAGCAACAGGAATTATTTAGTACAAGGACAGAAACAAGTAGAAGACTGAGTAAGTGGGTAGACAAGCATGAGTATGGTAAGTCAAATAACATTTCAAAAAGTCTAACTATTATAATTCATTTTTTACAAATGCATCTGCATAGTTGACAATTTTTGCAAAATATTAATAACAATGGGAGTTATTCCACATATGTCCAGAGGTGCCACACATGCAGGTGGAGGGATTTGAGGCCCAGATGCACCAGTCTGTCCTGCTCCTGAGTCAGAAGATCATGGAGGAGAGGCAGAAGTAGTGGGGGTTCTATCAATAGCTGTTGAAGCAGAGGGAAACAAATCTGTTGAAGCTGAAGAGGGGTTATTAGAATCATGTGAGCCCCTTCCACCTGTAGCTTCAGAAGAACCCTTGGAAGCAGAGGGAAAAGAGGAAAGGCATACAAGAACCTCCCAGTATAGCAAAGAGACAGTGCATCTCACCAGAAAACACCACACCAGGGAATGAATGAGCAAAAATTGGGTGATTATGCATTGGATGGGGAGACAAAGAGGTCTATCTTCAGCCAAATCCACAGGTCGAATAAGCTTTCAACAACCTGTTGATTTAGTACCCACTCATGAGCCCTGACAGTGGTGTGGCTGAGACTGTCTGCCAGGATGTTGCTGATGCCAGGCACATGGACAGCAGTCAAACGGAGGTTGTGCTGGACTGCCCGGTACCACACTCACATCATCTCCTGGCATAGAGGGTACGAGCAAGTGCCTCTCTGTTTGTTCAGGTACAAATCACAGACATATTGTCGGTCTGAATCTGGAGTGTCCCCAGACATAGAAGAGGCTGGAAGACCTGGAGGGCATACTGTACTGCTCTCATTTCTAACACATTGATGTGTAGAGATGCTTCCAGCTGAGACCATGTTCCCTGGGTCTGATGGTTTCCTAGGTGGGCTCCCCAGCCTTGACATGAAGCACCCATTGTAAGGGTCATGATTGGAGCAGGGGTTGAAAGGGAAACCCCAGTGGAGATATAGGACAACTCCTGCCACCAAAGAAGATCCTTCTTCATGTACCCAGACATTAGAACCCTTTGGTCCAGGTTGCCCAGCCGCTGATCCCATTGGACATGAAGAGTCCATTGGGTCACCCTCACATGCAGTCTGGCTAGAGGAACTGTAGGGATTGCAGCGGCCATCAGACTGAGAAGATGGAGGATTGACTGGGCTGTGGTCCAGTGTGAGTTGACCACTAATCTGGCCTGTTCCTGCAGGGTCTCTGTTCTGTTCAATGGGAGGAAGGCCCTGCCCTGGACCATATCCAGCACTGCCCCAAATTAATTGTAGGCACTGGGAGGGGAGAGGTGGGACTTGGAATAGTTAACTGTTATTCCATGTCTGGAAAAGAGGAGCAGGGAGAAGGAGAGTGACTCACTCAGACTGCCCTGTGATGGGGCTGATAGAAGCCAATCATCCCGATATAGGCACAATTAGATCCCTTTGTGGCATAGGGCCACACCACCACTGCTAGACACTTGGTAAAAACCCAAGGTGCTGAGAATAGGCCAAAAGGGAGAGCCTTGAACTGATAATGTTCCCCCTGGAAGGCAAACTGAAGAAAGTGGCAGTGGGCCTGGAAGACAAGGATGTTCAGGTAAGCATCCTGCATGTCCCGTGCACAAAGCCAATGGCTCTTGTGGAGCAGGGGTAGAAGTCCCTGGATGGTGAGCATGCAGAACCTCTTGTACTCAATGTACATGTTGAGCATGCTGCGGTTCAAGATGAGTCTTAGGTTGCCTGTCTTTTTGGCCACTAGGAAGAAATGGAAGTAGTATCCTCCTCCAATTTGTGCCAGAGCCACTGGCTCTATGGCTGACTTTTTCAGAAGAGCCTGGATCTCATCCCCTATCAGAGACAGATGCCTTGGAGGATAATGGGAGAGGCCTGGGGGGTTGTCCAGAGACCTGTCTAGGAACTCTATGGTGTGAATTCTTGCTATTAACTGAAGGACTCAAGAGTCTGTGGTTATGTCCTGCGACCCCAGAAGGTGGAGGGCAAATCCCCCTCCCACTGGTTCCCCTCCAGGATTTGGAGGAGGCAGGGGGATCCCCCACAAGTCAGGAGGCTGAAGGGAGGGAGTCAACAGCTCCTCTGGGGTGTTTCCAGGACTTGGCAGGGGGAGTAGGGGTCCCTGAAGCTAGATACCAGCATTTGGCCTGGCATTTGACGGGGGCCTCTTTGGTCTGGTGTCTCTGTTGCTGAAGAAAAGGCTGTTTGCCTTTGTAACCCACTCAGTACATGAAGGAGATGTCATGGATGGATTTACCTTGGTCCTGCAATTCAGTAATAATATCCTTCCATAGTGTCACAAATAACACGGATCCTCTGAAGGGGGCATCCAGGATGAAGGTCTGGATGTCTTGTGCCAGGCCAGTAATCCTGAGCCACAAAGGTTGCCTAATGCAGACAGCAATGGCTGTGGTGTGAGCAACAGAGTCTACTATGTCGTAAGTGGCCGGGAGGACATGATGACAGAAGATTTTAGCCATTATCACTGTCCTGGCAATCTCAGACTTAAGCTCCTGGTCCTGGATAGCTCCACCTTTGACTCGAGTGAGGTCAGGGAAGATATCTGATAGAAAACCATGTGAGCCACATAATTTAGGGACCTGAGGCACAAGTGGAGAAGGAATGGATCTTGTGACTGAAATTGTCCTGCTGCTTAGACTCCTTATCAGGGAGAGACATGCTCAAATGTTAGGTTTAGAGGACTGGTCATTGGTAGCCATGATAACAACCGAGTCTGCATTAGGATGGCCAGTGAGGTGTGTGACACCATCTAGGGAGTGGTACACCCTGTCTTCCTTTTTTGAAACATCCAAAATGGAGGAAGGCTGTTGCCAGATAGTGGATGTCAGGTCTTCATGGGGTCCAGTCCAAGGAAGCATGGGCATAGGAGCTGTGTCAGTCATGTCTAGATGCTCTACAAGCCTTTTCCACTTTATATCCTGTTCCTGGATAGCCCAGCCACAGGCATTTAGTATGGTTATGATGAGTTCTGCAAAGGAAGAGTCCTCCGGAGTGGACTTTGGGGACTCTTTAGGCTGAGGCTCTATAGGTCAATGTGTACCAGATCTGGAGGACAAGTTGGAGTCAGAGTCTGAAGAGTGCCTGCTGGGGGTCTTAACCCTTTTTAGAGGAGTATCCTGGGTTTTATCGCTGAATTGGTGTCTAGAGGAGCCTTCTCCAGAAAGGTGGGAATCCACGGGAGAGGCTTATCTAGGGATCAGAAAGTAGGCAGGAGTAGAGGCCACCACTGGTTTCCAATGGTCAAGCTCCGAGGCTAGTTGAGTCCTGTCCTCCTGAATCAGGGTCTGAAACACTGCCTAGATATCAGTCTGAGGCAGAGGCTGGGGCTGAGGAGGAGGTGGCGGAGGAGGAGGAGGCTGGTAGAATGGATAGCCTGGCATCTGATATTGAGGGTATCCATGAGCCTGATAGGAGTAGGAGAAAGTCAGAAGGAGCATACCCTTGATTAGACATAACCTGGCATCTGGTACCCGAGTACATAATGGGGTAGATGACCAGGCATTGGATACCCGGGTGATGGGTACATACATTGGGTATTGTGGGGGGCAGATAGCCTGGAACATTGCCCAAAGATCCAGCTGAAGGAGGAGCTGAAGGCCCAGTAGGAGGTCCAGAAGGACCAGGCATCGGCCCCGTAGTGACATTCGAAGAGGCTGGCACTGGATCAGGCACAGAAATGTCCAGCACCAGATGATTCTGAGAATGAGGGCCTGATGGAAGGCCATCCAGCATTTGAGGAATGGCCAGAGTGCCAGATATACCCTGACTCCACTAAGAGTCACATGGTGAAGGGTCACTTGGGGTTAGGGTGTGAGTAGAACCCGACGGAAGACCCTCCATTGTCTGGAGAGCCTGAGTCCAAGATGGTGGAACTTGGTTGTCCAAGGGGCTTGGGTTGAGGAGGTACCAATGGAAGGTCCCCAGAGGGATTAACAATAGGCCCAGTGGGTCAATCAGGAAGGGACTGACCTGGCAAAGGAGGAGGAACCTCCAAATTAGTGCCCACCTCTGGCTCTTGATCCTCAGGCAAGCCCGGAGGGTCTGATTGTGTCAGTGAGAGCAAGGAACCCTCAAAAAACTGTTGGATGTCCAGCAGCTGGCTCAACTCAACATCGGGGGTATAACCCCAACAGGAGAGCCCCAGCTGTGCAGTCCCCAGAGAAACTGGGGAGCAACTTATCACCTGCAGCAGTGCAGACATCAGAAGAGCTAATGTCTGACATATTGGCCTGGGCCATGCAGACAACAGCGGAACTGGAGTCCAGTTTACCGGCTGTGACTGTGTTCTCCTCGGTGGGGCTGGGGAGTGACTTATTTACCTGGCTGCTGGTGATAGACCCTGAAGAAGATATGGGCCTAAGGTGCACAATAGGGGTTCTGTTGTCCAAAAAGAGCCCCAACTGCACCATGAGTAAAGCAGGCAGGGAGGCCATGGTCTGATCTGCTAGAGCAGTAGGAGACCTGGCAGTAGGGTACTACTGAAGTGGAGGCCCCACCGGTGTCAGTGATGCCCGATGGTCACTGCCAAGTGGATGGAGACCTAGCCCAGTCTTGGTGCCTCTCCGTGTCCTTTTTCTTCTTTTTGGGTTCTCGCATTGGAGAAGAAGATTTTTCCTACAGATTCTGCAGCTCCTTTTCCATCAAAGCTAGGTACTTCTCCAGCAAGTGGGATTCGAGCTTTTTCCAGTACCTAAACTCTGTGGCCTGGTTGAAGGATTGGCAGGGTGCACAATCCTTGACCTGGTGTTTGGGGCCTAGGCAGATCATGCAGCAGAAATGTTCATCAGCATGCAGAACCTGGGTGCCACTGTTCATGTTCCTGAATTATACCTTCAACTATATCCCATGCTGTAAATTTGTCAGTGTTATTTATTTGCTTCCCCTTTCTTCTGTTTATCCCTCAAGATCTCTGTATTAGACCTGTTTATACTGTGTTTTGCTATGTAGTTGTTTGACCTGGTGTTCTGTTCTCTTTCGTGCTAAACTGGATGTTTGTGTAAATGCGCATTTTTGCTCACATACCTTTCAGTATAAGATAAAGACTGATTGATTAAAAACTGGACTGACAGACCTGAACCACAGCAGTTTGGTAAAAATCCAAACTGGCCATACTGGGTGCAACTTGCACAAATACTGCTAGTCGGGTCACTCTAGTTGCACTATTCAGTCTGACTTTTATGTATCTGATCTGCTCCTGGAAGTCTGTTTTTCAACTCTTCCTTGACATGATTGAAAATGGAACTGTCAGGACAAGAACAGATAGGTAAAAATCAGACCAGATCATCTGGAGTGAGTGGATCAGCAATATTTGCACAAACTGTGCCCAGTCCAGATTTTACAGCTCTGGTCCAGGTCTGGTGATCTGGTTTTTATTCATACCCCACTGCATGTGGCTTAGTGACATTCTGTACAGATGGATGCAGGGTCTAACCCATTGAAGGTTGAAGTTTCAGAAAACCATTATGCTAAAATTACCAAGACTCACTCCCCCATCCCCATATCACGCTTAGTCCTCTACCAAAGTCATGCTTATATATTGGTGCCTCTACATCCACATCATTAAGCTTTTAATGTCACCATGCCTCTTCTGCTGCCATGAGCTCCCCCATCCATGAAGTCCCATTCTGCTTGTGGCAGCCCCCCCCAAAACACCAAACAGGTAATTTCAAAACACCAAACAGGTAATTTTCCAGGGAGCAGCTCTTTACACCACATCAACTAAATTACTGCTAAACTCCTTATTTTTATACATTTTGTTGAGAAATTTTTCTTTTAGTATATCCATGGTCAGGAAAAATGAATTTGTAAAAGAAACCAAAGCCCCATTTATCCATTCATTTAATCACAATACAGCATTTTATAGATTGATCAGATTCTATGTGTAACCCAAGTCAAACAAAAATTAGACACACACACACATATGCCTACCTATTTGCAAGTGAAGCAAATGTGGTTACTATCATTCCATTGTAAACATCTATAGTCACATATTGCAGGTTAAGAACATTCTGTAGAATATAAACAGTAGCCCAGAACTGCCTGCTTGAGAAAATGAAGTTGGTGTATTATTTGGAAACAGGCAACACTGGGACTCTTGCTATAGAATGTCCTGCAAAGCTGCAGAATGACTGCTCTTAGGATGGTGGTGACAAATGGTTTAATGAGGTATTCATAGAGGCTTGGGGGAACATCAGAACTCATTGTTATGCAGAAAACTCCAGTAAGTGTTTAACACATTCTACATCCAATAGCTTTCTATGATGTCTGTACTATCCATTAGTAATCTGACACAGAATGACTGCCAGAAGATAATGAGTTAACATTCTGTGAGCTCAATTAACTCCTCAAGCCAGAGGAAAAATTGTGCTCTACAGCTTTCTACACACACACAGGTAGCGTGTTAATGAGGTTTCAGTGGAGGAATCTATTTTTAACACTCTATCATGTTGTTTGGTAGCAAAAATGACATCATCCCTTTTCTGAATGCAAAACACCTGCTGGGCAACACCCACAGACATGGTGGATATGAAGCTACTATCCCAAGCTCTGGATGGACTAGCAATTCCCTTGTCCAAAATCTTCAATATGTCCTTACAACTCTCCCAGTTCTCCGAAACCTGGAAAGCCTCCATTATCACAACAGTCCACAAAAGAGAATGCAACATTGTAGCCAACTATAGACTGATCTCCAACCTTTCCTCTCTGACCAAGGCACTAGAGAAAATTGCTTCTGACCAACTAGTCTCCTACCTAAACAAATATAACCTGCTCTGTAAGCAACAACATGGCTTCTGAAAACTTCATAGCACCGGTACCGCACTGGTTGAGTACACCATCAATCTACACATGGCTCTTGACAAAAGCCAATTGGTAGGCGCTACGTATATAGACTTGACAAAGGCACTTGATCGTATAAATAACCAGCTGTTACTGGATAAGCTAGCCTCGCTTGGCCTCTGAACTGAAACCTTCTCTTGGTTTAGATGTTACCTTTCAGGAAGAACACTGAGGGCCAATATGAATGGGGTACTCTCAAATGTCAAAAGGGTCACAGTTGGAGTCCCGCAGGGGTCAATACTTGGCCCTCTCCTCTCTGCCTTTCCATCAACAGACTTCCCAAAGCATGCCCCATTCCAAAATGATATCATATGCAGGGCCCCTACTTTTCTGCGGCACAGTGGGACCAAGTTCTGCGGCATGACTACCATTTGCCGCAGAACTTCTGCGGCGGTGGTTTGTAATTTCTGCTAAAGTTCTGCAGCACTAACAAACTACCACATCACAGTGTCAGCTTGTCATCCTGACTTCACTTTCATGGCTGTGGTTATAGCAGTCAGGATGGTGGAAAGCACAGTAACACTAGTTCAAAAAATAACAGACTTAGAAAAATAATTCTGTGCCTAAAAAAGCAAAACAAATGTCTCTCCCTTAAGGTCCTAGCCTGTTGCATAAATGACATATGCAGAGGGGATCTTATGTGATAAATAAGGTATTTCTATATGCTTGCTATCAATCCCACTAATGAGGTTTCCACTGTCTATCACTTATATATTTGTATGTGCTTTCTACACCACTCATGAGGTTTCCACTGTATATCACTCATATATTTATATGCAATCTGTAACGTACATACAAATATGCGTGTGTGTGTGTGGTGAGAGAGACAGAGATACTGTGAGTGTGTGTGTATATATATATATATTTAATTTCCATGAACTTGCATCCTCATTCATACAGGTCCCATTGGAAATGGAATAGAGGAGTTATTGCAAAACTCATTTTTCATGTCAACCTGCTTTCCCTGACACACTGCGTAACACCATCAGGCCATGACATGCATGTGAACCAATTGTGAGTTACAGCTCTCTGGCCCATCACAATGTGTCCACCACATGACAGAACACTGCACAATACCTTCCCAGGCTCCGAGCAGTGATGTATTCCACCAATCCTTGTGCTGCCCAGCCAGCTCCCAGAGCTAATCTCTGAACCTGAGTTGCTGGCACGGAAACACAGCATGCTACCGTCTGGCCCAACAGCTGTCCCTGCACACAACATTTCTCAATAACTTTTAGGTGATTCTATCAACCAATGACAGTATGTAATCAATAACCCTGGCAAAAATGCGTTCAGTGCAATTATTTATTTAACAGGTCTATTCTTTCAACAGGTCTACACATTACCATATTTCACTTTTCTGGGCATAATTACTTTATTTTTCTTAAACATTAAGACAGTTAAATTCATTTTACCAGTTATTCATTTCGGATGGTGTCTTTATACCTTAAAGGCACAAATAGGTTTGTACAAAGTGAGGTATGGACTTAACAGGTCTGTGCTATTGACAAGGTTTTTTTTTTTTTTAAATCTCTTTTAATCCCCTCCTGGACGCCCTCGCCACTCCACTAATTCGGGCTAGCTCAATGCCCTCCAGTCCCCCCACTGAGTCTGCCCCTAGAGTGCCTCTCAGGTGACTCCTACCTGCCTCCTTACTCCCACAGAGCACCTTGCACAGTTAGGTCTGCCTGTGTTTTGCAGACTGGGTGGCTGGGCGGCGTCCACCCGGAGTGCGAGGTTGCTTTCCGGTTTCTGTCCTCCTCCCACCCGCTGAAGATGCCGGCTCGGGCAGAGCGTGCTACGCCGCCTGCCAAATGCCGATGGCGTCCTCCCTCCTGGCTCCCCATCCAAGGGAGCGCCGTTTACCGAGAGTCGGTAAGCCCACTGGCTCTCTAGCGTCGGGTATTAAACACCCCCTGGTCTCTCCCCAAAGGAGGAGAGCATCCATTGGGTTGCCTGATACTCCTTCCCTGCCAACCCCTCCGCAACCCGAAGTCCTCAACTGGTCATCGCGCGGAAGCAGGTGTGGCGCCCAGCCTCAACCTCAGCACCACCGGCCGACTTCATTGACAAGGTTTTGTTAAGTTGGCCCTAGTGCAACAATGTAAGACTGAAAATTGCATTAGGCTGTAGTGCAGGTTGAGCAAATATCACCATGCATGATGTGCTGTGCCACCATCTCTGGCAGTGGGAGCTGTGATAGATAAGTGACTGCTCATTTCTGTTGCAGAATGCAGCCATTTCATTAGCTAATGTATGATGTTATAGCAATGATAACATCACATTCTGAGCATATGGGGGGTTTTGGGATATAAAAAGAGGGGAAGGGAACCAGACTCTATGTATAAACAGAAATATTAATAATAAATCACCAAGAAGAGTGAACACTGCAGCACCGCAGAAGTTCTGAGGTAGATTGCAAGTTCTACGCAAAATTCTGCGGCTGCAAAATTCTAGGGGCCTTGATCATATGCCAATGATGCGGTAATCTACAACAGTAACTCCCAAATGGCTACTCTAACCAGAAATCTCCAAACCAGTTGCAAGGCCCTTGAAGAGTGGTTTGAAGGGAACAAACTTGTTCAACAATACAAAAAAACTGAAATTATGTTGTTTGCAGGGCAATATAATAATAATAATAATAAGATATCCCTGTTGGCCATCCTCAATACACATGGTGTAGCCCTAGAACAAGTTGAAATCTTGAGGCACCTGGGTATCACCCTAGAAGACACCCTCTCATTTGCCACCCATGTTGACAACATAACAAACCAGACTAATCAAAAATGTGAAGCACTCTACAGGCAAAAATTTAACCTTACTCAGAAGCAAGATGTCTGGCAGTCTCCGCAACCATACTCCCCATCATAGACTAAGGTCTCCCCATATATGGTGCAGCCTGTAAGATGATCCTAAATAGAACACACCTGGTCCTCAATAAAGCATGCCACTTTGTATGCAATGCAGATAGACTAACACACACATGTTTCCTGTACTCCCAAACTGGACAGCTCCCACTCCATGAAAGGCTAAAATGCCAGACATGTCTCCTGGCAAGAAAAGCCCAGCTGGGCCTCACCCTGTCAGCTTTCAGTAACCTTCTCTGCCTGGTTACTAAAAACTACTCAACCAGGAGTATGACTAGACAAGCCCTCGAAGTCTGCTACTGTTAAACAAGCCTAGGGAAATGCTCATTTGCTATCCGAGCTGTGTATTGGATAAATGATCTCCCAAAACCCATACTGGCCTACCCAAGATTTTCAGTTTAAGTCGTCCCTGAAAAAGAACTCATAAAGATGGCAGCATGCTGTGGCTACACGTGATAACTATGGAGACTGTCAATAGCCTGCTGCCCACTGCCACTGCCACAGGGCTACCCCAAAACAGTAAAGTCTTAAAAACCCTTGCTGCCCCATAGACCAAGCACACTCGAGCTAATAATGTATTCCCACAATGTATCAGTTGTCAGGGTTCCTACCAGATGCAATAGCATATGTACCAGACTAGGCCCTATCTGGGCCATCACTGAAACTGTCCTTGCCTCTTGAATGTTATTGTTTGCCCAAGCTCCCCTGAGCTAGACTATGTGCCGAATGTGATGAAAAAGTGCACTTGCGAATCAACAGTGTATCTCCCATAATCAAATAAATAAATAAACTGTTAAAAAAAAAAAAACTTTTGGCAGTTGCTGTTTACTCCCCCTCCCTCCCAATCTGGCAGTATGGTACAGTCAGTAAATAGAGCAATGTTGAGTATCAGAGTGCATGTTTAAACTCTACGCAGAGCAAGTCACTTAACCTCCCAGTGTTCCACTCCATGTAACAGTGGAACTGTGTAGCAGCAGAAACCCCCTGAAAATGAGATTTTGCATCTCAGCTGGCCTGTCCTGATATATAAATTGTAAAAAATAACCAAACAAAACATTACTGGCACTCACCAGCCTTTCCCAATCCCAACCATCATAGGTAAAGGAGGTAGAGTAGTCTAGTGGTTAAAGCACTGCTGAGAACCAGGAGATTGCAGGTTCAAACCCTGCTACTGCAAACAGTCACTGTGTGACCCTGAGCAAAAGTCCCTTATCCTCCCAGTTCTTCAATACACAATGCTACAGAAATAGGTAGAAGCAGGATCTTACTGGAAATGCAATGTGGCTTCTCAGCTAGACTGTCATGGGTCAACATATAACAAAGCAGACAAACAAGAACACAAAAACAATATATTATTGCCAGGAGTTATCCAACTTTTCCACTCCTACTACCCTACCACATGCTTCTTCAGCAGCTATGTTCTTCTTTAAACCCTCCATTAATAACTAGCATAACACATTCAGAAATACAATGTGTTAGCAAGCAAGGCAGTGCTTGTTAACTTTAGGTATGGATAACTCTCGGAGCTTTTCTTGGCTTATTAAAATGTTTACGAACTTCAGAACTTTCTTTCCCATTCTTCCATTCCTATCTGGAAGCAGTGGGGAACAGAACACTCTCATGTTCTGCAGTTATGGTGCAGTGTGCACAATATATATGCGTACAACAAAGCCACATAAGACAACAAAAACCTGAACCATGCACAACCACGTTTAGTTGCATGCACACATAGTTAAAACTGAGTGCAGTGTGCACTGCAGTACTGTAGGGAGGGAGCACGGAGAGGCAATGATGACATCTAGTGGAATGCAGATGTAATCTCATACTAGGCAAGTGCCATCAGTTGGCCATGATAGACAGGTATATAATTTAAAAACACAACAGGCCACAGAATTGAAGAATAAGTAATTCGATCACCTATGCATTTTGTTGCATTGAAGTAGATGGCACCAGGGTTACTGTGCCAGTTCACATCACACTGAAAGCTGTTTTTTCTAATCACCACTGCAAATGATGCCAAAGAGAATGTATGCTATTTCCTATAAGATTATTTAAAAAAAAAATAACCCACAAGTTTGAGTGTCAGATTAGCTTTAGCAAATGTCTTCAGGACAACGTAGCAATATATATTTTCCCTAGAAACTGGTATGTTTGCACAGAGTATATTTCTTATTCTTTGCTTATGGCCCTAAAATCCCTTCTGGCCTCAGACTAATATGTTAACGAGTAAGTAGCAACATGGAGGCCTCCATTTGTTGGACCGGAAAGCTATTATGGTGATATCACAGTCTTACCAGCCATAACGCTGTACCGGAAAGCCAGGGAGAAGAAATTGCACATATTGCCCAGAATCTTGTTAAAGTGTAAAGAAAACAATGGATTTTGGTTTATGGCAAAGTTTAAAAATAGAACCCGGTGCTCTTCTTCTTCTAAATGTGATAGGATTCCTTCCAGCACACATAGACTGTTCTTGACTGCTTTACTGCACACCTTTCTGGCTACGACCATGACTTCAGCAAAACCCCTTCTTGGCCACAAAATGGATGCCTACACATTACTACTTTCAGTTCAATTTACATTTTATTTAGCATAGGAGCTTTTGGGCATGTATGCCCATTTTCACAGGCACCAGTGTCAAGTAACAAACAGAAATAAACATTAGAAACATCATTTGTTGCCAGAAAAGAACCACATGGCCCACCCAGTGTACCCAGATATTCCCTGCCTGCAGACCCTAACTGCTCTCCAGCAACCCTCCCTCCTCCTTGTCTGTTTACTTATATTGCCCTATGTTTATCCCATGCATGCCTGAAGACCTCCCGTACTGTTTTTGCCTCCACCACGCCCACTGGCAGTCTGTTCCAAGCGTCTATCACCCTTTCAGTGAAGTAGTACTTCCTCACATCCCCCTTAAACTCCCCCTCCCTCAGCTTCATCGCATGCCCCCTAGTTCTGGTGCTCTGTCTTATTTAAAAGATACTCCCCTTCTATTCTCTGTTCACCTCAGTGAGGTACTTGTAGGTCTCTATCATATCTCCTCTTGCTCTCCTCTCTTTCAGGGTGTACATGTGGAGATCCCTCAGTCTCTCTCCTCATAGGACTTTTGGTGCAACACCTACACTGTTTTAGTTGCCCTCCTCTGGACTGACTCCTCCTTGTCTATGACTTCTCTGAGGTGCGGCCACCAGAACTGGACACAATACTCCAGGTGGGGTCTCACAAGCGAGTGATACAGTGGCAACACCATCTCCCTACTCCTGAGGGGGAGATGCCCCTCCACATGCACCCCAACATCCTACTAGCCCTATCCACTGCTTTATCTCACTAGTCTGCTACTACTCTCCTATACTCAGCTCCTGTGTTATTCCTATGTCCAAGGTGCATGATTTTGCACTTTTTGGCATTGAACCCCAACTGCCACGCTCGAGACCACTTCTCCAGTTCCCTGGGCATTCTCTTCTGTTAATAAAAACGCGTAACATACAAAATCAATAAAAGCAAAATGAAAAGCATTGACAAATGAACTTAATGACAAACAGTTCAAACATTTTTTCTTTAAAATTTGCCAGAACTCTCTATAACCTGTATTATTCAAAAACTTATTTCAATGCCTTCAGAACCATTTTGTTCTTTGTTTTGCCGAAAAACTATTGCAAAACCAAACCTACAACAACATGCCAGTACTGGATAACAAATATGATATACCATAAAAAATAAACACCCCATTCTTGCTATAATGATGTTATCCAAGTACAATATTACAACAGCAAACAGTAATAAAGAAACAACTACACACAAGACTTCCCCTATCCAAACAAATAGATGTGTGATCAAAAGCTTAAGTTCATATAAAAACCTTATTTACTTATATTATGGGGGCAAAACATTTTTTTTCTTTTGTTATAGCTAAAACATTCCATAGTTAGGCAGAGAACAACTATCAGAACATCTCCTTTATAGTGTAGGGACATCTCTTTTATAGTATCAGTTTTACAGTTTTATTTTTATGAGGAATACACAACATATGAATGCACTGCATCATGGTTATGCAAATATCCAATTGCCCGGTATGGCATAACACACTACAGTGATAAATAACAATTAATTATTTGCATACCCATGATGCAGTGCTTTCACATGGGGAGTGTTTCCTCAAACAAAAAAAAATGAATTAAATTCAAAAATAAAACTGTACAACTGATGCTATATAATAGATGTCCTGATATATAAAAGGGATGTTCCAATACTTGTTCTCTGCCTAATAACCATCTACATGTGCTCATTTATGTCATCACAAAATTAATAGACAAGAGCTATGGTATAATAGCAATGATGAATAATATTGTTTTGTTTTTTTCAGTTGTGTTTAGCTTTATGTTTAAATATTGTTGGTGAGAAGTTATAGGAGTGTAGTTTATATTTTGGTATGTATTCAGTGTTTAAATCATGCTTTGTAAGAGTTGTTTTCTATGCTTCTTATTGTTCTGTATGTTGAGAGATTATTGGAGGAAGTGGTTTGTAGACTCATAAAGAAATGTTGCCAGAAGTACATATTGTGATCCATCTAATCTGTTTGTGAAAACTTCCTCTTGTCTGTTTACTGCTGTAGGTTTCCACAGTGTCTATCCAATGCTAGCTTGAAATCTCTCACTGTCTTTTCTGCCACAACCTCTGGGGGTGGACTGTTCCAGGGCTCCACCACCTTTTCTGTGAAGAAAAACTTCCTGCTGTTTGTTTTGAAATGATCTCCCTTCAAACGCATGTTGTGCCCCCTTGTCTGTGTATCCATGTTTTCTCCGAAGAGATCCTGTGTTTGTACTGAGTTGATACCTTTGGGATATTTAAATGTCTCTATCATATCTCCCCGTCCTTTCTTCTCTCCAGTGAGTACATCCTAAGATGGTTTAATCTCGATTCATATGGTTCTTCGTGTAGTCCATGTATTATGTTTGTAGCTCTCTTCTGCACGGTTTCCAGGCGATCCTTGTCCTTCTTGAGGTGCGGTTTCCAGAACTGGATGCAGTACTCCAGGTGAGGCCTCACTAAGGACCTGTACAGTGGGACTATCACGTCGCTTTTGCTACTTATGATATCCCTTCCTATGCATCCGAGAATGCTATTAGCCTTTTGCGTCACCTTTTCGCACTGTCTTGTTATCCTTAAATCATCAGATATGAGTACCCCCAGATTTCTCTCTACCTTAGTTTCAGTCAGCTGTTCTGCCCCTAGGGTTTTCAGCCTAGGTCTTCCTCCCCAGGTGCATAACTTTGCACTTCTTGGCGTTGAATTTCAACTGCCACTGTTTTGACCAGTCCTCCAGTTTTTTTAAGATCAGCGATAATTTCTGTGACCCCTCTTTCGTGTCCACTCTGTTGCAGAGCTCGATGTCATCTGCGAACAGGTATATCTTTCCTTGCAAACCCTCTGCGATGTCACTGATGCATATGTTAAATAGAACTGGCCCCAGCACCAATCCTTGGGGGACTCTGCTGGTCACCACTTCTTTCTCCGACAGAGTGACATTTACTAACACGCTCTGGGTTCTCCCTTACAGCCAGTTTCTATTCCAGCCTCCTGTGTGTTCCAACTTATTTATCAGCCTCCTATGTGGAACGGAGTTGAACACCTTATTGAAGTCCAGATATACTACATCTACTGCTCCTCCTTGGTCCACCGTTCTGTTCACTCAATTGAAGAAATCAGTCATATTTGTCTGACATGACCTCCCCGCTGTGAAGCCATGCTGCTTTAGATCTATTTGTCTAGTTGCTGTACACTTCTTTCTTTTAGTAATGTTTCTATGAGTTTCTCTACCACTGAAGTGAGGCTAACTGGACGGTAGTATCCAGTGTCTGCATTGCTGCCGCTTTTGTGTAGTGGTACCACTGTGGCTTTTCTTCCAGTCATCCGGTACCATGCCACTCTCCAAAGACTTGATGAAGAGGCCTGCTAATGGGGTGGCAAGTTCTTCTCTGAGTTTCTTTAGTATTCTGTGGTGGATACCGTCAGGTCCTATAGCTTTGTTAGTTTTTAATTTTGCTAGTTCTTTTAGGACCCTTTCAGTTGTGAAGGGGTTTTTGTCAGCTTCACTAATGCAGTGTTCTTCATTCTTTAGTACTGGTCCACTTCCCTGATCCTCCTTGGTGCGATCATCTATCGCAAACTATGGTATCTCCTCCTGCTTGCATTAATACTTTCTAGGGATATTGTACTAAACCCTGGCCCTCTCGCTCCCTTCTCCTACTCAAATTCATCATGGAAGGACATAAAGAGTCTTCACCTTGCTCACACGAATATAAGAAGCCTCCTCCATAACTGAAATAAACTAGAAGCCTGGGTCTTTCAATATGACCCAGACATCATTTGTCTGTCTGAAACTTGGCTCAAGTCCTCTACCCCCAACACCTCGTGCTCACCACCCAACGATCACCTAGCCAGGTGAGATAGGCCCACCTCAAAACGGGGAGGTGGAGTTGCCATGTTTTACAAAACACACCTTAATCTCTCTAACATCACCACACCTGACCTCTCACACTGTGAATCCATCCTTGTCACCCTCCAGCTTGGCCCCCCAAAAACTCCACATTGTATGTGCTTATAACCCACCACTAGGTGGCACCGCTGGTCTCGAGGAGCTCCTATTACACGTCAATGCAGCGGTGGGTCACAACAAAGTCCTTATCCTTGGAGATTTAACCTCAGTTGGATTGGGAAACAAAACAAATTCCTCCACACAACAGTACAAGGCCACAACCTCCACCAGCTTATCACTGACCCCACTAGGATTATGCCTCCCCCAAGACCCAGTACTCTAATTGACTTTGATCTGACCAATCACATTGACTATATAGTCTCGGCAGGTACCCTTGCTGATGCCATAAGTGACCACACCCCAATATATTGTGTCTGGCACTCTATTAGACAACCTGCACCTCCTCCATGACTCATAACCTTTCGAAACCTAGCCAACCTTGATATAGCCCAGTTTCACAGCGCTGTCACCATGCTCGACTGGAGCCACATCTACTAGGCCACCGATGCCCAAACAGCCCTGGACCACTTCCTTACCCTGTTTGGGTCTATCCAAAATACTCATGCACCCCTCACCACACATTGTGTAAGTGGAACCCACACCAAATGGCTCAACAAGGACCTACTCGCCAAAATCAGAGCTAGAGACAAGAGCTGGCGGTGTTTCAAGGTCTCGGGCCTCCCATCTGACTATGATGACTACAGAACTCAGAGAAACTCATGTCAAAGGAACATCCACTATGCTCAGTGCTCGTTCTGCAAAGGCTTATTAATAAATGTGGCAGGTGAATCCAGAAAGTTCTGTGCTCTTATCAAGACTCTCCTTGGAGCTAAACAAAACAAAATCTCCAACGATATGATTATAAATGGTGTGCATTGCAACAATCCAGCCACCACTGCAAACTCATTTAATCTTCAGTTCTCTGATCTATCAAAATATCTGTCTTCCTCCCCACTACCGCCTCCTTGCAGTCCTCCCACCCCCGCAGACAGTGGATCCCAATATAACTACCCCCCTTCCGTTTTCGAACTATCACTAAACAGGAAGTCCTAAAGATGCTATTAGACCTTCCTGATAGTACCGCTACTGGCTCGGATGGTCTTGTACGCAAGCTCCTGAAACTTTGCGCCCTCATGATTGCCTCACCCATAGCCAGAATTCTCAACCTATCACTACGCCACAGCTCTGTCCCCGACATCTGGAAAATAGCAAAAGTCACTCCCATACTTAAAAAGGGAGACCCCACAAATATGGCCAACTACCGGCCCATAGCTATTCTCTCCATTCTTAGCAAAATACTGGAAGAACTAGTAGCCACTCAAACCATCTGTTTTCTACAAGAACACAGTCTTCTCTCCAGTTCCCAGCATGGCTTCTGCAAAGGCCACAGCACTGTCACCGCTCTTCTAAAATTCACGAGCGATATATATACCGCAATGGACAAAGGCCTCACCACCAGCACGATTTTTATCAACCTAACTAAGGCGTTCGACCTGGTGAACCACCCCTTTCTTCTTAACAAACTCTTGTCCCTTGGCTTCTCCACAGAGGCAGTGGCCTGGTTCAATAGCTACCTGTCAGACAGAAGACAGGCTGTGAATTACAACTCCGTCCTATCCGCTCTCTCTACCACTAATATTGGTGTTCCTCAGGGATCTATTCTGGGCCCTCTACTTTTCTCTGTCTTTGTAAATGACCTCCCCACTGTCTCCCCTGACTGCTCATCTCTGCTATATGTGGATGACCTTTTTCTCTGTTCCAGTGCCAGGAACACATCAGACATACACTGCTCTCTCTCCTCAAACTTTATCAAGTTCCAGTCCTGGCTCATTGAAAATGACCTTGTTCTAAATTAGATAAGACGCATGCAATGCTCTTCAGCTCCCCAGCCAGACTCAGAACAAACCAAAACCACCTCAAAATCTCCTGCTCTGATGGCTCACTACTGGTCAATACTAGCTCCTTCAAATACCTGGGCATTCTGCTTGATGAATCTCTGGCTTTTGATCAGCACATCAATACTACCTGAAAAGTCATAAACGCTAAACTCAGTGGTGCCTACCGAACTAGTGATGCCCTTACCCCATCAGCCAGGTTTGCTACTGCACAAGGTATTCTTCTTCTTCCGGCACTATCCTATGGCTCAGTCACCTACCTTGGGGCATCAAAAACCTATCTTCACAAGTGGGACACCACCTATAATAATGTCTGCAGATATGCCTCTGCATCCTCTCGCTACATGCACCACTGTCAGCTCTATGCCGACCTAAAATGACTCTCCCCCTCTGCCCATTGGGTCCAGTCACTCGAATCTCTCACTGACAGCATTACCAGATCTTGTCTTCCCCAGTCCCTAGCTTCTATGTTGAATGCACAAACTGTCTCTTATGAGCTCTGATCCACTGACCGAGCGCCTCTCCACATCCCCAGATGCAAAACAGCAATGGGTACATGGGCTTTCTCACATACTGTGCCAAAATACTGGCACTTTTCCACAAGCAATTCATCTTGCTCCGTCCCATACCACTTTCAAGAGGATGCACAGTGAGCATCTACTTGGCTCTAACCCCTGTGCCTGCTTCCAACCTCTGTAGAACCCCTATCCTCCTCTCCCTGGCTGCCTCACCTCCACATTTTTCTCCGCTTTCTCTTCCCACCTCTCCTTTTCTACCTTACCCCTGTCTCCCATCACCACGTCTACTCTCTCACCCTCCCTCTTCAAACAACATGAAGTCTTGCTATATTATGACATATGCAGTTTGTCCCAACCTTAGAACTGCTCCGGAGGTGAAAGAGTTAAAGTCCATGCCAGGCATGGAACTTAGAGCTCGAGCTCGGTTGAAAATTCTATCTGTTGTTCTTCAAACTTAAACTGTCAGATTCTTTACTCCGCCTCACTGAACAGTCGCTCCGGAGATTCCTCCTTCTGCTCGGTTCATTTTGTCGGTTAAAGTATAAAAGTTTTATTTTTTAACCGAAATTAAACCGCAACCGGTCAGTTCAAGCTCTATCTGTGGTATTGTAAGTACTAGATAGGTTTTACATTTTATTTCTGTGTGGAACTTATAAACATTTTCATCGGTTCGGTTTGAACCGATCAAGTTACTTCTATTACATTACAGTCTTTTAGAAGTGCGGTCCCGGTACTTATCGGTTCTAAAAAAAATGGATTTAATTACGTTTTTTGCACGACCCATGACACGGTTGGGAACCGATAAGAGAGTCTTGCTTGGCAGGTTGCGTGAGCGGGCAAGTTTTGGTTAGGCTGGCACTATGTCTGAGAAACCCAAAGAAAACCGGGCCACTGGGTTTCAGCATTGTGTTGTATGTGGAAGCCTTTGCCAAGGCTGACCCCACACCACATGTGTTTATTGTCTGGGTTTGACCACCTCAATTCAGACTGCCAGATTTGTAAGGGTTTTCCTGCAGCTACCCTGGATAAGAGAGTTGGTAGACTCAGGAATGGGAGGCCAAAAGTCCACTGACCCGATGGCAGCCGGTTCAGTTTCAACCGAATCGAGGGAGTGCCTCTGACCAGGGTGATACTTCCTCGGGCAAAGGAGAGCCAACTCTGAGAGTCAGTTCCAACAAAGAAATCTAGAAAATCAGCTGGTGTGGAGTCAAAACTTCCTCTCCAACTGCTGAAGAAATAGCTAAAGCAATAAAATTGTTCAGTCACTCTCTCACCCAACCGGAACCGGCATCATCAGGTGGGTGCTCGGTTCGCCGGTTCCTCCGTGTCTGAGTGTATGATTTAGAGGAATTTTATGAACCAGAGGAGGGGAAGAGGAGTATGAGGAGAGTGAATGTGGTTTTGAAAGTTTGATGTGCCCATTGAACCGACATCTCTCCAGACAGACCTTCAGGAGTGTCTCCCCTAGGCTTTCTGAGTCCCCTTCTCATTTCATGTTTTATAAAAAAGTGGCTGAAACCCTCCAGCTCCCTATGGAGGAAGCTGTGGATGATCAGGAAGAGCCTGATTTTGTAGAAATGATGGATATCCCAGAGTCTAGGAGTCTGTCTATTCCTCTGCATAAATCTTTTTGGAAACAGACAGTAAAGATTTTAAAAGCTCCTCACACCATACCTCCTGTTGATAAAAGAATGGACAAAAGGTATGCATTATCAGGCTCTGATACGGAGTTCCTTACACAACAATGCAGCCATGTGGGGGTGGTGCAGGCTGCAGCCTGTGACAAGGCAAATGCTCCCTTAGCCTCTCACCCCCCCCGACAAGGACTCCAGAAAGATAGATGCCATGGCAAAGAAACAGTACATGGCAGCTTCCTTAGGACTCAGACAGGCTAATTATATGGCTTATGTTGCTAGATATCAAAAATCCATATGGGTTACGGTTTTAGCTCTAGCAAAGCAGGTTTCTGGCCAGCTGGCAAAAGAGCTGGAGCAGGTGGCCGCTGATGGTATTGAGGCATCCAAGGTGCAATTCCATGCTGCAGTGGACTCTAATGATGTATCATTCAGAGTCATGGCTACATCTGTGGCTCTCCGTAGAATGGCTTGGCTCAGATGTACTAGCCTGTCACAGGATACCCAGACTAAGGCCATGGATTTCCCTGTTGTGGGCAACTCTCTGTTTGGGGAGCAAACAGAGAATTACATGAAGAAAATGGATGAATATAGGACCACCTATAGGAGTGCACAGGCCAAGGATAGGCAAGTCACTCCCCAAAGGCAGCCTCCCAGGGGCAGGGGTAGGCCTTTTCATAGGCCTTTTTACCAAGCCCAGGCTTCCTCTTCAGCTTTTGCACAGAAGGGGTTCTTTAGAGGGAGAGGCAGACGGGCTGCAGGCAGGCCTGCTTCCACCCCTCAGCCTAAAGCCCCTGCCAAACAGGCACCCTGATGGGGCCCCAGGGCCGATTCTCCACTACCTGTAGGGGGCAGGCTGGCTTACTTTGTCCAGGACTGGGAGTCTCTAACGTCAGACAAGTGGGTCCTGGAAGTAGTAAGCCAGGGACTGGTTCTCAGCTTCAAAAATTTCCAAAGATGAGAATCAGATCCTTTCCACCTGCAAATCCCTTCAGAGGCTCTTGCCCTGGGGCAGAAGTCTCTACCCTCCTGGCTCTCAGAGCTGTGGAAAGGATTCCACCCTACACCAAGGAAAAGGTTGTACTCCAGGTACTTCTTACCCCAAAAAGACAGGAGAATGGCGGCCCATCCTGGATCTCAGGTATCTAAACAAGCACCTTTAAAACCAAAATTCAAATGGTGACTCTGGAATTATTTTACCCTCTTTAAGGCCAGGGACTGGCTAGTGTCCCTGGACCTCAAGGATGCCTATTTTCATGTTCTCATCAGAAGCTCCCATCAAAATACCTCAGATTGAACTGCCCTCAGGTCATTACCAGTTCAGAGCAATGCCCTTCGGCCTCACTTCTGCCCCAAGGGTATTCACAAAAATGCCTGGCAGTAGCAGTTGCCCACTTAAGAAGGCAAAATTACCATCTTTCCTTACTTGGATGACTGGCTCATAGTAGGCCAGTCCCAGACAGAATCGGTTACACCTTCAAGTAACTCAGCAACTGCTAACTTCTCTAGGTTTCCTTCTCAATCTTCCAAAGTCAGTTCTAGAGCCTGTCCAGCTTCTCACCTTCATAGGTACAGAACTGAACACAAAAGAAGCCAGAGCCTTCCTTCCTTCCTCTGGAAAGGGCAAATACCCTGATTTCTCTGGCTTCCTCCTTCACCCTGCAGGTCTCTCGACCAGCAAGGCACTTTCTACAGCTCCTGGGACACGTAGCTGCTTCGACAGCAGTAGTGCAGGGAGCCAGATTTCAGATGAGGGACATCCAGTTCCATTTGAGAGCCTTTTGGTCTCAAAGAAAGGACCCTCTAACCAAATTAATTCCAGTGACTCGAACACTGATCCAGGCCCTTCAGTGGTGGTAGGACCAGGGCAATTTGAGAAAGGGGGTCCCCTTTACCCCTCAGTCTCACTCCTTAATCCTTACTTCAGATGCATCCTTATTGGGGTGGGGAGCTCACATGGTCGACCTCACCACCCAGGGATTGTGGTCCCCTCAGGAATCTCTGCTCCACATCAATCTGTTGGAACTCAGAGCAGTTTTTCTAGCACTTCAAGCTTTTTCCAAATCTGTTCAGAACAAGGTTATTCAAGTCAGAACAGACAATACCACCACAATGTGGTACATCAACAAGCAAGGGGGCACTCGGTCTACAGCCTTGTACACCAAAGCAATGAAGTTGTGGTCTCTGGGCTTACTCCCTGAACACCTCCCTTGTAGCAGTTCACCTCCCAGACAAGGACAATGTCCTGGCAGATGCTCTCAGCAGGATTTCCCAAGGCCATCATGAATGGGCTCTGGATTCCCTAGTTCTGGAGGTGGTATTTGCCAGATGGGGCACACCCCTGATAGATCTTTTTTAGCCCCAGACAATCACCAACTTCCCCTTTTTTGTTGCAGGCCCCCAGTGTTGGCTCAGTCCCCCTGGATGCCTTCCCTCTCAGTTGGGAAGGGACGTTTCTCTATGCCTTTCCACCCTTCCCTCTCCTGTTCAAAGTGCTAGTAAAAATCAGGTCTCAATCCTGCAAGATGATTCTGATTGCTCCAGACTGGACCAGACAGCCCTGGTACCCACTCCTTATGTCCTTATCAGTCTACCTTCCCCTGTGTCTTCCCAGGAATCACAATCTGTTATCCTGTTATCAGGGGAGGGTTTGGTACCCGAACCTCAGATCTCTCAATCTCAAGGCCTGGCTCTTGAAGAGTTAGAGTTTGCTGACCTACACCTTTCCCAAGGTGTATTGGATATTCTGAAGGCTTCCAGGAAGCCTTCCACCAGGGTTACTTATAATTCCAAATGGGAAGAGATTTCCATATGGTGCTCTGGGAAGTATATTTCCCCAGAATCTGCTGACTTACCCACAGTCCTGGATTATAGTTCATTTAAATACTTTAGGGCTGAGACCAGCTACCCTAAAAGTGCACTTGGCATACGTGTCTGCTTTCTTGTCAACAGGTAAGCCCTCTTCTCTTTCAGCTCATCCTGTATTCTCCAAGTTTTACAAAGGGTTGCTTCACACCAACCCCCATTCAGGGATCCTTCCCTGCCTGGGATCTTAATATTTGCATTGCCCAGCTTATGCAACCTCTTTGAGCCCTTGTCTTCAGCAGAGCTCAGTACTTGACTTGGAAAACTGTGTTTTTTTAGCCATCACTTCTGCCAGGTGCATAAGTGAGTTACAAGCATTGTCAGTGGAGCCTGATTTTATCTCCTTCACAGAGATAAGGTAGTCCTCAGGACTAACCAGAGTTCTTGCCTAAGGTGGTTTCAGACTTCCACCTTAATCAATCTATATCTCTCCCTGTGTACTTCACTGACCATTCCTCTTCTGGTGAGAGGAGGTTGCACAGTTTAGATTTCAAAAGATCACTTAGCTACTACATAGATCGTACCAAAGGTCACAGGTTTAACTCCCTCCAACTGTTCCTCACTTATGGTGAGGTTGGCAAAGGGAAACCTGCCACGAAAAGATCCATTGCCAGGTGGATCGTCTCTTGTATCCAATTCTGCTATGAAAAACTGGGTAAAGTTCCTCCCTCAGGCCTTAGGGCTCACTCCACCAGAGGTACAGCTGTGTCTCTGGCTGCTGCCAGGGACATCCCTATCCTAGAGATATGTCAAGCAGCTACCTGGAAAACGGTGCACACTTTTACTAAGCATTACTCCCTGGACATCCAGGCTAGGACTGATGCTCGTTTTGGCACAGCTGTGCTTCAGAGCCTATTTCCTAAGTAGGTTTTATCCCTCCTCCATGGAGGTACTGCTGTGTAGTCTGCATATGTCATAATATAGCAAGACTTCATGTTGTTTGAATAAAAAAATTACTCACCTTAGTAATGTTGTTTCTTCTAATGGAGTCTTGCTATATATGACCTCCCCCTGCCCCTCTCAGAACCTTACTCTTGGGATGTGGGTGAGCAGGGCAGCGTTCACTTTTAGATGCCCATCTTGTTTTCACCCTCTTTTGGGGTGATCTTTGTTATGTTTGTCATTTTTGGGTCTCCTGACTTGAGTCTTCATTGTGGCACCAAAAAATGTGTTTATTTAATTAGGTAGTCAGTTGGCTAGTGTAGGTTTACAGCTTCCACACAGAGTCTTAGTGAGTTTTTGCTCGTAAAGATCTGACAGATTAAGTTTGAAGAACAACAGATAGAATTTTCAACTGAGCTCGAGCTCTAAGTTCCATGCCTGGCATGGACTTTAACTCTTTCACCTCCGGAGCAGTTCTAAGGTTGGGACAAACTGCATATGTCATAATATAGCAAGACTCCATTAGAAGAAACAACATTACTGAGGTGAGTAATTTTTTCCTGTCTCTCTCTCTCTCTCTCTCATGTCCCTCTTTTCCCTTGCTCTTCCTTCCCCTGAACAAAAGAAAAGCACTCACCCCCCTGTTTCTCCATCTGGTTCTCTCCCTCTGAACTGTCCTTCCACTACCATCCTGGACCACTAGTCCCCCGGTTTCAATTAAAGTTGATCGTCTCTTTGTGTTTCTAACTCATTCTCCTAGTTGGACCTCACATCTGTGCCTAGCTAAGCTATCTCTCCCACTCTGTATCCCTAAGATGGGTTAACCTGCACTTGATATCCTGTTTTACTGTTATGTTTTACTTATTGTCATCTATTGTTGACTCGCATATACTGCACACTTGTTTGAAACTGTACTGACCTGTAGCCATTGTTTTTCCACCCATTGTTGTTCTACGCAAACTGTTTTGTTATCTCTTTAATCCTGTATCCTCCCAGGTCGTGGCTGAAAATAGGCATTGCTATGCCTAGTGCACTTACCCGGTTACCAAAAGCAAATAAATAAAAATGAGCAGAAGTATTCATTTAGAACCTCTGCCTTCTGTCCATTGGTTTCACCATTCTGGCCATCCTTAGTTCTCAACCTTACGATACCTCCTTTACTTTTTCTTTTCTCCCTTATATATCTGTACAAGGTCTCATTCCCTTTTTAACCCCTTTTGCTATTCTTTCTCCTGCTGGAGCTTTGGCTAACCTAATTGCTTTTCCTGTTTCCTTGAATCTTGCTCTGTATTCCTCCATGTCACTTTCTTTCTTAGTTTCTTTGTATTTCTTGAAAGCTCTTTTTTCCCCCTTATACTAGAAGCTACTTATTTAGTAAACCAAAGAGGATTTTTCCACCCTTTAGATTTACTTATCTGTTTTGTGCATTCTGCTGTTGCCAGATTGATTGCGCTCTTTATGACTTTCCAGATTTCCTCCATGTCTCCCCCAGCTACAACTTTGAAATTGTTCCTAATGCATGTTTTCGTTTTGTTAACGTCAGCCTTCCTGAAGTCTAGGATCTTCAGTTTTGTGTGACTTGTGTCCTCAGATCTTTTGGCTGTGAGCCAGACTGACCTGTGGTCGCTTGACTCTAAATTGACTCCTACCATCCATGACGTCCATGATCCTGGTAAAGTTTGATAGTAAAAGGTCCAGGATTGTGTTTTCTCTGGTTTGTAACTGCACCAGCTGTTTTAGTTCTGCTTGTTTTAGAGTCATGAGCAATTCATTGCTCCTGTCTGATAATGCCATGAAGGAGGACCAATCTATGTCAGGCAGACTGAAGTCTCCGATGAGCAACAAGTCGCCTTTATTGGCCATCATTAGGATGGTTTCCAGTGTCTCCTTGTCTGTATCTATCTGCTGAGAAGGGGGTCTGTAGATCACCCCCACTCGGATGGGGGAACTTTTCCCCAGCTCCGAGGGTAACCTATAGGGTTTCAGACTCAGAGTGTGTCATCTGTACCTCTGTGGTGTTGATTCCTTCCTTCACGTAGATGGCAACACCCCCTCTCTTCTTTCCTTTGCAATCTGTCCTGAATAGAGTGTACTCAGGGAGAGCAACATCCCAGGAATGGTTCTCGTTGAACCAAGTCTCTGTTAAAGTGACCCAGTCCAGGTTTGCCTCCGCCATAAAGGCAGTGAGGTCTGGTATCTTATTTACCAGGCTATGGGCATTGAGACAGAGTGCCCGCCAGCTTTGCTTTTTTCCCGCTCACTGTGTCTCCACTTTTATAATGCCATCTGATTTGATTTGCCTGGTCTGTACCCGTTTTGTCCTTGCTTGTGCCTGTTGCAGAACTAGTAGGTGATAGGGGAAGGGCAACTGCTCTCTTTGACACTGCAGTGGGTGCTGTTGCCCTCTCCCCTTCCTCTAGTTTAAATGACTGATAAATACATCAAACTTCTGGCTGAGTGCATGGATCCCCTTTTATGAGGTGTAGGCCATCGAACTTGAAAAAGTCCAGCTCCCAGAAATTCCTCCAGTCACCCACGAAGTGATGACCCTTTTCCTTGCAGCAGTCCTTTAGCCATGTGTTCAAGTCTGTGATCTCCTTTTCTCTGACTTTCTGCCTGCTACCCCGTGCCCCCCAGACAGGCAGAATTTCAGAGAAGGAAACAGTAGATAAAAAAGAAGACACTTTATTGGCAAGGTTTGTTAGCTGTGTTTTTGCTTCATCGACCGTTTGACTAGCCAAGTCATATGTCCCCATATGTATTAAGACGTGTGCATCCTTGATGGTGTTGTGTTGTGAACTATTTTTTCAATGTGACTCGTGTCCCTCCAGGCTGATGTCCCAGGGAGTCATGTGATTGTGACCTCAGAGTGCCCATATTGCTGAAGCTGAGACTCTACTCCCCTTATCATAGTCTCCTATGATCAGAAAGGGTCTTTTGTGGCAAGCTTATTTGTTTTATGTTTAGGGTTAAGAATTGAGTCATCTCGTGCCACTGCTGAAGGCTTCAATGACAGCAGCGAATAACTGTTTAACAGATAGCAGAATCTTTGTTTCTGCTACCTGTAAAAACAACCAGTGATGTTCTACCTTTTAGATATACCAAGCCCTTATTTCATCAACTGCACATAAAATCAAAGTACATACAGAACTACTTGGATGGAAATGAAATTTGTTTTAATGTTAAGGAGGTATGGAGTAAATGCTCCAACTGCACCTTATGCTAAGAGAGCAGCCACTGGCTGCATCTAAGCAAAGTGAGCAAAAAACAGAAGCCATCTCAGTGAAGAAAGGAGTCCAGACTGTAGACATCAAGGGGGAATGTCTGCTTCTGTTGGAACCTGCCTTCTTTCCACAATAGGTCTCTCTCCACCAGTCAGTGTAGCTCAGCAGACAATAACACTAACAGCATGACAACACTTGAAATATGCATCCTGAAGTTACCCTTTATGACTGAATTGTTGTTTTTGGTTGTTTGTGCCTGAGAGCTTTCTTTTAGCTGACCACTATTTCTGTTTGTGCTGATTTACATACAGCAGCCAGGAATTCTGGGTAAGTGTTCCAACTGCTCCTTATGCAGAGAGAGCAGCCACTGGCTGGGTCTGAGCAGAGCAAATGAGGACAGAAGCTACCTCAGTGGAGAAAGATCAGTGATGCTCAGCAGGCAGTAAGGCTAGGAGCTGGACTGCACTTTTACCAGCATTGTTTTCAGTCAAGACTACAGGATGGCTGCTTTTTATGGGGGATACAAGTAATTATTCCTCCCAAGTTTCAGAAACGTGTCCTGAATGAAGTGTTGTCAGCCACAAGAGGAATGCTAACATAAGGTCCCAGGCCAGCCAGCTGGCACAGCAGGAAGGATGCAATCCCCTACACTGGCAAGATGAGTTTGGGAACAAGCTTGGGTTGTTCAGTGGGTCAGCAGGGGAAGGAGGTGCAAGTCCCATCACTGTCCTACAGGAGTCTCACATTTTTTTTTTTGAAGGGAGGTTCCCTGGTCCAGGTGCAATAAAGCAGCAGAGAAACTGAGGAGAGGAGAGGAGAGGAGAGGAGGGGAGGGGTCATCATCTGGCTACACCTTTGCTTGTTTGCTTGCTCTTTTGCACTCTGGTTGTTCAAGTTTTCCGGGACAAATAATGGTGTCCATGAACATTCACAGTCATCCCTACTCTTTCCCTGATCTTTGACCATGATAACTATATCCATAGTTTCCCAATAGTTAATGGACGAGATTGCCCGTCATTGATCAACACGCACAAATGCTTGGAAATAAAACCCATTTTCAATTTGGTAAAAGAAAGAAAAAAGATTCTAATAAAATGTTAAAGAGCTGCTTATGCATCTTGAAAAATCTGTGAAAAATATAGTATTCTCATTGTAGGTCCTCAAGGAAAGAAGCCTGACATTATTTAATTGCAGAACTTGTTTTTTTCAGAAAATTCTATTTACAGCATTTTAACTGCTACTTCCTTGATAAAGCATTTCCTTTTCTAGTTTAGGGAAGTGAATGTGCAAGACTGTAGCCGTGAAAGCATCTTATACAGCACAGAGATCTTCATGCGATGTAGTTTTTACCTACAGCTGCATTCCAAATCCTGTTTTTTTTTCCCGAAACAGAAATGGGAGTCACTGCAAAATAAATACACTACAGTCAAGTCAGAACCAAAAAGCACTCTGTCCGGTAGCATTACTTAGATCTGTTCCAGTCAGTCAACAAGAATAATAATGTATTTGGTGCCACATAGACAACAAAATACAAATCCTGTGTGAATGCACCATTCTACTAACACTCACTGTCTTCCTGTAAAATGAAATCTCTGATGTTCTCTTCTGCTGCAACTGACATTTGGCATGAAGCCAGCACCAAGCAAAGGGAAATCACCATAAAAAATAAAATAAAGACTACTGTTACATATAGTAATAAAAACTGTTTTGTCCATTTGGCTGCTACTTTTTGCTTAAAATGCTGGGTGGTTGGAGACAGGGCTGATTGACAGTGCAGCCAGCGAATAGAATGATGAGTACAAGCTAGTGGTTGTATCAGCCAATAACATTGTACTGGGGTGGTTGTGCTAAAGTTCAGAATGTCTCAGAAGTGGCAATGAATTCTGGGAGTAAAGTTTACAGTGTAAATGTATGGTACTTTGTTTTAGGGTGCTTGTGTTGCTTGTTTTATTAATTGCTCCTCTGATGATGCCAATTATTGCTGATACCAGTGAACAATGTAACCATTTTGTCTGTCGGATTAAAAAGAAATGCTTAATAAAGCCTAAATGGTGTCCCTGAGATATCCCTCAGCTAATCAAGAATGGTATTCTTGAGACAGCTTTGCATTCCAGAACTGGCCAGCTTCACTTTGCAAGTCTTGAACGCAAAGGTGCTTTGAGATGTGCACATTGGCTCTGCCATTTCTCCTGCCCTGTCTGTCTCATCCGGGGTACCCCAAGGCTCCATCCTTGGCCCCCAGCTCTTTTTTTTTTTTGCTACTATTTTTCTCACCTCTTGCACCTGATCGGCTGTACATCCCAACCATCCTCCCAGCCCTCACCCCGACATCAGGCCAACCTCCCCCTGTATCCCCCATGGACTGCCCTCCATGGCAGGGTGGTGAAGGGCCCCCCCGCTCGACTCACCTCAATGGATCCATATTCAGGGAAGTGCTTTTCGGGGTCGGGCCATGGAGGACAGAAGCTCATGCTACAGGACCAGGAGCCCTGTTTTTCTACTGTTCTTGTCCCCACAGGCGGAGCGTGCAGGGATGCCAGTGACGGTGCCATGTATGCTCCCATGTGATCACACAGTCAGGCGTCTGCTCCACCTCTTCCCCATTTGTTACCAAGTTGGTGTGCCAACCCCTAACCACTGCTAGGGGCCAGATATGCACCGAAGTTTGGTTACCCCCTCCCCGGAGAAAGAGATCTGTCCCTGGGATGCTCAATCCTTCTCCTCCCCGCTGACCCCCTGGCAGCCTGAGCTCACTCTGAACATGGGTCACCAACATGGCACGAGGTGTGCCATTCAGCGCCTCAACACCCAGCGCCACTGGGCTGGCAGCCCCCTGCTCTTAATAATATTTGTTAATACTCCTCTCCTCTGACTGCCTTTCCTGCGAGTCCCTCCTTTATGCTGACGACCTCGTCATCCTTCCACAGTGACAAATCCTTCACACTCATATCCTCTGTCCTCACTCAGAACTATTGTGCCACCCAAAACTGGTTCCCCCCAATCCGATTCTGGTTAATGCCAATAAATCAAGGCTGTGCTGTTCGAGTCTAAACCATACCTAGCCAGTACCCTGAAAGCTAACTCCTCTCCCAATATCCTCCTGCCTGATGGCCCTCCCCTTGAAGTCATCCCATCCTTCAAATACCTCGGGGTCACACTTGATCCCACCCTCTCCTTCACTGACCATATAAATCTCATAGTCCATAGGATAAATCAGAAACTCGGTGCTGCCTACTGTGTCAAACCCTACTTGACTGCAGAGGCTTGCCTCTCCATAGCTCTTGGCAGCCTGCTCCCAATCCTGGACTATTGCGCCCCCATTTATACTCATGTCTCTACCACCATGCGGGCCCAACTGTCTGCTGTTTACAACAGTATCTGATGCTTTGCCCTGTCTGCTCCCTATCCCACTCACCACTGCAACCGTCCTATGTAAATCCCTCGGCTGGCTTCCACTGCAAGGCCAGTTTGATTTTACCTTTGGATGCCTCACAGATATTATCATTCGTAGTGGCCCTGCCTCCCCCCTTTTTTTTCCCTTTATGAGCACCGCACCATGCCGAGGAGTCTCCGGTCCTCTGTCATCCCACCCCTGGTGATTCCGGGAACCTCTACCAAAATGAGTGGCAAAGCTCTATTGGTTGTGGCCCCTTCACTTTGGAATATGCTTCCTGTACCCCTCAGATCATCCAACAGGCATCACACCTTCAAGCAGAACCTCACATCCTGGCTCCTTGCTCAGGACACCTGAAGTTGCTTCCCATAGGTAGCACCCCCCAAATATTGTTCTTCCTGCTCAATCTGTCTAGTCCCCTTTTCCTCCATTCCATTTTTCTGATGGGTCTCTGGGTTTGTTCAGGCTTATTTACTGTGTCAGGAGGGTTGCATTTTTTTCTATTTCAATTTGGGTCACTTGTTACTCCTGCCTGCTTGTTCTGTAATTTGCTCAATTCACTATCAATTATTTACTTGTTCTCCCGTAACTTTCTCACCTCCTGTATTTCAACTATTATTTATTGTTATATTCTATCACTGTTTTGAAAACTTTGTTGTTCTACCATTGCTTTTGTTCTGTTGAACATTTATCATGAAATTATTGTCTGTATATGTGCCTTTTAGCCCGGGTCGTGCCTGTAAATGGTCCATTGGACCAGTGCACTTACCTGGTTATTAAAGTCATAACTAAATAAATAAAAATGAGATAACACTCTTTATTAACCATGAGACATCTCAGGGACACCATTTACTTACTGTAAATGAGACAGGAGTACATCTAACCATTTTACAACACAAATCCATGACATTGCATAAATCAAAATTGAATGGGCCCAATAATAATGCTATGTCTGATGGTTTACTTGTGATCCATGATGCAACAGACATCCCTCATGACTTCACCACTCATGATGCCATGAGGTCATGGATCATTTGTAGAGACCTCAGGCATATTTTGACTAGTTCCATGCCATATCCCTTATGAGTTCTATAGCTTTATCTTCTACCCTCATGTATTATTGATGACATTTCCACTGAAACAGGACCTCTGTCCCTTAGGATTTATTTTTCCCTATGGCTTATTACCCACTTGAAGTCATAATCCTCTTTTGTGTTCTCACTAGGGGTGTGCAGGACCCAAATATAAATTTCTGAATAAGTCAAATTTTACAGTAATGAATAGTTGTCACTATTCATGCTTGGGCACAGGTATTCAGGAATTGTAAATAAAAGCTGTTCCCCTCCACAGATGGCTAGATCTAATCTCCTGGCCGCCCTATCTCTGCATTGCAATCGTTCCCCACCTACCTCTCCTTTCCTGGTGTACCACAGAAACTTTAAAAATAGTTCCAAATTGCCAGCTCCTGTCACTCTGCCAGGAACCTAAAGCTTGTTTCCAATGACTCCCCCCCCCAGCCCAACTCCCACATCCCCCCAAATAATAAATTCTACATCTTTGTGCCACCTTGATCCCGATCGTTGATTTCAGCGGAGCTAGTGCCAATGAATCCCAGATAACCAGTCAGACCCCTCCTACAGCTCGCCCAGCCTGCCTCACTCCTATTAGCTTAGCTTAATGATTGGAGAAAGCAAGCAAGTGCAGGTGAGCACACAATCACAAAGGAGAGGCTGAGCAGCAATATCATTGGTGAATTTAGGCAGCCTAATCGGTCAGGCTCCTAGCATCACTACTGCTCTTCCCCCTCCCTGATGATCATGTGTAGTTGAGGGGGGTGAAGGGTTTCTGATGGAATGGGATTTGTGACTCCCTAACAATTCCAGGACAGACCAGATGAAACTGGAAGGAGATGCAGGAAGCTTACTCAGGGACCAAGATGCAAAAGTTTTATTTTCAAGGGACAGTAAAAGCAAGATAACTGTTTTCTTCAATACTGTAAGACAATAAACAAGAAAATAATATGATTGGGACCAACAATCAGTCAAACTAGTACCGGGGGGTTAACCTCTTTTAATCAAAGTACTACGTGCACTTGGCCGAGATGACAAATGGTGAATGAACCAAACTTGGGCTTTGCGATGAGTTGGCTGAAGAGAGGAAAGGCATACAAGAACCTCCCTGTCCATCAAAGAGACAGCCCATCTCACCAGAAAACACCACACCCGGGAACAAGTGAGCAAAAATTGGGTAGTTTTGCATTGGATGGGGAGACGAAGAGGTCTATCTCCAGCTGACCCCACTGGTCGAATAAGCTTTCAGCCACCTGTTGATTTAGCTCCCACTGATGAGCCCTGACAGTGGTGTGGCTGAGAATGTCTGCCAGGATGTTGCTGACGCCTGACACATGGACAGCAGTCAGACAGTGGTCGTGCTGGACTGCCCAGTACCACACTCGCATCGCCTCCTGGCATAGTGGGTACGAGCAAGTGCCTCTCTGTTTGTTCAGGTACCAGACCACAGACATATTGTCAGTCTGAATCAGGGGTGTCCCCAGACATAGAAGAGGCTGGAAGGCCTGGAGGGCATATAGACCTGTCTTCATTCCTAACACATTGATGTGTAGAGATGCTTCCAGCTGAGACCATGTTCCTTGGGTTTGATGGTCTCCTAGGTGGGCTCCCCAGCCTTGACATGAAGCATCCATTGTAAGGGTCATGGTAGGAGCAGGGGGTTGAAAGGGGAACCCCCATGAAGAGACTGAACAACTCCTGCCACCAAAGAAGATCCTTTGTCATGTACCTGGGACACTAGGACCCTTTGGTCCAGGTTGTCCAGCCGCTGATCCCATTGGACATGAACAGTCCATTGGGTCACCCTCATATGCAGTCTGGCTAAAGGAACTGTAGGGATTGCAGCTGCCATCGGCCTGAGGAGATGGAGGATAAACTAGACTGTGGTCCAGCGTGAGTTGGCCACTAATCTGGACTGTTCCTGCAGGGTCTCCACTCTGTTCGATGGGAGGAAGGCCTGCCCTGCACCATATCCAGCACTGTCCAAGATGAATTGTAGGCAGTGGGAAGGGATAGATGGGACTTGGGATAGTTGACTGTTATTCCAAGTCTGGAAAAGAGGTCCAGGGTAAATGAGAATGACTCCCTCAGACTGCTCTGTGATGGGGCTGATAGAAGCCAATCATCCAGATACAGCACAATTTAGATCCCTCTGCAGCCTAGGGCCGCACCACCACTGCTAGATACTTGGTAAAAACCTGAGGTGCTGAGGATAGGCCAAAGGGGAAAGTCTTGAACTGGTAATGTTCCCCCTGGAAGGCAAACTGAAGAAAGTGATGGTGGGCCTAAAAGACAGGGATGTGCAGGTAAGAATCCTGCATATTCAGCGCACAAAGTCAATGGCTCTTGTAGAGCGGGGGTAGAAGTCCCTGGATTGTGAGTATGCAGAACCTCTTGTACTCGACGTACAGGTTGAGCATGCTGAGGTTCAAGATGCGTTTTAGGTCACCTGTCTTTTTGGGCACTAGGAAGAAATGGAACTAGTAACCTCTTCTTATCTGTGCCGCAGCCACTGGCTCTATGGCTGACTTTTGCAGAAGAGCCTGGATGTCATCCCCTATTAGAGACAATGCCTTGGAGGATAATGGGAGAAGCCTGGGTGGTTGTCCGGAGACCTGTCTAGGAACTCTATGGTGTGACCTTTTGCTATTAACTGAAGGACCCAAGAGTCTGTGGTTATGTCCAGCAACCCCGGAAGGTGGAGGGCAAATCTCCCCCCCACGGGTTACCCTGGAGGAGGCAGGGGGGTTTCCCACAAGTCGGGAGGCTGAAGGGAGAGAGTCAGCAGCTCCTCTGGGTGGCTTCTGAGACTTGGCAGGGGGAGTAGGGGTTCTTGATGCTAGATACCAGCATTTGGCCTGGCATTTGGCAGGTGCCTCTTTGGTCTGGTGTCTCTGTTGCTGAAGAAAAGGAGGTTTGCTTTTGTAACCCACTCGGTACATGAAGCAGATGTCATGGATGGATTTACCTCAGTCCTGCAATTCAGTGATAATATCCTTCCTTAGCGTTACTTCCAAATAGCATGGCTCTCCTGAAGGAGGCATCCAGGATGGAGGTCTGGATGTCTTGTGCCAGGCCAGCAATCCTGAGCCACGAATGTCACCTAATGCAGACAGCAGTGGCTGTGGTGTGAGCAACTGAGTCTACTGTGTCATAAGTTGCCCGGAGGGCATGACAACAGAAGATTTTAGCTTTTCTCACTGTCTTGGCAATCTCGACCTTAAGCTCCTGGATAGCTTCCATCTTTGACTCGAGTGAGGTCAGGGAAGATTTCTTATAGGAAACCATATGAGCCTCATAATTAAAGGACCTGAGGGCACAAGTGGAGAAGGAATGGATCTTGCAACCAAAATTGTCCTGCTGCTTAGACTCCTTATCAGGAGGAGACATGCTCAAATGTTAGGTTTAGAAGACCGGTTGTGGGCAGCCGTGATAACAACCGAATCTGCATTAGAATGGCCAGTAAGGTGTGCGACCTCATCGGGGGGGTGGTACACCCTGTCTTCCTTTTTTGAAACAGCCAGAATGGAGGAAGGCTGTTGCCAGGTAGTGGACATCAGGTCTTCATGGGGCCCAGTCCAAGGAAGTATGAGCATAGGAGCTGTGTTAATCATGTCTTGATCCTCCGCATGCCTTTTCTGCTTTGGATCCTGTTCCTGGATAGCCAAGCCACAGGCATTTTGTACAGTTGTGAGGAGTTCTGCAAAGGAAGGGTCCTCCGAAGTGGACTTCAGAGAATCCTTAGGCTGACACTCTATAGGTGTATGTGTACCAGAGCTGGAGGACAAGTCTGAGTCAGTGTCTAAAGACTGCCTCCTGGGGGTCTGGACCCTTTTTAGAGGTGTGTCCTGGGTATTATCGCTGACCTGGTGTCTAGAGGAGCCTTCTCTGGTAAGGTGGGAATCCACAGGAGAGACTTATCTAGGGGTCGGAAAGGTGGCAGGAGTAAAGACTGCCACTGGTTTCCAACCATTAAGCTCTGAGGCTAGTTGAGTCCTGTCTGTCTGAATCAGGGTCTCAAACACTGCCTTGATATCAGCCTGAGGCTGCTGTGGAGGCAGAGGCAGAGGCAGAGGCTGAGGCTGAGGAGGAGATGGTGGAGGAGAAGGCTGGTATAATGGATAGCCCGGCATCTGATATGGAGGGTATCCATGAACCTGATAGGAGTAGGGAAAGCCAGAAGGAGCATACCCTTGATTAGACATAGCCTGGTGTCTGGTACCCCGATACATAATGTGGTTGATGACCAGGTGTTGAATACCCTGGTGAAGGGTACATTGAATATTGTGGGGGCAGATAGCCTGAAACATTGACCATAGGTCCAGCCGAAGGCAGAGCTGAAGGCCTAGCAGGAGGTGGGGTCGAAGGCCTGACAGGAAGTCCAGAAGAACCAGGTGTCAGCCCCATAGGGACATTCAAAGGGGATGACACGGGATCAGGCACAGGAATGTCCGGCACCAAAAGAGTCTGTGCCTGGGGGCCTGATGGAAGGCCATGCAGCATTTGAGGAATGGCTGGAGTGCCAGCTATACCCTGACCTCGTGAAGGATCATATGGCGAAGGGTCACTCGGGGTCGGGGTGTGAGTAGAACCCGACAGAAGACCCTCCATCGTCTGGGGGGCCAGATTCCAAAATGGTGGAACCTGGTTGTCCAAGGGGCTTGGGTTGAGGAGATCCCAATGGAAGGTCCACAGAGGGATTAACAATAGGCCCAGTGGGTGAATCAGGAAGAGACTGACTCAGTGAAGGAGGGGGAACCTCCAGATTAGTGCCCACCTCCGGCTCTTGATCTTCAGGCAATCCTAGAGGGTCTGGTTGTGTCAGTGGGAGCAAAGAATCCTCAAAAAACTGTTGCATGTCCAGCAGCTGGCTCAACTCAACATTGGGGGTATACTGCAACCCTGATGGGAGAGCCCCAGCTGTGCAGTCCCAAGAGAGCCTGGGGAGTGACTTATCACCCACAGCAGTGCAGATGTCAGAAGAGCTAACATCCGACGTAACGGCCTGGGCCCATGCAGACAACAGCAGAGCTAGAGTCCAGTTTACTGGCTGTGACTGTGCTCTCCTTGGTGGGGCTGGAGAAGGACTTATTGACCTGGCTGCTGGTGATAGATACTGAAGATGATATAGGCCTAAGGAGCACAATAGGGGTTCTGCTGTCCAAGAAGAGCCCCGACTGCACCATGAGTAAATCAGGCAGGGAGGCCATGGTCTGATCCACTGAAGTTTTAGAAGACCTGGCAGTAGGGGTACTTACTGAACTGGAGGCCCCTCCAGTCTCAGTGGTGCCCGATGGTCACCGCCAAGTGGATGGAGATCTATCCCGGTCTTAGTGCCTCTCCTTGTCCTTGTTCTTCTTTTTGGGTTCTGGCATTGGAGAAGAAGATTTTTTCCGCAGATTCTGCAGCTCCCTTCCCATCAAAGCTAGGCACTTCTCCAGCAAGTGGGCTTCGAGCTTTTTCTGGTGCCTAATCCATGTGGCCTGGTTGAAGGATTGGCAGGGTGCACAATCCTTGACCCGGTGTTTGGGGCCTAGACAGATCATGAAGCGGGAATGCTCGTCAGCATGCAGGATCTGGGTGTCGCAGGACTTGCCCTTCTTTTCGACACACCACCTCCAACTATATCCCATGCTGTGAATTTGTCAGTGTTATTTATTTGCTTCCCCTTTCTTCTGTATATCACTCAAGATCTCTGTATTAAACCTGTTTATTCTGTGTTTTACTATGTAATTGTTTTACCTGGTGTTCTGTTCTCTTTTTATGCTAAACTGGATGTTTGTGTAAATGGGCATTTTTGCTCACATACCGTTCAGTATACAATAAAGATTGATTGATTAAAAACTGGACTGACAGACCTGAACCACAGCAGTTCGGTAAAAATCTAAACTAGCCATACTGGGTGCAACTTGTACAAATACTGCTGGTCCAGTCACTCTGGTTGCACTGTTCGGTCTGACTTTTACATATCTGGTCCACTCCTGGAAGTCTGTTTTTCAACTCTTCCTTGACATGATTGAAAATGGAACTGTCAGGACCAGACTAGACAGGTAAAAGCCAGACCAGATCATCTGGAGTGAGTGGATCAGCAATATTTGCACAAGCTGTGCCCAGTCCAGATTTTACAGCTCTGGTCCAGGTCTGGTGATCTGGTTTTTACCCATACCCCACTGGATGTGGCTTAGTGACATACTGTACAGATGGATGCAGAGTCTAACCCATTGAAGGTTGAAGTTTCATAAAACCATTATGCTAAAAATACCAAGACTCACTCCCCCAACCCCAAGTCATACTGAGTCCTCTACCAAAGTCATGCTTAAATATTGGTGCCTCTACAGCCACATCATTAAGCTTTTAATGCCATCTTGCCTCTTCTGCTGCCATGAGCTCCCCCATTCATGAAGTCCCATTCTACCTGTAGCAGCCACCCACAAACCAGGTGATTTTCCAGGGAGCAGCTCTTCATACCACATCAACTAAATTACTGCTAAACTCCTTATTTTTAAACATTTTGTTGAGAAATGTTTATTTTAGTATATCCATGATTAGGAAAAATGAATTTTTAAAAGAAACTAAAGCCCACATTTATCAGTTCATTTAATCACAATGCAGCATGTTATAAATTGATCAGATTCTATGTGTAACCCAAGTGAAACAAAAATTATTATTTTTTTTTTAGTTTCTGTTGTCTGGGTAAGTGCACTAGACAAATTCTGCCTATTTTCAGGCACGACCCAGGGGAAGGGGATTCAGACGAATGCCAACTGACCTTGAACTAGATTAGGCTGTTGGTGGCATTTTTAGTGAATGGGAGGAAATTTGGCCAGGGCACTGTGGAAATTAGACACACACATGCCTACCGATTTGCAAGTGAAGCAAATGTGGTTACCATCATTCAGTTGTAAACACCTACAGTCACAAATTGCAGGTTAAGAACATTCAGTAGAATATAAACAGTAGCCCAGAACTGCCTGCCTGAGAAAATGAAGTTGGTGTATTATTTGGAAACAGGCAACACGGGGATTCTTGCTATGGAATGTCCTGCAAAGTTGCAGAATGACTGCTCTTAGGATTTGTTGTGTCAAATGACTTAATGAGGTGTTCATAGGGGCTTAGGGGAACAGCAGGGCTTATTTGATATGCAGAAAGCTCCAGGAAGTGTTTAACCCATTCTACTTCCAATAGCCTTCTATGATATCTGTACTATCCATTGGTAATCTGATACAGAAATAATGAGTTAACTTTCTGTAGGCTCAATCAATTCCTCAAGCCAAAGGAAAAATAGTGCTGTACTGCTTCCTATACACACACAGGTAGCGTAGTAATGAGGCTTCAGTGGAGGAATCTATTTTTAACACTCTATCATCAGCTCGTCGGCACAGTGGTTGGATTTCCGCTTGCGATGCTGGCGACCTGGGTTCGGGAATGGATCCAGGTCATCGGAGGGCTGGCCGGGGAGAAGGATCGAGGTGACAGTGGGCTGCTCTTCTTCTCCAGGGGGAGGGTAGGGTGAGTGTTCAGTGCACGTATGACCCCTAGCAGAGGCTGGGGGATACGTCTGCACCAGCACCAGGTCTCAAAAGAGGGGCGGGGTGGATGCTGGACATCATTGCACATCCCCACCGCTGGGGCAGTAACAAAAAAACAGCATCGGCTGCCTAGATGATGCGTGCACCTGGCACCATGGCCTTCATGGCCCCCCCTCACCAATCAATCACTCACTGGTTCCAGTGCACAACCCAGCCCTGAACCCTGCCCTGGGGGGTAAGCCAGGGAGACAGTCACCTTTCCCATTGGAGACAGACTGGGCATAAGCATCAGCCCCACCTTGAGGGGTAAGTCGGGGGGTATCGGTGTGGAGGGGAGAGTGGGTACGGGTGTACAGGTTATGGGACGAGGTACTGGCAGCCGGGGCAGAGAAAGAATATAAAATAAAAAAAATTAAAAAATAAAACACTCTATCATGTTGTTTGGTAGCAAAAATGACATCGGCACTTTTCTGAATACAAAACACCTGCTGGGCTACGCCCACAGTCGTAATAATGAGGCTTCAGTGGAGGAATCTATATTTAACACTCTATCATGTTCTTTGGTAGCAAAAATGACATCAGCCCTTTTCCGAATACAAAATACCTGCTGGGCTACACCCACAATTGTAAAGAGGTCCTAGGCAAAACAAGAATGGGCAGAGACATGGGAGATATGAAGCTACTATCCCAGCCTCTGGATGTACTAGCAATTCCCTTGTCCAAAATCTTCAATATGTCCTTACAACTCTCCCAGTTCCCCAAAATCTGGAAAGCCTGCATTGTCACAACAGTCCACAAAAGTGGAGAATGCACCATTGTAGCCAACTATAGACCGATCTCCATCCTCTCCTGTCTGACCAAGGCACTAGAGAAAATTGCTTCTGACCAACCAGTCTCCTACTTAAACAAATATAATCTGCTCTGTAAGCAACAACATGGCTTCCGAAAACTCCAGAGCACCAGTATCGCATTGGTTGAGTACATCAACAATCTACACACGGCTCTTGACAAAGGCCAATTGGTAGGCGCTATATATATAGACTTGACAAAGGCATTTCAATCAATCAAATCTTTGTTTATCCAGGTGGGCACTATTGAGCAAGGCTCATTTGCAAGATGGACCTGGTCATAATAAAAAATCATAGTACAGTAACATGGTAAAACAAGGTGCAATGTCAAACAGAGAAGTACAATATACATATGTACAGAAGAGTCATTCATACATATAATCAAGATATATACATCAACAATGAGCAAAGAAGCCTTTACTATGGATAGGCTCGAAAATGGATATAGCTGACATGTTCACTGGAGAGTACCAGATTAGGAAGATAATTACAGGGACGGTGAAGTTAACTGGAATACATCTGGGAAGGGAGTGGCACCTGGCCAAGGCCAAAGCAGCAACTGATTAGAACCAGGGAGACTCTGTAAGGGGACTGAGACAGGGGAGAGGCAGAGAAGGAGAGAGAGGTGGAAGCTAGGCAAGAGGGAAAGTCAGGTTGGATAAGAGAGACACTGGACTTGAGGTGAACTAGTGATGTGGGAAACAATTGCTGGATTCCTTCACGGAGTGGTCATAGTGGTCAGACTAACGGGACAACTCAACTTTAAGTTTTTTTGCATATTGTTCCACAATGATGGCAGTGTAAAACCTATAGCTGCTCTACCGAAATGAAATTTGACCTTAGGTATTTGCAGGGCAATTAGGGAGTAGCTTCTTAGGCCATAAGAACCTAACACACTCAGGGGAATACAATCCGAGATGTATAATGGAAACTTTTTGGTAACCGTTCTGAATGCCCATAGAATGGCATTTCTGTTTTTCCTATAATGGAGGGAAGTCCAGTCCACAGCAGTATACAAGGAGCAATAATGTGTGGAAAGGGGAAGGCCAGTTGTAAATCTGATTGCTCTGTGATAAAGGGCATCCAATTTAGCCAAGGAAGAGGCAGTACAATGGCTAGAGAGAAGGTCTGCATAATCTATCAGTGAGGAACGTAGCTTGTACCAACCACAGCTTAGCATCCCTAGTAAGAAAATGGTCAAGTCTGTAGAATAGGCCTAATCCCTGTCTTAGTTTCTTCTGTAGCTCTTCAAGATGTTCGGAGAAGGAGAGTCTGTAGTCGAGACACACTCCCAGGTATTTAAATTTTGACACAAACTCATTCTCACGGGGATCATGTGATGCAGGGTACCGAGTAGAAGCTCCTCTGCATAGCTCCAACCTCCTAACCACAAATAATCACTGTTTTGGTAGTTATTTCTCCCTAAAAACCAGAAAGATTATAGATTATCGCCTTCTTAATATCCTGGGCTCCTGTTTGCTTGTTTCCAGTGATTATGGAGGTTTATATGAAGAAGCCTCCGCAGAAGCATACACCGCCGGTCACTCCCAAGAAGGCCCCGGAAAAATCAAGGGCCTCGAGTGCTGTGGATAAGCCAGAGCTTCAAAGCCTGATCTCTGAGCAAAAGCCCCTAACTCTGAACAGATTTTTGGAAGAATTCAAACCCTTCCAGGAGGAAATTAAAGAAATCTCAACTGAAATGAAATCCCTTTCTAAAAAACTTGAGGCGGTCACGATGAAAACTTCAGATAATGCAGCCCAAATCTTATGTCTTGAGAAGCAAGTGGAAAAAATCGATCCCGGTCTCGTAGTCATGCGGCAAAAGATTTCTAGCTTGGAAGCTAAGTTGGAAGATCTGGAGGGCCACAGCTGAAGAAATAATGTGGTTATCCTGGGCCTCCCAGAAGGAGAAGAAGGCCTGAATATGCTGGTGTTTGTGCAGAAGCTGATTGAAAAGGTCACTGGTCCCTCTCCTTTTGGGGCTAACTACATCATTGAAAGGGCACATAGGTCCTTGTGACCCAAGCCATCTCCAGGAGCAACGCCACGTCCCATTATTTGCCATTTTTTGAATTACCTAGAGTGACAGCACTTTCTGGCAAAAGTGAGAGAGTTACAAGAAGTGAAATGGGAACACACCAGGCTTAGAATTGCCCAAGATCTACCAAGGAGGCAACAAATTGGGCAGGTGTTTAATGCCTCGGGGTCCACTAATAGCTGCGGGGTTATGATTCAAATTAATAGAAACATTCCCTTTATTTCCAAACAAGTTTTCAGGGACCTGGATGGTAGATATGTTCTAGTTCAGGGGAGTCTCTGGTCTACCCCTATTTTACTTGATAGCATTTATGGGCCTAATGCAGATGATCCGGGCTTTTACATGAAGCTTATCTCCATACTCCTTCCCATGCTTCCCACTGGTATAATAATAGGCAGGGACTTCAATCTGGTTCTTGATCCTGAAGTTGACAGGTCTGGTACTGGTTTGAGGGGCCTAACGCCTGGACAGAGGGCCCTTAGGGACTTTCTGGACCAGTGTGGACTGTGTGATGTGTGGCGTGTATTACACCCTAAGGACAGGGAGTATACCTTTAAGTCACCGGTACACAGAACCCAGTCTTGCATTGACTATCTTTTCCTCTCTCAGGCCTTTTTGCTGGGGATCTTGACTACCTCAATCCAGCCAGGTCCAGTGTCTGATCACTCCCTGGTAACTTCCAAACTGGCCTTCCTTAACATTCCCCATAAAGAAACCCGATGGAAATTAAATGGTCAATTGTTCAAAGACACTAAATACTGTGATCTAATAAAGGAGCAGATTGATTTCTTTTTCTCCACTAATTCCTCTGAGGATACGACACCTGATATTTTGTGGGGTGCTTTCAAATCATACATGAGAGGGATCATTATCAGCTTAGCCACAAAAAGGAAAAAGACTCGAGAGGCGGAATTACTAGCTTCATTATCTCTAATTAGGTCTTTAGAAACCAGGTTATCCTCTAATGCCTTGGAAGAGGATATGAGGAGGCTCTCGGTAGCTAAAGATAAATACTTAGATCTGTTGAGGGAAAAAGCAGAATTATCTATAATTTGTACCAAAGCAAGCTATACCGATCAGGGGGAAAAGGCGAGTCGCCTGCTAGCCTTAAGGTTAAAGCAACAAGAATCAGCTAGATTTATACCTCCAGTCAGGGCCCAGGCAGATGGATCTTTGAAGTTATCCCCTTCTGAGGTCGTGCAGGAGTTTGCCTCTTACTATGGGGATTTATATAGGGACATGGACAACCCTCCTTCCTTAGTAGAGCTTAAGGCCTACCTGAGGAATTCCTCTCTACCCTTTCTATCGGAATCGCAGAGGAATTTTCTATCCTCACCAATATCCCTAGAGGAAATATCAGAGGTCATTGGGGCTTTGCCCTCAGATAAGGTCCCAGGACCAGATGGTTTTTCCGCTTTATTTTATAAAATTTTTCAATCACAATTATTGCCAGTTCTCCACCGGTTGTACTGTCACATTCTTTCTGGTGCAAAAATAGATACACATTTGTTTGAAGCCCTGATTGTTCTTCTCCCTAAGCCCGGTAAAGATCCAGAATTAGTGCAAAGCTACAGACCAATCTCCTTGTTGAATCAAGATGTTAAAATTCTCTCCAAGATATTGGCTGATAGAATAACACGAGTTCTTCCTGACCTGATTAATATGTCTCAGGTAGGGTTTATGAGGGGACGTTCATCAGCTGACCATCTACGTACCCTGTCACTCGTAGTCTCGGTGTCCAGGGATGCTGCCTTTCCCATGGGATTGGTCTCCTTGGACACCGAGAAGGCATTTGATCATGTCAGTTGGAACTTCCTGTTTCAGGCCCTTAAAGTATTTGGTTTTCCGGCTGAGTTTATAGAGTGGATTCAGGCCTTATATCAAACTTCATCTGCCAGAGTCTCTGGCAACGGATCATTCTCCAAACATTTTCCTTTGTCTTCCGGTACCCGGCAGGGTTGCCCTCTCTCCCCCCTTTTATTTAATTTATACTTAGAGCCCCTTATCCGAAACATTCTCAATAATCCGGAGATAAGTAGTATCCCCATTGGCAACCAGGTGGTGAAGATTATGGCTTATGCTGACGATCTCCTCCTTCATTTATCTCATCCAAAAACTTTAATTCCCGTCATGTTGAGGGAAATCGCCAAGTTCAGTGCTTTTTCAAATTATAAGCTGAATATAAATAAATCCTCCATTTTCCCCCTTAATCATAAGGTTTTTAAAAATGATTTGTCGTCTTTTGGTCTTGGTTGGTCTCCACGTGTTCTCAGATACCTTGGTATTAATTTGATGCGTAACCCCTCCTCCTGGTTTAAAGAAAATTTGGAGCCTCTCTCCCAAGTGATAGTTCAGGACCTCAATAGATGGTCCAAACTCCCTCTCTCTCTCTCTTTGGGGTCTCATTAATATCATCAAAATGAATGTTTTTCCTCATTTATTTTATCCCTTCTCACTTCTTAACTCCTTTACACCGTTATCATGGTTTCAGAAAATGCATGGAATTTTCACAAATTTCATCTGGTCTAATAAACAAGCCAGGTTAGCATATTACAAACTAGCTGCTCAGAAACTAGATGGAGGACTGCGGATCCCCCAACTAGCAATTTATTACTGGGTTAGTCATATTGCAAAATATTTGCGGTGGGTGAATCCGGGTCTGGAACATTTAAGACTGGTCTGGCTCAAAATCGAGTTAGATTTTATTCAATCTGAGAACATTGACCCCCAGACAATGTTCTATCTTAAAATAGCCTCCCTTCCAGACACTATTAATTGTCCCATTATCCAAACGTTCCCTCAGAGTTCACATGCAGCTTTGTTCATTTCTGCAGTATTCCCCAGAAATGGATCTGTCCCAGTCCATTTGGAACTCCCTGTCTTTCTCAATAAACAAATTGATGATATCTCGTAAATGGTTGCCCCAGATTGGGGATAGGATAATCTCTACTTTTTTGGATGACGCAGGGGAATGGCTCTCAGTTTCTAATATAATTCGCAAGTTTGATATCCTGTTTACTTTCTACTTCAGGGTGGCCCAATTGAAACATATACTGTCTGCAATATTTGGTAATATCCCTCCTCGTCCACCTGCTTTTCTGTTCTTATCAGATCTCTCCCCTTTATTAGGTTCACCAGGTGCTATCTCCAAAATATATCGTGTCCTATATCATTGGAAATATGGGAGACCTGAAGGCCCCACTAGGCTCTGGGTTTCTTTTTTTCCTCAATATACTCCTAACTGGTCAGCTTTATGGAAGTTCTGTCATAAATACATCTCTCAGGATAGACTCCGCCTTATGCAATACCATATATTACATAACATGTATTATACCCCTGTGACGCTAAGGAAATGGGGTCTTATAAGCTCGGAGGCCTGCACCAGAGGATGTCAAGAGGAAGGTATGCTTCTTCACATCTTTTGGTCATGCCCTAAGATAAAGCCATTATGGATGGCCATACAGAATAACCTAGACCCCATACTGGGTTTGCATGAATACTTCACCCCAGATGTATATTTGTTGGGGGATTTATCCTCTATCAAGGTGAGAATCAGAAAGTTTCATATTTCCATGATTGCATTATCAGTTAAAAAAATTGTGCTTCGGCATTGGAGGGATACAATAAGCCCAACATATCAGGAATGGGTTAATGAAATTTTGGCTAACCTACATACTGAGAAAGCGATAGCAAGCCTCCACAATAAGTTGCAGTGGTCCAAGAATACTTGGGATCCCCTTCACACGTTAATTATGGCCAGAGCTGCTAAATGAGTCAGTACATCCAGTGCTTTTTGATTCGTGATACTATATTGTATTCTTTTATTTTTGTATGTACCTTGCTGCTGTATGGGGTGGGGGGGGGATGGGGACAGCTCATGCATCATTTTGAGTATAAGCATTGTATGTGGTAATCCTCTGTCCCCTGTATTAGTAAAAAATTTACTAATAAAATATGAATTAAAAAAAAATAAATAATTTTGACACAAACTCAAATTTTTTACCTAGTACTGTGGTGATCTGTGGAATAGCCCCAACGCAAGCAGGGTTCATTGCAAAGGAAGCAGGGGAAAAGAGCATTGCTTTTGTTTTGGTTTTTTGCATTAAGCAGAAGCTTTTTGCTTAAGAGCTGATTCTGCAATAGATTAAATTCTGCTTGGAGGTCTTCACAAGCTGCTTCCGGTGATGGACGACTTAGAAAAAGTACTGTGTCATCTGCGAACAAGTGGATATTGGCCTTGTTGATGCTGTCATTGATGTTATTAATATAAACAGCAAACAACAGGGGACCAAGGATAGACCCCTGAAGCACACCTCTTAGCAATAGTTTAAGAGGCAAAAGATCACTTTCAGCCTTAACCTGCTGTTGCCATCCTGATAGGTATTCGGCAAACCAGAACACTGAGTTGAGGTCCAGACCCATACTACACGGGGAGGAAAGAAGCAGGCTATGATCGACTGTGTCGAAGGCCTTACTCAGATCAAAAAAAACTGCACAAAGTTCCTTTTGTCAAGGTCAAGGAGTCAATCATTAGTCACTTTTGCTAGGGCCGTTATGGTGCTGTGCTTTGCTCTGAATCCAGACTGCACTGGGTTTAACAAGCTCCTGGATTCAAGGTACATTCTTAGCCGACCACTAACTATCTTTTCCAGCAACTTAGAATGGGAAGGAGGGAAATCGGCCTGTAATTGTTAAGGTCATAAGTATCACCTGATTTGTGCAAGGGAATGACATGCTACTTTCCATTGAGTGGGGGAGGCTCCCCTGGGATAATGACAAGTTGAAGAGGTCTGTGATTGGCACTGCCAACACACGGTATGCACATTTCAGAAAGAAGAGCTCTTATGGAGTCTGAGCCCGCACCTTTCTTGATATCCAACTGCAGCAATAGATCTTCAGCCTCTTTTAGAGTGGCAGACTGGAAGGAGAAGGCCGCTATGGTGGTGGGAGGCTCGTAATTCAGTTGTCCCAGTTGAGCGTGAACGGCATTAGCGGGTGAGTTGTCAAAAGCAAGCCCAGCAGTTGCAAAATGATTATTGAAGGCATTCAGTATCTCCGTTCTGTCTGATATGGTGTTACTACCTTGGTTAATTTTTGATGGAAAGGAGTTACTAGGTGAATGACCAGACATGTTCTTAATTGTTTTCCAGAATTTTATGGATCACTTGAGGCACAGTCTAGCTCAGTGCGATAGAAGTCGGTCTTGGCTGTTCTGACCAACTTAGTGCACATGTTACGGGCCTTCTTAAATTGATACCAATCTGATTCATTCTTGCTTCTGCATGCTTTTTTCCACAGCCTATCTCTTTCTAGCATGGCTGACTTAAGCTCTGGGGAGAACCAGCGACAAGTACTGCTCCTCACGCGTACCTTTACTGTGGGGGCATGCCTGTTTAAGGCTGTGGATAATATTTCATGAAAAATGTTAATACACCTCATTTACCTTTTTGGCTAAGTAGAACTCCGGCCAACGCAGGGAATGTTTCAAATCGTCGAAGTAAGCAAGCAAGTCAAAGTTGCGTCTACACCTCTTGGTTGAGAACTTTGATACAAACTGTGGATTGTGCATAGCTCGAATACTGGCGGTAAGACAGTGATCGCTGATGTCTGAGAAAAATGTTCCAACATGGAAGAATAGGTGTGATTTGCTCACCAATATTACATCTAGTAGGGTGCTGTTGCTGGGGTTCTTTTTATTTGGACGCGTAGGTTCACTGATGAGTTGCACCAACTCCAAGGTGTCACAAAAGGATTTCAAGGCAGCAGAGGCTTTTGATAACCGGTCATAGTTCAGGCCTTCTAGAATAATGGTTTCCAGTATACTAAGCCCCATGGCGGTGCTTAGATGCGACAAGAGTTGTGACCCCATAGACGGAGGCCTGTAGCAGCCTATTACACAGAGAGCACAGGAAGGTGATAATTCTACCTTTAGGGACAAACACTCAAATTCATATGGGGATGAGTAAGATTCAAGGCACTATACCGAGTATTTGTCCTTGACATAAATTGCCACCCCTCTGCCTCTTGACTGCCTGTCAGCTCTGAAGAGCAAGTAATTTGGGATGCTGATTTCCCTGTCAGGAGTGGCCGGTCTTAGCCAGGACTCAGTAATCACCAGAACATCTGGTAAGGTGTGGCTAACCCAGGCCTGGATCATGGTGATCTTTTTAAAAAGGCTGCAAACATTAACATGCATGAATGACATTTCTTTAGTTCTAGCAAGATCAGAAGGAGATGCAAGGGTGTCTAGGGGCCCGGGATTGAGCTCAACATTGCCAGAGCACAATAGTAAAAGCAGCAGAATCTTTTTTAGGGCAGCAAAAGTTAATTTGCAATCTCTAATCTTTGAGCATCTGGAAGGTTGATGAGGTTGGGCACACGTGGATCCATTCCTGAAGCTATACTGACCTAAGGTAGCAACCACTAGTATCCTGACTGCAACTTGCAGGGATGAGTAAGTACCAAGATGGTTGGGGGGAGTACTCTGCAAGGGCTGTACAGGAGAGGGCCCTCAACCAGGTAAATACAGATGCACGATCCAGTAGTCATGTAGGAATTCCTGAGAGGAGTTGTTTGGCACACAACAGGGATAAATGCAATCAAAAACTCCACCCTGGGAAAAAAAAAGTGTGTGTTTGGGTTAACTGAACTGAATGGGTAACTGAAAAGTCATCTAGGTGTAAATCTCGGGTGACTGAAAGGATTTAACTGCTGTGAGGTTTAAATTACTTGTAGAAAGATCTGTTAAGTAGGGGGAGTGGCTTAGCTAGAAGGAAGCTACATTTAAAGACTGCCTTAGAAAGATTCTGCTAATAGCTTGGCAGAAGGCACCAGAAGAAAGGACTGCTGTGTGACTGAACTTCTCTGCTGGGACTATATTGCCCTCCTTCCCTCCCCTCCAACCCCACACCCAAAGCTAGTTCTATTTTTATAGGCACAGGATTTGACTGACAACAGGAACTTCCTGTTTTAGGGGCAGGAAGTGAGTGATCACAGAACCACCAGGGACCCACAATCCTAGAAGGGCAGAGTAGCTCTCCGGCCCCCTCTAGCTGCTGGAGGTCTGCCTCTGAACAAGTAAGTGGTCTACTGAGAAATATAGGATATTCTTGTCTCAGAACAGGACAATCAGGAGCAAAAAGAGCACACAGGCAGAAAGTAAGGAGAGAGAAAAACAGATGAAAGAGTAAGGATTGCAAACAGTTAAGGGGCCAGAAATAAGACATGATTGAGTGGTGCAGTGCAGTGGCTGTGGAGCAGCAGTCTTCGGGAGATGTTCTGGAGGATGCGGTGTTGTCCCATCTGCAGGCACCTCTCTGGGCTGAGGGAGGAGTTGCTCATCTCAGGTTGAGTTGGCCAGGATTTGTGGGACCTCCTCTTCCATCCAGGGACCACGAGTGCCACTGCTGTTGCCTCAGAGGTTGCCAAGAAGAGGAGTGGTTGGACCACAGTGGGCTCCAGGGAGGGTGAGGGTGGTGGAACAGACACATCCCTCCAGGTTACCCCTCCACAATTCCTATGCCATTCTGGCAAAGTGTGGTTCTCTATGGAGGCACCTACAGTGGAGACCAAGGCGGATGCTGGGAACCTCCACAAGGAGACCCACAGGAGGGTGGCAGGGGACCCTGCAGGAAGAAACAACTCCTGGTGGGGACTCCATTGTTAGGAAGGTAGAACTGGGCAAGGAAGGGAGAGGAGGTAAGGTGCCTGCCTGGCGCCATGGCTTGGAGGGACAGGGAGCGAATCCTCAGGATTGCCAGAGCAGCTGCACAGGGAGGAGCTGGATGTCATTGTCCACCTAGGGACAAATGACCTGGCTAAGAAAGGATTAGAGAAGTGCAGGAAGAGTTTGTGGAATTGGGAGGGCCTTAGCCAACTCATGCATACGGTAACCTTCTCGGAGGTGCTACCCATCTATGGCATAGGAGGCTGGGGTGTTCTGTACCATGGGATTCAATCAGTGGTTGAAAAACTGGTGTGGAGCTCAGGGTTTGGCTTCATTGGGGACTGGGGGTCCACCTGGAGTGATGCAAACCTATACTGGCATGATGGGCTGCATCTGTCCGGAGAGGAACCAGGATCCTAGGTGATAGGTTTAAAAGCTTCATTGGCTGAGCTTTTAAACTAGCCAAGGGGAGGCACTGGAAAGGAGCAGGAAGATCCTAGCCCCCAAACAATCACGGTAGTAAGTGTGGCAAACACCAACATGGAGGTGTCGATGAGGAGAAGGGCAGGGGTAAATGGAGAAAGTGACAAGGCAAGAAGGACAGGGATGGGGCAAGGGGAAGGCCATCAGGAAATGGAGGTAATGAGTACCAATGCCCGTAGTCTGGGCAACAAGCTCCCTGAGCTGGTGGCCTTAATGGAAGAGGATGCCTGGATAGCAGTCTAGAAACATGGTACAGAGAACCATGACTGGGATGTTAACATACCAGGGTACATAACCAGGAGAGACAGGCAGGGAAGAAGAGGGGAGGAGTAGCTCTCTATGTAAAGGAAGGGATACAAGCAACTGACCAAAAGAGTAAATAGGGAGGAGAGGAGGCACTGTGGGTCACCTTGGAGACTGGAAAGGGCACCACAATCCGCACAGGGGTTGTGTACAGACCCCCATGTCAGGGGAAGGAATGGACAAGGATATGATGGAAGGCATTCTTAGAATGGCAGAGAAAGGGAGATACTGTTGATGGGAGACCTGAATATGCCAGATGTTAACTGGAGCACATTGCTGCAGCGCATCCAAAGCGGAGGCCATTCTTGGCGCCCTACAGGTGGCAGGCATTAGACAGCTAGTTTCAGAACCCACTCATGAGGAGCAATCTCAGACCTTGTGCTCTCAAACAGGGGCAGTGAGAGGATCTCAGATCTAGAAGTGGGTTGCCATCTGGGGACAAGTGACCATCAAACAGTGTGGTTCATGTTAAACTCAGCTACAGAGTCAAGCCATACAAAAGTGAGGGTACTGGACTTCAGGAGGGCTGACTTTGGAAAGATGGGAGAGTGCCTCAGAAAGCACTAGCAAACAGGCTAGAAGGAGGTGTGGAGCAACAATGGGAATTATCAAAACTGCCATCACAGAGGCAACAAGCCTTTGTGTGAAGCAAAATAAACAAATCAAAATGAAGGAAAAAGCCGCTATGGTTCTCCAAGAGGTGGCTGTGAAGTCAGGAAGAAAAGATAGCATTCCGGAAGTATAAGGAAAACACAGAAGGAGAAGGACAGAGAGCTGTACCAGTTAAGGCAGAAGGAAGCAGGAGGGAAGTCAGAATAGCAAAGGCCCAAACTGAGGAAAAGATAGCCAACTCAGTTAAGAAGGAGATAAAACCTTTTATAGGTACATCAGTAGCGAGAAAGACAAAGGAGGATAGTGAGGCTGAATAGAATGAGCGTTGGGTGGGCAGAGGGACAGTGAAAAAGCAGAAATACTGAATGAATATTTCTGCTCAGTATTCACAAAGAGGAGGGAAGTGCCTAATCCAATTAACAGAAGCACTCTTGATAGGGAAGTCGATCCCAGTCCTTTCACAGAAGAAAGGGTTCTGCAAGAACTCCTAAAACTGAAGGTGGACAAAGCAATGGGGCCTGATGGAATTCACCCCAGAATTCTGAAAGAATTAAGGAAGGAACTAGTGAAACCACAGGCTACTCTTTTTAATAAATCATGGGAGGATGGTGTGGTACCCGATGACTGGAGGAAGGTGGATGTGATTCCCCTTCACAAAAGTGGGACCAAGACAGAGGTAGGAAACTACAGGCCTGTCAGCCTGACCTCTGTGGTAGGGAAAGTGATGGAGTCACTTCTGAAGGAAAGAATAGTTGAGTACCTAGAGGTCAGTGGAGCACAGGATCCAAGGCAGCATGGGTTCACAGTGGGAAGGTCATGTCAGGCAGATCTAATAGATTTCTTTGACTGGGTGACCAAAGTAGTAGACCAGGGAGGGGCTGTGGACATGGCCTACCTAGACTTTAGCAAGCATTGATTGACACAGTCCCACAAAAGATTATTAGTCAAATTAACCAGCCTGGGAGTGGGTCCCAGGGTGGCAGCCTAGGTAAAACATTGGCTGGACAACAGGACACAGAAGGTAAGTAAATTGAGTCCACTCTGAAGAAAGGGCGGTTACTAGTGGGTACCGCAGGGTTCAGTATTGGGTCCAGTCCTTTTAATGTCTTCATCAGTGACATTGCAGAGGGACTGGAAGGAAAAGTATCCTTTGCAGATGACACAAAGATCTGCAACAGGGTTGATACACAAGGAGGCATGGAAAGGATGAAAAGGACTTGGCAAGGTTGGAGGAATGGTCAGGACGTATAGCAGCTAGATTCAATGCAAAAAGTGCAAAATAATGCACCTGGGAAACAAGAACCCAGGGAAGAATACACAATGGGTGGGGAGGTAGTAACAACAACAAAACAGGAAAGGGACCTGGGGTAATCATATCAGATGACCTTAAGGTTGGCAAGCAATGTGAGAAGGCAGTAGGGAAGGCCGGGGGTATACTGGGATGTATAGGGAGGCATCAGCAGCAGAAAACAGGAAGTTGTTAACCTCTGTACAGACAGTTGGTGAGACCCCATCTGGAATACTGTGTCCAGTTCTGGAGAACCCATCTCACAAGGACATAGACAGGATAGAGGCAGTCCAGAGGAGGGCAACTAAAATGGTGCAGGGTCTGCAAGAGAAGCCGTATGAGGAGAGACTAAAGGAGCTTAATATGTATACCCTTGAGGAAAGAAGGGGGGACATGATAGAAACTTTCAAGTACCTCAAGGAATCAACAAAGTCCAAGAGGGTAGCATCTTTCAGAAAAAGAGACTTGCAAGAACAAGGGACACAATTTAAAGATAGAAGGAGGGTGGTTCAGGGCAATGTGAGAAGTATTATTTCACAGAGAGGTAGTAGTGGACCATGGAAGAGCCTTCCTGAGGAGTTATGGGGTCTAAACTGTGGGAGAATTCAAGAATGCATGGGACAGACATAAGGCAATTCTTGAGGGGGACAGGAAGATATAGGCTGTTGGTTAACTAGGATCTGCGGCCTATCCTGTAGGTAGGGAAATGGGCAGACTAGATGGGCCTAGCGGTCCTTATCTGCCATCAAAGTCTATGTTTCTATGTTGGAATCTGATAGAGAAGACTAAGCACTTGAAAGACAAGAGACGTACAGAGGAGTCAGTTATACCTTCCCATGGTGATGCCTGCTTCTGGGCACAGGCTAAGTCAATCTAAGAACTTTAGACCAAATAGCAAACTATTAGAGCCTATGGTTTAGCTAAGGTCTACAGAAGGTGTCGAGCTACTAGAAAAGGGATAACCTCTGAGGAGAGTTTAAGTGTACAGAGGCAGCAAATGGTTACAATTAAAGTGGGAGGGAGCCAGAGGGCATTGCAGAAAAGAAGAGGTGGGATGAAGAGTATTTAATTGTAACCCCTTTGTTAGCCGGGGTTACTAGAATCCCAGTAAGACCTAGTGGTAGGCAGGGAAGGCAGTTTGTGAAACTCCAGTTAAATGGGTTTCACACTGTCTCACTCTGTCCTCAGTCACAGCTGAGACTAGAGGGATGACATCATAATAGAATTGTTATAGCTGCATGAGCCACATTTGGAATCTTCATCTCAGAGAGTTCTTAGAACCTTGGGAATTCAAAGGTCAGTCTTCAGTTTGTCCTTAAGCAAACAAGAAGGACAACAGTAGTTGTCTGTTTACCCCCCTCCCTCTGGAGGGGTGAGGAAATGTTCTTTGTGGGTTCCAGGGGCAATCCCCTTCTCCCACCTTCGGAAGAAAGCTGCCTGTTTTAAGTTCAGTCTGTTCATGTATAACAGCAAAGGTTACAGTTCTTCGCCTGTGGGGCACCTGCAATGAATGGGTGAGTGTTTGGCCTCATTGGAAGGGGAAAACAACTTCTTTTCTTCAGTTGGATTTCAAGTATTGGGGACTGCTATTTGGGAGAACTATGTCAACTAGGACAAACAAATAGAGCAGTCATCTGTTTAAAGTGTTAAAGTTCATTGTAGAGGGGGTGCTTCAGGTCATCCACCGTCAATCAACAGTTTAAAGTCTAAAGTTCTGTGTGTCCAGAGAAATGGCTGGGTATGGGCTGTGGGAGCTGGAGGTGGGAAAACCCCCCATCTTTAGTAACCAGGTCCACCTCTACGGATTTCTTCTGTGTTTTTGCTACTTGCCTCATGCGCTTGGCCAGTGATGGGGTGGGTACCCAGACGTGGGTCGCAACTTGAAAATCTCTCTAGGAGTCGCAGACTCTAAGTGGTGTGGGAAGCCACAGGATGGGAACATTACTCCTTGTTGGATGGGAGTCTCCTTGTTGGATGGGAGTTTTGATTTGGAAGTACAGAAACAAAATCTCTCTAGGAGTCGCAGACTTCAAGTGGTGTGGGGAGCCACAGTTTGGGAGCCTCCTTGTTTGATGGGATGTCTTTCCAAGTAGAGTTTGGGTTCATTCACCAAGTGGACCGTCAGTTGAGTGGCAGGCAGGGGAGCCGGGCCAGTCGGGCTGTGTATCCAATGCGCATGCAAAGTCCGGGCTGAGTGCCTGGTGGGTCCAAAGCCAGACAACTGTTGTATTGTGTTCATTTCTCAAATGGACCGCTGTGTTTAACCTCATATCTACATTACAGTTACGTAGCCCTTTGGGGGACCATACAGAGCTTTGTTTATGTTCAGTGAGTTAATAAATAAAGCCACACTAAAAAATCCCAATTCTGGTTCTGGACATTACAGTTATTGCTTCCTGTAGTTGGATTTACTTGGGTGCCCCTGTGCAGAGCAGTCAAACCTAGGTCTCTTGTGCCAGGTAACCTCATCCTTCCCCAAACCCGTAGATACCATATGTGTATCCATGTTACAAAAATGGAACATATGGGTTACAAAAATGGAGGCACTGCTGGGATTTGTTTGGGAAGGAAGGTGCTTGGGCAAGTAGGCTAGTGTTTTGGCTATCTGGCAGTCGGTAGCCCAAAAAAGTTGAAGCAATTTCCCTAGTGTGTGCTGTGTGCTGTGAATCTTGTGCTGCTGTCTAAAAAATGCCAACTGTTTACCAAGGAGCTGTAAAGCCAAAGTGTGTGTCCTTGTCCTGCATCAACATAGTTTACAGCATTTGTCAGTTTTAAAATAAAGTTCTGTGAAAGAAAGTGTGGAAAACTAGGGGTAGCAACAGAGAAATTATGCCCTGGATGTTGGAAATGCTTTCTGTGCAATGCTAGAGACTGCAGAGTTAATGGCAAAGTTACATGGTTGAAATGGGCTCCCGCCGTGGAGTCAGTTGAAAAAAAAATTGCATCTTTTCAGTTTAAATTTGCCTGCTCGATGATTGCCGTGAGGAGAGGTGCCCTCGTGAGGAAGAAGAGGCTCATTTGCATGGCGTCGTGTGGTTGGTCAGTTTGCCATTAGTCCTGCCCTTCAGCCAGCTCTTCAGAGTCTGCTTCAGCATTCAAGAGGGAGACAGAGAGTAGTGCGTGTACTGGTAGTGAAGGAGCGTTCGCAAAGTGTTCAAAGCGTTGTAACCAGTGAAAAGTGACTTTTCTAGTTAAAAATCGGGCTCAACTCGCTTATCGGTCGTGGGATCAGTGAACTGTGTGATTAATACTACGATCGGGGAGACTGCCCGCCCGTTTGAAATCCGAGGCCTTCAAAAAATCTGGCTGCTGGCTGTTTTCCTCCATTGCAGCAATCTGCTACCATAACAGTGAGTAAACGATTTAAAACTGCTCAAATCAGTGATTTTCAGTAATGCCATATAAAATGTGAGTGTAGCTGTATAGTCGCTTTGCAAGTAGCGATTGTGTGATATCCTGCTGGCAAGTGCAAGTCTGTAAAGCCATTAAATGTGTGCATAGCAATGAAAGTAGCCTCAGTTTAAAGTTTGCAGCCAGAGAGAGACTGTGGGTTGTAAAATAAGTGCAACACTAGTAAAAGCAGGCAATCCTGTGCTGAAACCTGAAGTTTTAAAAGGGACTGTGATTAAATAAATGTTGCCAGCAAATGAAAAGTCCAAGAAAATCCTGTAAATGTGAGAACAGCCAGAACAGAGCAAGTTGTGCAGTTTAAATAAAAGTTATTAGTAGCTGATGTAAATCGGGTGCGCAGTGGCTTGACCCAGAGTCTGAATGTTGACGCACAGGAGTGCCGCCACCGCCATTACAGGGTGGGGTAGTAAAGTAAACACAGCAGCAGAGGAGCCATTTTAAAGCTACAGAGTGTGTTCATTTAAAGTGGGACTTTCAGTTACAGTGAACTTTTGTTTGTTTTTCTGCAGTTATGGCCTCAGGACCAGCTCGTTACCCGGATCATGCCCAGGTTGCAGTAACAGCAGCAGTAAATAGATTGAGAGACATTGAAAATTGGTGCTATAGAGGGCAACTCCCTCCTGATGTGGCAATTCCTAATTATCCAGTGCGTGTATGCCAGATGTGCTTTAGTGCTGGAAGGGATGTCTTCATGATTCCTCATTGTGCTGGTTGTCTACAAAAATATAGCTTGTATAAAGCGCCTCAAATTTGTTTGGCTCCCACATGGACACAACTTCAAGAATCTGCAGTTGGCAGCACACAGCATCAGGCGGAGCCTGTGGAGGAAGGTCCCTCGGGGGAGTGTGGCACAAAGTTAGAGAGTGCAGAATTAGAGACTGACTCTGAAATTGAAGTTTTGGATGCTGGATCTCAGAAGGCAAGTTCAGATAAAGCATCAATAGACCCCTGGGTGGGGGGGCCTAGCCCAAGTCTTGAAGGTGAAGATGAGATGCGGGAGGCCGTTGAATGGGAGGTGTCGCCCTCCGCTCCTAGTGATGAATGGATAGTCTCGGGGGTGAGAACTGCTGCTCACTCCTGGGCTCAGATCCTCAGTGAAGAGGAAGATGAGGAGGAACCTAAGTGGCCTTGTGAGATAGGAGCGGGTACACAGCCTCAAGATCTTGCCTCAGAGGAATGTGTTCAAGAAGGTGGTGATGCCACTGCCCTGGCTTCACCAGAAGAAGAAAAAGAAGTCAGGGATCCGTTTTTAATTTCATTGAGGATGCAAAGCTGGAAGAACCAGGACTGGCCACCCCCAAGCCAGGCCAGCGGTCTCAGATTGACCAAAGCAAATAAAGAGGAGAGACTGGTTCATAGAAAGGCCAATGAAATCTTTGGTATGACCTTTCCTACCTTTCCTCGGAGAGTCTGGGAGGAGATTGAGAACTGCAGGAAATCTTGGATCTGGGATGAAGCAATGAAACATGTGCATCCTGGGGCTAACCAGCATGTAAAGAATGGACTGTTCCACGAAAAGTATACACAGTGGAAGAGAGGCAGGACACTGTTTATGGACAGAGTGAGAATAGTGGACGGAGAGGGACGCAAAGTCTCCCACTGTGTGAATTATGTGCGTCCAGATGGAGTAATAATTCAAGCCCCTGACTTCCTCTACTTTTGGCCTCAATGCAAGGACCTCCCGGAAATTAAGCCAGAGCCTACAAAATGGAGAGCCGAGCAGTGGTAGTCAATACTGCCACATCTACACTGTGAAGTACCTTTATTGAACTGCCAATATGAATAAACAAGAACTCAGGTGCCCCATATTCTTCAGTCCACAGTGTACTGCCCTATTCAGCAACCATCTACTGGTACCACCAGCTGACTTCAGATCCAGAGAGGACACCAGCCCAGCTGTTTGCCTGTTCATCGCCTGGTAATCGGATGACGCCGGACCAGCTGTTTCTCTTTTTTGTTCCTGTTCTAAGGTTCCTTCTCCAGTTATGACATCAGCCCAACTGTTTCCAGATGTGCACTGCTGTGGGTTCCCGGAAGATGTCTGCCCAGCTGTGTCAGAAGAAATGCTGCCAGGGAGAGTCTTCGACAGGGACCAGGTTGGTGACGTTCGAATACTTCAAGAGGCCGGTGAGTCATCAAAATTCTTTTTATTCTATCTTTATGACATTGCAATACACACCTTACACTACAGACTTCAAACAGTGTGTGAACTGTCCTCAAAGACTCTCCCCTTCGGGATTATGGCCTTAAAAGACTATGTTCATGGGGCTCCGGCCCAGGACAAATTCTTTAATGGACTGGCCTTCGGGCCTTGTAGTCATTAGTGGGACATTTCGGGCATTCCATCCCCCAAAGAAGTGCATTGTTATCAATGTCATTTCTGTACTTAATGTATATACTGTCTTTTCTACTTTTCTAAAAAAAAATATATATTTTTTCTTTTTGGGATTGTTTAGTGTTCTGCTTTTCCTGTATGGTAAGGGTTGTTGTTGTCACTGTTGTTATTTAGGTAGATCGTAAATGCAGATTAGGGTGTGTGTTTTTTTTTGTTTTTGTCTTTTCTTACAGGTGTTCCTGGAAGACAGAAGAAAGACAAGAAGAGGAGGAGGGCTCATCGAGTTCCTCGTGCAGTGCTTGTGTATAAATTAAAGTACTGTTTGTGTTCCTAATGTTTGTGTTGCAGGCTGCCCAAGGTGGGGAGGTCCCCGGGTTTTGTTTTGTTTGGGATGTTGTGTAAGAGGCAGATAGGTTTTCCCTAGAGGGTTAGGGGGGATAGACAGGCTTTGGTCCTCAGTGGCCATAGGGACTGCAGTGCTGATCTATCAGGGCTATGCTCTGGACGGTTCTACCAGAGCCACTAGGTGTCCATAGTACGTGGATAGAGTAGAGGCTGATATGTCAGCTATAGGCCTCTAGGCCCTTAATGTTGCCTACCTGTGCTTGCACATGGGAGGAGGGGGCCTGATCATCCCCCTCCGCATGTAGCACATAGGGTGGGATGGCCTAAGGCCGGGTGCATAATGACTGGGGACAGTCATTTTCTAGGTCAAGGGCGAGTGTAACCCCTTTGTTACCCGGGGTTACTAGAATCCCAGTAAGACCTAGTGGTAGGCAGGGAAGGCAGCTTGTGAAACTCCAGTTAAATGGGTTTCACACTTCTCACTCTGTCCTCAGTCACAGATGAGACTAGAGGGATGACATCATAATAGAATTGTTACAGCTGCATGAGCCACATTTGGAATCTTCAGCTCAGAGAGTTCTTAGAACCTTGGGAATTCAAAGGTCAGTCTTCAGTTTGTCCTTAAGCAAACAAGAAGGACAACAGTAGTTGTCTGTTTACCCCCCTCCCTCTGGGGGGGGTGAGGAAAAGTTCTTTGTGGGTTCCAGGTTCAATCCTCTTCTCCCACCTTGGGAAGAAAGCTGCCTGTTTTAATTTAAGTTCAGTCTGTTCATGTTTTATCCTGATTTATCCTGGACTCCCTTCAGGACTCCCTTCAGGGTGCCTTCCTCAAGCAACTGGTCATGGAACCAATTCGGCAGGAGGCAATACTGGACCTTGTGCTCACAAACAGGGACAGTGTGATGGGGGTAAGAGTGGGGGAGCACCTGGGGAACAGTGACCACCAGTCACTGTGGTTTGAAATCACAGAAAGAGCAGAACCAAACCACACAAAACACGTATCCTGGATTTTAGGGGCAAACTTTGAGAAAATGGGGAGATACTTGAAAGAGGCATTAAGAGGAATGGGGCAGGAATCAGGGGTTGAGGAACAGTGGGAAGTATTTAAAATGGGGATTACAAGAGCAACAGAATTATGTATTAACAGGTTAGCAAGAGGAAAGGAAGAGGAGACCATTTTGGTTTTCCAAAGAGGTAGCAAAGAAAGTGAAAGCCAAAAAGATTGCATTCAGGCAATACAAAAGACACAGGCAGAAGGGGATAGGGAGAAGTACCAGGAGAAGCAAGGGAGGCAGGAGGTCAGTAAGGGAAGCCAAAGCTCAGACAGAAGAACACATTGCAAAATCAGTGGGTAGAGGGACAAAACTTTTACAGGTACATAAGTGAAAAAAGAGCAAAGGGAGGGATAGTGAGACTGAAGGGGGAGGATGGGGGCTGTGTGGAGGATGACAACAGTAAAGCTGACATATTGAACAGGTATTTCTGCTCAGTCTTTACTGAGGAAGAGGAGGGTAATGGGTCTGAATGGAGTACAAGGGTGAGAATGGTGCAGAAATGGACACAAGTCCCTTTACAGAGAAAGGGTCCTGAAGGAACTGGAAGTAATAAGAGTTGATAAAGCAATGGGGCCAGATGGGGTGCCCCAGGGTCCTTAAAGAACTAAGAGGTGGTGGCTGAACCTCTGGCTATCCTGTTTAGCGATCACTAGAAACAGGGAGGTACCCAAAGACTGGAGAATAGCAGATGTAGTCCCCTTATACAAAGTGGGAACAAAGAGGAGCGGGGAACTACAGACCAGTCAGCCTCACCTCAGTAGTGGAGGAAGATCATGGAAGCACTACTGAAGGAGAGATTGGTGGAACATCTGGTTGTCAATGGACCACAGGACCCAAGGCAGCATGGTTTCACCGGGGAAGGTCATGTCAGACCAACCTCATTGAATTTTGACTGGGTGACTAGGGAGGTGGATCAGGGGAGGGCAGTGGACATGGCCTATCTGGACTTCAGCAAGGCCTTGACACTGTGCCACATAGAAGACTATTGCACAAACTGGGAATATGGTGTGGGCAGGACAATAGTGCGGTGGGTAGGTAACTGGCTGGGCAGCAGGACACAGAGGGTGGTGGTAAATGGCTGTCACTCCACAGAGGAAGCGACCAGTGGGTACCACAGGGATCAGTGCTGGGACCGGTACTATTCAATATCTTCATCAGTGACATTGCATGGGACCTAGAAGGCAGAATTTCACTGTTCGCTGATGACACAAAGCTCTGTAACAGAGTAGACACACCAGAGGGTGTAGACAGAATGAGAAGGGACCTGCAGAAACTTGAAGAATGGTCAGGGGTTTGCAGTTGAAATTCAATGCAAGGAAGTGCAAGATAATGCATATGGGCACAAAACCCTGGCACAATATATCAGTTAGGGGTGAGGATATAGCATGCACCAAGCAGGAAAGGGATCTTGGAGTTATCATCTCTGATGACCTCAAGGCAGGGAAACAGTGTGACAAGGCAGCAGGTAAAGCAAATAGGATGCTGGGATGCATAGGCAGGGGCATCACCAGCAGGAAAAGGAGGTCATAATTCCACCATACAAGACACTAGTGAGGCCGCACCTGGAGTACACTGTGCAGTTCTGGAGACCTTACCTACGAAGGACATAGACAGGGTAGAGAAGGTTCAGAGGAGGGCAACAAAGATGGTGCATGGATTGCATCACAAGTCCTATGAGGACAGGTTGAAGGCACTGAACATGTACTCCCTGGAGGAGAGGAGGAGAGGGATATGATAGAGACATACAAGTATCTTACAGGGAGGAACAGGGTGCAGGAATGCACTATTTTTAAGCGAAAAAGATGTTCCAGGACTAGAGGGCATGGGATGAAGTTGGAGGGAGGACGATTCAGAGTTAACGTGAGGAAGAATTTCTTCACAGAACGGGTGGTGGACAAGTGGAACACCCTGCCAGAGGAAGTGGTGGGGGCTGAAACAATCACGGGATTTAAGAATGCATGGGATAGACATAAAGGAATTCTGGAGGTCAGGGGTAAGGGGCAACAGACTTCCTGGAAAACATAAACTGAACTTACAAACTTAAATGGGCAGACTGGGTGGGCCATAGGCCCTTATCTGCCGACACTGTCTATGTATCTATGTATCTATGTATAACAGCAAAGGTTACAGTTCTTCCCCTGTGGGGCACCTGCAACGAATGGGTGAGTGTTTGGCCTCATTGGAAGGGGCAAACAACTTCTTTTCTTCAGTTGGATTTCAAGTATTGGGGACTGCTATTTGGGAGAACTATGTCAACTAGGACAAACAAATAGAGCAGTCATCTGTTTAAAGTGTTAAAGTTCATTGTAGAGGGGGTGCTTCAGGTCATCCACCATCAATCAACAGTTTAAAGTCTAAAGTTCTGTGTGTCCAGAGAAATGGCCGGGTATGGGCTGTGGGAGCTGGAGGTGGGAAAAACCCCCATCTTTAGTAACCAAGTCCACCTCTACGGATTTCTTCTGTGTTTTTGCTACTTGCCTCATGCACTTGGCCAGTGATGGGGTGGGTACCCAGACGTGGGTCGCAACTTGAAAATCTCTCTAGGAGTCGCAGACTCTAAGTGGTGTGGGGAGCCACAGGATGGGAACATTACTCCTTGTTGGATGGGAGTCTCCTTGTTGGATGGGAGTTTCGATTTGGAAGTATAAAAACAAAATCTCTCTAGGAGTCACAGACTTCAAGTGGTGTGGGGAGCCACAGTTTGGGAGCCTCCTTGTTTGATGGGATGTCTTTCCAAGTAGAGTTTGGGTTCATTCTCCAAGTGGACCATCAGTCGAGTGGCCGGCAGGGGCGGGCCAGTCGGGCTGTGTATCCAATGCGCATGCAAAGTCCGGGCTGAGTGCCTGGTGGGTCCAAAGCCAGACAACTGTTGTATTGTGTTCATTCCTCAAATGGACCACTGTGTTTAACCTCAAATCTGCATTACAGTTACGTAGCCCTTTGGGGGACCATACAGAGCTTTGTTTATGTTCAGTGAGTGAATAAATAAAGCCACACTAAAAAATCCCAGTTCTGCTTCTGGACATTACAGTTATTGCTTCCTGTTGTTGGATTTACTTGGGTGCCCCTGTGCAGAGTAGTCAAACCAAGGTCTCTTGTGCCAGGTCACCTAATCCTTCCCCGAACCCGTAGATACCATATGTATATCCATGTTACAAAATGGAGCATATGGGTTACATAATAATAGGAGGGGGTGGGGGATTGGTGGGCATGCGAAAACTGCGGCTTTGCTGTACCTGTTTAGGGAGCGAGTCCGGGCTGGAGGTCTTGGACGGTGGCTAGGTCAGCGCCGTCTGCCTGGTGGCCGAGGATCCCTCGGCTGGTGAGCTGGGGAGCCCTGAATGGCTTCTCTCAGCTGGGGGAAGAAGAAAAAAAGGAGGATCAAGTACTGGCTGCAGACAATGGACCAGCAGAAGCCAACGGGAGTCCAATCTGCACTACAGAGGGAGTGATTAAGAGTAGCGCCCAGCTGTCTGAGGACCCAGTTGAACACTATACAGGAAGGGGCTGTAATCACTGTTTAACAAGCTAAACAATGCAGTTAAAAGAAATGTAGTCAAACACAGCACAATTTTACAATCAGGCTAACAAAAATCCAAGAATTACAGTGCTTTTCAGAGTCATTAACATAGAAACATAGAAGTTGACGGCAGATAAGGACCGCAAGGCCCATCCAGTCTGCCCATTTCTTTTTCTACCTTATAAATGTGCCATCGGCCTTTGCTCTGTCAGTGGCCTATCTATTCATAGTCATTTGTATTGCTCCCTTATGCCTATCCCATGCCTGTTTGAAGCCCTGCACTGTATTCATAGCCACCACTTCTTGTGGTAAGCCATTCATGCATCCACCACCCTTTCTGTGAAAAGAATTTCCTCACATTCCCCTTAATCGGCCTCCCTCTAATCTCATGCTGTGTCCTCTTGTCCTGCTATTTTCTTATATTTAAACATGTTAGACTCTTTCACCTTGTTTATGCCCTTAAGGTGTTTGAATGCCTTGATCATATCACCTCTCTCCTCCTTTGCTCAAGGGTATACATATTGAGCTCTGTTAATCTGTCCTCCTATGTCTTCAGAAGCAGTCCCTGCACCATTTTGGTTGCCCTTCTCTGGACTGCCTCAATTTGGTTAATGTCCTTGTGAAGGTGTGGCCTCCAATACTGCATGCAGTACTCAGATGGGGCCTAACCAGTGTCTTGTAAAGAGGATTATTACCTCCCTCTTATGACTTGTGATACCCCTACTAATACACCCTAACACCCCTAGCCTTACCTACTGCTTTAGAGGTCTGCTTGGATGATTTTAGGTCATCAGTGATGATGATGCCCAAGTCTCTTTCTTCCTTTGTGACTGCTAGCAACTCCCCTCCCAGCCTATAGGTGGCTTCAGGGTTTCTCTTCCCTATGTGCATGATCTTGCACTTATTTGCATTAAATCCCAGTTGCCACTCTTCTGACCATTTTGCTAGTTTATCCAGATCTCTTCTCATTCTGCCCACCCCATCTGGATCATCTACTCTGTTGCAGATCTTGGTGTCATCTGCAAACAGATAAAGCCTTACCCTCTAGTCCATCTGCAAGGTCACTAATGAAGATGTTGAAGAGGACTGGCCCCAGGACTGATCCCTAGAGGTACCCCACTTGTGACTTGCATCTCTTCTGACTGTAAACCATTTACCACCACTCTCTGCTTTCTGCCCACCAACCAGTTTGCCACCTAGTTGACCAACTTCTGACCCACCCCAAGCCTACCCAGCTTATTTATCAATCTTCTATGTGGAACAGTGTCAAAAGCTTTGCTGAAGTCAAGGTAGGAGACATCAACTGCTCCCCCTTGGTCCACCACTCTGGTTACCCAGTCAAAGAAATCTATGAGATTAGTTTGACAGGACCTTCCTTTTGTAAACCCATGTTGCCTTGGATCCTGTGCCCCTATGGATTCCAGGTGTTGCAGTATCCTTTCATTAAGGAATGCCTCCATAATCTTGCCCACTACTGAGGTAAGACTGACTGGTCTATAGTTCCCTGCCTCCTCCCTGCTACCACTCTTGTGGAGTGGGATCACTTGAGCCCTTCTCCAGTCTTCTGGGACCTCTTCTGTGCTCAGAGACTCACTAAACAGTTCTGCTAATGGCTCTGCTAGTTCCACCCTTAGCTCCTTAAGTACCCTGGGATGTATGCCATCAGGTCCTATTGCCTTATCCACCCTGAGCTAGCAAGCTCTTGTAGGACCCTTTCGTTTGTGAGAGGAGTAGTGCTCACCTCCTCCCTCCCCCCCGTGTCCATGGTGCTGAGCTGTGGGCCCTGCCCTACCTTCTCTTCAGTAAATACTGAGCAAAAGTATCTATTTAGGATAGATGCTTTTACAGGTTCCTCCTCCTCACATGCTCCCTTTTCTCCATTAAACTTAGCAATACCCCTCTGGACTTTCTCCTTTCACTAATGTATCTATAGAAAGTCTTGTCACCTTCTTTTACTGTTCATGCTAGTGTTTCCTCAGTTTGGGACTTTGCCTGCCTTACTGCCTTCCCTGCTTCCCTTAGGGCAGTTTGGTATGCCTCCCTATCTTCATCCCGCTGTGTTCCCTTATATTTCCTGAAGGCCAGCCTTTTGGCTCTGACCATTTCTGCTACTGTATTTGAGAACCAAAGTGGTTTCCTTCTTCTTTGCACTTCCTTTTCTGTCTAACACAATGGGATGTTGCTTCAAGTATTGCATCCTTAATGCTTGCCCACTTTGTCTGTACCCCCTCACCTGCGTTTCTTTTTGACAGGGCTAGCTTAACTCTGTTGGCCATCTTATCAAAGTCAGCTCCTCTGAAGTCCCATATCTTTGCCTTGGAATGGGATGATTTAGATGTAGTAGCCAAACTGAACCATACCATGTGATGGTCACTGGCCCCCAGGTGATCTTCTACCTGGAGATCTGTGATCCCTTTCCTGTTAGTCAGTACTAGATCTAGGATAGTCCTGTCTCTTGTGGGTTGTTGTACCAGTTGTTTGAGGCCCTCCCCTGCAGGGAATCCACTATGTGTCTAGTTCTGGCAGATGTTCCTGCTGGTATTGACCAACCTGTGTCCAGCATGTTGAAGTCTCCCATTATCAGAACCTCCCCTTTAGCTGTCATGTTTTGTATATCTTCTAACAGTAATGTGTCTATGTCCTCCCCCTGGTCTGGGGGCCTGTAGACAACCCCGGTTCTTATGGCTGTCCCATTTCCTGTTTCCAGGGTGACCCACAGTTCTTCTGGCTCCTTATGTGTATTCTGAATTTTTGTAGCTTTGATATTTTCATTGACATACAGGGCCACTCCTCCCCCCCCCTTTTTGCACCTCAGTCTCTTCTAAACAATACATAGCCAGGTACTGAAGTCTCCCAAGTGTGGTTACTGGTAACCAACATCTCACTAATTGCTACTATGTCCAGTTTAGCCTCTGACATTATTGCCTGCAGGTCTGGGATCTTATTTCCCAGGCTGTGAGCATTTGTGTACATGATTTTCCATTGGCCAGATTTCGGTGTGTTAGTTGTTGGGTGAGGTTTGGCATTGCCCGATGCGTTGTGGAGACAAACCTTTTTCTTACCTGGTGATGCAAATGAACTGCAAACATGCTGAATCCCTGTTTGACCACTAGCTGAGGGAGGGTGTTCTTTCCCATTCGGCGTGTGGGGTGCCACCCCTCTCCCCATTTGCTAGTTTAAATATTCTGCAAAGACATCAAACTTCTGCCCCAATGCACTGACTCCTCCTTAGTCAGATGCAGTCCATCAAATTTAAAGAACTTTCGCTCCCAGAACTGTTGCCAGTTCCCTACAAATCTGTGTCCTTTTTCCTGGCACCAGCCCTTGAGCCACGTGTTTAGCTCAAGGGGTCAAAAGGGTCACAGTTGGGGTCCCGCATGAGTCAATACTTGGCCCACTCCTCTTTTGCCTTTTCATCAACAGAGTTCCACGAAGCCTGCCGCCATTTCAAAATGATACTATATGCCAATGCTGCAGTAATCTACAACACTAACTCCCAAATGGCTACTCTTACCAGAATTCTCCAAACCAGTTTCAAGGCCCTCAAAAAATGGTTTGATGGGAACAAACTTGTTCTACACTACAAAAAAACTAAAATGATGTTGTTTGCAGGGCAACATAATAAGAAGAAGGTACCCCCATTAGCCATCCTCAATACTCATGGTGCAGCCCTGGAGCAAGTTGAAACCTACAGGTACCTAGGTATCACCCTAGAAGACACCCTCTCATTTGCCACCCATGTAGACAACATAACAAACCAGACTAATCAAAAATGTGAAGCACTCTACAGGCAAAAATTGAACCTTACCTTGGAAGCAAGATGTCTGGCAGTCTCTGTAACAATACTCCCCATCATAGACGGGTTGTATATGCTGGCGCAACAAAAAAGATCATGACTGTCATTACAGGGACGGGCTCCATGTCAACCGCTAGTTGCAGTCAGCATGGAGCTGCACTGTTCGACAGTATTTACGCCCCCCGAACTAAAGGATTCTAACTCCAGTTCAGAGTTAGTTCGGGGAGGGGGTGCAAGTCAGGGGAAGTGGTTGTCCCCTTCCAGCTGCACTTCTATGGCGGCATGGCACTGTAGTCGATATCAACGTATGTTGCCGTAGAAATGTCGCTGTTAGGGTGGCATACCATCATAGACTATGGTCTCCCCAAATATGGTGCGGCCTGTGAGACAATCCTAAATAGGATACACCTGGTCCTCAATAAAGCATGTCGCTTTGTCGGCAATGCAGATAGAATAACACACACACACACACATGCTTCCTGAACACCCAAACTGGATGACTCCCACTCCTTGAAAGGCTAAAATACCAGACATGACTCCTGGCAAGAAAAGCCCAGCTGGGCCTCACCCTGTCAGCTATCAGTGACCTTCTTTGCCCAGTTACAAATAACTACTTAACCAGGAGTATGACTAGACAAGCCCTCGAAGTTCGCTACTGTAAAATAAGCCTAGGGAAATGTTCATTTGCTACCTGAGCTGCGTAGCGGAGGAACGATTTCCCAGAACCCATATTAGGACTTCCCAAGATTTTGCAATTTAAGTTGTCCCTGAAAAAAAAACTCATAAAGATGGCAGCGTGCTGTGGCTACACATGATAACAATGATGACTGTCAATAGCCTGCTGCCAGCTGCCATTGCCAGAGGGCTACCCCAAAACAGCAAAGCCTTAAAACATCTGCTACCCCATAGATCAAGCCCCACTCGAGCTGATAATGTATCCCAATAATATATCAGTTGTCAGGGTTCCTACTAACTGCGATAGCATATGTACCAGACTAGGTCCTATCTAGGCCATTACTGAAACTGTCCTTGTCTCTTGAATGTTATCATTTGACCAAGCTCCCTTGAGTTAGACTATATGCCAAAATGTAATGTAACTGACGTAGAACCTTTGGAAAAGTGCACGTGTGACTCAGAGGTGTATCTCTGAAACTCAAATAAATAAATAACTAAATACACTGTAAAAAAAAAACTGTTGACAGTTGCCGTTTCCTGCCCGCTCCCTCCCCTCCAAATCTGGCAGTATGGTATAGTGAATAGAGCACTGTTGAGTATCAGAGTGCATGTTTAAACTCTGCCCAGAGCAAGTCACATAACCTCCAAGTGTTCCACTCCATGGAACTGTGTAGAAGCAGGAACCCACTGAAAATGAAATTTTGCATCTCAGCTGGCCTTTCCTGGGTATATAAATTGTAAGAAATAACCAAACAAAACATTACCGGCAGTCACCAGCCTTTCCAAATCCCAACCATCATAGGTAATATAGGTAGTGTGGTTTAGTGGTTAAAGCACTGCTGAGAACCAGGAGATTGCAGGTTCAAACCCTGCTACTGCCAAACAGTCACTGTGTGACCCTGAGCAAAAGTCCCTTATCCCCCCAGTTCTTCAATACACAATGCTACAGAAATAGGTAGAAGCAGGATCTTACTGGAAATGCAGTACGGCTTCTCAGCTGGACTGTCTTGGGTCAACATATCATAACCAAGAAAACAAAAACAATATATTATTGCCAGGAGTTATCCAACTTTTCCACTCCTACTACCCTACCACATGCTTCGTCAGCAGCTATGTTCTTCTTTAAACCCTCCATTAATAACTAGCATAACACATTCAGTAATACAATGTGTTAGCAAGCAAGGCAGTGCTTGTTAACTTTAGGTATGGATAACTCTCTGAGCTTTTCTTGACATTAAAAACATTTAAGAACTTCAGAACTTTCTTTCCCATTCTTCCATTCCTATCTGGAAGCAGTGGGGAACAGAACACTGGCATGTTCTGCAGTTATGGTGTATTGCGCACATTATGTTTGTGTATAACAAAGTCACATAAGACAACAAAAACTGAGCCGTGCACAACCACGTTTAGTTGTATGCACACATAGTTAAAACTGAGTGCAGTATGCACTGCAGTACTGTAGGGAGGGAGCATAGAGAGGCAACAGTGACATCTAGTGGAATTCAGATGTAATCTCATACTAAGCAAGTGCCATCAGTTGGCCATGATGACAGACAAATACTTTAAAAATATAACAGGCCACAGAATTGAAGAATAAGTAATTCCATCACCTATGCATCTTGCTGCAGTGCAGCAGGTGGCACCAGGGTTACTGTGCCAGTTCACATCAGACTGAAAGCTGTTTTTTCTAATCACCACTGCAAATGATGCCAAAGGGAATGTATGCTATTTCCTATAAGATTATTTAAAAAAAAAAGCAGCCCACAAGTTTGGGTATCAGATTAGCTGCAGCAGATGTCTTCAGTACAACGTAGCAACATGTATTTTCCCTAGAAACTGGTATGTTTGCACAGAGCATATTTCTTATTCTTTGCTTATGGGGGGATGGAGGTGGGCACACTTGATGGACCTAAAATCCCTTCTGGCCTCAGACTAATATGTTAACAAGTAAGTAGCAACATGGAGGCCTCCATTTGTTGGACCGGAAAGCTATTATGGTGATGTCGCCTTACCAGCCATATCGCTGTACAGGGAAGCCAGGGAGAAGAAATTGCTCATATTGCCCGAATCTTGCTAAAGTGTAAAGAAAACACTGGATTTTGGTTTACGGCAAAATTTGAAAATAGAACCCAGTGCTCTTCTTCTATTTTTTTTTTAAATTTATATCTTTTTGGGCCCCATCCAGCATTGGTACCTCTGCCCGGGTCACAGCCCTTGATACCCCCTGGCTCCCCCCCCAGGGTGGGGCTGCGGCACTGGCCCCAAAGTGCTGCAGACTATGAGATAGGTCAAGGGGAGTCGGTCTGGAAGCAATTATGGGAGCGGCAAGGCAGGCACCATCAAGGCACTGGATGCAGCGATTTGTCCCCTTGTAAGGGAGGGGTGGGAGCATGCAATGATGCCTGAATCTGTCCCGCCCCTCAGGAACTCGATGCCGGCTGCTGTGGCACCCCCAGCCTCCAACAGGGGTCCCTCCAGCACCGGATGTACCCCCACACCCTCCCCCCGGAGAAGGAGAGCAGTCCATGGGATGCTCGATCCTTCTCCCCTGGCCAGTCGTCCGATGACCCGGGTCTGTTCCCGAACCCGGGTCACCAGCATCACTAGCGGGAATCCAACTGCTGCGCCAGTGGGCCGGCATGTGCTCTTCTTCTTCTAAATGTGATAGGATTCCTTTCAGCACACATAGACGGTTCTTAACTGCTTCACTGCACACCTTTCTGGCTACGACCATGACTTCATCAAAACCCCCTTCTTGTCGACAAAATGGATGCCTACACATTACTACTTTCAGTTCAATTTACATTTTATTTAGCATAGAAGCCTTTGGGCATCCATGCCCATTTTCACAGGCACCAGTGTCAAGTAACAAACAAAAATGGACATTAGAAACAGAATTTGTTGCCAGATAAGAACCACGTGGCCCACCCAGTGTGCCCAGATATTCCCTGCCTGCAGACCCTAACTGCTCTCCAGCAACCCTCCTTCCTCCCTACCTGTTTACTTATATTGCCCTATGTTTATCCCACTCATGCTTGAAGACCTCCCTTACTGTTTTTGCCTCCACCACGTCCACTGGCAGTCTGTTCCAAGCGTCTATCACCCTTTCAGTGAAGTAGTACTTCCTCACATCCCCCTTAAACTCCAGCTTTCCCAGCTTCATCGCATTTCCCCTGGTTCTGGTGCTGTGTCTCATTTTTTTTTTTACCATTTCTTTTTATCCTCCTACTACTGCCACTGATCCCCCTCTCAGAGCTCCCCTCGTAGATCCCAATCTGCAGCCCCAAGGAGTCTGCCCCTAGAGTGCTAGTACTACCCACGTACCTTCAGGGCTTCGGATTACCCTTCGGGCAGGACGGAGAAGATCCCCCCATCTCCCCTTAAGCATTGTCTGGGAGCGCGCACAGCGGAGTCTGTTTCTCAGGTTCTGCCTCGGAACCCATGCTGAGGTTCATCGCCTAGATCAGGGCAGGGTATTTTCCTGGTGTTCTGGTGGATCCCCCTACGTTGGCGTGCAATGAGGACAAGGCTGCTGGCGTGCGCAGAGATGCACATCGAAGCCGGTCCTCTGCCAGCATATACCCTTGCGTAGAGTATCTTCCCAGCAGCACCGACCACCCTGAGGTTCCCCCAAAAGGTGGCAGTAATGCAGCAGAGAGTACGATCCCACCCTCCCGGAGAAGGAGAGCAGCCATTGGGCGCTCGATCCTTCTCCCTCCCAGCCGACCCCCATCGACCCGAGTCCGCTCCCGAACCCAGGTCGCCGGTGTGGTGCGAGGTGTGGCGTCCAGCGCCTCAACCCTCGGCACCACTGGACCGGCTAGCTCTGTCTCATTTAAAAGATACTCCCCTTCTGTTCACCTCGGTGAGGTACTTGTAGGTCTCTATCATATCTCCTCTTGCTCTCCTCTCTTTCAGGGTACACATGTGAAGATCCCTCAGTCTCTCTCCTCATAGGACTTTTGGTGCAACACCTACACTGTTTTACTTGCCCTCCTCTGAACTCACTCCTCCCTGTCTATTTTTCTGAGGTGCGGCCACCAGAACTGGACACAGTACTCTAGGTGGGGTCTCACAAGCGAGTGATACAGTGGCAACACCATCTCCCTCCTCCTGCAGGATATACTCCTCCACATGCATCACAACATCCTACTAGCCCTATCCACTGCTTTGTCTCACTGGTCTGCTACTTTGAGATCATCAGTTATGATAACCCAATAATGCCCCTTTCCTGCTTAGTGACCGTCAGTCCCCCCAATCCACTTAGCTCCTATGTTATTCCTATGACCTAGGTGCATGATTTTGAACTTTTTGGCATTGAACCCCAACTGCTATGTTTATGACCACTTCTCAAGTTTACCAAGATCCCTGGACATTCTCTCTCCTGTTAATGTGATTTAGTCACATTCCATAAATGCTTGTTTCACATAATATGCCATTGCCCCAAGCTTGAGATATTGAAACTACAATCTGTTTTACAAAATCATCTGTCGTGCCACTCTTCAGTTTCCTGCATGTGGGTACACCCCACGAATAATATCATGCAAGAAAACTACCAATGTTTTACAAACAACAACAAAGAATTCTGGAGAAACCATAAAATTAATTTAAATGCTTGTTACTCAGAGGCGCAGTCCCTTATTTTGGTAGTGGAGACTGCAGAATAGCACCTAATAAGTAGACATATAATCTAGTTCTACAGAAACGTGAGGAAGCCAAGTATGTGCACACATGGGCAGACTAGGTGGGCAGTAGGTCCTTATCTGCTGTCAACATATATATATATATATATCTCAAAGCATTGTGGGTACTGTGCACAGCTGATTTTTCTGTTCCCCTTATCAAAGTGTAGTCTGAATGATTATAAGTAGTTTAGGAGTGTAATTATGGGTCAGACTACTTTTCTTTTTCTTTGGTGTCCAGCTTCTGCTGAGTCCAAAATTGTGAAAGAAACGGGATGTGTGAAATACCAAGATTGACCAACAGAGATCTCTGTTTCAACACAGTGCTTAAACTTTGTTTCCCTTGCATGATGTCACGGTTGGGGGTTGCAGCGCTGAGAGAAAAAAAAAGGGCAGGGTTATGCAAATGAGGCAGAGCACAGCCATAAAAGCATTTTTTTTCATGGAAAAGAGCACTTTTGGCAGTTTGAATTGTAGGAGATTGATTCACAACTCATACAGGTGAGCACTCCCATTTGCTATGGCAAACATGACAAAATCACTTTAATAAAAACATGAATAATGCAAAATCAATAAAAGCAAAATGAAAAGCATTAACAAGTGGATATAGTGACACGCAGTTCAAACATTCTTCTTTTTTTCCCTAATTTGCCAGGACTCTCTGCAGCCTGTATCACTCAGAAGCTTGTTCCAATGCCTTCAGAACTATTTTTCTCTTTGTCTTTCTGAAAGCTGTTGCGAAATCAAACCTACACTACTGGATACGTGATAGTAACATATATTAGACAAGGCAAATTTTATTTAAGAGACGCCCATCCCGGAGGCTCTGGGCACTGAACATATCAAAACGTCATACAACAGTCATAATAAATACAAAACTACATAATGTTATACATTAATATACAAACTTCAAGCAATTAAAACAAAATTTACTATAAATACTACCCTCAATAACAACTAAATTCTAAATAACCAAAAGCTAACTTAAGCATGAACTTCTAAAAGACAGGTAGGGACTATAAAACAGTCTGGGAAGGCCTGATTATACAAGAAGGCCTTGAGGTGGGCTTTAAATACCTCCACAGAAGGGGCCTCCCTGACAACTAAAGGCAGTGAATTCCACAGGACGGGGGGGGGCGGCGACACTAAATACTCTGTCGACAGCAGTTTTTAATCTATTCCTGGGAACTACAAGGAGGCCCCTAAAGGAGGAGCGGAGGGAGCGGGCCGAGACAGCAGGTGTAAGAAGATCCTTCAGGTAACCAGGGCCCAGGCCATTTAGGGCCTTAAAGGTGAGCAAACCCACCTTAAAGAGGACCCTCCACCTAACCGGCTGCCAGTGCAGTTGACGGAGCACTGGAGAGATGTGACAATACTTAGGATGTCCTGTCTACAGCCTCGCTGCTGCATTCTGCGCCAGCTGCAGTTGGTGCAAGGTACCACCAGAGACCCCGAGATAGAGTGCATTACAGTAGTCAAGCCTGGATGTCACGAAGGCATGCACCAAAGTGGGGAGATCCAGTGGCGGAACTAGGGGCTTTGTCCTAGTGAAATTCCTCAAATGATAAAAACTGGTAGGACAATAGACACCACCTGAAACTCAAGTGTCAATCTGCTGTCAAGAATAATGCCCAGATCACTCACCCTAGAGGAGGCCTTCAATGGTACAGAGCCAAGACAAAGCCCTGTCTCTGCACCAGCGGACAACCTATCACGCCCTCTGTTCGACTCCACCACCAGTACCTCTGTCTTATTGGGGTTCAGTCACAACCAGCTGGAGGCCATCCAGTCATTGATCTCAGCGAGGCAGCTGTTAAGCACTTCCACTGCGCAAGCTGTTCCAGGGCAAAGGAAAGATACAGCTGGGTATCATCAACATAGCAGTGAAAACCCAAACTGTACTTCCTAATGAGCTCTCCTAGGGGCAGCATATACATGGCAAACAACATCGGTGACAAGACCGAACCCTGGGGAACTCCGCATGACAGGTGGCCAGGGGAGGAGGAGAAATTCCCCATCACTGCCCTCTGCCTCCTGTTAGATAGAAAAGACTCAAACCAGCAAATGACAGTGCTGGTGAGTCTGCAGAATTCCCTTAGGCGGTCAAGTAACACTCGATGGTCCACCATGTCAAATGCTGAAGAGAGATCGAGGAGAACAAGAATTGTCCTCTCCCCTCAATCTCTAGCCCTAAGGAGGTCATTATGCACCCGAACTAACACAGTTTCTGTGCTATGCCTCACACGAAACCCAGAATGGAGCGGCTCGTACAGATCATGGGCCATGAGATGCTCCTCAAGCTGAAGCATCACCACCTTCTCCACAATCTTACCCAAAAATGGAAGATTGGAGATAGGATGGTAATTTGACTTGACAACAGGGTCCAACAATGTTGTTTTTCAGAAGGGGTCTCACCAATGCCTCCTTCAAGACATCGGGGAAGATCCCCTCTGACAAGGAGCACCGGACAATCAAGGCAAACTCTGGGTCAACGGAGTCAACACATCTCATTAAGAAACGAGTTGGCACTGGGTCCAGTTCACTAAAGGTGTGCTGAAGTTTGGACGCAATCTCACTGACCTCAGCCACCTCCACCAGTCTAAACTCACCCCAACCAGGTGGAGTGCTCTCTGGTCACCCATGGTGACCACTGTCAGCTAAACTCTGGCCTACTGGAAACATGCTGTCTGAGAAGAACTGAGCAAACTCCTTGCACAATGCATTTGAAAAGGCTACTTTTGGCTGTAGACAGGAAGGATGAAGAAGCCTGTCCACAGTCTGAAAGAGCACAGTTGGTCGGTTGCTCCCAGCAGCAATCTCCCTGGACAGGAATTCTCCCTTCTTACAGTTGATTGCCCCCTGGTATGCACCGTAGTGCACACGTAGGGCCAGTTTGTCTACCTCCAGGCCAGACTTCCACCAGCTGCACTCTAATCTCTGACCCAAAGTCTTCATCATCTTGAGCTCTCCATCATACCAAGGGGACCTCAAGTGAGAAAGACCTGGGTCGTACACGGACTGGTGTGAGGGAGTCGAGCACACTAGACAGCGCCTTATTATAGGCATCCACTGCCACGCACACACCCACAATGCATGCACTGTCCACACTAGATAGGTGAGTCACTGCCAAAAAACCCTCAGGGGTCATGAACTGGTTTGGAAAAAAATCGAGGATGTTGATAGGCAGAGAGGTCTTTGAAGCCATGATGATATCGGGCTACATACTCATGGCTTCAAAAAACCTCTGGCCACCAGCCTCCTCACTGCCAGCCAACTCCTCTGACTGCAATGTTGCCCATGCCCCTCACTCTGCTGCACAACCCCCAAGACAACGCATGCTGTGGTCTGCCGTAACCAAAAAAATAACAACACAGGAAATCCTCAAAAATGGACCAGTTACATCAACAAAACTGCTGCCGACTGTGGCACACAGAAAACAACCTGCTCTTGATCTCCACACAAAAGTAGCACAGCACTACCACACCAATTGAAATCTGTCAATGGCCGTTAATAACCAAAGGACCCCAAAAGTGCCACCCATTGCTGTTTTTTTTTCTTACAGAACTTTCAGCAGCATTTCAACACTCTTCCCTTTCCGCTATTAATTTACTCTCCCCTTTCAACAAACACTGCAGGCTACTTACAGATTGCCCCAACCGATTGCCATCGGAAAACTAGAAATGATCACCTGGATTGTTCCCATTCTGATCGCACTTTGAAACAATTGGATTTTGAAAAGAAAAAAATAAAATATTAAAAAAGACATGCTTCCTTTAGTCCCAGAGCATGCAGCAGAACCGGGTCAAATGCAGAACATCTGGGACCAGGAGTAGCGATGCAGAATGACAAACACTTCACAGCTACACATCATTGCAACAGTGCCACCTGCTGCCCAGAGCCCTCCAGGAACTATTTTCTTGAAAGATACACCACCAAAAAGGTACAAAAATGTTTATTCTTTATTAGGGACTTTTTCAGCCAGTTCATGTAAGCATTAATCACTGACAGAGGAGAGCTCTACCAGTGGATTAATGCCTGGCTGGGGGGGGTTGATGCACGAGGCCGCAGGCCAACTACCCAGCGGGCATTAATCACCCAGTAGAGCCCGATGCTGGAGGTTGTTAATGCACTTGTAACATGGCAAGTGTGACTGGAATATTGTGCGGCCAGTATTTGACTTCACAGCACAGAGACGTTACCTGACAGTAGTATGGCTGCATGCTAAACTATCCACCGCTTGTTTCGTTACAGCAGAGTGAGATGATCTCAGAACATGCGCTTTCACGCTTGCTGATACACATCTATTTATATAGTGTCCAGTATTTTACACTTCCGACCATGACACTACTACTATATATAAGACATAAACCAGGCTACAAATCAGTGATTCGTGCCAACCGTTTCAGTGCTTAGTGGTTCGCACTTAGATCGCAATGCTGTATAGCACCAGTGCACTGTGGGACATCTCTGTGCGTAAATACAGTCACACTATGAAATATGCATATACTCATATGTCATTGTGTCGCACATGTATGTTTCCCAATTTCTGCACACTTGTAACTCACATACAGAAATAGACGAGGGGAAAAAAGGGATTGTTTCAGTTATTCTGTTTGTTTTGTGGCGCTGGCTGTGCTCCTTGTATACTCTTACTATTTCGCTATCTCACTTTCTCGTTCTGTTGTGACCATTGTATTAGTTTACGAACGCCATCTACAGGCAAAGACACTGTGATACACAAACAGACATGATAGTACGTACTCATTCTTTGCCTTTTAATTTTTTGTTTGCGCGATCCCGATGCCGAACGTGCTGTGCTCTATTATTCCACACACCCCCCCCCTCTCTCTCTTACCGCTGCACACTCTGGACAGTCTAGGTACTACACAAGTGGGCTCTAATGGTCTAGTAGCACTCTGGACACTTTAGGTACTACACAAGAAGGCTCTACTGGTGGGTTAATCACCGCTCGTTTTTCGTCACATGGTGCATTTGCACCAATTTCGATTCTCCATTTGCCTCCTTTGTTTAGAGCCATGTTACAAAATAGCAATAATGCACTACAGGGTGTGGTATATCAAGGAATATCATCACTTCTTGGGCGCAAGAGGTACTGAACTTTACCCTCATACCTCACAACACTGCTGAAACATGACAAGATCCCACATCCTATCATGCATTATTGCTTAATTATGCCTCACAACACTAATGAAAGATGACAATATTCCATCATGCACCATTACTTGATTATATAATACTAGTACAATTTGCAGCACTCAGTTATTCTAAACAACATTACAAACATACAAAGTACCACATACCATACTATAACTTCACACCAACAAAACTTAAAACTTTATCATTATAAAATAAATAATACACACAAAAAAATGCTTAGTTTTATTTAAGAAAAAAAGTCCTTATTTACTTTTATTATAGAGGGGCAGAAGGTTTTTTTTTTATCATGGCTAGAGCATTTCATTACTTAGGCAGAGAACTAGTGTCAGAACATCTCCTTTATAGTGTGGGAATATCTCTTTTATAGTATCAGTTTTACAGTTATATTTTTTTTATGAGGAAACACACCACATTTGAATGCACTACATCATGGGTATGCAAACACCAAGGTATGGCATAACACACTACAGTGATTAAAAAAAAAGATTATTTGCATACCCATTATGCAGTGCTTTCACATGTAGAGTGTTTCCTCAAAACAAAAAAAAGAAATATTAAAAAAAAAAAAAAAAAACTGTACAACTGATACTATAAAATAGATGTCCCTATACATAAAAGGGATGTTCCAACACTTGTTCTCTCCCTAATATCTATCTACATATGCTCATTTGTATCCCCACAATATTAATAAAGAAGAACCATTATATAAAAGCAATACTGCACTTTTTGTTAAATATGCTGGATTTTTATTTTTTATTTTATTAAGTATAGCATGAAGTGGTCACTTTTTTGAGGCTTGTATCTGGGTTAGGGTCTCTTGATCATGAGTAGTTCAATTGCTGTGTCATTTCTGTAAACAATGTTTCACACTCCTACTCAGACTTAGTCATAGTCATAAAACTCTTAAGGAATTGGCTCACATTCAGTTCTTTGTCTTATACTGACATGGAACTTTTGAAAAAGAGTTCCTGTGCTCAAAGGTGTTATCTGAATGGCAACCTCGAGATTGGTTAACAAAATGGTTAACCATCGATGTACCATACATTAGCTTTTATAGTGTATGGTACCAGTTTGTTTTTTTTAGAAAAGAAAGCAGTTCCTTACTGCAGATTTTTATGTCCCCACTGTGCTGCTCTCACCGCCGTGGCCGTTTCAAGACCGTCTGATCCAGCTGCGCGCATGCCCAGAGTGTTCCCGGTTGTTAACCCATCGATGGGTTAACAACATTGTGACGTCACATCGATGGTAAAACATTGTTATAAAAAGGTAGATTTCCACCTATAACAATGTTCTACCATACATTATATAGAGGATAATGTATGGTCATCGATGGTTAACCGGTTTGTTAACCATTGAGAGGTTGCCAGGGCGACCACGTAAACCTCAAGAGCGAAGGTCGAGAGGTTTATGTCGCCATGGCAACCTCGAGATTGGTTAACAAAATGGTTAACCATCGATGTACCATACCTTAGCTTTTATAGTGTATGGTACCAGTTCGCTTTTTTAGAAAAGAAAGCAGTTCCTTACTGCTGATTTTTATGTCCCCACTGCTCTGCCCTCACTGCCGCGGCCGTTTCTAGATCATCCGATCCAGCTGCGCGCATGCCCAGAGTGTTCCCGGTTGTTAACCCATCGATGTGATGTACCATCGATGGGTTAACAACATCGTGACGTCACATCGATGGTAAAACATTGTTATAAAAAGGTAGATTTCTATCTATAACAACGTTCTACCATACATTATGTAAGCAATAAGCCACGACAGGGTGTGCGTTAGACATTTTAACACATGGCTAGGAGGGGTAGTGAGGCACGATGCCACCGGCCGAGTGCGTCTAGCCTCCTAGCCATGTGTTAAAATGTCTAACGCATGCCCTGGAGGGGCTTATTGCGCTTATGAAATGGATATCTTTAGTGAAACCGCATTTAGTAGGTTAAATTTCCAATTTAAATTAGGAAAAAACACCTATATTGGTAACACTTTTAATAAAATAGTTCCTCCGCCTAAGTGTCTTGTGTTTTTTTTTTTTTCTTCTGCACTGAAGAAATTTTGCCCCAGAAAGGCTTCTGTACTTTAGGTATTCACCCCCATGCTGTATGGAGACGAGGGAAAAAAAAAGATTAAAATCCAGCTGTTTGGCTTTTTTTTTATATGTATAATTTACATTTACAATTTTAAGAGTGAGCGGGCTGGTAGAGAGACAGAGCGGCGCGCAGGCAGGCAGGTACAGACATTCAGTGAGCGTTAGTGAGATCGCGGTTGTTCCTTTTTTTTTTTTTTAATAGATGAACGAGCAGGCAGGCTGCGAGAGACATCGTGGCTGTACCTTTGTTTTTTTTATTAAATTCAAAGATGGATCTTAAGGAGCGAGTGGCCGGGCTGGTGGAGAGATCGCAGCTGTTCTGATTTTTTTTTTATACATTACTGAGCGGGTGGGCTGTGAGAGACATCGCAGCTTTTCCCTTCATGCTACATCCACGGATTTCACAGACTGAGGAAATGTGAGCAGCAGGTCAGATGTATTTATTGCATTTTTTTGTTGGCATACTGAAAATACAGCCTGGCATGTCACTCGCAGTTGTTGAAAAGAAGATGGCTGATTTTCAGTTTGCCAACATTCTAACTGGCATCTTTACTAGAATCTTTTTCCTGTGCGTTAGACAGAATATCACACAGGTATGGACCAATCAGCAGGTCTAAATTCTGATGCCCATTTCATAAAAATAAATAAATATGCAAGTAATAATACCTGAAAGGGTGGGTGGTATTGGGCAATCCCAGAACGCCTAGGGGTGTAATGAGGCCCGACACAGCAGGTGGAGGGCCTTATAGCCCCTGCAAGGTCTGGTATTGCCCATACCGCCCACCCTGCAGGGTATTATTGCGTTTAGAAAATGGGCAAAAGTTAACATTTTTTAGCAGTAAAAATATTTGAATAAAAATTAACATAAAATCTTAAAAATACATTACTAAGAAAGTTTTATGTAAAGTAATCCCCGCCTGCCTGTCAGTTGCTTTTCTCTGTTTGTCAGTAGAGGTCGCTGCAGTAGGAGGTCAGTGCTCCTGGAAATATTGCCAGGAATGTCTCTATCTTCTCTGGTGATCGTGCGGGGCCGGGGTACGAGTTGAGAATGGCAGAGCAGGGAAGGAGCCTCATTAAGGTATCTGATTCAGATTAAAAATAAAGTTTTTCTGTTTTTTTCTGCGAGCAGAAATGCAGTCAGTTGAAAGTGGAGAAGCGAGTGGGACTGTCTCACAGTGACGCTTAGCCCGCGACGTGCTAGCACTTGGCTAGTACTTCAAACTGAAGGGGAAAAAAACGTGTTTTTGTGCCTGAGAGTAGCGCTTAGTGCCCGACGTGCTAGCGCTAAGTGCAAACCTCTTGTGTGTCGGAAGAAAACAATTATGGAGTGGGGGGGCCGGAGCCTCACTAAGCGAGGGGAAGAAATGGCAGCTAGTTGCTTTGAACATTCGGGGTGCCCATGGATACCCTCAGTAATGGGGCACCCCAAATTTGCACTTGTTCCTATGCAGGCGTCTATCGATAGTTAATGTACCCCCATGTGAAGGCTCTCAGCCAATGAGAGTAGTCCTAGTATCTAGCCCATTTTCTAATATTATTCAGCTTATCGTAACTCCCCTTCCTCCCACAGACCAGCCCACCTGCTCTGCTATTTTCATTCTTGAACCATTGTTACCCCTTGTTGCAGTACCTTCATGGGTCCAACTACTTTCTCTTTTTCCTCTCTGTATGAAATAACCTTCCTACATACGTTGCCTCTCCCCCTCCATCCCTGCTCCTAAGCAACTTCTCGGGGATTACTTTGCTCCTTCCTGCTGTTGCTGTTAACACTTCTATGCTCAACCCTTGCATTTGGGCTGCTCTGCCATCAGTCTACAAACTGATCAATTACCACCACTCATTATTAGTTTGTTGTTCACATTTGTTTGCACTATTGCTCATTGTGCATTTCTTGATTATTTTGCAGTTACCTTTTGAAATGTATTCTCTACCTACCCATGCCTGGGTACACCTGAAATGAGCCTTGGCTCATTCACCTTCTCTTGTCACCTATTAGTAAATAAATACATAAAATTCATCTCCTGTTGTCCTCTTTCAGTTTGCTTAATCTCTTCACACAAAATATATAAAACTCAAAATTTAAATACAGTACTTTTTCAGACTTGCTTGAGCCTCCCCTGGAACAGGTTGGGGCCTCCCCAAGGAGGCTGGCCTCACCATTTGAGAACCTCTGCTCTGCACAATTAAATTTTGCTGTTTGTTTTGGCTATGCTGTTCCACGGCAACACTAATAACAAACATCCAGATTAAACCAGTACAACATTCTGCTATAACAAGTTCTAAATCTTGATGCACAGAGAGTTCATTAGAAGCAAACTTGTGTTAAATTGTGATCAGACATTCGAGTTGTATGTATTGTTTTTCCTCACAGTCCCATCCAACCCACTTATACTCACCTCATTTGCTGAGCAAACTTAATTTCAGTGACTCCCACTACCACACCAGATTGTTTTCACACACTTCCCTACAGCTGATCAGGTTCAGGCACCTTGGTTCACTGCTGCTGGTCTCTTCTCTGTCTGGAGTCCCTCTCCGCTGCTGGCAGGCAGACATCCACTTGCGCTTGATTGCACTACTACCCAGTCTAATCCAACAGGAAGGAACATGCTTTACTGTGCTCCCACTGACATGCTTTCGGTGCAACACAGGTGCAGGGGTTGAAGTGGCAAACTGCTGTCCAGCCAGAGCAGCGCCACAGTGGTGCTGAAATAACTGTCACTCAAGGATTAGCAGTCAGCAAAAAAAAAAAAAAGGGACAAAACTGGGACAAGTAAGCAAAAACCAGGACAAAAGTGAAATTTTGCAAAACTTGTGGGGAGCACCGGGACATGCTGCCTAAACTAGGGACTGTCCTGGGAAAATAGGGACTGTTGGTAGCTTTACATTGTGGTCAACGACATTGTGTTGTTTATTATTGCTTAAATTGTTCCTTTTAAGGTAGACACGAAAAGATGCTATTTTCTCCACTTTTTTAAAGAGCATACTATACTTTGACTGATCATGGGAGAAAGTGGTTGGTACGTTTATGAGAACTTAACATGCTGACAGAAGGGGACCTTACAATCAATCTCATTTGCACGTGAAAACTATCACCTTTCTAGTCTTTTTACTTCCTTAGATTTCCACTGTGCCTATCCCATGATAGCTTGAAATTCTGCAAATACCTGTTTCACATTAGTCATGCTTCAAATGCTGAAACTATAATTTGTTTTGCAAAAACATTTGTCATACTTATTTTGTTGTATGTTTTTACCCACTCTACTGTTTTCTGCATCCCTAGTGCAATGTCTTACAAAGGAACTATCACAGTTTTATATACAGCAACAAGAAATTCTGGGAAAATTATACAGTTTATTTAAATGTTTGTGACTCAGAGGTGCAGTCCCTTATTTTGGTAGTGGGGACTGCAAAATAGCACCTACTATGTATACATATAAATTAGTTCAAGAGAAACTTGAAGAAGCCAAGTATGTGCACACATGGGCAGACTAGGTGGGCCGTAGGCCCTTATTTGATAAAAAAAAAAAATATATATATATATATATATATATATATATATATATCAAGTATATGTGGGTACAGTGCATATCTAATTTTTCTTTTTCCCTTAACAAAGTGCAGTCTCCTGTGTCAGTAGTGTTTATAGTAGTACAGTCTTAAGATAAATTTCTGGAAAACTGTTTTTGTGATGCAGATTGCCAGTCTCTGACTTTTACTGCCTGCTAGTGAAGTGACAGGTCTGAATTGTAGAACAAAAAACTGTGCATTGATCTGAAGTGGCAGTTCCTGTTAGAATGTGATGATACATTTCCATGTTTGTGTTATGGGGCCTGAATGACTATAAGTAGTTCCAGTGTGTAATTATGGGTCAGACTACTTTTCTTTTTCTTTGGTGTCCAGCTTCTGCTATGAGTCCACAATTGTGAAAGAAAAAGGATGTGTGCAATACCAAGACTGACCAACAGAGGTCTCTGTTTCAACACAGTGCTTAAACTTTGTTTCCCTTGCATGATGTCACGCTTGGGAGTTGCAGCACTGAGGGAAACAATGGGCAGGGTTATGCAAATGAAGCAGAGCACAGAAATAAAAGCATTTTTTTCAGGGAAAATAGCACTTTTGGGCAGTTTGAATGATAGGAGATTGATTCACAACTCCTACAGGTTACCGCTCCCATTTGCTATGGCAAACATGACTACAGGACCCAAGGCAGCATGGTTTCACCAGGGGGAGGTCATGTCAGACCAACCTCATTGAATTTTTTGACTGGGTGACTAGGGAGGTGGATCAGGGGAGGGCAGTGGACATGTCCTATCTGGACTTCAGCAAGGCCTTTGTCACTGTGCCACATAGAAGACTATTACACAAACTGGGGAGTATGGGTGTGGGCAGGACAGTAGTGTGGTGGGTAGGTAACTGGCTGGGTGGCAGGACACAGAGGGTGGTGGTAAATGGCTGTCACTCCACAGAGGGAAGAGTGACCAGTGGGGTACCACAGGGATCAGTGCTGGGACCGGTCCTATTCAACATCTTCATCAGTGACATGGCGCAGGACCTAGAAGGCAGAATTTCACTGTTGCTGATGACACAAAGCTCTGTAACAGAGTAGACACCAGAGGTGTAGACAGAATGAGAAGGGACCTGCAGAAACTTGAAGAATGGTCAGGGGTTTGGCAGTTGAAATTCAATGCAAAGAAGTGCAAGATAATGCATATGGGGCACAAAACCCTGGCACAATATGTCAGTTGGGGGTGAGGATATAGCATGCACCAAGCAGGAAAGGGATCTTGGGGTTATCATCTCTGATGACCTCAAGGTAGGAAACAGTGTGACAAGGCAGCAGGTAAAGCAAATAGGATGCTGGGATGTATAGCGGGGCATCACCAGCAGGAAAAGGGAGGTCATAATTCCGCTATACAAGACACTAGTGAGGCCCCATCTGGAGTACAGTGTACGGTTCTGGAGACCATACCTACGCAAAGACATAGACAGGGTAGAGAAGGTTCAGAGGAGGGCAACAAAGATGGTGCATGGATTGCATCACAAGTCCTATGAAGACAGGTTGAAGGAACTGAGCATGTACTCCCTGGAGGAGAGAAGGGAGACAGGGGATATGATAGAGACATACAAGTATTTTACAGGGAGGAACAGGGTGCAAGAAAACATTATTTTTAAGCGAAAAAGATGTTCCAGGACTAGAGGGCATGGGATGAAGTTGGAGGGAGGACGATTCAGAGGAAACATAAGAAAGAATTTCTTCACAGAACGGGTGGTGGACAAGTGGAACACCCTGCCAGAGGAAGTGGTGGGGGCTGAAACAATCACGGGATTTAAGAATGCATGGGATAGACATAAAGAAATTCTGGAGGTCAGGGGTAAGGGGCAACAGACTTCTGGGAAAACAAACTGAACTTACAAGCTCAAATGGGCAGACTGGGCGGGCCATAGGCCCTTATCTGCCGACACTGTCTATGTATCTATGTATCTATGACAAAATCACTCTAAATGTCTCTGTCATGAGGATGTTGGGGGACATCTGTTGCTCACAGGAGCTGCAAATTGTGTTTTTCTGCTGCTGACTAGAGAGAAGCTCTACGGAGCTCAATTCAAATACAAGGACTGTATCAGTTGGGGCTGAAAGCTCAGTGGAGCTTCATGAGAAGTGGCTTGGTATTGGATTTGTAACCTTTGCACTATGAATGGCTCCCTGAATTTTGGTGCTAAGTTTTAAAAATCTTAATTCTCTGACAGCCTGTTTAAAAGGTTCTGTTTTGTCTTCTGTGTCCAGCCTTGAGCCCATTGGAGCTCTGTGAGGATGTTGTGGTATGTCTGTAGCTCACAGGAGCAGCAAATTGTGTTTTTCTGCTGCTAAGTAGAGAGAAGCTCCACGGAGCTCAATTCAAATATAAGGACTGTGCCAGTTGAGGCTGAAAGCTCAAAGGAGCTTCCCCACTAGTTTTTTGATGCTGGATTTGTGCCTGCCCCTCACCCAGTCCCCGCATCTGTAACTTATTAAATAGACCTTTGCCCCGCCCCTAGGGCTGAATTGATATTGCCTAAAGTGTAATTGGATCTGCAAGTCTAAGTGAAGGAGTGAATAATTCTAGGGCAGGCCTTTGTAAGTAGTTTACTCCCTGACTGTACTAGGCATTTTTCCTGTAACCTAGGGTGATCTGACTGTGTCCTCATGATAACTGCATGGTTTCCCATGGATGCTAGGTAGCTCAGTTTTCTCTGTTTTTTGCTTTTCTTGTGTAACCAGTGCTAGTTCTGGAGAACTTTTTCTCTGTAATTATCTTGTTTTTTTCCTGTAAAACACAGGGCTACCTGTAGACTTGGGATCCTTGTGAAAGTGATTGCTCTGTGCTTAATATTGCCTTATATTGCAACCAAATGCCTCTGGTCAAACCCGCATAACTCTTGATCCATATGCCCTGTGGTTTATGCCTGAGTGCTGTTCTGCTACATTAATACAGATAGTAAGGACCATACTCTGCCATGTGGTGGGTAATGTTTCTTACAGTAGGGTGAATGCAGACAGGTACCATCTGGTGATCCTTTGGTATTAGGGCTGCTGGCATACTGTCTAGAGCATATCTCTGATTTAAATATAATTATATATATATATATATATTTTTTTTTTTTTTTTTTTTTTGCTGTCGTTGTTTCTTTGGGAACCGTAGGTAGTGTGTTAAGTATCCCCTTCAACTTTTATTTTGGTTTTAGTCTGCTGGCATACTCTCTTCAGAATATTTACAGAACTTATTTTTCTAACAATCTATCATCATTGAATATGCTGTCATAGTTGGCACAACTTCCCCTTGTCAGTCCCTGAACTCCCATGCCCTTACCCCACGCCCCCCACCCTGTGTCAAATCATGCCTCCCAATGGTTAGTTGACTCCTGCCAGCATCATCATCTCTCTTGTCATCCTGGACTTAAGTCTCTCCCTCTGTCCTGCACCTGACTACAGCAAGTTAAAAGAGATCCAACCACTTACCTTTTCATTTCATTCGACAACGGCCTACTCTCCTGGGTTGGTTACTCTCCATGGTCTCAGGGCAATGGGAAATTTCTACAAGCTGACTTCCTACCTAACTGGTGCGCCAGTATGGCCCAGATGGCCCACACCCTACCTGCCTAGGTACATAAGAAAACTAGTTCTTTGCCTCTCCGGAGATATTAAGATGAACCCGGGACCCTCCAATTGCAGGATCTCCTCCCCCTCTGACCCAATATGGAAGCTCACCAAAGGTCTGAAAATAGTTCAGATGACTATTTGCAGCCTACGACCTAAATTACATGAACTTGAAGCCTGGGTGGATCTCTACTCCCCAGATGTCATTGGAATCACAGAAACCTGGCTTAAACCTTACATATTCACTAAAATATCACCAACAGCTTAATCTGGTTCAAAGTCAGTTGGGATTCATCTGTATCCCCCTCCCCCGGGTCGTGCCTGAAAATAGGCAGAATTTGTCCAGTGCACTTACCTGGTCAACAAAAATGAAATAAATAAATAAAATAAATATTCACCCATGAGATCGACATCCCAGGATACACTGCTTTCCAGAAGGACAGCACAAACAGAAGAGGTGGTGGAGTGATTATATATGTCCGGAGCTCCCTAAATCTTTTAATATTAGTCCATCTTGGTTGGATAATATGGATTATGAGTGTCTCCTAGTTAAACTCACCCTTGGTGGGACCAAATCTTTAACTATTGGATGCACCTACAGCCCGCCCAATGTGGCTAAATGCAAACTGGAATTCCTCAGCAGTCAGTTGGCCGGCAACCCTGTGGGGGAACTTATTCTTATTGGTGACTTTAACCTAAACTGATTGAGCAACATAGTAAGCAAATCAACTCAAACTGATGTATCTCTTACTCAGCTAATCACGAACCCACGAGGCCTAACCCTAAGACTGGACGGCATACTCTCTCAACTGGTTACTGGTAAACCAACCAGATAGATTTAAAGCAGCGGGTTTGTTGTCAGACTCACTCAGTGACCACTCTCCTATCTTTTGCATCTGGAGGAACAACTCTCCAAACACTCCCCCTAAGATCCTACTTGCTCAGGACCTATCGAGGTTTGTTCCCAACGACTTTCTCAATGATCTGAGAGGGATACACTGGGCGGATCTCAACAATCTCTCCAAAATCGACGTGGCTTTTGATTTCTTTACCCATGACTTCTTATGTGTCCTTAATAAGCATGCCCCGCTAAAACAATGGAGAGTCCGAGGCAAATGTGCATACTGGTTGGGTCGAGATAGAAGAAAACAGATGAAGTTCAGAGACAAGGCATGGGGCAAATACAAATGCTCAGGTGAATACGCTGATTGGCTATTATACAGGACCCTGAAGAACAGCTGTACAAAAGAGCTGAAACATGCTAAAAGGTATTATACCAGGTGCCTCCAAACCTGAAACCTGACTAACCCTAAGAAATTCTGATCGCAAATCAACTGCATCCTAAAGGGTTGCTCAGCAGAAGTGCCTCGGAGCATCTCAGTGGATGGCAACATGATGTTGGATCCAGAAGAGCTAGCAAATGCATTTAACAGCGTCTTCACCAACCTGGACAGATACATTGGCCCCTCACCTGGAACTCTGAACTTCTCTCCCTCTGATGCTCACACCTGTCCCAAATTCCATTTCCGCCTGATTACTTGGAAGGATGTCCTTTCTCTGCTAAGCATCATCAAACCTGATGGCTCTCTGGGGTTCGACAAGCTGGAGCCCAAATTTCTGAAAATGGCTGCCCCAATTATTGTGACTCCACTCAGGAACCTATTTAACAAGTCCCTTGTGCTTGGGCAATTCCCCACTAAGTGGAAAACGGCCACAGTAGTCCCCCTTTCACAAAGGTGGGGCCAAAGGCCATGTGAAAATTATCGCTCTATATCCATACTCAAGGTACTCGCTAAAACAGTGGAGAAGCTTGGGCCTAGACAGATCCTTGACTACACTGAACTCCATCATCTACTTTCGGATGCGCAGCATGGATTCAAAAAAAAACATGGGACAGACATAGCCCTTGTCAAGTTCACATTGGAAGTACTTGGGGCTATGGATCAAGATCTAGCCACTGGAGCTCTAGTCCATGACCTAACAAAAGCCTTGTACTTGGTGAACCATGATCTCCTCATCACCTGCCTTGGGAACCTCAGTCTGGACTCCCTTGCCTCTTCCAGGTTTCAACACCACCTCTGTGAGAGAAAACAGCTGGTAAGATGGAAGGGTATGACATCTAACATTAGGCCAGTGAACCAAGGTGTCCCCCAAGGATCCATCCTTGGACCCCCTACTATTTACTATCTTCATAAACAGCATGCCCAATCATTGCAGAGGAGCCAACATCCAACTCTATGCAGACAACACTATCATCCACAGGAGTTTAAAAAGATATTTATGTATTTGTTTAAGAGATTAACCAGGCAAGCATACTGAGCGGGGACTGCTCATTTCCAGATGCGACCTGGGGGTTACATAGAGAATACACAGGATAATTACAAGCAAGAGCATATATTTTGATACAGTTTTGCTAAACATGGGCCATGCTTTTTTGTCCCAAACATCTAGGAGCCAATAGATCTAACCTTCTCCAAATATCCTCGTCCAATGGCACTAAATTGGAGGCCTGTGCATCCACAAAATATCTTGGTGTACACCTGCACCAAGAGTTAACTCTAAATTTGCACATTGAGGCTACCACCAAGATCCTCCATCAAAAAAATTGGTCCATTATACAGACTAGCTAGGTTCCTCACCAGTGAAGCTCACTTGCCAATCACCACTGGGACCATCCTTCCAGTTCTTCTCTATGGTGCTTCCCTAATACAACCTCTCTGGGGCACTGAACTTGCCAAACTCAGAGTTCTGTATCACAAAATTGCCCGCTTTGCAGCTGCTACTCATCCCCGTGATCACCACTGCAATGTTCTCACCTCACTGAACTGGCCAACACTTGAGGCAAGACTTGCCTATCCTACTCTCTGTCTTGCTTTCAAAACAGCCAAATTACCACCCTCCCCAAGCCTAAATATACTTCTCCAGTTCAAGTTGATTAAGCGTAATCTCAGGTCTGCTACATACTCCACACTCCACCCTAGAAGTCCCTAGGTCCAGATTCCATGCAGGTGACAGGTCCTTCGCCATCTTCACCCCAGCCCTCTGGAATAGCCTACCTTCAGTGGTGATGAACTGCTCTACCCAGAACTCATTCAAAAATGCTCTAAAATCCCACTTGCTTATAGTAAATCAGTGCACTTGTACTTGAAGTGGTGGGGCCTTATTTTCCTGCGTACCGACCTGAACACTTGGACCTTCCCTCTATTCCATGCCATCCACTGATTAGCGTCTAACCCAAGTACCCTCCTGCCAAGTTGGTGTCCAGCTCTTGCTGACAGAATCACAATTATTATTTGCTTTTTTCTCATTTCTGCTTGTCATATGTCTTGCTGCTGAAATTGATTTGTGTTTGCGAGCCTTGTTTACTAACTTTATATAACTGAGCAACTCTACTGTTGCTTGTTTCTGCCTTTATCTCCTGTATGCTTTTGATGCATTTATTCAGTGTGATTAATGTTCTGCCTTTGTTTCCTGTATGCTTTTGATGTCTTTATTAAATGTAATTAATTCTAGGTCACCCCTGAAAAAGGAACACTGTTGTCTCAGTGGGCCTGCCCGGTCAACAAATTTCAATAAATAAATATCTCTCCTGTCCCTTCTCCTCTCCAGTGAGTACATCCTAAGATGGTTTAATCTCAATTCATATGGTTCTTTGTGCTGTTCATGTATCATCTTTGTAGCCTTCCTCTGCACAATTTCCAGGTGATCCTTGTCCTTTTTGAAGTGCGGTCTCCAGAACTGGATATAGCACTCTGGGTGAGACCTCACCAAGGACCTGTGCAGTGGGACTATCACTTCGCTTTTTCTACTTGTGATATCCCTTCCTATGCATCCGAGAATGCTACTAGCATTTTGCATTGCTTTTTTGCACTGTCTGGTTGTCCTTAAATCATCAAATATGAATACCCCTAGATTCTTCTCTACCTTAGTTTCAGTCAGCTGTCCTCCCCCCCCCCCAGAATTTTCAGCCCAGGGTCTTTCTCCCCAGGTGCATAACTTTGCACTTCTTGGCATTGAATATCAACTGCCACTGTTTTGACCATTCCTCCAGTTTTTTTAAGATCAGCGATCATTTCTGTGACCCCCTCTTTAGTGTCCACTCTGTTGCAGAGCTTGGTGTTGTCTGCAAGCAGGCATACCTTTCTTTGAAAACCCTCTGCGATGTCACTGATGAATATGTTAAATAGAATTGGCCCCAGCACCAATCTCTGAGGGACTCTGCTGGTCAACACTTCTTCCTCCGACAGAGTGCCATTTACTAACACTCTCTGGGTTATCCCTTCGAGCCAGTTTCTAATGCAGCATACTATTTTATGACCTCCTCCTGTGTGTTCCAACTTATTTATCAGCCTCCTATGTGGAATGGAGTTGAACACCTTACTGAAGTCCAGATTTACTACGTCTACTGCTCCTCCTTGGTTCACTGTTCTGGTCACCCAATTGAAGAAATCAGTCATGTTTGTGTGACATGACCTCCCCGCTGTGAAGCCATGCTGCTTTACGTCTATTTGGCTAGTTGCTTCTAGATGCTATACAATTCTTTCTTTTAGTAATGTTTCTATGATTTTCCCTACCACTGAGGTGAGGCTAACAGGACGATAATATGCAACATCTTCGTTGCTTCCGCTTTTGTGCAGCAGTGCCACCATGGCTTTTTTCCAGTTGTCCAGTACTGTGCCACTCTCCAGTGACTTGTTTAAGAGGTCTGCTAAGGGAGTGGCAAGTTCTTCTCTGAGTTCTTTTAGTATTCTCTGGTGGATACCCTCAGGTCCTATAGCTTTGCTAGTTTTTAATTTTGCTAGTTCTTTTAGGACCCTCTCAGTTATGAAGGGGTTTGTCTTAGCTTCACTAGTACGATGTTCTTCATTCTTTAGTACTGATCCACTTCCCTGATCCTCCTTGGTGAAAACTGAGCAGAAGTATTCATTTAGAACCTCTGCCTTCTGTCCATTGGTTTCACCTTTCTGGCCCTCCCTAGTTCTCAATCTTATTATAACTCCCTTACTTTTTCTTTTCTCCCTTACATATCTGTAGCAGGTCTTAGCACCCTATTTAATCCCTTTTGCTATTTTTTTTTTCTGCTCAAGCTTTGGCTAACCTAATTGCCTTCCCTGTTTCCTTTACTCTTGCTCTGTATTCCTCCAGGTCACTTTCTTTTTTAGTTTCTTTGTATTTCTTGAAAGCTCTTTTTTCCCACTATACTGGAAGCTACTTCTTTAGTAAACCAAAGAGGATTTTTCCTCCCTTTAGATTTACTTACCTGTTTTGAGCATTCTGCTGTTTCCAGATTGATTGTGCTCTTTATGGCTTTCCAGGTTTCCTCCACATCTCCCTCAGCTACAACTTTGAAATTGTTCCTAATGCATGTTTTCATTTTGTTAAAGTCAGCCTTCCTGAAGTCTAGGATCTTCAGTTTTGTGTGACTTGTGTCCTCAGATCTTTTGGCTGTGAGCCAGACTGACCTATGGTCACTTGACCCTAAACTGACTCCTACCTTGATGTCCGTGATCCTGGTAATGTTTGATAGTACAAGGTACAATATTGTGTTTTCTCTGGTACGTGACTGCACCAGCTGTTTTAGTTCTGCTTGTTTTAGAGCCATGAGGAATTCATTGCCCCTGTGAAGGAGGACCAATCTATGTCAGGCAGATTGAAGTCTCTGACGAGCAACAAGTCGTCTTTATTGGCCTTCATTAGGATAGTTTCCAGTGTCTCCTCGTCTGTATCTATCTGCTGAGATGGGGGTCTGTAGATCACCCCCCATTTGGATGGTGGACTTTTCCCCAGATCCGAGGGTAACCCATAGGGTTTCAGACTCAGAGTGTGTCATCTGTACCTCTGTGGCCTTGATTCCTTCCTTCATGTAGATGGCAACACCTCCTCCCTTCTTTCCTTTGTGATCTCTCCTGAACAGAGTGTACCCAGGGATAGCAACATCCCAGGAATGGTTCTTATTGAACCAAGTCTCCGTTACAGTGGCCCAGTCCAGTTTGCCTTTGCCATTAAGGCAGTGAGGTCTGGTATCTTATTTACCAGGCTATGGTCATTGAGACAGAGTGCCCACCAGCTTTGGTTTTCCTCGCTCACTGTGTCTCCACTTTTATGACACCATCTGATTTGATTGGCCTGGGCTTTACCCATTTTGTCCTTGCTTGTGCCTGTTGCAGAACTAGTTGGTGATGGGGAGGGGCAACTGCTACTTTTGATGCTGCAGTAGGTGCTGTTGCCCTCTCCCCTTCCTCTAGTTTAAATAACTGATAAATACGTCAAACTTCTGGCTGAGTGCGTCGGTCCCCTCCTTTGTGAGGTGTAGGCCATCGAACTTGAAATAGTCTAGCTCCCAGAAATTCCTCCAGTCACCCATGAAGTGATGGCCCTTTTCCTTGCAGCAGTCCTTTAGCCATGTGACAGGCAGAATTTCAGAGAAGGAGACAGTGGACAAAAAAGAAGATAATTTATTGGCGAGGTTTGTTAGCTACATTTTTGTTTTGTCGACCATTTGACTAGCTAAGTCATATGTCCCTATATGTATTAAGATGTGTGCATCCTTGATTGTGTTGTGAACTATTTTTTCAATATGGCCAGTGTCCCTCCAGGCTGATGTCACAGTGAGGCATTTGACCGTGACCTCAGAGTGCCCCTATTGCTGAAGTTGAAACTCTACTCTCCTTATCATAGAGTCTCCTATGATCAGCAAGGATCTTTTGTTGAGTTTAGTTGGTGAGCTATCCTATGTGGTATGCTTATTTGTTTTATGTTTAGGGTTAAGAGTTGAGTCATTGCATGCCGCTGCTGAAGACTTGGATGACAGCAATGGATACCTGTTTTACAGGTAGCAGAATCTTTGTGCTACCTGTAAAAACAATCAGTGATGTTCTACCTTTTAGATGTACCAAGCACTTATTACATCAACTGCACATAAAACCAAAGTGCACACAGAACTGTGTCAACAATGTACACACAGAACTAATAGGATGGCAAGGAAATTTGTTGTTTTAATGTTAAGGGGATGTGGAGTAAGTGTTCCAAGTGCACCTTATGCTGCCGCTGACTGGGTCTGAGGAGTGCGAGCAAGGAGAGAAGCCACTTCAGTGGAGAAAGGGGCACAGACTGTGCACTTCAAGGGGGATTCACCCAGGTAGAACTGCTGTCAAGGAATCCCTGCTTCTGCACTTGTAGGAGCCTGCCTTCCCTCTGTGATTGATCTCTCTCCCAGTCGGTGAAGATCGGCAAAGCTCAGGTGACAGTACAGCTAAGTGGTGGACCACACTTGGCGTATAACTCCTAGGGTTGCCCTTTGTGTCTGAGTTATTTCTGGTTGTTTGTGGCTGACAACTTTCTATTAGCTGACCACTATTCCAATAGTGGGCACTGGACTTTGGTGAAGATCAGTAAAGCTCAGCAGACAGTAAAGCTAGGGGCTGGACTGCTCTTGGCATATGCCTCTTAGGGGAGCCCTTTGTGTCTGAGCTGTTGCTTCCAGCTATTAGACGACTACTATTTCAGTAGTAGGTGCAGCAGTACAAATGCTGATTTACATTCAGCAGCCAGGAATTCTGGGTAAATGTTTCAACTGCTCCTTATGCTGAGAGAGCAGTCACTTGCTGGGTCTGAGCAGAGCAAGTGAGGACAGAAGCTGCCTCAGTGGAGAAAGATCAGTGATGCTCAGCAGGCAGTAAGGCTAGGGGCTGGACCGCACTTTTACCAGCATTGTTTTCAGTCAAGACTACAGGATGGCTGCTTTTAATGGAGGATACAAGTAATTATTCCTCCCAAATTTCAGAAATGTGTCCTGAATGCAGTGTTGTCAGCCACAAGAGGAATGCTAACGTAAGGTCCCAGGCCAGCCAGCTGGCACAGCAGGAAGGATGCAATCCCCTACACTGGCAAGATGAGTTTGGGAACAAGCTTGGGTTGTTCAGTGGGTCAGCAGTGGAAAAGAGGTGCAGGTCCCGTCACTGTCCTAGAGGATTGTCATAGTTTTTTTGGAAGGGATGTTCTGTGATCCTGGTGCAATGAAGCAGCAGAGCCACTTCGGGGGAGAACATCGTCTGTCTCCACCTTAGCATGTTTGCATGCTCACATACACTTTAGTTGTTCAAGATTTCTGGGACAAACAAGATTGTCCATGGACATTCACAGTTATCCCAACTCTTTCCCTGATCTTTGTCCATGATAACTCTATCCATAATTTCTCAATGGTTCATGGACCAGATTGCCTATGGTCAATCAACACGCACAAATGCTTGGAAATAACGAAACCCATTTTCAATTTGGTAAAAGAAAGAAATAAGAATCTGATAAAATGTTAAAGAGCTGCTTATGCATCTTGAAAAACTGTGGAAAATATAATATTCTCACTGTAGGTACTCAAGGAAAGACTGACATAATTTACGTCTTTTGGATGAGATGTTAAACCAAGGTCCCATCTTCCTGGATTGGTGGTAGTTCAGGTGGATGTTAAAGATCCCATGGCACTTATCAAAAAGAGTAGGGGAAGTTTTTATTGAACATCAACTGAACAGAAAAGAAAAACGAAAATGATACAGAGAAAAATATAAAACACAAAATAATTAAGTAACAGGAAAATCAGAATCAGTTATCCAAGGTAATAGTGTCCATAATTCCAACAAAGAGTCAGATGGCAAATGCTCTGCCTCTGAAAAATATATGGCCTTCAAATCATGTTCGGTCCTTCGAATAATGGTAAGAAGAGGCACATCCTGATTCTGTAAATTAAACAGACAACGAGCATTCCACACATGCCATTTGATTATTACAAAAATCAAATTTAACGTATTAATATTCCAATGAGACCAAGTGAGGGGGGAAAAAAACCATACATCAAATTGTCATAAGTAATGAGAGCAAACAAGGGTTCACGCCATCTGGCAGCTAATAGAGTCCAAAAAGAAACAATAAATGTACAGTACATGAAAAAAAAGGTGTGAAATAGTTTCTTCTTGTTGCTGACATTCAGGTCTGGAACAAAATCTGTCCTGTAGTGATTTGTGTTTATGGTTACATTTGACGTTGATACATTCATGGCAGCTAAGCCAATGCAAATCCCACATCTTTTGGGGAACCCTAGAATTACGAAGTAAAGTGAGCAAAGCAGGGAGATGTTACGTAGGACATTTGGGAAAAACAACAATCTCCAAACATACACGGTCCACTAAATACTTATACAATGATTTTCTGGAGACAGTTATTAGCATATGGCTAGTAATCTGTCAGTGTTTCAAATGAAAAAAACTATCCCTAACATAAGCAGAAATCTGGGGGGAATGTGTTAAAACCGTCAATTTGTTAAGTTCCCATTTATGAAACCAAGGACCACAGGATTCAAGAAACCAAGGTTCCCAACCACGATCTTGGTTAACCAACAGGGGTCTAATATTATGAAACAAGAAAAAACTAGTATAAAAAAAACATATTCTTTATAAAATTCATTGGGTATCTCATGCTTCCTGGTGAAAGCTCCTGTTTTTAAGGAGTGAATTACCCCAGTAACCTCTTATTTAGTGATAGAGCATATCAAATCATGTGTCATGGCTCTGGAGAGAGATTGAAGACTGATGTTTTGTAAAAAAAAAAAAGTCTCTGTCTCAGATGTTTGAACTATATGTTATGTACAAAAGCTAGTCAAATGTTTCTCCATCTTTTTCTGAAGTCCTACTGTATTCATGAGTAATGTGCCTTCTAGCAAAATTAGACTGGTTATTTGTGAATTCTGGCGTCTATCTTTGCAGGCTTCGCAGGGATCTACAAAAGAAGACTTTTGGGTGCCGAAGGACATTGCTGCCTGTAATGAGGTTGATCTGTTGTACTGGAATCTTTTCACGTCCATCTTTATGCGTGAAATTTGCCCAGGTAAATCATTATTACATATATAAGTTGCTGTATATAATCTGTAGAACTGGTCCCTTAATTTTAAATACATATATAGATTCTTTTGAACCTTTTGTTTCCCATACCATGTCATACATGCTCTTATGTCCTGTTTTTTGTCCTTCCACCATAAACCTATATTTTCATATAAGGATAACAATGAAACCCTTGCTATGAGCGTGTTTAGTACATTCAGTTCAACCTCTGATTCTTTTAGAACAGCTGTATTAATTTTCCACCTGGTATATGGTGGTATGTGCGGTTTATTAAAGCTCAGAACTGATTTTACCATCAAATGATCTGAAAATGCCATTGGTAGTGCCTCTGTGTGATGAATTACCAAATGCTTAGTTACAAAAACATAATCTATTTTAGTTGTAAGGGAATTTCTAAGGAATGTTTATTGTATTGCTGGTTTTGCCACTATTGAACAATCAGTGAGTTCTGCTAATGAGATGAATTTTTTAAACACATGAGAATCACAAGAGACTTTTCTTTCCTTTTGCCTGCTGCTCCCTTGTATCAAGGGTTACATTAAAGTCACCTCCTGAATATACATTCTTTGTTGTTACTAAGAAAGGCTGAATTTGAGTGAACACAGACACATGCTCTACTTTCTGCTGAGGACCTTATACTATAATGAATCTACTGGGCTTTTTTGTCCATAGGCCATCTACAATCAACACCCTTCCTGGAAATAAATCTATTAATTTCTGGAAAGTACAGAAAGCCCCTGAAAACAATAAACCCACCCAGTCTGCTTTGTCTACCCCAAGGGATCAGTAAGATGGCCCCCATATCGTTATTCTTGACCATATACATTAGGCGGCTCGAGTCTATTCATGTCTCCTGCAGGAAAATGATATCTAACTTAAGTTCATGCAATATGGAAAATAAAGTTATCCTTTTCTGCATATTCTTTAAGCTATAAGAGTTTAAAGTAGCAGTGTTAAAGATATCCATAGCAATAAATAACTGAATAGTTCATTTTCTTTTCTTTTTCTTTCTCCCTTGAAGGGTGTGCCCTTTGGAGAATTATTCAAGTTCCTGTAATCCTAATTACAAGAGGCATCTGATACCATGTCCTCAGTATGTATTCCCCCTCCCTCTGTGAAGAGAGAACCTCAAATTGGTTTTCTGTCTCTACATCACTTTGGGAGCATTTGGCTTTAAGGATCCTGGCACTCCTCCTTCTTGTAGCCAGTGCTGACCAGGATTCGGGTGGCATTACAACAGCGGTATCTCACATGACCACTGGCAGGGCACTCTGACTCCCTGCATAGAATCTTTGACCGGTCTCACATCCCCCTCTATCTCAGGAGTGGGAGCTGTGGTAGCTGGGGGATGCATCTGTCGCTTCAGGTTCATTAATGGGCCTCAGTCTCTCCCTGGGATTGAGTCCCATCTCTAGCACTGTTTGGGGCTGTAGTTTCAATTCCTTCTGTTAAGCCTTTTTATAATATCATCAGGGTTTGTATTATGGCAGTTGTTGTGCACTGCTGAAGGGCAGTCTCTGAAAGTGTGGCCATGTTCTTTGCATAAACTGTATTTTGCAAGATTGGCACACTGAGCTAATGTGATCAAATTCCCCCACATATGCCACATCTGAGCCTGTCACATACATTAGATAAATGCATTTTCTCTCCACATTTATAGTATGCCTTGGGCTGTGCATAATAAAACACACACCCCTATCTCTGCCGAAGAAGAAACTACTAGGGATATGAAACATCCCTTCTGGACTCTGATGTAGATTGACACTAAACCTCCATCCCCCTGTCCACAAGTGTTCCGAGTCCATGATTGCTTCAGGGGCACTCAATATCTTGCATTTTTACTGTAACCAATGTATAATGCCAGCCATGTAAATACTTTCATTCTGGAACATTACCATGATCATTTTAATAAGGGGTTGTGTGAGGGGTAGTATTGCTATAAATGGGGATGAGAGTGGGGAGTATTTGGCCTGATTGTAAATTGTCAAAAAAGCGCTCCAAACTGTGAGGATGTCTAAAATTAATGTCAAAATTGTCCTCTCCGGAAATATGGATCAATGCACATATTTCTGAAGCTATGAACCTCATATTATACTCACCTGTTAGGGGAGATACCACAATCATATTTTCTTTTATTATTTTTTTCCCATAAATAGTTGATCTGGTCTTAATTTTAGATTGCCTTTATACCTTGGATGGACTGCATTTCATCTAGACAATGGTTCTGCTTTGTTGAAAAACTGAAAATCTTGATCTTTGCAGAGGTGTTTGTAATGGGGGAGGGGCATGATTTTACCCTTGCTACTGCCTGCTGTAAACTAGGTGCCTCTATTAATATATCTTCTGTAGCACCAGACATTTCTTGGTCTCCCATTACTGGTGATGTTTCTGTATCCCTATGTTCAGTAGTGGTGACTTGTGCAACCAGTGTTGCCTGTGTGACTGTTTTGCTAGGGTCGCTCATAGTAAGCTATACCTACTCCTGAATCATAAACTCTGCCATCTGGTTACTGCCACTTCCCCTTCTTTGTTTAACAGAATAGTAGTAGCTTTATTCACTATTTGTGCAATATTATTTGCTTTAGCATTTGCGGTGTGTGTACACCATTTACCTGTGGCAGACTCAGGTGCACTGTACCTTCACTCATTCTCCCCTCTGCTGCTGCTGCTGCTGTGTGCACTTTCTTACTGTCTTCTTCTTCTGCCACCTCAGAGTTAACTTGTAGCGTTACCTGTGATGCCGCTCCCTCCGATGTGCTAGCGTTAACTCATTTTATCGCTTGCAGTGTCCTAAGTCCTCCATTCTTTCGGTGGTTGAAACCCATGTTGCTGGCTCTGTTGTATGTTCCAATCTGGGTCAGGAGTCCATTCTTCTGAGGGATCCTGCATCCACCCTACATCCTGCAACACTCTTTCATTTGTTCAGCCATCGTTTTCTTAACTGGGAGATTTTACATGAGAAGCGGCCTTGAGTTGCTCAGCCACTGTGAGTGGCTCCTTTATATGTTCTGATGAATTCATCTGGCACAGTTGGCTGATGGGCACAGCCTCCTTTGATGTTGGTGTGCCACATTGTACCTGGGTGGAATCTCAGGCTGAAGAAGGGCTAGCATGAGAGGTGATATCCAAAATGATCATGTTTCCTGAATCCTGTGGGGGAAACACTGTGCATGCATTTCCTTAGCCCTGCTTTCTTTTTTGCATAAAGTTCTTCATCGTCTGCCAACATGGTCAACAGCAGTGTCCTTTCTTCTATCTCTTTATCCAATTTTGCTGTAGCAGTAGCAATTTCTGTTTTGGTCATCATACCAAAAAATTCCTTTTCTTCCTCATCATCTGTAGGTTTATTTATCCACTGTCCATCCAGTTCCTGGTCCTCGTCCGTAGATTCCATTGATTGACATTCTTCATCTTTGTCCTTCTTGCCTTCTCTGGGGGGTCAGAGGGCCAAACCTCAGCCTGCTGCAGCTCTTCAGCTTCTACAGCCTCTGGATCCTCCATCTTGGAAGTGGCCAACAGTACCCCCTTCCAAGAGTAGAGGAATTTTTTATTTAAAAACAAAAACAACCATTACAGTTTAATTTGCATATTCAGCTTATCCATTCCATTGTATTCACATATTCTGCACATTCTTTATTCAATCCCATTTATGTAAGCCCATAACTCTCTCCCTCTTTCTTCCCCATACAATGCACATTCCTCTTGATATACTTTATCTAGTTCATCTTGTACTTTAAACAATAGATCTTGTATAGTCAAATCTCTATTCTGCAGAAATCTTTGACACCTCACCTGCCAAATAGCCATTTCAATATGGCAAAAATAACATATATGGTATGTTTATTCCATTTCTCCAATTATTTCATCAGCTGATCATACACTAGAATGTTATATGTCACATTCCTAAAACACTCCATACCCCAGAAGTTTGCTAAAGACCCCCTGAAAGGCTTTATAAAGGTACATCCAAAAAAGGAGTTCCATTCTTTCTTATACAACTCCACAGTTAGTTTCTGCACATATCCTTTCTTCTATTCTCTCTTATTTCTGATTACCTTTCACATTCAGCTTCCCATGACTACACATCCAGACTGTTTCTTAAATTTGTTTTAGAATCCTCTTTTCCAAAGTTGTTTCTAAAATCTTATCTGTATTTATTCCCTTTTCTACCTCATAAACTGAGGTTTCATATTATTTATTTCCACTGTCCCTTTACTGGCCTGTTTTCTGTTTTTCCTTAATAGAAAGTCTTTTGTTACTCCCCACTGCATCAAGTATTTCCTACTTACTGTATCTCCATATAGACTGGCACCTCTTGCTTCCCCTTTATATTCCCTTTTTTCCCTATATTGCTTAACATTATTGGACTCCACCTCTGTACCAGCTGCATTCATATTGTTCCTTCTCCCTGTAGAATTGATACTATATTAGTACAAAAAATATTTAGATACAAATTACGGGCTGTATCCTATTTAATCCTCCTTCCCCTATTGGTCTATATGTATGACCTCTTTTTATTGGATTTAACCTTGAACCCCACAACAATTGAAAGAAAAGCTCCAATATTTTGTCTTGCATTTGTTGTGGAATTGGAAATATGTAAGCCACAGTTAAGAAATTTGGCACAACAAAGGTCTTCAGTAAGTAAATTTGTTTTTCTCTTGTCGCACTCCATTCCTTCCATCTGTTTATTTTTCCTTGTGCTATTTTATATTTCACTTTCCAGTTTGCTCAGGCTGCATCTTTCCCCTTCAAATAATTCCTAAAATATTTATTTTAACTTGTACTACTTCCAACTCATTCTCCTTCTTACTGCTCACTTCCCCTAAAGGGTAAATCTTACTTTTTTCTGTGTTTACTGTAATCCCAGTATATTTTTTAGTTTTAATTATTTCTAACATGTTTTCCCTGACGGTTGGTCCTTAACTAGTATGATACAGCCATCTGCATAAGCATGTTTTCTGTAATATCCTATTTCCCCATGTTATACTCTTTATTTCCTTTTCATTCTCAAATCTCCTTAGTAATGGATCCAAACAGAACACATACAGCAACAGACTTAGGGCACATCCCTGCTTTACCCCGTTTTGTACATACATTGGATTCCCCAAATGTCCATTTATCATTGGACATACTTGTACCTCTGTATGTAATAATTTTTTGTACCTCTGTATATAATAATTTTATTAAATCTATCAATTTAGCTGGGAAATTATACTTCTCCAGGGTCTCCCACATATAATTATGCTGAACAGCATCATACGCCATCTCCTGATCTTTGGTATAAAGATACTCCTCTAGTTTATGCTCCTGTCCTTCATTTATGATTTCCTGTATGTATATTAAATTTTGCCTAATGTCCCTACCCATAAATTCACAGGTTTGGGTCTGTAATATCAGTTGATCTGCATAAGTCATCATTCTTTTGATTATTTTTGCCAGTATCTTATAATCAGATGTCAGTAAATTTATTGGTCTCCAATTTTTAATGTTTACCATACCCCTTTTTTTATACAAAAATATAGTTACCTCTAGTCTCAAACTCTCTGACATCTCCCCCTCCCAAATATTTCATTATATACCAAAGTTAAGATTTCTGACATATTTTCTTCATATTTTTTATAAAAGGCATTTGGTATACTGTCTATTCCTGGTGCTGTATTAAACGTTAAATATTGTATTGCCACCCCTACTTCACTTTCTTTTATTAAACTACTTAGAGATGTAGCCTCCTCCTTCCTTAATTTGGGGAGTTTTACTTTTTCCAATAATTCTTCTCTTTTTTCACCTCCTTGCTTCTGAAATCTCTGCCTTATATAGTCTTGTACTATGTATCTCATATTTCCTATATCTGTCTGTAAATGTCCTGTACTGTCTCCTATCTCATATATAACTCTACTATCTATTCTATCATTATTACTGTCAAATGGGTTAATTTGATATTTTGTCCCGTGTATCATTTTTTTGTTCCATAATCAATGACTTAGCCCTATTATAATGATCATTTTTCATTTGCCTTTTTACGTCTTCTATCTGCTCTGATTCATCTACCTTATTTTTTGCTTGATGTGCAATTTGCTTATATAATTTGGCCCTTAGACTTAGGTATTTCCTATAATTTGTTGCCTTTTCTCTCTGTGACTCTTCAATCATCAGCTGTTTAATGTCTCATTTTGTATCCTCCCACCATTCCACAATGGAGTCATATAAATCTATTACAGTTTCCCTGGCCTCTAATTCATCTATTATTTTCCCATTACAAATGGTCTCTTGAAACTCTCTGTACTCAGCCTCCAAAATCCCTTTCCAAACTTCATTTGTTGACCCAAACTGTAGTTAATTTAACTTCCATATGATCCAATGTTTCTATCGGTACTACCATTATGTTCTTAACCTTTGTCTTCTTGGGTACCATCCAAAAGTCTGTTCTTATTGAAAACTTTCCTTTAAAACAGGTATGTTCTGCCTTTTTCTTTTTTACTTGGTATGCACCTTCTACTGCCCCTTTTTCTAAGATTCCCTTTAACAGGTTTATGTTACAAAAGGTTTTGTCTGTCTTTCTTCCCCAATCTCTCTTTGCCAACCAGCAGTTGAAACCCCCAACCCACATCACTCATTTTGAGGTATGTAAGTATGGCTCAATTATCCCCATGACTCCGTTCTTCTCTGCTTTGGACTGTGGTTTATAAATAGTGACAATTCTAACTGCTGCCTTTTTAATGACTACATCTGCTATGAAAGCCCTCCCTGGCACTGGGTCTATAATTTTTGTAATCTGTACTTCATTTGTTGCAAAAGCTACCTCAACCCCAGAGCATCTTTCTTCTCCAATGGACCATAATGAAGGCCCCCATCTCCATTCTTTTTGTACTTGTTTTAATTCTTCAATAGTATGTAATCTTATGCCTTACATCACTATTACAGTATATCACATTTCAATTCACTTAAAATTTTAAAGGTTATTAACCTCTTTTGTCTACACTTTACATTACTTGAAAAAACAGATCAAATTGTCCATTTGATATTACAGGTTGTTTATAGTCTTTCCTCATACTTTTTTTGTTTTCTTCCTGTTTTTGGACACTTGTGTGTCCATTGTGTCATCATCTGCTGAGTTTCCGCACATGATGAAATTGAGTCTTCCTCTGTCGTAGCCCATTCCTTATCCTGTAATACAGCATACCTATTCCTTCTCTATCTCTCTTTTTCTCTCCAAAGATATCCCTTTTTGAGTTCTGAGTTGTGTTTTCCTTTTTGATCTGGTCAACATAGTGAATTTTGTTTCCAACTTTTTACCACTTTTTTCCTGTGCATCAGTACTTGCCATTTTTTGTCCATCCTTTTCACTCCCAACTTGTTCTCTGTCTCTTTGTTGATTTTGCTTTACTCCTGACCGGAGGCAGGGTGGGGGGGATTATGGCCTTTGTGAGGACGGTTTTCTCTCTCTGTCTCTATGTTCATTGTACATCATGCCCCTTTCATTATTTCTAGTTTCATGCACAATTTGATCCTCTTTTCCCTTTTCCTTTGGGCCACTGCCAAATACACATCTCGTTCAGTTGTTTCCCCGGGTCCAGACTATTGTGAGCTGCCCATGGGGAATGTAAAAAGAAATGCCTTTCCTCTTCACACAGGCTGCATTTTACTTTGTTTTTACAGTCTGCCCCATGATGTGCAATAGTCCCACACAGTCCACATTTTATCTTTCTGCATGCATTACTCAGGTTTCCCATTTCACCACACCTATAGCAGGCCCTTGGTTGCCCTGCATAGAAAACAACTCCACGGTCTCTTCCAAGAAAAAAGTAATTAGCCAGATATTGAATCTCCCCATTTAGCTGTTTTAAGGTTATTTTACATTTCCACCCACCGGTCCATAAACATTCTTCATCTAGGATAAGTTCTGGGGGACCATGTACTACGCATCTTTGCTTAAGCTAAAAAGTAATATCTGATACATTCACCCCCTCGTCCCTGAAAACCACTGTAACTATTTTAAAGGCAGGTTTTGTTAGTGGGATTGCCATGAATTGACTCCACTGTGGGGTATTTTTGATCTGATGAAATAATTTCCAAAACCTATCTAGGCCCCCCTGGATGTTTAAAACTAATGTCATATTCTGTACTCCCTGGTATGTGTATTAAAGCATAGATTTCATATGGGTAGAATTTCATACAGTTTTTAAGTAGCTGTCTCCCTATAAATAGTCTATCTGGAGCATCTGCAGCTGCCTCTTTAAATGTTAACCTAACTGCATTTCTTGTTTTTGCTTGCTGCATTTTTTGTTCTTCTGGAAATATTTTTTCTCTTGTATTTCCCTCGCATACTTTTTCTTTTTGCTTATTTTCTCCTTTGCTTAGTTCCTTGTCGTCTGTACCTTTTTTTGTTCTACTTCCATGGAGGTTTCCCCACTTTCCTTCTGTTAGGCCTTCTATTTCTTTTGTATGATCAGCATCCTCCATATCCTTAGGGCATGCCTCATTTTCCACTGTATTTTCCACACTTATTCATTTGTTTAGTTTCTCATCTGTCAGTTTTATTTCCTCTTGCTTGGAGGTACTTGGTCTGTTTGGGTCCCAACCTGCCCCATCCTCTGTTCTTTTCCATCCAGCATTTATTAGAGTCTCTGCTACCACAGTATTTTTAAATTCTATTGGCGTTTCCATATCTGAATCTCTTGTTTTTTCCACTGTTTGGGGGGCCCCTTTATCAGTTTCTGTGTCCTTTTTTCCTACTTTCTTGTCCTCTTAATTTATCCTTGCCTTGCATTTTTTTTCTTTTAATTCTCCTGCCCATCTTAGGCCGAGTCATTTGCAACCCTCTCTGGCCATTCCTTTTGGGGGTATTATTTCCTCTGTCCATGCTTTACATGATGTTTCAGCTTTACAGGGCATGGCCCACTTTGTTGTGGCCATGTCAGCATTTCTCAGCTGTTTCTGACAGGCCACTACTCTGTCACTGCCTTCCATATTAATTTGCTCCATTTCTTTAAGCAACACAGTTTTTTTTCACTTTTAATATGTCTTTCTTGTGTGTGGGGGGGGGGCCTTGGGGTTGCCAGCCTTAATGCTCACCCCATTCTCATATATTTTATACATCTTAGCTTATTAACTGATGGAATGGGTAAGTATTAGGGTTGACAAGCCCAAATCTCCCCTCACACCTAATTTGCAAGGATGCAGAAGAGGTCAAATAGTAATGTTTTTTCCTGTTGCTGCCCACAGGAAGGGGGTGGGCCATTAGGGTTGGGAACCCTAATGCCACATCCCCCTATTTATGTCAGTTTAACCCTAATTAATGCATCAATAATGTTTTTTTGCAAAGAATATATATTATAGTGGTGCAGTAGCACTGCTATAGTTAGGGTTGAGTAGACTGTTTAAAGTTAATCCCCTTACTTTGTGCTTCAGAAGCATCACCTCAGTTCAATGGATTTTTACAAAATGTTGCATGTGCTGTGTTGAAGGCAAGGTCTGTTTTGGTTGGATGTGCAGATCATGAGATCCAGATAGTGAAAAATGTGAAAAACAAAATCGAGTTTGTTTTGCTTTTTCTTTTAGTTATTGCCTAGTGCTCAGACAGCTTGAAATTTTGGTCTTAAATTTTCAGGGTAGAAAGGGCTTGGCCCAGAGTGATGCCTTTCATTGGGTTGGTGAAAAGATTATTAATCCATGTCAGAGCTATAAAGATTTGAAAGTTAATTTCGGAGCATGTTCAGTACGCTCTTTTGAATAGCTGTTTCATATGAAAAAAATAATTTGCCCATACAAAAAGGATTCTGTTTCATATGGCGATTATCCTGTTTTGTGACAAAAAAATTTTTTTTCATGTGGGTGTCATCTAGTTTCTGTTTTTTTTTTCCAAAAACATTTTGAAAAGCCATAAAAATGGTATCATGGAAACACACCAATCTATCTATCTTGCTAATTGGGTCTCCATTAGCAGAATTCTGCAGTTAGTTTTTGGAAAAATTACCCAGAAATGTGTTTTTAATACATTTTAAAACTATTTTTTGTGAGCTTTTTTTGTATGGTAATATGAAACAGGAATAGAGACATACAAAACAAGATTGCCTTCATATGAAAAAATAATTTGAGCTTAGCGTTTTTCACATTCTTTTTTCATATGAATGATTTTTTTTCATGAGAATGACACAATCTGATAAGAAAAGATTCCTTCATATGAAAAAATAATTTGGACTTAGTTCTTACACATTCTTTTTTTGTATGAAGGAATCCTGTTTTGTGAGAACTGAGAACACTGCAGTCTCACGAAAAAGGATTCCTTCATATGAAAAAATAATTTTGGACTTAATTTTTTTCCACATTTCAACTTTAAGAAGTCATAACTCAGTCAATATGTGCAGATATAGTAAATGGAAGGTATTAATGAGTACTACAAATTAACACATAATACCCTACAAAAGAATTCAGAGGCCCTATATAAAACATAACAATTTAAAAATTACAATTCCCATAGGATAACATTGCAACTTTAACAAGCTGTAAGTCTGTCAGTCTTTGGAGTTAAGGGACAATTTATATATGGAAAAAATGGTTTCAATTAGAAGTACAACAGTAGCACATAATATCACCAATCCCCCCAAAAAATTAGGGGCCATATGAAAAAACATTTAGATAAAACATGAAAATTCCTAAAGGATATCATTGCAACTGTAACAAGTCATAACTCCTTCATTATGTGGCATTAAGGGAGACTCTATGTATAAAACAAAAGGGTCTCAATAAGTACTACAACACTTACACATAATAACCATCAAACAGTTAGGGGCCATATAAAAACCATGAAGATTAAAAACTGAAAATTCCCATAGGATAATATTGCAACTTTAATGAGCCATAACACCATCACTCTTTAACATTAAAGGAGACTATAAGCATAAGAAAGGTCTAAATGAGTAATACAACACTAACAGATAATACTCCCACACAATTTAAGGGTCATATAAAAAGCCATAAAAATTAAAAAATGAAAATTTCCATAGGAAAACATTGCAATTTTAACAAGCTATAAGTCTTTCACTCTATGGGGATAAGGAAAAATCTATGTATAAAAAAAAATCACAATAAGTATTACAACACTAACATATAATACCTCCCCCCCAAAAAAATTAGGGGCCATATAACAAATGAAAATTCCCATAGGTTAAATATATATATATATGAGATATGCATTGGGTGACAGTGTGATAACAGATTTATCTAGTGTAGTTGACAGTGACCTTAAGTAACCTCACGAGTGGCGTAGCCATGAGTGATGGTTATGAGAGGTCTCTGTCAACTACACAACAGATAAATCCATTTTCCTGTTATTCCTCTTCTATATTGATTTATGCAATAGAGGGTGTTGTGGGTGTTTGTATTTTTACTGGTATTTGTATTAGTTTCTCATGGGTTTTGGACCACTTGGTAATCTAGTGAAACTGCGCTATCAGTTTTTGGTGCTTTGGTTGTCTGAATGGGTATCATGCTGTAGGTTTTGATTAGATAAGGTTTGGTTGTGGGCATGGTTTTGGTTTGTGGTGATTGGTCGAGGGGTGGAGTCAAGAGTGTGGAATTGCATTGGGATTGGTTGAGGGGTGGGGACTTCTAAAGTGGTGGAATTTTTTGTTAGTTTGGTGAAAGTCATCAACCAGGAAGGATGTCTGAAGTGGTAGCATCTTCTAGTAGTGGCAGCGGCGTGGAAGAAAGCCGAAGTAGCAGCACTGGAATCGGGGCATGTGGAAGGCAGTAGCATTGTGTTTGGCCTATCAATGGATGGGACACTTCATGTTGAAGATCTGGGATGTTACATATGAAGATGAAGATATTTGGAGGAATGACAGATCGTTTGTGGAGTTTTGACATTGGGGTGCATTTTATAACTTTTTTGCTAATTTCGAGTGGAAGCACATTTTTATGTTTTTATGGAATTTTTTACGATGGAGTTCATTTTTCGGGAATCGCTGAAGAGAGGTCTGCATGTCGAAAAGACTACGGATTTCACAAGTAGGAGTTGATTTTTTTTGGTATGGGACAGTGTGTTTGGCGGAATTGATTTCATTTTCTTTTTTTAAAATATTGGATTTCCATTGTGAAGAGTGGACATTTGTTTTATTTGGTTGGATATATTTTATTTGGGTGCATAGAAGCTGCATATTGGAAGGAACAGAGACCATGTAAGTAACATGCAAACAAACTTTAATGAGAAAAAACATTGTGTTTTTTTAACAGTTTCTTTAGATATATGAAAGACTTTGTTATGGGAGTTACAAATTGGTTAGGTACATTTGTAATGAGGAAACAAGCTGTTAAGTAAGCAACCAAAGTTAGTACAATCTGCAGTATGTATACTTGACTTGTGGGACAGTAAGGTAGTACAGGAAGAAAAGCTGATGTTGTTAGCTGCATTTATAATTCTAATGAGTATACATACAACTGTTTATTTTAGTATTACAACAGTGCAAGGTGAGGTGATTTATTTGAACCAAACAAACGATAAGAGGCTGCCATATATTTTATTGTTTTGACTATTGCTGAAAGTTTTGTCTATGCTTAGCACTTTCTAAGTTACATATTATAACAGTTAAATGAAACATTTTTTTACAGTTTCTAAGCAACATGCTAAACAATATAGTAATATAGTATGTATGAGAGAAAATAAAGACATTTTCCTTGCATCACTTTTATAGCAATATGTATTCTATGTTTCTTCAATGTATACCACTGGTTTATGGTTGCTAAAGAAAAATACATCATTCTTTTTGTTCATTTGTCTTGTGGTGTGTGGCATCTGCTGTGTAGATGTAGAAGTCAATGAAGTACAAGGAAAAGTCTTCTTGTACTTTTACATTATGAAGAGAGAGTTAATGTGCATTTGGGTAACTAATACAGAATCAATCTTTACCTGGTTGCTATAATTGCCTTTTAGTAATGTTTAGAAATGGTACTGTACCTTTAGCCACTGTCACTGTCAGAAGCTATTTGTTGTGCTCTTTTTCTTTTTGGGGTACCATAGCTGCTTCCTGTGGAAGAAAGGGGAAAAAAAGGTTTTAGTATGTTGTTTTGCTGACATGTGGATACTTGGAGGTTTATAATTTTTTTTTATTTGTTAGCAATTCTTGTTTTTACATATTATCTACAGTTTTTTTTTGGTTTTGCATTTCAGATGCTGAATTGCTTGTTTTTGTGTAGAACAAGGAGGGTAGGTAGTTTTGTGAACATAGGAAGAGAAGTGTGCTGTAAAGATGGGAGGTGAGTTAAAAAAAGTAGGAAAATGTTTTCTTGCACTTTGGGTGTTTGTAGTTTGTAAAAGGTTGCTTGGGGGGCTGGTGTCTAGCTGTGTTGCTATGTTTCAGGTGGTATTTAAGGTGAGTGTGGTGAGTGGCAGTGAATCTGCCTTGCTCCTTTATTTTTTGGAGTTGTGGGTTTAGAAAGTAGTACAGCACTGTTTGTATAAATGGTCTCTGTTATGTATAAATTTATTTATACATATAGTGACTCATATAAACACATTTATCACATTGAATATATGTCCACCCGACTGCACATATATATATATATATATATATATATATATATATATATATAAAAACACGGTGTCAATGACTACTATGACACTAACACATAATCCCCCCAAACATTCATGGGGTATGCACTGCACCCCAAAATTACCTCTAATCTTCACCATGGTGCCACATCCACAATGAAAGTGTGATCATTATCAAAAATTCACATTTCATCTTTCACTGCAAGTAGCAAATTTCAGAGCAAACCAATAAAAATGTACTGATTTATGAGTAATAAAGTGAAAACCACATTTTTACCCATATACAATGAACCACTGGCAGTTCTGAGGGACACTTAATATATTTTTTCTTTGAAGGGAGCCCCACAAAAAATAATTAAAACCAAGCACATACATTGCTTTTCTGGAAGGGTGGAAGTGCATAGCCAGAGGGCCCTGCAGTTCCACAACTAGATGGATGTGTGCATCTATGGAGGGATGGAAGCACAGGGCCCAGTGGGCTCGGCACTTCCATAGCCTGGTGGATGTGTTCATGCAGGTCCCAAAGAGACTTTCATGAATGAGTGTACAATTTTACTATGTCAAAAAGTAAGGAAATTCTTTACAAAAAACTGTGTTAGTGCATCAACTAGGATTCAGATTAAACCGACAAAAGTAGGAAAAAGTGCAATTAGAGTTTCCAACCCTAACTCCTCAGCCCCACTTCCCAAGCAGGAAAAGGAAAAAAATATGTTTTTTTACTGTCCTGACTCTTGGCGAATCAGGAGTGGAGTCTTCCTTGGGGTTCTCAACCCTAACACTCACCCTATTCCATGGCCGAATAATGTCACTTGATGCGTTTTCTTCAGGCAGAGCCTGCAGTTGTTGGCAACATATGGGGAGACCCAGTTCTGTGCTTTTATATATTTATTTATTAGCTTTTGGTAACTGAGTAAGTGCACTAGGCAACAAAGCTGCCTATTTTCAGGCACGATCTGGGAGAGCACAAAGTTGAGAATACAGTAATGACAACAGTACAGTGCAAAGCAACATAGGTACAATAATTACAGTCAGGGTTACAATAAATCAGAGGTTGAATACACAGTCATTAATACAAAGCACAGAGTAATAGTAACAATAGTAGCAACAATTCAGAGAAGGATAGGCTTGTGGCAGAACACACGAGTACTAGACTTCTAACCTACTGTAGCTGGGTGGAAAAAGGAAGCAACACATAATGACACAGTAATATAAGTTAGACTTTCACAGCTAATAACATGATGACATAGGTGACAACTCAGCAGTTATGTGCATTAGCAGTTACCAAGGGCATAGAGATGACAGAACAGTGAATGCTTAGGTGGGAAGAGGAGTTTTTAACATAGGGAGGGAGAGAGAGAGAGAGAGAGTTACATAACCTAGGAGCAAAATAAGAAAAAGCATGTTCTCCCATTTTGGTTGCACAGGGCTAAATGGTGAGCACTGGAGGAGGACCTAAGGGAGTGGGAGTGAGAGACAAGGGTAAGCATATCACCCAGAGAGGCCAGACGAGGTGTTCTGGTATTGAAGACTATATCACAATAGGGTAAGAGTTACAGTTGAGAACCCCCAGGAAGACCCCATCCCTGATTTGCCAAGAGTCAGGACAGCAAAAAATGTAATGTTTTTTCCTTTTCCTACTTTGAGGTGGATGTGGGGAGTTAGGGTTCAAAACCCTAATGCCACATTTCCCTTCTTTTGTTGGTTTAATCTGAACCCTATCTGATGCAGTAACACAGTTTTTAAATTTTGGACCTTAATAACTTTGGTGTCATTTGATGAAATAGCCTTAAATTTAGCATGCACAGTTTGCTTGTCAGAGTCTCAAGATGTGGAAAGTTTTATGAAGGCAACTTATATGGTTTTCAAAATATGGAGCACCAAAAAACAGAAAAAAAAATGTTTGATTTCCCTATACTTAACATTGAGTATTTTAGCTCTCCTACAGCCTAGCCTTTGTGGAATTTTTTCATGAAATTTTCAGGGTTGAAGGGCACCATGCAAAGGGTGTGCCTTTGGAAGGTCTGGTGAAAAAATATTATACCATTTTAAAATTATAACAGTTTCTGAGTTAACATTCCAGTGTGACTGGGGAAAAAAAAAACAATTGTAAAAGGTAAAAAACATATCATGAGTGGTTATTTGCATGATTTACTTGTGATGGGTGAAAAAACAGTTGAGATTTTATTTTTGCTGTTTAAACTTACAAACATTTAAGGTACATAAAAATAATATATTTAAAAAAAATGCATCTGAACCTAGCTAAATACGTTCCGTTTAGCTAGATTCTAGTGTTTGTTTATTTAAAAAGTTGTCAGAAATACATTTTCTGTGCACCAAAAATCTGGGCATCAAGGATAGTCACACACTTTCTCTGTATGAGAACAATGGAAATTTCTTGAATAATGCAGCTGCAGCTGGAACTCATGCTACGGACTGCTCTGAGAGCAGTGAGTGGCTCTTTCCCTGGTGCCTAGTGGCATTCCCCATGCTCCAATCATGGTCTTATTATGTATGCTAGGTTTTCCTGGTGTTTAGTGGCACCCCACCCTCCGATCGCTCTCCAATTATGTATGTTAGATTTCCCTGGTGTCTAGTGTGCCACCCCACCCTCCAATTGCCGCCCCCATATTTACATAATGTTTCTCTGGTGTCTAGTGGCACCCCCACACTCTGATCTCCATCCCCTTATGTAAGTCATGTTTCCCAGGTGTCTAGTGGCACCCCCACCCTCTGATCACAATCCCCTTGTGTAAGTGTTTTTTCCCTGTGTCTATGCTGTCTCCTTCTGTATGATTTTTCCCTGGTGCCTAGTGGTACCCCCACCCTCTATTTACTGTCCCCACATTCAAGTCACCTACAATAAAAAAAAACTGTCCCTCAATGTTTTTTTAACACCTGTAAAAAATGGTCCCTTGCTGATCTGACACCCCCACCCCAATCTTCCACTGAGCACCCACATCACACATCTTCCCACACACACTCGCTCACCTGAGCATGTCCCAGGATGAAGCTTCACTTTCCAACTGAAGACACATCTTGCTGCTGGAACTGACAACTGCAATATTAGAAACTAAGGCAAGGGCTGTTCATTGTAGTTCAATGGGGGGTTTAACTTTGATGCATAACTTTTTCATTTTTGAATATTTTGACCCCAGATGTTCAACATAGCTTTTTTGTGATCCCACCTCATGACCAATGATGGTGGAATTATGTAAATCAGGGCCAAAAGGTGATTTTATGATCCTTGGTGAAATCACCTTTTGGGCAGGATATGGAAACTTTTACCGCCTTTGTTCATGAGGTGGCTTCATAAAAAGGCTGTGTTGAAATTTTGGAGTCAAAATATGAAAAAATGGCAAACTTAAATACCTACCTTGAAATGTTTCAACTTTGGTAATTTTAAATATCTTTACCCCAAATTTTTAACATAGCCATTTTCTCACACCACTTCACAAAGATTACAGCTATCATTTTTCAAATCCTGGTCAAAATGTGTTTCCTTACCTGTGGCATGGAGTGACATTTTGGTGGTGTGGAAACATGTTTTAGTGGGGATTTGAACATTTTCACCCACAAGGTTCATGAGGTGGGGTAATGAGAAGGCTATACTGAAAATATGGTGTATTAATACAGTAAAATGACCAGATTATAAGTGAATGTTGCAGTATTTCAACATTAACTCATAACTTCACTACTTTTAAATAGTTTGACTCCAAACTTTCAACATAGGCATTTTGCCACACTACCTCATAAAAGTGACGTGTTATTTTTTAAATCCTGGACAAGACATGTTTTCAGAGTTCTGGTACGAAATCTCTTTCATTTAATATACTATAAATGATATATGTCATGTTTATAAGGTGAATCATAAAATGAGTATCTTGAAAATGTTGGGTCTGAAAATGAAAAATAAGTTTTTTACAACCTATGTGTGTAATGCCAGGCTTGACCCCAGTAGGTAAGCTTTGTGATCCCATGCTGGTGAGATGAGTTCAGTGGTGAGATCAGTGACTCAGCTGGATGGGGTGAGGGTTGGGGGATGGTGCTGTTATGTGACACCCTTCCAGCCAGAGAGTGAAAGGTGCAGGATTGTCCATGCAGGCCTGGCTACCATATAGTGATAACAACTGTCCTCTTGGCATACAGCCCTGCACCTCTCCCCCTTATTGGGTGGCAGGGGGTCCTGTGCATTGGCTGACAGATGTACTCTTTGCCCTCTGCATCAGTAGCTGTGGCCACATAGAAGTGCAGGGACCACAGAGCCCTGCACTTCCACAGCCCACCAGATAGCCCAATGATTTCTGCACATCTGTCATTGCACTAAATTGTAGGGCCTGTAATTTGTGGGCCCTGCACTCCTATAGGTAGACAGAGTCTTCTCTTCACCAAGGGCATCTGCATCTATTCACGCAGGTCCCTTTGGAATCTGCATGAATGAGAATACAGTTCTGCTATCTTGAAAAGAAAGGACATTTTTTGCAAAACACTTTGTTAATGCACCAGTTAGGGTAACTTAGCAGCACAAAAGTAGGGACATGTGGCATTAGGGTTTCTTAACCTAACTCCTCACCTCCACCCCAAGCAGCAAAAAAAAAAAAAAAAAAAAAGTTTTGGGTCTCCAGAGTCTTGACGAATCTGTGGACTATCTATCTTCAAATTGTGCCCCTTTGTTCTTACACATCTCTTTTTCTGAAAGATGCTACCCTCTTGGACTCTGTTGATTCCCTTGAGGTACTTGAAAGTTTCTATCATGTCCCCCCTTTCCCTTCTTTCCTCGATGGTATACATATTAAGCTCCTTTAGTCTCTCTTCATATGGCTTCTGGTGCAAACACTACACATTTTGGTTGCCCTCCTCTGGACAGCCTCCATCCTGTCTATGTTTTTGCAGAGGTGGGGTCTCCAGAACTGCATGCAGTACTCCAGATGGATTCTCACCAACTGTCTGCACAGAGGGATAACAACTTTCTGTTTTCTACTGGTGATGCCTCTCACTATGCATCCCAGTATCCCACCAGCCCTTCTTCTCACATTTCTTGCCCACCTTTAGGTCATCTGATCTAACTACCCCAGGTCCCTTTCCATTTTTGTTGTTGTCAGTATCTCACCCCCCATTGTGTACTCTTCCCCTGGGTTTTTCTTTCCCAGGTGCATTACTTTGCACTTCTTTGCATTGAATCTAAGCTGCTATACATTTGACCATTCCTCCAATCTTGCCAAGTCCCTTCTCATCCTTTCTATCCCAACTTGTGTATCAACCCTGTTGCAGATCTTTGTGTCATCTGCAAAGAGACATAATGTTCCTTCCAGTCCCTCTGTAATGTCACTTAAAAAGAACCAGACCCAGTACTGAACCCTGCGGTACCCCACTAGTAACCCCCCCTTTCTTCACTGTGGACTCAGTTTACTATTACCCTCTGCATCCTGCTGTCCAGTCAATGTTTTACTTAGGCTACCACCCTGGGACCCACTCCCAGGCTGGCTAATTCGTTTATTAATCTTTTGCATGGGACTGTGTCAAATGCCTTGCTAAAGTCCACAGCCCCTCCCTGGTCAACTACTTTGGTCACCCAGTCAAAGAAATCTATTGGATTCATCTGACATGACCTTCCTGCTGTGAATCCATGCTGCCTTGGGTCCTGTGCCCCACTGACTTCTAGATACTCAACAGTCCTTTCCTTTAGAAGTGATTCCATCATTTTCCCTGCCACTGAGGTCAAACTGACAGGTCTATAGTTTCCTGCCTCTGTCTTGCTCCCACTTTTGTTGTAAAAGTTTTTATTTTCCAAAAAAGATAGACAAGATACAGTATACATCCACAGACTCTGTACCATGTATTTAATCAATCAACAAGCAATGTACAAATGCATATTTCCAGTATGAAAAAAAGAGGGGGCAATAGGAGGAGTAGGGAAAAGGGAGTGAAAGAGATGGGAAGGGAGAGAGGGAGAGACCAGGGAGAAGAATCAGAGACTGGAAGGAAGAAAGTGGGTGATAAGAACAGGCATCAAATGATTCTCTTAGAGGTGTACAGGTACATCTAACTGTTAATACAGACAATCAGGAATATCAGACATCAGGTTATAGAGTAAGTTATTATCTAGTCCTTATTACCCTGGAGCAGTACAAATAAGAGAGGTTGGATGTTTTGGAGGTGGGAATAATGACCAGGAAGGGTGTACTGAATTGCCCTCAATATATGTCCAAAGTCAATATCAAGCTGTTGTACTCACCAGGGCAGGATTTCCATCCCAGTAGATCATTTTTGCCAGACATAAGCACACCAGATGTATTCTCTTGTGTCTAGGCAAGCCAATCCAATACTTTTCATGGCCTTGAGACAAGAGTTGGGCAAGAGTGTGTATATGCTCTGCAAAATTCAGACTTAACCTAGGACAGAAACAAATATATCCCACACCTTAAGTTCTTAACCTAAATACTTTTATGTTGTGAATAGAAAATCAAGTGTACAGCCAGATAAACCTGAAACTAGAAGGGTAATCTTATACTAGACCAGAACCTTAAGAAAGGATAGGCGTGAACTGCCTTATGAAATGCTGGGCCACCTGCTAATGAACCACATTCAAATCTCATTGTATCCAGCAAGGTATGTGGGAGTATTCATCCTATTCCTGTCTGAGGCTGGACATAGTTAAGATAAGGCACCCAGCAGAGTCTGAATGTAAAATTTGAAATGTCTGAAGGTGAGAAATTCTGTCTAGTTTAGCTAAGGTCAAAGGGACGCCAGTATCTCTGATGTTGTGGGGACCAGGGAGGACCTCCACTTACAGAGAATGACTCTCTTAGTTTGCAGAGTCAGCAATGCAAGCCACTTGTACATCTGTGGGGGTAACTTAGGGATGTCTTTATGTATTCCCAGGAGATAAAAAACAGGACTAAGGGGGATCTGTTGATGTGTCACCTTAGAGGCTACAGTCTGTATTTCTCACCATAGGGGTTGAATCTTTGGACAGGACCATAGTATGCGCAGCAGATCCCCCCCCCCGGTTTCTGGTATCTCCAACAGCTATCAGACTCTAGTCATTTGGCTTTATGAAGGATAGTGGGGGTTCTGTATCAAGAATGGGCAATTTTATTTTGAATTAGTCTGGATCTGGCATCTTTAAACCAGCTAGGTGTGTCTTTCCAGGCCTGGTCCCAGGCCCCAGGTAAGATGTGGATTTGCAGCATCTTCTCCCATTTATGTCTTGCATCGTCAGATTGAGATGGAAGAGTATCCCTAAGAATAGCATATATATGGCCTGCAAGACCCTGAGGGTGTAGTGTCCAGGTGCTAAGGGCAGAGGGTTTACCATAAGTCAAGCTAGGGGATAAAAGGTGTCAAGTTGCATCTCTAAGTTGGAGAGGTATCTCCAAAAATCCGATTGTGGGATGCCCCATATCTGCCGTAGGGATTGGAATGTATGATAAGCTTTAAGGTTTGGGGCCATTATATCCCCCAATTTGGAAATACCCAAATCCACCCATTGTTTCCATAGTACTTCAGTTCCTCCTATAGTAATACAGGGATTTTGCCAGAGAAGAACATGGGGGAGTGGGAGAGGGTCCATTTTCATCTTCAGATGAGTACTAAACCAGTTGGATCTGGATATTACCACCATAGGTTAAATATGATCTGCATTAGGCTTACAGAACAATCCAACTTTGGAACTGATATCTTTTACAAAAAGGGAGGAGGGGTGAGTAATTCCTGTAAAGTCCAGTTCAAGTTGTATCCATTGTAGGGAAAGGGAGGATGGGGGTGCACGCACTTAACCATTTGGGCTAGCAGAAAAGCCTGGAGGTATCCCTCTAGCCATGGAAAATTCCATCCTCCTTGCTCCCAGTGAGACCTAAGCTTGGACTGGCTATATCCGAGTTTAGAACCTTCCCATAGGAAGTCCCCAAATAGTTTATCAATGGCCTGGTGCCATTGCTTAGGTAGAGGGACAGGCAAGTGCATAAGGAGGTAAAAGAGTTTAGGGGCTGATATAATTTTAAAGGCCACAATTTTCCCTGCTAGGGTAAGTTTCAGGAGTTTCCATCTGTCAAATTTCTGTCTTGATGGAGGAGAGAAGGGGTTGTATATTAGCCTGCCATATTGCATCCAAAGATGGAGTCAAAACAATTCCCAAATAAGTGAGACCATTAGGGGCCCAAAGGAGATCAGCTGCACCCACCATCTGTTGTGTGCACTGGGTATTAAGGGGGAGTACTTCAGTCTTATTCTGATTCAGTTGTTGGCCCGAGTATCTAGAAAATGCTTCTAGAAGACTGAGGAGGGGAAGGATGGCTCTGTGGGCATCTGCCAGGAGAAGAAGGAGGTCGTTGGCATACATAAGGGTTGTGTGGCTTATACTTTCCACTGTCAATCCATTTATATCAGGGTGGGTTCATATTGCTGCGGCCAAGGGTTCAACTGCCAATTCGAATAGGAGGGGAGAGAGGGGGCAGCCTTGCCTCATACCTCTTTCCAGTGGTAATGGGGGGGAGAGTGTGGAGTTTGTATTAACTCTGGCCGAGGGGCCAGCATACATGGCTTGTATCCTAGAGAGAAATTTGTCTCCTATCCCAAAGTGAGTAAGGACCGTATAGAGATAGTCCCATTCTACTGAGTTGAATGCTTTTTTGAAGTCCACTGCAATGGCAGCTACCGGTGTAGAGAGTGACTTGGAAAAAGACATCAGATTCATGAGGATTCTCAAGTGATCTTAGCTGTGACATCCAGGTATAAAGCCCACCTGTGAAGGGTGTATAAGTCCGGGGAGTAGGGGACTAAGTCTAGATGCTTGAATTTTAGTGTACAATTTGCTGTCCAAATTAATGAGAGAAATTGGGTGATAACTTCCGGGGTTAGTGGAATCCTTGCCCTTTTTGGGGATGACTACAATGATTGCCTCATGCATGGAGAGAGGAAGGGTGCCCTTACGTTCTATCTCCTGGAATACTTCGGTTAGGAGAGGTGAAATAATCGGGGCTAATGCCTGGTAAAAATCTGCAGTGTAGCCATCACTACCTGGAGATTTCCCCTTTTTCAAGCCTTGAATGGCTGCAGCTACCTCTTCACTGGAAATGGGGAGGTCCAGGAGCTGTACTTGCTGCTTCTGCAACTTAGGCAGGTGTAAAGTATACAAAAATGATTGGGTGTCTCTGTTTGGTTTTGTATGTGTGGAGGAATAAAGCGATTTAAGAAGACATGATATTATTAATGTCCTCTGGGGACGTACCCAACACTCCTTGCTTGTTCTTTAGTCCCTGGATATATCTACTGGCCTGCTGTTTACAAAGCTGGTATGCAAGTACTTTGCCCCCTTTATCACCTCCATCCCAGAAGGTGTGTCTTAGGTGAAGAATGGCTACTTCAGCCTTTCTATTAAGAAGTTGGTTAATTTCAAAATGGAGACCGAGAATGGTTCTGCCTGTAGAGGAGTGAATAGAGGGAGAGGGCATGGACTTAAAGACGTCTTCAGCTGAGGATAGTTTCTGTTCCAGGCTAATCAACTGGTGTTCCCTTTCTCCGCATTTAGCTGCTGCAAACCCCATAATATTACCCCGCATCATGGCCTTAAAAGCTTCCCATGTGGTACCAGCTGAGGTGTCTGTTATAGAATTTTCAGCTAAAAAAAGAGAAGCTTCATTCCTAGCCCAAGGGATAAAGTCTGGGTCTCTCATTAGGAGAGGGTCTAATCTCCATTGTCTGGGTAGGGGGGGCCACAAGGTCCCACTGGATAGGGAGCTGAACTGGGACATGGTCAGAAATAGTTCAGGGAAGATTTGAGACATCAAGGGTTTTTAGATGTTAAGGTGGATGAGCCCAGCCAGAAATCCAGCCTATTGTATGAGGCATTAGCTTCTGAATGGAAGGTGTAATCTCTCATCCTGGGGTGGAAAAGTCTCCATAAATCTGTAAGTCCCTGATCTGAAATCATTTGATAAAGAGCCTTCCCACTTCTTATGTGTGCCACTTTACCTCTATCGTTTCTATCTATGGGAGGTACCAGTGTCAGGTTGAAGTCCCCACCTATGAGCAGGGGGCAGTCTGGGGGTTATATTCCAGAATCACCTCCGAAAGATTATGAAAGAACTGAGTAATGTCCTCATTGGGGGCATAAAGACTACATAATGTAAGTGGACCCGTGGGTGTGTTGTATGTAGCTATTACCCATCTGCCATCCTGGTCTGAAAGTGTCTGGACTAGTGTCCAGGTGAGAGACTTATGTAAGAGAATGGTCGGGGCTTTAGAGTGAACCTGCTGGCCCACCCATTCCTTATTCATACGAGTATGATCGTCTTCTGACAGTTTGGTCTCCTGTAGAAAGGCCACTTTAGAATGTAAACATTTCAAATGAGCCAGGACTTTCTTGCGTTTCACTGGGGAGTTCAGTCCTTTGACATTCCAGGTGTGAATCACAATGTCCGTCATTTTGCTCTAGTGGTCACGTAGGGGAACTAGGAAAAGCCCAATGAGGGGTACAGTAAATGACAGGAGTATACACTGAGTGGGTTAGGGATTGCTATACTCCACCTGCGGGACTGGATTGAAAATAACAGCATACTATGTTTGTGAATGAGCCCTTTATCTACGTGTTACCTAGCAGTCTAAACTATTTAACTTATCCAACAAAACAGCAGTGAAGAGTACGATGGGACTAAACCGGCTGGGGCCCCAGCCAATGGTATGCCTGATCGCCCAGGGAGGCGTGGAGGGAATAAGCCCCAATAAGGGGGGGAGCTCCCCTGCACTATGACACTTGTACTGAGTTTATCCGATACACTATTTTCAGTATTTTCAGGTGGGAACAGCTTTGCAGACCATTGCCCAGAGCCTTATCAGGGTAAACAGAGTTATAAGTGAACCCCCCATACAGGGAGTTGAGGAGCACATTGGGTGATCCCTAAGTTAGTATCTGGTTTACTGGCTGGTGAAAAGCCCTGGGAACATGCCTAAAGTACTGGATCCACATTCCTGAGGATTTAATGGTCTGCCTATGGGAGTTCTGCTGGTGATGGGGGAGTACAGGTTGTGAGCTATCTTAATCATATATGCCTAGTACCCTTGCAAAACCCTCCCATCTTTGCATCACAGTAAGGTGAGAAGGAGGGGAAAAATCATTGTAAATGGTCTCAGATAAGCCTAGGTAACAATAATAACATCTATGCCAAACATTTTAGGCAGACAACCTTTAACACAGCTTTGAACTAACATCTTGTAACTAACAATAAAGTACATTGCCTGTAGTATATATCTCCAAGTGGAGGTGCCTGTGATTAGGAATAAAACCTGGTCTATGTCTGCATGTCTATAGTAGAGGATGTCGTTACAGAGGTGAGGGGTGCATTAAGGGTATTTTACAAAATGGGTCTAAGCCCAAGACATCGTGCAGCACTGTCTGCAGTTGTCTCCCTTCCCTCTTCCTCTATCTCTCCCCAGAACCCCCATTAGTCAGTATCTGTCTGATCATCAGGTAAAATGTCGAGGTTGTCAATTCCTAGCGCTCATCCTGGGTGCGAGTGCTTTGTTTCAGCAGAGCAGTTTTCTATGTTACACCCCTATACTCTGAAGGACTGAGAGGCTGTGTACAGGGTAGGGCCTATTGAGGTTGCAGTATGTGTGCTGTCGCACCCATTCTGTTAGGGCTGATGCAGACCTTTCTCCTCACTACATCTCAGTAGGCTGGTGAGAAGAGAAAAGGAATGGGGGGGTTCTATTGGCCTGATGGAACCAGGCAGAAATACAGCTGTGTGGCACCTTTTCACTCATATCCGAGCGGATTACCAACACAACTTATAAACGTTATTTTATTTATTTATTTTTTGTTGACCGGGTAAGTGCACTAGACAAATCCTGCCTATTTTCAGGCACGACCCGGGGGAAGGGGATACAGATGAATGCCAACTGACCTTGAACCAGATTAAGTTGTTGGTGGTATTTTTAGTGAATGAGGGAAATTTGGCCAGGACACCAGGGAAATTTCCCTACTCCACCAGGGGGCTCTTCTTGCTGTGTGCAGGAATGGAGGAGCACAGTTTGAAGCTGGACCAAGGAGGAGGTGCTGATGTCGCAGGAGAGATGGCTGACCACAGTTTGGAACAGAACTTAGAGGAGACTATGGAAACAGAGGATATGGATTCAGTCCCTGCATCACAAAGTATGGAGACTTTTATGGATATTTCTGGGTCAGTACAGAAATCTGAGGAGCATGTTAGCCCTACTGAGGGTCTAGAGTATGTGCAGCTTCAATCTACAGAAATGGAGAAATTACCTGGACAAGAGGAGACAGTTGCAGAAGTTTTGAACCCTACTGTATTGGATTTGTTGCAGTGTGAAGAGAAGCGGCATCTACAGGCCCATGGGATACTGCTGGCACAAATGGCTGGTGCTTCTACAAAGGATGCATCGATATCACAGGCATTAACAGATACGGAGATGAAAACCACAAAGCTGACTACATCTCAGAACCTGCAAAATATTGCTCCCCCAGACTTGGGATTTGAGTGGCAGGTTAGTGACAATGACTGTATGACTAACTCAGTAAAAATGTCTGTGGGAAACACGTCAGGAATGGCAACCGTAGGTGCACAGCTCAGCCTAAGACAGCCCACAATAACATCAGATAGCTTACCTGATCTTGATGCACTCGCAGGAGGTGAAAATATGCAAGGTACAGAGAAACAAAAAATAGATTTACAGCTTGATCTTAGTTGGGATGAAGCAGTAACATTAGAAATTGGACAAGATGAAACCTGGTCAGCCAAAAAGGCTTTACTCGCAGCGGGCTGGGAAAGAAACCCTACAAATGGGCAATGGGTCTCGGGGACTTCCCCGATACGAACATTTGAGGACAAGGAGACTAGGCAGGCTGAGGTTCCTGCAACTACTCATCACGGAGACCCCTTCACCTCTGGAACTCCCAGAGGAGTTGTTATTAACCCAAAATCCTATCATACCAGGATCATCAACAACTTTGTTGCCTCATAACCCAACACCAAAACCCTCGCCTGTCACTGGACCCCAAGCTAGAGTAAATAAAATGTCATATTCTTCAATTACTTCAAGGACCATAAGTAAACCTTAGGGAATTGCCTCCACGAGGCCCTATGCAGCCAGCTAAATGGCATAATGCTGTTAAACTTCACTATCTTGCAGGTCTAACAGAAGCCCCAGATAGGTTGTATGTTGCTAGAAAACTACTGAAAGATTCACTGAATTTTTTCGCAAATGAAGTACATGCACTGATTCATGTGTCCGGGGAAATGACATTTGATGTCAGTTTCAAGACACAGCAAGGGCTAGAATGATTTTGGCTGAAATACCATAAATTACAAAAGACCCCATTATGGACACCCTTTTCTGTTCTGCCCCTATCTAGGCCCACCAGAAGACAATAACTGTTTTATTTAGAAGTGAGGGAGTCAGTATGAATGACCTGACACAATGGCTTAAAGCACGATGTACTGTACTTTCGGATACAGAAGCAATTTTTGATTCTGAACAGTTGTGGACTGGGGGATGGAGGGTGCAAGTCATGCTCAAAATAACAGACACAGGGTTGGCTCATCTCCCCAATAGTTTCTTTTTGGGTAGGGATAGAGGGGTCCTTTTTTATTCCAGGCAGCCCAAAGCATGCTACCGCTGTGGGTCAGTAGCACATTTAAGTAGTGCATGTGACGAGATAAAATGTATGGTCTGTGGGGAACTGGTGCATTCAGGTTTTCACTGTGTTGAACAGGAAAGATGTAACCTATGTGACGCACTTGGCCATAACTTTCAATCTTGCCAATGGGCTGCGCACAATGAGTTGGCTGATGGCATGGAACAAAGGCTATATATATCCCTAGCCCAAAAACAGAGCATCTTTACCCAGAAGGATCAAGGGCGAGGGGGTGAAGAGAAGGATTTGGCTGAACAGAGAAGGGAGGAGAGGGCTATTTCCGACACACTGGCACTAAATATTCCTACAACTTCAAACCAGACTCCACAGTTTGATAATTCAAGGGAATTCCTCCCCCCTTCCCATGTCTCAACCAGTAAATGACAGACAATGGAGTTAGGAGTTTAATTGAAGAAACTCCACAGATAGGAGCCCCTGACAGTGCGAAGGGCCTCAAACCACAGTGTTGTCTTCTCATGACTTAAGGTTAGCAAAAGCCTGGAATGGAAATAATGGGGCCACACCTCCACCTCAACAAACAGGATCACAATTTACTACTCTTCGGGTGACCCGTAGCAGAAAATTGCTAGACTCACAGCCATGTCCAGTGGCAGTCCCCCTCTTGAACAAATACGAGCTATTACAGTCCATGGTGGAGTCTTCAGATGATTCAGATTCCTCATCTGTGCAGTCTTTTATACTGGACCAAGCTACTGATACGGAGGCACCAGTGGAAAAAAATGGAGCTCAGAAAAGAAAAGCCAAAACTAAACATAATGAGTCTGCTACTCGTAAGGGTCGATTAAAGTAATAAAGGCATTGTTTTCTTTTTCTATTTTCTTCCTGAATGCTGATCGCAGGACATGTTTTTCATACTATTGATGTAAATAGTATCAAGAACCCAAATAAAAGAGATTTAGTTTTTTCTTATTTATTGTTTGCTGCCAGTATTATTTTTTTACAAGATGTTAGATTTCACACATTGCCTGAAGTAATGCAAGCCACTAGGGCATGGTACCCAGGTCCATCATTTTGGTCAGTAGGCCAGGAAGTAGCTTCAGGGGTGGGAATTTTGTTCCACTGTACGAAAATGGTATTAATGAAATTATATGATGTAGTTCCAGGACAGGTTCTTATTCTAGATATTAAATTTCAGCAGGTTTCTTATAGATTAATTAATTATTATACTCCACAAACTAAAGCGCTTCGGGTTGACAAGGTAAAAATTATCCAGCCTTTTTTACACACTTCGCAGTTTGTTATTTTTGGTGGTGACTTTAATTGTGGCTTATCTCTTAAAGGCAAAACACATACTTCTAAAACAGTTAAAATATATTCTGATTCCCTTTTTTTGTCCTCCATGATAAAGACAGCTAAACTCATTGGCTCCTATTCATCATATACGGAGCAACACACACACAGACTTTTTACAAAGGAAACTTAGCCACTAGAATTTATTTTTTGTTTATATCTTATCAATTATGCATTAAGAGGATTGAAATGCAGATAGCAGAATTCTCCGATCATAGGAGGTTGTCTGTTGAAATTGGAGATGTTAGTAATGTTCAGAAAGGACTGAGTACCTGGAAAATGAATACATCCATATTAGTGGATATGAGTTTTAAACTTCTTTTCACTGAATTTGTAGTGGCTAGAAAATCAGTGTTTATTTTATATGAGGATGCAGTACAGTGGTGGCTAGATACCAAAAGGGACCTGGGTTTTTTCTTGAAACAATATAGTAAAACTGTAAGCGTGACCAAATATAAAGAATACTTAGCAATTCGGACTCACCTACAGAGATTATTTACATTGTCTATCGCCACTAAACACAATTACACCCCACAGATTCAAATTTTTAAGGAGAAAATGCAACAGTTCCATATGGAAAAATGCCAATTTATTCAATACCAACAACAGTTTGGTACCACAGGTTCGACTGACTCAGTATGCCCTTTTGAAGCATGTCATTCCTGTATTAGTCATAAAGAAATGTTGTCCTTATATGATGATCAGGGTCAAATAGTACAAACTAAGGATGGGATAATGGTGGTAGTTACTGCCTATACTGGGGAAAAGTTTAGTCCAACCACTTTTGATACTGTACGAACTGCTGAGGTGTTATCTCACATTGATTTTCCTGGCATTTCTTTACAGGACAGTGCAAATCTGGTTACAGATATACGTCTAGCAGAAGTGGTGGAGGGTATTCGAACTCTGAAAGTGAATATGGCCCCTGGCCCAGACGGTTTGCCAGCTGAGTTATATAAGTTTTTAGTTCCATACTGGGGGGAAGAACTGACCCAAGTTTATAACTGTCTGTTAAAAAGTCCATCTTTGCTGTTACATTTAAATATGGGCTCTCTGATATATCTCTTTAAGAAAGGGGATAAAGAGTCATAACAAATTGGAGACCAATATGTTTATTAAATACTGATTTTTAAAATACTATCTAAAATATTGGCAAAACGTTTGTTGTCGGTAGCCACAGAGGTAATTTCTGCCAGTCAGACTTCCTCCATTCCTGGATGATGTATTCAATTTAATCTGGTGTTGATAAGAGAAATTTTTGAGAGAGGTCGTTCCAATCTTTTAAATGGGTATGTCCTATCCTTAGATCAAATACAGGCCTTTGACACTGTTCAACATGACTTTTTATGGCTTGTTTTGGCTAAATTTCAAATTCCAGGAGGTTTTATACAGTGGCTTAAACTGCTCTGTAGAACTGCAACAGTTTTTCCACTGGTTAATGGATGGCATGACCTACTGGTTAGGATTAAGAGAGGGGTAAGACAAGGGTGCCCCCTAAGCCCCATTTTATGTTTTTTTCTGGATCCTTTGTTGCATATGTTACAGTACTCTTAAGCCCTTTCCCCTATTGTTTCATACTCTACATTACAAGTAAGCCCAGTTCTGGCTTATGCAGATGACATTTGTTTATTGGTACAAGATAAAGCCTCCATATTGGAGGCCTTGCAGTTATACTCCACGTTTAGATCAGTGGCAGGAGCATGTCTTAACCTACACAAATGTGTAGGACAGAAGTTAGGACAGGATAGCCCCAACCCGGTAAATATTGGGGGCATTAAATTTCAAACAGGTTCAAATAAAATTTTGGGAATCCATTTTGGAATGGAACGTCCAGACCTTTTTAATTGGGAGGAGAAACTAGAGATAGCGCAATGAAAAGTAAATGGCTGGAATGGATGGAAAATGGGGAAAAAGAAGAGAGTTTATTTAGTTAAAACTTACTTGATTCCAGTGTTTTTGTTTATAAGTTATATTTTTCCACCACCAAAAACATTAGAAACAAGATTACTGAGTGTTTTTTCCAGGCTGTATGGGGAAGTCGGCTCAACACCATTCAACTAAATAAGTTGTATTTACCCATTAATCAGGGGGGATTAAACATGATTCATCCTTTATTTTTTTTCAATATTATTTTTTTTATGGCTAATTCACACCCCATTCTAATCCATATGGGTAAGGGATGGGAACCTTGGGTTTACGAGACAATTCAGATGTGGTTTCGGCTGTGGGAAGGGGGAAATTTGAGGGTGGTAAAACAGTTACAAACAGACCGTATATATTGGAGAGAGAGACATTTACCAGACTTAGACAATGGAAGGTGACAACCCTGGGGATTATCTCTGGGCAGAGGAAACATGTGTATGTGGAGCTATTGGGTACAGTCTGCCAGGTACCAGTAGTTTGACCACTACCCAGAGGATAAGAGAATGAGGAGTCTTCAGTTTTTGCAAAATCCTAGGATCCCCCCTAATATGTGGGATCTGCACTAGCTTAGCTGCCATGGCAAACTCAATGTCAAGGGGAACCAGAAGCACAAACAGCTTTGTGACAGATACTGCAGTCGACTGGACTGTATTACTCAGGTTGAAACTGTAGAACACCTTTTTTTCCAATGTTCTTTCATTATAGGATTTTGGGATCTTTTGGCAAACACATGGCAGGCTCCGACCTTTGCTGTCATATCCCTGGATAACCTAATGTATGGTGAGGTATCTGGAACCTGGCAAGCATGGGATGGTGAGACATTAGAAATAATATTTACTGTATGTAAGTGGCAAATATGGACAGCCCGATGTTTGTTTACTTTACAGCAAAAGCAGATTACACACCTGGAAATTGTGGGAAAATAACTAAAGATCTAAAAAGGGTTTGTATGACTGAAAGACAATCAATGCAGGAAACTACCTGGTTAGCCAAATGGCGAGTCCTACCTTGGATCACAGACTCAGATGCCTCTTTTACTCAAAGGACAATTATAGCTGGTAGATACCAACTGGACTTTTTTTCTTTGTTGTTATTTTCTTTTTTTATGCAATCAATTGATGGGACAGTTTCTTTTCTCTTTCTTTCTCCTGCATTAAGGTTGTACTAGCTGTGTTTTATGATTTATACATAAATCTGTGTTAAGGTGAGACAAATTTTTGGTTTTAGGTCTCAATCTCAATCTCAATCTTTATTTATTTATATAAGGAGCCTTTCTAAAACCAAGACGCCTGTACAATACTAGATAAAACAATTACAAATAGAATAAACAACAATATTAAAAATCATTATATGCTTTGCTAAAGAGGTGAGTCTTTAAAGATTCTTTAAAACTTTGGACAGTAGGGCTGTCCCACACCTGGCAGTGAGAATTCCACAGGGTTGGGGCCATAAACTAAAGATCTGGCCCCTGAGGTTTTAAACAAACCCTGGGAATCTCTAGCAATCCCTCGTCAGTGGATCGGAGAGAGCGGAGGGATGGTAGGGATGAAGGAGATCTTTCAGGTAAACAGGTCCCTGATCATGTAGGGCCTTATAGGTCAGCAAACCGACCTTGAAGGTGATTCGCCAGCAGACTGGCAACCAGTGCAGACCGAGGAGCACAGGCGTTATATGACTGGACCTAGATGAGCCCGTCAAAAGCCTGGCTGCCACATTCTGCACTAACTGCAGGCGGCGAATCTCAACCCCAGGAAGCCCTAGGTAAAGCGAGTTGCAGTAGTCAGGTATGCTTTTGAAGGTTCCATTAGCATGAGTGATATTCATTTATTATTTCCTTTAAGGTTTTCCCCTTCTTTTTCTTCGTAATTTTCTTTTTTGGGGGGGGGATATATGGATTTCATGTGTGTGTATATATATGTATATATATATATATATATATATATATATATGTATATATATAATATGTGTGTTTATATTTACTTTGCATTTAGTTTCTGTTTCTAATAAAAATTTCCCCTACTCTTTTCGATAAGTGCCATGGGATCTTTAACATCCACCTGAACTACCACCAATCAAGGCAGATGGGACCTCGGTTTAACGTCTCATCCAAAAGACGGCACCTCAGAAGTGCAGCACCCCGCTCATGCTGCACTACAGTGTCAGTACTGGGATATTAACCCAAGTGCCAGATGTGGGAACTGAACCCACAGCCCTCTGATCTCCCGGCCTCAGAGGCAAGTGTGCTACCTACTGAGCCACTGTCACTCCTTTGGAGAAGGCTATCTTATGTCTTCTTATGCCTAGGAGCCCAGAACCCAACATTCTACTATATACTTAGCATTAGGCAACTGCCACCCTAACATTACAGTACAACCCACTTGTTATATACCTCCTGGTAAGGCGTCTGAGAGCAATAGTAAGGCCTGGTCTGATTCAGCCAGTTTATTTTGTAATAATAAGGGGGGTTCCATTATGCCAGAGAGAAGCTCAGCATTGGTGTTTTGCTAGGTGAACTGGAGCTGTGTACTCCGGGCTATATAAACCCCAATTAGCTCCTGTTATCCCCACCCTTCTATTCCTTAATTCCCTGAGACACCTGCCCCTTGGTACTTATCTGATTATCAATCAGTATGTAGAGTTGTCTGTTCTAGGTGTTCATCCTGGGCATGATTGCTGCAATTCAGCAGGGCTATTTTCTGTGCTGGGGCCTGGTGGTGAGCTGGGAGCCAGGGATCATATTTCTAGGTCTTGTAAGGGCAGAGCAGTGTCCGTAGAATAGGCCCAAGAGGTGTGTTCATCCTCAGGGTTGATTCTTTCAGGGTCTGCGTGGCTGGTATCCATCTCCTAGAAGTGATCAGTGTCTGGTAAGTCTTTCATTATGGAAAAGCGATTATGTGCAAAATACGGGCTGACGTATTCTGGTTCAGCCACTTCGACTGTGATGGAATTCTGAGCCTGCTGTTTGGAGGAGTGCTTCCTGTCCTGTGGATGATCGTGCTTGAAGTGAGGTAATTTCAGTGGCCTCTTCCTAATTTTAGAGTTGCAGGGTTCTAGACCTGTGTGGAGGGTTGTGGGGAGTGTTGCGACTGTGGTTTCTGGAGGATCTTCTTTTGCTAGAGATCGATGGATCCATCCTTTATTCGGGTTGAGAGATGAGGTGCCCAGACCTGCTGGCCACATATCTGTAATAAAGGCCATGGCAGTGTCTGGGGAGGCAAATTGATGTGCAGTGCCATTGACCGAGATCTGTAGGTTGGCAAGATAGCGCAGGGTAAAAGGGACTAGTAGAGCATGGAGCTTACGACGAACTTCGGAGAAGGCTTTTCGCTTAGCAGCTAAATCTTTAGAATAATCCTGGAAGATCATTATCATATGATCTCTCCATCGGAGTTGGCCCAGTTCCCTGGCCACAGCTTGAGTAGCTTCTTTCTCGGCGTAATTTAGGATGCGTGCTATAAATGGTCGAGGTCTGTCGCCCTGCTTGGGTCTGGGCTGCAGTGAACGGTGCACCCGTTCAGTCATGATTTTTGTGCCCCTAGGAAGTTGAGGAATCTCTGGAAGCGTTTGTTGTAAAAAGGATAGCACTTTCCCAACCTCACAACCTCCGGGAAGCCAAGGAGTCACAGGTTGTTAACGGCGACTCCTGTTTTCCATGTCCTCTAGTTTATCTTGCAAGAGATGGATTTGGGCCGCCTGCTCTCGCATAGTGGAACAGTGCCCTTGGAGTACTGTATGTCATCGTGGGCTGTTGTTTTTTGTTCCACCCGATCCATCCTTGTGTCTAATTGTTGCATGGAGACTGCGGTAGTGTTTGCCGCTAAGGTTAGGGCATCTATACTGGTAATGATAGAGGTGAACATGTCTCTAACTGAGAGTTCTTCCCTTCAGATGCCAAGTGCGCCATGCGGCCTGACTGTACAGGTGGCTTCAGATCAGATTGCCTTTTATTAGGTTAATCTTGCGTCGGATCCTTCCCGCGTTCAGCCTGAAGTTAGCGGGTGCCTTCGGATCGTTAGGCTAAGTTTTCCCCATCAGGATTCACAAATGACTGTATTTAGTTGGGTTCTGGGCTCTTAGGCATAAGGAGCTATGAGATCAAAGTTGCCATCTTGGTTGCTGGTTAGCCACGCCCCTGTCTTGCTCCCACTTTTGTGAAGGGGAATCACATCCGTCCTTCTCCAGTCCTCAGGTACCATACCATACCATCTTTCCATGATTTGTTAAAAAGGGCAGTCAGTGGTGTTACTAGTTCTCCCCTTAGTTCTTTTAGAATTCTGAGGTGAATCCCATCAGGCCCCATTGCTTTATCCACGTTCGGTTTTAGAGTTCTTTCAGAAACCTTTCTTCTGTGAAAGGACCGATGTTGACCCCCCTATCCAGTGTGCTTCTATTGACTGGATTAGGTACCTCCCCCTCCTCTTCCTTTGTGAATACTGAACATAAGTATTCACTCAGTATCCCTGCTTTTTCACTGTCCCTCTCTGTCCACCCACCTCCTCTTTATTCAGCCTCATGTATTCCTCCCTTTGTCTTTCTTCGCTCCCTAATGTACCTATAAAAGGTTTTATCCCTCTTCTTAATCGAGTTGGCTATCTTTTACTCTATTTGGGACTTTGCTAATCTGACTGCCTTCTCTGCTTCCTTCTGCTTAAACTGGTACAATTCTCTGTCCTGCTCCTCCTGTGTTTCCTTATACTTCCTGAATGCTATCTTTTTCTCCCTAATCCTCCCCGCTGCCTCTTTTGAGAACAATAGTGTTTTTTTCTTTCATTTTGATTTGTTTATTTGCTTCACACAAAGGCTTGTTGCCTCTGTGATAGCAGTTTTGATGTTTACCCATTGTTCCTCCACCCCACCTTCTTGCCTGTTTACTAGTGCTTTTCTGAGGCACTCTCCCATTTTGACAAAATCAGCCCTCCTGAAGTCCAGTACCTTCACTTTTGTATGGCTTGACTCTACAGCTGAGTTTATCGTGAACCACGCTGTTTGGTGGTAACGTGTTCCCAGATGGCTACCCACTTCTAGATCTGAGATCCTCTCTCCATCCCCATTTGAGAGTACCAGGTCTTAGATTGCTCCCTCCCGAGGGGGTTCCAACACTAGCTATCTGAGGCATGCCCCCTGTAGGGCATCGAGAATGGTTCTGATCTTGGATGTGGCTGCAGCAAAGGTGCTCCAGTTAACATCTGGCATATTCAGGTCCCCCATCAGCAATATCTCCCCCTTCTCTGCCATCCTAAGGATGCCTTCTATCATTTCCTTGTCCATTTCCTCTCCCTAAGACAGGGGTCTGTATACAACCCCTGTGTGGATTGTAGTGCCATTTCCAGTCTCTAGGGTGACCCACAGTGCCTCCTCTCCTCCCTGTTTACCCTTTAGTTCCATTGCCTTGATACCTTCCCTTACATAGAGAGCTGCTTCTCTTCCTCTTCTACCCTCCCTATCCCTCCTGTAGATTGGGTACCTTGGTATGTTGATGTCCCAGTTATGGCTCTCTGTGTACCATGTTTCTGTGACTGCCATGATATCCAGGCATCCCTCTTCCATCAAGGCCACCAGTTCAGGGAGCTTTTTACCTAGACTATGGGCATTGGTAAGCCAATGCAAGTTTGGGAAGACCAATAAGCCGAGCTGGTGGACCAGGGAGGTCTAGGAAGTGGTGAGGGAGAAAAGAGCTGCTTATAGAAGATACAGGTAAAGGCACTCCTGGGGGCACATGGACAAGGTGGATTACAATAGGTTAACCAAAAAGGAAACAAGGGTGGTGAGATCAGCCAAAGTGAGGATGAAGCAGAGGCTAGCACAGGGGATCAGGAATGGAGAAAAAGGGTTCCTTAAGTACATTAGGGAAAGGAGGAAAGTTAAGAGGCAGATAAGCAGACTGAGGTCTGGAAGTGGGTAGGCCGAGGAGGCCAGGGAGCAAATGGGGGCATTTAATGAATACTTTGCATCGGTTTTCACAAGGGATGATGGAGGGACAACACCAGATGGGGAGGCGAGCTAGGAATGAGGAAGAGGGGGAGCTCTGTGATGTTGGTATTCCTGTTGGCAGGGTGTAGGAGGCCCTTAAATCCTTTTGAATGGATAAGGCACCGGGTCTGGATGGCCTTTATCCTAGGGTGCTGAAGGAGATGGGGGACATCCTTGCTGCACCTCTGGTGGACCTTTTTAACTCCTCCCTGCAGACTGGTTGGGTGCCTCAGGATTGGAGGATGGTTCATGTCATGCCCATCCTCAAAAGTGGCTCAAGGGAGGAGCTGGGCAACTACAGGCCTGTCAGTCTGACGTTGGTGGTGGGCAAGTCGATGGAGGCCATCTTGAAAGAGAGGCTGTAGGTGTTCCTGGAGACACAGGGCAACTGGATGATCACCAGCATGGCTTCATTCAGGGCAGATCATGTCAGACTAACCTTGTGGAGTTCTACAATAGAGTGACAAAAGCGCTGGACCAAGGAAGGCCAGTGGATGTCCTCTTTCTAGACTACAGCAAGGCATTTGACTAGGTGCCACACTAAGGGTTACTGGACAAGCTGGGGAAAAGGGGTGGGAACAAGGATGGTTAGGTGGATAGGGAACTTTCTAACTGGGCGGTTTTAGAGGGTGGTGGTTGGGGGGAGGTATCAACTCCAAGGAGGCTCATTAGTAGGGTCCTGCAAGGGTCAGTATTGGGCCCACTCCTGTTTAATGCTTACATCTTGGACATCAGAAACAGTATCAGGAGTGAGATGAGCCTATTTGCTGATGACTGGAAGCTGGGGGCAGTGGTGGACAGGGATGAGGGTAGAAGAGCCCTACAGGGGGACCTGGTGACTCTAGAGAGGTAGTCACACACTTGCAAATTGAGGTTTAATGCCTAGAAATGTAGGGTTCTCCACTTGGGGCTTAGGAACCCAGGTTATAAGTACTTTTTGGGTGGGGAGAAACTAAGGTCTTGGTGGGGAAGGGAACTTGGGGTGGTCATGGATGCCAAAACGAATAACTCTGAACAGTGTAGGAGGGCGGTGGCTCAAGCAAATAAAATGCTCAGGTGCACTGCCAGGGGAATAACCCCAAGGAGACGTGAAGTGCTTCTTTCTCTGTATAACTGCCTGGTTTGACTGCACCTTGAGTACTGTGTGCAGTTTTGATGCCCATACATAAAAAAGGACACTGCACTCCCTGAGAGGGTTCAGAGGAGAGTTACCAGGATGATACAAGGCCTGGGGCAGAGATGCTATGAGGAAAGGGTTGAAGACTTGAACTTGTACTCCCTGGAGGAGAGGAGGGACAGAGGGGATATGGTTGAGGTCTTTAAATATCTAAAAGGATTGAACAGGGTCAGCTTAAATAGGGCATTTCCACTATGGGAGGAGGAGGAGGCCACCAGGCAGCACTCCATGAGGATGGCTGGTGGGAGGCTCAAGGGGAGACTAGGAGATGCTACTTTATTGAGAGGGTGGTGGATCCATTGAATGCCCTGCCTACAGAGTTGGTGGCTGTGGGTACAGTGGATGGATTCAAGAGGGGCTGGGACAAATATAAGGGGAAGATAAAGCTGAGAAATGCCAGATCTGGAGGTGCAGCCCTGTTGGGGATGGGGTCGAGGGGAATTATGGGGAAGGAGGGGAAGGCAGCAACGGTGTCCTGACTGGTGCTGATTTTCTAGCAGACTAGATAGACCTTTAGGCCTACTCTGCTGGCATCTTAATATGTTAGTATGTAAATGCACTGGCTATAGGTCTGCGAGTTCTGTTTCTAATATCGAACTACTGTGTGCACAGAAAAAAGTGCTTGACCGTATTTGGAGTGTCAGGGTCAAAATCTGTAGGTGCAAAAGACAGTTGCTTTCTTACTAGTACCGGGGAATGTTCAAGTGATGTGTAACAGTTTCACCTAGCAGAAACTTATGACGTTGTACAAAACTGAAGCTTACCATATAAGGCACTGTATTTATTATGTGAGTGGATAGGGGAAGTAGAAACAATAAGCCCTAGTCACGAAAACTGTATAAACAGTGGGTCTATTAGGGGTCTATTAGGTGTCAGCGTGGCTCAGTTGGTAGCACATCCGCCTCTGGACCAGAAGGTCATGGGTTCTTGTCCCACACTGGGATTGGACTTGCACCTAAAAATCGCTGGCATCCGAGCGCAGTATTGGGGGGTGCTGTACTGCTGGGGTGTGCCGTCCTTTGGATGAGATGTTAAACCGAGGTCCCTTCTGCCCATCCTGGTGTTGTCCTGGTGGGTGTCCAGGTGGAAGTAAAAGAACCCAGGGCACTCTTTACAAAGAGCAGGGAACATTCCCGGTGTCCTGGCCAACATTCCCCTTCCTATAAACCAGTTCATGCAATTATTCAGGCTGTGTGTGGGTGAAGATGTGCAATATGGCTGCCACCACACATTCAGTCACTTCACTACCAGTCTAGCATTGCTTGTAAAGCGCTTTGGGATACTGTGTATGAAAAGCGCTATATAAATACTGATTCTTCTTCTTCAGTTGAGTCAGAGCCCAGACTGCAGGTGAAACACTGCTCCCGGGACAAGGTAATGTATATTTCTGTGATTTTGGCATAGCTGATAATAAAACGTGTTATGCTGGATTGTGTCTCTTATGGTGTCATTACTCACTGAATTCTAGAGGGGTACAGATCTAGGGTTTTCATCTGTTAAGCTGTGAAGCATGCATTTTATCTTGCAGTTAAAATGTTTGCACCAGTCATTCCCCTGTGGATGGTAAGGAGAAGTTTTTAGTTGTCTCACCTTGCATTTTTCCAACAATGTATTTATCGGACTGAACATAACATTTGTGTCCCTGTCTGATAGTATTTCCTGATGGAACCCTACTCTGCAGAAAATTCCCAAAAGCTAATCTACCACCTTTCCTGATCCCACAGAAGACATGGCAGCTGCTTCAGGGTATCCAGTTGTGAAATCTACAAACAACCAAAATAAATATTTTTTTCTGTCCAACTACACTTACTTATCAATCTCACATATCAATAGCCACCTTCCTAAATAGTTCATCTCTGACAGGCAATGGTATAAGGGGAGCTTTTTTCTTATATCCTGCCTTATACAGTATATGTTTTGGCATGCTAAACAGGTTTGGTAGTATAGGGCCACATCTGAGAAGACAGCGGTCCAGTAAACGTTCTGCAAAAGTCTATTTTGAGTCCTGTCTGTCTGTAGGTGCCCAGAAGTTGGAATGTCATGAACCAGCTGTAGCAACTGTCTCCTGTATTCCAGTGGCACCTCAATCTGTTGGAATATGCCCCCCTTCTTGCTCACATTTTTGTACACCAGTGCCTCACCAATAACCCATCCTGAAGCTTCCAGCATCCAGTTTGTTGTGTTTTTGCACTACCAAGTGTCTTTTCTAGGTCCCTTACTTGTACTCTAACCTGGATTCTGTTGATGAGCCTGCATTAACATATATCTAGACACATTGCCCAGCCCTCCGGCTCTCTCTGTGCCTGGCTGCAGTTTACTGTCTGAGGCATCAGCCCACAGTGTTGTGAGAATATCAGGCACTTCTGGCTGGGTGTCTGCTGTGCTATTAGCCTTCCCTGCTGGCTGCTGTGAGGGCATTTGCCAAGCCAGTGACTCTTCCCTTTAGTGCATTGGCTGTGCTGTCTGTGGGTTTACCTCTGTGGAAAATCTTTGGGTTCCCTGACTGCATTCCTAACACTCTGACTGTCCTTTCAGTCTCTAGCTGTGGGGAACCTTCAAAGTCTTTTCTCTATATCCCAAACCCTCTTTCTGTTTTGTCAGTTAGCAGCTGTCTCCTGCTGTAGCTGAGGGGTACCACACAACCAACTGATTCACTATGTGGCTGTAGATGATCCTCTGGTACTCTGACCATGCCTTCTCCTCATAGCATGGTGGCTCCTTCTGCAGCTGTGAGTTAGTCTTGTGCTGCCCATTATCATTTTATTTAAGCAGTGACAATAAACTATTTTTAAATCTAGGGTCAGAAGATCCAGAGGATGACTCATTTCTACCACCATTCACCACATCTGGCATTTTCAGCTTTGTGAGTTCCAGTTGATGCTGATGTACCTTCACTTTCTCTGGCAGTTCCGGTCTCTTCATATCCATCTTTTGCACTGTTATCCTTTCTTTATTCTTGCTCTCTCTCTCTCTTGCTCCATCTTTATTTTCTTTAGCACTTGCTGGAGTTGTTCTCTCTCTCTTGCTCTTGTTCCATCTTTATTTTCTGTATCTCAGAATGCTGCTGCAATTTTAGACTGTCTTGTTACTCTGCCTCTGAGGTCTCATGATACAGACTGCCTTTTGCAGTTTGCCACTCCAGTGCCAATCGGCGCATTCTGTCCATGATTCCTGGTCCCTTAACTGGATCTGATGATTTTCCCTTCACAGTCCCTGGTTCCACTAGGTCAGTTTTTATCAGTGCCTGTACCGTCTGCTTTGAGTGACTTTTTAGGTGTCACTCTTTTTGAACCAGATACTGTAGGTCCTCTTGTGAGACTGAAATGTGATGGTTGTGTTCACTTGCAAGCTTTTTCCACAATGCTCCACTGTCACCCTTACAGGACCTACCAAGGAGATAGGCTGCAGGCTCTCCACTCTTTCCTGGTAACTATATGTCACCTTACTTTTGCAGCCTTCAGAATAAAGCTCACTTGCTTCAAGGTTGCCAGTGCAATCCCACAACTTTTCTCCTCTGGATGTCCCAGACTGTATTCGGTAGTAATATATTTGGTTAGCAGTTATCCCTGTTTCAAGTATGGCATTTAGTTCACTCACCACATATATAATATGAAAATAATATCTCTTTATTTTCCTATTTACAGAGGTTGGTTCTGATACATGCACATTTACAGATTGGAGCAGAACTCACTGCATTCCCAGTTCACTCTGGGTTTAGGGTACCTGCTTCTTAATACAGTGTTTCCCATGAGTCCCAAGTTCACACTGACCTTCTCCTCCTACTGTAAATAACTTCATCTCTATGTTTTCCAGCAAAGGTGTGAGGAATCTCTAAGTTTAAATGTTCCTATTCCTTCTCTGGTTTACATTCCATGCTCCCCCTGCTTGTTAAATGTCCTGCTGTCCCTCCATTAAGTGTTACTTGTAACTCTCTTGGTCTGAAACCTTGCTTCAAGGCCTGCTGAAACTCTATCGTTGACATCAGCAACAACATCTAAGCATTTCTTTCATACAACATGAATTGTAGTGAAAAATAAATTATGTGCCCTACTGAGGATAGGCTTGTGTAGGTCTAAAACCCTGTGCCAAGACATAAAACTCCTATCACTGAAATCAGCAATGACGTTGTGTAGCCAAATCACTCAGAGGGAATGTAGCATTTAATTTTACCAAATGCAGAAAAGAACATGCATGACCACAACAGACCCTTAGATGCTACACTTGCTGGTGCCTACGCATTGTTTTTGCTGCATTGTTTTACTTTTTGGCATCAATGTCCACAGAGAGAGACAAAACTTGGGGTAGGTCAGGACTATAAAACTTAGTATCTTTGCTAGGACTAAGGGTGTTTTTTCCACTAATAAATCAGTGCACATGTGCAAAATATATGAAGCATGCCCAGCTCAGTATCATGACAGCATGACAGTGCTAGCTATTGGAATTAGGGGACAACCCTATCCTGAGTAATGTTAAAGGGATTAAAGTAAGCTGTTAATTATTTTAAATTGTGTCATGTTGTTATGGGTGTTTTTATAGAAATGCATAAATGTTAATAATTTTTCCTATTGAATGAGGGATATGTCAAGTTGTAATACTTGCAACTATTTAAATTTTACTTTTTGTAATGTTTCTTGGCCAGTTGTTAGCAAATTCCTTAAACTACACTGAATAATATCCTTTCTGTTTGTGGACCCTTGCTGAAATATCATTTTCTGATATTCTATCATTTTCTGTTGCTCTTTCCCTTCTGTCATATTTTTGGTGCTCTTTTCTGTCATATTTAAAAAAATATATATTTCATTTAAATTTTAATTTGGGTGAACACATCTTTTAAATGACTGCCAGAAAAGGAATTTGCTTTATTCTATTAGATCACACCATTGAAACATATATCTTGTTCTACTTGTATTACAAATAAATGTTTTGTTATCTATTCTGTGGTATGGGTGATGCCAGAAAATATTTGTGAGATGTTTTGTGGGATTAATCTTCATTTTTTACGTTCGCTTGCACGCATGCGCAAGGAACGTCTTGGGAGAATGGGACACTTTGGAGGTGTGCCTCTCCTGACCAATCCCCTGCTCCCTTGAGCAGGCATGGCGGTCCTGCACCAATCCGCACTGGTGCTGTGTATGACAGCGGTGGTCTTCTCTTCAAAGAAAACCACCGCTGTGTGCTTGCACCATGTCAAGGCCCCCCCAAATCATTGCTGCCATGCTGGGAACCCACCCCAGCGTGGCAAATGTCCCGTGTCATCTGCCGACGGAGGTGCCCAATCCCGTTGGCTCCATCGGCCTCAAGCCATCCTTCGTTATGCTGGGAGCCCACCCTAGTGTGGCAAACATCCCGCATTGCCTGCCGACGGGGTGCCCAATCCCCGTCGACTCCACGCCCCAGCCATCCTTCTGCCACGCTGGGGCCCACACCAGCATGGCAAACATCCGTGTTGTCTGCGACGGGGTGCCCAGTCCCCGTCAGCTCCACAACCCCAGCCATCCTTCTGCCACACTGGGAGCACACACCCAGCGTGGCAAATGTCCCGTCGTCAAAGTAAAAAAACAACTGTAAATTGAAAGCGGTCTCACGAGTCTCCTTCCTCCCACACAACCCGACCCACCCACTGCGCACCCTGCCTCCCCACACCCTCACTCCCATACTTTGGCCTCCGAGCTCGTGCGATGATCATCTCTGACCGGGAACACGTCTGCACTCTTCAAAGCCGACCACGAACTGAGGAAATGCGGTAAGCTGTATAATGGGCTAGATGTTTTTTTCAACTTTGTTTGCATATCTCAGGCATTTTTGGAATTTTGCACCAAAATTTTCAACATGGGGTTTTGGGACCCTTCTCATGAATCCTGTCACTGTCATGGCGTTATTCTGGGCCCCAAGGGTGATTTGCGCAGTTACTGCCTGAAATCACCTTTTGAGCTTGGTTAATTCAGCTTGACAGTGCCAGCGTTCATAAGGTGGGCTCTCAAAACTGTTTAGTGGTGAACAATCCATAAATGATTTCTGGCGTGTGTTCGTGGTTCTCAACCTTAAGTTGTTTTAATATTTTGCTCCAGATTTTAACATATTTTACCACACCTCCTTATGAGCAGTACAGCTGTCATTTTTCACATCCTGCACAAAACATGTTTCCACCCATGTAGCGCACAATGGCACAGTCGGTGTGCGAAATCAATGTATGGGACACATTAAGAAAATCACAGTGACACTGTTCATTAGCGGAAGTCTTAAAATGGCTATGTTGAAAATTTGGTGAAAAATTCCTAAAATGACTTTTTACGGCGTAGCGTTAGTAGTTCCTATGACTGCTCGAGGGTTTCAATATTTCAATATTTCCACCCAGATTTTCAACATTGCCATTTTACCACACACCTCATATGAGCAGTACAGCTGTCATTTTCACATCCTGCCCAAAAGCGTGTTTCCGCCCATGTAGCGCACAATGGCACAGTCGGTGTGCGAACTCAATGTATGGGACACATTAAGAAAATCACAGTGACACTGTTCATGAGCAGAGATCTTAAAATGGCTATGTTGAAAATTTGGTGAAAAAATTCATAAAAATGACTGTTTTACGAGATTATGGTTTAGCAGTTCCTTGCGGCTCGTAAGTTCGCTAATTTTCAAAATTTGCACTCCAATGAGTTACAAATACCTAAACAGCACATAGAAGCAAGCAACATTCGGCATTGACAAATGCTTGTACTTCTTTGTCACTGATTTTTTTAAGCCATGTCCAAGTGCCAAATACCTGCAAGCAAACATTTGACATTGACAAATGCTTGTTTTATTGGCAACAACTAACATTTATACTGATAATTTTTATGATATTATGTTTGTTTTTAATTTTTTTTGTCAAATTATTTCTAGGATCAAACCACAAATTCCTGACTGATAATTTGTCATCTATATCATTTAGTAGTTGAGCAACTGATCCTCAAATAGAAGTTCTGATTGTTCCCTGTGGGCCAAGTTCAGCCACCACATAAGGTAAATAACAAAGTCTAACGTTTGGACAAGTGAAACCACCAAGGTCCTTGGTTAAACACAGTCTGCCCCACACAATACTTATTATTTTGATGATTCCAAATAAAATTCATAAGACAATTGTTGATTTCTTTAAACCAAGATTTTCCAATCAGTAAAGCCTATAGAATGTAATAAATCATTGGAACAACAGACCATTTTATGAACTGAATATTCTCCCACAAAGGATAGGGATATTATGCTCCACTCTGAGATCTTATTTCTAATTTTTTTCTGGCAGTGTTGAATGATTACTGTAGATTTGTACATCTTTCTGACTGGAACTGATTATTTGATATCCAGTTTTTCTGTATAAGTATGTTTAAAAATGTCATCAAATAGGAGAAGAGTCTCCTGCATATGGGAATTATTTATAGGTGAAGTACTAGACTTGTTGCAGTTTTTGTGGCCTGATAGTTTTAAAATTGGTCAATTTTTTTTTAGTTCTGCAGTACTATTTATTGGATTAAGTAAAATAAGCAATACACCACCAGCATGTGCATGTATTGTTATGTTGCAATTCCCTATTTGAATTCCCCTTATAGTTACATCCCCCCATCTCATGGAGAAATATTTGTATTTCCAATATAAAGAGGGTTGAGTAGAGGGGCACCCTTGATGTACTCCACTGTAAAGGGTCAGCTCTGTTGTAAACTGATTATTAATTTTCATTCTTGATCTAGGGGATTTGATATATCATTTTAACAGTATTAATGACCGAAACAGGTATTCCCCAAAAAATCAAGAGCTGTAAATAAGTATTCCTACTTGATCATGCCAAATGCTTACAAACCTCAAGAGAGACAGCAGTGACCTCCAGTCCTTGAGTACAAATATGGCTAATTACATGCTGCACCTTGTGAATAATTCTGCCAGGTATGTATCCACTTTGGTCTGAGGGTATCAAGTTTGCTCGTATAATAATAACCAGTCTATTATTTTTGCTTTTTGCCAAAATCTTGTAATTGTGATTAAGAATGATGATTTGGTGATAATTTTCCACTATCACCATTAGGTGCTCCCTGTCTTGGACTACGTGGATGTGTTGTATGGCACCATTTCTTCCACTTTCCTTGCCACCTTCAGGGGATAGCTCTTCCACGGTTAAATACAGGAAAGAAAGTGCAGATACTCACTGTGTGGCTAACCCTTGGTGCCCAGGGCAAGGGCCTCACACTTGTCTCTGTCTACATACCCCCCCAGAGAACAAGCCGAAGGCTTTAGAGTACTATATGAGCACCTAACTGACCTTCGCTCTGACAATGAAATCATAGTTCTGGGCAATTTTAACATAAATTGGTTATCACAAGACACTGTCACCTTCAAGGATGCAGTCTCCTAAATCAAATTCCAACAGCTAGTGGACCAACCCACCCAAACAAATTATAGAACGGGCACCTGTACTCTACTAGACTGGGTATTAACAAACCACCATGAGTGGTCTCCAGTCTTAAAGTGCTCCTGGACTCCCTAAGTGATCACTTACCAATCATCTTCTACTGGTCAAACAAGGCTCTTAAACTGCCAGCAAAGGTCATAATATCCCACATGCTAAAAAAGGGCAAGCTTTGGTGCTTTAAACAGCACCTGAAACAAGAGTGCTGGCCCCAATCCTAACTGCAAATGACGTTGATACAGCACTAGCAAAATTTATAGAACACAGCACTAGCAAAATTTATAGAAATTTTCAACACTGTCTGTGACACCTATGCCCCCATAACCAAAAGAAAAGTCAGTGGCACCCACAAAACCTGGGTCACCCCCCACCTACTTGCCCTGATGAGCTCCAGGAACCTCCTCTGGCAAAAATACAAAAGCACCCTCGCAGACTGTGATAAGCAAAACTACAAGACTGCATAGAATAAATGCACCCAGGCCATACACCAGGCCAAAGCCAATCACTGCAGCTCTGAGCTAAACCCCTCCTGGGTGATGGCCGTAGATTGCAGGCGAACATCAATGCAGTCATTGGAAAGTGGGATACCTCTACACCCGCCCTGCTGTGCTATGAAGGGACCACTACACAAGACCCCAAATCTATCGCTGACATCTTTAATAAAGCCTTCACCGACCTCAGTACTGTACCCCCCCTAACATTCCCAGCTCCACAGGCAACAACCTATACAACCCTCAATGAACTCTACCAGTAAATCATGGCCCCCCATTCTACCTTAAGGTAACTCCAAGGCTGAAGTGAAAAAATACTTTTCCAAAGTCCTGGGTAAGTCTAGGCACAGTGCTGAGGGCCTAGATCTAAAACTGATCTCCCTTGCACTTGAAGAACTGCTAATCTTCCTAACCAGAATCATTAACCTGTCCTTCACAACTGGGACAGTCCCAAAACTCTGGAAAGCCGCAGTTGTAACCCCTATCCACAAAGTAGGTAGCATGACTGACCATACCAACTACCATCCAGTATCAATACTCCCCCCACTGTCTAAAGCTCTTGAACATATAGTCTGCAACCAACTGGTCGTCCACTTTGAAAAATATCAGCTCCAATGCCAACAGCAGCAAGGTTTCCAAAAACTCCACAGCACTACTACAGTGCTTTTGGAATTCACAGGATTCATTAACAATGTCTTTGATCAAGGGCACTTGGTGAGTGCAACCTTCATTGACCTCACCAAGGCCTTTGACACAGTCAACCATGACCTCCTCCTAGCCCAACTAGATGCAACAGAACAATCAGCTGATTCCCTGGGTTGGTTCCAGAGCTACCTCACAGGCCATGTACAAAGGGTAAAAATAAGTAACATGCTCTCGGATCCCCTGCTAGTTTCCTCCGGGGTTCCCCAAGGCTCCATCCTGGGCCCCCTCCTATTTAGCCTTTTTTTAAAAAACCTTCCACAAGCATGTCAACATAAAATACTCCTCTACGCAGATGATGTGGTTATCTACTCCAGCCACACTGACTCAACCACCCTAGAACAACGTCTACTGCAGGACTTTAACAAAGTGAAGGACTGGTTTACTGAAACCAAGTTATTCGTTAACCACAAAAACACCAAGTCCATGCTCTTTGCCCTAGCCCATAGCCGCCATAAGATGTCCGCAATAAATGTCCATACTAAACAAAGTGCAGCCATTGAAATGGTCCATAGCATCAAGTACCTAGGGCTTACGTTAGACAGCTCTCTCTCCTTCTCCTTTCATGTCGACCACGTCGCCGCCACATCAGCTAACAGAAAGGTAGGTCTTCTGTACAAACACCACAACTGCCTCACCAATCAAGCCCTTTGGCTCACCATCACCAGCTCAGTCTTCTCAACCATCGACTATGGACTCGCCATCTATAGTGCCGCTCCAGACAACACCCTCAAGTGGCTCACCACCACACTTAATAAAGCCTGTAGACTAGTCCTAGGAGCACCATGTCTCACTCATACCTGTGATCTTTATTCACAAAATGGGTTGGCTAAACTTAAGCAACAGGGCCCGCTACCAAGTCTGCCTTCTTGCCAAAAAAGCAGTCCTGGGCCTGCTGCCCCCTGCCACCATTTCCCTCCTACAACAGGTCAAACCTGCCAGGACTACAAGGACATCTAACAAACCCTCTGTCAAGCTTCACTTCCATTGCACCTCTCAAGGGCAGCATTCCTTTGAATACCAAGCACCACTCTGGCTCAACTCTCTCCGACCTGAGATAGTCTCCATCAGTAAAATAGGCCCTTTCAAATCTGTGCTTAAAACTCATCTGTCCAGCCATATGCAATGCTCCTGCTACCACTGACCACTGCCTCCCGGAGCACATCCTGCATACCCCAACTATGCTCTTCTTTATGGCCCAACAAGTTACTTATCCACCCTATCCTTCTTCCCCCATTCCCCACACTTTTTACCCTCTCCTCACTTACTCTACCTGGGCACCCTTGCCTCCCCTTCCCCATTTGCCCCTACCTTAGCATACCCCTCCACCCATCTCCAGACAAGGTTTCCCAAGCCCGAGGAACCACTACCTCTCACCTCAGCTCTCTCTCCTACTCACCACCTATCCTGGTCTACTCACCACCTCCCTCTTCCACTACTCCTTTACACCAGCTCTGCTTAGTAGCTGCTAGACCTGCCACTCCATTGTTAACCCATCCCCTCTGCTACCGTTATCAAGGATCTGTACTGTCAGTGGCTTCTAGCACCTGTATATGTCAGTGATTCTTTTGTAACTGTAATTTGCTCTTTTTTTCTGTGTCTTGACGTGGAACCTTTGTAAATGAGCTGGTAGCTTAAAGGTTGTAATCCGAGAACTCAATAAATAAATAAATAAAATAAATAAGACTGGATACCCCCTGTAACTGCTTCTGCTAGTTTGCTAAAAACTTTCCCTTTATAACCACCATTACACCCTCTGTTCCTCCCTCTCCATCCTCCCTCTGCCTGCATGTCACCAGGCTCACGGTACCTTTTTCATATACAAATATTGGTTTGGCTCCCTTCCCTCCTACCTCTCATCTTTCCTCTTCCAACTACCCCCTGCATCCTATTCCCTCCATTACAGAAACCATTGCACTTTCACCATCCTCACCCCTGTCCCTCTGCTGGGCAGTCTGCATTCTTTTATCATCTTCCCTCATTCTGGAACCAACTTCCTTTCTTCCACTGCCTCTAGTCATCCCATGATTCTCTCAGCCACCAGTTGAAACTCCAACCCCACCCACCTGTTCCTGTTATCCTTTTTCCTGACACCTCCCTGGCCTAAGCCTCTACGGTCCTTGGTAAGACAGCCAGCTGGATCTTCATTACCCACCTTCTGGTTATACTACCACACTACCTCTGTTTCTCCATGCATTACAAGGCTAGGCAATAATGCACCCTACACATCACTTGTCTGTTGTCAGTATGTCTTGTTGCCACTTTGCTTTGAACTTGTATAGATGATTATTATTGAGCTGTAACTGCACTTTATTCTCAGTACATACTATTTAGTATTGATATAATTTTGTGCCAACCTTTTTTTCAGTGCTATTCTAATGACTTGTTATTATGTATTGTGCTGCTATTTCTTCCACTTTTTCACTCACCTGAGCCACACCTGGAAATGAGCAGTGGTTCAGTGTGTCTCATATGGTTACCAATTTTTAAAATAAATAAACATAAATAATCTTATGTTTATTTGGTTTTGAGGTTAGGGTCAAAAGTGTGGTACTGAATGTGTTGCTCTGCCACCTGCTTATTGTTAGATTGTATAATATTTGTGTTATAAATAAAATGTGTATGGTATGTGACTGCCTGCTTAAGGATGGTAGTCAGTGTAAGGAGGCTTGACCTTTGACCTCAAAAGTGTAAGAGTGAGGAAACAGCAGGATGTGATAAACAGACCAGTGAAACCACTAATTAAAGGAAGTTATTATCCCTCTGTACAGACAGCTGGTGAGACCCCATCTGGAGTACTGCGTGCAGTTCTGGAGACCCAATCTCCGCAAAGACATAGACAGGATTGAAGCTGTCCAGAGGAGGGCAACTAAAATGGTGCAGGGTCTGCACCGGAAGACATATAAAGAGAGACTTAAGGAGCTTAATATGTATAGCCTTGAGGAAAGGAGGGAGAAGGGAGACATGATAGAAACTTTCAAGTACCTCAAGGGAATCAACAAAGTCCAAGAGGGTAGCATCTTTCAAAAAAAGAGGTGTGCAAGAACAAGGGGGCACAATTTGAAGATAGAGGGGGGCAGCTCAGAGGTAATTTAAGGAAGTATTTTTTCACAGAGAGGGTTGTGGATGCATGGAACGGCCTTCCAGAGGAGGTTGTGGAGTCAAAAACAGTGGTGGAATTCAAGCATGCATGGGACAGTCATAAGGCAATTCTAGGGGGTGGAGGTAGGAAGAAGTAGGCTGCTGGTTAACTAGGATCTGCAGCTTATCCATTAGGTAGGGAAATGGGAAGACTGGGTGGGCCAAGTGGTCCTTATCTGCCATCAAATTCTATGCTTTTATGTTTCTAAAGCCTTCCTTCCAGAGGGACAGTTTATTACCCCTTATAACCTGCTCCTGCTTTTGAAGCTGGGAACTAAATATGAATTTTATTACCCTAGCAGGAAGCGAAGTCATTTAGCTGATCCTTTATGGTTTTCTTACCTTGCAGAGAACTAGTGACAGATTGTGGGGTTATGAAACATCAAAGGGAATGCTTTAATCAAAGATACTCATATTTTGGGAAATTGCTAGTTGCTGATTTTCACAGTAATAACATACATCCTTTTGGATATTTATGCTAAGAAGTTAAAGTTATTGGAGGATCTAAATGTGACCTCCCAAAGGGGTGGGGAGATGGATTTTGAAATGGTCAAGCATCTGAGGAAAACATTGCTTTTTATTCTGGACTCAAGAGAGACACTTGGTTCACTGGACTTAAGAAGGCACTTTATGGTAACATCTAGCTAGGCAAGAACTTTTAAGTATTTGTAGTGGGCGTATTTGTGTTCTGTAACTTCCCATTTATTTTATGTGACTGTAAGTCATTGATATATTTGTTCTGTGTTTGATATTTTACCTATTTTACAATTTTAGTAAACAATATTTTCCTTGAAATACTGATTGTGTCTTCTCAGTTTTCTTTTGCATGTGAATGCTGAACCAGTGTTTAAGTCTGACAGCTGTTAAGGGCTTGAATGTGTTACTAATCTTGCTAAAGGTAATAATATACCTAGGTCTCATATTGAGTCGTAAGGGTACATTTTGGAAACCTGGCTGGGTGCCACTGGGCAAAAGATTATATTGCATTTCCCTGAAGAGAATCTGAGTCTGCTAACTGGGTGCGCTAGCATAAGGTTCACATTTGACCCCCAAGGACTCGAGGCTAGTAGGTGATTCGGACCCAAAATAGACAAGAGCGTTACCCTGTTTGTCCCTTGTTCACTCTACTGCATTTCAAGGTTGGCACTGTGGGAGCAGAGGACCTGACCTGTAGAGTGCATTTTTGACAGACTTGGTTGGCAGCAGTGTGATTTAAAAGTATTTGATAACACGAGCATTAACAGTCCAGTGTATCAGATTAATACTGTACAGCTCGGTAACCTGTGAAGTGGGCGCATGAGGAAGGGTGCCATCCATTACGGTGACACCTTCCTCGTGCAATCCACTCATGGTGACCGACGGGTAGGGCGACTGGATGAGGGGGTGGGCGAACTAAGCGACAGGATGTCGCTATATGTACGCGTGCGGGGGTGGGAGTGAGCACGATGAGCATGGGCTGGGGGTGGAGAGGCTGTAGGGGGTGGCGCTGCAGTCGTCAGTTGAACTGCAGCGTGGTGTCGGGGATTGGGAAATGGCTGGGGTGGCTGAGGTACTGGGTTCGGGTCCGGGCCCTGGTGTGATCTTTATTGCACCCAGCCGAACCTTTTTAATTTTACTACTTTCACCCCCCCAACATGCACTCCCCTGGAGTTGAGAATCCTTAATTACGGGGGTGCGGGGGTGAAGTAAAAATATGTCCTGGCACCGTTGTGCTGGTGTGCGAGGGTTGTCCGAGTGCCAAAAATGTGTTCGGCACTCTGAATGAGAGATAACAGCGATCGCCTTTAGGCGTTCGCCGTTATCACATAGACCCATACAGCTCACATACAAAATAAGGCAGTGATTTTTTTTTTTAAAAGTAAACAGGACTATATCATTGCACTTATAGTCTAAGTTCCCTACCTATTTTATTTTTTTCTCGAGTGCAAGTTAGTGTAGCTGTAGTTAGGGAAGAAGATGGCTTCCAACTACAGTGAGCACACTGCAGATCAACTGAAGCAATTGTGCCAAGAGAGAGGAGTCCAGCATGAGGGCAGACCCAAAAAGTACCTCATAGAGCTCTTGTAGCAGCTGATGCCCAAAGCCTTGAGTCGCAGTCTGTGACTGAAATGGACTGAACCTTGGGCATGGAGGGGCCAGGATCCAGTGCAATGTCCAGATCCAGCAATGAGGACAGCAGGACCAGTGCAAGCCAAGGACCACAGCAGCAGGGGAAGTTCACCAACATTCTGGAGCCAGAAGGGCTCAGGATGCAGATGGAGTTGTGGAGAATGGAGCTGGAGTTCCAGAGAGAAGAGAGGTGTGAGCAGCAAGAGACTGAGTGACAGCAGTGAGAAGCCAGGTGAGAAGAGCGTGAGTGTGAGAGGCAACATGAGCTGGAGAAGTTACGACTCCAAACACCAGCACCAGAGCAGGTAAGTGGCCTGGGGTTAACTAGCACTCCAGGACTGGGTTACAAATTAAATTACAAATTGATAGCAGAATTTAAAGAGGGGGAAAATATGGATGCCTTTTTAAATTCCTTTGAAAAAGTATGCATTCATGCAATTATTACTAGAGGGTCCTGTAACTTCCAGCTATCCCTGCTACTTACCGGGAAAGCTTGGGATGCATTGGGTCAAATGGACAATGAGGACAGTAATGATTACAGTATACTTAAAGCTGCACTTTAAAAAAAATATGAGCTAACAGCAGAGACATACAGAGCTAAATTCCACAAGCTCAGGAGAAGCCCTGACATGAGCTATGAGGAGCTAGTCACTAAACAACGTCTGTATGTAAAACATTGGTGGAAAGGAATTGAAGCAAACATAGTAGAGAAAATTGAAAATGCTGTACTGTTAGAGCAGTTTTTTGGGGCATGTGCAGCAGAGCTGAAAACCTGGCTGGAGGACCAAGATCCAAAAAGAGTGCAAGAGGCTGCTGAACTCTCGGACTGCTATGTCAGGAGCAGACCTGCTCTGAGAGAGAATGGGGCAGGCATGACAGTGCAGAAAGGGAAAAGCATGCTTTCAGGGCAGCTAAAACCCTCACTGCCTCCACTGAATCCAGGTAGACCCAGGTTACAAAGAAAAGATTTACCTGAGAAAAGAAATGATTGTTGGGTTTGCAAAGAAACTGGACATATTGCAAGGCAGTGTCCCAAAAGGACAAGCAGTGCACAGAGTGGTGCTAGGAATGAAGTGGGTTGTTTGTGTGTCCCTGAAAACATGCCAGGAAACATTAGGGAACACATACACCCAGTCACTGTGAATGGTGTACAGACACATGGGTTAAGAGACATGGGGGTGTCCCTGATGTTGGTAACAGGGGAATTGGTAGAGCATGGTCAGCTTATACCCAATCAATTTGTGACTGTATGGGGATTTACTGGGGAGGAGAAATCATTGCCACCCACTAGTGTCCTCCTAGGCTGGAGTGAGACAGGGGGGACTGTGCAAAAGGTTGCCATAGCTGAGACTTTGGCTGTTGATGTAACTATTGGTAACAATCTCAAACAGGGGATGGTGTGTGCAGTTACCCACAGCCAAGCAGCAAAGGAAAATTGTAGTTCCCTGGACCCCATAGAAGGCTCTGTGGAAACCACTGGGAGGCTGGTTCCCCAGCCTGTGTTTCCTGATATGGAGAATAATGAAAGGGGGGTAGAAATTCCCCTGGTAGCAGTTAATAGAACAGCTATGGAGGGTCACTCCAAGGAGAAAGGTGTGACCCATTGTCAGAGGGTTAGGGATGGCAGTGATCCTGAATGCTCTGACACTAGAGCTAGTGACACTAGTGTAGACACTGAAAGGAACCTGTCCCATGCCTCGGGAATGTGTAAGGAGTTTGCAGCTGCTCAGAAAAGTGACCCTAGGCTAGAGAAGCTGAGGGTTTGGGCAGACTCTGATGGAGCACAGGGAGGTGATGGGAAACATAAAGTTTATTGGTACAATGGACTGATGTATACATAGGATGCTAAGACAGAGGGAGGGGTGATGGGCAGGCAGCTTGTCATTCCCCAGGGGTACCGTGAGCAGTTGTTCAAGATTGCACATGATATTTCCATATCTGGGAATTGCACGCACTATGCAGCAGTTGGCACAGAATTTCTATTGGCCCAACTTCACCCAGCAGGTGAAGGAGTATTGCAGGTCTTGTCACCAGTGCCAAGAAATAGGGAAGGTAGGTAAGAAAACCCAAGCCTCCCTGATTCCTTTACCCATACTGGAGGAGCCATTCTTGAGGGTGGGAATGGATATTGTAGGGCCTTTAAATACCCCCAGCACCTCCAGGAAGAGGTTCATGCTAACTGTGGTGGATTATGCCACCCAATATCCAGAGGCAGTTGCCCTATCCTCACTGAGGACAGACAAAGTGGCAAATGCCTTACTAGGGATGTTCTCCCATGTTGGGTTTCCACAGGAGGTTATCACCGATTGATGGGGGTTCCTTCATGTCAGACCTGATTAAATGTTTGTGGGAGAAGTGTGGGATGGTGCAGAGATGCACGACACCTTATTAGCCGCAAGCCAATGGGCTTGTGGAAAGATTCAATGGGTAACCCTTAAGTCAATGCTTCAAGCGTTTGCTGAACAGCATGTGAGGGACTGGGAAAAATACCTTCCCCACCTATTGTTTGCATATAGGGAGGTGCCCCAAGAGTTGACAGGGTTTTCCTCCTTCGAGTTCTTATATGGATGCCGGGTATGTGAGCCCTTATACTTGATCCAGGAGGACTGGGAAGGTAAGTACACCACCCAAGGAACTCGCATAGTGGATTATGTCCTTAGGTTTAGGAAAAGGCTGAAGGAGCTTATGGGGACAGCCCAGAACAACCTGGCAGCTGCTCAACAAAAACAAAAGGTGCGGTACGACCACAGAGCCAGAGCTCACTCATACTCTGTGGGTCAGGAAGTCATGGTCCTAATCCCGGTCCGGAAAGACAAGCTGCAGGCCGAGTGGGCAGGACTGTACAAAGTAGTCAGACAGAAAAATGATGTAAACTACATTATAGAGCAACCTGACAGGATACAAACACAAAGAATGTACCATGTCAACATGATGAAGCCATATGCTAATAGGGCTGACATGGTGTTTGCAGTGTTTAGTCCTGGAGAGGGGATGGGCGAAGGAGACCACCTTCTGGACTTGCTGGAAGAAAGCACGTTGGAGTCCTCTGTGGAGGAAATTAAAATGTTGCCCAATTGACACCAGACCAGATCCAGGAAGTAAAGGAGGTTTCAGCAGACTTTGCCCCACTCTTTAGCACCAAGCCTGGACTCACCCCCTTAGTGATGCACGATGTGGATACAGGGATGCAGGTGCCCATATGGTGGACTACACATTGGGTGTCAGAGGCTGTCCAAAAGGACATTAGGAGGGAGGTGGAAGAAATGCTGGATATAGGTGTAATCCAGAAATCCCACAGCCCCTGGGCCTCACCCATGGTTCTTGTTCCCAAGCCATATCTACTCATTTTTTTGTGTACTATCATGGACTCAATGCAGTCATGAAGTCAGACGCCCACCCAATGCCATGGTTGGAAGAACTCCTGGACAAGTCAGGAGGGGCGACCTACCTTATGACTATTGACCTGACAAAGGGGTATTGGCAGGTAGAGTTAACTGCCACAGCTAGGGAGAGGTCGGCCTTCATCAATCTAATAGGGTTATTTGAATTTAAAGTAATACCTTTCAGAATGAAGAACGCCCTGGTCACTTTTTAAAGATTGATGAACCAGGTGTTAACTGGTGCTAAGGAGTACGCCGTGGCATACCTGGATGACCATCATTAGTGCCAGCTGGGAGAAACACCTATCCCACCTTAGGGAAGTGCTGAGCAGGATACAGAGGGCCAGACTCACTGTAAAAGCTGAGAAGTGCCAGGTGGCCATGGCTGAGGTGGGATACTTCAGGCACGTTGTAGGCCAGGGACAGCGCTGTCCTAACCAAGTGAAAATAGAGGCAATCAAGGCATGGCCCAGACCAGAAACACAGAAGCAGGTCAGGAGTTTTCTAGGGGCAGCTGGGTACTATAGGAAATTTGTACCAAATTACAGTGTCATGGCCACTCCCTATCTGGCCTGTTAAAGAAAAGAATGCCTAAGAAAATTACCTGGGAACCAGCCTGTGAATAAACTTTTACCAGACTGAAGGAGGCACTGTGCAGTGCTCCTGCATTGACAAATTCAGACTATAGCAGACCCTTTGTAGTCCAGACTGACATCTCAGATGTGAGTATTGGAGCAGTGCTGAGTCAGAAGTCCAACCAAGGGAAAGATCACCCCATAGTGTACCTCAGTAAAAGTTACTTCCCAGGAAACAGGCTTACTCAACTGTGGAAAAAGAGTGTCTTGCCATGGTGTGGGCCCTAAAGAAGTTAGAGCCATACCTATATGGGCAGAATTTTGAGGGACAACTGACCACAGCCCCCTGGTTAGGCTGGCACAAATAGGTAAATTGAATGGTAGACTATTAAGATGGAGTCTTGCATTGCAAGGGTATGACATGACTGTCTCACACAGGGCCAGGGGAGCCAATGAAAATGCAGATGGACTGTTGCAATAATGAACTGACTTGGGGAGCTCATCTCATGCAGAGGATATAGCCCCCAAATTCAGTGTAGGTTAGGAGGACTGTGATGCTCTGCCACCTGCTTATTGTTATATTGTATAATATTTGTGTTATAAATAAAATGTCTATGGTATGTGACTGCCTGCTTAAGGATGGTAGTCAGTGTAAGGAGACCTGGCCTTTGACCTCAAAAGTGTAAGAGTGAGGAAACAGAAACATGTGATAAACAGACCAGTGAAACCACTAATTAAAGCCTTCCTTCCAGAGGGACAGTTTATTACCCCTTATAACCTGCTCCTGCTTTTGAAGCTGGAAACTAAATATGAATTGTATGACCCTAACAAGAAGGGAAGTCATTTGGCTGATCCTTTATGGTTTTCTCACCTAGCAGATAACTAGTGACAGATTGTGGGGTTATGAAACATCAAAGGGAATGCTTTGATCAAAGATACTCATATTTTGGGAAATTGCTAGTTGCTGATTTTCACAGTAATAACATACATCATTTTGGATATTTATGCTAAGAAGTTAAAGTTATTGGAGGATCTAACTGTGACCTCCCAAAGGGGTGGGGAGATGGATTTTGAAATGGTCAAGCATCTGAGGAAAACATTGCTTTTTATTCTGGACTCAAGAGAGACACTTGGTTCACTGGACTTAAGAAGGCACTTTATGGTAACATCTAGCTAGGCAAGAACTTTTAAGTATTTGTAGTGGGCGTATTTGTATTCTGTAACTTCCCATTTATTTTATGTGACTGTACGTTATTGATATATTTGTTCTGTGTTTGATATTTTACCTATTTTACAATTTTTAGTAAATATTTTCCTTGAAATACTGATTGTGTCTTCTCAGTTTTCTTTTGCATGTGAATGCTGAACCAGTGTTTAAGTCTGACAGCTGTTAAGGGCTTGAATGTGTTACTAATCTTGCTAAAGGTAATAGTATACCTAGGTCTCATACTGAGTCATAAGGGAACATTTTGGAAACCTGGCTGGGTGCCACCGGGCAAAAGATTATATTGCATTTCCCCTGAAGAGAATATATACCTGAGCCTGTTAGCTGGGTGTGATAACATAAGGTTAACATTTGACCCTCAGAACTTGAGGCTAGTAGGTGATTTGGACCCAAAACAGACAGGAGGGTTACCCTGTCTGTCCCTTGTTCACACTACTGCGTTTTGAGGTTGGCACTGTGACAGCAGAGGGCCTGACCTGCGGAGCACGTTTGTGACATTGAATGTGTCTGGTATCAAATTTCTTTGTTGGATATCTTTAAAAAGTTGGCATATGTACAGAACTAAAAGTTCTTGAAAAGTTAGATAACACTCTAACATGTAACCATCCATGCCTGAAGTTTAACCAGTGAACATGGAGGCCAGTACTTCTTTTGTCTCTGGTTCTTCAATATCTACACCAAGCAAAACATTTTCTTCAAATAAAGGCTGTTGTCCTTTTGTACCATTACTATATACAGTATCTTAAGTCCATTGTAAGTATCAATAGTAGCAGAAGTTTTCAGGATCTGATAAAATTTCAGAAAGCAATCCATTTTTATTATGATATTACTCAAATGGGTAAATAATATTAGGTGGTGTTACAGGTATCAGCCCCAAGTGTGAAGATTATATTGAAGACAGGACTCTCTTGATTTATTTTATTTCTATCTAGTCTTTTTTTAAAGCTGGCATCTGATTTGTTGTGATCACAATTTACTAGTAGAGCTGACAGGAAATGTACCCATTGGTGTTCCTCTGATGTTCATTTGATCACATCAGTGACATTGCAAAGGAGTTGTCAGGTATAGGTTGTTCAATGCGCTGATACTGATTTCTATGTGGCTTCCTGAAAATTGTAGCTTGGGTGACTTAACAGATCTTGTACTGTGCTGGTATGGGCTTTGCACTGTGTTCCGGGCTTTAAAATACACATACAATATGTGGCTTTCAGAGATTTACAGTATCCAAACAGACTGGAAATTTTCTTTCTGTTTTTTGCCACTTCTGTGGACCTGCCATACTACTTTCCTCCTAAAATACTTGTTTTGTATGCTAAATAAAATTCCCTTTTCTGACTACCACCAACACAAATATTTGCATACCCATGATGCTTTGCACTGTTTTAGGTCTTAGAATGCATACATGAGGCTTGGAAAAATTAACATATGCAAGAGGATCGAGATTAAATTATCTCTCTCCCCTTGCATATGCTGCAGCCCTACACACTGTTCTTCCAGACAGCCAGTTTCAGGTATGCTATTTTCTAATATACAGTGGTGCTTGTATAAAAGTTTGGAAGTGCTGAGGTATACCTCGAGGTACCAGGTAACTCCTCAAGCCTGCCAAACCTTTATACAATCACCATGTGAACCTGAGCGCCTCAGTGGTACCTCAAGGTATACTTCAGCACTTTTATACAATCACCACTGTAGTGTATGGAGGAATGCTGTTATGCATGGAATTCTATACCTGGAATATGCTTGTTGTGCTGCAGTAGTGACATCATTATGTTGTTCTACTGCAGCAGTGATGTCACTTCTGTAGCAGAACAACTTGGAATGCTGCCACATACTTGATTTCCCCTATCCAATTTATTCTGGAAGTTGTTGTTTTTTAAATGTGAACTTGCAGAAACATCTGCAACACACTGTGTCAATAATTTGAGCCTACCACCAACCCTCAAGTGCCCCCCAACCACCAGTTCACTGAAATAAAGTGCAATGTCTGAAATAGGCATGGATGCCCATACACTATATAGAATAGCGAATGGGCAACTCTATGCTTACCCAGTGTGTTGTGCCACCTTGGGGATCTGATTCCCATGAACCTCTCGAACTTCGCTCTCGAGGTCACAGGGAATTAGAACCCCTCAGTAGCACAACACACTGGTTGTGCATAGTTGCCCATCCACTATCCTATATTTAATAGATGTGCCATACAGTGAAGTTTAGTGGATGAGGGGGCAGGACTTAGTGAATGAGGGAGTGTTTAGGGCATCCTGTGAGAGTAATGGTTTTCTCAGGGAAGGTGTCAGTGTGTTGTTGCAGTCTACAATAGCTGTTATATGATGGCACATGTATATAAACCCACCTAGTGACACCCCCATAACACAAATGCCATAAATAAATGTATTCCTGTTGCTAGTGGAATTGAAATTCTTGACTATATGAATGTATATCTGGTGCTAATGGAAACCCACACTCCCATTAATGAGCAATACAAATCTATCCCATGTGCTTGTGGCCCTCCTCTGATCCCTCGTTCTATAGTAACCAGCAGACAGATCTGTCCCCTGTAGTTCAATGCCCTTTTGGTATAAAAAATTCAGAATTACCCTGGTGGGCCAGTGGTCTCTCAATTCATAATTAAAATGTGTTGTCAAATAACCTGCAGCAGAACCTGGTAGTTCAGTGGTAGCCCTAGCCATACTCTCAGCACAAATACCCCCTGGACTTGAGATAGTGGCTGACATTGTTCATCTGCTCACCTCCAATGCTACCTGCCTTATTCCCTTCTGCAAGTGTGGTAATGGTATAGCAGCATGCATAACAATTTAGCAATTGCAGCACAACTGTGAAAAATCAGAATGTAGAACTGGTTGGGATTGTTGCTGTTCCAACTGCCCAAGACAAAGATTTGTATATCACTCATACTTTGCATTGGGAATTATGACTTTGAATGCATACATGAGGCTTGGAGAGATTGACAGAAACAAAACAGATTAAATTATATGTAACCCTGGACCCGGGGAGAAATCTTGTTGCTCTGCATTATGCTAGGTTTGTGCTTCCGGACAGGGGCACCCAAGTAAATCCAGACACTAGAAGCAATAACTAAAATATCCAAACCAGGAAATGGGATTCTAGAGTGTGGCTTTTATTCACATGAACACAGAGAATAACAAAGCAAAGATGGACCCCCACAGGGCTACACTCACTGGTAATGCAGATTTACAGAGGTACAGAGCACACTTGTTCACTGCACGAAACCCTCAGGTTCAGAATGAATCTGGGCACACATGACCTGAACTGGTACACTTGTCTTCTATTCCTTGACATGGCACCCTGGACAGTACTAGGACACTTTTCCATATGGTATGGAGGTTGATGGTGGCTCCCTAAACCACCCATGAGCACTTTCTAGCTCTAACAGGAAAAACTCCAAAATCTCATGTCTGGGCGCTTTCTACAAACACTGGCCAAGTGCCTGGGAGAAAGTCATAGGTGTCCAAACTAAACCTGGAGAAGTAAAACTGGTTACTTCAGATGGGGGGGTCTCCCACCTCTTGCTCCCAAATCTATACTCGGCCATTCATTTGGATACAACACCTTTCTTTGAATCTCTGGTTGTAGGTACTCTCTAGATATGTTTAGCACATTTGACATTCTACACTGTACACAAGCGGTGTCCTGACTTAAAAAGTTCTGTACAGTAAGTGGCTATGTCCATACCCTAGACCCCCACTGTTGCAGATGCTTCCAAGCCATACAGAAATTAAAAGTACTGTACTTGGCAAGTCTTCCTTTGACCTCACAGTAGGCAGATACTTTTACATTAAACTCTGTCTCGGTGAACATAGTCTCTTTATCAGAGCAGAACTCACCATGGTAAACAGGTGCCCCAGGGCTTCTTTCCCAAAACACACAAATTCTCTGGTACTCTCAGTACAAACTTTACTGTCAGGCAGCTTTTCTCTTTCCAGGCAGGGCAAGGGGATTGCCCCTGAAATGCTGGAATTCCCTCCCATCCCTCCGGGGATGGGGCACTGGAACAACACTAGGAATGGTCTCTACCACTTCCTTCTAGTCTCTTCTGTGTTCCTCTCTAGGGTGAGAACACACAATCCACTTGTCTGATGTATTGTAGCTCTATATCACAGTTAGGCTCTGAGGGGCTGCCAACTGCAGCACACCTCTTCCTCTCACTGCTCCCTCTCAGAACTGATTGAATCCCCCTACGTTCTACAGCTAACCCCTGCTGCTAGCATTCTATTGTGGCTTATGCTGCTGTGAGAATTCTATGGTGACATCATCACTCCAGCTCAGCTGCAACTGAGAACAGAGTGAGACAGTGTGAAACCCATTTAACTGGTATCCCACAAGCTGCCTTTCCCTGCCTGCCACTGGTTCTAAGTGGGATTCTAGTAGCCCCGGGGAATAAGGGGGCTACATATATTTCTCTGTCTGCATATGATGTGTACCATACATATTACTGTTCCTTCAGACTTCCTGTTTTAGGTATGCTAACTCTTAATTTAATGCATGTCTCACACATTTAAATATAGTGGTAAGGGTAAATATGTGAATATGTGTGTGCTTGTCTATGTTGTTATGGCTTTCTGTTGCTATTGTGGTGCTTTAAAAACTCATGGCTTGTTTTTGGTCCCTCAGTTAAGGTGTGATTTATTGACATGATCCTTTGCAGAGTTGAAAACCTCTTTTTATGGTTGTGGGTGGAGCCTACAGCTATTTTGCTACCTGTAGCTTGAAAATAGAGTTTCATGGAGCACATGTTTTGGACATTTCAAGGTATCTTTCTGTGCCAACTGAAATTAAATATTCCCTTCTTTCTGTTAAAAATGTTGGAGACATAACTCAAAGCTGCTCATCAAATGCCATTAGGAAACTGAAACAGCTTGTTAAATATGTGTTAAATATTGGTTGCCTATGAAACTGGAGATTTGCACATTTAAATGCTAAGCATTTAAACAGCTTCTTGATACTATTTAACTTGGGAATGTATTGTCTTTCAAGAAAGAGTCATACCTCATAAATGTCACCCTTTCCCCAGCAAATCTATGATTTACACTGTTTTTCTAACCTCTGGTGCCTATAGCCCTCTTGCTATCTGTAGCTGGAAAATGGAGTATCATGAAACACATGTTTTAAACTTTTCAATGTATCCATCCAGCCAACCGAAATAAAGTATTCCCTTCTTTCTGTTAAGAATGTTGGAGAAATAATTCCAGGCTGCTTATCAGATGCCATTAGAAAACTGAAACAGCTTGTTAAATATTTGTTAGATATTGATTGCCTATGAAACTGGAAATTTACACATTTAAATACTAAGCATTTAAACAGCTTCTTTATACTAGTTTAACTTGGGAATGTATTGTCTTTCAAGAAAGATTCATACCTCGTAAATGTCACCCTTTCCCCAGCAAATCAATGATTTACACTGTTTTTTTTTACCTGTACAGACACTATTTGATGAGCAGTCTCACACATTATGCCAGGTCTTCAGTGAACTGCTTAGACTAAATATGTATCAATAAGAAGCCATTTTTTATTATCATTTTAGGGAAAAAAATATATTGAGCTACAGCAACACACACACACACACACACACACACACGCGCGCACACACACACACACTCTCTCTCTATACACATCATCCTCATGGTCAGAACATTCAAAATAAATATTACATTCTAATATGTTATAAAAAAACTGTTTATGTCAGTGAACACAGTGAAGTTCAGTTTAGAGTAGATTTCCTTTAACTATTTCTTATCTTATATTTTGTACACACACACACACACACACTACACACTATCCTCATGGCCACAATACTGCCAGGCAGCCTCTGTTCAAGTCCCAACTGAGGCACTTATTCTTCCTCACCTCTATTTGTATGTATGTGTTCCATAAAATATGCACACCACACTCCTGTGTGATTGTTACAAGTAAATATTTGTGTTGCCATTGGGTTGTGCATTTGAGAAAGAGTAATGTGCTTGAGGGCTGCCCAGGTTCCAGTTGTCTCAGCAGTGCAGCTGGTTAGCACAATCAGAATGATATTCCGGGCAGCCTAGGTTCAATTCCCAGCTGAGGCACGTATTCTTTCTCACATCTGTTTGTACGTGTCTCATAAAATATGCACACCAGAGTCCAGTGTGACTGTTACAATAAAGAAACTGTTTGTTTATGTCAGTGACCACAGTGAAGTTCAGTTTAGAGTAGATTTCTTTTAAATATTTCTTATCCTATATTTTGTATTCTGGATAGTGCAGGGGGGATGCTATATCTCATTGTCATAGGGATCTTCATTTACATATTTCTGCACTGTATTTACTCAGGCTGTCCCAGGTTAGATGCAATATCTTGTTTTTAGTGGGGTCATGATTTTTTCCATTTTTATAATGTATTTCTTCAGGGTAGCCTAGTCCAGGGCCCCCACATTCAAAGGAGATGAGCAGTGCATCCCTGTGGAAATGTGAGATGTGCCATGCGACTCCAACAATGCACCACAGCATGATATTCAAACGTGTGGGATGCACCTGCCGCAAGGGAATGGGCCAGCGTGCACACAAATAGTATGCTATGCAAGTTGAGGGTGTGTTCCCATGCATATGCTGCGCTGTGGCATACTCAGTGGGAAATTTTCCCCTCACAGCACAGAGCAGCATGACCCACAGCTAGGCCATGAATAGCTGACCTAATCCAGCCAGCCACCCACAGGTGGGTTGTGGAAGTGCACCCAGGTGCACAGCAGACTGGCAGCCCTGGTGGACTAAAGGTACCTCCTCCTATCCCTGATTGATCCAACTCTATCTCTGAACAGCTCCATAGTGTAGGGCCCCCCTGGACCCAATCACACCAGAGGAGACCATGGTCCATATCCATAGCATGGAGGACTCCCACCCACTGCCTTGGTACATAGACAACCCTGCTCCCAACATACTCTAGCTGTTGCAGAGACTGACACTGCCCTCCATACCCTGCCACAGCCAGCCACCAACTGCACTGGACCTTGGCTGGGGACCTTCACTCCAGAATGACCCAAGTGGCTATACCATACATTAGGGCACTACACAAGCTACAGACCCACCAGTGTATGCAGCTGTGTGTACGCCCCTGGCAAACCATAAGAGGGAACTGACATACCTCCAGTGCATGCCTTGTTGATGCTGTATCTTCCTGCTGTCATACACTCTTCCCCATTCTCCTGTGTAACATGCCACCCTCCAGACTGCTGAGGTATCCTGGGTGCCATGGGGTGAGGTATCCTGCAATGGCATTTGCAGTGTACACTCCAGGCTATGGATAGTGCATTCGCGGTTCCCCAATTGTACAAACAAATGGGAGGTTGACTGTAATATGCCTGTTCCGAGACCTGTATGAACGAGTACAGCATTGGTTTTCACCCACACTGAGTAGTGCAATGGCACCAGGATGATGGATGCCCATGTGAGTGCCTGAGGTGTATGGCCACTGGGGGTTGTCACCCGCACACATCTTGTACCTATGTTTGACACATTCCAACATCCTACTGCTAGTGCTTCACCACCTGAAAATAAGATGCAATTTCTTCTGTGAACTATCCAGGCTAAATATATAGCAATCGGGAGGCATATTCTAGGAAAATACATTGTAAAAATGTGTAAAAGGAAGACTACATTGAAACTGCCTCTCAACAGATCTGCATTGTGCAAATTCATTAGAAATAATAGGTAAAAGCATGCCAAAAGCCCTCCACAGCCATATCAGCTCTGACCAGATTTTGTTTCTATAGCCATCTGTTGAGCTCACTGATCAAACAATTCCATGCTGACCATAGTTATGGCTGTACCTATTTCAAAAATAGAGGTAATAGGCTTACCACAAGACAAACCCATGCCATTTCATGATTTTTACATCGATTTCCATGATTTATTGTATTTTGACCATTACCAATACCATGATTTTCTTAAGAATGTTCCATGACAGAAGTACAGTCCGATCTGTAACTATAGTCCTACAATCTAAATTAAAGCTTATGACCGCACTAAATGTGTTCTGAGTAGCAAACAAGCATTTAGCACCTACAGTGCCTTACTGGAAACAACTATTAGCGTGGCACTAAACTTACATACATTTGTGTTGCTCAAGTCCTAGTTCATATGCAGAGCATTAAGTGCAGTTTGCATTCTACCTATATGTCCACTGCAGCTTTGGAAGGTTTTTGGAAGCACAAGCAGGCTGTCAGCACAGCACTGGTTACCACTTCAAAAAAATACTTTTAAATCTGTGCAATGAGTGGAGTAGCCCCATCCACCAGCTGTTGTCTTACTGCATGTACAGGATGCATACACTCACATAGTGGCACCTTCATACCCCAACTATCAATTATGAATGTATCCCTGGTGCTAGTGGATAGACCTGTGAGTGCTGCTGGAGTTGGGGAGTAGATCAATTATGAATGTATTCCTGGTGCTAGTGGATAGACCTGTGAGTGCTGCTGGAGTTGGGGAGTAGCTCAGCAGAGCTATAATTGATGTGCTTCATGGTATTTTATTACAGAATGAAACTCTGATGAGGATAAGGAGTTTGGAGGTTTTCTGGGATTGAAAGAGCAGTCCAGATGACCATAGATTGTGGAAGGGGCTGGAGGAGTGAGATGCTGAGGAGCAGAGTGGAGTTGAGTTGGAGTTCTGGAACACTGGAGTGAGGAGCCAAGGAGAGCTGTGGATCCCTGATGTGAGAGGAGAAAGGAGAAAGAGGAGTATCCTGGAGCAGTGTCAGTTCCATGCCATGACCCGGGACCCAGAAGTAGGACAGTTGGCGAGTAAATCTGGAAGAAAGTGGAGGTGTTTTGACTGATTTGGGCCCCAGGAGTGGAAAGAAAGTTTGTTTTGGCTGCTAAAGTTCAACAATCAACTAAAAAGCAGAGGAAATTTAATGGGCAAGAAAAGGAGACTCCTCTAATTGAAACGTTGCAATAAATTGCTCAAACGCTGAAATAGAACTGCTCCAAGTTAGAACTCAGAGAAAAAGAGAATGAGACAGTAATAGAAATTGGCTGTGAGGAAAAAGTAAAGCCATGGAAGTAGTTACTTAATTGAAAAAATAAATAAATAAATACGCATATAGTATTACTGATCTATAGGGAAAATCATTTTGGGATATGCTATTATCTTTTTAATTTATTTAATAATTTTTTAATATACTGAATTAGTTAATTTGGCTCTTAACAGTGAATATATTGTATTTCAACAGAACTGGAGTTGAGAAGGGAGGTACAGAAGTAATCAGGAGTGGGTGCCAACAGCAGAACACACAACCATTGCTGCATGGTCCCAGGGCAGGCAGCAGAGCAGGAGCCGAGAAGGAAGGGGGAAGAAGTAATCAGGAGGGGCACCAATGGAGGAACATACCACCTTGCAATCAAAGATTGCTCTGAGACAGGATCCATATTTAAAGTGGAGAAATGTTAAAAGCTGAGGCTCGTAAAGGCAGCTTCATAAAGTAGCATATGAATGCAAACATACAGCATGAATAGACAGTCGGTATCGCGCTAGCATAATTTCCGAGTCAAGTCACAGAGGTCATAGAATGGAAGACACACAGGGCTGAAGACAAGACTACAAAAAACAAACTAGTATCATCAAACAAACTGGAGCTAATTACATTTTGACTCAGGCTTAAATAGAGGACACAGATTTGGAACCAGAATGACTGCTGAAAGAACAATTAGCTGCAGTGCTGCTGATATTTATGTTTGTGATGTAAGTGCACCGGACAGCTCTGCATGTACTGGGTCTGTTCTTTCTGTAAATCTCTCATAGGCAATCTTTGGATGTTTGGAGGAAGATTAGAAGCAGTCTGATGATGACGCAGCTAAGCTGGCTGCTGGGCAGTGTCTTACAGATGAAAGGAGGCAGTTGATATAAGCATGGCTGCCTCTTTACAACTACACAAAGTTTCCATCCATCACCCAGCAGAACTGCATCATAATCAGATTTGCTGATCATTGACATGTCACTGTTGAGCCCACTACAGCCTGATCTGCATCGGACCTGACAGTGACACACCTCTGAAACCTGGTTATTATAATAAGATGTTTGCTGCACATGCACAAGAAAACTTAAAAAGAAATGAAGTTTATTAGGGGGAAATAGAAACACAGGAACAGGCATCTATAATGGAAATGGGGTGAGACAGATAATTAAATATTTAACAAGCACAAGTTCCAGTACCACCATACTTAAAGCAGTGGTCTCCGACACAGTCCCCAAACTCATTCACAAAAAATACCCCCTCTCCCTGGTGCATCAGATATCCCAAATGCCTTTCTGAGAGCTCCTATAAGCTGTGTGTGTGTGAACCATGTGATGCAAATGATTGCAGGTCTAGTGGCTGAGAGCAGTGCAGTACCAAGCACAGGTTTCAGTCCCACCATACTCATAGCAATAGTCCCCAACACCATCCCAAAACTTATTCCCAAAATACCCCCTCAATCTTGTGCACTAGATATCCCAAGGTCCCTTCTGGGACCTCCTATAAGCTATTTATAAACACTGTGATGTCACTGGTTGCAGGTTTAATGGCTGAGAGCGGTGCAGTACCAATAGAGGTATGTACCGGGGAACATGGGTTCCAAATAGCAGTCTCAACATAAGCAATGGAGAATTTAAATAAAAATCTAGTGGAAGAAATATCCTGTCTCTGGGCACTTCTCAGATTATGCAGGAGTTGCCCAAGCTAACTTAGACCCAAATCCATATAATGGCAGGGAAATGTACTGCTTTGAGTATATTCCTGCCACAGAGCGCCATACCCAGGTGCCTGTCTGCACCGGATGGCATCCACAGCTCCTGCTGGCTGCTACTGTCCATAACTGCAGAGCTTTGTGGGAGGCAGGGGTATCCCAGAGGGCAGAGCTGTGCTGGACACCAAGCATCCAATTAGATGCCCAGTCAGCTACATAGTGGATCCTCTGCTAGACACAGAGCAAGAGACAGCTGGATAAAGCAGTTCTCTAAGGACGTATCCTGTTTGGTATATGTAAGGTCCCTGTAGTGTGGATGTCCTGCCCCACTGGTGTAGGGGTTGAAGCACCTCTATCTTACACTGCCACCAGGCTGCAGCAGATGTCTGCAGTGGCTTCTGTGTTATTTTCTCATTTAACAGTGAGTGGGGTTTAGAAACATAAAATGTGTAAGCAGATAAGGACTGTTTGGCCCACCTAGTATGCTCAGTTTGTCTCTGCTTATGCTGTCACAGCAGATCTAATTTGATCTCCCCTTCCCACTGCTTTTCTACTAAGAGTTCTTTGTGACTATCCCACACATGCTGGAAGCCCATCATTGTTTTCGCTCCCACCACCTCCACTGGTAGACTGTTCCAGTTGTCCACCATTCTATCCCTTCAACACCCCCCCCCCATTTCATTGCATACCCTCTTGTCCTAGAGAACCTTTTCCTCTAAAATACTCCCCTCCTGTACCTTGTTCACTCCTGTGAGGTACTTATAGGTCCCTATCACGTCTTTCCTCTCCCTCCTCTCTCCCAGGGTGTACATATTTGAATCCCTTAGTCCCTCCTCATGGGGCTTTTGATGCAATTGCTGCACCATTTTAGTTGCTCTCCTCTGGACAGCCTTTATCCTGTCTATGTCTTTTCTGAGATGTGGTCTCTAGAACTGGACACCCTACTCCAGGTGGAGTCTCATCAGTGATCGATACAGAGGCAACACAACCTCTCTTTTTTTGCTGGTGATTCCCCTCCTTATGCACCCCATCAAACTGGCCCAGCCTACTACCTTGTCACACTGCGTTGCCACCATAAGGTTATAAAATATGATAATCCCAAGGTTTCTTTCCTTCTTTGTGACTGTCAAGTCCCCCCCCCATGTTATACATAAACTGAACTTACAAACTTAAATGGGCAGACTGGGTGGGCCATAGGCCCTTATCTGCCGACACTGTCTATGTATCTATGTATCTATGTATACACCATCACTGGGTGTATGATGTTGCACTTTTGCACTGAAACCCAGCTGCCATACCCTCAGCCACTCCTCAAGTTTTCTCAGGTTTCTACTTATTTTATCTACCCCTCCAGGGGATCTACCCTATTGCAGATTTTTTGTCATCTGCAAAAAGGCTTACCTGTCCTTCCAGCTCTTCTGCAGTGTCACGTATGAATACAGTGAAGAGAACTGGTTCCAGCACTGTGCCTCGAGGTTCCCTACTTGTCACTCTCCCCTCATTAGAGTGAATGCCATTGACCAGCACCCTCTGTTGCCAGTCCATCAACCAGTTCCTTACCCAGTTTACCACCTGGGGTCCCACCTCTAAACTGCTCAGTTTCCTTATAAGCCTCGCTTGTGGTACGGTGTTGAAGGCCTTGCTGAAGTCTAGGTAGGCACATCCACTGCTCCACCCTCAAGGGCATAGGCAGGCATACTCACTGTACACATTTGTGTACAGTTTTTTTGAGTACCTGTCCCAAACCAAATGTCTTTTTGTTACTATTATCATTCTAATCTGGAATAGTTGAGTTAGTGCAGGCTACTGAGTAGTGTCTGTATCTGCTTAGGATAAAGGTATGTGTACAACTATTTAGTGATTAGATGACTCATCTGATAACAATCAGATTTGTTTTATGATTGGGAAGCAATTGAAAAGGATATGTACAATTTTTAATGAGGGGGCAGCAGTTGAAGAGACTGTGTACAAAACAGAAATTTCTGACTACACCCCTGTCCACCCTGATCTATTTCCCCAGTCACCAAATTAAAGAAATCAATCAGGTTCATCTGACATGACCTCACTCCAATGAATTCATGCTGTCTTGGGTCTTGTAACCCACTAGACTCAAGATACTCCACTAGCCTTCTTCTAATAATGTTTCTATTAACTTCTCCATCACTGTTGTTAGACTGACAGGCCTATAGTTGCCAGCCTCCTTCCTGCTGCCTCTCTTATGTAGCAGGACTACATCTGCCCTCCTCCAGTCCTCTGGAACCACTCCTGTTTTCAGTGAGTTGTTGAATACAGCTATCAGAGATGCAGCACAAATGTAACATTTTTCCCCCAATTGGCATGCACAGTATTATGACAGACAATGATGAGAGATAGTGTAGCAGTTAAATCCAGCTTTATTTCCTGGAACCAACCAACCTGAAATGGGAAAGAATATACATGCAGCCACAGTTTTCAAGAGTGGCCCTTGTTAGGTCCCCTTCTAGGCAGACCTCATATGCAAACTCTTGAATTGACCTGCTAGGCTAGGACAAACCACCCTCCATCCATGTGGACTTCACCAGATGACAAATTACTTGGGTCGCATTTAGTCAACCCAGACCAGGAGGCAGCCTTCCACCTTCCAAACCCAACACAGCAAATAATGACAATATAGCTAGGTACTCCTCCTGTACTGGAGGTAATTACTCTCCTCCCACCTGGTGCCAGGAATTACTCCTTAAGCTTAACAGGAGTTCCCTAACACACGGTCCACATGTACCTCAGGTGTTGAAGCTCCTTAACAATCCCCCCCCCAAGTACACGCACAGCCATGCAACTGCCAAAATGTTTTTAAACACCACAAAAGATTGATATTTGTAATACAGCTTTGTAATACAGCTTGATGGCCAGCTTGCAACAAATTCTAGCCAAGCAGTAGTTTTGGATGGCAAGGCAGGCCCTGATTATACTCACAGTTTCCCAACTTACCTCTGCAGGCATTCTTCTCTTCCATGTTACTTCTGGTTTGGGTGGAGCTCCCTCTTTAGACTTGCTCCACCTTTCTCAATGGCTGGTTTCCCAGCTGACGGTAGAACTGGTCATTGGCTCTTCTGTCCTTTCCTCTTCTGGCAACTGAGGCCCCAGACCAGCCCACATGCCTCAGCTTCCAAACTCTCAGGGCTATGGCAACCCAACTCCTAGCTGTAGTGCCTGCTATGGAACCTGGATCAGCAACCCTGGATTTTAGTCTTGTTCTGAGCTGGATCTTCAGCATCATACTCATGCTGGCTTACATGCTGTTGCCACTTTCTTTCACTCTGGAACTTTTGCAGCTTCATTCACAGTTTGTTTGCCGGGAACAAGGTCCCATATGACCCAGCTCAACTTCTGACACAGGCAGTAGGTCCTGTCTCACCAAGATCCCTCTCTGACCTGCCAGTCTCCAGCACAGACCCCTTTTTATCAGCACACTTCAAGCTCATCTCCCATGGGTTCACCCACTTGTCACTCCAAATCCATGATGCCCGATAGGTCTGAGAAGGGGCAACAGAATCACAGTTCTTACTTCTTCTAGAGTCCACCAGGAGCCTGCTGTAAGCCCCCAGTCCCCTGCTTGGTTGTTTCAGGTGTCTGGGGTTGTCAACATGGTGCCTGCGGGGCATGGACCCCACTATTCCTCTCTTCAGGGCTCTTGCTCTCATTTTGTAGCTCTCCCCCACCAGATCAGATGGCAGAGGTGGAATAAAGTCTTCAATCTGGTGAATGGCACTCAAAAACTTGTTCCATTGGTAGTGGCCACCCAACATTGATGTGCATCTGATGCCACATCTCTTTTAGTGCAGGAGGTGTTGACAAACCATGGCTCTTGCAAAGTCCAGCCACCTCCTTCCATTCCCCATACACTGTATTTAGGTCTCAGGGCTGGAGGAGTCCAATAATTCCAGGGTGTGGGCACAGCAGTCTTCAGAAAACTCCAGGGTGAGTTTATGGTTGTGGCTACATATACATAACAAGAAGTGAACTAGAGAAATCAGCACCCCAACCCTCAATGCTTGACAGGATGACTGGGGGCAATTAGTGGTGCACCTAAATGGTCCCTGGAGTGTTTTCCTTGACACTGTGTGGCAGCAGCACATCTGGCCAGGGGGCATTACAGCAGCCCCTTGGGTAGCATAATGCTGCTGGCACCTGTTCAGTCAAACAGTGCACAAATATTGCAGTGGATCAAGTGGTAGGATGTTCCTGTCTCTGTGCCCACCCATGACCTGGCTGTTCATGTAGCAATGCAAATGGTTCTGGAGTGAGTGTAGTGGGTCACATAGCCAGGGCTGTGGATTCATGGAGTGAGACCTATGTGTATCACCAGCCCACACAAGCACCCCTTAGTCCTTAACTATGTACAAATGATACAGGTCAGGGCCTGGTATTTAATAAAAATCTCTGTGAAGCAGCTATGCAGCAATCTCTGTGGAACATGGTCTAGGTGAATTCTGTTCAAAGATGCTTGGATGTGTGCAAAAGAAATCTGATTCTTTGGATTCTGACTTTTTTTAGTGATTAGAAATTTCAGAATTGCAGGTCAAAAATCCTAATTCCTAATAAAGGTAGGAATCAGAAACAGAATGGGATTCCAATTCTGCATATGTACTATTCTGTTATTCTCCCAACCTTTCTATAACATTACATGAAAGCTTGAGTGACCAGCAAAGACTCATACTCCTTTTCCATTGCTCCCGCCTCCCTGCACAATTAAATCAGTAATTTTGCTTCTCCCACCCTTAGCAGCACCCACAGTTACTGGTAGAATTACCCTTCCTCCCACATCACATTAGGTGCACAAGTCAGGTCACAGGGTGCTTCTGCTGCTACTGCCATGAAGAAAGGGTGTGGTCTTGGCCACCAGTAATCTGTAGGATGCTAGCCCCCCCTTCGCAGGTCATGGGTTGACACAGTGCTGATGCCCATGCCTCAGGCACTATTGATTTATTGAAAACACCCCTCAGTTCAGCTTCTAGTTGGTCTCAGTACCCTGGGACACGCACAATTAAATGGCAGTCATTTAATGCTGCCCAATACTCTTCTCAAGTCCATAAAGGTGAGGAGAATGGTATGAGCATTCACATGTGCTCCATGCGCTTCTCTCCATGATGCAGTCAATTTGCAGTTCTTGCCTGCTGAATTCTATCAGGAAGCCTACTTTATTTTTGATTAATCTAGTCTTTCATTATAGGTAGAAGGCACTGCATCTGGTCCCTCATCAACACATGAATGAACTTTTTTATGTTTTAATCTTTCTGATTTTATAGATTAAATAAACTTGAACTTGTCCCTCATCAACAAAATGGAGGCTATGAGCATCAGTCCATGGTGTGCCTGGAAGGTACTGAAAAACAGAGGATCAAAGAGGTTACTCTGTTGCTCCACACTGCTTTTGGTCCCCTTTGACAGCCCCTGGACCCAGGAGAGCTGAAGGTCAAAGTGGTTGTGCTGCAAAGATTAGCTGCTGCAGATTCAACATTGTTGGAGACATGGTGCTATCAGAAAGGGAGCTGGTGGTATGTCTAGAGAAGTGGGGTTACTTAGGCACTCCTCTGATGTGTACTGAGGAGCACTGGACCTTCATTCTTGTGTCTCAGCACACACACCAAAGGCATGCCTACTGTGTAGCATCTAATGAATGCACACTCTCTCATTTGTTACTGCCCACTGATTCCACCACCAGTGTTGACTCTAATTGTACTGAAGCTTACAATGGATTTGGAGACCTTGTACCAGAAATTAAAAAAAATAGCCCCCAGTCTGCGATCTGGTAAATCTGCTCTTTCATTTTTTTTTTGGTAGAGATATAGAAAAATTACAAAATTATTTTAAGTAACTTAGTTTAGCCATGTCAGTTTAAATAGACATAACTGTGGTGGAACATATTGCAGAGAGAGGCCTTTACCTGATGAAAGAAGGCAGATGTAAATAACTTCACTTTTTATGGCACATGTTAAATGCTGAGAGATTGTTGCCATGGGTAAATGCCAAGAGAATAGAATGTAATATCGTATGTAAACTTTAGCTGCCTACTATATAGAGAGAGACCGAAACTCAATTGTCTCCCGGCAAGATTGTCATCTATATTTTGACTGTTTGATTATTTTGCTCCATTTCCTTTGTAACCCCGCCCCCCACCGCCACCACTGGGTCACAACTGAAATTGAGCCTCGGCCTCTTCTGATCCTCAGTTTACAAATAAATTAAAGATAAAAGTAAAGGTTTAGTAATATTCTTCTGTAAAATGCTTCGGACTCTCTACAGTATAGCACGAAGATAGGGGATGCTCCTGGTGAGCCAGAAGTGGCCAGCCATGAGTACCCATAGTCTGAGTGAGACATATAGAAGCTGGCGGCAGAGAAGGACCGCACGGCCCATCCAGTCTGCCCATTTCTTTTTTTACCTTATGAATGTGCCATCGGCCTTTGCTCTGTCAATGGTCTATCTATTCATACTCATCTGTATTGCTCCCTTATGCCTATCCCATGTCTGTTTGAAGCCCTGCACTGTATTTATATCCACCACTTCCTGAGGCAGGCCGTTCCATGCATCCACCACCCTTTCTGTAAAAAAGAACTTCCTCACATTCCCCCTTAATCGGCCTCCCTCTAATCTCATACTGTGTTCTCTTGACCTGCTTTTTTTCTTATATTGAAACACATTAGACTCTTGAGTGATCACAAGATGCACGGACGCCAGAAGGCCAGGTTTTGCCACATGGCCACTAGCATATCAGATGGAGATGAGTCTCCTACTCAGTTCACATCTAGTTAAATGAAACAAAATTCCACACAGTTTTCAATACTGAGAGAGAGGTTGGCCCATTAGGTACAAGAAGAAATTTGCCTACATTTTGTCATATATTTAAACTAAAAATGTTTAAACTAAAAAAAACTTTTACTGGCTCTAACATGAAACATACAAGGCTATAGATTTTGAACTTCAAGCATAGTTTGTTTCATTTTTCAGCTAAGCAACCAAAACTAATTGTTTACTGTAGTAGAAACACAGAAGAAAAGCCTCACAAAATGCACTGTAGGTTTTATTGTACAGTAGCTGTATTCCTAAACTCAGTAGTTTTTTTTATATATACATTATTTCATAAAATGAACTGCCAAAACAAATATATTTAGCAGGAACAAATATACCTACTGTAAATAAAAAGAGCCCAATTTTCAAAAAGGCCGATGATCTATGCGAGGTGTGTCAAACAAGCAGGTTGCGTCCAGTCAAGTTGCAGCAGATAACACATGCCCGATTCTGGAACATTTTCAATTTACATTGATTTTTCCCAAAAATGATGCAAGTCACAAGCTGCACCATAAAAGGTGGTGCACCTTGCGGGACTGACGCAAGGTATACCATAAGAAAATTGGCGCAGGTGATGGCAAGAACAGAGCTAGGAAAGAATGTCACAGGAAACGGCTGGCAGACAGTGCAAGAAAAATTTCACCGATGTGGAGACAGACATCCTCACTGAGGAGGTGGATGCATAGGTTGAACTCCTGCTATCCTGAGGTGGGGTCGAGGATCTCAGGGACCAAAAAAAAAACAAGTCTGGGATTAGGATGCCACCAGGGTCTGTGAAGTGGTCCATCAGAGAACTCCAAAAGAGTTACCATGTCCTTTGACAGAGGTCAAAAGACAAGTTGCCCATAACAGGTGGTGTGCAATGGTGACTGGCAGAGGTCTAAGCCAGCAGATCCCCCTGAACAGCCAGGAAAAGCATATGGCAGCACACCTCAGTAGCCACATGGTTAAGGGTGACAGCAACCAGGGTGTCTTCCAGTTACAGAGCTCAGCAGGTACGTAAAATGGTAGTGTAGCAGCAACGGGGGGGGGGTGTTGCATGGCAATCACAGACCAGAGGCACATGCTTGTGTACAGTGCCATACGTATGCACAGCACAGAATGACCAGGAGGAGTGGTGTGCACACAACATCTGGCAGCACACAAGGATGTCACATGAGTCAAGGATCACACACATGCCCCACAGTTGAGCTTGTGGAGCAGGCATGTTTTCTACATTCCTGGTACAAATGTTCAGACCCGGGCATGTGCAGAAGGGGTGGAAGCCTGACCCATGGTATGAACAGTGCCTGACACTGGATGCTGGACAGGACAAGACCGCCAGAGGGATGAGTGGTCTATGGCTCCCAGCTGTGCAGGATGGACACAGGGCCAGATTATATGCAGATGTGTATACTGTTGTGGTGACACCAGCATGAAAGTGTGCACCATGATGTAGAGCACAGGCTGGTAGTGTGCATGTTCATGACAGGTGGAAGTGTTGTGTAGGCAGAGAAGAGGAGCAGGACACATGCGCACCTGAGAACATCAGTGGCACAACCTCCATGGTCACATGGGGCAGCATCCCTGGACAAGGGAATATGAAGGAGGCACCAGTGATGTGGAGTGCAGCCTGACAACAGAGGCCTGCAGTGGATGGTGGGAGCAAAGTGCACAATGTGTGTGTATGTGTGGGACATGGGCAGCTGACACAGGTATGCCTGCAGAAGGTAGAAGTACTGGCTGGGCTGCAGGGGTAGTGTGTATGACAGAGATAAGGGGTGCAGGGGGTTGAGCATGCAGCAAAGGATAGAGAAGGTGTGTTGACCAGGTTGGACACTGTGTGTTTTCTATGGCTGTGGGTGTGGCATGGGGTGAGAGGCAACACTATGCATGCACAACAGCTGGCCTCTAGATACAGAAGATCCACTGATGTCAACGTTGATGTCCAGCACCCCATCTCTATATCGCAGTACAGTGGCTCACACAGCAGCCTGGACAAGACACAAATGTAGTCATCACCACTGGCACGATGTGGTGGACATTCTCTGCCGTGTCTGGCACATGTGCTGTGTGGAATGTGCCTGGGGATGACTGTCATCCTGGGGCAATGTTTTGCAGCATCCAGCACAGTGGCAATGTACCGCCATGCTACAGTGCACACACGATACCTAAATGTGTGATAGCAATGCACCAGGAGTGTCAAACACAGGGATGTCAAATGTGTGGACAGAAGGGCAGCCCAGATGGGCTTGGAGTCAGTTTGTCGCAAACAATAGCAGTGCAGCAACATACCGCACTGTCAAAACAGCGACTGCTTGGTAAAAACATTGAGCTGTAATAATCTTGAGGCAAAACAGTAAAATACTGCTTTTTGCGGGAGGCTATGCCCACTGTTATAGGAGGCTGTGCCCCCCCCCCGAACCCCCTATATTAAAATAAACTTCTGGTGGGGAGGCAACTCGGATGAGAGAAACTTGGTGAGGCCATTGCCAACCGTATAATACTGAATACAAGATAAAAAAAAACAAAAAAAAACACAGCTAATCTGAAACCGGGAATAGAACCCCAGTCCACAGACACTCCACTGCCCTTCACTCCTGAGGACTCTATCTGCTGAGCCTCAGCAGCTGTTCGGTGGGCTCTGAACCAGCAGAGGTCTTATCCTGTGCAGCACTGTCTTACAGCAAACAGCTACAGGGGTACCGCTACCACTCTGCACCATTTGTTTCATGCAGTATTGTGTACCCTGTAGCTGTTGTTCCACACACTGTTAATGCTGTGCAGTTTTGCCTGCAGCATTATGCATGCAATATATTGACCTGGTACCCCTAGATGCACCCTAAGGGTGGAACACATGCAGGCCATTGGAGCATCAACCTGCACGGTGGTGCAACATGCACAGTACAAGAGGGTGGCCATGATACAAGACAGGGTATAAACTGTGCCAGGACACAGCCAGCACCCTGTGCTGGTGGCCAGGGCCCCTAAAGGGTGGAATATGCCCTAGTGCAAGCACAAGCACTACACACAACACAATAGAGAGGAACACAATAACATAGGTGCATGACATGGCAGCTGACAGAGGCTATGTTTTCTCTCCACAGAAACCACAGAGGAACAGTTGGAAACAGCTACACAAAGCTCAAGTGGCACCAGTGCACCACCAGAACATCAAGGAGAGGAGGCTGTTTACACAGAATCAGGGAGCAGAGAAACAACAGGGTGCTTGCAGATAGGGGACATGGTGGACCAGGAGAGCTGTGGCCAGAGGGAGATGCTTGATGTTACATAACCCCACGGTGACAGAGAAAGTGCCACTCACATTGCAGGGGCTGACAGTGAGGGATCAGAGACAGACATGGCAGACAGTATCCCAGAGAGCGTTGCCTAAGAACTCTGCCCATTACCATCAGAGAGAGTGGAGGCCACACTACAGCAGGATGTACAGGACTTCACCCCAAGGCCATGGCAGAAGTGGAGCTTGGCCAATATTGCCACACTGTAGTGGACAACCAGGCAGCACAGACACAAGAACTGACAGCACTATGGGCTGCCATGGATGCACACCATAGTCACATAGTGGAGCTAATGGCTGGGGTACTGGATGCCATGCAGACTGGACTATGGCAGAGTGCAGCCTGGCATGTGGACATAATGGCAATATTGCATGGGCTCTAGGTATGTACACAGCACCACATGGATACAGGGGAGTGCCTCACGAGTGTGCTGGAGAGGACCATTGCTATGCGACAGGAGCAAGCCAGTGTCATAACAGCTGTTCTACAGAACATTGCGGTGACATTATGGAACAGGGGACACAGCAGTGCAACACAGCCACACCACCATGGACACACTGCCCATGAGTCCTGTTGCCCAGTGAACCAGCCAGCCAGTACCAAGCTGCCCACACCAGCCACCTACATACTGGTGCACATAGCCCAGGCATCCAGTGCCCCAGAAGACAGAGCAGGCCAAAGGACTGTGTACAACACCCCAAGTTCAGCTGTTGACACTGGCCCTGCTGGATCTGGCCAGATAAGCAACAGCATGCCTACTGACACTGTGTCCAGCACCCCCAGTGCTGACAACACAAGGTGGTCTCCTACACTATGCACAGTGCAGCAGAGCACCCTGCAACAGGCCCACAACAGCCAGGTGCAACAACGTGACAGGTGTCCACTTGAGTTGCCCACAGAAGCACCCAACATACAGGCCAGCACCACACTGCAACCACCACTACCACTACAGAGCACAGTCCAGGCCTCAGGAATCCAGCCTCCAAGACAACCCAGGGATGGTGATACACAAGCACCTGGCACCCAACTTGTGGCAAGACAAGGTCCAACAGGCACCCAGAGCACCAGCACAAGTCATGCTGTGGAAGGTACAGACAGCATAGGTCATGCCAACAGCATTGGGCCACCAACATCCCAGGCCAACAGAGATGAAGTCTATTTTGGGAAAATCACCTGAGTTTTCAATGGGTAAACCATATAGCCTTGGTGTAACTGCTTATAAGACCTTTCTCCTTTCGGAAGTGGCCAGCATATGTATAAAGTTTTAGCCCCATGGAGCTGATATGCATTTTTTTTAACTCTTTATTTATATACACAGAGAGATAGGATCAGACAATGAGCTACATTGGCAAATACATATCAGGTTCACAATAACCAAAGAGTATCTTACCATACCTTGGTTGAAATAACTCCATAATGCAAAATAAGACTTGGCGAGAAGGGAAGAAGTAAACCCACCTACTGCAAGCATTCCAGTCATGGAACAAATGCAGGATCTACTTGGGACATGTAAAAAAAACACTTTCTCCACGTAATCTCAAACTGAGAGATATGACCCAATTGATGGGCTAACTGATGTTCCAAATACTAAATTTTATTCACAATACCGTGCCACTGGGTAAGTGCTGGGGGTACAGAACTACACTATAAACGAGTCATGGCTCTTTTTGCAGCTGCAATATATAAATAAAGCAAACTGGTTCTAGCTGGAATAAAGCCATCTGGTGCCACATATAACAATACGAGTTGTGGAGTTAAAATAAATCCCGGGTCCAGCAGCTCAGACAAACTGCCCTCTATATCTCTCTAAAAGTCACCAAGAATGGGGCAATACCAAAAATATGAGCAAAAGTGGCAGACTTCTCTCCACACCACCGCCAGCATAGACCATATATAATGATCAGAAATCTTGCCAGTTTAGCCGACATATTAAAAAATTGTACCTGGCATTTCCAAACAAATTCCCGCCAGTAGGGAGATTGCGAAATTTTTACTGCTGGGTGAATAGCTGCTAGCCATGTATCATAAGGAATATCCATAGAAAGTTTGGAATTCCATGCCTTGAGGATGGCCTGCGACAATTCAGTCCAGTGCTCCCTAAGGGCTCTATATGTCAATCCTATTAAGTGCAGATACAGTCTGCCCTCTAACGTGTCAAGTATCAATTGTAAGATTGGTGGCTTGAGGTTGGGTCGAGTACTCCAAAATGGACCCTTTTGCAGCAAAAAAGATCTTACTTGTAAATATCTAAAATGGTCTTGATTGGGCAACTAATATACTCTTTGAAGTTGTGAAAAAGGTATTACCCCCTGTGTGTCTAAGAATTGATGAATTAATGATAGTCCCAGCCATCTCCATCTTTGAAAAGTTAAGTCTAGGCATGCTGGCAAAAAAACTGCCTCTGCCGACAGCAGCCAGACCAGATAAAAAATATTTGTAAGTGTAGATACGGATCTTACTTTATACCAACACATCAAAATATCCCTAGTGCTGAAAGGAAAGGTTTCTAAGTCTGGTATAGAAGAGGTAGGGGTGAAAACTATCTGATTAATATCAAACAAATCATTTATTACAAAATCTATATATTTCCGGGGGGATTCCAACATAGGGTTTAACCACTGTAAAATAATTTTAAATGTGACCATTCTTTAATGTTCTATTAAATTTTGGAGATTTAGTCCCCCTTTGTCTATAGGCAGCTGTAAGAGCGACCATCGGACACGGGGGGCGTTGACCTGACCAGACAAATCAGGAGAGAGATCTATCCCAAGAATTAAAGAGATATGGGGGTGGGGTTATCAGGAGATATTGGAACAAATATAGCAGTTTGTGCAATATAGTCATGCGGAAGGCGTTTATCCTGGACAGGAATGATAGATGTAGATGTGCCCATCTACTCAACTCGCTCTCAATCCCCTGGGTTAAAGATTCATAGTCCAACAATTCCAAATGTATTTGTTCTGTAGTTAATTTACTTCTAAATATTTAATTTTAGTACATCTCCAACGAGATGGGAATGTAATTTCCGTGCATGAGAAGGAACAAAATTATGAACCAAAACCACAGTTTTCTGGACATTATCGTATAGCCTGACAATGATGTTAAAGTCCTCAGAATCCCATCCATTATCAGGATGGAAGTCTCAGGATCTAAGAGCATTAAAAGTACATCAATCGCATAGAGGGAAACCTTAAAATGTTGCCTCCAGCAGAATCCCCTGTACCTCCTCTTTGTCCCGAATAGCCGCAGCTAAAGGCTTGATATAGAGCATAAAAATGAGAGGGGATAAAGGGCACCCCTGGTGGGTCCCATGAAGAATGGAAATCAGGTCTAACAGCTGAGCATTGATACTGATATAGGCTTTTGGGCCTGATAAATTTGTTGAAGCATTTTAATAGTGTCTTCTGGAAAACCAAATCCAAAAAGTGTTTTCCATAAAAATGGCTATGAGACCTGGTCGAAAGCCTTGTCAGCATCGAGGCTGATCAAGGTTTCCAAGATAGATCTTTGGTTAATGTAGTCCATTAGAGAAATTTTTCTACGGATGTTATCCATTGTTTGCCTGGAGCAAACAAATCCAGACTAGTCTGAGTGTATGATGGAGGGACAAACCTCTTCAAGCCTGTGTGCCCAGACGGACATGAACAGCATGTAATCCATGTTTAGAATGGAAATTGGTCTACGTGAGGATAACAATTTAGGGTCTTTGCTCATTTCAAAATTGAGGGTATAGTCACATAATCCCAGGATGGCAGGATAGACCACCCTTCTGTACCTCACGATAAGTCGAGAGCAATTAAGGAATTCTCAGCTTCTGGAAAGTTTTATACCATTCAGCCAGCAGCCCGTTGGGGCCAGGGAATTTCATTATCTTACTCCAGGAGATCACCATCTGTACCTCCATGGCTGTGACTGGAGAGAGTAGACAGTCCAAATGTTCTTGAGACAAAGTAGGCAGAGGCAGGTGAGACAAAAAAACTGTCATTAGTGAATCCAGTGAAGGGGCAGATGCCGTATATAAAGCCGCATAATAAGATCAAAATTCTGCCAATACAGTATATCAGTAATGCTTGTAAGTAAATGATTAGTATTTATAGAGTGAGTAACAACAGATGCCATGCTGTGACTCCGAAGCCATCTTGCTAGATTTCTCGACCCACGAAGCTCCCCCCCTCATATTGGTATTTTTTCACAAAAACAAGGCTTGTTGAGTCTTCTCATCTAAAGGTTTCTGCAACTGTTCCTTAATCTCCTGAATTTGGGTATGAGTCTCAAATGCTTTATCTCCAGGGGTTGACTGAAGATTTTGCAGGTCCCACTCCAGACAAGAATATTCAACTTTCCATTGCTTCCATTTGTGTGCTGCAAAAGCGATTATACAATGGGCAAGTTAAATCCTGGCTTCTGATTGGCTAGCTATCAGGATTTACAATGTGTAAATCTTGATAGCACCCCACAGGAACTAGTGCCAATTGCAAGCCAGCCGCATCATGAACCCTCTATGTATCACTCCGATCCCACACTATTCAAACAATCTACTCGCTAACTCAACTAGCAACTCCCGTCTCCACAACACTATAAAAATCCTGTCCCCAAACTACCTACAAAATAGCTTCTCTGTTTTATTTGAAAAATAAATATGTCCCTCCTTGTCCCCTATATTACTTAGAGGGTTCACACTGACATCCACGTCCATTGCTGCTCTGCACTGTGTGACCCTATTTACTACTTCTACACGCCGATGTAGAATATAAACAAAAAACATCATACCTTCGTCCTACAAATCAAAACAGCAGTACAGTGACTTTTTGCTACCTGTAAACAGCAATGCTACACCACCAGTTTAAAATACAGGAAAACAGTGTTTCTTACTTCTGTATTCTCCAAAAAACCCACGACTTACTCGCTGCCTCAGCAAAAAAACCAAACATCGCACAATACAGCACTTGAAGCTCAGAAACAGCTACCAACTGTGGATTTTTTTTTTATCTCGCAGATGAATAAATTCACTAAAAATAACTTAAAATAAAGAACTATATATTTCTTCCCCCTCACAAAAAAAAAACAAAAAAAACAGGGCCATTGCATAATCACAATATACCCCTCAAGGGTGTGGGTGATGCCAGAATTTACCCACTTCTGGTGTGTTGCTGGTCACTCGTCTGCGCCTCGTGACCGAACAACACACCAGGGGTGGGTAAATCCTGGCATCACCCACACCCTTTTGTGGTATATTGCTTAATTACCTCCCCACGTATTACCACTTTTAAAGTATCCCACAGAATCATCGGTGGGGTATCAGAAGAAGCGTTCTCAGACAGAATCTATGGATCTTAACCTGAATCATTTTTATAAACTCTTTATTTTTTTGAGAAGGATATATTAAGGTGCCATGTCAAAACCTTTCGGGGTTTACTGAGCTCTATATTTAATAATAGCGGAGAATGATCAGAAATGTATTATGGGCATATAGTGATATCTTGAATCAAGTCCATATGTTCGCAGGACACAAAGAAATAATCTAAGCTGGAGAAAGTGTGGAAATGGGGTGAATACAAAGTATAAGCCCTTGTGGTAAAAAAAAAAAATACCAGACATCAGTTAAACCCAGTATGTCTTGCTGAGCACGAAACAGTTTCTGAGCTGCTGAGACAAGGTTAAATTTAGATAACCCTCCATAAGTAAGCAGCCATGAAACATCTCCAAAAGCTTATGAAAAAGGTGTGAAACTGACTGGGGGAACCTGAGGTTGAAAATATACATTCACCAGGGTTACCTCATTGCCATATAGGTGGCTGGACAGTATATCAAAACATCCCTGAGCATCTACATACTGCTGTTGATGGAAAAAAGGTGTGGACTCGGGAATCAAAATGGCAGTCCCTCTGTGCTTACCCTTCGGGCATGATAAAGCAAAAACCCGGAACCTTCCTCCCAAGAAAGTTTAACATGTTCCTCTGGTGTTAGGTGGGTTTCTTGTAAAAAGGTTACATCAGGGCCCCATCAACGTAGATACTGGACATTCCTAGATCTTTTTATCGGATTGATCAAACCATTAATGTTAAGAGATAAGACCTGAACTAAAGATGTAGACATGTTAAAGTATTAAAGGGTTGTAATTCCGATACTCTCAATAAATAAAAATTAAAAATAAAACCTTCTAAATTCTTAACTGCTTCCAGCATTCCCCAACAGGGCCTGACATCCCATATAACAAAACCCACTAGCATGCCCCTAATAAATATCACAAAAAGTCTTTGCTTACTGCTTGCAGAGTGATCTCCCTCCCCCATTATTAATATCCAAGGTGACCATCCCTCTATGCCAATATAATCTTGAAGTCTTACTCTCCGTGTCTTTTTACAAAAAAACAGAAACATATAATGCCTAACAACAAACTGCCTGTTTAAAACTCCTTAATATAAAAAATGCCAACAAGGCAAAACATACAAGAGCATGATGCAGTTCCTCCGCGCTGCATCCATCTCTCGAACTATTTACAATTTGTGTTGCATCCAAATAAAATAACCCCTGGTATTCATTTGCCAACGTAAAGAGGACGCAAGGACCATGACTTCCAAGGTAGGGGAGAACGAAAGATGTCTCTCTGTCAGCCCATTTTGATTAATGATGAGCTTGAGAGGTAATCCAAGTCTGCTGAACACTTGGGCCTCCCTGAGAGGAAATCTCCCTCGATAATAAGGTAAAGGAAAAGCACAAACTAAAAAAGCCTAGGACAATGACAAATAAATGCATCGAGTACTAAGCAGCTCACCAAGCCCCCTTCCTCACTTAAATTGAGCACACATAATATGCTGAGCCCCCTATCAAGTAACCGCCCATTGTATTAAATAAAGTTAAGTGGCAGACTAATTCCAGACATCACATTTCAAAAGGGCCGTAAGGGTAAATAGACCATCCATGAATCTCTGCAATTATATTTGGTCCATCACCTGTCCACATGGCAAGAACTGATTTCACCAGTGGGTAAATACATAGCTACCCTTTCAGGCCCGTCTATTAAACTTACCGACCCAGGCTAACACAATATATTTTATCCCTCATTCAATTCCAATAACAGAGAACAGTACTTATTAGAAAAACATCAAAACCTCCTCTCTGGCCATGAATAAACTAATAGCCAGCTCAAAAAGGAAAATTAAATATGTCTGTCATGTCGCCCTGTTAACGTCACAGGGGAAAACATAAGTCTCTTTACATGTTGTCACTTCAGAACAAAGAAAACAAAAGACGGCAGTATCAGATCACTTTATTGGTTCACTCACATACTGTCCAAAGCCAGCCAAGACCTTAAAACATTCTCAATGCCTTCAATAAGGCCTTCACTGACCTTAGCGGAGTGCTTCCCCTGGAATTTCTTCTATCCCTACAAAGCACTTACCCTAGAAACAATACCACCCCCTCTGCTAGTACAACTCTACCCTTCTAACTTAAACTAATCAGTACAGCTGAGGCCAAAATATACCTAGCACAAGTACTCAGAAAAACAAGATCCAGTGGTCACCCTAGATGTTCTACTCTCCCCTTTAACCAAGATCCTCAATCTCTTGCTCATCACAGGTAAATTCCCCCAAATCTGGAAAGTGGCGGTGGTCACTCCGATATTTAAAAACGGTGATAGAACAAGTCTTGTCAACTACCAACCAATTTCAATCCCCCCCCCCTCGAAAGCCCTCGAGGATCGTATATGAACATATAATTGACTATTTAGAAATGTACAACCTTCAATGAGGCAGTATAGCACAGTGGTCTAAGGCTCTGAGCTGCAAATCTGGTGACATCCAGCAGACCAGACCTGGGTTTGAATCCCACAACTTCCACTTGCATACTGTGTGACCCTGAGCAAGTCACTTAACCTCGTTGTGCTCCCAGGTCGCTCCTGTAAAAAAGCTTTCAGCTTAGTGTGCTATACCTGGTTAAACAACCAAATAAAAAAAAAAAATGTCTGCAGCAGCACGGATTCAGATAGGCACATAGCATAACCACAGTCTTGATTGAGTTTACCGGCTATATTCATGAAGCACTTGACTGGGGGCTCTTGGTAGGGACTACCCTTATTGACCTCACCAAAGCCTTCGACATGGTTAATCATGAATTGCTTCTCAGTCAGTTGACCAACATTGGATTAATGTATCTGCCAATTCAGTGGGCTGGTAATGGAGTTACCTCTCCAATGGAACACAGCAAGTCAAGATACATGATGTCCTATCTAACCATTGAAATGTCACCACAGGGGTGCCCCAAGGCTCTATATTAGGCCCCCTGCTATTTAGCCTGTTTCTGAATGATCTCCCAAAAGTATGCCAGTACAAGATCCTTCTGTATGCAGACAATGCTGTGCTGTACGCTTGTCACTCGGCACCAGCAGCATAAGAAGAACTGATGAAAGCTGATCTTTGTGCAGTAGAGGAGTGGTTCCTCAGTTCCAAGCTCCTGCTTAATTACTAAAAAACCAAAACAATGTTGTTCGCATCCCATCAAAGCCCCCACAAGTCATACCCCATCAAAGTACATAACAACCAAAATGAAATACTTGACATGGTCAGCAACTTTAAATACCTCAGGGTCTTCCTGGACTGTTCTATCTCATATAGTCTATACACAGATCATGTTGCCAAGCAAACTAGCACCAGAATAGGCCAACTTTATCAGCACAGACACTGCCTCACGGAGAGTACAATAAAACTAGCAGTAAATAGCTTGGTCCTGTCAGTCATAGACTATGGTCTTGTTGTCTATGGGGTCGGCACTGACACTGCCCTCAAGAGAATTAAGGTTGCCCTAAACAAAGCCTGCAGACTCGTTCTGAGAGCACACTGCTTAACTCACACATGTGAGCTTTACTCGAGCACTGGATGGCTAAACAAAGCCTGCAGACTCGTTCTGGGAGCACACTGCTTAACTCACACTTGCGAGCTCTACTCGAGCACTGGATGGCTAAACTTGAAAAATAGGATCCAATACCAGGTTTGTCTGATAGCAAAAAAGTCCTCTTGGCCTTGTATCTCCCGGAGTGCAGAGACTTCTCAGTTATTCCAGCAACCCCAGACAAACCAAAGGTACCAGCAATGTTGTCTTTCAAATCCCATTTCGCCATACTTCACAAGGGCAGAGATCCTTCGAGTATAGGACCCCCCTGTGGCCAAATTCTCTCAGCGGGGAACTGGTTATGGAATCAAAAATTGGCCCCTTCAAATCCAAACTGCAAGTGCATCTTATCATGGTCAGTACATGTGATTGTGACTCAAAAACCTAATGCTATTAGGTATATGCCCTATACTCCTCTTACTATGCACTTATCCCCCTTCCCCCCCATGCACCCCAACATCCTCTCACTCAAAAGATGACTAGCACTTCTCTTTATTTTACCACTCCTCCCCCCCCCTTGACAATCCCTACCTCTAATCTGTATCAATGAAACCCTCTGGGTGGCTTCTTTTCCTAACCTCCTACCCTGACACCTCCTACACTCTCGCCTCTGGACCATCTTTACTCCTAATCTTCACCAGCAAAACCCTCTGGGTGGGCTCTCTTCCTAACCTTTACGCTTTCACTGACAAAACCCAGTGAAACCGAGTGAATCTGTCTTATACTTATTGCTTTCCTACACCCTGCAACCTCTTGGAGCCCAACCCCCCATGCAATACCCTTATAGTGTATGGTGGAACGCTGTTACACATGGAAATCCATGCCTGGAACAGCGTTGTTGTGCTGCACTCAGTTTGTCACGATCTTGTTGTGCTGTACCAAGTAAGTCACCGGTGCAGCACAGAGAGATCGAACGCATTCCTCATGTGCAATTGAGCAGCCCATGGTGACGCGGAAGTCAACGCGCTGCTACAAATCCCAAAGTAAGGCTTATTTTTTTCTTGTAGACTTGTTTGGGGGATCACAGAGTGCTGATTATGGTTGCCCATACACTATAAAAGATTGGGTATGAGCAACCATACACAAACAAGGCGGTTGTGATCGAGAGGTTTCCATGGTTTCCTACCTCAAGGTGGCCTCCGGAACACTGCCAAATGAGAAGAGAGTTGCGCTTGCTTCTTGTCATGGGTACTGCTAGGTCCCGAGGTCTCCTGTACTTGCTGTCATCAGGATGGTTGTGGCCTATCAGAAACTGGCTGCTGCTCTTTCCACGGACACTGGATATCACATTTTTCAAGCTCCTCTCTTGCCTCATCTGCTGAGGAGAACTCCTTGCAGCCATCTTGTAGCTGCACAATGAGACAGGATGGATAGGGGGTAAGAAATTTAATACTCTGCTCCTTAAACACTGGTAGAATATCTGAGTATGCCCTTCTCTTACGCATTGTGTCTGGGGTATAATCATTGTCTAGAAAAATCCATATCTGTCCGTAAAAGATTTTCTGTTTCCTCCAAGCTGTGAGAAGGACTCATTTCTTGACAGAGAAACTGAGGAAACGTGCTATAATTGAGCGGGGCTGGGCTGTCGGATCAATTGGCTTCGGCCCCAAAGTACTCTTTCCAGCAACAGGGGCAGGTCAGGTGGTAGCTCCAGTGCAGTGCACAGGAGAGTCTGCACAAAATATTTGATCTCTTGGCCCTCCGACCCCTCCAGGATACAATAAATTCTTATATTTTTTCACCAGACCCTATTTTCAGCATCTTCCTGCTCTGCCTGTAACTGAAGCTGCTGATCCTGCAGGGACTTCACCACCTCCTTGAGATTGTCAACTCTATTTCTGACTGCAGAAATTTGGTGCTTGGACTCAGCAGCACATTGCCCCAGGACAGCCACATCTTTGTGGAGCTCCAAATACATTTACTTGACCTCCAAATGAAACAATATCAGTTCTCTGTACATTGTTTCTAGCTTAATCCATTTTTTCTTTTTTTACTGTTTGTCCTTAGGGATCTTACTGTGAGCCGTGTGTCCACTCAACTCCAATGAAGTCTGGGACTGTTCCGAGTTGGAGACCTCGTCAGCATGAACTACTTTGTCCTCCTGCATTCTGTAAGAATTTTAACATTTTTTTAGTGGCAGTCCTCGGGGGCATTGATGATAAATCCCCTATTGAATTATCTCAGAATCTCTAAATCGGGATAAAGCAGGCTTTTATGGGGATTTTTAAGCAGGGGTTGAAGAGCTTCAGTAAATAAGCCACCATCTTGTACAGGACACATCCAGAAGTCTGAGCTGATATGCATTTTAATGTAAGGAGATGCCCCGTGGCCCTGTTATTATTTGGGCCCAGGTGAAATAAAATGCTTGTTTTTGGGGAAGACATTGTGAGTCTTGATTTTGTAGAGGAACAGGGGTAAATTAAATATTGATCCGCAGTTTTTAATCAGTCCATGAGCTTACATTTCCAGGGGGCCACCTGTTCCAAGATTTTGCACCTCCTGGGGTTTGGGGCCAAAGAGATCCGTTGCTGCAGTTACCGTTGGAGAGTCTGGTCCTCCAGAGAGGTTCCTGGGGTGTTTTCCTGCAATGTTGGGAGAGGAGTGTAGTGCCCCAAAGATGGGGACACAACAGAAAGAAAATGGAAATGTGCCCAGCCTTATAAGGTGCCCTAGTACAGTATAGAGGTGTCCCAGAAATGCCCAAGTGCTCAAGTTTTAGGTACATCTAGCACAAGCATGTTTAAAATTAATGTAAATAACCTGAATTGCCAAGCAAATATTGCTGTTCCAGCACTGTACCCAGGGTAGAATGTTGTTGCTCAGCATTCTAGTGCCCAGAATCAGAATGCAGAGTGTTGCTCTTTGAAAAATAAGCAGCTGTAAAAGAGAATCGTGGTGACTGTGGAGGGAGAGAACACAGAAAGTGAGGAGGGATGAGAAGAGCTTGCCAGGAGGGCTGAAGCTGTACCTGAGCGCTTTCTGGTGTGCCCTTCTGCCTCCAGTCACTGAAGACTGCCTACCTAATGTGTTGCTTGGTCCGTGGTGTCATCGGACGCCTAGAAAGTTATCCCGCTCCCCATCGAGAGGGCTTGGTGCCCCATTTCTATATTTTATTTTAAAAAGTTCTGTACCGGTTCCCCGGAGGCAGTGTGAGCAGTGCTGCATCATCCCTGCACCAGTTTAGGACCTCGCAAGGTCCCTGATCGACCACTCAACTGCCCAAAGCCCTCCCTCTGCCAGAAGTTCCTCCCACCTCCTGAATCAGCTTCCCTGCATCCTTGTCTGGGGTGGTGAGTTGGAGGCAGCACGACAGTAAAAGTGCTGACAACCAGAATAGAAACAAAAAAGTGTTTTATTTGTTTGCTTAGCGCCAGGCGTAAAGCAAACCAGCTGCGGGCCGAGGACAGGAGAGATTAGCGTTTGCACTCAGGGCCTGTCGATGCCCAGAGGAGAGACTAGACTTGTGGTCTTGAAGGGAAAAATTCTAATTATTTTAAATTAAGGTGGCGCAGGGGCAGAGCTGAGGCGGGGTGGCTCAGTGAGTGACAGAAAGGCTCAGCCAGGCCTGAGACTTAAAAAGGGCCCAGCCAAGAAAGGCCCAAGAATTTAAAAGGGGCTTGTTAAGAGGTCCAGAACACAAGGGGTGGCCCAGGTCTTCAAGGGTTCTGCCATAGAGGGGACCAGTGTGTTAAAAGGGCAAGTTAGGCCCACTGCCACTTAAAGGGGTGAGTCAGGCCCACTGCTACCAAATAGGGCAAGTTAGGCCCATTGCTACTTAAAGGGGCAAGTTAGGCCCACTGCAACTTAAAGGGGTGAGTTAGGCCCAGTGCTAGCCATTTAGACCCCCAAGTGTTATAGGAGCCCAGCAGCATTAGCGACCCCAGATGTTGAGGGGGCCTAGCGAACCACACAGACCCACAGTAACAGGAGAACCTGATCTAGCTGAAGTGTGTGGAAAAGTTGTAGGATAACAGATAGACCAGACACTGAACATCAGATTCAACACACAATCTCTGTGTAACGTTTATCCAAAATACAACAAAAAAAACTCTTGTAATAGCATATTTCTTCTCCAGTACATAACTTTACAACAGACTATAAATATTCTTTTTTTTCCAGCTCCTATTAACACTCATCTTTAAGCCTATCCATTATCTGCGATGTGCCCATAACCCTTATGCAGGCCTCATTTGCTTACATAGTTGGCCCCCCCACCCCAAAAAAAACAAAAAAAACCAAAACAAAACAAGCTATAAACAAAGGACCTCAATGCAGAATCACTGAAAGAACAGTTACCCCAAAGGGCACTGGTAACAAATCAAGTTTCAAAGACATACATCATCATACATACTTCCATAATGCAATGCATCATGGGATGTATGCAAATCACCATGACATTTAGACTTTTTCAGTGTACAACAATTTACATGCATTTTAAATAGCACAACTAGCTTAATTTCTATAATAGTCACATAGTACTTTTTACCATTATCAAAACACCAAGTGCCATCATATTTTAAACATTTACAGGTTTCATAAACATAAGATATATACATTAAGGTATTTTATAACATAGTGCTATTACATACTAAATCCAACAACAATAAACACAACCTTTTTTGCATATACTCGTCACCACAATAACCTCCCTGTACGAGGACCTAAGAAGGAAAAATTAAAATTAAAGAGGACACTGTAGCATAGTCAAGGGAGGGAGAGGGGGGTGCCCACAGGTGGCCAACCTTATGGACTAGAAATAGTAAAGGATAGATTAGGCTTAAAAACAGAAGAACTGTTGCAACAGATTTAAGAAAAGGTCGGTCTTCAAGAGTGGCCGGAGCTCCCGGTCACAGAGGGACCCCTGGTAGTTAGGTCCACTGAAGCTAGAGTTCACCCAGTAAAGTAAAGTGCATGTTTATTTATTGTGGTATGGACATTGAGACTGCATAATTGACCACTACAATAAGAACTGAGACTTTCATTGCATTGCTATTATTCCTACGAACAGTAAAGGTGCTAGACTGTCCTTGCATTGCTTTGTGCCAGCATTTCAGTGCCAGAAAGTATTGCTTTGTTGCGAGCATTTTAGTGCCAGAAAGTATTCGAATCAGTCTTCAGCAAAGTTTCCAGAGTTACTCCACCAACGTGTATTCAGATCAGTCTTCCTCAGTTCTTCAGAAATCATCTCTCAGTGCATCTCCGAAGCAGCCAACAGCAACTTCCTGAAGAACCGTGCTGCAGTCATCTCAGTTGCAATGTCCTATTTATTATTTTCCTCTTTCCAGTTCCCAGTGTACAGCCTGGCCCAGTACAAAGTTTGCCATCTGTTTTCTTGTTTTGTTGTCCGTACCTAAGTGCCGTCCAGATCTTTTGTTTCAGTACCCTGCATCATCATCCTGTTTCTTATTTTACGTCAGTCCTTGGCTCATCCAGCCTTGGTGCCCAGAACAATGTTGTTTCCCCCCATTCCACAGAATTCCTTCTCTCTGCATCTTCTTCATTTCCCAGCAGTCCAGAAGCAGGCTGTGGCTGGATGTTCAGCATCTTCTTTGTTTTCCAGCAATCCAGAAGTGGGCTGTGACTGGGTCTGTTGTGTTTAAATTCCGGTGGTCCTCATTGAGTTTTGAGCCGAGGAAATCTTTGTATTGTTCTGAAGTTCCAGCAACCCTAGAGAGGTGGGGTGTGGCTGAGAGACTCATGGTCTGTTCAAAATCCTCTCTGCATTCCCTTAGTTTTTAATTCATTCTAGCCGCCAGTCAGCCAAGTTGTTCCCCTTGTGTTTCAAATCCCATATCCCAGGTTCTTCTCGACAACAGAAAAAAGCGTAACTGTGCACAAACTGCCTTTGATGACATATGTAGAGTCTTGTAAGTGACATGCTATAGAGATTCTTAGAGTGGAGTACTCCAGGTAATAGACCCTAGGTAGAGGTGCACCTCAGGGTAGTATTAGAGATTACATAGTGATTCACTGATCTTAGTAGATAGGACACTGTTAAAGCGGAGCTGTTACAGTTGATTACTGAAGGTGTGCATAGAGTCACCCTCATACAGGGTATAGAGGATAGAATGCTCTTAAAGCGGAGCTTTTACAGTCGTCTGATTTAGAGTTCTCCTCATACAGGAGAGTAGGAATAAGAGTTTCCTGTGACCATGTTCCCTTTCCCTGTTTGTTTGAATAAAAGCCTGTCAAGTATTTGGAATCTATTTCTGACTCCCGCCTCTCTTTGTCAGGTGCCAACATCCACCTCCTTGGGACCTGTGTTAGCAATTTGTGTGCAAGTTACTGGTGTCATCACAACACAGTTGCTTTATTTACCCTTTTATATTTTTGTGGAGATCCAGCACACGTTAACATCCATTATACCACCATCGGGGTACCACAGGAGACTCAGGGTGTACAGAATTTAAGAAGACATTGGGATGTAAGATAAGCTTTTCTTGCCTTCCTGGTTGCACAAAATGCAGAAGTGTATCTACTGTATGTTACATACCCCTTCCCCCGGTACATCAGCGACTTCTTCACCCCTAAACATTCGGGGGGGTGGCTACACATGGGGGCTTGTCCGGGATGTTCCCTGTACCGCAAAACCACCATCAGACCCTAAGCTCACAGATCTGAGGTGCTGGCAGGCTTTCTGGCCTGCACAGGCCATGTGGCACATTTTAAAATTAATTGTGGAGTTGTGGAGTTAGGCCTGATGCAAGTATAGGACTCAGCTTGCCTGGTGTGATGTGCACTCGTGACTGGTTGGTCACGTGACACCTGGGGTGCACCCGATTGGAGGATTATGGCAGGAGAAGGAAAATGCACCATCTTTGCAGCAGCATCGAGAGAGGAAGCAATGAGGAGATCCAGTCGAGACAACAAAAGAAAATCACCAGAACTGCATCAGGAGTGGACAAAGCAACCAAGAAAGAGTGTTCTCTTCATCTTCTGAGGACTAAGGGGAAGGTGTGGTGTAGCTGGGACAATACCAGGGGGGAAGGGCGGTCCCGTGGACTGGTACCGGAACATGCCAGGCAAGGGACAGAAAGTTGAGGAGGAGGTTCCCTCTAGGAGGAGCTGCTGCCTACGGTTCATGTCTCATTGCTCTCATGGCTATGGAAATCCAGAGGAAAGGGACAGGTGAATAAACAGTGCTATTGCTAAATCCTGTATATCCTTTGTATGCTATGTTATTCTGATTTGATGTGGAGCCTTTGGAAATGAGACCTTGACTCAAAGGGTTGTAATTCTGATGTGAAAATAAATAAATAAATAAATAAATAAATAAGATGTGAATTTCGGGGGGAAGGAATCATGTGGATGCCTATATGTGTGGTATTTGTTACAGCTCAGCACTGGGAGGCATCTTCAACTGCGCCCCTCCAGTTTCTATCTGGTGACCCCCTCCAAGTGTATCAGAGAGTTCTTGCCCACTGTGGTCACTAGGCAGTGGGGATTCAGGAGCATTTGAAAGACACTCCCTGGGGGAGATAACCCTGGGAATGGAAGTTAAGGCCAGGAGCACTTCCCCTGCAGTACTCATCAAAGCCGAGGAAGAGGAGGGTGCTGTGGCTGAGAAAAAGAAGTCAGAGGGTGATGAGGAGCACAGACATCTGACCTGCTCTGTGCTGCTGGCAACTGGCCATCTCCATGGCAGAGGGAGGAGCAGGGGTCTAAGTAAGCCAGTGGGAGACCACCAAGGGCTCGGGATCCCCACCTCAATCCTTGTCCGGTGGTAGCCCCCAGCCCTGTCAGTGAGATCAGAATCTTCAGCTGGAGCCCAGTCAAAACATTTTAAAGCCCAGTGGGCTTGACTCTGTACCATTTATGGCACCTGGAGGAACCAGGGGGAGTACCAGGGCTCTGGAGGATTCGGAAGAGCTGGATGAGAAGAAGTTTGTAGGCAAAAAGTTCCAATTCTCAGAGTATCAGGTGTACAGAGCAATTCCACGGCCTTTCCATTGCCCAGGGGTAACCGTAGCTGACTGCACCCCCCATAGTTACCAGTCCGTGACAAAACCCTCCAGACCCTTATAGATGGACAAAATCTCAGCGACCCACTGAACATGAAGTACAGGAGAGGGGATATGGTTACCATTAGGACAAACCCGGAGAACCAGTGTTCGGGATCTGCTGGAACAGAGCCAGGCAGAGAGATGGGTCAGGAGGAGGCTTTGTGTCGAGTACCCCCCAGCTGGATTACCCAAGGGACATCATTGAGGAGCTGAGAGGAGTGGATTTTAAAGAACTGCTGGACAGATTGAAGAACTGCCCTGTAGGTGTGCCCTCATAGCAATTGTTCCAGAAGGCACTGACAATGTGCCACACAGGGCCATGGTCCGGACTTACCCTGTTTAAGAACTTTGCCTTGGTTCAGGACTTGGTCGGGACACACACATCAAGTACTGTATCATCAACCAAGACTCTCTTGGGGATCAAGTCACCAAGCTGGACCCAGATTTCTATTTTCCACTGGGTGAGAGACCTTCTACTTGAGCCCCTGTAAAGAACTCATGGACTGTGTCAGGAGAGTTGCTCTTCCGAGCAGGTTACGGTGACTGTATAATCATTTGAATGAATAATGAAAAGACTTATCATTGCCAATTGTTGATTTAGAGTCTAATGATAGTTAATAATTTTCATTTTCATTGCACTTAAAATGTGTGATTGGTGTGACTGGGTGTGTGCATGGTGTGTGAATGGTAGAATCTCTTCAAACTGTACGTGGAGAAACTTGTTTATTAGGTGGGAGGCTTAATCAGGGGTAAGGGAAATGGCATTGTTATGGTCATCTCTTTGTCAATGTTTGCAAATTGCTATTTGAATTTAAAATGATAAATGCCTTTTACAAGTTAGAGTAATGTTTTTATCCCTTCTTAAGTGTTTGGACCACCTGGCACAGATCAGCTATTAGGGTTTAATAAATTAGGCTAGAGTATAGTAGGTAGTGTGGGAGGGAGTCCTTTAGACCAACTTTTTAGTATTTTTTTCTCTGGCGGGCTGGGGAGATGCACATACCCAATCTGTTGGGGGTGGGCCATTGTGAGCACTCTGCCATCATTCCCAGGAGGGAATGATTCTCTGGGTGGGGGAAGAGTATATGCCTCCTCTCTATTGAGAGAGGCTTATGTTCCCATAAGGGATTCCCCCTTACTGCTCCCAGAGCTTAGGGATTTGTTAGTGCTCTTTGGGCATAATTCCTTCTGGTCACCATGAGGTAGTAGCAGCAGAGAGCAGGGCTTTCAGGGTTATAAATAGGAACGGACAGGAAGCTTAGGGGGCTGGCAGGGAGAGTGGGAGGAGAGACAGGCAAGGCAGGAGCTCGGCGGTCCAGGTTTGGGCCTGTTGGTGGGGGAACCCCCTCAAGTGAGTAGTCAGAGTCGGTGGGTGCAGCATCGCGGTGTCGATAAGGGAATGGCTGCTCCAAGGGAGGTTGGCCAGATAGCCCAATGGCATTGTTGGGAGTTGGGGCTTCCCAGAGTAAGTTGGAGAGGGGCCTGGTAGGAGGGAGAAGGTAGGGTCTTATGGAGGACCCCAGTGTTTCCCATGGAGGTGTCTGCCTAGGCTGCCAGGGCTTTGGTAGTTGTAGCAGGACTCCAGCAGGGGAAGGGCCAACGGCAGTGGTCCCCTCCCATACCCAGTGTGACAGGGTGGCCAAGGGGGTTGAGGGGCACAAGAGATCCTCCACCCGATTAGGGGCCTGCTTGGAGGGGCAGGCCCTGGGGCATCAATCAAGCAAGGGTCAGGCGGGCCACAAGTCTTCAGACAGGCCTTGGAGAGCTTCTTCTGGGCCTGATGCTTATAGCAAGCTCTGGAGTGTGAAGGTGGGATGCAGTTAGGGCTCAGAAGCCATCCTCTATGTCATCTGGGGGGGCACTCAGGGAATGGGATGCTAGGGATTCCAACAGAGGATGCTTTTTTACACTTAGTGTCTATGCCCCCTTCCTGCACCACATCTGCCCCTTCGATTGGGGTCTCAATGCAACCACACAGGCTGTGCCAGGAGAACCAAGGATGTCAGCACTCACTGAGTGCTCTGCTCCAATAATTCAATCATCCCGGATAATCTACCTGGGGGGGTGGAAGGGACTCCCCCTTTCCCTCCGAACCATCAAGCAGAGTGGACACTCGGAGCTGCTCCCCAGCTCTCCCTCAGTCACTGGTGCAGGGGCCCATCTCCTGGTGCAGAAGTGGGGTTTTTACTGGAATTTCTGGTCATGTCCCCCCTGCAGGCGCCTGCACTTGAGGAGGGCCAATGTGATGAAGGCATGTGGAGATGTGCCTTCACTCCAGGCCCTTGGCCGGCGTTTGCCCCTCCCTATGATACTGTATTCTTAGCTGCACCTCCACCCATGGTCACCCAAGTGGTGGTATAGCAGCGAGAACTGCAGCCCACCTTCTCCAGAGAAGGAAAGCAGCCCTATGGGTGCTCCATCCATCTTCCCCGGCCGGCCTTTCAGCAACCCAGGCTCACTACTGAACCCAGGACAATGGCGTCACAAGCGGTAGCTCTACATCTGCACTGGTGGACTGGCCCAGCACAGGATGCTTTGAGCTGCTCAGAGGGCCTGGATTGTGGCAGGGCCCTGGATCCTTTGTGTGGCAGGGCAGTTCAAGGTATGGTAGTGGGCATTGGGGCTGCAGTCTGGGTACGTTTGTGGGTCTGCCATGCTCATGTCTGGGGCAGGCCCAGTGGCCTCCATTTATGAGCAGGCCTTTTAGGCCTGTGTAGGCTGCAGTTCCATGGTGAAAAGGGGTTTGGAGGGCTGCACAAGGGAAAGTGTCCTGAAGTGAATTAAGGCTCCGAGTGTCAGCAGGGACTGGTCAGTGGGGGGAAAATTCCTGGAATTCCTGACGGTTTAGTGTGTCCAGGGACCAGGTGGGAGAAGATATTTGCTTCTCCATGTGGGTGAAGGCATGGCCTGACCAGGAGGAAAGTAGAAATAAGGGCAAGAAAAAGGTGACTTACCAGGATCAGAGAGATTGGAGCCTGTGTTTCTTTACAGAGAAGAAGTCAATTTCGGGTAAATCACCTGAGTTTCCAATGGGTAAACCATATAGCTTTGATGCAACTGCTTAGAAGACCTTTCTTCTTCCGGGAGTGGCCAGCATATGTATAAAGTTTGAGCCCCATAGATCTGATATGCATTTTAATGTAAGGAGGAACCTCTGTGGCCCTGTGATCATTTGGGCCCAGGTGAAATAAAGTGCTTGTTTTGTGGGGAAGAAACTATGAGTCTTGATTTTGTGGAGGAACAGGGGTAAATGAAATATTGATCCATAGTTTTTAATCAATCCATTTGCTTACATGTCCAGGGGGCTGCCTGTTCCAAGATCTTGCACCTCCTGGGGTTTGGGACAGAGGGGCGCTGTGGCTGCAGTCATCGTTGGAGAGCCTGGTCCTCCAGAGGGGTTCCTGGGGTGTCTTCTTGCAATATCAAGGGAGGACACTCAGAGTTTACAGAATTTAATAAGACATTGGGAGGTAAGATAAGCTTTTCTTGCCTTCCTGGCTGTACAGAATGCGGAAGTGTGTCTATGTTGAGGACCCCCTTCCTCGGTACATCAATGACTTTTTCACCCTTCGATGTTTGGGGAGGGGTTGCTACATTTGGGAAATGACTGTTTCCAGTGCTTCAGAGGGATGTTTGAGGGAGGGTCTTTCTGCCCCTTCTCACCGGAGAGCAGCATTCTTATGAATGATGTGTCAAAGAATGCAGAGCAGCTGTATGATGAGAAAGGGCTGCAGTATTTAGAGAGAGAAAAATCTGGACACATCCACAATCTGGTGAGCATTGGGAAGAAAGACTGTCCAGGACTGTCAAGCAATTAAAGCATCATCAGCCGACATCCAACACAAAGAAACCCACATGCTGGACAAACTCAATGCTGTCAGCACAATAACAACATTGAAATGCCATCACTCTGCAGTTTGATGAGAGTTACTAAAGGTCTTTATTTCTCAAGTTGCATGTTCAAGGACTGCAATCTAGCAGTACTAACCAGCACAGACTGCAGCACAGATGACGCTTTTCTTACTGTGCACCATTAATTGTTGAGTGTTTTCACTTTTTACAAAGTCGTGTCAGGGTATTACAGGCTACTTCATGATTTCATTAGTTTCATTGCCCAGTTGCCTAAAATCCAGTTTTCTGCCACAGGGATATCATAGGGTCTCATCAGAAAGACATAGCCAGAACATCCACCATGACAGTGCACACCTGCACCAGTTGACGTTTTGTGCATGACAACACCTTCGTCAGACTAATCGGGCACAAAATGTTAGCCAGTGCAGACATGCACTGTCACAGTGGATGTGCCTGCATTGTCTCACCAATGAAACACTATGGGCTTTCCATGCTAGTGTAAGCCCCCACACCCCTGTGTGACTTTAAGAAGGCTGGTCTAGCTAAAACAACTTTCCCCTGGACCTTTGAATTCTGGTGGTGGGGTCCGAGGGGAACAAAAACAAAGGTGGACAGCACAGTTGCAGGAGGAAGGAAGAAGGAAAAAAAAATAGACAAGACTGTTCTTCGCCCGGGAACAGTTGAACCAATCAGCAGGGAGCCTGGAAAGGCTATAAATAGCCCCAGGAGCCCACCAAAAACTCAGTCCCCAGGGAGAAGAGAGACCAGGAGAGACTGCACCAAGGGCTGAAGCCCCAAGCTGTGTTGGCTGGTCGAGGCTCCTGCAGGCACTGAGCCACAGTGCTGGGACTGAAGAATCCAAAGAGAAACTGGAAGTGTTTGCAAAATGCCCAAGTGGATTGCTGCTAAGTTGGGCTGTGTTTTTCCAAACTGCTTGCTACAGAAGCTAACTTGTTGGCTACAGAAGTTAAACTGTTTGCTACAAAAGCTGCCTAAGTCCATCAGAGGGTGGTGAAGATTCTGAATAGGAGATTTGAGAGTCTGGAGCTTGTCTTTAGTTCAGAGGACCTTACTTTTGAATGTACACTCTTTCCTAATTGATGTTTGAAGTTATTGTACCCCAGGGTGTGTTGGCTGATATCCCAATGAGATTGAGGTCTTCATTGAACTGTTCCTGCCAGAGCGACAGAGCTGCAGTTTGTCTTTATCCAAGAAGCTCCTGCCCTAGCTGCTGCCTGTCAAGTGTTCCAGAGGATTCTGCAGGAGTGGAAAGAAGCCAAAGATGTCTTTTTCAACTGCACAATGTCGTTAAGTAGAATTTCGCCATCAGGGGGATTACAAATGGTTGCTGTTGTTCCAAGTTGCTTTGTCCTGTGTTAGTTCTTCATCTAGGGCCCCAATGTCGACCAACCCATGGCATTGCAGGCCTGCCACCATAGTGGGGTACCCCAAAAGACATTGGGATAGGTCTGGTACCAGAGTGGTGGGAATATTGGCAGAAGTTGAATTTGGTGTTACTAATAATATTAAGGGTATAATCTCTGAGTTGGAGAGTATTGTCCTGCAACAGAAGTTGCCAGTCCTACGCCCTCCAGTAATAAATACTTGCTGTGCTTATGGTAATTTCTGTCTCCACAACTGTTTTTGGGTACTGTGTATTGTTGGGAATTATCTGGAAGGGTGGAAATATTGTTCTTGGGGACCGGGGGATGGTCATTGGTTATTTTGCCTGAGTCCCCAGGTGGAGGCCCCACATCACCAAAAGTTTAGTAGTTACAGTCCTGTCACACAAGGACCCAGGCCACCCCCTCAAGCTGTCACGAAGGCCCTGGAGTCAGCATTCAGGACCAGTCGACAACCCACCATACATATGGGAGTCTTAACACTGGGATCCTCCTGTGCCCCGAAAGATAGCCATGGGTTCTGCGTGGAGTCAGGGAGTGATGGGGCAGATCCCAACCAACCTTCAAGAAAAAATGGCACTTCAAGAATTGAAAGATTAGTGCCAGGGAGAAGGGCTAGACTGGAAAGAAGCGATTCTGTTAAAGGGAATACCAGAAAGTGTTGACAGAGCAAATATGATTGATATGTCATATGAGTGGGAATGTTGCAACAATTTAAAAATACAAGGTTGGAGGTATGACTGCTCTGGTGATAGTCTGAGTTCCCTGGTAAAGAGCGGGTCTGCGATTGATTTTGCCAAGGTGCCCCCAGTCTTCACCCCCAGGGGTTCCCAGGTCCCATTGACAGTGGTCACGTATGCGAGCGCCTCAGAGCCTGTGGGACTGCGAATGGACAATAGTGATTTTAGGACCAAAGTGGATTTATGGTTACAGTCTAAAGGTAAAACATATAATGACTTGAAAAACATGCATAAGAACATATGAAGTAGCCAGCAGAAGAAGGCCATTTGGTCTGTCAGGTCTGCTCATATTGCAGGGTCCACAGCTTGAGCTAATGTCCCTGCCTTCCCTTCCCGCTCCTCCCATCCTCCCTACCCATGATCCTTACTTTCCCCCTATGCCTTCAATGAGATAACCCCTTCCAGCAGCACATTCCAAGTGTCTACCACCCTCTCTGTGAAGAAGTGCTTCCTGACCTCCCTCCTAAACCTCCCACCCTCCAGCTTAAGACTGTGCCCCCTCGTGTTATGGTTGCCATGCAGCTTAAAGAGACTCTCTTTATCAACCTTATTTATCCTTTTCAAGTACCTGAAGGTCCCAATTATGTCCCCTCTCTCTCCTCTCTTCCAGGGAGAACATGTTCAGTGCCCTCAACCTCTCCTCGTATGCCTTACCCTGCTGACCAGCTATTATCTTTGTAGCCCTTCTCTGGACCTTCTCCAGCAGGTTAATGTCTGTTTTGAGGTGTGGGCACCAGTACTGAACTCCGTACTCTAGATGCGGCCTTACCAGTGACCTGCACAAGGGCAGTATAACTTCCTCTCTCCTACTACCCGATCCCCCAGGATATGCATCCCAGCATCTTGTTTGCCTTTGCTGCTGCTTTCTTGCACTGCGTGGAGTGCATCAGGCTACTAGTGATCATCATTCCTAGGTTCTTCTCTTCCTCTGATGTGGATACTCGGACTTCACCCAGGTAGTACTCTGTCCTGGTATTCTTGGCTCCAATATGCATAACTTTGCATTTTTTGGGCATTGAAGCCAAGCTGCCAGATCCTGGATCACCTCCCCAGCTTTTCCAGATCTTCCTGTAGGTCCTGTATCCCTTTAGCTATGTCCACTCTCCCACAGAGCTTGGTGTCATCTGCGAATAGGCACATTTTGCCCTTAATGCCATCTCCAGTGTCATTGATGAAGACATTGATCAACACCAGCCCCAGCACCGAGCCCTGCGGGACTCCACTGGTTACCTCTCCGGTGCCAGATAACTCTCTCCCCACAGCCACTGTCTAGGTTCTGTCCCTCAATCAGTTTTCCACCCATCTGGCCATCTTATCCCCAATCCTGAGATCCACCAACTTCCTGATCAACCTTTTGTGAGGCACAGAGTCAAAGGCCTTGCTGAAATCAAGATAGAGGATGTCTACCACTTGGCCCCTGTCTACTGTCTTAGTGACACAGTCAAAGAAGTCAATCAGATTTGTTTGACACGATCTCCCCCTCATGAACCCATGCTGCCTTGCATCCTGGAGACCATGCTCCTCTAGATATTCCACCAACCTTTCCTTTAATATGGTCTCCATGAGATTACCCAGAATGGAGGTCAGACTGACTGGTCTGTAATTCCCTGGGTCATCCTTGGGACCACCTTTGTGGAGGGGCATTACATGTGCTCTTCTCCAGTATTGCGGTACCACACCTGACTCTAGTGAACTATTAAATAGGTCTGCCAGTGGCCTGCCAGCTCCTCAGCCAGTTCCTTTAGTACACTTGGATGTACTCTGTCTGGGCCTGGTGATTTGTCCACCTTCAATGCCAGCAGCCCCTCCCTCACTCTATCCTCCTCTATTATTACATCTGTGTTCCCCTCCCCCCCACTCCTCTTTTCCCTCCTGAAGGCACTGGTCAGTCCTTCTCTCTGGTAAAGATGGAACTGAAGTATTCATTTAGTATCTCTGCTTTTCCCCCATTATCATCCACCCACTCCACCCCTTTCTTTAGCCTAATAATCCCTTCCTTCTTGTCCCTTTTCTCACTTAAATATTGAAAGAAAGCCTTCTCTCCCTTCTTAATTCCTTCAGCTATCTGCAGCTCCTTCTGTGCCTTTGCTCCCCGGACTTCCTTACTTGCCTCTATGTATGAGGCTAACAGTGTTGAGTTACAAATAAAGTCCCCTGCTTGGATCACTGCATGGACCTCGGGCTATGGGAAGGGATCCTACCCCCAATTAAAACCATTTTCGGGGCAAAAACCTGTGCCCCCGGGGGGAGGATGAGTTTGACACATTGGTGGATCAAGCGATCTCAGTGGTCCAGGTCCCCAACTTCCCTGAGGCTGAAAAGAAGAGAAGGGTATGGGAAAGTCTGAGGGGTCCTGCTATGGATTGCATTGCCACTTTGCAGGCCACCCACCCAGAGGCTGATGCCCAAATGTACCTGAGCACTTTGGAAGGGATATTCGGGAGTAATAATAGTGGGGCAAGGGTAATGAGAGCACTACAAACCATGGTACAGAGTAAGGGAGAGACACTATCTGAGTATTGAATGAGGCTGAAGCAGTTAATTCAAAAAGCATATAGGAAAGGAGCTATTTTAGCCAAAGACATGAAAAGAGTTTGAATTGAGCAGATCCTGGAGGGAGGCAGGTCAGTCTGAAATGTTACTATTGAAGCTAAGATTAGAGAAGAGACTCCAGACCCCAAACTCCTATGGGGACCTGATGTTGGAGGTCCAGAAAAAGGAGGACTGGGCCCCCGAACCGAATCAAATAATTGCCCCAGCTCGCATGATAGAGACTGCTATAGAGATGGCATGGGGACAAAGAACCAAATGAGACTGAGTTGTTGCACCAGCAGGTGCAGATGTTGAGGGAACAGCTGTCTAAATTGCAAACCTCTCGAGCTAGTGGGCCTGAACAAAGGCAGGCACCCCACATGCAGAGGGGCAATCCCCCTGTTCAAACTGAGGCCAGAGTTAACTTCTTTTGCCACCACTGTGATGAGGAAGGGCACATAAAGAGATACTGCAGAGCCTCTGAGAACCTCCCCCTGGTGATACAGAAACTTGTGAAAAGACAACATGTGTTGGGATACGACAGTGAGACCCAGTGAAGGAGCGAACTGGGACCCCGAAACAAGAATGTTCCACAAAGTCTACAAACTCATTTACCCATGAGCCTTCTGAGATGCCACCCAGCCTGGTTGGCCCTCAGCTAAGGTCTGGTCTGAAGTAGAGGGGGTGGCATGTGAGGTGTTACTTGACAGTGGCTCCCAAGTAACTGTGATATCTGAGTCCTGGTACAGACAACACCTCAAGCATCTCCCTGTGTGGCCACTTGAAGGGCTGGCTGTGTGTGTGGGGGGTGAGTAATCAGCCATATCCTTATCTGGGGTATGCAGTAGTATGAATTGAGTTTCTTCAAAAGGTAGCGGGGGTCCAAGCCCCACTAGACACCCTAGGTCTAGTATGCCCAGATATGTGGATGGAAGGGGAGACCCAGGTAAGTTAACGTAAAATGTATTTCTTAAGCACTTTTCAAATTATTACGGTGCTGTACAATAAAATATAGTGTAAACGAAATAATTAAAATTCAGAATCATACAGAGAAAGCTTGATAAAACAGGTAAGTTTTAAATTCAGATTTAAAACTCGTGATGGTAGGGCATTCTCTTAACCGACGAGGTAGAGAATTCCACATGGTGGTTGCAGCATAAGAAAAAGCACGTGCTCCAGATGTTTTTAAATGAACCCTGGGAATCTCTAGCAATCTCTCATCAGCAGATTGGAGTGAGCGGCAGGGGCAGTAGAGAATAAGGAGCTCTTGCAGATATTGGGGTCTCTGCTCATGTAGGGCTTTATAGGTCAGCAAGCTGACCTTAAAGGTGATCCTCCACTGTACCAGCTACCAGTGCAGTTTGCGCAGCACAGGCATAATATAACTGGTGGTGGTGGGCACAAATACTCACATGTTTCAAAAATTAGCTGAACTGCAGAGTGACAAGAGTTGGGAGGCCTTCAATGCATTGAGAAGATTCCAATACACTTCATGGTTAGAACATCCTACTTAAAGAAACTGTTCAGTCTGCCCCCCAGGGTGGAAGAAGACCCGGTTGGCATTATTAAACATACAGAGGTGATGCCCCTCACAGTGCCCCCTGGAGCTGTGGTCACTGTCACTGGAATATTAGAACTACACAGAATCGCCAAGAGAACGACCTTGCTGATTGATAGTCCTTGGAGCAATGAACTGTCTGACCCTTACTGATCCATGCAGGGGTGATCCCCACCCAGAGCGCTTCAGTGAGGGTCAAAAGATTACAGTACTGGTAAAGAATGAGAGCAACAAATGAGTGGTGATCAGGAAAGGGAGAATCGTGGCCCACATGTACACTGCAGAGACGGTCCAAATCTTGTCCTCCAGAAGCCCACCTACCACCCAGCTGGACCCCAGTGTGTTCCAATTTGGTAATTCCACACTGCCTGTTGAGTACCAACAACAACAACTACGTAATAAGCTGGTACAACACACAAAGGTTTTCTCCATAAGTGAACTCGATGTGTGGTGTGTGTAGGGGACCGAGCATTATATAAGGATGACAGATGAGAGGCCTTTCCAAGAAAGATCGAGATGCCTGGCACCCACTAACTTAGAAGATGTACAAAATCACCTTCAAGAGCTTTTGGCTGCCGGCATTATCTCCAAGTCCAGGAGTCCGTACGCCTCACCCATCATGGTGGTACAGAAGAAGAACGGGCAGTGAGGCTGTTCATCGACTACTGGATACTCAACAAGAGAACGGTGGCAGATCAATACACTGTGCCATGTGTAGAAGATGCCCTGACTTGCCTAACAGGGAGCATATGGTTCTCAGTCCTGGACCTCAGAAGTGGGTATTATCAAATACAGATGGTGGAGAAAGACAAAGAAAAAAACTGCTTTCATCTGCTCACTGGGGTTCTACAATTCGAGAGTATGCCCCAGAGAGTCACAGGGTGTCCTGACACCTTTCAATGTTTAATGGAACAGGTAGTTGGAGATATGAATCTTTTGCAAGTATTGGTTTACCTTAATGATCTCATAGTGTTTGGCTGCATCATCGAAGAGCATGAAGAGAGGCTGATGAAGGTTCTAGCCCAACTGGAGGAATCTGGTCTGAAAGTGTCAGTGGATGAATGTCAGTTCTGCCAACCATCCGTTAAATATGTGGGACATATTGTATCAGTGGAGGGAGTGAGCATGTATCCTACTAAGGTGCAAGCCCTGACAACTTGGCCAAGGCCACACAACTTAAAAACTCTCAAATCCTTCCTTGGGTTCTGTGGTTACTGCTGGAGGTTTATTTAAGATTTTTCTAAAGTCATTTGCCATTTGACTAACCTGCTGCTGGGCTACCCTCCCACAAACTACGGGCAGAAACCCAAGAACCAAGAAACGACTCCCAAGCCTTACTACAAAGTGAATGAACCCTTCAGAGCCAGGTGGTCACCAAAGTGCGAGCAGGCATTCAGAGAGATCATCCACCACTTTACGGAAGCACCAGTACTGGCTTTTGTGGATCCCACCCAACTCTATTTTCTCCACACTGATGCCAGCATGGGTGGGCTGGGGGTGGTGCTGTATCAAGAGCATTTGGGGGTCTGCATCATGTGGCCTTCACCAGTCGGAGTCTCACTGCAGCCAAAAGAAACTATCCTGTACACAAATTGGAGTTTCTGGCCCTTAAGTGGGCTGTAGTAGACTAATTTCATGACTATCTGTATGTGGTAAAATTCACCGTAAGAAGAGATAACCCCCTCAATTACATCAACACCACAGTGAAGCTGGATGCGATTGGACTTCGATGGCTCTCCGCCCTCTCTACATATGACTACAAACTGGAAAACAGGCAAGGATTGAGCAACATTGATGCTGATGCATTGTCCCACAAGCCACATCTAGAGATCCCCACCAGTTCCCAAGAACTGCTGCCAGAGGCAGTGCAAGCAGTGTGCAGTAAGTTTTTGCTTGGTAACCCAGAGACAGTTGTGCTCCCCTGCAGAGTCATTGATTCTTTGGGGGTCCCTCCGGATGCTCGTTACAACCATACCGGCATTGACTTTAAGCATTTACCGTGGCCAGATAAGAGAAAACAGAAGTATTTACAGAGGTAGGACGACAGTCTTAAGGGGGGGTAATAGCTGCATTGGAGAAGGGGGCAGCATAGACCAAGTGCCAAAAACCCACCCCGATGTGCCTATCCTTCTGCGATAGTGAGATAAACTGGAACTACAGAATGGCCTGTTATATCAAATTGTCAGAGACCCAAAGACCCAAACAATCTGCAGGCAACTGGTGCTCCCGTGAAAGTATCACTGGGCGGCAATGAGGTTGTTACATGATGATATGGGCCATTTAGATTTTGAGTAGACTTTGAGCCTGGTAAGAGACAGATTTTGCTGGCCCAGAATGGTGAGAGATATCGGGAGCTTACTGTAAAAAATGTGCAAGATGTGTCCACACTTCCAAGAAAGATTGCCCCATTGATAAACATAAAAATCACTGACCCCCTGGAGCTAGTCTGCATGGACTTTTTATCCTTGGAGCCTGATAGCAAAAGTTTTAACAGTGTATTAGTTGTTACCGACCATTGTACCCGATATGCTCAGTTCTATCCTGCCAAGGACCAGAAAGCCAGTACAGTTGTAAAAAAGTTGTCTGAATTTATCACCCATTACGGCATACCACACCACATTCATTCTGATCAAGGTCCTGACTTCCGGGAGCAAACTGGTTAAGGAATTTTTAACCGCATATGGGATTGAATAATCAAAAACTATCCCTTATCACCCTCAAGGGGACCCGCAGCCTGAAAGATTTAATTGGACACTCATGCACATGCTGGGCACTCTGAACCATAATGAGAAGATGACATGGAGTCTGCATGTACCGAAGTTGGTGCATGCTTACACTTGTACTACGAATAGTGCCACGGACACCTCCCCCTATTTGCTGATGTTTGGAAGAGAGACTTGGCTGTCCATTGACCTGGCTTTTGGTCTGTCACCTGAGGGAACCAGCAAGGAGTCATATCTACGGTATACCAAGCACCTCAAAAGTCAACTTCAGGAGGCATACAAGCTAGCAGCAGAATGTGCTGGGAAGGTGAATGCAGGAAACAAGGCCAGATATGATCACAGACTAAGACCCCAACTAATCACTGGGGGGATAGAGTACTATTATTGCACTTTGGAGTCTGAGAAAGCATATGTTGGGTGACAGATGGGCATCTGAACCCTATGTCATCCTGGAGAAATTGGTTAATTTACCTGTTTATAAAGTCAGACAAGAAAGGGGGCCTCACACCATCAAAACCATTCACCGAAACCATCTGTTACCAATAAGACACCTAGAGTCAGTCATCAACGAGAATGAGCCTTTTGAGCCTTTTACCCCAAGAACCCTCAGAACTAGGAGCAGCACCCAAGAGGATAACCAAATCCAGCATACTTCAGCTGCAGAAGTACATGCTCCTTTGGCCACCATGCCACAATTGTCTGGAGACCCAGAGGATGAATACGAAGATTGTCAAGGAGACCACGAGGTTTTGTGGTACCAACCCTTCACTAGTTCAGTTGCCCTGGCTGCCCCGGGTATAGAGTGGGCCACAGATGACTCAGCTTCAGAAACTACATCTTTTGAATGGAATGTTGATGCTGAACCTTTTGTTCCTTGGATAGACCTGGACACCACTATTGATAACCTCTTTGTAGATATGAATGTTACTGGCTTGCTGGAGGACTTTACAAATCCTGAGGATGCCCAACAAGAAGGCCCTATGGACACTGATACCCCCAAAATAAACACTGAACAGGACAGTACCCCCATGAATCCCCTAGTAATCTCACAGGTGCCTAGGAGATCAGAAAGAGCCCACAAGCCCCCACTAAAACTCACAATCATCCTGGAGGGTCATCTGTTATGTTCCTCCATGTGGTGCACAAAAGAATTGTGCCTATAGTACAGGCTGTATCCCTGTCCCACAGGTTTAAATCTGAGGTGATAATAGAAGTTAGTAAACAGGGGAAACTCAATGTGTTCAATGTGTTACCTGTTAATGATTAATTAACATCTTTCTTTCTAGGTTATGTAACTTGTTTGTTCATTATACCTTTTTATTCCACAGCACACTGCCCTAAAATAGACTTTGGGACCCATGGACTGTGGGCAGTGTCTTGTTGAGGACATCAAGTTCTAAAGAAGGGAGAGTATGTAAGCCCCCACACCTCTTTGTGGCTTTAAGAAGACTGGTCTGGTTAAACAGATTTTTCCCCCTGGCACTTTTAATTCTGGTGGTGGGGTCTGGGAGGAACAAAAACAAAGGCAGACAGCACTGCTGCAGGTGGAAGGAAGAAGAGAAAAAAATAGGCAAGTCTGTTTTTTTTTTTCCGGGAGCAGTTGAACCAATCAGCAGGGAGCCTGGAAAGGCTATAAATAGCCCAAGGAGCATGCCAAAAACTCAGTCCCCAGGGAGAAGAGAGACCAGGAGAGACTGTACCAAGGGCTGAAGCCCCAAGTTGTGTTGGCTGATCGGGACTCCTGCAGGCACTGAGCCACAGTACTGGGACTGAAGAATCAAAAGAGAAACTGAAAGTGTTTACAAAGAGCCCAAGTAGATTGCTGCTAAGTTGGGCTGTGTTTTTCCAAACTGTTTGCTACAGAAGCTAACTTGTTGGTTACAAAAGCTAAACTGTTTGTTACAAAAGCTGCCTAAGTCCACCAGAGGGTGGTGAAGATTCTGAATAGGACATCTGAGCATCTGGAGCTCATCTTTAGCTCAGAGGACCTCACTTTTGGGTTTACATTCTTGCCTAATTGCTGTTTGAAGATATTGCACCCCAAGGTGTGTTGCCTGAGATCCCAGTGAGATCGGGGTTTTCATTGAACTGTTCTCGCTAGAGCGACAGAGCTGCATTTCATCTTTAGTTGAGCAGCTCCTGCCCTAGCTGCTGCCTGTCAAGTGTTCCAGAGGATTTCTCTGGAGTGGAAAAAAGCCAGAGGTCTTTCTCACCTGAACGGTGTCAGTTAAGTACAATTTTGCCACCAATGGGATTACAAATAGTTGATGTTGTTCCAAGTTGCTTTACTTGCGATAGTTCTTCATCTAGGGCCCTAATGTCAACCAACGTGCGGCAGTGCAGGCCTACCACTGTAGTGGGGTACCCCAAAAGTCATTAGAAGATGTCTGGTACCAGACGGGTGGAAGTGTTGGGGGAAGTTGCCTTTGATGTTACTAATGGTATTACGGGTATAATCTCTGAGTTGGAGAGTATTGTATAAGTGCCTAACTTAACCTCATTTTCATGCATCCAAAGTTTCCAGTCCTACTCCCTCCAGTAATAAATACTTGCTGTGCTTATGGTAATTACTGTCTCCATGACTCTTTTGGGGTATTGTGTATTGCTGGGAATTGTCTGGAGGGGCTTTGGAGGTGGAAATATTGTTCCTGGGGAACGAGGGAAGGTCATTGGTTATTTTGCCCGAGTCCCCAGGTGAAGGCACCACACCACCGAAAGTTTAGTCGTGACGGGCCTGTCACACAAGGACCCAGGCCTGCTCCCTCATGCTGTCATGAGGGCCCAGGAGTCAGCATTCAGTACTGGCCAACAACCCACCCTACACTAGAAAGTTGAATTTTAGGCAGTTGAGCCATGAAGCTAATGAAATCAAGTAGCCTGTTATGCTCTGACATGACTTTGTAAAAAAGTGGAACTGCACAACAATTAATGACACACAGTAAGAAAAGAGTTATTTGTATGGCCTGTGCTGGTTAGTGCTGATCGACTGTGCTCCTTGAACATGTAACGTGTGCAGTCTGTTTCCCTGCAATTGTGGCACCTTTTAGTCTGTATGTCAGGGCAATGAGCTCTTTTGAGCAATTTAGACAATGTGGATAGTGAGGTGTCTTTATTTCTGTCATATTATAAACATGAAAGATTGTAACATTTTAAGAAGATTGCAAATCAATGCATGTGTCAGTTCGCAAAATAAAAAACAGTTCTACAACTCAGCAGTGCACTGAGTCACCTGTAGTTTGTGAGGTGTTGGGGTGGGGTGGTTCTAGTGTAGTGCCTTTCTGTGATGCAGCTGGAGATAGCTGGCTGTCATTTTCCTGCAGCTGCCCCTCAAATCTTTGTCTCCAAGAACTGCATTCCATCTGTCTCAGTTGAACACAGTCCAACTGGACACCAGCTTGTGTGCCATGGCACCTCTTTCAGTAGACTTAGGGTAGTGACATATGGTGGAATTTGTCCTCTGGCTTCTTCTGTCCTCTTCAACTCCAGCAATCTGAGTGCAACAGCATTCTTTTACAATCCAGCTTTTACTCAACCACCTACCTTCTACCAAGTGAACATGCCAGGCTCTGTTCTCTGTGGCAGCTTCCCCAGTTCTATCCACCACAAATATCACCTCCACCATCCATACATCCATCAATAGAGTCTGTACAGTGGTGGTCCACAGTGCAGGATTTATTTAAGAGTTTCATTACTTATTTTTCCAATTTTTTTTCTCCCACCCACCACACATGGCACCTGGCTGTTAGTGCCCAGTGGCTATAGTCAACAACCACTAATGTAAACAGAAAAAACCTGTCTAGGAACAAGTATCCTGTCCAATCTATGTTGTTTTGACACTGGAAATTGGCACCATCCTTATCCGCCTGGACTGTGTGCCTTGTGACAGTGCCAAGCACTTCCAATTTTCCCTTGTAGCCAAGCTACCTTGATCAAAACTGACTGAATGTGGATAATGAGTCTCTTTTGCATTACAGTAGAAACATAGAAACATAGAATTTGTTGGCAGAAAAGGACCACTTGGCCCAACCAGTCTTTTAAGATGGTCCCTTCCTAGTTTGTCTTCTCTGACCCTAACTGGTCTCTGGTGACCATCCCTTCTCCCTGCTTATTTACTAATATTCCTCTATGTCTAGCCCACACATGCTGGAAGCCACCTCCTGTTTTCACCTTTACCACTTATGCTGGTAGTCTGTTCCAGGTGTCTACCACTCTTTCAGCGTAGTAGTACTTCCTCACATTCCTCCTAAATTTCCCCCCTCAAGCTTCATCACATGCCCGCTGGTCCTGGTGCTCTTTCTCATTTGAAAGGGACTCCACACCTGTACCTTGTTCACTCCATGAGGTACCTGTAGGTCCCCTCTCACTCTCCTCTCTTCCATACATGTGTACATGATGATATACCTCGGTCTCCCTTCATAGGGCTTTTGATGCAACCCCTGGACCATATTAATTGCCCTCCTCTGGCTTGCCTCCAGTCTGTCTATGTCCTTTCTGAGGTACAGTCTCCAGAACTAGAAACAATACTCCAGGCGGGGTCTCAGCGAGCAACACAGTGGCAACACCACCTCCCTCCTCCTCTTGGAGATACCTCTTCCTATTCATCTCAGCATCTCATTGGACCTACCCACTGCTTTGTCATGCTGCCCTTCCACTTTGAGGACATCAAATATGATAACCCCCAAGGTCCCTTTTAAGCAATAATGACCAAAGACCCGGTAATTTCCTAGAGATTAACCACTGGGTTTGGGAGAATGGTGGGCCGAGGTGCAGCCAAGAGCCACCCCCACCCAGCCGGTCATTAATCAAAAGGAAATGACTGGCTCTTAGGTCATTATTGCAATTGTAATTCTAATCACAATAATGATGTTTTTTTATTTTAGTTTTAAAATTGTTTTTGTGGAGCCGTTTCTGTGGTGCCGCACGTGCCGTATAGCGGGAACAGCAGTAAGGCTGCCGTGCTGGTCACTTCTAAGAGATTTCAGACCGGCACAGCAGCCAATCACTGCCGTTCTTCGGTTCATGAATAATTAATTAGACAAGATGGCAGCAACGCTGGGCTAGCCTCTGCATAGTGTTTGTTAGTTTGAGCTCCTTTTGATGCCTTTTTCATGCCTTTTCAGCGCATTTTATTGTTTTATTATTACTTCATTTGTTTTATTTTATTTTCGTTCTATAGCTTTACTTATGGACTACTGATTACTTCCTATTGTGGAGACTGTTTGCTGTTCCCGTTGATGACTCCGTATTCGAGTTTCCCCGACGGCTTTGTAGCGGCGTATGGACTCTGTGGACTGATTTTTGCAGTTCGTACTGTACACCTTTCATGTGTCCAGACAACTGACTGAGCTGGAACTCGACTCTGTGGTGGAATGGACCCGATGGCTTTGTGAGCGGCGCATGAACTATGTGGATTGGCGTCTGCAGTTGGTGCGACATGTGCTTTTCTGCTCGGGAAAGTGTTCGTTTTGGATTATAATGCTGGACTGTGTGGATTAAGGGGAGCTGACATTTCCTGGTTGGATTACTGTGATAAGTTTGACGGAGTACTCAGGAACTAAATGACTATCTGGTGTGGTGAACCTTTGAATTTGTGGGAAGCTTATATCTATTGGATCTTTTATTTGTATCTGCATCTGTCGGATCCATTTTTATATATTTATCCCGTGTTACTTTTGAACTTGGGGCAATTGTGAAGCATGAGGTGTGGTGTGAGCTACCTGGGGTGGTCGCTGCTCTGGCTGGGTTTTGGACGGGCGACGCCAGTTCCGGGCCTGCTGAAGGGCGGGCATGAGTAATTGGTGCCTCCTAGGCTTACTGGCGGGTGGTTTCATTGCCGGGAGCCGCTGTTCTGAACCCGGCTGGGGGCGGTGACCTCCTGTAGGGTGGTCAATTTCCCTTACAATACTTGAATTTTCTTTTTTCCCTGGATTGAAAATGGTACTGGATCTTCATATCTGCAGGCCCTGGAAAGGCTACTACACTGAACTGGCTATAAACTAATGGTACTCTTTCTAAAGACTTCTGGTGAGAGCAGAGTCTTAGAACAAAATCCGGTGCGGCTGGGAAAGTGAGAGGTCCCTCAGCCTATAATAAAAAGAATGCTTGATGGTTGATTTCTAAATAGTACTGCTTCCTGTCAGGATCTATATGGACTGACTTGGGCAAAAAGGGACTGGACTCCTTACAGGATTTATAGGATTAAATCGGATTATAATATAAATAATTTGTTTACTTAATTTTTTTTTTTATGTGGTAATAACTGATTTTGTTTATTTCTAAACTGATTTGCTGTGGTGTGTATGTATGACTGATTGGATATTTGTAAGGGTGTGTGGTTGTGTGGGTTGTGTTTGTTGAGAGTGGATGTGTATATATGATTGATAATTATAGTGTTGTAGTGTGATGGTATAGTTTGGTTATTTATTAATTGTTTGATTAAGATGTGCTAGGAGGGTCTTAAGACGGTCAGGCGTTATTCTCCCACTCTGCTCTGGGATCTGCACCCCTTTCACTGTCCCCCATTATTAGCCGATGTCTATAGGAGATGGGGATAGTGAGTAGACGTCTGAGGGGTATATGGACTGGGCAGAGTGGGAGAATGGAGAGGGGTGGGCGAATAGAGACAGTGGAGACTAGGAGACGCCCTGGGGTGAAATGGGATCAGGAAAGGGGTGCTCCTTGCCTGATTCCCATACCCAAGGGCTCCAAAAATTGTGGGCAGATCTTGGGATCCTCCTTGAAAACCCATCCAACCCAGGCGGTGTTGTGTAATGTCAGGTCAATTAGTAACAAGACCGCTGTTATAGCTGATCTTGTTGCAACACCTGACCTGGCATGGATCACCGAGACCTGGCTGTATTAGAATGCAGGGCCTATTTTGGCATCTGCTACTCTGGCTGGGTTCTCGGTGACACACTGCCCGAGGTTGGATCGTAGGGGCGGGGGTGTAGCCATTTTCTTTAAAACGGAGCTGAGTCTTGTGGATGTACCAGTGGGTTGCACTCGATCCTTTGAGTGTATCCTGGGAGCAGGTGTAGGGTTCAGGATTCTCCTCATCTACTGTCCACCCGGTGATGGTGGAGAATTCCTGAAGGAGTTCGCGGACGTCATTGTCGATGTGGCATTGGAGTCGCCCAGGTGGTTAATACTGGGCGACTTCAATGTCTGGGTCGACGATGAACTCTCACACTTTGGAAATAATCTCCTCCAACTTATGACTATGTTGGGCCTTACACAGGTGGTTACCTCTGCTACCCATATAGGGGGTCACTCATTGGACCTTGTGTTTCTCCTGGAGATGGAGATCATGCAATTTGGGGTGGAACCAAATGCCTGGACGGACCATCACACCATAAGATTCAGCTTCCGAGCAGCCCCAAATAGGCCTGCCCCTACGGAGATGGTCCAGTATTGCCCTTTGAGGGGGATTACCCCAGAGGGCCTGTCGGCGGTACTGGTCCTATCGGGTGTATCAAGTGAGTGCATGAATCCAGGGGACCTCATACTTGCCTATAATAAGGCGGTGGGTGATGCCCTGGATTCAATTGCTCCTGTTCATGTTCGTCCACTCACCCAGCGCCCGAGGACCCCTTGGTTTGATGGGTCCTTGAAGGAGCTGAGAAGAGTGGGGCGAAGGCTAGAGAGGGCTTGGCAGAAATCCAGCCTGGATGCTGACAGGCTTAGATTGATGGACAATTATGGTGTCTATCAATCAGCAATCACCCGTAAGAAGGCAGAGTTCCTGTCCGGGAAGATTGCTGCTGCGCGGAATTGACCTTCTCAAATCTTTTGGACTGTTGACAGACTATGTAATCCACTCTGTCTGCAGTCTGGAAGAGATCTTTCACAAACAAAGTGTGATGAGTGTGCTCGGTTCTTCGCAGATAAGATTGGCAGCATTAGGTCGGGCATCGGCCCAGCTCCCTCTTTAAGGGATTGCGGAGATCGTCGGGAGGAGACAAATGCCTGTGCTACCTAGTTTGACTTTAGTAGGCCGGAGTTCATGGACATTGTGAGGATTGTCCAGACTGTACAACCAACCAGTTGTAGTTTGGATCCGGGCCCTACGCCACTATTATTAGGTTGTGTAGATATTATCTGCCCAATCCTTGCTGAAATTGTCTGGAAGTCCTTGGAGCAGGGGGCCTTTCCTGATCCCCTATAGGAGGCGGTCGTTCAACCACTCCTTAAAAAACCCTCCTTGAACCCAGACTGTCTAGCTATCTTCAGACCTATCTCTAGCCTGCCCTTTGTGGGTAAGGTTATTGAAAAGGTGGTTGCATCACACCTGGATGATCATCTTACAAATCACAATGTCTATGATACTCTCTAGTCTGGGTTTAGTAAAAAACATAGCACTGAGACCACTCTTGTCTGGGTTTTAAATGATCTCCTAATTGCGAGATTGAAAGGCTCATACTATTCTAGTCCTTCTTGATCTCTCTGCTGCATTTGATACTGTGGACCATGGTGTGCTTTTGGAGTGCCTGCAGCTTGTTTGTGGGCTGTCTGGTACAGTTCTGCATTGATTTTGATCTTTTCTCACAGGCAGGACACAGAGGGTTGTCACCGGAATTTATTCCTCTGACACCATCTCCCTGTCCTGTGGGGTGCCGCAGGGCTCCATTTTGGTGCCCATGTTGTTTGCAGTCTATATGCTACCATTAGGAGATATCATTAGGCGATACAGTCTGGGTTTTCACTGCAATGCAGATGACACCCAGCTGTATCTGTCCTTTATTCCTGGACAAGATGATGCGATCTCCGTGCTTAACAGCTGTCTGGCTGAAATCAGAGACTGAATGAGTGCTAGCTGGCTGAGGTTAAATCAGGATAAGACCGAGGTGTTGGTTGTGGACCCAGGTCGCCTTGAGGCGGGTCGTAGAGCTGGGCTTCCATCAGGCTTATGGCTTGATGGTGTCCAGCTGTCGACCTCAGACCGGGTGCGTAACCTGGGTGTTATTATTGACGACGGTTTGACCCTGAAATTGCAGTGTCTGCCATTGTCAAGTCTTCCTTTTATCATCTTAGGAATATTGCCCAGATGAAGCACAGGGGTCAACAAATCCCAGAGCCCGACGTCCCCAGCTAGCATGTACCAATAAGGGACAAGCACTTTTAATACTATGGGTTGTCCACGGACAACCAAAGTAGTGCTGTGACTGTCTTGAATTTTTTTTTTACTTTAGCTGCCTGCCATGTGTGGTTTTGGCCACTAGATGTGAGTGGAGCACTGGAGTGCTGCCACCAGTCACATGACTGTGAGTTCAGCAAATCGGCATCCATGTGGTATGCTGCGCAAGTGCGCGAAGAAAGGAAGCTGAAGTAAACACACACTCACCTGGATGCCCACCCCACAGCAATCTGGACTGCCTCCCACCTGACCAGCCCACCCGCACCCAGCCAACACGTCTTCTGTACCGGAGCCAGCCACAGGACTGACAGGTGAGCCAACAAATGGAATCAGGTTGTAGCAGTAATAGCAGTGCCTGTCAGTCCTGGCATGAGGGGAAGGGGGCGGGGGCTGGAGAGAGAACATTCGCTGGCAGTTAGGCAAAGCTCCATTTTCACTGCTGCAGCAGACTTGGATGCATCTCAGTGACTGTGTGCAGTGTGCGATCGGAGCATGTGTGTGTGTTGTGGAGTCAGTTTTTTTGTGAAAAAAACAACGAATGAACGAATATCAATTTGTGAAAAGTGACTGTTTGTGAAAAAAAAGAGAGAAGCAGGGGCTGGGGTCGGGGAAGGTTTTTAGGACCGGAGGGGAGCCTAGAGAATTGGGTGAGAGAGACAAGTGGGGTCTGGTCTGGGTCTGTATTGGCCTGGTCACTTGGCTAGTGGCTTCTGCCACACAGAGATTGAGGGGACAGCCAGAAATAAAGTACAAAAAGAAAGTACTGAAAAAAAGTAATGTGAGCTGAGCTGACTGCTGGGCTACAACAGGGCAGAATTGGGGCAAAGTTGGCAAACAGAAATAGCTGTCTGAGAAGAAATAAAAGAGTGGGGGCTAAAAGCTAAAAAATAATAAAAGGCTGCCCTAACACAGTGTAAGAAAAAAGAGTGAGGGGCTTTGTGTGTTGCCCTAAAACTTAAAAACTGAGAAGAAACAAAAGTATGAGAGGCTTTGTCTGTGTGCTGCCCTGTTGCCCACCTGCCCTATGAAAACTTAATAAAACTTAATAAAAGCAAGGGATAGGAATAAAGGAGTGAGGGGCTTTGTTTGTGTGGTGCCCTAAGAAAACTTAATAAAAACTTAATACACACACTACTACTGCCTGTCTGTGTGAGGGACAGGACGAGAGAGAGAGGCAGGGTAGAAGTTGGAAAAGAAAAATATATTTAATTAAAAGAAAAAATTACATTATTAAACTGCTGCAGCTGTGTGACATTAAATCCAGCCTGTGTGAGCTGAGGCTCGGAGGGACAGTAGAGGAGGAAGACAGTAGGGCAGAGAGAGGCAGAAATTAAATAAAAAAAACCTGAAAAGGGAACAAATGGTGATGAGAGAAATATAAAATAAATAAAAAAATGTTGAAGTACAGTGTACTGAAGTTAAAAAGTTTAACCTATATAAAGTGTGTAGTGTGTTACTAGTACTTCTACACTCCTATATTGCTGCGTCCCTGACTCTCACTTGACCATTGTGAATTTCAACATAAACATTAAAAAACAGAATAAAGTGTGTTTCGTGTGTTCACTGTTGTTAATCCACCCAAGCACTACCTTAACACTATCCGGCTCCCTCACCCACACCCACACCCAGTCAAGAAAGGAGGACACCACTCACACACAGATATTATAAAATACATTTTATTTGCAGAGTAAAAATATGGCTATGCAAAAGAATAAGAAACAAAAGACTCTTTTTTTCTCTGTGGTCAGGAGAAGCAGCAGCAGCAGCTGCCACTGGACCAAGCCAAACAGAAAGACAGTCTTCTCAAGATAAACGAGACATTGAGAATTTTTCTGCTGTGGTAATGGACACAACAGCAACTGAGGCTGCTGTGCAGCAGCAGCATTCATCAACTGAATTAAACCGGGACGTGGAAGCATCTGTTTCCTGTCCTAAGTACCTAACTTTGCTGAATCAGCAAGGCGACAGGATCTCTAAAGACAAAAGATATGACCAGGAGAAAAGGACAAGAATGTTTCAATCTTACTGGTTGAACACTTATAAATGGTTTAGATAAGATGATAAAAACGGACTGATGTTTTGCACCGTGTGTGAAAAGTACCCCACTATTGCTACTCTAGCTTTTTCAAAAAAAACAAATCTCTTAGCAGCAGGCTCTAACAACTTTAGTATTGAGTCACTACGGGCACATGAAAAGTCAAATCCGCATGTGTTATGCCAGAACCATCATATTCTGGAAAGTGGGCAGTGAGCAGTTCAGTGTGATATTACTGAGTCACCACTTTATCAAGCCTTTGCACAGTTGCAAGAGGCCACAAAGGTGAAGATTAGATGTCTGTTCAACACAGCGTACGCCATTGCAAAAAATTTGCACCCTTTTTCCGACATAAAATGGCTATGTGACTTGCAAGAGAAAAATGGTATAAAGCTAAGTACAAATTATACCAATGATAAGCGAGCCAGGGACTTTTGCAGAGCTATATCTGCTGTTCTATCCAAAACCCAGACACAGACTCTTAAAATGCAAAATATGTAACAGTTCTTGCTGATGGCAGCACTGGTGCGGCTATAATTGAATGGGAAAATGTCTTCCTGCGTTACGTAGATCCTAGCACAAAAGATGTATGTACATATCTGATCCAGGCTGTGCCCTAGCAATTCACGCATGCTGAAGGTGCCTTTAATGCAATAAAAAGTGCATTAGATTCACTACATGTACCTCTCACTAACCTATCAAATGTGAGCAATCCGGGGCCACTTTTGATTTCTGCCAGATTTGATGGGGCAAGTGTAATGATGGGTGAAAGGGGTGGAACCATTGCAAAGTTACAGGACCACTGTCCTCACATCACTGCCATGCACTGTGTTGCCCATAAGCTGGAGTTGGCAGTTTTTGATGTAATGAAAACAAACCCATTCATATCAAAGCTTGAAAATACTCTAAAGGGCATATTTAAATTCTACCACTATAGTCCAAAAACAAGCATTTGTCAATGCCAAATGTTGACTTGCTGGCATTGGCATTGGTAGTGCAGGAGTTAGAGAGATGCATAATAGGAATGGCAGTGAAGTATTGAACTGATGCCAACCCAACCCCACGCTGCAGAGACTGACAGGCATTGGGGTGTCCCTTTGGGTGTTGGCCATAGTGCTCATGCCATTTCACCTCTCCTTATCCTGCAGACAACAACAAGTGTCGCGGTGTGCATTGGGGTCTTCTGAAGTTACAAGGGTGCGTGGGAAATATGCAACACACGCTTGGAACACTGCCATTTTATGGGCGTTCGGCACAAAATTTTCAACATAGGCATTTTAGCACCTCTGCTCATGTACAGTGTCACTGTTATTTCCTCAAAGTGTCCCAAGAAGTGATTTCGCACAGTGACCATGCTATTCTGCTCCAGAAGTGCGAAAACACATTTTGGGCAGGATATGTGAAATGATGGCTGTACTGTTCATCAAGAGGTGTGGAAAAATGGCAATGGTGAAAATCCAGAGTGAAAATATCACAAATGCATGATGGTACGAGCGTGCGTGCAATCTGCCAACGCACACTCGTAACACAGTCATTTTATGGAGTATCATCACCAAATTTTCAACATAAGCATTTTAAGACCTCTGCTCATGAACTGTGTCACTGTCATTTTCATAATCTGGCCCAAACACTGATGTCCCACAGCGACTGCGATATTGTGCGCCGGAAGTGCGGAAACACATTTCGGGCAGGATGTGGAAAATGACAGCTGTACTGTTCACAAGGAGGTGTACAAAAATGGCAATGCTGAAAATCCGGTGTTAAAATATTGCGAATGTGCGAAATTCACGAGCCTGTGAGCAACTGCAAACACATGCTCTAAAACAGGCATTTGTTGATTTTTCACCAAATTTGGAACATAGGCTTTTTGAGAGGCCCCCTAATGAACACTGGCACTGTCATTTCGTTAATGGGTCCCGAAAGGTGATTTTGCACAGTGACTGTGAAATCACCTTTCGAGGCTGATTAATGCCATGACAGTGATAGAACTCATGAGGAGGGGCCCCAAAAACCCCATGTTGAAAATTTGGTGCCAAAATGCCAACAAATGCCGGAGATATGCAGCAAAGTTGAAAAAACCCTATTCATTCCATTATACAGCTTACCGGCATTTCCTCAGTTCGCGGTCAGCTTTGAAGAGTGCAGACATGTTCCCAGTCCACCGAAGATCGTCGCGCCAGACTCCGGAGGTAAGTATGGGGTGAGGGGGGTGTGGGGAGGCAAGTGCGCGGTAGGTGAGTGCGGGTGGGGCAGGAGACTCACGAGGGACCTTTTTGTTACAGGGTAGAAAAAACTAACATCGCGGGACAGTTTTTCTTTTTCAGGAACTTGGCACGCTGGGGTGGACTTCAGCTGCTACCTAACTTGTTTTTGGGGGTTGCCGAGCCGACGGGGATTGGGGCACCTCATCGACAGACAATGGGGAGTAAGTGTTGGCGACGGGATTGGGCACCCTGTTGGCACACAATGACAGTGGGGGGAGGCAAGAGCCGAGGGGATTAGGCACCCCCTGGCATATAAGGAACACGGGAGGGGTGCTGATTTATGCCGACGGGGAGTGGGCTCCCATCGGCACACAATGAAAGCGGGAGGAGGCAAGAACCGAGGGGGATTGGGCACCCCTCGGCATATCGGAAATGGGGGACTGCTGTGCACCGGCGAGGAGTGGAACTCCCGTCGGCAAATTTCTGCGGCCCCAGAAAGCCACCTGGGGGATTGGGCACCCCCGGAGTCGGCGCCATGCTGCTAATGTGGCAGCATGCAGGAAGGGTCCGCTGCGTCTGACGAGCTTTGTTCGGATTGCAGCGGACCTTTCCTTAGATGTGCTTGCCACATTAGCCCACATGGTGTGGCGCGGCAAGCAGGCTGATTGGGGAATGAGGGACACGCCTACTGATGTGTGCCCTGCATTCGCCCAACAGCAGCCTCGCCCCCAAATCTGCACTCTCCCAAGATGTTGACTTGTGCGCAAGCACAGCAAGCCAACATAAAAATGAGAGAGCTACAAGACATTGCACACGTGATAGATACTGATATGACACACTTTAGTGCAATTAAACAGGTGAGATGGCTGGCCAGTAGATCACGTTTAGTTCACGCAGTTCAGGTGAATCTACCTACAGTTGCTCAGCAATTGCAACAAACTGCATCTGCTGCTGATGGTTCAAAAGCAAAGGTGCCGTTAAAAGAGGTACGGTCTGTGCAGTTTGTCAAATCACTTTATATCCTTCAAGATTTTTTGCCCATACTTAGAAATCTTTCCCTGCAGTTTCAAAGAGATGACTTAATAATTCTTGAAGTACCACATCTCATTGAGACCTGCCTTTTCCAGCTGATGGAACTGAAATCAAAGCCAGGGAAATACATGATGGCTTTCCTAGCTCATTACAAACCTCAAAACAGATGCATGGATTATGTCATTTCACAGAAGGGAGTCGAGAAGACTGTGCCCTTTACATTCAAAGGCAACTGTCCTGAAATCAATTTTGGGACTGATACACAACTGCAGACATTAGTACGTGCAGCAATAGATTACATTGATGTAAGATTTCAAAATTTCTCAGAGGTACCTCTGAAATGGTTCACCTGTTTGGATTTTAAACAGTTTGATCTACCAAGAGAACAACCTGCAGAGTTTGGGACCAATGAAGTGACTAATCTGGCAGCATATTTTAATTTTTTCACTGAAGAGCAGCAGGAAAATATTACATCAGAATATGCTGCATTTAAGGCACTGCTGAAATCTACAGCTGACAAACCCTATCTGCAGGTGTATACAAGATTGCTGAAAGAAAAACTGCCCCAGATTGTTCACATTCTAGAGTTAATGGAAATACTACTAGCAATGAGTGTGTCAACTGCAAAGTGCAAACGAGTGTTCTCCATTCAAAACCTGATAAAGACAAAATTAAGGACACGTCTGGCAGATGACACACTACTGTCACTTCTTCAAATAGCAGTAGAGGGTTCCGAACTATGTGACTTCAATTAAGATCCAGCAATAAACCACTGGCTCCTGTGTGGTCCAGGCATTCGACATGTTCACGGGCATGCTGCTGCCGATACAACTGAATCTGATGCTGCTGTATCTCATGCTGCTAGCACTGCTGCTGCTGCTGCCGATACAATTGAATCTGATGCTGCTGTATCTCACGCTGCTAGCACTGCTCCTGCTGCTGATACAACTGAATCTGATGCTGCTGTATCTCATGCTGCTAGCACTGCTGCTGCTGCCGATACAACTGAATCTGATGCTGCTGTATCTCATGCTGCTAGCACTGCTGCTGCTGCCGATACAACTGAATCTGATGCTGCTGTATCTCATGCTGCTAGCACTGCTGCTGCTGCCGATACAACTGAATCTGATGCTGCTGTATCTCATGCCGCGCAGCACTGCTCCTGCTGCCGATACAACTGAATCTGATGCTGCTGTATCTCATGCTGCTAGCACTGCTCCTGCTGCCGATACAACTGAATCTGATGCTGCTGTATCTCATGCTGCTAGCACTGCTGCTGCTGATACAACTGAATCTGATGCTGCTGTATCTCATGCTGCTAGCACTGCTCCTGCTGCTGATACAACTGAATCTGATGCTGCTGTATCTCATGCTGCTAGCACTGCTCCTGCTGCTGATACAACTGAATCTGATGCTGCTGTATCTCATGCTGCTAGCACTGCTCCTGCTGCTGATACAACTGAATCTGATGCTGCTGTATCTCATGCTGCTTCTTACTGCTCCTGCTGCCGATACAACTGAATCTGATGCTGCTGTATCTCACGCTGCTAGCACTGCTGCTGCTGCCGATACAACTGAATCTGATGCTGCTGTATCTCACGCTGCTAGCACTGCTGCTGCTGCCGATACAACTGAATCTGATGCTGCTGTATCTCACGCTGCTAGCACTGCTGCTGCTGCCGATACAACTGAATCTGATGCTGCTGTATCTCATGCTGCTAGCACTGCTGCTGCTGCCGATACAATTGAATCTGATGCTGCTGTATCTCATGCTGCTAGCACTGCTGCTGCTGCCGATACAACTGAATCTGATGCTGCTGTATCTCATGCTGCTAGCACTGCTGCTGCTGCCGATACAACTGAATCTGATGCTGCTGTATCTCATGCTGCTAGCACTGCTCCTGCTGCCGATACAACTGAATCTGATGCTGCTGTATCTCATGCTGCTAGCACTGCTGCTGCTGCCGATACAACTGAATCTGATGCTGCTGTATCTCATGCTGCTAGCACTGCTGCTGCTGCCGATACAACCGAATCTGATGCTGCTGTATCTCACGCTGCTAGCACTGCTCCTGCTGCCGATACAACTGAATCTGATGCTGCTGTATCTCATGCTGCTAGCACTGCTGCTGCTGCCGATACAACTGAATCTGATGCTGCTGTATCTCATGCTGCTAGCACTGCTGCTGCTGCCGATACAACTGAATCTGATGCTGCTGTATCTCACGCTGCTAGCACTACTGCTGCTGCCGATACAACTGAATCTGATGCTGCTGTATCTCACGCTGCTAGCACTGCTGCTGCTGCCGATACAACTGAATCTGATGCTGCTGTATCTCATGCTGCTAGCACTGCTGCTGCTGCTGATACAACTGGATCTGATGCTGCTGTATCTCATGCTGCTAGCACTGCTGCTGCTGATACAACTGAATCTGATGCTGTATCTCATGCTGCTAGCACTGCTCCTGCTGCTGATACAACTGAATCTGATGCTGCTCTATCTCATGCTGCTAGCACTGCTCCTGCTGCTGCTCCTGCTTCGAGTCCACCATCACCATCATCCTGTCCTAGCACCACTACCACCAGCACACTTGATGTTGGTGACAGTTCTGAATCTGAGTTCTGATTATATTTGCCCTAGTTATTGTCTGCTTCATTCTGGCTTGTGGGGGACTGGACGGAGTTGAACGCCACTTAATTCAGACTTCAGATCACTCAATCTGTATTAAAAGAAACATTTAAAGATAGTTACAACTTCATTTTTACTGTTTTCTATAGCCTACATCATGTAGTATTAATAATAGAATGACATAGCCATTCACTTTGCTGCTACACAATTTTTTATATGTTTTCCTTAAAATATGGCCTTCTGACCATTGGACTACCATTCACAACAGTGGGACTACCATTTTTGGATAAGCCAGTTGTCCTGGACTACTACATAATTTTGAGATTTGTCGATCCCTGGTGAAGCACCTAGTTCCTCTGGCTGACCTTCCTACACTGGTCCATGCCTTCGTGACCACCCGCCTTGATTACTGCAATGCCCTGTACCTAGGGCTACCCGGGGTTAATATCCACCGCTTGCAGCTAGTGCAGAATGCGGCGGCCAGGCTTTTGACTGGGACATCTAGAACTAGTCATATTACGCCTGTGCTGCGTGGACTGCACTGGCTGCCGATTCAGTGGCGGATCACCTTTAAGGTCGGGTTACTGACCTATAAAGCCCTACATGAACAGGGACCCCAATGTCTTCAAGATCTTCTCACTCCCTACTGTCCCTCTCGTTCACTCCGATCCACTGATGAGGGATTGCCAGAGATTCCCAGGGTTTGTCTAAAGACATCTGCGGCACGTGTGTTTTCCTATGCCACCCCTTCCCTGTGGAATTCTCTACCTCGTTGGATAAAAGAATGCCTGACCGTCGAGAGTTTCAAATCTGAGCTCAAAACTTTTCTGTTTCCTAAAGCCTATGGTGAATGATTTTATAAATGTTTATTTGTTTGTTGTCTTTTTAAACTGTTAATTTTAATTTTTCTGTACATCGCTTTGGTTTTGAAAAGTGCTTAAAAAATAGTTTTACTTACTTACTTTTACTAATTTACTTACTTATAATCCTGCTTAGTGATTGTCAGTTCCTTTCTCAATTCTACACTCAGCTCCTGGATTGCTATGCTCTAGGTGCATGATTTTGCACTTTTTGGCATTGATCCCTAACTGTCATGCTATTGCCGGGATTATTACTGTTTACTGACAGACATTATCCCGACAAAGTACAGAGCATTGTTGCACGACATGTCCTTTTGTCGAGGGTTAAGTTTCCCGGTTAATTCAATCCCGACATGTCTATTTTTTTGTTTATTGCAGTTATGTTAAACAATAACACAATATACAATCTCCTGCCAGGTATCATCATTTGGTAGTATACATCCAATGTAATCTAGTATTTAGAAACCTAAACAATCTGGCGTTAGGCTAGGGGGAAAAACTAAATATATTAACTCAAGAAGCTTATAATCCAATAAACTACAGCATACAAAGGCTTTTGGGGTCGAGTCCACAATGTTCGTAGTCCGAAAATTATTGAGATTCAACAACCAGTGCTGATATGTCCCCCAAATCTGATAAAGGTACTCCTAACATTTTTAGCACCTCTAGTTTAACGCCATACATCTTAACTTTACATGCAGAAAGAAAAGAAAACCATGCTAGAAGTCTATAAACATTAAACAGTAGAAGTCTATTGCAAGTAGTGATCATGCCAGTGTATATAACACCTTCAGGATCGCTCATCAGAATCCGATTCACAAGGGGAATGTCCGTTCACTGCTTGAAATTCATGGGCGATTAATTCAACTTTTTCCCCCGCTTCCAAAGGGTCACTATACTGATAGGTATTGCCTTCATAGTGAATGCGTAATCTGGCTGGCATCAAGAGGGAATGCAAAATACCCAGACCTCTGAGCCGTGCTCGCACGGCATCAAACTTTTTCTGTCTAAGGCATGTAGCATACAAAAGATCTAGGAACAAATGTACAGTCGCTCCATTAAAACTAAGGCCGTCAGATGATCTTGCAGCTTGCAAAATACGATCCCTGATGAGACAGCAGGCTGTTACTAGCAAAATGACTTGTGGTGCTTTACCACGTGGACCTGTAGATCAAGGTGTGATGCTGAATGCCTTGCAGAGCTCCCCACTTAATTCCACTCTGGTAACATGCAGGGCTTCTGGCAGTCAGCATTGAAGGAAGGTAAGGAGATCCTCTTCTTCACTGCCCTCCAGGATGCTGATAATACGAACGTGTGATGCCTGATTGGAATTCTCCAATGGCTCTAACCTGTACCACAGATGAACATTTTCTTGCTCTAGTTTAGATGTTGTATTCAGGGCTTGGATGGCTGTTTTCTCTGCTGAGTTCGCCGCCTGGGTTGCCGCCTCCAAGTTTACATCTTGTTCTGCAAGTCTCTGGATGATTGACTTTATTTTGGAGTCAATCGCCTGCATTGCGGCCTGTAGCACTCGCCATGGGGGCTCTCCACTGGTAATAGTCATAGGGAATTCGTGGCCTATTCAAGGGTAGCCGCCGCATTTTTAGAACCACTTGCCATTGCTTTTTGGTTGCGACCCATACTTAAGTTTAGTATTCCCCGACACCGGACGACATGATCTACACACTGGTAGCACTATTTTAACTTTTTTCCTGGCAACAAAATGATATTTTTAGTGATTTAGTCATAAAAATGAACAGAGCTATTCTAGAGTGCGTCTTGCCAGTATGCTGCTCCACAGCGCCCCCCCCGACATGTCATTTTGACAATTGTTCGGTTTCCCACTACAGTTAATCCCGACATTCATTGTTGAAGAGTGCATGTTTACCAACAGTCAGTATGCCAACAGAGCATTATGTGTATGGTTGGACGAAATATAGGATGTTCTGTATTACCTAAGTGTACTGTATATTTCCCGACAGGGGAGGATGAGCACAGTATATAGCAACATATAATCCTTTTTTGTTGTGTAGTCTACGTTTCCCGACACAGTGCATTGAGGTTTCAGTAATTGAATGGGGTGTGTGTATTTGGGAGCCAAGTTTCCCAACAGACGGGGTGTTCAACTGTTATTTGTGGGAGTGTGTCATGCCTCCATGCGATATGACTTTGTATGAGAGGGTGTGTTATGTTTTGGGTTATATTTGTAGTTGTTGTATGTGGTATGGTGTTACTTGGTTTATTTGGTTGGTAGTTTGATTGGTGTTTATTGCTGTTATGTTACTGGCAGTGTGGACTGTTTTGTGACTTTAAGGAACTGTGGCAGGAAGGAAGTTTAGGTGACGTGGGGAGTTCAAAGTATGGTGCTGTGTGCTGATTCTTGGAGGTAATCTGTGGTCGAGTATTTGCTCTTGTTGGCGATGATGCTTTGGATTTTTTTCTTCTCTTTTAAGGTAAGATTTTCTAATGGGTGATCATGGCTGTCCGCTCAGTATTGATTCCAGCAGGATGTCGGTTCTCTGTTGTTCCCAGTGTATTTCCGTCACCATTGTGTGTATTCCTACATGGGCTTTCCTGAGCAGTGAGTACAGTCTGTGGTGCCACGCTCCCACATTATTCTGTGTGCGTGGTGTTCCCTGTGAGGTGGGTTGCAGAAGTGACCAGATGTCTGTTGGAAATAGTGCAGCATATCGTGCTCTTTTCATGCTGGGACATAGTTTCCTGTACGGGTAATTGAATTTGAACCAGTTCTGCAGTTCCAGTGTTGGTGGTAAATGTTGCTTTATTTACTGGTATGCAGGGAGATTTCATCAGGGCTGAGATATGCCAAGCATACTAGTTTTCTGATTTGCAAACTGAAGTCTGGATTCATGCCATATTCTTTTGACAGTCCAAGGGCTTGTAATCTTCTCTAGATAATCTGGCCGGAATGAAATTAGCAACCTTTATGCTGCAAGGTGAGGAATTCTTGTTTTGCTGCATTAATGGCTGCTTTTTCAAAGTCCGTAATGATAGTGTTTGGTGTTAGCGTGCAGTTGTGTCTTTCAGCTAACTCATTCAGTTTCTGAAAGAGTGCTGTATAGGAATCGTGTGCTTTGTTTCTCATTAGGCAGTACACCATGGGTAGTATTCGGCTGTTGTCTGCTGCTCTGACAGGAGCGTGTATTGAGTATAGTTGTGTGAATAGCTTGGGGATGGTCTTGAAAGTTCCATCCATGATCCAAAATGGAGTGTTTTTCAGGTCTGTTATGTTTTGTTTTGAGGCAAATAGGAGGATTTTATCGTTGATGTTTTTATTTTGGCATGGAAGAAGTCTTCTTCATTAACCTCGGTGAGGTTATATGGTATCTGCAAGTCATCTAGTGACTTTGGTTTGGTTGGGAGTTGTTTTCTTTGTGCTCTGCTGATGATTTGCAGTAGGGATTTCTTGGAGGGTAGGTGTTGTCGTACCTCCGACTGCAATGTAGTAACCTTGTGTTGTAATACTTGCGCGGGATTACTTGCAGATGTTGTGGCTTTCTGCTTCAGTGCAGCTACCATTTTTGCTATTGGTGCTGCCGTGGCATTAAGCGAGTTGTTGTGGTCAGTGTGCTTCTGTAAGATATGCTGACCATTCTCTACCACAGTGATAGCTCGTCCAAGGCAGTTGTTACATTTCTTCTGGTCACAGCATCAGTAGTATTTTTGTTTACGGTGCCGTTCATGAACCAGAAGATAGCCGTGGAGGTTTAGCTTATCCTTGCCACGTTTGGATGGTGTCATCATACATATATGCACATTAGGCATTGTGCTACAATCTGCGTTTGCTTCCTCAGTTGCCACAGTGTGGTGCCGGTCTTGTACCTCTGCTTTGGTCTTTTGGGGGCTCATAGCACTTGGGTTCACTACTTTGTCCCTTAATATAGCTGCTGGTAATGTAACTGCACGTGTTGTTATTGATTACTCTGCACCTGTGCACGACACAGTGCTACGCTGTTCCAGTATTCCCCCCTCCAAGTTACGTCAGACCTGGGGGATGCATAATTAAGCACGAGGTGTGCAGGGTGCAGAGCCCCCCACATTGGGGAATGTGAGGGGCGAAGCCCCCCACATTAAAAAATGTAATCTGGATTTGCATTCGGGACTTTAGTGCTGTCAGTGATGTTTGTGTCAGGTAGAAACAATCAGCCTTGTGTGTGTCGGGGAATTGACTTTCTGTTTTGCGTAGTAGATCCCTCTTAATCACTCCTTACATTTTCCAAGGTCCTATGCATCATCTCCACCCCCTTCTGAGTGTCCACCATATTACAGATATAAGAACCGATCCTAGTACTAAGCCCTGCAACTCCCTGAAAGTCACTCTCCCCTACCCCATCCCAGTCCTAGGCCACTCAATTTCTTTATCAGTCTCCTGTGTGACATACTGTCGAAGGCCTGCTGATGTCTGAAAAGGCCATGTCCATTGCCCTTCCCTGGTCTATTTCTTTGGTCACCCTGTCTAAGAAATCAATCAGAGTAGTATGGCATGACCCCCAACCCCCATAAATCCATGCTGCCTTTGGTCATGTAGCCAATTGGATTAAAGATACTCAACGAACAATTCTTTTAACAGGATTTCCATTTATTTCCCCACCACTGATGTGAGGCAGACTGGCCTATAGTTGCTAGCCTCCTCCTTGCTTCTGCTGTTATGGAGAGGGACCACATCTGCTCTCCTCTAGTTCTTTGGAACCATGCCTGTTTCCAGTGAGCTGTTGAATAAGGTCATCAATGGGGCAGCTAGCACCTCTCTGAGTTCCTTTAGTACCCTTGGGTGTGTCCCGTCCTTCATAGCCTTGACCACATTCAGAGTTACAAATCCCTTCAGGATTCTTTCCTCTGAAAATGGACTTGTGCCCACCTCCCCCTCCCTTTGTTCTTGCTGCTCCCTGGTGTTCTGCCCCCCCTTCACTATGAAGACTGAGCAGAGGTACATGTTCAAGATGTCTGCTTTTTCTAAATCCTTTTCTGTGCAGTCTCTCCCAGCTGCCCTCCTTATCCTCACTAACCCTCCCCTTGCCTTACTTTTCTCACTTATGTACCTGAAGAAAGTCTTACCCTCTTTAGCTACACCTTTTGCTATCCTTTCCTCTGTCTCTACCATTGCTCCCCTCACTGCCCTTCCTACTTCCTTCTGTTTTACTTGGTATACCTCTCTGTCTTCCTCCCTTTGTATTTCCTTATACCACCTGAATGCCACCATTTTTTTTCCACACCACCTTGGCCACTTCCTTGGAGAACCACAAGTCTCTTTTTTTTTTCTACTTTTACTCACTTCTTTCACACAGAAGTTGGCTGCCTTAATTATGCCCTCCCTTATTTTCCCCACTGTGCCTTTACCCCTTTCCTGGTAATCCCCCCTCTATGAGGCAGTTTCTGAGGACTTCTCCCATTTCTTTAAAATCCGCCCTCTTAAAGTCCAGTATCCTTGTCCTTGTGTGGTTTGTCTCTGTTCCTGTCTTAATGTTAAACGACACTATATGGTGATCACTGGTACCTAGGGGACTGCCCACTGTGAAGTCTGTAATGCCGTCCTGGTTTGTAAGCACCAGGTCCAGCACTGCCCTATCTGTATGGGGTTTCTTGACTATCTACCCGAGGAAAGTCCCTTGTAAGGAGTCAAGGACAGCCCTGCTTCTTGCCAAAGCTGCAGTTGGAGGCTCCAATCCACATCTGGCAGATTAATGTCCCTAACTAGCAGCACCTCCCTCTTACTTGCCATCCTGATGATGGCTTCCCCAAGTGCCTTATTCAATTCCCCTCCCTGTGCTAGAGTTCTGCATGAAACCCTTGTTCGGATAGTGGCCCCAGTACCTGTCCCCAGGATGATCCACAGCACATCCAGCTTTTTCCTCTGAGTGCCTCTGTACTTCTGTGGCCTTGATTCACTCCATCACATATAGAACAACCCCCCACTCCCCCCTCCCCTCTCTGTCTCTCCTGAACAGGGAGTAGCCTGGTATGCCCATATCCCAGGGATAGTTGTCAGTGCACCACTACCTGTTGTGGCCACCAAATCCAGGCTAGCCTCTGTTATGATGGCATCCAGATCCAGAATTTAATTTCCCAGACTCCTTGCATTAGAGCACATGGCTTTAAATACTTTACTCCCTCCCTGCCTGCTTCCCAAATTACCTGTGCTGTTCTCTGAAGTTCCCACCTGAGCCCCCCTTCCCTTGTTACCTTCTTTGTTACCTGTCTCCTTTACCCCTTTTGTTCTTACCTTCCTGAATTATAACCCCTTGTCCTCTGCCTTATCCCCATCGCTGTCTTCTTGCACCCCTGCTCTGGGGGAGGTTACTCGTCTCCCGGCTCTCTCTCCCTGCTACTTCATCATCTTGGGGGGTGGAATTTTTGCCCCCCTTGGTTTTACAGCCCTCCCCCGGCTAGTTCAAATACTCCTCCAAGTAGCATTTAAACCTCCCACTAAGGAATGTGGTCCTGGAAAGATGCAGGCCATCTCCCTTTGAGGCCTATATCCTCTCAGGTTGGCCTCCAGTCCCCAGTGTTGTCAGAGCCCTCCTCCATGCATATGCCTTCAACCAATTGTTAAAAGCCCTGGTGCACTGAGCACCCTAGCCTCTCCCCAACCATATACAGGTAACCCTTCAGCAAAATCCACTATGCATATTACTTGTGTGAGGCCCCTCCCCAGCTCCCTGCTGAAATTTCCCCTGCACTGCACTACACTACCACTACTGTATTGGACTATTTACTCTTCCAGATATTCTACTATTTTCTTCTCAGTTATGCTTTACATGAATTTCTCACAATCAGGGTCAGGTTGACAGGCCTGTAGTTCCCTGGTCCTCCCTGTCCACCACCCCGTTTACTGGCCTTACTGTCACCATCCTGCAGTCATTTGACATCTCCTCATCTCAAGAGAGCACCTGAACAAATCTGTTAGGGGGTTAACAAGTTCTGGGCTCAGCCCCTTAGACTCTTGGGTATAGTCCATCCTTACTGCTGGTAGCCCCTTCCTTACCCTATTCTCTGTGATCTGCACAGGTTCCAGTCCCCTCATACCTCTCTCGGAGGCCTTTATAGGACTCTCTAGAAGAGGTCCCCCTCCTCTACCTTAAATAGCGAGCAGAAATAACTGATGAGTACATCTACCTTCTGTGCTTCATCTTCTACCCACCACCTTCTGTAGTCTAATAATCCCCCTTTTGCCTTCCTTTTCTGTCTAAATACCTAAAGAATTATTGTTCCCCCTTATTTATCTATTCCACTCCCTCTGACATTTGCATCTGAGATTATTACTGTTACTTGCCTCTCCTTTGCGGTATTCAGTGATGATAGCGATTAAAAATGAGTGACTGCAAAAACAGCAACTCAGTTTTATGCTATCATTATGCTCTACCCTGCAAGGGTAGCGATGGAACAGCAAGGAGGGCGACCTGAGAGGGAGGGAGGGATAGGGAGGAGGAGGGGTGTGATAGGGAAGAGGGTTCAGATAGGGGATATGCCTGCTGCAGCTGAGCCAGCCCTGTGGTGTGGTGATGAAGGTGCCTGGCTCCAGTGCAGTAGGCACTGGGTTCAGGCTGGACCAGGAAGGAAATTTTACAGTTTCTTACGGCTGCCATTTTTTTTTTACTCCCGCATTTAGTTTTGCTCCCTCCTTGACATGTACCCCTCTGGAGTTGGTAATCCAAAATAAGGGTGATGCAGGGGGCAAAGTCCCCCACGAGGAGCATCCCCCCCACCGCAAAAACACTAAGTGTTCCCGTAAGTGTGGTCGCTGAGAAGTGCATATCACCAATATGCTTTTCAGCGATATACACATGCCATAATAGTGCAAGCCCTCTGCAAAGCGGGCTTATATTCCCATGTTTAGACATCCCTTTCCCTCCTACCCCCGAACTAAAATGGGGTTTAGTGCTCTGGGGGTTATTGATCTGGATGCCTCAAGGTGGCAGCAGAGGGCAGAAATAAGGTATAAAAGGGAGCTTACAGGAAGCTGCAGGACCTATTCCAGCCCGGGCATTAGGCCTGGGGCTGGAGGTAGAAGACTGGAAAGTAGAACCCAGACCAGTACAGGTGGGCAAATGAGGGAACTCTGCAGTTCAGGAGGGCCAGTGAGGATATCCCTCCAATGTAAAGTGCAGTTGGGACGGTTTCATGAGAAATGGGGGTATGGAGCTTCAGTGGAGATACAGGTAGCCAGGTCCTGCATTGTGGGGGCTAGGGCATTAAGAGGCTTTGTGTGAGCATAGGAAGGATGTACGAGCCCTTTAGATAGCCCGGTGGTGTTTTTCTAGGTCGCCAGGGCTGAGAGGGCTGTGGAGGGGCCCTCTCAGGAGGTGAACTGGTGGCAGAGGTTCCCCTCATACAATCAATCAATCAATCAAAATCTTTATTTATCCAGGTGGGCACCATTGAGCAAGGCTCATTTGCAAGGTGGACCTGGTCATGAATACATCAAAGTACAGTACAGAATCAGGTATACAAAAAGCAATAATATGTAACCTCTAGGTGGCACTATCCCAAGGGCTACTACCCCTGCCTGCCTAACTACTAACAGGTTGAGGGGTCTAGGTCTAATGGCGAGTGCCTCCACCCAGAGGTCAGGGTTTGCAGTAGTTAAACTAACTTGGTCACAGCCCTCTGGGGCACTGCAACCCCCCTTTCTTCCCACTAGTGGCCCACACAATATATCAGAATTACCTTCACAGTATACACTTACCCCAGGACTGGTTCGGTCAGCAGGACTCTGGGGACTCCCTGTAAAACAAGATGATACAGTGCAAAGACTACAGTACAATACTTTAACATAAACGAATACCTCAGTCAGAGTAACTTTGCTGAAACAAACAGATCTGATTTATTTAGGGGGATATAACAAGGACACGGGGAAAACAGGTTAATTCGTTTAAACGCATTAATAATCACAGTACTGTGCACATATTTCAGAATCACAAATGTCCCAAATGTCACTCTTACTGGGTACCCAGGCAATAAGAGGCTAGCCTATTTGGTGCAGCTGGTTGGGGCCCTGAAGGTGGAAAATGCATGCACAATACCCCAATTGTAATCCAGAGCCGGTTGGCTCAGTTCGTGAAGAAATAAAAAACACACAATTAGATGACACACTTGCAATTCGATAAACCAATGGCAGGGAGCTACCCGGCTTGCACTCACAGCCCAATACTGAAAACAGAATGAGAGGTAGGTTGTCCTGGATTGCCAGGAGGAACAGACCATGTGGGCAAGGTCCTTGTGACTCGACTCCAATGCAGTTTGAAGCAAATTAATGTAGTCTGGATTAAGCTGGGGTTTGCTTCCAGCTTCATGCACTCAATTCACTATACAGGGGATTTGAAACGCGAGTCCCCACAAGCACTACACACATTTATATGTAAAAGGAAAGTACCATACCAGGCAGGCTGCTTCTCTATCCCGATCGCAATTACTGCACAATACCCGGGAGAACACACAGCAGATTCAGTTCCTGACAGACCGAGCGCGATTCAGCAATTTCTCCAGTCTTCTACAGGGTGAGCCTGGTTTCTACTCTTCAGATCTCCTTGATTCTCTTCACAGATCGGATTCAGTCTGAACAAGCACTTGCACAAGCTGCAGACCGAAACTTGGGACCTTACACGCGTTTCCCGACCAAAACTGCGCACCAAAGGAGCACAGGGCTCCTTCCCTCTTCACTGTCAGAGCTAAACTGAAACTCCAGTAGACAAAACCGGGCATTTCCTTTGAGTTCCTCCCAGTTCTTGGCTGGTTTGGCTGTCACTCACAATAAACTCCCCCTGTTGGTGGAAAAAGGCGCAGAGGTCAAAACTACATTTCCCAGAATCATCTGCCATACAGTCCCATTGTGGCTGGCTCAAGAGGAGAGTCCAAATTCTGATTTGTCCAGAGCAGGCTCCAATTTAAAGGATCCCCACACTGATTAGTCCAGTTCAGCAGTTCAGGACCAACATGAGGGAGACAGTCCTGGCTATAAGAAAGCAGGTTAAAACAAACTGCACTTTCATTATCATTTTAACAGGTTACAAGCAAACAATTACATCTTCTGAAAGAGCTCTCTCTGCCCATATAGTGACTGCAGAACAGAGTGATTTGCTCAGTAGGCCCATATGGGAACTCGAGCAGAGGAAACACACAGACCCCCTATTTCAAACTAATTATGTCTGCAAGCAGACAGCTCTTAAAGAGACAGTACCAGAGGCTCTAAAAGCATTCATAGATACGTGGCTTAAACGCCAAACACCATTCAGGCTTGAAGCATTCAAGCAAGCTCCTGGAGGACTTTTGGGAACCCCCATTTGCAGGGGGGTTACAAATATACAAGGAAGAAAAAGTATATACAGTGTATACAGAACTGTACAAGGTTGAAATAAATAAAAAAAAAACAGCATTATTTTACAATTGAAGAAGTCAGCAGATGTACAATCAACCATAGGCATACAGGGGTTATAAGCAGAGATCTTTTGAGTGAGGCAGCTGGCAACTACACATATAGGGGAAAGAGGCCGTGTGTGGGGTGGCAGGTTAGAGAGGTAAAGAAGAGGAGGGATATATTACTAATGACTGGGGGAAAAATTGAGCTAAAACAACAGAAAGTGACGATGGCTGTCGTGTACTTGTTTATTATAATAATGACGGAGGAGGGGTAGATAATTGGGACACTGCTATGGATGGGGTGGGACATTAGCCAGGCTGGAGTGGACAGGGAAGGGTGGGTGCAGCAGGAAGAGTTAATAGGGAAAGAGTGAGAGCCAGGGGTAGAAACATGGTGAGTGTCAGGATGGAAAGGGGGAGTTGCAGAATTAGTGGGCTAGTGGTGAGGAAAACATTTGCAAGGTGCTTTCATATAGCGATCGTAGAGCGCCTTGAAGATATTCAGGCTAACAGGGCAGCTCAGCCTCAAGTTCCTTTGTAAACCGTTCCACAATGTGGGTAAAGAGAAGTTTAGCTTAGCTCTTGCCGTAACGAGCTTTGACCCTGGAACTTGGAGGCAATTAGGAATAGCTCCTTAGAGCGTAGGTGCCTAACACACTCTGGGGAATACAATCTGAGACATATGAGGGGAGCTTGTTGGTCACCACTCTGAAGGCGCATAGGGCGGCATTTCTATTCCTTCTATAGTGAAGGGAAGCCCAGCCTAATGAAGAGTACAGGGAGCAGTGGTGTGTGGAAAGTGGAAGGCCAGTAATGAACCTGATAGCTCTGTGGTAGAGGGTGTCCAACTTAGCCAGTACAGAGGCAGTGCAGTGGCTGTAGAGCAGGTCTGCGTAATCTATTAAAGATAGGAAGGTAGCTTGAACCAGTTGAATCTTGGCCTCCTTTGTGAGCAGGTGGTTAATTCTGTAGAATAGTCCTAATCTTTGCCTTAGTTTCTTCTGTAGTTCTTCGAGATGGTCAGTGAAGGAAAGTTTATGATCGAGCCAAACTCCTAGATATTTGAATTTAGCTACATACTCTAGTGCTTCTCCAAGAACAGTGGTACTTTGTGGGATAGCTCCCTCCCCAGCAGGAATTGCCACATGAAAGGAGGGGGAGAAGATCATGGCTTTTGTCTTTTTCACACTGAGCAAAAACTTTTTGTTTATGAGCTGGTATTGTAGAAGGTTAATTCAGCTTAGAGGTCTTCACAGGCTGCTTCCGGCGTGGGACGACTCAAGTACAGTACAGTGTCGTCCGTGAATAAGTGGATGTTGGCTTTTTTGATGGGGTCATTGATGTTGTTAATGTAGCCTGCAAAGAGGAGGGGACCAAAGATAGAGCCCTGGGGCACACCCCTCAGAATAGGTTTTAATGGAGAAAGATCACCTTCAGCTTTAACCTGCTGTTTCCGTTCTCCGAGGTAGCCTGCAAACCAGCACATAGATTTATGGTCCAGGCCTAAGGTGCTTAGGGAGGAAAGAAGCAGGCTGCAATCGACTGTGTCGAATGCCTTACTAAGATCCAAGAAAACAGCACAGACATGCCTCTTGTTATCAAGGTCTAGGAGTCAATCATTGGTCACCTTAGCTAGGGCTGTTATGGTGCTGTGCTTTGCTCTGAATCCAGATTGAACCGGGTTTAATAGGCTTCTGGATTCTAAGTATTCCCCTAGCTGGCCTGGATTGCCAGGAGGAACAGACCATGTGGACAAGGTCCTTGTGACTAGGTCCCACTGCAGTTTAGAGCAAATGGATGTAGTCTGGGTTAAGCTGGGGTTTACTTCCAGCTTCATGCACTCAATTCACTATACAGGGGATTTGAAACTCGATTCCCCACAAGCACTACACACATTTATATGTAAAAGGAAAGTACTATACCAGGCAGGCTGCTTCTCTATCCCGATCGCAATTACTGCACAATACCCGGGAGAACACACAGCAGCTTCAGTTCCTGACAGACCGAGCGCGATTCAACAATTTCTCCAGTCTTCTACAGGGTGAGCCTGGTTTCTACTCTTCAGATCTCCTTGATTCTCTTCACAGGTTGGATTCAGTCTGAACAGGCGCTTGCACAAGCTGCAGACCGAAACTTAGGGCCTTACACGTGATTCCCGCGCTAAAACTACAAACCAAAGAAGCACACAGCTCCTTGTCTCTTCACTACCCAAATTGATATGATCTTTCCAGTAGACAGAGCCTGGCATTTCCTTTGAGTTCCTCCCAGTTCAGTTGGCTGGTTTGGCTGTCACTCACAATCAGACTCCCCCTGTTGGTGCAAAAAGGCGCCAAAGTCCAAACTACAATTCCCAGAGGCATCTGCCATACAGTCCCATTGTGGCTGGCTCAACTTAAGAGTCCAAGTTCTGATTTGCCAGCAGCAGGCTCCATTTTAATTCCCCCACGGTGATTGGTCCAGTTCAGCAGTTCAATTCCAACATAGACGGGAAACACACACAGAGTCCTAGCTGCAATAAAACAGGTTAGATAAACTGCAATCTCACAAATGCTGCTAAATGATTACAGGCAAACAGTTACAGCTTTCAGATGGGCTCTCTTTGCACCTTAGCAACTGCAAAAATGGAGCGAATTGGCAGCAGCCCAGGCGGGATTCGAGCATTAGAACACACAGTCCCCCCATCTCAATTAATTATGGTCACAAGCAGGCAGCTCATAAAGAGACAGTACCAGAGGCTCTAAAAGCACTCACACTCAAGCAGCTTAAACGCTGAACACCTCCAGACTTGGAGCATTCAAGCAAGCTCCTGGAAGAGTTCTGGGAACCCCCTTTCACAGGGCGGTTACACGTGCTCTCTTAAAAAGACACCAATCCGAGTCATTCCTGATGTGGCAGGGCAGCCTGGAGGGGTCGAGGAAGCCGGGAAGCATTTCACTCATTTAAGGGGCCTGTTTGGAGGGACAGGTCCTGGGGTGCTGGTCCATGAAATCTGGGTGGGTTGCAGACCAAAGGATTGGTAGGCCTTGGAGGGTGGTCCCCATGCTGGTGCTTAACTCAGTTCTAGGAACCATTGTAAGGGATGTGGTCCTGGTAAGGACTCCCTGTAGGAAGGGGGTGGTGACAGCGGAACAACTCCGGAGTGAATTGGGGGCCATGGAGGACTGAGGTGGAGGCAAGCAATCAGGGTAGCAGTGGCTTCAGCTTGAGCATCAAAGCCAGCCATTCAGAAGGTTGGTTAGGGCTGGGTCATCAGGAAAATATCCTGCATGCTTTGTGGTTTACGCCAAGTGTACAGGGGTCCAGGTGGGGAGGGCATATTGTTTTCCCACACCGGAGAAGGGGGGCAACCAGTGCCACAGATGAAAAGGGACCCATAGGTAAAAGTAAGAAGAAGGCTTGGCTTACCGGATCCTTATATGCAAGGAGATTGCAGGGATCTGGTTTCCAGGGTCTTGGGTAGGTCATCCGAGAGAGGAAGGGTAGGAGATGAGAATCCTTCTGGTGTCTGCTGAAATGATGGTTCTGTTGTTTGATATGTCCAGCCAATGTGTAGAAAGTTGTAGCCCCATGGAGCTGCTTATTTTTTATGAAGCAATGGTGACCCCTGTATAGCTGGAATCATTGGCCATACAGGTGACAATAAAGTCAGTTGAGGAGAAACAGTGGTTTTCACTTTATTTGATTGTTGGGGGGGATCTAATGAAGTGAAATCTTTTTCTTCCCCCTCCTATTTGCAGTCTGATTAATTTGTAACGAGTTATAATCCAGGGGCAAATAATCCAGCCCCTGGGGGCTGCAGGGGCCTCGTGGGACCTCCAAGAAAGGATCCATTGCTGAGAATGAGGAGGTAATCCAGCATTTTGAAGACAGCAGCAGGTAGGGACCGTCAATTTTCCCTGGTCCAGTGTATGCAGTGTCTCGTATGTTAACACTTTGGGAGTGCTCCTTTCTTCCTGCCCGGACCACCTGCAATTTTTTTAAGTATGCCCCTAGATGGGGCAGGAAGGGAGGGGTTACAATAGCAATTGCTGTTTTGCGACCGCTATTATGACATGGAACCCGCCTTCGCTAGCTGGCCCCCATTTCCATTCCTATCGGTCCTTCCTGATCTGCATTTCCTTTCCTGCTCCTCCTTCACCACTTAATCCCTGCTCACAATCCTGCTGCATGTCCCTCTCCCTGCCTTTCCTTTCTCCACTGTCCCCACTTCCTCCCCTACCACTTCCTGTCACCTCCCTTTTCTGACATTACCACGTCCCTGACCAACATAGTCAGTGAGCAGTTGTGAAGCACCACGGCACCTACACTGTGCTCATACTGTGTTAATTTGCACCAAATGATGAGGCTTTTGAGACTAAATATAAGTGGATTACTATTTGCAGTAACCTAGTCTTGGAGTGTTTTAGGTTTCCTTGTCAGAGTGTGTTGACTTGTAATTTGTTCTAGGTACCCGCACTGCTGGAGCACAGGTCCACCCTGCTGAACAGCTCTAGTTGGGTCCCCTACCCGATCTGCCCTGCTATAGAATCCCTCAACCTTAATCTTCACCCTCCTTAGTTTAAATGCCTGTTAATGAAGTCATCAAGCTTCTGCCAGTTCACTAGCCCCTCCATTGTCGGATGAAGACCATCACTGTTGAACAGCCTTCTATCCCAGAAGTGGTCTCAGTTCTCTAAGAATTTGAACCTTCCATTTTTTAAACACTAGTTTAATGCCTATACTTCAAACTGTCTTGTGTCTGGGCCATGTCCTACACTGGCAGACCTCTAAGGTCACTGACGTTGTTGCTGCCCTCAATTTCTCCTCTATCCCCTGGATGCTAACCTTTACAGACTCCATTTCTTGATTGACCAGATCATTTGTCCCTAAATGGACAATCACCTCTGTTTCCTCACCAATGCACCTGACTATTCCCTCAGTTGTATTGATGTTTCTTTCTGCTGTCACTCATTAAAGATATTGGACTATCCTGTCCCCTCTTTCCCTGCCCCCTGCTCCCATCACTTTCTCGCTCTCCTTGACAATGGAGTCACCAACTACCAATGTCACCTTACCTATTTTGATGTGACTGAATCTCCTCCCCTCCCCTTCCCCACTAGGTGTTGCCTTGTTGGTTGAACCTGGTGGTTGGGAGGTGGTGGGTCTATTGTCCTTCTGGGGCATTGATGGCTCATCCACTTCAGGCAGGGACCTGAAGATGTTTGCTAGTATAGTCCTTGAACTCTTGCATGCACCCAGGGTCTTTGGCTAAGTTCTCTCCCCATTGGCCACTACCCTCCACTTCAACAAGTGGGCCTCTGTGGCAGTGGAGGACTAGTGGGCACATGCAGTCCCCCATACAGCGAGCAGCATAAGTGGGATATTTCCTCTCATGCCACAGTAAGTTCCTGGTTGTGCACAGCCAATTTGCTGCAAAAGGGACATGCTCTGAACTGCAGGAGCAGAATCTGAAAGAGGCCACCCCCACCTCTTACAATTTAATATGCTCTCGCTTTCTTCTCTAAACTGCTATCCTCCTCACTGTCCCCCTCTGTGCAGTCTGTTGTCTACCCTTTCCCATCCGTCTTGCTGTCCCCCTTCCCCTTCCTGCATTGCCTGCCACCTCCTTATAGTATCCTTGCTCTGTTTATGAGATTGAGTCTGCTGCTGTTCAGGTATTCCCCCCTCCTGATGTCACCACACACTGTCTAGCACTCTGTCCTACTAACCCTACCACTGCCACAGCTTTCGCTAAAAGAGACAGAGTGCACAATTTCACTGCCTTCAGTATAAGGGCTCCCAGGAACAGAAATAATTCTTTACTGTTAGCTAAAGAGGCCACCAAAGTAGTACAGCAGACATACTTTATTTCATGTTAGAAGTTTCACATTTTCCTATATCACCTCATGATATTTTTCTTGGCTATTATTAGGAGCATCGAACTATTTCATTTATAACAACTTTGGTAAGGGAAAGGCTTTCCCACAGACATGTTGCCTTGATTCAGTAAGTAGCGAGACACGACATATTGGTAGTTGTCATGGGTTAATGCATGTCCAGGCGCGGGGTGAGGCACTTGCACTTAGTACCTTCAGCACCTGGAGGGCATTAACCCAAGACAACCACCAACCCAAAGTGTCTTATTCTGCCTATAAAATGGGTCCCATTGCAAAAACATGGCAATATACAGAAAATAATATAAAACAGTTGGGAAAATATTTTATTTATTTAGCTTTTGTTGACTGGGTAAGTGCACTAGACAAATCCTGCCTATTTTCAGGCACGACCAGGGGGAGGGGGATACAGATGAATGCCAACTGACCTTGAACCAGATTAAGCTGTTGGTGGTATTTTTAGTGAATGAGGGAAATTTGGCCAGGACACCGGGGAAATTCCCCTACTCTTTTCGATAAGTGCCATGGGATCTTTAACATCCACCTGAGCTACCACCAATCCAGGCAGATGGGACCTCGGTTTAATGTCTCATCCGAAAGACAGCACCTCAGAAATGCAGCACCCCTCTCATGCTGCATTACAGTGTCAGTACTGGGATATTAACCCAAGTGCCAGATGTGGGAACTGAACCCACAGCCCTCTGATCTCCCGGCCTCAGAGGCGAGTGTGTTACCTACTGAGCCACTGACACTGCTATATTGAAAAGTTACATTTAATAATTGTACAAGTAGTTCCTGGCTGTGGCCACAGTATGGTGCTGTTCTTCTAGTGCTTAGTTCTAGTGTTGTTCGACTGAATTTGTGCAGCACTAGTTGATCTAGTATAGTATTCTTCACATAAAAGAGAGAAAGATATTGCATGGTGTGGCTATATCCCATATAGAAGACACTAGTGCTGGGGGAAAAGAAAGTGCCATGCTTCATGCTGCTATGGTTACTGGTAGCGATAGTAAGCTGTGTCTGTAGAGAAGTCAACTAACTGAGGGACTGCTGGAGCAGGTGGGCTGCTTGCTAAAAGAAGAAAAAAATCAATTTAATTAAAGAAATTAGCAACAGGAGGAGTGTCAACTGACTGAGGTATTACTGGGCCAGGCGGACTGCTTGTTAAAAGAAGAAAAAAAAATTTTAATTAAAGAAATTAGCAACAGGAGGAGTGAGTGAGTGAGTGAGCAAGTGGGCAGGGGAGCAAGCAGGTGGACTGGGGGATGTGAGTGTCTGGCTCATGTGAAAGAGTGTCAGAGAGTCGGGGAAGATTGAGATGCAGAAAAAAAATAACAATAGGAATGAGCATCCAGAGGAATGGGTGGCCAAGTGAGCAAGTGACCTGGGGAATGAGTGGGTGGACCGAGGGCCTGGGGAGAGGAGGAGATTGAAACGCTAAGCTCTGTCAGGGCAGTAGACATTAAATCTATGGTGAGGATTGGAAGCCTACAGAAGAAATGTGAGAAAGCACAAAAACAAAGGAGAATATGAAAGCAGCAAGCCACAGCAGGGTGGTGGTTGTTATGTGTTAATGCAGGCTTGAATGTACAGTGAGGCACAAGGCATTTGTGCCTTCAGCAATTAGAAGTGCATTAAGCAGACACCTCCAGCCACCAGCATCTGTAGAAGGGGTTGTGAGGGGGCTTCCGCAGCCACTGCTTACCCCCTTCCCCAACCAATCACTGCAGGAGACCAGAACTTGCTCCATTTCAAGATCTGCACTCTGGCTTCTCCCCCAAACTGCACCAGCCAATCAAAGGGCAGCTCCAGGAGAACCAGGAAGCCCTTTAAAAAAGGGCTTGAATGAAGGAGCCCCATAGCAGCAGCCATGCAGCAGAGGCCACCAGCCACAATCATCTGCAGAAAGGGTCATGAAGGGCTTCCACAGCCACTGTTTACCCCTCCCCCCCAGCGATTGCCATTGGAGACCCAAACTCACTCCATTTGGAGCTCCTCACTGCCACTCCTCCTCCGAACTACACTGACCAATCAGAGGGCAGCTCCAGGTATTTACTGACTGCCCCCAAGTGGTCCTTCCATGCTGCAGTCCTCGTGCAAAGGATAGCATGAGTCTACCTGGGAGTCAGTCATAGAAGAAGCTGGGGCAGGACATACTGCTGGCTGATTGCTTATTTAAACAGTTAAATGTGAGTAAACACTACAAGAGGACGTATTGTTACTAGGCAGCCTACATTCATTCTTCTCAACTGTCTATTGTATTGTACATAGTAATGTGCATTATGCCTGCTCTGCATAACGATGTCTGACTCTGCCGCTCTCTGAGGGAGCATTTGTTTGTTTATATATCCCTAGGATACAGACATACAAAAAACTGGGTAAAACTCCAAATCCTCAATCACGAATTTGACCTTTCTGGCTACTTTTCATTCCGGAAGGGCAGGCTAAGCAAAAAAGGTGCAGGTGTACTGATCTTTGTTAAGAATTCCCTAAAAGCCACTGAATTCACAGTATATACTACCTGCTGACTCTATACTTTATTTTGGTTAAACTGCTTCTTGGAAGGACAAAACCATTAATTACTGAGTGCACATACAATTCCCCCAAGACTGCTAAATGTGGCCTGACCTCTCTAACTAGCTACTGTATATGGCATACAATTCCCTGGCAGAGTTAACAGTATCAGACGACTTTAATTTCAACTGGATGAGTGAGAGTGTGGATAAGCCTGCACTGTCAGAGGTCCCATTCACCCAACTATTACCAGACTAAGGACCAGATATTCAAAACTTTGCACCTGGGCTAAGTTAACACTGCCTGGCGGGCAAATGTAGCCTGGAGCACAAAGCAAGCTATATTCAAAAGGAATAGCTCAGGGCAAACAGCTTCTAAATATAGCATGGGAATGAGGCTGTGCAAACTGGGCTGGGAGTGCAGGGCAACCATAGCCCTGGAATAAGACAGCACTGAATATAGCAACCAGGAAGTGCAAACCACAACAACAACAACAACACAGTGCACAGCGACGTGAGGGTAGGTAGAGAGGAATTATGTGGCCAATGTGTGTGCCAGCAAATGCGTGGACCCTGCACAGCTGTAGGCAGCAGCAAATGTGAAAGAACAGCGATCAAAACTGTATAATATTCCCCAAACCGTTAGTACCACGCTAACACGTTGCGTGACTTTAGCGCAGAGCTAAGCTGTTTGCCCGGTGCTAAGATTTGCCATATTCAAAAGTAACATGCAAATGAGCCTACTTAAGTAGTCTCTGGGCAAACAGCCAGATTAGCATCTCATTATGTCCTGATTTGCATGCAGTTTGCCCACCTTTACTGCAGGGTCCCACAGATCCACCTGTAGGTCAGTCTGGAAGTACAGGGGCTGGCCAGGTCTGGCCCGCAGCTCCACCTGTAGGTCAATCTGACAGTGCATGATGGTTGCTGCAGGCTACATGTATGCAGTACAGCATAGCATTGTGTGCCCCAGGGGAGAACACAGCATAGGCACAGGCGGTGGTGGTGCTGCATGCAACCGTCACACTGTAGGCCTTGCTACAGTGCAAAGCAGACGCTACAGTAGCAAGGGGGCTGGTAGTGTGAGGGACACGGCAATGCCTATGGTATGTAGAGCAGTGATGACCACAGCACTGTACACAGTGACAGGCCCAGCTTGCAGGTGACTACTGACAGTGGACAGTACTGTTTCGCTGTTGTGTGCTCCACAGATGCTGCATCTGTGGCATGGGATGCTCACAGTGACATATTCATGGCTGGCTGTGTGCACTGTGGCATCTGTACAGTTGTGCAGTATGTGGCTGGGGGGAGCATGTAAGTTCCGACAGGCACACAGGTGGTGGGGTATTCCCACTACTGGCCCATGTGCACTGCATGATGCGTCCCAGCCTTGTGGCCACACCTGGACTGTGGTGAGATCTGGCCACCTGTACACCCTCCCTTCAATGGCCACCATGCCCACAGTGCTGCATGTGTGTGCTGGCATCTGTTGGTCACCACAGATGTATGGTCAGCAGGTGTGTGCTGTATGGCCACACTACCACGATGTCCCCTGTGGATCGGATCACCCCTTACTGTCTGTGCTTGGCTGGGACTGTTGGCAGCCGTTGGCATCATGGTGGTGCCATCAGTGAGCAGCATCTGTCCTCCATGTCTGGCATTTTCTAAGTGTCATAATCATATGTTAGGGTTGCACAAGGTGCACAAATCCCATGCAAACACTGTGCAATGCACCAATGACGTTCAAAGCTGTTTGCCCAGGGTTAAGACCAGCTTTTCCTGGGTGGTAATTTGTACTGCACTAAGGGTCGCACTAAGTCGTGCTAAACACATTAGCACGGCGCTAGTCACTGAATATCTCATAACACCTGTATTCATGTTCACTTTGCCCCTTTCATATAATTATGGTTTGCCTGGCGCTAATGCTGTTTGCGCATGCCAGTTGGCCTTTTGAATATGGCAGACCTACGCTAATCCTGCGCTAATTCCATGCAAACGGTTTGTGAACTGAGCAAAGCTTTGAATATCTGGGCCTAAAACTCAAAACTGGAAACCACTCCACAACTAACTGGATATTGGTTAATAGTCCAGACAGGAAGAAAGCCACTGGAATACTCCCAGATGCCCTTAGTGACTACTGTTCTATGTTCTACACCTGGAAAAACAAGTTGCCTGCCCCCCACCACAAGCATTTTGCTAGCTCATGACCTCAGCAGGTTTAATGAAACTTCCTTTCATAACAGCTTATCTAAAATATGTTGGGGTGAGATAACTGCACTGCCTAATATTGATCTCGCTCTAGATTTCTTTATTGATAACTTTCTTTGCATTGTTAATAAATCCCTGAGATAGTAAAGGGTAAAAGGCCACTACTCAAAATGGTTAGATCATGAACAAAGAGAAATCTGAAACTCAGAGATAAGGTCTGGGGTCAATACAAACTCTCAGGCAGAGCCACTGACTGGAATACATAATGAGCTCTAAGAAACTCCTGTAAGTAGGATCTAAAAAATGCCAAAAGGAAATATATATTAGGAACCTTCAGGCTGGGGCAGTGGACAGCCAGCAATCAGACAGGTCATACTAAACATGGGCTCTGTATAACTATTTCTTTATTTTCAACAAAAGCACTACTAAAAGCAGCCTGTTTGCTTTCTGGACTGTATATTAATGTTCAGTACCTGATTGGGAGCATTTTGATATCAGCTTTACTATGGGGCGACCAAAAGGAGCCACAGGAGGTGGCCCGACACAACAGCAGCCCCAACCACAATCATTGGGAGCTGGCACATCAGATGCCAGAAAAGTTGATCCGCCCTGGCACACAGTGTTGGAAGCCATGCTGGCTATGGATCTAAAAACCAAAAACACTCTGCATCAATTAGAATCTAAGGATGCACAACTAAAATCACTTACGACAGTCGCTGCCTGACTTCTGGTCTTCTACTTTTGCTGCCATGGCAAAGTTAGCTACTGAAAATACGTAGCTTTGAAGGTGTCTTGAGGCCCTTGAAAATGTAGCCCAGGCCTCACCTATCCTGATTGTTGGTATGCCGGAGGGTGTGTAGGGATGTAATCTTTTAGATTTTCTGAGATCCTGGATACAAACCTCTCTACAATTACCAGCTGACATTGGGCCAGCTTGTTTAACTACTACCTACCATTTCAACATGAGAGGAGTGCACAACCCGAAGAATATTCCCCGAACGGGCCTGGCAAAGATGGATAATGCAGAGGTGAAAGGAAGTGCTTTGTTGGCTGCATGGATTGCTTACTGCTTGAAGACAGATGGTCAGGATGTCAAACCTTTTTGTGTTCTCTCTTTTGCCACTAGGAACAGAAGAAAGCAATTCAATGCTGTTCGTGCCAGTCTCTCTTTTGCCACTAGGAACAGAAGGAAGCAATTCAATGCTGTTCGTGCCAAGTTAAGATCTTTGGGGATCACAAACTCCCTCCTGTTCCCATCAGACTGTATATAATCTATGGAGGCACAATGTTACAATTCTCTGATGCCCAAGAGACAGGCTATTGGGCTGAAAAGATGACCAGAGAGTTCCAGATGAGGTAAGAGGTTTGGGTCTACAGGAGGAAGAGGACAAAGTCTGAAGACTATATTTAAAACTGTTTGGGACACACCTCACTAATGTGAGGTTGTGGTTTCTGCTCTGTCCACCTGGAGATGTTGCAGTCTTGGGAGTGAGAGCTGAAGTTCCTTTTCTCCTCTCACAGGTTTGAACATTTCTTGGGCTATTTTATAGCCAATATTGGCTTCTTTGAGGGTAACAGGGCTCGTCTTAAGCTTCCAAAATGGCAGATACCTTGTGGCAACAGTCAGGTAAAGTCTTCAGTTCAGTACTATTTCGGCCGTTATCCCAGTCGAGTTGCATTATTATGTGTGTTTTGAAGCACAATGGTTGTTTAATTTTTATCCTGAATGTCGCTCAGATCTCACTTCTCCAACACAATTGTTTTACATTACACTTTTTGTGATTCTTATGGTTAGCAGAAGTGAGTTTGAGTGAATTGAAGGCTACATAGATACATAGACAGTGTCGGCAGATAAGGGCCTATGGTCCACCCAGTCTGCCCATTTGAGCTTGTAAGTTCAGTTTATGTTTTCCTAGAAGTCTGTTGCCCCTTACCCCTGACCTTCAGAATTCCTTTATGTCTATCCCATGCATTCTTAAATCCTGTTATTGATTCAGCCCCCACCACTTCCTCTGGCAGGGTGTTCCACTTGTCCACCACCCATTCTGTGAAGAAATTCTTCCTCACGTTTCCTCTGAATCGTCCTCCCTCCAACTTCATCCCATGCCCTCTAGTCCTGGAACATCTTTTTTGCTTAAAAATAGTGTATTCATGCACCTTCCTCCTCCCTATAAGATACTTGTATGTCTTTATCATATCCCCCCTCTCCCTCCTCTCCTCCAGGGAGTACATGTTCAGTTCCTTCAACCTGTCCTCATAGGACTTGTGATGCAATCCATGCACTATCTTTTTTTGCCCTCCTCTGAACCTTCTGTACCCTGTCTATGTCCTTACGTAGGTAAGGTCTCCAGAAATGTACACAAGGCTTTTCTTAAGTAATTTGCTTTTGTTGGACCAAGCTTATGCTCATGTTGGGGCATTTTTTTGCCCCTTCTTCTTTGTTTAACAGCTTGTACAACCTTTGCTGTAGTACCTAAATGTTATCTTTTATAATAACTGAAGTGGTTTAATGCAGCTTAAAGTTGCAGTGTATGTATTACTATGCAGGTTTCGAAAATATCACAGTCATTGCTGCTGACTGGCATTTTGCTAACATGTTCTTGAATTACTGTATTAACCCCTATGTTCTTGGTGTAATGATTGGGGGCAAACTTGACTGTATGTGATGTGTAATGTGTTCACTTTCTGTAGGCCTCTTATGAGATTGTAACTGCACAGAGTACAGCTGAAAATAATAAACATAAAGTTAAAAAGCAAAAAACAAAACAAAAGGAACCTCCAGGACAAGAATCTTTCTGGCCCCAAAAATTTCGGGAAACAGATAAACTGTCTCCTGAATGGCTGTTCAGAGAATCCTGCTCAAGACATTATAGAGATGGGATTGTGCTATCTGTACCTACAACCTCGGCAAATGCTTTTAATAATTTGTTCAGCCATTTGAATAGATATCTAGCACCCCAATCTATGTCCCTGAACCATTCTTCTAATGATAACAATCATTCTCCTCAATTTCACTTCTGATTGGTTACTAGACAGAAAGTACTTAACCAGTTAAGAAAGATCAAACCAGAAGGCTTGCAAATTAGAATCTAAATTCTTGAAAATAGCAGCCCCTTTCATAGCCACACCCCTCAAAAATCTTTTTAATACATCCATTCTCCTTGACCCCTTCCCTGACAAATGGAAAACTGCCCTAGTGGTCCCTAGAGATAAAGCTGGGGCAAAAAACCCTGTTGAAAACTACAGACCCATATCCCTTCTTAGCCTGCTGGTAAGATCCAAGAGGTGTTGGTGTACACCCGGCTTCAGGACTGCCTGGAGCTACATCATATATTATCTGGTGCCCAGCATGGTTTTAGAGAAAAACATTGTACGGATACTGCTCTTCTCCATATCACCTCTGATATACATGGGGGCAATGAACTGGGTACTAATGACTGGGGCCATCTTCATAGCCCTAACCAAGGTGTTTGAACTTGTAAACCATGAGATCTTGCTCTACAAACTTAGGCATATAGGTCTAGACAACCTGGCATGTACATGGTTCTGACATTATCTAACAGACGGAAAGCAGCTAGTGAAATAGAAGGGTGGTATGTCTGACCGGAAACCAATATTTTCAGGGGTACCCCCTAGGATCCATCCTGGGCCCACTGTTGTTCTCACTATTTATCAATGACATGGCAAGTTATTGGGGGGGACAAGACTCAACTGTATGCAGATGACGCCATACTGTACAGAAGCTCAGCAGATGTGGCACAGATCAACACTGGCCTGAATGCTGATTTTAGGAAATTGGAAGGCTGGCTATTCAACAGTAAGAAGAAGAAGAATCAGCATTTATATAGTGCTTTTCATGCACAGTGTATCCCAAAGCACTTTGCAAGCAATGCTAGACCGATAATGAAGTGACTGAACGTGTAGTGGCGGCCATATCACACATCAATACCCATACACAGCCTGGACAATTGCATGAACCAGTTTATGGGAAGGGGAATGTTGGCCAGGACACCGGGAATGTCCCCTACTCTTTGCGAAGAGTGTCCTGGGTTATTTTACTTCCACCTGGACACCCACCAGGACAACACCAGGATGGGTAGAAGGGACCTCAGTTTAATGTTTCATCCGAAGGACGGCACACCCCAGCAGTACAGTACCCACCAATACTACACTCGGATGCCAGAGTTTTAGGTGCAAATCCAGTCCTGGTGTGGGATGAGAAACCACGACTTTCTGGTCCAGAGGTGGATGTGCTACCAATTGAGCCACACCGACACCTAACACAGTAAGCTTGTCCTTAACCTCAAAAAGACCAAGCCATGTTATTTGGCTGTAGGTACCTGGGCAAAGAGAGACATAAGTTTCTATGGGTAGCTTTTCTGACTGGTTCTCAGATCGAAGTGATGGACTCCATGAGATACCCTGGGGTCTAGCTTGACCAGGAACTCACACTAAAACCTCATGTCAAGGCAGTGATGAAGTCCCTGCACCAAGCAATGGGTCAGCTTTATAGACTCATTGGGTACCTCAGCAATGAAGCACAGCTGGCCATTGCCAACACTACACTGCTGCCAGTGTTATTCTATAGTGCCCCACTTCTACAACCCCTTTGTGGCTAAGGGATAAAAAGACTCCAGGTACTGTAGCACAAAGTGGAACATGTTTTGGCCAGAGCTCAGCCTAGAGCCCATCACTGAGATGTGCTAACTTCCCTAAACTGGCCCTTCCTTGAGGCAAGGTTAGCATATCCGGTTCTTTGCCTTACCTTCAAGCTGTTCAAAATGGCTCCCTCTCCCAGTTTCTAAGGCATCCTCCAGCCCAAATCTCAGAAAAGGGCACTTAGGTCCTCTACCTGTCCACTGCTGGAGGTCCCAAGGGCCGGGACTTGCACAGGTGACAGGTCCTTTGCAATCACTACACCATTCCTGTGGAATAGCCTATTGCCTGATGTCTTAAAAAGCTCTACTGCAGGCACATTCAGAACCACCCTCAAGGCACATCTGCTTGTAGGTAACTGCTGTAACAGTAATTAATGATACTGCACTTCCCAACTATGCCGTAGTTTATAACTGTTTCTATTCAGATGTCATGTGAAGTGTAATTAACCCTGGATGCCTCATTGTACTGTAACTGCATATCTGAGTTGTGTTGTAATAGAGTTTATGTTTTCTGACCATCAATATCATGTATGTATACCCTTAGGTCACTGTATTGTGCTAATTAACTCCAGGTTGCCCCTGAAAATGGGACCCTAGTCTCACTCAACCTACCCTATCAACAAATTTAAATAAACAAACCATGATATCCACCACCCCAGAGTGTCTTATTGCACTCATAAAAAGGGTCCCCAAGCAATAATAACAGTAAGAATAAAACAAGCATTTGTCAATGCCAAATGTTGTCTCGCTGGCATTGGCATTGGTAGTGCAGGAGTTAGAGATGCATAATAGGAATGGCAGTGAAGTATTGAACTGATGCCAACCCCACCCCCACCCTGCAGAGAGTGACAGGCATTGGGATGTGCCTTTGGGTCATCGGCTATAACACTTGTGCCATTTTACCTTCTCTACCCTGTAGACACTGACAAGTGTCGCGGTGTGCTTTGGGGTCTTTGGGCCCTATACTTACCCCATTCCACAAGGAAATACACTGAGGTGGGTGCAGTATAGGAGAATGGGGTGAACTTTAGGGCCTAACACTCCAAGGCAGACCTCGATGCCTGTCACTGGCTGCAGGGTGGGGGTGGGATGGGGGTGGAATAGTGTGAGCATTACAGCCAATGATCCCAAGTCACACCACTGACACCTGTCAGTCTCTACAGGGTGGGGTGTTATAGTTGGAAACCCTAATGCTGTAGGCATTTGTTAGTATTTTCACTCCAAATTTTAAACATGGGCTTTTTGTGATCCCACCTCATGAAGAGTGGCACTATCAGTTTATTAGCTGAAAGATGGTTTTGTACAGCGGCTATACCATTTGGTGACACAGGGATAAAAACACATTTTGGGCAGGATGTGAAAAATGACAACTGTATTGTTCATGAGGAGGTGTGACAAAATGGCAACGTTGAAAATCTGGAGTGAAAATATGAAAAATAGGTGAAGTCATGAGCATGCATAGAAACTGCGCAACACACGTTCGTAACCCAATTATTTTTGGGATTTTTTTAACCACATTTTTAACATAGGCATTTTGGGACCTCCCCTCATGACCAGTGGCACTATGATTTTTTTAATCTGTCCCAAAAGTTGATTTCACACAGCGACCATGCCATTATGTGCCACATGTGCAAAAACACATTTTGGGCAGGATGTGAAAAATGGCAACTGTATTGTTCATAAGGAGGTGTGAATAAATACCAGTGTTGAAAATCTGGCATGAAAATATTGCAAATTTGCGAAGCTACAAGGGTGTATGGAAATGGGGCAATGCATGCTTGTAACACAGTCATTTTATGGACTTTTGTCACCAAATTTTCAACATAGGCAATTTAGGACCTCTGCTCATGAACATTGTCACCGTCATTTTCCTAAACTGCTCTGAAAACTGATTTTGCACAGCGATCTCGCTATTGTGCGCCGGACGTGCAAAAACACATTTTGGCCAGGATATGTAAAATGACAGCTGTACTGTTCATAAGGAGATGTGGAAAATGTCAATTTTGAAAATCTGGAGTGAAAAGATTACAAATTCACGAAGTTATGAATGTGTATGAAAACTGCACAATGCACACTTGTAAAACAGCCATTTTTGGGATTTTTTCCACAACATTTGCAACATAGGCTTTTTGAGAAACCCCCTCATGAATAGTTGCGCTGTTGTTTCATTAATTTGTCCCGAAAGGTGATTCCGCACAGTGACTGTAAAATCACCTTTTGGGACTGAATAATGCCATGACAGTGATTAAATTCATGAGGAGGGGTCCCAATAACCCCATGTTGAACATTTGGTACCAAAATTCCCAAAAATGCCAGAGATATGTACCAAAGTTGAAAAAACCTTATTTATACCATTATACAGCTTACCGGCATTTCTTCAGTTCGCGGTCGGCTTTGAAGAGTGCAGACATGTTCCCAGTCCACCGAAGATCATCGCACCATGCTCTGGAGGTAAGGCATGGAGTGAGAGGGTGGGAGGCAGGTACAGAAGGTGGGCGGGTTGGGGAACGGCCACTTGACTCCAACGAGGGACCGTTTTCTGGTTTGCAGGTTTAAAAAAAAACATTGTGGGATGGTTTTTGTTTACAGGGGAATTTGGCACGCTGGGGTGGGCTCCCAGTGTGCCATCTGAGTGTTTTGGGGGGTGCTGTAGCCAACAGAGGACTGGACACCCCTGTCTGCACATACCAGAGGGGGGAGACAAGAGCCATGGGGGATTGGGCACCCCCCTCAGCACACAACAAAAGCGGGGGGGACATTATGCCAATGGGGAGTGAGCTCCCCCATTGGCAAATTAAATGGGGAAGGGGGTCCTGAAGCCGATGGGGATTGGGCCCCCTGTCGGCAAAGAAAGACTGTTTGGGTACATGCGTGATGCCAAGGGGAATTGGGCACCTCCTCGGCATACACTTTAAATGGGGGGCATTATGCCAACAGGAAGTGGGCTCCCCCATCGGCAAATGAATTGGGTTGGGGTACTCTGCATGGCGGCAGTCAGTGCCGCCATGTTTATTGAACTGCTTCACCAGAAAAGGCACATCTGGAGGGCATGTTGTTGTGTTGCTGCAAGACGAGCTTGCCTCTCATTGCAGCGGCACATTCCTTGGATCTGGTGGCCACTTTACGTATAGCTGGTGTCAGCACCTGCATGCTGCCTTATTGGGGAATGAGGGACACACCTACTGATATGTGCCCTGCATTCACCCACAGTGACCGCACCTCCAAATCTGCTACTAATGAAATATGTTGGCTGGCGCACACACATGAGCCAACATAAAAATGAGAAAAAAGATATCAAAAATGGCAACTATTTGTTAAAATGGAAAATTCATTTAAAAATAGTTCATGCAGGTGTCTGCCACTATGTGAAACATTGGGGGGGGGGGGTTGCAAGGGACAGTCAGGGTACATATAAGTCTTACATTGCTTACTGTGATTAGGTAACTTTTTATGTGTGTTTTTTTAATAAGGAAGTGATGTGGTGGTTTTGTGAAAGGAGGGAGGGAGAGAGAGAACAATTTGGAAGAGTGACAGCAAGAGAGAGAGAGAGAGAGAGACACTGCAGCCAAGTGAGAGAGGCTGCGGCTCTATTTAAAGCCCTTGCACTGAATTTTTAAGTGCTCTGAGAGAAGTTTTCATTTTTTTTTATTTTAACTTCTGTGACAAACGCTACTGGTCTGATAGTGGTCAATGACATGGGGAGTGTGAAAGTGTGTGTCGATCCTCCCCTCCTGTACAGTAAACATCACACTGAGTGGAGCGAGAAGTAGCAAAACCTGAAAGACCCCAGTAGTAGCGGAGTCCACTATGAACACAGCAAGCAGTCGCTGAGCCTCTATTTTGTACAACAGTTTGATACTGATTACATTTGGGAAAAAAATTAGGCACACTGAAGCAAAGCAGTAAGAATGTAACTGTACTGATGTCGGAGCTGAGAAGGGGTGGGGCTATGCTTTATAACAGTTGAGGGTTTTGATCTTGATAGGAAGTACCAAGAAACCAATCTACACTGTGGGTTTGAGGCCTAGAAACAATAGAAGTGAAACTATTCAAAAGAAGTGAATACATTTGAGTCAGTGTACTTTTTCTAAATGATGTCTATGTTGTAGGTGGCTGTGGGATGGATTCTCTAACAGGCTGCACAGAAAAGTTCGTTATGGAAGATAGGGCAAGTAATGGTTTTAACAAACCTTAACCTAACAAACAAGGCTGCTAGAAATGTTTTTCCAAAACATTTCTGACAGGCATAGATATGTGTTTTTTGTCACCCCGACTGGGTGGTTGTCACCCTGTATGGCACTGGGTTCTAAACCCTCCTTGCCAATCAGGACGCAGCAAATTCCCAACCCATTTTATAAATGGGTTTAAATATTTTATTTTAAATTATAGGTGTCAGGTCATTGCTGGGGTTGAGGAAGTTTAAAAATGTGATAAAATGTATTTTTTGAACTTTTGAGAAGTCAAGGGCTTTAAGGTATTAACCTTAGAAACATGACTGCCAGAAAACTTATTTTCAAACAACTTCTTGGAGGCATGGATATCCAGGTGTGCTGCATTCTGGTTACCAGAAGGGTTCCCAACCTTGTAGCTGTCACCCATAAGGCACTACTTCTGAATAGTTTCAGCAAATCAAAACACAGAAAATTCCCTACCCATTTCATAATACCTTTTGGTAGTGCTTCCAGCATTAAAAAATATGCCACTAGCCATTTGATTTTGTTGTTTCACAGTACGTGTTCTGTTAAATGACAGACTAGTGACAAGAGCTACACAGAGAAGGTATCGTGTGTGTGTGTGTGTGCGCGCGTATGAGTACACGTCAGGGTTTTGTTTAACTCTAAAAATTGATTAGCATTTTGCTCATAAAAGTTCTAAAACACTGTGAAAATGCATAGCACTTGCCTCACTGTGTTTAACAAACATAACACTTCTAGAAAACCCATATAAATGCTTCCTGTACAGTTAGCATTGTCCCAAGAAAAAAAATGCTAATCAATTATTTAAAACCCTGCACTTGCATGTGTCTCACTAGTGACATTTCTTGCCAGAAGTGGCAGCCTTTTCCCAGATTTCATCAGTATACTTGAAGAGGTATTATTAGCATATTGTTAGAAGCAGGACTTCTGCTTTGTTCTACTGATCATGGAATGTTAGCTTCTTGACAGCTTTGTATCAGTTTGTTGGGTATGACAGAAAGCAAAAGGTTAGCTTATACAACTGCTGTCTCCATTTTAACAGATGCCATTCATAAGAAAGTACATGGGAAAATATAGTCTGCCACAGGAAACCTAAAATGATTGAACATTGACTTAGATACAGATTGGCAAAAATAAATGTGTTGAGAAGTCAGGGTCTTTTATCTAGAATTTATTGTAAGAACAATGCTGTTGGGGAGAACATGCTCACCAGAGCACTATACAGTATATAATTCACAACTTTTATACAGAAAAAGCTGTAAACTCTTCCACTAAATCTTAAAAGTTGGTTATATTTAGAGTAACGAACATACTTTCCAGGATGCATTTATACACATGCAGCAAAACTAGATGGGAATGTGGTCAGACATGCCATTTACTACACTCTCATTTGTAGGTAAAGGACACTGCCATTTATGTAGAGGGAAATCTTTGGACATACAGTAAAACTTAGAGGTCAATTTTAATTTATTTCAGCATTCTCTTAAAACCAACTACAGTATCTTGTTCTGAATGCTGAGACCCCAACTATGGTATTTGGCTCTAGATTAAAGTTAAAGCAGATTTCAAATCCCTTGCATTTTAACATCTCGCAATAATCATTTTCTACAAAATGTACCAAAATGCAAATATTTGGGAGTGTGGTAGGACCCTTTTATGAAGGGGGACCTGCACATTGACTCTATCTGTAAAATTATTGGACCCAGTCTAGGGACTCTTATTAAACATCACTCCTGTCTTCTCCTTCAGATCAGGCCCCAAAAAGCTAACTTGATGCCTGCCTCACTTTGATTATTCAAATCTTATTTACCATAAAGGTAGCTACTATCCATTGTGAAGACTAGACATCCTTAGCAACTGACTGGCTAGATTAAACTTAAGCACTTCCAGAGACAGCCTCCACTGCCTATTATATAAGGGTCTTGGGTGGCTGTCCCTGGAAGCCATATGTCGGTTCCATCTTGTCCAGCTGATGTGCAAGTGTGTTTTGGAAAGGTGCCCAGCTTACCTGTTATATTCAGTTCAAATAAAATGTGCAACATCTTGTTTATGCTCCACAGGTGGCATCCAATTTAACATTCAGGCACCTAAAAGCAGCTCTGGCAGTAGGGCATTAGCATTTGTAGGCCCATCCTTATGGAATACCCTACCTAGGTTCGCCGTAGTAACAGTAATTTACCATCTTCATTCATTCTAAAACAATATTTTTTTAAGCTAATTAAATGTGCACTGCTTTAACAGTGCCTCAACTTGATATCGATTCTCTGCCTGTTTGACAGTGATCTTTATTTCTTATGATCTAATCTAGAAGTATGTACATTATAGTTCTGTTATTTAATATTGTATTAGAGTGTGTAGATATTTCTGATTGTTGTTTTCTCCTTTGTATTTTATGTAACAGCACTGTGTAAACAGGCTGCCATTGAAAAATACCTGAGCTCAGCTGTTACCTGTTCAGCAAAAGTACTGCTTTTACAGATACTACTGATACTGCTATCACCACTACTACTACTACTACTATTACAAGGCCAGTTGGATATCATCTGTTTTGGATCTTGTTCTGATCTGATTCCTCTGCACCACATGAAGTGCAAACACTCATAGTTTAGGTCAAAGCAAGAGAAGTTTTTTTTTTTTTCTAGTATGACCCTGAATATAATTTCGTATGAAGTTAATTGGAGTTTAAGGTCCTCCACTCACATCTCAGATCCTTAAAATTAGTTTTTCCAATTGTTTGACCAGGAGTGGCACAGTAAGCTGAACGCTTGTTTACAGATCTGACCTGGGAACACAAGGAAGTTAAATGACTTGCTCATGGTCACACAGTATGCAAGTGGGGGCTATGGGATTCAAACCCAGGTCTCCAGATTTGCAGCTCAAAGCCTTAAACCACTGCACCATACTGCCTCCCTAGTTGTCTCATTACTTCATGTTCTAGTGATACTGTTTTCAATTGTTTTAAACAGGAACCTGTTGGCTACAATACTTGAATCTGGCTTTGGTCACCAAAAAGACAATGTAGCCAACATCAGCGACAGGTCAGTCAACCTGGTATCACTACTGAGCAAGTTCTGGAGGCCGTCATCAAGGATAGAATATTAAAGTACTTGGTTCTGCCTAAGGTACTTGCCCACTCTTAGCATTGCTTTTCTAGGGGTAGAACATGACAAACCAGCAATATTACCTTCTCCTAGGGGGCGACCAGGAAATTGAACAGGGGCAGAGCCGTGAACATTGTCTATCTGGACTTCAGCAAGGCCTTTAATACTGTGGCACATAAAAACTTCTGGGCAAAGTAAATGTTTCATATACATGAGCTATTATCAAGGTTGCTTGTTAACTAGCTCGGAGACAGGGAAAAGTGGGTGGTGGTGGAGAGCAACGTCTTAGAGTGAAAGGGTGCTCTCCACCACACTGTACATCCTGCCCCCAAGCCAATGAGCACTCCACCTTGAGAATGTTTCATGTATACTGCACAGGTGTACTTTGCCCAGACATTTTTAATGTACTACAGAATAAAATACCTTGTTATTCCAAATAGACTCCATCCATGAGCCACTGTCCATCTTCTAGTCACCATACTCAGAAAAGGTGATCAGGTTGGTTTGGTTAAATCTGCACCTCATAAAACCATGCCAAGAGGGACAATAACCTTCATCTTAACCAAGGACTCCATTATTCTAGCCTTGATAATGGACTCCAGGACCTTGCACATCACTGATGTTGGGCTGACACTTGGATTTACCTGGATCTGACCTTGCTCCCTTCTTGAAGAGTGGCACCACATTAGCCACTAACCAGTCCTCCAGCACCACATCTGTCCATGGAGATTCCTGAAAGATACAACAAATGGCCCTGCCAATTGTTCTCTTACTGACTCAATAATCCTGGAGTTAATCCCATCTGCTCCTCAGCACTTACCAGGCTTGATCATTTCCAAGTAGCAGGACAGGAAACATGTATTGTATCAGTTGCATTGTGTTTACCTCTGATGCCATAGGCCAACCTAATGAGCACCTTCCCACCACCAAGTCCACTTGCTGAACACTGAAACATAGTATTCATCCAGCATCTCAGTTACTGACCCAGGCTGTCTTACAGGTGACCTCCTTTGCCCTGTTTCAGGGGCCCAGTTCCCTTCTTCACCTTCCTCCTTCCATTTATGCACTGAAAGAAGACTTTGGTGGTGTGGGCAGATCCTATTACTATCTTGGCTTCTAGTCCCTATTTGGCATCCTTAATTCAAAGCTTGTAGTCATGTAGGGCCACTCTCTACTCCTCATTGGCTTGGGGCAATCTGTCTTTTTCCAGCAGTCATAGACCTTCTTGTTGTTCAAGATCAGTTGGCTTGCTATAAGTCTCTGTTGAGCTGGGGTGCTTCTTGGCCCTTCTTCTTTTGTTACTTACATGGATGCAGATCTCTGCTTCTGCTTCAAGAATATTTTTCAGTGAACCCCAAGTGTTCTAGATTTCTAGCATTGTGCAGCTGCTCTAAACCTTTGGGCACCAGCTCCTTCATCTTTGCAATGTTCACCTTTCTGAGGTTTTGGGTCCTGGTGGCTGAAGCCCAACTAATCTGCCCTGACAAAAGGGAAACGTTTTTCCAGTTGTAGTCACTTCCTCCAACCAGTGGTTTGACATTCACGTTGGAGATGAACCCATTCCCTTTGCTGAGAAGAAAGGTCACGCATGGCCTCAAATCTGTTCCCCTGTAGTACATACTACTTTAGTAAGCAGTTCTTGAAGAGTGAAAAGAACTCAGTCTGAGTCCTGCCATTAGCCTTGTCCTTAAGACTGGTTTGACCAATAAAGAAAAGTAAACCAATCCAAACTAGGATCACTTCTCATGCCCCTGATTTTGTAGCTATCTGACCCTGAGCGCAAAAGAGAAATAGTTTAAGCGGGTTGATTTATTTGTGAATGACTTGCTGCAGCTGTACTGATTTCCCCTGTTGTTGCTTCAGTAAATCCCTTCTGTTCATACAGCATTCAAAGTTTCTTATGTTCTCACTAGAACTCTCACTTTTCAGAAAGGCAAGTTCCAACACAATGTAGCATGACACAGACAATATAATAAAAACGGATATGTCAAAGTATAATTTCTGACAGTGTGTGTTCAGAAAACTAGCTATTATGAAACAGTATTGATCAACTAGAACAACTAGAGCTGTATGGGCAGAAGAGTACTCACACAGGTGTGCTTTTCATGAACCTTCCACATTTTCCACTATAAGTAAAGTGAGGTTTGGCTTACCACATGTTCACCACCCAATTCCTTTTGTTGGAATAAGTTGCCATGGAGGCCCTTTCAAGACTCCCAGTTGTTATATAGGCAGTATTCTACTCCACTCACAAAGCTCTACACATCTTAGCTGCTCTCCTCAGGATATTTACAGGGACACCAAGTACCCAGTCTCCACATTCACTTGTATGACAGTGGATAGTTGTGCAGATACTACAGTGGAGCAATTATTGGGCTAGCCGAACATCCCTAGTTACTAGTGTGAAATATTCATTTCAATCTTATGAGATGTGATACTTCACTAATTCTATAATATTGAATGGAATATCTCAGTCAGCCCACTGGAAATGCAGGAGGCACAGGGCCCCTTGGGCCACAGGTTATAGAAGTAAGTTGATCCAAAATAATGATTCCAGGTAGGGGGCTCGGGTGTCTACATGGTGGACTAGCCTTCTAGTAGAGGCAGAGAGTCACCGTATATTCCTATCCTTCCTCTTCATTTGCATAAAGACAAGCTATATATATATATATATATATATGTAATAGATATACCACTCTGAGGTGTGCAGTCACGCTCTGATATACATACGCCTTGGTGTGCGTCAACATGAAGCGTGATATATCAGAGCACCACCGCACACCTCAGAGTGGTTTATCTATCTTATAAAATGTCAAAATTGTTTTGGGGGGTAAAAGTGAGGTGCGTCGCGCTTCTGATATAATGACGGTCATGTGATGCTGGTCAGCTAATGATATTGCTGCAATTTCCCTACCCATTTTATAAATATATATATATATATATATATATATATATATATATATATATGCTGTCCAGTGCAAAATCATAGTAACATTCATGATTTGTGCAGTGTTGTTTTATACAGTAAAACGATCTGCATGCTTTTTCATATTTAAAATGTTCACATTATGTAGCTTTTTTAGTGTGTGAAAACATTTAATAAAAAATACATTAAATGGTATTTCATGTTTTAAAACATGGAAAGAACCTATATGTTTGGTGCTCCAGTCTAGCTACAATTCTGTAATAGCTTATTACTTCCTTTGATCTGAGTCCTTATATACAGCACATAGTATAGCCTGAGTGCAGATTTCAGTAGAAAACACAAGTCTCCATATTTAACACTGTTATCTTCATGATCCTGTTCCTGATTCTGACAATCGCCATTCAAACAGTCTGAAATAAAAAAAGGGAAACATGCTAAATGAAGATAAATATATATTTAATGCGATTATACCAATGGACAATATACTTTCAAAGCGAATAGTACTGGGGATAGTGGGTCATCAACTGCTTATGCCATATACTTTACAGATTGTAAGCTACCCAGTCCTTTTACCATTTGCAGATACTGTGTTATCCATTCCTTTTACCACATACAGATAGTGGGTTATCCATTTCTTGTACCATATGTTGTTTGGGAGGTTATCTATTACATGTACCATATACTGATAAAGACAAAGAACCTCTGTGCATAAACACTGAGGCAAGGGTTACCCCAAAGGGCATTTGGCTGGGAAGCCAAGTTTCAAGAAAATACAAAATCACACATGCCCCCACAATGCAAAGCACCATGGGCTGCATATGCAAATCACCACAGAATGTTATGCTGGTCCAACTTTAAGCAGAATTGCATGGTGCCGAAAGGCCTCTCACACAGTTTGAAAAGGGTGCTAACAGACATATACTGATAGTTGTTTATCCATTCCTTTGCCCCTTCCATTGATGCAGGGCTGGATTAAGGCACAGGTCAACAAGGCTCAGGACTAGGGTCCCTGCCTGTCAGGGGCCTCCAGTTCTGAGTAGATCATCCTGGTTACAGAAAGCAGAGTCAGTCAATCTAACTTGTAATCATTTAATCATTCCTGTCTGGGACACTTCAACCTAATCTAGGTAACAAAGCACTGCTGTTCTAGCACCTATTAACACCTCATTAACCAATTAACATGTTTGAGTTGCACATCTGACTCACCTGGAAAGGAAATTTGATTTGCCTGTAGTTGCTGTGGTGCCAGGTCTGAGGGACACATGAGCACTACTGCAGCTGCTTTATTAATTTCTTTCTGTTTCCTGCTTCTTGCCCAGAACTGGCATTAGGACCCTCAGTCCCAGCAGCTTGTGGGGCCCCCAACTTAACGGGACCTCAGGCAGATCCAGTGCAAGGTATCAATCTTTAAGATGTCATTTTTTTTTAAGTATTTAGATGTCTTACTGTGCCCTGTTGAAGTAGCAGATAGTAGACGTCCATGAGCTAGGCAGAAGCTTTTAAAAATGGCATCACAATAACATGAAGATGCTTAGCCTAGTTGAGGGGTAGGAGCCCCCATGACTAGCTTTGCTGGGCCCCCCAAAACATCAGACTACCTTTGTGTCAGCCCACTCAAATGTAAACTCCATTGTGCCTGTGGTTATCCTCATTCCAACTTTCTCTAAGGAATCTTCATCTTTTAGTATATTGCAACATGTTATTAACATTTTAGGTGTACAGTATATGGGATTTATTTTTTTATTTAGTTGTTTAACCAGGTATAGCACACTAAGCTGAAAGCTTTTTTACAGGAGCAACCTGGGAGCACAAGGAGGTTAAGTGACTTGCTCAGGGTCACACAGTATGCAAGTGGAAGCTGTGTGGGATTCAAACCCAGGTCAGATCTGCTGGATGTCACCAAATTTGCAGCTCAGAGCCTTAGACCACTGCGCTATACTGCCTCCCTATTTATGCAGCACGTGGTTCATATTCCTGTGTGGAGGAAACTTTAAGCCAGGCATGGATCAAGTCATAGATTTAAGGAACTAAAAAATATGGTAGATTAACAAGTGACTGCTGTTGCTTTTGTTGTAAAAGTAATTGAAGTGCATAATGATATACTGTATATATTTTTTAATTTTTTATACTGTATATACTTGTTGGACTATTAATAAAATGCAGGCCACACAAGGTCTGTCAGAACTAGAAAGTTCCCAGTACACCCTGTCCGGGGCTAAGAAGAAATTATCGTGCTGTAGATGGAATGATTTAGGACTAGAATAGACTGACTGGGATAAAGGATAGAAGAGGGCAGGAGACAAATTTGGAGGGAAATACTAGAACATTCGCTCAATTCATTGCCATGTTTTTGGTTTAAAAATAGTGTTGGTTCTGGTCTTTTTGCTCCAGATCCTTACATCAGGCTCTGGGCAGGACTGTGGGGAATGGTGGTAAGAACCAGGTCATGGGGTGGCAGGTACAGACTAGAACTGGACAGGGGCCGAGAGAGGTAAAAGTCAGAAACACAAAGGGACAGGTCCAGCCTGTTGGGGCAGTGGCAGGAGTAATGCTGGCAACCAACATTTGGCTACTGTGGCTTTCCTTAGTTCTCATCCAGTATACAATCCAAATGACACCACAAACTCATTAATATTTGACCCCCACAGCAGAGATCACAGACCAGAAATTGTGAAGATTTGGGAGGAGTTTTGGTACCTGGTGTGGCAATGGATATGCCAAAGGCGTTCACATTTGATTACTGAATTAGAGACTACACATCAAAATTCTTGGCTTCAGCTCCATACAATCTTTCACAAATGTACCACAGGAGTTTTATGTGGCTAAGAACAAGGGGAGTGATATAAGAATTAAAAAAAAAATTTCAGCCATGGAACTTTTAGTTTTTGGTGACTGCTACTCCCAAACTGCTGACTGTGGTTTAGTTCTGTGATGAACTTTTTTTAAATTACATTTGCTTTAATTTGTGTATTCGTCACATGGCTGCAGCTCCATACAGTCCCCCTTTCATATTGCAATGATGGCACAAGTATGTAGCTACAACCAAGCGAGAACATAATGAAAATGAAATAAAAAAATTCAACCTTAGAATTGTTTGATTGTTTTTGTTAACTGCAATTTCTGTTTTGCTGATGGTGGTTTATTTATGATGTATTTGTCTTGTTTTGTGGTCTGATTACTGCTGCAGATGGTGAGTGAGATTTATTTGTTTACTACCCCTCATTCATAATTTTGTATTGTTGATAATTAAGACAGTAGAAACATGGCATCAGCACCCGCGGTATGCAAGTATCTCCCTGAATTCCACAAACATACACGTGCAAGGGATCAGCAAGTACGAAACAAATGCACCAAGGCAACATGTCTAGCCAAAGCTGAATATTTTAACAATACCCTTAACGCCAATCTTGGTAGGCCATCTAAATTTTGGAAAGTTATCAACTCTGTCTTTTCCCCCCATCAACAAATCCCTCCCCTCTTCTGCTCTCAAATGGGACTCTCCTCTCAGACCCCCTCACGGTTGCCTCTGAATTCAACTGCTATTTCACCACATGTGCTACTACCCTCTTTGCCTCCCTTCCAACTGTAACCCAGCCCACTCACCCTGAGGAAACTCCTATACCTCCCGGACTGCACTCATTCTCCTTCAGAAACATCTCTCCCATGGAAGCCCTTGATGCCCTACTCACTTTGAACCCCTCCAAGGGTAAGTACCCTGACGGGTTGGACACCAAACTCCTCTACCTATCTGCTCCGGCCATCGCATCTCCCCTCTCCGCCCTTCTAAACCTTTTGTTCGCTACTGAATCAATTCCTATGGAGTGGAAACATGCCACAGTCCTTCCACTACCAAAAGGAGGAGACCCCACCACTGTGGCAAATTACCCCATCTCCCTCCTTCCTGCCCTTGCGAAACTTCAGGAGCACCTCGTCCTTTCTCAGCTCTCCCTATACCTCACTGAATCCAACTTCTTCATGCCTTTCCAGGCTGGATTTAGGAAAAACTACTCTACTACCACTTCCCTACTGAGGCTCACAGATTCCATCCTCTCGGGGATGGACAAAGGTCTAATTACTTCAGCCATATTCATTGACTTAGCTAAAGCCTTCAACACAGTATCCCATCCCCTGTTGTTATCCGGTCTATCTGAAGTTGGACTATCCGGGATGGCCTCCAGCTGGTTCAGAGCCTACCTCCTAGGCTTCTAGGCAGAACCCAGTCTGTAAAAATCTGTGATTTCACCTCCCCTCCCCTCCCCATTGTCACTGGTGTTCCCAATGGTTCTGTTCTTGGCCCAATTCTCTTTTCCATCCTACTAAATGACCTGCCACAAACCTGCTCTTCTACCTCAATACATATGTATGCAGATGACACAGTCATCTTCTCCTCCGGCCGGACCCACGAGGAGGTTGCATCCAGTTTACAGGTGGATTTCAACAAGGTACAGCTCTGGTTTAACTCCCACAAACTCACCGTCAATGCCAAGAAGACAGTCTCCCTGACCTTCGTCACTAGGCAGAGACTATCCAGACTTATCTCACCCCCGATCTTCCACACCCTTGACGGAACAGCCCTCGAGGATGTGTCTTCCTTTAGGTACCTAGGGGTCTGGCTTGACCGGCACCTATTCTTCTCAGTCCACGTGAACGCTATTTTGAAAAAAACGTGCCCTAAGCTTGGCTCTCTCTATAGAAATTGCAGTAGTCTCCCACTACCCGTGAGACATGAAATTGTGCAGAACATGATTCTACCTACCTTCGACTACTGTGATACAATCTACAGCTCTGCCCCCAAGTTCACCCTCTCCAGACTGGACCCTCTCTTCAGTGCTTTCTGCCGCTTAACCCTTGATGCACCCCCCCGCACCCACCATTATGAGCATCTCTACTCCCTGGCCCTCCCACCTCTTAACAACCGGTGTCTACTTCACAGTGCTAAATTCGCTTCTAACTTCTGGCTCGGTTCCCTTCCACCCTACATCACCTCCTCCCTATCTTCTCTTCCAACCCTCTCCCATGCCCTCATGTCTACTGACTCCCGACTATTGGCAATCCCTCACCGTCGGACCTCTGCAGGCCAATCCGTCTTCTCCTTCCATCTCCTGAAGCTTTGGAATGACCTGCCGGTCCAAATCCACCATTCCTCCTTGAGGCATTCTCTATCCTCTGCCCTGCAAAACTACTTTGTGGTAAACTGTTCATGCTCCTGACCTCCTCTCCCCCAACCCTGCAGCCAACCCCCCCTCCTACTAGTACCACCCACTCGCTCCCCCCCACATCCTGCATGGCCTGACCTGCGGCTTTAGCTACTGGCTATATATGCGGGCATATATTTCTACCAACCTCAGCACTTACCCCATACTGCACTTCTGCATGGTCTTCCTGTCAAACGTAGTCCCTTAGTCAGTGACTGTCTCCCAGGTATAGTTATCACAATCCATGTCCAAACCTTTCTCCTTGCTCTCCCCTCGCTTCCAAACCTTCTAGATCTTCCTACACTTTTCCTACTTCATGTACCCCCGCTCTTAAACTCAAGACAGTTAAAGCCCTGTAAACAATGTGTAACCCTACCTGATTCAATGTGGTTAATGTTAGTAATGGAAGTATGTAATCAGTTGTGTAATGTTACTCCCTACTCATGTCTCCAATGTGTAACTCAATGCTATGCACTATATTATGTACCCACTGCTCTCCTCTGTACCCCCCCACCCCCAGGTCGCACCGTGAGATGAGCATCTTGTTGCTCAGTGTGCCTTTCCTGGTGAAACATTTCAATAAATAAATAAAAGTAAACAAGAAAGAGGCATACTTGCAAAGGTTCTGAAGCTTACTGATTTTCTCTACAATCACAAAAGCAGTGCGTGTGTGCAATCATTATAAAAAAATCACAATTTGGAGCTGCCCGTTGGTCCACCAAAAGCACCACATGCTTCCGTGCTGATGACCCGGATTTGGAAGCGGACACAGAAAGTCAGTCAGGTGGCTGGGGGGGCTGGGGAAGTGCTACCACGTGGTAGCAGTCTCAGCCAGGGGAGGGAGGTGCTATGGTTTTGGTGCCATAATGACCCCTGTGGTGGATCAAGGGAGCTTGTCTCCTCAGGACGCTATTATGTGTGACTGAGGTGACGTGGGGATGCATTTTCTGTGCCAGGATGCTGGGGGGGAAGGGGCATAAAGAAAAACTGAAAAATGCATGAGTGTCTGTAGTCATCAATGATGGTGCCCTCAGTTCACTCCTCATGTGTATCCCTGCCAGAGGGACAGCAGGGGGAGTGTCTGTTTGGGCTGTGACTTCCCACTAATAAACTGGAAGTAAGAGTGAGGAGGCCACCACTGGCCAAAAAGTTACATGAAAAGAAATCTCAATTCACTGGTGACATGACAATAGGGCTTGCCATTAAAAGGCAGGCCAGCTTGTCTAATGTCCCCCTGCCAGAAAAGCAAAGGAGATGGGGAAAGGGGATAGGAAAGAGAAGGGGTTGGTGATGTCAGAGAGGGTCAAATGACAAGGGGATAGGAAAGCTTCCTAATTGGTCGAGGGGAGGGGCTAAGTGGGGGCCACAAGGGACTGTGTAAGGGCTTGCAGCCTTCTGGTCTCCCTCTTTTTGCTGGGAAAAGCTTCTCTCAGCACTTCGCTGGCAGTTTCAATAGGTAAGGCACTACCCAGGGACCCTAGGCCTTTGGCCAGGTAGGGCCTCCCTGGTGTTTGTTGAGGTGGTAGAAAAAATACAAGATAGTAATGGTAATGTTTTTGGAATAAGGGTGCTCTCAGTCAGAAAATTTAACCAGGAACAAGTATTTGTTTGTGTTTTGTGATTATATCATGAATTGTTTGAAGTTTTTCCTAGCACAATATTGAAGGAGAATTGCTTTGAGAAATGACTGGGAATGTGCTGAGGATGGGCATTATGCAGGGCTAGGGGTAAGATGGGAAAAGCACCCTTCACAGTAGTTCATACTATAAGATGGTTCAGTGGCAATGTTAGGCGTTTACACGTTACAGCAAATGACATCATCAAGTAGAAGCATAGGCTGGTTTGGTTGTGAGATCACCCCCCCCATGTTTGTTTGATTTCAAGGGGGTGTTAGAGCTCTAGCATGGAGCCCATGATCATTTTGGGGGGGGTCGGGCTGTAAAGGGCCGTCTACGGGAGGGCGCTTTGGCTTGCGCTGTGGTGTGGTGAGGTTTTTTTTTGGTTGGGACGGGCCTCTGGTGCCAGGCCAGTGGGGAGATCTTGGGAGGTGTGCATCACGTGGTGAGAGAGGTGCCCTCTATGGGAGGGTGCATGGGGTGGTGGGGGTTGTTTGTCTGGTGGCATCCCGGCGAGCGGGTCTGTGATTGCCCTTCTGGTTGCTGATCATTAGGAGACCAGTTGGGGAAGTTTTGGGGAGGTTGTGCTCCAGAGGTGCCCTCTACGGGAGGACGCATTGGCTCGTGCTGTGGTGAGGTGAGGGTTTTTCAGTTGGGACAGTGCCTCTGGTGCCGGGCCACTGGGGCAATCTTGGGAGGCGTGCACCACGTGGCAAGAGAGGTGCCCTCTAAGGGAAGGCGCATGGGGGGCAGGGGTTGTTTGTCTGGCAGTATCCCGGTGAGCGGGTCTTTGATGGGCCCTCCTGGTTGCTGGTCATTAGGAGACCGGTTGGGGAGGTTTTTCAAAAAAATAAAAAGTAAAGTAGCAATGTAGCGAGTGAGGTTGAAGTGGGCTTGGGATAGGAAATCTTGGCTGGGAGTGTGGCCTGGCAGCTCCAGCAGTAGAAATGTGGACGGTTTGCAGCAGCCACTTTGCTGGATTAAGGTGGAATGGCCCTCATAAGTGTGGGGGTTGGGATGTGCAGCTTCGGTAAGAATGATATCAAGTAGGATGGCCAGGATGCCCAACACATCAAGGAATGCCTGTGGTGTACTGGTTTAAGTGCCGGTTCTTAAAACAGAAGTTGGTGGTTTTGACATTATTTGTTAGTTTCAGGGGGCATATCCTGCATGTCTCAGATCTGGGGTACATGGTCTTCGGAGGAGAGGGGAAGGACTTTGTGAGTAATCTAGGGAAGGTAGTGACATTCTGGTTGCCTTGACAGGAAGCACCACTGTTTCAATTGATCCAGTGGTTTTGTGGGGGGTCAGGGCAGGCAATTGGGGGAGGGTGGGCCACGTGGGCAGCAGGCCATTTTTCGTGGACGGCGGCCAAGCCAGTCTTGCTGGCAGTCGCAGTCTCGGACTCCCCTCACTAAAAGCAATTGCTGTTCATAGCATGGACTTGTTTCTGTAGTGGGAATGGGTAACAGCGAGCAGTGCAGGCTTTTTCAGATTGGAACAGCAGAATGGACAGCTTCAGGGTGCTGGTACAGGCAGAGGCGGAGGCGGGCCACATGAGCAGCAGTGCTGTACGAGCTCAGGAGTGTTTTGGCTGGTGGGGGGCCCGCTACAGAATGGCATTGGTGGTTGCCTTGGGGCCTTGCAGAGGGAACATTGTTGATTTGACATATGGGCCTTTGCAGCCAGTCATGGCGGTCATGGAGCAAGGTGTGCGAAAGGGGGGTCACAGGCCAGACACCGGCCGGGCGTTAGTCGAGTCTCGGGCCATGCGGCCAAGTGGAAGGAGGTTCGTTGGGTTCAACGGGTTAGAATGAAATGAGAAGCAGGTAAAATGACACAGTATTTGTGGTGGGTATCGTATATTGGGGCCTAGCAGATTTTGGGCTTGTATACGGAACGACCGTACACTAGTGGAGTTTGCTCAGCCCAGCCCAGATAGGAGGGGCATAGTTGGGTTTCATAACATTACTTGGAGTCGAGGATTGGTAATTCAAATGCAAAAAAAAAAAAAGAGAAAGTGAAATGCTACATAATACACAAATAACAGGAAAGGGGACTCCAGTTTACAGCATTGGTAGCGTTACATGGACTAAACTGGTGCAGATGCAGTGAGATGAAAGAAGGTAGCAGTTGAGCAGCTCTGACATGTAAGGGGTAGTAGCGAGGGAGGAGCAGCCTCAGAGGGGCATGGGGATCGCAGCCAGCCTGGGCAGCTAAGGGAGCTCGATGTGGTGTTTTGCTGGGGGGGGGACTCTATGAGATGGAGCGGTAGCCGTTTGATGTCTTGGTGCGGTTTGGAGAACAGGGGAGGCGGTTGAGCGGTTGGGTGATGTGGTGCCATGAGCTGCAGACCGGGTGCTGAGTGCAGCAAATGTGGGGCCTTGGGCCTAGGGAGCCAGCAGGTGGGCTGATAGCATGTCGGTTCATCATAGGATGGTGCATAAGGATTTTCATAGCAGGGGGTTTCCAGTTGCAGAGATGCAGATGGGACAATCAGGCGCATTATGACATATTGCATAGTGCCTGCTGGTGACTTAATGTGGGTGCATTGGGAGAAAACCATGTGGAGGTTTTTCCTTTACTTCACCAGGGGAGGTGGACTCGAGAGTCGGAGTCACTAGCAGGGCTGTATGGAGGGGGGGATTTGTCGTCAAACAGTCACGGGAGGTGTATGAAGGAAGCAGGCAGGGTATTTTGATGTTTGAAGCAGCTAAAGGGGCTAAAATATAATGGGTGCACATGCAGTGCAAGAGGAATGTTTTGCTTTTGAAATCCTCTGAAGCAGCAGGTGGAATCTGGGGACTTGACTCAGGCCATCCAGGGCAGGGTTGTGTAGAGTCAAATGAAGAGCACTGCTTATAGCTGCTGATGGGGTTTCTTCAGAGGTCCCTATCGAATACATAATGACCCTGGGGTGATGCTGCAAGGGGGTTAAAATAGGCACTGTTAAGGGAGAACAGGCATAATCTAGTATAAGGAATGACCTTCCTAGGTTAAGGGGGCTGGGGTAATTTTAAATAGTTTTCAAGAGGTATCAAGACAGTTTCTAAAAAAAAAAAAAAAAAGGGAGGGCTTGTTCCGGTGCAAGTACTGATGTGATTTGTTCTAGGTGGTGCATGCAGCAAAACGTGATGGGCATACCTTTAACAAAAAAAAAAAGAACCGCTTTTCAACCAAAGTCGAATGAGGTGGCCTTTGTGAGTGCAGCTCTGGGACATTGTTAAAGCAGGGGAGAAAATGGCGCAATTGAGCCAGGTCAATTTTCCAGGTGGTGCAGATCAAGGAAAAGGAGTGTTGGGGAAGTTTTCAAGCCGATATGAGGCCTAACGGGTTTGCAGTTGGTAGCAGTGGGGGGAGTATGGAAGGGCTCTGCCAGTAAGCACCAGGTCAAGAACAGTGGGAGAGGTATACACACTGCGATCCAGCCCTGTCTGAATGCCAAGGTGGGTAAGGCCTATGGTACGCATAGGGTGGTATGAAGGGAATGTACCAATGGCCACTGGCTTGCTATGGGCTAGAAAGGTTACCACATACAGGTAACATGTAAGGGGCATGGGGGCATGTTGGGCAAAATGTTCTTGGTCATAATGATTGCCAGAGATGGGGGGTTAACTTGGGTCAGCCTTTGTCCAGGGAGGGGAGGACTGGTGTAGGGCATGGGTAGACGAGTACCAGGGTGCCTGGAAGCCAGTCACCCCAGCAGGGTGCTGATGGGTCCTGGGGGAAGGGAGATGGAATGGAGCATGGGCAGATGAGGGAAGGCTTAATCCAGTAAGGACTGACTGGTAAGAGGCAATACAGTCTCATTAATTACTTTTTGGGGGCAATAGGGCACAGAAGTCTTGGGGACCTGTGCTGCAAGACAGGGAGTCTTTGATGGTGGAAGCCCACAGTTCCCACTGGCATTGGTGTGCTCTCGGGCAAGGCCCTTAGTGGAAATACTCACCCAGGCCCACCTTGGCTGGTTTTCCTGTTGGAACGGAGGGGGTAGCGAGAGTGGAATGGGGCCCTAGGATCCCGGGCGGCCAGAACGTTGTTTCTGTGGCGCAACTGAATAGTGCATTAAACTGTTAACCCAAATGTTGGTGGTTCAGGTCCACCTGTAGAAAGTTACAAGGACGGTGAATAGCATGCAGAGGGAAGGGCAGCAGGGCAATGGTAAAATGGTACCAGCAGGTGGGACTCCTGGGGTTGTGGTGGGCCCGCCTAGGCCATGGAGCATGGCATGTCCCTCAAGTGAGGATGAGGACAGGTTATACAAAAGTGGGCCCAGGGCAGGGGAGAGCATGCCTGGTGGGGCGTGCTTCATATCCCTAGGATGGGGCCTCACCCGAGGCCACTGGGTCTCTAGTGGAGCTGGGGCTGGTACCCAGCTCTGCATGGAGGGATTTGAAAACACAGAGCGAGGTGATTCTGAGGGTTTGAACAAAAGGATTCCTCCGGGAAAGATGGAGATGACCAAGGGGTTCTATGCCCAGAGGGAGGGAGGCAGACCAGACAGGCAGGAGAAGAAGTGGAGAGCCTGGATGAGCTGAAAATGGAGATCCAGGGAAAGGCCAGCTGATCAGCAGTGGGCAGAACCGGAGGACTATTGGAGGCAGGTCAAGAAGGCAGTGACCAGCAGGATGATGAAAGGGTTACCCTTGGGGAAACTAGCTGGCCACGGCAATACAGGGTGGTGGATCCATCTCCTACACTGGGTGGTTACCCTCTCAAGCAGTGGAAGATGGGCACTGGCAGCTGGGTATAGCAAGGGTGTGTCACTCCCAAACTCCATGCAGTGTGAACTGCAGGGGCAAAACTGGGATGCACACTGGAAATGGAGGCCCGCTAACAAGATGTTGCAGAGCAGGAGGGCAGGAGCAATCAAGGAAACCAGAGCATTTCAAACTGTTTTGAATTATACTGGGGGGCTGTTGGGGAAGCCTCAGGGAGAGGTGGAGTAGCGGGCAGGCGCATGGGATCCGAAGTAGGGGCAGGGAAAATGGAGGACCTGGGCTGTGGCACTGGAGTTATGTGGAGCTGACAGGGTATGAGTCAGGAAGGTTCATGAACCAAGGTACACAGGGCAGGTTGGAGCTCACACACACCCTGTAAAGTAGGGGCTTGGGTGGGGCAAGTTTGGCACATAGTGGAGCGGGCGAAAGAAAAGAATGGTGCCCACGAGATCCTGGTCAGGGGGGCAATACATATGGGGCTGTGAAGAGGCAGATGAGGGTTGGGTGGGCTAGGGGAGTCCCACCAGCGGGTGATCAAGGTGTGCCCAAGGGTGAATGGAGGTATGCAACACATCTTGGGGGTGTGCTGGGACAAAGAGGGCCTGGAATAGGCACTAGCTATGGAGAGGCACAAGGAAGGAAGTGACCTCTATTGAGGCCCGGCACGGGCCAGGTGGGGCAGCAGATGGGCAGCCAGTGTCCATGGGGCTAGGTGGAGCCCTACCGGAGGGTATCAGCCAAAAAGGGACATGGCAACATAAGGGGAGGTGAAGGGGTGTGGGAGCAAGGGGAAAGAAGGGGGAGTGGGCATGAACAGCAACACAGGGGGCACCAGGGGGGCTTTATGCCCGGGTGGGGTGCTGACCAGGCCACAAGAGCCCAGGGGTGGTGGGTGAGGCTGGGAAAAAGATGGTGGGGATCCAGGCTCATCTCGAGGGCATGGCAGATGGCAAGAGGATGCCTACTGGGCAGATGAGGTGGGTATGCCGGAGGCAGGTGCCCCTACTTAGGCCTGTTGGAGTTATGGGGGGAGGGGTGCTAAGGAGATTGGAGGGTCCCTGGTTTGTTTCTAGCCCACAAGGGGAGGCCCCATCATCCTTCACAAGGTGGAGATGGCTCAGTGGAGAGGGGGGTAGCAAAAGGAAAAAAGGCTGGTAGGAGAGGGATGGGGGTAGGCAGCATGGGCTGGGGACAGAGGAACCCAGGGGTGGAAGTAAATGGGGGATGGGGAGGGGATAGAAACTGGGGTCGGATCATGTGTCCAGACTTAGTGGGGTATGGATCGGGAACTGACCCTGTGCGGGTCGGGCCCAGGTAAGTGGGGGTACCTAGTGGTGGTACCAAGTGGTGGTACCTGGTTCTGGTGATGATGGGGGGGCCAGATCAGAGTGTGTCCGGACTCAGAAGCGCTTCAAGTAAGGAGAAGAGAATCAAGTCGGAAAAAGTTTCCAGAAGGAAGAAGCAGATGAAAGTAATCTGGTTGTACTGTACTGTATACTGTTGAAATATGAAGTTGGGAATGTAAATGTAATCTGCATGCCTTAATAAATATTGCCAGCATGCATCCAACAGAAACAAGTGTGGAGAGATTTATTTCTGGTGGGGGATCATGGGACAATAGGGCTTGCCATTAAAAGGCAGGCCAGCTTGTCTAATGTCCCCCTGCCAGAAAAGCAAAGGGAATGGGGGAAGGGGGCTAGGAAAGGGATGGGGTTGGTGACGTTAGAGAGGGTCAAATGACCAGGGGATAGGAGAGCTTCCCAATTGGTCGAGGGGAGGGGCTAAGTGGGTGCTGGGAGAGGGGCCACAAGGGACTATGTAAGGGCTTGCAGCCTTATGGTCTCCCTCTTTTTGCTGGGAAAAGATTCCCCACCCTGAACTAGGTTACAGGAGTTCACCACTGGCTGGCATGGCAAGGCAAGTGGAAGGTATTAAAACACTGTACCTGGTGTGTTCCAGTATGGGGTCGGGGAGCTGCAGAAGGGCAGTGGATGGTCTCAGGGGCTGGGAGAAGCCCTGGCAGGGGGCAACAGGTTGCCCACAGAAAAGGAGGAAAACAAGAATGGGGAGAGGGGGCAAAGGGAAAAAGGGGTAGGAGGAGGGGAGGCAGCATGGGCTGGGACAGAGGAACCCAGGTGGAAGTAAATGGGAGGAGGATAGAAACTGGGGGTCGGATCATGTGTCTGGACCTAGTGGGGTATGGACAGGAACTGACCATGTGGGTCGGCCGGGTAAGTGAGGGTACCTGGTGGTGGTACCAAGTGGGGTACCTGGTGGTGGTGCCCAGTGGTGGTACCTGGTTCTGGTGATGATGGGGGCCGGATCAGAGCGTGTCCGGACCCCAAAATGCTATAAGCAAGGAGAAGAGGATTAAGTCGGAAAAAGTTTCCAGAAGGAAGAAGCTGACCAAAGTAATCTGGTTGTATTGTACTGTACTGTATTCTGTTAAAATATGAAGTTGGGAATGTAAATATAATCTGCATGCCTTTTCATAAATATTGCCAGCGTGCATCCAACATAAACAAGTGTGGAGAGACTTATTTCTGGTGGGGGATCATGGGACAAGGAAATAACAGATGGCTCCAGATTAATGTGTATGGTCCTGTGTGTGGAGGGCCCCAGATTTGTCATGGGCCTAGGGATCCCGATAACCTTGATCTGACCAGAACCTGGAAAGGTATACACTCTCTGATGCAAGGCAGGAGTGAGCCAGGGGTTTGCTGCCCTTAAACAGAAAAAAAAGATCAAATTGGCTTGCATGTACTTGGTTATAGAAGTCCCAAAATCACTAGTCCATAGCAGATGATGAAGTTGCCTTGATATATTTATTGTAGAAAATTCAGGGACATTTGACAAACTCTGACAGCTGGTGCTGCAACATATCACCCAAACATTGCATATCAGCTGCCCTGGTATTTTACTCAGTTGAAGCTTTGTCAGGGGGGTAAGTACTTGGTGTAATGGGTGCCCTTACAGACTGATTAATTAATGATGTAATTACAGTGCCACATCATTGTCAGAGTCACAGTCCATTCTCACAAAACATGATTTTTGCTTTTTATGTTTGCTTGCACGCATGTGCAAGAAACATAGTGCCATCATCCGAGTTTTTGTAGGTGTGGCACCCTGTCTTCCAATTCAGTCAGTGTGTTTGCAGGCACGGCCACAGTTCACCAATGAATGCTGCAGCTGTCTATGACAGCAGTTGAAAATGCAGTGCCATACAGTTGAAAGGAAGAGACCGCTTCAGTGACCAGCGATAAGATAGTGTTGATTAGCATATTGCTGGCAATCCTGCTCGTATACGTCTCTGCTTTCTCTTCCTGGAACATAATTTCAGTTTGAAGTGAACTTTTCCTAGGACTATCTTTCCAGGAGGAGGCAACGGGGCTGCCCAATCCCCGTCAGCTCAATTAAACCCCACCAACAGAAACAGACTTCAAGTTGCCACGCTGGGAGCCCAACCCAGCTTGGCACATGTCTGTATGGCTGACAGGGGTGCCCAATCACCCATCGGCTCCACTGCCCCCCCCAAAAAAAAATCTTCCAGCTGCCACACTGGGAGCCCACCCCAACATGGCACAAGTCCCGCATCATCGTCCTCAGCTCCACTGCCCCCCCTCAAAAATCTTCCAGCTGCCACGCTAGGAGCCCACCACTACATGGCACAAGTCCTGCATCATCCTAAAAGGAAAACAAACACCTGAAAAGAAAAAAACAGTCCCTCGTTGATTGTCTTGCCCTCCAACCTGTGCCCTCCCTCTGCACATCCACCTCCCCACACCCCCACCTCACCCCATACTTACCTCAGAGGCCGGCGAGACGATCTTCGGTGGACCGGGAACACAGCTGCACTCTTCAAAGTCAACCACGAACTGAAGAAATGCAGATAAGCTGTATAATGGAATAAATAGGGTTTTTTCAACTTTGATGCATATGTCAGCCATTTTTTGGAATTTTGGCACCAAATTTTAAACATGGGCTTTTTGGGACCCCCCCCCCCATGAATTCTGGCACTGTCATAGCGTTGATCGGCCCCAAAAGGTGATTTTGTGGTCACTGCGTGGAATCACCTTTTGGGACTGATTTACGAAATGACAGTATCACAGTTCAAGAGTTAGGACCCCAAAAACCCTATGTTGAAAATTTGGTGAAAAAATTCCCAAAAATGACTGATGTACGAGCATGCATTGCGCAGTTCCTACGCACGCTCGTAAGTTTGCAAATTTTTAATATTTTCACTCCAGATTTTCAACATTGCCATTTTACCACACCTCCTTACGAGCAGTATAGCTGTCATTTTTTACATCTCACCCAAAATGTGTTTCCGCTCATGTAGCGCACAATGGCGCAGTCGGTGTGTGAAATCAATGTTCGGGACAGAGTAAGAAAATCACAGTGGCACTGTTCATAAGCAGAGGTCTTAAAATGGCTATGTTAAAAATTTGGTGACAAAAGTTCATACAATGACTGTGTTACGAGCGAGCATTGCACAGTTTCCACGCACCCTCATAAGTTCATGACTTTGTAATATTTTCAGTCCAGATTTTCACCACTGGCATTTTTCCATGCTTCCTTATGAACAGTACAGTTGTAATTTTTCACACCATGGCTGAAATGTGTTTTCACACTTCCGGCGCAGAAATGCGTGGTCGCTGTGGGAAATCACTGTTTGGGACAGATTAAGAAAATCACAGTGACATTGTTCATGAGCAGAGGTCCCAAAATGCCCGTGTTGACAATCTGCTGTAAAAAATCCCCAAACTAATTACTTTACGGGTGTGTATTGCACAGTTTCTATGCATGCTTGTGATTTCACCAGTTTTTTTAATACTTTCACTGCAGACTTTCAACATTGTCATTTTTTACGCCTCCCCATGAACAGTACAGCTGCCATTTTTCACATCCTGTTCGAAATGTGTTTTCGCACCTGTGGTGCCAAATGGCCTGGTCGCTGTGCAAAAGCAACTTTCGGCTAACGAACTGATATTGCCACTGTTGATGAGGTGGGGGTCACAAAAAAAAATGTTGAAAATTTGGAGTGAAAATACCAATGAATGCCTGCGGCGTTAGGGTTTCCAACCATAATGCCCCAACCTGTAAAGAATGACAGGCATCAGGGGTGTGACTTGGGATTGTCGTCTGTAATGCTCATACCATTCCAGCCCCTTCCACTCCGTGCAGCCAGTGAGAGGCATTGAGGTGTGCCTTGGACTCTTCGGCCCCAAAGTTCACCCCATTCTTCTATACAGCACCCATCTCACTGTATTTACTGATGGAATGGGGTGAACATAATGGCCAAAGACCCCAAGGCACACCGTGACACTTGCCGGTATCTGCAGGGTAGGGTGTGGTGAAATGGCATGGCCGTTATGCTTGATGACCCAAAGGCACACCCCAATGCCTGTCAGTCTCTGCAGGGTGGTGGTGAGGTTGGCTTCAGTTCAATACTTCACTGCCATTCCTATTATGCAGCTCTGTAACTTCTACACTACCAATGCCAATGCCAGAAAACAAACATTTGGCATTGACAAATGCTTGTTTCTTAAGTCGACAGAATTATGTACTGAGAACTTCATCTTATGCTTAGCTGCTTCTCAAATTATTGTAAAAAAGTAACTCTGCTACTGTGTCTTTCAGCTGCAAACAAAAGAGCACAGGAAGTGGCAAAGGAACCGAAATACAGAATATTAAATTTCCAAGGCTCATTTAACTGAAGGGGACATAAAGTTAAACAACTCAAATGGCCATGGTATAACCTCTAAAATCTGTTAAGACACGTCATCCACTGTAAATTAAAACAGTTTCTTCTGTGACATTTTCCTTTAGAAATTAAACCTGTTAGAGGGCTTTGTGGCATGCTGAGACCATGTCCTCAAAACAACTGGTTCTGGAACAGCTTCATAATTTTCTTCCTTATGCATTTGGGAAGGAGTATGTATGTCATGTACCTGAATATATTCATTACCTGAAACTGGGGGGATTTTCTAATCAATCATTGTAGGCATGCTGTTCTGCATTAGACTCAGACTCACCGGGACTTGCACTCATTTGATACACTTGAATCTTCTGCCATTTCACCTCTAATCCCACTAAGTATGTTAAAGGATCTAATATTCTTTTTACAATTTCAAGGGTCCATTTCTGTCCTTGTTTTCCTCCCTGGCTGTTCAGAACTAGAACAGGTTGTTCTGGGACAGATTGCCAGAGGGACTGGCCATTGCAATTAACCTGCATTTTTCTTCTGATGTGCTGTACCAATCTCCGTTAGGTCAGATTTAACCAGATAGACAAGCATGTGTGCATCTGTCCGTTGGTTCAAACGTTGTTGCTTTACATGCTCCACATGTTCTAACTCTGTCAGACTGGATAACTACATAACCGGAATGGTACTATCTACTTTCCAGACTTGACTGCTCTTTTCAGGCTCCCTGTTTAATTTGCTATTGAGTTTCCTTGTTTCCTGCCATGAAGTTTTACGAGCCACATCAGCGTTCACTCTCACACTGGGCTCTGCAGTTTGCGATCTCCCACCCCATTTCGGCTTTGGCATGGGGACTGATATGTCACCTTCATGCTGGACTCTGCAATTTGCGATCTCCCACCTCTATTTCGGCTTTGGCACAGGGACTGATGTGTCACCTGGACTGCTGCTAGGTCCATGTTGCTGGAAGGCTCAGACAGATGCTGGTTTAAGGAACTGACTGTATCTTTTTTCTTTAACTGCAAACAATGGCAGCACAGCAGCACATCAGGAGTGGGCGGGGACTGCAGCAGGAGGGACTTGGAGAAGTGGCAGTGAGTAGGTTTACACATACACACACACACACACACACACACACACAGCCAGCAGCCATAGTGACGGTTTTGTGTACTTCTTCTCACCCCCCCCCCCACCAACAACCTATCAGGAAATGAGGATGATGTCTGGGGAAAAGTATAGTTTTAAAAGAAAATTGAGCCAACCTTTTTTGCTATGTTTAACCCGTGGGACTGGCAGCACAATGGCCACAGCGTGGGTAGACATAACAGCGGAAAGTGCAGAAAGAAATCAGATTGTCTGCAAACACATTTTCTATTCAGTATAAAAGATAACATTTTTGTAGGAGTTACATCAGTGATTACAAGTTGGCAACTACAGTAATTGGAGGGCTTATCTGTTGTACAGTTTAAAATGGATGTCATCCATAATCCTTGTAAAAACAAATGGTGGCATTTCAAAAGGTGCATGCTCCACTGGCCCACTGATATACTTTTCTTTGTGTACTGTGGTCCTGCTTTTCAGTACTTGCCTCTCAGCTAACCAAATTCCTTACACCTTCTTGTATTTAGATACATGGAAGTTTACTAAGTAAGTATATTGTTCCTTAGTTGACCACACTTTCACAGCCATGCCAAGCCAGTTTGCTGTATTTCACAGTCATGGCAAGCCAGCTTGCTGTACTTTCACAGCCATGCCAGTGGGGCTTGTCACTTAAAGGCAAGCCAGGTTGTCCTGGAAGATGGCCAGAAATAAAAGTGGGGGGGGCTGTAAGGCAGGGAGGCCCTATGACATCAGAGTGGGCTTGGCAACTCGAGGGTGCTCGCTGGCTACTGGCCAGGAGGAGGGGCCTGAGGGGAGAGGGGCGGGATCAAGGGCCCCTGGAGGCTTCTTAAGGTTAGGTACCCCAGGGATAACCCTCTTTCCTGCTGTAATTTCTATTAATGGACTACAGCACATCGCTAGCAGCTTAAACGGTAAGGCACTTGGTGCAAATGACTTTGCTATGTGGCTGTTTCAAGGTTTTGTGAGGTATACTCGAGGTGATTGTTGGCTCCTGTCTAGGGTTCCTTAGCCACTGTACTTGGGATATTTTGTTTGATTTCTCTTTTTTGGCTGTTTAATGGTTTAGTGTTGGTGGCAGTGGTTTGGTCAGCGGGATGGGTGCTGCTCCTCCTGCACATCGCCAGGCGGGGAAGGAATGGGACAGTAGGAGGCAGGCCTAACAGGCGGCAGTGGTTGCCGAGAGGAGCAGTTTCAGGGCTGTGGATCAGCGTGGGGATGGCAGCGAGGATGCCGCATGGGTCAGGCCAAGCTCTGTTTTGTGGGAGAGACCACACACAAAAGGTGGGCAGAGCGTTGGAATGGAGAGGAGCGGGGTCAGAAATTTATCAAGCTGGCTGCATGGCAGTGGATCAAGCAGGCCGCAAGGATGCCATGCGGGCAGGCCGAACACAGTTGGGGGTCGGGAGACTGATGCCTACCACAGAGATTGCAGGCCACCGCATGGCATAGTGAGCCAGGGTGTAGCGAGCATGAGCAACTGTGGAGCAAGGGTGGACCACGAGGCACAGGCCTAGGAGCAATAGAGTGGGCGGATCATGCTAAGGAGGCCGCATGGTGTTCATCCTGGGCTCCGGTGTTGATTGGCATGGTGGGGGATATGCAGGCCAAAAGAAAAGAGAATAAAAGGGAGAGGCCCCACAGGGGGCATGCCTCAGACAGCTAGTGCTGGAACCCACTTGGGAGGGAGCAATCTTAGACCTGGTACTCTGAAGTGGGGAAGGAGAAAGGATCTCAGATTTAGAAGTGGGTAGCCATCTGGGAACAAGTGACCACCAAACAGTGTGGTTCACAATAAACACAGCCATAGAGTCAAGTCATACAAAAACAAGAGTATTGGACTTTAGGAAGGCTGACTTTGGGAAAATGAGAGAGTGACTCTGAAAAGCACTAGCAAATGGGCAAGAAGGAGGGGTGGAGGAACAATGGGGAATAATCAAAACAGCCATTGCAGAGGCAACAAGCCTTTGTGTGAAACAAATCAATAAAACAAAATGAAGGAAAAAATCACTATGGTTCTCAAAAGAGGTGGCAGGGACGGTTAAGGAGAAAAGGATAGCATTCAGGAAATATAAGGAAACACAGAAGGAGCAGGACAGAGAACTTTATCATTTAAAGAAGGAGGCAGCGAAGGCAGTCAGAATAGCAAAGGCACAAACTGAAGAAAAGATAGCCAACTCTGTTAAGAAGGGGGATAAAACCTTTTAAAGGTACATTAGGGAGCGAAGAAAGACCAAGGGAGGGATACAGAGACTTAATAAAGGGGAAGGAATGTGGGCAGAGGGTGACAGTGAAAAAGTAGGGATACTGAATGAATATTTCTGCTCAGTATTCACAACAGATGAGGAGGGGGAGGTACATAAACCAAACAAGGGAGAAACTCTGAATAGGAGGGTTGATACCAGTCCATTCACAGAAGAAAGGGTTTTGAAAGAACTCTTGAAATTGAGGGTGGACAAAGCAATGGGGCCTGATGGGATTCACCTAAGAATACTGAAAGAACTAAGGGTAGAATTAGTAACACCACTGACTACACTGTTTAACAAATCATGGGAGGATTGTGTAGTACCCGAGAACTGGAGGAGGGCAAATGTGATTCCACTTCACAAAAGTGGGAGCAGGGCAGAGGCAGGAAACTACAGGCCAGTTAGTTTGACTTCAGTGGTAGGGAAAATGATGGAATCACTTCTGAAGGAAAGAACTGTTGAGTACCTAGAGGTCAGTGGGGCACAGGACCCAAAGCAGCATGGTTTCACAGCAGGAAGGTCATGTCAGACGAACCTAATAAATTTCTTTGACTCAGTGACCAAAGTAGTAGACTAGGGAGGGGCTGTGTATATGGCCTACCTAGATTTTAGCAAGGCATTCGACACAGTTTCACACAAAAGATTAATATACAAGTTAGCCAGCCTTGGAGTGGGTCCCAAGATGGTAGCATGGATAAAAAAAACTGGCTGGACAACAGGATGCAAGGAGTAATAATGTGAGTCACAGTGAAGAAAGGAGGGTAACTAGTGGGGTACGCAAGGTGAAGTTGCACTGGACCCGGTCCTCTTTAATATCTTTATAAGTGACATTGGAGAGCACCTGGAAGGAAAGGTATGTCTCTTTGCAGATGACACAAAGATCTGCAACAGGGTTGATACACAAGGTGGGGTGGAAAGAATGAAAAGGGACTTGGCAGGGTTGGAGGATTGGTCAAATATGTGGCAGCTCAGATTCAATGCAAAGAAGTGCAAGGTAATGCATCTGGGAAACAAAAACCCAGGGGAAGAGTACACAATGGGGGGATGAGTTAATAACAACAACAAAAATTGAAAGAGACCTAGGAGTAATTATATCAGATGACCTAAAGGTGGGCAAGCAATGTGAGAAGGCAGTAAGGAGGACTGGGGGGATGCTGGGATGCATAGGGAGAGGCATCAACAGTAGAAAACAAGAAGTTGTTATCCCTCTCTACAGACAGTTAGTGAGACCCCATCTGGAGTACTGCGTGCAATTCTGGAGACCCCATCTCTGCAAAGACATAGACAGAGTGGAGGCTGTTCAGAGGAGGGTAACCAAAATGGTGCAAGGTCTGCACCAGAAGACATACGAGGAGAGACTAAAGCAGCTTAATATGTATACCCTTGAGGAAAGGAGGGAGAGGAGGGACATGATAGAAACTTTCAAGTATCTCAAGGGAATTAACAAGGTACGAGAGCGTAGTATCTTTCAGAAGAAGAGATGTGCAAGAACAAGGGTGCACAATTTGAAGATAGAGGGGGGATGGCTCAGAGGTAATATTAGAAAGTATTTTTTCACAGAGAGAGAGTTGTGGATGCATGGAACAGCCTTTCTGAGGAGGTTGTGGAGTCAGAAACAGTGAGAGAATTCAAGAATGCATTGGACAGGCATAAGGCAATTCTAATGGGGGGTAGGAGGAAGTAAGCTGTTGATTAACTAGAATCTGCAGCTTATCCATCGGGTAGGGAAATGGGCAGACTGGGTGGGCCAAGTGGTCCTTATCTACCATCAAATTCTATGTTTCTATGTTAGGCCACGTGAGCACCACGTGGCATCATGGTCAGGGTAGCATTGCAAGGCTAGCACAGCTGTGGTACAAGGGAGGTACAGCGATGGACGGTATGTCGCAAGGCCTAGGGGCGAGAGGGCCCAGCCATGTGTGCAGAAACGGAGGATATTTTGCTTGGTTGACGGAGATGAGAGGAGAAAGGGAAATGAATACGGCGGACGAATCCCCTGAGCAGTAGTGAGCAGGGCCTGGAGGCCTAGAGGTGGAACTTGATGCCAAGGTAGTACGGGCACTGGACAGAGTATGCCAGTCAGTGAACAAGGCATGTCTGTTTTGGGCCATATTTGCAGTAATGGTGAGAGGGGCCTTCCGGATAGGGGAGATGGTGGTGCCCCAAAAAGGAGTGACCACAGGGGGTTTGCAGGAGCAGGATGTGCAGTTGGAAATGGATAGGGTGGTTATTAGACTACAGAGATCCAAGACGGACTGGGAGGAAGGGGTACCACCATCGAGATACACAGACAAGCAGAATGGGAAGTATGTGCAGTAAGGGCCATGACAGAATATAGGTGGGTACGGGGGCGGCAGAAAGGGGCTTGGTTCCTGCATGGGGATGGATCACTTGCAACGGGGTTCCAAGTGGGAGCGGTGCTGAATAAAGCGGTGTCATTTGCAGGGGAGGACCCCCACGAGTTCATTCCCCCCGTTCCTTCCAAATCGGGGCAGTAATGGAAATTGCGGCAGCAGGGGCAGAGGAAGCCGAGGTCAAAAGAATAGGGAGATGGAAGTCTGATTGTTACAGGAGGTATGTGAGGTGTCAACAATGATGAATGGCCCCCTTTTGCTCTCCCCACAGCAGGTTCCAAGTTACAGGTGTGGATCGTGGGGCACTCATTTATATATTGGGCAGAGAGGTTTGCAGCCACTATAAGGATAGGGGCACAGCTGCGCCCGGGAATGGAACACACCAGAGTACGATGGAGGGGCATGAGATGGGCACAGCTGCTACCCCTGCTGGAAGAGCTACGGGTGCAGTGGGGCCAACCAGACGGTGTGATTGTGCACTTAGGGGGTAGCGACTTGGGGACAATACCATGGGGGTCCTTGATGAAGAGCATCATTGCAGAATTGAAGAAGGTGAAGAGTTGGCCCTGGGTGGTGATAGGGTGATCAGAGATCACCTCCCGGAGGGTGTGGAGAGGAAATAAGGGGCCAAAAGCAATAGAGGTGGCAAGGAGATGGTTGAATAGGAAGGTAGCCAGGGCAGTGATCGAGATTGGGGGAGTTCACATTCAGCATAGGGACATCTCGTATGAACAGGAAGCAGTATACCGGGGGGACGGAGTTCAGCATGAGCCTGTTCCTCCACCCCTTCGGGGATCTGTTTGGGGACATTAATAAAAGAGACTGAGGTTAACCCACAAGGGGAGCCCATCTTCATCTGAAAGCTGGAGATGGGGCAGTGGAGGATAGAGCAAGAAGGGGGAAGGGGGCAGGTGGGCGGGGGAGGGGCAGGTACCATGTGCTGGGGACAAAAGAACCCAAGTGTGGGAGTAAAGGGGGAGGGGGAAGGATATAGAACTAGGGGATGAATCGATGTGTCCACACCTAATGGGGGTGAGTGGTCCGGGAAAGGTGGTATCTGGTTATGGTCAAAAGGAGGGGGCCAGATCAGGGTGTCCAGACCCCAAGAAGCAAGGGCAGAAGAACAGCGAAGCAAGAAGAAGAAGAACCACACAAGAGGGAAGACAAGGCTGTTATGTCCTAGATGTGATATGGGACTGTTATGTCCAATTATAAATATGAACTGTTAGAATGAATGGGATGTACGGTGTGAGTTAAATTATGCCTGTGTAATAATAAATGTTGCCACTGAGCATCCAGACTTAACAAGCAGTGGCCTGATTTATTTCTGGGTGGGGATCCAGAGACAATGGGGCTTGCCAATTAAAGGCAAGCCAGGTTGTCCTGGGAGATGGCCAGAAATAAAGGTGGGGGGGGCTGTAAGGCGGAGGCCCTATGACATCAGAGTGGGCTTGGGCTGGCCGGGTGGCTGAGGGGCTGGGCGCTGGGCGCCTATCATGCCATGCTGGTGACCCGTGTTCAGGAATGAGCCTGGACCGCCGAGGTCGGCGCGGGAAGAGAAGGATCGAGCGCCTGATGGCTGCTCTCTTTCTCTGGGGGCCTGTAAGCTCCTGCTGCAATACACCCTCCCTGGGGAGCTCGGGAGGTAGGTGCAGAGAGGAGCAGCGTGGGGTTCCGGGACAGACGCCGGCAGAGGGGCGGAGCAGGAGGTGTGTCTTATCGCGCCTCCTTGCTCATTGGCCCTCATTGCACGCCGGCGCTGGGGGATGGAAAAAAAAATGAGGAAAAACACCCTCTCCTCACCTAGGTGACGACTCCTCACTGCGAGCCGTCAGATCATCAGGGCAGACTCCGCTGCACAGATGTCCATAAAAAATCAATGGTCAGGGGGGGAGTAGGGGGCTCTCTTCACCCCACCGGGGGGTAATCCAGTATCAAGGTCATATATGTACCAAGATGCTCTAGGGGCAGACTCCGGTGTGATGATGGGCTGCGCAACAGAGGAAGTCTGATTGAGTGGTGAGAAGGGGCAGTAGGAGGGATAAAATACTAAAAAAAAAAAAGTGGTCTTGGCCACTGTAGGGGGCTCGCTGGCTACTGACCAGGGGGAGGGGCCTGAGGAGAGAGGGGGTGGGATCAAGGGTCCCTGGAGACTTCTTAAGGTTAGGTAGCCCAGGGCTAGCCCTCTTTCCTGCTGTAATTTCCACACCCACCCACCCAGCAGATAAGAAAAAGGGGAAGGTAATAGGCTTTAAAGACAGGCGAGGGCATAAGGGAGGAAGTGGCAGGAGTGGCCAGCAAGAGTCAGGTAGGCTCAGAAGGAGCAGCAGAGGGCCATGGACCAGGTGGAGCCCCCGGCAAAGATTTAAAGAAAAGGGGAGCAAAAAGGGGGGAAGAGGAAGGGATGGGAGCAAGAAGGAGAAAGGGGGGCAGGTAGGCGGGGAAGGGAGTAGGTACCGTGTTCTGGGGACAAAAGAACCCACGCATGGGAGTAAAGGGGGAGGGATGCAGAACTAGGGGATGGATCGATGTGTCCACACCTAGTGGGGGGTCAGTGGTCCGGGTAAGGTGGTACCCGGTTATGGTGGAAAGGGGGGGCTGGATCAGGGTGTCCGGACCCCAAGAAGCAAGGGTGGAAGACGAGCGAAGCAAGAAGAACCACATAAAAGGGAAGACAGGACTGTTATGTCCTAGATGTGATATGGGACTGTTTATGTCCAATTGTAAACATGTACTGTTAGAACGAATGGGATGTAAGGTGTAATTTAAATAATGCCAGTGTAATAATAAATGTTGCCAGCGAGCACCCAGACTTAACAAGCAGTGGCCTGATTTATTTCTGGGTGGGGATCCAGGGACAAGCCAGCTTGCTATCACATTATCACAGCTATGCTTGCTCTTAGCTAAACACATCAGAGCACAGGAAACAGCATTTACTATCTGATTGATAGGAAAATAACAGCAGATTAGACAAATATTATATGATTGGTACCTTTTGGAGATGCCTTTTCCAACTAAACTATGAGATCAAAGAGTTTTGGCTCCTCTAGGAGATGCTCTGAATATGTTCTTGAGAAGCTGTTATTGAGTGTCCGCAGCGGGCATTTTTGTCTAAGACCTGTGGCAAAGGCCAGCAGAATGGTAAGAATGAAAGAGCTCCCTGCCTCTATCATAGTCAACTGGGCAACATGCAAAATATCAGTGGTCAGGACTTTAGGTCCAGCTAAGACTGCTCTTGGGGGAATGCTTTGCATATGCATACATAGTTAAGATACTAGATTCACTAGGACAGGACAAAGGTCCGTTAGGAATAGGCTTTTTAGGATACAGTTTGGAATCATTATTTTGGTATACTGTATGATTTACTGTAGTTAGGTCACTCACTTCTGTTTTCTTAGGTTAGGAATTTCTATTAGTAAAGGACAACTAGGCTAACAAAACTGATATAATGTTCATTACTTGTGCTCAATAAGAAAAAGATGAACTTTTGATGACATATTGTAAGAAGTTTTCTCATAAAAATTCTAATTATTATTTTTTCATGGAGTTTGCATTTCTGTGGTTTAGTCGATGTGCAGATACCCTAATTATAGTAATAATAGGTGCAATAAACCACCACCTGAGTCTTGCTAGTATGCCCTGGATTTGTTTTATTATATATAGAGAAACTGACTAGTTAGATAATTATAGCATATGGACCCTGGCATGGGCATTTAGTTGTGGTACCGATCCAGGTCGTGGAATTGGATCTATGTGACAAGCTGTGGAACATTATTAGAAACTTCTTCCTTTGGAAGGCCATGCAGTGTAAATGCATTTTGTAAACCCTCTTATCTTTTTGCTGATTTGCTGGACATCAGTCCCACTTCCCATCATCTTCTGTATCCGTTAGTTAGAGCTACTAACATTTCTTCTTTGTTCTGCAAAATCTATATGCGTGCTGTGCCACAGACTCACAGTCAGTTTCCATATGTGGTGCTGTTACCAGCATATGACAGTTACTATGACACTATATTCCTATTATATATATATTACTATTCAAGCATAACCATGGGTAAGTGCTTTCATTTCTGCCATGGCCCAATGATTTGGATGCCGCTCAGACAATGCCCAGTTTTGAAGTATTGGTGGAACAATCATTCCTAAAGCACATCATAAACAATCATTTCCCACAGTTCCTTCATATTTTCTGGCTGTAACATTTTTAAAGCCATATCCATCTGGCACATCATTAGACACTCTGTACATTCATAGTGCTTACATGTTTTTATGTTGGCTCACGCTTGCGTGCCAGCCAACATATTGCATTAGTAGCAGATTTGGTGGTGTGGTCACTGTTGGCTGAATGCAAGGCACGCATCAGTAGGTGCGTCCCTCATTCCCCAATCAGCCAGCAGCAGGCACCACACCGGGAATACATAATGTGCGAGCACATCTAAGAAAATGTCCGCTGCAATGAGAGCCAAGCTCATCACGCAGCAGCACCTCTCGATGTGCCTTTCCTGGTGAAGCATTCTATAAACATGATGGCAGTGACTGCTGCCACCGCCTGCCACAATGCCAACTTCAGGGGTGCCCAATCCTCCTGTCGGCATGCCCTGACCCTTCATGTGCCGACGGGGGAGCCCACTCCCCGTCGGCATAATGCCCCCTCCCCATTTGTTGTGTGCCAAAGGGCATGCCCAATTCCCCTCGGCTCTAGCCCCCCCTTCGGTATGTGCCGACGGGGGTGCCCAATCTCCCGTCAGCTAGCCCCCCAAAAAACTAAGATGGCACACTGGGAGCCCACCCCAGCATGCCAAATGCCCCGTAAAAAAAAAATGTCCCACAATGTTTTTTTTTTAACCTGTAAAAGAAGAAAACGGTCCCTTGCGGTCTGTCCTGCTCCCTCCCCCAACCCATGCCCACCCTCTGTGCACCCTGCCTCCCCACCTTCCTCATCCCATACTTACCTCCGGAGTCTGGCGCGATGATCTTCGGTGGACTGGGAACACATCTGCACTCTTCAAAGCCGACCGCAAACTGACGAAATGCCGGTAAGCTGTATAATGGTATAAATAGGGTTTTTTCAACTTTGGTGCATATCTTGGGCATTTTTTTTGAATTTTTGCACCAAATTTTCAACATGGGGTTATTGGGACCCCTCCTCATGAATTCTGTCACTGTCATGGTGTAATTCAGTCCTGAAAGGTGATTTCGTGGTCACTGCGTGGAATCACCTTTCAAGTCCGATTAACGAACTGACAGTGCCACTGTTCATAAGGTGGGCTCTCAAAAAGCCTATGTTATAAATCTGGGGAAAAAAATCCAAAACAAGACTGTTTTACGAGCGTGCGCTGCGCAGTTTCCATGCACACTCGTAACTTCGCGGAATTTGTAATATTTTCATCTCAGATTTTCAACATTGCCATTTTTTACACCTCCTAATGAACAGTACAACTGTCATTTTTCACATCCTGTTCAAAATGTGTTTTCGCACCTGTGGCACCAAATGGCGCAGCCACTGTGCAAAATGACCTTTCGGCTAAATGAATTGATAGTGTCACTGTTCATGTGGTGGGGTCACAAAAAGCCCATGTTGAAAACTTCGAGCAAAAATACCGAGAAATGCATAGGGTGTTAGGGTTTTTGACCATAACGCCCTACCCTGTAGGGACTGACAGGCATCAGGGGTGTGGCATGGGTTTGTCGACAGTAATGCTCATGCCATTCCACCCCCACCCCACCCTGCAGCCAGTGACATGCATCGAGGTGCACCTTGGACCCTTTGGCCCCAAAGTTCACCCCATCTCCTATACTGCACCCATTTCAGTGTATTTCCTTATGGAATGAGGTGAGTGTAAAGCCTGAACACCTCAAAGCACACCTCAACACTTGTAAGTGTCTGTAGGGTAGGGTGAGGTGAAATGTTGTGACTATTATGGGTGATGACCCAAAGGCACACCCCAATGTCTGTCTATCTCTTCAGTGTGGAGGTGGAGCAGGCATCCGTTCAGTACTTCACTGTCATTCCTGTACTGCATCTGTCTAACTCCTGCACTTCCACTGTTAATGCCAGCAAGCAACATTCGGCATTGACAAATGCTTGTTTTATTCTGTTTTAGACTTTCTCTTATCTCTTGACTTGTATGATACCATTCTTTCCCCAGTTTAAGTCTGCTTTAGTATTTTGTTTCATATTTGAAATAATTAAGGAGTGCGCCTTTTAATACGGCTCAGACCAGGTTTTCTTCAGATTCTCAACTGTTTTTGTACGTGAATTATGTAAAATCACTTCTGTTGTGACTGAAATGAAAAATAATGCAGTAGGCAGTGCTTCCTAACCTCATAAGTCAATAGGTATTCAAAATCAGCTAAGAATAGTGATGAAAGTGTGGTCTAAACCATATTACAAGGAGTGTTCATTGTATTATTCAAAATGTGAAAAAAGTACTAAAGCAGACTCAGAATGGACAAAGAAGGGTATCATAAAAGTCAAGAGATAATGAGTAATATAAAATAGAATAAAAAGTATAGGTCAAAATTTTCACCAGTATCATGCACTGCTTCTTTATAGCACTCATGAAGGCTCCCATCGAGCTGGCCCAGAGAATCAGGAGTGGCAAGGAATTCCAGATAAGAAGAGCAGCTACCCCAAATGCTCTGTCCCTGGAAAACTTCAGCCTTGATAGCCTTCACCAGGAAACACTAGAAGGCCCACTTCGGGGGAGAGGAGAAGGTCAACAAAGGTGTGGGGAAAACAAGAGTTTTTTCAAATAACTGGAACACAAATCATTCAGAGCCTTGTAAGGTAAAATGCTAAGCTTGAAAGTGTTGCACCACTGAATTGGCTGCCAGTGCAGATCATATAACACTGGGGTTATCAGTTATCTATGAGATGTAATGGTGATTAACAATGTAGCCATATTCTAGACCAGATGCAGGTGGTGCATTAAGTTTTCATATGACCCTCATGTACAGGATGTTACAGTAATCCAACCTGGATGTGATGAACACATGAACTATTTTAGCCAGGTATGTGGGTGCAAGCTATGTGTTAATTTAGGAGTGGTTTTTCAGATTGAAAAAAGTCACTACAGATGACAGTCAACACCAGAAATTCAAGTGTCAGCTTGCAGTTTACAATGACATCCAGATTTTTGACCATATTCATAGCTCCAGGTATGATGTCATTTAGGGGTGGAAGCAGGGCATCACAACCTGTCATAGCCAATTCACAGGAACCTGGCTCAACAATCAACACCTGAGTCTTCCTTGGGTTAAGTCTCAGCCAGTTGGAGGCCATCCAATCATTGATTTCATTTAGGAAGTAGCTCAATATAGAGGTTGCTTGCATTCCAACAGGGGAACAACACGGTACAGGTGAGTATTGTCTGCATAACAGTGAAATTTCAGGCCATACCATCTTATGATCTCACCCAGTACCAGCAAGTACATGGCAAACAGTATGGGCACAAGGATTAAGCCTTGAGACACACCACAGTTGAGTACAGTAGCTCCAGAGATGGAATTACCCGTAGCCACCTGCTGTACTCTCCAAGATAAGGAGTGCTCAAACCAGAACTAAATAGTGCCGATGAGTCCTCACATAGTGTTTCCAGTGATCCAAAAGTACCCCATGATCCACCGTGTCAAATTCCAGCAAGAGGTCAAGATGGACCAAGATGGTTTGGTATCCTTTGTCCCTTGCAGTATAGAGATCATGGAACACCTTGACAAAAGCATTCTCCGTTTTCTAGTTTGGCTGAAATCCCAGCTGGAGATCATAGATGTCAACTGTTTCCAGATGCACCCCCAGCTCTGCCACCACCAACTTCTCAATCACTTTCCCAAAAAAGGGAAGATTCAAGACAGGTCAGTAGTTCACAAGAACATCGGGGTCTTAAGATGGCTTCTTTAGGAGGGATCTCACTACCATCTTTTTAAGCAGGGAACATTCCTTCCCTCAGAGAGGACCTGACAATTTCTGACACAGTCTCTTCCAGGGTTCCCCTTCAGCAAATAAGCATGATTATGTATGTATCCTTGTATTTTGTTCTCCCTCCACCCCCTGTAACCGACGTGGAGCCTTTGCAAAAGAGTCTGTGACTCAAAGGATTGTAATTCCAATCTTATGCAATAAATAAATAAATAAATCAGATGAGCTCTGGACCCAATAAACAGTAACTGGAACACATCTTTGAGAGCACCGGCATCACCTCCTCACCCCAGACTGGTTGCAACTCCCCCAGGAAGGCTGATTGCCCACATTCATACTAGGATGGGTACAGCCTGCCCATGACTGGCAGCATGAAGAAATCTCAGCCTGTAAAGAGGATACCTTATTGAGGAAGAACAATTGAACTCCTCACATTTTTCTGCAGAAAAGGCTTAGAGAGTAGCACCATTAGTTCCTTCAGAAAGTAAGGAATAAAGACTACTTTATATAACATGTTATGAGGATAATGCTTCACATCCTTCTGAAAAGTTAATGCTGCCATTGTGGAAAGAATTAAACGTAGTGATATGTAAATACAGTATAAAGGCGTAACATGTACATACATGTGTATTTTCCAGGTTCAACAAGGCATCATCAAATTTCCCATTCTCACTGTTCCCATAGCATGACTGATTCAAGTAATCATCTAAAAGACAAAACATGCACCTGAGTTAGACAGTAAATAAATACAATTAAAACAGGAGTAAAAACTCTACAGACCAAAATATTTGAAATAACATAACTCCTGTTATGTAATCCAAGTTTATACTTTACTCATAATATTGCAGGGCTCCTCAAAAGAAGGAGGTGTTGCAGTTTCATGCCTTGACAAAGGGACTGGCTGGTACTGTCTCCATGAAACTGCAGAAAACAAGTATAGTATAACACATACAGAACACTAAAAACAAAGGCCCATAGCTGACTTGAAAGTGCCGTTAAATGATCAAATTTGTTACTGTTGAAATGGTGTCTGACATGGGGCTACAGACATTTATTAAAAAAAAAAAAAAACAGGCACCACCATTCTAACATGCCCTATTAGATGTGTTTTAGGACTACAAGCCATCTACTATCCTTCTTCAAGAAGGCATGTAATATAAGGAATCAAGTAAAAATCTGGATTACACAATAGAAGGTCAATTTTTTTTTCATGCTGACATTTGCAGTGCTCAGTGGAATAGCTCTTCCAACTACAGTACGTACTGTTTTCTCGATCAAATGATCACAGGGTATCCAGGCATTTTTGTTTGGTTAAATTACTGTTCTACTGAAACATCTTTGTCTTCTGACGCTAGCAAATGAAGATTGTTTGGTTACTCAGGGAACAAGAAAGATGCATATAACAAGAATAAACCACTTAGGAAACACATTTCAATAAAAATTATTTCAGCTGGTGTCAGCGTGGCTCAGTTGGTAGTGCATCTTCATCAGGGCCACAAGGTCATGGGTTCTAGTCCCATACTAGTTTTGGCATGGGGTTATAACTCTGCAAAGAAAAACAGCATGACATACAATGGTGCAAGCAAAATGCTGAAAAGCATACAAAGGTTGGTAAATACACTGAGTGGTACAAAATGTTGCCAATACAATAAAAAGTCATAGGTGACAGTGCAGATTCTTTGTTTTGTGGGGGGCTCTGCCCTCCCCCACCCCCCAGACTAAATTTATTGAACTCTGAGAGGGTGTGTACTGCAGGGCAGGAGAGAAACCCTTTTTTTTGTGTGTGTGTGTGTGTGTGTTTTTGGGGGGAGGGGGGTTTCTTTACCTTAAGAAAAATAATTTCATGACCCGGAGACACAGAACTGAACCATGGTCCTCAGGTCTTTGATGCTGCCATGTGCCAGTGCCTTAGCCACTCCACCACAGGAGCAGCTCACCAGGCGCCACACCAATGGCAACTTGATCCCTTCCGCCATTGAGCGGACAGTGACAGGACTAGCGGTAATCCTCTAACACTATTCTACCCCTGTCACTGTCATTGTTTTTGCTGTTCTCACAACACTATTAATACCATGCTGTTAGACCAGTGACATATTGACCTGGTACCCTAATATTGGGCTCATACCTAAATTCAGGCACCCTAGTGCAGTACTAAGGGGGTGTTGTACTGTTGAGGTATGCTGCTATTCAGATGAGACTTTAAACTGAGCTCCCTTCTACCCATCTCTGGTGTTGTCGAGATGGAAGCAGTAGAACCCATGGAACATTTTGCAAGAGTAGGGGACTTACTCTGTCCTGGCCAACATTTCCCTTCCCATAAAACCAGTCCATGCATCTGTTTAAGGCTGTGTGTGGGTGTTGATGTGCAAAACGGCTGCTACTACATTCTCAGTCACTTCACTACCAGTTTAGTAATGCTTATTATTAGTTCTTATCGATATAGGTTAATTGATAACTGTTTTTATGATATTTCTATAATGCTATGATCTGCTAGAATAGTGCTTCATAAATAAAGAATTGCTTGCTAGCATTGCTTGTAAATCGCTTTGAGATACAATGTGTATGAAAAGGGCTATATAAATGCTGATTCTTCTTTTTCTTCTTCTTCATCGTTGCTATTTGTTTTAGATAGTTAATGAATGAAAAAAATATTTTTCTACCTACTCTGAGCCCGGTAAACCCGACTTTTCCTAGGACTTTTTTTTTTTTTTTTTTTATTTAGTTGTTTAACCAGCTATAGCACACTAAGCTGAAAGCTTTTTTACAGCTTTTTTACTTGCCAGCCAGACCTGCCCCAAGGACTTGCTCACCCCACTGAGGTCATGGGATTCCCCAGTCTGCACTGGAAAAAACAGATCTGGTTTCATGGTGCACCTGACTCATAAAGTGCTGGGCCTGTGAATGACCAGAGTCATCATGCTGGCCATGATTTTCCACTGTTCCTCCTCCTGGAGGAGCCTGCATGCAATGTCATCATGATGCATATTGCAAACTCCCATGCAACATCTGTCAGCGGTTGTTGCTCCTCCCCTTACACTGGCAATCCCCCCAGCCTCCACTAGTGGCACGGCTTATGCTGGCTTCACTAACCACTCTCCCCAGAAGAGAGTTGTTCTGCAGATGCTTGATCTTCTGTCCCCTGCCCGACCCTCTGACATCCCAAGTTCATTCCTGAATGCGGGTCATCAGGTCCACAAGCGGTAGTGCTACAGCTGTGCCAGCAGGCCTGCTAAAGATTCTGTTTTTAAAGAAGCAAAAGAAAATCTTTTATTCAATATAGTAATAGCTTTCAGCATATTAATAACATTTTAATATATGGATAAGTCATTTTAATACTATTGTAAAGCATACAAAAAGGTTACAGTAATACCATAATTCCCAACGCAGTAATAGCACAGTTCACAGCTGATAATACTATTGGTCAGGTGCCATAATAGTATTGTTTGGGACCTGAACAATAATATTATCAGCAAAACTGAACAGCACAAGTTTCCCTCCTGATGTCTTCCAAAGCGTTCCTTCCAATTAGCTGCTTTTCCTGTGTGTGTGTGGGCAGAACAAATTTCAAAACATGGCAGCTGTCTCTCTCTCTCTCTCTCTCTCTCTCTCTCTCTTGCTTAGAGAGAGAAATGCCCATTGGTGTTAACAGCAGTATTTTTTTCTTTTATTTATTTTACCACTATAACTATCTGGTTGATCCTGCTTTCAGTCTCCTCACCACTGAACTGAAGTCACCACTGAACGTAAGAGTGAAAGTGAGCAACTCGTCAGTGCAGTCCAGTCCAGTGTTCCTGTCTCCAGCAAGCAGTGTGCAGACTAGACATCGAGTGTCTGTAGTAAGTATTTTAAGTGAATTAGTAGGGCGCCCATTTTCCATTTGAGGACATCGGATCCATATATTTTAAAAAATAATGGATAGGTTTGTGTGCATTACCAGGGAGTCTTACCATCTTGAGGTTCTGGACACACTGGAACCTCTCGAGCTTCGTTCTCAAGGTTCCTATATGTCCAGAACCTCTCGATAGTATTGCTCCTTTGTAATGCACACAAACCTATCCATTATTCTATTTGTAAATGTACATTTTCAGTATGTCAATACCTTGAAACTGTATCAACAGTACCTACCAATGCTGTCCTGATTCCAACAATTTATGAAAAAAATGAAGTTCCTAACAATACTGGTTCCAAAGTGAGCCCCATTCTAAAGTGTATTTCCCCGAAAAGTGCTAACTATGGCACCATTAGGGCAAGGAACTTACTTTGAAATGAAAGCTTAAAGTAAAGGCAACATGTTGTGTCCAATTGCTATTTAAAATGTGTATTGGAAAGTTACAGAAGTATTTCAGGAAGCTGATTGGTCCTTAGCTATGCTAAATCCTTCAAAGAACCCACAGCAGAAGGATCAGCCAGTCACATTACCCACATTAAAATCCTTACACATACATCTTAAAACTTTCTACACCCTCTTAAAGACACTAATATGGCAGACATCCTCCCATCCTCCACTAAAACCTTCAACTACATAAGCTCAATGACAATAAAATGTTCTGTGCATAAGAGACAAAGAGTAACAAAATAAAAGCTGCTGACTCCCCTCATCATCCACTTAGTAAACATATATAAACATTGAACAAAGTACTACTAATACTGTAGTTTTCATTTCAAGTTTTCCTTTGTGTATTGTGAAAAATCTTCCTCTTGTCTTTACCTGCTTACCAGGGAAATCACTGCTGCTTATCCTGCCACAGATAAAATTGAAGCTGTAGCTTCAAATAAGACATTCTGTTGTAATTATGTGTGTGTTGGTGGGAGGGACATTTTGCCAGCAGCGTTATGCAACATTTTGAATTATTCTATTCCATGCTACACATTCCCTTCATCGTCCCCTAATTACACAGATGCACAAGTAAAAAGATGAAGTACTATTTCACATTTTTCAGACTGGATGGATCTTTGCTCTTTTTCTGCCATCATGTCTGTGTTTCTTGTTTTACTCTGCTTACCCTAAAATATCCTCCTCTTATTACACACCTTCTTACCAGGAAGAATACTGCTTCTCTGCCAAAGATAACACTGTGGGCATGACTTTATATAAGGCCATTTGTTGTGTTTTTTTTTTGGGGGGGGGGGCATTTTGCCAGCAGAATTATGCAAAATTTTGGATTCTTGTATTCCATGTAAACATTCCATTGACTAAATGTGGGGAAAGAGATAAAAAAGAAATAAGATGGAGAAAGGAAAAAATAATACAAAGAAAGGAGGAAGACAGCAAAACAAAGGTAAACCAGCAGAGGTTAACTTAAAGTGCTTTCAAAAACTGTGTTTCTTACAGGCACATTTATTGGTCATCCAGGGATGGGTAAATCTGGTCAAGAGAAAGCTGCAATCATTTTCACTGCACAATAGCCTAGTGGGTTCCAGAGACTAGAAACAAAATGTTACCCTTTGCATGAAAATGCTTGTAACTGGTTTGAATGGCAAATGAAGCAGTCAATGTGATCTGTATAAAATTAAGTGCCACACATTTTTTTCATGGGAGGGTCATTCTATTACAGCACAGACATCTTTTTACATATATTTGGGTGTCAAGTCTTGGCCCACACAGAGGGAGGTTAGAACATAGACTCTTCAATGCCAAATGTGATTCTAGTCATTTCAAAAAATGTCTTTTGAGGCACTGAATGTTTTCAAAATAAACAACATACATAATTTAAGAATACAACAGTCATTGTCCTTACATAACAGCTATCTTTTTATGCTGAGACACCCCTGATCCTGACGCTAGGTACTGTAATTACAGTAAATGCAGCTGACAGTCTGTACACAAGGCTGCTATTATCTGTTGGAATTAGATGTGCAGTTAAGTACTGTGAAATGTTCCCATTGATTGCTAGATATACCAAAGACAAATTGGTGTCTCTACCTTTGATTTGCCAATAAATGCCACATTAAAACAGCTAATAAATAACTCCAATGAGTGTCTGTTTCCTATATATAAAAATAAAAGTGACAGGCTGTAAATGGTCCTCCATAAAAGCTCCAGAGGTCAAGGAAGCCAAGGCACAGTTTTACTAACTGGAAAAAGCACACATATGTATGATGACCCTTCAGAGATAGGTTGCATGGAGAATGTATGTGTTTTTCCAAATATACATACAGTTCAAAAGTGGAATCCATTCTATAAGGCTGCTAAAACAACTGCATGTAATATGTACAGTGGAACAGAATATACATTTCACTTGCTCTGATAAACTGAACCATTGGAGACTGGAAACATGCTATGTTCTTTGGGAAAATATTGCATTTGAAATATGTAGTATAAAAAAAAATTATAAGATGGGTCTAAAATGTCCTGATTGCTGATTGGCTGAAACAGTCTTTCAGCCATGTCCTTATCAGGACATAACTCTGCAACTGGCACTAGTTGTGCTGACCTGAGCCCCATAACATAAGGGTATCACTGTAATACCATCATCAAAAAGTTGTTCCTGCTGAACGCGATTGGTTAACCGAGCAGTAAGTCAGTTACTCAGCCCTCCCAGCTGCCCGTTCACGAGCAAGAGCCACCCCAATGTTATACTGCAGGCAGTTAAAAAATAAATCTGACCTTCATTTTCTCTAGAAAGCAATACCATGTCAGCCACTCATTCACAGGTCTTCCAGTGATTGTTATCCCTGCAGCTCCACAACATGCTGACTACACAGTACAACGCTGGCCATTACATTGGTGTTCTGCCTCTGGTTGTAGCTGTGTTCCAAAAGTCCCCCCCCCCCGGCAGGCACTGCCCCATACTGTAAATCCAGCTGCTCTCCTCACTAGCAGCTTTACTAGTGACTTCTCTTTACTGGCACAGCAACTTGTTGTCATTCAAAAGACGTGGCTGCTCTGACAGACTCGGTTAAGAGAAAGCTGCTCTGAGCTATGGTGGCTGCGAAGGGACATGCTTGCAAACAGACTTGGTCCCGGGCTCGGTCCCTGTAAAAGTCTCACAGTCACAGGAAAATAAAAAAAAAAGTCAGCAAGATTAAATTAGTGTATTCCTGTCTGGAGGGAACTAATAGCACTATGTGCTTAATTTTGAAGGGGGGTAAGTAAGGGACACACTCGCAAACAGATTTGGTCCCTATAAAAGTGCCACAGCCACAGAAAAAACAAATCTGGTCAGATCTGCCACGGCTGCATAATGAAGTTAGTGAGGTTGTGTGGAACTGTTAAGGAGACATGGAGAAACAACATGATTTTTAACTAGTAAGATTTGTTTGATTTTGCATTCTAAGGTAGGCAGACACATTATTAGGAAAAGATATGGAGGTGTAGATTTCAATGGAAGGAAAGGTAAGCAATATAAGTTTGACAGGTAGAATAGGTGGCAGTACATGAAAAAGTAATGGTTGGCATATGTTCAGTCTTGGGATTATTTACACAGTTTTATAGAGAAAAACAGGGTTTGTCCATGTGGTGATGTAAGTTATATTTAAGTAATGTGTTGATGTCAGACAGTCAGGTGTAATGATGGACTTCATTAGGAAAGAAAATGTGATAGTAACTTTTATAAGGGGTCGACCTGAAATCATCCAAGCAGGCCACTAAAGCAGTAAGTAAAGCTAGGAGGATGTTGGGGTGTATTAGTAGGGGTATCATAAATTGGAAGAGGGAGGTAATAATCCCTCTTTACAAGAGACTGGATAGGTCCCATCTGGAGTACTGCATGCAGTACTGGAGGCCACACCTTCACAAGGACATTAACCAAATTGAGGCAGTCCAGAGAAGGGCAACCAAAAATGATGCAGGGACTGCATCAGAAAACATATGAGGACAGATTAACGAAGCTCAGTATGTATACCCTACAGCAAAGGAGGAAGAGAGGTGATATGATTGAAACATTCAAACACCTTAAGGGCATTAACAAGGTGAGAGTCTAACATGTTTCAATATAAGAAAAATAGCAAGACAAGAGGACACAGCATGAGATTAGAGAGAGGCCGATTAAGGGGTAATGTGAGGAAGTTCTTTTTCACAGAAAGAGTGGTGGATACATGGAACGGCCTACCTCAGGAAGTGGGGGATATGAATACAGTGCAGGGCTTCAAACAGGCATGGGATAGGCATAAGGGAGCAATACAGATGAGTATCAATAGATAGGCCATTGACAGATCAAAGGCTGATGATACATCCATAAGGTAGAAAAAGAAATGGGCAGACCGGATGGGCCATGTGGTCCTTATCTGCCATCATCTTTGATGTTTCTATGTTTTTGTGTCACTGTTGATAAGGTTAAGGTAGTTATGCCTGTGATAATGGGAATGTCAGGACAGTATGAGGTCTATACAAGAGTGGAGTACAAATATGCACTATATCATAAGTATGTGTTCAGAGTGCAGGCAAATGTGATATGCAGGTTTATTTTACATATACAGTAGGTAAAAATAGGAATAGATGCAACTGATAGAAATATAGATAATTACATAGATAGACATACAGATAGACAGACAGACAGAGGGAGAAGGCATAGTCATGATAGTCTTTGGAGAGGCAACTGCCCCTAGAATCACAGTCACGTTCACTAATTTGGGTTGAAAAACTTTTCAAGCAGCACTATTCTGCTGTCAGTAATCACCTATGGGTTTAAGCATGTATTGGAATGTCTTAAAACAGTTATAGTACAGGAAAAACAATGAAAGCAATTGTGTTACAGTTTAGTACTAAAACATACATGTAACATACATGTTGCCACCTTGCTCCAATGAGCACCTTCCCCCAAGCAGAGTGCCAGTCTTAAAGAGCATCTGACGCCTTCAGGATAAGTGAAAGAAAACATAATATTTAGACACAGATCAGTTTATATTTCACATTAATTCTGTATTTTTAACCCCGTTATTTTTTACTGAGGCCATTTGCATGAAGTGGACCGCTGCTCCTGAAGTGTTCATATATTCCTGGTGCTTTCTCCCTACCTGAGGTCATAATGCATGGCTTGCGACATCACAGTTACTACCATGACAGCAGACTGCGATGTTACAACATAGCATTATGACTTGAAGTAAGCTACAGAGGCAGATGAACCCTAACAGATAAAGATCATATATTCATCCAAATTTCCTCTGTAATAAAGATAGGCAGGAGAAATCTACAGAATATATTTAAAATGTAAGCTGAGTTGCACCAAGTTATTAGTTTTTTTCAAAGTTTTCACTGTGGCATCTGCAGCTCTGATTATAAAGAAGAGGCCTGAACAAATGTGTCTCAAAGTAAGTGCAGAATAATTTTTCTTAAATCTGTTTCAAGATATTAGGCCTTTCCTCTTTTTTTTAATTTAATGATAAAAAGAAGTAGCACCTTTCTTCTGACTTGACTAATGTAAATGATGACAGTCAGTGGTTTGGGATGTTTCCCCAGGAGCAAGGTGTGCTCCTTCGCTGGCTAGACAGTAGACTGTTATAAAAAAAAAAAAAAACCTGAAAAACACACAGATCAGTCAGCAAGAGTTGTTTGGGACTGCAGCTTCCATTTTTGAAACGGAAAAAAATTCATGTTGATCATGTCTCCTGTTCTAGCCTGAAAAGAACATATTTTAAATGCCTGTTTTAAGTGTGTATAATGGACTTTTTTGCCATTTAGGAACCAAAGAATGAATGTGTAATAGGTGACATTATGGTTACTAGCAATTGTATGCCAAAGAAATGTAGGCATGTAATTAAGAACTGGCTCAATGGAAGGCCATTGCCAGGTTATTATACACACTAGCAGAACTTAAATTATAGCTAACAAATTGCTGTACAGTACTTTGAGGATGTGCAAAGTGTAAAACATCAGTTGAGAATTTTAACAGCTGGACGCTGAGCTGGTGTCTTAAACAAATATGTAAGAATTCTACGTGGATGTTATTTTTTCTAGCTGTTCTTTATCATCTTCTATTGAGACACCTATATTTTCAATAAAGAGCTGTCTTAGCACTAGTATCACAAGATGTGCCAACGGTAATCACTGAACACACATAAATGGAAAATGAAGGAGGTCTGCTTACTCCATTGAAATGAGATGCGTGCTGTTTCATTGTGTGTCATAGCAGCATTTCTGATTTTGAACTTGGCACCACCACAACAGGGAGTTCTCTATTTCTTCAACAACAAAAAATAAAAAAACACACTTTACCATCAAAGAGTGTGTTTACCAAGTACTGTGCCCAAGATTAAAATAATTTAAACCCCATCTCCCCCCAAAATGTGCCCTGACAAACTGCACTCTGGGAAGATTGCCTGGGACAAGATGCAATAAAAAAAATGAATAACATGTTCCTGGAAGTAAATGTTAACATCCCATTTCTAGTGTCCCTGATAAAATGAAATAAAAAACACAGTTGAGATTTCTTTTTTTAATGTCAGGTCTGATCAGAATAGCTTTTAAAATCACCAATTGTTTTCTTGTTCAATGTTTTCTAATACATACTTCTCAAACTTAAAAGGAAAAACACACTTTATCATCAAAGTCTGTGTTTATCAAGTGCTGTGCCCAGGATTAAAATAGTTTGAACCCCTTCCCCCCAAAAATGTGCCGTGACATGAAACTGCATGTTTAACTTAAAGACAATTAAAACAAGCATTTGTCAACGCCGGATTTTGATTGCGTTGGTCTATTGAGCATGCTCACTGGCTCTCTGTCAGTTGCTCAGTTTGTTTCTTCCAGTGCTGCAGGCTGCTTTTTTTTACTGGGTTCCTGCCTGCGTTGGTACCTTGTTCTGCCCAGTAAGAATTCTGCAGCTGTCCCGACAGAGCTCTGTTGAGGTGGCTCACTCCCCCTCTCTCACTCACTCATTCTGTTTCTCCTGTCACTGCAGGCTGCCCTTTTGTACTGGGCTCCTGCCTCTGTTGGTGGCTTTTTCTTCCCACAAAGAAATCTGCAGCAGTCCTGACATAGGTCTGTAGAGCCTGCTGACCCCCCCCACTCACTCATTCAGTTTCTGCCAGCACAGCATGCTGGCCTTTTATACTGGGCTTCTGCCTCTGTTGGTGCCTTTGTCTGGCCACAAAGAAATCTGCAGCAGTCCTAACAAAGCTCCGTTGAGCTCATTCACTCCACTTCTCTCACTCACTCATTCCATTTCTGCCGGCGCTGCAGGCTGCCCTTTTCTATTGGGCTCCTGCCTGTGTTGCCGCCTTCTTCTGCCCACAAACAAATTTGCAGCAGTTACAATAGAGCTCCATTGAGCTCGCTCACTCACCCCCCCTCTCACTCGCTCATTCTGGTTTCCCCGCCACTGCAGGCTGCCCATTTGTACTGGGCCTCTGCACGCATTGCTGGATTTTTCTGCCCACAAACAAATCTGAAGTAGTCCCAACAGAGCTCCATTGAGCTCACTCACTCCCCCTTCCTCACATACTTGTTCTGTGTCTCCTGCCACTGCAGGCTGCCCTTTTGTACTGGGCTTCTGCCTGAATTGGCAGCTTGTTCTGGCCAGAAAGAAATCTGAAGAAGTCCCGGCACAGCTCCATTGAGCTCTCTCACTCACTCATTCTGTTTTGACCGGCGCTGCAAGCCAGCCTTTTGTACTGGGTTCCTGCCTGCATTGCTGCATTTTCTGCCCACAAAGAAATCCACAGCAGTCACAATAGAGCTCCGTTGAGCTCGCTCACTACCGCTCTGTCACTCGATCGTTCTGTTTCTCTTGGCGCTGCGGGCTGCGCTTGTGTATGGGGCTCCAGGCTGTGTTGGCACCTTTGTCTGTCCACAAAGAAATCTGCAGCTGTCCTGACAGTGCTCTGTTGAGGTCGCTCAGTCTCCCTCTCTCATGCACTCATTCTGTTTGTCCTGGCACTGCAAGTGGCCCTTTTGTATGGGGCTCCTGCCTGCATTGGTGCCTTTTTCTGCCCACAAAGAAATCCACAGCAGTCCTGATAGAGCTCTGTTGAGATCACTCAGTCCCCCTGTCTCACTCGCTCATACTGTTTCTCCCACTGCTGCAGGCTGGCCTTTTGTACTGGGCCCCTGCCTGCATTGACACCTTTTTCTGTCCACAAAGAAATCCATGGCAGTCCTGACAGCACTCCGGTGAGTTTACTCACTCCCCCTCCATCACTTGCTCTCTCGTTCTGTTTCTCCCAGTGCTGCAGGCTGCCCTTTTGTACTGGGATCTTGTGTTGGGGCCTTTTTCTGCCCACAAACAAATCTGCAGCAGTCCCAACAGAGCTCAGTTGAGCTCGGTCACCCCCCCCCCAGTCGTTTGATCTTAATCTGTCCCAAACAGTGATTTCCCACAGTGACCGTGCTATTTTCCAGCAGGAGTGCCAAAATATATTTTAGTCAGGATGTGAAAAATGGCAGCTGTACTGTTCATAAGGAGGTGTGGAAAATGGCACTGTTGAAAATGTGGTGTGAAAATATTACAAAATTGCGAAGTTACAAGGGTGCGTGGAAACAGTTCAATTCACACTTGTAACACAGTCATGTTATGGAGTTTCGTCACCAAATTTTCAACATAGGCATTTTAGGACCTCTGCTCATGAACAGTGCCACTGTCATTTTCTTAGTCTGTCCCGAACAGTGATTTCCCACAGTGACTGCGTTATTCTGCACTGGAACTGTGAAAACACATTTCGGTCAGGATGTGAAAAATGACAGCTGTACTGCTCATAAGGAGGTGTGAAAAATGCCACTGTTGAAAATCTGGCACTGACAATATTACAAATTCCGCGAAGTTATAAAGGTGCATGGAAAGTGTACAATGCACACTTATAGCACAATCATTTGATGGGCTATCATCACAAATTATCAACATAGGCATTTTAGGACCTCTATCGTGAACAGTATCACTCTAATTTTCTTAATCTGTCCAGACAGTGATTTCCCACAGCGACTGCTCTATTCTGTGCCCAAAGTGCGAAAACACATTTTGGCCAGGATGGGAAAAATGACAGCTGTACTGTTCATAAGTAGGTGTAGGAAAATGGCAATGTTGAAAACCTGGAGTGAAAATATTATAAATTTGTGAAATTATGAGCATGCATGCAAACTGCGCAACGCACGCTCATAAGAGAGTCATTTTAAAGAGTATCATTACCAAATTTTCAACATAGGCATTTTAGAACCTCTGCTTATTAACAGTGTCACTGTCATTTTCTTAATCTGTTCCAAACACTGATTTCCCACAGTGACCGCGCTATTCTGCGCCAGAACTGCGAAAACACATTTCTGCCAGGATGTGAACAATGATAGCTGTACTGTTCACAAGGAGGTGTGAAAAAATGTCAATATTGAAAATCTGGCATGAAAATATTGCAAATTCATGAATTTATGAGCGTGTGTAGCAACTGCACAACGCATGCTTGTAAAACAGTCACTTTTTTTAATTTTTCCCCACCAAATTTGCAACATGGACTGTTTGAGAGCCCACCTCATGAACACTGGCAATGTCATTTTGTTACTAGGCACTGAAAGGTGATTTCACACAGTGACCACAAAATCACCTTTCAGAGCCGATTAACGCCATGACAGTTCAAGAATTCATGAGGAGGGGTCCCAAAAACCCCATGTTGAAAATTTGGTGCCAAAATTCCAAAAAATGACTGAGATCTGCATTAAAGTTGAAAAAACCCTATTTCTACCATTATACAGCTTACTGGCATTTCCTCAGTTTGTGGTGGGCTTTGAAGAGTGCAGACGTGTTCCCGGTCCACCGAAGATCGTCACGCCGGACTCCAGAGGGAAGTATGGGGTGAGGGGGGTGTGGGGAGGCAGGGTATGCAGTGGGTGGGTGCAGATGGTGGGGGGCCAGGAAGACCGCGAGGGACAGTTTTCTGATTTCTACGGGTTTAACAACAAAAAAAAAAATTGCGGACTTTTTTTCTTCACTTGGGCATTTGGCATGCTGGGTGGGCTCCCAGTGTGCCAACCGACTGCTTCTTTTGGGGCCATGTAGCTGATGGGGATTGGGCACCCTCGCCCACCTAGTAAAGGAGGGTTCACATTATGCCGATGGGGATTGGGCACCCCATCAGTACACAATATCAGTGGGGTTTGACATAATGCCAATGGGGAGTGGGCTCCCCATCAGCACAATCAACATTGATTTTGGCCATTGAAGCCCGGAGATTGGGGCCCCATCGGCAACTAAACATGGTGGGGGCCGGCCCTATTAGTGCAGCAGTGGGATTTCAGCTTGCTGCTGGCCACCGGGTTGAGCGGATCCGGGTAGTCAGAAGAAGCGACAGGGGAGTAGGATCGGCGTCCGATGGACGGGCTCTCCTACTCCGGGAGGGCGCCGGGTAAGCCTCGGCCGTCGGGAGACCCCTGAGTGGAGACCGGGAGGTTCCAGCCAGCTGGCGCTCGAGCATGGGGGATGGAGGCGGGGTGGGCGCTGGTGTCATTGCACATCCCCGCCTCTCTGGGAGAAAACCAGGAGAAAATATGGAGGGCAGGACCGCCCGATTGATAAACCCCCCGGAGAGCCTCACATAGCCGGCGGCTGCTGGGACCCGACTAGATACAGTTCGGGGCCACGGTGTGCAGCCCTCTCTGGGGGAGTAAGCTGGGTGACCAGGGTCCTCAGCGCAATGGGCGACGGCGGAGGTCTCGGGGGCCGTGACCAGGGTGGGCAGCTCTGGTGGTCCCGCGGAAAAAGAAAAATATAAAAAAATAAATAAACATGGTGGGGGGTTACATTGTTTTGAACATGGCAGCAAGCCACGCCATGTTCCTAAACAATATCAAGTTTTATCCCTCCCTGCAATGATGGGTCACTCCCTCATTGCAGTGGATAACTGATGCTGCAATGGCGAAGCAGCCTGATTGCAGCTGCTACTTTTTAGAAGGTTGCGGCACACTGGCTGAAATAGTGTCAGCAGCAGCATGCCATGGCATTGGGGGAAGCGGGACAAGCCTTTGCAGGCTGTGGAGGCATTGGCCACAACAGTGCCATGCCTCCACAGCCTGCTTGTGGAGAAAGCTGCCGCAACATGTTTCTTGTGCATGCACACAATAAACATAAAAATGTATTTCTAAATGCATTACTAAAACCAATGCTTCATGATTAAAATAATTTGAACCTCCTTCCCCCCAAAATGTGCCCTGAAAAACTGCCTGGGACAAGATGCAATAAAAAAAAGTGAATAACAGGTTCCTAGGAGTAAATGTTAACATCCTGGATGGGATATTCAGACTACACCAGACAGGGGTGCAAGCCTGGGTGCAGTGCAACTGGGATGCACCAGGGCATGGGCTGGGTGATATTCAACGGCACTGCGCCATGGCCCAGCAGTGTTGAATATGGCACTGGGGGTGCCCGCAGTGCACACAGTGCAGTGGCAGGTGTGGAGCAAGGAGCTGTGCCAGCACAAGTGCAGTTGCGCTAGGCACAGCAAGTGCGATATTCAGATGTGAGCATGCAAATAAGGCCATTATGTATGCAAGGTGCAGATGGGGTCATTTGCATGTCATTATAGCCCCAATTGCATGTGGTGCACTGATCCCAGGTGACTTGTGCCTGGTACCCTGCCAGGTTGCAGCCATTGGGGACCAACGCTCCCTGCCCCTCAGCGGGCAATACTTCCCATCGCCTGATTGTGGGCATATCATAAATAAATCCCTGGTGGTCCAGTGGACCTGCTTTCCTTCCCGATCGTGGGCATAAAATGTAATTAAAGTCCCTGGTGGTCCAGTGGACCTGCCCCCTGCCTGATTGTGGGCAAATAATGAAATGAAATTCCCTGGTGGTCCAGTGGAGCCAATCCCCACCCAATCATGGGTGAATAATGAAATGAAATCCCTGGTGGTCCAGTGGACCCGATCCCTGGCCCGATCATGGGTAAATAATGGAATTAAATCCCTGGTGGTCCAGTGGTACCCCCCTCCCCACCTGCCCACTGAGACCCACCACTCCACCCCCTAGTCAGCAGCGGGCAGCAGCTCCCCACTCACAAGACACCCGGCCACCCACTGACTGACAGCGTACAGTACAGCTGTGTGCCTGTTAGTCCACTGCGTGGACCAATGGGCTTGCAGACTGTACTGTACTACACAGTTCCGAAATGTGAATGGTTCACATTTCCTGGACTCTGTAATTAAGCTATAATCTGCATGCCTATTACGCCAGTGGACCAATAAATACAGCTGTACTGTATGCTGTCAGTTGATGGATAGCGGGAGGTGGCTTCCTGAGTGAGAGCTGCCACCGCCGCTGACTGAGAGGACTGGTGGTGAGTCTCCAGTGGGTGGGTGGGGAGAAACTACTGACACAGGAATTGATCAATTTTTTCCGTGATCGGGCCGGGGATTGGGTCCACTGGACCACCAGGGATTTAATTCCATTATTTTCCCACGATCAGGCTGGGGATCAGGTCCACTGGACCACCAGAGATTTAATTCCATTATTTTCCCATGATTGGGCTGGGGATTGGGTCCACTGGACCACCAGGGATTTTATTTCATTATTTGCCCATGATCGGGTGGGGGTGCAGGTCCACTGGACCACCAGGGAATGTAACTTCTAATTATGCCCACGATCGAGCAGGGGAGCAGGTCCAGTGGACCACCAGGGATATTAGTTATATGCCCATGATTGGGTGAGGGGGGCATGATGCCTGGGCTGTGCCTCTGGAGTTTGGGTGGCCACCCACAGCAGGCAGCTGACATGTTGCGCCCGGCAATACGGCAGCCCACCTGTGGGTGTCCCCCGACATGCTCCTGCTTTTTACTGGCACATCTTTGTGCCCCCCTGTGTGGCACAAGGTGGATTCGTGCCTGCATATGTGCCGCACATCCTGGGCTGAATATTGGGATGTGCCGCATCTACATGGGCATGCCCCACACACTTGCACCGCATACATTACTGGTGCTCCCTGGTGCATCGGGAATTGCGCAGCGCAACATCCCCCTTTAAATATCATGCTAAGGCGCATCAGTGGGTTGCACATAGTGCAACACTGTTGCGCCATGTGCAACCCCTTTGAATATCCCACCCCCTGTTTCTAGTGTCCCTGATAAAATGAAATAAAAAATACAGTTGAGATTTTTTTTTTTATGTCAGCTCTGTTCAGAAAAGCTTTTAAAATCACCAATTTTTTTCTTGTTCAATGTTTTCTAATACTAAACTTAAAAGGAAAAACACACTTTATCATCAAAGTCTGTATTTACCAAGTACTGTGCTCAGGATTGAAATAATTTGAACCCCCTCCCCCAAAAAATGTGCCCTGACATGAAAATGCATGTTTAACTGTAAAGACAATTAAAAAAAATGTATTTCTAAATGCATTACTAACACCAATGCTTTCAAAGTTTTGAAACTACTAAAAAGACAAATTATATTTAAACTAAATATTGAATATGGTAAACAAATATTGTTAATCCCAAAAGCTGAACTTTATGTTTTTTAGCATATAAATGTTTAAGAAAAACATGTGGCTCTTACTGTAAATTAAAATGCTGTGTCTATGTTTTCCTTGGGAGATGTAGTTTCACTTGCTGTCTCCTTCCGAGGCCCCAGATGGCTCTGATAATCATTTGTTCCAAAGGTTTGTTAAGTCAGTTTGAAGGCATTAAATAACTTCTGTTCTTCTCGTCCTTAATAAAGGCATTATGTATCTTCTGTTCTCCTAGTCCTTAATAAAATGCAGGGGCTCCACAACTTCACAGACTTGTTCTGTTGCTTGATACAGGTCTCAAACTAGTGTGTCTTGTTACAGCATGATATAGACACCTCATGCCCCTCCCACATGAATAAAAAATAATGTTAGGGGTGGATCTTTAGGAGCTTCTCGGGGGGGTGGTGGATCTTACGCCAAAAAAAAAAACAACAACTTATGCAACCTCCCACTACTCAGGTTCCAGTTCTTATACCAGCCATTTAAGAAAGAAAATAGTACCCTACAATCATTGACTAACATGAAAGTGTATTTATTTGAGGACAGAAAACATCGCTTGGAGGAGGGTAAGGTGGAAGAGATTATTTACACCTTCAGTCAGTTCCACGGACAGAAAACATGAAATCAATTCTTTTGTGCATGCAAAACATCTGCCGGCACCACCTACTGCAGCCGTAAAAAGAGACAGCAACATTAAATTAGTGTGTCTGTGTCAGGATGGACCTAACCTCAGCACTGCATGCCTTTTTTGGGGAGAAAAATGCCAAGTAGCCAATAAACAACAGTACAGTCATAGGGGGACTATTTTTCTTGTCACAAGTGCTGAAGAAAGTTCCTTTCTTAAAAAGTTCTTAAAAAGTTTAGACATTTTCTCTCTTGCTTTTTTTAATATTTACCTAGGAGGCACATTTTATAAGCACAATAATACACTCTGAGGAGTGAGTTATCTACTGATAAGAGCATGCCCAGGTGCATAAGGCACTCATAATGCTCCTGGGTGTGCTCTTAGCAGGAAATAACCCACACCTATTCATGTGTTGTTGCTTGCTTACCATGTATCTTTTAAGAACAATGTTGTGAGGATACTGAAGGGATTCACTGACAGCACAGGGCAATGAGAATGGAACATGAGTGGTCAGACCATCACATCACACCTATGTGTCCTAACACAGCTGCTCCAAAATGTCTGTTTTTTTTTAATTTTATATAAAAAGATCACAATTTGACAGCAGTGGACCTCATGTTTCTACATTTTGTGGTCTGTGTTTTGACTTTTTTTTTTCAGAAATGGCCACAGCTGAGCTTTGCACATCTACAGTACTCAGCAATACTATGCATGCCTCTCATTTCTATAGAAACCTGTTCAAATTATCATTCTGCATGGTTTTCCATGTCAAACAAATTTCTGAAAACCTTGTCAGAATGAGCTCATCTTCTATCATACAGTTATATGAACATCTTATTGTTTCTTACCACGTTTATAATGGTGCTGGTAGATTTCAGAATTCAAGCTGCCCATGTTGTTGCACTTCTGCGATGAACTACAATGAATGATAGGTGGTAGCAACCCATTTAAGAGGCAGGGCAACTTCCTTTTTCTAATACTTGTATTCCCATGCAGTATGTCCACCTGTGTTTTACTTACTTATTTAACATTTGGTAACACTGAGCTCACACTTGTTTTTGAGCATGACAGGGGAAGAGGTTATAAGGGGAGCAACAGCTCAAGCCAGGACTACATCAAATCAACGATTAATATGATGAAATACAAGTGGTAATGAAGCAGAAAACAATTAGAATTCAGAATAAAGCAAAAATCAAATGACAACCTTTGATAAAAGATGAGGAGTAAGTATCATGCAAACCTAGGTAGAAGTAAATGAGTAGACGAAAAACAGCAGAAAGTGGAAAAAGACAGTCAATTATTGAAAACAAAAAATTGACAGAGGGAGCAGCAGGCCCCACAAAATAAAAAAAAGTGTGTGCTGTGTCACCCTCTTCTTATAGGAGCACAGGATTAAAGGCTAGGTACAGGATGGAAAGCTGTGAAATGAGCCCTAAGAAGTAGGCTGCATGTCAGAAAGGAGGAGAGTATGCTAGGGAGAAGGAAGTCATTCCAGAGCTTGGATAGGTGAACTGAGAAAGCTGTCTGCCCCGCTGGGATTTTGAGTTGGGGTGTGAAGAGTGAGTGAGCATTGGAAGAAGAGCAGAAGTAGGAAACTAGGACACTGTAACTCCAGTGATGCTGGACAAGCAGTTAAGCAGGTAACAAGGAGAGACAGTAGTTCTCCAGAAAGGAGAAAAGCAGTGCACAGGATGACAAGGTTCAAAAGAAGGGGATCAAGATTAAAGTAGAAAGTAAAGGTGCTCAAATCTGATCCGAATAAAATCAGATACTTCAAAATTAGAGCATTTTCTCTAATTTTGGATCAGTCAGATTTTGCGCTTTCACATCTGAGATCGAGTACGCGTTGGATTTTGAATCAGACTGTGCAAAATCCAACTGATTCAAACTGATTTGAGTTAGTGCAAGCTTTTAAAAAAGCTTCCATGTCATCTTGTCACATCCCTCTCACCCAGCTGCAAAGGTTTATGGGACCCGAGTCCTCAACCCCGCTGGCATGTCTGTAGGAATGGGGGGGTTGAACTCATTCGGACTACATTTTTCATTTGTTTCTGCCCTGTTTTGCCTCCTAGCCCTGGTTGCTGTGTCTGTGGGGCCAGAAGAAATGGGCTTGGGAGGAATGGGGAAGCAAGTTACAAGGTATCATCCCTTTCTATTCAGGTGCAAGGTCCCAAAGATTGTAGAGTTCATGGGGGTCAGCGACTGAGCAGCAGGAGAAGGATGCTGTGTTGCTGAAGAGACTGCAAGTGTTGGTTTATATGTACTGTCCATCCCCATTCAGAAGTTTGTGGGGACTGAGTGAGCAAGGAGGAAATGTGGTTTATCTTGGCCTGGTGTTTGAACAGGCACAGCAGGCAAGAGCTCCAGCTAGGGAGCCAAGGTAAACCCTCCTTTTGGAGGAAAGGTGGTGATAACCCTTATTTTTATAGGGCACAGAGTAAAGGAGCATGGAGAACAGGATGCCAGGGACATGGTAAGGTTATATATTTATATAGGATGGGAGAGAGAGAGAGAGAGAGAGAGAGGTTAATGTTTCTTTTCCAGTCCAGAATCTGCCAGCAAGTTGGTGCATATCTTGGATCTTTCCAGCTATCTGGCATAATCTGGTGGGATTCAATTTAAAACTATCCGAGCACAGCTAGTAGAAAGAGCAGTGATGGATAAGACAAGAAACGTTAAGAGAAAAGCAGCAGGTGGAGTGGAAGAGAGGGGTCCAGTCTGGTTAGAGAGGATTTGGTGCCAGCACTGTAAACCATGCATGTGTAGTCAAATGCCAGCAAAATCATCATGAGGATAACTTTGCCGTGGACCAGGTGTGGGAGGCTGGATTTGTTGCAGTACAGTGGACCAAGTTTAAGGTGGAGATTTCTCAGCATGGCCTCGACATGGGCTAAGAAGATAAGACATTGGCCTAACCCCACTCCAAAATACTTGAAGTAGGGTACTTCATCAAAGAGGGCACAATCTGGAGTTCTAAAGACTTGGGAGATGTGGAACCTTGCTAATCTCTGCTTCGTGCATGAAGCCTTGGATGCAGACTATTTGGCATTAATAGAAGCTGGTTTAAATGGAACAAACACTGGACTGCTATGACATATAGAATTAGTTTAGTTGCCATATTGGTCCTATTAAGAACAGATCTAGAAGCAAATGGTTTGATACCTTTTATTGGGCCAACATAGATATAACAAAAAGAAAACAGTGCCTAAGCTTTCAGACCAACCAAGACCTTCATCGGAAGCTTATGCCAGTTATTTAGAGAATCACATTCTATTAACACCCAGATCATACATAAAAAAAACCCAGAAAGAATTCTAATTGGTTTAAAATACCTTTTTTAAGAAATAACAGATTTAAATGAAAGGAACCAGACTTTACCAGTTTGCTACTGTTGAGAAACCTTCCAAGGTCAAATGTCAACAGAGACAGATAAGATGAATATTTGAGCAGACCATTTCACTAACTTAAATTATGAATGAATGAATGAATGAGTGTGTTATGTGAATACACTCTTAATTAAAAGCCAGACCTTTACATTTAATACCCACATAAGTGCATGTTAAAATGTGATAGTATTGCATGCCAAAAAAACCATACAACAGAAATTTTCTATATATGGAAATATGAGGGTATAAAGAAAAGTTACTGCTGTGAGGCATTCTATCACATGTGCTTCCAACAGTTCTCCTCCATGGTCTCTGATGCATGCTATTCTTTGTGTTTGTTAGGAAATGCATACAGGTGGCCTACCAGTATGTCATGGGCAATACAGTGTCCAGAGATTCCCTAACCTCCTTCTGTGCTAAATCCAGGCTTCTCGGCCACTTCCTCTATTGGTGCTAACTTTATACATGACCCATTTCTAGTTATAGAATATGGTACACTGGCATGCACCCCAACATTATCAGGGTGAACTCATGGCATAAAATTGGTGGAAAGCTTTGCCTTGCTGGCTGTTGTCACACCATGTTCTTGATGTGTACCATGGTGCTCACTACAACCCATCTCACCAGAAAGGCTTACAAGTGGCTGGCCTTGGGTGCCCCTACCATCATTTGGGGACTTTCCCTCCCCATGCACTTCATGGAGATGAGTCTCCTACCTGACTTCTGCTACTTCAAGGCTGTACCTGCTTTACCTATTCCTTGGGTGCTCGATGATCTGAGGATGTAGGTCTCTGAGGTTGCCCCTCCACAGGACTGACAATAACAAAGCAGCAAAGAAACCTGGAGGTAATCATATCAGATAACTTAAAAGATCACCAGGCAGTGCAACAAGGCAGTCAGGAGGGCTAGTGGGATGCTAGGGTGATTAGGAAGGGGTATCACCAGCAGAAAGTGGGAGCCCATGTTGCTCCTATATAAATCATTGATAAGATCCCACCGTCAGTACTGCGTCCAGTTCTGGAGGCACATCTCAGGAAGGGCATAGACTGAGTGGAGGCAGTCCACAGGAGGGCAACCAAAATGGTGCAAGGTCTGTATCAACTGCCCTACAAGGAGAGGCTAAAGAAGCCCAATGTGTACACTCTCGAGGAGACCACCGGGGGGGTATGATAGAGACCTTTAAATACCTCATGGGGTAGATATGGTACAGGAGGGGAGTATTTAAAAAAAGTGCTCAAGGACAAAGGGGCATCCTATGAAGCTGGAGGGGAGCAGATTCAGGAGAGATGTGAGGAAGTACTTCTTCACAGAAAGTGTGGAGGATTGCTGGAGCAGCCATCCAGCAGAGGTAGTGGGGGTGAAAACGGTGGAGAGGTGGTGTTCATAAATGTCTGGGATAGGCACAAGGGAATCACAGAGGTAAGAAAGGTGGAAGAAGAGGAAGAGCCATAGATCAAGTAGGGTCGGCAGTAAAAATGAAAGTAGAAGAAAATGGGCCAATTGGGTGGGCCAAATGGCCCTTATCTGCCATCAGATTCTATGTTTCTAGGACTCTTCAGGGAAACCCACCTTCAGGACTAAAAACCATTGGGAGATGTCCCTTAAGGGACAACCCCTTGGGTTGCCACATCCTCCTGATTCTCCCTGTAAACTCTCAAACTATGGGCAAATCCCTACCCATGTCTTAAGTGCCAAGAGTCCCTCCCAGCAGCTTCTAGTGTTCTGACTCATTGACATACCAAAACTCTCATCTCAGTGAGCTATCCAGAACCTCTTGCCACTCTCAGGACTCCAAGAGTGACCTGCACCCACACTTTCTGCTGGGAGTATGTGGTTGGGGGGACTCCTGTGCCACTGGCCCAAGTCCTGCAGTCAGCCACTTGGTAGACACAGCATGTGCCCAACTCTGGTGAACTTGTAGAAGTACCCCTGACAGCCCTGCATTTTACTGGCTGAGCCAGCAGCTTTCATCAACCAGCATCCACGCCTTGGGAGTCCCAGCCAGTCCTATGCCCAGCAATGGGCACTTGGAGTGTTAATGCTTCCTGCTAGCTCCTGGTCACACCTGTTACCCAAGGTTTTTCCACCAAAAGGCACTGTATCATAAAGAGCACTGGCACTTCATGGGTACCCTATCTATATACTACATTGCACTCCTCCCACACTAGCTTCACCCATAAAAGATGGTGTCAGGGCATTACTTCCCCACAAGATCATATGGTAACAACCATCTCCTCGTACTGTAAGGAGGGAGTTGTTACACTATGACTGTGTGATAAGGCACAGAGTGGTGACAATTCTTGAAGACAGAGAAGAGTGTAGGACTAAGGATGAAGCCCAGTAGGACACCAGATTAGATGGGGAGAGGGGAGGATAAGGTATTTCCATCCTGGATCAACCGGCATCTGTCAGAAAGGTAGGAGTGAGGCCAGCAACCACTAGGTCAGACCATCCAGCTTCATCCAACTTTTTCAAGATGAGAGAGTGAGTCACAGTATTCCAAGTTTTAGCCAAGTAGCTAAAATGGCTGCAGCAATCTGGCCCTGGTCCATTCCTTACAAAATGGTTTCCATAATCCTAAGGAGGGTAGCAACAGTGGACTGTGATTTGCAGAACCTAGAATGGAATCCATAATGGGGCAGAGGAAAGCACCAACAGGTTCATGGGACAATCCCCTGAACCCCAAGGCAGCAGCTGAGTTTGGGATGAGGATCCTCAGTGCCAGAGTGCCCACAAGACCATTTCTTGCATATGTGGCAGCAAGCAACAATGGGAAGAGGAGTGGCTCCACTGCCATTTTTTCTGTCTGGGTCATCAAGTCCCTAACAGGCGTCCATGAAAACATACATTCTCCTGGTCCTAGGACATGCTGGAAGCAGCTCTGAGCAATACTTAACACTGTGACAGAAGAAAAGCCTGAAACCAATTGAGACTGCAAAGCCATGATTAGCCTTTATGGTTTGGCCCAGCATTTGAGCAGGTTTAGTTAATGTTAGGGTATGGAGCCTCCGAAGTCTGGGGCAGGACTGTGCTTGCTTTGAAAGGCGCAGGCTGAAGACTGTCAGTAATGTTATGGGATTTGTGTTTCTTTTTTGGATTACAAATATAGAACATTTTAGTTTAACTGTTGTACACTCCCCCTGCCTTACGGACTCAAATAAGGTTGAGGTTTTCTGGGTTGATAACTCCTGTGAGTATTTGTTACCTAGTGAAGCTACAATAAATGTTCAGATGTTAGGTTGAGCAGCGCCTCCACCCAGTGAAAAGTAAAGTAGATTAGGTTGCAATCTAGAACTAGCCTCTGGAAGACAGTACCAACTCACCTTGGTCTCCACTGGTGCATCACACCCAGTTCCCATACAATGGAATGCCAGCTGCCCAACTATAAATCTTAATGCTTTACCAACAATATGCACACAATGATGATTGCAATCAAATAACAATGGGTTTTATTGGGGAATCAGGAATGAGGTCCTAATACCAGTCTGCTTATGAAGCAGTAGTGCTACTGGTTGTGGCAGTGATGACCCAAGTTCCAGAGTGAGCTTGCGGCATCAGAGTGTTGGCGGGGGAGGACTGAACATCCATCATACTGCTCTCCTCCTCCAGAGAGAGAGGGTTGCAGCACTCAGCACAAGTCTGTCCCCTAATGGTGGCTGGGGGACAGGTGGCTCAGGACCACTGACTTGTGTGGAAAAGCAGCAGCCATCAACTCATGCATGCACAGTGCATCCTTATGGCATTGCATATCCACTTATCCGAGTGGAGGGAGGAGAAAAAACAGAAAGACCAACTGGCAGAATTATTGTGGTTTCCCACAGACCCTGCACCTGGTGACTCGGGCACTGCTGCCACTAACCAGATCCATGATGCAGTGGGGATTAGGAAACCCTGCCAACCACACCAGAAGGGGCAAGCCCTGGGGGAACATGTGGTGGCAAGGTAAGTCCCGAGGGAAGCCAGGATGACATGGCTGGGGAGGCCAGCAGGATGGAGGCCAAACTAGGCAAGAGAGATAAAGAGTAACAAAAAAATAAATAAACAGGAATTATGTACTGGGGAAATAAAGGGTTAATGCAGGCAAAATGTATTTCAGCAGTTGTCACTCATTGGATTGGCAAGTCTTCTAATGGACTTCTGGGCACAGCCAAAATGCATAACAATGCAGTGTGCCCTCAACTAATACAGTGCTTAACCTAACTATATTGTTGGGCTGCTGCCCCAATCCCCACTGGTACCAGTTAATTACCCCTAGTCATAGGGTGCTCCTGGGGAAGCCTGGGTATCAAGGAGTTGAATCAGTGTAGACCCTTCATAGTTGCATGACAGCATTTTTGAACTTAAATTAACAAAGACAAACTGGTAGTAAAACCCCCTAATTTGTAAACCTGGCAAGATGGCCTTGTCTTTTAAATAGAAATGTCCCAAGCCAGTGACTATGTAAAAAATGACGGATTGCAGGACTAGTAAGCCCTGGTTCAGTACTTAAGGTCACTCTGAGGTTGGTAGGCTTCTGTCGGCAGGTGCAGTCCGAGCTTAGTCTACTCTATATTCTTCGTTTGGAAGTTCACTGTCACAGCTTTAATGGCTTCCTAAGCTCTCCTCTACTAGTTGCTCTCTCTAACTCTTCGTGCAGGTTCATCTGGGTTCTTACTCCATGAGACTCTTGGGGTGTTTTGAGGAACCCAGGCCTCTGTGGCTCACCTTGCTCGGATGATCAGCATGGGACCATAGGCGCTTCTTTCTGTGATACAGATGCAGACCCATCAATTCTGGTTAGGAAAATATCTATTAAGTGCAAACTAAGCTCAGCTGTAGGGTGGCATAGCCATGTAAACTGACAGCCCATAGCTGCAGATTTTAGTTTATCTCCTCTTGTGCTGCAGCCAGCAGTCTCCACCTTAGAGGCTGTATACGTACACTTCTCCTTTCAAAATCTCTGCACAGCTCTCTGTTCACTCTAGTATACAGTATGAGAGGTCTGCTTTTATCCTCACTCACGAGCAGACTGAAAACATACTGGAAAACTTAATTTCACCATCAGCAGCCAGTATACTGACTGGCTAATTTCTTCTGTTTGTCTCTTGGAAGGATCTGTCTGGTAGTCACTCAGTGCCTGATTGGCTGCCTCACTCCTGGGTGAAAAATGAAGCCCTTCAAAGTCCCTTTGAGACATTCATGGCTAACTGGCAGGCTTTGGAGCCTGATTGGCTGCACTATCACCCTTGGACCCCACTGCCAGGTCGACATGAGGTCAAAGACAGTGAGATGACTGCCAGTATTGTAGTCCAAGGGCACAGGGCCCAAAAGTCATAATTCCCCAAGGGCTCTTGCCCTTTTACATATTTTCTGTAGCCCTGTTTGTTTGGTGGGTAACACTTAAGTGTTTGGTTGGTCTGGGGTGATAATCAGTGAAATGCCTAATTCATTACAAGCACCCAATGCACTTGAACTTTGTGGCAGTACAGCAGCTTTTGATGAGTGGCAGGAGACGCAGAGATGAACAGCACAGGAGGTGCCCAAAATTTGCTCAACTTCTCCTTTACTCCTCCTCAAATACCCATTCAGTCCTAGTCCTTGAGGTCAAAGGGAACAGACAGGCCAGTTGTGGTAACCTGAGCTGGGCTCCACAGAGCTTCAAGATAAGCCTCCACTTTGGGGAAGTTGCGCAGTTATTACAAGTGCATGCCAGCCTATCTTTCCACATCAGTTGCTGCATCACTGGACCTGAAATGCTCATCTGGTATGGCACTCACCCAAAATAATCTGGGAGTTCCTTAAGGTCTTTAGTGTGGTTAGTGGGGCTGTGGGAATAGTGTACGTTTCACTACTGCTACTCCTATTGTGCCCATTTTTTTATTTCATCTCCTTGTCATTTCCTCCCCATCTATTACACTTTCTTATCGGGGGAGTTATTGTGGTACAGTGTCATTCTTGCTGATAGGGACTGTGTGGGGCAGGACAATATAGTAGTAGGGGAAATAGCACTGACTACAGTTTCAGATATCCCTTATTGTTGCCCCAGGTGGAGGCACAGCAACAGTTAATGACTCAAGTATCCAGTATAGCACAACACCAGTAATCTACAGGAACCCCCTCAGAAAGTTCTGAGTGGGGGGCCCTGAGGGACATGGGAAGATTCTACACTGTAGGAACCACTTCGGATCTCCTGTGAACTACACAGATAATCCCTGAACTGACTTTGTTCAAAAATATCACCTCTCCCCAAACACACATAATTTAAAAGTCGCCATGGCACATATGGAATTGTAAGACTGGAGCTGAGGGAGCTTATGGACCTGAATAAGGCAATTCTGGTCACAGGAATCTTTGAAGGGACTGGTGGTTCCCATATTTTGGAAGAAATAGACACTTTAGAGTTTCTTGACAAAATGAAGGTACATGGAATGAGGTATGACTGCTCTAGCCAAAGGGTCAGGGCCTTAATTGAAAACAACACAGATACTGATGCAAGTAAGCTACCCACCATTCTTGAGCCTGCGTGTGCAAAAGGGACATGGTACCTGTTTGGCAGAGGGAGTGGTCTTCCTCCAATTTCCACCAACTACTCCAGCCCCACCAACTGAATGGGAAAGTAAAGGGAATGCCTGGTTAGTCAGTGAGGTTAAAACAGTCAGACCTGCACACTTTGTTAACCCTCCCTGGGACAGCATTGCTCTTTGTGGAATCATTTTTGAAGACATTGAGCTTGCTAGTGGAGAAGGTTCAGACCCCCCCACCTCCACCGCTACAGCATTCCAAGTGCAAGCATTTGAAAATGTTTTCAGGAATCAGATCCACCTCTGTCGGGGAGGATAACTTTGAGTCCTGGATGGAACAAGCAGCCCAAAATAGTACGATATGGAAGGCTCTGGTGGAGACAAAAAGCATTGCTTGGGAGAAGCCCTCTGGGATCCTGTATTGGATGCTATCAAATAATTTAAAGTGGGCAAGCCTGATGCCACTGCTTCATTGTACCAATTCACCTAGGAAGGGATGTTCAGAAGCCTAGAGGCAAAACCAAAGTTTTAAATAAAGGTTCATACCACTGTCCAATATAAAGGGGAGAAACTGTCTGGGTACTTTATCAGATTGGAAAGACTGATACAGTGAACCCACATGAAAAGAGGAATTTTTGTAGAGGATTGGATGGAACAGGTCCTGCATGGGACAAACATTTTGGTTCTGCCTTGACCATGGTTGGAAGATAGAATGAACAAGTTACCTATGTACTGAAAATTATTTCAGGAGATATGAGAATGGGAGAAAGGAGAAGCTATGAGATGGACCCCCCCCCCATAGAGTTCCTTAAAGCAGCTATTATATACTTTAATTTTTTTGTGATTCCCCTTATTTGTTATAAACATAGAAACACAGAATTTGATGGCAGATAATGATTGCTTGGCCCATACAGTCTGTTCATTTTCTTTCCTGCCTATACCGTCTCTGCAGGTCCTACTTGATCTCCAGCTCCCCCCTGCTTCCCACTAAGATTCCCTTGTGTTTATGCAATGCATGCTTGAAGTCCACCACTGTTTTGCCCCCACCACTTCCACTGGAAGACTGTTCCAGGCATTCACCACTCTTTCCGTGAAGAAGTAGTTCCTCACATCCCTCTTGAATTTACCCCTTTCCGGCGTCATTGCATATCCCCTTGTTCTCATGCATCATTTCCTCTAAAAAATACTCCCTTCCTGTACCTTTTATACCACCATGAGGTATTTATATGTCCCTATCCTGTCCCTTCTCTCCCTCCTCTCTTCCAGTGTATACATATTGAGGTCGTTCAGTCTCTCCTCATAGGGCTTCTGATGCAGACCCTGCACCATTTTAGTTGCTCTCCTCCGGACAGTCTCCATGCTGTCTATGTCCTTTCTGAGGTGTGGTCTTCAGAACTGGATACAGTACTCCAGATGAGGTATTGCCAGTGATCTATACAGTGGTAACACCACCTCCATCCTTCTGCTGGTGATACTCCTCAGTATGTACCCCAGCATCCTACTGGTCCTACCCATTGCTCTGTCGCATTGCCTCACCACCTTGAGATCATCAAATATTATTAATCCTAGATCATTTTCCTATTGGCGAGTGCAGTACTTTTTCTACCTTATTGTACTCCACCTCTGGGTTTCTGTGCCCTAATTGAATGATTTTGCATTTTTTGGCATTGAAACCCAGCTGCCTGCTGATCACCCTGAGTAAGACTTAACTGTCCAGAGTCAATACGTAGGGGTTTTAGCTAATTTTTTTTGTCATGCACTTTATTTAGTAAAATGTATAATAGTTTATTCTTCTTCCAGTCTGATGTATCCCAGTCTTTTTGCTTCTATGCCTTGGATTGTTTCTGACTGGTGGCACCTTTGAGGTCATGGTGTGTGCTTCTTTAGTATTGTTTTCTGCTGGTTACACTCCCTTCCCTGGAGTGAACTACATTTGCCTCCACCCTCTGTCAGCTATCCCTTAACCAATCTGTTAGCCTGTTTACCACCTTTGGACCCACCGCTATGTTGCCCAGTTTTCTTATGAGCCTCCTATGTGTAACGGTGTCAAACGTCATACTAAAATATAAATAGACCACTTTCACTGCCCAACCCTGATTGATTTCCCTGGTCACCTACTCAAAGAACTCTATTAGATTTGTCTGACTTGACCTTTCCCATGAATCCATGTTGCCTCAGGTCTTGTAACCCACTGGATTAAACATACTTCACAATCATTTCCTTTAGAAGTGACTCCATTAGCTTCCCTCCCCACCGATGTCAGGCTGACTGGCTTGTATTTGCCAGCCTCCTGCCTGCTATGGTTTTGTGAAGCGGGACTACATCTGCCCTCCTCCAGTCTTCTGGAACCATTTCTGTTTCTAGTGAGTTGTTAAAAAGGACTGTCAGACGTGCAGCCAATACCTCCATGAACTCCCTCAGTATCCTTGGATGTACCCCATTTGACCCAATAGCTTTATCTACTTTCAGATCTGTGAGTCCCTTTAGGACTCTTTCCTCTGTAAAGGGACTTGTGTCTACCTCCCCCTCTTCAGTGGCCTTGATGCTTTTATGTGGTCCATCCCCTTTTCCTTCTTCTGTGAAAATTGAACAAAAGCATTTGTTCAGGATGTCTGCTTTTTCCTGATCCTCCTCTGCACAGTCCCCACCTGCTCTTCTTATGTACCTAAAAATTCATTACCCTTTTGTTACCCCTTGGGCTATTCTTTCTCAGTTTGCAACTTTACACTCCTAACTACTTTCCCTGCCTCCCTCTGCTTCTCTTGATACACCTCCCTATCCTCTACACTCTGCGTCTCTTTATACCTCATGAAAGTTACCCTTTATGCCTTTACCTTTTTAGCCACTTCATTCGAGAACCATAGTAGTTTCTTTTTACTCTTGATTTTGTTCACTTACTTTGTACAGAGGTTTGTTGCCTTCACCATGCTTTCCCTTAGCTTAGCCCACTGTTCCTTCCATGCTAAGTTGTGTATGAGGCATTCACACATTTTTCGAAATCCGTAGATTAGAGGTGTTTATTATTTCTTAACTCCTCCTGGTGTAGTCCCTGATGGTCTGAGACTGCTGTCATTATCCATCTTCTAAAAATATGTCCCATGACCTCATGTATCCTTTCCAATGACCTCTGTGTCTCCAACCTCCCCCATCCTGGGTAAACAGAGGGTTGGGTTGGACTATTTGGGTCCACAGAACTGCCTCACCTAGGTTGACAGCACGGCAGACTGGACGGAATGAGGGCCCTTCTTCTGCTGTCAGTGTTCTCTGTTTCTGTGTAAAGCCCTAGAACATGTTATCTTTGCTCACCCTCTCCAATCTGGACTTCACTCCTTTTTATGTTTGCTTGCACGCAAGTGCAAGAAACATAGTGCCACCATACGAGTTTTCGTAGGTGTGCCTCCCCCACTTCCAATACCCTGCTCCCTTTTGCAGGCACGGCTGCACTGCACCAATGAATGTCCGAGCTGTCTATGACAGCCGTTCAGATGCAGTGGCATACAATTCTGAGGAAAACACCACCACAATCAGTGGTGATAATGTGTAGGCAATTTGCATACTGCTGTCAGCATAGACAGTTCATCCCCCCCAAACACCTATGTAGCACGCTGGGAGCCCACCCCCAGCATGCTCATGCACTCCCCTGCCCACACACCGTATGGCCGACGGGGATGCTCAATCCCCCATCAGTTCTGGTGCCCCCCAAACAGATTTCTAGGTGCCATGCTGGGAGCCCACCCCAGCGTGGCAAAAGTCCGTATGGCGACGGGGTGCCCAATCCCCTGTCGGCTCCACTGTACCCCCAAAAAAAACCCTGTTGGCTCCACTGCCCCCTTAAAAAATAAACTTCCGGCTGCCATGCTGGGAGCCCACCCCAGCATGGCAAACATCCTGCGTCGTCTTATAAAAAGAAAAAAAAGACACCTGTAAAAAAAAAAAGGTCCGTCATTGACTGTCTTGCCCTCCCCAACCCGCCCACCCTCTGCACCCACCTCCCACACATCCACCCCATACTAATCTCTGGAGCCCAGCGTGACAATCTTCTGTGGAGCGGGAACACGTCTGCACTCTTCAAAGCCGACCGCGAACTGAAGAAATGCCGGTAAGCTGTATAATGGCATAAATGGGTTCTTTTCAACTTTGGTGCATATCTCAGCCATTTTGGGGAATTTTTTCACCAAATTGTCAACATGGGGTTCTTGGAGCCCCACCTCACGAACTCAGCCACTGTCATTTTGTTATTAGGTCCCAAAAGGTGATTTCACGGTCACTGCGCAGAACTACCTTTCAGGACCGAGTAACAAAATGACAGTGTCACAGTTCATGAGGTAGGCTCCCCAAAACCCTATGCTGAAAATTTGGTAAAACAATTCCCAAAAATGACTGTTTTAAGACCGTGCATTGCGCAGTTCCTACGCACGCTCGTAACTTCACAAATATTTTAATAACGTCACTCCAGATTTTCAACATTGCCATTTTACCACACCTCCTTATGAGCAGTACAGCTGTCATTTTTCACATCTCGCCCAAAATGTGTGTTTCACGCATATAGCGCACAATGGCGCGGTCGGTGTGTGAAATCAATGTTCGGGACAGATTAAGATAATCACAGTGACACTGTTCATGAGCAGAGGTCTTAAACTGGCTATGTTGAAAATTTGGTGACAAAAGTCCATAAAATAACTGTGTTACGAGCGTGCATTGCACCAGAGCCTTCTGCAAGGCCTGTGACCTCTTTGCCCCCTTTACCAGTACCAGCTCCAAAAGACATAATGCTGCCTGGTTTTCCCCTTCCCTTATTCAACAACTGAAGCAGCGAGACAACCTCTGGCATGTCGCAGTCGAGTCAGGCAGGACAGTGGACAGACAGGTCTATAATGCCGCATGCAGCCAATGCACCTGGGCCATAAGGCAAGTCAAGTCCAAATACTACCAAACCACCCTAGCCGCCTCCTGGGGCTCTGCGCGTGCATTCTGGGATAATATTAAGGAGCTCAATGGAAAAACTCACTCCCCCCATCTCAAATATCTGTCAACGATGCTATTACCACTGACCTCCCACGTATTGCTGACTGCCTCAACATGGCTTTCTCTGACCTAAGCATAGTCCTTCCTGTCCACTTTTTTGACCCTATCCCTACCTCAACCCCCCCACCCTGAATCGCCCCCCAATTTTCCTCCGCACCACATCTCCCATGAAGCCAAAACCACTCCTACTAAAAGCCCTCTTCAGTCATACCAAAGCTGTGACCCCATTGACTCCAGGATTCTCCATCTAACTCTAGATGTCATGCTGGCCCCGCTCACCGACCTGTTAAACCAGTCTCTGTGCCTCGGTCAATTCCCAAGCACCTGGAAATCAGCTGAAATTACCCCAATTCATAAGAATGGAAATCGCACATTACCAAATAACTACAGACCAATCTCCATCCTTCCCCCACTCTCTAAAGCCCTGGAAAAAATAGTATCCACCTAACTCATGGAATAGCTAACCAAATACAGCATACTATGTCCAGAACAGCATGGCTTCTGCCCTGGACACAACACCACTACAGCCCTCCTAGAGTTCTCACAGCAAATACACTCTGCACTTGACTCTGGGGACGTTGCTGGGGCAGTGTTCATTGACCTATCTAAGGCCTTTAACACTGTGTGTCACCCCCTATTGCTTGACTCCCTCCATCAGCTTGGCTTCTCATCTGGCCCCCTTGCCTGGTTCTCCAGTTACCTCTATGCCAGATCCCAACGGGTCAAGATAAACGGTACCTTATCAGCTGCCCTACCTGTTCACTCAGGTGTCCCCCAGGGTTCCATCCTGGGCCCCACAGTGTTCAGTCTCTTTCTAAACACCCTTCCTAGCACCTGCTCAGGCAGTATGCTCCTACATGCCGACGATGCGGTTCTCTTCGCCTCCCACCCCGACCCCATCACCCTCCAGAACTCTCTGCAACTCACCTTCAGCCAAGCTGAAAAATGGTTCCTCAACCTTCGTCTAGTTTGGAATCTCAAGAAGACAAAACCTATGCTTTTTGCCCACTGCCAGAGCAACTCCAGAAATTCCCCCCTTCTCATCCTCCCCAGCACCCTACACCCCCTTGAACAGGTGTCTGCATACAAATAGCTGGGCATCACCTTTGACTCGGCTTTCTCTTTCCACTCTCATCTTAATTCCCTGTCCACTGCCGTAAACACCCAGATTGGACTCCTCTACCGCCACAAAGACTGCCTCCCTCAGAATGCCCTCCAGCTGGCTATCACCTCCTCCATCCTGTCATTGGTCGACTGCAGGCTCCCTATCGATGCGGCTGCTAACCCCACCACCCTCACCAAAGTCCAGATATTGATCAACAAGGCTTGCAGGCTCCTGACCGGTGCCCCCAGCAGAACGCATACATGCCAGCTCTACTCCTCCTCGAACTTACTCACCTTTGATGAGCGCCTGCGGTACCACACTTGTATACTGGCAAAAAAATCACTACTTGGGCTCTCTCTCCCCCAGAGGTTGCTGCATCCCTAAAATTGGCCTCCCACTCTGTCGGCACCTGAAGCACAACCAAAGCCACCTTCCAGGTCCCGAGAGTCAGGACCTCTCTCGACCAAAGATCATTCCACCACAGAGCCCCCTCCTGGTACAACTCCCTCCCCACTCATATCATAAACATCCCCAAAATCGACCCCTTCAAAATCGCCCTCCAAAACAACCTCACTGACACTCAGAGCTGTAAATGCCCCTCACTGGCCCATACCTAGAGCTCCGCCTGGCCCAATTTACAGACAACGTCCTTCTGGACTGCCTTCTTCCCCAGAAGCCACCCCTTCCCCCCAGGTATCGCTCCCTAGAACCCCTAGCAGTACCTTATTATTTATATACTAGATTAATTGTAACTAATTGAAGCCTTTGTACACCTTTGTATTACTGGAATTGCTTTGTGTGTTCTTTTATTGTATCTCACCTGTAGTGTTCTCCATTGTTGTACTCCACCACCAATTATTGTCCACCCTCCCTGCAACGAGGTGCCTTTGTAAATAAGTCTTTGATTCAAAGGTTGTAAATCCGAATTATGAAATAAATAAAATAAAAAAAAGGTTCCACACACCCTCATAAGTTCACAAATTTGTAATATTTTCAGTCCAGATTTTCTACACTGGCATTTTTCCACACCTCCTTATGAACAGTACAACTGTCATTTTTCATACCATGGCTGAAATGTGTTTTCGCACCTCCGGCACAGAATAGCATGGTCGCTGTGGGAAATCAGTGTTCGGGACAGATAAAGAAAATCACAGTGACACTGTTCATGAGCGGAGGTCCCAAAATGCCTGTGTTGACAGTCTGCTGTAAACAATCCCCAAACTAATTACATTACGGGTGTGCATTGCACAGTTTCTATGCACGCTCGTGACTTCACCAGTTTTTTTATATTTTCACTCCAGATTTTCAACATTGCCATTTTTTACACCTCCTCACGAACAGTACAGCTGTCATTTTTCACATCCTGTTCAAAATGTGTTTTCGCACCTGTGGTGCCAAATGGCGTAGTCGCTGTGCAAAATCAGCTTTCGGCTAACAAACTGATATTGCCACTGTTCAAGAGGTGGGGGTCACAAAAATCCATGTTGAAAAATTGAGTGAAAATACCAACAAACGCCTCGGGTGTTAGGTCTCCGCCATAACGCCCCACCCTGTAGAGACGACAGGCATCAGGGGTGTGACTTGGGATTGTTGCCTGTAATGCTCATGCCATTCCACCCCCAACCACACCCTGCAGCCAGTGAGAGGCATTGAGGTGTGCCTTAGACTCTTTGGCCCCAAAGTTCACCCCATTCTCCTATACTGCACCCATTTCACCATATTTCCTTATGGAATGGGGTGAGAATAAGGCCCAAAGACCCCAAGGCACACTGTGACACTTGTCGGTGTCTGCGGGGTAGAGTATGGTTAAATGGCATGGCCGTTACGCCTAACGACCCAAAGGCACACCCCAATGCCTGTCAGTCTCTGCAGGGTGGTGGTGGGGTGGGCTTCAGTTCAATACTTCACTGCCATTCCTATTATGCATTTCTCTAACTCCTACACTACCAATGCCAATGCCAGCAAGCAAACATTTGGCATTGACAAATGCTTGTATAGCATTGAAACCACCCTTCTTAGAGTGCTTCATGATCAGCTCCTTAAATTCTGATGAGCACTATTTTCCCTTATTCTACTGCACCTCAGTGTGGCATTTGACTGTGATTATCACATCACTTCTCTTGACCACGTTGAGCAGTATTACAGTATTATGTATTGGCCTTAGTGGTACACACCTCTCCTGGGCTCCTTCCTCTCAGACTTCTTTGTCTCAGGTAATGGGTACTTATTATTCCCTTAGACACTTCTGTATGATGTTCCTCATGACTCTGTTGGTAGGCCACATTTCTTCTCTATTTATCTCCTTCCTGCTTTGGCACCTTCTCGCCACATGTCTGTCTACCTATATCTATATCTATATCTAATCTATATGTATTGGTCGGTATGTCTGTCTATCTGTCTGTCTATATCTGTATGTCTGTCTCTGTCTGTCTATCTATTTATCTGTCTGTCTATCTATATCTATATGTCTGTGTGTCTGTCTGTGTGTATGTCTGTCTGTCTGTCTGTCTGTCTGTCTGTCTATCTATCTATCTATCTATCTATCTATCTGTCACTTGATCTAATCTGCTTTTGATACAATTAAACTGCCAGGCCCATTTTGGAACTGCTTACTACTTGAAACTGTATTGCATCTTACTAAGCTGCTGCTTTTTTCAACTTAGAAAATGGTTTTAACAACAATTTTTGTATAGGTGATTGGATGATTAAATACACATAAAGTAATGTTTTCTCTTCACAAACCTTCCCTCCTTTTTTCACTCGTTATGTAAACAATGGGATAAGCTGTCACATATGTCCCCTTCCTATCACTCAACTAGGTTTTAGTAATTCAGTATGTTAAACAACTGTAAAATCTTTCATTTTTGCTTTGGGGCTTCTTCATTCAATGGAACAGCTTGCAAGCAATATTGCAACATATTTTGACCTGCTGAGGGATTTCTTGCCTGATAGTTTTCAATGGTATTCCTTAATTAATGTATTAGGACAATAAACTGAATAATTTGTTTTAAAGGAGATTGCGTTTTAAGCAAATCCCTTGAACAGGTTTAAATAAGTAAACCATTTTGCCTGTGGTATCTTTATACAATCATGTATTCACTTGCTTTATTATTGCTAGCATCTGATGCAGTCTTTAAATGCTGAATGTGTGACCTTTAAAATAACATGTTTGTGACTGAATTAATTTAGCATGACTGTTTTTTACAATATAAAAGATGTCTGTCTTCTAACATGCCACATTGCCCTGATGAAGAGTCAGAGTGACTCAAAGGGTTGGGATTGTGTCATTAGTGTCAGTGGTTGTTTTTTTGCAAAATTAAACTTGCAAATATGCATATGGAACTTTAAATACCATCTTTGAGTGCACTGCTTCTTTTGTGCTTGATGGCCCCTGGATGCCCATAGTTGCTGTTCAGACAGATGTTGGAGAAGAGAGTTCTTATGGAATTCAGGCAATTCTGAAGCAGCTGGATAGTCTTGATGAACAAGTGACATCACTACAGAAGGCCTCCACTGTTCCTGTCAGGTCAGCCACCCAGGCTCTGTCACACCTGTGCCCAAGTCTTGCACAGGAGGACAGCACCCTGATCCTTGATCTGCCACTATTATGGATAAGAGGGACATTATCATTTGGCCTGTACTACTGAAGAAGATCTTAAGAGAGCAAATGCAAATCTACTGAAGGCTGTGAAGCAGAAAGGAAGCTTCCTAGGGGCCTAGCAAGGGAACAAAGTGGAACCCCGAGAAAGCATACTCTATGAAACTTAGTACACCATCTGTAGCATCTCACAAAGGAATACACAGGGGACTGATTGATTGGCTCATCTGTGCAAGAGGACTGAAGGCATTGACTGCACATTTGTAGTATACAATGGTTTATAGGTGGCCATCCTATTCTATGACTGGTATCAGAAATACCCAAAACATCCCACCCACCCTCCATTATTATCAGACATTCGCAGTTATCTACAGCAGGCCCATCTTCCCTCGCTTCCCCCATCTTATAAAGATTTATTAGTTAGTAAGATTAGTCAGCAAGAACTATCTGATGCTATTTGTTCCCTTCCCAAGGATAAAGCCCCAGGACCTGATGGATTCCCGCCCCGGTTCTATAAGCTATTTGAAAAACAGCTCTCCTCCCTGTTTTTGCAGATGTTTAACTATTTTTGTGATTCGGGGATAACTGACTTCTCCCTGTTAGAAGCCCTTATTATTGTTCTCCCAATAGCAAATAAAGACAAAAGTAAAGTAACTAATTATCGGCCCATATCCCTAATGAACTATGACATTAATCTTTTTGCTAAAATCCTGGCTGCAAGGTTAGCTAGGGTTTGGATTCCCTTGCTTAGTCCAGAACAGGTTGGATTCGTGGCAAGTCGATCTTCAGCTGATCACCTGAGAAAGCTCTTCCATATCTTCTCCATGTCCAGGATGGCTCCTCTCCCAATGGTATTGGTGTCCCTAGACACGGAGAAGGCCTTTGATAGAGTTAGCTGGCCTTTCCTATTTGCAGTTCTGGACAGTTACAGCTTTTCTGACAAATTTGTTCACTGGATTAAGATCCTTTACACAAATCCTACAGCTAAAATTTATTGCAATGGGGTCTACTCCAATTCTTTCTCATTACACTCGGGTACTTGACAGGGCTGTCCGCTGTCACCGATGCTTTTTAATTTATGTCTTGAGCCGCTACTGTATCACCTTCAAAATTCTCCCCTTATAAAGGGTATTCAAGTGGGACACCTTAACCTTTGCTTGTCTGCCTATGCAGATTATATTTTGCTGCTCTTGACAAATCCAGAAGTTTTGATTCCGGCAGCTCTGGACATTATAGATGTCTATGGAGCAGTATCAAACTATAAATTAAATAAGGACAAATCCACAGTAATGTCACTAAATTGTCATGCATGTCGTGCCCAGGTTGATAAACTGAATCTGAATTGGGCCCCCCAACTTAAATATTTAGGGCTTACTATTTCCCAAGATATGTCTCAGTTTAGGAGGCTTAACTTAGATTCCCTGTTAGGCACTATCAAACTAGATCTAGACAGGTGGGCCCCATTATACCTCTCGCTACCAGACAGAGTTAATGTAATTAAGATGAACATCCTTCCTAGGATATTTTATCCCTTAAATATGCTTAGTTTCCACCTTCTCTACTCTTGATTCCGGAAGCTCCATAGTATTATTTCCCATTTTATGTGGAGAGGGAAACCCCCGAGAAGATCATAAAGCAGGTTGGGAGCAGCTACACAACATGGAGGCCTTAAACTTCCTCATTTTTATCACTACTATTTAGCAAGCCACCTAGATAAATACCTACGTTGGATGTCTGCTGCTTCTCAGCTCCAAGAATCTACTCACGTACCAGTATGGTTGTAATTAGGGTGCCACCTGATTCAACAGAGTGGTATCTCTCCTTTTGCCCTCATATATACTACTGCCAAATAATGTTACCCATCTCTTAAAAATGAACTGATTTTAATGTCCATCAAGGTTCATGTTCAATTGTGTAAGGCCATTAAATATGATAATGTTAAAGACATCTCTCAGCCTCTATATTTAAATCCTAATTTTAGAATAAATGGGCTCTGTCTCAAACAACATGGGACAATCCAGAATACAGATATCACAATTTAGAAAGTGGCCTTTTTATTTCCTGGCATCTGATTGGCTAGTACCCTTGCCAAGGGGGTACATTAACTTTCAATAGATACCCAGGAAATAAAAAGTACCAGTCCCAGTGCCCCTCCACCCACTAAAATATCCAAGTGCCCACTCTAATTTCCAATTGGCTAAAACCCCCTCATTTGAATTTGAAATAGCCGCCATTTTTTTTGTCTCAGTTAGCGAGATATACTGTCCCTCCCTCTTCACCAAAGCTCCCTAGTTCGACGCCTGCTGCGTTTATATAAAAAAAGAAAGAACATAATTCACTATTAATTTGTATACTCTGGAGAAGAGAGACGATTCTTCATTCCTCACAGCCAACCATTTCAAAAGCAAGCACTTTCCTGACCTCACTCTGTGTCAATCTCTGCCCTTGTAAAAACCGTTCATCCTGCTGTCCCCTAACCATTCTGGCAGATAGATTCATCCCTCACTTCCCCAAAAGCCGACAGATGTAGTAAAACGCGCAAATCAGCAGCACGTCCATAGCGACTCAGAGTCCTGAACACAGATTGGCTTTGTGGAAGCAGTTAAACCTGTAGCACGCTGCAAGCATTTTGTTTATTCTCCCCTGTGTTATGGCAGCAGCCACACGGCGTCAACAGTCACTTAAAAGAGGGGAGAGGTGCACAAGTTCAGGAAATGGTTCCCATCACTTCAGTTTTTTTGTCTGCCTGCCGCTGCCTTTCAGTTGTAATGCCTGGAAAAAAGACTTGAGAGGGTTCCCTGTCTCATTACGCTGCTGCCTGATGGGGATGAGATGTGCACATGTAAATAGCTACTCTCACTTCTGATTTTTTTGGCGGGGAGCTTGCCTTTTCTCTCAGGACATCTCTCTCGCTCCGACATGAGGGCTCAGAACTGTACAGCCTGCACTTCATGAGAGTCTGCAGTTTCTAAATCCCAGCGAATTTTATGCTGCTTCTACAGGTACTGTAACCAACTACAATATGTGTGTGTGTGTATCTCTCTGTTTATGGGATGGGATGGGATGGGGGGTTAACCATGACATTGAGCTCCCTAGTCCTCAGAACTCCCAAGTAAAAAAAAAAAAAAGCATTCTAATACTGGCATAGGAACTATTTTGTTACTAAATAAACAACTTTTAGTATTTAAAGAATCATGTTTTTTTTTTAAAACATACACAGCTGGCCATTTTCTAAGTGCAATAATACCCTCCAGGGTGGGCAATATGGGCAATACCGGACCTTCCAGGAGCTGTAGGGCCCTCCGTCTGTGGTGTTGGGCCTCATTACACCCCTGGGCAGTCCGGTATTGCCCATTACCACCCACCCTGTCGGGTATTATTGCTCGCATTGAGCCTCCTAGTGGAGGGCAAACTTAAAGCCACAATAGATCTTCTTCCCATCTTGAACATCCCTGCGAGACAAATTTTTCATGGTTTCCAAATCAGACACTTACTAATTACTAAACTGGGAAATGGAAAATGGGAGGTGGACCAATCAGAGCTTATTGATTTACTCCAAACCTTGGCTTGGCAGCCCCATGCAGTCTCCCAGATTACTGCTGCATTAAACCCTGTTATATGTCCTGACATATTGGGTCAATCTGCATACTGGATAGACCAATTCCCTAATAAGAAATTTAACTGGGAAAAAATCTTGCAAGCGGCTTTTTCCCACACATCCAACGAAAGACTCCGGATAATGCAATTCTACATACTACACAATATATATTTTACTCCCTCTAAACTAGTAGCCATGGGTAAATTAGAGGATAACACATGTTTTAGATGTGGTAAATCAGAAGGCACACTGCTCCATACATTATGGGACTGCCCCAATATTAAGGCGCTATGGAGGGAGATACAAGTCAAAGCAGACCCTATATTAGGTCTTGAAGAGTTTTTTACACCCAAACTTTGTATAGTGGGTGACTATTTCCAAGTGCCTGTTAAAGAAAGAAGATTCAGTTTGGCCCTTATTTCGCATTCAGTTAAAAAACTGGTACTGAAGCACTGGAAGGATTCCTCAATAATTACCTATACTGAGTGGTTAAATGAGCTACTGTTTAATCTTCGGATAGAAAAGATGACTGCATCCCTAAAGCATACCCCTAATAATAAAAAGTGGGGGAAACTATGCACATTGTATTCATCCCCATAGTGTGTTTTTTTTTTTATTACACTCTAATTGGATTTATTATAAGCTATTACTCCTACACCCATTGGCTGGTGTGCATTGCAGCCCATTTGATCTATGTCCTGGCTTGGGTTATTTCTATAGGATGCTTATTATAGTTAATTTTTTTCTTGGAGTCTTTATTATTTGTTCCATTTCATTAGCCATGTTCTCAAGTGGTGGTAAGGGATACCACTTTATTCCAAGGTTTTTCTTACAGGAGGGGGGTATGAAGGGTGGGAGGGCGTAGGTGGGAGTAACATTGGGGGAAGGGGGTTGTTTTGGGCTTAATTGAGCTGATGTAACCCTAAGGCTCCAAATTTTCTGTTTACAGTTCATGTATCATAGAGATGCCTGTATCGCCTTATGTACCTTATTGTAACCTTGTTTAAAATATCTAATAAAGTATACTGAATTAAAAAAAAAAATATATATATATATATTCCGCTGCATCCCATGGAGGGGCTATCAGCATTGGGGCTGAGTGAGCAGAATTACCCATATTCAGGATATGTTGTCCTTAAAGTAGAATTTCTGAAGTCTGCAACAGGAGTATCGAAGCCCGTGAAGACTCTGTTTTTGTTATGCCTGTTTACTGGAATCTATGAGAAAGTAAACATCTTGGTTGGGAACGATGCACACATGTTTAAGTGTCTGCCCCAGTAATGCAGTGAATCAGGGAGGCATACCAGCCCAAAGGAACAGCCATGCCTGACATGACGGAGGAGCCTGTACAAGTTATTCAATAAGTTGAAGCCAAGGAGTTGGTTCTGTTGCCCCATGCTGAGTAACACCAAGAGCCCCGGGCAGATTCTGCAAAAAGGATATTTCATCAGGCATCCAGATATAATCTTTTTATGCACTTTGGAATGTTGGCAACAATAGACCTTGCACTAGAACTTGGGGCTCCGCTTTGCTTCACCACTCATTGCTATGCAGCATTGTTGGCCAAATTCCAGACTGAATAAAAAAAGTATCCCCTGGTTGCCCCATGGAATATCCCCACTATATCAGATAGAAAACCATCTAATGAGTAAATGGAAGCAAGAAAAATACATCAGAAATAAAAAAGTAGCAACTGATTACATTTTCTGCCTGCTTGTTGTGTTGCAAGACTGCTGCTGTAAGACATCTAAATAGCAATGCACTGATGTAGACAGGGGGCAGGATTTTCAAAGCCCTAAGAATGATACAAGGTGCTTCGGTCAAACATCTCTGACGCAACAGGCACCTTGCATCAAGGGATGTGCCCAGAGCTAATTTCCAAAGCAGCCTGGGTCAAACAGCAGGCTACCTGCCCCAAAGGGGGCTTGCACCAGCCTTGTGCCACAAAAGTGGCTGCGGCGTGGCATTAGAGGGCTTGCAGCAGACCTAGGCTACCACAACCACACATGTTGCATTTCTGAAACCTTCCCCAGGGACAGTGAGCTAAGTACAGTTAGACCAGTCAAGGGATGGTGTAACGGCACTTAGACATCCTCTGGGAGGGTTGCCAGTCAGACGCCATTGTGTCTCCCCCTCCCATATGCCATACTGTAGATTACTAGGCTTACTAGGTTATTTAGACACAAGGAAGACGAGCCCCATCTATAATGTCTCCCACAAATGTGTTGGTGGATTAGTTAAGTATTGAGTCCCATTTGAGGTATTTATCCAGTCTAGTTTTGAACATATCAAAGTTCTGGGACTCAACAATAATTTTGTAGGAGTGTTAAGAAAATGTCCCTGGTGATCTAGTGGCACCCCTCTCCAAACCTCGATATGCCCATACTGTGCATTGGCACTCGAAATGAACTCCCCTGGTGGGCTAGCCCCCCAACCCCCTTGCTGATAATGCACAACATTATAGCATATCAGTAATTAGGTGTGATCTGTGTCCCTGGTGAGCTAGCTCTGCCCCCCAAGTCCCCTTGCTGATAATGCACAACATCATAGCATATCCATAACTAAGGTGCGATCTATGTCTCTGCCCCATGCCCCATATGCTGGAATACGGCTAAGCTGGCAACAAACCATCCTAGTGCAGGCCCTGTGGCGCTGAGGGTTGAGGCGCTGAATGCCACATCTCGTGCCTCACCAATGACCCGAGTTCGGGAATGAGCTCTGGTGTTGGGGCTCAGCAGGGGAGGGAAGGAGAGGATCAATCATCCAATGGACTGTTCTCCTCTCCCTGGGGAGGGAGACCCCTGATGGAGATTGTGGGTATCACTAGCGCAGAGCAGCTAATTGGGAGGAGCATGGCGGACATCTACGGTGCTGCTGTGCTGACATCATTGCATGCCCATGCTCCTTTAGGAAAACAGCCATGGAAGAAAAACCCTTACCATGCCAGTAGGTGGTGGTGCAGATCAGTGGTTGTGCCCCATGCCCAGTGTTGGGCCATCAATCCTGGTGCTCCTGGTCTCCCTCCACCTCTCCAGTTGCTCCATTAGATTGCAGATAGAACACCAGAGGAGTTGGCGGTCCCACCCATGGGGTTCAGAGCCAGGGGAACAAGTGGCCGGGCAAGTTTGGAGAAGGTGTCTGGGATCGACGAGCACCAGAGTCAGGGACTTCAGGTGGGTAGTAGAAGCTACCACCGAGAATCTGCTACTAAGAGAGTCCGACAGGGTGAGTGATAAATAAAGTCAACAACAACAAAACAGAAATGTTCTGGTGGTCTAGTGGCCCACCCAAGCCTCCACCCCACCAGGTAGTGCCCACCACTCCACTTCCCCACCTATCCCAAACCTCAATCAGGCACATGGCACAACCCTCCTCACACTATCATGGCCAGACGCTGAATGAACTGTTAGAGCGCTTACTGCACTCTGACAGTTCATTTGGCATCTGGCTGTGGTGGTGTGTGGAGAGTTGTGCTGGGTGCCCAATCAGAGTTTGGGATGGGGGTAGTGGGAGTAGGTGAGCACTACCTAGTGAGGAAGTGAGAAAGGCCACTGAGACCACCAGAGATGAATTGCCATCTTTGCCATATTCCGCGCATATGGAGCATGTGGCAGGGACACAGATCACACCTTAATTATGGATATGCTATTATAATGTGCATTATCAGCAAGGGGAGCTTGGGAGCAGGGCTAGCTCACCAGGGACATTCATTGTGAGTGCCAATGTACAGTGTGGGCATATCCGGGATGGAGGGGTGCCACTAGATCACCAGGGACATTTTTGTATTGCAATCTGCAGTATGGCATATGGGTGGGGGTGACCACTAGATCGTCTGGTTATTTGTTGCTCAGGTTATGGGCTGCTCGGTGGCGGTGGTATGGGAGAGTGCTGGCTACTGTGCTTCCATCCAGGGGTGGAGCTACCACTCCACTGCCCAGCAGCTGTTTTGGAAAACTTTGTGAGTGCGCCATCTGTTGGGCACACTGCCACTGTTGCCACAGGCTGTGGGACTTAGGTGCCGGGACCCTGTCGGATAGAAAATCGGGCACAGGGTCCTAGGCACAGCAACACTCGATGCAAGCTACCACTGTTGCAGCTTGCGACCAAGTTTTGAAAATCCAGCCCAGTGTGCAGACTATGTGAAAACTGCTGTCAGTCTGTCAATATGGCAATGGGGAAGAGAAAATGAAAAGCAGGAAGCAGCCATTAAGCTATACCTTTTGAAAATTTGCACATGGAATTTGATTACTCAAGCATATTTTAAAACATATCTTGGGCAGAAAACAAGCTGTTCAGATTTTCTGCAAGGTCAATGAATGGATTTATAACTTCTATGAATTCTGGCGCTGTCTGTAGAAATTGTAAGCAGATACAGTTGTTTCCGGCCCCCAGTCATATTTTTCATGTGACAGAACACAACTTTGCAGGAAATTACCGTTGTGTGACAAACCTTACCACATTTAAATGGGAAATAAATATTCCAGGGGTAACTGAAAGTACAGAAGCCCATAAAGGATCTTTCAAATGAGGTACTGGGCTTACTTATAGGCTTCAGGAGTCCTGAAATACAAATACCTAAATCATATGTAAACTAAACCGAACAGCAGCCATTTCATGGAATCGTGAAACAGAGAGTGATGTCACTGAGGGGCAAGCTGTGTGTTGTTAATTACAGCTTGCCCCTCGTGACATAATGTTCTCTCTCAATAGACCATGAAATATCTGCTGCTTTGTTTAAATTTACAGATTATTTAGATAACTTATATCTCAAGACTCCTGACACTTACAGATAAGCTGAATATCTTGTTTGAAAGATCTTTGTATGGCCTTTCACAAGCTGAGTAACCATTGCCGTGTTTACTTCCATCCCTAGTGAAAGAATCTTTCTAGACTTCAGCAAAGCTTTGGATGGGGAACTTTACCAAAGATTAAAAAACAACCTAAGTAACCTAAATCTAGATTAGAGAATAGTAAGACATGTCAAAAATTGGCTGGCAAGGGCTGCCCAATGACCCAGCACCATGAGACAGAGTTCAGTAGTGAGCTCAGGAAGGTGGCTGGGTGGCCTGGCTCTGGGGAATGGCACTGCCATGTGACAGCGCTACCAGCCTGGGGAGGGATGGGCATTGTGTTCCACTGCTTGAGCAACACCCTGTGACTGGGCTGGGGAGCTATCCCTCTGCAGATGATAAAGAGCATGTGAAGGCTATAGTAGGGTCTGGGCATGACACTCGGGGAGGTGGGTGGTGTGAAAACTGGAAGGAAAATCCCTGAAGTGGCAGGGTGACAGCTCAACATCCTCGCAGGTCCCACACCACTGGCTGGCAAACTGGATGAATAATGGGGGGTTGGGGGTGGCCCTCCTCTTCCAGCCTTGCTATGGAGGGGGTTATCCATGGGGTTTGAGCCTGCTCAGGAAAGTCCCAGAGATATTGGGTTTCAGGACTGGGGGATGGTTGAGTGCAGAAGGGGGTGCTGCAGTGAACAGGGGCATAACATCTTGATTAAAAAGTGATTGGCAAATAGAAAACAGTGAGTAATGGTGCAGGTACACTATCATTGGCCACAGAGGTCAGCAGTGGTGTGGCACATGGGTCAGTGCTCGGGCCTGTACTGTTTTCCATCTACATGGCAGACATGAACACCAGCATAACTGGATATCTCTACAAATTTGTGGATGATGCAAAAATAGGTGGAGCAGCATTATCAAGGAGAGACACTGATGTTACTGTATATAAAATTACTTTAACGAGTTATGTATCAGGGCAGATACTGTAAATGGGGGATGCAGTTTAATAAAACAGAAATGTGTGGTGCTGCAGTTGGGAAAACAACTAAAAAGCTTACCAACCAGGTATTAGGTGGATATGAATTAGCAGAGGTTAAGGGGAGAGAGACCTTGAAGTCCTGGTCCAATATGCTTTGAAGTTCACAAGTAATAACAGGCAGGCTAGCATCACATTTGAAAGAATACCAGGCTGTGCAAGAAGAAGCTTTCTTAGCAGGACCAAAATAGTTGTGCAACTGTTATACCAGTCTTTGGTCCGTCCACACCTAGACTATTGTTCACAGTTACAGTCCCCACATACTAGGTGGATGTGAACAATCTGGAGAGGGTACAGAGAATGCTAACAAAATCTATGACAGGCATAAAGGACCCTCAACTATGCGACAAAGATAAAAACACTGACACTGTAAAGTTTAGAGTGAAGATGTATCGGGGGAGATCTCATATTGTTATATCAGGTATAAAAAGATAAAACACTATGGGTGGATATGGGGGTTGAATTTAGAACAAGCATACACAACATAAGGGGTTACAGCATGCAGTTAGTAAGAGCTAATTATAGAACAACAAACAGAGGGCATTACTTCACACAAAGGGTGGAGAACATATGAACAAGTTACCTAGAAAAGTATTTGAGGCAACCAATAACAAGCATTTGTCAATGCCGAACATTTGATACTTGTTAAAAATTACCAAATTTGTGAGCCTGTGTTCATAAATTGCAATACAGGCTCATAACTTTAATGTTTTTATAACATTGTTGCCCCAATTTCTCAACATAGCCTTCTTATGATCCCACTGCATGAAGAAAGGAAGAGAACTTTCTAAACTCCTGCCTGAAAGGTGATTTTGCATAGTAACTGCGAAATCACTTTTTGGGATACGAAAACACATTTTTTCCAGGATTTGAAAAATGATAGCTGTCACATTCATGTGGTGCTGTGAAGAAATGGCTATGTTGAAAATTGTTGGTCAAAATATTGAAAATTACCAAAGTTATGTACCTGTGTTTACAAACTTCAATGTAGGCTCATAACTTTGTTGTTTTTTTAATATTTTTACACCAAAATTTCAACAAAGCCTTTTTATGACCCCACCTCATGAGCAATAGTGGGGAACATTTTCTACTCCTGTCAGAAAGATGATTTCATGTAGTGACTGTAAAATCACCTTTTGGGATGCAAAAACACATTTTGACAAGGATTTGAAAAATGATAGCTGTCACATTCATGAAGTGCTGTGAAAAAATGATTATGTTGAAAGGTTGGGGCCAAAATATTGAAAATTACCAGTTATATAACACTGCATTCATAAATTCTAACATAAGCTCATAACTTTATTGTTTTTAAAAATTTTTACCCCAAATTTTCAACATATTCTTCTTATGATCCCACCTCATGAACAGTAGTGGAGAAAATTTGCAAACTCCTGCCTGAAAGGTGATTTAGTACAGTGACTATGAAATCACCTTTCAGAATGCGAAAACACATTTTGGCCTGGATTTGAATAGTGACAGCTGTCACATTCATGAGGTGCTGTGAAGAAATGGCTATTTTAAAAATCTGGAGGCAAAACATTAAAAATTACCAGTGTTATAAGCCTACATTCACAAACTTCAACATAGGCTCATAACTTTGTTGTTTCTTAATATTTTTTGTGCCAGCTTTTCAACATAGTCTTCTTATGATCCCACCTCATGAACAATGGTGGAGAAAATGTTCAGCTCCTGCCTGAAAGGTGATTTTATGCAGCAACCACAAAATTACATTTTGGGACAGATTTACAAAACACCTCTTACACGGTTCATGAGGTGGTGTCTCAAAAGAGGTATGTAGAAAATCTGAGGCAAAAATATTGAACAATGTCCAAGTTATGCTACTAAGTTCAAAACCCCATTGAAATACATTGAATCGCATACCTGATTTCCTCAGTTTGTGGTTCGGCATTGAAGATTGAAGATGTGTCTGCAGTCCAGAGAGGATTCCAGTGTTGGACCCTGGTAGGTAAGGGGCGGCTTGGGAGAGTGGTGGGTTCTGAGTGGGAGGGTCGGTGGGGTGAAAGTAACGCACAACAGACATCGATGGAATGTTTTCTTTTTTACAGGGTTTTAAAAAAACACACATTGAGGGGTGGACTGCATTCCAACACTGGGATTGGACACCCCAGTATTGGGCTTGTTACAAAGCGGTGGTGAATGATCTCAGGGGGGTGTCAAGGAGCAGCGGTAGTGAGGGTGGGCATCCAACTCTGCTTACAATCAAAATATAATTGATAAATATAGATGGGAAAGGGTGGGTTGGCAGGCAGGAACCTGCAGGGGATAGGGAGAGAGAAGTGGTAGCGTAGGTGGGCACCCTGCACCGCTTACATTACAAATATAAAGGATGACTATAGATGGGAAAGGGTGGGTTGGTGGTCAGGCACCTGCAGGGGATGGGAAGAAAGAAGTGGTAGTGGGGGTGGGCACCTCACTCCGCTTATATCACAAAAAAAAAAATATTTATACCTCACCCCAGTAAGTCTCCTTTCTCTCCCCTTCCCTCCAAAAATGTATATATTTTTTTATATTTGTTTTTTTTTTCTTTTTGGCAACTTTCTGGTGGCTCTCTGCTGCAGTGAGTGAATGAGGTGCTCCTCTGACCATCCTCCTCTAGTCTGGACCATATTGTGCACTCAGTATGGTTATGTGTGTACAGGGCAGAGGTGAGGATCACCTATCCATGGGGAACTACCGACTGATCTCAATCCTCCCTCCCCCTTCAAAGCCCTAGAAAAGGTGGTAGCTGATCAGCTAACAGCCTACCTAGCCACTCATAACCTGCTTTGTAGCTAATAGCATGGCTTTCATGCTGGCACAGCCACAGCCCTCCTGGAATTTTCATCCTATATCCACTACACACTTGATAAGGGACAACTAGCAGGAGCCATGTTCGTAGACCTCTCCATGGCCTTCAACATGGCCAACCACACTCCCCTGCTGGACACCCTCCTCAAAATAGGTTTCTCACGAGGTCCCCTCGACTGGCTCTCCAGCTACCTGACATCACGGATGCAGTGTGTCAAGATTAATACCACGCTATCCCCCTCCCACCAAATACACTCTGGAGTACCCCAGAGTTCCATCCTGGGGCCACTACTCTTTAGTCTTTTTCTCAAGACCCTCCCCTCCCTCTGCCTGGTAAAATCCTACTTTATGCCAATGACGCTGTCCTCTGTGCCTCCTATGCAAACCCAACCAGCCTGCAGGCCTCACTCCAGCACTCCTTTAGCGTGGCTGAACATTGGTTCAGTAAGAACAGGCTGGTTATAAACCTGAAGAAAACTAAGGCCGTACTATTTGTGCACCATCAGAGCAAGCTAAAGAACTCATTCCTCCACATGGTCTCCAGCTCACTCTACCCCCTAGAACAGGTCTACTCCTACAAATACCTAGGGGTTACCTTTGACCCTGCCCTCACCTTCCATACCCACATTCGCACACTCACATCTGCAGTGAACACCCACAATGACCTCCTCTATTGCCACAAGGACTGCCTGCCACCTGAAGCATTAAAGCTAGCCATCACCTCATCGGTCATGTCCCTGATAGACTACGGGCTTCTAATCTATAGTGCTGCAGACACAATGGCTCTCAACAAAATTAAAATAGTCCTTAATAAAGCATGCAGGCTCCTGACAGGTATGACACGGACTACACACACTTGAACTCTCTACTAATGCAGATCCTCAATTTTGACAAGAGGCTTCAGTATCAGGCCTGTCTCACAGTCAAGAAATCTATCCTTGGGCACACACCACCAGGTGTACCTGCATCCCGTACTACCAAAAAGCACCCAGTAAACACTCGCAGCACTAGCACTGCTTCCATGCTAATCCCCAGGGTCAAGACAACCCTGGAACAGAGATCATTCATGGTCAGAGCCCCCACCTTCTACAATGCCCTCCCTCCATCAGTCACCAGCCTCACAAAACTGGGTCCTTTCAAGGCAGCCCTCAGAAACCACCTTCTCACTTCCCGCACCTGCAGCTGCCCTTATCCGCACTATCTGCTATCTGATAATCTGAGCCTGTAATTCAGTCATACTACCTGCAAATATTGCTATGGCAAAGTCTGATCTCTCCTGACTGCACTGTTTCCTCTGTCAGTGACTAGTCCCTGTAGCACAGGGACCATGCTTAGCTAACTTTTTGTATAGGCCACATCCTCCTGAGTTGCAAATATATTGGTATCTATGTAACTATGTTTCCCTGCCCTGCTTAGATAACATTTTTTATTATAGGCCACAACACCTAAAGTCTCCACTGTGTGATATCTGTCTTAAATGTCCACTGTGTACCTGCTTTAATGTTCCATACTATGTAACTGACAAGGAGCCTTTGGAAATGAGTCTATGACTCAAAGGTTTTTAATTCTGATACATGCATACATAAATAAATAAATATACCATACTGCTGTCTTTGACACAGGAGAACTTTGGTTTCAGAGCAATGAAACAGCAGTCTAGAACTACAGATTTTTTTACTGATAAATCACTTCTATCTCAGCAGGAGTCAGTATCTGTTTGGATTAAGCAAACAGATACTTTATTAGAAGAAGGGGGTCTAATTTAAGTAAAAAAAAAGGAAGAAAGTCACTGTGCATTTCTCTGAGGAAGGGGGCTGTATCAGCTTAATTTACAGAATCAGAGCAGTGGGTGAATCTAATTGGGGGTGTGGCTTAGCTGTTTAGGAGTACAAAAGCAGGTGTCTCCAACTGCAGCTGCCTGCTGTCTTTGGTAGAGGAGAACTTTGGTTTTAGAGCAAAGAAACAGCAGTATAGAACTACAGATACATTACTGATAAATCACTTCAATCTCAGCAGGAGTCAGTACCTGTTTGGATTAAGCAAACAAATACTTTATTAGAAGAAGGGGGTCTCATTTAAGTAAAAAAAAGAAGAAAGTCAATCTGCGTTTCTCTGAGGAAGGGGGCTGTATCAGCTTAATTTACTGAGTCAGAGCAGAGGGTGAATCTAATTGGGGGTGTGGCTTAGCATTTTAGGAGTACAAAAGCAGGTGTCTCCAATTGCAGCTTCCTGCAGTCTTTGACAGAGGAGAACTTTGGTTTCAGAGCAAAGAAACAGCAGTCTAGAACTACAGATTTTTTGCTGACAAATCACTTCTATCTCAGCAGGAGTCAGTACTTGTTTGGATTAAGCAAACATATACTTTATTAGAAGAAGGGTCTCATCTAAGTAAAAAAGAGAAGAAAGTCACTGTGTGTTTCTCTGAGGAAGGGGGCTGTATCAGCTTAATTTACTGAGTCAGAACAGAGGGTGACTCTAATTGGGGGTGTGGTTTAGCATCTTAGGAGTACAAAAGCGGGTGTCTCCAACTGCTGGTTCCTGCTGTCTTTGACAGAGGAGAACTTTGGTTTTGGAGCAAAGAAGCAGCAGTCTAGAACTACAGTTTTTTTTACTGATAAATCACTTCTATCTCAGCAGGAGTCAGTACCTGTTTGGATTAAGCAAACAGATACTTCATTAGAAGAAGGGGGGTCTCATTTAAGTAAAAAAAAAGAAGAAAGTCACTGTGTGTTTCTCTGAGGAGGGGGGCTGTATCAGCTTAATTTACTGAGTCAGAGCAGAGGATGAATCTAATTGGGTGTGTGGCTTAGCAGATTAGGAGTACAAAAGCAGGTGTCTCCAATTGCAGCTTCCTGCTGTCTTTGACAGAGGAGAACTTTGGTTTCAGAGCAAAGAAACGGCAGTATAGAACTACAGATTTTTTAATGATCAATCACTTCTATCTCAGCAGGAGTCAGTACCTGTTTGGATTAAGCAAACAGATACTTTATTAGAAGATGGGGGTCTCATTTAAGTAAAAAAAAAGAACATCACTGTGTGTTTCTCTGAGGAAGGGGGCTGTATCAGCTTAATTTACTGAGCCAGAGCAGAGGGTGAATCTAATTGTGGTGTGGCTTAGCAGTTTAGGAGTACAAAAGCAGGTGTCTCCAATTACAGCTTCCTGCAGTCCTTGACAGAGGAGAACTTTTGTTTCAGAGCAAAGAAACAGCAGTATAGAACTACAGATTTTTTACTGATAAATCACTTCTGTCTCAGCAGTAGTCAGTACCTGTTTGGATTAAGCAAACAGATACTTTATTAGAAGAAGGGGGTCTCACTTAACTAAAAAAAAAGAAGAAAGTCACTGTGTGTTTCTCTGAGGAATGGGGCAGTGTCAGCTTAATTTATTGAGTCAGAGCAGGGAGTGAATCTAATTGGGGGTGTGGCTTAGCAGCTTAGGAGTACATAGGCAGGTGTCTCCAATTGTAGCTTCCTGCTGTCTTTGACAGAGGATAACTTTGGTTTCAGAGTAAAGAAACAGCAGTCTAGAACTACAGATTTTTTTATGGATAAATCACTTCTATCTCAGCAGGAGTCAGTACCTGTTTTGATTAAGCAAACAGGTACTTTATTAGAAGAAGGGAGTCTCATTTAAGTAAAAAAAAAGAAAAACATCACTGTGAGTTTCTCTGAGGAAGGGAGCTGTATCAACTTAATTTACTGAGTCAGAGCAGAGCGTGAATCTAATTGGGGGGTGTGGCTTAGCAGCTTAGAAGTACAAAAGCAGGTGTCTCCAAATGCAGCTTCCTTCTGTGTTTGACAGAGGAGAACTTTGGTTTCAGAGCAAAGAAACAGCAGTCTAGAGCTACAAATTTTTTTACTAATTGCCCTCCTTCCCACCCTCCACCCTCCCACCCAAAGCCAATTCTAGTTTTATAGCCACTGGATCTGACTGACAACAGGAATTTCCTGTTTGGCAATAGGATGGGAAGGATCACTGAGACACATTAGTTTCATCTACCTTGAAGGAACCTGAAAAATAACTCTTTCTCCCACCCTGGCTGCTGGAGGTCTGAATCCAAGTACTGAAGAAGAAGATTACTGAGGGCTACAGGAAGTTCCTCTCACTGAACAGGAAGGGCAAGAGTTGTAAGGGAACACAGGCAATAGGAAAGTAAGTGTAAAAATACATCAAGGGAAGATATATCAAGCATACAAAGCAACAGGAAAGGAGATGCAAAATAAGTCAAGATAGGAGTGGTGCAGTGCAATGGCTGTGGGGCAGCAGTGTTCTGGGAGACATTCTGGAGGTTGCGATGCTGCCCTGTTTGCAGGCACCTCTCTGGTCTGAGGGAAGAAGTTGCCCATCTCCAGGCTGACCTGGCTAGGATTCATGAAACCTCTTTCCCCACCAGGGACCACCAGGGCCACCACTGTTACCTCAGAGATTGCCAAGAAAGAGGAGCAGTTGGACCAAGGCTGGCTCAGGGAGGGAGAGGGTGTTGGAACAGAGGTGCATCCCTCCAGTTGTACCTCTCCACAGTTCATATGCTGTTCTGGCAAAGAGTGATTCCTCTATGGAGGCACCTGCAGTGGAGACCAAGGAGGATGCTGGGAACCTCCACAAAGGAGACCCACAGGAGGGTGGCATGAGACCCTAGAGGGGAAGGAAACAACTCCTGGTGGGGGATTCAATCATTGGGGTAGAAGTGAGGGAGGAAGGGGATAGGGAGGTAAGGTGCCTGCCTGGTGCCACGGCTCAGAAGGACAGGAAGCGAATCCTCAGGATTGTGGGAGCAGCTGCATGAGGGAGGAAGCTGGATGTCATTGTCCACCTAGGGACAAATGACCTGGCTGTGAATGGGATCAGAGCAGTGCAATAGGAGTTTGTGGAGTTGGGGAGGAGCCTTAGACAAGTAGCATGTACGGTAACCTTCTCGGAGTTGCTGCCTGTCTATGGCAAGGATGATGCTAGGGTATTCCACATGATATGATTCAATGAATGGTTGTAAAACTGGTGTGGAGCTCAGAGGTTTGGCTTCATTGGGGACTGGGGAGCCACCTGGAGAGATGCAGGCTTATACTAGCGTAATTGTCTACATCTGTCCGGGGGGGGGCCAGGATCCCAGGTGACAGGTTTAAATTCTTCATTGGTAAGCATTTAAACTAGCCAAGGGGGGAGGCACTGAAAAGCAACAGGGAAATCCCAGCCTCCCCCACAAAACACAGTAGCTAGAGAGGTAAACACCAAGGCAGAGAAGTCAGTAGGGAGCAGGACAGGGATAAATGCAGAAAAAGGCAGTAAGGACAGGGATGGGGCTAAATGGGGTAAGGCCATAAAAAATAAATGGAAGGTGATGAGTACCAATGCCCTCAGTCTGTGCAACAAACTCCCTGAACTAGTGGCCTTGATGGAAGAGGGATGCCTGGATATTGTGGCAGTCACTGAAACATGGTACACAGAGAACCATGACTGTCAACATACCAGGATACACAGTCTACAGGAGGGACAGGTTGGGTAAAAGAGGAGGAAGAGGAGTAGCTCTCTATATAAGGGAATGGATTAAAGTAACAGAACTAAAGAGTAAACAGGAAGTTGATGAGTCACTATGGGTCACCTCGGAGACAGGAAATGGCACCACATTCCGCATGGGGGTTGTGTACAGACCCCCATCTCAGGGGGAGGAAATGGACAAGGAAATGATAGAAGGCATCCTTAAAATGGCAGAAAAAGGGGATATATTGTTGATGGGGAACCTGAATATGCCAGATGTTAACTGGAGTACCTTTACTGCAGGCACATCCAAGAGCATGGTAGTTCTTCATGCTCTACAAGGGGCATGCCTCAGACAGCTAGTATTGGAACTCACTCAGGAGGGAACAATCTAAGACCTGGTACTCTCAAATGGGGAAAGAGAAAGGATCTCAGATTTAGAAGTGGGTAGCCATCTGGGAACAAGTGACCACCAAACAGTGTGGTTCACAGTAAACACAGCCATAGAGTCAAGCCATGCAAAAACAAGAGTATTGGACTTTAGGAAGGCTGACTTTGGGAAAATGAGAGAGTGCCTCAGAAAAGCACTAGCAAACAGGCAAGAAGGAGGGTAGAGGAACAATGGAGAATAATCAAAACAGCCATCGCAGAGGCAACAAGCCTTCATGTGAAGCAAATCAACAAAACAAAATGAAGGAAAAAAAAACCCACTATGGTTCTCAAAAGAGGTGGCAGGGACGGTTAAGGAGAAAAGGACAGCATTCAGGAAATATAAGGAAACACAGAAGGAGCAGGACAGAGAACTTTATCAGTTGAAGCAGAAGGAGGCAGGGAAGGCAGTCAGAATAGCAAAGGCACAAACTGAGGAAAAGATAGCCAACTCTATTAAGAAGGGGGATAAAACCTTTTATAGGTACATTAGGGAGCAAAGAAAGACCATGGGAGGGATACAGAGAGTTAATAAAGGGGAGGGAATGTGGGAAGAGGGTGACAGTGAAAAAGCAGGGCTACTGAATGAATATTTCTGCTCAATATTCACAATGGAAGAGGAGGGGGAAGTACCTAAACCAAACAAGAGAGAAACTCTGAATAGGGGGTCGATACCAGTCCATTCACAGAAGAAAGGGTTTTGAAAGAACTCTTGAAACTGAAGGTGGACAAAGCAATGGGGCCTGATGGGATTCACCCAAGAATTCTAAAAGAATTAAAGGTAGAACTAGTAACACCACTGACTACTCTCTTTAACAAATCATTGGAGGATGGGGTGGTACCTGAGGACTGGAGGAGGGAAAATGTGATTCCACTTCACAAAAGCAGGAGCAGGGCAGAGGCAGGAAACTACAGACCAGTTAGTTTGACTTCAGTGGTAGGGAAAATGATGGAATCACTTCTGAAGGAAAGAATTGTTGAGTACCTAGAGGCCAGTGGGGCACAGGACCCAAGGCAACATGGTTTCACAGTAGGAAGGTCATGTCAGATGAACCTAATGATTTCTTTGGCTGGGTGACCAAAGTAGTAGACCAGGGAGGGGCTGTGGATATGGCCTACCTAGATTTTAGCAAGGCATTTGACACAGTCTCACACAAAAGATTAATATACAAGCTAGCCAGCCTTGGAGTGGGTCCCAAGGTGGTATCCTGGATAAAAAACTGTCTGGACAACAGGACACAAAGGGTAATAGTAAACGGAGTCCACAGTGAAGAAAGGATGGTAACTATCGGGGTACCACAGAGTCGATACTGGGACCGGTTCTCTTTAATATCTTTATAAGTGACATTGGAGAGCACATGGAAGGAAAGGTATGTCTCTTTGCAGATAACACCAACAGGGTTGATACACACGGTGGGGTGGAAAGAATGAAAAGGGACTTGGCAAGGTTGGAGGAATGGTCAAATATGTGGCAGCTCAGATTCAATGCAAAGAAGTGCAAGGTAATGCATCTGGGAAACAAAAACCCAGAGGAAGAGTACACAATGGGGGGTGAGTTAATAAAAACAACAAAAATCAAGAGACCTAGGAGTAATTATATCAGATGACCTAAAGGTGGGCAAGCAATGTGAAAAGGCAGTAAGGAGGGCTGGAGAGATACTGGGATGCATAGGGAGAGGCATCAACAGTAGAAAACTGGAAGTTGTTGTCCTTCTGTACAGACAGTTAGTGAGACCCCATCTGGAGTACTGCATGCAATTCTGGAGACCCTACCTCCGTAAAGACATAGACAGAGTGGAGGCTGTTCTGAGGAGGGCAACCAAAATGGTGCAGGGTCTGCACCAGAAGACATACGAGGAGAGATGAAAGCAGCTTAATATGTATACCCTTGAGGAAAGGAGGGAGAGGGGAGACATGATAGAAACTTTCAAGTATCTCAAGGAAATTAACAAAGTACAAGAGGGTAGTATCTTTCAGAAGAAGAGCTGTGCAAGAACAAGGGGGCACAATTTGAAGATCGAGGGGGGACGGCTCAGAGGTAACGTTAGAAAGTATTTTTTACACAGAGAGGGTTGTGGATGCATGGAACAGCCTTCTGGAGGAGGTTGTGGAGTCAGGAACAGTGGGAGAATTCAAGAATGCATGGGACAGGCATAAGGTAATTTTAGTGGGGGGTAGGAGGAAGTAAGCTGTTGATTAATTAGAATCTGCAGCTCATCCATCAGGTAGGGAAATGGGCAGACTAGGTGGGCCAAGCGGTCCTTATCTGCCGTCAAATTCTATGTTTCTATGAGTGCGTCACATGACTGTCTGTTGTTTGATTGGATGCCTCTGGCCACCTGTATGAGGAATGAGCATGCCGATGGCATCTCCATGGCAACAATACACACAATGGCAAAAATGCCGCTTCCATGGACACCGAATCAGATTTCTGCAGTGAAGTCTGTATTTCTCTGGGTCCATGGACTGCGGGTTCGATCTGGGGGTCCGGATCACCCACGGAACAGTCCGCCCATTCCTAATGTTTATCTATGACAAAGAAAGCTGAACTCAGGCAGCTTGTTACTCTTTTTAAATGAGGACTAAAAAGAACTTTAATTGTGCTCAGAAAGTGGAGCACAGACACTGGGCATGCGCGTATGCATACGCGCATATCCAGCATCAAGGCTTCACTGTCGGGGCACAATTAGAGTGCATTTTAGTCCTCGTTTAAAAAAAACTAAGTTCCTGAATTCAGCTTCCTTTTTAGTACCTAAAGGCATATTTAGCTGAACTCGGGTACAGTGGTCCATGGACTGCACTGACAGACTGCTTGTGCTGACAGGCGATCAGCTGCTTGCTGACCGGCCAGCTTTATGCAAATCAAAGGACTGAAGCCCTCTGATTGGAGTGGCTCAGTCCTTTGAAATACACAAATTTTATGCTCAGCAAGCAGCCAGTGATGTAAAGACCACAATGCCTGGTCATTCGTGTAGACTGCCGAGCCCCTGTTATTTTCAACTGCAATGGGCTTGGCAGTGACGCACCCATGCAGTCACTTTTCACTGTTGTAAAGCGTTTGTTGCACAGGCATGCAGTAAACATAAAAATCAATTCAAAGAACTCTTAGATGAGTACATATATTGGTTTGAAAAATTCAACTATGACCACTGAGTAGTGGGGAGGTAACCATGATGGATCTTTAGGTCTTAGTCTACCTGTAATAAACCTGCATAACCTGAGTGTGACAAACTTCTGTCCTCCTGTAACTGGTCTATCATGTATTCATCAACAATAGCAACTGGACGTCTGGATGGCTCCTTGTATTTCAGAGCAAGGGAAAGATGTCTGCCAGGTTGGGTTAGCCATCAGTTTGGAGCTCCTGCTGTGAACTTCAAAAGCCTTCTGTTGTCCCACAAAATACACTAAACTTATTTAATTCAAGAGCAGTTGAGAGACGAATCTTAGAATTGCTTAACCTGCATTTAGGTTTAAATTCTACAATCATTTTAACTTAAGAAGTCATGTAGTAGCATCCTAGATAGGAGTAGGGACTGAGTGTTAGTCAGGGTTTTTTTTAGTAAGTTAGTTTGGAGCTGGTTTTATTGTTTTCAGTCAGAAACCCCAGTCTTTGTCAGCAGTTCACTCTGATTTTCATCTGGGTAACCAGACCATTTGTTTATGCAGTATATCATTTCGTAGCATTTTTAATTTTTATTTATTAAACTCTAGGATTACAAATACCTTTGAGCAAGAACTGCTTGTTTACAAAGGTTCCACCTCAAAGGATGGAAGGTTAACATACAAGGCAAACATTAATACAGAGTCTCAAAATACAAAATACTGTATTTCAAGCAGAGAGACCGCAAAAGGTTAGTAAGGCCAGATGATCAACCAGTAAGGGTGGGGAGGGTGGGTGGGGTCAGGAAGGGTGGGCAGAATGAAGGGCCATTGTCTGGGGGGTGGTTGTATGAGAAGTGCAAGGTAGAGGGGACAGAAGTCTGAAGTGCTAAAAGATGGGAGGGTGTGGGTGAGGTAGGGGAGGAATGGGGGAGGGGTAAGGTGAGAGGGAGGAAAGTGGAGGGCAAGGATAATTAGCCAGAGGGAATTGAGGGCCACACAATGCCAGGCATGAGTGTAGAGATTGGCCAATTAGGAGAAGCAGTCACATTGACTGGTAGTAGAGAGCTGAAGTCGCAGTTGCCTTTTAAATGGGCCAAGCATAATAGCTGAAAGGGATTCCTTGTTGAGTGAATTAAACCACTGGGGTGCCCTGTGGGTGAATGACCTCTGGCCCATAGTGGTCCAGCATCTGGGGACTTGGAAGGTTTGACTTAGTATACTTCTGGTGTGTTGGGTGCTGTAGTTGGCAGTCAGAAGCTTTTCAACCCCAGGTGGCATGAGCCCAAGGAGAACCCTTTTGGTTAAGAGGCAGATCTGGTATGTGATCCTGCTGATGACAGAGAGCCACCCAGACTGGGTGTACAAGTCACAAGTATGTGTTAGGCTAGCAGCACCAATAAGAAGTCTGCATGCTTTGTTGAGTGCTACAGATATCCTGCAGAGGGCTGTAGGAGAAGTGGAGCCATAGATAACAAGCCCATAGTCTATGATGGAGGTGACAGAACTGTAGACAGCCAGTCTAAGAGCCTCTGTGGTCATACAGTGTTTGTGCCTGTGGAGCAGACCAATCCGCATGTTAGCAGCCTTTGCAACATTGTCAATGTGTTGAACGTAGGAGATGGAACAGTCCAGAGTAATGCCAAGGTATATGAACTGAGGAACCTGCTCCAGTGTAACCCCAGAATGGTTAGTGATGACGAAGGATAGAGTTATGTTTGCTTCTTGCATTGCAGAAAGTCATAACTTTTGCCTTGCTGTAGTTCATGACAAGTTTGTGTGAGCGGAACCATTGCTCAATGTGTTTGAAGTCACACTGTAGCTGCCCTTCTAGTTGCTTGGTGTCGTGATGGCTAGAAAACAGGATTGCGTCATCTGCGTAGAGAAGTATTTTTTCATGGCAGATGGTAGGAAGGCCATTCAGGAAGAGACTAAAGAGTAGGGGTCAAAGGATGGACCCCTGCGGTACTCCTGAGAGGACCAGTTTCTTATCAGAGGTGACATCAGCAATTTTAACTCACTGGACCCTTCCCTCAAGGTAGCTTGTTAGCCAGAGCAGGACATCCTTGGAGAGCCCGATAGTTGACAGTTGCCTGAGTAGGAGTGGATGATTGACGGTATCAAATGCCTTCATAAGGTAAATGAATATTGCACCCACACAGTTTCCTTGGTTAAGGGAGGTGTGGATTAATCCCATAAATTACAGTAGTGCAGTGGTAGTGCTGTGCCCTATTCTAAATCCATGTTGTTCAGGGCACTGGATATCATATTTTACCAGATACTCGGTTAGCTGGTCCGATAAGATTCATTCCAGGGATTTAGATAAGGAGGGGAGGATGGAGATGAGTCTGTAGTTGGTATGCAGTGATCTATCACCACTTTTGTGCACAGGTGTAATTGTTGTCTGGTTCCAGAGAGATGGGAATTGGGCCAGCCTTAGAGAGAGGTTGAAGATCTTTGTCAGGGGTTCAAGGATTTCATCTAGGACAAGTGCAATCAGCTTCAGGTTGAGGGAGTTACCGCTGTACCCTGAATTGTGGATGGCTTTGTGAATATATGCATGGGCCAAGTGCATTGGGATCACTTTGAAGTAGAATTTCGGGAGTGAGCAATCGTTGCCAGCAGTGTCAGTGTGAGTGTTGGTGGAAGGGGCATCGAAAAAGTAGTACACCGTCTAGGTTTGAAAACGCATTGTTGAAGGTGTTGGTGATAGTGCCAAGGTCAAGCGTAGGAGTTCCATCGATGTTTAGCATGGTAGGTGGAGATTTAGGGTCTTTCCCTGTAAAATCTTTCATGTTACTCCAGAATTTTTTCCCATCCTCCCATGTGTTGGAGAGTGCCTCCCTGAAATATTTGCTTTTCGCATTCCGTATGGCACGTGTACATTCATTATGAGCTGTTTTATATTTAATTATATCTCCAGGCATAGATGTGGATTGAGCACGGAGCCCAAGGTGGTTCCTATGTTTGAGACATGTTATGAGCTCAGGATTATCCATGGGTTGGACCTTCCTTGACCTTAAATTTCTTCACAGGTGCATATATGTCACAGGCCGCAGTAAAGTGGTTGATGAACATGTCCAGGGCTTGGTTGATATCATTGCCTGACTCAAGTGTAGACCAAGCCAGTCAGTATAGATAGGTCTTTAGTAGCTCTTGGTTCCCATGCTTCATCATCCTGGTATAGATTACCTTAGGAGGGGGTTTATTGAATTTATTGGCCCAGGTACAGATAACAGGGGAGTGGTCACTTATGGTGTCAGGGAGCACCGAGACCTTGGAGATTCATTCTGGATGATTTGACAGAATCCAGCCAATTAGTGAAAGTGACCCAGTCCTATAATTGCACCTGGTGGGAGTGGAGACAAGTTGGGTGAGGTTCTGTGCCATGACAGCATCCTTGTATACGCTGGCCTCAGGTGAAAGTCAACTGATGTTGAAGTTGACCAGTATTATAATTTCCACATTGTGATAAAGGCCCCTTAGGTACTCCATGACCCTATCGAAGCCATGGGCCTGGTCCTTAGGGGGTAAGTATGCAGAGGCTATAGTCAGCACCTTATTGTGGGCACCAAGAAGTGCTTTGACGGTGAGGACCTGGGACAGCGATTCATGGTATGAGAATGGAATAACATGCCCCTTTAAGGAAACTCTCAGGTAGACGGCACAGTCCCCACCACATTTTGAAGGCCTGTCCAGCCTGAAGATATTGTATCCAGGGATGGCGACTGTGTTGTCAGGTATTTTAGGGTTAAGCCATGTTTCAGCAACAGATAGGAAATCGGGGTCATGTTGCCGCATCCAGATTTGGAGGCTATCTAGTTTGCTGAGGAGGCTACAGACATTGATTGATGCCAGTGTGAGGGAGCCTGTCCTTCTGCTCTGAGGGCATAAGGTCGATCCAGGAAGACCTGGGCTGGGATGGACATTGCCCATGAGCAGGAGTAACATTAGCAGGATTCTGAGGAGGTAGATTATTAGCATTTTTTACGTGAGCAGTGATGTGTGAGAACAGCAGATCAGTCAGGAATCTTTAAGAGATTGAGAGAGAGGGAGATCAACAAAGGGGGTTGGGAGACAGGTAGCTTTAAGCTCCAGAGATCTAGTGCTGGGAGCCAATGGGGGCAGGATGGGGTAGGGGAGGGAGGAGCTTAAGTGCATTTAAAGGTGGCCTCGGAAGAAGGGGGGGGGTTGGGCGAAAAATTCAGCAGCAGAAGCAGCAGCTGTGGAGGCCGGGGCTGTGTATAGGCCATACCTGATGCTTATTTCCAGAGGGTCATTGGCAGCAGGCTTCTTGGCACTGAAAGAGGTGCAGAGTGATGTCCTGGCATGCAGGAGGTGAACCACAGATGGTGGTACATAGCCCAGTGGGCTACAAGGACGCCTGCTGAAAGAGGGACAGGACAGGGATTTATAGCACTCTGAAGTGGTGGGAGTGAAAATAAAATTAGCACATGGACAAAGAGCTACAATTTACTAAAATAGGGCCAAATCAGAGGGCAGGAAGCAGACAGCTAGGTGCCAGCTCTGTAACTGAGATTTGTAAAACAAGGGGGTCACAGTCGGGAGGCGAAACAAAGGGAGAAATTAAATTGGTAGCTGCACTGGATTAAAATATAACAAATCAGCAAGCTATGGAGACTTTCAGCAAAGAAATTCTGAAACTCTAAAATCATGTAAATCCAGTACTCTAGTAATCTTAGACACAACAACTGAGATAGCAAGTATAACACAATACAAAAGATGACTGTAAGCAGTAGCACAGGAAATGACCACTCCCGGCCATCTCCGGGGGGGGGTCTCTTGCCCTGAGACCTGGTAATCAATCCCTGGCCACCTCCGCCCAAGGTACTACTGTGGGACAGTGGTGTCCAATGGCCTTTGCCCTGCCTGGACAGGGGCTGGAGCAGCCCAGGGAAGGGTGGGGCACAGGCCAGCTTCTAAAGTCCAGGCAGCAAGGAAATCTGCCTCTTGCTGTCTAGACATCTCCTTAGAACTAACGAGCTCCCAGGAACATCACAAGGTAGGCTTGGGGAGCTTGGGACTTTTGGTTGGTTGCTGGTTGGGCATCCACTGGCTGGGGGGTTTGTGTCTCCTTCCAACCCCTGATTCATGTAAAAGAAAAAGAAAAAGTCGGCGAAACGGAGCAGCCCAAATGGAAATATATGGTGTATCTGGTAGCTCCCAGCGGCTGCTTTGTGCTTCCAACAGCTGCACCCCCCCCGGCCCTGCCTTTCTTCCTTTCACTCCCTCCCTCGGGCCTACAGGCACAGGATGCAATCCCTAGCATCAAAACCGGTGGGGTTGCTGGCTCAGACCTCACAGGGCACTCACAGGTCCATTTCCCAAAAAAAACAACTAGTAAATTAAACCCACCGTTACAGCAGCAAGATATGTACCAGTAATTGCGGGCAAACTGTCTGGTTGTGAGCACCCTTCAATCCCCCCTCAGGTAGTGTCCCTGCTGCAGCCTCCTCACCTGGTTGCCTGCTTGGTCAGCCTCAGCTGGCAGCAGCTCCTGGCCAGTGCTCTTCGGTGGGCTCCTCACTGGGTGGCCTCTCCTCAGTCACCCTTCTCCCGCTCTCTCCTCTTTTCTTGGCAGGCCTTACAGCACGGTCCCAGTGCTGCTTTGGAAACCAGCCAGTCTTCTTGGGGACATCTTCTCACCTGGGGGGCTCAGCTGGGGGGGAGGGTTTTCCTACATTGCAGCTAAGTAGATGTTCTCCCACCAGTACTCAGGCGGTGTTTTTTTCCATCGCCTGCAGCTGAGCTCATGGGGATTGGTGCTGTGAGGTGGATCGCATAGCTTTGGGGCATTTTTCCTGGCGACATTACTGGCTGCTGGCTCGTCCCCTTGTCTGCCCGGCCACGGGAGGCCCATTTTCTTGCCTGGGTCAGGGATCCTGACGGATCTCATGAGAGCCTGGTCGCAGGGTATCTCGCATGCACTTCTCACGTGATTTCTCTGCTGCCATTTTTCCGGGGGACCAACAGGGGTATAGAGCTGTTCCACATCTCGCAGGATCTCGCAAGATTGGAGCAGCCATCTTGCCTGGGGTTTTCTTTGTCCTCCCTTCCCCCTACAGCACTGAAGGCTGCTTTTTGGGCTGGTTTTCATCCTGCACACTCAAAAAAAAAAAAAAAAACATAGGAAGACACAAGCTTTAAGTTACTTATTAGGACTGAGTTTGTCTTAGCGATGCTGGTTCATTTGTCGTTCTTCCATTGTGTGATCTGATTTCATTTTTGCAGTTCTGAGGGGCCCTTCCTTGGGGCTGGGGGTTGCCTAGGGGTCATGCTAACAGGTTGCTGTTGGTAGGGATGGACGTGGCTGGGGGCTGGCTCTGCAGCAAGGTTGGCAGGCTGTTTTTGCTGGGCAGGGCAACGCACACACATTGGGGAGTCGGGAGGTTTCCTGGAGGAGTCTGGGGGGGCACCCCATGTGTAGGGGGGTTCTAAAAAAAATAATTATTTTCTGGGGTTCTTAAGATCCATGAAAAGGAACCCCCTTTCAACAAACAGACTTCTATTTCTAAGGCTCCAAATTAAATCAGCGAAGGGAGCAATACAGTAGCAGAAAGGTTTTAGGAGCACCGTAATCAACAGATGTTTTTTGGGTTTACAGTTTCTTCAATAACCTACCTGCCTCCGTAACACGAGCAGCATGAGTTCAGGTGACAGGCCTGTGGATCAGGGGAATGAGGAGGCCGTGGTCTCCGCAGACTCCGGTTCACAGGAAGTTGCCACCCCGGAGTTTAAGGAGGCGCTGCAGTGGCTGGGGGAGCTGGGGGGTCCCAACTGGCTGCAAGAGGCATTGAAGGAGATTCCTGGTCAGGGGGCAGGAGAACCCAGCACATCACATCCAAGCAAGCACACTAGGAGACCCATGGCTAAGATGGCAGAGGCTTTGGCGGCAACAGACCAAAGGAGGACAGCAGGACTGCCAAGGAAAAGGGTGACAGTGCACGGTCCAGAAGTCATTAATGTCAGTCCCAGCCAGACCCAGCCAGAGGGAGAAGGAACCACTGGAGGCCCACAGGAGGCAAACACATTGCCCCATTCGCATGGGAGGGGTGAATATATTGCCATCACAGCCAACAAGGGCACCCCGGTGGTAAGTCGGGAGCCAGAGCTGAATAGTCAGGGGGAGCTTCTCAGCTCAGATGGGGAAAGGGAGCACCGGGAGTCGGGGCTGGGACCTGTCAGCAGCCGGGTGACTGGAGCTTCTGCTAAGAAGCTCTGTGCTGGGCACATCTTGTAAAAGATGAGGGGTTTTCACAGGGCTCCCCAGCCCAGGTCTAGGGGCCCTTCACAGGGGGTTCCTCCCACAAGCTCTGGGGTACCGGTACCAGTAGCGGGCATTGCCGGCAACTTACCATGGGGCTGGTGGCCGATGCCACTATCTTGGTTCCTACATTGCTTCTCAGGGGGTCGCTGGGTGGCACAGCATCAGCAGTACAGGGTGTGAGGGTACAGTTTCCGCCCTACCATCAGTAGGGCAGGGGTGGGCCCCTGCCATCTTGGGGCAGTCAGTAGTTTTTTGGCAGAGGTAACATAGCAAATAACACGGCAGTTTCCCAACCACTCCCTCACAATCTCGGGACTTCAGGGGCTCAACGGTCACCAGAAGTGATGGGTGGACAATGTGGCCACCCCAGTGCCATGGTGGTGGGGGCAGTGGGTGTGAACAATGCAAACCACACCCCTACACCAAGCGACATTGATCAAGGGGTTCACCAGTTGTGGGGGCTGCCTACCCCAGTGGAGGGCACCACACACCTAGGGGCCAGCCAGCTGCTACCTGCCAGGCCAGAAGCAGCTCCTGCTTCAGGGGCAGAGGTCGCCCCTTCCACAGCCATGACACAGCAAGTCGAACATTGGGCATACGTGTGAGTGGACGATCCCATGGACACCCACTTGTCCCCTACATTCAAAGAAAAGATTTGCAAAGGGGAGTATATTGAGATATCTGAGCTCCTGCACAGTGAACTTCCCGATGCAGGAGATAAGGATAGGGTCAAGCAGGAGATGTTAAAGCGACCACAAGTACCCCACACATTCGACAATTGGGCAGCAGCTTTTGACATCTTCATGCCAATCTACTGCAGGAAGTTTCCGCATAAGATCGATCAGCTGCTCAGATATAGAGCCAACATCAAAACCACTCATTTGGCTTATGAGGGTAACGCATGGCTATGATACGATGAGCTATTCCTGCATGCATTGTGTCTGAACCCCAGACATGCGATGGGACAGGATAGAGCAAGACCTATGGTTCAGACATATGACCAGGGCCAAGCCCATCAATGTGGCTCACACAGCGAGTGGGCATATGGTACCAAAGACTTCCTGGGTCACCAAAAAGAGGTGGGTACTTGCAGACAATTCAACACCGGGAAATGTTTTCAAGACTTCTGCAAGTTTAGACACGAATGCAGTACTTGTAGGGGGAAGCACAAAGCCAGTGCCTGCCAAGGTGCGGGTAGTGCGAAGAAAGAGTACAGTTCCCAAGCTAATGGAAAACATTGGGACAGACCTGTTAAGAAGGCAGACGAAATCCCCCATAAAAACTGAGAACATTATCCCCTGGCTGGACCAATACCCCAACAGAAAAGACACGTGGTATCTCTTACAAGGTTTCATCTCTGGGTTCCACATCCCTTACAAAGGGCCATGGGTAGCCACAGTGGCACATAATCTTAAGTCAGCATACACTTTACAGCAAGTAGTGGCATCCAAGATTGCCTAGGAGGTGGAGGAGGGTAGGGTGGCCGGCCCTTTCACAACACCACCGCTCAACCACTTGCGCATCTCTACCCTGGGCATTGTTCCTAAGAAGACACCAGGAGAGTACGGGTTGATTCACCACCTATCTTACCCCGAAGGGTCTTCTGTTAATGATTTCATCAGCACAGAGGACAGTGCAGTGTCCTATGCATCTTTTGATACAGCAGTCCGGCTCACTCAATAGGCCGGCAAGGGGGCACTCTTGGCAAAAATGACATAAAGTTGGCCTTCCACCTGCTGCCCATCAACCTTTCTGTTCATGACCTGCTGGGCTTCTCATTCAATGGTAAATTTTATTACAACATGGCCATGCCCATGGGCTGCTCAGTCTTCTGTGCAGCATTTGAGGCATTCAGTAGGTTCCTGGAGTGGGCTGACGGGCAGAATTGCGGTTCCAGGAAGATAACTCACTACCTGGATGACTTCCTTTTCATCGGCTTGCCAGGCTCTGATGAATGCGGCACCATGCTATGCACCTTCTCAGAGCTGATGGGTTGGTTCAGTGTGCCCTTGGCACACAAGAAGACCAAAGGCCCAGTAACTCAGCTTACTTGCCTTGGAACTGAGTTGGATTCCACGGAGATGGTGTCACGACTCCCTGACGAGAAGGTGGGGAGGCTTAGTTGTTTAGTGGGGGAAGTAAAGGCGGTGAACACGGTCACCCTTAAAACACTGCAGTCCCTTATCGGCCACCTAAATTTTGCATGTAAGGCCATAGCGCCTGGGAGACCTTTCATTAGGTGGTTAGCATGGGCAATGAGAGGGGCTGTCCTTCCACATCACCACATATGGGTGTCAAAGGAAATGAAGGTGGACCTGGCAGTCTGGGACATTTTCCTCAGGGATTTTAATCGGATATCGGTCTGGCAGGTGGGGTCCCCATTCAGTCATGATTGCCAAATGGCACAGATGTGGCCAGGAGCACGGGATACGGGACTTTCTTCCAAGGCTCCTGGCTTGTTGACCCCGGGACGACAGCTGGAGGGAGGCAGCACTGCTTCAGAACATCACCCTGCTGGAATTTTTTCCCATTGTGGCAGCTGTTTTTGTATGGGGGAACAGACTGAAAGATAAAAGGGTGCTCTTCCGGTCTGATAACCAGGGGGTGGTTTACATAATCTACATTCAGTCATCAAATTCCAAGGAAATTATGAGGCTCCTGAGGGTATTTGTCCTCAGGTGCCTACAGCTTAATATCCTATTCAGAGCAAAGCATATACCTGGGGAAGGAAATGTAATTGAGGATGCTCTGTCTAGTTTGCAATTCCAGGGCTTCAAGCAGATGGCTCCAACAGCGGAGAGCTCACCGGCACAGGTGCCGACTTTTGTCTGGCAGGTGGCGATCCAAGAATGGCCAATTTGGTGTGACACTCTCTGGCCCCAGCAATGTGGCGTAGGTATGGGGCTCACCTAAAGGCCTTCTGGGATTTCTGTGGGGTCGGGGCTAAGGGTTATGAGTCACTACAACACCCCCTACTTATTTGGCGGTTTGTGCACCACATGATAGAGGACAGCAAGGCACCATCTTACATACGTAGTCACTTATTGGGACTGGCATTCATTGCTAAAATGCATGGCCTCCAGGATGTGAATGCATGGCCTCCAGGATGTGACAGGGACTTTTATCATCCGAAAGATGGTTGAAGTTTGGGCAAGGATAAGGGGCCACAGGCAGGACAAAAGGAAACCTATAGACAGTGACTTACTGGGGGACATAATGGGGGTCTTGCCACACATTTGTTGGTCCGAGGATGAGTCTACACTGTTCAAGACCCTGTTTACGTATGCATTCTTTGGGGCATTTGGAGCATTGGAGTTGGTGGAGAATGACAGTATATCGCTGGGGTATAACTTACAATGGGGGGGGACGTGACAGTCAAACACAATATGCTGGAGCTACTTTTGTGCCACTCCAAAACCATGCCACTAGGGCCCACAAGGGTTATCAGGCTCCACAGGGCAGAGGGGCTGGTTTCCTGCCCTTGGAGCACAATAATTGCATACATGGGACAGAGATAAAGGGGAACTCAAAGGGCTTTAATTGTTCATGCCAATGGGAAGCTGGTCACGAGATAGCAGTTCGTGTCAGTTCTAAAAAAGGGAATTAGGGCCACCGGCAGGGACCCCCAATTTTTTAATACGCACTTTTTCAGGATTGGGGTAGCCATGGAGGCAACTAGGCTAGGCTGTGAAGGAGAAAAGATACAAGCTATCGGCAGATGGCAGTCCTCAGCATACAGAGGTTATGTAAGGCCCTGGGGGGGGGGGAATGAACAGTGACACAGGGGACTCAGAGTGCCCAATTCTAACATGTTGATTTATTTTACAGGTGCCCCGTCCACACCCAAAACGTTTTACCTGGTGGGCCACTCCTTTACTGAGAGGGCACAAACTTGGGTGGCCCATCAAGGCCAAGGGGATCAACTTAGCATTCCGACAGAGAAGGCCACAATCCACTTGTGTGGAATAAGGGGCATGCAGTTGGCCAACCTGAGATCGACTCTTAAAAACTTAGACTTACTGATCTGCCCTCCACAGGGTTTGGTTGTGAATTTAGGGGGTCATGATCTGGGTCACCTCTCCTCCATCGATCTCATGCAAGGTATGATGATGGATCTCCACTGGATCCTTCAGCATGCCTGCTACTAGTCTGGTTGGTCCAGGATAGTGCCCCGGGGTGACTGGGGGGGGGGGGCGCCTGCTAGGCCTTTATGAAAGGCACTTAAAGAGGTGAACTGAGAGATCTCTCATTTCTGCCGGAACTGGGTAATCACAGTGATGGATAATTGGGACATTTACCCATATTATGAGGGCTTTTTTGGTTCAGATGGTGTCCATCTATCGGAAGTGAGGCAGGCACTTTTTAATATTGGCATCCAGAATGCGCTAGAAGCTTGGATCTAGAGTGTTCCCTCAGGGGCACTGGTGGGAGATGCGCACCCTGTGCATATCTTGTGGCGGACGAGTCGGTTGGCAGTTATCATAAGGGGTTACTTAGGTGGTTAGGGGTGGCCCGGTAAGGGCTTACTCTGACAAAGACCACAAAAAGTGGGGTGGAGTGGAACCACGTGGGCATCATCCTGGTGGTGGGGCCCAGTGAGTGCCATGCTGCATGGTCAGAGCCTAGCAGGGCTGCTCCGTCAAGCCATGCTCATCAGGGCACTGACCGGCCCTGTGGGGATCTGTCGGGTTCGTTTGGCCTCGGTTGGCTTTGGCACCTTTTTCTACCAAATGCGTCTGCTGCCCCCTAGGGAACACTCTGGTTATATATATATATATATATATATATATATATACATATATATATACAGTATATACATATAATACTGCTTTGTGTAACCTGAATTTATTGTATACTCTGTATTATGCATGACGTGTGGATTACTGTATTTTTGTATTCATTTATAATGTCAAGTAAATCAGCCTTTTCTGCCAAAAACACCTTAACCCGAGTGTGTGTCTTATTGGGGATTGGGAGGGTTCTACAGGGCAAAATCTGCAGAGGGGAAGCAGTGTGGAACAACTTGGCACACTGGAACTGAAAATCAGCACCTGCAGGGAGACAGGATCCCCGTAAGTGCAGGGTTTCAGCTGCACTGTAGGAGGAAGAATAAAAACAAATATATTTCTTTGCCAGTTCCAGCTTGTTTGAACTCTTGCATGAACTCTTTCGGGAACTTATCGCTTCATTATGGTGGGGGGTGTGGTTCTCTGGGGAAATCAAGTATCTGTTGACAGAGATGAATGGACGAGCAAACCAGAATTGGGATTGATGGCCCCAAGGTTCAAGCCAGCAGAGTTTGTGAATTCACCACAATGGGACCATTCAGAGTGGAGTAATGTGGGTGAAGCTCAGGCTGGCCTGATGATAAGAATTTGGATGTAGTTCCTGTGATGCTTGGAGGCATTCAGACAGAGGGGGATCATGCAGGTCCCACTGGATTCTGCTGTGGAGCACAGCCGGACAAAGATCTGGCTTACTTTGTGCAGCTGCTGCCTGTCTGATCCAGGTGGTTGCTTGGTTTTATCAGTGGAGGTTGACCCTGCCCCCAGCACTAAACTGAGACAGAATGGCTGAAACATTGAGGTCTGCATCAAAACTCCATTTCTCTACCAACACTATAGCATGGGCTGCAGGCACTGAGAGTACCTGTCTCCTTTGATTCTGTTTGTTTCCCCAGGAACAATTTTCGAGTTCCCTAGCAGCAGTGAAAGAGCTGTCTGAGGGAATTAAACATTCTAATTCTTTTATTGAGAAAATATTTTTTGACCTTCTCTAATGGGAGCAAAGTTTAGCTTACATGTTTAAACAGTACTGCCAAGTTACACAATAGAACGTGAACATTGAATCACTAGCTGCATTTGCTGGATCCTCCTGATTTTTGGACTTTAGTTATTTTTAGAGTGGTTTTGTATGGGGGGGTTGGGCTGCAGAGGGTGGGAATATTAGGTAAAGGGTTATGGTGTCTTGATAAGTGGATGTCTGATGGTATGGGTGAGTAGTGGTCTATTGTAACAGAACTTGTGTGACTGTGGGGTGTGACTTTCAAGGCTCTAGGATAGTGGGAGGTCTGGGCAATAGTACAGATCCTTCTTTTGAGTTGGGAGATTGGGTGGTGGTGATTGTGCAGCCAGTGGGGAAATGTGTGTAGGTCTGGGGTCCCTCAGGCTTAGTTATTACTTGTCAGACCACCACTCCATCAATGAGCCCCCCTGCCAGCAGGCATATACAGGAGCTGTAAGGAGGTGGGCATTATAAGCAGGTGGGCAACATAAGGAGGTGGGATGGTAGGTGGTGGGGTGAACTAACATGGGGAACTATTAGGGTAGTATGATGAGAAGATGCCCTGAGACAAAATGGGCCCTATGGAGAGGCCAGATGTGGTTGGTTCCTATACTCGGGGGTTCCCACCGGGCTGAGTGGGCAGGTGACCTCTAGGCCACAGTCTCCACTTGTCCCCTTTCAGCAGCATTGTGCAATGTGAGATCGATGAGGAACAAGACTGTAATTACGTTGAACTGGATTTCTATGGTTGATTTAGCTTGCATCGCAGAGACCTGCCTGGGTGATGACACTGGTCCAGTCCTGCAGGTATCAGTCCCAGTTGGATTGTCCATGGTTCACTGCCTGTGGAGAGATCACAGAAGGGAGTAGCCATCTGTTTAAGATCAGACTTAAACTTTGCTGTGCAGCTGGTGGGAGTTACTTCATTGTTTGAATGATTGGCCATGCACAGGGCTCAAGGTGCAGGTTGCAGGATACTTCTCATATACTAGCCTCCGGGTCATGAGAGAGAATTCCTGCAGGAACCCAGATGGTTGGTTCTGGGCAACTTCATTGCCTGGGTTGACAATGAACTCTCACAGTTTGGGCAAGATTTTCTCTAGTTGTTGAAAGAATTGGGCCTCCCACAAGTGTTTAGTTCTGTGACCCATCAAAATTGACTTACCTTGTTCTTAGGGCATGGGGTCATAATGTAGCAAGACATTATGCCACTGCAATATACTGCACTACCAATACAGCACAATATATTGCCAGTGACATAAGTCTTTGTTTTGCAGGGGGGCTATTCCCCCCGCACCCCCAGAACCCAAGAGTGAGAGGGTGCACTACCCCGCATATATCCTTTCACCATTTTGCACCCTCATGCTCTTCCTTACCGTGCTGTTCCTTCTACATGGTCATGCTGTGTGCTGTACAGCGTATGACATATTGAGCTGGTAGGTGTTCTTAGTATTCTCACTGGGACTTGAGATTAACAACCTTGGAACTGATTGATCCAATTAGCTTGTAGGAACACTGCACAGTAAAGTTCTTGTTCAGGGTCCTCCCTTGTAGTCCACCCCCAATGGCGATGGTTCATTTATACCCTTCAAAGGTTTGTCACCAGCTTGACTCCAGGTGGTGTTGGACTTTTCAGGTGTGATGGCAGCTTATGAAGCAGAATCAGGGGAGGTTGTAGTGGCCTATAGCTGGGTTATTATCTTAAACCTTGATACTGTTGCACCAGTTTGTATACGACCCAGGAATTATCAAATCAAATCAAATCAAATCTTTATTTATCCAGGCGATCATCATTGAGCAAGCTCATTTACAAGATGGACCTGCTGTTGTCCAAGACAGTTATACATACATAGATTGAGAATACAAAGTACAACATGTGCAAAGAGTTGCAAACAAATTTACAGAAAAGTGGTAGGTGCACGATATACATTCCAAGCGTTCTTGTAGGAACATACATGCATCACTCAACTTTGCTGTGGTATATACAGTACAGACTCCATGTATGCAGAAGTTGAGGTGGTATGTTTAGTCATTCTTAGTCAAGCCTCCATCAGAGGGTACAATTCTTTGCATTTCAGCCCTCACTGACCGTTTACCATACTTGGGTGAGGGTCCTGGGCTGCATAGGGGCCCCTAATGAGGTCTGTATGTTCTGCTTAAATGGTGAGAGGAGAGTAATATGGGAAAAGTGGTGCCTTGGGAGCTGAGGGCCACTATGGCAGCTGACTAGTGGACTTGAATGAAATAGGGAGGGGAGGAACTAGGTTTGTGGCTGGATGTGGTAAGGATACAGAGTGAACCGTCAGCAGGACAGCTAGGAACTATGGAAACACTTACAGATTTCGGGTGAACGTTTTGTCATAAATGATCCTAAACAGGGCAAAACTGACAGGAGAGCTGAGTCTCAAGGATCTTTGTACCCTGTTCCAGAGCATAGGCAAAGCGTGACTTATGGCAGCCCTGCCAAAGTGGGCATTTAGAATCCCCATAGTTTGAGGGGGAGCTTTGGGGAGATGAGGGCCAGTGGTCAGAGATTGGCACATTGTTGGCAGCAGTCCAGCAGTCCAGACTGATAAGGACAGACTGGCTCTGAGAACTCACTATGGTGAGTATCAGAGGGCAGTCTGTCATAACAACTCAGCCTTTCCATCTAGGGAGATTGTGGCAAGGAAGAACGGACTGGCTCAGCTTTTCTTGACTGTGGACAGGTTATTGCATCCTGCCTGTCTCCAACCGGCAAAAGCAATTTCATCCACCAGGTGCCAGGAGTTCTCTCAGTTGTTCCCTGACTGAGTGCCCTTGATCAGGTCTGAGATAACCCCAACTGGGCTGTTGTGATCCAGCAGAGGTGATCTGGTTGTCACTAGGAGCACTCCTCCTGTTTGGAGCAGGTTAAGGCCGTTATTGGTGGAGGAAGTCTGTGAGGTGATCTCAGAGTTGCAGCCCACTTATTGTGAATTGGACCCAGGTCCAACACACCTCCTAGTGAGTTGTGTGGGATTTCTGATTTCAGTGTTTGCTGAGATAGTCTGGTGCTCCCTTTCAGAGGGGTCCATTTTGAGCACATTAAAAGATGCATTGGTGAGGCCTCTTCTGAAAAAAAAAAAAAAACACCTCTGGACCCAGACTGCTTGGTGAATTTTACACCTGTCTCTAACTTTCCCTTCTTGGGAAAGGTTATTGAGAAGATTGTGACTGTGTAACTCTTAGCATACCTTGTGGCCTTTAACATCTATGTGCCTCTCCAGTCGGGATTTAGATCTAGCCACAGTTCAGAGGCCGCATTGGTCAGGGTGCATAATGTCCTACTCATGGCAATAGATAGAGAGGACAAGGTAGAGGTGCTGCACTTATGAAAACATAAGGGGCCTGATTCCATGTCGGGTTACGCATGTCACAAGGTGACTTGTGCCAAACCTAATGGCCAAGTCACACCTTGTGACATGCGTTACACCGATCAGGATTCCAGGAGGCGGCCTGTGCCATGATGCGGGTGGCCTGCACCCAAGGGGACGTCCGCCAGCTGCAGCCCCTATGGCATGGCGGGGGGGGGGTGATGGCAGAAACTGTGCCCTATTCTGAGAGGGTAGCTGCCGTAACCCAGCTATGCAATTCTAAGACACACTGTGGCACTGCAGGTTAGATCAGCTGTTAGCTGGTCTAAGGGGCATCCATCCTGGCCAAATGGTGATTGCCCCCCCACAGTGCTGCAACTCACACACAGCTGTGCCCCATGGACCTCCAACACTGAGAACCCCCCCCCGGAATACTGGGGTGCCACCCGTCGGCACCCGGGTCCATTTTCTGCAGTGCCCTTTCTGCCTGTGCCACACTGCCGAACCCTCCCCATGGCCCACAGAGCCTTTCAGGCTTGTTTTGGGGCTGGAGGGAGCTCAGAGGGGCTGTTCCCCATGGTTGGTGGCTTGCAGCACCCAGGTGTGTCACACCATTTCCATGGTGCAACCCTGGAGCTGCCACAAGTCGCAGGGCATAAGTGCCGGGGACCCTGCCTATTCTGGAATAAGGCACAGGGTCCCTGGCATAGCAGCGCATGTCACAACTTGCATATACCTGCGAGTTGTGACATGCATCTCAGAATTGGGCCCAAAGCATTCACCATACACAGTGCTCAGTGGTCAGATCCATCCCCCCGACAAAACTCTAGTCAGTGAAGGGCTAGTGGTCCACTGATGGGACTCAGGTTTCACCTTTATTCATTCAGCTGCCAGCATTTGATAAATCTGCAATTAGCTTGAAGTTTCTGGGTTTGCCTTTGTGTTCCTGAGTACTATGTATGGTGAGTGTCTTATGTTCTCTTGAGTGCAGCACCTCGACCTTGTTGCCTTGTATTAGTGGGTTTGGTTAAACCCAGTGCTTGCACCCGGTTCAGTACTGTAGCATGCACATTTCTTCCTAGTTGCCCTGCAAGACGTAGAGGGGAACTGTCAGTTCTTGTTCTACTCAATCTCTCTTCAGCATTTGACATTGTGGACCATGGATGTTGTTGGATCACCTAAGGGAGTACTGTGGACTCACTGATATGGTCATTAGCTGGCTTGAGTTCTTCCTCAGCAATAGGGTGCAGAGGGTGGCGATGAGGAATTTCTCCTCACTCCTGAAGCCCCTGCTCTGTGGTGTACCCCAAGGCTCAATTCTTACACTTTTGTTGTTTGTGGTGTATGTGCTGCCCCTGGGTGAGATCATCAGATGTTAGGGCTAGGCAGATGACACTCAGCTGTACCTGTCACCTGGGACACCTGGTGTGTTTTATTTACTGAATTTGTGCCTGGTCGACATTCAGGACTGGATGCCCTTCAGCTGACTAAGAGGGAAACCAGAGAAGACAGAGGTATTATTGATTGAACTTGGTCGATGGAAGGATGCAGGGGCTACAACAGAGGTGACTGACCTGGCGCTTGGTTCCTCCAGCCTTATAGCCTCCACTAAGGTTAGGAATCTGGTTGTGATTCTGGATGAAAGACTGACACTTAAGGCTCAGGTGTTGTCTGGAGTCTGGAGTGGCTTTTACTGTCTCAGAAACATTGCCTGGATTAAAGTGCTGATCCCATCAGAAGACCTGCCATCACTGGTACATGCATTTGTGATTTCTAAGCTTGACCACTGTAATGCTCTGTATCTTATGGTTAGTGGAGGGGTCCTATGATTCCTGTAGCCGGTGCAGAAGGCAGCGGCCAGGTTACTGACAGGCATCCTATGGTCTTGCCATGTCACCCCTATAAGGCCGTATATGGACTGGGCCCAGGTTATCTGAGTAATCGCCTGTCTCCTTATCATTCCTCCCACCCCCTCCACTCCTCCAAGGTGGGCCTCCTAGAGGTTCCTAGGGTCAGGCTTAAGACATCAGTGATCATACTTCTGAAGTGGCCAGCCCTGCCTTGTAGAACTCACTTCCCAGATCTCTGAAGGAGGCCTGCTTGGTGGAAGGCTTTAAGAAGAGTTTAAAGGAAAAGTCCCTTCAGCCACTTATTCTGTTTGCATATGTAGTTTGTCGGCATGCACAATGATTGCTTCTATTGTACTCTCCTAATTTCATCAAGATTTGAATGTAAATGAAGCTACTTAAGTCTGATGTGAAAACCTGCCTGACTCTATTGCAACGTCCATGACCTGACTCATGTAAGGCATCCTGGAATTTGCTGATGTTTCAGTGTTAAAGCCTCTAGTTAATTACATTGTATTAGTCAGTGCTGTTGCTGTCCTTCGCAGTCCCTATGTTTCTTGTCTTATGTTGGCCATGAAACTTTTCAAGGTATAGTAGTGCCCTGCTGTTTTCTGTAGTTTAAAGTGTATCTCAGTTAGAAAAAAAAATGCTTTTAGAGAATACAGGGATTTCACAAGACATGTAACAGAACTGAATGAGAGTATAACTTCTACTAGCTTGTGCATGTACGCATCATCAACTCCAATGATGCCATGCATGAGTGGGGTCATGACCTTTGGAACAGAGACAAATAGGTTTTCACTCCAGAACAAACAGAGTGAAGCAGCCTCATTTATATTTAAATTAGGATGAAATTATGGGGATGTAAGAGAGGGAATCATTGTTCATGCTTACACACTACAGAGGTATACAGACAATAGGTTGATGGGTCTTTCCCTTTAAGACCCACCTGTTTAGACAGGCCTTTGACTTCAGTTAGCCCCCACTGGCTGCTTTTAGCTATTTATGCTGTTCTGATTTTATTTATTTTAATTTACATTTATTTATTTAATTGCAGTTACATTTGTTTTAACATGATGATTTATGTATTTTAATGTTGTACCATGCTCAGAGCCCCCGGGACTGGGTGTGTAATAAGTAAACTTACTACAACTATTACTAATGCTGCCACCATCTGGATAACTACTAGGATATATTGATCTGATTCTTGTCCCACCACTGGTCACTGCTAACCCAGTGCAATTTCTTACTTTTGCCAACAGAACTGACCTCTAAGTAACTCCCAGGAAACTCACACCTACTCTTCATCAGACTTTGGTTACTTTCATACTTTGTAGTCATGCACTTTATCAGCAGAACACCAGTTTCTCAATAGGATTCAATTTCACCTGTCCCATAAAACATTATGCAGTCACAAAGAATAATAAACATGTCATTATTTAATATAGACACTACTACATCACAGAATATACAGTAAAATACAAATGGGATAAACATACTTGGAAATGCAAGAACAGTTAAACAGAAGGATTACAGAAAGAAGAACCTCTCTAGGTCTAGACTATAATCTAGAAGATCTTATTCCCAAATCTGTGTTGCTCCCTCTGTTAGGAACCAAGCTGTCACTAAGGCTTGAGATTCAGGAGACACAGAGTTCCCTTTTTGTTTTTTATAGTTGATAGTGACATTTTCTGTTCCCCACCTGAATCTGAACTTCTGAGCCCAGTATTCACAGGTTAACTCTCTCAAGGAGTTCGTCCACCTATCACATCATACTGTCAGTCACAAGGATCAGCCTTCCTTTGTCTCTTTGTTCACAAAGATTGCCTAAACTGGTTTCCAGTCTTATATCTAGACCCCCAGAAAAGATTTTTTATTGGGAGTTACCTGCAATAAACCCAGCTACTTCTGTTGTTTGATAAGGCTCCCCAGACCTCAGAAACAGGGATCTTCTCTAGACAGTAGTTTTGATACCGTAAAAATAGACTTTCAAGCGCAGTGCTTTTGGGCCCACTCCCAAAGGGAAATCTGATCACTACAGAGCCCTTTATAGTAGTCTTGAATGGACTACAGCCCATTTAAACAAAGTCTAATGTAATCTAGCCCTGCCCTGTGTCATTCCTTTTAACTCAAACAGTTTTCATGACTTTTAACTCTTTCTGACCACATGATAAATATGTCTGTATTATTTACCATCTAGGCTACATATTTACATTACACTGAATAACCAAAACTGCTTTGAAAAGCTGGACCACTGGTCCTTTCTTGAGAAACAAAAATCTTTTAAACTACTTAAATAAAAAAGTTACAGTATTTAAATTAAAAAACTTAAACACAGGGGCTGCATATAAATGAAATGGGAAGTTGCCCCAACTCCACTATAGTAAACATTTTAAGGGCAAAACAAATTTCCCTCCATACTGCATTGCACTACTGCTCAGCTGTATTATTGTGACCTAGCAAGCACATCTGTAGAGATACATACCAAAATCCATGGAGGTTCTCTTTACGGAAAGAAGTGTCACCTCACGTCCGGATGCTGCTCTGCTTTAATAAGGAGATAGTGGACACAGAAGTCATCATTGTCAATGATATAACGTTAGGTTTGGTAATACATTTAACTGATACACAGAGTACATCTTTCAGTGTTCAAACAGCTTCAGCATGGCAGTTTTAATTTGTTGTGTTCTTTAATTGTCATATAACATAAGATCAAAATATTGCATTTCTGGCAAGATTCAGGGAAAAGCAGAAATACAGATATACCCATGCATTTTCCACCTATGTACATTTCCTCCTACAACCTTTGGTGAAAAATGTACATACAGTATCTACTTAAAAGACATTATCCATGTGCTAAACTTGTTATAGAGGTTTAATGACACAAGAAAATGTATCTGGCATCCTTGTGGTTGTAATAGATGTGAAAGACTTGTACAAGTCCTTCCCCAATGATGAGGTGGTAGTAGTATTGTAATAGGGTTAATGCTAGACACTAGACCCCAAGGAACACACTCTCAACAAGGCTTTTATAGGAAATGGCAGCCATGGTGCTGACCCAGAACTACTTTAGGTTCAAGGATCAGTGTTAAGAACAGTGAAAGGGAACAGCCATGGGCAGCACCATGGGACCAGGGTATGACAATTCCTACAAAAAAAGGTTTGGAATGGAGCATGTTCTGACTGAAACCAGCCCTCATCCTAAATATATTTATAATGTATACTAGAGCATTGTTCTGTATAGAATTCCATCCCTTTCAAAATGCTGTTGTACCACAGTTCAAAGGTCATGGCATATGGTGGTTTGACAGCATTCTGAACCTCTAGAAACTGCACAAGTCAGTTTCATTCTGACAGCAGAAGAACCACTGCAGGCACATTTCACATAATACTATACACTATAAAAAATACAGGATGAACAACTTTATGCACAGCCAGTGTGTTCTGCCACTTCACTCTCGAGGTCAGAGAGAATCAGAACTCCTCTGTGGCTGAACACACTGGTTTTGCATAGTTGCCCATCCAGTATTCGCTGGGTTTTTGTTAACAATACATAGATGATGTGTTATTTCTCTGGGAATCTGACCAGATATCCCCAGATGCATTCCTGGGCTACTTAAATTTAAGAAACTCTCATTTGAAATTTTTGGCTGCTTACAGTGGTCATTCACATGGCACTGGGGTTTAATGCTAGGAAGTGCAGTGAACTTCACTTAGGAGCTAGGATTCCAGCATACAGCTACAAATTGAGGGGGTGAAGTTAACAGTATCTGAGGAAGAAAAAGATCTGGGAATAGTGATCACTGGTAAAATGAATCACTCAGGTCAATGCAGGAAAGCAGCAGCTAAGGCAAACAAAATGCTGGGGTGCATTGCTAGGGGGATCACTTCGAGAAGGGAGTAGGTAATTCTGCCACTTTGCAAATCCTCGGTGAGGCTGCACTTGGAGTACTGTGTGCAGTTCTGGCACCCTTACTTAAAGAAGGATGTTATGCTCCTGGAGAGGGTCCAGAGGAGGGTGTCTAAGATGATCCTCAAGAATGGGGGATAAGCCCTATGAGGAAAGACTTAGGAAGCTAAACATGTAGCTTCCTAAGTCAAGGAGACAGAGGGGACATGATCAAGACCTTTAAATACTTAAAGTGTATTAATACAGTAAACACTGAGGAGGTGTTCAAAGTGAAAGGGGAAGGGACCACAAGGGGGCATAGCCTGAAACTGGTTAGTTGAAAGTACAGAACAGACCTGAGAAAGCATTACTTCATGGAAAGGGTGGTGATGCCTTTGAATGCATTACTTGAGGAGTTGTTATCAAGGGAATCAGTGGGAGGTTTTAAGAAGGGATGGGGTAGATACATGTGTTGGGTACAGGTAGGGAGGGTAAAGACCAGGGGAGTTCAGAATGGGAATCAGGGGAAGGATGTAAGGGAGAGGGGAGTGGGGGCAGCAATAGTTATTAAGCTGTGAGCTGCATCTCAAACAGATGCAGTAGACCTCAAGGCTTAATCTGTTGGCATTTTTGTATTTTTGTATGTCTGTATAGCAGATCAGAAGTGTCCTTTTAATTTAAAATTATGATTGAAGGAGAAATATTTCACACATCTTTATTCAGGAAGACTATGGACAGGAAGGCACTGCTGCATGCAGTAAGTTTCCATCCAAAATACCTTATCATCAGCATCTCCTATTCCCAGCTAGTGAGGATACGTCATGACTGCAACCACACAGAAGATTAGAAAAAACACACTCATCAACTACTTCTAGGGCCACTCTTCAAGATGCTTGGTATGCAGACATACCCCCCCACCACAAAAAAAACCCTGAATTTAGACATCCTCCTAGGAACAAGGTTTACCAAACCTGATCACATATCTTAAAGGACAGTAAAGGAGTTGTTTATGTCCTCCAGTGTGCGTATGACATGCTTTATGTTGGGAGGATGATTTGGGAACTGAAAAAAGTATTCCAGAGCATAAGATCTCCATACATAGGCAGGATACAATGCGGGGAGGTACTAACAACAACAAAAATGCAAAAGGCCTTGAGGGTAGTCATATCAGATGACCTTATGGTAGGCAAACAATGTGAGAAGGCAGTAAGAAGGGCTGGGGGGTACTGGGCTGCATAGGGAGAGGCATCACCAGTAGAAAACTGGAAGTTGTTATCCCTCTGTACACACAGTTGGTAAGACCCCATTTGGAGTACTGCTTGCAGTTCTGGAGACCCCATCTCTGCAATGACATAGACAGGATGAAGGCAGTCCAGAGGAGGGCAACTAAAATGGTGCAGGGTCTGCAACAGAAGCTATATAAGGAAAGACTTAAAGAGCTTAATGCGTATACCCTTGAGGAAGGGGGGGAGGACATGATAGAAACTTTCAAGTACCTCAGGGGAATCAACAAAGTCCAAGATAAGAGCATCTTTCCGAGAAAGAGATGTGCAAGAACAAGGGGGCACAATTTGAAGATGGGGGGGACAGTTCAGGGGCAATGTCAGGAAGTATTTTTTCACAGACAGGGTGGTGGACGCATGGAACCACTGTCCTGAGAAGCTAGTGGAGACAAAAACAGTGGGTGAATTCAAGAATGCATGGAAGAGACATAAGGTAATTATAGTGGGGGGGGGCAGAAGGAAGGAGGCTGTTGATTAACTAGAATTTGCACCTTATTCAATATGTAGGGAAATGGGCAGACTAGGTAGGTCAAGTGGTCCTTACCTTCCATCAAAGTCTATGTTTCTATGGATAAAAGCCACAGCATGGTTTACCACTTCAAAAGGGGGCACAGGAGAGGGGGTCTGTGAGGTTTGGGGGACTACAAAGGATTTTACCACCATGCAGAGGGGAAGAGCATAATAAAGGCATTGAGAAGGAGGAAATGTGGTGGATACAAGAGGTAGGAACCTATAGAAGTCCTTGGGGATTCAATAAAGAAACAAATTGGCCTGCATGTTGGTTGCCAATTTGTTATTGACTTACCAAATGGCACAGTCTGTTTTGCCTTCATTCTTTAGGTTAAATAAATTCTCACAAGAAACTTAGAACTTATATATGCCCTTAATTTTAGTTCTAATTACTAATTTTAGTTCACCACATCTATTTAGGACCAAATACCAGATCCAACAAGCAAATCCCTTCCCCTCTCGAAAATTTTCTCTTCCCCATCCACATCTGATTTTTCAAATCCCTTCCCACTACCCACCAAAACAAGATATAGGTTCAAGTATTTGAAGGGTATCTTTATTTCCCCGTTCTGATATCTCTGACAAATGTGATTTTTGTTGTTATTGAATGCAATTATTTTTTTTTAAAGATATCTTTGAACATGTTCTAGCATCTAATATTGATGCACAAGTAACAGAAACCTTTCTTTAAAAATCAGGGCCAGGATTCACAAAACTGCCCAGCGCAAACCCAGTTTTGCGCGAACAAACTGGGTTTTGTGCCAAGTCGGTATTCACAAAGCCATTTGCGTGCTCAAACCATGTTTGCACCAGGGCAAGGGTGGAGGGGTCCGCAATGCAAATGAGGGGGAGGGGACCAGCATTTCAGCAGAGTCTAATTCACAAAGCATTTGTTCCATGCAAGGGCCTTTGTGGGATCCCCTTGCACGGAACAAACACCACTGACCAAGACCTTGCTTTAATCTCGCACAACCCTAGTGGCTGGTGAGGTACTGCAGCACCCCACTGATTGTTGTTGAGGTACAAGTCAGGAAGAATGGGAAAACCAGGAGCAGTTTCAAAATTCGCACATAACATTTTATTTTCTTAATAACAGCAAACTGAAAAATAAAAATTATTCAGTATAACTTTTTACAAAGGCAGTACAAACAGAGAAAACTAAGTCTTTCCTCTGAGGGTATCTCTTAATTCCAAGTTTCTGTCTCCCACTCTCCTTGTCTCTCTAGCAAAAGCATTGCTGCTCTTTTTATAAGTCTTTGTCTGGGAACTTGTTAACAGAACCTGCTTCTCACAGAATGTTCTTGTGAGTTTTGTTCCTTGCAGGTGCAGCAAAACAGTACATGGTGTCCAAGAACTGTCCTCTTGTTGACAACTCTGCAAAGGGCTTAAAAATGCATCTCAGGTTAAGCCTTTGAGTTTCAAATACCTTTTTGCAATCATTTTAACAGTACAACTATACACAGTTTTAAACAAAGGGATTCCAGTATCAATGACATTTCCACATGAGGATTCACTTATATTTTTATACCCGGAGATATGCAAGGGGGAAGAAAAGACAGATAGAGCAAGGGAAGGCAGAGAGATTGCAAGAGGCAGAGATTTGCAGAACTGTCGGAGTGATCAGTTCCTATGTCTCACAGGAAAATTTGGTTGCACAACCAGACAGAGAAGAGACAGAAAAGGAAAATATAGAATAAACCCTTGCATTTATACTCTTTCTGCATAACAAGTGGGGCAGGGCCTTGTTCATCCCTGTGACACTGGTCACCAACTCAAAATGAAGAAGGATATTCCCTGGTGTCCTGTGGTCCCCCCCTCCTGCCAATCACCAGCCTGATTGTAAAAGTAGATGTTTCCCTGGTGGCTAGTGGCCCCACCCCCCATGTGATCCCTCACCCATCCCATGAAACAGTGTCCTTGGTGGCTAGTGGTCCCTCTTCCCTCCCAATCCTATGCTCGAGTAAGAAAGTATGATTCTCCCTGGCTTCCAGTGGTCCCACCCCCATCAGATCCTCATCCCTGCAATGGTGCAAGCCATTCAGATAGACCACCCCCCCGATCACTGGCCCAATCATAAATATATAACATTTCCTGGTGCTAGTAGTCCCCCCTACCAATTGCCGGACCCAAGAAAAAAAAATATGTTATCCCTGATGTCTAGAGGTACCCCCTCTTCGCAGATTGCCATATCGAATAAAAATACATATATGTCCTTGTCATCTAGTGATCCCTTCCCCCACCCGGTGCCCTGCCTGACCTCTGAAATATTTTCTCTGGTGGCTAGTGGTCCCTTCCCCAACCCAATCCTATGCCTGCCATGAAATAATGGTGTCACACAACATTTCCTGGTGACTAGTGGACCCCCCCCCATGGAGAGCAGAGGGCTGTGCTGGTCACTAGCTCAGGGAAGGGATGGGGGAACAGGGAGGTTAGGGACTACCTGCCAGGGTGAGGGAATGGGGGGTCCACTGGACACCAAGAAATGTGTATTTATTGAGCATTCCCCAGATTGGGGTTGGTGGGGGGGCACCACTATACACCAGGGATGTAAATGTATACATATACAAGCAGATTAGGGAGAGGGAGCCACTGGCCACCACTGAGGAACGGGATTGGGGGTGGAGATTGCAGGACTGGACTAGGGCTGGAGCTGTGTTTTTTTTGGGGGGGTGGACTTGTCAAACCGAGGACAGGGATCAGATGGGGAGAGGATCCACTAGACACTGGGAAACTGTTTTATAGATCAGTAGAGGGATCGAGTGGGGTGAGGGCCTGTTAGACACCGGGGAAAAGTTTTATTGTGTTCAGATGAAGGATCAGGTGGGGGGAGGGATCACTAGTCACCAGGGACACCATTATTTCATGATGCGCATGGGATCAGGTTGGGGGAAGGAACTGCTAGCCAACAGGGAACATGTTTTATACATTTGGCAGGGCATCAGGTGGGGGAAGGGCCACTAGACACCAGGGTCACATATATATTTTTATTCAGTCCAGTGAGCTGCAGGAGGTTCTGCACACACATCACTAGCTCCCTTTTTGAGCAGCAGCTCTTAAAGTGACAGTGTATAATTTATGAAGTACTCTTTAGATAAATAACTATAAATACTTTACAGACCCTAACAAAACACATAAGAAAAACACAATCAATTATCAAAGTAATACTAATGATTAAATGATTAAAGGTTGTTTGGTGACTTCGCTGAGGAGAAGGGCAGTTTTCAAGATATGCCTTATTGCTCGCCTCGAGCTGCCACCCCAGACATATGGTGGATAATTTATTGAGCCAGAAGAAACTGTAGCAGTAATACTGACTTCATCATACAGGGTGAGGAGATGTGTCAGAGACTCAAAGAGAGAGCAAAGTCACTATACAACTTCCCAGGATGGTGTATAAGAGAGGGTCTAACCTTGGTGACAAACTCGTACATAGCCTTTAGAAAACTTTCCCCCCAACTTCTAAGCATTGCACCTAGTTGGCATCTAAACCCAAAGAGACTTTCCCATGTAGCAATTGAAAGTTTTGCCCCTCTATTATTAAAGGTAGCATGTTTACAACTATCAATGTGCCAAGAGCCTTTGATATCAGACAGTTTGTCAATTGTGTTACTGAGGGCCTGGTTTACCTAGCTACTTATAAATGTGTCTTATTCTATGTTGGTAAGACCACACAACCTCTAAAACACAGAATGGGTGACCACCTGCATAGTACCACAGTGGGAGATATGAATAATGTCTTAGCAACACATATTTTAAGGCATGGGGAGACAAGAAGAACCATGAACTTAAATTTAGTGGCATTGAAGTAATTACACTGGGTATCAGAGGTGGGGATTTGGATGATAAACTCCTTGCAAGGGAAGCTTTTTGGATTCACACACTAGGAGGTTTAACACCTCCTGGCTTAAATGATAAGACTGATATCATGCCTCTCAGTACAAATAAAGAACAAGAAAATTGTGTGATCTGGTTAGCATCTCTCATTGGTTTCTGCGTACTTTAATGTAAGAAAAGCGTGCTGAAATATATGCTTATGCTCTATGCATGGTGAAATTGCAAAATTGAACTATTTTTTATTTTCTCTCTTTACAAGGTTTGTTGGATCCCTGGAGATGATTTTCCATGCTAGACAGCTATAGCTATTTGAAATATATCCTTCCTGTAACTAGTAGTTTTTAATCATTAGTATTCCTTTGATAATTGATTGTGTTTTTATGTGTTTTGATGGTGACTGTAAAGAATTTATAGTTTATTAATTTAAAAAGTATTTTTTAAATTATACAGTCACGTTAAGAGCTGCTGATCAAAAAGGGAGCTATTGATGTGTGTGCAGAACCTCCTGATGATGTAACTTCTGTTACGAAACCAGTCGAGGACCTGCTATTGAGCTGTACCTTTGGTGTTTGTTTTTTATTCATGATTGAAGTGTTTGTAATAAAAGCCTTTTCTTGCACCTTATTGCACTGACATCAGCTGTGCTGGTATTTGCCGTTGGATGTTTGATTTATGCCAAGCACACCACATGGATTTGAACTGGGGACTGCTGCTCTGCTATGCTCCTGGCTGCATGTTGGGGTGGCGCTACTGGGGTAGAGCTGGTGGTACTTGGGTTATTACTGCTGCCTCAAACTAGCCCTATTCACAGTCAGGTAGCACAGTATGCTATCTGACTATGAATAGCAATTTTGGACACTTGAGCAAATGCAAAGCACAACACAAAATTTTGCATTGCGCTTTGCGCTTTTTTGTGAATCTAGCCCCAGATCTTTTAGCATAGCCTTAAGAAAAAGTATCAAGTTCATTGTTAAGAACCCTTCCCCACTTTCACTTTTACTAAGTGCACTGCATATACCTCTGCCATGGCCATCTGCTACCTTAGCAGCAGGATGGTTGCCTAGCAATGGCATCTAAGTGTTGGCTGATGTCACCGGATCAGTTCACCCACGCAGCCCTGGGTGTAAGAATACAAGCCTGCCTTGCACTCAGGCTGCCTAGCAGAAGCTGAATAGTCATAGGAGCCTTGTGCTCCAAGGTAAGAATACAAAGCACTTTTTAGCATCTCTGCCACAGAAAGTTTCACACTATGAAAGATCACTAATTTATCAGCAGATTGACTGTGGACACAGGAGGTGTTCTAGCTTTTAATGACTTTTTAATGGCTAGCTAATTGTTAGAGAAAAAAGAAAAATTGCAAAAGATGTTTTCTTTGTGGCACAGTATACAGGAGCTTTATGCTAGAAGGCTAAAATGAGAATGAAATTCTCGAGTACTAGAGACTGAATATGTCATGTCTTATTTTATCAGCAGCTTTTCTGTGAAAAGAAATACTTTTTAGCACTAGTGCAGTTGTAGTGCTAGTACTGCAAATCATTAGGAGAGAACAGAAAAGGATAAATCCTGGGTAGTTCTGTGTATTAGCACTCACGTGGAACACCATTAGTCTTAGAAGGAGGAAAACTGTAGCAACAAAGTTATAAAGCACAGCTTATAATTTCAATAAATTTCAATATAGCTAATACGAGAATGAAAGAGAAACAATTTAAGGAGGTCATGTGTAATTCTAAAAAGATTTTCAGTCTCTGAGGGTGTTTGCAAAAAGAAGGCATACATATTTGTACCTTTCAAAAGGAAATTTAATGGCGTTGATTCTTCATCAGTTAAATGTATAAATTATTTAAAGCACATATGCAACACTTAGAATGTGAAATTTATAAAGCTAAAACTGTCTTTCTATATCTTTTAAAGTTTCAATAAGAATGCTTAATACATTGATAAAATCAGCAAGGTGGCTTTGAATGCAGGACTAGGTGGGTTAATTGCATGCAAGCATGGGTACATGACCAAGTTCAATGCAGGAACAGCAGCACACATTGGTGACTAACAATTTAAGGTAGCACTAGTAAATTAATTTTGTAACCAAAGGGATAATATTATCTCTCTTCACAGCTGAGGCAGCCAAAACAAGATGAGAAATACAGTTGCAATAACCAGACTATAAAGACAATTGAATAGGTAAATTCTTATGCTAAATATTGATGTAAGAACATAAAATGAACTTTATTTTTATGCTGAATGTTTATTGCAATGTACTTAAAAAACATATTTTAATCATTCTTCATGTCCCCTGAGGAAGCCCTATAGGTGAATCATTGGTGTATGGAGTAAAATAAAAACATCTTTCTGGCCCAGTGGTGCTGAGGTTTGAGATGCTGGGTGCCACACCTCATACCACGCCAGCGACCCAGGTTTGGGAGTGAGCATGGGCTGCCGGGGGTTGGCAAGGAAGGAGAAGGTTGGAGCGTCTGCAGACAGCTCACCTTCTCCTGGGGAGGGAGGGATGTGGGAGTCAGCAATAGGGTGCCTCCAGTCCAGTGGTGGTTGGATGGCACTAAACTGGCATCCAACTTAGAAAGGGGAAGTGGAGTGTGGAAGATGTCGGCTGGTGCATGCATGGGAGTGTGCATGTACCTACCCAGACATCACTGCACATTTGTGCTCACTGTGGGAGGGATAAGGATGGACCTCATGAACAAGGAAAAATCCAGAGCCTTGGGAGGGCGATGATGTTCCAAGGTCCCATGCCCACTGTCGGACTCCGCCCACCTGGGTTACTATTCTCTGTGCCACAGTCTGAAGCCTGCAGTCACTGGATTTCAAGGAGCACCGTAGTAGTGGAGGTAGCCCCACCTTAAGAGTTACAAGCCAGGGGGTTGCTGTCAGGTAAGGACTGTGAAGCAGAGCTCCGGGAGGAGACCCAGGGTAAAGGAGTCTCAGGCAGGGTGAGAGAAGCCGATGGGTCATCTGAGAGAGATCCCCAGGCTTGGTGACCAGAGGGAAAAAGATAAAAAAAAATATTTTCTTTGAAGATGAGTGCTGTGCAAAAAAAAAAAATCTTCCACTGGTGAAATTTGTGCTTTAGTCGGTCTTTCACTTCTGCAAAAGTTCAGAAATCATTTTGGCAACTTTTGCAGAAAGTCCGACTTAGAAAGGTGGGCAATACATACATTCATTCCACAGCTCAGTGTGTCACTGAACTGTGGAATGAATGTAAGATTTAAATTGTCCCTCCCTGGTGTCTACCTATCCCCAAGCACCTGTATAGTAATTTTCTCCTGGTGTCTAGCAGACCCCATCTCCCTATTACCGAGCACCAATATAGTAATTTTTCCCTGGTGTCTAGCGGACCACCCTCCACATCCATGAGATCCCATATGCTAATTGTCCCTGGTGTCCAGTGGTTCCACCCTATCCATGATCCCCTGTAAAATATTATAGACCCACTCCCTGGTGTCCAGTGGTCCCTCATCCCTGATTCCCTGTAAAATATTATGGTCCAGTAGACACCAGGGGAAAAATGTGTATATGGGTAGTTGGAGAAGGGGGGGTCCACCAGACACAAGGGAAAAATTAGTATTCGAGCACTCTGGGATAGTGCGGGGTCTGCTAGACACTAGGGAAATGTTTATTTTTGGGTGCCACTTGCCATTCAGAAGATTTCCAGTTTTGGCAAATGCAGAGGTTCAGAAACTTCTGTGAAAGTTGTGAAATTTTGCGGAAGTTCTGCTAAAGCAGAATTCACACCCAGTTCTACTGAAGACTATTGTGTCATGGGCTTATCTTTGGGCTCAGAGTGGCTCAACCAGGAGTGTGGGATAACTGATACATACAGTACATTGTTCAGTGTTCAAACAGCTTCAGTATGGCAGTTTTCATTTACTGTGTTCTTTAATTGTCACATAAAGTAAAATCAACATATTTTATTTCTGGCAAGATTCACCAAAAAGCAGAAATATAGATAAGCTAATGCATGTCATGCAGCTTAAGATGTCTGTTGCATGCAAGTACACTGCACTTGCAATGCAGTTTCATTGAAGTTACACTATAATTACAGTGCAGTTAAGTGACCTTTAATATGAAGTGCAGCTTTTGTTTTAATTACATAACATGCTACTTACTTTTCTGTTACATCTCCTCCTGGATCTGTGAAAAGAAATGCTATTATTTACTTTTTAATAGTAAGTTGTTCAAATCAGATTTAAATATATGTTGTTACCTTCTGTAGAAAAGATAATGCAGAAGTGCGTAGCTTGAAGTGTTGAGACAGTGTGCAGCAGTTCTTTCTCTCACCTAATAACTGGTTTCATATTCAGAAACACCTGAGTGCATAAATGACCACAATAGGTGGGTTCCAGACCAAATTCTCAGCTGTGTGTGCTAGGTCCATACTTGGATGGGTCCCACAAGACTCCTGGTACACACACACACACACACCCACCTATAAAAAGGGTAATCAATCAAATGTCACTAATTATAGGCCCGTTAGCTATACCTCTGTCTGTGGCAACCTTATGGAAAGAATTATTAAAACTGTAATTGATAGGGACATAGCAAGACTAGGACTCCAGGACCATACCCAGCATGAGTTCCAAAAAGGCCTTTCCTGCATAACCAATCTCATATCTTTTTATGATTTTGTAAGTGACCATTTAGACAAGGGGATACCCATCGATGTCATCCTTCTTGATATAGGAAAGGCCTTTGATACTGTCCCTCATGATGTATTGGTTAATAAAATATCTTTGATGGGCATTAATAAGTATATTGTTAGGTGGATTGATAACTGGCCGAAAACAGTCAGTCAGGATTAACTGATCATGGCCTGACGAGGGTCTTGTCACTAGCGGGGTGCCACAGGGCTAAGTGCTTGGGCATGTTCTCTTTGGCCTTTACATCAGTGACATCGGATAAGGTTTAAGTAATATTGTGTCCAAATTTTCAGATGATATAAAAGTAGGAGGAGAGGTGAATTCACTAGAAATCATTTAGCATTGAGTCAGGATCTCAAAACAATCGAAGAATGTTCCGCTTAATCACAGGCTTTTTAGATCAGACATCACGGCTTTCGGGCTTAACTGGAAACAAGACTCCCTTAGGTACCTCGGTATAGAGTTATCCCATAGTTCTAAGCTAGTTGCCAAGTTGAATCTCGATGCACTAGTAAACAACATCGCTCAAGATTTAAATAGATCGGCATCTTTTTCGATCTCATTATGGGGAAGAGTAAATTTAATCAAGATGAACGTGTTCCCGCGTTTATTGTACCCGCTTTCTATGCTTGATATTTGGCTCCCTTTGTCTTGGTTCCGGAAACTTTGTGCTTTGTTCAATAAATTTCTCTGGACAAATAAGTCTCCCCGTATAGCCTATCGCACCTTGACGGCCCCTAAGAATAATGGGGGCCTACGGCTTCTCAACCTCTGTCTTTACTTTTGGGCATCACATGCTAATAAATATATGCGATGGACTTCCCAAGAACACCTACGCATAACTCCAGTCTGGCTTAAAATTGAATTGGCATTAATACAGGCATCCAGATTGAACCCTGCGGGACTGCTACATATAAGGGAAAGTAATTTACCGATTAAACTTAAAAACACGACAATCTATACGTCCCTAAAAATACACGCTCAGATTTCCCGATTTCTCAACTATAGTCACACCAAGGACCTTAGCCAACTGATAATCGGCAACCTAAACCTCAAAATAGCGGGCAAACCGATACCCCATCCTGGCTTCCTGCCCTAAAGGACCTGGACATTTCAGATCTGATAAAGGATCATAATGTCTGGCTTTCAAACCAGGAAATCGCTGCCAAATGTAACATTCCTAACAAATATATTTTCAGGTTGTGTCAACTCAGGCATGCACTGACACAATCATTCGGTCAAAAACTGGAGAATGGATATTTTATTCCATTTCGTAAAGAGTTGGGTAAATGGAGTGGGGGTCCCAAGGCAATTTCCAAAATTCACAATACATTATACCTATGGAAATTCCCCAGCTGCTTTGGACCCACCAAGGTATGGGAATCTCTTTTTCCAGGCCGGAATATTAATTGGACAACCATTTGGCATGCCTGTCACCATTTCATTAAACAAGATAGACTAAGACTGACCCAATTTTCTATTTTGCATAATGCCTATTATACTCCTGTCAAACTGGCCAAACTGGGTCTAAAGGGCACCAATTTATGTAACAGATGCCAGCAACAGGAAGGATCCCTATTGCATATTTTTTGGTCATGCCCAAAAGTATTCCCTTTATGGACTAATATTAGACAGTGCGTGGACCCCCTTCTGGGCTTAAATGACCTATTTATACCTGAAATTTGTCTCCTGGGGGATCTTTCAGGTATAAGAGTACGTAACAGGAAATACCACATAACTCTCATTGCTATGTCTGTTAAAAAGCTGGTCCTCCGACATTGGCTGGACCAACAGGAGATTTCTTATAATGAATGGTTAGTTGAAATCTTAGCTAACTTGCATACAGAAAAGACTATTGCTAACTTGAACAACACCATGACCACATATAATAAAATATGGGCCCCCTCCATACCCTTTACTCATTGCAGAATTAAGCTCCAAATGGTAGACCCTAATAATGCCCCTAGAAGATATTGAAAAGAGAGATCTCAACAGGTCACGTTATTTTTTTTTACTATCCTAGCAGATAAGGGGTGGGGAATGTTGGGAAAGGAGGGTGGGATGGGGGACATAGTAGACTTATGATTTGTATATGTCTAATGTAAACAATGTTTCTGTATTTATGTCTGCTATGTTGGTATGTGAGTTAAAAACAATAAACTTTTAATTGAAAAAAAAAACAATTGAAGAATGGGGACTAAATAATACAAACTCTGGTCAGAACCGATATGGCTGTGGAGAGCTTTTGGGATGCTTTTAGACATTATTTCTAATGAATTTGCACATTGCAGATCTGTGGAAAGGCAGTTTCAATGTGGTCTTCATTTTACACATTTTTACAATGTGTTTTTCTAGAATATGCCTGCTGATTGTTATATATTTAGTTTGGATAGTTCAGGTATCTTATTTTCAGTGGGGCTCTACATCTACACAATATTATGCTACATTGTATAAAATCAGAGTACACTAAAAACAATATTTTACATCTGAGAAGATATATTAAGTGCCGGATCAATGCATGAGCAGAAAGATGTGTTGCACAAAGAGGGTGCGCCGGTCTGCACTCATACAACATTCAAAGAGTATGCACCACTGGTACAGTGTGTGCATACAGTGAAACTCACCAGGATGAAGCACAGCATTGCAAAATTCTGCAGTAGAGTTACTGCAGAAAACAATGTAATTTCAAAGGGAGTTAATCCCTTTTGTCATGCAGTAAATCTGTGACACTGCACTTCATCCTGGCGGGCTTCATCATGCCTGTTGAAAATGTGACCCTGGACGGGAGTCTCAGTGCCGGCGGCTACCAAGTCAGGTGCATCCAGGGTGACCCTGACTGAATACCTTCCAGGGGGAATGTGTGGCACATACCGGCATGCCCCCATGGGCAATATTCAGCCCAGGAATGCAAATGAACTAATTGAGCATGCAGGGTGCAAAGGGGCCTTATGCATGCTCATTACTAGGCCATTTGCATGTTGGCATGGGGATGAATGCACCAGAGCAGCTCTCGCCACCAAGCCCTGACCCCAATTGCTCCCATGTGGGACAGGCCCTGAAGTCTCTGGTGGTATAGTGGCACCCCCCACCCATTCCACCAGCCCTGATCACACCAGAGTCCAGGCTCTATTGGTTCCATATTGTTGGGACCCCAATGCCACCCTTAATTGCACCTGAATACACCCACAGTCCATGCCTATAGTGTAGTGGCCCCTGCTCCCCCTCAACAGTGTACATACAGCCCCCTCCCTGCCCCCAGCCCATCCCATTGTGAAGACTGGCTCTGTAATGGGATTGTACCACTCTATCAGCAGGTGGCACAGCACTCACAATACAATGCTGGAATGTGTTATACATAGGCAGGAGTGATGTGTGGGTGATAATACCCAGTAGCCATACTCCTCAGGCACTCGCATGTGGATCCATCATCCTGGTGCCATTGCACTGCTCAGTGTGGGTGATGGCTGATGCTGTACCCACTCACACAGGTCCCAAAACAGGCATGTTACTGCTGAGCTCCCATTCATTTGTGCAATTGGGGAAGTGCGGATGAACTATCTATAGCCTGAAGTGTACACTACAAATGGTATTAAAGGATACCACACCCCATGACACCCGGGATACTCCAGAAGTCTGGAGGGTGGCCTGTTATACAGGGGAACAGGGGAGAGTGTGGGCTTGCAGTGGTGTATGACAGCAGGAAGATACAGCATTGAAAAGGCATGCATTGGAGGTATGTAAATTCCCTCTTAAATTTGCCAGGGACATACACACAGCTGCATACACTGGAGGAGCCACAGCTGGCATGGTGCCCCAATGCACAGTACAGACAGTTGGGTCATTCCAGAGTGCAGGTACCCAGCCCGGGTTTAGTGCAGTCAATGGCTGGCCATGGCAGGGTGTGGAGGGCAGTGCCAGTCTTTGCAACAGGTTGGGTATGGGGAGTGAGGGTGTGTGTGTACAGGGGTGGTGGATGGGAGTTCTCTAGGCTACGGATATGGACCATGGTTTCCTCTGTTGCAGTCAGGTTTGGGGGGAGGTCCTACACTATGGAGCTCTTCAGGGATGGAGTTGGCTAGACTGGGGATGGGAGGGGGTACCTCTAGTCCACCAGGGCTGCCAGGCTGCTGTGCACCTGGATGCACATCTGCAGCCTGCCTGTGGGTGGCTGGCTGGGTTAGGCCAGCTATTCATGGCCTAACTGTGGGCTGTGGTGCTGTGGACTGTGAGGGAAACATTCCCACTGAATATGTGGCAGCATAGCATATGCATGGGACTGTCCCCTTGACTTGAACGGCATACTATTTGTGTGTGCCCTGGCCCATTCCCTTTCGGCTGGCATATCCCACACATTTGAATATCATGCTGTTGTGCATTGTTGGAGTTGTGTGGCACATCTCCCTTTTCCACCAGGATGCACTGCATATCTCCTTTGAATACGGGGGGCCCTGGACTAGGTAGCCTGAATACATTATAAAAATGGTAAAATCATAACCCCACTGAAAACAAGATATTGCATCTAATCTGGGACAGCCTTAGTAAATATAGTGCAAAAATGTGTAAATGAACATCCCCATGACAATGAGATGTAGCATTTCACCTGCCATATCCAGGATAAAAAATATAAGAAAAGAAATATTCAGTGCTCCCAGTTCCAAATAACCATTACTCTATAAGAAGCCCTCATTTTCTCTGTTTTCCCCACAAAGGCAGAATCAAATCAGTTTATAAATCCCTATAATTTTTTTCATAAGCAATGGTTCTTTATTTATGACTTTGTTCTTTATTTATTATATCAGCAGCCTTTTATTGAGAAAAGAGCTCTGATTTGCTGCTCAGTATTAATATTCGTATGCATAAGGCAAAATGGGGGACTGTATGAAACAACAAATATCAAGTTCATTATTTCATGAACTATACTCAAAATTAGTAATCACAAGTCAAACAATCTTTCAAAAAACATTAGTAATGTCTGTAAACACATTTATTGCAAATAGAGACATTTCATATATATATATATATATATATAAATATAAATATATATGCACACAGATACTATTTTTGCATCTTATAGTTGTTAGATTTCAGACAAATTCTCATAGACTTTTTTCTGTCCACCTGATGAAATCTTGAATGAGTTAAGTAAATGTTATTATTTTATCAAGGCCCTGATCCAGCAACTCAGTAAATACACACTCAGTATATCATATTATAAAATGACAAAAAACAGTCTTCTGTTTCCAGTTTGATCAGGAATTTTATAAATGGTAAAAGTTCTTTATGTCACATCTATGTTGGTCCTATAAAAGGTATCAGATCATTTGCTTCTGTATCACTTATGGTTTGCCTGCAGTTAATTCATTAGATGAGGTCTCCCTTGCCTAGAGTGTGAGTGTTTCACTACACCTCCCCCAAACACACACGCACACATATACACACACGCATGCACACACACACACACACACACACACACACTTACTATAAGAGAGCTTAGTAGCTCTTATCTGTTATGACTTTGAAGCAGGCCGCAGCTCTTTTGTGTCAAAAATAAATTTATGTATTTAGTATGGGTAGTTCACTGACGACCTGGAATTTTGTCAGATAGGTCTTGAGAGGTTAAAAACAGTGTACATCTTTACAAAATTTGCTGGGAAAGAGTAACATTTATGAGGTATGAATCTTTCTTGAAAGATATTCATCCCCAGCTGAACTAGTAGTAAAACATTTTCAAATGCCAATCATTTAAATGTGCAAGCTGTTGCATTTTGAAGGGGGTCAACAAATCTCCAGTTTAATAGGCAACCAATATTTAACAAGTGGTTTTAGTTTCCTAATGGCCCTCAGATAAGCAGCTTGGAGTTATGTCTCCAGCATTCTAAACAGAAAGAAGGGATTATTTTATTTTAGTTGTTATAGCGATTTGTAAATGTGGAAGAATACATTGAAATGTCCAAAAAATGAGTTCCACGAAACTCCATTTTCAAGCTACAGATAGCAAAATGGCTGTAAGGCTCCACCCACAGCCATAAAATGAAGTTTAACGAATCCAGATCTACCATATTGTAATTTAGCCACAAAAACCCTGGTTTCCAATATAAATTGAATGGTAAAACCTTGAAATCATCCAGCAAAGTGAAGGACCTTGGTCTATGGGTCAACACGGATGTTTCATCTATAGACCACTGTAGAAATATTACTCAGGCAACAAATAGATTAATTCGCTCAATACATAAAACATTTGTAACAAGGGATTGTGCATTTATAGGCAAACTTTACAAGACTTGTGTAATTCCCCACCTTGATTATGGGTCACCTATTTGGAACCCATACTTAAGGCTTGTTGTAACATGGCATTAATGAAATGAGTGAAAACAAGTAATATGATTGGTCAAAATCCATCTGCTGACACATTTCCAACCATGTATTAATTCCCTAGTATGCACGGTCGGGTAATGCTGCTATAGCCCATGACAGGAACATATTTCCCAGAAATGTCCCACAGTAGTTCTCACCCAGCCAAGCAGTGCACTCACGAGATGGCGCAATATTCATAGTGTTAGTGATTAAAAAACAACAGGCAGCAATTACCTAGCACCTTGTCAATATGTGCTCTTCCCGTAGCTCACCATAGATTTTGCAAGTGAGCGGAATCCTGGAAACACAAATATAAGGAGGATCAGAACCGTGATGTAACCGATGTGCGGCACATCATCTGAGCATTCCAGTTGGGCTACAGGAATGCGTAGCAGAGCGAGTGGCATCAACAAATCCACATGAAACAGTGAAAGGATAGAAAAGATAGCAGGTCACCACAAAACAATAATCAAACAAAACGAGTGGCACTAAATGCAATGGTTGAGAAATGTTCTCTGCAAAACCACCATGCCACTGCGTGCAAATGAACAATGTGTCCCACAATACACAGCAAATGTGTGAGAGTTCAAAACGAATGATTTGCAATCTTATGCACCGTGTCAAACACAGTGTGAAATATTGAACTAGGTTCCAATGAATGTAACAATTGAAAATAGCATTAGTGAAAAAAGGAATAATTTTTTTCATAACTACATAAACAACTGTGGTTCCAAAAATGCATGGCATCGCTGTGAAATACATGGCAATTGATAAAAAAATGTATATGTCAATTCTTTTCAATGAAACTATATCTACACAATATCTAGCTTGCACATTCCATGTTACAAGTGCATTAATCACCTCAACAGGAGGGCATTTCCCAGGAGTTAATGCATGGTTGGATGGCGGGAAGCACTTGGCCTGCGGCCCCATGCACCCCAAACCATCCATTAATTCCTGGGAAATGCCCTCCTGTCTTGGTGATTAATGCTTACATATAAACCTAATAGAAAAAAAACAAAGAAAAGTGACTAAGTCAATCAAGGAGTTAAAAACTACAGAATATAAGAATAGAACTAATAAGCTAAAATTATTTACCTTAGAGACTAGAAGAAAAAGAGGGGATGTAATGCTTCTTTACAAAATCCTGCAAAACCCAACCTTAGTGGCTCAATGTGGTATAAAATTTAATCCTAGGACCAATAACCTCAGATCACATAATAAGCAGCTAATTGTTCCTCGGGTGAACACAGTCAAATGTCACAGTTTTTATACTGCAAGAATAGCCAGAATTTGGAACTCCTTCCCATGCTATTTAGTCCTTGCTCCAACCTTGAAAACCTTTAAAAAATATCTTGATATATCCCTGGTCCAGAATGTGTTCAGACAATAAACCCACTATGAGTGGACAACAATTCAATGTGCTTTTTGCCTATTTTGACTTCAAAAACCAAGTAATACCAAGTAATAGACACACACGCATGCATGCACGCATGCATACAAGCGCACGCGCACACACACACACACACACACACACACACACACACACACAGTGTTTGCATCCACTTGCAAGAAAAATCTGCAGAGGGGACCATTCCCCTCATTAGCATGTTGCATATTACACTAAGGGAAACAGCAAATTTGACAGAAGAATATGCCCAGCAGGCAGTACTGGAAATGGAAAAACATTCACTGGTGAATCTACTTCCTTTCTTGTAGGACTGAATACACCTGACAAGGGTTTGGGTCCTCATTTCCTCATTGTATGTTGCATTTTAACACATTATTCACTCAGTTTTATGTCTTTTGGTGGGTAAATGTTACACAGGAGTAGTCCTCTCCCATTTGATTCCTAGAACTGAGTCAGGCTCTTAATTGTACTCCTGGAGCTGAGTTCTCCTTCCCCCCTCCAAGTTCCACCACTGCAAGCAGGACTGGTAGTCATCAAGAATGGATGATTACCAACTTGTGCACCCACTAAAACATCACCATATGTTTTGATTTTTCAGATATTGTGACTAACTGATTCTCCCAATGATGACAGTAGCTCATCTTAAAACTATCCCAGCTGCTCTTCTATTCTGACTCTAGTACTCCCATGCAATGCCTATATTAGCCTGCATATGCCTGGAGTTCCCTTCCCCATCATACCTCTCTGCATCACATCTAATTGGAACCTTACTCAACCATGTCTGGCCTTCCCTTGCATCGCCGTTCACCAATGCTCTTCCTGACTCTTGCAGGAGGGTGTGCTCATGAGGTAGACAGATCTAGCTCCATTTCCCTGGAGTGCAATTCCAGTGCATCCACATCACACCCGGGACATTGTCTCTCTGGGGCTGGAGGTTGATTCACTACACAAACCTTCTCACAGCCATGCGTGGTGTACTGCTATACCTCTCAGCTGCCCCCTGTTTTTAGAGACATCCCTGATTTTGCTTCAGCAATTTCCTCCATCCCTCATAAATGCAGCATATCAGTCACTAAAATGCATAGACTTGAATTGCAAAATATTACCTACCATTACTATAGAGTCTAGATCTCATAAAGGAAATGCTGTTTACACTAAGCAACATACTATACACAGCCTCTTCAGCTGACATTATCATTTTTTTAGATGTAATGTGTCCATGATTTTGATCATTTGTCCCTAATAACACTGTCTCGGATTGGGGAGTCAGAAAGTTAAGACGCATGTATGTTGGTACCTTCAGATCTACTTGATTGGAAATCATTGTTTATTACTTTAATACAGCTCATGTTGGGATTAAATTTAGAAGAACAAGAACGACTTCCAAACAAAACAATTAAATAAAGGGAAGAGTAAGTATCAAGTAATGTGTGGAAGACCATACTGATTTAAATTTTGTTGATTTCAAAACAGGTATATTTAGGTCTGTGCACGCATGGGCTGATTTTTAGGCTCCAACAGCATAGCTATAAGCACATTTTATGTCATGCAAACTCTTCTTTGCATTTAGCCAAGTTTAAAGGTACATTCAGTGTGAGTGACTGAGCTACATGATGCCACTGATGATGTCAGTGAATGGGTTTTTTAGGGTCTGGCATAGGGTTTCAGACCTACAGAAGCCTGGGTTTGATCCCCAGTGCAGAAAATATTCTTTGCCACTACAATTTCTACAGTATGAGAGAAATTGTTAGATGACCTTTGCTGATGTTTGTGATAGAGTTTCAGCAAATGTTAATGTTTTATATTGCTGATAACTTGAAAAGTTACAGCCAAGACTTTTAGGGATGAATGGAACTTGAGAAATATTACTTCAAATTGACAAACTGGTGCATTGCTAAATCCACTGTGGCTGTTGGGAGGGGTGAGGTCTGCACTCAGTGTTGATATCTTTTGCCACAGTATGCATTTCCTGTCAATGAGCTTTAGTATAAAGCTAAAAGTACAGACTATCAAGTCATATTGGGTAGGGAGCCTGGGTTTGATCCTTTGTATGGAAAATTTTGTATTTCTTACTCAGTTTCTGTATTATGAGATAAACTGTTTACTACCATTGCTGATGTTAGTGATAGAGTTTCAGCAAGATGTAAAATTGCCAGATTTCCAGCTGAGACTTGGAGGTTTGAATTCAACTTAGGAACATTACTTCAATTTGACCAACATGTTCATTATTCAATCCACTGCAGCTGTGTGTGTGGGGGGGTTCTGCACTCAGTGCTGAATGTCCTTTGCAACAGCATGCATTTCCTGTCACAGAGCATTTGTATAGTGGTAGAACTATAAGCTACCAAGCAGCAGGGGTAGGCAGGCAGGCGGGGGAGCTGGATTTGATCCCCAGTGTAGGACTTCTCACTGCAATGTCTGAAGTATGAGAAAAATTGTTAGATACCTTTGCAGATGTTAGTGATAGTGTTGCAACAACATTTGAAGTTCTATACTGCTGATAACTTGAAAAGTTCAACCTGAGACGTTCAGGTCTGAATGCAGCTTGGGAAACATTAATTCAGACTGCCAGACTGGTACATTACTTAATCCACTGCAGCTGTTGGGGATGGTCTGCACTCAGTAATGGATGTCCTTTGCCACAACATGCATTTCCCGTTAATGTACTTTAGTGCAGTGGCAGAGCTACAGACTACCAAACAGTACTGGGTAAGGAAGCTGGGTTCGATCTGCAGTAGGGGGGCATTTTGTCTTTTCCACTCAGTTTCTGTAGTATGAGAGAAACTGTTGTATTTCATTGCTGATGCTAGCAATGGAGTTTCAGCAAGATGTCCAGTTCAATATTGCTGATAACTTGAAAATGTCCACTGATATTTTGAGGTCTGAATGCAAACCCAAAGCAAAAAAATGAAACCAAATTCAAGGAGAAGCCATCACACTTCTGGATACAATCTGTTAAGCAGCTTTATTAGTGAAATAATTACAAATCCAAAAGTGAGGGTACAGAACAAACTGCCCACCACTGCTGCCCTTTACTTACTTTGCCAATAAAGCTGCTTGGCTGATTGTATCTGGAAGTGTGGTAGCTTCTCCCGCTGATACTGCACCAGCCCGGTACCGGAGTTTGTGATCATAGCCTGTAGATTGTCTGCATGAGATTTGAATGCAGCTTGGTAACATTACTTCACACTAACTGAGTGGTTAATTACTAATTATACAATGGCCATGTCAATACAGCGCAAGTGCTGCTCTCTAATTGGCTGGCTGGCACCTTTCCAGTGTTGTAAATCCTCCAGTGTACCAATGCAAAAAGGTGTGAGCCGCCAGTCTGCTGCATACAAATCTTTCCCTTAAAGCACTCTGACCATCACCAGCCCAAGACTGGCAAAGATGGCAAAGTAAAACAAGCCGTCTCGTCACATTGCATCTCTGCTAAACAGTGGCGGTCAACCAGATGAAACATTGCCAAAACCCATATCGGGACCAAAACAGTGTTTTTTCCTGTTTTCTTTTTCTGGCTAGTTTCCCTGTAACCACTTCCTCACAGCTCACCTTTTTTCACTTTTATGTTTTACTGTCGCCTCTGCTTCTTTCTGATGTCCCCCAAAATCATCACAGCTGGAAAACTCACTGAACACAATTACACACTAAATAAATCTCTCGATGTCCCCCATTAAAAAAACCCTCTAGTCAGAATTATTAAAAAAGATAGCACTTCAACAGTGAAGGCACCTGGAAACAGACTGTTAGGTACAGCAGCCATCTGTTCTGAAAAAGCCCACGTGCTGAAGTACCACTCCTCACTACACATTGCAGCCCAAAATCTCACACCATCAGAGAGAGAAAAAATAAAAATCCTCAATGCTGTCAACACTTGGTGCATAGAGTTTGCCCACTGCAGCCCCTTACTGAAGTAAAACAAACAAACCAAAAATCTCCAGATTCAGTGTCAGCTAACGTTTATGGTACAAGATAGGGCTGAGTTGATGTTGCCTCTCAATCTACTGCATTCTGGCTATGAATGGGGAACTATTTTTTTCCAGCACAACAATAAATAAAAAAATTATTTAAAATGAGAAAAAATGCACTTTTTTTTTCAAAAACTGAAGGGGGACATTGTATAATTGCAATATACCACTCCAGCATGTGGGTATATGGCAGGATTTAACACTTCTGGTGTGGTAAATCCTATCATATACCCACATCTGGAATGGTATATTGCTTAAATCCATTGCAGCTGTGTGTGTGTTGGGGGGTTTGCACTCAATGCTGAATGTCCTTTGTCACAGCAGTCATTTTCTATCACAGAGCCTTAGTGCAGCAGTAGAGCTACTGGCTACCAAGCAGTAGTGAGCAGAAGGCAGAAGCTGTGATGCTTGTTTGCAGCAGAGCGTTTTGCTGTCTGAAACACATATGTGTGTTTTGCTACTTGCGATTTGCGTTTTGCTATTTGTAAACTGCACTGATATCTGTACCTAAACTTGTGTAATTGACCCCTGTTTCTGACTTTTGCCATCTGGAAACATGAAGAGGGGCCAGGATCCTATTTCAGGATTTGTGACCCATGTTTTAAAAACAGTTTTTACTGTGCTGTAATTTTAGTTTTGACAAAACACTGTTTAAGGGACTTTAATGCACCAGGTTTACTCATGAGTAGACATCGCGCACTATTGCAGCAGAGTTCATTAATCTTTGGGTCCTTTTGTCCACGGGACCCTAACCAAGGTGACTGATCCCCAGGAGTACTTTCTGGGTCAAATCTGGCTACATAGCTCATCCTGCTGTGAGCAGGCAATTTAGGTCACAGCAGCTCTGACGCTTGTTTGTAGCAGAGCATTTTGTTGTCTGAAACACATATGCATTTTGTTACTTGCTATTTGTGATTTGCTATTTGAAAACTGCACTGATATCTGTACCTAAACTTGTGTAACTTGAGCCCTGTTTCTGACTTTTGTCTATGGAAACAGGAAGAGGGGCCAGGATCCTATTTCAGGATTTGCCACCCACATTCTAAAACAGTTTTTACTGTGTTGAAATTTTAGTTTTGACAAAACACTGTTTAAGGGACTTTAGTGCACCAGGTTTATACATGAGTAGATTTCTCCCACTACATTGCAGCAGAGTTCATTAATCTTTGGGTTGTTTGTCCACAGGATCATAACCAAGGTGTTTGACCCCCAAGGGAATTTCCTGGGTCAAATCTGGCTATATAGCTCATCCTCCTGCGAGCAGGGCGAGTGCGGCGTCACAAGCAAAGATGCACGCAAAGATACGCGCATCCTAGCATGTGTCTTTCATGTCTAGTGTGTCTAGAGAGGAGAGCAGTCCAGGTATCTAATCACTGCCAGTAAGGCACACTGTGTGGGGAACAGATAGCCAAAGGCCTAGTGGAGAAGACAAACTATCTCTATCAAGGAAATCAACACACTGATACATAGCAATCGCTTAATACATATTAATACAAGCATATAGTGCTGCTAAATCTGCAAAGTAACTACTGTCTCAACAAGGCTTCTATAATAGCAGCAGTAATAACAACAAGGGAAGGGGTTCAAATGGTACAGTGTATACTATGCCAGTTGAATAAAATTACAGAACTGGAAGACCCAGGGACTACCTTCACATGTGAAAAGTGTATACAAAATATAGAAATGTCCAGAGAGATTAGGAAGTTCGATAATAGACTTATGGCACTTGAAAACAGTCAAAAAGAAATGGTACAAAGGTATCATATGATGAATGATAATCAGGTCACTAAAAGAAATGTTAGCACAAATATAGTAGTCAGTGAACCACAAACTGGGGCAGAGGTGCATACAACTAGCAGCAATAAAGCAACTGTAATAGGGGAGCCAAAACTATAAACAGGAAGAGAAACAGAGAAATGGATACTGTTGAAAATATAGAAGGCGACTGGTATACAGTTCAAACTATTAAACCTTCCAAAAGAGGGCGAACGGCAACACGTTACCAGATACCATTATTAAATCATTTTGACCTCTTAATGACTCTAACTGAAAATTCACCCCAGCCCTCTTCTAGGGTCCTAAATCAAGAGGAATGACTGTATTGAGATAAGAGCCACTAAGTCCTCTAATATTCCTTGTGGAACAAGTGAGCCCACACATAATGAGAATACCAGTCAATCCCTGATACAATCTGACTTAGAAAACATGGAGAATAACATGGAAACTAATATGGTTAGAAGCAAAGAAATCCTGGTACTAGAAGGCTCAATAATAAAACATCTGGATCAAACAATCTGTGAACCTAATAAAGCTACTAGGACTTTGTCAAGATTTGGAGGTGCCAGAATTGAAGACATTACTCACAAGTTGGACAACATATTAAAGCACACGGAGACCAACTCCTTGGTTATAGCACATGTAGGCACTAATAATGTTTTCAGGGAACCAGTACAAAAAATTAAACATGACTATGTTGCACTTACCAATAAAATAATCCATCATGGATGTGTCCCAATAATATCAGAGATCCTCCCTAGACCCAAGGCCACAAGTGAGCAACAAAGAAAACTGAAGGAAATAAACAGCTGGTTAAGGGGATGGTGATTGAGACAGGATATCCACTGTATAAAGCACTGGGAATCATTTGTAAACAAGACAGAACTCTTCTACAGCATAGTTTAAACTGCTAAACTGAGGGGGAAGAATCTAACACTGAATCACTTCAGAAGACATTACATGACCCTGGAACAAATGACAGTAAAGATTTAGGAAAATCAGAATACAATAAACCTAACCACTCCCATAAAGGAACCAATATAATAAATAAAAATGGGCTCAATATATTACTGCTTAATGCTAGAAACCTGAAAAACAAAATAGAGGAACTGGAACATACACTACGAGAATACAACACTGACATCTGTGGAGTGACTGAGATGTGGTTTAAAGACGGGGACTAGAATACTGATATTACAGGATATTGCAAAATTAATAAAAATAGAAAGAATATTGGTGGAGGAATTGTACTATATATTAAAAGCACCATTCAGGTACTTGAAGTAAATTAAAAAATGGAATCAGAAATTGAAGCCATATGGGTACAACTTAAGATCCCACCAAAATGATTAAATCTAGGACTAGTCTACCGTCTCCCTCATCTGACTACAATAGAAAATGATATGCTACTGTCAGTCATAGAGGACAAAGCTATGACAGGAGACTGCATCCTGATGGGTGATTTTAATTTTCCAAAAATAAACTGGAAAACATATAAGGGACTGAGTCAAGTAGAAAATAAATTTCCAGATAAAACAACCCTTCATAATCTAGATCAGATAATTATTAAACCCATCAGGGGGGAAATAACATACTGAACCTAGTACTCACCAACACTCCTGAAAATACAGATAACTTTAGAATACTACCACCTCTTGGAGACAGTGACCACAATGTGGTGTATTTTGAAAATAGAATTAAATACACAGTTACCAAAGGGAAAACTGTAATTAAGGACTATAGAAAACCATATTACTATAGCGTCAAAAATTACTTAAACAACTGGATATGGTCCGAGTAACTAAAAGATAAAGACTTAGAAACTATATGGAAAATATTTCGGAAACAGATCCAGTACTGTGTAGACCGCTGGGTCCCAACAAGAACAAAATACTGCAAATCCAAAAGGATTCCCCTATGGTGGATTATAAAAATGTCTAGACTAATCAAAAAGGAAAAAAATACTTCAATAAATATAAAAGGACTCCATCAAGTAATGATTGGCAGAGATTCAAGCAACTAGCCAGGAAAACAAAACACAGTATTACAACTGCTAAATCAAACATTGAATTAGAGTTAGTCAAAAAAGTAAAAGATAACAAAAAACAGTTTTATAGTTATCTGGGGTCCCTTAAAGGGAAACAACCAACAACTGGTCCACTACAAACCACTTCAGGTTTCGTGGAAGGAGAAACAGATATAGTGAATGAGTTTAACGATTACATCCTGAGTGTATATAACACCAGAGATACTACATTACTTCAGGTCCTGCTAACACCCACAGACTGTCCAGCCTTCACCATAGAGGAAACTAGAGAACTTGTTGATAATTTAAAATCAACAAGTGCACCTGGACCAGATGGTATTATTACTTTTTTCATAAAGAAATTAGCTACACAACTGGTAGGACCACTCACACTACTGTTTAACACATCTATACAAGAAGGGACGACACTAAAAGAATGGAGGGAAGCTATAGTCACCCCAATATATAAATCTGGTAGTAGGGCAGATATAACAAATTACAGGCCCATCAGCCTTAAGTCGGTAATAGGAAAACTGATGGAAAGATTATTACTAAAACATATATTCAGTCATGTGCAGAAAACAGGCACTGTTGACATTACACAACATGGGTTTATTTCTGTTAGGTCTTGTCTAACAAATTTACTGCACTTCTTTGAACCTGTGAGAGCAGCGTTAGACAGGGATGTCCCTGTGGACATAGTGTTTTTGGACTATGCGAAGGCCTTTGATAAAGTCTTCCACTCATTATTACTAGAAAACCTATGCAAAATAAAATTACACTGTAATATCATTAAGTGGATAGAATTTTGGTTAAAGAACAGAACTCAGAGAGTATCAATAAAGGGACATTTGTCCAGGCAAGGACAAGTGACTATTGGAGTCCCACAGGGTTCTGTTTTGGGACCCACCTTATTCAACACCATGGTTTCATCCCTGCAAACATCTGGAAATACACGGTTATGCAAATATGCAGATGATTGTAAAGTAGGGGGCTATGTACAATCTGATTCTGCAGCTAAAATGTTTCTAAACAGCCTTAACAACTTAGTATCATGGGCAGAAACCAATAAAATGCAGTTTAATATAGAAAAGTGTAAGGTGATACACATGGGGAAAAACAATCCTATGTACAGACACAACATAAACAATATTCCACTACTAGAAATAAAGGAAGAAAGAGACTTGGGAGTATTAATTACAGATGATTTGTCATTTAGTAGGCACAATCAAGAAACAGTTAAACAATTCTGGGAGTTAACAGGTTGCATTCTGAATAATATCAAGAGCAAAGATAGTGAGGTTATAATACCACTTTACATCCCCCCCAACTTGGAATACTGTACTCAGTTTTGCACACCACAGAATAAAAAACCTCAGACATTAGCGGAGAAAGTCCAAAGAAGGATAACAAAAAAAAAAAAAAAAAATCAGCTCAATGAATCACTTGAGCTACAAAAACAGACTTCAAAGATTAAACTTACTGTATACTCAACACAATATAGATGTACCAGGTGAAAACTTTGCCTCATCTATACGTTTATTAATGATCCTTATGCCTTGGAGACAATAGGACTAAGAAAACACTTGGGTAGGGTCTCTATTAAGTCTCACACACAAAAATTAATAGGAGAGCACTCAGTTACAGTTAAAAGGAATACATTTTATACTCAGAGTTATTACAAAATGGAATACTCTGCCAAAAGAGATTATCAAAAGTAACAGCTTAGATATTTTCAAATGAAAATTGGACTACTACACGGGAGAAAAAAGTTTGCATTCCACCTGTGAGAGGGTGGCAAGTTCATTAAAGGGCCTTGGCTCACTGAACTTCAATCAAAGCTATGAACCTATGAACCTATAAGGCCTGGGTTTGATCCCCAGAGTGGGATATTTTTTCATTCTAACTACGATTTATGTAGTATGAGAGAAATTGTTAGATGCTCTTGCTGATGTTAATGATAGAGTTTCAGCGTACAGTTAAGATCTGTATTGCTGATAACTTGAAAAGTTCCAGCTGAAACTTTCAGATTTTAGTGCAACTTTGGAAACATTACTTAAAATTTCAGACTGGTGTATTACTTAATCCACTGCAGCTGTTGGGGGTTGTGGGGGTCTGCACTCAGTACTGGATGTCCTTTGCCCCAGCATGTATTTCTGTCCATGTCCTTTGCAGCAGTGGCAGTGCTACAGACTACCAAGAAGTAATGGGTAAGGGATCTGGGTTTGATCCACAGTGTGGGACTTTTATTTCTTTCTAACTCAGTTTCTGTAGTATGAGAGAAATGGTTTGATGTCATGGCTGATGCTAGTAATAGTGTTTCAGCAAGATGTGAAGTTCTATATTGCGGATAACTTGACAATTTCCAGCTGAGACTTTGAGGTTTGAATACAATTTGGGAACACTGTATTTCAAATTGACTGAGTGGTTCCTTGCTAAATTCACTGCAGCTGTGTGTGGGCTGGGGGGGTGGAGGGGTGGCTGTCTGCACTCAGTGCTGAATGTTCTTTGACACAGCATGCATTTCCTGTCATAGAGCCTTTGTACAGAGTGGAGCTACAGGCTACCAAGCAGTAGTGGGTAGAGAGCTTGGGTTTGATCCCCAGTGCAGGATGTTTCTTTTGTTCTCATTACAATTTCTATAGTATGAGCGACATTGTTGGATGTCATTGTTGACATTATTGATAGAGTTTCGGCAAGGCATGAAGTTCTATATTGTTGATGACTTATAAAGTTCCAGCTGAGACTTTGTAGTTTGCATACAACTTGGAAACATTACCAAACAAGCATTTGTCAATGCCAAATGTTGATTGTGTTGGTCTGTTGAGCTCGCTCAGTGGCCCTCTGTCACTGGCTCAGTCTGTTTGTGCTGGAGCTGCAGGCTGTTCTTTTGTACTGGGCTGCTGTCTGCATTGGCACCTTGTTCTGCTGAGGAAGAAATCCACAGCTGTCCCGACAGAGCTCCATTGAGGTGGCTCACTCCCCCTCTCTCACTCGCTCATTCTGTTTCTCCTGGTGTTGCAGGCTGCCCTTTTGTACTGGGCTTCTGCCTGTGTTGGTGGCTTTTTCTACCCACAAAGAAATCCACAGCTGTATCAACAGAGCTCCATTGAGGTCGCTCACTCCCCCTGTCTCACTCACTCAGTCTGGTTCTCCTGGTGCTGCAGGCTGCCCTTTTGTACTGGGCTCCTGCCTCTGTTGGTGCCTTTTTCTGCCCACAAAGAAATTTGCAGCAGTCCTGACAAAGCTGTGTTGAGCTCGCTCAGTCCCCTTCTGTCACTCGCTCATTCTGTTCTGCCGGCGCTGCAGGCTGCCCTTTTCTACTGGGCTCCTGCCTGCGTTGCTGCCTTCTTATGCCCACAAAGAAATCTGCAACAGTTACAATACAGCTCTGTTGACCTCAATCACTCACTCATTCTGGTTTTCCTGCCACTGCAGGCTGCCCTTTTGTACTGGGCCCCTGCATGCATTGCTGCCTTTTTCTGCCCACAAACAAATCTGCAGCAGTCCCAACAGAGCCCCGTTGAGCTCACTGACTCCCCCTCCCTCACTCGCTCGTCCTGTGTGTCTCCTGGTGCTGCAGCCTGCCCTTTTGTACTGGGCTCCTGCCTGCATTGGCGGCTTTTTGTGGCCAGAAAGAAATCTGAAGCAGTCCCGACACAGCTCCACTGAGCTTGCTTACTCCCCCTCTGTCACTCTCGTATTCTGTTTCTGCCGGCACTGCAAGCTGGCCTTTTGTACTGGGCTCCTGCCTGCATTGCCACATTTTCTGCCAACAAAGAAATCTGCAGCATTCACACTAGAGCTCTGTTGAGCTTGCTCACTACCGCTCTGTCACTCGTTCGTTCTGTTTCTCTTGGCGTCGCAGACTGCGCTTTTGTATGGGGCTCCTGGCTACATTGGCACCTTTGTCTGTCCACAAAGAAATCCGCAGCTGTCCCGACAGAGCTCCGTTGAGGCTGCTCAGTCTCCCTCTCTCATTGCTCATTCTGTTTGTCCTGGTGCTGCAAGTTGCCCTATTGTACGGGGCCCCTGCCTGCATTGGCGCCTTTTTCTGCCCACAAAGAAATCCCAGCAGTCCTGATAGAGCTCTGTTGAGCTCACTAAGTCCCCTTGTCTTACTCGCTCGTACTGTTTCTCCCACCTCTGCAGGCTGGCCTTTTGTACTGGGCCCCTGCCTGTATTGACACCTTTTTCAGCCCACAAAGAAATCTGCAGCAGTCCTGACAGCGCTTCAGTGAGTTCGCTCCCTCCCCCTCCCTCACTCGCTCTCTCGTTCTGTTTCTCCCAGTGCTGCAGGCTGCCCTTTTGTACTGGGCTCTTGTGTTGGGGCCTTTGTCTGCCCACAAACAAATCTGCAGCAGTCCCAACAGAGCTCAGTTGAGCTCGGTCACTCCCCCCTCTCACTCGGTCGATCTTAATCTGTCCCAAACACTGATTTCCCAGAGTTACTGTGCTATTGTCCGGCAGGAGTGCAAAAACATATTTTAGCCAGGATGTGAAAAATAACAGCTGTAGTGTTCATAAGGAGTTGTGAAAAAATGCCACAGTTGAAAATGTGGCGTGACAGTATTACAAATTTGCGAAGTTACAAGGGTGTGTGGAAACAGTTTAATGCATGCTTGTAACACAGTTATGTTATGCTGTTTCGTCACCAAATTTTCAACATAGGGATTTTAGGACCTCTGCTCATGAACAGTGCCACTGTCATTTTCTTAATCTGTCCTGAATACTGTCTCCCCACAGTGACCACGTTATTTTGCGCTGGAACTGTAAAAAACACATTTAGGTCAGAATGTGAAAAATGACAGCTGTACTGCTTATAAGGAGGTGTGGAAAAATGGCACTGTTGAAAATCTGGTGTGACAATATTACAAATATGCGAAGTTACAAGGGTGCGTGGAAAGTGCGCAATGCACACTTTTAACACAGTCATGTCATGGAGTTTCATCACCAAATTTTCAACATAGGCATTTTAGGACCTCTGCTCATGAACAGTATCATTGTCATTTTCTTAATCTGTCCCAAACAATGATTTCCCACAGCGACCGCTCTATTCTGTGCTGGAAGTGCGAAAACACATTTCAGCCAGGATGGGAAAAATGACAGCTGCACTGTTCATAAGTAGGTCTAGGAAAATGGCAATGTTGAAAATCTGGAGTGAAAATATTATAAATTCGCGAAAGTTACGAGCATGCGTGCCAACTGCGCAACACACGCTCGTAACACAGTCATTGTATGGAGTATCGTTACCAAATTTTCAACATAGGCATTTTAGGACCTCTACTCATGAACAGTGTCACTGTCATTTTCTTAATCTGTCCTGAACACTGATTTCCCACAGCAACTGCGCTATTCTGAGCCGGAAGTGCTAAAACACATTTTGGCCAGAATGTGAACAATGACAGCTGTATTGCTCACAAGGAGGTGTGACAAAATTCCATTCTGAAAAATCTAGCTTGAAAATATTGTAAATTCGCCAAGTTACGAGCGTACGTAGCAACTGCGCAATGCACGCTCATAAAACAGTCACTTTTTGGGTGTTTTCCACCAAATTTGCAACATAGGCTTTTTGAGAGCCCACCTCATGAACACTGGCACTGTCATTTTGTTAATCGATCCCAAAGGGTGATTCCGCACAGTGACCGCGAAACCACCTTTCGGGGCCGATTAACGCCGTGACAGTTCAAGAATTCATGAGGAGGGGTCCCAAAAACCCCATATTGAAAATTTGGTGAAAAAATTCCCAAAAATGCCAGAGATATGCACTAAAGTTGAAAAAACCCTATTTATTACATTATACAGCTTACCGGCATTTCCTCAGTTCACGGTCAGCTTTGAAGAGTGCAGATGTGTTCCCGGTCCACCGAAGATCGTCGCCCCGAGCTCTGGAGGTAAGTATGGGGTGAAGGGGTCTGGGGAGGCAGGGTGCACAGTGGGTGGGTGCGGGTTGCGGGTGGGGGCAGGGCGACCAAGGGACAGTTTCCTTTTTCAGGAGAAAAAAAAGACATCACGGGAATATTTTTCCTTCAGAGGCATCTGGCATGCTGGGGTGGGCTCCCAGTACACAGCAGAGGCTTTTTGCTTGGGGCCAGAGTAGCCGATGGGGATTGGACACCCCGCCGGCAGGAACAAAACCGGGTATAATTATGCAGACGGGACTGGGCACCCCATCGGCAGGAACAAAATGGGGGGTATCATTATGCCAATGGGGATTGGGCACCCCGTCAGCAGGAACAAAACTGGGGGGGGTTACAGAATGCCGAAGGGAATTGGGCTCCCCCGTCGGCAACAACAGAAACACGGGGTCAATAAAGCCGACGGGGATTAGGGCCCCCGTCGGCAAGTAAACACAGTGGGGGGAAGGAGGTTATATTGTTTGTGAACACGGCGGCAACCCGGCGCCATGTTCACAAACAATATCAGGGACTTCACATCCCGCCCTGCAATGACGGATCGCTCCCTCATTGCAGCGGATGGCTGACGCTGCAATGACGAGGCGGCCCCTGATTGCAGCGACTACTTTTTTAAAAGGTTGTGGCACGCTGGCTAAACTAGTGTCAGCAGCAGCGTGCCATGGCATTGGGGGACGGGAGACAAGCCTTTGCAGGCTGTGGGGGCAGTGGCCACAACAGTGCCACGCCTCCACAACCTGCATGTGGAGAAAGCTGATGCAACATGTTTCTTGCGCATGTGCACAATCAACATAAAAATGAGCAAGGATCATGCCATTTCCAGATGCCGTAGTGCAGGAACAGATCAGGTTAAAAGTTCCAAATGCGTGCATTGTATGGGCTATGCTTGTTTATTTTTTGAGGTGAATGTGTGTACTTGTGTGCATGTATGTGTCTGTATTGTGCTGCATCTGTGTGTACATTGTTTAGCATGTACAGTATATGTGCCTTTTACTATATAAAAATGACAGTTACATACCATTGGTACTTTGATTGGGATTTGTGTGTGTGTCTCTGATATTTGTATTTGCTAGCACATTTCTGTTGACTAAAAAATATTTATGTTTACATTTCAGGCTAGTTTGTTATTAATGATGGCACAAGACCAAGGGTTTGAGAGGTAACAATAAACTGTGCATGCCTGTCATAGGTAGTAGTAATCATATGTGTGACACAACAGTCTTATACATATAGATAATATTCTGTGTTCCTGACACAAAAGCAGATATTTAAGATTGATAGGTGTGTTTTTAAGAAGTGCACTATTTGTTTAGTTTGTTTGTATGTATGGTACTGCACACCTCTTTTCTACATACATTTTTACTTAAAAACACAACAAACAGCTCCCTAGAAATCAGTGGTCTGTCATTCTGTTTGACAAGCTGTGGTCACACAGAATCACCAAAATGATGTTACTGGCTACAGCTGGGTTGCTGCTTCTTTTCCAGTAAACACATTGTTTTAAATCAGCAAACACTGGGCCCTATGCAAAAATGGTGTTCTGGCCCTATGTAGTAGTAGTAGTAGGATTTATTTATATGGTGCCCAATCCCATATGCTCTGTGTGCCTTACACAGTTAAAACAGGCACAGTGGTAATAGCAATAAAATAAAGCTCTGCAGGGTTATATAATATTTTAAAAAACAGAATAAATAAGCTAATTTTATAAATAGTTAATAAACAATAAAACCATAAGACAGAGTTAAAGCATTATGGGTATAATGTAAAGCAAGCTAGCAGTCACGGCACTCACCCAGGGCATATCAGTCTAAATAATGAAGAGTCCAGTAGTTGTTGTTATAAAGACCTGTAACTTCATTTATTTTGCCAGATACAACCAGATCGACCCTCCTGAGTCAGGGAAACCACACCAATGATCTAAAGTTTCAACTCAGACCGAGTCTTTGTCAAAGATACTGCCCCCGTATATCCAACATTTGTTTGTTTGTTTGTTGAATTTTGTTGACCCGGTAAGCCCACTGGGCCTAGAAGTTCCTTTTTCAGGGGTAACCGGGAAGGGAGGAGAGGGGGGATACAGATGGTAAGCAACTGAAACTGAACCAGATTAAGCTGTTGGTGGTATTTTTAGTGAATTTGACCCTTAGGCTGCCAACAGAATTAAAACGTAGAAGAATTCTGGACTGATATATCAGTCCGTGGCCCTGCAAGGGTTAAATAGCATAGAAACTGTGACATGTTACACAGATTAATTGAATTAATTTAAAGGCATAATGATTAAAAAGTGCAACCACACTACTACCCAAAGTGCAAAAATATTTCTTTTTTTTAAACTCAGCTTTATTCCAGTAAAAGACAATAATTGACAGAGCTTCACACCATAGAAAATGTTGTTCACAAAGTACACTTGCAGATAAAGTTGGTAAATAACATAGCATATAGCAATGATAATTCTCATCTTACTTGATCTGAGATAGAAACAAAACTCTGTCTGTGTACTTTAACAAACAATAAGAATTCATCTCCCTACAAAGGGAGGAACATTTATAAACGTAACAACTCAGAACTGTATTGCATGGAGGTCCATAAAAACAATCTATCCTTATAACCACAGAAAAGACTAGTTTTCATACGTGATAGACGGGTGGTGGTATTTCATATCTCTGCTCTGAAAAAGGGTTGTGTCTTAACATAGTGGAGGGGTCAAAGTTAAGTGGGCAGTATCAGCCACTTTTTTTAGCCGGGATCACCCCTCCACCGGGGAGGCCATCTTTTTACCTTTTCTTACATTGAGTTGATGTGTAGGAAGACCAACTATTTTATTTTTGGCCTGTCTGGTCTATCTCAGTGGCCCATCTATTCCAGGGATCCCATAAATCTGTATGTTTGCTTTCCCTGAGATGCATTCTGGCTGTCAGCCTTTCCATCTCGTGTAAGTGGGCGATCAGGGTGTGCCATTCTTTAATAGTGGGGGGGAGGTCTGGTTGGAGCCAGCATGAGGTAAGACACTTCAGCACAGCCACTATAAAAATAAGAGCTAATTTACACTGAGAGGGAGGGAGGTCTAAAACTGCTGGGGTACCCAGAACCCAGTTAGTGAATGCTGCAGGAATGTCCACATTCAAGATCTGCCTTACCGTATCCTGCACTGAGGACCAGAAACCTTGAATGACTGGGCACTCCCAAAAGATATGGTAGTGTGACCCTTTCCCACCACACTGACATCAACAGCTGTTTGTGTGGGTAGCGTGGTAGTATTTGATCACCATAGGGGTGTGAAAGTGTCTGACTAATATCTTCCAAAAAAAATTCACACCATCCAGGTAAGGATGTTATCCGCCAGCCCAATTGAAGGTGTTTTTCCCAGTCTCGAACTGAAATGGGACTAGTTAACTCTTTGTCCCAGGCTTCCTTACTTATCCCCAATGGTTCCAAGTCTGTTCTCCTAAACTTATCATATAGCACTGAAATAAATCTCACCTTGACTCTTAAAGTAGTAATTCTATATATGAAATCTTTCCAGGGGGATTTCTGTCTTTGTAATAAAGTTTCACGATCAGAGCTTTTGATGACTTGTAAATATCTGAAACAGTCAGCATTAGTTAAATGGAATTTCTCTTTTGCTCAGCTAAAGGACATGCACACCCCATTCTCTACAAACTGGGAGAACCTCATAAGTCCCCAAGCCTCCCATCTTAGGTAGCCTTGAACCATCCTCGATGGCAACAAATCTGGGTGATGCCTTATCAGGGACAGTGGGCCCAAAAGAGGGATAGATGCTAACAGGTGCCTCACCTGGTGGAGGGTTTTTAAAGAGTGTCATGTCCAAGAGTTGGGAATCTGGTTGTGGTGTGGGGTGGGCGAGTCCAGACAAGCCAAAGTAGATAGGGGTTGAGGAAGCCTATTCCTGTCTTCAATGTCGTACCATCCTGAGGCTCTGCATTGCTTGGCCCAAGTACACACAGCTTCCGTCTGACACACCAAATAATACTTGTACAGGTCTGGCAGACCCAACCCCCCCTAGGGCCTTTGGTTGGAGCAGTATTTTCCTGGCAAAACAGGGCTTATGCCCCTTCCCATACAAAGTCACTGATCCTTTTTTGTGTCTTCGCCCAGAAACTAACCGGGATTGGTAAGGGCAAGGTGGAGAAAAGAAATAAAAAGTGAGGTAGTAAATTCATTTTTACTGATTCTATCTTGCCAGCAACTGAAAGGGGTTATAGAGCCCATCTGACCATATTCCTTTGCATTTCATTCCATAACTTATTGTAGTTAACATCAAACAACTTGGTATAAGATGTAGTAACCTGAACCCCTAGGTACCTAATATGGTTGTTTTTTGCTCATTGAAAGGGAAAGGTATCGCAAAACTCCAGGAGGCAACTACCACTAAGCGCCAAAGCCTCAGATTTATTTAAATTCATTTTATAGCCAGAAACCCTGCCAAATGTATTCAAAATGTGCAAGAGTCTAGGAACAGAGGACTCTGGACGTGAAATAAAAAAATATGGAATCATCGGTGTACAGAGCCACCTTCTACTCCAAGCCCCCCCGCCATCACCCCCTCCACCCTCTGATCCTGACGGACTGCCACTGCCAGCGGTTCCCAAAAAATCGTGAACAATAGAGGGGACGGGGGCAACCCTGGCGGGTACCCCTTTGAATGGGAAAGCATCCTGAGTTGATGCCATTCACTTGGACTTGAGCTCATGAGGAAGAATACTGGCTAGTTATTATGTCTAAAAGTTTGGGGCTGAATTTCATCTTCTGCATGGATTTTTGTAGAAAGTGCTAATTCACCCCGTCAAATGCCTTTTCTGTGTCCATGAAGATGGCTAGTTGAAATGCTGGTTGAAATGCCACCCCACTGTGCGGAAATATGATACTCAAAAGATGTCTAATATTGTCTTGAATAAATATCTCCACCAAGAATCCCATCTGGTTGGGGTGTATAACATTCTGGACTACATGCTGCAAGCGGTCCACCAGTATCCCAGTAAAGATTTTTAAATCCACATTAAGGAGGGAGATAGGGTGGTAGGAGCCGCAGGATTGTGGGTCCTTACTCTCTTTTGGTAAGACTGAGATCCGGGCAAAGTGCCAGGAGTCTGGAATCTCCCCTCCCTCCTGTATATGGTAAAAACAAGCCAATAAAAGCAGTAGCAGAGCTCCATGTAAAGTCTTACAAAATTTGGGGGGAAGGCCATCAAAGCCTGGGGATTTCCCTGACTTCAAGTTTTTAATGTTTTGAAGAATCTCCTGCCCAGAAATCGGACTATTCAGGATGTCACTGTCTGCCTGACTAAGAGTCGGGAGGGCCAATGGAGCCAGGAAGGCATCAGCCAGTGCTACATTCTGACTGTCAGGGTCACAGCAATACAATTTTGAATAGCAGTTAGCAAAAGCCTGAGCTGTTAGTGGTGGGTCCGAGACCAGATTATCTCTCTTGTCCTGGTCTCTGACTCCCAAAACTGCCCCACTTGTGATTTATTTCCTCAAGGCATGGTCCAGAAGCTTACAAGCTCGACCCCCTCCTCGTAATGCAGACGTCCAGGTTCTTCTCATGGCCCCCTCTGCTTGTCGTGCCAAGAGTCACACCAGTTCTGACTTCTTTTTTAGCCAGTGTTCCTTATCCTGAGGTTCAAGGGTCAATTTATGTCAGAACTCAGCCTTCTTAAGCTCCTCCTCTAAGTGCCTTTGCTCTTTCCTTTGTTTTCATTTTTCTTGGGAGCTATAGGAAATAATGAGACCTCGTAGATACACCTTTAGGGCATCCAATCTCACCAAGGGAGAGGTTGTCTCTGGGGCATTAGACCCCAAGAAAGAGGCCACATGACCCAAGAGTTCTGATTTAAAAACCTCAGAGTTTAGCAACCCCACATTTAGCCGCCAATTTGAATTCCAGGGGGTTGGGGAAAGGTACAGCTTCAGTTGAATAGGAGAGTGATCTACCCATGTCATTGGGAGAATGGAGCAATCCCTGGCCAGGAAAGTCTTTTCCAGGGGGAGGAGAAATAGGCCTATATGGGAGTAACTACCTTGCCTATGGGAGAAAAAGGTGTAGTTCCTCTGAGTGGTGTGAAACTCCCACCAGATATCGGCCAGTCTGGCCTCATCAAGGAGCTGTCATAGAAAACTTTCCTCTGACACACCGGGGCTCTGGGATATTCTATAAGTTCTATCCCAGGAACCCAAAACTACTCTACTGAAGTCAACCCTACATACAGAATATCCGGATTTTGTAATGTTTCTAAAATGACTCTCCTAAGGAATGCCTGATTGTCTCTCAAGTCATTAGGATCATATAAATTCAAAGAAATGCATTTTGTACCAAAGCATAAGGCTTACAAAGTGACCATAAGGGTCTATTTTCTGCTCCATGATGTGCAAAGGGGTATTTTTCCAAATTAATATAGCTACACCCCTTTGATGAGAGTTGGCTGTCCAACTGGCAGCATGTATCTCCCCCACCCACGACCGTTTTCATTTAGAATGCTCTAAATCACTCAAGTGGGTCTCCTGCAGAAAAATGAGATCTACTGTATGTCTCCCCAGTTCCTGCAAAATGTGGGCTCTTTTAATAGGTCCATATAGACCTTTAAAATTATAAGATATAATGTTCAGCTCCATAGTAAATGACAGCCATGATCCAGAATTCTGGCTCCCATTGTTAGTCTGCTCAACCCCTCCCTCCCGCCCCCTCCAGTACTCTCTGCAGGAGATATCCACCCAAATGAAGACCTCCAGGCAAAATTTAAAAAGGATGCAACCGTGTGACTTAAGTCGGTCACCAAACAAACATATTAACCCAACCATAAAAAAACACAGAACTACATGAAAACTTCCACCAGTGCCATCTCATCCTACCCTCAAAAGCTCGAATGTGAGGAAGGCTAGTGCAGCAATCGACAGTTGCACTAAACTGGAGCTCCTATAGAGCTACAGTGTAAGGTGAAGTGTCAAGCTGTAATGGCTAGGATGGCCCCAAGGGTCACAGAAACCAGTTCTCCCCCCTGTAGTTGACCCCCTCCCCATCTAATAAAATGTATATCCTCACTGAAAAAGAGACAAGGCAGTATATACGAATATACAGCATGTGGGCCTCAATCCGTCCACCCCCAGAATAAGATACTGGGACAGATCACCCCCCATCACCTGATGCTGCCCAAAGTTTCAAAACAAGCTGAAAGAGAAAAAAAAGAAAACTCAGACACCAAGCCCTCTCTGCAGGTGTTAACAGTAACATAAAGTCTCAGTGAAAGAAAATAAGAGGGGGCAAGGCTAAAAGTCCTGTTATGAGAGAGATATTTGAATCTAGTAAAAGTCAAAAGTCTTATTGTCTTTCATGGGGGTGGCAGGGAGTCAAACTAGAATCGTGAGGTGCCTCTAGCAAATGTTACCTATTCAGACAGCTCTGCTTCATGTAGCTCTCTCAAGTGTCCACTTTATGCTGTGAAGAAGGAACCTGTTTCGATCTGGCATTCCGGTTTCTTCTTCTGCCCCAGCCTTCTGTCAAGGGAGTGAACTTGTGGACAGCAAGGATGCTTTGCTGGTTGGATCTAGCTGATCTATGGGCACATTTTCTCTTTCTTTCTCTTGGGCAGGACCAGACCATGAGTGGGGACCCCAAATTGTGTACCAGTGTTGGTATTCCAGCTCCTTAATTGTCTCCGCATCCAGGAGGTCGCTTACAGAGATGTCCCACTGTTGGAGGAATTTTGCCACCTCTGATACTGCTGGGAAGGAGTAGACTCCGGAATCTGTGGTGATTTTAAGTACTGCAGGATAGTCCAGACACGCTTTCACTCCTTTGATCTATAACTACTTTAAAAGTGGAAGCAATTTACATCTGCAATCCATTGTGATAGGTGCATAGTCATGCTCGAGAAACAAACAGGACTCCCCAAAAAGGATCTCTTTCTTTGCCCAAGCTTTGCACAGGACCTCCATTTTCATCCTATAGTCCAGGAAAGCAATAATAGTTAAAAATGGGTGAACTTTCAGATCAGTGCATCTGGGCCTCAGAGAGCGGTGAGCACAGATAAGGTTTAGGGGATAATCTGGTGCCAGGCCAAGGATTTCCCTAAGCAGGCTTTCCATAAAAATCACCATGTCCCCTGATTCTGTTTGCTCTGGTAAACCGTGAATCCTGATATTTGCCCTCCTTGATCGATTTTCTAGATCTTCTAATTTCTGTTGCATCCAGACCTCTCTGTCATGGAGCTGGAGAATAGCTCCATTATGGAGGTCGAGCATGGAGGAGGCCTCCATCGCATGCTGTTCCAGGTCTGCAATCTTCCAACCATGTTCCCGCCGTTCAGCACGAACCTTAGTAAGTTCACTCTGAATTTTAATTAAAGTGTCTCCAATATGCCTAAGTTCTCTACAAAGCTTTTTTGATGTTATGGTAAAGGAGGCTTCATCTTCTGAATTGTTGCCCAAGGCCGACTCGGAGCTTGGGGACACTGAGCGCGTCGTGGAGACTGGGGATTCTGATCTGGCGGTAGTGATGTCTTAGATTTTTCTTTATTCTTGGGGGCGTCTGCCACAAATTCTCTCAGCCTTTGAAGAGTGGAGGTCATGATTTCTTCCATATGGTGCTGCTTCGCTCATGTAGCCAGTTTAAATGGAGGGTGGAGGGAGATTAAGGATTGACTCAGGGGAGCTATAACAGGCTCAGTCCACCATGTGTGCCTGCACCACCAGAAGACATGTAAAAAACATTTCTGACAACTATATTATGACACAATTCAGAAAGTGCACAATGCTAATAATAAATAAAGTGGAAAAATCACATTACATTAAACACAAAATGGAGCCATATTTAAAAACAATCTCCTCTAATTCATATCCACTAGTCATACATTTTCAAGCACAATGCAGCAATTGTAAATATTGTAATGTAATTTAGGAATGTGCCATGTTTAAATGCCCAACTGATGGTAAAATGTATAACATCAATCAGTTTATAAACTGTGACACCGCTCATATTGCATACCTGTCATTATGCACACGTGGTGCATACTATGTTGGTAAAACAAAAAGAAAAATGAAAGAAAGAGTAGGTGAACACATGAGGACTATGAACAACAATAATTTGGATTATGTGTGGGCACAACACATGCAGCACATACAGGATCAAAATGAACATGAGTCATAGAACAGGTTCAATTGGGACCAAGAGGTGGAGGCAGAGAAACCTTACTTGGAAAAAGGGAAATGTATTAGATACATACATTAGAGTCATATAAAGTAAACAGTTTAAATGAGCAGATTGATCTGAAATTGTTTTGGAAGGCTAGACGCTAATTATGACCATGTACAGTATGTTTTCTTTTTAGGTTGAGCTATGTGAACTTAAAAATGTGAGAAATGGACAGTACCAACAAAGGACCCTTTTCACTCTTTCTCCACAACTCTTGTGTTATAACATAATCTCCTTCCGTAAGTAAACATTTTTCCTCTAAGTTGGTAAACGTGTGTGATAGACCATCTTACAAAGGTAAAAATACAACACTGAATATGCTGTTTTACTTTGTGGAGTCCTTTTGAATTCTTCTCCCCCCCCCCCTCCGTGGCTCCCCATACTACCTATTACACCCATCTACCTTTCAGCATATATCTATTCTCTTTTTAGGCACTACCCTCTTTTTATTAGAGAATAAGAAAACTCCATCCATTTACTCTTCATTCCTTACGCTGTAATGCGTAATGATAAATGATTATTCATGCATTTATGTATTTATTAAACTTTCTGTACTCTCAACCCCCCCCCACAGTCAAACTGTTCAAGGGTTACTGAAATGAACTGTAAGACAGTGGTTACTGCTTTCAGATGTAAAAATGTATGACTAGTGGACATGAATTAAAGGAGAGTTTTTAAATATGACTCCATTTTGTATTTAACTTAATGGGATTTTTTTCACTTAATCTATTTATTACTAGCACTGTGCACTTTCAGAATCATGTTGTAATATAGTTGTCAGAAATGTTTTTGCACTTTGGGTGTAGTGTGGTTGATCTTTTTAATCACTATGCCTTTAAATGAATTCAATTAACCTGTGTAACATGTCACAGTTTCTATGCTGTTTAAATGTTGGAGACATAGGGGCAGTATCTTGGACAAAGATTCGGTATGAGTTAAAACGTTAGATCATTGGTGTGGTCTCCCTGATACAAGAGGGTCGGTCTGGTTGTATTTGGCAAAATAAATGAAGTTACAAGTTTTTATAACAGCAACTACTGGACTCTTCATTATTTAGACTGGGTGAGTGCCATGATTGTTTGCTTGCTTTGAATTGGGTTTTGTCACAGAGCACCCCAGATCATCTTGGTGTGGCTCTTTTACTGTAAATGGGTGTAATGTATCCCACTACACATAATGTAGGGCCATGATACAAGCATTTTGGGCACCCAGCAGAAACCCATGGATATACAGATGGTGTGTTTCTGCTATGGATCCATGCCTGTGGCCATTCACACTGGTTTATGCACAAATGCTTGGCCAGCCCAGGCAGGGGGAGGGGTGTACGCATGCCTGCGAAGGACCGGCAGAGCGTGGCATGCACAATGCTCATTACGCTCCACTGGACCAGTGTCAGGGGTGATTTACCACTATGCCAGCTAGATGGCTGCTCTAATGGGTGCAAAATCCCCAACTGGTGTCTGCATGGTGTCCCTTAGTCACACACCCCAGCCCTCTTCCATATCACAGGGTCAGGGATAGATGGTGGTTGCTAGGTACAGGTTGTGGCACAGTGAATATTTCACTATGTACCATAGATGACATGGAAGTCTACACTTGGTGAGCTATGTCTCATGATCCCTTGCTCCTGCACAGCAAGGGATTCACATTGGCGACAGTCAGGGAAGCCCATGGTCTGACTCATGTCCATCTCTCACCTAGACGTGTCCCATCCATAGATATATGTAGTCATGCATTGGGCCTGCTGTGAACTGTGCATCCTGTGGGGCCAGCTATGCGCTGCATAGTTGCATGACTGGTACACAACCATACCGGCATGTAATAGGCATATTAGTGCATAGGACCCACTGATTTGCAAACAAACACTGTTAAACAAACACACATTATTTTAATAAACACTGTTTAAAACTGCAGTACATTGTTTTGTAGAAAAAAAAAATATTTAAAAACAAGCACTGAGTCAAAAAGACAAGCACTGGTTTAAAAAAACAAACATTGGTAAGAAAAACAAACATCTGAAGTGGCCTACTATACAAATACTCCTCCTACCTCAGAAAATTGGGAATTTGACTGTTCTGGCAGGTTTGATGGTCGTGCATTTTGGGTTTGATGATAAAGAAACAATCAATCTCCAACCTTTCTGAAATCATTCTCTTTTATTTGAAGAGTTAAACGTCTGTATATGTCGAACAAAACACATTATAAAATGGGTTGGATAGCTCCTGCTTTCTGATTGGCTAAATATGTTTTGACACCTGTATGTTAATCCTAAAGAAATGCACTAATTGGAATAAATTCAGGTAACATGGGCATATCACATACAGAATTCATGACTCAGTCCTCTCATCCCTGATTGCCATCAATAGTTTCCACCTTTACACATTGAAAACCTTTCCAGCATTCTTTCCTCTCATAATCTCCTCCTTATGCACATAAACATGTCTGACAAAACAAGCATTTGTCAATGCCGAAATGTTGGCTTGCTGACACTGTCATTGGTAGTGCAGGAGTTAGAGAGATGCACAATAGGATTGGTAGTGAAGTAATGAACTGACACCGACCCCAGCCCCACCATGCAGACAGTGACAGGCACTGGGGTGTGCCTTTGGGTCGTTGGCCATAACGCTCATGCCATTTCATCTCACCCTTCCCCGCAGAGACCGACAAGTGCCACGATGTGCCTTGGGCTCTTCGGGCCTTACGCTCACCCCAGTCCATAAGGGAATATACTGACATGGGCGTAGTGTAGGAGATTGGGGTGAATGTTGGGGCGGAAGAGTATAAGGCACATCTCGACACTTGTCACTGGCTGCAGGGTGGGGGGTTGGAATGGCATAAGCATTTCTGCCGATAATGCTAACTCACACCCCTGACGCCTGTCAGTCTGTAAGGGGTGGGACATTGCAGTTGGAAACCCTAATGCCGAGGGCATTTGTTGGTATTTTCACTACAAATTTTCAACATGGGCCGTTTGTGACCCCACCTCATGAACAGTGGCACTATGAGTTTGTTTGCCAAAAGGTGATTTTGTACAGCAACTGTGCATTTTGGTAGCACAGATGCGAAAACACAGTTCGGGCAGGATGTGAAAAATGACAGCTGCACTGTTCATGAGGAGGTGTGAAAAAATGGCATTGCTGAAAATCTGGAGTGAAAATCTGGAAAATTGGTGACATCACGAACTTGTGTAGAAACTGCGCAATGCACAGCCATAACGCAATTATTTGGGGGATTTATTTAACCAAATTTTCAACATAGGCATTTTTGGAACTCCGATCATGAACACTGATTTTGTTAATCTGGCCCGAACATTGATTTTCCACAGCAACCGTGCCATTGTGTGACACGTGCGAAAACATATTTCAGGCAGAATGTGAAAAATGACAGCTGTACTGTTCATAAGGAGGTGTACAAAAATGACAGTGGTGAAAATCTGGAGTGAAAATATGAAAAATTGGCGACGTCATGAGCGTGCATACAAACTGCGCAATGCACACCTGTGATGCAATTATTTTGGATATTTATTTTACCAAATTTTCAACATAGGCATTTTAGGACCTCCACTCATGAACAGTCTCACTGCGATTTTGGTAATGTGTCCAGAACACTGATTTCACACAGTGACTGCGCCATTGCATGCCACATGCGCAGAAAACACATTTCAGCCAGGATATGTAAAATGACAGCTATACTGTTCACAAGGAGGTATGGGAAAATGCCAGTGTTGAAAATCTGGAGTGAAAATATTACAAATTCGCAAAGTTACGAGCGTGCGTGGAAACTGTACAATGCACGCTAGTAAAACAGTCATTTTTTTTTTAATTTTTTTCACCAAGTTTGCAGCATAGGCTTTTTGAGAGCCCACCTCATGAACAGTGGCACTGTCATTTCGTTAATCAGTCCCGAAAGGTGATTCCAGCAGTGACCACAAAATCACCTTTTGGGACAGAATAATGCCATGACAGTGACTGAATTCATGAGAAGGGGTCCAAATAACCCCATGTTGAAAATTTGGTGCCAAAATTCCCAAAAATGCCCGAGATATGCGCCAAAGTTGAAAAAATCTTATTTATGCCATTATACAGCTTACCGGCATTTCTTCAGTTTACAGGTCGGCTTTGAAGAGTGCAGGTTTGTGTTCATGGACCAATGAAGATCGTCGCACCAGAGGTAAGTATGGGGTGAGGGTGTGTGTGGGGAGGTAGAGTACGCAGAGGGTGGGCATGGGTTGGGGGAAGGGCACCGGAACACTTCAAGGGATCGTTTTCTCGTTTTACAGGGGACAAAAAATGGACAACATGGGTTGGTTTCCTTTTTTCAAAGGTGTGCTTGGTACACTGAGGTGAGCTCCCAGTGTACCACCTGCATTTGTGGGGAGGGGGACCAAAGCTGACAGGGATTGGGCCCCCCTTTGGTACAGAAACATGGGGGGGCGCATGATGCCGAGGGGGTTGGACACCCCTCGGCACACAATGAAATGGGAGGGTATTATGCGATGGGAGTGAGCACCCATCAGCAAATGAACTGGGTTGGGGCATGGTTGGGCACCCTGAAGTCGGCATTGTGCGACGAATTGGCGGCAGTCACTGCCGCCATGTTTATTGAAATACTTCACCAGGAAAGGCACGCCAGAGGTAGCACAGTCATTGCATGACGAGCTTGCCTCTCACTGCAGCAGCACTTTTCTTAGATGTGGTGACCACTTTACATATTGCTGGTGTTAGCGCCTACATGCTGGCTTATTGGGGAATGAGGGACGCACCTACTGATGCGTGCCCTGCATTCACCCACAGTGACCGCACCTCCAAATCTGCTACTACCGCAAGATGTTGGCTGGTGTGCAAGCGTGAGCCAACATAAAAATGAATTACTGTTTGCAGCTGTTCTCCAAGTGTTTCTTTGGGGACTGTGAAAAATACCCCTTAGTATTACTAGACTGCCAGGGCAATCTCTGCTGCTTAACCTGACAAAGATAAAATTAAAGGAGAACTGTGCTGAATCTATAAGCCATTTTTCCCAGTAGAAGCTGTTTTTAAAATACTAGTTTTAATTATTTTATTGCTGTAGCTATCCAGGCTTTTTAGTTATCATAGTGGGTGTTTCTGGTTTACATGTTGTTGGTAAATACCATTTTAGAACTGTATGATGTCGTTAATATCCCTTTTCCATTGCTGACACAATGCATCCATGTTCTACTATATAACTCTGTGGATGAGAGAGACATAAACTACATCCTACAGTTCTAAAATGGTGCTTATCACCATATTGTAAGGCAGAAACACCAACTGAGGTTACTAAAAGGCTTGTACAGATGGAACAATAACATAATTTAAACCAGTACCTAACAAACAGTTTCTATTGGGAAAATGACTCACAGGTTTGGCATTGTTCTTCCTTAAGACCTTGGCTCCATTGGAAGCCTTCTGTTGTGTCAGTGGGTGGACATTCTGCCAAAGGAATTTTGCAGAAGTTTGAATTCCTGCATTCCATGAAAAACAACCATCCTATCTAATAAATGTGTGGAATGACAAAAATTTAACAGGTGGGAAGGGAATACTTATTACTACTGTAGTTGCAGTTAACAAAAATATCGATTCTATTAACAACAAATTTGGCATTTATTTTTATTTATCAGCTTGTCCATAAATAAGATGTAACAAGACATACCAGGGTAATGTGTATTTAAGTTATAATGTGCTAAATGGCTCATGATATGAGGCAATAATGTGATTGTCAAGTGAAAAAAGTATGAGGCCAAAGGCCGACTTGTACTCATGAGACAATCCAATTATTCTCAGCGACAGTGAGACAACTAGTGCATTATCACTATTAAACGTTATGATTTTCAAAAAATCTAGTTGTACGTTTTTGTCACTGGGTTGTTGTTTTTTCATTATTGTTACATTTATTGTAAAACTGCTCTTCCCCCCTCCCTGTACTGCACTTGTTCACAGTTGCTGCTGTGCGTGCAGACCAATCAGAAGGTAAGGAAGGATGATAATGTCACTATTGTCATTTTATTGACAATACAATGACTGTTGTGAGCTGTAAGCTGCCATTTTATTGAGAATACAATGGCAGTTGGGAGCTTGCTGTGGAATAAATGGTTTGTAATTCTGGCTTGTGACTGGAGGAGAGGAAACACAATCATGCAGTATACTATGTGATAACTGCATTTCCAGGTGCTGAAGGCCCTCAGCATAAACACCTTGCACTTCACAATGCACCTAGTTGCATGACTATCACATAATGACCCACACCTGTATCTTATTGTAAGGGCTTGCATCACCCTCTGTGTCTAGGGGCACATGATGGCATCTCTTACAGGAGAGTGCCTGCCTCACTCCATGAACACCATTTCTGCACCTGTGACCTTGCCATCATGGTTCAGGGGTGATGGGGATCAGGGGCACCAATAGCATTAGCTCAGATACAAACTGATGCCCATAGATGAACTGGAATCATGCCTGATAGTTTTATTGTTATAAGACACCAGGTGGTACACAGCTCTCCAGGCATGCCCTGGCCATAATTCTTCACAAATGGTACTTGCACAAACTACATAATCAGATTTCCATGGGCAATGCCCTACACGATTGCTCTTTCAGCACTGTCCCTATCTCTATATAATTCTACACATCTAGTGTGGCATACATTATAACTGCTGCTTCTAAATACTGGTCAGCTTACGTAGGGGTCCAAAGTAAAAAAAATGGTGCGGTAGCTATATTTCCTTTCTGGAAGACATTCACTCCTTCATTTAAGGTAGTTCCAATTCAAGTCTTTTTATTCAAAAAATTCCCCAAAACAGGCTTGCTCTTTGTACAGCTTACTTAGGGGGCCTATTGACTACCCCTCGAATAAATTAGTTTCCAGATCCACCCCTTGAATGAAAGGAGCACAGTTGCATTTTGAATACTGTACTGGGTCTCTATCAACCCTACTCACTCCTACAAATTATGAACTCCCCCTTGTGGGGTGTCTGGAGTTTCCAAGACCATTTGTGTAGTGGCACTCTCCCCTGGCAGGACAAGGACTTACCTGGTGGCAAGTTGTGCCAGCATATGTCTCATTGTGCCCAGTAGAACAAAAAACAAGAAAAATGTATCAGCGTGATATCACTAACGGCATAAAGCACGGTTAGTCCAGTTGTAGTTGCCTCTCTTTGTCACTCCATTGATAGCCATAGTGCCCCCCCAATAAAAGCAGACTCTCATGTCCACCCCTCACACTGGGAATTACTGACCCCAACATTTGCCAGGCCCTTCCTACTTAGTTCTTTAAACAGTGAGCATTACAATTTAGCAAGGTCAACTTTCAGTTTGCTCCAAACGCTGACTTCTGTCATTCTCTCTAGTCTTGGGAGTGAACCCACAAGGATTCTGGTGACCTCCCTTGTGGGGCAGCCCACCACTCTCCTAAATGTGCCTTTGATGGCTGATGGTCTCCACTCCTCTCAAGGCAAGTTTCCGGGGCCTACATCCCTCCAGCTGCTCCCAATGGTCTTCTTCTCTGGAGACTAGGAATGTGGGGGCTAGTGCCACCTGATCCCAGGGCCCTGCCACCATCCTTGGGACTGTAGGCCTCCACACCCCAGTTGCAGCTAGAGAGGCAGGACTGCTCCTCTCTCTCCCCCCCAAGCTTAGACTCCCAACACACAATGCTCTGAATCCTTCCCCTTATATAGAGCTTTGAGGAAAGGGTAGAACCATGTATATTCATGTTCTAGTTTCCCGCTCTTTGCTAAGTTGGGCCACTCACGGCATAAATGTCCAGACAGAACTTTCTCTGGGCAATTTACCCCCAGAGAATAGCTCTTGGTGTCTGGCTTAATCCATCAAGTCCTCTCTTGTAAGCTGCCTTGAGCCAGCTGAGGAAAGAAGCTAGTTACATTATCCCATGCCAAGAAATCCTTGTGTCCCCACAAGGATCTCCCAAAACTGGTGCCATCTCCTGGTTTGCATAGTACTGTCCTCCTGGCACCCTGATTGAGGTAATCTCATATGAAATCTTCCTCTACCTGTGACCAGTGCAGTCCCTAACTCTCAAAGGTCATAACTCTGAAGAGGCTTTATAAGAGCACCATGTGGGTCTATGTACAATAAGTCCTAATCTAGAGGAGAGGTGGGGCACATACTAACTACACACATGTCTACATAAGTTCCCTAACCACACCACTGTCAATGTTTTTAAAATTAATAGTACATTTGATACGAGCAATGAAGTGTCTAAGGGCCAGAGTGTATCCAGGCACCCTGTGGCAGTGTTCATTATCACAATGTCTTCAGTCTCCCTTCCTTTTGCCCTTTTCTCCATTCTTCTGCTTCTTCCAGGGACACAGTGGTGAGGCCCAGCTCCACTTGCAAGAAAATAAAAGAAACACACACACACACACACACACACACACACACACACACACACACACACACATGCACACACACCATAATCCCCCTGAACATCTTTTCAATGTTTTTTTTTTCAAAGTATAGTACTTTTGTTTTAACTAGGTAAACAAGTAAGTCCATTACTGAGCACAGTCTCTGTGAAAGCAACAACTCACTTCAGACACATCTCCCTTGAGAGATCATTAATTACTTTTCAGATACAGTTACTGTACCAGAGGTGGTTCAAAGTGACCTTCTCCTGCACTGTCTGCCCCCTGGAATGAAAGACCACACCCTAGTCCCATTGCAGAGTAGCAGAATTATTTCTCCCTATTTTGTAATAAAGAAGGCATGATAATTAAACCTGCAAATGTTACAACTTGGTGCTCCCCAGGCTGAAATGAGTACCGCTGGCTGACTTGTTGACACGTAGTGACTTTCTTTCACCAAAGTCCAACACTTTGTCTCTACATAATGATATGGATGAGGCTTCCCGACTCACTCCCCATTGGGTCTGACTACCCAGACAAAGTGGTCAGTCTGGTATTCATCCATGTCAGTATAGACGACTTCATGCATGTGGATGCTCCTCCCAGTGCCCCATGTGAAACATCTGGGCCAGATTTTCAAAGAGACCCTAGATCACCACTAATTTGCAGTGATCTAAGGCTTCAGTGCATCCTGGCTGTGTCAGGGACCCTGCACTGTATTCAAGAAGAACAGGGTCCCTGCACCACAAATCTAGGAGTTGCTGCATCTGTAGGCATGTTCCAAAGCAATCTGAGCACCTGCGGAAAATGCTGCAGGGATCAAGCTGCCCCCCCCCACCCAGTGCAGCAGCAGAGGTGCTGGGATGGTTTGGGGTGGGTGGCACATGCTTGGCAGGCATGAAGGGTATGGGGGCAGCCTGGGTACGGGGTGCCCAAGTTGCAGTTGAGGAGGGGATTGGCAAGCATTTAGTGAGGTTGCACCTGGCGAGGGAGCCATTTACTGAGAATTAGTGTCACTTATGGAATGATGAAGGGGTACAGAAACACAGAGTACCATTGCCCCACTTGGGCACAGCCCTGGCAGCAGCCCAGAAGGCTATGCCCACATGGGGCCTTGGCACTTTGTGTCTCCGTACCCCCTTGTACTTTGTAAGTACACTCATACTCAATAAACGGCATGTTCGCCAATTGTAGCCTCACTAATATGCTTGACAACCCCTTCCCAACCATCACTAGGGCACCCTGTGCCCATGCTTCCCACATACAAACCCATCAGGGCAACCAACAACAACTGGCCATGGCGTCTGGCACTGGCACAAGAGGCTTAAACCAGTTCATTGTTGGTCTATCTTAAGCCCCTTGCAGCAATCACAGTGGGGCTTCTTGAATCCCAGAAAAGGGGATGTTGCAGTCTCGCCAAGGTGCAAGCCCCCTTGCAACGTGGTGCACCCTCAATTTTGTTGCAAGGTTGGGCGCAGTGCCAGTTTGCTGCAGAGGGTCCAGATTCAGCCAGGGGTTGGTCTAAGTGCACTTAGTTGTCCTCTGGGGGGGTTGTACCAATATGCCACGTTCCTGATCCCAGTGTTTTAATGCCCCCTCAACCACGATCCTCCATTCTGTAATATAATTATTTTCCTGGTAGTCTAGGCCACCCCCCCCCAACCTGATCCCTGATCGTACATAAAAATTTTCCCTGGTAGTCTAGGGTGCCACCCCCGCAGCACTGCTCCCCATGTAATAATGTAATGTAATAACTACAGTATGCACTCATTGATTAATGCCCTCCAGAATCTAGCCAAAGCATGAGTCTGCATGGCATGGAGTACTAATAAGCCCTTTTTTAAAATAACTTTTGTTCTATGCCCCACTGAAACAGCCCAGTACTAAGGGACCCTAACGTCTTAATCCTCCTTTTCCCATGCTACTATCAGAGCCATGCAAAGCCAGAAATGGCCCCAAAACAGCCTCAAACTGATGACATTTACCCGCTGCCAAATATGAAAGTCGCTCATATCCTGCAAGCTTGTACATATCTTCCCACTTGCTGCGTGAAGGGATTTCCATCATCCTCCAACACCTGAGCAACAGTCTCTTGGCCTCAGTAACAGTGGCCATAAATCATGCCTTGAGAGGTGTATGCGGTACAGGGAGTCACGAAGTATTCCCCAGGATAATCACTGAGACGTCACGTGGGATGGGTGGTTCCAAAACTTGCTCCATTGAGGAGAGTATTTGGTACCACCAATCCTTAAGTTTGGGAGCACTCCCACAGGATATGGATCAGATTACTCTCGGATGTGCTGCAGCACCAGCAATCAGGGTTCTGAGACAATTTCATCTTATACAAGACTGCTGGCATGCAATCCCGTAAATGCAAGGTCTTGAGTTGCATCAATCTACCCTCTGTATCCCTGCACACAGCATATGCATTCACCCAAGAGCGCTGCCACTCCACATCTGTGAGGATGTGCCTCAAAAGCCTCTGCCACTGAGCCTATAGCTCGGCAGTTGAGGGAGTGTGTTCCTCTAACACAGCCCTATACATAAGGTCACTTTTTGGAGGAGTGTTTCGAAATTTACCCCCCCCCACCCCAGCAAGTCCTAACCTATCCTCCCATCTCCCTGAGCAGTTAGCTGAAGCTGTCTGCCACTAACCCTTTACATAGATATATAGATACATAGGCTCTGTTAGCAGATAAGGGCCTATGACCCACCCAGTCTGCCCATTTGAGCTTGTAAGTCCACTTTATGTTTTTCTAGAAGTCTGTTGCCCCTTACCCCTGACCTCCAGAATTCCCTTATGCCTATCTCATGCATTCTTAAATCTCATGATTGTTTCAGCCCCCACTACTTCCTCTGCCAAAGTGTTCCACTTGTCCACCACCCTTTCTGTGAAGAAATACTTCCTCACATTTCCTCTGAATCTCCCTACCTCCAGCTTTATCCCATGCTTTCTAGTCCTGGAATACCCCTGACCTCCAGAAACTTATGCCTATCTCATGCATTCTTAAATCTCATGATTGTTTCAGCCCCCACTACTTCCTCTGCCAAGGTGTTCCACTTGTCCACCACCCTTTCTGTGAAGAAATCCTTCCTCACATTTCCTCTGAATCTCCCTCCCTCTAGCTTCATCCCATGCTTTCTAGTCCTAGAATATCTTTTTTGCTGGAAAATAGTGCATTTATGCACCCTGTTCCTCACTGTAAGGTACTTGTATGTCTCTATCATATCCCCCCTCTCTCCCTCCTCCATGGAGTACATATTCAAGTCCTTCAGCCTGTCCTCATAGGACTTGTGATGCAATCCCTGTACCATCTTTGTTGCCCTCCTCTGAACCTTCTCTACCCTGTCTTTGTCCTTACATAGGTAAGATCTCCAGAACTGTACACTGTACTCCAGGTGGGGCCTCACTAGTTTCTTGTATAGTGGAATTATGACCTCCCTTTTCCTGCTGGTGATGTCCCTGCCTATGTATCCCAGCATCATATTTGCTTTACCTGCTGCCTTGTTGCACTGTTTCCCTACCTTGAGGTCATCAGAGATGATAACCCCAAGGTCCCATTCCTGCTTGGTGCATGTTATATCCTCACCCCCCAACTGATATGTTGTTCCAGGGTTTTTGTGCCCCATATACATTATCTTGCACTTCTTTGCATTGAATTTCAACTGCCAAATGCTTGACCATTCTTCAAGGTTCTGCAGGTCCCTCCGCATTCTGTCTACACCCGCTGGCATGTCCACTCTGTTATAGAGCTTCGTTTCATCAGCGAACAGGGAAATTCTTCATTCTAGATCCTGCGCAATGTCACTGATGAAGATGTTAAATCGGACCGGTCCCAGCACTGATGCCTGTGGTACCCCATTGGTCACTCTTTCCTCTGTGGAGTGACAGGAATTTACCACAACCCTCTGTGTCCTGCCTCCCAGCCAGTTACCTACCCACCGCACTACTGTCCTGCCCACTCCCATATTTCCCAATTTGTTTAATAGCCTTCTATGTGGCACAGTGTCAAAGGCCTTGCTAAAGTCCAGATAGGCCACGTCCACTGCCCTCCCCTGATCCACCTCTCTTGTCACCCAGTCGAAAAATTCAATGAGGTTGGTCTGGCATGACCTTCCCCCGGTGAAACCATGCTGCCTTGGGTTCTGTAGTCAGTTGGCAACCAGATGTTCCACCAGTCTCTCCTTCAGTGGTGCTTTCATGATCTTACCCACTACTGAGGTCAGGCTGACTGGTCTGTAGTTCCCCGCTGCCTCTTTGTTGCCGCTTTTCCATAAGGGGACTACATCTGCTGTCCTTCAGTCTCTGGGTACCTCACCTGTTTCTAGCGATCGGCTAAACAGGATTGCCAGAGGTTCAGCCACCACCTCTCTTAGTTTCTTTAGGACCCTGGGGTGCACCCCATCTGGCCCCATTACTTCATCGACTCTTATTCCTTCCAGTTCCTTTAGGACCCTTCCCTGTGTAAAGGGATTTGTGTCCATTTCTGCACCTTTCCCACCCCTTGTACTCCCTTCAGGCCCATAACCCTCCTCTTCCTCAGCAAAGACTGAGCAGAAATATCTGTTCAGTATGCCAGCTTTACTGCTGTCATCCACCACACGGCCCCTGTCCTCCTCCTTCAGTCTAACTATCCCTTCTTTTGCCCTTCTTTTTTCACTTATGTACCTGCAAAAGGTTTTGTCCCCTTTACCCACTGATTTTGCAATGCAGTCTTCTGTCTGAGCTTCGACTTCCCTTACTGACCTCCCTGCCTCCCTTTGCTTGTCCTGGTACTGCTCCCTATCCCCTTCTGCCTGTGTATTTTTGTATTGCCTGAATGCAGTCTTTTTGGCTTTCACTTTCTCCACTACCTATTTGAAAACCATAATGGCATCCTCTTCCTTTCCCCTTGTTAACCTGGACCTATTTGGCTTAATAATAACTGTAATATCACTGACTTTTGGCTCCTGCTATTTTATATTACATGTGTGACTGATTCACACATTCTCATGGAGTTCAATACCATGTGTGTTTTCTCGTTGTTCTCCTTTGCAGCACTGGTTCCATTCCTGCTACACATAGTGCCATTGTGACCCCAGGTAGCTGCTAGATAGGACGTTAGAGAGGTTGGTAAGTGTTGTTTGCCTTAGACGGGGGGGGGTTAAGAGGCTACCAAGCTTTGCAAAGTTTGCCTGACATTGTGTAGCACAAACTGCTCACTTCCTGTTGCTTTTGCCAGGCAAAGTGTTGAACTTCACCTGGAAAAGATTAAGCATACTGGCACTTTGTCAGCAAAGTACAGGCAAAGTGCCACTACATGCAGTTTTTTTGCCAGGGATTGTGATACGTTGTCCATAAAGAACTGTACCACGTTCTTTAAAAAAAAAAAAAAAACTGTGGTAAATATTAATTCCCACCCCCCATCCATTGTGCCATAAATAACCACCCAGACCCTGTATTTCTATCCCCTCCATTCCCCACTGCTGTGAAAAATCTCCCTTCATGGCAAAGTTCTCTGCCACCAACAGTAGTTATATACCATTCACGTCATCCACACACCATAAACAAAGCCCAACTCAACCCAATCCTTGTATGAGCTGAATTACCCACACACAGTCTCACTTCCCTCACCACCCTCTTCCTAACCCTGAGCACCCAAAATACAATTTAAAGTGCCCAGTTGGTGGGAGAGGGTGGTTGATTATGGCACAGTGGGTGGGGTCTGGAAACAATGTTAAAATTGTTTTGTGGGTGTTATCAATGGAACTTTGCTGGGCAAAGTTGGTGGGAATCGGGAACTTTGTAAATTTTCCTGAATTGCAGTTACCCTACTTCACGAAAACTTTACCAGAAAACTTTAAATTCACTGTATGTCTGTCTAAGAGTTCCGAAGTGAAAGCGTGTGGCATCAGTAAGCAATAACGTTAATAGCCTCTCTCCTCTGCCGTCTCGAAGCAGGTTGCCAAAAAGAAAACTCAAAGAGTTAAGCCAGACCCTGTGAGCTGCTCTCTGGGGAAACATTGCCCAGAGACAGGCTGTTTGGATATACATGCTGTGAATGGCCTGACATACTGAAGCTAAGAGAAAGAAACTAAAGCATGAATATCCATGGTTCTGCCCTTCCTCTGAAGCTCAGTATAAGAGGAAGGCATCAGGGCATTGAGTGCTGGAAGCCTGAGCTTGCAGTAGAGAAAGCGGAGCAGTCCTGTTTCTCTGGCTATGCCTGGTCTGTGGATCCAGGGATGGTGGCAAGGTCCTTGAGATCAGGTGGCATTGATCCACCTTAGACAATGCCACCTGCCTGCGCTAATGTGATAGTACCTTGCCCCCAGTTTTCCATTTACCTACCCCCCCTCTACATCTTTCTGCTATATACCACTTTTTTCTTAACCCGCTCCCCTACTCCAATTACCTGACGATGGCCTCGCTTGGTTGAAAGTTCCACCTCTCTCCCACCTCAGACGATGCCACCTTCGGCTGATCCCCCCAACCCCCTCTTATCTAATTAGTCTATCTGTTAATATTTACTAATTTGATGTGTATCAGTTCAGATTTTACTATTACTGCCTGTGTACTGTATATGCTTCAATGTTTTTTCTCTTTTTTTTTTTTCTCTGTAAACCTTGTATTTTTGTAATGTTTGTTCAACACTGCTGTGGAACCTTTGAAAATTAGTCCTTGTTCTCAAAGGTATTAATCCCAAACTGAAATAAATAAATAAATAAATAAAATCCCCCAATGCCTAGTCCCCAGAGAAGAAGACCATCAGGAGCAGATGGAAGGATGGAGTCACTTGCCTCAAGAGGAGCAGAGACCATCAGCCTAGTTTAGGAGAGTAGTGGGCCACCCCTCAAAAGAGGTCACTGGAACCCTTGCGGGTTCATTCCCAGCAGGAAAGAGAAAGAAAGAAGTCAGTGTTCAGAACAAACTGTAAGTTAACCTTGCTCAGTTGTGACGCTCGTTGTTTAAAGTCCTAGGCAGTTTGTATTGGAAATCCCCAGCAGATAGCCAAATGAGGGGGCATCAGGTAGGAAGGGACCTGGTAAGGGTTGGGGTTAGTAAGTCCCTATTAGAGGAGACAGACATGGGAGTCTGTTGTTTTGGGCAACTCGGTCTATCCGTGGAGTGTCAAAGGAAGGCACCCACAACTGGACCAACCATGCTTCACACACTTAATAGTGATATCATATGCTAATATGCTTTTCTAATTTTTTGTCCTTCTGGGCACACTGAGACACATGCCGGCACAGCTTGCCCCCCAAGTAAATGTTTGCCCTGCCAGGGGAGCGTGCCACTACACAAATGGTCTTGGGAGAGTCAGGGATCCAGGGACCATACAAGGGAGCTTAGGGATTTGTAGGGTTGATAGAGACCCCGTACTGTATTCAAAATGTAACTGCACCCTTTTCAATTAGGGGGTGAAGCAGGAAACTAATATAATCATGGGATGGGCAGTTGGCCCCACAAGTGAGCTGGGGTACCATCAGATCAGTGGATAAAAGCAGCAGGTGTAATGTATGTCACGCTAGGTGTAGGGAATTAAGTACAGCCACAGGAGAGTGTTGAAAGAGCAATCACGTAGGGCATGGCCCATGGAAATCTGATTATATAGTCTGTGTATGTGCCATCATGAAGAATTATGGTCAGGAAATGTTCAGGGAGCTGTGCACCATCTGGCAGCTTATAGCACTAAAACTACCATGTTTGTTCCCAGCTCCTGCATGGACATCAATTTGTGTTTTGTCCCATGTTTGTAGTGCCCAGATTATGGTGTTAAGATGTCCCTGATCCCCATTGCTTCTGACCCATGATGGCAAGGTGACTGAAGCTGGTGCAGAAGTGGTGTTCATGGCATAAGGCGGGTGCTCTCCTAGACAAGAAGCCATCATATACGCCGAGGTACAGGACAGTGACCAGGGCCCTTACATGTGGGGGCTCGTCTGCTGAAATTTGGGAATAGTGAAACTAGGGTGCACCATTCTCTGGATACCCTGAGACCTCTCGCACAACTTGCCATTTATTTGGTGCAAATCAATTCTGGAACCACTAAGTTATGGGCCCTAAAAGTTTTTTCGCCTTTGAAAACAAAAGTGCCACTTTCTGCAGTTTGTTTTCACAGCTGATTGTCAGAATGCTTGCTGTTTGAGAAAAGCAGCAGTTAACACCTGCAACTGTGTTTGCGTGGCATCAAGTGATTGGCATTCACATTTAAAGGCCGTCCCTGCTATGCTAATGAGCATGGGCTGGGAAAGGCCTGCACACTGGTTACATGCATGAGGAGCAGCTTTCCATCAGACATGCGTCACAATGACTCTAGCAGTGACACAGAGATCGAGGAGGGAGGCGCCAGCAAATCAATAAAAGCAGCAAAATCAAGCGGCAAGGCTGCTGAACAGGAGTATATACTCACACTTTTTTTTTTTCAATTTAAAGTTTGTTAAGGGTTTTACAATATAGAGAACAGATCTATTATACACTTGAGTGAAACATCACACATAATATAAAGTACGTGGTCTATCCCCGCCTCCCACCACCCTCCCTTATCCCATACCCCCACACCACCCACCACAGAGAATTTCTATTCTTTTTTGAAATTTCTTTTTATTAATTTTCAACTGTACATACAATAGTTTAAACAGTAACTTCTGAACGTGTACATACATTCCATAAATTCCAAATTGAAAATACTATGTTACTGGGCAAAGAAAGAAGATAAAGTAAAGATACCAACAAAAATCAGAAAAACAGTGACTGGATAACCCAAATCAACTGTCCCCCAATGAGGCGTCACCACTGAGGAGAGATATAGTGAACTGACTCTAGTAGCTAGGTGTCCCCAGAATACTCGATCTAAAAAGCGTCCGGGAACCTATTAACATCAAAATCCCAGAGTGAAAGGTTGTAAGATTATCACCAGAGGGACAGCCAGGAGGCTGGAAAAATTTCAGATCATGAAGCTGTGATCCCTCACCGGATTCATTATATGTCGAGAATCCGATCAGTGAAGGTACAGGGCAAATAGTTTGCCCCATTTCTTCTGAAAGGCCATTGGGGAAGATCTGAAATTAGCAATCAGTTTCTCAACTTTGAAACACTGGGACATTTCTTCCACCCAGTCCAGATAGGAAATCTCAAGACTGTCTGTCCAGTGTCGGAGGACCAGTCTTTTAACAGCCATAGCAATGAGTGCTATATGGTACTTCCTTCTTTGATCCTGATACCTGTGTAGTCTCCTATGATACAGGTCTCTAGTGTGAGATGATTTTCTAAACCTAACATGGGATCTAAGTTATCCGCAATTGTCTTCCAGAGAGGAGCCACTTTAGAGCAGTGCCAGAAAATATGGGAAGGTCTCCTGCTCTTCTCCGCATCTGAAACATTTTGGAGGAGCAGAGGGTCAAATTTTGATTTTCGCATTGGTGTGAAATACATGTTGTTGATTATGAAATACTGGATCATCCTATTCCTATCTAGAGTATTGTAGATATACAGGTCCTTCCAGATTTGTCCCCATGGAAACAGGGAACCAGAGGAGGTTAATTCCCAGGCTTTGGAACCAGTTAGAGGAGTCGGGTGGGCAAGTTTCAGGAGGTAGGTGTACAGCTTAGACACCCCGTGGGGTTTAATTGCACAGCCCTTAACTTCCTCTAGTAGTGGTTTAATGGTTGAGGGAGGTACTGCTATTCCGAACTCTTTGTCCACAAGTTACTCATTGTGCTTTAATTGGTATATTTTAAACAGGGCATTAGTGGGAATGTTCAAGACAAGTAGTAGGTCCGTAATTGGGCCTTGCTTACCTTGCACATAAAAATCTTCCACAGAGGCTCCTGAATTGGAGGTAACCATTTAGGAACTAGCATTTTGTCCCCGATCCTGATATTAGGGTTACCCATCAATGGTTGGCCAGGGTCCTTATTGTAACGGATTCTGGTGGAGGAGAAAAGTTGGTTAAGCACCTTAACTGTGACACCCACTGGGGAGTCTTGGATCTCTCGGGGGAGAGATGCGAAACCACAATAAAAAAGGCTGGAGGGATTCATATTATGGCGAATGATAAGATCAAGATCCAGATCTAGCCATGTAGGGAGGTAAGCATCTTTCAAGTCCCCTAGCCATTTCCCTGCTTTGATAAGGTGACTAGACCAGTAGTAGAATTCGAAATTCGGCAATCTGAGACCCCCCATTTCCCTGGGGAGGCACAGTTTGTCGAAGGCCCGTCTCAGAGATTTATGATTCCAAATAAAATCAGTTAATGTCGAATTAATTTTTTGAAAAAGGACCTGGGTAGCGGATGTCTAGGAGATTCAGGGGTAAAAGAGCCGGAAGGATGTTCATTTTGATGATGCTAATTCGCCCCCACTGGTAATGGCAGTTTCCCCATCTTTGCAAGTCAGACTTAATTCTTTCTAATAAGTCCTCTAGGTTAAGCTTCCTGATTAGAGAAGGGTCTGCCAGGTAAACACCGAGATATTTCAAGTGAGATGGGTCCATCCATGCCCAGATGGGATACGAAGCCCGGTAAGGTGTACATTAAGTGGGAAGATCTCAGTCTTTGCTAGATTAAGTTTATAGTTGGATAACTCTCCAATTGTGTAATTAACTTCATTACCACTTGTAGGGAATCAGCCGGGTTAGCTAATTGTAGCAGAATATCATCCGCATAGACTGAAATCTTGGAGGTTTGGCTGAGGACAGGGCATCCTTGGATCCCTGGGGCCGCTTTGAGACTGATCAGTAATGGCTCTAAGTAGAGGTTAAATAGGAACGGGGATAGGGGGCAGCCTTGTCGGGTTCCAGAGTGGAGCTGTATGGGGGGTGAGAGGATCCCATTGCAATAAACCTTTGCCGTGGGGGTCCTATATAGAGCTCTGATCCACCCTATGAACTCCCTCGGAAAGCCGAACCTGGACATGGTATACCATAGAAATTCCCAATTAACTCAGTCGAACGCTTTCTCTGCATCCAGGGCTACCAATGCCATAGGAACCCGAGAATTTTGAGCTGCCCTGAACACATGAGAGAGCGACCTAATATGATCCATCACTGACCTCCCTTGTACAAATCCTACTTGCTCAGTACTCAATAATGGGGTCCACACTTGTTTGATACGGGAGGCTAGAATCTTGGACAGGATTTTAATATCACAGTTAAGAAGTGAGATTGGTCTGTAATTGGCTGGGTTCTGGGAGGGTTCAGCCGTCTTAGGGATCAATATAATAATGGCCTCCAGTAGGGAGGGATCCAGGGTATCTACTGACAGTAAGTAGTTGTATAGATCCAGGAGCAGGGAGCCAACTCCCAGCGGAAGGCCTTGTAGAAATTGGCTGGGAACCCATCCGGGCCAGGGGCTTTATCTGACGGTAGACTCTGAATAGCCTGTTCCACCTCCTCTTGGGAAAGAGGTGAGGAGAGAAAGGCCACCTGATCCTCCAAGAGACGAGGGAGTGTCAGTGACTGAAAAAAACCCTCTAGTCCTGAGTGGAGAGAAGGAGGTGCCTTCGGACAGTATAGATTTTGGTAGAGAGAATTTCATTCTATACATTATGGATTTGAGACTGAGATTTCCTTTTCTACAGGTTGCACAGAGTAAAAGGATTGTAAAGGTCCCCATATCCTGTAAAATGTTTTAGACCTATTGTGTAAACTGGCAGTAGCTTTTTCTGTTCTGAGATTTGCCAGGATCTCTTGAAACCATTCAGTGTAAGTGAGCTTTATATTCTTTCCAATGCTTCAAGACTAACTTCTTAACTAACATAGAGAGCAACACCATGTGATATTTGCTGTTCAGTACAGGAATGGCTGAGAAGTCTCCTAGTAGACAGATTTCAGCTGAGAATAAGTCAATCAGACCTAGAAGGGGATCAGCCCACTGCTTAATAAGTGCCCATAAGGGGGCAACGTTAGAGCAGGACCAGAAGATGTGAAGCAAGTTGCCCTCTCCTAGATGACACCTGGTACACATCGGAGACGCTGCAATGCCAAACGTGGCCAGTTTTTGAGGGGAATAGTAAAGATTGTGTAAAATTTGAAATTGCATAAGCTGAAGTCTATCTTGAGCAACAAATTTGTGACAAGTTTGCCATAAGTGGGACCAGTCAAGTACCTTGTCTGGGAAAAGAAAGGACCAGTAAGTTGTGGGGCCAAAACTATCTGGGCAAATCCAATCGTATAACATGCTGTAAATTTTAGAGACAGCTTGAGGGAAGTTTGCTAGTGGACCTAGTTCCTCCTGGAAGGCAAAAGCTGGAGACAGAGGGGGTATAACTCCGAAACCTGTAACAAGGAGATGGTGCCATTGAAATACCTTGAAAATATTGGAGGTCAGGATATTAGCCTTGTTCAGGATCTTCGGAGAGGAAAGCCAAGTTCTGTCTTCTTTGACAAAAAATAGAAGAGCGCAATCTCCTAATTATGGGAGCCATTGTAACAGAAGGAGTCCCCCCCCCCATTTTGACACTAAAATTGCCCCTCAGGGGTTGAGACAGGTCAGTAGTGTGATTATACTTTAGGAAAGCACATAACTGGGAGCGAACTCTGATAGATACCGTGATGGGTGTAGTCTTTATCTGGGGAGGGAGGGAGCTGATTTTCGTATACAGAAGTGCAGCAAGGGCGATTCCTTGAGCTTTTATTAGCTCTAATTCTATTTTGAGCCAGATTGGTAGAAAGGGAAGAGAAGTTTGGGAATCTTCTGCAGATATCCATTGGAAGTATTTATTGGCATGACTTGCCCAGTAATACAGGCCAACATGTGAAGGCGGAGCCCCCCCTTCGCTTTGGGGGCAACTAGTTTATGAAATGCCATCCAAGGTCTTTTACCAGCCCAGATAAAATCTGTAATGAGACTGTGTACCTTTTTAAACCATGACAGATATTTAGGAGATTTAATGGGTAAAAAAGACGAGGAAACACATTCATTTTAATTATGTTAATTTTACCCCATAGAGAAATTGGTAGGAGGGACCATCTTTTCAAATCTTGAGCAATTAAGAGAAGAAGGGGATCTAAATTTAGTTTTAAAAGGTGACTCAAACTTCTTGCAAGTGCAATTCCAAGATATTTCAAGGAGTCTGATTTCCATGAAAGCCCTAAATTGGAAATGGTATGTTTTAAAACTCTATGATTAAGGAAGAAAACTATAGTCTTTTCTATGTTTAGTTTATAGTTCAACATTGCACTGAAATCTTTGATAATTCTCAACGTCAGAGGGATAGATTTGGCTGGGTGTAACAGCTGCAAGGGAAGGTTATCCACATAGGCAGATACCTTAACAACCTGACCATGGATAAGTATACCTTGAACATCTGGACAATCTGTCAACCTATGGATGAGAGGTTCTAAGTATAAATTAAAGAGAAGTGGTGACAAGGGACACCCCTACCTTGTGCCAGATTTTAGGGCGAAAGGTTCAGATGTTACCCCATTGGTAGTTATTCTGACAGTGGGATCTGAATAGAGGGTACCTATCCATTTCTGGAATTCTGGAAGAAAACCAAATGCCTTTAAAGTACATAATGAGAAGTGCCAGTTGACCCTGTCCAAGGCCTTCTCAGCATCCAGGGAGACCAAAACTGCTGGAAAGTTGGCCTTCCTGGACGCCAAGAAGACATGAGACAGAGTGCATAGGTGATCCATGCATGAACTTCCTTTCATAAAGCCCACCTGTTCCAGTCCACTGAGGTCTGGAAGTACTTTATTAATCCTACTGGCCAGGAGTTTGGCCAGTATCTTAGTATCTTGTTTAAGCGGCAAAATTGGCCTGTAACTTGTTACTGACTACGGGCATTTGTCAGGTTTGAGTAGGAGCACAATTAGAGCTTCAAACAAGGATGCATCTGATTTTGCTCCCAAAGGAATGTGTTGATAAAGTAGGAGGAGCACAGGGATTAATTATTTTGCAAAAACTTTGTAAAGGTTAGGGGAAAACCCATCGGGGCCAGGAGTTTTGTCCGTAGGAAGGCCTCTAATCACTTGAGCTAATTCCGCCGAAGAAAATGCAGGTATCAGGAAGAGCTGCTGTGGCTCTGTAAGAGAGGGCAGATTAGAAGCCATTATGTAAGCATTCAGACATTGCCTGGAGGGACGATTAGACATTGTACCATATAATTGTTGGTAATAGCACCGGAATTCTGCCACGATGTCAGCTGGGGAAGTCTTTGATGTATTGTCTTCTGAGGAGCGAATAGCTTCTATAGACCTTGAGGATTCTTGTATTTTGAGCCTCAGGGCCAACAAGCAGCCTGCTTTCTCCATTAGGTCAGTATAGGAAGCCTTAGCTTTCTGAATGGCAAATTCTGCTTTTTCTCTCAGAAGTTCTGAGTAGGAATCTTTCAGTTTAACTAATTCCTGTCTAATTTGCTCCGGGGATTGAGAGGAGAACTTCTTCTCTTCGTTCCGAATTTGGGAAAGGAAAGAAAGACATTGATCCTCTTGTTTTTTCTTCTTTTTGGAGGCCAAACCAATCAGTATTCCCGCAGATAGGCCTTTAAGGCACACCATTCTACATCCAGTTTACCAGTGGAATTAATGTTAGTAGAAATGAAGAGTGTGATCTGGTCCGAGATATAGTTGATTGTTTGTGGATCTTTTAAGAGTTGGTTATTAATTTTCCAGTGCCCCCCTAGTTTAGGGACAAATGAAAATTTATCATGCAGGAAACCAGAGAATGATCCAAGGGCGTGCCTGGGTGGATAGAGGAGTCCAACACCCCTGTTGTAAGAGTTTGAGAGACAAGTAAATAATCAATTCGAGAGGAGGACCCATGTACTGGAGAAATAAATGTATATTCTCTAACAACTGGGGTAAAGAACATGTCAGATATGACACAGGCCCATTTGGTTACTCAATTCCCACAATGCTGTCTGTGCCAGAGAGAGAGACCCTTACAAGAACTTCCCGACCTATCCATATTTGAATCAAAAGTTACATTCAGATCCCCCCATAAAATAATTGGACAAAAAGGGAACTAAAATATTAAGTAACTGCATAAAAAATCCAGGAGAGTCCGTGTTTGGACCATACACACTGCCCTGCAAAACCATAGTAGTAAGGAGTTTTCCTTTGACCAGAAAGAATCTACCTTGAGGGTCACTGATGGTTTGGATTGGGGAAAAGGGAACAGATCTACCAACTAAAATCATAACACCACAGCTTTGCGTGTTATCTTCAGCTGAAAAACATTGCCCAACCTGCTGTCACCTTAATTGCATCGCTTCTGAGTTAAGCAAGTGTGACTCCTGTATAAATGTGATATCAGCCTTCGAAAGGCTTGAATGTTTCAGAATTTTATATTGTTTGACCTTCTGCCTGGCTCCTTTGACGTTCCATGTAAATAAGTTTAAATCCCTTGCCATGGAAATACCCTGCAAGTGAGTACATCCTGCAACCCAGTAATATAGTCAAGAAACCCTTGAACCTCCATCAGTGTCTTCTCTGCATTACCCTCCCTAGCCCTTAGTCCCCCTCCAACAACCCTATGCTTAGTACCCCAAACCCTGACACCCCTGAGACAAAAACATGTATCAAGTTCTTTAAATATAAAGAATCCAGTTTGAACCCCCAGAACCATCAATTGTCCCCAGCCCACCCATCTCCCTCTATAGTCTGAACTGCACTCTGCAGCACACCGCAGTTTATCTCCCCCTCCCTCCAGCCACCCTATCTAGACATTTTCTAACTATGAACATGTAAAAATATACTAGGTATAAAACTCAAACAGGTTAAACAGTTAACTTAAAAAGCCAAAAGTTCCTATTTCCTTCCTTCCTTCCTTCCCTCTGCTTAATTAGAAAAACATTGTTATAAGTCCTAGGTGAACGCTGTCTAGCCATTAACGGTATACTAATCATATTGCTGAAATGAGATTACAAACTCTGCACATTTGGCTGTGTACCCATCTTTCCCTAATCTACGTACCAGAAAAAAGTAGGGAGCTGTAACTCATGTTGCAGAAAAAGTTTAAACACCATCTTGAAGAATGAAATATGTAAAGGTTGCAGTAAGACACCCTATATAAATGACAGATTAGAGATCAATTTTTAACCGAAAAAACAGTAAGACAGTTGTCTAAAGTTCCCTGTTGGTGCTTGGGTAGATGCCAAAATAAAAAACAGAGGGGATCCCTCCCTTATACAAGAACATTAATGATAAAAACAAGGCTTCTCATTTGGAAAAGTACTGTTGCACCAGCACATGCAGAGACATTAGTTTAGTGCTCCTGGCGTGATAAAGCAAGATAACTTTCTTGAAATCAGCAGTGAAAATAATAACGCGGCCCAGGAGGGGCAATATCAGGCTCGCATTCCATTTATAAGTTCAGGACATACAGTGACTCCACTCTATGAAACAGTCCAAGGTGGTAAAAAATCCAAACATATCTCCACAAAACAAATCTAGGCCCTTGTTAGGTACAGCTAAGGCAGCTAAGTCATTGTCACCTCAATCACTGGAATCTCTAAGACAAGCCTCCCCAGCATAGCATCTGGTGAACAAGGTAAGGCATGCACATAACACATAGCATGGGCTCTTTTTAGTGGCAGATACTTAGATTACACCAGGAGGCAAAATTTCCAAAGAAACTGCTCGACCATGCGCACTTTCGTGTGGGGAGACAGCCCCCCTATCTAGTTCCCCAGTGCTTGGTAGAGAAAGCGATCCCAGCCATCATGAGGTAGGGGAACAGCCTTTATGGCACAGTCATCGCCCCTGCTGACATTTGTGTTTCAAAACTGCTGCTTGCAATAATAGAGTCTTAAGAGGGCTTAAGAAAACAAAAGCAAGGAGGTACCTGTAGATAGTTGTAAAGCAGGAAACAAGGACCTTCATTGATGTTGGGGTTTTACCAATTAAGGCACACATAATATACAACCTTTACACCGACTGGATCCCCTTATTCATCCTTTGATATTCAGGGACCATGAAAGAGGTCAGGAAGGGCAGCCTTCAGCCCGGCTGCTGCAGTATCAGGATCCTCATATGATGACCAATTTCCAACTACTAAGACTTGAAGTTTGGCTGGACAGGTCATCCTGAATTTAATCCCAGCCACTATAAGATGAGATACCAGTGGGTGAAACGCGGTTCTTCTCTGGTGCACTGTAGCCTGCAAATCCTGTGCTATCCTGACTTTGTTCCCTTCCGATCTCACCTCCTGCAGGTCTTTAAGCTTGAGCAAAACATGTTGTTTTTCCAGGAAATTTAAAAACCCTGATGATCAGGGGACATGGTGCGGCCCCCATCGATGGTTTGGGGTGGACAGCCCTATGTGCCCTTTCAATAATGTACTTCAGTCCAAATGGAGAAGGACCAATGATTTTCTCCAGTAACTTCTGCATGAAAAGAATAGTGGCCATTCCTTCTTCTCCCTCAGGAAGACCTATGAGGACTGCATTATTGCTCCTACTGTGGCCATCTAGGTCCTCCACCTTTAACTCTAGGCGAGACATTTTTTGCCGCATGGCCACAAGCTCAGGATCAGTTCTTTCTGCCCTCTTTTCAAGTGAACAAATTCTGGACATATTATCTGATGCCCTTTGAGACACATCCTCCATGCCCTGGGTAAGAGATTTAATTTCTGAGGAAATATTATGAAGTTCATCTCCGAAGGGAGCAAATTCAGCCCAGAATTGCTGTAACGTAAGCAGCTCCTGCTCCACTGCAGTAGGCATAGAGATTGCAGCTTCTGTTGTACCATAAGCCCACGGTTTCTTTGGGACCTTCTCCGGGGTTACCGGAGGGGTGTGCTTTGGTGGTGCTCTCCTCATCTCAACTTCCATGAGTGTTTGAATAAAGGTAATGGATGCCTTCTGCTATCAGTATGTGGTATCAAGGTTTAGCCACTAAGAAAAGTAAATAAATCAGAGCAGGTGGCTGGAGCAATATGGAGGAGCTGTTAGTCCATGTTCTGCATCATGTGGTCTCCACTCACACTTTTCTGACTGAACCCTGAGGACAGCAAGGAACCAGCATCGACTTCAGCTGTAGCAACAGTGCCCCAGGAGTCATCAATCACCTGGATCACTTCTTATCCTTGCTGCCACTTGCTGAAAAGAGGGAAGTCTGCCTGAGAACTCCTGCCTACCTTTGCCATGGAATCATGACAGAGGATTCCCTCCTCGAATCCACTCTCCTAGGATTTAAACCAAGTACCTTATAGCAAAATTATAAAGGAAGATAAAGCAGAAACACAGGTGGAAAGACAGTAACAGTACTTTTGGAAGCAGTTGCATTGACCCACTGGTGTACCTGGAGTATGAATAGTATATTGAACTTTTTTCAAGAAAATAAAGAACAGTCAACATATCAGAGGGTAAGTACCAACTTAAAGAGTGGTCGGGACCGGATGACGGCATGGCCGAGTGTTTGTGGCACCATCATATGAGGGCTTTCCACATGCAAAGAGAGTGCAAGGCCCGAGAAAATTTCTTGGAAGAACAGACCACAGGCCTTGGGGACTGCTAGCAAATGTGCCGTGCTCAGGGCACTGTGACTGCTGTTTTGGTCATGCATACAAGGTAGGAACAGTAAAAGTGTGTGACATTTGCTATGACTCTACCATTTTTGGAGTAGATGCTGCTACTGCAGCTTGTTTCCCTGGAGGAATGCCTGGACTGTGGGTAGCAGGAAATCATGACCAGAGTAGAGCAGCCACTCAGGCCATAACAACTGCAAACCTGATGCCAAATAATATCACAGTCTGAGCCAAGGGCCTAGAGGAAGCTGAGAAACCTTAGCTAAAGGCCAGGAGCGAGGAATAGGTGTGAATGTAGCCAGCTCGCCTAGGATGAAAGAAGAAACTATAAGAATACAGAGGGTGAAACTCAGCCAGCCCACTGGTGATTATTTGTGGTCCTGGAGGTGATCTTGAATGTCCTCTCTTGCTGAATCAGCTCTGGAAGTGGAGTCTGGTGAGTTTGCCAGTATTACTGGGTCATGGTCAGAAGTGAGTCTGACTGGCAATGTGGAGTGGCGTAGCTGCACACTGGGCCGGATGATACATTCTAACGTCATGGCTTCATCTACAAGCACAGCTACCATTCCTGTAACTAGTAAGGAACCTGGTCCCTTGTCAGCCCTGTTGGAGCCTAAGAAGAAGATGGACAGTAGAAAGGCAATCAACAAACAACTGGAGGTTGTGATGGAAGGAGAAGAACAAAAAGAAGAAGAAAAAGCAGTACTCCACCCTTAACAGCAGCTATGTCCTCCCCTGTACCAAGTAGTACTGCACAATGTACCAGAGGTCCCCAATCCTGCACCTGTGACTGTCCCACTAAGTGTGCTCCCAGAGCCTCAGGTAGAACAAAAGAGCAAGCAGCAACTGTCTCTAAAGGATGAAATGGAAAAGTGGAACCATGAACTTTGGTTGCCACTGGACCACTGAGATGAAAGAAAAATCAGAAAAATGTGTCAAGCTGACAGAACCATCAAAAGTTGGGTAGTGACTAAGTATGGTTTTTGCTTTCCCTACATGCCTGCGTGGGTCTGGGAGATTGTGGAAACTAGTTATGAAAGAATTAACAACTGCAAAGAAAGACATTGCTCGAGAGGATCACATGTATTGTCTGACACATAAAGATCAAATCAACTGAATTGCTAAAGCCAGAGGGCTGGATTTTCAAAAACTAACAAAAGACACATGGTGCTTGCATCAGACTTCTGACACAACTTGCACCTTGTGTCAAACAATGTGGCAGTCCTGATTCAGAAACATGTGGCCAGATTCTCAAAACGTCACCACACGTCGCACCAAAGGTGGCTTGGGCTGCTTGCTAGGGAGCCAGGGAGTCTGTGCCCGATTCTCTATCAGGTAGGATCCCCATGTCGAAGACACATGGCTTGTGGCAAACTTGGCCCTGTGCCAAACAGAAGGCACATCAGGAAGGTTTGCCACAAGCCGTGGGTCGGCCATGCAGCAATAGCACCATGGACAGATTCCTGGTAGCTATCGCCCCTACTAACCCCAATCCCCAATCATACATAAGAATCTTCCTGAGTAGTCTTGGGCATCCCCCCAGCACGATCCCTGATCATACATAAAAACTTTCCCTGGTAGTCTAGGGCAGCCCCCCCCAGCCTTGATCCCCAGTTGTACATAAAACATTTCCCTGGAAGTCTAGGGCACCCCCCCCAGCCCAAATCTCTGTACATAAAAACTTTCCTGGTAGTTGAGGGCACCCCCAAGCCCCAATTCCTGGTCATATATAAAAGTTTCCTGGTAGTCTAGGGCAACCCCCCAGCCCCAATCCTCGATCTCCATGTTAACTTAACTTGGTTAACTAGGTGTGATTAGACAAAGTAGGCTGACAGCCCATTTAATTGTCTCCCACTCATAGTGGGTTTATTTATTTATGATCTTATCTAGTAAATATTCGTCTAACCTTTTTTAAATATATCAAATGACAAAGACTCCACTATATTCCCAAGGAGATTATTCCAGGTCATTGGAGTACGTATATTGAAAAAATGTTGATGTCTGGTGGTTCTTGCCCTGTGCATAACAATTTGTCTACCATGTGATCTTAAATTAACTTTCTTCTAAATCATTTTTAAATTACATTGTTCCATTAATGCCTTATCCCTCAAAATTTGGTACAATAGGAATAAATCACCTCTAATTCTTCTGATCTCTAAGGGAAATAGATTTAGACACATAAGTCTTTCACTACACTCCATATGGTTAAGTCCCTTAATGGATTTGGGCATCCTCCTTTGAACTCTTTTAGTCTGTCTGATATATTTTTTTTGATAATGGTTCCAAATTGGGGATCCATAATCAAGGTGAGGCAATACATATGTCCTATATAATTTAAGGACACATTCTTTATTCCTAGAGATAAAGGCCCTTTTAATAGCATAAATAATACTATTACATTTCCCCACAGTCTTGGCTATATGTGAACCTGATGACAATTATGAATTTCTCCAGACTCCAAGATCTTTTTCACATGTGCTATTTTTTATAGGTTCTCCACTGAGAAAATATGGATATTTGGGATTTATTTTACCAAAGTGTATCACTATACATTTGCTTTCATTGAATTTCATGTTGTTTATTTCACCCCATTTTTCAATTTTCTTAAGGCTGTCACTTAGTTCTTGATACTTAGATAATGATGAAACATCCCCACCTACTTTAGTGTCATCAGCAAATTTAGTGATGACTGATTTTAGACCATAGTCCAAGTCACTGATGTATAAACCAAACAAAATCGGGCCCAGCACCGAGCCCTGGGGAACTCCACTTGAAACACTACCCTCGTCCGAGAGAACAGAATTTATTCTAACTCTTTGTTTTCTATTTGACAACCAATTCCCAATCCATCTTACTATGTATTTATTTAGACCTAGATTTAATAATTTCAGAATAAGCTTATTGTTGTTGTTTTTTTAGTTGTTTTTTTTAACCAGGTATAGCACACTAAACTGAAAGCTTTTTTACAGGAGCGACCTGGGAGCACAAGGAGGTTAAGTGACTTGCTCAGGGTCACACAGTAGGCAAGTGGAAGCTATGGGATTCAAACCCAGGTCTGGTCTGCTGGATGTCACCAGATTTGCAGCTCAGAGCCTTAGACCACTTCGTTATACTGCCTCCCATTGTGTGGGACCATATCAAATGCCTTGCCCAAATCCAAGAAAATCACATCCACTGGTTTCCCTTCATCTAGATTACTATTAATATGGTCATAAAATGATAATAAATTGGTATTGCACAAGAGTCCTCTTTTTGAAACCATATTGAGAAGTATCTTGCAGTCCCAATTCAACTACATTGTTCTCAATTTTATTTTTAATTAACCTCTCCAGAATCTTACAGTAAATTGCAGTTAGGCTAATTGGCCTATAATTTGCCACATTGGATTTATTTCCCTTTTTATGTATTGGCACTGTTATTGCACTTCTCCAATCAAGAGGGATCGAGCCAGTTAAAAGATATTTATTGAATATAGTGGTCAAAGGACTTTCTACCACATCAGAAAGATGTTTCCAAACTTCAGTATCTATATTATCTGGACCTGAAGAGAAAGAAGTTCATAGTTTAAAGAATTCCTTACATGCCAGGTCCCCAATTCCTGCCTCACAACACCTTCATCTGCTGTCCTGAGCTCCATCTAAGGGGGAATATCTCACTCTATAAACAAGATGCTGACATCTTGCCTTTTTAAAGGCTTTTCTTTTAAAATCAAAGTTTTACTTAAAAACTACTTTTAGCGTGAAACAGGAAGTCACGTGGTGACGCACTTCCGGTTCTGTCGCTCTAAAAGCCTCGCACTAGAAAGCGGGGCGAGCGCATGGGGCCACTGCGCGAGACGAGCACAGAGACACGCGTGTCATAGCGCGTGTCTATCGTGTCCATTGAGTACTTCGGGACTGCGGCCCGATAAGACCAGTGACAACTAAATAAAACAATACAAGGTAAAGTACTTATCTGGTTTGATTTATATCAGATATATTACACCATAATGAAGAGAGCTAATAAATACTGCACTTCCTGTCAGATGTATGCTATCAGCAAACAGACTGCCAAATATATCTGCGACAGATGTGTACTGGTTAAATCTCTACAGGAGGAAGTAGCACGACTTCTAAATAAAGTAGAAACTGTCCCTGATACTACCAACTTAGTTACTGATCCTGAAATTGAAGCATTAGAAGATTATATAGATCATATGTCTCTTCTTCTTGAAGCTAATAGTACAACCTCTCCCCACATTGATGCCCTAAATACTACTGTACCACTGGGTCCCTCAAAAACAAACTTTTTAAAGTACGACGTCCAAAAAATTGCTTCAACTCCTCACTGTCTTGACTCTCCCTCAAGACTACAATTATTACCAGATGAAACACCTTGGTCCACCATTGCACCTTCTAGATCCAACCAGATAATAGATCTACACCCCTACACTTCTCCCTCAGTTGTGTTACACAATTCTTATGAACCATTAGATTTTTTCCAGCTGACGAAACCAGCTTTAGCCAGAAACAGTGTAACACAGCTAATAATGTTAACTTAGATTCCTCCCATTCAGCTAAAACTGATTCGCAACCGTCTACACAAAATGGAAGTAAACATGAACCAATTAATGTTCAGGCAGCCCCCCACTGTTATCTAGCACCAAGCAGGTTTTTGTACTGGGTGACTCCATGATTAAATTCATTGATCGAGTAATTTGTAACCCCGACAAAGAGAACAGAACTTTCTCAAGCTACAGGGGGGGCTAGGGTCTCTGAGATAACATCTATGACTAAAGTTGCCCTATCGGCAGCAGGTAACAATCCGCTTGTCATTATTCATGCTGGGACCAATGATATCACTAAAGCTCCACTACAATAACTTAAACAGGACATTGTCTCACTATGTAACATTCTAGATGAAAGGGGATGTAGTATTGGTATCTCTGAAATCCTCCCTGTACCCCGAGCCTCATATCAAACTCTTAATAAAATCAAAGCACTGAATGAATGGCTTCGTAAGTGGTGCTACAGGCAGGGCATTGCCTGTCTCACACATTGGGAAGAATTTAATGATAATCCTTCTCTCTTCTGCTGGATGGTTTGCACCTCAGCAGAAGGGGGAGTTCTCTTCTTGGTCATCAGTTTCTATCATTTATTAATAACCATTTAAACTGACATCAAAGGAGGAGACTAGGCCAGTAATGCCATCTCTTAATACCTCACCATTACATAAATTGAATGTCCTATCATTTAACCCAAGGTCTCTTAATAAAATAAAAATGGCAGAACTAGAACTAAAGATCCATGAATTTAACATAGGACTGATAGCCATAACAGAAACATGGGGAAACTCTGATAAATAGTGGATAACGAACATTCCAGGATTCAAACTTTATAGTAAAAATAGAGCTGACAGCCACAAAGGAGGAGGAGGAGTGAGTCTTTATGTCATTAATAGCATTCCATCCTTTGAATCATCTTTACCAACTCAGACAGAAAGTATCTGGGTTAATTTGCAACCCAATGGTTATCCCCAGATCTTGGTTGGCACCTGCTATCGCCCCCCCCTTCTGATATTAGCTACATCAAACAACTATCTTCAGAAATCACCCAAATAGCTGATAAGGGATCAGTAATTATCTTGGGTGATTTTAATCTCCCTACTATAAACTGGGACACTTTATCAGGTACTAACCAGTATGACTTACAGTTAATTTCAACAATCATTGACCTTGGTCTCACACAACTAATTAGAGAACCTACCCAAGGGACTAATATACTGGACCTAGTTATAACCAACATGGAGGCCTCTCTGTCCAACCTATGAGTTATGGATCCATTAAGTAACAGTGATCATATGTCAATTCATTTTTCTATTCCCTTGGTACATAAAACCCCTATAAATAAATGTATGATTAAACTATACAAGATGGCAAATTTTTCTAAAATTAATGAGCAGCTTACAGTCATACCATGGGACTCAATACTCTCACCACTTAACATCAATGATGCATGGAACACCTTTAAAGATATCATACATGACCTAGAAAAACAACATGTTCTAGAAAGAAAGAAATATAGCAACAAAGGCAAAGTTCCCGCTTGGTATAACAACAAAATTAAAAAACTCAGCATTCGCAAACGTAAGCTATTTACAGGTCTAAAAAAGTGTTGGTCTGAGCAGATAGAGGGAAAATTACTAGAATACAGGAAGGCAGTTAAGGATCTTAAAACGTCAATTGTTCTATCTAAACGAAACTTAGAATTTAAAATTGCCCATACTAAGGATCCACACAAAAGTTTATACTCCTATTTAAATAATAAAAAGGGAGATGCAAAACAGATAGGCCCTCTAATTATAGACAACACTACTATTCTCTCGGATAAGGTCACTGCAGTTGAATTTAATAAATACTTCTGTTCAGTTTTTGAACAAGATATTGAACCTTTATCATTTGCCAACTCAGGTGTATCACCTAGCTACTCTATCACCATCTCTGAAACAATTAAGCTCCTAGACACACTAAAGACAACAACAAGTCCAGACCCCGACAATATAACCCCTAAATTTCTCATAGGAACATCTAACAACATCGCTATTCCACTCACCATTATTTTCAATAAATCCCTTAATGAGTCCAATGTTCCTACAGATTGGAAAACAGCTATTGTCACACCAATCTTCAAAAAAGGGTTACACTATAAAGCTGAAAACTATAGACCTATCTGTCTTACGTCCATTCCTTGCAAACTACTGGAAAAAAGATTAAACATTTAATCGAAGAAGAGATGCTGTCTTTGAATTTAAATATTACACAACATGGATTTAAAACTGGTCATTCTTGCACAACTTACTTGTTATCCTTTTATAATTCAGTTAGCATAAATCTCGACTTAAACATCCCAGTGGACATTATTTTGCTTGACTACAGTAAAGCATTTGATAAGGTTTCACACTCCATATTGATAAATAAGCTTGTAACCCTAGGATTTTCTAATTGCACTGTGTCTTGGGTCCATAGCTGGCTTTACAATAGATCCCATGTTGTTAGGGTGAACAGGGAACAATCAGACAAAAGGTTGGTGTCAAGCGGTGTACCCCAGGGCTCAGTGCTGGGTCCCACACTGCTTGGTATCTTCATTAGCGACCTCACCATCTCATCAAATAATATTATATCAAAGTTCACGGACGATACTAAATTGGGAGGACGAGTTGACAGCGATATCAAGAGGAGTATCCTTAGAAATGATCTTAAAAGAATTGCATAATGGGCAATAACCAATAGAATGCCATTTAATGTGTCTAAGTGTTCAGTATTACATATGGGCAAAAATAATCACAAACAAACATATTATCTTAACAACACTATGGTTAGGGAATCACCCATGGAAAAAGATTTGGGTATATTGGTTAACAACAAGCTGTCATCTACCAACCATTGTAATAAGGTTGCTAATCATGCCAATGCTCTTTTATGCAGAATTAATAATACATTTGTCCTTAAAACTGAGGAGTGTATTATGGCCCTCTATAAAACTCATGTTAGACCTCATTTGGATTATGGTTCACCTTTCTGGAGTCCCTACTTGGTTGCGGACATCACCAGAATTGAAAAAGTTCAGAGAAAGGCCACAAAAATCATACCGCATCTCTCATCACTGGATTATGAATCTAAGTTTCATAAAAAGGGGCTTTATTCACTTGAACTTAGAAGATTAAGGGGTAATCTCCTCCAGTTATTTAAGATCTCTCATTCGGCCACACTAATGAACTTACGTGGACTATCTTTTACACCTAGAAAAATTGTAGCCAGGATATACAATAAACAAATAGGAATTGATAGAACAAGAACAAATAAAAGGCAACACTTTTTCACTGTTAGAGCCCCTAGAATTTGGAATTCCTTACCTCAGGATGTTATTGATTGTCAGAATACAAGTACCTTTAAAGTTAAACTTAATAAATGGCTTCAAAAAAAAAAACATAACGTAACAATGATCCACAATGTGTGGAGGACATCCTCGATGGGCTTCGGCCTTCTATTGTCCATCAACCAAGTAACCAAGTAACCAAGTAAATACCATGTCTTGGCTAATACTAAAAACTTCAGAGTTATTACACTGGGAGTAGTCACATTTGATTTATTCACCTGGTAGATTGCCGTGAAGTAATTATTAAAACTGTTTGCCATTTTTTTATTACTATCTATTATTTCTCCATTGACTATCACTGAATTTATTTTTTTACCAGTTTGCCCATTATTAATATATGCATAAAAAGCCTTATGATTTTTATTAGATGCTAATTTATTCTCAAGATTTAACTTTCCTTTTTTAATAATGGATTTCAAGAGTCTCTGTTGAGTCCTGTATCTACTTAAATTATTTTGAGATGGAAGGGATTTATATTTTCTGAAGGCTTTATTTTTCTTTCTTATTTGCACCTTAATATTTTTATTAAACCATAATGGAATAATACCTTTTTTTATGTTTATCTTCACGCCTAGGGATAAAGTAATTTGTTGTTTCTTGAATTTTAGATTTAAATTTTTCCCACATTGAGTTAACATCTAATTTAGAGAATGATAGTCCCCAATCCATTTTATTAAGGTCTTCAATAAAGTTCATCCAATTTGCTTTTTTATAGTCAAATGCTAAGAAAGATACTTTTGATTTTGGTTTTCTAAGATTGATAGTACACTCCACAATCTTGTGATCACTACTTCCCAGATGTGGGAGAGTTTCTATATTACAAATTATTTCTTTAGAATTTGTTATCATTAAGTCCAAAATATTTCTCTCTCTGGTAGGAATATCCACCATTTGATGATATCCATGTGATACTAATGTATCGATCAATGACTTCTCAAATCCAGTAACTCCTTTCCTTTGATCCCAAGTAATGCCAGGTACATTAAAATCTCCCAGAATTAAAATGTCACCCAAACTACATACATTATCAATTTTGTCAATTAAACTATTATTATTATTATTACTATTAGGGGATCTGTAACAGATCCCAAGTACTATTTTGGGTGAATGAGAAAATTTTAAATTAATCCATAACGTTTCAGTTATACTTTTAGAGGTATTAGATATTTCAATCTCTTGACACTGTATATAATCAGAAACATAACAACAAACACCACCACCTTTCCTGTCTGTACGATTTTTGGAAAACAGATGATACCAGGAATGCTATTAGACCAGTTATTGCTCTCGTCCCACCAAGTTTCAGTTACACAAATAATGTCAATACTATGCTTTTTTATAAGTAATTTTAATTCCGTTAGTTTGACATTATTAAGACTTCTAGCATTGATATTCCGTATTTTGAGATTCTTACATTTTAAATTATTTTGGCTGGGTTCTAATTGGACTCCCTCTTCCTCCTTGTTGATTAGTTTAAAGTACGATGAATTATATTCTCAAAAGTTCTACCCAGTTTGTAAGCTCCCTGCTTACTTAAGTGAAGTCCCTCCCAACAATACAACGATGGATTTTCGCTAAAGTTTTCCCAGTGAGGAATAGATTGAAACCCTTCTTTAAGTGTCCATTTGTGCAACCATTCATTTATACATTTAATCTTTCTGGTAGTCCGATAACTTGCTCTAGGTACTGGTAGGATTTCAGAAAACAATATCTTACATTTAAATTCAACTAGTGTGTTACCCAAATTTATGTATTCCTGTTTGATTTCTTCGATAGGAAATTTTTTTATGTCATTTGTACTAGCGTGAATTATGACAAATGGATTGGGGCCTGCATTGTGTAAAATATCAGAACACATTGTATTTATGTCCTTAATTCCTGCCCCATGAAATGATGAACATGCTATATTGTGTTTGTCACTTCACACAATTTTATCTGTGTATTTTATTATTGAATCACCAAGTACAAAAAATTGCCTATGTGAGTCATTTGTTGATTGTGTTTCCATAGAAAAAGCATCATCTGTTGTTCGTAACTGTACTTCTGCAGTTTCAACAACGGGTGTCTCATCAACTGATTCCTCAGTATTTTTTTGTTTTATTTTTATAATTACCTCCATTAATAATTACTATAGTGTCTGGAAAAATTGCAACTTCCCTTGTACAGAATGAGAGATCTGGGATGCCAGTTGTCACTGTAACTGCTTGAGACTCTGTATTTACTGTAGTAGTGGGGGAACTAATAAGCTTTTCTTTAAGAATGCTATGCTGCACATTCTCCGTGGTATTATCCCCCATGTCCAGATCAATCAGGGCTTCATACCTGTTGTTTAGTGTGATATTTTTATTTCCCAGGGCCCTACATCTGGATTTAGATTTATTACCTATAACAACATCAGTCCATTCTTCTGACTCACTATGGATACTATTTTCATCAGACTCTATTCTTTTCCTTTTGTCATATTGACTGACCTCACTCTGTAGGTCCAAATCACCTGATTCTATATTTTTACTCAAATTGTTTGAAGTATCTTCCTTCCCCAAAGATCTGCCTGTAGTTAAACTCAAGGTTTCTTGATGTTGTTTGTTAACTGCTAGTCTTTTATAAAAGTTTTCAATATCTTCCCTCAAAACACTGTTATTGATACATTTATCACAGACATATAGGGGTATTTTGTGAAGAGAGTCAAATAAAGTGTACATAAAACAAGAGTTACATTTTATACCTGTTTCCCCATTGACAGTCATTATAATATCTCTCTTTACAGATTTTACTACAATTGTAGGAATTGGGCTGGTACACAGTACATTATCCAATACTATTAGGTCAGTCATGTTTCCTATTTTCGGTTGTGATAACAATACTATTAAAACTTTGTACTAACTCAAATTTACTAGTCCTCCCCACTCTATTCCTCTGTCACTCTTGACACGCATGACACGCAATGCGCGTGTCTTAGTGCCTGTCTTTGCATGCACAAGTGCGCACCCGCCCTGCTCACAGCAGGACTTCCTGAAATAGTCCTGTGTAACCCGGAAATGCTGGGAAATGTTGAGGAGTCAGATGGCCAAATTTAACTTTAAAACTTAAATAAAATATGTTTCAAGCCATAGGATGTGGCTTAAATAAAATCAACAGTTTCTCATGCAGTTAAAACTGCAAGAAAAACCCCTGCAATACAAGTTGTAGTTCGTCAAGGCTGTTAATCAAACTACACTCCTCTTCCTAGCATGGCTAGGGCTCCAAAACCTCGCGATAGCGAGTGAAGTAGAATTTAGATTTCAAACCCCATACAATAAAGGTATATTGATTTATTTAAAGTAAATACAGTATTTCAACAGTAAGGTGGTATACACAAAAAGATTTTTGCAGAATCTGGAGCATGTAATAATGAATTATTTCCCTGGTAGTCTAGCAGTCCCCCCAGCCCTGATCTCCAATCCCTATGAAAAACATGACAAAACATTTCCTGGTTGTCTAGTGTCCCCCACCCCAGTTGGAGTGCCCCACCCCCATCCCGAGCTGGTGACCAGCATAGTCCTCCACACACCTCCATGGCTGGTCACCTACTGAGCTATCAATGACTGTGTGCTGTAGTTATTACATTACATTAATCAATGGGCATGTACACTTTATAGTACATGCTCCATGACAGTTTAGTAAGCAGCCAGCCATGGAGCTGAGAGTAGGGCTGTGCTGGTCACCCGCTCTGTTTCAGGATTAGGGGGAAGCAAGGTGGTGGGCACTACCTGTTGGGGTGGAGTGAGGGTAGAAGGCCACTCAACCACCAGGGAAGGGGGCTTTATAAATTATTATTGTAATGGGCCACATTGGTGATCGGGGAGTGGGGCCACTCGACCACCAGGGAAGGGGGCATTAGTAGTTATTATTATTATAATGGGCCACATCGTGGATCAAGGGGTCACTCAACCACCAGGGAAGGGTGCTTTATTAATTATTGTCATAATGGGAGACATTGAGGATTGGGGAGGGGGGACACTAGACTACAAGGAAGGGGTATATAATTACTTATGAATATGGGGACATCAGGGATTGGGTAGGGGGCCACTCGACCACCAGGAAGGGGTATACAATTACTTATGACTACGAGGATATTGGGGCTAGTGGGGGACTGCTAGAACACCAGGTATAGATTAAAATAAACATTTACATATACAGACATGTGGGGGGGCATTGGACCAACAGGATCTAGAGTGGTGCACAGCCACCCTGCAGCTTGCAGCAACCCCTCCCAGTGTGCCATTTGTTTGGTGCATGGCCACAGTTGCCACAAGCCATTGGACTCTGCTGCTGGGTCCCTGTTTGATAGAGAATCAGTCATAGGATCCCTGGCACACTGGACATTGACACAAGCTACCTTTGGTGGCAGCTTGTGTCCATCTAAGGGCTCTTTGAGAATTGAGCCCAGCGTGTTTTATATTCATGTTAAGCAGAGCAGAGTTCAGTTAAGCCGCAGTTGCCAATCCTAAGAATTTTTTTTTCTCACTACTGGAGTAGAGTTTGTTTGAAGTTTGTCCAGTACATCATTTTATTTTTGCTTGTTCAGTTTTTTGAGTGAATTTCATCATTAATTATTTATGGTGGTGGAAGTGAAGCAGGCGAGAGGTATGGGTGAACTAGGCAGGGCTAAATGTGCCGCATCTTGAAAAAGTGGGAATAAATTATTGGATGGATATATTTTACACGGAACCAGCTAGTCTGTATTTGTTCTGAGGTGACTGTGAAGTGAAAGCTTGTTGAGCATGACAGATTAAGGAGCAGGGTTGTGCAAATCCCTTATACCAAGTATTTGGCCTGAATATTCTATTCATGGGGCCTGCATTTTGGTATTTGAATTCACATGGAGGTGTGAAAAAAGACATTCCCTTCCCAGGTGCCCAGGGCTAGTCTCTTGACCTCCTTCTATCTTGTTTCAAACTTTTACCACCCACTTATCACTCTCCCAGTGTCCCACACAGATCAAAAAGTGATAGACAGGAGCTGACAGCGTCTTTAGTATGACACTCACCTCCATAAACTGACTACCCCAATGATAAAAATTTGTATATCAGCCACTCTCTGCCTCCTTGCAACCAAACCTTGATTTAGAGAGGGGGAATAGCAGTGTCAGTGGCTCAGTAGGTAGCACACTCGCCTCTGAGGCCGGGAGATCAGAGGGCTGTGGGTTCAGTTCCCACATGTGGCACTTGGGTTAATATCCCAGTACTGACACTGTAATGCAGCATGAGAGGGGTGCTGCATTTCTGAGGTGCCGTCTTTCGGATGAGACGTTAAACCGAGGTCCCATCTGCCTGGATTGGTGGTAGTTCAGGTGGATGTTAAAGATCCCATGGCACTTATCAAAGAGTAGGGGAATTTCCCCGGTATCCTGGCCAAATTTCCCTCATTCACTAAAAATACCACCAACAGCTTAATCTGGTTCAAGGTCAGTTGGCATTCATCTGTATCCCCCTCCCCCGGGTTGTGCCTGAAAATAGGCAGGATTTGTCTAGTGCACTTACCCGGTCAACAAAAGCTAAATAAATAAATAAATAAAAATAATGTCAAATGCCTATTCTTGGTGGATCATTAATCTATGGAATGGTCTCCAACCTAATCTGAGATCTCCCTCATCTCATGCTATTCTCAAAAACCAACTTTGTGAACTGGTCAAGCCACAGCTGCCCTTAGTTTCTCGTGTTGGCTGCTACTACTATGACCTGTAATATACCAAACCTTTGAATATTTTTTCTGTCTTTTAATGATGATGTAATGCTCTTTCCTTTTCACTTGACTGACAGGACTATAAAAGCTGTTACTACTTTGTACATTAACTCTTGTGACCAAAATATGTATGTTGTCCTTTTGTACAAAGTGAGCAATAAGACACAACGGGTTGTTGATTGTACTGGTTGTACCACATGCCCAGGAATGTAGTAAGGCACAAGGCCATGCCAAGTGTTTTTAGCCCTTGGAAGTGTGATAAAACCAGTACAACCAATGCCACAAAGAACTAATTGTACTTACAAAAGTTCCAATATGCAAATTTAAAAAAATAACACTAAAAGTATCAAAAGACAAAAAAATAATGAAATCTTGCTAAAAATGTAAAATAGTCCATCTGCTGATGGTTTCCATCTGTCAACCATCTGTCTTTCTACACATTCAATACACAGTGTGCTTAGCTAACCAGTAACACATGACAGGGTGTTTTGTTATTGGGTAATTACTACACACCCCCTACATTCTGTAGGTTGGAGGCATGAGGTGTTAGCTGAGTGCCCTTCAATCATGGGGTGGGTGGGAGTATGATAATTTACCCAATAACAACAAGCCTTGAAGTGTGTTGTTTTGTCTATAAAATGGCACCAAAATAATAAAACAGCACAAGACTAAATAAATCTTTAAATTTAGAATAAATAAATCTTCATCAGTAGTAAATCGGTATTCACACCAAACAACTAGGTGTACCCCATTAAAGAGGACAAATTGGCTGGTACGTAAGTCACTCAAGTTGTTAGTTGAACTTTTTTGTTTTTCACAACTGTTATAGTTACTGATAATTCTGAAACAATGTTCTTCCAAGACTTGCAAGGCACTTTCCAGACCCATGTGGTTATTGGTCAGTTACTGCACAGGTGTGGGCAGTTATTGACCAATAAGATTACTGGATTTTTCTTGCCTATTTTAAAACATGGAATAAAAGAATTCAAATTTTTTCAGTACTCCTCTTGTAGAATACCCCCCTCCCCCACACACAGACACGCACACCTGAAATGGTAACATTAAATACTTGAATTCAAAACTTAGCAGAATTCAAATGGCATACACACACACACACACACACACACACACACACACACACCCACACACACCTCAAATGGAGCCAAAGCCTCATTTGAATGGCTGTGGGTGGAGACTACAGCCATTTTGCTATCTGTAGCTTGAAAATGGAGTTTCGTGGAACTCATTTTTTTAGCATTTCAATGTATTAACATACTAACATACTATTTGCCAGCAGATTAGGCCTTATGGTCTATCGAGTCTGCTCAAACCGCAGATCCCTAGTTGGGTGCCGAGGCCCTCCCCCCTTGTGTTCCAGAAACCCCTATCATCCATCCCCACCCCCCCTGGGACAGGCCATCATCTGATACATCCACTTTCTGTGTCTGTCCCACCCTCTCTTGAAGCCCTCCAATGTGGATCTCTGAACCAGCTCACCAGGCAGTGTATTTCAAGGGTCCATCACCCTCTCAGTGAAAAACCTCCTCCTCTTTTCCCCCCTCACCCTTCCACCTTCCAACTTCAAACCATGCCCTCTGGTGATACCTCGCTGCTTTAGTCTAAAGATCCCCTCCATGTTTACCCTATTTATTCCCTTGAGGTACTTGAAGACCTCAATCATGTCCCTCCTGTCTCTCCTCTCCTCCAATGAAAACAGGCAGAGCTCCTCAAGTCTGTCCTCATACGCCAAATCCCCTAGCCCTCGTGATCATCTTAGTTGCTCCTCTGTACGCCTCCAGGAGCTGTATGTCCCTCTTCAAGTGTGGTCTCCAGTACTGTACACAGTACTCAAGGTGTGGTCTAACCAGTCCATTGTACAGTGGCAGAATCACTTCCTTGCTCCTAGAGGTGATCCCCCTTATGATGCATCCCAACATCCTGTTTGCCTTGCTAGCCGCTCTCCTGCACTGCTCAGAGTTATTCATACATGCATCCACCATGATCCCTAGGTCTTTTTCCCCTATTGAGGCCTCCAGCACCTCCCCTCCCAGGGTGTACCTGTGTTTAGGGTTTAACCACCCAAGATGCAACACCTTGCACTTGGTGATATTGAAATTTAATTTCCATGTGTGAGCCCAGCTTTCCAGGGTGTCCAGGTCCCCTTGCAGGGCCAACCTCCCCTCTTCTCTCTCAACTATTGCTCCCATCTTGGAGTCATCAGCGAAGAGACTCATTTCACACCCTATACCCTCCCTGATGTCCGATATGTATGCATTAAACAGGATTGGACCCAGGATCGAGCCCTGCGGTACCCCACTACCAACCTCTCTAAGGTTTGAGAGCCCCCACAGACCACTACTCTCTGGGTGCATCCAGCTAGCCAGTTCTCAATCCATCTGACCATCAAAGGGCCTACTCCTAACCCCATCAGTTTCTCCACCAGACCATTGTGGGGGACAGAGTCAAACGCCTTGCTGAAGTCCAAGAATAATACATCCACAGGCTTTCCCCTGTCCAGTTCTGATGTTGCCCATTCGTAGAACTCCACAAGATTGGTTTGACATGATATTCTTCCACATCTACATATAGAATAGTGTATGGGTGATCATCCTCAACAAGGCTATGTTTCCATTGAGGGAGCTGATGACATCATGGAGACCTTGAGAGCTCAAGAGGTCTCTATGACATCATCAGCTCCCAAGATGGAAACACAGCCTTAGTTGTGGTTGGACACCAATCCATTATTTTATATAGTATATGGTTCCCCGAAATGTGTTTATATCTTATGTTCACTCTTTCACACTGGTCCTGGCTAGAGTCCCAGTCTCTCCACTCCAGTCCCCAAAGATTCAGGTCCTCTTCACTGCAGTCTTGTCCCCGAAGATACTGGTTCTTTGTGCAGCAGTCGTGCTCTGCTTTGATCCCATAACTGTGCCAGTAACTAAAAAAAAAAAAAAAAAGACTAAAACCTGCAAATTAATAGTTTGGATACACAGAGCTGACTCTAGCAGTCCATGTCCGAACTGTATTTATGAACTACTCGCCTGACCACACCGCTTGCTATGTACCGGCACCATTGTAGAGCATATTTTTTTGGAAACAGCACTGTTGCAGCCAATCAAATGGCAGCTCAAGGCTGAAAAGTTGTACTATTGATGTGGCATCAGAATGATAGTACAGTAAATGTTTTGACCTTGGAACTGTCCTACAACAAGATTTGGAAAACCATTGTTTTCCATACACAGTAAGCCCTAACCATATATTATAAATCACTATGGCAACTAAAATAAAACAAATCCCTCTCTCTGTTTTGAACGTTGGAGACATAACTCCAAGATGTTTATCTGAGGGCCATTAGGAAACTGAAACAGCTTGTTCAATATTGGTTGCCTGTTAAACTGGAGATTTGTTTACCCTCTTCGAAACGCAACAGCTTACACATTTAAATGATTAGCATTTAAACATTTTTTGCTACTAATTCAGTTGGGGATGAGTATCTTTCAAGAAAGATTCATATCGAATATCATAAATGTTACCCTTTCCCAGCAAATTTTGTAAAGATTTACACTGTTTTTAAGCTCTCAAGACCTAGCTGATAAAATGGCAGGTCTTCATTGAACTACTGTACCCATACTAATTACATAAATTTCTTTTCGACAGAAAAGGGCTGCAGCCTGCTTCCCAAACATAACAGATAAGAGTTACTGAGATCTCTTATAGTAAGTGTGTGTGTGTGTGTTTGGGGGAGGAGTAGAAAAACAGTCAAATCTAGGCAAGGGAGACCTTGGGCCCGATTCTCAAAGCCCTGCATCTGACGCAAGGTGCTTGCACTGAACAGATATGCACCTTGCATCCAGGGCTGCTTCCACACAATTCACAAAGGTGGCCTGCATTGACCGCAGGCCACCTGCCCCAAACAGGGCTTGCACCAGCCCTGCACCCAGAGCTGGGCTGCGATAAGTGCAAGAGGCACTGTGGCAGAGTCTGCAACAGCCTGGGCATGGGATACACAAACTGCACCCAGAAGACAGAATTTCTATACCTCAGACCAGCCAGGCTGGCTCCATGGACTTTAGAAATGCCTCTGCTGGGTGCAACCCCTGCATGTGCACTATGCCACAGTCCTCCAATGGTGCCAGGCCCATGTCATGCCCATGGTAATGCACACCTCCCAATCCTCCATGCAGCCCATGATACTAGTATTGTCCCCATCCCACCCTGAACCCTGATGCTGCCCAAGTACATTTCCCAGTAGTGCCACCCTATGGTGGAATAGTGTCCCCACCCCAACAGATAGTGCCCACCCCATCACCAGTTAGAGCAGGGACCAGAGTAACCCTCCACACACCTCTGCAGAGGTCCCTGATCGTTCAAAATGTGTATAGTGGACTATACAGTGTACATGCTAGCATGTACACTGTACAGTCCACTGCACATTCTGCAAGACAACATAAAAGACGACAAAAAGTCTGTACCTGAATTGGGTGCAGGGTCCCTGGCACAGGGGGCTTTGGTGCAAGCTGCAGTTTGCCACAGCTTACGCCGAACGCAGCCTCCTTTGAGAATCCAACTCCTCATCTAATGAATTAACTGCTGACAAACCATGAGTGATACAGAAGCAAATGATTTGATACCTTTTATTGGACCAACATAGATGTACCATTTATAAAATTCCTGATCAAACAACTGCAAACAGAAGACTTTTTTGTCATCTTTTATGTTGTCTTGCACGTGTGCAAGAAACATGTTGTGGTAAGTTTGGAATAGCAGGTTTTGGAGCCGCAGTCATGTTGTGGTCAGTGGCATCACTGTTTTTTTGGGCTGGGCTCCATGGCACAAATTAGATTGCAAGCTGTCTATGACAGCAGTGCAAAAGCATGCCACCAACTTAAAATGATTTAGCTGCTGCATTGAGGGAGTGCCCCCTCATTGCAGTGCATGCCATTTTTGTAACCATTGTTGACACCACTTATGAGGTGGTTTTAACAATGGTTACGAAAATGGTTCTGCCTCTGTAATGTTACCAGCTGTAGTGTGGATGCATGACCGTGTAGCCCCAGCATTTGCCTCAGTGCAGCACGAACTGCATTGTGGGATAGTGTGTCGACTGTAATGGTCACTCGTCACCCACAATGTGGACCAGCTGCAACAGTTCCGAACCGTTATCATGATGGTTCACTGGCAGTATGGACACACTGTAATGTTTACCATCTGTAATGGTTTGAAACAGTTATGGGGTTATAGTGGTGTAGTGTGGACAGGGCCAAAATGCCTATGTTAAAAATGTAATGAAAGAATTCCCATAAATGACTGTGTTATGAGCGTGCTTTGCACAGTTTTCATGCAAGCTCATAACTTCAAGAATTTTTATATTTACACTCCAGATTTTCAAAATTGCCATCTCCCCTCAAGCCTCCTTATGAATGGTGCAGTTGTCATTCATCACATCCTGCCCGAACTCTGTTTTCACAGATGGTGCAGAATGGCTTGGTTGCTGTGGGAAATCAACATTCTGGACAGATTAATTACATCACAGCACCACTTCATGAACAGAGGTCTCAAATGCTTTCATGAGGTGGGGCACAAAAGGCCATGTTTAAAATTTGAGTGTAATACCAACAAACACCTGGGGTGTTGGGGTTGCTAACCATAATGCCCCATACTGTACAGACTAACAGGCATCAGGGGTGTGCTTTTGGATTGTCAGCTGTAATACTCACACCAGTGCACCCCCACCCTGTAGCCACTGAGAGGCATCAGGGTGTGTCTTGGACTCTTTGGCCCTAAAGTTCACCCCTTTCTCCTATACTGCACCCATCTCAATGTATTTCCTTATGGAATGGGGTGAGCATAAGGCTTAATGACCCCAAAGCTCAACATGACACTTATCAGAGTCTGCAGAGTAGGGTAAGTGAAATGGCATGAGCGTTATGGCCAATGACCCAAAGCCACACCTCAATGCCTGTCACTCTCTGCAGGGTGGGGTGGGGTTGACGTCGGTTACATACTTCACTACCATTCCTATTATGCATCTCTCTAACTCCCGCACTAACAATGCCAATGCCAGCAAGACAACATTCAGCATTGACAAATGCTTGTTTTATAATATGATATACTGAGTGTGTATTTACTGAGTTGCTAGATCAGGGCCTTGATAAAATAATAACATTTACTTAACTCCTTCAAGATTCCATCAGGTAGACAGAAAAAAGTCTATGAGAATTTGTCTGAAAACTAGCAACTATAAGATGCAAAATAGTATTTGTGTGCATATATATACTGTATATATATATATATATATATATATATATATATATATACATATATATATATACACAGTATATAAGCACACATTTCCTACTGGAGAGACCTATTGTGACTCTCAGGGCAAAAAATAAAGTCTGTTTGTTTCTCATGACTATGCCTCTGTTAAGATGCATATGTATGCTACTGTTGATATGCAAAATATAAAGACAGTTCGTGAAGTCTATGTTATGGAAAAATGTACTCAAAGTTAGAATATAAATAACCTAATGTTCGTAACATGGTGTCATACTTGTTTAATTTCTAGTTATGTAAATAAAAGCATCTTTTTATAATACTATGACTTCTGCTTCTTTTTATGGGCTGTAGTATAGATCTTTCATTGTTTGTTTCTTATTCATTCTGGTGGGGTGCTTAAACAACAGTTCATCTTAGGACACCATTGTATGTTAAACTTGGAATATAGCAGTTTTGTTGTAACTTGGATCTTTCTAATATTCCCCAACAACCATGCTGTGGATCCTTCAGCACCTTTGTTTTAAGACAGGCAACTCTGCATCTCCTAGTTAAAAAAGGAAATGTTATTTTTTAGACATTTTTTCAACTGCTAAAGTGTGCTGCAGGGACACCACATTATCACAGCGAGACCGTCTTACCATGCAAACTAAAGCTAACTACTACTTTTTCATAAAACAATGCCATATTGACAAATACACAACTAAGCTACTTACAAAGAACTATATACAGTTAATTACACTACAGTATGTACAAGGTATATAATTTTGCCTGATATATCTCAGCCATCCTCATACCAGCTGGTCCCAAACCCTGAAAAGAGTGATGGAATCCAATGTAGTACATTAATAAATAATAACCATCAAAATATTGCATTGATAAAATGACTGTTGGGTTTGAGGCAAAAGGCACAGCTAAGGGTTTTGTAGTGGATATAGTGTTCCTAGACTTTAGTAATGTTTTTGACATCATGATGCACATAATGTTTCTGCACAAAATGAGAGCCCTAGGGGTGGCTCCAGAGATGAAGAGATGGATGAAGAATTTGCTGGAGAGAAGGAGGCAAAGGGTGATCATTAATGGAGTTCCATCAGGGCAGGGAAGGGTGACTAGTGTGGTATCACATGGTCAGCACTGGGTCTGATTCTGTTCAATATTTTCATTGGGGACATTGTGGAAAGGCTTAAGGGGAAGGTCTATCTATTTACAGACAGTACAAAGCTCTGCAACAGAGTAAGCACTGTTGATGGGGTAGAAAAAATGAAAAGGGATTTTCACAAACTAGAGGAGTGGCCAAAATGTGGCAGTTGAGCTTAAATGCCAAAAAGTGCAAAGTTATGCCCAAAGGGAATAGTAATCTAAAAGCAGAGTATTAGAAGTGATAGCGCAGGAGAGAGAACTTGGTATAATCATATATAATGATCTCAAGGTAGCTAAGCAATGCAAGGGAGCAGAAGCGAGAGCCACTAGAATGCTGGGATGCATAGGCATGAGTATTATGAGCAGAAGGGGGAGGTGGCAATGCCACTGCAAACATCTGGTGAGGTCAGACCATGAATATGGTGTCCATTTCTGGAGACTGTACCTCAGGAGGGATGTGGAGAGGGTGAAGAGGGTCCAGGAGAGGGCAATGAAAATGGAGTGAGGACTTAGCCATTTGACATATGAGGAGAGGTTGAAATACCTCAACATGTATACCTTGGAGCAAAGGATGGAAAGGGTGGACATGACAGAAACCGTTAAGTACCAAAAGAGTATAAACAAGGTCCCAGATAGCAGTATATTCCAGAATAAGAGGTTCTTAAGGACAAGGGGTTATGACATAAAGATAGACAGTGGATGATTCTAGGGAAATGTCAGGAAACACCACTTCAAAGAAAGGGTTGTAGAAGGGTGGAATCCACTCCCTAAGGAAGTGGTGGGGGCCAAACCAGTGATGGGATTCAAGGTTGCATGGGATAGGTACAAGGCAATTCTGGAGATGGGGGGATTACCTCTGATCATCTAGGATCCTTGAGTAACATGGAGATAGAACACTTGTGCAGATTCAGTGGGCCTGGAGGTCCTTATCTGCTGGCAGTTTCTGTTTCCATGTAAACTATCTGCATCAGAAGACAGTCATGGGAGGTATCCAGTAATGTCTAATTCCTGGTGATTTTGGCCACCAGGATCTCCCAATTAATGTCTGGCAGATTTCGTTATCTGACTACCACGACTTCCTCTATTGGGAAGCAGTAAAGCATAGTCATTGGGGCACTGAGCTGCACACTATGACCTGGAAATTATAGACCTATCTGTCTGACCTCAGTGGTGGATACAATTACAAAATCTCTGCTAAAGAAAAGGATAGCAGAACACTTTGAAACAAGTGGAGCCAAAGATCCAAGGCAACACAGATTCAGAGCAGGAAAGTCCTGTCAGACTAATCTGATTGATTTCTTTGAATGGGTCACTAGGGAGGTAGATTGTGGGGGAGCATTTGATGTGGCCTGCCTTAACTTCAGCAAGGCATTTAACATTGTTCCACATAGGAGACTTGTGAATGAGCTTGGCAGCCTGGGACTGGGGCATAAGGTGGTGAACTGGGTTTGAAACTGGTTGAAAGGTAGGAAACAGGGTGGTGATAAATGAGATAAAATCCAAAGTAGAGAGGGTGATCATCAGGGTGCCACAAGGATCAGATCTTGGACCAGTGCTGTTTAAAATCTACATCAGTGACATTGCAAAGGGGATGGAGGGGAAAAGGTACATCTTTTCAGATGACACAAAGATCTGCAATAGGGTGGACAATCAAGGAAGGGTGGAGAGAATGAGGAGGGACCTAGCTAAAATGGAAGAGTGGTCCAGAATGTGGCAACTAGGATTCAATGCAAAGAAGTGCAAAATCATCCACTTAGGGAACAAGAATCCAGGGGAGGACTACATGATGAAGGGGGAGATATTAGCAGTCACAAAACAGAAAAGGAATCTGGGGGTCATCATATCTGATAACTTAATGGTTGCCAAAAAATGTGCCAATGCAGAGGGGAGAGCCAGTGGTATGCTCAGGTGCAATGGAAGAGGTATCACTAACAGAAAAAAAAGAAATCATAAAGCCACTATATAGGTCATTGGTGAGACCTTATTTGGAGTATTTCATCCCTCATCTCAGGAAGGACATAGACAGGGTTGAGGCTGTTCAAGGAAGGACAAACAAATGGTACAGGGTCTGTACTACATATCATATGAGGAGAGACTACAGGAACTCAATACGTACACCATGGAGGAGAGGAAGGAGAGGGGAGACATGATAGACATCTTCTAGTACCTCAAGGGAATTAATAAGGTATAGGAGGGAAGACTCTTTCAGAACAGAAGCTGCCCTAAAACAACAAAAGGGCATAACATGAAACTACAAGGGAGCAGACAGAGGGACAATGTAAAAAGTACTTTTTTATGGAAAGGGTTGTGGATGCTTGGAATGACCTGCCCCAGGAAGTGGTTGGGACAAACACAGCTGTGGGTTTAAACAGGCACGGGATAGACATGAGGAAATCCAAGAGAGGGATGGAGATGCAGCAGCAGTGGACCAGTAGGGTCAGTAGAAGCTAATTAAAGGTGGGCTATACAGGCAGATTGGATGGGCCTAGTGGTCCTTATCTGCTGTCAATTTTTATGTTTCTAAATCTATAGACACCTGTTTGTATTCCCTCATCCCCTGCTCATGTAATGTGTGACCCTGATGGCTAGTGGCTCAATACCACCTTTATTTGCTTACATCCATGATTGTTGACATGGCAAAAGACTATCAACTTTTAATACTTGAAAACCCCTTTTTCTTACCTTTGGAATGAAATAAAGCAAAAAGAAAATCATATATATTGAGGCTTTGGTTTGCCTAACTGCCCACCAGATTATTTTAATTATTGTTAACTGTTACTGCTGCTTTAAGAATTTAAATCTGTTGGGTGGACTATCAGAAAAGGTTTATTACTCTGAGACTGAAACAACAGGTATGAGAAAAGGTGTGATTTGTCCCATTTACCTAATGGAACATTAACTGCAAAGCTTGCTTTTGAATAGCACAGTAAGTTTCTGTCAAGGCATGCTTTCAGTCTGAATGGGGCTGGCAGTGTAGCATAGGGGTTAGAGTAACACGTTGTGAATGAGCTTGGTGCATCCAGCAGACCTGTGTTTTATTACCACAACCTCCACTTGCATACTGTGTGACTCTGAACAAGTCACGTAACCTCTCTAGTGTTCCTAGGCCACCCCTGCAAACTGGCGTGTGTGCCTAGTGGGCCTTACCTATTTACCAAAGAATAAAAGAAATGGAATTTGAATCAGTTGTTTGATGAATGTGAATGGCTCTTCAGGTTATATAGGTGAATGTACTTTGGGGGGTGTTGGTAACAGTGATCCATTGCTTGGTGGTCTGGTACACATGCACACATACAAAGACAGTCTTTTCCCAGGTTTCAAACAATTATTTTAACATCTCTTTTCCTAAGAGAAAGCTACGGAGGCCCTTACGTGCAGCACATGGTACACCAAAACATTACTGAAAAGCAACATCCTTTGCTTTGAAATTAAGAAAAAACTCAAACTTTCAAAAAGAAAAGTGTCCTTATATATAAGTATGTTAGCACTATGCAGTCATCTTGGGGAAAAAAATGTAAATTACACATTTAAAGCTGTGTTCAGTACAAAGAAAACAGCCGCTTTAAGTTTCCCCTGTACTGAACATTGACTGGAGCAACTAAACAGCCCAAATGTTTCAAAAAAGCAAAAAAAAACAGTAAAAAAGCACCAACATTGAAGGTAACTATGGGCTAGTTACGGGTCAGAGCTGGCTCCTGTTATAAAACTTTATATTACATCTCTTTTCACCAGAAATGGCCATGCACAGCCTTACATGCAACACATGGTACCCCAAACAATTACTCAAAAGCACCAGAACATGCTCTGAAGTACATTAAAAAATCTAACTTTCAAATACAAAGGTACTTACAGATTAATTTATTAAACCTCTGCATGCATCTGGGGAAAAGAGATTTAAAACTGAGCATTTGAAGCTGTGAGATTGGCCCAAGCTTATGTTCAGTACAAAGGAACCCGCCTTTTTAGTTTCCCCTGTACTGAACATCAACTGAAACAACTAAACAACTCAAATGTTACAAAAAAGAAAAAAATGTGAAAATGCACTAGCATCGAAAGTAACTATGGGCTAGTTACAGGCCAGAGCTAAACCAGGTTACCAAACTTTATTTTACATCTCTTTTCGCCAGAAAAGGCCATGCAGGGCCTTACATGCAACACACGGTACACCAAACAATTACTCAAAAGCACCAGAACTTGCTCTGAAATGCAATAAAAAGGTAAAACTTTAAAATACAAAGGTGCTTCTAGATGAACTTGTAAAAACTCTGCAGGCAGCTGAGGAAAATTAATTTAAATTAAGCATTTAAAGATGTGAGATTGATCCAAGCTTATGTTCAGTACAAAGGAACCAGCCTTTTTAGTTTCCTCTGTACTGAACAACGAAAACAACCAAACAATACAAAAGTTACAAAAAGGTAAAAAAAAATGTGAAAATACACTAGCTTCAAAGGTAACTATGGGCCAGTTACAGGCCAGAGCCGAACCAGGTTGCAAAACTTTATTTTACATCTCTTTTTGCCAGAAAAGGCCATGCAGGGCCTTACACACATCACATGGTACACCAAAAACTTACTCAAAAGCACTTAAACATGCTCAGAAATGCATTAAAAAAATTAAACTTTCAAATACAAAGGTACTTACAGATAAACTTGCAAGAACTCTACAGGCATCTAGGGAAACAAATATGTAAATTCAGCATTTAAAGCTGTGAGGTGGCCCAAGCTTATGTTCAGTACAAAGGAAACAGCCCTTTTAGTTTCACCTGTACTGAACATAGATTGAAACAACTAAACAGCGTAAAGGTTCCAAAGAAAACCCACAGAATGCAAAAAAAGAACTAGCATTGAAGACAACTAAGGGCAAGTCATTGGTCAGTCTTGGCCCAGGTTACAAAAAATATTTTACATCTCTTTTCCCCAAAACGCCCATGCAGGGCCTTATGAAGCACACTGTGACACCAAGGAGTTACTTCAGAATTATTGCAGGTGAAACACAATGCAGAAAAGTACAGTTGTTGAAAAGGCTGGAAGGATGACCGAAAGCTGATTTGCATTTGAAGATAATGCTGGCTGACTGAGTAGCATATGTTCATTACAAAGGAACACTGTGAGGATGACAGAACGCTCACTGGCCAAAGTGCGACTGAAAAAGCAAGTCAAGCCTTTTAAAGACCTAGTGGATGACAAAACCAGGTGCTGATGTATACTTTCAATTCTCATTTGTCTGGACTGCAGCTAGGACAGTACCTTACATGGGTAAATATGGGACACTAAGGAGGGATCGCTGCAAACTGTAAAAATGAGCAAAAAAGTAAAACTTATGCAAATAAATTAATTTTAAAATATGAAAGGGGACGTGAAAATGTATAATTGTAGAGAGCTGCACTGAAATTGCACAGCTCTGTAATAAACGGATAACATCAGTCCAGCAAGGTATATAAAGGACACCACACGTTGTGAACATAAGAGGGCAATCCAAAGTGGAAAAAATTGCAAAAATACATTTATTTAGCCAAAGCCTCTAAGTAGGGTGATACAACATGCTATCTAGCAATGAATGGAATCAAAGTTTGTTAAGTAGAGCACTGTGTGCATGCAAATAATTACAGTACAATTTGTGATAGGCAGGAATGTCACAAAATGAATGCCAATTTAAGATAGTGAGAAGGCAGTTGAGCCATAGTAAACAAAATCTAATTTAGCAACAGGTCATGTTATGCCCAGTATGTCTTATGATAGATCACTACAAAACAGAGATGGAATAAAAGTAATATAATACTGTTTTAAAAAATTACAGGATAAAACTGTGCATAAGGTATGAATCTCTCCAGTACTGTACACAGAGCTATATATATATATATATCTATATATATTTTATACAATAGGGGTGAGGTGATACACAGTGAAATAAAACTGTATTCTCACCCCCATTGAATAAACGATTGCTGACGTATGCACAGAGGCATTCCCTTAGAAATATACAAACAGTGCATATGTCAGACTGCTGATACAAAGTAGTTGCAGACGTCAGCAACCACTACAAGTTCCTTCCCAACACAACAACGTGTAGCCAATTAATCACAGAATAATAAGATTCAGCTTAGTAGTAGCATGAGGGAGTACACTGCATTTCTGCTATCAGTTTCAGTTTACCATCTCGCACATCCGAGCAGTACCATCGCGTCTAAACCGCAGCGCTAAAACCATTAACCGGAATTGAAATGTTTTCTAAGCTGTCAACGGGAAACACTAATATCTCACTTCCCAGAACTGCGGAGCACCTGACCGAGAATAAATTATCTCTAAAGTGGAAAAAAAAATAATGAATGTTCCTGAAGAGGTCATCCTTAGCTGTACTCAATTCGAACAAGATGCAGAGCTGTTACTAGACCCAAATGAGCACACAGATGGCAATATTGATACCAAACATTCAGCTGATGGCACTATGAATACTACTGGAATGGACACCAAAGAAATTGAGCAGTTTATTAAAAGTACCCGAAACGAAAATACCACCCGCAAAACGAGTGCAGATGTAAATGCCTTACAAAAATTCATGAAGGACACCCTGCACATTGAGACACCCATTCAGCATATACCTCCTCAAGACCTTGACAAAATACTATACCATTACTTCATCACTTCCAAACGACAAGACGGTACAGACTACGAGCCTCTAACTCCGATCCAGATTCCAAAACGTTGAGAGGTATCTCAAGGATTACAATTACCCAGAATCTATTAGTACTTCTAACACATTTTGAAAACCAGACAAGTATTACTATCCAAACAGAAGCTGCTCAAGGAGATAGGAAAGGCAATCAGCATCAAGCTGCAGGCAGGTTAACAGATAACATAATTGTCGAGCTCTATGCACAGAAATAACTGGGACATGATGGCCCTCAAGCCCTTCTAAACACTATGTGGCTTACTGTGACCTTGTATTTTGGCATTAGGGGAAATACAGAAACACAAAACCTAAAATGGGGAGATATCCAACTTAAAAAAGGATGAACAGAACAATCAGTACTTGGAATATACAAAGGAGAGACAAACCAAAACAAGAAGTTGAATTAATCCTAAAGACACCAGAGCAGTAAAACCTAGAGCATATGAAACAAAAGATAACAACAAATGCCCTGTACTGAACTAAAACTGTACCATCACAAACGACTAGACAAAGCAAACCACCCAGATACTTTTTTTTTAGCTATAAATTATACACCAACAGCACAATAGCCTACTGGTTGGTACAAAATCAACCATGGTATAAAATTCACTGAACAAAACAGTGAAAATATGAGTGAAACAAAGCCAAAATCTGTACTGACAAATGCCTGACGAACCATTCAATCCATAAAGCATTTAGTACAAAACTTATAGATTCCAACGTGTCCCCCAATGGTATAATCCAAGTTTCTGGCCACAAGAAATTACAGTCTCTCAATGATTACTCAAAATTGAATGAGGAGAAACATCAGCAGATTTCCCACATACTAAGCTCAACAGATAGTGATCCTGGAACCTCCAAAAGTTGTACTCCTGCAGAACCTGAAAAAGAATGCACTGCAACCTGGCCAGACATAATGTCTGCATGCTTTAACAACCCTACCATTAATGCTACAAATATAACGTTCAATATTGTGCAAGGCAGGCTAAACTGTAAATGTGGCACACTATAAATAAACCTTTGAAGCACAGCATAATCCATTTGTAACACTTCTGCTTTCTTCCCACAGGTCACAAGTATGAGAGTCACTGCATAAAAAGAGTAAGAGTAATCGAGTCTGACACAGATTCCAAATAAACTAGCTGCTGAGAGATTGCTGCGACCATCTCACATGTTTTGTTGACTCACCTAAAGAGAAGCACCTTATGAAAGTCTCCGTGAAGTGCAGCAAAGTAAAAATGATGCATCATTTCATTGTAACACAGTTCGGGACATGAACCCAGACGAAAGTAAACAAAAGCTTTACATGCCATTTAAATAAATAAAGCAAATATTGCACGCCCAAAACATATAACAAATATTTCTCCAACAGTGGCAAAACAAGCAATAAAGTTTTGATACCGACCCATGTCCACCAAACTTGCACACACATACTACCTTGCTGACGCACGTACATATTTCTGCCCACGCATACAGCACAACCAATCACAGCAAACATAACGTAGCAACAACCAATCATTACACAGCACACAAATACCCATTCATACAGCAATTCCATAAATACTGACCAATGAAATTTCAATATCCTACATTTAAACCAATAGAACAAGACTCGTAATAACAGCCAACCAGTGCACAGAGCACACAACCTAACCAATCAACATCATATCAGAACTACCAATGAGCACAGTAACACACACAAGACACAGCAAAGAAGCGAACAACTGCACACAAAATCACACAAGTAAATAATTTCTCACAGTTTTATTTCACTGTGTATGACCTCACCACTACTGTATAAATCGCATACATGATGATCAGGGTGTGATATGAAAATATTCCACTCCTGCATCATGAGGCATTGATATCTCACTCTGCAGGAGTGGGAATATTTTCCATATCACACTCCTGATCATCATGTATCCTCTATATATATTTATATGTCTCTATTTGCAATAAATGTGTTTACAGACATTACTAGTATCTTTTGAAAGATTATCTGACTTGTGATTACAATTTTGAATACAGTTCATGAAATAATGAGCTGGATATTTGTTGTTTCATACAGTCCCCCTTTATGTCTTATGCATAGCATATAAATCCAAATCATTCCAAGGCCATTGTGACATATAATATTAATATTGAGCAGAAAATCAGAGCTATTTTCCCAATAAAAGGCTGCTGATACAATAAAGAACAAAGTCATAAATAAGGAACCACTAGCTTATGAAAAAATCTACAGGGATTTATATAGCGATTTGATTCTGCCTTTGTGGGGAAAACACAGGGAAAATGAGGGCTTCTTACAGAGTAATGGTTATTTGGATCTGGAAGCAATGAATATTTTTTATCCTATATTTTGTATCCTGGATAGGGAAGAGGAAATGCTGCATCTCATTGTCACAGGGATGTTCATTTACACATTTTTGCACTGTATTTACTCAGGCTGTCCCAGATTAGATGCAATGTCTTGTTTTCAGTGGAGTCATGATTTTACCATTTTTATAATGTATTTATTTAGGCTACCTAGTCCAGAGCCCTCATATTCAAAGGAATTATGCAGTGCATCCCGGTGGAAAGGCAGGTGTGCGCAACTCCAACAATGCATAATAGCGTGATATTCAAGCATCTGCGGATGCACCCTGCTGCAGGGAATGGGCCAGGATACACACAAATGGTATGCTGTTCAAGTCAAGGGGCAATTCCATGCATATGCCATGCTGCAGCATATTCAGTGGAAATGTGTCCCTCACAGTCAAAGCACCACGGCCCACAGTTAAGCCCAACATAAGCTGGCCTAACCCGGTCCAGCCATGCACAGGCAGGTTGCAGATGCACACCTAGGTACACAGCAGCCTGTCAGCCCTGGTAGACTAAATGTACCCCACTTCCATCCCTAATCTAGCCAACTCCATCCCTGAAGAGCTCCATAGTATAGGGCCTCCCCCCAAGACCCAACTGCAACAGAGGAAACCATGGTCAATCCCCACAGTCTAGAGGACTCCCATCCACCACCCCGTACACAGACACCTTCACTCCCCCATACCCAACCTGTTGCAAAGATTGGCACTGCCCTCCACATCCTGCCATGTCCAGTCATTGACTGCACTGAACCCAGGCTGGAGACCTGCACTCTTGAATGACCCAACTGTCTGTACCGGTACATTTGGGGCACCATGCTAGCTAATGGATCCACCAGTGTATGCAGCTGTGTACATCCCTGGCAAATTGGAAGGTACATACCTCAATGCATGCCTTGTCAATGCTGTATCATCCTCCTGCCATACACCACTGCACGTCCACACTCTCTCCTGTTCCCCTGTGTAACATGCCGCTCTCCGGACTTCTGAAGTATCCTGGGTGAATGGGGTACGGTATCCTGTAATGTCATTTGCAGTATATGCTTCAGGCTGTAGATAGTTCATCCACAGTTCCCCAATTGTACAAATGAATGGAAGATTGGCTGTAACATGCCTGTTTTGGGATCTGTGTGAATGGGTACAGGATCAGCTGTTACCCACACTGTGCAGTGCAATGGCACCAGGATGATGGATCACATGTGAGTGCCTGAGGAGTATGGCCACTGGGTGTTATCACCCATGCACAGCTCACACCACAAAACATATTCCAGCATCATACTGCAGAGTGCTCTGCCACCTACTGATAGAGTAGTACAATCCCATTACAAGCCAGTCATCACAATGGGATAGGATGGGGGCAGAGAGGGGGTTGTCTGTGTACTGTTGAGGGGGAGCAGGGGCCACTACACTATGGACATGGACTGTGGGTGTATTCAGGTGCAATTAGGGATGGCATTACAATATGGAACCGATAAAGCCTGGACTCCAGTACAATCAGGGCTGGTGGAATGGGTGGGGGTGCCACTACTCCACCAGAGACTTCAAGGCCTCTCTTATATAGGAGTGATCAGGGTCAGGGCTTGGGGGCAAGAACTGCTTGGTACATTCATCCTCATGCCAACATGCAAATGTACTGGGAATGAATATGCATAAGGCCCTTTGCACCCTGCATGCTCAATTAGTTCATTGGCATTCCTGGGCTGAATATTGCCCATGGGAGCTGCGGTGCATGCCAGAATGTGCCACACATCCCTCTGGAAGGTATTCAGTCAGGATCACCCTGGATGCACCTGACTTGGCAGACGCCTGCACTGTGACTCCCGTCCAGGGTCACATTTTCAACAGGAACGATGAAGCCTGCCAAGATGAAGCGCAGTGTCACACTTTTACTGCATGACAAAAGGGATTAACTCCCTTTGAAATTGCATTGTTTGCTGCAGTAACTCTACTGCAGAATTCTGCAGTGCTGTGCTTCATCCTGGTGGTCTTCACTGTATGCACACCCTGTACCTGGGGTGCATTCTCTTTGAATGTTGTATCAGTGCCGACTGGCGCACCCTCTTTTTGCAATGGATCATTCTGCTTGTGCATCAATCTGGCACTTTATATATCCCCCCAGATGTAAAATATTGTTTTGTAGTGCATTCTGATTTTACACAATGCAGCATAATATTGTGTAGATGTAGAGCCCCACTGAAAATAAGATACCATATGAACACACGAACATACAAAATTTGCCAGCAGATAAAGGCCTAGAGGTCTATCAAGTCTGCTCGAATGTGCAGCTAGCACCCCTTATTCTGCAGCTGCCCCTCCCTTCCACCCTTCCCCTTCATTAACCCTCCCCCTTGTCCTGTCCCATCCTCGTTTGAAGCAGTCCACTGTTCTACTGCATACCACTTCTGCAGGCAATGCATTCCACCAAGCAACCACCCTCTCTGTAAAAAAGTGTCTCCTCATCTCCCTCCTGAACCTTCCTCGCTCCAGTCTCATATCATGGCTCCTGGTGGCCCTCCCCTCCCTCACTTTGAACAGCCCCTCTGTACCTGTCTTGTTTATTCCTTTCATGTATTTAAAAGTTTCAATCATGTCACTCCTGTCTCTCCTCTCCTCCAGTGAGTACGTGTTCAACTCCTTCAACCTCCTCTCATCTGATAAGTCCCCAGCCCTTGATCATCTTTGTCACCCTCGCTGCACCCTCTCCAGTAACTTAATGTCCCTCTTTAGATACGGACACCAGTACTGCACGCAGTACTCCAGGTGTGGTCTAACTAATGATCTATACAGTGGCAGAATCACCTCCTCCCTCCTTGAGGATATACCCCTTGCAATAAAACCCAGCATTTTGTTGGCCTTTGCAGCTGCCTTCCTACATTGTGCCGAGTTGTTCATTGACCCTGTAATGAGCACACCCAGATCCTTCTCCTCCTCTGTCTGGGCTAGCTGCATTCTCAATAGCTGGTAACTCCTTCTTGGGTTCTTCATCCTAAAATACAGCACCTTGCACTTTTTGGCATTAAACCCAGTTGCCAGGTGTCTGACCAGGTTTCAAACTTTGCCAGATCATCCTGCAACTCCTGCCATCCCCCTAGGTCATCCACTGCCACGCCAACCTTGGTATCATCAGCAAACAGACTGATCTTGCTCTTGATGTCCCATGATATGTCTGCAATGAATATCCCAAACAACACTGGTCCCAACACGAGCCCTGTGGGACACCGCTCATCACTGCCCTTGGGTGTAGAGTTACCACCCACCACCACCCTCTGTTGCCTTCCTGCAACCAGTTTCCTACCCATCTCATCAGCTTTGCACCCGGCCCTGTACCTACTAACTTCCTTCCCAGCCTTCCATGTGGCACCGAATCGAATGCCTTACTGAAGTCCAGATACAGGACATCCACTGCATGGCCCCTGTCCAGTTGCCTGGTTACCTAGTCATAGAACTCGACCAAGTTAGTTTGGCAGGATCTGCCATGTATGAAGCCATGCTGTCTGCTGTCCTGTAGTCCTTTGGCCTCTAGGAGGGCCACCAGCCTCTCCTTCAGGATAGTCTCCATTAGCTTACCCATGATGGATGTGAGGCTCACTGGTCTGTAGTTTCCCAGTTCATCCTTGAGGCCACTCTTGTGGAGGGGCACCACATGAGCCATCCTCCAGTCCTGAGGTACACATCCCAAATGGAGTGAGGCATTAAATAGGTCTGCCAAAGGTTCTTCAAGGACCTCTGCCTGCTCCTTCAGTACCTTGGGGTGGATGCCATCTGGGCCTGGCACCTTGTCCACCCTCAGTGCCTTCAAACCCTCTCAAACTCTGCCCTCCATTATTTCCCCATCTGTCACCACTCCCCCCCTGCTTCTGCCATTTCTCCCATCTTGGGTGTCACCCCTCTTCTCTTTAGTAAATACTGAGCAGAAGTACTCATTTAGTGCTTCCCCTATCGCACTTCTGCTTCCACCCAACCCCCCTCCTTCTAATCCTTACTATGTGGTCCTTACAGCTCCTTTTCTCCCTGATGTACTTAAAGAAGTCCTTCTCCCCCTTCTTAATGCTTGTGCCAGCCTGAGTTATGTAGATGCTTTGGCTCCCCTTACTGCCCTTGTCACCTCCTTTGATTCTGTCAAGTACTCCTCTCTGTCCTCCCCCCTCCCTGTTTTCTTGTACTTCCTAAAGGCAGCTCTTTTCCTCCTTACCTTTTCCATGACCTCCTTGCTCAACCAGCTTGGTTTCTTAGCCCTATCCTTCTTGGTCTGGGTTTTGCAGCAGGTTTTGGTTGCCTCCACTATCCCCAGCTTTATGAGCTCCCACCTCTGGTTAGTATCCATACTAGATTGAATTCTGGCCAGGTACCCTTTTACCACTTCCCCCATCCTCCCAAAGTCGGCCCTCCTGAAGTCCAGCACTCTTGTGCCAGATTCCACTCGTTCCTTGCCCATATCCAATGTGAGCCATACTGAGTGGTGGTCACTCCCTGACAGTGGTTCCTCCACTGTAAGTTCTCTCACAAAGTCCCCATTTGCCAGCATAAGGTCAAGGGTATTCCCTAACCTGGTTGGTTCACTGACCATTTGCAGCAGGAAGCTGTCCTGCAAGGCATCCAGCAGCACCTGCTCCCTTCTGTTCCTGGTTGTTGGGGTGCTCCAGTCCACTCCTGGCATGTTGAAGTCCCCCACAATCACCACACTACCCTTCTCGCAGGTCCTCCTGATCTGTCCTGCTAGTTCCCTGTCTAACTCCTCCGTCTGAGATGGTGGCCTGTACACCACTCCCATTCTAAGAATCCTATTCTTGGAATCCTGGATTTGCACCCAAAGTGACTCGTACTCCCTCCTCCTTCCTCCCTACACACTTCAGTCCTTCCTTCACATATAGTGCCACCTCCCTCCTTTCCCAATCACCCTGTCCCTACGAAATAACCTGTACCCTGGTATAGACAGGTCCCAGTCATTATATTGGGTGGCCCATGTTCCGTGATGGCTGCAATGTCCACCCTCTCTCTGCCATGAGAACCTGTAACTCTGCAGTTTTCCTCCTAGGGCTCCTAGCATTAAGGTAACCACCTTCCATCCTTTTCCCTCCTCCCATTCTGCCCTCCTTTCCTAGCATCACCAATAGTACTTGCCATTTGTCCTTTGGTACTGTTATGGGGTAAGCTCATATAATTTCCCAACCTGTGGTCTCTGCATATCTCTCTCTCCCAACTGCCACCCCCACTCCTAGTTTAAATTCCCAACTTCCTCTATATACTCTTCCATCCTCTGTTTCAACACTTTCTTTCCATTCTTACTCAAGTGTAGTCTGTCCTTGGCATAGAGACTCCTGTCCTCCCAGGTCCCTCCCCACCCCCCAACAGCCCATACCCTTTAGCACAACACCAGGTTCTTAGCTATCTGTTAAATTCCTCTATTCTCAGCTTTCTTGTTGTGCTTGCCTTTGGCACCGGAAGAATCTCGGAAAAAGTTACTGATCTTCCTGCCCCCTCACATAATTGTGCTAGTTCCTCAAACCTCCTCTGGACTATATCTACCGTCTTGTCGGCCAGGTCGTTTGTCCCAAGATGTATAATTAAATGAGGCTTGTCCCTACCCCTCCTAGCATATTTCAGAACAGACTGTCCCACCCTTTCCGCTGTCATTCCTGGCATGGCCTCCACCCAAATGTTACTATGTCTCTCCCTTGCTACCCCACCTAACTCCTCTAGTATTGAGTCCCCAGCACTAAGATTCCACCCCTTACTCCTGCTTGCTTCCATTCATCTCCTCCTCTCTCATTTCCAGCTCCTCTTCTTCCTCCTGCACATTATTTCCTCCTTTTACCCCTGTTGCAATTCTCCCAGCAGAACTTCCCCCCACTCCAGTTTGGTTCAGGCATTTATCAATTACTCCTCTAATTTCATCATTTCCCTCCTCCACTTTCTTTCTCTCTAGCAGTGCACAGCTGTTTTCTGAAGACCCTTCACAAATGCCCACTCCCTCTCTCTCCATAGTAACCTGTTCTCTCATTTCCACTCCATGACTTTTGCCACTTCTTCACCTCCCCCCACAAGTCCCTATCTCCTCCTTCCATTTGTCTTTTGTCTCCTGACCTGGTTTCCCTGGCAATCGTTCTTCCTGGCCTGGGTCCTTTGTCTCTGCTTCCTTCTTCTAACCCCTCTTCACCACTGTTGGCTTAAATCACCCTCCCTCATCTCCCTTCTTCCTCCCTCCAGTATTGGGCTAAACTCACCCCAATCTGCCTTGCCTGTCTTAGTTCCTCCTGCAGACCCTCAATCTCCTTTCTAAGTTTTTCTATGTGGTTGCACACTAAACATCCTCCCACACTCCAGGCAATTTTTAGAAAGATTGGTGCACCGCAGTTGTTGCAGCCTACCACCCTACCCATTGCTGTTGTTGCCCACCAGCGACCCCCCACCCTTCCAGATGCAGGAAACCAAACACTCCCCAAGTCTCCCCTCCCCCTATCAGTGCAAAACATTATCTTTATGTCCCTTACCTCCTTTGTTGCACACGTTTAGATATATTGAGCAACTGCTTTTATATTCCTATCCTTTCTATCCACACTCAAAAGAGACTTTAAGTAGCCATTGCACAACCTTCTTCAAACTCCTACCTCCTTTTCCCAATGCAATATCAATGCGAAGAAGTAATAATGAAAGCTCCTAGATGTGCATTTACTTCCCTTCCATTGAGAGAGCAGTCACCTCTTCACTTGCTGCTGTTCCTTTCCTGGATGTCTGCTTCTGCAATGACAGGTGCATATCCTTTGCCTGTTTGATGAAGTGATGTCAGAACCCTCTAGTATAAAGAAATAATGGACCAGGGGTGGGTGGGGTGAGGGTTTGGGGAGTGGGACCAACAAGTCTTCCAGAAACAATCAGGTAGCTGAGGCCTCTGGCCAGACCATTAGCACCCTTGCCCCACTGTGCACTCAAACTTTGCAGCTAATGAAGCCAGCAACAATGAATCACAATTCTACTCAAAGCCCCCAAAATAGGTTTGCTACCCAAAGAAACAGGACTCCAACTCAAACAGCTTCACCAACAACACATCAAAATAGGCTTGGAATTAGAAGATATAGGTCTCCAATTCAAAGAAACAGACACAGTTAAATTACACCAATTATGTTTTAAAACAGAAGAAATAGGTCTCTACAAATGCAGCCTGCCACACAGTGAACTAAACAAATGAGCCCACTTATAGCTACCAAAACAGGTTTCAAAATTCCAACAGCCCCAAACAATACCCTGCTAGCCCCCTAGTAGTAAGAAAGAAAAGAAATAACATTCAACCAAGTAGAATCCACGATAAGCAATGTAAAACAAGAAGCTACTGTACTGTAGATCTGATCCTGTCCCCTTTCTAGTTCCTTCTGAGAAGCCAAAGCACACTAATACCAATTCTTCTGAGAACTATCCAGTCTAAATATATAGCAATCAGCAGGCATATTCTAGAAAAACACATTGTAAAAATGTGTAAAAGGAAGACCACAATGAAACTGCATCTTTACAGATCTGCACTGTGTAAATTCATTAGAAACAATGGCTAAAAGCATCCCAAAAGCTCTCCACAGCCATATCATCTCTGACCAGAGTTTGTTATCTGTGGCAGGGTAAGCATCAGATAGTCCTCTGACAAAGTCATGTGGGTGGGGTATGGGGTGGACTTCTCATGGCTATCAAAAAAAACAACAGAAATGAAATCTCTATGTGATAATCTTTTTGTAGGTGGAAAGGGATAGCTTTTGCCTTTCATTGCCAAGCATACTCTTTGTGTAGAATTTAAAGAGCTTTTACATTTAGCATGTGTGAGGTGACTGTGGTGAGGTCTGAGCGATGACATGTGGCACCAGTTGAATTATTTTCTGGTCTGCTTAGCCCTGCCCCCAAACTTATGACCATTAGAAGTCTCTCCCCCAAAACTTCAGTGATCTTGAGGCTTCGGTGGGTGTCTACAAGCCTGACGTACTATATTTGTCTGAAACATGGCTAAAGCCAACCATCCCTAACTCTGTATGCTCCCTGACTAACTACTGCCTTATCCGTAGGGATAGGCTCTCCTCAGAGTGGGGTGGAGGGGTTGCCATGTTCTATAAAGATCATCTAAACATCATGGACACCCTGTTCTCAACATCCTCTGCCTATGAGTCCCTTTATGCTACTCTCACTCTGGGGGCCAAGAAACTCCACATTGTCTGTGCTTACAATCCCCCAAATGGGGGCACTGTAGGTCTGCAGTACTTATTTGATCAGACCTCTTTGCACTCCAGACATAATGAGGTCATTATATTGGGTGACCTTAACCAAAATTATTAAGGACTGCCCATAGCATGCTGCTCTCTCTGATACAAAATTATAACCTCCACCAGCTGTTAACGGAGAATACCAGAGGTACTCCTTCACTAAAATCCTCTTCCCTTATTGACTAGGTACTGGTAAACCATCTGGATTATGTACAACAAGCAGGCATCTTGGCAGATTTGCTTACTGATCATTCCCCTGTCTTTTGCATCTGGAGTACTCAGGCTGCTCCATCCCCTCCACCACACTATGTCACTTTTACAAATTTCGCCAACCTGGATATTGAGGCTTTTTGTCATGATGTCTCGAGGATAAACTCTTCTGGTATTTACCTTTCCCATGATGTTGAGTCTGCACTAAGAATTCCTGGCCCTCCAGAACAAGCATTTCCCCAAGGTGACATGGAGGGTGATGGCTAAACAAACAAGATGGCTTCACAAAAACTTGCTGAAAAATCTGCGCTCTAGGGACAAATGCTGGAAAAAGTACAAAGCCTCAGGGCTACAATCTGACTATGCTACCTACAGAACCCTACACAACTTCTGTAAAAAACAGGTCAGAACAGCTAAGAGTGCCTATTGTAAAGAATTGCTGCTTATCTCTGCTGTGAACCTTAGGAAATTCTGGGCCAATATCAAAACCTTTCTCGGTGTGTCCCAGTCAACTAGCACCAGTGACATGGTATTAAATGGAGTCATTGCAATGAGTCCAACATCATTGCTAATTCTTTCAATCAAATGTTCTCGGACCCTTCTCAGTATACCTCTGCCTTCCCATCTCCCCAGGCAGCCTCTCCTGTTTGCAACATCAGCATAGTCCACTACCCCCAGCTATCCTTCCAACAAATGTCTAAAAATCCTCCATTCTACTTCAAGGCAATCTCAAGGACTGAGGTCTTAAAACTCTTACAGACTGTCTCTGACAACACTTGCTCTGGATCAGATACACATGAGCTTCGGCTCCTGAAACTAGCAGTACCATACATAGGCTCCCCTCTGGCTAGAAGTTTTACCTTGTCTCTCTCTAATAGCCAAGTTCCTGACCTCTGGAAGACTGTTCATGTAATGCTGGTCCTTAAAAAAGGTGATACCAAGGAGATTACTAACTACAGGCCTATAGCCATCCTATCATTCCAAAGTAAAATTCTAGAAAAACTTGTGGCAAATCAAACTGTTGACTACCTCATGAAGTACAGCCTTCTCTCTGACACACAACATGGCTTCCGTAAAGGTCAGAGTACCTTTATAGTGCTTTTCAAATTCACTACCAATGTGCTTACCAGTATGGATGCAGACCAGCTGATAGGGCAGTTTTATAGACCTTACAAGGGCCTCTGGTCTTGTTGATCACCCCTGCTCCTCTCCAATCTTTGCAGTCTGAGCTTTCACCACAGTTGTCATCTGGTATGGAAGCTATTTATCAAATAGAACTCAAATTGTGAAATTCAACTCCTCTTTATCTGATGGTGCTACCATCAATATTGAGGTTCCCATGGCTCTATTCTGGGACCTCTCCTTTTCTCACTTTTTATCAATAAGATAGATAAGGTTTTTCTTTCATGCTCATCTATTCTGTATGCAGATGATCTTGTACGCTGTTCAAGCTCTGATAAGGTTGCTAGCATAAATGCATCCCTTTCTTTAGATTTCACAAATGTCCAAAATTGGCTTTCTGCACATAAGCTTGTACTTAATGCTAAGAAAACACAAGCAATGTTACTTGGATCTGCCCCTAAACTTAGGACATGTCAAACTCCCCTACTGGTGCAAGACCACAGTGGCACACAAATAGAATGCCTTACATCTTTTAAGTACCTCAGAATTCTTCTGTATCAATCCCTGGACTTCAGCCTGCATATACAATCTGCCTGCAAGGCAGTGAATGCTAAAGGGGGGGTTGCTTACAAGTCCATTTTCATGTTCACTCCCTCTGCTAAACTTGCTGTTGCCAGAGGCATATTACTCCTGCCCTCACCTACTGCATGCTGACCTTTGCTGCCACACACAAACCATCCTTCAGAAGTGGGATGTCACTTATAATAATATCTGTCGCTATACCTCCTTGTCACATGGCTTAAGCACCACTGCCAACTGTACAGGGACCTGGGCTGGTTATCCCCCTCAGCTTGCTGTCAATACTATCTGGGCTCCCTGATTGACTCTGTACTCAGAAACCAGACCCCTTCAGCACTTGCAAAATTGCTGGTAGATCAAACATCCTCCTATATACTGCGATCGGTAGATAAATCCCTGCTGAATGTACCTAGATGTAAAACATCAAAAGGCTCTGTTGCCTTCAATCACTCTGCTCCTAAGCTTTGGAACGTTCTCCCCCAAGCACTTCGAATATCTGGATCCCATGACAGCTTCAAAAAGAAGCTGTGCTTCCATCTATCTCTTGCTGATCCCTGCACTTGTTTTAATCCCTGCTAATCCACTCACCCGCCAGATGCTGCCTGGCCTAACTTTAACCTTCCTACCTCACTTAGCACTTCTTACCCTTACTGTCTCCTTGACAGCTAATCTACCCCAACTCCCCACACACACCTGAGCCTTGTTTCAGAGGCTGTGATAATGTCCTGCCCAGTCAGGAATTTGCCCTTGCCTTGTTCGCTGCCTATTTAACTCTTCACTGTTGACTAATTTTAACAATATTTCTTGCTGCTATGTTGTGGTATCTCTTCCTAGACTGTGTAGGTTTTCTGCCTAAATGTGATGTGAATTATACTGATTGTTATTGTCCTGGCTGCATGTATTCATTACTACTAAGTGCTTTGACCTATACTATTGTAATTTCATTGTGCTAGTGCTATGTACCTGTCTTTATTGTTGTACTCTCCTGGGTCATGCCTGAAAATAGTCATTTCATGGCTAGTGCACCTACCCAGTTAACAAAAACTAAATAAATAAAAATACACACATATTTACATACCCATGATGCTTTGTGCTGGAACTGAGGATTCTGATTGTATGTGTGTTGAAGCCAAACAAAATGGAAAGTATATGCTTTATATTATTTCTAAATCCCACATATTGTTCTTTATCAGCTTTTAAAGAACAACTTCTTACTTTCCTACTAATGTACCACCCCCATCCCAAGAAAAAAATATATATATAACAAAGCTTGCTTGGCCCCAAGTGGTCTGCAATATTAATTTTTATTTATTCCTGTCCATTTTTTTTTGTTAACTATTTTTATCACCACCGTACCTGGAACTCTCTCAGACATCCACACACACCACCACCTCATACTGCACGTGAAGTCACCCTCAAGGAATCAGTGACAGGCACTCCCCTGCCCACCTGCCCCAGTGGGGTCCCTGCTACCACTGGGAATGAGCAGACAGAGGGATCAGGAGAGTTAGAGCAGTAGATCCAGCACTGGGCATGTTGTGGCTGGGAACTGGAGGTGCTGTCGCCAATCCAGGGGGTGGGATTTTTCCTTGTACATGTTGCCTAGGGCACAGATATGCAATGGCATCCAGCTCACTCCAGGCACACTCCCATGCCTGGGTGAAAGACAGCCACCATCATCCAATCCCCTCTTACGTCCCCGTACTATCTGTGACCACTCCTTCTGCCTCCAGAGGTTGTTAGAGCAATGCGGTACGCTAACCCTCCCACCTCAGGAGAGGAGAGCTGCCTCCAGATGCTCAATCCCACTCCTCCCTGCTGACCCCCAATGACCCAGGCTCATTCCCGAACGTGGGTCACCAGCATGGCGCGAGGTGTGGCGTCCAGTGCCTCAACCCTCAGCACCACCAGGCTAGTCCTATTCCTGTCCATTAAAAAAAATCCAAAGAATCGTATTTGACTCCATGGAGCTGAAAGCCAAAATGTTGCTACTTCCTTATTTCTTTGACATGCCTCAGTGCACGCATTTTGAAATGTCAGCAAATGGTGAGTATGGAGGTGTGCTCCATAGAATAGCATAGGAACATTAGAGTTCTGATTATAACAACTCAAGACAACAGCTCAACCAACAAGGTCCAAGACTCTCAGGCATCTGACTTAACAGTAACAGCCCACCCTTGTGGGATTCATCTTGTGGTACAATGGAGTTTCAGTTTTTATGGCTGCAGTGGGTGTAGTCCTGCAGATATCTTGTGAGCACAGCAGAGAAAAGGAGGATTACCAGCTACCAACTGGACTTTTAAATAGTGGAAGTTGGAAGCACCAAGTTTGGTCGACAGTGACAATAGTGACCTCCCCCACAGCGACTGCACAATACCGATGCAGGTATTGGGCCACCTGTTTAAAGTGTTTTCTTGTGGGAGCTGTGCCCCAATAACCCCCATGTGAGGGGCTCTGCTCTATGCCCCAGACTTTAGGATTCCAACTCCAGGTTAGAGTTGGTCCGGGAGGGAAGATCACTGGGGAAGGTGAAACACAGAAAAGGACCATTACCGTGATATCGCCATAATGGTCTTTTTTCTTGTTTCACCAATGGAGTGTTGACAAAAAGGGGTGCACCATGGAAGTCAACAGGGATCACTGCACATTCACCATATTATTTAGTCTGTCAGTAGAACACGGAACTGTCTGCCCTGTCCAAGATGGCCACCAGAGTTTTCTGTGCATACGCATCACTGGCAGAATTCAGTGCGCATGCATGTGTTGTCGTGCATACTCAGAAAAGTCTGGCAGCAATCTTGGACATGGCAGAGAGCGCCATGTTCCTCTGAGACATTTGTTGCAGCTGTACTGGCTCTGGCCAGAGTTTGTTTAAACAATAATGACTTCAAAGCCCAGTCATTTCTGAGGGATTAATGATCACTTGGAAATGATTGCTTCAAGGTTGTTGTTGTTTAACAACTGTTTTACCATTTTTTTTTTTGCCTACTTTCAGGTTTTGAATGATGATACAAGTTGTGTGTACTGCATAATGTCAGTTGGATGCTGGACTGGTCATTCTAAAGGATTAATGACATGCAGTAGCTAATCAGAGCCATGCTTGGCTCATGAATATTTAATTACACTTATAATCGGAAGTACCTGTAACTGTTCATTCTGCCACTAAAATCTCTAGTGTTGGCTGTGGCTATAGATGTTTATTTAACATTACAGATATCACGCATTTCTTGACTCTAAGGATGGGAAAACAATACACCTTTTAGTTGCCTTAGCCTTAAGTAGTGTACTGCAGTCAGCCAAATCAGATATCCATAGCAGGTATCTTCACTGTCACACTCTACATATTAATACTGTGGATTTGCTGAGAAAATAGGTTTGGTTCCTAGTCAGATTACCCCCCTCACACACATATACACACACACCAATGATTTGCATAATGCCTTCTGTCTGGTTTGAGGCTTTTGATTGCATGTTTGAGAAACTACACTAATTAGAAAGTATCTTGCTTCTTGTCTCTTTTATGCATCCTACAGTATATTATTCTTCCTTCTTAATAGCATTTAAATTACTTCACCTCATGCCTCTCATTCTTATCAGCATTTAAATTACTTTTGCCTCATGCCTTTCACTACAGCAAATAAAGAGTAGTTCAAATGTGTCTGAGACAGCTGAAGCAACAGTAACTGCCACCTTGTGTTGAAATGAATTATCAGTAATTTGGGAGTAGCTATTCACGAGACGTCTGACCCCAAATTATCAGATTCTGGTTGCAGAGGTATCCTGTCAAGTTCACACAGGGAGACACGTGGTTGAAAACCGCATGGTCAAAATGGAGTATGCAGAGTCAGAGTTTATTTAATCTAGCGTGGTTTTCAATCACGCTACATTACATTCTCCATGGAGTGCGCGTTTTGACTGCACTGAGATATGGGTACATTGACTGCAGATAGGGGCTGCTTATTTTCTTGAGACTGGAGATGTGACTTCTTATGGAATGTAGGAAAATTAATGTTAGTTTTTGGTACACATGGTATGGTCTGCATAGTGACATGATCTTTGGCAGAGCTCATTACCGCTGTTACTTTGATTAACTGCTGGTACTGCCGAAACTGAATAACAGTATAGAATTTATATTTATGCAGCATTTTTCATGCACTGCATCTCAAAGTGCTTTAAAACCAGTTTATTTAAACAGGATAGCATTGCCGAGATGCTGCATCTCGTTTCCACTGAGGTTCTGCTTAATACAGCTTGATGCCTCTCGGTACCAGTGGTACTTGGATTAAATTTGTTTTATGTGTGTAAAGAGGGCGTCATGAGAGGAAGGAACTTTCAATTATTTATTTTTAATTGAAGGAGTTTTATGTTTGGGCCTAGTTGAAGGTTTTTATATGTATGTAAAGGTTGTTGCCAGGTCTGCAATGGCTATCAGGCATAAGTGAGTGGCTCATGAATTCTGTGAGCTGCCCTAATTCCAAATTGTGCCGCTGTACCTTTTACAACCTGTGGAATTAGAAAGAATTAACACAGTGGTCTCAGAACTTGTTGGGCCATTCAAGAAGCAGGGAATTTCAACCTAATTTATAATCTGTCTTCAAAACTGAATCATTATTATATTGCCACTCTGCACTTTGTCTGCTCAGTCAGTTATTACACTTCCTCACCACTGTTTCAACTGTTGCTTTGTAATTGTCATTTATTATATTCTTTTTGCTTTATGGTTTTATATCTTTCTTCCCTACCCTTCTCCCCTTGGGTGTACCTGGCAACAAGCTATCCACGTCTCAGTATACCTTTCCAGACAAAAGACTGTCACAAACATATACAGAGTAGTATATATGCACGTGTGCATGCACACACATGCTCGCACACGCGCATGCACAAATACAATCAAATAAATAATTAACAATGCTGGAAGCAACTCCTAGGGAGAATGCATGACAGGGTTACAAAACCAAACCCCCCAAAATAAGCAATCCCAGTCTGCCTAATGTTCTGTGAACATATATTATACCAGGATAACTACTGTGGTGGCATTGTATTGTCTACCTTGATTTTTGTGAAGAAGGCAAATCTTATTTCCATCAATATTGGAGGTTCTCAACAGTTGCTATTTCTTCCAAAATTGAAAATATAAAGAACTAATCTTTTCAGCAGTTAGAAGAAACAAAATGCAAGGCTAGTACTCTTCTGCCATTTTACAATATTTCATTCCCAAGGCAAAGTAAGTGTTTTTTGTTTTGATAGATTTAATAACTCTCCTTCCCTGACTGACTCAATTTCTGAATTTGTTGTATTGTACTGCACTGCATGTTTTTCTCAAATAAAATAGAAAGTAAAAATAAACACACCTCCCATTCCCTACCAGCCCCCCACCCTGATAACTCTAGGCTGGGAAAGTACTATACTGTCAGTTATCATAAACATGTGCTTGTATCACCTAGTCATAGTCACATTGGACCCTATGTAGTATGTTTATTCCCAGCAGATACACAATGCATATGCAACACTAAGCTACAAAGCAATGCAATGGGTGCCTGACCAGACCCCGGTAGCCTGCACAAAAGGGGCATGTGATCCTTATGCACACTTGTTGTTGGCCACGGATGCCACTGAGCACCTACCTACCTATGGGGGGAGTGACTGGGGTCAGGCCAGACCACACACCATGCACAAAGGCACAGAGTAACAATGGAGGGGGCCATAGGTTATGTCTATAGGCACATTCCATACCCACTATATGCCCCCTCCATCTGGCAGATGGCAGTCCAACAAGGCAAGAATCCACCCTTCAGCAACAGTCCCCATATCTCTTGATATGCTGTGAGGGCTGGGGGGGGTTACCTGACAGCAGTTGTCTGTAGTGTACAGGCCCTGGTCATTATTGAGATACAGTGGTACCCACAATCCCTTGGTCTGTACAGAACAGGGGATCTAGTCTGATAGCGGGACAGACCATCCTCCACCCAGCCTGCATCTTGTCCCCTGTCCTCACTGTGCATCTATGCCCTTGTGGGGTGGGACCATGGGTGGTTTCACAGGGGTCAGTGTGCACCTGACCTGGGGTGTGGGCTGAGGTTGACCAAGTTCATGCCTTTAGTGCATTCCCGGTTTATCATGGTACAGAAGCCCAAATATGACTACAGCTTTCACTGTTCAAAAGTGATCTCAAGGAAGTTGATATTCAAAAACTGCTGAAGGCCGTCCATCATTACCGCAGAGCCACGCTTAGTATAAAACTAAATAATCACAAGTTTATAAATGGTTTAATGGACAAATAATATTATAGCAGAGAATCTAAGCATGTCAGCAATACATACAGTAACTCCTGAAAAATAGAATTGTAAAAATGTTTTTAGCTATTACGTGAACTGTTGCTTTTACTACTGGAAACTGTGCTTTGTATGCCACTCTCTAAAGCAGTGTAGACAGTGGAGGACGTAACAGCAGCTCTTTATACCGCAGTCAGTACTGGGTCTCAAAGGCAGAAGGTCAAGAAGCCCACAATGGACTGCCCCCACTATTCAGTGGTGGAAGTTTACGACCCACTCAAGATTATATTATTAACCTGGTTCTTAAAAATGTTTCTATTTTTGCTATCAACAGCTGATCACTGCAAACCATTCCTCACCACTAAAACTTGCTGCATAAAGAAACACTTTTTTTTGCTTTAAGCTGTTGGAATTCAGCTTTTGAATATTCTGTTTAATTGGAGTTCCCCGTCATATTCTTGTTTTATATTGCTTTAATGTGGTTGTCTTTATTAGCATACATACAAAGAAGTCACCTCAAAGGCATCTGTCCATTAATCTCAACAAGCTAAGTCCTTGCAGCCTCTGTTCATAGCTAAAGTTCTCCAGTCCCCAAACAGCCTTTGTCACATGTGTCTGCACCCTCTCTAGGGTCTTCATGTACAACTTGCACTCCTCCTGACTGTCTTTATTGCCAAGCAAATGCAAAGCAATAATCAGATCTCAGTCAAGTCCAAGTCATTTATGCATTACCAAACCTGATCCATCATCGGCTCATTAGCCTGGAGTACTGAACCCATTCTCCCTGAACATCTCCAAATGTAAAATAAGCCGCAGTTGCACACACCAAAATAAACTGCACGTAGGAGCAGAATTCCTTCTCCAGTACTGTACCTGCACCACTCTTGGGTTGCGTCAAGCACTTCGTTTTCAGGATGATGATGATGGCAGCGATCACGACCATTGCAATGGCAACGACAATTATGGGAAGCCAGATTATCTTATCTGAAATAAAGGCAGAGAAATATTTATGACACGCAGATGCTACAGCATGAGGAATAACCTTTGTGGAAAATACACTACGTAACTGCCCAAAGATCTTTTTGAATGCAAATATCATGCACAATAGACATGCATTTTTGTTTCATTGCTTCAGCTGTATGTTCTTATGTACAGGTATGGCATTTGTTATGATTACAAGAGTGGTTTCTTGAGATTTTTGACTGAGAGGAACAGCAATATTGGGCGTGGTTTTAGCACACAAAGGGCATGACAAGACGCTCTTACCATGTGGATGCCAGACCTGTGCATATAAACATGCTAAAAACTTATTTTTCTTTAGTCTATTTACGCCCCTTTTGTCATTGACACGTGGGCCCCCCATTTCCACTTATAGATCTTTCCCAGGACAGTCACAATGTTATGGATTGCCACTAGGTGGGTCAGGGATGGGGCACCCCAAACAGGATCTGTATTATAGCCTCTCCATTGGGAAAACCAGCTCAAGGGTGGGGAGGCTGTATATATATTGGAGCTGCTAGTCCTGACTGCCAGGGCCCATGTTTTCTTTTTTCTCACTCCCCCATCCAGCTGTCGTCATTTGTCTCTGCCTCTTCTTGATGTGTTCTTACAGCCACAGTGCCACCTGTGGTCATTCAGGTGGCAGTGCTGTGGAGAAGGAGACTTTCTTTCCTCCCTGGAAGAGGAACACATACCCTGGGATGCTCAGTCCTCCTCTCCTCCACTGACCTCCAATAACACGGAACTGCTTGCAATCTCAGGTTGTGAGTGTCATGAGTGGTATCACTACTATTGCACCAGCAGGCCATCTACAAACTTCTTTTTTAAGAAAACAGAACTTGAATTTAAAATCAAATTACTTTTCAGGGGCCAAATTAAGTGAAACCCCTGTATGAGAAATGAATAATGAATGCCGGGTCCATGTCATAACAGCAACTGCCAAAGGCGATCATTGTTATGGAGAGTCAGAGCATCAAAATCAAGATTCAGTGCTCTGATTCCCTAGTGTGCAGCAAAATGGAGCTGGGGACTTGTATTTTAATGTTTTATGCAGGCGCTGTGCCCCCCGCATTCTCTATGGGGCATCACCCCCCCACACCCCACTAATTATGGATTCTCAGCTCTAGAAGGGTGCATGTCGGGGGGGGTTCAAAAGGTTTAAAAAAAAATTGGGGCTAGGCACAACAAAAATGTACCTGCGCCCGGTCCCAAACCCAGCACCCTGCCCGCCCAAGCTATGAACCCACACACCACACCATGGTGCCGGCTCAGCAGCCCACTGTGGCACCACCTCTCACTGAGCATGCTTGCTCCCACACCCCCACGTGCATATGTGTAGTGACATCCTGTCACTATATGCGCCAACCCACCCCATCCGGTCACCCCACCTCATTGGTAGCCCCCATGACATGCGTCGTGATTGAGCTGCCATTTTATGGTTCACTCAATTGCAGTCGCACACGTCACAGGATACCATGAAAGCCAATTACACTTGGAATGTCACACTTTTAAAGATGGACATGTATAGAAGAGTCTAACATGATGCAATGCAGTGACTTACACTGATACGTTGCAAAACATTGCCTGACAAAGGGCTTAATGGTCATTGCATTGCATTGTGCCATGCAGAATATGGCAGCATTTTATGATATACTGCAGCATTACTGCTTTGCATCCTGGCTTGCACCACTGTACTTTACAAACCAACTATCTATAAGTTAAGGGGGAAGTTGAAAACTAAACCAAACTGGAAGTAGATATTGTTGTAACTTACATACTGGTGGCTGAATGTTGTATACCTATGCACTGCTAATGTAATGGATTTGATAAACACTGCTTGTATGTGATGGTTCCTTACTTGATGGTTGAATAAAGCAGAGAAAAAAAGAAAGAAAGAAGAAAGAAAAGAAAGAAAGAAAGAAAGAAAGAAAGAAAGAAGAAAGAAAGAAAGAAAGAAAGCTAAATAAAATCTCCAAAAAGTAATGCAACCACAGTAAGTAGTACTGTACCAGAACAAAAAACAGAGCATATGTGAATATTTCAATGGAGACTGTCTCAAAGGTATCAACCTATGATATGAAATTACAGAATGTGGATACCTAACAGAGGAAGCATTCAGCTGAGGATTAAGGCCCAGCCCTTAGGTATTGATGGGCTGTAAAGAAAAAAATACATCTTCCCCTGAGGAAAAGCTATAGGGTAAATGAGGAGAGGGCTGGTCTACTATCATAGATCAGTGGGCACAGGCTCTACTAAAAGTGTTCATATGGTACAGTCTATTAAATCTGGATATGACCTTGGGTCTCAGGGTAAGAAAGGATTTCCACTGCCCATGCAATGTTAGCTTTCTGTTCAGTTGGAAGTATGAGAGGCATTTATTTGAAGCCAACATTTCCATAACTTCAATTCATTGTGCCAGGGTAGGAATTGTCTCTTATCACAACCTGTATACTAGAAGGTATTTTGCTTTTATACATGATGCCAATAGCCAGGCTCTGTGCGGGAGAGGAATGTGTGAAACAACCACGTGTTATCAAAGAGGTATAGGGACTCATCCTGAGAAAGGCAGTCTCTAGGCTTTGTTTACTGAATGAGTAGATGGAGAGTCAGGTATTTTGTAGTCATTGGCAGGCCAATAAAATATGAGTGTGAATGCCCACAGGGAGCCTGCATCTCCAGTAGTGGTCATTTTTCAGTACGACTGAGGAATGAAGAACGTGAAGGGTCTGGTACCATTGGTGTACATGAGTCTAGAGTTCATATCTTGACAGACGGCGACTGACACCCACCAACAAACTTTCCTGCCTTTCTAGAATGTGCAGAGTCTTGATCTTTTCCCATGCCACCAGCACTTTAGTGACCTGTAATGAGAGGTTCTGTAATTGTCCTGAAGTTCCACCCCACTTAACTGTGACTGTGGGTACTCAGGTGAATTAGTAACTCATCAATCATGTTTTTTGACTGTCAAGTCATCACTGAACATTTTTGTCATGAAATGGTACCATATGGTCATCATCTAAATCATGATTAAATCATCAAACATGTAACTCTCAAATTTCCAGTGGATGCTTAAATCCGCATGATGGTTTTCATGCTTGGTGGATGATCAAGTGGTGATCACTAATGATTATATTAATTCTGCATTATAAGCTTGCAAGTCACATAATAATACTTAAAGTTTTATTTGCTACTACTATGAAAATATAAATACACAAAAGAAGTTTGTACTGGGGAGGTGGGGTAGCTCGTGTTGATGGCGAGGACAAAACCGCAACTGTCAAAACAGCCATGGCTTGATGGCAACTGGAAAGATGGTGATAGTCGCACCCCCCCCCAGGTGCTACAATCTTGGAGTTAGTATCCCTAGAAAGGGGGGTGCAAGGGGCAAAGCAAAAAACAGCGGTCTCTGTCTTTCCAGTTGCCATCAAGCCATTGCTGTTTAAACAGTCAGGGTTCTACATTCACTGTTCTGACATGGAACAGGGAGGTAGTGCTCACAATAATGAAAACTGAACACACTAGATTAAAAATTGGGCACTCACCACCATTATAGAAAGAGACTCAGTCTAAGCTGATATAAATGATTATAGTGCCATACTTTATTAAGTGCAACAAAGTATGCAGATGACTACTATCACCTGATGTATTACAGATGATCTCAATCCTTTCTGAAAAGCAATTCTCTCAGTGTCACATTACTTAAAGCAGCAGTGCAGCGAAAAAGTTATTCCAAAACGCAAATTTTCTGCTATGTTGTAAAAATATTGGGAAAACTATTGATTTGGGTTTTCTGGATGCTTCCTATGCTGCGTACTGTACATTTGAATTTTTATCTGGACTCTTATCCTCCTCTGATCCTCAGTATTATTTCTATGCAAAAATGAGGTGGCCATCTTTTTTTCTTGAGAAATAATTACTTTAAAACATTCATAAAATTCTTAAATGATAATGAAAGCTGAAAATTTCACCACCAAAATAAACTGGAAGACATCCGGCACCATTCAAGAAAAAAAAGAGGTGAGGTCAAATTTTAACCCATTTTCGTTGCACTGCTGCTTTAAATAGGTCTCATCCATATGACATCATGCTGACATCATCATGGGGCCAAATTCAAATAAACCAATCATACAAATAAAGTAAAAGTGACTAAATATAATTAAAAATCAATAAAGTATGGAACTATAAATACTTATATCAGCTTAGACTGAGGGTAATCATATAATGGCGGTGAGTGCCCAATTGTTAATCTAGTGCATTATGAAAATATGAATGTCAAATATCAGCAAAAGCAAATTAATTATAAAGTAAATCACGTGAAGTCAAGTTTTAATCCCTTTAGCAAGAGTACATTCAATGTTGTGTATAGTATATACATTTGCATACTAAGTTGCATATTTCAAAAGCACCGTTTATGGATCAAAACAATAGTAATTTCTATTTTTAAATCATTTTACCTCATTGGTATAAGTTTGCAGACTGTTAGGAAAGGATCTGAGTACAAACCAATACTTGTTAGAACCGACCACAGCCATATAAATTACCACTGAATGGAACTATATAAACCAATCTGAACATTTATACAACTAGTAATACAGGTACATAAAGTGTTAGAGTAAGTATAATTAAAAGCAATGCATTTGCACAGATGAATCATAACTGGTGATGCCAATAAAGAGGTTTTAATAGAGGACAAGATATATAGCAAAAGTATAGAAAAAGGAAATAGTGATTTTTTTTATTTATCGCAGGAATCTTGACCATGGGCAGTTGTAAGAAATCATCATGATATGAGAGCACAGTTAATCGCAATTACCATTTCCATCACGGTTTTTGATTTGCAGCCATTTAACACTCATATTTATCATTCAGTCATGATCCCAATGGTGTTTTTTGAAGTTTGGATATGATCTTTGAATGTACTGTAAAACTGGGTAAGTTTGCTGTAAAAATAGTTTTGCTGTATTCGCTGAATATGATGTTTGAGCTAAATAAAGTGGCACTAACTTGCCAAAATTACAGATTTTCAATAGAAGCAAATTAGGCTCTAATCAATTAGCGAGAAATTAAATTTTCACAACTATGATCAATTACTGCAATATGCTAAATATAACCAGGGCCCTGGTGTTCTGCGGCAGAATTTTCTGCTTTCATGCAGGGATCCTTGACTTCATGCGCAGCATTTTCTGATTTCTCATGAATGATTTATTAATTCTCTGGCAGAATGCAGTCCTGTCATTGACTAAATATGATGTGATGTCATTGATTACATCATATGCTGAGCATAGAGGAAGGGCTTCAGGATAAACGAGGTGGGAAAGAAAGCCCGACACTATGGAAAAACAGTATATTTATATGAAAATTCACCAAAAACAGTGAATTCTGCAGCACTATATATATTCTGTGGCATGATGCAAATTCTGTGGCAAATTCCACAACTGCAGAACCGCAGAATTCCAGGGACCTAGAATATAACATGAGAAGAACCAGTTTTACAGTAATTGATACCGATCATTCACAGCACATCATTATAAAATCATCTTTTTGGCTGAGGAATCCACCTACAGAAATTCATCCTGTTTGGTTTGGCATGGGGGCCATTAGCATTTGTAAAGTGGGATGGAATAAGCAGCAAATCTTTCAGTATTTCCAGAAATCCTTCTTCAGGAGTCCATTATTACATTGTAATCAACAGAAGGAGTTCAGATGTCTCCCAATTACTATCAAGTCCCCTACCCTACATGAAGGATACCAACCAGCCACCATGTGGACCAAAATAGTGGAAACCTGTCGGTTCTGAAGCTTGGGTTCTTCCACACAGGGGATCACTAAAAATGTGGGAAAGGAAATTTAGCCAATTTGTCTAAGGTGTGCAGCTTTTGGTGACTGCAGCCAAAACAGATTTATTTTGTATTTAGTTTTTAGTCTTTGATATCTGCGTAAGGCCCACTCTTTGATCAGCAAGAGAGAGACACAGAGGAGAGAAGAAGTATACTGTGCCACAGTATTCCTGGAACCATTAAGTTCATCTTCAGTATGGAACCTTGGGGCCGGGGGTCAAGGATTCAGTCCTAGAGGTGAGATAAAATGCTGTTCGGGCTCCCAAAAAGGCAAACTGGTAGCTCTTAAACCATGTTTGTTTAAAACACATCCACAAGATGTCAGGCTTTACAGTCTCTTATAGTCAGTCTTTGGCAGTCTCTAGATATATTGCAGTGGTGTGTGTGTGTATCTGTTTGTGTCTGTGTGTGTGCCCAAAACTTGAATATTATCCAAATATTTCCTAATTAGTTCAAAAATGAAAGTAAAGTAGGCTGCAGTGAATGCCAGTGGCTTTGTTCAGACCCACAGAGATATAAAATAGATACTGTAAACCTACATGCTTATGTTCACCTTTTAAACTAATGTAGAGGCTGCTAGTGTCTTAAACACAAAACTAGATTTTGTGTATTAGACCTTTAACAAGGTCTACTTTAAAAAATCTATTTTAGTTAGACTGTACAGCAGCCTACCAAGTTCTTTACATGTAGAGAAGGGCTAGGTTGGCTAAATTAAATCAGTGAATTAATCCACAAATTTAACACAATTTGCAAAGTACAGATCGAACTACAAGGTGCAGAATTTCACCATAATGGTGAAATTCCATCCACGTAAGTCTGGAATTTCACTTGCAAATGGCGAAGTTTTGCTGTTTGTGGGTGAAAATTAGCACTTTGTGGGAGAAATGCCACACTTTATGGTAGAATTCCACCATTCTCGCCCACAAATGGCAGAATTTCTTCATTTATGGTGAAGTTCCACACTTCACGTGTGGAATTCTGTCATTTGCAAGGAAAACTTTGCGATTTTGGGCAAAGTTGAAGTTGCTGAGGGTATGGAAAACATCACAAAACTCCACAGTTGTGAATTTTGGCAACTTTGTGGCAACTTCGCCTGCTACTTAAAACTTCAGAATGCCTCTATTTACATACGTGCTCATTAGGAATGTGCGACAAAATTCTGCCAGTGGATTTTGCCAAAAGTCAGAATGTTACATTCTCAAATTTCAGAATGCAATTTGGAAACTTTACAGAAATTCGACTTAGAATGGTGGAATAAATTGTATGATTTAGGATTACTATATTAAACTGTGGAAGAAAATTCCATAGAGCTGATCACTGTCAGTGGTCAGTTCTGTGGAATTTTTTTCCACAGTTTAATACATTAATTCATAATTCATATATTCATTTCACAGTTCAGTGAGTCACTGAACTGTGGAATGAATGTATGAATTGAGGAACAAAGGAGAACTGCCTTGAATCTGTATATCTGCGACTTAATTAAATAGATTGTGGGTTGTTGTTATCAATAAAGAAGTAAATTATGTTACAAACTGTGGGCCCAATTCCAGAAGCTGCTACTCCTGGCACAAGATGATTTATGTCAAACCCGATGGTGCAAATTACACCCTTGCACCAGAATAATGCAAAAGCCAGCGATTCAAAGTCGCAGCTTGCGCCATCGTATGCAGGGATTGCGCCAAGGTGGGCTGTGCCACCCACTACACCTGTAACCCACAGTGGCATGGCACAAGGATGGGTTACAGCAGCAACTGTACCCTATTCTGGAAGGGTGGTTGCCATAACCCACCTACGCCATTCCAGGAACCAGTTTGGCATAGCAGGGTAGACCATCCTGGAGGTGGTCTTAGGGGTTTCCATTCAGGTACATTGATGGATGCCCCCCTGCAGCACCACATAACTGCCATTTCTGTGCCCCATGTGCCCCCCCACTGTGTCATGCCCCCCCAGCCCCTGAAATTCATCACTGCTCCCCCAAGAGCATGTGTCACGTGGCTAGCCCTCCCATGCCCCCAGGTGCTTGTGGGAGCTTTACGGGTTGGGGGTACTCTGGGGGGCAGTTAGATGTGGGCCATGACTTGCAGCACCCAGGTCCAGTGTGCCGTTCCCTTGGTGCTAGCCTGTGGCTGCTGCAAGTTGTGGGCACAGGTGCCAGGGACCTTGGCTGTCTTAGAATAGGGTGCAGGGTCCCTGGCATAGCACCGCATGACGCAACTCATGTACGCCCACAAGTTGTGCCATGCGACTTGTAATCAAACCTATATTTTCTTTTGTTGGTTTTGTCCACTGAACAAACCCTCGCACTGCACCTCATGGATCTATGTTTCTTCACACTCTGTAGTTTGAGAGTGACAAATATGATATACAGATATGTTACATGGTATCAAAGTCTTAATTTCTAAATAATTTGCTTTTGAAATCACATTGCACTTTGAGGCTCATGGAATCCATGTGGAGATTTGCAATTCAGTACCTGTCATACAGCACTGCTTGCCATTGCTGTAACTCAAGATTGACTGGTCATACTCAATCTGGGAAACCACCTAGCAGAAGAGACTGTCAGCTACCTGCATACATTTTACTACAGGGAAATATTATATATTTTTTGAACTGCAAAAAACAGATTCATATGCAGCCAGTGTGTACTGCTGTTTTGAAACATGGCATCCATCATTATACAAAATGTAGTACATATTCAAAGCAATTGCGTGGCACAAATGGAGATGTACGGTGCATAAGTGGAAAATAATATTAGCGGCACGATATTCAAAAGTAGGAAATGCATTGTGCAAGTTGGAATGCACTACTGCGCAGATATAATGGATGCCACACAGAAACAGGGGGCAGACACCTGAATATGCCACGCATGTGTATATTCAGCTAAAATGAGTGGTGTATGTGACGTGCAACCCATAATTGGGCCACACAAAATTAGGAATAAAAGGCCAGCCCTAAATCAGTCAGCCACCCAGAGGTAGGCCACTGCAGTGCAGGAACAATGTCTAGGCTTGCATTCCACATGGCAACAGTAATGGCTGATGTAAGGAGACTTTAAGAACAGCAAGGTGGCTGAGGAAGGGCCCATAGATGCTATGCCCCACAGAGATGTTATTTGCCCCGCATCACATATAAACAGCTCAGTGATACGGACATCATGGGTTGCTACCAGCTCAACAGGGCAGTTCTGAGACAGCTCAGTGAGCTGCTCCATGATGAGCTCCAGGCACCCACACACAGAAGTCATACTATGATGGTGGAGACCAAGGTCACAGCAGTGCAGGCATGTCCAGATACCAGTGGGTGACACCACCAGCATCACCCAATCGGCCACATCTTGTCCCCTCACACAGTTCCTCACCACTCTTCTGCTCATGCTAGTGAGTTCATTTGATTGCCTAGCACACCAGGGGAGTAGACAGCAACAATGAAGCACTTTCATAGGATTGCATGTCTACCAGCTGTGCTTGGGGTCATTGACTGCACCCATGTGGCCAACAGAGCACCACCTTGCAGAGACAAGGATGTCCATATTAACAGGAAGAGATACCACTCAATCGACTGTCAGGTGGTGTGCGATGTCACAGGGTGCATCATACATGTCCATGCCCGCTACTCTGGGAGTACACACAATGCATATATTTGGCATCAGTCATCCCTATGCTGTCGGTTCACATCCAGGGAGATACCCAGTGGCCATCTTGTGGGTGAGTGGAAAACAGCCACAAACAAGGTGCCCAAGTGGTATCACAGTGCAGTGATGGTGTCTGCACAGGTGGGGTGCTGCAATGGCAGACAGCCATGTAACACACACACAATGGAGGAAGGGAGGCAGAGATGGGACTGAATAGGACTGACACCCGAACAGATGTGGAAAGCTGCCATGGGAGGAGAACATGTGATGGTGTGCAATAGGCACAGGTTACAGGGGTGGTGCCAGCCAGTAGGGGCAGTGGCAGTGTGGTGAGGGAGCACAATGTGATGCACTGGACTGGGATAGAGCTGTGTTGCACATCCAGGCTGGGGACATGTTGTGCACCACAGACTGAGCGGCATGCAGGCTGCAGTGGCAGTAATAGTGGAAACACAATAGCAGGGAAAGGGCCAGAAAGGGCAGGGCAGGAATATGCAACAGTGATGTTGTGTTTGGGGAAATGTGCAGCTGAGGCTGACCAGTCTGTGTGGAGGGCAGAATGCCATGGATGTGTAATGTATTTTAACATATCACCTTCCCCCACACAGGAGACAGTGTATACCCCCTCCAGCCATGGATGCTCACCCCAATACTATGGCCCACATCTGATGCAGAAGAGGGGTACAATGAGGCACACATGACTACATGTAACATCATAGAGCATGTGTTTGGTATGCTGAAGATGCACTTCAGATGCCTGGACAGGTCCAGTGGTGCCCTACAGTATAGCCAGGACAAGGCCTGTGGCATATTCCTGGCCTGTTGTCTGCTACACAACATGTCCATAGACCATGGAATAGTTATCCAGGTCCTGGAGGGTGACAGTGCGGAGGATATGGAGCTGCCAAATGAGGGTGAGCATCTACTGCAAGACTGGAGGGACCCAAGATTGGCCCTGAGGGGATGGCAGCACATGGACACCATTGTGCAGGAGCATTTTGGACCCCAAAGATGAGCAATTCTTGCAGGTGTGACATTGCTGTCATGTACACAGGCATTATATATGTGGGTGCTGGGTGTATCCCACGGTGCTGTAGAGTATGAACAGGTCACTCCTTTGTGATGTGCATACAGGTGTGTGGCAGTCACGTGCACACATGTCCACAGGTGGGACAATATTGCCAAGGATGCACAGAGGTACCGGTAGTGGATTGGCATGGGTCAGAGATAGACCACTGGCACATACCCACAGTGATAAACCACAGGTGCACTCATCATGCCCATGCAGGTCCCATGACACCATGGCCCACATACATGTCCCGGATGCCATCCACACAATGTGGCAATGCTACAGGGTGGGTGGGAGGGTGGGACGTGTGTTCACAGGGTGTGGACATCGACATCCGTAGGCACTGGATTGAAGAAGTAGCCCCCACCTATGGCCTAGGAGGCATCACAGGCAGTCCATAACAGCCCCTGACACCTCAAGGTGGGTACTTGCAGCCACCATGGACACGTACATGGCCTTGTCTCACAGGCACGGGTGGCTTTAGTGAGGAACCACAGGCCACATGGGATGAGGCCTCCATCTCTGTGGGGGTAGACGCATGTGACAGTGAAACATATTGGGGTGGGTGTGGGGAACTGGACACCATAGCCAGGGATGGGTGTGGGTCTGAGGCAGGGGATGGGGTTTTAGTGGAAATGCAGATGCTGCGTGGTGTTCAGGGAAATGCTGGAGTTGATGCAAGCAGTGTGGCGTGTGGTATGGCATCCATGGACAACCAGTGTTGCAGTGCCTTCTCGTATAGCTGCCATTACACTGGAGAAGCCTGCAGTAATGTCAGCGCATAACAGGTGAATAGCCCCAATGAGCGCCTCATGGTGGACAGTAACCCGCTCCTCATGGTGGTGGATCTGCAACCGCAACCCCTCCAGAGCATCATGGAGTGCCTCTTGACTCTCCACGGAGGCCCTCAGTAGCCTTGTGTGTTCCGACAGCTTGTTGTTTGGGGCAATCTATTGTGCAGGGGAAGGCTGCGGATTTTGGGGGGGAGGTCTGGCGTGCAACTGCCACAGTGTGTGACTGTCCCACATGTGGCCACTAGAGATGTGGGGATGAGGCACTTGCATCAATAATGTGAACTGAGGCTGCCTCTACACACAGCTGGTCAGCCTGTGCCTGGTCACTGGTTCTCCATCACTGGGAAACAGTTCCCATCCACTGTACCTCTGCAGGCTGCAACTCATTGCCTTCTACCTGTGCCATGACTGACTGCAAGCTGTGGCCCAGGATGGTTGCTGGTGACATATGAATCATGTGGGAATCAGTCGAGCCAATGGGGGGCGGTATCGAGGAAGATGCTGTCAATATATGAAGTCTCATCATTGTCTGTGTCTGTGGCTAGCACATCCACAAAATTGAGGAGTCCCTGGCTGACAAGGAGACATCTCATCATCATCAAAGTCCGCCCCACCCTCCAGTGTAAAGGGTCCACAGCTGTAGGCTCCCACACTGGCCATCACTGTGCACATAGATATGGTGCCTGCGCTGTGTGAGGAGCTGTACCCGTGGACCTCCACCTGTCCCAAGATATTATGGTGTTGTGGAAACAAAAGGGGAAGAGCATAGTTAGGGATACATGTCAATGTCAACAGTACTGTAATATACATAGGTACTGTAGATGCTCGTGCATGTACCATGATTGCAGGAGTAAACATACACAGGCATGACATTTTGAGCAGGGCTCATGCCAGACATGCTAGGATGCACACAGTTGCTGTTCTGTGGCCACATAGTGCTACACACAATGGAGAACATGACACACACAGACATAAGAAGCCATATGCAGGACCCGACATGACATGCAACCTGTATACTCACAGTGCTGTGATGGATGACCACCTGTCTCAAATCCCCCACTGGGAACACCTTCTACAGCCACCTGGCTGAAGGTAGCAGCCATAAGTGCCTTCTGCTGTGTCATACCAGGAGTTGTGGAGGGTCCACCACTGGTTGCCTGAAGGGAAGCACAGGCCTGAGGCAGTAGGCCCTTGCATCACACCTGGAGGCCACTGATTTGCTTAATGCACTCCTGGGGAGCATGGTTATAATTCCCTTGGGCATTCAATGGCCTCCGCCACCTCTCTCTCTCTCTCCAGCCCTATTCCTGCTCCTGTTGTGTCCCACACCTCCTACTGAGGAGATCCTCCCTGAGCATGTAGGCCTTAGTGAGGGCCTTTAGCTCATCCTTTTTAAAGTTTAGACATCTCTGTTTCTCCGATGCCATATTACTGCTTGTGGAACAAACAGACAGAGACAGACCCAGTTACAATGACATAGAAATGTAGAAACAGCACCTTGCATAGCACAAGTACAGACACATAGAACCATGACACAAAACCTACCTTCAAGGCTGCAGTACCTCTCAGTCACCTGTGCAGACTGGTGGCGCAGGCCTGTTTTTATGGTAATGTGCATGCAGATGGACTGAATATATTCCAGTAATGAGATGAAAATGTGTGGCTTGAGCACAGACAGTGAAACAAGGCAATTTGCCTATCTTGGCTGAATATTGCAAAGATGTGACCCACACAATTGGTTTGTTATCACGCATATCGGTTTGCTCCACCAAACATCATGGTGCACATACACAGGCATTTGAACTATAGATGCCATACATCACTGTATCGTGCAGGACATGCATGGCGCCATTCAGTGATGACAGCAGTGTTGTATCACGCAGATGCAAACGCAGGTTGGTCATGCTCAGCATTCATCTGTCGCACATGGGTTCTGCAGGCACGCATGGATGTGAGTCATGGCAGCAAGCACCTTCCACAAGATGGACATGCATGGCTGCCACTCATGCATGGTAGCATGATGAGACATTAGTTTGCCACGCAGCACAATGCTACCATGCATGCTCTGTATCATGCCTATAATACTCTATCATGCAAAACCAATGAGCAAACACCAGCAGTGCATGGCAAACCATGTATGCCCTATCAGGCTATGTATGCAAGAGAGAGGCCTACCAGAATGTGGCCAGAGTTACAGCCCAGCAGCAGCACCACAATGGCATGCGATACTCACAGAATGGCACCCTGCCAGTGCACCAAAAGGTGGGAGGAGGTAGAGCTGGCAAACCTAGTGGACCTGATGGTCCCCAGGAAGGGTCAGCTGTTCGGGCAGGAGGAGCTGAAAAGGATAAGATCAGGGGTATGGGCTGAGATTGCCAGTCATCTCAGCAGGTGTACTGGCATTTCATGCACAGCAGAGCAGTGCCACCATCAGTTTGGGGATCTCAGCATGAGGGTCAGGGGCACACCCTGACTGCTTCAGTGCCATGGTGGAGGAGGACGTGGTGCCACGGCCAGGCATGTACATCATATGAATGCGTGATATGATGGTTGTCATTATATGTCAGGGGTGTGTCTGTGCCCAACACTGACCATTGTGGACTGTGGCATGCCATCTGTATCATACCAAAGATGCAGTACATGTAGCGGGCTGTTGTGGATGGCACAGACATGCCCCACTAACTGTACAGTGCGTGAGTACAGTGGCACATGCCAATGTCTCATCTAATGAGGGCATCACCAGCCTACAGAGACTGACAAGATGTTGAGTGGTACCTGTAGGCAGTGAGCTGGTCTGGGAATGGTGCCTTCAAAATCCAGGCGCACAATGAGCGATGATGTACAGGTTGCAGGACCTGTGCATTGCACCTATGTCACCCATGGACACAGTGCAATGTGTGGTCATTGCGATGTATGGTCTGGCTGATATGCATTGTGATATTACATCCCATTCCTATGCCACTGATGTCTGTATGTGTCCATGTGAGAGGTCTACCAAAATGTGGCCAAAGTTGCAGCCCAGCAGCAGCACCACAATGCAATGCTCCCAGAGGTGGGAGGAGGTAGAGCTGGCAAACCTGGTGGACTTGGTGGTCCCCAGGGAGGGCCAGCTGTTTGAGCAGGAGGAGCTGGACAGGGTCAGGTCAACTGTGGGCTGAGATTGCCAGTCATCTCATGCATGGCAGAGCAGTGCTCAATCAGTACCGATCTCAGCTTGAGGCACAGGGCACACCTTGACTGCTTCAGTGCCATGGTGGAGGAGGACACGGTGCCATGGCCAGGTATGTACACCAGGTGAATGTGTGACATGATGGCTGTCATTATATGTCAGAGGTGTACCTGTGCCAACACTGACCATTGTGGACTGTGGCATCCATCTGTATTGTGCCACAGATGTTGCACACTGTGCTGCATAACGTCTGTTGTGGATGGCACAGACATGACCCACCAACTATACAGTACGTGAGTACAGTGGCACATTCCCATGTCTCATCTAATGAGGGCATCACCAGCCTTCAGAGGCTGACAGGATGCCGAGCGGTACCTGTAGACAGACAGCTGGCTGGGGATGGTGCCTTCAAAATCCAGGCACACAATGGGCGATGGTGTACAGGCTACAGGACCTGTGCATTGCACCTTTGTCACCCTTGGACACCATGCAATGGGTGCTCATTGTGATGTATGACATGGCTGATGTGCATTGTGATGTTACATCCCATTCCCATGCCACTGATGTCCTTATGTGTCACCCATGTACCACAGGCCACACACCAGAACCAGGTACATGGATATGGTGTGTCCCGGCATGCCCGTGAACAACATACCCCTGCTGAACCCCACATGTCCCCACACAGCACAGTCTTCCATGGCTGTGCATGCTGGGCATGTAGGCATGTAGCATGCCACAGCATGGTGTGCCATATTAGCGTCCATTGTGCATCCTAGTGATAATGATTGTTGTTTGCCATGACACAACAGGGTATGCAGGTTCTTGATGATGTATGTGTCCAACAGGTGTCCACAGTGTGCCCTGCACCCATTTCTAGTATCAGAATAGTGGCATTGACAATGCAACCATGGATCTGACTCGTGGTATGTGCTGCAGGTCAGAGGTCACGTGGTGACAGGTACAGGATCGCAGTGGTGTGTCCTGCCTGACATGAGACAGTGGACGGCATAGCTATACACATGTAGGTGCCTGTCATGGACATGGTGGCCATCAGGTGCCTTGGGGGCATGTGGGCAACCCTCCTGCCACAGCTATGTGGTCCTGTGTCCATCCACAGCATGCCAGTGGTAGGCTGTATACCATCCCTGTAGGCACACAGCCATGACAGTGCCCCAGTCAGTGCTATCCAGCCACCTTGGCCGCTATTGGTGTCACATGGCCATGTACATCTGTGCCACACAGTCCAATGGGACACACATGTGAAGGTCACTGTGCTGACATGGGAAGCCATCGCATGCCACATGAGAACACCCACTGGGACCAGTATCTGTCATTTCCATTGGTTGACAGTGCAGTACAATAGTGGTGCTCCACGGCCTGGCTGACAGCTCTGTCAACAGTCTTCATGGGATGTGGTTCATAGAACACTAGCTATGTATTGTACACACATGGCACACAGTTAGGGAATGGGTGAAGGGTGTTGCATGCATTACATGGTACACCCCCTGACTACATGTACCATCACCTTTTGCTGTACTGTATGTGTATTCTGGTGGAATGGAGGGGCAGTGTATGGCCCTATATCATGCCTCTGCAGTGGTACACTGTATGCCATTCACTGTTGGAGGTTCATACTCTCACTTGTGGGTGTACAGTATATGTCCACTATGCCGCATCGGAAATGAGTGTACTGTCGGCGACATGTATGGTAACATTGAATGGTTGTAGATGTGTTTGATCGGTATGCAGTGACAAACTACAAGATATCAATGAGGCAACTTTAATTCATACTCTATCTTCAGATACACCAATAAAAATCTTGGGTCAGATTTTCAAAGCCCTATGTCTGATGCAAGGTGCCTGCAGTAAACAGTTGTGTTGCTACTGGCACCTTGCTTCAAAAGATGCAGCCAGGAGTTATTCAGGAAAGCAGCCTGCCTCAAATGCAGGCTGCTTGTGGAAAAGGGGGTTTGTGCCAGCCTTGTGCCACAAAAAAGGCTGCAGCCTGGTGCTAGGGGGCTTGTGGCAGATGTAGGCTGCCATATCCCCTTAAATTGTATTCAGAGAACCCTCCCAGAGGACAATGTTCTAAGTACTGTTAGACAAGCCAAAAGCAGGCATAACCTTACTTAAGACACCTTCTGGGAGGGTTGGCAACTGTGCGCCACTGTGTCACACCACCCCCAGTTCAAAATGTATAAAATCAAACAACATCCATGGTGATCCAGTGGTACCCCCCCTGCCCCGATGGGTTCATAATTCATTATTATCATAATACAATAACTACCCTAGTGATCTAGTGCCTCCCCCGATGGGTCTATAATTCATTATTATTATTATAATAAAATAACAACTCTGGTGATCTAGTGATTCCCCCCCAAGCCCCAATCAGTCTGTAATTCATTAATATTATAGAAAATAAATAAATCCCTGCTGGTCTAGTGGCCCCCTAACCCAGCAGGTAGTGTCCACCACCCCACTGCTCTCCCCCAGCCCAGCCCTTGATCTGGTGAATGGCACAGCCCTCTTCACATCACCACGGCCAGCCACTGAAAGAACTATCAGAGCACTTCCTGACTGCCCCATGGTTAGCAGCATGCTTGGAGGTTGCGCTGTCTGTTCACCACATTACCACTGATGCAGCAAACCACAGGACACAGGCACATGGACCCTGTCTGGTACTGAAGCGGGCACAGGGTACCTGATGGAGGGGCAGTCGGTGCAAGCTGCCATTGTCGCAACTTGCAGCCGACCTTTGTAAGTCCGGCCCCTTACTCTTTAGACAGACTGTAATGGATGGTAGTAGGAACCATGGCACCTCATTCAGAGTCAGAGATGCAGGGGTACAATATGTTTGTCACTAACTAAATGTCACAGAACTAACATGACCATTGCCAGCATGCTTAGTCAAGAGTTCTAAAACTTAAAGGTCAATGGCAAATATAATTATGAAATATTTGCTTTCACAGCTTTCAACAATGACAGTGTAATAAAAATTACTGTTTAAACATAAATACATATGCCTACTGTGGTGTTTTCTATTTTTGTGACACAGTAGTTATCATTCATAAGAAATGGTAGTTCCAAGTTTTTTCCACCGAGTCAACTCCGACAAGACAGCTTCTGATATCAATGGAGTGAAGTCTTTCAAGCAAGCTCATTTAGTTTTGAGCCTGTACAGCAAACTCTGTGTGCTTGAACAGTGAGTGCTACAATATTTGAGACCCAGGCCCAGCTTATTCAAACTGCGCCAGGCTGTGGCGTATAAGCTACGTTCAACCCACAAGCAGGGGTGTGTACTGGGCGATATTCAATGGAGTTGCCGGTGGCTCAGTAGCATTGAATATCGCACCCTGGCCACCCGCAGTGTGCATGGTGCAGTGGCACTGTGCCAGCGCAAGTGGCCAGAGTAGAGCAGGGATGCGCTAGCGCAAGTTCCATTGCGCCACGCATAGCAACTGCGGTATTCAAAACTTGTCGCGCAAATGGAGCCATAATGTATGCAAGGTGCAATTGGGTCCATTTGCTATCATTATGGCCCCATTTGCATGCAGGTGCACCGATCCTCGACCACTTGTGCCTGGCGCCTGCCAGGCAGCAGCCATCAGGGACCGAAGTCCCCTGCAGCCGCAATGTAGCCCACAGCCCGGATTGAGGGCATTTATAACAATATCCATGTTCATTATCTCGGTGGTCCAGTGATCGCTACTGCTCGATTGGGTGGCTTTAGAGAACAAAGAATAAGTTCATTCAGGTCTGCTATCTGCTCGATCGCTGGCATTTGTATTGAGCTGGAAATATGTCCATAATCCCTGGTGGTTCAGGGTTTACTGCCCCGCCTCGCTGGTCAGCCAGCGGCAGCATTACCATGTCGTCGCTTCGGCCGCCTTCGCGAGACTGACATTACCGTTATTGTTTGTTGGTTCGCAGCGTGAGCCAATGGCATGCAGCTCATATCAGACATATATTCCAGATATGTGAATGATTCATTCACATATCTGGAATGTGTAGTATGGTTAGCTGCACGCTTCCATTTGGCTCACGCCAGAACCATCGGGTGACAGCCCCTTCGACGGTGTTAGTCGGGCGCAGGGCGGCAGGCGGTGGGTGCTGCCACCGCCGCTGACAGGGTGGAGTGGGGCGGGGCTCAGTGGGCGGGTGGGGGGTACCCTACACCACCAGGGATATAGGACATATTTCTATTTTTAATTACAAATGCCTGCGATCGGGCAGATAGCGGTCCACTGGACCACCAGGGATATTGGACATATTTCTTTATTTATACAGATGCCCGCGATCGGGCAGATAGCGGTCCACTGGACCACCAGGGATATTGGACAGACTAGTTCTTATCTTAACAAATGCCCGCGATCGGGCAGTGGGGGCGCCACCAGGTGCAGCGGAGCTGGGTGCCCCACAGTGGCAGCTGCCGCAGTGCGCTCCTGCAATGCGGCAGCTCGCCTGTGGGTGGCCATCCATTGTTCTTTTTTTTGATCAACTTTGTGCTGGTGCAGGTAGGGTTGCGATGCATGGCTCTGCACATCCTGGGCTGAATATTGGGCTCTGCAGGGTATGTATGGGCACGCCCCCTACCTGCACCTGCATACATTGATGCGGTCTGGCATATCGAGGATTTGTGCTCTTTTCCCTTTGAATATTACTGGGCACATCATGGGTTGCGATGGCACAAACACCGTTGTGCCATGCTCAACCCTTTGAATATCTGGGCTCCAGTGAATTTATCCGATATCCCCTCCAAGTTAGTCATGTTTGAGGTATAGCTCTTAAGTGCTAGAGCTGTCAAAAACAGTTGATCAGCTTGTCTTTCATATTTTAAATAGCTTTTTCCATTTTTTGCGTTAGTTCATCCTGTTACTGTCAAGCTATCCATTGCAATTTCTTAACTTACAAACATTGTAAGTGTAAAACTCAGTGTGCATTTGCTGATCATGGTGGTGAATTGGGGGGGCATATAAAGTATATGTACTGAAACTGAAAAAAACTCCATCAAAGTCTGCATGAGAAAGTGGATGGGTCTTAGAAACTAATAAAAATGAGAGCTCATGCCTGCAAATCTGTTTACAAGCTCTCCTTTCTTTTGTTTTATATTTTTTGAACTGCACATATTCTACAGTTTGTGAAGTTTACCATGTATGGCAGCTTATAGAGTTAGAATGATTTGACAACATTTATTCTTCTGTATGGACTGGAGTGTTGTGCAAATGATTGAATTATGAATGTACAGATGTGTCAGCCACGATGAAGCACAGTAACTTGCAGTAATGACATGTCACAAAATCCTGCATGTCAAAAGGGCTTAATTGCCATTGTCTTACAATGGCCCGTGCAGTAAATTGCAGTATTCTGTGATATTCTGTAGCATTTCTGCACTTCATCCTGGCTTGACACATCTGAACACACCACAGTTACTTGCCTTATTTATTGCCTTGCATTTTACATACCAGTTGCACTAACTCAGGAACGGTCACTGATGACATATGTCATTCATTTTTATAAGATTACAAACAGGAATTATTTTGCTGACTGTGGTACATTTGCAATATTTACTATATATATTATAGTGATGTGGAAGTGTCACTACAGTTTGGGTTGTTAAAGAGCAGGTGCTTACTAAAGGTGCATATCTTAGAGAACGAAGGTTTGGGGTCTTTAGACACCTCTGTAATCATTTAGTTTGCTTTTATTTGTTTGTTTACTTACTTTTCCATCTTTTTATTTGTATTTTGCCACCTGAAAGAAATATCTGAAAAGTAGGAAAGTTGTAGTTCCCCTTTGAAATACACTGGCAAGCTTGCTAGTAAGGGTTTTCTGATATCATCGCACAGGGGGCCAGATATTCAAAAGGGTTGCGCAATAGGCTTGCGCCAGCGCAAGTCAGAAAATGTGCCATTCTGCGATATTCAGCAGGAGGCAGTTGCACTACTGAAAACATCCTGAGCAACAGCGCAATGATAATGAAGGCATGCGCGACCGAATGGGGTGGAACCATGCATAAAGAGCACAGTGCGATGTTCAAAGACTTGCGCAATGTGCAACAGTGGAGCAGGCGGAAGTTGCGCCATAGCGGAAATGAGCCAAAATAAAAAGGAGCAAGGAAGAGGTGCAAGAACGCTACAGGGAAGCCACATGAGGCAGGGAGAGGGAGAGAGACAGAGAAATAGGGAGAAAGAGGGCAGGCTAGGGAAACCAAACACAGAATAGGGGCAAGGAAGATTGTGGGGCCACAGAGTGCAGAGGCCAGTAGGTGTACCCGGTGCAGGGGAGGAAGCAGTCAGGACAGCGGGGGGAACAAAGCAACAACAGCTGGGGGGGGAACACAAGCCAGGGACATGGACAGTGCCAACTTCCACCTGGAAGCCGTAATGAGGGGGTGAGAAGGCATGCTGCAGGGGGATGTGGCCGTGGAAGGGCCCGTCGGCGGTATGCCCCGAACAGGCAGTACCGAGCCTGCACCAGCTTTGAGCTGTATACAGATGTCGAGATTGTGGGCCAGTACCGCCTGAACAGGGCAATACTGAGGCAGCTCTGTAAGCTGTGCAGTGATGTGATGCAGGCACCCACACGACGGAGTCATGCTCTGTCAGTGGAGACAAAGGTAACAGACTGCATGTGCTTGCTCGCCACAGGTACCTTCCAAAGACTAACAGGGGACACCACAGGCATAACACAGTCGGCCACGTCACGCATCCTCACCCAATTCCTCAGTGCACTGCTGCCACATGCTGCAGAGTACATCCATTTCCCCTGCACCGTGGCGGAGCACACAGCAAACATACAGGAGTTCCATAGGGTAGCATGTATGCCTGGCGTGCTAGGGGTGATAAACTGCACCCATGTGGCCATTCGCACACCACCTGGCCCCGATGGGGCCACCTACATGAATCGGAAGGGATATGCCAGTGTCAACTGCCAGGTGGTGTGTGATGCCAGTGAGCGCATCATCAATGTCTGTGCCACGCACCCTAGGGGAGCACATGATTTCTTCATCTGGTACCAGTCAGCACTGTGCCATTGATTCGAGAGTGGGGACATCCCCACAGGTCATCTAGTGGGTGAGTATGTATGTAGAACTGACAAATCGTGGGCAAGGGGGGATAAGCCAGAGGTGCCATGGGTGTGGCCCACAGGGTTTGGGGCAGTCTGAGCCTGAACAAGACACTAACCTCCACTATCTCCACATAGGTGACAGTGGATACCCACTCCATCCCTGGCTGCTCACACCCTACCGGCGGCCCACGACCCCATCGCAGCAATGCTTCAATGAGGCACATGCCACCACATGCAACATCATTGAGTGGGTGTTTGGGATGCTGAAGGTGCATTTCTGTTGCCTTGACACCTCTTGTGGTGCCCTACAGTATAGCCCCTCAAAGGCCTGTGGGATATTCCTGGCCTGTTGTATCCTGCACAACATGGTCAAAGACTGTGGGATAGCCGTACAGGTCAAAGAAGGGGACAGCAATGGGGACGACAGTGACGTCGGTGACAATGGGGATGGGCAGCACCCCTTGGCTGATGGGACCCCCGACTGATCCGGCTGGCCCAGCTGCACTGGGACACCATCACAGAGGAGCGCTCCAGCCAACACAGGTAAGTCATGGGGCCATGTGCAACCACCAGTGGCTAGGGCACAACCCACATAAACACATGGAAACACACCAGGGGTGCATGCTGGCAAGGGATGTGGCAGGGCACAGAAGCACACACATACAACCAGGGAAGGGTGAACAGTAACATGCCACATGGATGTACATGCACACACAATAGGCACAAAGTACACAGGGGTCAGGGGTGCAAACAGAGCCGGGAACACAAGCAATAGCAACACACATGTCCACAGGCCACCACGTCCACTAACTGTCTATGTGCGTGTAAGTCAGATGCTGGGCACTATCACACTTTGTGTAAAGCAGCGAATGCAAGCACGTCATGGTCAGTACCTGTGGACAGCAGTCGGGAGGGTGTGCAGGTGGACCGCGTGTTCAGGTAGAGCTGGGTGCACCCACCGCATCGCCCACCCAACACACAATGCACACAGGGCAGCACCCACAGTGCCCGCACTGGAGACAGGTCAGTCTTGGCGGCATCGCGCCGTCCACTTGATGCGTGCGGCCCCACCGAGACCCAGCAGCACTGGCAGGCTGACCACGGCCTCATGGGTGGTGGCACGATGGTCACCAGGGGTTCCACTGCACAAGCAGCGAGCGTGCCCGCTTTGGGGTCTGCAGCACAAACACCTGCACCAGGGTGCTCGGATGCCCACAGCAGCAGCTGAACCCAGCGTCGACAGGGTGGGTGTTACGCGATGCAGGGAATGGGAAGTGGATAGTGAACTGCAGCGGTGTGAGTGACACATGGGCATCTGAGTGTGTGCCCATTGTGGCCATGACAGCGACAACGCCTGTGTTTGCCTGTCAATGGCAGCGGTCACATCCTCCTGCAACTGGACAATCTGTGACAGGATCCTATCGGTGTCCTTGCTGTATCGCTCCTCGACCCGCTCCAGAGCCACACACAGTGCCTCCATGAACATTGCAAGCCACATCTGCTGCTGTACTGATGCCTGCAGTAGGCGGGTGTGCTCGTCAAAGAGGTCGTCTGTCACCTCGGCATCCTGTCCCTCAGGGTATGGAAGGGCCTGATGTTCAGCACCCCTTGAGGGTGGGCGCTGCTCACCAGGACCAGGTATGGGCAAGTCCACAGGCAGTGCACAGATGCCACCGCTGAACCCTGAACCCCGAGTCCCGTGGGCATCTGCTGCTGCCCCCCACCTGCTGTGCCCAAGGGATCAGTTGTTCCGCCGCTTTGGCCGCAACAGTGCCACTGACCTGACCAGCCACCGGTGCTGCCCCACTGGTGCTGACAGGCACAGCCTAGGACTGTGCTGACATGCTGGCCCACACATCGGAACCAGCCAGGTCCATGGGCATGAGCTGGCCTGCTGTGTGTCCATTCTGTGACCACATGTCACTGCCCATAACAGTCATTGCATCATCAATGGTGCGGGTCTGTGCCACAGCCACAGCCACAGCATGCTGGCAACCTGGATGCAGACGCTGAGACACAGGAAGGGCCTCCCACACCTGTCTCAATGACATAGCGTTGACAGCCAGGCGGACCCACTGTTGCAATGCTGCTCACGCTACCACGGAGGTGGGTGGTCCCTCCTCCAACTCCAGATGACTGTTCACAGTGGACAGGCCCTCCATCATGACCACTGCAGATGCGCAGGATCTGTAACAGAAAGTAGGACACATTAGTGCATGTGATCTACCCTCCCCGCCAACAGACCATGACGTACCATGCAGTGATGGGCTACCACCTGTCTGGAAGCCACCTCCTGGAACGCCCTCAATGACACTGTGCTGCATGCTTGCAGGGAGCCTGTCCTCTACCGGAGTCAGCTGCACCACCTCTGGCTGGCCCCCACCTGTTGCAGCACATGCCGGCCTGATGGCAGCCACCTTCTCCTTCATCCTCCTCCTGTCAGTACCCATCTTCTTCTTACACTCCTGCACAGAGCGCTGGTGGCTGCTGTGCAGGTTGACAGCACGTGCCACCCCCTCCCATGCAGCAGCATGGGTCTGAGGGGTGCCCCGCCGTCCACTGAGCAGTGGCTCCTGGTCGATGTAGGCCTCGAAGAGTGCCTCTGTCTCAGCCTTGGTGAAATTGGGCCTCCTCTTCCGCCCACCATCATTGTCCTCCTCACCCAGTCCTCGCTCGGTCATTATTAAGCCTGTATGGATGACAGTGGTTACCTGTGACTGCAGTACAAAGGAAGTCCCTGATACCACAGTCCAAAAACACCACACAGCATGTAACTCACCAATGAACTGCAGTAACCGAATATGGGCACTGCAGAACAGTGTCGCATTTTTATAGCGCAATCCATGCAAATTAGGTGTGGAGCAACTTTAATGAGATGCAAATCGTGCTGCTGCTCCATTGCATGGCTGATCGGATGATTTGCATATGACAGCTGAATATCGCACTTTTGCGCTTTGCGCAGTTGTGTTGAAGATGCTGAGCCAATGGCGCAGTTCTGTGGCCTGCGTAGTACACCGCACTGCACATGCCCAGGTAGCTTACACAGGCATCTGCTATGCTGATGACGTGCTGTGTGCGGTAGGCAATTCAGGGCATGGCCACCATTGTGCCAGTGGTGCGCGGCGGTTACTACGGCGCTGTGGCACAACTGCGAATAGTTTGCTGTATGCATGGCACACAGGCAACCAATCTCGCTCAGATGCATAGACATCCGATGGCGCCAGTGTGACCTCGCGCCACAGACCCATGACCCTGTGCCAACCTTTGCCCCTTGGCGCTATACATCTGGCATGGCTGCACCTCTATCGCTGTTCAGTGACAGCATGATAGGGAATGGTGGCACTGTACCGCGCAGCATTTCCATGTGGGGGTGCTGCACTGCAGAGCGCCATATTGCCTACTATAGCATTAGAGATGGCACACAGGAGAGTCCCTCAGTGGAGTGCCCTTGAGCTGGCCAACCTTGTGGCCATTGTGGAGCCACACTATGGCCCACTGTTTGGTGAGGAGACACTGGACAGGGCCAGGACCCAGGTCTGGCAAGAGGTGGCCACTAATCTGGAGGCGGCCACTGGCCACAGGAGAACGGCCGAACAGTGCAGGCACCGGTATGGGGACTTTAGACGGAGGGAGCCGTAGCTACTTGCATGTCTGCGGTCGCATGCCAGGAGGGGCGTGGTGCCTCGTCCAGGTGGGTGATACGTCTACACACTTGTATGGTCCATATGGGCAAGGCCCCTAGAATTCTGCGGCCACAGAATTTTGTGCAGAACTTGCAATCTGCCGCAGAACTTCTGCGGTGCCACAGAATTCACTCTTCTTGGTGAGTTTTTTATTAATATTTCTGTTTATCCATAGAATATGTTTCCCTTCCCCTCTTTTTATATCCAAAACCCCCCATATGCTCAGAATGTGATGTTATCATTGCTATAACATCATACATTAGCTAATGAAATGGCTGCATTCTGCAACAGAAATGAACAGTCACTTATCTACCACAGCTCCCACTGCCAGAGACAGTGGCACTGCACATCATGCATGGTGATAGTTGCTCAACCTGCAGTACAGCCTAATACAATTTTCAGTCTTACATTATTGCACTAGGCCAACTTAAACAAAACCTTGTCAATAGCACAGACCTGTTAAGTCCATACCTCATTTTGTATAAACCTATTTGTGCCTTTAAGGTATAGAGATGCCATCTGAAATGAATAACTAGTAAAATGAATTTAACTGTCATTTTTAAGAAAAATAAAGTAATTATGCCCAGAAAAGTGAAATATAATAATGAATAGACCTGTTAAATAAATAATTGCACTGTATGTATTTTTGCCAGGGTTATTGATTACATATTGTCAATGGTTGATAGAATCACCTAAAAGTTATGGAGAAATGTTGTGCAGGACAGCTGTTGGGCCAGAGGGTAGCATGCTGTGTTCCGTGCTGGCAACTCAGGTTCAGAGATTAGCTCTGGGAGCTGGCTGGGCAGCACAAGGACTGGTGGAACACATCACTGCTCGGAAGCTGGGAAGGTATGGTGCAGTGTTCTGTCACATGGTGTACACATTGTGATGGGCTGGAGAGCACTATCTCACTATCGGTTCACATGCATGTCATGGCCTGATGGTGTTACGCAGTGTGTCAGAGAAAGCAGGTTGACATGAAAAATGAGTTTTGCAATAACTCCTCTATTCCATTTCCAATGGGACCTGCATGAATGAGGATGCAAGTTCATGGAAATTAAAAAAAAAATATATATATATATATACACACACACACACATATACAGTATCTCTGTCTCTCTCACCACACACCCACAAACACACACACACATACACATATTTGTATGTATGTTACAGATTGCATATAAATATATGTGATACACAGTGGGAACCTCGTGAGGTGGTAGAAAGCACATACAAATATATAAGTATAGACAGTGGAAACCTCATTAGTGGGATAGATAGCATGCATATAGAAAAACATTATCACATAAGATCCTCCTTTGCATATCTCATTTATGCAACAGGCTAGGACCTTAAGGGAGAGACATTTGTTTTGCCTTTTTAGGTATAAAATTATTTTTATAAGTCTGTTATTTTTGAACTAGTGTTACTGTGCTTTCCACTATCCTGATTGCTATAACCACTGTCATGCAAGTGAAGTCAGGATGATAAGCTGACACTGTGATGTGGTTGTTTGTTAGTGCTGCAGAACTTCCGAAGAAATTACAAACCACCGCCGCAGAAGTTCTGCGGCAAATGGTAGTCTTGCCGCAGAACTTGGTCCCACTGTGCCGCAGAAAAGTAGGGGCTCTGCATATGGGTAATACTGTCTTATGTGTCCAGCACATAGGGGAGGGATAGTCTAGGGTTGGAGTATGGCGGTGTTTACAGGGTATGGGGTGGGTGGGTCTGGCTGGGTGGGTGGGCACACACATTAGGGCAGGGAATGTGCTTTGGGTTTGTACTGATGTGTTTCCTTCCTTTTGTCTCCCACAGGCATGGCGAGCGGAGGAGGATGGTGGAGTGGCAGCAGAGGGCGGAGGATGCTGCACAGGGCATGTTGGGACCAACCCCAACGCCATCAACATCCCAATGAGGGTGAGTGCCATGACACCATGATTGCTACTGCATGCTGTGTGACAGGGTGGGAAGCAGGGCATGGCCACCATCCGTGGACACCACTGCCATGCACGCGACATGTGACAGTCAGCACTGTCCAGTGGCACTGCATGTCTGGGAGTGCATCAATGATGGTCCATGCATGCACTGGGCACATGGCTGTGGCACTGACTGCCCACCGCATAGCCACGTTACTGTACGGCCTTGGTTGTGCTGTGCTGAACATGGGCGGTGGGTGTGTGCAATGGTACACATGGCTGTTGCTGCCTGGTTGGGCATGTCTTGTGGACACAGTCTCTGTGGGTGGGTGCACACCATCACAGGAGTGTGGCACATGGCTGTATGCCATGCATAATGGGTGGGCTGCAGGGGGATGGACAGTCACACCCATTGACTCTGATCCCTTGTTCTAGGTGTGCGGATACTCCTGCGTATACAGCAGGCCATCCAGGAGCTTCTGCGGGTAGTGCAAGAGTCCCTCTCCATCTTAAGGGATCTACAGCAGCATGGGGTGAGGAGGAGGAGGTGGCCCAGGCAACAGCCCCAGGCAGCGGAGGACCAGGCTGGACACTGACAGCTGCACGAGCAGCCTGCGTCTACCCCCCTTTGTTCAACCTCACACCCCATCTACCCTCTCCCATATGTTCACCCTGCCCCTTACCCACCCCACCTTGTTCCTGTCCCTCCACCCCATGTTTGTACATAGTTGTATATAGTTGATTTTGATATGTTTTTCAATACAGATATTTTGATATGAATACTGTGGTGGTCTCTGATTTGCAGCTGGCTATAGGTGCTCAGTTGCAGTGGTGTGCATGGCATCTGGGGTAGTTCAGTCATGGGTATGTGTGTGTGAGTGTGTGTGCATGGGGAAGTGTCTCTGGTGTGGAGTGGCTATCAGTCGGTATCTGTGGTATGTGTGTTGTTCCCTGTGCATTGCATTACTGTGTGCAGTGGTCCATGGTGCATGCTCTGTGTCCATTGTGCCCCTGTCAACCCGTCCTTGGCCTGTGCAGCTGACACCCTTGCATGTCCGTGGTCTGCGAGGTCTGTTGCCTTGTCAGTGGTGGCTGTCCCTGCAGGTCATCCACTGTGACCATCACAATGCTGGGTTGCCTCCTGTCAATGGTGTGGTGCATGTTTGCCTCGGGTGACACTGTGACCTCCGCAGTTGCTGTCCCACCTCCATGTTGTGGCTTGTGTGTGTTGCAGGGACTGTGCACCACTGTCTGTGACTTGTGCTCCAGGCATATGCTGATGGCGTACAGGGCCACAGTTCATGCACAGGGTGGGTGTCACCCCTGTGCCATGGAGGACTGCAGGCTGTGTGTGCACAGTTTTCATGGGCCCACACTGGGGGCTTGGTTGCCACACTACTGCGTCCCTGTGTTAGTGTCCCCGTGGGTATGGGTGTGTGTTTGCCCTTGCAATGTGTTGCATCCGGTGTGCTGCATGCTTCCACACACCACTGTGGGTGTCTGTGCTGGCTGCTGTGGCTCATGGTGGGTCGGGCTGTGACACTTGTCTACTGTGCAGGGTGCTGTATCAATGGTGGTGGTGTCAGGGGCACGCCCTTTCCTGTGTGGGGTACCTCTTGTGCCGACACATGTTTGGTCTCTCAGATGTGCCTCAGGGGGATTGTGCATGTTGGCACTGTGTCTGCCATTGTTGCATTGCCGTGTGCTGCCACCCACTGCTGGGTGCTCATGGTGGGTCTGGCTTGTATGGTTCTGTGGTACATGAGGTTGCAGTGTGACAGTGGGGGTGGTGGTATGCATGGGGATTCCTGCAGTGGTGGTCATTGCTCATGGGGAGTGTCTTGGGGTCACGGTGCAGGATTTGCTGTGCACAGAGGGGGGCTGCTGTGCCATGGGGTGGTCTGCCCTCCTTGTGTGGCAGTCTCAGCTTGCCGGTGGGTGTGATGGGGCACCATGGCCCAGCTGTGCTTTGTTTGCTTGTCCCCATGGGCCGGTGGATATTCCAGCCCTCCCCCAATTATGCTGTGCTTGGGGTGTGGGGTGCATTGTCAGTTCTGCAGTGTGTTCCTGTGCCCATCTATGGTATGGGTGGTGGGCCCCTACCTACCTCCCTGGTTGTGCAGTTACATTGCTCTGCTGCTGGGGGGGGCTCCCTGCTTGCTCTATAGCACCTCTGGGCTGCTCAGCTGGGCAGCCCTTGTTGCAACATAAGCGCATCGTATCTGCTTAGCTTCCCTTCCTACAGTTGTGCTATGGCACAAGTTCTTGTGATATTCAGATGTTGGCTGTTGGCGCAATTTGGCTCGCCTTTTTGAATATCGCATCTATTGCGATGGTGCAATAGACTTGTGCTTGCTCCTGCTATTGTGCACTTTTGGGCGCAGTTTGAATATCCAGCCCAGGACTCCATTGGACTCTTTTTTCACTAGCACTTGGCAAATACAAATAAAAGATGGAACAGTAAGTAAATAAACAAATAAAAGCAAACTGAATGATTGCAGAGAGGCGTCTAAAGGCCCCAGACCTTTGTTCTTTTCAGATATGCACCTTTACTAAGCACCTGTTCTTTAAACCACAATTATTGCACTTTAGTATATCTGCAATCATTTAACCACAAAATTTTGCGGTCTCATGGGGCAGATCTTTTACATGCTAGGCTTTTTTCCAGTCAGATGTGCAGATTCCAAGAGGCAGATAGTGAAAAAAGATTTTAAAATCGCTGTTATTTGCAGGAGTTTTTCCATTGTGTAGCACCCAGATGGTTTGGAAGTTTGGTCTGAAATTTTCAGGGTAGAAGGGCTTGTCTCAGAACTATTTCTATGGTAGTTTGTTGAAAAAATATTTAACCTTTCCAAAGTTAATACATTTTAAAATGTGGGTTCTAAGCATGCTCAGTCAGCACTTCAAAATAGCTGTAAAACTATTATTCATGAGCTATGAGGTGACTGTAGGCACCCATTATCATTTTGATTTTACCTGTTCACACTGCAAGAAGATGCCCCATGTTTTCAAAAATGTTAGAGTAAGCCTAACTCATGAATAATCATAAGTTTATTTGCATATTCCTTTTTTAAACTGAGGGAATTAGAAAAACTGGCTAGTTATTTCTTTACTCACTACAGAAATAGGAGACTTGGGGCCAGATATTCAAAACTTTGCGCTGGGCAAAAACCTTTTGCGCAGGTTTAATGCAGGATTAGCTGAGGTCTGCTATATTCAAAAGGCCAAATAGCATGGGCAAACTGCATTAGCGCCGGGCAAAACTATAATGTATGCAAGGGGCAAACTGACATGAATACAGGTGCAATGCTATATTCAGCGACTAGCACTGCACTAAGTGGTTTTGCGTAACTTAGCGCGACACTTAGCGCAGTGCAAATTACTGCCCAGGAAAAGCTTGTCTTAACCCTGGGCAATCAGCTTTGTGCGACACATTGGCTTTGTGCGGTGTTTGCGTGGGTTTTGCGAGACCCTAACAAATAAATATGACACATAGATAAAGCCAAACATAGAGGAAGCATGCTGCTACCCGATGGCATCACAATGATGCCATCATCTGCCACCAGTCCCAGCCATGCCAGGCAGTAAGTAGTGACCCTGCCACCAGTTGACAGCATGGCAGTGTGGCCGTACAGCACACACCTGCGGACCACACATCTGTGGACACGAACAGATGCCAGCACACACATGCAGCACTGTGGGCATGGAGGATGTTGAGGGGAGCATGTGAGGTGGCGAGGCTGTGCCACAGACCAGGTGTGGCCACAAGGCTGGGACATCATGCAGTGCACATGGGCCAGTATTGGGAATACCCCAACACTAGTGTGCCTTCTGGGATAATATATGACCCCTTGGCCACATACCGCATAGCTGTACAACCGCACAGCACAAAGCCAGAAATGTACATATCACTGTGAGCATCCCATGCCACAGGTACAGCATCTGTGGGTCACACAACAGTGTAACAGTAATGTCCACCGTCAGTAAACACCTGCAGGTTGGGCCTGTCACTGTGTACAGTGCAGTCATCATCACTGCCCTACACACCATAGGCAGTGCTGTGTCCCTTACACTACTGGCCCCCTTGATACTGTAGTGTTTGCTGTGCACTGTAGCATGCCCTACAGTGTGACAGTTGCATGCAGCACCACCACCACCTGTGCCTATGCTGTCTTGTCCCCTGGGGTACAATATGCTATGCTATGCTGCACTGTTTACATGCAGCCTGCAGCTATCATCGTGCACTGCCAGATTGACCTACGGTGGAGCTGTGGTTGGACCTGGTCAGCCCCTGTACTTCCAGACTGACCTACAGGTGGCTCTGTGGGACGCTGCAGTAACGCTGGGCATACTGCATGCAAATCAGGGTATAATGAGATACTAATCCGGTTGTTTGCCCAGAGACTACCTAAGTAGGCTCATTTGCATGGCACTTTTGAATATGGCACATTTTAGCTCCTGGCAAACGTGTTTGCACCGGGCTAACTGCTTAGCTCCGCGCTAATGTGTTAGCGCGGCACTAACGGTACGGGGAATAATATACGGTTTTGATCACTGTCCTTTCACATCTGCTGCTTTCTGCAGCTGTACTGAGTCCTTGCATTTGCTGGCACACATATTGGCCATGTAGTTCATCTGTACCTGCCCTCACGTTGCTGTGCACTGTGTTGTTGTTGTGGGTTGCACTTCCTGGTTGCTTTATTCAGTGCTGTCTTATTCCGGGCTATTTTTGCCCTGCACTCCCAGACCAGTTTGCCCGGCTTCCTTAGACTGCAATATTCAGCAGGATTAGCCCCGGGCTATTTCCATTTCAATATAGCTTGCTCTGTGCTCTGGGCTAAGTTTGCCCGCCAGGCAGTGCTAATTTAGCCCCTGGGCAAAGTTTTGAATATCTGGCCCTTGGGATCAGATATTCAAAACTTTGCTCTGGGCAAAAACCATTTGTGCAGGTTTAGTGCAGGATTAGCATGGTAAGCTATATTCAAAAGACCAAATAACGCGGGCAAACTGCATTAGCACTGGGCAAAATCATAATGTATGCAAGGGGCAAACTGACATGAATACAGGCGCAATGCTATAGTCAGCGACTAGCGCCGTGCAAAGTGGTTTTGTGTGACTTAGCGTGACACTTAGCACAGTGCACATTACCGCCTAGGAAAAGCTTGTCTTAACTCTGGGTAATCAGCTTTGTGTGACACTATGGCTTTGCGCAGTGTTTGCATGGGTTTTGTGCGACCCTAACAAATAAATATGACACATAGACAAAGCCAAACATAGAGGAAGCATGCTGCTAACTGATGGCATCACAATGATGCCATCATCTGCTACCAGTCCCAGCCATGCCAGGCAATAAGTGGTGACCCTGCCGCCAGTGGACGGCATGGCAGGTGTGTATACAACACACACCTGTGGACCACACTTCTGTGGGCACCAACAGATGCCAGCACACACATGCAACACTGTGGGCATGGAGGATGTTGAGGGGAGAGTGTATGGGTGGCCAGACTATGCCACAGACCAAGTGTGGCCACAAGTCTGGGACACATCATGCAGTGCACATGAGCCAGTATTGGGAATACCCCAACACCAGTGTGCCTTTTGGACAATATATGCCCCCCCCGGCCACATACTGCACAGCTGTACAACTACCACAGCACACAAAGCCGGACATGTATATGTCACTGTGAGCATCCCATGCCAGGGTGCAGCATCTGTGGGTCACACAACAGCATAACAGTAATGTCCACTGTCAGTAAACACCTGCAGGTTGGGCCTCTCACTGTGTATAATGCAGTCATCATCACTGCCCTACACACCATAGGCATTGCTGTGTCCACACACTACTGGCCCCTTGCTACTGTAGAGTCTGCTGTGCACTGTAGCATGACCTACAGTGTGACAGTTGCATGCAGCACCACCACCATCTGTGCCTATGCTGTGTTGTCCCAGTATAGCTGCAGGCAGCAGCGCATGTGGAAGTAGTGTTCAAAACTGTATAATATTCCCCAAGCTGTTTGTGCAGCGCTAACACATTTGCGCGGGTTTAGCGCAGGGCTAAACAGTTAGCCCGGTGCAAACTGCATGCAAATTAGGGCATAATGAGATGCTAATCTGGATGTTTGCCCACAGACTACCTAAGTAGGCTCATTTGCATGTCACTTTTGAATATGGCAAAGTTTAGCACCGGGCAAACGTGTTTGCACCGGGCTAATGGTTTAGCCCTGCACTAAACCCACGCAAATGTGTTAGTGCTGCACAAACAGTTCGGGAATATTTTACAGTTTTGCACACTGTATCTCCACATATGCTGCTGCCTGCAGCTGCACTGGAGTCCACGCATTTGCTAGCACACATTGGCCACATAATTGACCTCTACCTACCCTCACATCGCTGTGCACTGTGTTGCTGTTGTGGTTTGCACTTCCTGGTTGCCATATTCAGAGCTGTCTTATTCCAGGGCTAAGTTTGTCCTGCACTCCCAGCCAAGTTTGCCTGGCCTCATTCCCATGCTATATTCAGAAACTGTTTGCCCCAGGCTATTGCTTTTGAATATAGCTGGCTTTGTGCTCCAGGCTAAGTTTGCCCGCCAGGCAGCGCTAATTTAGTCCTGGGGCAAAGTTCTGAATATCTGGCCCAACATCTCTCAGGAAAGAAATTGTGTCAGCTATATACTGTATGAACAATGCCTCATTTTGAAAACAACTATCCGAGATCTTATTTTGTTGTAACCACTACAAATATAGGAGACGGCACCTCTCAGTAAAGAAAACAGAAGACAAATTCATCTTGTACTCACAATGCCTTGTTCTCCACATCTACATGTTAGGTGTTGTGCTGCAGACACCACTACTATAATGAGAAACCACATCTCTGAGTAAAAATAAGTTTTATAATCTACCAAGAATTTTTTATTGCTGTTTGAAAAATTAGTCAATTAGCTGTTATACTGCTGTAACCATTATCAAAGTAAGAGTTAGTTGATTTAAAAAAAGGGTCTGCTTGATGTCCAAATGTAGTTAAAGTGATAAATTATGTTTTTGAAACAGTTTTATAACTTTTTTTATTTTACAGTTTTAACAATGTTTCTACATTTGTTATAATATATAATGGAACCCATGTCTAATTTAGTAACTGTCTACAGATGGCAGGAGAGATCAGTGCTAGCTATGGTAAGTTTATAATTTATAAAGGAATTCATGTGTATCTCAGTGACTGTCCTACAGATAGCAGTAGTGAGAGTTAAAATGTGCGCTTTATTGTCTTTTCAACCGTTCAATGAATTTGCACGACATTTTGCATATGCAGTCTCATTGGATAGCTCTCTTTATATACTAAGTTTTGTTCCAGTTGGATACGTAGATTCTGAAATATGGATAGCAAAAAGGAGAATAAAAAATCAATGTTTTTTTCCTGTTTTTTTTTTTTGTTATCATTTTGCACCCAGACAGTTTGGAATTTTGGTCTGAAATTTTCAGGGTAGAAAGGGTTTGGACCACAGGTGTGTATTTTTCTGGTTTGGTGAAAAACATTAATCCATTCCACAGTTATTTTTAGGTGTGCGTAAATCTCACAACGCATCCCCTGTTGTGTATTACTGCTTAAACAGAACTCATGGTATATCACCATCAAGGTGGATTTGCTGACCTTTAAAGTGCTATACAATCAGGGATCCCATTACCTGCAAGATCTCCTTACTCCCTATTGCCCACCCGAGCATTTCGATCCACTGACGAGGAATTGCTAGAGATTCCAAGGGTGTGACTTCAAACATCTGGGGCCAGCTCTTTTGCATTTATGGCTCCGACCCTGTGGAATTCTCTATCTCATTGGATAGGGACTGCCTGACTGTCCAAAGTTTTAAGATGCAATTGAAATCACACCTATTTAGCCTAGCATTTTCAGAAGAATTGTAAATTTAGTGCGGACCATCATCTGTTTATGAATGTAATTATTTGAAATTTAAAACATTTTTAATGGTTTTAGTATGTTAATTTTGGTGATTATAATTTTGTACAAGTGCCTTGATCATTGGAAAAGCACCTTTTAAATAAAAATTGCTTTACTTTAATTCAGTGACTGCCCTACAGATGGTAAGAGAAATCAGTTCTAGTCTATGGCATGGATGAGGCTAGAGTGCACCACACCATGGGATTCAATCAGTGGTTGAAAAACTGGTGCAGAGCTCAGGGATTTAGCTTCATTGGGGACTGGGGGTCCTTCTGGAGGGATGCAGGCCTATACTGGCATGATGGTCTGCATCTCTCCAGGAGGAGAACCAGAATCCTAGGTGATAGGTTTAAATGCTTCATTGGCAAGCATTTAAACTAGCCAAGGGGGGAAGCACTGGAGAGGGGCAGGGAAATCCTAGCCCCCAAAAATCAGGGTGCTAAGTGAGGTAGACACCAAATATAGAGATGTCGATAGGAAAAGCGCTTGGGGTAAATGGAGAAAGTGGCAAACATACTAAGTGCAGGGATGGTGCAAAAGGGGAAGGCCTTCAAGAAATGGAGGGTATGAGTACCAATGCCCATAATCTGGGCAACAAGCTCCTGAACTGGTGGCCTTGATGGAAGAAGGATGCCTGGATATCGTAGCAGTCACAGAAACATGGTACACAGAGAACCATGACTGGGATGTTAACATACCAGGGTGCACAACCTACAGGAGAGATAGGGAGGGGAGAAGAGGGGACTGAGTAGCTCTCTATGTAAGGGAAGGGATAAAAGCAACATAACAAAATAGTAAACAGGGAGAAGAGGAGGCACTGTGGGTCACCTTAGAGACTAGAAATGGCACCACAATCCACACAGGGGTTGTATACAGACCCCCATGTCGGGGAGGGAATGGACAAGGATATGATAGAAGGCATTCTTAGGATGGCAAAGAAAGGGGAGATACTGTTGATGGGGGACCTTAATATGCCAGATGTTTACTGGAGCACCTTTGCTGCAGCCACATCCAAAAGCAGGGCCATTCTCAATGCCCTTCAGGTGGCATGCCTCAGACAGCTAGTTTTGGAACCTACTCATGAGGGAGCAATCTTAGACCTCATAGTCTGAAATGGGGACAGTGAGAGGATCTCAGATCAAGAAGTGGGTAGCCATTTGGGAACAAGTGACCACCAAACAGTGTGGTTCATGATAAACTCAGCTACAGAGTCAAGCCATACAAAAGTGAGGGTTCTGGACTTCAGGAGGGCTGACTTTGCCAAGATGGGAGAGTGCCTTAGAAAAGCACTAGCAAACAGGCTAAAAGGAGGGTGGAGCAACAATGGGAAATATCAAAACTGCCATCACAGAGCAACAAGCCTTTGTGTGAAGCAAATAAACAAATCAAAATGAAAGAAAAGCCACTATGGTTCCTCAAAAGAGGTGGTGGTGAAGGTTAGGGAGAAAAGATAGCATTTAGGGAGTATAAGAAAACACAGAAGGAGCAGGACAGAGAACTATACCAGTTAAGACAGAAGGAAGCAGGGAAGCTAGTCAGAATAACAAAGACCCAAACTGAGGAAAAGATAGCCAACTCGGTTAAGAAGGGGATAAAACCTTTTATAGGTATCAGGGACATAGAAAGACCCAGGAGGGATAGTGAGGCTGAATAGAATGGACGGTGGGTGGGCAGAGAGGACAGTGAAAAGCAGGATACTGAATGAATACTTCTGTTCAGTATTCACAAAAGAAGGAGGTGAGGAGGTGCCTAATCCAATTAACAGAAGCACTCTGGATAGGGGTTGATCCCAGTTCTTTCACAGAAGAAAGGGTCTGAAGAGCTCCGAAATCTGAAGGTGGACAAAGCAATGGGGCCAGATGGAATTCACCCCAGAATTCTAAAAGAATTAAGCAGAGAACTAGTGACACCACTGACTACCCTTTTAACAAACCATGGGAGGATGGTGTGGTACCTGAGGACTGGAGGAAGGCAGATGTGATTCCCTTCACAAAAGTGGGACCAAGACAGAGGCAGGAAACTACAGACCTGTCAGTTTGACCTCTGTGGTAGGGAAAGTGATGGAATCACTTCTGAAGGAAAAAATTGTTGAGTACCTAGAGGCCAGTGGGGCACAGGACCCAAGGCAGCATGGGTTCACAGTGGGAGGTCATGTCAGTTGAATCTAATTGATTTCTTTGACTGGGTGACCAAAGTAGTAGACCAGGGAGGGGCTGTGGACATGGCCTACCTAGACTTTAGCAAGGCATTTGACACAGTCCCACACAAAAGATTAATAGTCAAATTAACCAGCCTGGGAGTGGGTCCCAGGGTGGTAGCCTGGGTAAAACATTGGCTGGACAACAGGACACAGAAGGTAATTGTAAATGGAGTCCACTCTGAAGAAAGAGGGGTTACTAGTGGGGCACCGCAGGGTTCAGTACTGAGTCCAGTCCTTTTTAATGTCTTTATAAGTGACATTGCAGAGGGACTGGAAGGAAGTGTATTCTTCTTTGCAGATGACAGAAAGATCTGCAACAAGGTTGATACACAAGGAGGCATGGAAAGGATGAGAAGGGAATTGGCAAGGTTGGAGGAATGGTCAGAAGTATGGCAGCTTGGATTCAATGCAAAGAAGTGCAAAATAATGCACCTGGGAAACAAAAACCCAGGGGAAGATTACACAATGGGGGGGAGGTAGTAACAACAACAAAAATGGAAAGGGACCTGGTGGTAGTCATATCAGATGACCTTAAGGTTGACAAGCAATGTGAGAAGGCAGTAGGGAGGGCTTGGGGAATACTGGGATGTATAGGGAGAGGCATCACCAGCAGAAGACAGGAAGTTGTTATCCACCTGTACAGACAGTTGGTGAGACCGCATCTGGAGTACTGCATCCAGTTCTGGAGACTCCATCTCCGCAAGGACATAGACTGGATGGAGGCAATTCAGAGGAGGGCAACTAAAATGGTGCAGGGTCTGCAAGAGAAGCCATACGAGGAGAGACTAAAGGAACTTAATATGTATACCCGTGAGGAAAGGAGGGAGAAGTGGGACATGATAGAAACGTTTAAGTATCTCAGTGAAATCAACAAAGTCCAAGGGGGTAGCATCTTTCTGAAAAAGAGATGTGCAAGAACAAGGAGACACAATTTGAAGATAGAGGGGGGACGGCTCAGGGGCAATGTGAGGAAGTATTTTTTCACAGAGAGGGTGGTGGTCTCATGGAACAGCCTTCCTGAGGAGGTTGTGGGGCCTAAAACTGTGGGAGAATTCAAGAATACATGGGGCAGCCATAAAGCAATTTTGTGGGGATAGGAAAAATAGGCCGTTGGTTAAATAGGATCTGCAGATTATTCTCTAGGTAGGGAAATGGGCAGACCAGGTGGTCAAAACAGTTCTTATCTGCTGTCAAACTCTATGCAGTCAACCAAATGTTTAGTTTAGAGATTGCTTTTAGAAAACAGAAAAAATCAATTACAGTCACAGTATATTAAAAAAATTCTGATGTTCAGATTGATTAGTCTGAATTTAAACAAGTAATATATCACAACACACAATCAAGACATACTCTCATTTTATTAAAATAATTTGTTATCATACAGATAAATTGACACAAGCTTAGTTTCATATAAAAACCTTATTTGCTAATGTTGTGGGGACAAAATATTTATCATGGCTAAAACATTTCATAATTAAACAGAGAACATGTGTCAGACCATCTCTTTTATAGTATAGGAACATCTCTTTTATAATATCTGTTTTGCAGTTTTATTTGTAAGAGGAAGCATACCACATATAAATGCACTGCACCATGGGTATGCAAATATCTAATTGCCTGGTTTCACACAACACACTACAGTGATGACAGACAATTGATTGTTGCATACCCATGATGCAGTGCTTCTCGATATTTCCTCAAAAAACATTAATTAAAAAAAAAACTGTACAACTGATACTATAAAATAGATGTCCTTACACACAAAGGGATGTTCCAATACTTGTTCTCTGTCTAGCAATGAAATGTTTTAGCCATCTATAGTCTCATTTTTGTTCTCACAATATTAATAAATTTGAGGCAGTGTATAACAGCAATAATGTGGACTAATCATTTTATAATAAATAGAAAAAATAATTTGGAATTATATATATGTGAAGATATGTGGTTTATCATTCTTTGTTGTTTGAATGAAATTGACATGTAGTTTGAAGTGCTTAGTCTGCACAGATTGGTAGTGGATGTAGCATTTGAGCAAACTACCATTCTAGGGTGTGGGATATGCTAGAATTTATTCCTGGTGTGTTGTTTGGTCACTGGGCTGAATGAGCAAAACACACTAGACATTATAAATACTAGTGTGACTCACACTTTTGAGTGATAGATTGCTATTATATGGTTGGCAGTGGCATTTATTGGTGTAATCATGGGAGATGATATTTTTTCATTGTTGCGGGAGAGCAGTGGTTGGCTTTAGTTTCTTTGCCTTTTTTAATATACAGTCTGACAGCTCTCGGGGACTGCTTCTGTCATATATTCAGTGAGCATGGTGAAAGTGGTGGCATTGCTTATGTACTACTGAGTTTGGTGTGGCTTTACTTGTTCCAGCTTTACTTTCGGTTATCTTGTTCGGAGGATGTCATTGTTTCGTTGGGTTTTTATATTTTTTAATCTTGCAGTTACAAAATACAGCACATGTTAAATATAATGGGAAGGGAATGGGACACTGAGCATAGTGGGAAACAAGAGATATGAGCGTGTTCATCTGGACTTGTGATAGGAGAGATTTTTTAAAGTAGGTTTCCATCTCAAATACTTTTGCAGAGTGTTGTGGTATCTGGTCTGGAAATTTTGTATTCCACATGCGTGAAATGTTGATAACATTTTTAGACCCAATGTGGGTTTGTTTTCATTTAAATTTTTTTGGGGAATGGTCAGTACTGTGAACAAGCATCCGTCCTTTGCCAGTCTTGAGTTTGCTGCGGTCGAGGGATTCGGTGGAGTCCTGATGCGGCTGGTCAGCTTGGCACTTCTTTCCACTGGTACTGGTGAAGATTTACAATGGGTTCGAAGTGCCAACTGACCAATCAGGAAGCGACTTTCTGTGTGCCCAGTGTATGAGGAGAGACTAAGAGACCTCAATATGTACTCACTGGAGGAGAAGAGAGAAAGGGTCAACATGATAGAAACTTCTAATTTCCTCAAGGGCATAAACAAGGTGCAGGTGGGAGATCTTTTCCAATGTAGAAAAGATACGAGAATGGGGGCAATATGAAATTGGAGGGGTGCGGAGATTAAGAGGTAATGTGAGGAAGTTTTTTTTACACAGAGAGGGTGGCGAACACTTGGAATAGTCTGCCACAAGAGGTCGTAGGGATAAGCAGAGTGGAGGGGTTTAAACATGCCTGGGACAAGCACAGGGGAACCTTGAGTGGGAAGAAAGTGATGAAAAGCCATTTTGTACTGGGTCATACTGTTGCACGCATAATAGCGTACGAGATTATGGCAAACTGAGACGTGTGCGCTCTCCAAGTTGGACCACCCTGGAGTTGAGAATCATTAGTGGGAAAGTCCAGGGTTGCAGCCCCGCGTAATGGGGGTGGGGTGGGGGCAGATACCCCCACAGAACAAAAACAGGCAGAAATCGTGCAATGCGCTTGTGCTGCACAGCATTCTGCCGTGTGACATAATGACCCCGTGCCAAAGCCATTGACCGCTTGCAGTGAGTGGATGCATACATGTATATGGCCTATGGGCAGACTGGATGGGCCAAGCAGTCCTTATCTGCTGACAATTTCTATGTTTGTAAGTATAATTTGCAATTTAATATCTTTGCACCTGTTCAGTGGATTTGCACAAAAGTTTGCATGTGTGGTTTTGTGGGTAGACTACTTGATGTGACAAATTTTGTTCTGGTTGGATGTGAGAGGTACCTAGAGGAGGAGGTCTGATTGATGATAGCCAATGTGGGTCAAGTGTAAGGTCTTGCCAGACCAACCTGATCAGATTCTTTGAAGGGTTCAGGAGATATATGATTGGGGGCAGTGGATGTGGCCTCTCTGGATATCCTAAGGCTTTCTACTCTATCCCACATAGAAGGTTGGCAAGCAAATTGAGCAGTCTGGGGTGGGGGCTAGGCTTGCAAGGTGGGTGTAAAATTGGCTGGATGGGAGGACCCAGAGAGTGGTGGTCAATGGGTAACACTCTGGGGAACTAAGGGTGAGTAGCAGAGTGCCACGGGGGTCCATGCTGGGGCCCATACTATTTAATGTGTATGTGGGAGATTTAGCAGAGAGTCTGAATGGAAAGGCATGTTTATTCGCAAATGACATGAAGATTTATAACAGGGTAGATGCTCGGGGTGGGGATGAAGCAGGATCTAGCCAGGGATAAGAGTTACTGAGATCTCTTATAGTAAGTGTGTGTGTGTGTGTTTGGGGGAGGAGTAGAAAAACAGTCAAATCTAGGCAAGGGAGACCTTGGGCCCGATTCTCAAAGCCCTGCATCTGACGCAAGGTGCTTGCACTGAACAGATATGCACCTTGCATCCAGGGCTGCTTCCACACAATTCACAAAGGTGGCCTGCATTGACCGGAGGCCACCTGCCCCAAACAGGGCTTGCACCAGCCCTGCACCCAGAGCTGGGCTGCGACAAGGTGCAAGAGGCACTGTGGCAGAGTCTGCAACAGCCTGGGCATGGGATACACAAACTGCACCCAGAAGACAGAATTCTAAGTACCCTTAGACCAGCCAGGGCTGGTCTAAGGAGACTTAGGAAATGCTCTGCTGGGTGCAACCCCTGTATGCGGCACTATGCCACAGTCCTCCAATGGTGCCAGGCCCATGTCATGCCCATGGTAATGTACACCTCCCAATCCTCCATGCAGCCCATGATACTAGTATTGTCCCCATCCCACCCTGAACCCTGATGCTGCCCAAGTACATTTCCCAGTAGTGCCACCCATATGGTGGAATAGTGTCCCCCACCCCAACAGATAGTGCCCACCCCATCACCAGTTAGAGCAGGGGACCAGAGTAACCCTCCACACACCTCTGCAGAGGTCCCTGACTGCCCAAAATGTGCAGTGGACCATACAGTGTACATGCTAGCATGTACACTGTACAGTCCACTGCACATTCTGCAAGACAACATAAAAGACGACAAAAAAGTCTGTACCTGAATTGGGTGCAGGGTCCCTGGCACAGGGGGCTTTGGTGCAAGCTGCAGTTTGCCACAGCTTACGCTGAACGCAGCCTCCTTTGAGAATCCAACTCCTCATCTAATGAATTAACTGCTGACAAACCATGAGTGATACAGAAGCAAATGATTTGATACCTTTTATTGGACCAACATAGATGTACCATTTATAAAATTCCTGATCAAACAACTGCAAACAGAAGACTTTTTGTCATCTTTTATGTTGTCTTGCTAGTTGCAAGAAACATGTTGTAGTAAGTTGGAATAGCAGGTTTTGGAGCCGCAGTCATGTTGTGGTCAGTGGCATCACTGTTTTTTTGGGCTGGGCTCCATGGCACAAATTAGATTGCAAGCTGTCTATGACAGCAGTGCAAAAGATGCCACCAACTTAAAATGATTTAGCTGCTGCATTGAGGAGTGCCCCTCATTGTAGTGCATGCTTATTTTGTAACCATTGTTGACACCACTTATGAGGTGGTTTTTAACAATAGTTCTGCAATCAGTTCTGCCTCTGTAATGTTACCAGCTGTAGTGTGGATGCATGACCGTGCAGCAGTCTCAGCATTTGCCTCAGTAGCACGAACTGCATTGTGGAGCAGTGTGTCGACTGTAATGGTCACCGCCACCCACAATGTGGACCAGCTGCAACAGTTCGAACCGTTATCATGATGGTTCACTGGCAGTATGGACACACTGTAATGTTTACCATCTGTAATGGTTTGAAACAGTTATGGGGTTATAGTGGTGTAGTGTGGACAGGGCCAAAATGCCTATGTTAAAAATGTAATGAAAGAATTCCCAAAAATGACTGTGTTATGAGCGTGCTTTGCACAGTTTTCATGCAAGCTCATAACTTCAAGAATTTTTTATATTTACACTCCAGATTTTCAAAATTGCCATCTCTCCTCAAGCCTCCTTATGAATGGTGCAGTTGTCATTCATCACATCCTGCCCGAACTCTGTTTTCACAGATGGTGCAGAATGGCTTGGTTGCTGTGGGAAATCAACATTCTGGACAGATTAATTACATCACAGCACCACTTCATGAACAGAGGTCTCAAATGCTTTCATGAGGTGGGGTCACAAAAAGGCCATGTTTAAAATTTGGAGTGTAAATACCAACAAACACCTGGGGTGTTGGGGTTGCTAACCATAATGCCCCATACTGTACAGACTAACAGGCATCAGGGGTGTGCTTTTGGATTGTCAGCTGTACTACTCACACCAGTGCACCCCCACCCTGTAGCCACTGAGAGGCATCAGGGTGTGTCTTGGACTCTTTGGCCCTAAAGTTCACCCCTTTCTCCTATACTGCACCCATCTCAATGTATTTCCTTATGGAATGGGGTGAGCATAAGGCTTAATGACCCCAAAGCTCAACATGACACTTATCAGAGTCTGCAGAGTAGGGTAAGTGAAATGGCATGAGCGTTATGGCCAATGACCCAAAGCCACACCTCAATGCCTGTCACTCTCTGCAGGGTGGGGTGGGGTTGACGTCGGTTACATACTTCACTACCATTCCTATTATGCATCTCTCTAACTCCCGCACTAACAATGCCAATGCCAGCAAGACAACATTCAGCATTGACAAATGCTTGTTTTATAATATGATATACTGAGTGTGTATTTACTGAGTTGCTAGATCAGGGCCTTGATAAAATAATAACATTTACTTAACTCCTTCAAGATTCCATCAGGTAGACAGAAAAAAGTCTATGAGAATTTGTCTGAAAACTAGCAACTATAAGATGCAAAAATAGTATTTGTGTGCATATATATACTGTATATATATATATATATATATATATATATATATATATACATATATATATATACACAGTATATAAGCACACATTTCCTACTGGAGAGACCTATTGTGACTCTCAGGGCAAAAAATAAAGTCTGTTTGTTTCTCATGACTATGCCTCTGTTAAGATGCATATGTATGCTACTGTTGATATGCAAAATATAAAGACAGTTCGTGAAGTCTATGTTATGGAAAAATGTACTCAAAGTTAGAATATAAATAACCTAATGTTCGTAACATGGTGTCATACTTGTTTAATTTCTAGTTATGTAAATAAAAGCATCTTTTTATAATACTATGACTTCTGCTTCTTTTTATGGGCTGTAGTATAGATCTTTCATTGTTTGTTTCTTATTCATTCTGGTGGGGTGCTTAAACAACAGTTCATCTTAGGACACCATTGTATGTTAAACTTGGAATATAGCAGTTTTGTTGTAACTTGGATCTTTCTAATATTCCCCAACAACCATGCTGTGGATCCTTCAGCACCTTTGTTTTAAGACAGGCAACTCTGCATCTCCTAGTTAAAAAAGGAAATGTTATTTTTTAGACATTTTTTCAACTGCTAAAGTGTGCTGCAGGGACACCACATTATCACAGCGAGACCGTCTTACCATGCAAACTAAAGCTAACTACTACTTTTCCATAAAACAATGCCATATTGACAAATACACAACTAAGCTACTTACAAAGAACTATATACAGTTAATTACACTACAGTATGTACAAGGTATATAATTTGCACTGATATATCTCAGCCATCCTCATACCAGCTGGTCCCAAACCCTAGAAAAGAGTGATGGAATCAATGTAGTACATTAATAAATAATAACCATAAAATATTGCATTGATAAAATGACTGTTGGGTTTTGAGGCAAAGAGCACAGCTAAAGGGTTTTATAGTGGATATAGTGTTCCTAGACTTTAGTAATGTTTTTGACATCATAATGCACATAATGTTTCTGCAAAAATAGAGAGCCCTAAGGGTGGCTCAGAGATGAAGAGATGGATGAAGAATTTGCTGAGAAGAAGGAGGCAAGGGTGATCATTATGGAGTTCCATCAGGGCAGGAAAGGTGACTGAGTGTGGTATCACATGGTCAGCACTGGGTCTGATTCTGTTCAATATTTTCATTGGGGACATTGTGGAAAGGCTTAAGGGAAGGTCTATCTATTTACAGACAGTACAAAGCTCTGCAACAGAGTAAGCACTGTTGATGAGGTAGAAAAAATGAAAGGGATTTTCACAAACTAGAGGAGTGGCCAAAATGTGGCAGTTGAGCTTAAATGCCAAAAAGTGCAAGATTATGCCCAAAGGGAATAGTAATCTAAAGCGAGAGTATTAGAAGTGATGGCGCGAAGAGAGAACTTGAGCATAATCATATATAATGATCTCAAGGTAGCTAAGCAATGCAAGGGCAGAGAGAGAGCCACTAGAAATGCTGGGATGCATAGGCATGAGTATGATGAGCAGAAGGGGGCAATGCCACCTGCAGAGCATCTGGTGAGGTCAGACCATGAATATGGGTGTCCATTTCTGGAGACTGTACCTCAGGAGGGGATGTGGAGAGGGTGAAGAGGGTCCAGGAGGGGCAATGAAAATGGAGTGAGGACTTAGCCATTGACATATGAGGAAAGTTGAAATACCTCAACATGTATACCTTGGAGCAAAGGATGGAAAGGGTGGACATGACAGAAACCGTTAAGTACCAAAAGAGTATAAACAAGGTCCCAGATAGCAGTATATTCCAGAATAAGAGGTTCTTAAGGACAAGGAGTTATGACATAAAGATAGACAGTGGATGATTCTAGGGAAATGTCAGAAACACCACTTCAAAAAAAGGAGGTGTATGAAGGGTGGAATCCTCCCTAAAGAAAGAGTGGTGAGGCCAAACCAGTGATGGGATTCAAGGTTGCATGGGATAAGTACAAGGCAATTCTGGAGATGGGGATTACCTCGATCATCTAGGATCACCCAGGAGGTAACATGGAGATAGAACACTTGTCCACGATTCAGAGTGAAGCCTGAGGATTCCTTATCTGCTGGCAGTTTCTGTTCCATGTAAACTATCTACATCAGAAGACAGTCATGGGAGGTATCCAGTAATGTCTAATTCCTGGTGATTTTGGCCTGGGATCTCAATTAATGTCTGGCAGATTTAGACATCGACTACCACGACCTCTATTGGGAAGCAGTAAAGCATAGTCATTGGGGCACTGGCTGCACTATGACCTTGCAAATTAGAACCTATCTGTCTGACCTCGAGTGGTGGATACAATTACAGAAATCTCTGCTAAAGAAAGGATGGCAGAACTGCGCATGAAACAAGTGGAGCCAAGATCCAGGCAACACAGGATTCAGAGCAGGAAAGTCACAATCAGACTAATCTGATTGATTTCTTTGAATGGGTCACTAGGGAGGTAGATTGTGGGAGCATTTGATGTGGCCTGCCTTAACTTCAACAAGGCATTTAACATTGTTCCATAGGAGACTTGTAGAATGAGGCTTGGCAGCCTGGGACTGGGGCATAAGGTGGTGAACTGGGTTTGAAACTGGTTGAAAGGTAGGAAACAGGGTGGTGATAAATGAGATAAAATCCAAAGTAGAGGGTGATCATCAGGGTGCCACAAGGATCAGATCTTGGACCAGTGCTGTTTAAAATCTACATCAGTGACATTGCAAAGGGATGGAGGGAAAAATACATCTTTTCAGATGGCACAAAAGATCTACAATAGGGTGGACAATCAAGGAAGGGTGGAGAGAATGAGGAGGGACCTAGCTAAAATGGAAGAGTGGTCAGAATGTAGCAACTAAGTTCAATGCAAGAAAGCAAAATCATCCACTAGAGACAAGTCCAGAGGAGGACCTACATGATGAAGGGAGATATTAGCAGTCACAAAACAGAAAAGGAATCTGGGGTCATCATATCTGATAAGCTAATGGTTGCCAAAAATGTACCAATGCAGAGGGAGAGCCAGTGAAGTATGCTCAGGTGCAATGGAAGAAATAGTCACTAACAGAAAAAAAGAAATCATAAAACCACTATATAGGTCATTGGTGAGACCTTATTTGGAGTGTTTCATCCCTCATCTCAGGAAGGACATAGACAGGAGTTGAGGCTGTTCAGGAAGGACAAACAAATGGTACAGGATTCTGTACTACATATCATATGAGGAGGGAACTGGGAACTCAATCGTACACCATGGAGGAGAGAGGAAGGAGGGAGACATGATAGAGCATCTTCTGGTACCTCAAGAGATTAATAAGGTATAGGAGGAAGACTCTTTCAGGGCAGCAAGCTGCCTAAAAACAACAACAAGGGCATAACATGAAACTACAAGGAGCAGCAGAGGACAATGTAAAGTACCTTTATGGAAAGGGTTGTGGATACTTGGAATGACCTGCCCCAAGTGGTTGGGACAAACACAGCTGTGGGTTTTAAACAGGCACAGGATAGACATGGAAATCAAAGAGAGGATGGAGATGCAGCAGCAGTGGACCAGTAGGGTCAGTAGAAGCTAATTAAAGGTGGGCTATACAGGCAGATTGGATGGGCCTAGTGGTCCTTATCTGCTGTCAATTTTTATGTTTCTAAATCTATAGACACCTGTTTGTATTCCCTCATCCCCTGCTCATGTAATGTGTGACCCTGATGGCTAGTGGCTCAATACCACCTTTATTTGCTTACATCCATGATTGTTGACATGGCAAAAGACTATCAACTTTTAATACTAGAAACCCCTTTTCTTACCTTTGGAATGAAAATAAAGCAAAAGAAAATCATATATATTGAGGCTTTGGTTTGCCTAACTGCCCACCAGATTATTTTAATTATTGTTAACTGTTACTGCTGCTTTAAGAATTTAAATCTGTTGGTGGACTATCAGAAAGGTTTATTACTCTGAGACTGAAACAACAGGTATGAAAAGGTGTAATTTGTCCATTTACCTAATGGAACATTAACTGCAAAGCTTGCTTTTGAATAGACAGTAAGTTTCTGTCAAGGCATGCTTTCAGTCTGAATGGGGCTGGCAGTGTAGCATAGGGGTTAGAGTAACACGTTGTGAATGAGCTTGGTGCATCCAGCAGACCTGTGTTTTATTACCACAACCTCCACTTGCATACTGTGTGACTCTGAACAAGTCACGTAACCTCTCTAGTGTTCCTAGGCCACCCCTGCAAACTGGGCGTCTGTGCTAGTGGGCCTACTACCAAAGAATAAAAGAAATGGAATTTGAATCAGTTGTTTGATGAATGTGAATGGCTCTTCAGGTTATATAGGTGAATGTACTTTGGGGGGTGTTGGTAACAGTGATCCATTGCTTGGTGGTCTGGTACACATGCACATACAAAGACAGTCTTTTCCCAGGTTTCAAACAATTATTTTAACATCTCCTTCCTAAGAGAAACTCGGAGGCCTTTACGCAGCACATGGTACACCAAAACATTACTGAAAAGCAACATCCTTTGCTTTGAAATTAAGAAAAAACTCAAACTTTCAAAAGAAAAGTGTCCTTATATATAAGTATATTAGCACTATGCAGTCATCTTAGGAAAAATGTAAATTACACATTTAAAGCTGTGTTCAGTACAAAGAAAACAGCCGCTTTAAGTTTCCCTGTACTGAACATTGACTGGAGCAACTAAACAGCCCAAATGTTTCAAAAAGCAAAAAAAAATAGAAAAGCACCAACATTGAAGGTAACTATGGGCTGAATTACGGGTCAGAGCTAGCTCCTGTTATAAAACTTTATATTACATCTCTTTTCACCAGAAATGGCCATGCACAGCCTTACATACAACACATGGTACCCCAAACAATTACTCAAAAGCACCAGAACATGCTCTGAAGTACATTAAAAATCTAACTTTCAAATACAAAGTACTTGATTAATTTATTAAACCTCTGCATGCATCTGGGAAAAAGATTTAAAACTGAGCATTTGAAGCTGTGAGATTGGCCCCAAGCTTTATGTTCAGTACAAAGGAACCGCCTTTTAGTTTCCCCTGTACTGAACATCAACTGGAAACAACTAAAACAACTCAAATGTTACAAAAGAAAAAAATGTGAAAATGCACTAGCATCAAAGTAACTATGGGCTAGTTACAGGCCAGAGCTAAACCAGGTTACCAAACTTTATTTTACATCTCTTTCATGAAAAGGCCATGAGACCTTACATGCAACACACGGTACACCAAACAATTACTCAAAAGCACCAGAACTTGCTCTGAAATACAATAAAAGGTAAAACTTTAAAATACAAAGGTGCTTCTAGATGAACTTGTAAAACTCTGCAGGCAGCTGAGGAAAATTAATTTAAATTAAGCATTAAAGATGTGAGATTGATCCAAGCTTATGTTCAGTACAAAGGAACCAGCCTTTTAGTTTCCTCTGTACTGAACAACGAAACAACAAACAATACAAAAGTTACAAAAGGTAAAAAAAAATGTAAATACACTAGCTTCAAAAGGTAACTATGGGCCAGTTACAGCCAGAGGCGAACCAGGTTGCAAAACTTTATTTTACATCTCTTTTGCCAGAAAAGGCCATGCAGGGCCTTACACACATCACATGGTACACAAAAACTTACTCAAAGCACTTAACATGCTCAGAAATGCATTAAAAAAAATTAAACTTTCAAATACAAAGGTACTTACAGATAAACTTGCAAGAACTCTACAGGCATCTAGGAAACAAATATGTAAATTCAGCATTTAAAAGCTGTGAGGTGGCCCAAGCTTATGTTCAGTAAAACAGCCTTTTAGTTTCCTCCGGACTGAACATAGATTGAAACAACTAAACAGCTTAAAGGTTCCAAAAAAACCACAGAATGCAAAAAGAACTAGCATTGAAGACAACTAAGGGCAAGTCATTGGTCAGTCTTGGCCCAGGTTACAAAAAATATTTTACATCTCTTTTCCAAAACACCCATGCAAGAACCTTAAGTGAAACACACCTGTACCCAAGGAGTTGATCTAGAGGTATTGCAGGTAAACAAGCAATGCAGAAAAGACAGTTGTTGAAAAGGCTGGAAGGGATGACCAGAAAGCTGATTTGCATTTGAAGATAATGCTGGCTGACTGAGTAGCATATGTTCATTACAAAGGAACACTGTGAGGATGACAGAACGTTCACTGGCCAAAAGTGCGACTGAAAGAAACCGAGTCAAGCCTTTTTAAAGACCTAGTGGATGACAAAACCAGGTGCTGATGTATACTTTCAATTCTCATTTGTCTGGACTGCAGCTAGGACAGTACCTTACGTGGGTAAATATGGGACACTAAGGAGGGATCGCTGCAAACTGTAAAAATGAGCAAAAAAGTAAAACTTATGCAAATAAATTAATTTTAAAATATGAAGGGACGTGAAATGACAATTGTGAGAGCTGCACTGAAATTGCACAGCTCTGTAATAAACGGATAACATCAGTCCAGCAAGGTATATAAGGACACCACACGTTGTGAACATAAGAGAGCAATCCAAAGTGGAAAAAATTGCAAAAATACATTTATTTAGCCAAACCTCTAGTAGGGTGATACAACATGCTATCTAGCAATGAATGGAATCAAGTTTGTTAAGTAGACACTGTGTGCATGCAAATAATTACAGTACAATTTGTGATAGGCAGGAATGTCACAAAATGAATGCAATTAAGATAGTGAGAGGCAGTTGAGCCATAGTAAACAAAATCTAATTTAGCAACAGGTCATGTTATACCCAGTATGTCTTATGATAGATCACTACAAAACAGAGATGGAATAAAAGTAATATAATACTGTTTTTAAAAAATTACAGGATAAAACTGTGCATAAGGTATGAATCTCTCAGTACTGTACAGAACATATATATATATATATATATATATTTTATACAATAGGGTGAGGTGATACACAGTGAAATAAAACTGTATTCTCACCCCCATTGAATAAACGATTGCTGACGTATGCACAGAGGCATTCCCTTAGAAATATACAAACAGTGCATATGTCAGACTGCTGATACAAAGTAGTTGCAGACGTCAGCAACCACTACAAGTTCCTTCCCAACACAACAACGTGTAGCCAATTAATCACAGAATAATAAGATTCAGCTTAGTAGTAGCATGAGGGAGTACACTGCATTTCTGCTATCAGTTTCAGTTTACCATCTCGCACATCCGAGCAGTACCATCGTCTAAACACATGCAGCGCTAAAACCATTAACCGGAATTGAAATGTTTTCCTAAGCTGTCAGGGAAACACTAATATCTCACTTCCCAGAACTGCGGAGCACCTGACCGAGAATAAATTATCTCTAAAGTGAAAAAAATAATGAATGTTCCTGAAGAGGTCATCCTTAGCTGTACTCAATTGAACAAGATGCAGGCTGTTACTAGACCCAAATGAGCACACAGATGGCAATATTGATACCAAACATTCAGCTGATGGCACTATGAATACTACTGGAATGGACACCAAAGAAATTGAGCAGTTTATTAAAAGTACGGAAAAGAAAATACCACCCACAAAACAGTGCAGATGTAAATGCCTTACAAAAATTCATGAAGGACACCCTGCACATTGAGACACCCATTCAGCATATACCTCCTCAAGACCTTGACAAAATACTATACCATTACTTCATCACTTCCAAACGACAAGACGGTACAGACTACGAGCCTCTAACTCTGCGATCCAGATTCCAAAACGTTGAGAGGTATCTCAAGGATTACAATTACCCAGAATCTATTAGTACTTCTAACACATTTTTGAAAACCAGACAAGTATTACTATCCAAACAGAAGCTGCTCAAGGAGATAGGGAAAGGCAATCAGCATCAAGCTGCAGACGAGTTAACAGATAACATAATTGACGAGCTCTATGCACAGAAATAACTGGGACATGATGGCCCTCAAGCCCTTCTAAACACTATGTGGCTTACTGTGACCTTGTATTTTGGCATTAGAAATACAGAAACACAAAACCTAAAATGGGAGATATCAACTTAAAAGGATGAACAGAACAATCAGTACTTGAGAATATACAAAGGAGAGACAAACCAAAACAAGAAGTTGAATTAATCCTAAAGACACCAGAGCAGTAAAACCTAGAGCATATGAAACAAAAGATAACAACAAATGCCCTGTACTGAACTAAAACTGTACCATCACAAACGACTAGACAAAGCAAACCACCCAGATGCACCTTTTTTTTTAGCTATAAATTATACACCAACAGCACAATAGCCTACTGGTTGGTACAAAATCAACCATGGTATAAAATTCACTGAACAAAACAGTGAAAATATAATAAACAAAGCCAAAATCTGTACTGACAAATGCCTGAGAACCATTCAATCCATAAAGCATTTAGTACAAAACTTATAGATTCCAACGTGTCCCCAATGGTATAATCCAAGTTTCTGGCCACAAGAAATTACAGTCTCTCAATGATTACTCAAAATTGAATGAGGAGAAACATCAGCAGATTTCCACATACTAAGCTCAACAGAAAGTGATCCTGGAACCTCAAAAGTTGTACTCCTGCAGAACCTGAAAAGAATGCACTGCAACTGGCCAGACATAATGTCTGCATACTTTAACAACCCTACCATTAATGCTACAAATATAACGTTCAATATTGTGCAAGGCAGGCTAAACTGTAAATGTGGCACACTATAAATAAACCTTTGAAGCACAGCATAATCCATTTGTAACACTTCTGCTTTCTTCCCACAGGTCACAAGTATGAGAGTCACTGCATAAAAGAGTAAGAGTAATCGAGTGCAGCAGATTCCAAATAAACTAGCTGCTGAGAGATTGCTGCGACCATCTCACATGTTTGTTGACTCACTAAAGAAAGCACCTTATGAAAGTCTCCCTGAAGTGCAGCAAAGTAAAATGATGCATCATTTCATTGTAACACAGTTAGGGACATGAACCCAGGCGAAGTAAACAAAAGCTTTACATGCCATTTAAATAAATAAAGCAAATATTGCGCCCGAAAATATAACAAATATTTCTCCAACAGTGGCAAAACAAGCAATAAAGTTTTGATACCGACCCATATCCACCAAACTTGCACACACATACTACCTTGCTGACGCACGTACATATTTCTGCCCACGCATACAGCACAACCAATCACAGCAAACATAACGTAGCAACAACCAATCATTACACAGCACACAAATACCCATTCATACAGCAATTCCATAAATACTGACCAATGAAATTTCAATATCCTACATTTAAACCAATAGAACAAGACTCGTAATAACAGCCAACCAGTGCACAGAGCACACAACCTAACCAATCAACCGCCATATCAGAACTACCAATGAGCACAGCAACACACACAAGACACAGCAAGAGAAACGAACAACTGCACCACAAAATCACCGCAAGTAAATAATTTCTCACAGTTTTATTTCACTGTGTATGACCTCACCACTACTGTATAAATCGCATACATGATGATCAGGAGTGTGATATGAAAAATATTCCCACTCCTGCATCATGAGGCATTGATATCTCACTCTGCAGGAGTGGGAATATTTTCCATATCACACTCCTGATCATCATGTATCCTCTATATATATTTATATGTCTCTATTTGCAATAAATGTGTTTACAGACATTACTAGTATCTTTTGAAAGATTATCTGACTGATTACAATTTTGAATACAGTTCATGAAATAATGAGCTGGATATTTGTTGTTCATACAGTCCCCCTTTATGTCTTATGCATAGCATATAAATCCAAATCATTCCAAGGCCATTGTGACATATAATATTAATATTGAGCAGAAAATCAGAGCTATTTTCCCAATAAAGGCTGCTGATACAATAAGAACAAAGTCATAAATAAGGAACCACTAGCTTATGAAAAAATCTACGGGATTTATATGCGATTTGATTCTGCCTTTGTGGGAAAACACAGGAAAATGAGGGCTTCTTACAGAGTAATGGTTATTTGGATCTGGAAGCAATGAATATTTTTATCCTATATTTTGTATCCTGGATAGGGAGAAATGCTGCATCTCATTGTCACAGGGATGTTCATTTACACATTTTTGCACTGTATTTACTCAGGCTGTCCCAGATTAGATGCAATGTCTTGTTTTCAGTGGAGTCATGATTTTACCATTTTTATAATGTATTTATTTAGGCTACCTAGTCCAGAGCCCTCATATTCAAAGGAGATTATGCAGTGCATCCCGGTGGAAAGGCAGGTGTGCCGCACAACTCCAACAATGCGCAATAGCGTGATATTCAAACATGCGGGATGCACCTGCTGCAAGGGAATGGGCCAGGGTACACACAAATGGTATGCTGTTCAAGTCAAGGGGGCAATTCCATGCATATGCCATGCTGCAGCATATTCAGTGGAAATGTGTCCCTCACAGTCCAGAGCACCACGGCCCACAGTTAAGCCATACATAGCTGGCCTAACCCGGTCAGCCATGCACAGGCAGGTTGCAGATGCACACCTAGGTACACAGCAGCCTGTCAGCCCTGGTAGACTAAATGTACCCCATTTCCATCCCTAATCTAGCCAACTCCATCCCTGAAGAGCTCCATAGTATAGGGCCTCCCCCCAAGACCCAACTGCAACAGAGGAAACCATGGTCAATACCCACAGTCTAGAGGACTCCCATCCACCACCCCGTACACAGACACCTTCACTCCCCCATACCCAACCTGTTGCAAAGATTGGCACTGCCCTCCACATCCTGCCATGTCCAGTCATTGACTGCACTGAACCCAGGCTGGAGACCTGCACTCTTGAATGACCCAACTGTCTGTACCGTACATTGGGGCACCATGCTAGCTGTGGATCCACCAGTGTATGCAGCTGTGTACATCCCTGGCAAATTGAAGGGGGAATTTACATACCTCCAATGCATGCCTTGTCAATGCTGTATCATCCTCCTGCCATACACCACTGCACGTCCACACTCTCTCCTGTTCCCCTGTGTAACATGCCGCTCTCCGGACTTCTGAAGTATCCTGGGTGAATGGGGTACGGTATCCTGTAATGTCATTTGCAGTATATGCTTCAGGCTGTAGATAGTTCATCCACAGTTCCCCAATTGTACAAATGAATGGAAGATTGGCAGTAACATGCCTGTTTTGGGATCTGTGTGAATGGGTACAGGATCAGCTGTTACCCACACTGTGCAGTGCAATGGCACCAGGATGATGGATCCACATGTGAGTGCCTGAGGAGTATGGCCACTGGGTGTTATCACCCATGCACAGCTCACACCTACATAAAACATATTCCAGCATCATACTGCGAGTGCTCTGCCACCTACTGATAGAGTAGTACAATCCCATTACAGAGCCAGTCATCACAATGGGATAGGATGGGGGGCAGAGAGGGGGTTGTCTGTGTACTGTTGAGGGGGAGCAGGGGCCACTACACTATGGACATGGACTGTGGGTGTATTCAGGTGCAATTAGGGATGGCATTACAATATGGAACCGATAAAGCCTGGACTCCAGTACAATCAGGGCTGGTGGAATGGGTGGGGGGGGTGCCACTACTCCACCAGAGACTTCAAGGCCTCTCTTATATGGGAGTGATCAGGGTCAGGGCTTGGGGGCAAGAACTGCTGTGGTACATTCATCCTCATGCCAACATGCAAATGTACTGGGAATGAATATGCATAAGGCCCCTTTGCACCCTGCATGCTCAATTAGTTCATTGGCATTCCTGGGCTGAATATTGCCCATGGGAGCTGCGGTGCATGCCAGAATGTGCCACGCATTCCCTCTGGAAGGTATTCAGTCAGGATCACCCTGGATGCACCTGACTTGGCAGACGCCTGCACTGTGACTCCCGTCCAGGGTCACATTTTCAACAGGAACGATGAAGCCTGCCAAGATGAAGCGCAGTGTCACACTTTTACTGCATGACAAAAGGGATTAACTCCCTTTGAAATTGCATTGTTTGCTGCAGTAACTCTACTGCAGAATTCTGCAGTGCTGTGCTTCATCCTGGTGGTCTTCACTGTATGCACACCCTGTACCTGGGGTGCATTCTCTTTGAATGTTGTATCAGTGCCGACTGGCGCACCCTCTTTTTGCAATGGATCATTCTGCTTGTGCATCAATCTGGCACTTTATATATCCCCCCAGATGTAAAATATTGTTTTGTAGTGCATTCTGATTTTACACAATGCAGCATAATATTGTGTAGATGTAGAGCCCCACTGAAAATAAGATACCATATGAACACACGAACATACAAAATTTGCCAGCAGATAAAGGCCTAGAGGTCTATCAAGTCTGCTCAGAATATGCAGCTAGCACTCTTATTCTGCAGCTGCCCTCCCTTCCACCTCCCTTCATTAACCCTCCCTTCCTGTCCCATCCTCGTTTGAAGCAGTCCACTGTTCTACTGCATACCACTTCTGCAGGCAATGCATTCCACCAAGCAACCACCCTCTCTGTAAAAAAGTGTCTCCTCATCTCCCTCCTGAACCTTCCTCGCTCCAGTCTCATATCATGGCTCCTGGTGGCCCTCCCTTCCCTCACTTTGAACAGCCCCTCTGTACCTGTCTTGTTTATTCCTTTCATGTATTTAAAAGTTTCAATCATGTCACTCCTGTCTCTCCTCTCCTCCAGTGAGTACGTGTTCAACTCCTTCAACCTCCTCTCATCTGATAAGTCCCCCAGCCCCTTGATCATCTTTGTCACCCTGCGCTGCACCCTCTCCAGTAACTTAATGTCCCTCTTTAGATACGGACACCAGTACTGCACGCAGTACTCCAGGTGTGGTCTAACTAATGATCTATACAGTGGCAGAATCACCTCCTCCCTCCTTGAGGATATACCCTTGCAATAAAACCCAGCATTTGTTTGGCCTTTGCAGCTGCCTTCCACCATTGTGCCAGAGTTGTTCATTGACCCTGTAATGAGCACACCAGATCCTTCTCCTCCTCTGTCTGGGCTAGCTGCATTCTCAATAGCTGGTAACTCCTTCTTGGGTTCTTCATCCTAAAATACAGCACCTTGCACTTTTTGGCATTAAACCCAGTTGCCAGGTGTCTGACCAGGTTTCAAACTTTGCCAGATCATCCTGCAACTCCTGCCATCCCCCTAGGTCATCCACTGCCACGCCAACCTTGGTATCATCAGCAAACAGACTGATCTTGCTCTTGATGTCCCATGATATGTCTGCAATGAATATCCCAAACAACACTGGTCCCAACACCGAGCCCTGTGGGACACCGCTCATCACTGCCCTTGGGTGTGAGAGTTACCAACCCACCACCACCCTCTGTTGCCTTCCCTGCAACCAGTTTCCTACCCATCTCATCAGCTTTGCACCCGCCCCTGTACCTACTAACTTCCTTCCCAGCCTTCCATGTGGCACCGAATCGAATGCCTTACTGAAGTCCAGATACAGGACATCCACTGCATGGCCCCTGTCCAGTTGCCTGGTTACCTAGTCATAGAACTCGACCAAGTTAGTTTGGCAGGATCTGCCATTGTGAAGCCATGCTGTCTGCTGTCCTGTAGTCCTTGGCCTCTAGGAGGGCCACCAGCCTCCTTCAGGATAGTCTCCATTAGCTTACCCATGATGGATGTGAGGCTCACTGGTCTGTAGTTTCCCAGTTCATCCTTGAGGCCACTCTTGTGGAGGGGCACCACATGAGCCATCCTCCAGTCCTGAGGTACACATCCCAAATGGAGTGAGGCATTAAATAGGTCTGCCAAAGGTTCTTCAAGGACCTCTGCCTGCTCCTTCAGTACCTTGGGGTGGATGCCATCTGGGCCTGGCACCTTGTCCACCCTCAGTGCCTTCAAACCCTCTCAAACTCTGCCCTCCATTATTTCCCCATCTGTCACCACTCCCCCCCTGCTTCTGCCATTTCTCCCATCTTGGGTGTCACCCCCCTCTTCTCTTTAGTAAATACTGAGCAGAAGTACTCATTTAGTGCTTCCGCCTTATCGCACCCTGCTTCCACCCAACCCCCCTCCTTCTAATCCTTACTATGTGGTCCTTACAGCTCCTTTTCTCCCTGATGTACTTAAAGAAGTCCTTCTCCCCCTTCTTAATGCTTGTGCCAGCCTGAGTTATGTAGATGCTTTGGCTCCCCTTACTGCCCTTGTCACCTCCTTTGATTCTGTCAAGTACTCCTCTCTGTCCTCCCCCCTCCCTGTTTTCTTGTACTTCCTAAAGGCAGCTCTTTTCCTCCTTACCTTTTCCATGACCTCCTTGCTCAACCAGCTTGGTTTCTTAGCCCTATCCTTCTTGGTCTGGGTTTTGCAGCAGGTTTTGGTTGCCTCCACTATCCCCAGCTTTATGAGCTCCCACCTCTGGTTAGTATCCATACTAGATTGAATTCTGGCCAGGTACCCTTTACCACTTCCCCATCCTCCCAAAGTCGGCCCTCCTGAAGTCCAGCACTCTTGTGCCAGATTCCACTGTTCCTTGCCCATATCCAATGTGAGCCATACTGAGTGGTGGTCACTCCTGACAGTGGTTCCTCCACTGTAAGTTCTCTCAAAGTCCCATTTGCCAGCATAAGGTCAAAGGTATTCCCTAACCTGGTTGGTTCACTGACCATTTGCAGCAGGAAGCTGTCCTGGAAGGCATCCAGCAGCACCTGCTCCCTTCTGTTCCTGGTTGTTGGGGTGCTCCAGTCCACTCCTGGCATGTTGAAGTCCCCACAATCACCACACTACCCTTCTCGCAGGTCCTCCTGATCTGTCCTGCTAGTTCCCTGTCTAACTCCTCCGTCTGAGATGGTGGCCTGTACACCACTCCCATTCTAAGAATCCTATTCTTGGAATCCTGGATTTGCACCCAAAGTGACTCCGTGCTACCTCCTCCCTTCCTCCTACACACTTCAGTCCTTCCTTCACATATAGTGCCACCTCCCTCCTTTCCAATCACCCTGTCCCTACGAAATAACCTGTACCCTGGTATAGACAGGTCCCAGTCATTATATTGGGTGGCCCATGTTTCCGTGATGGCTGCAATGTCCACCTCTCTCTCTGCCATGAGAACCTGTAACTCTGCAGTTTTCCTCCTAAGGCTCCTAGCATTAAGGGTAACCACCTTCCATCCTTTTCCCCTCCTCCCATTCTGCCCTCCTTTCCTAGCATCACCAATAGTACTTGCCATTTGTCCTTTGGTACTGTTATGGGGGGTAAGCTCATATAATTTCCCAACCTGTGGTCTCTGCATATCTCTTCCCCAACTGCCACCCCCCCACTCCTAGTTTAAATTCCCAACTTCCTCTATATACTCTTCCATCCTCTGTTTCAACACTTTCTTTCCATTCTTACTCAAGTGTAGTCTGTCCTTGGCATAGAGACTCCTGTCCTCCCAGGTCCCTCCCCACCCCCCAACAGCCCATACCCTTTAGCACAACACGGTTCTTAGCTATCTGTTAAATTCCTCTATTCTCAGCTTTCTTGTTGTGCTTGCCTTTGGCACGGAAGAATCTCGGAAAAAGTTACTGATCTTCCTGCCCCTCACATAATGTGCTAGTTCCTCAAACCTCCTCTGGACTATATCTACCGTCTTGTCGGCCAGGTCGTTTGTCCCAAGATGTATAATTAAATGAGGCTTGTCCCTACCCCTCCTAGCATATTTCAGAACAGACTGTCCCACCCTTTCCGCTGTCATTCCTGGCATGGCCTCCACCCAAATGTTACTATGTCTCTCCCCTTGCTACCCCACCTAACTCCTCTTAGTATTGAGTCCCCCAGCACTAAGATTCCACCCCTTTACTCCCTGCTTGCTTCCATTCATCTCCCTCCCTCTCTCATTTACAGCTCCTCTTCTTCCTCCTGCACATTATTTCCTCCTTTTACCCCTGTTGCAATTCTCCCAGCAGAACTTCCCCCCCACTCCAGTTTGGTTCAGGCATTTATCAATTACTCCTCTAATTTCATCATTTCCCTCCTCCACTTTCTTTCTCTCTAGCAGTGCACAGCTGTTTTCTGAAGACCCTTCACAAATGCCCATTCCCTCTCTCTCCATAGTAACCTGTTCTCTCATTTCCACTCCATGACTTTTGCCACTTCTTCACCTCCCCCCACAAGTCCCTATCTCCTCCTTCCATTTGTCTTTTGTCTCCTGACCTGGTTTCCCTGGCAATCGTTCTTCCTGGCCTGGGTCCCTTTGTCTCTGCTTCCCTTCTTCTAACCCTCTCTTCACCACTGTTGGCTTAAATCACCCTCCCTCATCTCCCCTTCTTCCTCCCTCCAGTATTGGGCTAAACTCACCCCCAATCTGCCTTGCCTGTCTTAGTTCCTCCTGCAGACCCTCAATCTCCTTTCTAAGTTTTTCTATGTGGTTGCCACTAAACATCCTCCACTCCAGGCAATTTTTAGAAAGATTGGTGCACCGCGAGTTGTTGCAGCCTACCACTCACCCATTGCTGTTGTTGCCCACCAGCGACCCCCCACCCTTCCAGATGCAGGAAACCAAACACTCCCCCAAGTCTCCCCTCTCCCCCCTCTATCAGTGCAAAACATTATCTTTATGTCCCTTACCTCCTTTGCTGCACACGTTTAGATATATTGAGCAACTGCTTTTTATATTCCTATCCTTTCTATCCACACTCAAAAAGAGACTTTAAGTAGCCATTGCACAACCTTCTTCAAACTCCTACTCCTCCTTTTCCCAATGCAATATCAATGCGAAGAAGTAATAATGAAAGCTCCTAGATGTGCATTTACTTCCCTTCCATTGAGAGAGCAGTCACCTCTTCACTTGCTGCTGTTCCTTTCCTGGATGTCTGCTTCTGCAATGACAGGTGCATATCCTTTGCCTGTTTGATGAAGTGATGTCAGAACCCTCTAGTATAAAGGAAATAATGGACCAGGGGTGGGTGGGGTGAGGGTTTGGGGAGTGGGACCAGCCCAAGTCTTCCAGAAACAATCAGGTAGCTGAGGCCTCTGGCCAGACCATTAGCACCCTTGCCCCACTGTGCACTCAAACTTTGCAGCTAATGAAGCCAGCAACAATGAATCACAATTCTACTCAAAGCCCCCAAAATAGGTTTGCTACCCAAAGAAACAGGACTCCAACTCAAACAGCTTCACCAACAACACATCAAAATAGGCTTGGAATTAGAAGATATAGGTCTCCAATTCAAAGAAACAGACACAGTTAAATTACACCAATTATGTTTTAAAACAGAAGAAATAGGTCTCTACAAATGCAGCCTGCCACACAGTGAACTAAACAAATGAGCCCACTTATAGCTACCAAAACAGGTTTCAAAATTCCAACAGCCCCAAACAATACCCTGCTAGCCCCCTAGTAGTAAGAAAGAAAAGAAATAACATTCAACCAAGTAGAATCCACGATAAGCAATGTAAAACAAGAAGCTACTGTACTGTAGATCTGATCCTGTCCCCTTTCTAGTTCCTTCTGAGAAGCCAAAGCACACTAATACCAATTCTTCTGAGAACTATCCAGTCTAAATATATAGCAATCAGCAGGCATATTCTAGAAAAACACATTGTAAAATGTGTAAAGGAAGACCACAATGAAACTGCATCTTTACAGATCTGCACTGTGTAAATTCATTAGAAACAATGGCTAAAAGCATCCCAAAAGCTCTCCACAGCCATATCATCTCTGACCAGAGTTTGTTATCTGTGGCAGGGTAAGCATCAGATAGTCCTCTGACAAAGTCATGTGGGTGGGGTATGGGGTGGACTTCTCATGGCTATCAAAAAAAACAACAGAAATGAAATCTCTATGTGATAATCTTTTTTGTAGGTGGAAAGGGATAGCTTTTGCCTTTCATTGCCAAGCATACTCTTTGTGTAGAATTTAAAGAGAGCTTTTACATTTAGCATGTGTGAGGTGACTGTGGTGAGGTCTGAGCGATGACATGTGGCACCAGTTGAATTATTTTCTGGTCTGCTTAGCCCTGCCCCCCCAAACTTATGACCATTAGAAGTCTCTCCCCCAAAACTTCAGTGATCTTGAGGCTTCGGTGGGTGTCTACAAGCCTGACGTACTATATTTGTCTGAAACATGGCTAAAGCCAACCATCCCTAACTCTGTATGCTCCCTGACTAACTACTGCCTTATCCGTAGGGATAGGCTCTCCTCAGAGTGGGGTGGAGGGGTTGCCATGTTCTATAAAGATCATCTAAACATCATGGACACCCTGTTCTCAACATCCTCTGCCTATGAGTCCCTTTATGCTACTCTCACTCTGGGGGCCAAGAAACTCCACATTGTCTGTGCTTACAATCCCCCAAATGGGGGCACTGTAGGTCTGCAGTACTTATTTGATCAGACCTCTTTGCACTCCAGACATAATGAGGTCATTATATTGGGTGACCTTAACCAAAATTGGCTAGGGACTGCCCATAGCATGCTGCTCTCTCTGATACAAAATTATAACCTCCACCAGCTGTTAACGGAGAATACCAGAGGTACTCCTTCACTAAAATCCTCTTCCCTTATTGACTAGGTACTGGTAAACCATCTGGATTATGTACAACAAGCAGGCATCTTGGCAGATTTGCTTACTGATCATTCCCCTGTCTTTTGCATCTGGAGTACTCAGGCTGCTCCATCCCCTCCACCACACTATGTCACTTTTACAAATTTCGCCAACCTGGATATTGAGGCTTTTTGTCATGATGTCTCGAGGATAAACTCTTCTGGTATTTACCTTTCCCATGATGTTGAGTCTGCACTAAGAATTCCTGGCCCTCCAGAACAAGCATTTCCCCAAGGTGACATGGAGGGTGATGGCTAAACAAACAAGATGGCTTCACAAAAACTTGCTGAAAATCTGCGCTCTAGGGACAAATGCTGGAAAAAGTACAAAGCCTCAGGGCTACAATCTGACTATGCTACCTACAGAACCCTACACAACTTCTGTAAAAAACAGGTCAGAACAGCTAAGAGTGCCTATTGTAAAGAATTGCTGCTTATCTCTGCTGTGAACCTTAGGAAATTCTGGGCCAATATCAAAACCTTTCTCGGTGTGTCCCAGTCAACTAGCACCAGTGACATGGTATTAAATGGAGTCATTGCAATGAGTCCAACATCATTGCTAATTCTTTCAATCAAATGTTCTCGGACCCTTCTCAGTATACCTCTGCCTTCCCATCTCCCCAGGCAGCCTCTCTGTTTTGCAACATCAGCATAGTCCACTACCCCAAGCTATCCTTCCAACAAATGTCTAAAATCCTCCATTCTACTTCAAAGGCAATCTCAAGGACTGAGGTCTTAAAACTCTTACAGACTGTCTCTGACAACACTTGCTCTGGATCAGATACACATGAGCTTCGGCTCCTGAAACTAGCAGTACCATACATAGGCTCCCTCTGGCTAGAAGTTTTACCTTGTCTCTCTTAATAGCCAAGTTCCTGACCTCTGGAAGACTGTTCATGTAATGCTGGTCCTTAAAAAAGGTGATACCAAGGAGATTACTAACTACAGGCCTATAGCCATCCTATCATTCCAAAGTAAAATTCTAGAAAAACTTGTGGCAAATCAAACTGTTGACTACCTCATGAAGTACAGCCTTCTCTCTGACACACAACATGGCTTCCGTAAAGGTCAGAGTACCTTTATAGTGCTTTTCAAATTCACTACCAATGTGCTTACCAGTATGGATGCAGACCAGCTGATAGGGCAGTTTTTATAGACCTTACAAGGGCCTCTGGTCTTGTTGATCACCCCCTGCTCCTCTCCAATCTTTGCAGTCTGAGCTTTTCACCACCAGTTGTCATCTGGTATGGAAGCTATTTATCAAATAGAACTCAAATTGTGAAATTCAACTCCTCTTTATCTGATGGTGCTACCATCAATATTGGGGTTCCCCATGGCTCTATTCTGGGACCTCTCCTTTTCTCACTTTTTATCAATAAGATAGATAAGGTTTTTCTTTCATGCTCATCTATTCTGTATGCAGATGATCTTGTACGCTGTTCAGCTCTGATAAGGTTGCTAGCATAAATGCATCCCTTTCTTTAGATTTCACAAATGTCCAAAATTGGCTTTCTGCACATAAGCTTGTACTTAATGCTAGAAAACACAACAATGTTACTTGGATCTGCCCTAAACTTAGGACATGTCAAACTCCCCTACTGGTGCAAGACCACAGTGGCACACAAATAGAATGCCTTACATCTTTTAAGTACCTCAGAATTCTTCTGTATCAATCCCTGGACTTCAGCCTGCATATACAATCTGCCTGCAAGGCAGTGAATGCTAAAGGGGGGGTTGCTTACAAGTCCATTTTCATGTTCACTCCCTCTGCTAAACTTGCTGTTGCCAGAGGCATATTACTCCCTGCCCTCACCTACTGCATGCTGACCTTTGCTGCCACACACAAAACCATCCTTCAGAAGTGGGATGTCACTTATAATAATATCTGTCGCTATACCTCCTTGTCACATGGCTTAAGCACCACTGCCAACTGTACAGGGACCTGGGCTGGTTATCCCCCTCAGCTTGCTGTCAATACTATCTGGGCTCCCTGATTGACTCTGTACTCAGAAACCAGACCCCTTCAGCACTTGCAAAATTGCTGGTAGATCAAACATCCTCCTATATACTGCGATCGGTGATAAATCCCTGCTGAATGTACCTAGATGTAAAACATCAAAAGGCTCTGTTGCCTTCAATCACTCTGCTCCTAAGCTTTGGAACGTTCTCCCCCCAAGCACTTCGAATATCTGGATCCCATGACAGCTTCAAAAAGAAGCTGTGCTTCCATCTATCTCTTGCTGATCCCTGCACTTGTTTTAATCCCTGCTAATCCACTCACCCGCCAGATGCTGCCTGGCCTAACTTTAACCTTCCTACCTCATAGCACTTCTTACCCTTACTGTCTCCTTGACAGCTAATCTACCCCAACTCCCCCACACACACACCTGAGCCTTGTTTCAGAGGCTGTGATAATGTGTCCTGCCCAGTCAGGAATTTGCCCTTGCCTTGTTTCGCTGCCTATTTAACTCTTCACTGTTGTGACTAATTTTAACAATATTTCTTGCTGCTATGTTGTGGTATCTCTTCCTAGACTGTGTAGGTTTTCTCTGCCTAAAAATGTGATGTGAATTATACTGATTGTTATTGTCCTGGCTGCATGTATTCATTACTACTAAGTGCTTTGACCTATACTATTGTAATTTCATTGTACTCGTGCTATGTACCTGTCTTTTATTGTTGTACTCTCCTGGGTCATGCCTGAAAATAGTCATTTCATGGCTAGTGCACCTACCCAGTTAACAAAAACTAAATAAATAAAAATACACACATATTTACATACCCATGATGCTTTGTGCTGGAACTGAGGATTCTGATTGTATGTGTGTTGAAGCCAAACAAAATGGAAAGTATATGCTTTATATTATTTCTAAATCCCACATATTGTTCTTTATCAGCTTTTAAAGAACAACTTCTTACTTTCCTACTAATGTACCCCCATCCCAAGAAAAAATATATATATAACAAAACTTGCTTGGCCCCAAGTGGTCTGCAATATTAATTTTATTTATTCCTGTCCATTTTTTTTGTTAACTATTTTTATCACCACCGTACCTGGAACTCTCTCAGACATCCACACACACCACCACCTCATACTGCCCACGTGAAGTCACCCCTCCAAGGAATCAGTGACAGGCACTCCCCTGCCCACCTGCCCCAGTGGGGGGTCCCTGCTACCACTGGGAATGAGCAGACAGAGGGATCAGGAGAGTTAGAGCAGTAGATCCAGCACTGGGCATGTTGTGGCTGGGAACTGGAGGTGCTGTCGCCAATCCAGGGGGTGGGATTTTTCCTTGTACATGTTGCCTAGGGCACAGATATGCAATGGCATCCAGCTCACTCCAGGCACACTCCCATGCCTGGGTGAAAGACAGCCACCATCATCCAATCCCCTCTTACGTCCCCTTTTATCTGTGACCACTCCTTCTGCCTCCAGAGGTTGTTAGAGCAATGATGCGCTAACCTCCACCTCAGGAGGAGGCTGCCTCAGATGCTCAATCCCTCCTCCCTGCTGACCCCCAATGACCCAGGCTCATTCCCGAACGTGGGTCACCAGCATGGCGCGAGGTGTGGCGTCCAGTGCCTCAACCCTCAGCACCACCAGGCTAGTCCTATTCCTGTCCATTAAAAAAAATCCAAAGAATCGTATTTGACTCCATGGAGCTGAAAGCCAAAATGTTGCCACTTCCTTATTTCTTTGACATGCCTCAGTGCACGCATTTTGAAATGTCAGCAAATGGTGAGTATGGAGGTGTGCTCCATAGAATAGCATAGGAACATTAGAGTTCTGATTATAACAACTCAAGACAACAGCTCAACCAACAAGGTCCAAGACTCTCAGGCATCTGACTTAACAGTAACAGCCCACCCTTGTGGGATTCATCTTGTGGTACAATGGAGTTTCAGTTTTTATGGCTGCAGTGGGTGTAGTCCTGCAGATATCTTGTGAGCACAGCAGAGAAAAGGAGGATTACCAGCTACCAACTGGACTTTTAAATAGTGGAAGTTGGAAGCACCAAGTTTGGTCGACAGTGACAATAGTGACCTCCCCCACAGCGACTGCAGAATACCGATGCAGGTATTGGGCCACCTGTTTTAAGAGTGTTTCTTGTGGGGAGCTGTGCCCCCAATAACCCCCATGTGAGGGGGCTCTGCCCCCCCATGCCCCCCAGACTTTAGGATTCCAACTCCAGGTTAGAGTTGGTCCGGGGAGGGGGAAGATCACTGGGGGAAGGTGAAACACAGAAAAAGGACCATTACCGTGAATGTCGCCATAATGGTCTTTTTTCTTGTTTCACCAATGGAGTGTTGACAAAAAGGGGTGCACCATGGAAGTCAACAGGGATCACTGCACATTCACCATATTATTTAGTCTGTCAGTAGAACACGGAACTGTCTGCCCTGTCCAAGATGGCCACCAGAGTTTTCTGTGCATACGCATCACTGGCAGAATTCAGTGCGCATGCATGTGTTGTCGTGCATACTCAGAAAAGTCTGGCAGCAATCTTGGACATGGCAGAGAGCGCCATGTTCCTCTGAGACATTTGTTGCAGCTGTACTGGCTCTGGCCAGAGTTTGTTTAAACAATAATGACTTCAAAGCCAGTCATTTCTGAGGGATTAATGATCACTTGGGGAAATGATTGGCTTCAAGGTTGTTGTTGTTTAACAACTTTGTTTTTACCATTTTTTTTTTTACTTACTTTCAGGTTTTGAATGGAGTGATACAAGTTGTGTGTACTGCATAATGTCAGTTGGATGCTGGACTGGTCATTTCAAAGGGATTAATGACATGCAGTAGCTAATCAGAGCCATGCTTGGCTCATGAATATTTAATTACACTTATAATCGGAAGTACCTGTAACTGTTCATTCTGCCACTAAAATCTCTAGTGTTGGCTGTGGCTATAGATGTTTATTTAACATTACAGATATCACGCATTTCTTGACTCTAAGGATGGAAAACAATACACCTTTTAGTTGCCTTAGCCTTAAGTAGTGTACTGCAGTCAGCCAAATCAGATATCCATAGCAGGTATCTTCACTGTCACACTCTACATATTAATACTGTGGATTTGCTGAGAAAATAGGTTTGGTTCCTAGCCAGATTACCCCCTTCACACACATATACACACACACCAATGATTTGCATAATGCCTTCTGTCTGGTTTGAGGCTTTTGATTGCATGTTTAGAGAAACTACACTAATTAGAAAGTATCTTGCTTCTTGTCTCTTTTATGCATCCTACAGTATGTATTATTCTTCCTTCTTAATAGCATTTAAATTACTTCACCTCATGCCTCTCATTCTTATCAGCATTTAAATTACTTTGCCTCATGCCTTTCACTACAGCAAATAAAAGAGTAGTTCAAATGTGTCTGAGACAGCTGAAGCAACAGTAACTGCCCACCTTGTGTTGAAATGAATTATCAGTAATTTGGGAGTAGCTATTCACGAGACGTCTGACCCCAAATTATCAGATTCTGGTTGCAGAGGTATCCTGTCAAGTTCACACAGGGAGACACGTGGTTGAAAACCGCATGGTCAAAATGGAGTATGCAGAGTCAGAGTTTATTTAATCAGCGTGGTTTTCAATCACGCTACATTACATTCTCCATGGAGTCGCGTTTTGACTGCACTGAGATATGGGTACATTGACTGCAGATAGGGGCTGCTTATTTTCTTGAGACTGGAGATGTGACTTCTTATGGAATGGGAAAATTAATGTTAGTTTTGGTACACATGGTATGGTCTGCATAGTGACATGATCTTGGCAGAGCTCATTACCGCTGTTACTTTGATTAACTGCTGGTACTGCCGAAACTGAATAACAGTATAGAATTTATATTTATGCAGCATTTTTCATGCACTGCATCTCAAAGTGCTTTAAAACCAGTTTATTTAAACAGGATAGCATTGCCGAGATGCTGCATCTCGTTTCCACTGGGGTTCTGCTTAATACAGCTTGATGCCTCTCGGTACCAGTGGTACTTGGATTAAATTTGTTTTATGTGTGTAAAGAGGACGTCATGAGAGGAAGGAACTTTCAATTATTTATTTTTTTAATTGAAGGGAGTTTTATGTTTTGGGCCTAGTTGAAGGTTTTTATATGTATGTAAAGGTTGTTGCCAGGTCTGCAATGGCTATCAGGCATAAGTGAAGTGGCTCATGAATTCTGTGAGCTGCCCTAATTCCAAATTGTGCCGCTGTACCTTTTACAACCTGTGGAATTAGAAAGAATTAACACAGTGGTCTCAGAACTTGTTGGGCCATTCAAGAAGCAGGGAATTTCAACCTAATTTATAATCTGTCTTCAAAACTGAATCATTATTATATTGCCACTCTGCACTTTGTCTGCTCAGTCAGTTATTACACTTCCTCACCACTGTTTCAACTGTTGCTTTGTAATTGTCATTTATTATATTCTTTTTGCTTTATGGTTTTATATCTTTCTTCCCTACCCTTCTCCCCTTGGGTGTACCTGGCAACAAGCTATCCACGTCTCAGTATACCTTTCCAGACAAAAGACTGTCACAAACATATACAGAGTAGTATATATGCACGTGTGCATGCACACACATGCTCGCACACGCGCATGCACAAATACAATCAAATAAATAATTAACAATGCTGGAAGCAACTCCTAGGGAGAATGCATGACAGGGTTACAAAACCAAACCCCCCAAAATAAGCAATCCCAGTCTGCCTAATGTTCTGTGAACATATATTATACCAGGATAACTACTGTGGTGGCATTGTATTGTCTACCTTGATTTTTGTGAAGAAGGCAAATCTTATTTCCCATCAATATTGGAGGTTCTCAACAGTTGCTATTTCTTCAAAAATTGAAAATATAAAGAAACTAATCTTTTCAGCAGTTAGAAGAAACAAAATGCAAGGCTAGTACTCTTTTCTGCCATTTTACAATATTTCATTCCCAAGGCAAAGTAAGTGTTTTTTGTTTTGATAGATTTAATAACTCTCCTTCCCTGACTGACTCAATTTCTGAATTTGTTGTATTGTACTGCACTGCATGTTTTTCTCAAATAAAATAGAAAGTAAAAATAAACACACCTCCCATTCCCTACCAGCCCCCCACCCTGATAACTCTAGGCTGGGAAAGTACTATACTGTCAGTTATCATAAACATGTGCTTGTATCACCTAGTCATAGTCACATTGGACCATGTGTATGTTTATTCCCAGCAGATACACAATGCATATGCAACACTAAGCTACAAAGCAATGCAATGGGTGCCTGACCAGACCCATTAGCCTGCACAAAAGGGCATGTGATCCTTATGCACACTTGTTGTTGGCCACGGATGCCACTGAGCACCTACCTACCCATGGGGGAGTGTGATCAGTCAGGCCAGACCACACACCATGCACAAAGGCACAGAGTAACAATGGAGGGGGCCATAGGTTATGTCTATAGGCACATTCCATACCCACTATATGCCCCCTCCATCTGGCAGATGGCAGTCCAACAAGGCAAGAATCCACCCTTCAGCAACAGTCCCCATATCTCTTGATATGCTGTGAGGGCTGGGGGGGGTTACCTGACAGCAGTTGTCTGTAGTGTACAGGCCCTGGTCATTATTGAGATACAGTGGTACCCACAATCCTTGGTCTGTACAGAACAGGGATCTAGTCTGATAGCGGGACAGACCATCCTCCACCCAGCCTGCATCTTGTCCCCTCACTGTGCATCTATGCCCTTGTGGGTGGGACCATGGTGAGCTTCACAGGGGTCAGTGTGCACCTGACCTGGGGTGGGCTGAGGTTGACCAAGTTCATGCCTTTAGTGCATTCCCGGTTTATCATGGTACAGAAGCCCAAATATGACTACAGCTTTCACTGTTCAAAAGTGATCTCAAGGAAGTTGATATTCAAAAACTGCTGAAGGCCGTCCATCATTACCGCAGAGCACGCTTAGTATAAAACTAAATAATCACAAGTTTATAAATGGTTTAATGGACAAATAATATTATAGCAGAGAATCTAACATGTCAGCAATACATACAGTAACTCCTGAAAAATAGAATTGTAAAAATGTTTTTAGCTATTACGTGAACTGTTGCTTTTACTACTGGAAACTGTGCTTTGTATGCCACTCTCTAAAGCAGTGTAGACAGTGGAGGACGTAACAGCAGCTCTTTATACCGCAGTCAGTACTGGGTCTTAAAGGCAGAAGGTCAAGAAGCCCACAATGGACTGCCCCCACTATTCAGTGGTGGAAGTTTACGACCCACTCAAGATTATATTATTAACCTGGTTCTTAAAAATGTTTCTATTTTTGCTATCAACAGCTGATCACTGCAAACCATTCCTCACCACTAAAACTTGCTGCATAAAGAAACACTTTTTTTTGCTTTAAGCTGTTGGAATTCAGCTTTTGAATATTCTGTTTAATTGGAGTTCCCCGTCATATTCTTGTTTTATATTGCTTTAATGTGGTTGTCTTTATTAACGCCACATACAAAGAAGGTCACCTCAAAGGCATCTGTCCATTAATCTCAACAAGCTAAGTCCTTGCAGCCTCTGTTCATAGCTAAAGTTCTCCAGTCCCCAAACAGCCTTTGTCACATGTGTCTGCACCCTCTCTAGGGTCTTCATGTACAACTTGCACTCCTCCTGACTGTCTTTATTGCCAAGCAAATGCAAAGCAATAATCAGATCTCAGTCAAGTCCAAGTCATTTATGCATTACCAAACCTGATCCATCATCGGCTCATTAGCCTGGAGTACTGAACCCATTCTCCCTGAACATCTCCAAATGTAAAATAAGCCGCAGTTGCACACACCAAAATAAACTGCACGTAGGAGCAGAATTCCTTCTCCAGTACTGTACCTGCACCACTCTTGGGTTGCGTCAAGCACTTCGTTTTCAGGATGATGATGATGGCAGCGATCACGACCATTGCAATGGCAACGACAATTATGGGAAGCCAGATTATCTTATCTGAAATAAAGGCAGAGAAATATTTATGACACGCAGATGCTACAGCATGAGGAATAACCTTTGTGGAAAATACACTACGTAACTGCCCAAAGATCTTTTTGAATGCAAATATCATGCACAATAGACATGCATTTTTGTTTCATTGCTTCAGCTGTATGTTCTTATGTACAGGTATGGCATTTGTTATGATTACAAGAGTGGTTTCTTGAGATTTTTGACTGAGAGAACAGCAATATTGAGCGGCGTAGTTTTAGCACACAAAGGGCATGACAAGACGCTCTTACCATGTGGATGCCAGACCTGTGCATATAAACATGCTAAAAACTTATTTTTCTTTAGTCTATTTACGCCCCTTTTGTCATTGACACGTGGGCCCCCCATTTCCACTTATAGATCTTTCCCAGGACAGTCACAATGTTATGGATTGCCACTAGGTGGGTCAGGGATGGGGCACCCCAAACAGGATCTGTATATAGCCTCTCCATTGGGAAAACCAGCTCAAGGGTGGGAGGCTGTATATATATTGGAGCTGCTAGTCCTGACTGCCAGGGCCCATGTTTTCTTTTCTCACTCCCCCATCCAGCTGTCGTCATTTGTCTCTGCCTCTTCTTGATGTGTTCTTACAGCCACAAGTGCCACCTGTGGTCATTCAGGTGGCAGTGCTGTGGAGAAGGAGACTTTCTTTCCTCCCTGGAAGAGGAACACATACCCTGGGATGCTCAGTCCTCCTCTCCTCCACTGACCTCCAATAACACGGAACTGCTTGCAATCTCAGGTTGTGAGTGTCATGAGTGGTATCACTACTATTGCACCAGCAGGCCATCTACAAACTTCTTTTTTAAGAAAACAGAACTTGAATTTAAAATCAAATTACTTTTCAGGGGCCAAATTAAGTGAAACCCCTGTATGAGAAATGAATAATGAATGCCGGGTCCATGTCATAACAGCAACTGCCAAAAGGCGATCATTGTTATGGAGAAGTCAGAGCATCAAAAATCAAGATTCAGTGCTCTGATTCCCTAGTGTGCAGCAAAATGGAGCTGGGGACTTGTATTTTAATGTTTTATGCAGGGCGCTGTGCCCCCCCCCGCACCTCCCTATGGGGGGCATCACCCCCACACCCCACTAATTATGGATTCTCAGGCTCTAGAAGGTGCATGTCGGGGGTTCAAAAGGTTTAAAAAATTGGGGCTAGGCACAACAAAATGTACCTGCGCTGGTCCCAAACCCAGCACCCTGCCCGCCCAAGCTATGAACCCACACACCACACCATGGTGCCCGGCTCAGCAGCCCACTGTGGCACCACCTCTCACTGAGCATGCTTGCTCCCACCCCGTGCATATGTGTGTGACATCCTGTCACTATGCCAACCCACCCATCCAGTTTACCCCACCTCATTGGTAGCCCCCATGACATGCGTGGTGATTGAGCTGCCATTTTATGGTTCACTCAATTGCAGTCGCTTACGTCAGGGATACCATGAAAGCCAATTACACTGGAATGTCACACTTTTAAAGATGGACATGTATAGAAGAGTCTAACATGATGCAATGCAGTGACTTACACTGATACGTTGCAAAACATTGCCTGACAAAGGGCTTAATGGTCATTGCATTGCATTGTGCCATGCAGAATATGGCAGCATTTTATGATATACTGCAGCATTACTGCTTTGCATCCTGGCTTGCACCACTGTACTTTACAAACCAACTATCTATAAGTTAAGGGGGAAGTTGAAAACTAAACCAAACTGGAAGTAGATATTGTTGTAACTTACATACTGGTGGCTGAATGTTGTATACCTATGCACTGCTAATGTAATGGATTTGATAAACACTGCTTGTATGTGATGGTTCCTTACTTGATGGTTGAATAAAGCAGAGAAAGAAAGAAAGAAAGAAAGAAAGAAAGAAAGAAAGAAAGAAAGAAAGAAAGAAAGAAAGAAAGAAAGAAAGCTAAATAAAATCTCCAAAAAGTAATGCAACCACAGTAAGTAGTACTGTACCAGAACAAAAAACAGAGCATATGTGAATATTTCAATGGAGACTGTCTCAAAGGTATCAACCTATGATATGAAATTACAGAATGTGGATACCTAACAGAGGAAGCATTCAGCTGAGGATTAAGGCCCAGCCCTTAGGTATTGATGGGCTGTAAAGAAAAAATACATCTTCCCTGAGGAAAAGCTATAGGGTAAATGAGGAGAGGGCTGGTCTACTATCATAGATCAGTGGGCTGAGCTCTACTAAAAGTGTTCATATGGTACAGTCTATTAAATCTGGATATGACCTTGGGTCTCAGGGTGAAAAGGATTTCCACTGCCCATGCAATGTTAGCTTTCTGTTCAGTTGGAAGTATGAGAGGCATTTATTTGAAGCCAACATTTCCATAACTTCAATTCATTGTGCCAGGGTAGGAATTGTCTCTTATCACAACCTGTATACTAGAAGGTATTTTGCTTTTATACATGATGCCAATAGCCAGGCTCTGTGCAGGGAGAGGAATGTGTGAAACAACCACGTGTTATCAAAGAGGTATAGGGACTCATCCTGAGAAAGGCAGTCTCTAGGCTTTGTTTACTGAATGAGTAGATGGAGAGTCAGGTATTTTGTAGTCATTGGCAGGCCAATAAAATATGAGTGTGAATGCCCACAGGGGAGCCTGCATCTCCAGTAGTGGTCATTTTTCAGTACGACTGAGGAATGAAGAACGTGAAGGGTCTGGTACCATTGGTGTACATGAGTCTAGAGTTCATATCTTGACAGACGGCGACTGACACCCACCAACAAACTTTCCTGCCTTTCTAGAATGTGCAGAGTCTTGATCTTTTCCCATGCCACCAGCACTTTAGTGACCTGTAATGAGAGGTTCTGTAATTGTCCTGAAGTTCCACCCCACTTAACTGTGACTGTGGGTACTCAGGTGAATTAGTAACTCATCAATCATGTTTTTTGACTGTCAAGTCATCACTGAACATTTTTGTCATGAAATGGTACCATATGGTCATCATCTAAATCATGATTAAATCATCAAACATGTAACTCTCAAATTTCCAGTGGATGCTTAAATCCGCATGATGGTTTTCATGCTTGGTGGATGATCAAGTGGTGATCACTAATGATTATATTAATTCTGCATTATAAGCTTGCAAGTCACATAATAATACTTAAAGTTTTATTTGCTACTACTATGAAAATATAAATACACAAAAGAAGTTTGTACTGGGGAGGTGGGGTAGCTCGTGTTGATGGCGAGGACAAAACCGCAACTGTCAAAACAGCCATGGCTTGATGGCAACTGGAAAGATGGTGATAGTCGCACCCCCCCCCAGGTGCTACAATCTTGGAGTTAGTATCCCTAGAAAGGGGGGTGCAAGGGGCAAAGCAAAAAACAGCGGTCTCTGTCTTTCCAGTTGCCATCAAGCCATTGCTGTTTAAACAGTCAGGGTTCTACATTCACTGTTCTGACATGGAACAGGGAGGTAGTGCTCACAATAATGAAAACTGAACACACTAGATTAAAAATTGGGCACTCACCACCATTATAGAAAGAGACTCAGTCTAAGCTGATATAAATGATTATAGTGCCATACTTTATTAAGTGCAACAAAGTATGCAGATGACTACTATCACCTGATGTATTACAGATGATCTCAATCCTTTCTGAAAAGCAATTCTCTCAGTGTCACATTACTTAAAGCAGCAGTGCAGCGAAAAAAGTTATTCCAAAACGCAAATTTTCTGCTATGTTGTAAAAAATATTGGGAAAACTATTGATTTGGGTTTTCTGGATGCTTCCTATGCTGCGTACTGTACATTTGAATTTTTATCTGGACTCTTATCCTCCTCTGATCCTCAGTATTATTTCTATGCAAAAATGAGGTGGCCATCTTTTTTTCTTGAGAAATAATTACTTTAAAACATTCATAAAATTCTTAAATGATAATGAAAGCTGAAAATTTCACCACCAAAATAAACTGGAAGACATCCGGCACCATTCAAGAAAAAAAAGAGTGAGGTCAAATTTTAACCCATTTTCGTTGCACTGCTGCTTTAAATAGGTCTCATCCATATGACATCATGCTGACATCATCATGGGGCCAAATTCAAATAAACCAATCATACAAATAAAGTAAAAGTGACTAAATATAATTAAAAATCAATAAAGTATGGAACTATAAATACTTATATCAGCTTAGACTGAGGGTAATCATATAATGCGGTGAGTGCCCAATTGTTAATCTAGTGCATTATGAAAATATGAATGTCAAATATCAGCAAAAGCAAATTAATTATAAAGTAAATCACGTGAAGTCAAGTTTTAATCCCTTTAGCAAGAGTACATTCAATGTTGTGTATAGTATATACATTTGCATACCTAAGTTGCATATTTCAAAAGCACCGTTTATGGATCAAAACAATAGTAATTTCTATTTTTTAAATCATTTTACCTCATTGGTATAAGTTTGCAGACTGTTAGGAAAGGATCTGAGTACAAACCAATACTTGTTAGAACCGACCACAGCCATATAAATTACCACTGAATGGAACTATATAAACCAATCTGAACATTTATACAACTAGTAATACAGGTACATAAAGTGTTAGAGTAAGTATAATTAAAAGCAATGCATTTGCACAGATGAATCATAACTGGTGATGCCAATAAAGAGGTTTTAATAGAGGACAAGATATATAGCAAAAGTATAGAAAAAGGAAATAGTGATTTTTTTTATTTATCGCAGGAATCTTGACCATGGGCAGTTGTAAGAAATCATCATGATATGAGAGCACAGTTAATCGCAATTACCATTTCCATCACGGTTTTTGATTTGCAGCCATTTAACACTCATATTTATCATTCAGTCATGATCCCAATGGTGTTTTTTGAAGTTTGGATATGATCTTTGAATGTACTGTAAAACTGGGTAAGTTTGCTGTAAAAATAGTTTTGCTGTATTCGCTGAATATGATGTTTGAGCTAAATAAAGTGGCACTAACTTGCCAAAATTACAGATTTTCAATAGAAGCAAATTAGGCTCTAATCAATTAGCGAGAAATTAAATTTTCACAACTATGATCAATTACTGCAATATGCTAAATATAACCAGGGCCCCTGGTGTTCTGCGGCAGAATTTTCTGCTTTCTGCGGCAGGGATCCTTGACTTCTGCGGCAGCATTTTCTGATTTCTGCGGAATGATTTATTAATTTCTCTGGCAGAATGCAGTCCTGTCATTGACTAAATATGATGTGATGTCATTGATTACATCATATGCTGAGCATAGAGGAGGGGCTTCAGGATAAACGAGGTGGGAAAGAAAGCCCGACACTATGGAAAAACAGTATATTTATATGAAAATTCACCAAAAACAGTGAATTCTGCAGCACTATATATATTCTGTGGCATGATGCAAATTCTGTGGCAAATTCCACAACTGCAGAACCGAGAATTCCAGGGACCTAGAATATAACATGAGAAGAACCAGTTTTACAGTAATTGATACCGATCATTCACAGCACATCATTATAAAATCATCTTTTTGGCTGAGGAATCCACCTACAGAAATTCATCCTGTTTGGTTTGGCATGGGGGCCATTAGCATTTGTAAAGTGGGATGGAATAAGCAGCAAATCTTTCAGTATTTCCAGAAATCCTTCTTCAGGAGTCCATTATTACATTGTAATCAACAGAAGGAGTTCAGATGTCTCCCAATTACTATCAAGTCCCCTACCCTACATGAAGGATACCAACCAGCCACCATGTGGACCAAAATAGTGGAAACCTGTCGGTTCTGAAGCTTGGGTTCTTCCACACAGGGGATCACTAAAAATGTGGGAAAGGAAATTTAGCCAATTTGTCTAAGGTGTGCAGCTTTTGGTGACTGCAGCCAAAACAGATTTATTTTGTATTTAGTTTTTAGTCTTTGATATCTGCGTAAGGCCCACTCTTTGATCAGCAAGAGAGAGACACAGAGGAGAGAAGAAGTATACTGTGCCACAGTATTCCTGGAACCATTAAGTTCATCTTCAGTATGGAACCTTGGGGCGGGGGGTCAAGGATTCAGTCCTAGAGGTGAGATAAAATGCTGTTCGGGCTCCCAAAAAGGCAAACTGGTAGCTCTTAAACCATGTTTGTTTAAAACACATCCACAAGATGTCAGGCTTTACAGTCTCTTATAGTCAGTCTTTGGCAGTCTCTAGATATATTGCAGTGGTGTGTGTGTGTATCTGTTTGTGTCTGTGTGTGTGCCCAAAACTTGAATATTATCCAAATATTTCCTAATTAGTTCAAAAATGAAAGTAAAGTAGGCTGCAGTGAATGCCAGTGGCTTTGTTCAGACCCACAGAGATATAAAATAGATACTGTAAACCTACATGCTTATGTTCACCTTTTTAAACTAATGTAGTAGGCTGCTAGTGTCTTAAACACAAAACTAGATTTTGTGTATTAGACCTTTTAACAAGGTCTACTTTAAAAAAAAAATCTATTTTAGTTAGACTGTACAGCAGCCTACCAAGTTCTTTACATGTAGAGAAGGGCGAAGTTGGCTAAATTAAATCAGTGAATTAATCCACAAATTTAACACAATTTGCAAAGTACAGATCGAACTACAAGGTGCAGAATTTCACCACAAATGGTGAAATTCCATCCACGAAGTCTGGAATTTCACTTGCAAATGGCGTAGTTTTGCTGTTTGTGGGTGAAAATTAGCACTTTGTGGGAGAAATGCCACACTTTGCGGTAGAATTCCACCATTCTCGCCCACAAATGGCAGAATTTCTCTATTTATGGGTGAAGTTCCACACTTCACGTGTGGAATTCTGTCATTTGCAAGGAAAACTTTGCGATTTTGGGCAAAGTTGAAGTTGCTGAGGGTAGGGAAAACATCACAAAACTCCACAGTTGTGAATTTTGGCAACTTTGTGGCAACTTAGCCTGCTACTTAAAACTTCAGAATGCCTCTATTTACATACGTGCTCATTAGGAATGTGCGACTTAAAATTCTGCCAGTGGAATTTTGCCAAAAGTCAGAATGTTACATTCTCAAATTTCAGAATGCAATTTGGAAACTTTCACAGAAATTCGACTTAGAATGGTGGAATAAATTGTATGATTTGTGGATTACTGTATTAAACTGTGGAAGAAAATTCCATAGAGCTGATCACTGTCAGTGGTCAGTTCTGTGGAATTTTTTTCCACAGTTTAATACATTAATTCATAATTCATATATTCATTTCACAGTTCAGTGAGTCACTGAACTGTGGAATGAATGTATGAATTGAGGAACAAAGGAGAACTGCCTTGAATCTGTATATCTGCGACTTAATTAAATAGATTGTGGGTTGTTGTTATCAATAAAGAAGTAAATTATGTTACAAACTGTGGGCCCAATTCCAGAAGCTGCTACTCCTGGCACAAGATGATTTATGTCAAACCCGATGGTGCAAATTACACCTTGCACCAAGAATAATGCAAGACGCGATTCCAAAGTCGCAGCTTGCGCCATGCCGTATGCAGGTTGCGCCAAAGGTGGGCTGTGCCACCCACTACACCTGTAACCCACAGTGGCATGGCACAAGGATGGGTTACAGCAGCAACTGTACCCTATTCTGGAAGGGTGGTTGCCATAACCCACCTACGCCATTCCAGGAACCAGTTTGGCATAGCAGGGTAGACATCCTGGAGGTGGTCTTAGGGGTATCCATTCAGGTACATTGATGGATGCCCCCCTGCAGCACCACATAACTGCCATTTCTGTGCCCCATGTGCCCCCCCACTGTGTCATGCCCCCCCAGCCCCTGAAATTCATCACTGCTCCCCCAAGAGCATGTGTCACGTGGCTAGCCCTCCCATGCCCCCAGGTGCTTGTGGGAGCTTTACGGGTTGGGGGTACTCTGGGGGGCAGTTAGATGTGGGCCATGACTTGCAACACCCCAGGTCCAGTGTGCCGTTCCCTTGGTGCTAGCCTGTGGCTGCTGCAAGTTGTGGGCACAGGTGCCAGGGACCTGTCTGTCTTAGAATAGGGTGCAGGGCCCTGGCATGCACCGCATGACGCAACTCATGTACGCCCACAGTTGTGCCATGCACTTGTAATCAAACCTATATTTTCTTTTGTTGGTTTTGTCCACTGAACAAACCCCTGCGACTGCACCTCATGGATCTATGTTTCTTCACACTCTGTAGTTTGAGAGTGACAAATATGATATACAGATATGTTACATGGTATCAAAGTCTTAATTTCTAAATAATTTGCTTTTGAAATCACATTGCACTTTGAGGCTCATGGAATCCATGTGGAGATTTGCAATTCAGTACCTGTCATACAGCACTGCTTGCCATTGCTGTAACTCAAGATTGACTGGTCATACTCAATCTGGGAAACCACCTAGCAGAAGAGACTGTCAGCTACCTGCATACATTTTTACTACAGGGAAATATTATGTATTTTTTTGAACTGCAAAAAACAGATTCATATGCAGCCCAGTGTGTACTGCTGTTTTGAAACATGGCATCCATCATTATACAAAATGTGGTCCACATATTCAAATGAGTTGCGTGGCACAAATGGAGATGTACGGTGCATAAGTGGAAAATAATATTAGCGTGCGATATTCAAAAGTAGGAAATGCATTGTGCAAGTTGGAATGCACTACTGCGCAGATATAATGGATGCCACACAGAAACAGGGGCAGACACCTGAATATGCCACGATGTGTATATTCAGCTAAATGAGTGGTGTATGTGACGGAACCATAATTGGGCCACACAAAATTAGGGAATAAAAGGCCAGCCCTAAATCAGTCAGCCACCCAGAGGTAGGCCACTGCAGTGCAGGAACAATGTCTAGGCTTGCATTCCACATGGCAACAGTAATGGCTGATGTAAGGAGACTTTAAGAACAGCAAGGTGGCTGAGGAAGGCCCATAGATGCTATGCCCCACAGAGATGTTATTTGCCCCGCATCACATATAAACAGCTCAGTGATACGGACATCATGGGTTGCTACCAGCTCAACAGGGCAGTTCTGAGACAGCTCAGTGAGCTGCTCCATGATGAGCTCAGGCACCCACACACAGAAGTCATACTATGATGGTGAGGCTTTGGTCCAGCAGTGCAGGCGTATCCAGATACCAGTGGGTGACACCACCAGCATCACTCCATCGGCCACATCTGTCCCCTCACACAGTTCCTCACCACTCTTCTGCTCATGCTAGTGAGTTCATTTGATTGCCTAGCACACCAGGGGAGTAGACAGCAACAATGAAGCACTTATAGGATTGCATGTCTACCAGCTGTGCTTGGGGTCATTGACTGCAACTCATGTGGCCAACAGAGCACCACCTTGCAGAGACAAGGATGTCCATATTAACAGGAAGAGATACCACCAATCGACTGTCAGGGTGGTGTGCGATGTCACAGGGTGCATCATACATGTCCATGCCCGCTACTCTGGGAGTACACACAATGCATATATTTGGCATCAGTCATCCCTATGCTGTCGGTTCACATCCAGGGAGATACCCAGTGGCCATCTTGTGGGTGAGTGGAAAACAGCCACAAACAAGGTGCCCAAGTGGTATCACAGTGCAGTGATGGTGTCTGCACAGGTGGGGGTGCTGCAATGGCAGACAGCCATGTGACACACACAATGGAGGAAGGGAGGCAGAGATGGGACTGGAATAGGACTGACACCGAACAGATGTGGAAAGCTGCCATGGGAGGGAGAACATGTGATGGTGTGCAATAGGCACAGGTTACAGGGGTGGTGCCAGCCAGTAGGGGCAGTGGCAGTGTGGTGAGGGAGCACAATGTGATGCACTGGACTGGGATAGAGCTGTGTTGCACATCCAGGCTGGGGACATGTTGTGCACCACAGACTGAGCGGCATGCAGGCTGCAGTGGCAGTAATAGTGGAAACACAATAGCAGGGAAAGGGCCAGAAAGGGCAGGGCAGGAATATGCAACAGTGATGTTGTGTTTGGGGAAATGTGCAGCTGAGGCTGACCAGTCTGTGTGGAGGGCAGAATGCCATGGATGTGTAATGTATTTTAACATATCACCTTCCCCCACACAGGAGACAGTGTATACCCCCTCCAGCCATGGATGCTCACCCCAATACTATGGCCCACATCTGATGCAGAAGAGGGGACAATGAGGCACCATGACTACATGTAACATCATAGAGCATGTGTTTGGTATGCTGAAGATGCACTTCAGATGCCTGGACAGGTCCAGTGGTGCCCTACAGTATAGCCAGGACAAGGCCTGTGGCATATTCCTGGCCTGTTGTCCGTTACACAACATGTCCATAGACCATGGAATAGTTATCCAGGTCCTGAGGGTGACAGTGCGGAGGATATGGAGCTGCCAAATGAGGTGAGCATCTACTGCAAGACTGAGGGACCCAAGATTGGCCCTGAGGGATGGCAGCACATGGACACCATTGTGCAGGAGCATTTGGACCCCAAAGATGAGCAATTCTTGCAGGTGTGACATTGCTGTCATGTACACAGGCATTATATATGTGGGTGCTGGGTGTATCCCACGGTGCTGTAAGTATGAACAGGTCACTCCCTTTGTGATGTGCATACAGGTGTGTGGCAGTCACGTGCACACATGTCCACAGGTGGGACAATATTGCCAAGGATGCACAGAGGTACGGTAGTGGATTGGCATGGGTCGAGATAGACCACTGGCACATACCCACAGTGATAAACCACAGGTGCACCATCATGCCCATGCAGGTCCCATGACACCATGGCCCACATACATGTCCCGGATGCCATCCACACAATGTGGCAATGCTACAGGGGTGGGTGGGAGGGTGGGACGGTGTGTTCACAGGGTGTGGACATCGTACATCCGTAGGCACTGGATTGAAGAAGTAGCCCCACCTATGGCCTAGAGGCATCACAGGCAGTCCATAACAGCCCCTGACACCTCAAGGTGGGTACTTGCAGCCACCATGGACACGTACATGGCCTTGTCTCACAGGCACGGGTGGCTTTAGTGAGGAACCACAGGCCACATGGGATGAGGCCTCCATCTCTGTGGGGGTAGACGCATGTGACAGTGAAACATATTGGGGTGGGTGTGGGAACTGGACACCATAGCCAGGGATGGGTGTGGGTCCTGAGGCAGGGATGGGGTTTTAGTGGAAATGCAGATGCTGCGTGGTGTTCAGGAAATGCTGGAGTTGATGCAAGCAGTGTGGCGGTGGTATGGCATCCATGGACAACCAGTGTTGCAGTGCCTTCTCGTTATAGCTGCCATTACACTGGAGAAGCCTGCAGTAATGTCAGCGCATAACAGGTGAATAGCCCCAATGAGCGCCTCATGGTGGACAGTAACCCGCTCCTCATGGTGGTGGATCTGCAACCGCAACCCCTCCAGAGCATCATGGAGTGCCTCTTGACTCTCCACGGAGGCCCTCAGTAGCCTTGTGTGTTCCGACAGCTTGTTGTTTGGGGCAATCTATTGTGCAGGGGAAGGCTGCGGATTTTGGGGGGGAGGTCTGGCGTGCAACTGCCACAGTGTGTGACTGTCCCACATGTGGCCACTAGAGATGTGGGGATGAGGCACCTGCATCAATACTGTGAACTGAGGCTGCCTCTACACACAGCTGGTCAGCCTGTGCCTGGTCACTGGTTCTCCATCACTGGGAAACAGTTCCCATCCACTGTACCTCTGCAGGCTGCAACTCATTGCCTTCTACCTGTGCCATGACTGACTGCAAGCTGTGGCCCAGGATGGTTGCTGGTGACATATGAATCATGTGGGGAATCAGTCTGGGCCACGTGGGGGGCGGTATCGAGGAAGATGCTGTCAATATATGTAGTTTCATCATTGTCAGTGTCTGTGGCTAGCACATCCACAAAATTGAGGAGTTCCTCGGCTGACAAGGAGACATCTCATCATCATCAAAGTCCGCCCCACCCTCCATGTGTATGGGTCCACAGCTGTAGGCCCCACACTGGCCATCACTGTGCACATAGATATGGTGCCGTGCTGTGTGAGGAGCTGTACCCGTGGACCTCCACCTGTCCCAAGATATTATGGTGTTGTGGAAACAAAAGGGGAAGAGCATAGTTAGGGATACATGTCAATGTCAACAGTACTGTAATATACATAGGTACTGTAGATGCTCGTGCATGTACCATGATTGCAGGAGTAAACATACACAGGCATGACATTTTGAGCAGGGCTCATGCCAGACATGCTAGGATGCACACAGTTGCTGTTCTGTGGCCACATAGTGCTACACACAATGGAGAACATGACACACACAGACATAAGAAGCCATATGCAGGACCCGACATGACATGCAACCTGTATACTCACAGTGCTGTGATGGATGACCACCTGTCTCAAATCCCCACTGGGAACACCTTCTACAGCCACCTGGCTGGAAGGTAGCAGCCATAAGTGCCTTCTATGTGTCATACCAGGAGTTGTGGAGGGTCCACCACTGGTTGCCTGAAGGGAAGCACAGGCCTGAGGCAGTAGGCCCTTGCATCACACCTGGAGGCCACTGATTTGCTTAATGCACTCTGGGGAGCATGGTTATAATTCCTTGGCATTCAATGGCCTCCGCCCCTCTCTCTCTCTCTCCAGCCCTATTCCTGCTCCTGTTGTGTCCCACACCTCCCACTGAGGAGATCCTCCCTGAGCATGTAGGCCTTAGTGAGGGCCTTTTGGCTCATCCTTTTTAAAGTTTAGACATCTCTGTTTCTCCGATGCCTACTTACTGCTTGTGGAACAAACAGACAGAGACAGACCCAGTTACAATGACATAGAAATGTAGAAACAGCACCTTGCATAGCACAAGTACAGACACATAGAACCATGACACAAAACCTACCTTCAAGGCTGCAGTACCTCTCAGTCACCTGTGCAGACTGGTGGCAGGCCTGTTTTTATGGTAATGTGCATGCAGATGGACTGAATATATTCCAGTAATGAGATGAAAATGTGGCTTGAGCACAGACAGTGAAAACAGGCAATTTGCCTATCTTGGCTGAATATTGCAAAGATGTGACCCACACAATTGGTTTGTTATCACGCATATCGGTTTGCTCCACCAAACATCATGGTGCACATACACAGGCATTTGAACTATAGATGCCATACATCACTGTATCGTGCAGGACATGCATGGCGCCATTCAGTGATGACAGCAGTGTTGTATCACGCAGATGCAAACGCAGGTTGGTCATGCTCAGCATTCATCTGCCGCACATGGGCCTTGCAGGGCACGGCATGGATGGTTGGAGTCATGGCAGCAAGCACCCTCCACAAGATGGACATGCATGGCTGCCACTCATGCATGGTAGCATGATGAGACATTAGTTTGCCACGCAGCACAATGCTACCATGCATGCTCTGTATCATGCCTATAATACTCTATCATGCAAAACCAATGAGCAAACACCAGCAGTGCATGGCAAACCATGTATGCCCTATCAGGCTATGTATGCAAGAGAGAGGCCTACCAGAATGTGCCAGAGTTACAGCCCACAGTGCAGCACCACAATGGCATGCGGATACTCACAGAATGGCACCCTGCCAGTGCACCAAAAGGTGGGAGGAGGTAGATCTGGCAAACCTAGTGGACCTGATGGTCCCCAGGAAGGGTCAGCTGTTCGGGCAGGAGGAGCTGAAAAGGATAAGATCAGGGGTATGGGCTGAGATTGCCAGTCATCTCAGCAGGTGTACTGGCATTTCATGCACAGCAGAGCAGTGCCACCATCAGTTTGGGGATCTCAGCATGAGGGTCAGGGCACACCTTGACTGCTTCAGTGCCATGGTGGAGGAGGACGTGGTGCCACGGCCAGGCATGTACATCATATGAATGCGTGATATGATGGTTGTCATTATATGTCAGGGGTGTGTCTGTGCCCAACACTGACCATTGTGGACTGTGGCATGCCATCTGTATCATACCAAAGATGCAGTACATGTAGCGGTCTGTTGTGGATGGCACAGACATGCCCTACTAACTGTACAGTGCGTGAGTACAGTGGCACATGCCAATGTCTCATCTAATGAGGCATCACCAGCCTACAGAGACTGACAAGATGTTGAGTGGTACCTGTAGGCAGTGAGCTGGTCTGGGAATGGTGCCTTCAAAATCCAGGCGCACAATGAGCGATGATGTACAGGTTGCAGACCTGTGCATTGCACCTATGTCACCCATGGACACAGTGCAATGTGTGGTCATTATGATGTATGGTCTGGCTGATATGCATTGTGATATTACATCCCATTCCTATGCCACTGATGTCTGTATGTGTCCATGTGAGAGGTCTACCAAAATGTGGCCAAAGTTGCAGCCCAGCAGCAGCACCACAATGCAATGCTCCCAGAGGTGGGAGGAGGTAGAGCTGGCAAACCTGGTGGACTTGGTGGTCCCCAGGGAGGGCCAGCTGTTTGAGCAGGAGGAGCTGGACAGGGTCAGGTCAACTGTATGGGCTGAGATTGCCAGTCATCTCATGCATGGCAGAGCAGTGCTTCAATCAGTACCGGGATCTCAGCTTGAGGCACAGGGCACACCTTGACTGCTTCAGTGCCATGGTGGAGGAGGACACGGTGCCATGGCCAGGTATGTACACCAGGTGAATGTGTGACATGATGGCTGTCATTATATGTCAGAGGTGTACCTGTGCCAACACTGACCATTGTGGACTGTGGCATGCCATCTGTATTGTGCCACAGATGTTGCACACTGTGCTGCATAACGGTCTGTTGTGGATGGCACAGACATGACCCACCAACTATACAGTACGTGAGTACAGTGGCACATTCCCATGTCTCATCTAATGAGGGCATCACCAGCCTTCAGAGGCTGACAGGATGCCGAGCGGTACCTGTAGACAGACAGCTGGGCTGGGGATGGTGCCTTCAAAATCCAGGCACACAATGGGCGATGGTGTACAGGCTACAGGACCTGTGCATTGCACCTTTGTCACCCTTGGACACCATGCAATGGGTGCTCATTGTGATGTATGACATGGCTGATGTGCATTGTGATGTTACATCCCATTCCCATGCCACTGATGTCCTTATGTGTCCACCCATGTACCACAGGCCACACACCAGAACCAGGTACATGGATATGGTGTGTCCCGGCATGCCCGTGAACAACATACCCCCTGCTGAACCCCACATGTCCCCACACAGCACAGTCTTCCATGTGGCTGTGCATGCTGGGCTATGTAGGCATGTAGCATGCCACAGCATGGTGTGCCATATTGGCTGTCCATTGTGCATCCCAGTGATAATGATTGTTGTTTGCCATGACACAACAGGGTATGCAGGTTCTTGGATGATGTATGTGTCCAACAGGTGTCCACAGTGTGCCCTGCACCCATTTCTAGTATCAGAATAGTGGCATTGACAATGCAACCATGGATCTGACTCGTGGTATGTGCTGCAGGTCAGAGGTCACTGTGGTGACAGGCACAGGATCGCAGTGGTGTGTCCTGCCTTGACATGAGACAGTGGACGTGCATAGCTATACACATGTAGGTGCCTGTCATGGACATGGTGGCCATCAGGTGCCTTGGGGCATGTGGGCAACCCTCCTGCCACAGCTATGTGGTCCTGTGTCCATCCACAGCATGCCAGTGGTAGGCTGTATACCATCCCTGTAGGCACACAGCCATGACAGTGCCCCCAGTCAGTGTTATCCAGCTACCTTGGCCGCTATTGGTGTCACATGGCCATGTACATCTGTGCCACACAGTCCAATGTGGGACACACATGTGAAGGTCACTGTGCTGACATGGGAAGCCATCGCATGCCACATGAGAACACCCACTGGGACCAGTATCTGTCATTTCCATTGGTTGACAGTGCAGTACAATAGTGGTGCTCCACGGCCTGGCTGACAGCTCTGTCAACAGTCTTCATGGGATGTGGTTCATAGAACACTAGCTATGTATTGTACACACATGGCACACAGTTAGGGGAATGGGTGAAGGGTGTTGCATGCATTACATGGTACACCCCTGACTACATGTACCATCACCTTTTGCTGTACTGTATGTGTATTCTGGTGGAATGGAGGGGCAGTGTATGGCCCTATATCATGCCTCTGCAGTGGTACACTGTATGCCATTCACTGTTGGAGGTTCATACTCTCACTTGTGGGTGTACAGTATATGTCCACTATGCCACCTGAAATGAGTGTACTGTCGGGCGACATGTATGGTAACATTGAATGGTTGTAGATGTGTTTGATCGGTATGCAGTGACAAACTACAAGATATCAATGAGGCAACTTTAATTCATACTCTATCTTCAGATACACCAATAAAAATCTTGGGTCAGATTTTCAAAGCTCTTATAGTCTGATGCAAGGTGCCTGCAGTAAACAGTTGTGTTGCTACTGGCACCTTGCTTCAAAAGATGCAGCCAGGAGTTATTCAGGAAAGCAGCCTGCCCAAATGCAGGCTGCTTGTGGAAAAGGGGTTTGTGCCAGCCTTGTGCCACAAAAAGGCTGCAGCCTGGTGCTAGGGGGCTTGTGGCAGATGTAGGCTGCCATATCCCCTTAAATTAGAGTCTAGAGAACCTCCCAGAGGACAATGTTCTAAGTACTGTTAGACAAGCCAAAGCAGGCATAACTCCATTTAAGACACCTTCTGGAGGGTTGGCAACTGTGCGCCACTGTGTCACACCACACCCCAGTTCAAAATGTATAAAATCAAACAACATCCATGGTGATCCAGTGGTACCCCCTGCCCCGATGGGTTCATAATTCATTATTATCATAATACAATAACTACCCTAGTGATCTAGTGCCTCCCCTGATGGGTCTATAATTCATTATTATTATTATAAAATAACAACTCTGGTGATCTAGTGATTCCCCAAGCCCCAATCAGTCTGTAATTCATTAATATTATAGAAAATAAATAAATCCCTGCTGGTCTAGTGGCCCCTAACCCAGCAGGTAGTGTCCACCACCCCACTGCTCTCCCCAGCCCAGCCCCTTGATCTGGTGAATGGCACAGCCCTCTTCACATCACCACGGCCAGCCACTGAAAGAACTATCAGAGCACTTCCTGACTGCCCCATGGTTAGCAGCATGCTTGGAGGTTGCGCTGTCTGTTCACCACATTACCACTGATGCAGCAAACCACAGGACACAGGCACATGGACCCTGTCTGGTACTGAAGCGGGCACAGGGTACCTGATGGAGGGCAGTCGCGCAAGCTGCCATTGTCGCAACTTGCAGCCGACCTTGTAAGTCCGGCCCCTTACTCTTTAGACAGACTGTAATGGATGGTAGTAGGAACCATGGCACCTCATTCAGAGTCAGAGATGCAGGGGTACAATATGTTTGTCACTAACTAAATGTCACAGAACTAACATGACCATTGCCAGCATGCTTAGTCAAGAGTTCTAAAACTTAAAGGTCAATGGCAAATATAATTATGAAATATTTGCTTTCACAGCTTTCAACAATGACAGTGTAATAAAAATTACTGTTTAAACATAAATACATATGCCTACTGTGGTGTTTTCTATTTTTGTGACACAGTAGTTATCATTCATAAGAAATGGTAGTTCCAAGTTTTTTCCACCGAGTCAACTCCGACAAGACAGCTTCTGATATCAATGGAGTGAAGTCTTTCAAGCAAGCTCATTTTAGTTTTGAGCCTGTACAGCAAACTCTGTGTGCTTGAACAGTGAGTGCTACAATATTTGAGACCCAGGCCCAGCTATTCAAACTGCGCCAGGCTGTAGGCGAAAGCTTTGGGCGCAGCTCACAACTTGCGCGCGAGGTGTGTACCTGGGCGATATTCAATGGAGCTGCGCGGTGGCTCAGTAGTAATTGGAATATCGCACCCTGCCACCGCAGTGTGCATGGTGCAGTGGCACTGTGCCAGCGCAAGTGGCCAGAGTAGAGCAGGGGGATGCGCTAGCGCAAGTTCCATTGCGCTACGCATAGCAACTGCGGTATTCAAAACTTGTCATGCAAATGGAGCCATAATGTATGCAAGGTGCAATTGGGTCCATTTGCATATCATTATGGCCCCATTTGCATGCAGGTGCACCGATCCCCGACCACTTGTGCCTGGCGCCCTGCCAGGCAGCAGCCATCAGGGACCGAAGTCCCCTGCAGCCGGCAATGTGCTCCACAGCCCGGATTGAGGGCATTTATAACAATATCCATGTTCATATCTCGGTGGTCCAGTGATCGCTACTGCTCGACGGTATATTCAGAGCAACAAGAATAAGTTCATTCGAGGGACCAGTGGATTCGCCATTGCTCGACGCAGGTTGTATCAGGTTGAAATATGCCTATCCCTGGTGGTTCAGGGTCACTTCACTGCTCCGCCTCCTCGCCGGTCAGCCAGCGGGCGGCAGCACCCACTCGCCTGCATCGCCCGCCGCCTGCAGAGACGATCGTGGAGAAGCGTCGCCCATTGGTTGCAGCGGAGCCAATGGGCATGCAGCTCATAGCAACATACATTCCAGATATGTGAATGATTCATTCACATATCTGAATGTGTAGTATGGTTAGCTGCACGCTTCATTTGGCTCACGCCAGAACCATCGGGCGACAGCCCCACCGACCGTGTCAGTCGGGCGGGCGGGCGGGCGGCAGGCGGGTGGTGCTGCCACCGCCGCTGACAGGGTGGAGTGGGGCGGTGGCTCAGTGGGCGGGTGGGGGTACCCTACACCACCAGGGATATAGGACATATTTCTATTTTTAATTACAAATGCCTGCGATCGGCAGATAGCGTCCACTGGACCACCAGGGATATTGGACATATTTCTTTATTTATACAGATGCCCGCGATCGGCAGATAGCGTCCACTGACCACCAGGGATATTGGACAGACTAGTTCTTATCTTAACAAATGCCCGCGATCGGGCATGGGGCGCCAGCCAGGTGCAGCGGAGTTCGGGTGGCCACCCACAGGTGGCAGCTGCCGTGTTGCGCCCTGCAATGCGGCAGCTCGCCTGTGGGTGGCCATCCATTGTTCCTTTTTTTTTGGATCAACTTTGTGCTGGTGCAGGTAGGGGTTGCGCATGCATGGCTCTGCACATCCTGGGCTGAATATTGGGCTCTGCAGGGTATGTATGGGCACGCCCCCCCTACCTGCACCTGCATACATTACTGATGCGGTCTGGCACATCGAGGATTGTGCGCTTTTCCCTTTGAATATTACTGGGCACATCAGAAAGGCGATGGCACAAATACCGTTGTGCCATGCTCAACCCTTTGAATATCTGGGCTCTAGTGAATTTATCCGATATCCCTCCAAGTTAGTCATGTTTGAGGTATAGCTCTTAGTGCTAGAGCTGTCAAAAACAGTTGATCAGCTTGTCTTTCATATTTTAAATAGCTTTTTCCATTTTTTGCGTTAGTTCATCCTGTTACTGTCAAGCTATCCATTGCAATTTCTTAACTTACAAACATTGTAAGTGTAAAACTCAGTGTGCATTTGCTGATCATGGTGGTGAATTGGGGGGGCATATAAAGTATATGTACTGAAACTGAAAAAAACTCCATCAAAGTCTGCATGAGAAAGTGGATGGGTCTTAGAAACTAATAAAAAAATGAGAGCTCATGCCTGCAAATCTGTTTACAAGCTCTCCTTTCTTTTGTTTTATATTTTTTGAACTGCACATATTCTACAGTTTGTGAAGTTTACCATGTATGGCAGCTTATAGAGTTAGAATGATTTGACAACATTTATTCTTCTGTATGGACTGGAGTGTTGTGCAAATGATTGAATTATGAATGTACAGATGTGTCAGCCACGATGAAGCACAGTAACGCAGTAATGACATGTACAAAATCCTGCATGTCAAAGGCTTAAGTACCATTGTCTTACAATGGCCCGTGCAGTAAATTGCAGTATTCTGTGATATTCTGTAGCATTTCTGCACTTCATCCTGGCTTGACACATCTGAACACACCACAGTTACTTGCCTTATTTATTGCCTTGCATTTTACATACCAGTTGCACTAACTCAGGAACGGTCACTGATGACATATGTCATTCATTTTTATAAGATTACAAACAGGAATTATTTTGCTGACTGTGGTACATTTGCAATATTTACTATATATATTATAGTGATGTGGAAGTGTCACTACAGTTTGGGTTGTTAAAGAGCAGGTGCTTACTAAAGGTGCATATCTTAGAGAACGAAGGTTTGGGGTCTTTAGACACCTCTGTAATCATTTAGTTTGCTTTTATTTGTTTGTTTACTTACTTTTCCATCTTTTTATTTGTATTTTGCCACCTGAAAGAAATATCTGAAAAGTAGGAAAGTTGTTCCCTTTGAAATACACTGGCAAGCTTGCTAGTAAGGGTTTTCTGATATCATCGCACAGGGCCAGATATTCAAAAAGGGTTATGCGTAATTAGGTTTGCGCCAGCGCAAGTCAGAAAAACGTGCCATTCTGCGATATTCAGCAGGAGGCAGTTGCACTACTGAAAACATCCTGAGCAACAGCGCAATGATAATGAAGGCATGCTGCGACCGAATGAGGTGGAACCATGCATAAAGAGCACAGGTCGATGTTCAAAGACTTGCGCAATGTGCAACAGTGGAGCAGGCGGAAGTTGCGCCCATAGCGGAAATGAGCCAAAATAAAAAGGAGCAAGGAAGAGGTGCAAGAACGCTACAGGGAAGCCACATGAGGCAGGGAGAGGGAGAGAGACAGAGAAATAGGGAGAAAGAGGGCAGGCTAGGGAAACCAAAACACAGAATAGGGGCAAGGAAGATGTGGGGCCACAGAGTGCAGAGGCCAGTAGGTGTACCCGGTGCAGGGGAGGAAGCAGTCAGGACAGCGGGGAACAAAGCAACAACAGCTGGGGGAACACAAGCCAGGGACATGGACAGTGCCAACTTCCACCTGGAAGCCGTAATGGGGGTGAGAGGCATGCTGCAGGGGATGTGGCGTGGAAGGGCCGTCGGTGGTATGCCCGAACAGGCAGTACCGAGCCTGCACCAGCTTTGAGCTGTATACAGATGTCGAGATTGTGGGCCAGTACCGCCTGAACAGGGCAATACTGAGGCAGCTCTGTAAGCTGTGCAGTGATGTGATGCAGGCACCCACACGAGAGTCATGCTCTGTCAGTGGAGACAAAGGTAACAGACTGCATGTGCTTGCTCGCCACAGGTACCTTCCAAAGACTAACAGGGGACACCACAGGCATAACACAGTCGGCCACGTCACGCATCCTCACCCAATTCCTCAGTGCACTGCTGCCACATGCTGCAGAGTACATCCATTTCCCCTGCACCGTGGCGGAGCACACAGCAAACATACAGGAGTTCCATAGGGTAGCATGTATGCCTGGCGTGCTAGGGGTGATAAACTGCACCCATGTGGCCATTCGCACACCACCTGGCCCCGATGGGGCCACCTACATGAATCGGAAGGGATATGCCAGTGTCAACTGCCAGGTGGTGTGTGATGCCAGTGAGCGCATCATCAATGTCTGTGCCACGCACCCTAGGGGAGCACATGATTTCTTCATCTGGTACCAGTCAGCACTGTGCCATTGATTCGAGAGTGGGGACATCCCCACAGGTCATCTAGTGGGTGAGTATGTATGTAGAACTGACAAATCGTGGGCAAGGGGGGATAAGCCAGAGGTGCCATGGGTGTGGCCCACAGGGTTTGGGGCAGTCTGAGCCTGAACAAGACACTAACCTCCACTATCTCCACATAGGTGACAGTGGATACCCACTCCATCCTGGCTGCTCACCCTACCGGGCGGCCCACCCCCATCGCAGCAATGCTTCAATGAGGCACATGCCACCACATGCAACATCATTGAGTGGGTGTTTGGGATGCTGAAGGTGCATTTCTGTTGCCTGACACCTCTTGTGGTGCCTACAGTATAGCCCTCAAAGGCCTGTGGGATATTCCTGGCCTGTTGTATCCTGCACAACATGGTCAAAGACTGTGGGATAGCCGTACAGGTCAAAGAAGAGGGACAGCAATGGGGGCGACAGTGGCGTCGGTGACAATGGGGATGGGCAGCACCCTTGGCTGATGGGACCCCGACTGATCCGGCTGGCCCAGCTGCACTGGGACACCATCACAGAAGGCGCTTCAGCCAACACAGGTAAGTCATGGGGCCGTATGCACCACCAGTGGCTAGGGCACAACCCACATAAACACATGGAAACACACCAGGGGTGCATGCTGGCAAGGGATGTGGCAGGGCACAGAAGCACACACATACAACCAGGAAGGGGTGAACAGTAACATGCCACATGGATGTACATGCACACACAATAGGCACAAAGTACACAGGGGTCAGGTGCAAAACAGAGCCGGAACACAAGCAATAGCAACACACATGTCCACAGGCCACCACGTCCACTAACTGTCTATGTGCGTGTGTCAGATGCTGGGCACTATCACACTTTGGTGTACAGCGCAATGCAAGCATCATCATGCACAAGTACCTGTGGACAGCAGTCGGGAGGGTGTGCAGGTGGACCATGTGTCTGCATGTAGAGCTGGGCACCCACCGGTGCACTGCCCACCGAAACACACAATGCACACAGGGCAGCACCAGACAGTGCCCGCACTGGGAGACAGGTCAGTCTTGCGGCACAGTGCCATGTCCACCTTGGATGCGTGGGCGGCCCCACCGAGACCCAGCAGCACTGGCAGGCTGACCACGGGCCTCATGGGGTGGCACCGATGGTCCACCAGGGGTTCCACTGCACAAACGCGAACGTGCCCGCACAGGGGTCTGCAGCACACCAAACATACCTGCACCAGGAGTGCTCAGGATGCCCACAGCTGAACCCAGCGTCGACAGGGTGGGTGTTGCACGATGCCGGGAATGGGAAGTGGATAGTGAACTGCGCGGTGTGAGTGACACATGGGCATCTGACTGTGTGCCCATTGTGGCCATGACAGCGACCAACGCCTGTGTTTGCCTGTCAATGGCAGCGGTCACATCCTCCTGCAACTGGACAATCTGTGACAGGATCCTATCGGTGTCCTTGCTGTATCGCTCCTCGACCCGCTCCAGAGCCACACACAGTGCCTCCATGAACATTGCAAGCCACATCTGCTGCTGTACTGATGCCTGCAGTAGGCGGGTGTGCTCGTCAAGAGGTCGTCTGTCACCTCGGCATCCTGTCCCTCAGGGTATGGAAGGGCCTGATGTTCAGCACCCCTTGAGGGTGGGCGCTGCTCACCAGGACCAGGTATGGGCAAGTCCACAGGCAGTGCACAGATGCCACCGCTGAACCCTGAACCCCCAGTCCCGGTGGGCATCTGCTGCTGCTGCCCCCCACCTGCTGTGCCCAAGGGATCAGTTGTTCCGCCGCTTTGGCCGCAACAGTGCCACTGACCTGACCAGCCACCGGTGCTGCCCCACTGGTGCTGACAGGCACAGCCTAGGACTGTGCTGACATGCTGGCCCACACATCGGAACCAGCCAGGTCCATGGGCATGAGCTGGCCTGCTGTGTGTCCATTCTGTGACTCACACATGTCACTGCCCATAACAGTCATTGCATCATCAATGGTGCGGGTCTGTGCCACAGCCACAGCCACAGCATGCTGGCAACCTTGGATGCCAGACCGCTGAGACACAGGAAGGGCCTCCCCCACACCTGTCTCAATGACATCAGCGTTGACAGCCAGGCGGACCCACTGTTGCAATGCTCGCCGGCTACCTGCGGAGGTCGATGGTCCCTCCTCCAACTCCAGATGACTGTTCACAGTGGACAGGCCCTCCACCGCTGACCACTGCAGATGCGCAGGATCTGTAACAGAAAGTAAGGACACATTAGTGCATGTGATCTACCCTCCCCGCCAACAGACCATGACGTACCATGCAGTGATGGGCTACCACCTGTCTGGAAGCCACCTCCTGGAACGCCCTCAATGACACTGTGCTGCATGCTTGCAGGGAGCCTGTCCTCTACCGGAGTCAGCTGCACCACCTCTGGCTGGCCCCCACCTGTTGCAGCACATGCCGCCCTGATGGCAGCCACCTTCTCCTTCATCCTCCTCCTGTCAGTACCCATCTTCTTCTTACACTCCTGCACAGAGCGCTGGTGGCTGCTGTGCAGGTTGACAGCACGTGCCACCCCCTCCCATGCAGCAGCATGGGTCTGAGGGGTGCCCCGCCGTCCACTGAGCAGTGGCTCCTGGTCGATGTAGGCCTCGAAGAGTGCCTCTGTCTCAGCCTTGGTGAAATTGGGCCTCCTCTTCCGCCCACCATCATTGTCCTCCTCACCCAGTCCTCGCTCGGTCATTATTAAGCCTGTATGGATGACAGTGGTTACCTGTGACTGCAGTACAAAGGAAGTCCCTGATACCACAGTCCAAAAACACCACACAGCATGTAACTCACCAATGAACTGCAGTAACGAATATGGGCACTGCAGAACAGTGTCGCATTTTATAAGCGCAATCCATGCAAATTAGGTGTGGAGCAACTTTAATGAGATAGCAAATCGTGCTGCTCCATTGCATGGCTGATCGGATGATTTGCATATGACAGCTGAATATCGCACTTTTGCGCTTTGCGCAGTTGTGTTGAAGATGCTGAGCCAATGGCGCAGTTCTGTGGCCTGCGTAGTACACCGCACTGCACATGCCCAGGTAGCTTACACAGGCATCTGCTATGCTGATGACGTGCTGTGTGCGGTAGGCAATTCAGGGCATGGCCACCATTGTGCCAGTGGTGCTATGGCAAGGGTTACTACATGGCGCTGTGGCACAACTGCGCAATAGTTTGCTGTGGCGATGGCACACAGGCAACCAATCTCGCTAGATGCATAGACATCCGATGGCGTTGTGTGTGACCTTGCGCCACAGACCCATGACCCTGTGCCCAACCTTTGCCCCCTTGGCGCTATACATCTGGCATGGCTGCACCTCTATCGCGCTGTTCAGTGACAGCATGATAGGGAATGGTGGCACTGTACCGCGCAGCATTTCCATGTGGGGGTGCTGCACTGCAGAGCGCCATATTGCCTACTATAGCATTAGAGATGGCACACAGGAGAGTCCCTCAGTGGAGTGCCCTTGAGCTGGCCAACCTTGTGGCCATTGTGGAGCCACACTATGGCCCACTGTTTGGTGAGGAGACACTGGACAGGGCCAGGACCCAGGTCTGGCAAGAGGTGGCCACTAATCTGGAGGCGGCCACTGGCCACAGGAGAAACGGCCGAACAGTGCGACACCGGTATGGGGACTTTGAGCCGGAGGGCCGTAGGCTACTTGCATGTCTGCGTGTCGCATGCCAGGAGGGCGTGGTGCCTCGTCCAGGTGGGTGATCGTCTACACACTTGTATGGTCCATATGGGCAAGGCCCTAGAATTCTCTTGACCACAGAATTTTGTGCAGAACTTGCAATCTGCCTAGAACTTCTGCGGTGCCGCAGAATTCACTCTTCTTGGTGAGTTTTTATTAATATTTCTGTTTATCCATAGAATATGTTTCCCTTCCCCTCTTTTTATATCCAAAACCCCCCATATGCTCAGAATGTGATGTTATCATTGCTATAACATCATACATTAGCTAATGAAATGGCTGCATTCTGCAACAGAAATGAACAGTCACTTATCTACCACAGCTCCCACTGCCAGAGACAGTGGCACTGCACATCATGCATGGTGATAGTTGCTCAACCTGCAGTACAGCCTAATACAATTTTCAGTCTTACATTATTGCACTAGGGCCAACTTAAACAAAACCTTGTCAATAGCACAGACCTGTTAAGTCCATACCTCATTTTGTATAAACCTATTTGTGCCTTTAAGGTATAGAGATGCCATCTGAAATGAATAACTAGTAAAATGAATTTAACTGTCATTTTTAAGAAAAATAAAGTAATTATGCCCAGAAAAGTGAAATATAATAATGAATAGACCTGTTAAATAAATAATTGCACTGTATGTATTTTTGCCAGGGTTATTGATTACATATTGTCAATGGTTGATAGAATCACCTAAAAGTTATGGAGAAATGTTGTGTGCAGGGACAGCTGTTGGGCCAGAGGGTAGCATGCTGTGTTTCCGTGCTGGCAACTCAGGTTCAGAGATTAGCTCTGGGAGCTGGCTGGGCAGCACAAGGACTGGTGGAACACATCACTGCTCGGAAGCTGGGAAGGTATGGTGCAGTGTTCTGTCACATGGTGTACACATTGTGATGGGCTGGAGAGCACTATCTCACTATCGGTTCACATGCATGTCATGGCCTGATGGTGTTACGCAGTGTGTCAGAGAAAGCAGGTTGACATGAAAAATGAGTTTTGCAATAACTCCTCTATTCCATTTCCAATGGGACCTGCATGAATGAGGATGCAAGTTCATGGAAATTAAAAAAAAAATATATATATATATATACACACACACACACATATACAGTATCTCTGTCTCTCTCACCACACACCCACAAACACACACACACATACACATATTTGTATGTATGTTACAGATTGCATATAAATATATGTGATACACAGTGGGAACCTCGTGAGTGGTGTAGAAAGCACATACAAATATATAAGTGATAGACAGTGGAAACCTCATTAGTGGGATAGATAGCATGCATATAGAAAAACATTATCACATAAGATCCTCCTTTGCATATCTCATTTATGCAACAGGCTAGGACCTTAAGGGAGAGACATTTGTTTTGCCTTTTTAGGTATAAAATTATTTTTATAAGTCTGTTATTTTTGAACTAGTGTTACTGTGCTTTCCACTATCCTGATTGCTATAACCACTGTCATGCCAAGTGAAGTCAGGATGATAAGCTGACACTGTGATGTGTTTGTTTGTTAGTGCTGCAGAACTTCCATGAAATTACAAACCATCCCAAAGAAGTTCTGTGGCAAATGGTAGTCTTGCTGCAGAACTTGGTCCCACTATGCCGCAGAAAAGTAGGGCTCTGCATATGGGTAACACTGTCTTATGTGTCCAGCACATAGGGGAGGGATAGTCTAGGGTTGGGTATGGGCGGTGTTTACAGAGGTATGGGGTGGTGGGTCTGGCTGGGTGGGTGGGCACACACATTAGGGCAGGGAATGTGCTTTGGGTTTGTACTGATGTGTTTCCTTCCTTTTGTCTCCCACAGGCATGGCCGAGCGGAGGAGGATGGTGGAGTGGCAGCAGAGGGCGGAGGATGCTGCACAGGGGCATGTTGGGGACCAACCCCAACGCCATCAACATCCCAATGAGGGTGAGTGCCATGACACCATGATTGCTACTGCATGCTGTGTGACAGGGTGGGAAGCAGGGCATGGCCACCATCCGTGGACACCACTGCCATGCACGCGACATGTGACAGTCAGCACTGTCCAGTGGCACTGCATGTCTGGGAGTGCATCAATGATGGTCCATGCATGCACTGGGCACATGGCTGTGGCACTTGCCTGCCCATAGCCACGTTACTGCTCCGGCCTTGGTTGTGCTGTATGCTGAACATGGGCGGTGGGTGTGCAATGGTACACATGGCTGTTGCTGCCTGGTTGGGCATGTCTTGTGGACACAGTCTCTGTGGGTGGGTGCACACCATCACAGGAGTGTGGCACATGGCTGTATGCCATGCATAATGGGTGGGCTGCAGGGGGATGGACAGTCACACCCATTGACTCTGATCCCTTGTTCTAGGTGTGCGGATACTCCTGCGTATACAGCAGGCCATCCAGGAGCTTCTGCGGGTAGTGCAAGAGTCCCTCTCCATCTTAAGGGATCTACAGCAGCATGGGGTGAGGAGGAGGAGGTGGCCCAGGCAACAGCCCCAGGCAGCGGAGGACCAGGCTGGACACTGACAGCTGCCGAGCAGCCATGCCTCACCCCTTTGTTCAACCTCACACCCCATCTACCCTCTCCCATATGTTCACCCCTGCCCCTTACCCACCCCACCTTGTTCCTGTCCTCCACCCCATGTTTGTACATAGTTGTATATAGTTGATTTTGATATGTTTTTCAATACAGATATTTTGATATGAATACTGTGGTGGTCTCTGATTTGCAGCTGGCTATAGGTGCTCAGTTGCAGTGGTGTGCATGGCATCTGGGGTAGTTCAGTCATGGGTATGTGTGTGTGAGTGTGTGTGCATGGGGAAGTGTCTCTGGTGTGGGAGTGGCTATCAGTCGGTATCTGTGGTATGTGTGTTGTTCCCTGTGCATTGCATTACTGTGTGCAGTGGTCCATGGTGCATGCTCTGTGTCCATTGTGCCCCTGTCAACCCGTCCTTGGCCTGTGCAGCTGACACCCTTGCATGTCCGTGGTCTGCGAGGGTCTGCTGCCTGTCAGTGGTGGCTGTCCCTGCAGGTCATCCACTGTGACCATCACAATGCTGGGTTGCCTCCTGTCAATGGTGTGGTGCATGTTTGCCTCGGTGACACTGTGACCTCCGTGAGTTGCTGTCCCACCTCCATGCTGTGGCTTGTGTGTGTTGCAGGGACTGTGCACCACTGTCTGTGACTTGTGCTCCAGGCATATGCTGGTGGCGTACAGGGCCACAGTTCATGCACAGGGTGGGTGTCACCCCTGTGCCATGGAGGACTGCAGGCTGTGTGTGCACAGTTTTCATGGGCCCACACTGGGGGCTTGGTTGCCACACTACTGCGTCCCTGTGTTAGTGTCCCCGTGGGTATGGGTGTGTGTTTGCCCTTGCACTGTGTTGCATCCAGTGTGCTGCATGCTTCCACACACCACTGTGGGTGTCTGTGCTGGCTGCTGTGGCTCATGGTGGGTCGGGCTGTGACACTTGTCTACTGTGCAGGGTGCTGTATCAATGGTGGTGGTGTCAGGGGCACGCCCTTTCCTGTGTGGGGTACCTCTTGTGCCGACACATGTTTGGTCTCTCAGATGTGCCTCAGGGGGATTGTGCATGTTGGCACTGTGTCTGCCATTGTTGCATTGCCGTGTGCTGCCACCCACTGCTGGGTGCTCATGGTGGGTCTGGCTTGTATGGTTCTGTGGTACATGAGGTTGCAGTGTGACAGTGGGGGTGGTGGTATGCATGGGGATTCCTGCAGTGGTGGTCATTGCTCATGGGGAGTGTCTTTGGGGTCACAGTGCAGGATTGCTGTGCACAGAGAGGCTGCTGTGCCATGGGGTGGTCTGCCCTCCTTGTGGCAGTCTCAGCTTGCAGTGGGTGTGATGGGGCACCATGGCCCAGCTGTGCTTTGTTTGCTTGTCCCCATGGGCGAGTGGATATTCAGCCCTCCCCCAATTATGCTGTGCTTGGGGTGTGGGGTGCATTGTCAGTTCTGCAGTGTGTTCCTGTGCCCATCTATGGTATGGGTGGTGGGCCCCTACCTACCTCCCTGGTTGTGCAGTTACATTGCTCTGCTGCTGGGGGGGGCTCCCTGCTTGCTCTATAGCACCTCTGGGCTGCTCAGCTGGGCAGCCCTTGTTGCGGCATAGCGCATCGTATCTGCTTAGCTTCCCCTTCCTAGTTGTGCTATGGCACAAGTTGCGCGATATTCAGATGTTGGCTGTTGGCGCAATTTGGCTCGCTCCTTTTTTGAATATCGCATCTATTGCGCATGGGTGCAATAGACTTGTGCTTGCTCCTGCTATTGTGCACTTTTTGGGCGCAGTTTGAATATCCAGCCCAGGACTCCATTGGACTCTTTTTTTCACTAGCACTTGGCAAAATACAAATAAAAGATGGAACAGTAAGTAAATAAACAAATAAAAGCAAACTGAATGATTGCAGAGGCGTCTAAAGGCCCCAGACCTTTGTTCTTTCAGATATGCACCTTTACTAAGCACCTGTTCTTTAAACCACAATTATTGCACTTTAGTATATCTGCAATCATTTAACCACAAAATTTTTGCGGTCTCATGGGGCAGATCTTTTTACATGCTAGGCTTTTTTTCCAGTCAGATGTGCAGATTCCAAGAGGCAGATAGTGAAAAAAAAGATTTTAAAAATCGCTGTTATTTGCAGGAGTTTTTCCATTGTGTAGCACCCAGATGGTTTGGAAGTTTGGTCTGAAATTTTCAGGGTAGAAGGGCTTGTCTCAGAACTATTTCCTATGGTAGTTTGTTGAAAAAATATTTAATCCTTTCCAAAGTTAATACATTTTAAAAATGTGGGTTCTAAGCATGCTCAGTCAGCACTTCAAAATAGCTGTAAAAACTATTATTCATGAGCTATGAGGTGACTGTAGGCACCCATTATCATTTTGATTTTACCTGTTCACACTGCAAGAAGATGCCCCATGTTTTCAAAAATGTTAGAGTAAGCCTAACTCATGAATAATCATAAGTTTATTTGCATATTCCTTTTTTAAACTGAGGGAATTAGAAAAACTGGCTAGTTATTTCTTTACTCACTACAGAAATAGGAGACTTGGGGCCAGATATTCAAAACTTTGCGCTGGGCAAAAACCTTTTGCGCAGGTTTAATGCAGGATTAGCTGAGGTCTGCTATATTCAAAAGGCCAAATAGCATGGGCAAACTGCATTAGCGCCGGGCAAAACTATAATGTATGCAAGGGGCAAACTGACATGAATACAGGTGCAATGCTATATTCAGCGACTAGCACTGCACTAAGTGGTTTAGCGTAACTTAGCGCGACACTTAGCGCAGTGCAAATTACTGCCCAGGAAAAGCTTGTCTTAACCCTGGGCAATCAGCTTTGTGCGACACATTGGCTTTGTGCGGTGTTTGCGTGGGTTTTGCGAGACCCTAACAAATAAATATGACACATAGATAAAGCCAAACATAGAGGAAGCATGCTGCTACCCGATGGCATCACAATGATGCCATCATCTGCCACCAGTCCCAGCCATGCCAGGCAGTAAGTAGTGACCCTGCCACCAGTTGACAGCATGGCAGTGTGGCCGTACAGCACACACCTGCGGACCACACATCTGTGGACACGAACAGATGCCAGCACACACATGCAGCACTGTGGGCATGGAGGATGTTGAGGGGGAGCATGTAAGGGTGGCGAGGCTGTGCCACAGACCAGGTGTGGCCACAAGGCTGGGACACATCATGCAGTGCACATGGGCCAGTATTGGGAATACCCCAACACTAGTGTGCCTTTCGATAATATATGACCCCTTGGCCACATACCGCACAGCTGTACAACCGCCACAGCACACAAAGCCAGAAATGTACATATCACTGTGAGCATCCCATGCCACAGGTACAGCATCTGTGGGTCACACAACAGTGTAACAGTAATGTCCACCGTCAGTAAACACCTGCAGGTTGGGCCTGTCACTGTGTACAGTGCAGTCATCATCACTGCCCTACACACCATAGGCAGTGCTGTGTCCCTTACACTACTGGCCCCCTTGATACTGTAGTGTTTGCTGTGCACTGTAGCATGCCCTACAGTGTGACAGTTGCATGCAGCACCACCACCACCTGTGCCTATGCTGTCTTGTCCCCTGGGGTACAATATGCTATGCTATGCTGCACTGTTTACATGCAGCCTGCAGCTATCATCGTGCACTGCCAGATTGACCTACAGGTGGAGCTGTGGTTGGACCTGGTCAGCCCCTGTACTTCCAGACTGACCTACAGGTGGCTCTGTGGGACGCTGCAGTAACGCTGGGCATACTGCATGCAAATCAGGGTATAATGAGATACTAATCCGGTTGTTTGCCCAGAGACTACCTAAGTAGGCTCATTTGCATGGCACTTTTGAATATGGCACATTTTAGCTCCTGGCAAACGTGTTTGCACCGGGCTAACTTGCTTAGCTCCAGCCTAATGTGTTGTGGCGGCACTAACGATGAACGGGGAATAATATACGTTTTGATCACTGTCCTTTCACATCTGCTGCTTTCTGCAGCTGTACTGAGTCCTTGCATTTGCTGGCACACATATTGGCCATGTAGTTCATCTGTACCTGCCCTCACGTTGCTGTGCACTGTGTTGTTGTTGTGGGTTGCACTTCCTGGTTGCTTTATTCAGTGCTGTCTTATTCCCGGGCTATTTTTGCCCTGCACTCCCAGACCAGTTTGCCGGCTTCCTTAGACTGCAATATTCAGCAGGATTAGCCCCGGGCTATTTCCATTTCAATATAGCTTGCTCTGTGCTCTGGGCTAAGTTTGCCCGCCAGGCAGTGCTAATTTAGCCCCTGGGCAAAGTTTTGAAATATCTGGCCCTTGGGATCAGATATTCAAACTTTGCTCTGGGCAAACCATTGTGCAGGTTTAGTGCAGGATTAGCATGGTAAGCTATATTCAAAAGACCAAATAACGCGGGCAAACTGCATTAGCACTGGGCAAAATCATAATGTATGCAAGGGGCAAACTGACATGAATACAGGCGCAATGCTATAGTCAGCGACTAGCGCCGTGCAAAGTGGTTTTGTATGACTTAGCGTGACACTTAGCACAGTGCACATTACCGCCTAGGAAAAGCTTGTCTTAACTCTGGGTAATCAGCTTTGTGTGACACTATGGCTTTGCGCAGTGTTTGCATGGATTTTGCGACCCTAACAAATAAATATGACACATAGACAAAGCCAAACATAGAGGAAGCATGCTGCTAACTGATGGCATCACAATGATGCCATCATCTGCTACCAGTCCCAGCCATGCCAGGCAATAAGTGGTGACCCTGCCGCCAGTGGACAGCATGGCAGTGTGTCCATACAACACACACCTGTGGACCACACTTCTGTGGGCACCAACAGATGCCAGCACACACATGCAACACTGTGGGCATGGAGGATGTTGAGGGGAGAGTGTATGGGTGGCCAGACTATGCCACAGACCAAGTGTGGCCACAAGTCTGGGACACATCATGCAGTGCACATGAGCCAGTATTGGGAATACCCCAACACCAGTGTGCCTTTTGGACAATATATGCCCCCCCCGGCCACATACTGCACAGCTGTACAACTACCACAGCACACAAAGCCGGACATGTATATGTCACTGTGAGCATCCCATGCCAGGGGTGCAGCATCTGTGGGTCACACAACAGCATAACAGTAATGTCCACTGTCAGTAAACACCTGCAGGTTGGGCCTCTCACTGTGTATAATGCAGTCATCATCACTGCCCTACACACCATAGGCATTGCTGTGTCCACACACTACTGGCCCCCTTGCTACTGTAGTGTCTGCTGTGCACTGTAGCATGACCTACAGTGTGACAGTTGCATGCAGCACCACCACCATCTGTGCCTATGCTGTGTTGTCCCAGTATAGCTGCAGGCAGCAGCGCATGTGTGAAGTAGTGTTCAAAACTGTATAATATTCCCCAAGCTGTTTGTGCAAGCGCTAACACATTCTTGTGGGTTTAGCGCGCGGGCTAAACAGTTAGCCGGTGCAAACTGCATGCAAATTAGGGCATAATGAGATGCTAATCTGGATGTTTGCCCACAGACTACCTAAGTAGGCTCATTTGCATGTCACTTTTGAATATGGCAAAGTTTAGCACCGGGCAAACGTGTTTGCACCGGGCTAATGGTTTAGCCCTGCACTAAACCCACGCAAATGTGTTAGTGCTGCACAAACAGTTCGGGGAATATTTTACAGTTTTGCACACTGTATCTCCACATATGCTGCTGCCTGCAGCTGCACTGGGTCCACGCATTTGCTAGCACACATTGGCCACATAATTGACCTCTACCTACCCTCACATCGCTGTGCACTGTGTTGCTGTTGTGGTTTGCACTTCCTGGTTGCCATATTCAGAGCTGTCTTATTCCAGGGCTAAGTTTGTCCTGCACTCCCAGCCAAGTTTGCCTGGCCTCATTCCCATGCTATATTCAGAAACTGTTTGCCCCAGGCTATTGCTTTTGAATATAGCTGGCTTTTGCTCCAGGCTAGTTTGCTCCAGACAGCGCTTAATTTAGTCCTGGGGCAAGTTCTGAATATCTGGCCCAACATCTCTCAGGAAAGAAATTGTGTCAGCTATATACTGTATGAACAATGCCTCATTTTGAAAACAACTATCCGAGATCTTATTTTGTTGTAACCACTACAAATATAGGAAGCACCTCTCAGTAAAGAAAACAGAAGACAAATTCATCTTGTACTCACAATGCCTTGTTCTCCACATCTACATGTTAGGTGTTGTGCTGCAGACACCACTACTATAATGAGAAACCACATCTCTGAGTAAAAATAAGTTTTATAATCTACCAAGAATTTTTATTGCTGTTTGAAAAATTAGTCAATTAGCTGTTATACTGCTGTAACCATTATCAAAGTAAGAGTTAGTTGATTTAAAAAGGGTCTGCTTGATGTCCAAATGTAGTTAAAGTGATAAATTATGTTTTTGAAACAGTTTTATAACTTTTTATTTTACAGTTTTAACAATGTTTCTACATTTGTTATAATATATAATGGAACCCATGTCTAATTTAGTAACTGTCTACAGATGGCAGGAGAGATCAGTGCTAGCTATGGTAAGTTTATAATTTATAAAGGAATTCATGTGTATCTCAGTGACTGTCCTACAGATAGCAGTAGTGAGAGTTAAAATGTAAGCTTTATTGTCTTTCAACCGTTCAATGAATTTGCACGACATTTTGCATATGCAGTCTCATTGGATAGCTCTCTTTATATACTAAGTTTTGTTCCAGTTGGATACGTAGATTCTGAAATATGGATAGCAAAAAGGAGAATAAAAAATCAATGTTTTTTTCCTGTTTTTTTTTTTTGTTATCATTTTGCACCCAGACAGTTTGGAATTTTGGTCTGAAATTTTCAGGGTAGAAAGGGTTTGGACCACAGGTGTGTATTTTTCTGGTTTGGTGAAAAACATTAATCCATTCCACAGTTATTTTTAGGTGTGCGTAAATCTCAGAACGCATCCCCTGTTGTGTATTACTGCTTAAACAGAACTCATGGTATATCACCATCAAGGTGGATTTGCTGACCTTTAAAGTGCTATACAATCAGGGATCCCATTACCTGCAAGATCTCCTTACTCCCTATTGCCCACCCGAGCATTTCGATCCACTGACGAGGAATTGCTAGAGATTCCAAGGGTGTGACTTCAAACATCTGGGGCCAGCTCTTTTGCATTTATGGCTCCGACCCTGTGGAATTCTCTATCTCATTGGATAAGGGACTGCCTGACTGTCCAAAGTTTTAAGATGCAATTGAAATCACACCTATTTAGCCTAGCATTTTCAGAAGAATTGTAAATTTAGTGCGGACCATCATCTGTTTATGAATGTAATTATTTGAAATTTAAAACATTTTTAATGGTTTTAGTATGTTAATTTTGGTGATTATAATTTTGTACAAGTGCCTTGATCATTGGAAAAGCACCTTTTAAATAAAAATTGCTTTACTTTAATTCAGTGACTGCCCTACAGATGGTAAGAGAAATCAGTTCTAGTCTATGGCATGGATGAGGCTAGAGTGCACCACACCATGGGATTCAATCAGTGGTTGAAAAACTGGTGCAGAGCTCAGGGATTTAGCTTCATTGGGGACTGGGGGTCCTTCTGGAGGGATGCAGGCCTATACTGGCATGATGGTCTGCATCTCTCCAGGAGGAGAACCAGAATCCTAGGTGATAGGTTTAAATGCTTCATTGGCAAGCATTTAAACTAGCCAAGGGGGGAGGCACTGGAGAGGGGCAGGGAAATCCTAGCCCCCCCCAAAAAATCAGGGTGCTAAGTGAGGTAGACACCAACATAGAGATGTCGATAGGGAAAAGCGCTGGGGTAAATGGAGAAAGTGGCAAACATACTAAGTGCAGGGATGGTGCAAAAAGGGGTAAGGCCTTCAAGAAATGGAGGGTAATGAGTACCAATGCCCATAATCTGGGCAACAAGCTCCCTGAACTGGTGGCCTTGATGGAAGAAGGATGCCTGGATATCGTAGCAGTCACAGAAACATGGTACACAGAGAACCATGACTGGGATGTTAACATACCAGGGTGCACAACCTACAGGAGAGATAGGGAGGGAGAAGAGGGACTGAGTAGCTCTCTATGTAAGGAAGGATAAAAAGCAACATAACAAAATAGTAAACAGGAGAAGAGGAGGCACTGTGGGTCACCTTAGAGACTAGAAATGGCACCACAATCCACACAGGGGTTGTATACAGACCCCCATGTCGGGGAGGGAATGGACAAGGATATGATAGAAGGCATTCTTAGGATGGCAAAGAAAGGGGAGATACTGTTGATGGGGGACCTTAATATGCCAGATGTTTACTGGAGCACCTTTGCTGCAGCCACATCCAAAAGCAGGGCCATTCTCAATGCCCTTCAGGTGGCATGCCTCAGACAGCTAGTTTTGGAACCTACTCATGAGGGAGCAATCTTAGACCTCATAGTCTGAAATGGGGACAGTGAGAGGATCTCAGATCAAGAAGTGGGTAGCCATTTGGGAACAAGTGACCACCAAACAGTGTGGTTCATGATAAACTCAGCTACAGAGTCAAGCCATACAAAAGTGAGGGTTCTGGACTTCAGGAGGGCTGACTTTGCCAAGATGGGAGAGTGCCTTAGAAAAGCACTAGCAAACAGGCTAAAAGGAGGGGTGGAGCAACAATGGGGAAATATCAAAACTGCCATCACAGAGGCAACAAGCCTTTGTGTGAAGCAAATAAACAAATCAAAATGAAAGAAAAAGCCACTATGGTTCTCAAAAGAGGTGGTGGTGAAGGTTAGGGAGAAAAAGATAGCATTTAGGAAGTATAAGAAAACACAGAAGGAGCAGGACAGAGAACTATACCAGTTAAGACAGAAGGAAGCAGGGAAGCTAGTCAGAATAACAAAGACCCAAACTGAGGAAAAGATAGCCAACTCGGTTAAGAAGGGGGATAAAACCTTTTATAGGTATATCAGGGAGCATAGAAAGACCCAGGGAGGGATAGTGAGGCTGAATAGAATGGACGGTGGGTGGGCAGAGAGGGACAGTGAAAAAGCAGGGATACTGAATGAATACTTCTGTTCAGTATTCACAAAAGAGGAGGTGAGGGAGGTGCCTAATCCAATTAACAGAAGCACTCTGGATAGGGGGGTTGATCCCAGTTCTTTCACAGAAGAAAGGGTTCTGAAGAGCTCCGAAACTTGAAGGTGGACAAAGCAATGGGGCCAGATGGAATCACCCCAGAATTCTAAAAGAATTAAGCAGAGAACTAGTGACACCACTGACTACCCTTTTAACAAACCATGGGAGGATGGTGTGGTACCTGAGGACTGGAGGAAGGCAGATGTGATTCCCTTCACAAAGTGGGACCAAGACAGAGGCAAGAAACTACAGACCTGTCAGTTTGACCTCTGTGTAGGGAAAGTGATGGAATCACTTTGAAGGAAAAAATTGTTGAGTACCTAGAGGCCAGTGGGGCACAGGACCCAAGGCAGCATGGGTTCACAGTGGGAGGTCATGTCAGTTGAATCCTAATTGATTTCTTTGACTGGGTGACCAAAGTAGTAGACCAGGGAGGGCTGTGGACATGGCCTACCTAGACTTTAGCAAGGCATTTGCACAGTCCCACACAAAGATTAATAGTCAAATTAACCAGCCTGGGAGTGGGTCCCAGGGTGGTAGCCTGGTAAAACATTGGCTGGACAACAGGACACAGAAGGTAATTGTAAATGGAGTCCACTCTGAAGAAAGAGGGTTACTAGTGGGCACCAGAAGGTTCAGTACTGAGTCCAGTCCTTTTAATGTCTTTATAAGTGACATTGCAGAGGGACTGGAAGGAAGTGTATTCTTCTTTGCAGATGACAGAAAGATCTGCAACAAGGTTGATACACAAGGAGGCATGGAAAGGATGAGAAGGGAATTGGCAAGGTTGGAGGAATGGTCAGAAGTATGGCAGCTTGGATTCAATGCAAAGAAGTGCAAAATAATGCACCTGGGAAACAAAAACCCAGGGGAAGATTACACAATGGGGGGGAGGTAGTAACAACAACAAAAATGGAAAGGGACCTGGTGGTAGTCATATCAGATGACCTTAAGGTTGACAAGCAATGTGAGAAGGCAGTAGGGAGGGCTTGGGAATACTGGGATGTATAGGGAGAGGCATCACCAGCAGAAGACAGGAAGTTGTTATCCACCTGTACAGACAGTTGGTGAGACCGCATCTGGAGTACTGCATCCAGTTCTGGAGACTCCATCTCCGCAAGGACATAGACTGGATGGAGGCAATTCAGAGGAGGGCAACTAAAATGGTGCAGGGTCTGCAAGAGAAGCCATACGAGGAGAGACTAAAGGAACTTAATATGTATACCCGTGAGGAAAGGAGGGAGAAGTGGGACATGATAGAAACGTTTAAGTATCTCAGTGAAATCAACAAAGTCCAAGGGGGTAGCATCTTTCTGAAAAAGAGATGTGCAAGAACAAGGAGACACAATTTGAAGATAGAGGGGGGGACGGCTCAGGGGCAATGTGAGGAAGTATTTTTTCACAGAGAGGGTGGTGGTCTCATGGAACAGCCTTCCTGAGGAGGTTGTGGGGCCTAAAACTGTGGGAGAATTCAAGAATACATGGGGCAGCCATAAAGCAATTTTTGTGGGGGATAGGAAAAAATAGGCCGTTGGTTAAATAGGATCTGCAGATTATTCTCTAGGTAGGGAAATGGGCAGACCAGGTGGTCAAAACAGTTCTTATCTGCTGTCAAACTCTATGCAGTCAACCAAATGTTTAGTTTAGAGATTGCTTTTTAGAAAACAGAAAAAAATCAATTACAGTCACAGTATATTAAAAAAAAAAAAAAATTCTGATGTTCAGATTGATTAGTCTGAATTTAAACAAGTAATATATCACAACACACAATCAAGACATACTCTCATTTTATTAAAATAATTTGTTATCATACAGATAAATTGACACAAGCTTAGTTTCATATAAAAACCTTATTTGCTAATGTTGTGGGGACAAAATATTTATCATGGCTAAAACATTTCATAATTAAACAGAGAACATGTGTCAGACCATCTCTTTTATAGTATAGGAACATCTCTTTTATAATATCTGTTTTGCAGTTTTATTTGTAAGAGGAAGCATACCACATATAAATGCACTGCACCATGGGTATGCAAATATCTAATTGCCTGGTTTCACACAACACACTACAGTGATGACAGACAATTGATTATTTGCATACCCATGATGCAGTGCTTCACATAGGTATTTTCCTCAAAAAAAACATTAATTAAAAAATAAAACTGTACAACTGATACTATAAAATAGATGTCCTTACACACAAAAGGGATGTTCCAATACTTGTTCTCTGTCTAGCAATGAAATGTTTTAGCCATCTATGAGTGCTCATTTTTGTTCTCACAATATTAATAAATTTGAGGCAGTGTATAACAGCAATAATGTGGACTAATCATTTTATAATAAATAGAAAAAAATAATTTGGAATTATATATATGTGAAGATATGTGGTTTATCATTCTTTGTTGTTTGAATGAAATTGACATGTAGTTTGAAGTGCTTAGTCTGCACAGATTGGTAGTGGATGTAGCATTTGAGCAAACTACCATTCTAGGGTGTGGGATATGCTAGAATTTATTCCTGGTGTGTTGTTTGGTCACTGGGCTGAATGAGCAAAACACACTAGACATTATAAATACTAGTGTGACTCACACTTTTGAGTGATAGATTGCTATTATATGGTTGGCAGTGGCATTTATTGGTGTAATCATGGGGAGATGATATTTTTTTCATTGTTGCGGAGAGAGCAGTGGTTGGCTTTAGTTTCTTTGCCTTTTTTTAATATACAGTCTGACAGCTCTCGGGGGACTGCTTCTGTCATATATTCAGTGAGCATGGTGAAAGTGGTGGCATTGCGTTATGTACTACTGAGTTTGGTGTGGCTTTACTTGTTCCAGCTTTACTTTCGGTTATCTTGTTCGGAGGATGTCATTGTTTCGTTGGGTTTTTTATATTTTTTTAATCTTGCAGTTACAAAATACAGCACATGTTAAATATAATGGGGAAGGGAATGGGACACTGAGAGCATAGTGGGAAACAAGAGATATGAGCGTGTTCACTGCGGACTTGTGATAGGAGAGATTTTTTTTAAAGTAGGTTTTCCAGTACGTCAAATACTTTTGCAGAGTGTTGTGGTATCTGGTCTGGAAATTTTGTGTATTCCACATGCGTGAGAAATGTTGATAACATTTTTAGACCCAATGTGGGTTTTGTTTTCATTTAAATTTTTTTGGGGGAATGGTCAGTACTGTGAACAAGCATCCCGTCTTTGCCAGTCTTGAGTTTGCTGCGGTCGGAGGGATTTCGGTGGAGTTCCTGATGCGGCTTTCTGGTCAGTTGGCACTTCTTTCCACTGGTACTGGTGAAGATTTACAATGGGTTCGAAGTGCCAACTGACCAATCAGGAAGCGACTTTCTGTGTGCCCAGTGTATGAGGAGAGACTAAGAGACCTCAATATGTACTCACTGGAGGAGAAGAGAGAAAGGGTCAACATGATAGAAACTTCTAATTTCCTCAAGGGCATAAACAAGGTGCAGGTGGAGATCTTTCCAATGTAGAAAAGATACGAGGAGATGGAAACAATATGAAATTGGAGGAGTGCGGAGATTAAGAGGTAATGTGAGGAAGTTTTTACACAGAGGGTGGCGAACACTTGGAATAGTCTGCCACAAGAGGTCGTAGGGATAAGCAGAGTGGAGGGGTTTAAACATGCCTGGGACAAGCACAGGGGAACCTTGAGTGGGAAGAAAGTGATGAAAAGCCATTTGTACTGGGTCATACTGTTGCACGCATAATAGCGTCCGAGATTATGGCAAACTGAGACGTGTGCGCTCTCCAAGTTGGACCACCCTGGAGTTGAGAATCATTAGTGGGAAAGTCCAGGGTTGCAGCCCCGCGTAATGGGGGTGGGGTGGGGGCAGATACCCCCACAGAACAAAAACAGGCAGAAATCGTGCAATGCGCTTGTGCTGCACAGCATTCTGCCGTGTGACATAATGACCCCGTGCCAAAGCCATTGACCGCTTGCAGTGAGTGGATGCATACATGTATATGGCCTATGGGCAGACTGGATGGGCCAAGCAGTCCTTATCTGCTGACAATTTCTATGTTTGTAAGTATAATTTGCAATTTAATATCTTTGCACCTGTTCAGTGGATTTGCACAAAAGTTTGCATGTGTGGTTTTGTGGGTAGACTACTTGATGTGACAAATTTTGTTCTGGTTGGATGTGAGAGGTACCTAGAGGAGGAGGGTCTGATTGATGATAGCCAATGTGGGTTCACAAGTGTAAGGTCTTGCCAGACCAACCTGATCGAATTCTTTGAAGGGTTACGGAGATATATGATTGGGGGGGCAGTGGATGTGGCCTCTCTGGATATCCTAAAGGCTTTCTACTCTATCCCACATAGAAGGTTGGCAAGCAAATTGAGCAGTCTGGGGTGGGGGCTAGGCTTGCAAGGTGGGTGTAAAATTGGCTGGATGGGAGGACCCAGAGAGTGGTGGTCAATGGGTAACACTCTGGGGAACTAAGGGTGAGTAGCAGAGTGCCACGGGGGTCCATGCTGGGGCCCATACTATTTAATGTGTATGTGGGAGATTTAGCAGAGAGTCTGAATGGAAAGGCATGTTTATTCGAAATGACATGAAGATTTATAACAGGGTAGATGCTCGGGGTGGGGGATGAAGCAGGATCTAGCCAGGCTGGAGGTGTGGGCAGAAAAGTGGCAGCTGCAGTTTAATGCAGATAAGTGCAAAATAATGCATATAGGTTGAAATAACCCAAGAGCCACTTACTACCTGGGGGATATCACTGCAGGCCATAGAGCAGGAAAAGGACCTAGGGATATGGATCATGGACTCATTAAGGGCTAGGAGGCAGTGTGAATGGGTAGCTGGGAAAGCAACAAGGGTGCTGGCATGCATCAGGAAGGGCTTCATGAGTAGGCAGAGGGAAGTGATCAGGCCACTATATAAAACACAGGTCCGGCCACAGCTGGAGTATGGAGTTCAATTCTGGAGGCCCCACCTGCAAGGGGACAAGGATAAGCTGGAGCTGGAGAAAGTACAGGGAAAGGCAACCAAGATGATTCAGGGGATGCAGGGATGAATATATGGGGAAAGACAGGAAGAACTCAGTCTTTATGCATTGGAAATGAGACAGGAGAGGGGAGACATGGTGGAAACCTTCCAGTATATGAAGGGGATAAACAAGGTTGGGGGGATAGCATCTTTAGGGTGAGTGAAAACAAAACCACCAGAGGGAATGCTTATTAGCTGGAGTGGGATAGATTTAAGGGGAATGTGAGGGTAGATACTTCTCGGAGAGTGTTGTACAACTATGGAACAGGCTGCTGGAGTGGGTGGTGGAGGTTGATATGCTGGAGAAATTCAAAAGGGCATAGCACAACTATATGGGGCTAGGGAGAGGAGGGGGAGGGCATAGGGATGGGAAGTAATCTTGGGCAGACTAGATGGGCCAAATGGTCTTTTTCGACTGCTACAATTCTATGATTCTATGTACGGATGCTGACAGCAAAAGAATATAACAAATTGCTGTTTTCTGCTGTGTTTTTGTCATTGCCTTGCACCCAGATGGTTTGGAATTTGGGTCTGAAATTTCCAGGGTAGAAAGGACTTGGCCCACAGATGTAACTTTCACTGGTTTGGTGAAGAATATTAATCCATTCCAAAGTTATTATTAGGCATGTGTAAATCTCACAACACACCACCTGCCTTGCATTATTGCCTAAACAGAACTCATGTGTAATTCAGTGACTGCCCTAAAGATGGCAGGAAGGATCTTTTCTAGATGGGTAAGTGCATTATTTATAACAGAACTCATGTGTAATTTAGCAACTGCCTTACAGATTGCAGGAGGGGTCAGTTCTAGCCAGGATAAGTGTTTAATTTATAATGGAACTCACATGTGATTCAGTGACTGCCCTACAGATGGCAGTAGTGCACATGCACTTTTGCACTTTGTTTATTAAATTTTTTATTCATTTGAGCCTAGGATTACAAAGTACCTTTGAGCCGGGGCTCTTTTACAAAGGTTCCATGGCAGTGAGTACAGGCATACAGTTTCAATTACAGTACAGAACCATCAGTAACACTGATGGTCGTAACATGTTATTACAAGGATTACTACATGAAACACAGGGAAGTGTACACAAACAGGGGGAAAAGGAGAAATGAGAGGTGGGAAAAGGAGAGGGCGGTGGGTGAGACAGGGGCAAGGGTATAGCAGCCTAGGGGGCTTTGTCAAGGACGGACAGGGTAAGTGCATCAGATGGGCTGTGGTGGAGGCAAGTGCTAGGTTGAGGGGCAACTACAGGCAGCAGAAAACAAAGAGCAGCTAGGTGGGAGTTCTGATTAGTCATGGCAGTCACAGGTGCTGGAGGCAAGAAGAGTGAGGTGAAGCTTGGACTTCAATGCACCCAGCACCCAGCACCCAATATCTTTGCAACCATTCAACGGACTGCATGACATTTCGCATGCACGGACTTGGGTATATCTCTTGAGGTGCCAAGTTTCATTCCAGTTGGATGTGCAGATTTAAAGATGCAAATTGTGAAAAAAATGTAAACAAAAATACTGTTTTTTGTCATTGTCTTGTGGCCAGACGATTTGGAATTTTGGTCTGAAATTTTCTGGGTAGCAAGGGCTTGGCCCACAGATGTGCCTTGTATTATATACCGTACCCATCTCAACTTATTTACTTATGGAATGGGGTGAACCTTAGGGTTGATAACCTGAAGGCACACCCACACCTGTTGCTGTCTATAGGGTGGGGGTGGTAGGTGGGATTTTAGGGTTGGATCGCCATATTTCCCTACTTTTGTCTCTTTAACCCTAACTAGTGCATTAACAAAGTTTTTGCAATTAATATATGTGTGTGTGTATAAATATATATATATATATATATATGGGATATACGATGGGGGACCATAGAATAAAGTAGTTATTTTCACAAGTCCCCAGTGACCTTGGGTAACCTCACGAGTGGCGTAGCTTAGCGTAGCCACGAGTGATTTACCCGAGGTCACCAGGGATGTGTGAAAATAACTAGTTTATTCCACAGTCCCCCATCGCATGTGCGATTTATGCAATGGGTTTTGTGGTGATTTTCATAATGTTTGTGGTTTAACAGTGGTTGGTTTTTAAATTTTTGGATGGAGGACTATTTGGTTTTAATGGTGGAAGGGTATTTATTGATTGCTGTGTGAATGGGTGTGTGGTCGTAGGCTTTGATTGGTTGTAGTGGCTGGAGAGTGCTTGGTGTGATGTTATTTGCTAACATAACGTGGGAAAGTAGTTTTGATTGGCTGGAGGGGCGTGTGTTAGAGTGGGAGGGTTGGAGTGATTATTGTGTGTGTGAATTGCTGTGATTGGTTGTGCGTGTGGTGGGCATGCTTTTTGATTGGTTGGTGGGCGTGGCTGAGATTTGTGGCACAGTTTCAGTAGAAAGGAGTTTGAGGAGGATGTACTGGACGATTGTTCGAGGTGGCGGCCTTTTGGAGAGTGGGAGTTTGTGTTTCATGTTGCCGGAGAGCGTTGCGTTGTTGTGGGCATCGAAGTACTACAGCGTCGGTCGGTGGATGTACGGAAGAGTTTGAGGAGGAGGCTGTGGATTTCACTCTTGGTGTGTTGTTTTCTTCGTCGATCGACCTTGGAGGAAGATTTCTTGGAGATCTGAAGAATTTGGAGTGGTATCCTGTTTGGCTGTTTGATTTTTGGTCGAGATGGATGTATTGGGGCTTTTTTGGGGGTGAGCTGCATTTGTAAAGGTTTTTTTTTTTTTGGTATGTCGGACTTTGGCATGGTGGATTAGAAGGAAAAAGTCTGAGAAGGTAAGTTTTTGCAACATTTATTGAAGAGAAAAACAAACAGTAGCATTTATTTTTATTGTACAAAACAGGATTGCAATAGTTTAGAACAATGTATGGGTTTGTATGATTTTTGCAACTTGCAGTAAACAGTTGGTTTTCAGAAAAGAACAGTTTTGAAGAAGATTTGAGTATGGGGGTTGAGGTGGGGGTAAGGGTAGTGGGGTGAGGGTTCTGTTTATTTCTGTGTTGAAGTCCATAGGGTTTGATAGAGTCCTTTTGCTGTGTAGAATATGTATTTTTTTTTATTTTCAGTCTTCTGATTCAGATCATCTTTCCGCTAGTAGTTGATCTGTATTCCAAAGATGGTGAATATCCAGGAGGTGTTTTGTTTTCTAGGTATTTGCAGGTTTGAAGAAAGGAAAGTCCAGTTTTTGTTAGAAATTTTTTCTAGTTTGCGAGCCTTCATTTGCCTTTTTTTTGCTTGTAGGTTCAGCTTATTCAGAGTTTTTTTTTTTATTTGTACAGTATTTGAGACAGGAATGTTTAGGTGTGCACAAATCTTCTTTCTGCCTTGACAGTATTTTTTGTAGGAAGGTGACTTTATTTTCAGGTCTTTTTTTTTGCTGTACTCAGATCTTGTCTTCATTTTTACAGGTTTTTGATATTTTTTAATCAAGAATATATGGTCATTTGCAAGTTCATTCAGAGTCGCTGTCACTATCTAAAACCATTGGTCTTTTCTTGGTGTAGCTGTCATACTTGTTACCTGCATTTGTGGGGGGGGGAGAAAAAAAGAGCATTATGAGTTTGGTTTGCAATGTGTAGTAATGTGGAGTGGTGTTTGGAAGGGTGGAAGTGGTGGTGATGGGTGGGTATTGGGTGGGAGGAGGGGTTTTATGTTGTACTTTTGTGAATTTTGTTGGTAGTGTAATTATCCTTACCTCGAATGATATTGAAGGTGACTTGCTTTGCATGTATGGTGGGTTTGCTGATGCAGGTTCCCAAGTTGGTCTTTGTAGTTGGTAGGAATAGTGGTCAGTTCTTGTTGTTGGCAGGAAGGTTTGGGTTGTGGAGTCTGATCGCCACTTAGTAAAGTGCTTATTTGATGTTGTTTGGAGTCATTGAGCTTTGAGTATTCGTTGAGGCTTTGGAGCTGTTTGTGGCCTGAAATTTGTATGATTTCGGTTGGTGGTATTCCACTGTCCACTAATTTTTGTACCAGGTGCTTTCGTACAGAATGGTTAGTTAAAAGCGTTTATCAGTTTGTATGCCTGCATTGGTAACCATGTTTTTGACTATAGTGGAGAGCTTATTAATACCCACAGGCTGATTGTTAAACCATTTGTGGACTTTTGATGTTTGTATGTTGTTGATAGCTAAGAAAAATGATGCTTCAGGGTGGTTACTTTGGCTGGGCCTGTGGGTACTGTAGAGTTTGTAGTTGGCGACTGGGCATCTAGTAGGATTTTGTTGTAGTTCGTATGCTCATGGCTTTAGTTTTCTGCATTCTTTTTGGGTTGGAGCCTTGTCTAGTTTTTGTTTGACATTCACTGGTATACTAGAGGTAGAACAGTCCGTTTTCATCTTTTTGCATGATGATGTCTCCCCATTTGACTGCTCTCATTTCAGTTATGCCTCTGACACCAAAGTATAGGCTAACTATTAACCACATGGTATTGAGCAAGGAATCAGGGCTGTGTGGGCCTAGTTGTTGAGTGTCGTATAGTTTGTTGATAAGGGAATCTGTCAACTCATCTGCTGCTTTTGGTCTGTTACCCTTGCCATAACTTTTGAGGCGTTTTTGTTTACATTGCAGAATTTCTCTGGTTGTGAGGAAAGCAGGTGATGTTGATAGAGATTCTGGATAGCGTTTCTGTTTCAAATATCTTTCAACACTCTGGAATGTGGCACGTAGTGTTAAGGGCTCGTAGGGAGTTCCGTCTTTTCTGGTGGAGTGCATGAAAAAGGTAGCAAGTAATTTATCCAGGTTTGCCGGTGTAATGATTTCAAGAGGAGTTTCTATATTGTGGTTTTCTTTGAGGTATTTTTGAACAGTCACGACATCACTGTGAGTCTTTTTCATCGTGTTGGGGTTTTTGCCTGCTTGGATATATTTTTGTATGGCATCTTCGTCTATGTCCACTGCGGTGCTAGTACTGGGTTTTGGTTCTTCTGGTATGTCTGTGTTTTGTAACTTATTTAATTGTTGGGATTCTAGTAGAGGTTCAGTGTCTACTTCAAATTGTGTTAGTATTTGGGTTAGTTCCATTTGAAAGTCTGCGCCAGTTTCCTGTGTTGCCATTCTTTATGCAGTAACAGTCGTTTTTTTTCTGTGATACTTGCGGTTGGAAAAGGTATCGGAAATCGAAAGTCACAAAGTTGTAGGTGCTGTTTATAGTTTTATGATGGAAACAGTGTCTTTTCTGTGACGAAAATAGTTGTGCTGCTTGTGATAGTAATGTAGTATCGTGGAGTGTCATTTGCGTGCAGTTTTTTTGTTGACTGCACAAGGGGTTGTGCAGGTGGATGATTTACTGGTTGTGCCAGTGTTGATTGCGTTTCTGTGTGCCGACTGTGTGGGTGGCAGAATGTAGGTCCGGTATACTGCTTGTGATTGACAGTTTTCATTTATCCCACATATGTGGGATAAATCTAGGGTGCTTAGATTTATCCCACATATGTGGAAATAAATGGATTTATTCAATGGCTTTGCTCTCATACTTATTAATATATATATATATATATATATATATATATATATATATATACACACACACACACACACACATACAATAGAAGTGAGTGGTAAATGAGTGAGATAAAACAGCGTATCATCCACTGCACTGTGATATTTTCACCCACTGCTCTACTGTGATGATATCAGACATTTACACACACAGGTCACAAAAGGTCACTGATATCATCACCCTAGGCAGCTTTCCCCTCAGCATGCAAGAAACACCTGTGCTGTTACCATAGACACAAATGCAGAACTACCTAAGAGGTCTCACTGCTGCCTACAGCTAACTCAATGAGCACTACAAAACACGCCTATCCCCCCAACTTCCAGCTCATTACTGTGATGCTCTCAACTTGATGCAGCCAGAATTCCAAACAGCACAGCTTCACAGAACAGTCTAAACTACTGCCTGCAGCTAACTCAACTACCACTGAAACACACTCTCACTTGTTCCTCAAACTCTGATTCTCACCCATTACAATTACTGTGACAATCTCAACTTCACTGCAGCCAGAATCCTAAAGAGCACAATTTCACAGAAAATTCTGCACTCTGCCTGCAGCTAACTTAATTACCACTGAAAACAGTATTAGCTGTTCTGACACTCTGCCTCTCAGCTCATTACAATTACTGTGATGCTCTTAGCTTCACTGCAGCCAGACTGCTAAACAATATAGCTTCACAAAAGTATGTTTCTCACTCCTACCTAAAACTAACTCATTTAGCATTGCAAAACACACTCATGTGTCTCTCAGAGTTTATAACGCTGCCAGCCCATTCAGAAAAGCTCACACACAGAATGAGCAAATGCATAAACAAGAACAGAACACAAGACAGCATAACAAAACTTCTGAAACTCTTGGCCCTATTGTATATATATCGAATACATGATGGGCAGATTGTGTGCTATGGCAAATATTGTCACTCCTGCATCGTGAGCTTGGATATCTCACTCTACAGGAGTGACAATATTTGCCATATCACACTCTTGCCCATCGTGTATCCCCTATATATATATGGGATGTGACATGGCCTGACTGAAGATATCATATTTATCTTCACAAGAGGCCAATGATATCATGATATCTCACGAGTGGCGAAGTCATTGGCCTCAAGTGAAGATAAATATGATAAATATGATATCTTCAGTCAGGCCATGTCATGTTCTGTTTATACAAACATATGTTTGGGGCCACATGCAACACAATGCCCTATATATGCCAACAACACAACAGTTGAGACGTTACTTGGAGAAAAAATGTGGCTGATCCTGCCTGTTTAAAGTTAATCATAAATCTTCGTATTTATATTGTTGATTCTGCTGTTATTTTATAATAAATAGCAATTTAAAAACATATCTGGTTGATCCTGACACTCTGTGTTTCGGTAACTGTGAATAGTACTTTCACCCCCCCACCAAAAATGTAGCATGAGCGAGTATATCAAGTAATACACAGAAGGAGCTCATAGAGACTTACATTGCAGCAGTCTGTGTCACAAAAGTGCCGTAGACTGTGTTTTATTGCTAAAACAACTTATATTTTCTTCAAAGAAGCTCCAGACATTACTAAGAGCGAAGAGACTGAGCGAATCAGCAACTTTAGAACAGCAGAAGGAAACGTGACCATTCGTTACTATAGCAATGCTCGCTCCCATTTCTCTCTGCTGTTCTGAAGGTGTCGACTCACTCAGTCTCCTGACTCTTAGTACTGTCAGAGGCTTCTATGAAGAAAATTAAGGTAGTTTTAGCAAAAAAACACAGTTTACAATACTTTTGTGAGAGAGACTGCTGTGCTGTAAATATCTAGGAGTTGCTTCTGTGTATTACTTGATACGGTTGCTCAAGTTACATTTTCAGAGGGGGGGAGTGAAAGTACTATTTAGAGTTAGGAAAACAGAGTGGCAGGATCAAGCAGCTATGTTTTTAAATTACTATTTCTTTAAAATTAATTGGGGGACGGTCTTAGACTTCACAGAGGTATTAGTATAATGAGACGTGAAATACTTTCACTTATACTTCTATGACATATAGGAACATAGAGATATCTCCATGCTGTATAGGAACACGGAGATATCACTATGACTTATAGGAACTTGGAGATATCATTGATATCTCCACTGCCTGCCTTGGATACAAGTTTTTATCGGTGCTTTTATCCCGTGTTGTGTGTGTGTGTGTATATAAATATATATATATATATATAATATATATATATATATATATATATATATATATATATATATATATACACTGTATATATTATAGTGTACGCGTAGTGCCACTATAGTTAGGTTGAGTACCCCATTTAAGGCAAAATCTGAAATTTGCCAGCTTAATAACTTTGAAACCACATGACAGATTTGCCTGAAATTTAGCATGCAGTCTGGTACTATAGATCTCTGGACCTGCCAAGTTTCATTACAGTGGGATGTATGGTTGCAGAGCTACAGAGCACCACATAAAGCACAAATTATGCATTTTTGCACATTCTTTGCTCACACCTACAGCCCACACAGTTTGCACGACCAGTCCAAAACCTTCAGAGAACATGCAGCCAGGGTCCCCAATGAGTCTTTTGAAGATTTCGTGAAACAATATTAAATGGTTCAAAAGTTATTCAAAAAACAAATTTCCCATTATAGTCAATGGGAAAAGTTAACAAAATATGCGAAAGTGTCACAAATGCACTTTTTACTTTCGCAAATTACCCTTGTAGTGTCGCAAATCAGCCATCTTGTTTTCAGTTGGTGGTCACAGAAATGCTTGGTATTTAAATTTGGGACCATCTAGGGACGCAATTCTTGTTGTGTTCACCTAGTCGAGCCCTGAGGATGCTAGCCATGTCTTTTTGTTGGGGGTAAAACACCCCAGAAATATGTTTTTTGTAAAAAGTAGTGTTACAAAGTACTTTCATATATACGACACTTTCGTGATTTCATTTGAGAGTGTCATGATTTACGAAAGTATTTTGCAACACTATGGCCAAAACAATAGGGAATCTTTGCCACCCTTCTGCAAAAGAACGGTTTGGTCTTTTGGGCTGACATTTGGAGGGAAGAAAGCCAAGATCCCACAGATGTGCCTTTTGGTGGTTTGGTAAAAAAATATTAGAGGGCTGCAAGGTTACAGCACTCTGAAGTTGACAATTTTTCCCATAGGATAATATTACGGCATCCACCGCGCCTTTCAGGGCCTGTATCTCGAAAACGCTTCGAGATACGGACTTTTCGTCAGACGAATGCTTAGTCCCCCACTAGGGTGCTAAGTGCAAAACTAGCCTGGAAAGTCATAAATAATATGAGATTTTACAATTTTTTCTGTGTCGTACGGTTTTTGAAATAAAAGGAATTTAGTATTCCAAATGCTCATTTTCTGCTCCGAGGGCCATTATTATGCATACATTCTTTGTATTCACTCTGTTTCTGAATGCACCTTTTTTGGGGAAAAAAGGGTGTGTGTTTGCGTTGCTGTTACCGTTAGCATTTCCACTTGCATTTCCATTACCATTTGCATTAGCATTTCCATTTATGCCACAGTGTGCGTTACCGTTTGTGTTTGCACTTGCATTTGCATTGCTGTTACCATTTGCGTTTCCGTTACCGTTTTTGTTTGCATTTACTTTTGCGTCACCGTGTGCATTACCATTTGCATTTGCATACGCACTTGCATTTGTGTTTCTGTTTGCGTTACTGTTTCCTTTGGCATCATCGTTGGTGTTACCATAACCATTTGCATTTCCAGTTGCGTTACTGTTACTGTTTGTGTATTCATTACCGTTTGCGTTTGTGTTTCCGTTGGCCTTAGCATTTGCATTATCGGTAGCATTTCTGTTGTTGAGTGTGTAACTGCTTCCTTCTCCATCACCGCTGCCATTATCATTTGTGTTTCTGTTACCATTTGCATTTTCATTACCGTTTGCATTTCTGTTGCCGTTAGTGTTTGCATAACCATTTGCATTACCATTTCTGTTTTTATTTATGTTTGCGCTTGCATTTCTCTTACCTTTTGTACTATCATTTCCATTTGTATCACCATGTGTGTTACCTTTTGCGCTTGCATTTGCGTTGCCGTTAGCATTACTATTTTCTTTTACCTCACTGTTGCCATCACTGTTTGCGTTAATGCTACCGTTTGTGTTTTTGTGTTTGCGCAGTGCAGTGCAAAACATTTTGTTTTTGCTATTTTTCTGCACTGTCTTCCACAATGCATAGCGCAGCCAATGTGTAGTTGATTGATCTGAAACTTGCCACGTAGAAAGACCTGTATTCAAGGAACACGCCGTTTTTTGTTTAGTAAAAAAATGTTGTTCCATTCCAGAGTTACTGTCATTTGAATTTGGCCCCCCTCACAGTTACAGATTTTTCAACTGCCAGGTCTGCCATTTTAGCACATTTTCGGCCATGATTTCCACCATTTTGTGGTGGAAAACTTCTTAAAGGTGCAGAAATGATAAAATTGAATATCTCTGGAACGGTTTAGTCTTTTCACATGAAATTTGGAGGGTATTGAGTGGATGTCCTGGGGATGTGAACAATGCTGTTTACATGTTGGAGAAATAATTTGCTGCGGAGATACTGCATGACACAGTTAACATTCTGTGCATAGCGTTCTGCATGGTGCTACTGGCTTGAAATTTATAGTGTAGGTAGCCCTAGTGGTATAGAGGTGCCTTGCAGTGGTTTGGTGTTTAAAACATTAGCAGATGCAGAATTATGCCACTCAGATGAATGAAAATGTGGTTCTTTACACTTCAGTAACTTTGGTCCCATGTGTCCAATTTGCCTGGCATTTGGAATGTACAAAGATTTATAATACATCTTTGACTGTGACAATTTTTGGGTCACTGGCACTTACAGTTGCTGAATTGTGCATGTTAGGTCCGCCATTTTAGCATATTTTTGGCATTGGGGTGTGCGTTGTGGTTGTTGGTCCTAACTCTCACCCCATTCTCCTATACTGCACCACCTCAGCTTATTTACACATGGAATAAGGTGAGAGTTAGGGCCAATGAGCCCAACGCACACCCCAATGCCTGTTGGTGGGGATGGGGTGGGCGTGGGGTGCAAGGGGTGGCAACCCTAACACCAAATTTCCTCACTTTTATCACTGTGGAACAACCCTAACTGATACATTAAATGGATTTTTTTTGCCATGAATATATATCTATCTATCTATATATACACAATATATATATATATATATATATATATATATATATATATATACACATACACACACATATATACAGTCCAACCCACTTATAGCGGGCACATATGTGCACTAACTGTTTGCCCACTATATAGAATGGTCACTATACCCACTGATAAAAAAAAAAATGCAAACTAAGGAATTAAGGTGTCATTTTTTTATGCGATCTCCCCCACAGCAAAAAAAGCACAACCCGCAGTGTTTTTCAATCAGTACAGTACAGTACAGTCATCTATCAAGAAGACAAAAGAAAACAAGCAAGCAATACATTACAGCTCAATTAGAAGCTCTTTAAAGTCTTACTTGAAGTAGTCAGAGATTTTACTCTGAGTTACCGATTTCTGGCAGCAGGAGTTCCACACTCTTTCTGCAGCAGCGAGAGGCATTCCAGTCAGGCAGCACATCCGGATTTTGTTCCATCACTTATTGTAGAGTAAGGAGAGCATGTTTAACATCACTCGGTGAAACTATAGCCTCTGGCAGATTTTCTTCGTGCTCCGAATCCTCTACTTCCACTTCCTCTGAGTGCATGCTCTCTACAACCTCCATGATGTCATCAGCCGTGGGCTCCTCCTCCCTATCTCCTAGGAGACACACTGTATGGAACTCCTCTGCCATCATTCCCTCAGGCGTATTTACACTTTCTTCAATTCTGCGACTGAGAACAAGCTGACAATGAGCTGATGCCATTAACGCTCACAGTATAAAGCTGCACAATTGATTGCACTGTAATTACAATCATTCGCACCTTGCACACTTGGAATTGACAGCCACTGACAGCTGTCAAGTGGGCAATATAGACGGTGGCCAATAGACAGTTTAACAATAATAATTAGCATGGAAACATACAAGGAAAGCTTTTGGAAACTTGTAAATGCCCACTAAAAACGAGTTCCCGATTTACCCATGGGTGCTATAAGTGGATTTGACTGTATATATGTGTGTGTGTGTGTGTGTGTGTGTGTGTGTATACATATATATATATATATTAGAGGCAAAAAACTCCATTTAGTGCATCAGTTAGGGTTGTTCCACAGTGACAAAAGTGAGGAAATTCGGTGTTAGGGTTGAAACCCCCCTTGGACTCCTCCAGCCCACCCCCCCAAACCAGCATCGGGGCGCGCATTGGGGTCATCAGCCTAACTCTCACCCCATCACATGTGAAAGCTGAGAAATAGGAGAATGTAGTAAGAGTTAGGACCGACTACCCCAACGCACACCCAAGATGCCGGTTTTGGGGGTGGGTTGGAGGTTTCCAAGGGGGGTTTCAACCCTAACACCAAATTTCCTCACTTTTGTTGCTGTGGAACAACCCTAACTGATGCATTAAATGGAGATTTTTGCCTCTAATTTCCCTTCTTTTTGAGAATGATGACAAGAAATAGTGAATGTAATGCAGCGGCGGGAGCGCAGGGCCCTGTGACATAGTAACAGGAACAGCAATGCAAACAGAAGGTGGAAATGCTAATGGTAACGGTAGTGAAAATGCAAGCGCAAATGACAATGCAAAGGGTAACTCACATGGTGGTGTACATGGGAAAGGTAACGCAAATGGGGAGATAAATGCAAGTGGAAACAGTAAGTGTAACAGTAACGGAAGCGCATACCCTGATTTTGCTGAACAGCTGCATAGAGAAACACAAAGAACATATGCATTGTAATGAGCATCAAAGCTTAAAACAAGCATTGGAAGTACTGAATTGCAAATATCTCAGCAACTGCACGATGTAGAAAAAAAATTAAAATTTTCACAAAAATCATGATTTTCCTGGCTAGTGTTTTGCTATTACATAGCCCACAGGGATATGCAACTCACACCAAAAAATCTGTATCTTGCATCATTTTCGAGATACGAGCCTCGAAAGGCGCGACATACACCACCATGTTAGTCAACGAGAAAAAACACCAACTTCAGAGTACCGTAACTTTGCAGCCATGCAATATTTTTTCACCAAACCACAAAAAGGCACATCTGTGAGATGTTGGCTGCATTTCCTCCAAATTTCAGCTCAAAAGACCAAACCATTCTTTTGCAGCAGGGTGGCAAAGAACTGCTGTCATTTTGGCCATAGTCTGAAAAGTAGTGTTGCAATTTTAAAGCTTTCGCAACATTCTGAAAGTGTCATGAGTGCGACACTACTTTTTCCAGAAATTGAAAAACATATTTCTAGGGTGTTTCACCCCAAAATAAAGACATGGCTAGCATCCTCAGGGTCCGACTAGGTGAACACAAAAATAATTGTGTTGCTAGAGGGTCCCAATTTTAAATGCCAAGCATTTTTCTGATTGCTAACTGAAAACAAAATGGCGGATTTGCGACACTACTAGGTCCATTTGTGACACTAAAAAGTGCATTTGCAAAAGTGTCGAATATTTTGTTAACTTTTCCCATTGACTTATAATGGGAACTTGTTTTTCGAATAACTTTTTGAACCGTTCAATATTTTTTCACGAAATCTTCAAAAGGCACATCAGGGACCCTGGCCGCACATTCCCTGAAGTTTTTGGACTGGTCGCACAAACCATGCAACCTGTAGGTGCGAGCAAAGAATTTGCAAAAAAAGTAAATATGCACATGGATGTTGTTTAATAACTCCACAGCTGTATATTACAGCATTACAAAAGTGGGCAGATCCCAAGATCTATGGTTACACCCCATGTCTGCCAAATTTCAGGCAAATCCGTTGAATGGTGGCAATGTTATTAAGGTGCAAAGTTTGACCCTTTAACCTTAAAAGTGCTCCACAACCCTAACTATGGTGGCACTACCGTGCTACCATTATATATATATATATATATACACACACATATATATATATATTTATAAAATGCATAAAATGGGGATGATGATATTCTCCAAATCAAGTGTTCTGATTGTATAAAACACGTCACATGACCATGCGTATATCAGATCGCGACCGCACACCTGCACTTTTATCCCCCTCCAAAACAATTTTGCCATTTTATAAGATAGATAACCCACTCTATGATGTGTGGTCGCATTTCTAATATTCGCACGCCTTGGGTGGTTAAAGCACTCAGCCTGTGGTCTTGTGTGTACAACGCACACCAAGGCATATGTATATCAGAGTGTGACCACACACCTAAGAGTGGGTTATCTATTTTATATATATATATATATATGTGTGTGTGTATATGTATATATATATATATATATGAGTGTGTGTGTGTGTATGTATATATATACATACACACATATATATTAGAGAAGCGCGGTAACGCCCCTATAGTTAGGGTTCAGCAGGCACTTTAATGTTAAACCCCAAATTTTGCATGTTAATAACTTTGCAACTGTTAGATGGATTTGCACAAAGGTTGGACTAGATAGTGTTGCGTTGTTGATCTCTTGATTGGCCAAGTTTTGTTTTGATTGGATTTGCAGATGTTGCAGTGAATCGTCAAAGCATGCATTTCTTGCTAATTTTTCCAGTGCTTCCGTTTTTCCCTCATCTCGCTATGCCCACACTGTTTGGAATTTTGCCCTGAAATTATCAGGGTAGAAAGAGAGCATCCTAAGGAACAATCCAGCATTGGTTTAGTGAAAAAATATTAATCTGTTCCAATGTTATTAAATTTAGAAATTTCAGGTTCTGATCATGCTCAGTTCAGCCTTTGGGATAGATGTACAGTTTTTTTCAAGGATTCTTGGTCATGAACAGCTGGTGAAGCGGGATGGCAAAGAGGCATTCTGAAATCTCACAAAATCCCTCTTCATAAGGAAAAATCCGTCTTTGTTAGCCGTCATTTTGTTTTCTTGCTTAGCGAGGGGAGAAAACAAAATGTTGTGATGCCTTCTGTTTTGTTTTTAATTTTTTTTTGTAGCTGAAAAACAGAAAAAAGATCCCTGATTTGTTTTTGTTTTTTTTTTGATGCAGAATCCTACATTGAATTTTTCAGTGCAGAATCCTGCATCAAACTGCCCCCTCTGGTCTGCTGACATCAGGGTGCCCAATCTTTGTGTCAGCCAAAGAAACAGTCCTTTCCCCACTTTCTGGTCAGTGTTCCTTCACCCAAAGCTGCACATTCATTGGCAGGATGTTGATGAGTTGCTCCATTGTAAATGTGTTGATGATCTGTGGGAGTGTTTTGTCTGTTGGCTGGAGCCATTTCATAAGGAGTTCTCTGAGTCGGGTGAAGGCTTCTCGAGGATTGTCAACTGAGTTGTACTTCAGGGATTGAAATCTCTGCCTGTAGCTCTCCCCTGAGATGTCATACCTTTTTAGGATTTCACTTTTTCCCAGGTCATAGTGTTCATTTTGCTGTAAACAAGTTGGGCTTCCCCTGTCAGGTAAGGTACCAGTAGAAAGGGGTTCTTTGATTTTTTAGGGTTCAGGTTCAGTTCTGGTTCTATAAGGTTGGGTTTTGGTTCGATTCAGTTCTAGCCCCTTCATCCATGTTTCCATTCTGGTTCAGTTCTTAAAAATTTCAGTTCTTAACCTTATTCATAACATAGGTATTTTTGTAAAAAAAAAACTTTAATTCAACAATTTAAGAAGTAATAAAACTATACAGGAGGACATTATCATTGTCAGTAGCATTGCAAACCACGTGTTTATTTATACATAGATACATAGATACATAGACAGTGTCGGCAGATGAGACCTATGAGCCACCAGTCTGCCATTTGAGCTCTGTAAGTTCAGTTTGTTTTCCTAGAAGTCTGTTTCCCCTTACCTGACCTATAGATTCCTTTATGTCTATCCATGCATTCTTAAATCCCGTGATTGTTTCAGCCCCACCACTTCCTCTGGCAGGGTGTTCCACTTGTCCACCACCCGTTCTGTGAAGAAATTCTTTCTCATGTTTCCTCTGAATCGTCCTCCCTCCAGCTTCATCCCATGCCCTCTAGTCCTGGAACATCTTTTTTGCTTAAAATAGTGTTTTCCTGCACCTGTTCCTCCCTGTAAGATACTTGTATGTCTCTATCATATCCCTCTCTCCTCTTCTCCTCCAGGGAGTACATGTTCAGTTCCTTCAACCTGTCTTCATAAGACTTGTGATGCAATCCATGCACCATCTTTGTTGCCCTCCTCTGAACCTTCTCTACCCTGCCTGATGTCCTTACATAGGTATGGTCTCAGAACTGTACATTGTACTCCAGGTGGGGGCCTCACTAGTGTCTTGAAAGCGGGATCGTGCCTCCCTTTTCCTGCTGGTGATGCCCTGCCTATACATCCCAGCATCCTATTTGCTTTACCTGATGCCTTGTCACACTGTTTCCCTACCTTGAGGTCATCAGAGATGACAACCCCAAGATCCTTTCCTGCTTGGTGCATGCTATATCCCTCACCCCCAACTGATAAATTGTGCCAGGGTTTTTGTGCCCCATATGCATTATCTTGCACTTCTTTGCATTAAATTTCAACTGCCAAACCCTTGACCATTCTTCAAGTTTCTGCAGGTCCCTTCTCATTCTGTCTACACCCTCTGGTGTGTCTACTCTGTTACAGAGCTTTGTGTCATCAGCGAACAGTGAAATTCTGCCTTCTAGATCCTCGCCAATGTCACTGATGAAGATGCTGAATAGGACCGGTCCCAGCACTGATCCCTGTGGTACCCACTGGTCACTCTTCCCTCTGTGGAGTGACAGCCATTTACCACCACCCTCTGTGTCCTGCCACCCAGCCAGTTACCTACCCACCACACTACTGTCCTGCCCACACCCATATTCCCCAGTTTGTGTAATAGTCTTCTATGTGGCACAGTGTCAAAGGCCTTGCTGAAGTCCAGATAGGTCATGTCCACTGCCCTCCTCTGATCCACCTCCCTAGTCACCCAGTCAAAAAATTCAATGAGGTTGGTCTGACATGACCTCCCCCTGGTGAAACCATGCTGCCTTGGGTCCTGTAGTCCATTGAAAACCAGATGTTCCACCAATCTCTCCTTCAGTAGTGCTTCCATGATCTTTCCCACTACCGAGGTGAGGCTGACTGGTCTGTAGTTCTCTGCTTCCTCTTTGTTCCCACTTTTGTATAAGGGGACCACATCTGCTGTCCTCCAGTCTTTGGGTACCTCCTCTGTTTCCAGTGATTGGCTAAACAGGATAGCCAGAGGTTCAGCCACCACCTCTCTTAATTCTTTAAGGACCCTGGGGTGCACCCCATCTGGCCCCATTGCTTTGTCAACTCTTATTACTTCCAGTTCCTTGAGGACCCTTTCTCGTGTAAAGGGACTTGTGTCCATTTCTGCACCATTCTCACCCCTTGTACTCCCTTCAGACCCATTACCCCCCTCTTCCTCAGTGAAGACTGAGCAGAAATACCTGTTCAATATGTCAGCTTTACTGTTGTCATCCTCCACGCGGCTCCCATCCTCCCCCTTCAGTCTCACTATCCCTCCCTTTGTCTTTCTTTTTCACTTATGTACCTGTAAAGGTTTTGTCCCTTTACCCACTGATTTTGCAATGTGTTCTTCTGTCTGAGCTTTGGCTTCCCTTACTGACTTCCCTGCCTCCCTTTGTTTCTCCTGGTACTTCTCCTATCCCCTTCTGCCTGTGTCTTTTTGTATTGCCTGAATGCAATCTTTTTGGCTTTCACTTTCTTTGCTACCTCTTTGGAAAACCATAATGGTCTCCTCTTCCTTTTTCCTCTTGCTAATCTGCTTAATGCACAATTCTGTTGTTCTTATAATCCCCATTTAAATACTGCCCACTGTTCCTCAACCCCTGATTCTGTCCCATTCCCTTAATGACTCTTTCAAGTATCTCCCCATTTTCCCAAAGTCCCCCCCCTAAAATCCAGCATCGTGTTTTTGTGTGGTTTGGTTCTGCTCTTTCTGTGATTTCAAACCACAATGACTGGTGGTCACTGTTACCCAGGTGCTCCCCACTGTTATCCCCATCACACTGTCCCTGTTTGTGAGCACAAGGTCCAGTGTGCCTTCTGCCGAGTTGGTTCCATGACCAGTTGCTTGAGGAGGCACCCTGAAGGAGTCAGGATAAATCTGCTCTAGTTGATGCTGCTGGGATGCTCCAGTCCACGTCTGGAATATTGAAGTCTCCAACCAGTACTACCTCACCCTTGTCTGCCATCCTTTGGATGGCTAGCATCAACTCTATCTGTTTCTTCCTCCTGGGCTGGTGGTCTATAGACCACACCCTGGCAGATGCTGGCCCATTTTCCTTTCCAGCTTAACCCCAGTATCTCTCCCCATTTTGTTCCTCCTCGATCTCTGTGGCCCTTATGTCATTTTTTCACATACAGTGCCACTCTTCCTCCCTTCCTGCCTGCTCTGTCTCTTCTGAATATGTTGTAGCCAGGTATGGCCGTCTCCCAGTCATGGTTATCATTATGTATATCTTTTATACATTAATGAGATGACTAATTGACTAAGTGGAACAACATGTAAAAGTGAGGAAATGAATATGATTCTAACTGCAACAATTAACAGCTTAGTAACAGACTGGGGCAGTGAAGCGTTACACTGATTACTCCACAAACCTACTTGACCTTCTGTTGCACTCATGCAGAATTTAGCATACTATAAATTAAGATATAAAGAAGCTGTTGCTCTGACTTGTTAAGTGATTGAGGCTCTCCACTTTCAGTGCTGCCAATGTTGCCAATGTGGGCATTCACTTTAAAGTACTGCTACTGCTACTGTTTTGAAAATAAGTGGAGACCCCTACTGTTTCACTACAGCAACTCATTTTCATATTTCAGTGTTTGAGATTTTATGTTTGCAGCACCTCAGCATCTAACCCAAGCAGCAATGTTTCCTCACTCGATCAAGATTCATTTAAAATGTGAATTCTGTTAGGTGCACCATGCAATCTGGCAGTCCAAAACAAGCTTTTTTTAAATTGGGTTCGCGTTCAGTTCAGGTTCACTGCAGTGGCTAATTTTGAGGTTCATGTTCAGTTCAGTTTTGCTTAAAACCACATAGTTTGGGTTCTGTTCGTGTTTGGTTCATGGCAGAACCTGAGCTCTAGGTACCAATCTGATTGCCTATTGCTGCTTTGGCCACGGGCAGGTTGTGACAATCCTTTCAAAAGTTGTCAGGTATGCTTGATATCATCCGGGACACCACTTTTAAGTTTAATGTATTTTAAGTTGTTTGTGTCTTGTTGCTCTGCTGGATCAGTGCCAGATCCTCTAGTTTTGATAACTTGCAAGGCATCCATCCATCACTGCATCGCTTCTTTGCTGCTCTTGTTACTGTATCTGTTCTTTTTTCTGCTTCTCGAGTTGTTGCATTTCTTCTTTTCTTTGTGACTCTAAACATTGAATCACTTTTTCTCTCTGCTGCATCTTCTCTCTTCTCTGTTTCTCCATCTCTTTTTGTTATATAGCCTACCATTTGAAAAAGGCAGTCAGGCTTTCAAGTTCTGTCACTGCCTGACCTTTTTCCATAACTGGAGCTAGCTGTACAGTCTCAGCTTGGACTTCTGTCTCTGCTAGTTTGGCTGCCATTCTCCTGATAACCACTCCTGGGCTTGCTGCTGCAGAATCCATACCTTTCTTCTATGCTTTCCTTGTACCAGGTTTAGTACCCATGCACAAAACTCCTGGCTTAGCATATGCAGGGCACAAATCCCACTTAAGATGACACCATCTGTTGTTGAGGCACAGGTTAGGAAGCACAGAAAAACCAGGAGCAGTTTCAAAATTCACAAATAGTGTTTCATTATTAGTGTTTCCTTATTAACAGCATACTATAAATTAAGATATAAAGAAACTGTTGCTCTGACTTGTTAAGTGATTGAGCTCTCCACTTTCAGTATAACTACAAGGGTAGTACAAACATAGACAACAGAGTCTTTCTTCTGAGTTTTTCTTCTCAATTTCTGATCTCAGTCTCTCTGTCTCTGTCTTTCCCTCTTGCAAAACATTGCAGCTCTTTTTATAACAAGTCTTCACAGGGAGCTCATTAAGAGAACATTCTGCTGTACCGGCCTGGTGGCACTGAGGGTTGAGGCACTGGACACCACACCTCACACCACGCTGGTGACCCGAGTTTGGGAATGGACTTGGGCCACTGGGGATTGGTGGGGGTGTGGATTCAGATGGAGCTTCCGACAGGCAGCTCTCCTTTCGGGGAGGGTGGGCATGCGCTGCATGGCTTTGGTGGCCTTGTAGTCAGGGCTCAGCTGAAAAGTGCACATAGCATTACGTATGGTGGATGCAGCTGACATCCTGCAGGCAGGTGCAGGAGTATGCCTGTGCTGTGCTGGACATCACTGCACGTCTGCACCACCTGGAACAGTAAGGAAAAAAACCCTTTTGCCATTGGTAGGGGAAGGTGGGTCCAGAGGTCATGACCCCACATCAATGCTGTGCACTAGAGGATGCTCGCTTTGGACCCTACTCCAGGGCAGCAGCCCTGAACAATATAGATAGAGCACCAGAGGAGTAGAGCAGTTCCTCCCCGGGGGTCAGATCTGGGGAGCCGGGCTAGCCGGGCTGGAGGAAGGATGTACCCACCGGAGATGAGTGGTCAGAGCTTCAGATCAATTGGCAGAGTTGAAGAACCATTAGTCCATGCCAGAGAGAGGCCACGGGTGAGAGGTGAATAAATAGAGTTCGAAGAAAAAAAAAAGAACATTCTGCTTCTCAAACAGTGCTCTTGTAAGTTTTAGCAGGTGCTTCAAAAAGAACATAATAACCAAGAATGGACCTCTTGCTGACAGCTCTGGAAATATTTTTAAAACCAGCATCTCAGGTTAACCCCTTGATTTCCAGTTTTTGCAATCATTTCAACGGTATAAGTATATACAGTTTTAAACAAAGGTATCCCAGTGTCAGTGATGTTTCCACATAAAGATTTGCATATATTTTTATACCTGCAGATATGTAAGGGGGGATGAAAAGACAAAAATAGCAAGGGAAGGCAGAGAGAGATAGCAAGAGGTAGAGAACTGCAAAACCGTCGGAGTGATCAGTTCCTAGATCTCACAAGAAAATTTGGTTGCAGGCAGATGAGACAGAAAAGGAGAGGATAAAATATACCATTGCATTTAAACGTTCTGCATACAAAATGGAACATGGCTTTATTCAACCCTGTCACACAGTGGCACACTGAATGTGTGTTTGCTTTGCAAACAAAGGATCAGTGGTTTGTATCCAAAAAGCACACAGTATATTGTAGTTCAACACATGATTATTTCACTCTTTACAGACCTTATTTGGTACTTTTAATACCATTGGAACTTTGATTTAAAGTTATTGCAGTTATAATAATAATAATAATTCTTTATTTATATGGTGCCTTTCAACAACCAAGGCACCTAACAAAGATTTAAAACAACAGATCATGATTCACATCATACATAATGTGAATATGTATCATAGTTATCCTAAGGACAATCACGAAAAATAAGGATGATATGAGTTCATCTTTAATCCCAATCACTATTTTCATAACATCTTGTTTTCTGATTGGTGGCCATTGAATATTTAAGATAAATCATCAGTCATTATCACAGTGATGGTTTTGAGGACTGAACATGATCTTTGAACATAATTGATCATGGTCATTTAAGATACATTATAAAATCAACATCTTTCCAGCTGAGTGGTACATCCTCCCAGACTGTGCTTTCAGTCTTCTGCAGTTATACTGGACACATGTGACATCACACACCTGAGCTTGAGGCACTGGCATTTGGATTTCATGTGGGAAACCTTGGTCCTTGACTTTAGACCAATTCCCAAAACCAGGCCAGTGGAGTTGCAATGGTGCTGTAAAGGCAGCATGCTTGAACTCTGTAGGGAGTTTTTCCCCCACCCCATTACTTAAACAGCAGCTGACATCTTTGGGAAAAATTTGGAAAACATAATATTTTGCCACAATTCAGCTTTTATTTTGTATATATTCTATGGCGCTCTCCTTTCCTTTATTTATTGCTGAAATAATTCCCACAAAAACAAGATCTTAATAGCCACTATAGCTTTTTCCTTACTTGAAATTATAATGCTCTGTTGTGGCAAAACAGTCTGTTGCCATGGGAATATTTGTGATGTCACAAGCATAGTATTATCAGGTTCAGAAGAAACAAATAGGAGCTACTGAATTCTTCAAAAGAATCACCCTTTTTTATGCATATGGCCTCAGTAATAAATGATGGAGATAAGAAATACAGAGCTAATAAGAACTATAAACTGCTTTGTGCCCAAATACTATGTTTTTAAAGTTCTTCTCAAAGTGTCAATAGCTCTTTAATGACCTCTTCTGGAGGACAGTGGAGCAGCCTAGACATCAAAGGTAGGAGGGAAAAGAGCCAATCAAGTGTAATGTAGGTGAGAATGTTATCATTCTTCTCATTCTATAACACTACATACAGTGGCAGTTCATTGACACTTCCTCTGGCAGAGTTTCAATAGACGGTCTTCAACAGGTGAAGATGGGCACTTTGCCAGGTGACTGTGCAAATTGTGGCTGCAGATGAAGGGACTGGGGGCACTTCATGAAGTACTTATTAAAGTGGAAGTTATGTGACCTCTCCCATGCCTACACACAGTGAATGATATCAGGATGAACTCCTTGTGGGACAGTCTCCCAGAGGCCCCTAACCATCCCTCCAATATAAAGTTCAAGTTCAAGTTTATTTGCAGGAATAACTCCATTGAGCACACTCATTTACAAGGAGGTCCTGAATGGACAATTTGGTACAAGATATACAACTAGCAAACCGTTCAAATACAGAAATAATATTTTACAATAGTCAACACAATAGAACAGGTTAGATACATGGATGAACAATAGAGAAATAAATATATATTTTTTACTTTATTTACACAATTGAAACAGTCACATTAGTCATTATGAGGTGGGCTACAAGTGCAAGGGTATAAGTACTAGATTTTCAGAGGTAAGTGCCATAACCTGAATAATGTGAGCTTTTACAACCAGAGCAGGCAAGGGAGGTAGGTATGTTCAGATAGGAGTTTGGTCATGAGATAGACATGAAGATAGGTGACGCAACAGAGGGGATAGACAGAAGGATAGGCAGAAGGATAGAAGGTGCGAGTATGGGGTGCATACTTATCCTCTTTGTAGTAAGTTGATGCTATAACCATCTAATGAGAAGACGGTGTGAGAGTAATATAATTAGGAGGATAAGTATGTGATAAAGTTATTTTTGGAATTGGCATGTACAGGAGTCATACAATGTGCCGTTGACAAGGTTTTTAAAAATATTTAGTAATACAAGATTTTGAAATTTGAGGGTAGCTCATGTTTTATTCCAAGCAGCTAGAAGGGCACTGTATATAGCCAGCTGGTCGAAGCAGGAGCAGGTGTGTGGAACATCCAGTAAAATGAGCGAGATGCTCCATAGTAGATAGTGGCAGATAGATCACTGAAAAAGGCCGGATATGTAGGAGGGAAGTTTTAGCAAGAGGACTTTGTAGAGCCATGTGAGTGAGTGGCTCAGCAGTCTTGTGGACAGGAAAGTCCAGCCCAGGGAGGTGTAAAAATCACAGTGATGTGTGCGATGGTGGACATTTGTGATGAATCGCATAAACCTATGGTAGAGTACATTGAGTTTTTGAAGCAGGGAGTCTGAGCAACGTCCATAGGAGCAGGATGAATGTAATCTGTACCAATCTCAGCCTAGCTTCTGTTGAAAAAAGGGATTTATTCCAAAAAAGCCTAGTTTTGTCTTAGTTTTTTTTGTGAGTGAAGTGATATGGGCTAAGAACGTTAGGTATTGGTCTAATTCGCAGCTACGGTATTTAAATTTGTTGACAGCTTCAAGGTTGTCATCAAGGAGGGTTTTGATGGATGGCAAAGAGGAGAGAGCTTTTGGAACTGCGGTCAGATGGTTGGAGTGGAAGTACATGACCCTAGTTTCTTAGCAATTATTAGAAGTTTAGACTGTAAAAGATTTTGTTGTAGGAGGTCAAGTATAGACTGAATCTCCGCGCATGACTGTGTCATCTACGAATAGATGTAACTTAACTTTGCTCACATTGGACCTAATGGAGTTTAATAAATCATGACCAGAAGAGGTCCAAGGATTGAGCCTTGTGGTACTCCCCTTGTAAGGGGGAGAGGTACGGAGAGTATACCTTCCGCCTTGATCTGCTGCCATCTTCCCAACAGATAGCTGGTGAACCAACTCAGTGCTGGTCAGGTAATGTCATGACAATTTAGTGAGTCAAGAAGTAAAGCATGATCGACTGTACTGAAAGCTTTTCTAAGATCCAGTAATACAGCCCCAGTGATCTGTTTCTTGTCCATGGCAAGGAGCCAATCATTTGTAACTGATGCAAGGGCAGTGGTAGTACTGTGCACAGGTCTGAATCCAGATCGGTCGGGCTTACTAAGTTTGTCCTATCGAGGTAATCTCTTACTTGGGTGTTAACTAGCTTCTCAAGGAGTTTGGAGAGTAGGGGTAGGAGGGAAATTGGGCGGTAGTTGTTCAGGTCCATAGGGTCCCCTGATTTGAATAAAGGTAGCACATGTGCAATTTTCCAGATTTCTGGTATGATACATGAACTAATGGACAAATTCAACAGGTGCAGGATAGGTGCAGTTAGGTACTGGAACCCACAATTAAGGAAATAAGGTTCTAACCCATCAGCTCCGGCACCTTTATTTACATCCAGATGAAGTAGCAAGTCTTCTGTCTGTTTAAATTGGAATGGGGCGAAGGTGAAGATATTGATGATAGGTGTAGGGAACTGCATAAGTATGCTGGGGTTTAGGGTGGCAGCTTTGGAGGTTTCGAAAGCTAGCCCTGCAGTAGAGAAATGGATGTTGAAAGAATTTAGGATGTCTGACTTATCAGATAGTGTTGTACCCTGGTACAGTAGGTAACAGGTAGGTAATCTTGCTGGGAAGTGTAGATGCCTGTTTGAGGCCCCCTGCTGATTTTACTTTACCCCCAAAACATACCAGGATTGCTCTTGGCAGATTGGAATGCTGAGAGGTAATGGTTTGCTTTGGCAGCCCTAACCAATTTGGTACACTCATACCGCTAGCTCAAATACTGCCCAGTCTGAGAAGGATTTTGGTCCGCCTGGCCATGGATCAAAGACGGTCCTTTTATTTAGTGCAGACTTTAGCCCAGCCATGAACCACGGGCAAGAATGCTTCCAGGCTCTATTTTTTCATCGGGGCATGCCTGTTGATGATACCACTTAGGGTGTCATTGAAAAGAGAGGCTGTATCATTGACATTTGAAGCCAGGTAGACGTCTGTCCAGTTTATATCTCTGGGGTCAGCTAAGTAGTTAAATAGGTTGAATTGCAGAAGCTCCTTTTCCAAATAAACCTGCTGTTTGACTTGGCTGATGCCAGGCCTCTACTGTAGCCCACAGTGCAGTGATCACTGGCATCATTGTGAAAGACTGCCATGTGGGTGAACTTGTGGGGTCTATTGGTAATGATTAGGTTGAGCAATGAACCATTTGTGGAATTGTTGCCGTTAGGCAAGTAATGTCTGATATTAGTTGGGTGAAATCTGATTCGTCGCAAAAATCTCTGATTTGTTTACTTTTGGTGTTGATGTTTAACCAAGCAAGATTTAGGTCACTGAGAATGATGTGATTTCATTTTGTTTTGAGTTCATCAATTTATGCAGGTAATTTAGGAGCTCCATGCCACCTGATGGTGGCCTGTAGCAACCTACTACAGATAGTGTCTCAGCTGGTGAGGTTATTAAGTTTAGCCAGTGACTCAAATTCCTTAGGTGTGGTAACAGCAATGATGTCTGACACTGTGAATTCATCTTTGATGTAGCTACACCCTCACCCCTGGAATACCTATCATTGCGGTAAATGTCATAGGATGGGAGTGAAATCTCTGTGTCTGAGATTGAGCTTTTAGCCATGTTTCTGTTAGAACAAGGATGCCTAGTTTTGTATGGGAAACCCAGGCATGGACAATGTCTATCTTTTTTAGAAGACTACACACATTTAGATGCAGACACTTCAGATCATTTATGACTGCAAAGTCAGAGGGGGAGGCTACTGACATTGGAGGGCCAGAACTTAATTCAACATTTTCGGCACAGATCAGAAGTATGAAGATCAGAGTCTTGAGCCATCTACATAATAATTTGAATTTAGTACAGAGAATATGCCTGCATAAGGAGTGTGAGCAAGGCATCCAGATATTGACGTTGTTGAAACAGGAAGGATACATTGTAAAGAAGCAGCGATGCCCACGATTAATGAGAGCACTTGAGGTCAGGTGCACCACCAGGGAAGTTGTGGTTGTGTCCCAAGGGGAATTATTTGGTAGGAGTATTAATGGCATTGATGCAAGATGACAGTGCTTTAGTGTTAAAACATTTTCTCAGCTGGGACAGGACCTAAGGAGGGGCAATTAGTGGAGGTTGGGGGTGAAAAGAGAGGAGTGAGCTAAAGGATAGCATAACAAGGAGGAGAGGATGCATAGTGGGCATTCTGGCAATAAGAGTTGGGAAGATGTCAGAAGACAAACAAGTTGCATGAGGGAGAGAAAACTCTGGGCATGTTTACTTATTTTAGAATGCTAGAAAGTTTCGGCAGAGGGGCTGAGAATGCGCTAATAGATAGAAACAGTTTCAGCAGAGGGGGTGAAAATAATCGAAAAGGGGGAACAAAAAGGGAAGATATCGTGATGACTCTACTGGTCAACTCTTATAACTAGCAAGTAGGTTATTATAATTAGAAAAGGATGTGTTTATTCTTAGCCATAACAACCAGAACAGCCTTACGGTCTTGAGTGATGGTGACGTCTCACCCCTTAAATATTTGTTCGGTTTCAGCGTGGCAAATGAAACAATAGAATTTGATACTTAGTTTCAAGTGTCTTTCATATATTAAATATGACCTATAAAAGTTTTCACCAGGGACTAGAAAAGGATGTGTTTATTCTTAGCCAGAACAATCACTAGTATCTTTTGACCAGTTCCAAAAAATAATCTCACATGATATTTTTATGATGTTTAAAGCTACATTTTGAAAGCTGTAATATTTGAATAGTTAATGCAGTTCTCCTGTGTCACTACATGCATCATGTTGATATAATATGTAAGAAATGACAGGACTTTAAAAATGCAGTGAACCAGTTGCTACTTTTTATACCAATTTGAAACATTTTATGTTTTTATATAGATATATGGTCATTATATCTACTTAGCTGACTACAGGCTTTCACTTAAAAAGTCTCTAGCCCTAATTGTCCCAAAGTTATAATATTTTAAAGACAATGGACTTGATTCTCAAAGGGGCTTGAGATCGACGTAAACTGTGGCAAACAGCAGCTTGCGCTGAAGCCCGGTGCGCTAGGACGTGCACCAGATTCTGGCACGAGGGTCCAGGCACCCAAGTACCCACACTCACTGCAAACTCTCCCATGCACAAACACAAGGCACAGGAGGATTTGCTGCAGACCTATAGGGCAAGGGCTAGCGGCCCCTCCCCGATCTCTGATGCCATCGGTAATGTTAATTAGTAAAACATAACCCTTTCCTAATCATGGATAAGGCCAGTAATATAAGTAATACAATCCCCATCTTTGGGGTGTAGTAACCCACTTCCTGATCCTCAATGCCACCAGTAATAATAATTAATAAAAACATAACCCTTTCGATCCCCAGTATCACCAGTAATAAATAGTAATACAGTCCCTGTGCCTGACAGTGTTGTGGCCCCCTCCTGATGCCACTGGTAATAGTAATTAATAAACCCCATTCCTTGGTGGTCAAGTGGAACCCTACCCCATCCCAACAGATAGTGCCACTACCCTGCTCCCCAGTTCCGGAAATAGAGCCAGCAACTGGCACAGCCTCCTCTCACCTCTGTGGCTGGAAGCTGGCTGAACTGTCACAGGTGTGCTGTACAGTGATGGCACTGCAGTTCACTCAGTGACAGTTCAGTCAGTGGCTGGACACAGAGGTGAGAGGATGGCTGGGCTGGTCACCAGCTCTGTTTCAGGATGGGAGGCAAGCAGGGTAGTGGGCACTACTTGCTGGGGTCGAGGGGGGTTCCACTAGACCACCAGGGAATGGGGGTTTATTAATCACTATTACTGGCAGCATCAGTGATTGGGGAGGAGGAGCCACCACACCATCAGGGAATGTTTTTTTTTTTTACCAGGTCTTATTATCTACAACATCAGGGACCAGGAAAGGGTTATGTTTTATTAATTATTATTAACGCAGAATCAGGAATCAAGAAGGGGGGCCACTACACCACCAGGGACAGGGGATTGTACTACAGTACATTATATTACTGGCCATATCAGTGATCGGCAAAGGGTTATGTTTTATTAATTAACATTATCAGCAGCATCGGGGGGGGGGCCACTACACCACCGGGGATGGGGAATTGTATTATTTTTTCTTACCGGTGATATCTGGGATTGGGGAGGCAGCAGCACATTGCTACTAATTGCTCAACCATCCCAGAGGGACATATTCTAAGTACTTTTAGACCAGCCCTGGCTGGCCTAATGGTACTTAAAAATTCTCCCTCTGAAAGAGTTTTGTGAATTCCACTTTCGGGGAAATAGCAGCCTGGGTCTGCCGCATGCACCCTAGCACCGTGCCACTGCCCATTTTGTGGTGCATGGCTGGCGCAAGTCCCTTTTTGTGCACGCAGCCTGCATTTGATGCAGGCTGCTTTTGTGAATAGCTCAGGGGAGATTTTTTGATGCAAGGTGCCACTTGCTCCATTTATGTTTACCACAGGCACTTTGTGTCATTCCCAGGGCTTTGAGAATTGAGCCCAGTATGCCTGGAAAGATCTAACTCTGACTCTGCTGAGGCTAGAAACTTAATTTGTTTTAAAATGAAAGCTTGGAGTCCAGCCATTAAGAAATGTTATTATTATATTGTTATCATGTAACAATAAATATGTTGTTATCATGTAGCAGTAGTAATCAGTAGTATGCAAGTCACAAGTGGGGTACCTCAGGGATCAGTCCTGGGGTCAGTCGTCTTCAATTTCTTCATCAGTGACATTGCAGATGGACTGGAGGGTAAGGTTTGTCTGTTTGCAGATGACACCAAGACATACAACAGAGTAGATGATCCAGATGGGGTGGGCAGAATGAGAAGAGATCTGGATAAACTAGCAAAATGGTCAAAAACTGGCAACTGGGGTTTAATACAAGAGTGCAAGATCATGCACATAGGGAAGAGAAACCCTGAAGCCACCTATAGGCTGGGAGGGGAGTTGCTGGCAGTCACAAGGGAAGAAAGAGACTTGGGCATCATCATCACCGATCACCTGAAATCATCCAAACAGACCACTAAAGCAGTAAGTAAGGCTAGGGGATGTTGGGATGTATTAGTAGGGGGTATCACAAGTCAGAAGAGGGAGGTAATAATCCCTCTTTACAAGACACTGGTTAGGCCCCATCTGGAGTACTGCATGCAGTACTGGAGGCCACACCTTCACAAGGACATTAACCAAATTGAGGCAGTACAGAGAAGGGCAACCAAAATGGTGCAGGGACTGCATCAGAAAACATATGAGGACAGATTAACGGAGTTCAAAATGTATACCCTGAACAAAGGAGGGAGAGAGGTGATATAATTGAAACATTCAAACACCTTAAGGGCATTAACAAGGTGAAAGAGTCTAACATGTTTCAATTTAAGTAAAATAGCAGGACAAGAGGACACAGCATGAGATTAAAGGGAGGCCGATTAAGGGGTGATGTAAGGAAGTTCTTTTCACAGAAAGGTGGTGGATGCATGGAACAGCCTACCCCAGGAAGGGGTGGATATGAATACAGTGCAGGGCTTCAAATGAGCATGGGATAGGCATAAGGGAGCAATACAGATGAGTATGAATAGATAGGCCATTGACAGAGCGAAGGCCAATGGCACATTCATAAGGTAGAAAAAGAAATGGTCAGACTGGATGGGCCTTGTGGTCCTTATCTGCTGTCAACTTCTATATTTCTATGTAATTATGTTATCAATATAAGAAACTGGCTGTTTTTTCTAGTTATAGCGACATACATATTTATATCACAACAGAACAGTGTCTTGTAAAATAAATGTTAGCAATATATGTTTTCCATAGTGATAAAGCATATTGATATACTTTTTAATACTGATATTGTAAATTTCATGCTGTTTTATAAAAAAATTAAAAAAGTATATTTTTTTTGCACTTTTTCTGAATGTTGGTGTTTGTCCCATGATTTAATTGATATGTACAGTATATAGAGGATAAGTAGTAGTAGTAGTAAAAAATGTTATTCACTTGACAAGCAAAAGAATAGGAAACTCGACTGAGACAAGCTCATTTCCAGCGAGGTCCTTAATGCAAACATTCATATTGACATCATACTAAGAAAAATTTTCAACACAAATTACATACTTAAATGTACATACAATATAAGCTAACACCACAACAATATTTAAACTACAAATAACTACTTGACATCTATATAAATAATCTACGTAGACGATGCAGGACACATTCATTCATATATGTACAGGTGCAAGCCTTCATCATATTTAATACATAATGTTCAAGGTGGATCAACGATAAACCTTTTGTCTGCTTCAACTTTGAAACATCTTTTTATTTCTCCTATACAGGGGCTAGAACTAAGTGGTGTAAGATAAGTTGGCAATGAGTTCCATAAATTGGGACCTAAATAAAAAAATACTCCTCCAAATCTGTCCTTCTTCTGGGCAATTCATATTCCATACTCTCCATAAAGTATGGGTCTGGAGTGTAACAAAATTTACACACACCGAGGGTTTGATGCTACATAAACTCCGAGCGAAGCTCAAGGGGTTTATCGCGTAGCATCAAACCCGAAGCGTCAATAATTGATTTACATACTCGAACTCATATTTTATTTATATAATTGTTGGGTTTCTCTTTTTCGCCTCAACAATTATATAAAATAAAACAAGCTGCTGTGCTCTGCAGTCTGACTATGGCATGGCGCACGGTCGGCTTTCACTTTTATTTCAAACATTTTGTGGGCAATCCGGTAGCAAATGTGGTACATTTAAGTTTTTTTTACAATGTTACTTGCAAGTGTCCATGCCAGTTTGTATCCATGCTGGGTTTGCGGTTCGGGAGATAGTGACTGAGAATCGAGGAAGTTCAAGCGGGCGCATGTGCAGAGTGGGGGAAACTGTGCGCGTGTTTGCTGTTAAAAATGCTCCTTTATAACAGCAAATTAAGCCACGGTTTCCCTATGGGAAAAAGAGGATGCCGTTAGTTATATAAATTTATAAAATGGGGTGGTAAAATCATAGAAATTCCAGTAACATGATTGGACAGAATGCATCACATGACCGTGCATTATTTCCCAACGACCGCACGCCTCCCAGTATGACCGCACACCTAAACTACTTTCCAGCCCTCAAAACCTTCTCACCAGCAGTGAGATCACTCCACGCCTAATGCAGTTAAACAGCCACATACAAACACACACACACACACACACTGTTACTACTGCACACTGTCTCACCACCCTAAATTCTAAAAAAACAACATAATGCAGCCCATTTAACAGAAACCTGTGTATAAAAAAAAAAGACAAACTACAGTTCTCTTACTTCCTACTCTCACTTTCAGTTAAAAAATCTCCCTTTCTACACAGGACTTGCCGATCGTTCACCACTTTCACTTTTCCTACCTGAAGTATAAGCGTGACGGCCAGTGCGCGTATGATGAAGTAACAAGCTATTACGAGTTGAAAGTAAGTCCTTTTGAGTTAAAGAAAGATAAAAAGTGTTTCCCTGCTTTGACTTTCCCTTAATTTAACTAAAACAAGCTGCAGAGTGTATACAATGGGCGAGGAGGCGCCCGATGGTCGGCAGCTTTACAAGGCAGCGCAAGCCAGGCGGTGTTGCTATGACAGCTCGCGGCTACCGGCTGCATAAGTGAGCTGCAAAACTTTTTATACAAGTTTCCACTAGTTCTAGGGTTGCCGAGTATAAAATTATCTGCCCTTCACACACAGCTAGAAAGAGTACTCAGTTATCAACACACAAAATATAAATTTAACGGCTCAGGTACATAACATAAAAAAGGAGATGGAAAGTTTGCAGTATTCCCGAACAGCCTTGATACTGAATGAACATCGGATTTGTTCTCCAGGTAAGGCCAACTTTAATGATGCATTCAAGCAGTGTAGCCAGAGGGCTTCAGATAGGGTAATGTCCTCAGTTCAGAATGAACATGGTTCTTTGGTAACTACTGGTCTGGAAATTTTGGCCACTGTGACTCAATATTTGACTACTATGTACACTGCTCCCCAGATTGAGGAGACCAATATGCAGCAGTTATTTGCAGCTTTACAGCTCCCAGAGACCCTGGGAAACTGTTTTGAGGCTTTGACATGCCCTATACAGGCTTCGGAGGTAGAAGCGGCAATTGCTAAATTGAAAAATAACACTGCACCAGGTGTGGATGAATTACCTCCAGAATTTTACAAATCTTTAAAATTCAGTTGGTGGAAGTTTTAGTATTTGTATATAACTGGATTTTGATCACCTGAGGTAGCTTTTCATTTCAGTATAGCAATACAAATCCTTCTTCACAAAAAAATAATGAAAGCAATTTGGATAATTGGAGGTCCCTTAGTTTATTAAATGTGGACTATAAAATCCTAATGACAATCTTCACTACTAGATTGGCTATAGTTGCCTCTAGTCTGATATTAGTGGCACAGGCATGTTCGGTTCGGGCCGTTCTATTGAGAACAAGCTTTTGTTGGTGAGGGAGTTTATAGAACAAGGAAGGATAAGGCCCTTAATGGATATATCTTATCCTTAGACCAGAAAAGGCCTTTGATACAGTTCCTCATTCTTTTATTATGCATGTTTTACAGGTGTATGGTGTCCCAAAGGCTTTTTGTTCTTGGGTCATTTTATTTTACAATACTGCAGTAGCCATTCAATTGGTAAATGGACACATGGGGTCATATATACCTATTCATAGGGGGGTGCGCCAAGGTTGCCCACTGAGCCCCGTGCTGTATGTACTATGTTTAGATCCTTTTTTAAGACTTATTCAGCAAGATGATTTAATTCGGGGTATTAAACCACAGGGGGGGAGCTGTAGAAGTAAAGACAGTAGCATATGCAGATGATGTCTGCATTTTTGTAGCAGATCTGGCTTCAGGTGAAAGGGTTATGGAACAAGTAGAATGTTACTCCATTATTGCAGGTGCACGAGTTAAAGGGAAAGTGTTATCTATCCTCTTAATGATACTGTGCTACTTTTAGATGCTATCCAGGGAGTTTTATCATCCAATGACCCTTTTTCTGTGTTAGGGGGTTGATTTGGGAGGAGGGATAATGGTTTAATGAATTGGATGGAGAAGATAGAGCTGGCAAAAATAAAAGTGTCACTTTGGAAAGGGTGGCAACAGACAAAGAAGAAGAAAGTGGCTGTGGTGAAAACCTTTCTTGTTCCGCTTTTTATATATTAGTGCGGCTCACCCTATCCCTTTAGCCCTGGTACCATCTCTTCTGAGTTTAGTTTTCAGATAATGTGGGGATGTAGATTGAATCTCATCAAATGTGAAGTCCTGTATTTCCACTCACTCAAGGGATGTTTAAATTTGTTAAACCCAGTGGCTTTTATTTTAGTATCTTTTTCATAAAATGTACTTGATTTTTCTAAACCTAGCTTAGCCATTTGATCCATTTTTGCATAAAGTTGGATTCAACCCCTGTATGATTTATGGAACTTGAGGGGTGTGTTACCCCCTAATGCTAAGACAAGTACCCTCTATGTCAAGCCTGTGTTAGTTAAGTTAAAAAAATGGAGATTGACTCCCTCTATAAATCATACAGGGATAGCCATAAGAACTGGGGTTGTCTACAGGCCCCCAGACCGGGGGGGACATAGACACATTACTGTTAGAAGATATACAAAACATGACAGCTAAAGGGGAGGTTCTGATAATGGGAGACTTCAACATGCCGGATACAGATTGGTCAATACCAGCAGGAACATCTGCCAGAACTAGACACATGGTGGATTCCCTGCAAGGGAAGGGCCTCAAACAACTGGTACAACAACCCACAAGAGACAGAGCTATCCTAGATCTAGTACTGACTAACAGGGAAGGATCACAGATCTCCAGGTAGAAGGTCACCTGGGGCCAGTGACCATCACGTGGTATGGTTCAGTTTGGCCACTACATCTAAATCATCCCATTCCAAGGCAAAATATGGGACTTCAGAGGAGCTGACTTTGATAAGATGGTCAACAGAGTTAAGCTAGTCCTGGCAAAAGAAACACAGGTGAGGGTACAGGCAAAGTGGCAAGCATTAAGGATGCAATACTTAAAACAACATCCCACTGTGTTAGGCAGAAAAGGAAGTGCAAAGAAGAAGGAAACCACTTTGGTTCTCAAATACAGTAGCAGAAAAGGTCAGGAGCCAAAAGGCTGGCCTTCAGGAAATATAAGGAACACAGCGGATGAAGATAGAAGGCATACCAAACTGCCCTAAGGGAAGCAGGAAGGCAGTAAGGCAGGCAAAGTCCCAAACTGAGGAAACACATAGCATGAACAGTAAAAGAAGGTGACAAGACTGTCTATAGATACATTAGTGAAAGGAGAAAGTCCAGAGGGGGTATTGCTAAGCTCAAAGGAGAAAAGGGGGCACGTGAGGAGGAGGACCCTGTAAAAGCATCTATCCTAAATAGATACTTTTGCTCAGTATTTACTGAAGAGAAGGTAGTGCAGGGCCCACAGCTCAGCACCATGGACACAGTGGGAGGGAGGTGAGCACTACTCCCTTCACAAAAGAAAGGGTCCTACAAGAGCTCGCTAAGCTCAGGGTGGACAAGGCAATGGGACCTGATGGCATACATCCCAGGGTACTTAAAGAGCTAAGGGTGGAACTAGCAGAGCCATTAACAGAACTGTTTAGTGAGTCTCTGAGCACAGGAGAGGTCCCAGAAAACTGGAGAAGGGCTCATGTGATCCCGCTCCACAAGAGTGGTAGCAGGGAGGAGGCAGAGAACTACAGACCAGTCAGTCTTACCTCGGTAGTGGGCAAGATTATGGAGGCACCTTAAGGAAAGGATAGTGCAACACCTGGAACCATAGGGGCACAGGATCCAAGACAGCATGGGTTTACAAAGGAAGGTCCTGTCAAACTAATCTCAGAGATTTCTTTGACTGGGTAACCAGAGTGGTGGACCAAGGGGAGCAGTTGATGTCACCTACCTTGACTTCAGCAAAGCTTTCACACTGTTCCACATAGAAGATTGATAAATAAGCTGGGTAGGCTCGGGTGGGTCAGAAGTTGGTCAACTGGGTGGCAAACTGGTTGATGGGCAGAAAACAGAGAGTGGTGGTAAATGGTATACAGTCAGAAGAGATGCAAGTCACAAGTGCGGCACTCAGGATCAGTCCTGGGGCCAGTCCTCTCAATATCTTCATTAGTGACATTGCAGATGGACCAGAGGGTAAGTTTGTCTGTTTGCAGATGACACCAAGATCTGCAACAGAGTAGATGATCCAGATGGGGTGGGCAGAATGAGAAGAGATCTGGATAAACTAGCAAAATGGTCAGAAGAGTGGCAACTGGGATTTAATGCAAAGAAGTGCAAGATCATGCATATAGGAAAGAGAAACCCTGAAGCCACCTATAGGCTGGGAGGGGAGTTGCTGGCAGTCACAAAGGAAGAAAGAGACCTGGGCATCATCTTCACTGATGACCTGAAATCATCCAAGCAGACCTCTAAGGCAGTAGGTAAGGCTAGGGGGATGTTAGGGTGTATTAGTAGGGGTATCACAAGTCATAAGAGGGAGGTAATAATCCCTCTTTACAAGACACTGGTTAGGCCCCATCTATAGTACTGCGTGCAGTACTGGAGGCCACACCTTCACAAGGACATTAACCAAATTGAGGAAGTTCAGAGAAGGGCAACCAAAATGGTGCAGGGACTGCATCAGAAGACATATGAGGACAGATTAATGGAGCTTAATATGTATACCCTTGAGCAAAGGAGGGAGAGAGGTGATATGATCGAAACATTCAAACACCTTAAGGGCATTAACAAGGTGAAAGAGTCTAACATGTTTAAATATAAGAAAAATAGCAGGACAAGAGGACACAGCATGAGATCAGAGGGAGGCCGATTAAAGGGGAACGTGAGGAAATTCTTTTTCACAGAAAGAATGGTGGATGCATGGAACAGCCTACCTCAGGAAGTGGTGGCTATGAATATAGTGCAGGCTTCAAACAGGCATGGGATAGGGATAAGGAGCAATACAGATGTGTATGAATAGATAGGCCACTGACAGAGCAAAGGCCATATGGCACATTTATAAGGTAGAAAAGAAATGGGCAGACTGGATGGGCCTTGCGTCCTTATCTGCCATCAACCTCTATGTTTCTATGTATATGCAACATGCAGACTAGTAGACAGGTCTATGATGTTATACAAGATTTGGGATTTGCTTCACTGTAGACTTTAAGGGTATACCACAAATTTATTATACAAAATTGTTGAGTACCTCAGGACCCATTTATTCCACCACGAGTGTGGATGTATGTGGTTGGCCTGCCATGGTAGACTCTATGTGAAAGGAAATGCAAACATAGGAATATATTAGAAAGGATGTGTCCCAGAACCTGTTGTGTCAAGCAGGAGGAGACGATGTCTCACTTTCTAATTCATTGCCTCATGTGCAAGAGGTATGGTCCCAGTTGGCTTTGAAGTGGAAACCCATATTGGGGTAATGTGTCCCATCCAAAGGTAGTGTTTGTATTTCGTGGGTAACTTGGGTTTGGGCGTGGTTTAATCAGGCTTATTTTTGCCTTTATAAAGGTTTATCTTATGGCAATCAAGGTGTAAGTGCATACTGCAACAACGTATCAAGATCCAGGTACTATTATTACTATTTTTGAACAGGAATTGTATAAGCAATGTTTATATGAGACTCTCCATATGTTACATACTGCTTGGATTATTTGATGAAAGGATGTTCCCTTTATGAAAGATAAGATTGGAAAGTTTCTTTTTTGTTCTTTTTCCCCACCCATTTTCTTTAGATTAATAATGTTTGAGACCATTATTTCTTTAGCGCTATTGTATGGAGTTATATTATTATTTTTTCTCGTTTTTTGTTTCTTCAATGTCATTTCTTGTATGACATAATACACTGTTATGTATTGTTATGTGTTACTGAATAAAAGTTTCCCCTACTCATAAGTAGGGGAACCTCTGACATCCTGGCACTTGGCCAAGATGTCATCCAGGTTGGAAGGAGAGAAGTTGGATGCTGTGGAGGTAGGGGCGCAGGTCCTTCCCTATCTCAATCCAGTTAGAGACCTTTACAGAATATATGGACATGGATCCAGTACCACCACTCCTGCATGAACCAAAAGATATGGTCCAGCAGACTGCCGTCAGACACAGAAGGAATGCAGGATGTTGCTTTTCCCTGTTCTAGTGAGGATACAAGAATTACGGATATTCGAACACAAACCCTACCTTAAAAGAGTGTGCTGAGGAAGAAGATGCAGACATTCAACAAAATGGACAGCCTTGCTTGTACAAATGGAAGCAGGTGGAATGCCGCACAACGAGATGCCAAATGATGTGGTGGTGTCAGTTGCTATGGAGCCTAGACTTGCAACAGGATGAAAATCTACTCTTTCCAGAATGCCTTCAACAGATGTTTCAACTCTGAATGAGGAGGTAAGGACTTGTGCAATGCACGATTCTTCTACTGCATTAACTGCTGATTGTACTGTGGGACTCGTGTCGGGAATGGCAAAATCGGACGTATCGTTCAGCCTAAGACACCCATGGTACCGACTGTAACTGCACAAGAGGTATGGTCGGTGGATAAGGCTTTACAGGCTGCAGCGTGGGAAAGAAACAGCTACATGTCACTGGATATCAGGCGATCATCAATACATATCCCAGGGGCACTCCATGATGTGCAGATTGATAACCTTGATGTTTCAAATGCTCAAACACTAGAAATCCCCTGACTTAAATCTGACACAGAATCCAGTCCTACAATGGCCTGGGACCTCTACAGATCCTATAATTACTAACTTAAGACAGCAAGCCCCAGACCATACTTTGAACATAACACAGGTGCAGAGAAATACTTACTCCTGGCAGCATCTAGAAACACCTCATGTCCCTCTGCATCCTTATTCAGAACCCTCTTCAACCGGCAGAAAGGCACAATGCAATTAGCCTCAAGTAAATAGGAAGCATGCAAAAAGCCCTAGACCAACTATATGTTGCTAGAGTGTTGTTGAAGGACTCCCTCAAGTTTTTTGCCAGTGAAATCCACGCCCTCATTCACTTTTCAGGGGAAACTATATTTGATATAAGCTTTAAAACACAACAGGGTCTTGAATGTTTTGGGGTTAAATACCACAGGCTGTGGAATACCCCACTATGGACTCCCTTTTCTGTTCTCCCCCTATCTAGGCCCACACAGAAAACAATCACAGTATTATTTCACAGTGAAGGGGGTGAAAATCAGTGATCTAACTCACTGGCTTAAAGCACTGTTCTTTCAGATCCCAAGGCAATCTTTGATTCCAAACAAATGTGGACTGGGGGCTGGCAAATTAGAGTAAAGCTAAGAATGAGTGATACAGGGGTGATGCACTTGCCAAACTGCTTCTTCCTGGGTAGGGATAGGGGAGTTCTCTTCTACCCAGGGCAACCAAAGGCATGCTATAGATGTGGCTCAGTGGCACATCTCAGCAGTATCTGTGATCAATTAAAATGTGTTATTTGTGGAACAATTGGACTTTCTGGGGCACATTGTACTGAGGAGAAAGGTGCAACTTATGTGATGTTATTGGACATAACTTAAAGACGTGTCAGTGGGTGGCACATAATCAACCAGATCTGGCGGATGGAGCTGAGCAACATCTATACATCACATTGGCACAAAAAAGGAGGATTTTTGCCAGAAAAGGCCCAAGGCTGGAAGATATTCAGGCATAGGCTGGTACATCACAGGAAGAAAATCCAGGCCCTTCTGAGAGTCCAGGGGTTTATAGTACTGTAACTCAAGTTCAGGAGGTACTTGGTGACATACTTCCCCCAAAATGTGGAGACAGATGTTGGAGATGGGTACTTTGAGAGTGCATCTGAAACTATTACCATCATAGAGAAAGAGAAGGAACAGCCTAGTACAGACATTGTACCAGAGATGAGTAATGACAATATTACCATGAAGCCTCCCCCCTCCTCCACCTCCTACCACTACCCAGTTCACTACTGTATGGACCACAAGAAGTAGGACACTGTAAGATTCTGAAAAATCTCAAACAAAGCATTCTGTGCCAGTAGTGACACAAAATAAATATGAACTACTACAGACAGATGTTGACGAAACAGAAAGTGACTTGGATTCTTCATCAATTCAGTCATCTATTCCTGAACAGATGACAGATACGGAGGTTCCAACAGAATGCTTAGGCCCCCAAAAGTGGAAGGCTAAGGCAAAGCATAAACATATTGGGCCAGATTTTCAAAGGCCTTAGACTGATGCAAGATGCTTGTGTTGAACAGGTTTGATGCATGGGCACCTTGTGCCAAGGGCTGGGCCAAGTGTGAATTTCAAAGGCAGCCTGCGTCACCCAGCAGGTTGCCTGCACCAAAGTGTGCTAGCACCAGTCTTGCACCATGAAAGTGGCTGCGGCATGTTGCTAGGGGGCGCTTGCGGCAGACCCAGACTGCTGCAGCCCTCAGATCTGGAATTTGAAACACCCCCCAGGAACCAAATGCCAAGTATGCTTAGACCAGCGAGGGGCTGGTCTAAGGGGACTTAGATGGCTCCTGGGGGGTCGTCCTGTACGTTCCACTGTGTGGCCCGCCCTGATACATCCCTGGTGGGTGATCCCTGGTGGTCCCGTGGTCTCCCCCACACCCCTGTCACGACCCCCGACACACATGTCTGTGCATCCTGCCAACCTTCCCCAAGGTGGGTTATGCAGGCTTGCATCGGACTTCAAATTCCAGTAAATAGAATCTGCATCACGCAGAGGGAGGCTGAAATGAGTAAATGTGTGATGGGATAAAAACCTACTTTCATGGTGGAACATGAACATTTTGCATGCCACACTATTAATGTTAACAGTATAAAGAACACAGATAAGAGAGACTTTTTTTTTTCATATCTTATCATGTGTGCTTTAGAAGTTGTCTTTATGCAAGATGTAAGATATTGTACATTATATAAAATACAGCAGGCTAAGTGACCATGGTATCCTGGACCCTCTTTCTGATCCATTGGCCAGGAAACATGATCTGGAGTAGAATTTTATTTAATTCGCCAGACATAGAACTTCTTAAATTAATTGATTTGGTCCCAGGGAGAATCATCATTCTGGATGTCAAAATTCAACAAACGTTATATAGAATGATAAACATTTATGCCCCACAAACTAATTCCTTGAGAGTTGATCTGTTGAAATTAATTCAGCCTTTTCTACACATATCACAGTTTATCATTTTTGGGGGGGAGGACTTTAATTGTGGCCTTCCTCTAAAGGATAAGACCTCTACCTTCACTTCAAAGTTGTTCTGTGATTCTAATTTCTTAACATCAGTATTGAAAATAGCACGTTTAGTAGATGCTTATAAATCATACAGAAATTCATGCACCCGATGTTTCATAAGGAAAACCTGGCCACCCAAATTGATTTTTTCTTTTCATCTCATAATTTACCCATTAGAGATTCCATAATGACTGTTGCAGAATTTTCAGATCATAATGTTTTAACAGTCACTATAGGGACAAGACATTTTATACAAAAAGGCCCTGGTATCTGGAAAATTAATACCACATTATTGCAAAAGGAAGAGTTTGTGCCCCTACTGACAGAATTTTTGGAAGCAAAGAAATCAGCCTTCATTCTGTATGAATACGCTATACAATGGTGGGTAGATCTTAAACAAGATTTGGTTAAATGCTTAAAACAATAAAGTAGATCTGTAAGTCTGGAAAAATATAAAGGATATTTACCAACTAGAGCCCAATTACAAAGGCTTATGTCTTTATCCACAATAACCAAACATTACTATACAGCACAAATTCAAGTGCTTAAAAATCAGATATGGGTTTCAAATGGAAAAGCACAAATGCTTAGCACCAACAACACTTTGGTGTGTGGAAACCTCTGACATAATCTGTCCTTATGAAGCCTGCCAATTTAGACTTAGAAAAAGAGAAATTACTGCATTATATAATCATCAGAATGATCTAATAACTAGTAATACTGAGATTATGGAAGTGGTTACTGAATATTCAGAACAAAATATGACCCAGCTGAAATTGATGCTGGGAGGCTGAGACAGATATTATCTTCTGTTGGCTTTCCAGTATCCTTACAAATAGAGAATACACAGCGTGATCTATGCAACAATTTTAAGTTATGGAAGCCATTCACTCCTTAAATAATAATATAGTTCCTGGTCCAGATGATATACCATCAGAAGGAACTTTATAAATTTTGGGGTATAACACTGGGAGAAGAATTAATTCAAGTTTAGATAGTATGTTGGATTTTCAAGATATTCCTTCAACAATGAATATGGGGTCTCTGATTTATATACATAAAAGGAAGCTAAACAGACTTTACAAAATTGGAAGTCACTTAGTCTGTTAAATACAGATTTAAGATTCTCACTAAAATTTGGGCTAAAAGACTGATGGGAGTAGCAAAAAGACTTATTTCTGATGCACAAGCTTCTTCTATACAAGGACAATGCATTCAAGATCATTTGTTTTTGCTTCAGAAACTGATGGAAAAAGGGAATATGGGCCATCTTTCAGGCCTGGTGGTATCACTGGACCAGAGACAGGCATTTGATGCTATTAGTCATGACTTTTTATGGATGGTTTTGTAAACATTTCAGATATTTGAGAAATTTGTACAGTGGATTAAAGTGTTGTACCATACTGCAACAATAGTCCCGTCAGTTAATGGGTGGATGGGGAACCTCTAATAAGTATTAAAAGAGGGGTTTGACAGGGATGCCCCCTAAGTCCGGTGCTGTACATTTTCTTTTTATCTCCTATATTAAGAATGATTAATGCCTCCCGATTGCTTACACCACTTAGAGATACTGCAGGCCTGCCTGTTCTACATGTCATAGCCTATGCAGATGATATGTGCTTATTATTGAAAGATGAAGCCTCACTGGTAGAAGCTCTGAGAATATGTTCAAAATTTGGGATAGTAGCTGGTGCAATCTTAAATATACAAAAATGTGTAGGCAAGGTGTTAGGAGATGACCCATTAGCCACAGATAGTGTGGGAGGGATAGAAATTATGTCAGAACCGATAGAAATCCTAGGAATTAAATTTGGTACAACACATTCTGATGTGCTTAATTGGGAGGAAAAACTTGGGGTGCCACAACTAAAAGCTTCTACTTAGAATAAATGGAAAATGAGGAAGAAGAGGAAGAGAGTTTATTTATTTAAAGCATATTTGATACAGTTTTTTTAATTTATTAGTTATGTCCCCCCACCCAAAATGTGTAGAGGCACGCTTATTAAGTATTTTTTCCAAGCAATCTGGGGTAGCCGCCTTAACCCCATAAAAAGAAATATCTTGTATCTACTCTTTCAGCAGGGCGGTTTGCAGATGGTTCATTCATTATTATTTTTCAACTGTATATTTTTTGTGGCCAATTTACGACCTCTTTTAGTACATAAAGATAAAGGGTGGGAACCCTGGGTGTATAATAATATTAAAGTGTGGTTACAACTATAGGATAATAATGTGCTTTGAGTTGTACGACAATAATTGGATGTTACACTTTATTAGAAGGAAATATTCATGAGCTTGAAACAGTGGTATGTTACTACAAACATGATTATTTCTCTTCAGTGGAGAGTATTATATACTGACCTTTTAAAAACAATTTGCACAGCCCCAATCATATTTGAACATTGTCCAGAAGAGAATAGACAAAACTTAACAGAACTACTTAGAAATCCTAGGATCCCCCCACATATGTGGGACTTCCATTAGCTCAGTTGCTAGGAAAGTTAATGTTAAAGGCAACTGAAACATAAGCATGCCAGTGAAAGACTGCAGTAGGCCTGAATGGATTAACCAGCTGGAAATGATTGAACATTTGTTCTTTCACTGTTCCTTTATTAAAGATTCTTGGACATTTCTTGCTAGAGCTTGGTCTGCCCCTACCTTTGCCCTGATGTCCTATAGGGTCCTGATGTAAGGAGTCTTCACAGGACCATGGACAAATTGGGATAGAGAAACTATAGCAGTGACTCTTGTGTCTGTAAATGGCATATCTGAATGCATGTTGCTTTTTCACATTGCAACAAAAATTACTACCTAGTTGGAGATTTTAGGAAATATTAATAAAGATTTGGCACAAATTTGTCTGAGAGAAAAAAACACTTTGCAAAACCAACTTTGGCTGACTAAATGACATGATATGTCTTGGGTGACTGACTCTGATGCTCCACTAATGTAGGTATTGGACAAATCATTACAAATACTTGATATCTAGTGAAGAACAGCATTTCTTGTGAATTTGTATAGATTATGGCTTGAGAGGCACAGACTTTGGATGTGTTTTAGATTTATTTTTCCTTTTTGCCTCTACTAATTGGTTATTTTCTTTCAGATTTTGTATTAGTCTCTGAATTATGAGCTGTATCATTTATTTTGATTATGATTTTGCTTACTGAATGTAATATACTGTCTGTACTTTTTTATATTTTCATATGTGTTAATATGTTTTAGTTTTGTATTCAAAAAACTTTCTCCTACTCTTTTCAAGAAGTACCATGGGATCTTTAACTTCCAGTTGAACAACCACCAGAACAGGCAGACAGGACCTCAGTTTAATGACTCATCCGATAAATGGCACCTCAGGAGTGCAGTACCCACTATAGTGTCAGTATTGGAATTTAACCCAGTGCCTGGTGTGGGGATAGAACCCACAGCCTTCTGATCTTCTGGCCCCAGAGGTGAGTGTCCAACCTGCTGAGCCACTGACACTGATATGCATTGATATGACACTGTTTTTGTAGCAGATACAATTCCTTAGTATACCAGGGAACTTAGCACACTTACCTTTCTTGCATTTTACTGGGGCATATCTACCACTTTGTTAAATTCTGTTTGAAAATAGTTCCAGGCTTCATCAGTAGATGGAATGATCCCAAGTCTGTCACAGTTTAGCCCCTTCACATCGGCCATAGAAGTTAATTAATCAAACCCTTTAAAACTTCTGCAGTAGAAGTCTGAATCCCATTTCCTGGCCATCTTACTCTTTCCTACACTGAAGGCACCCTTGTGAACCGAAAAGCTGTCCAGTAGCACTCCTGAATGCACTATTAAATCAGGACAGGTTACAAAAATGATGTCCAAAATTGAACATTTAGTGGGGTTTGACAGATTAGTCCAAGTACGGTTCAATATTAACTGTAGTAAACCAAATTTCTCTCCTGTGATTTTTGTTAAGCTTAACTCTCCAGTTTCTTCACAGGATAAGTTGAAATCCCCTAACACAGATGGCTTCATGGGTGTCCACATAGAGGGAAAGCACATTCTGTAGCTGTGCTAGTCCTTGGAGATTATTCTTTGGGGGACAATAGCAACATTTGAAACAATGTGGCCTGAAGTGGGGCAGTTTTATCTCAACAACCAACAATTCAAAACCACCAAGTGGAACATGTACAGTAAGGAGATCTATCCCATATTCCAGAGAAGCATACAACACTATACACCCATCTCTTTTGTTTACCTGGTCATTTCTGAACAGCTGACAACCATTTATTGCAACAGAGGCAGCAGATATCTTGCATGTTAACCACAACATTGTTAACTGCTCACTGATGAGACTTGTGGACCATCTTGCAAGGCTGCCATAATGTTTCCACACAGAAAGCTGTCTTAATGACATGAGGAATACAGCATGTAGTACTTCATAATAGCTGTGACACCACATATAGTTAATACTGCTCTGAGCTGGTTTTGCAAATTTCTCCATTACCAATAGTCATGAGTTGAAAGAAAGTATGAAGTTCAAAGCATTTTTTGACTTGTAAAATCAAAGAGATTCTGAAAATTCTGATAAAGTACAGATAACTAGCAGAGCCTTTCATGTTTTATTAGGAATTTTTATAACCTCAGTACGTTTTGCACTTTCTAACAGAGCCCTAACATCAGCCTTTGTTCCTCACAGTACTCTCTCAACCCACTCTTAGTGACATGCTTCTCAAGAGGATGCACCTGCAGCTAGGCTTCTTCCTCTTCTCACCACACTACAACAATCCTTTCCCTATCCACCCCTCTGCTATTTTAGTTATGTTACCCACTTTTTCTCTTACTCTGTGGTATAGTATAGCTTACAACTCAGTGTACTCTATAATTTGGATTCCATGCCAATATGATTCTGTACAAATATCTTGTCACATGTTAGAGCTATGGTACCTAAGCTCTCATCCTCGCTACCTAGATAACCAATATATTTGTACACTTTCGTTTTTTTTTCTTTCTTGGAAATTCATTGTTGTACTGTGATTTTGTTGTACATGTTCATGCTCCTGTTGTTGTCATGTTGTTATTGTTGTTTCACTACCTGCTGTATCCCTCTGCCAGTTCACACTTGTATGAGCCAGCTCAGTGTGCCTATCCTGGTCACCAAATTTTAACTAAATAATTAATTAAACATGATTATAGCTTGGCTGGCCCTGTAGCACTGAGGGCTGAGGCACTAGATGCCACACCTCGCTCTACTCGGTGACCCAGTTTGAGGTGAGCCTGGGTCATTGGGGGTGGGCCGGGAGGGAAGGGAGGGAGCAGGATTGAGCAGCCATTCAGCAGTTCTCCTTTTCTGGGGTGGGATCTTGTTGCTACTGCAGTACAACTGCCCCCAGGTGGAGGCCTGGGGGTAGTGCAAGTGGGTGGGTGCCATGATTAGGGAGAGCACTGAGGAACTGTGGCATGTGCGTGCCTCCATATGCTTACATGTGGCCATAGCATGGGGTGGGAGAAAACTGGAAAATGGAGCTGGCAGGCTCTATGATGGTCTGACTAAATCTCCAGTCTGGCTCACCCGGCTTCTGAATTGTGCTCCGGTGGAGGGGCCAGCACTCCTCCCTCCGGCCCCGCCACGGGGGGAATCCGTGATAGATCCCGAAGCCATTATCAGCAGGTGGAATCGTCGGTTGCAGTTCACTGCATTTGCAATTAGTTGCAGTTGCATTGAATTGCAATCATAATATAGTGGAGTTGCAATCCACTGCAGTCGATGATTCTGTGACCCGTCCAGGTTTTCTTTTTTGAGCTGCAGTTTGTTTTCTCTTTCCTTTCTGGTGGGGGAAAGAAGGGGCTGGGTGGTGTTGTGAATGTCTAATGGTCCACAATTGCAGGCACTGAGCCTTACAACCAATAAAATGCATCCTTGGCTCCTTAGCGCAAAGCACCTACTAATTGGGATTGGTAGAAGGAGGATCCATGAGATTTACAGCATCTGTGATTGGCTGCATGATGTGGCAGGGACAGCATGTGTAGGTAGGAGAGGAGGCATCTGTGTCTGTTGGGGAGTCATTGAAGAAGAAGTGAGCAGCGTGTTCTTTATTTTTGGCAGGGATGAAGTTAGGCAGCTGAGTGGCTCAGCCTTTATGTTTAAATAATTTGTCTGGGCTCAGGTCGGAGACTAGTGCTGTGTAGGTCCCAGTCCTCCAGCAAAGCCTGACAGTTGCAGCGCAGCAATTGTGTGAGGGCAGCGAGTCAGTAGTGGTCATGTGGTCAGGCTTGTTTGGGTCCTTGACCCAGGTGGGTGACTCTTTCGCTCGTTCAGTTGATCTGGCAGTAAGGGTCTCTAGTCATTTGAGTCGGCAAGGAGGAAGTGGTGGGTGGCAGTTTTCCACCACACTGAGTGCTGGAGTGAAGTCTGGGAACCAACTGTGTGAGCTGGTTGGGAGGAGGGAGCACACACTGCATTGTGTACCAAGAAATAGAGTGGTAGCCTGAAGTGAGAGCCAGTCACAGCCACCAGAGACACAACACCAACCTTAATCACCCAACCCGACTGAGAACTGAATTGGTAACAGGGCTGGCTACAGCAAGGTAAGGAAAGCAGGCAACGATGTAATATGTTGGGGCAGCCTGTGCTAAGCAGTGGCAGTAGGGAGTAGGAGTCATCATAGGCGGTATCTCAGAGAACTAGTCTGTGACTTTGTGTGAGTGTGTCTAATTGTCTGCTGCATGCGTGCCTGCTCCTTCATCGAATATGGAACCAGCAAAAACAAACCTTAGGTGGGGACTGCAATCCAAATACACATATGAATGTGGTTGTTTAACCCAGGCAGTAGGCTATGTTTCCTAGTGCCTGTTAGGAGGGAAAATATTAAGCAAGCCTGAAGAAATGTACATGAGAACTTCTTCTCACCAATTTAAATAAAGTAATGAAATGGACTGTACTAAGATCTGTACTACTTAAATTTACAAGGAACCAAACATAAAGACTGCCCATTTAAATAAAGTTAAGGCCCTTTTCATTTTTATTTTAATTTATTCTTGAGCTACCTGACATTAATTCTCTAGGCCAGCACATTTTGGCTGATGCATTAGCTGGCCTCAAAACTTACCCATCTGCCAAGCACGCCAGTTCCTCTCAGGCTCCACGACTCTGCCCACAGCAAGTCCAGAGGCAGCAGGGGATAAGATACCTTGGACAAACCAAAGTTCTGTAGTCTTCCAAAGAAGAGTTGGGGGGGGGCATTTTCTGGGCAGTGATGTAGACTGGGATGCTGAGTGTCAGTTGCCAATCAGGAGTTGTTTTCTCTCTATATAGACCCCAACCCACAACATGTCACTGTAGCCAGTCCTTTGCAATACCGGCCGTGGCGTAGTGTGGTCACCCATGATATCCCATGCTGTTTCCAAGTCCACAGAGAGATACTTGTTCTGCACAGAGACAGCATCCCTCACTCAGGAGCCTAAGAGTATTGCTTTATAATACTCCCTAGGCTCTACCGGACCAAGGCAAGAGAGTCAAGCTTGGATTCAACCTGGGTCTCCAGCACTGGGGCACACTTCACACAGTCAGTACATCTGGATTGGATATAGCTTAAAAATGCACAAAATGCCATTGATTTACCCTGTGCTGTAAAATGCTCAGTTCACGGCTTCTGTGCATAAATTTATTTTTTCTGTTATTAATCTCTATTTACAGTACCATAATTTCCAATATACAGAAGATGCCTGTGGCCATCTCACATGTGCAGCTGATTTTCTGTGCACTCTATATGGTAATGAGTGCTGCCAACTTCTACCATTAGTCAGCAGCACTCAGCATATTATGTGCACTTGAAGCCAGCTAGTGTGCATGAGATGGCCCCAGGCATCTCTGTATATTGGAAGTTATGGCACTGTAAATACAAAGGATCAAAAACATAATAATCGGGGCTGGCCCAGTGGCGTTAAGGGGTTGAGGTGCTGGATGCCACACCTTGTGCCACGCCGGCGACCCAGGTTTGGGAAAGGACTCGGGCGCTGGGGGTTGGCTGGGGAAGGAGAGGATTGAGCATCTGAGGACTGCTCTCTCTCCTGGGGTGGGTGAGTGGGTAGCATCGCTTCTGTAGTGGCCCTGCTGAAGACTGGGAGCACGACAAGGGTAGCACAGCAGGGGAACCAGAAAACTTGAAAATGGCACGATAGCATCCGGATGATGGTGGCTCCACCTTCTCGCGCCTATCAGCCATGATGCCTCAGACTGCATTTCACACCCCATGAAGAAATAAAGGAGTGCCTATATGCCTCCTGATGCCCCCTGGTGGGTAAGGGCCCCCGTGAAGGATGATGTTTGGGACAATGGGGACACTGGAGCAGCAGGATGGCGGACCGGTGGGAGGTAACGGCAGGATTGGACGCCCAAAGGAGAGGACGACTGTGGGCACATAGGAGGAGATAAAATAGAATATACAAAAAAAAACAAAAAACACATAATAATAACTGGCCAGCAATTTTTCTCTGAGGGCTGACCCAGTTGATATTTGTTGTAATAACCGGCTGGTTATTATGGCATTCACATGCCATGTCACTCACACCATGCCGCTCCCTTTTTACTTACTGTTTACTGCAGCAGAAAATGCACTAGGCCAATTTAATTTCATTGACTTGTAAGATGCTATTTTGTGTAACCAGACATTCCAGAATCTCCTAATGCTCACATCAGAGAACACCTGCTGAGATGGGAGATTCTTCAGTAGCCTGCACTGCAGTATATATGTTAAAGATTTTGTAAGATAAAATCAAGATTTTGCTGGTACTGCAGTGCTCATGGCACTTAGTACAGTTGTCTGACTTCACTAATCTATATCTATCCCCACAAGAAAGAACAGCAGTCCATAAAATTGAAGGTTACAGCCTACAAAAAATCTGACATCCACTGCAGGCTGGATACTGAAGTTAATTAATTATCCCAGCACTGCACCTTCCTCTGAAGTCAGCATCGGGGATTCTGGGATGTCTGGTTACATGAAATGGCATCTTACAAGTCAGTGAAATTAGTCTGATTTACACTGCAGTAATCAGTAATTAAATAAGTGTTGCTGCACATAAAGGGCTAATTAGGATAAACCTCAAACGTGGGTGTCAGGCTGTCTGTTTAATGCTGACAGTTCACCTTTAATAAATAATCTTTAAAGAATGTGAACCTATTTCTTGTAGGTTTATATATGTTCATGCTGCTGCTCTTGTAGTGGGACTTCACACTGCATCCTTAACGGGACACTGGGTTTGGAACCTCTCACTATTACGTTTTTATACATTTTTCTGGTGAGTTGGTTGCTGTATGAATTGCAGGTCCTCTAAAGCCGTGTTTACACAGTGGCATTTGCACCGCAGCAACCCTTGCGCTCGGGTTGCTGTGGTGCAAATTCCGCTGTGTGGACACTTACTGAATCAAGGTAAGCTGCTCCCTGTGACGCTCAGCAATCCCAGAAAGTTTGGGGATGCATTCAGGAGTGAGCAGTTTAAGCGGCCATGTAGACAGGCTGCACTTCTCGCTCCCACTTGTGGGTGCTTCCATCAGCTGACTGCCCTGACTCCCAGCCCCTCTGCAGCGCATCTTACATTAGCACTGAGGGGGGCTGTGTAGATGTGTTAGACAAGCGTTTTTTGAGTTGGGGCAGCTCTGCAATGCTCCAAAGAAGGAACGAAGTCACTGCCTCTTATGTCAATGATATCTCAGTATTATGTCATATATGCTAAATAGATGCAATCATTTCTTGTTTTAATAAAAGGATATGAAGTTAAAAATGTATGACAAAACTACCACATAATAAAATTCAGCTATGGTGAAAGTTGAAAAAATTGGTTGCATTTCCTTTAGTTAGTTGAAGTCACAAATTTCAAACTAGTTGAAAAAATCAGCCATAATGTGTGGTAAGTCAGTTATACTTGTTTTCAACTGACTCCGAGGTCTAATCCATGGGGGAATCACTGGGTTAAGAGCTGGACCCAGGGGGAACGGGCTCAGAGGACGAGCCCACTGAGAGGGGGCCAGAGTCCCCTGCCAGCTCCGCAGGGAGGAAAAACACAATAATAAAAAAAATTATTATAGCTCAAAATTATGCAAAGGTTCTTAAGGGTTATTTTTCTCAAAATGTTGCACTAGTTCTGGAGGTTCTGATATTATATCTTAGTGACTTGTCTACATACTTACTTTATAGATCTCTACTATTCAAATCGTTTTACTGTATTTCCTAATCTTTCCATGATTCTCCTTCCTTCCCTCTGGTCTAAACTGGAAATTAGTTTATATGGACTCTGTTTGCTAACTTGGTAAAATATGTTACATGGAGGATAATGCCTGATGTACAGGTGATAACCATGGTATAATAACCTCGAGTGGTTGCTAGGGCATCAGGTTTACAATTGCCCTAGCAACCATGAGAGATGATTACACCATGGTTATCACCTGTACATCAGGCATTGTCATTTATAGTGTATGGACTAACATGAGAAGTTACCCCCAACACAAGTAATTTTTCCTTTACCTTATTAATGAATCTGCACTACAGCCACATGATTGTGTAGGAAAACAATTTATTAGGATACAGACTGAATGACAGCAGGCCAAAATAGCACCAGAGTTAAAATCTCTGTCAGACATAGAGATTGCTAGACTCAGTAACAGTAAACTCGCACAACTGGAATGTTATTTGAATACTGTACTGAGGCTAACAATCACATTCTGTGTGTGTAGAATACTGCTATACCATGGACATAAGTGAACAGCCAATGAAATGGTCAGACTGCATTCCAGTTTGTAAACCCACTGCTATGACATAGATGAGATAGGTTTATAATGTTCTGACATCACAACAGTGGGATTACAAGGTTGTAATCTGTTTGATTTCAGTGGGTAATAAGGGCTACCCATATATTATAAATAAATAAATAACCTCAACTGGTTCACCCATCCCAGTTTCCAAACCCCTCTGGACCCTAGTAATTTCCAACAGACCCTCTTTGATTTACACATGTGCATCCTCTCCAGGTATATTGCATATAGCATTGATTCACAGGTGGGCTACTTGGTACAGTACATGTAGTGCCAAGGATTGTTCTGCCCTATCAAACCACAATGGATTTGCTCACTGGCATTCTGTAGTGTGTTTCTAAACTGAACAGTGCCTAAACAGGATGATTATGACAAGATGACTGGATAGTCTGGGGGCCCTTCAGGATATCTATCCATGGATTGTCTGATTTTCTGCTGGAGTAGGTATTACGAATAATGAGAACACCATATCAGATTTGACAGATACAGTGGAGCCCACCAGGACGCAATGAGCCATGGCACAATGCAGAATACTGCTGAATTCTGCAGAGGTATGGCAGGAAACATTACATTACATGACCTCTTTTGCTATGAGGAATTCATGACACTGTATTGAATGCTGGTGGGCTCCACAGTGCATTGTTTGGATCATATTCTCAATATCTGGAACATTTAGCCATCCTGTCCAGCACAGTTTTATGTGATAATGGCAATTACTAAATCTCACTGAACAAAAAGAGCTACCAAAAGACTGCCCCATGTCAAAACGGTGACCGATATCAAAGCGACTGACGCAAACAGCGATGGTCGCTTACATTCCCAAGCTACACAACAATAAAATTTGTTTTTATGTGGGAGGCTATGCTCCTGCACCCCCAAACTTAATATAATCAACTCCACAGGGGGTGTGGATGCAGGGGGGAAAAAACAGTCAAATACCAAAAAAAAAGTTTTCCCCTAGAACCAGGTCCGTTGACTCCAAGGGCGGTGGCCTACACCACTACACTAAATGGCCAGCTTGGCAGGGCTTGGCCAAACAACTCCTTATATCCTGCTTTAGTGAGTGTAACTCACTGCTACGCTCACTCTACAGGATATAGCGATTTCTTCCACCACTCAGTCTAACTACGAGCAGTTTTATAGAGTCGCTTATTGAGCCGCTCAATAAAACCACTCACATCACTCTACACCATCCAGCACCTCTGTTCCTGATAGCAGATAATTACTATTCAATAATTTATTTATTTAGTGAAAGAGTTTTCCCAGGAAAGCCTACTGAGTCAAAACAGTTTGTTTCTAGAGGCGTCTGGGGAGATGTTCAGGAAGAAAACAGAACAGTAGCACTTATTCAATGACAACTTCACCCAGGAATAGTAAAAGGAGGTGTGGTAAGCAAATAAAATATACAGTACTTGTTCAGACTTACAAGTTACAGTATACATAAATGTACAGTATTCAGTGCAGCTGTAATTAAGCTGATTTTGCAAACTTAGGCAGGTGTAAGCTGGTACACTTGAGCCAAAATAACAATTAAATGTACATTATTTATATTTAATTTAGGACAGAGGGCAAAATAATAGATTATGGGAAGGAGCAGGTGTATGTACAGTGTGCACGTGCAGTGGAGCCTTTAGAGCAGCAGGGAGAGTCAGCAGGAATGATGGATGGGAGAATGGATCAGAGAAGAGGAGTCTGCAAGAGAAAGCAGACTACCCAGCATAGGTCTTGGCATGGGCAATGGAGAAGAAGTGGACATCAGAGGAGCAAAGGGAATAGGAGATGGTGGGTACAGAAAAAAGGGTGGAGAGGTAACAGGAGAGCGAGCCAAACAAGAACTTAGCAAGGTGGCGACCTTAAAGGGTAAGGAAGGAGAGGGAGCTTTACAAGAAGCAGTGATGACTTTCGGTTGGACAGCCAACTGCAGAATGACAGAAGGAGTGGAATAGAGGGTTCAGTCTGGCCAGGGTGGATTTGGGGGCAGCACCATAAACTACGTAACCATAATCAAAAGCAGGGAGGATCATTTTGGAGACAATCTTGCACCTGGCAAGAGGTATAGGCTTTATTCCTATACAGTGCTCCCAACTTAGGAAGGAGATGGAGTGTATTGCATTAGCCTGGGTCATGAAATCAAGGTGGCTGTCAAGGCAAACTCCACAGTACTTAACATAGGGCACAGCCTCAATCTTGACACCTTCAAGGATCAAAAAGACAGGGGGGATGTTGGTGGTGAGACACTGCTGGGAGCTGAAAGTCATACAGACTGTATTTTTTGAGTTAAGGGACAGGTGGTCTTCATGGAACCAGGCTTGGACTCTTGAGAAGTCAAGCTGGAGATTTATTTATTTAGTTAGATTTTGTTGACCGGGCAAGTGCACTAGACAAATCCTGCCTATTTTCAGGCACAACCCGGGGGAAGGGGATACAGATGAATGCCAACTGATCTTGAACCAGATTAAGCTGTTGGTGGTATTTTTAGTGAATGAGGGAAATTTGGCCAGGACACCAGGGAAATTCCCCTACTGTTGGCCAGTAGGGGGACCCTTTTGGCCGTCGAAGGATGGCTGCCTCAGTTGGGGAGCTGTCGCTGGCAGGGAAGGATGTGATGTCACCTGAGGAGAACGTCTCCTCTGCTGTTTCTTTACACTTTCCTTTGGCAATTTCACCTGAGAAGTCGGACCTTACGCAGCTTGAAGAATCGCATCTTTTATCTAACTTGCCTGGATTGCCTCGCTTGGAAGCTGCTGTTTTGCCTGCTGATGAATCTCCCTTCCTGACTGACGTTCCCTTAAATGAGGAGTTGAAACACCTCTTGCAGCTTGAAGAACAGCTTTATTTGGACAAGACGAAAGATCTTTTCAACCGTTTTTCTTCCACAGGTCAGTTTTCTGTAACTTCGGCTTCGGAGTTCTCTGTTGACACTACATGACCGGTTGCTATGAAAACGACTCACAGTGAGGCCCCGACTGCTCCAGACATTGTTTTCCACCACACAGGCCAGAATCAAGCGGCCGCCACAGTGTTCTCTTTTACTGCTGGACAAAACGTTTCTCGTCAGGATCGTGTTATTAAACATGGGAGTCCCCAGAAACTGCATTGGGCGGATACTCCAGTGAATGAGGATGATTCTTGGTCGGTGGTGAACTCTTTAAAAGCGGCTGGCTGGGTGCGTTCTCCAGACACAGGATCCTGGATTTCCAGCTTTACACCCATACAGATTCTGAGTGTTCATCTTTCTTTGGTATCTGACCCTACCAAAGGGCTTGTGAGTACTGTTTTGAGCCTCGGACACCGCTTCAAACTCTCCTGTCACTGTATTGCCTAAAGTGTCCCCTACTCCTGGTTTCCCTATGCCTACTCCCGGTACCCCTGCTTCTAACCCTAGTTCTTCTACCCCAACTCCTATACCAGAATCCTCCTTACCCTGTTCTGCACTCCAGCTTTCTCCTCTTCATTTGTCCTCGGACTTTGCTCTTTCCACAACCCCTGAATTACAATCCTGAGGAACGATTGGGGCTAGTTCTCCACCATGTGAGGTGGAGGCTGCAGCTCTGAGTGATGCTTCTGTTTATTCGGACATCCCTAGATCCATTCCTGCAGAACAACGACATGCTGCTGTGGGTTCTCCTCAGGTGACCCACCGGCCCCCTTTGAATACCCCGCCTAAACCATATGCATCCCTTTTTACTAATTCTGTTTCTTCAGCCAGACAACATAATGCTGTTTGTATACTTTATAAAGGGGGTTTGGATGTGTTTCCAGATTGAGTTTATGTGGGTCATCAATTATTACAGACCAGTTTGCATTTTCAAGTTTCAGAATTGTATGCACTTATTCATGTTTCGGGAGAGTCTATTTTTGATGTTAGTTTTAAACTGCGTAGTGGCCTTGACAAATTTTGGGCTCGTTATCAACGAGAAAACACTACCCCCTTGTGGGCCCCTTTGAGGTTCATCCTCTCACCAGACCAACGCATAAAACCATTACGGTTCTCTTCTGTAATGAAGGGGTCAGTGTTACCGATCTACTATTCTGGTTGAAACAATGTTGTACTGTGTCAGGCCATCCAGAGGCTATAATTGATTCTGAGGGAATTTGGACGGGTGGTTAGAAGATTCGAGTACGGTTACATACTGATGGTGGGAATCCCCGTCATCTACCCAATAGTTTTTTTCTGGGTAGGGATCGTGGGGTTTTATTCTACCCAGGACAGACTATAACTTGTTATAAATGTGGCCTTTTGGGACACATTAGTAGTGCATGTGACCAGCTCAAATGTTCCCTATGCCATAGAATGGGTCATCTCAGTGGTCAATGTTCTAACTCAGTTTGTTGTAACCTATGTGGAGTAGAAGGCCATGTGTATATGACTTGTCCTAAGGCGGCCCATAAGACGTCCTTTTCTGCAGATAGAGCTGATCAACATCTCTTGATTTCACTAGCACAACAGAAGGTAACTATTCTACAGGTCCTCCATTAGTTATGGCTGTATCTCCTACTGCTTGTCTATTTCCTTGGTTGCTGATCCTCTTCTCCCCCTCGGAGGTCAGTATGGTGGGTCCAGTTGCTGAGGTTCAGATACCTTCTTCTTCTTCTTTGGCAGTCCTTCTTATACATTCCCCTGATATTGAGTCTGTTGAGACCTCTGCACTTCTACCTGGTGCTAGTTCAAGTTCAAGTTCAAGTTTATTTCAGGAAAACTCCATTGAGCAAGCTCATTCACAAAGAGGTCCTGTGACATGTAGACTTACACAACATACATACATAAATAGTTAATAGACAATATATACATAAATACAAGCGTCACATAATTCAGACATGATATACATACATGGTCGCCACATAGGATGACCGCAGGTGGTAATCAGCTAATATAACACAGTGAAGCAACTTGTAGATAGCATACTGATAACTGAAACATGGTAACTGGTGTTTGCAATATATACACTTTGGCAGATGGGACAGACAACTGAATAAGACAGATAAAGAAGGTAGGAATGGTTTGATAGTGTGATCAGTGAAGTGTATACATAGACAAGGCAAGGAGTAGGAGGGAAAGGGGTAGCAGTAATTAGGTTGCTACAGCAAGGTAGCAGATGTAAGTCAGGTGCCAGAACGTGGAATAGTATCTTGTTATAAATGAAAGTGCAGGCAATAAGTAGTTAATATGAACAAAGCAATTATGTCTTACCAATGGATGCACATGGCACACATAGGGAAAGAAGAGGCTTAATGACAGTTACAGGTATCTTTTATTTTAGCTGAGCTTAGCAATTTGTAGGAGTTAATTGAAACTATGCTAGATAGTTTCAGTATGGTTTGTAATTGGTTCCAAATAGAGGGAAGGGCATGTGCAATAGCATGTTCACCAAAGGAGGTTCGCATCCTCGTTATAGTGAGCATAATAAAGTCAGATTTTCTTAGTGAGTATACACTATGTGAAATACTAATGGAGATGAGAGATAGCTCGGAAGTTTCTGCAGGAGCAGTTTGAGAGTCCATAACCCAGCATGGAGCAGGCGTCTAGTAGAGAGGGATGTCCAACCAACAGCTGCATATAAGTCACAATGATGTGAACGGTAAGGGGAGTTGGTAATGAACCGTAACGCACGGTGATAAAGGATGTCCAGTTTACTTAGATTTGCAAGAGTGGTAGAGGAGTAGAGTACATCGCCATAGTCGAGAAGAGGGAGAAAAGTGGCCTGGACGAGCTTATTTCAAGTTTCAAGGGGGAAGAGGGGCCTATTTCTAAAGAAGAAACCTAGCCTGGCTTTTAGCCTTCTAGAGAGGCCATCAACATGGACATTGAAAGAGAGTTTGTTGTCAATCCAGATACCCAGGTATTTAAATTTGGAGACAACTTCCAGAGGCTCATTTAGTGTAGTAACAATAAAATCTTGGGGCAGGGTATTGGGGGTACATGTGGCAGCACTACGGGAGAATATCATTGCTTTGGTCTTCTTGCCATTTAGCAGGAGCTTTGCCTTTATTAAATTATGCTCTAGTTATGCAAAGTCTGCTTGAAGCACGCCCTTAACTTCAGATAGCGATGAGCCAGAAGTATACAGCACAGTATCATCTGCAAAAAAGTGCAGATTGGACGTAGATATGTTGGAATCAAGATCATTAATGTATAATGAAAACAAGATAGGGCCTAAGATGGATCTTTGGGGGACGCCTCTAACAACTGGCATGGCAGCAGAGAAACAGCCTTCTGCTTTTACTTTTTGGAATCTCCCAGTTAAGTAATCGTGAACCACTGGGTAGTATGGTATGAGGCACCCAGCTTTGCAAGGCAATTGACTAATAGTCTGTGGTCAACAGTATCAAAAGTTTTCCTTAGATCCAAAAAGACTGCTCCAGTTACCTTCTTTGCATCTATAGCAGAGATCCAGTCATTGGTTACTTTTGCTAGCGCAGAGATTGTGCTATGATTTGCCCGGAAGCCAGATTGGGCTGGATTGATGAGAGAGAAGGTTTCCAAGTAAGATTTTAATGGAATGTGGATCAGTTTTTCAAGAACTTTAGAAAGAATAGGCAATATGGAGATAGGCCTATAATTATTTACATCGCATGGGTCGCCAGATTTAAACAGAGGGAGGATATGTGCTGATTTCCAGCAAGATGGCACAGTAGCAGATGTAATGGAAAGATTGAAGATATGGAGAATAGGGGCCGGAAGATGGGCATATCCTAACCTTAGGAAAAAGGGTTCCAAGCCATCGTCCCCTGAGTTTTTTTTGGTGTCTAAATTAAGGAGAGAATCTTCTACTTCTTTATAAGTTATCTCACATGCAGTTGAAAAGGGCTAGGTGCAGGGCTAGATATAGGGAGAGGGTATGCTGGTTAACCGCCAGAACCAGCATAGAATTGACAGTCAAAAGCTAATCCAGCTGTGGCAAGTGGGAGTTAAGTTCCTCAGGATTAGGAACTTGTTTTCCACAATCTTGCCACTTGCTACTATCTTTGATGAGATGGAAGGGGCTCTGGGCCACCCTTCTATAGATTTGATTGTCTTCCATATTTTATGAGGGTTACCTTTAGCTTGTTTTAGGGTAGAGATGTAATAGTTAGCTTTAGCAGAGCGTATACTTTTCACACAAGTATTCCTGGCTGTTCTAAAAGCCTGCCAATCCAAAGGCTTGGCCCCCCCCGACCTCGAGAGCCTTCCTGCGCAGAGACTCTTGACTCGGAAGCAGTCCACTGGACCTTTGCCTACCCTAAAATGTCTAAAACCTCGCTCATGTTGTTTCTAACAGATTTTCGGTCCTTTTGAATGCAGATCACTGAGATAATGGATTCAGTCTGCTTTCTTCTGGGATTCTATTCTTTCTAAGGACAATACTGACTCCGTCCTGACTGATGAAGGTGGTACTTTTCCCAACCTCACGCGGAAGGTAAATCTTGGAAAAAGAAAGCGGTAATTACATTTCCTTTCATGCTTTTTTCCTCCATGGCTTTCTCCCCTCTCATTCCTTATCTTGTCATCCAATGTCAATAGTATTAAAAATAACATTAAACGTAACTGGTGTGTTTTCTTTTTAAGGTCCTTTGCTCCTGGTATCTTTCTTCTACAAGATACTAGTCTTCACTCCACTTTGACCTTTCTCTTTCCACTAAAGAGTGGGTTTCTGGGATTTCTTATTGGTCCATAGGCCCAGAACATTGTACGGCTGTTAGGACCCTTTTTCATCATATTAAACCTACCATAGTTCAGGTATTGGATCTCATGCCGGGTAGAGTTTTACTTTTAGATTTCATTTTGAACACTGTTTTTTTAGAATCATAAACACATATGCACCACAAACGAAAGCAGAACTCGCACTTCTGTTTCAGCAAATTAGTTCTTTTTTGCATATAGCACATTATGGGATTTGGGGAGGGGATTTTAATTGTGGTTTGAGTAAGGAAAATAGAGGTTCAGCCACTGCTACAAACAAAATATTTGGTGATATGGCTGTTCTGAAAAGCAGTTTGTGACGACACCTGAAGGAAGCTGTTTTGTTCCATACAGGTGTACGGAACATACATTTTAAGGGTCCATTATCAACTTGTATTGATTTTTTTCTTTCTGTCTCTCTCTTTGTTGATTCAGTCGGTCTCGCTGAACCAACTTCTTACTCAGATCACTGTTTGGTGTTGATTTCTTTGGGTGCCGTGGTATCACCCAAGAGTCCCAGATATTGGAAATTAAATTCCATACTTTTACGAAGGACGGATGTCCTTCAACTTATCTCTAGTTTTTTGGACTGTAGGAAATCATTATTTTTCTTATATGAGGATCCTGTGGTTTGGTGGTTAGAAACTAAATCGGATCTCCGTTCCCTTCTCATTTCCTGTAGTAGATATCTTCGGGAGGGTTCATACTTTTCATACTTACAAGACAGGAAACAGCTCCAACATTTGTATTCCCTTACACAGCTCACTGGACATGATTTTTCGGCCCAGATTGCTCATTTTCAAGAAAAGATGAAGCTCTATCATTTAACACTGTCTCAGGACCTTGAGTCCCGACAGCAACATGAAACACAAGGTCCATTTTTTCATACTTGCCCTCTACTAAGCAGTCAAGAACAGGCACGGGCTAAATCTATCCCTGCTCTTTATGACCGACAGGGTGTGGTTCAAAAGGATCAAGGTAGTATTTTATGTATAGCATCTGATTATGCTGCTACTTTATTTTCTATGCCCCATGTGAATCATAAAGATTTATTTTCTTTTTTTAGTAATATTAGGGTGCCTCCAGCACCACAAGACCAACTTTTGGGTTTCATAGCTCCCTTTACCCCACAGCAAGTTGCTTCTGCCATTCACTCTTTATCAAAAGGTAAAGCCCCTGGTCTTGATGGACTTACCACCAAACTTTATCATTTCTTAAAAGACGAACTCCTGGAAGAACTAACTACAGTTTATAATACTATTTTACAGACTTGTTCTGTACCTTTTGAAATGTCTACAGGTATTCTTATTTTTCTTTTTAAAGACAAAGGTGACAAATTAGATTTAACAAATTGGCGGCTTATTAGCCTTTTGAATACTGATTTTAAAATTCTTTCCAAACTATTAAATGCAAGATTGTTAACTGTGGCAAAATTCTTGATTTCTCCGGCTCAGTCTTGCACTGTGCCGGGGAACTCAATTACTGATCAACTGCTCTTATTGACGGACGTTTTCTGTCATGATTCAGTCTCACCATCGACGGGATATGTCTTTTCACTAGGTCAGAGGCAAGCTTTTGATAGAGTGGCACATGATTTTTTAAGGCAAGTATTACAACACTACGGTATCCCCACTACTTTTGTGGCCTGGCTTCAAGCCCTTTACCATACTGCAACTGTCCGTCCTTGTATTAATGGTTTTTAGGCTCTCATGTTCCTATCAAAAGCGGTGTCCAGCAAGAGTGTCCAATTAGTCCTCTTTGTATATCTTTAGTATAGATCCATTATTACGCTTCTCAATTCCTCTTCTGCTATAGACCCAATCCAGTTGTCCACTTTTATAGTTCCTTATAAGGCTTTGGCTTATGCAGATGATGTGATTCTGTTAGTAGGGAATGATCAATCAGCTACATCAGTGTTATCTATTTGTACCACTTATGGTACAGTCTCAGGTACCAGTTTGAATTTATTGAAATGTATTGGGAAACCTCTGGGGGGTCAAATAGCCCCTCAGGGTAATATAGCTGGTCTCCCTTACACGTTAGGCCCTTTAAAAATACTTGGTATTGAATTTGGGTCTCCCCAAATGGATATTGATAACTGGGACAAAAAATTACTTTTTGGTTCCTGTATGGTTCTGAATTGGAACAGGATGAAACTGAGTTATAGTAAACGTGTTTACATGATACATACTTATTTGGTGCCTCTATTTTTGTTTCTTAGTTCAGTTTTTCCAGTTCCTAAGATAAGGGAAGTTACACTTTATAGTTTATTTTTTCGGTCTTTCTGGGGCAGTCGCTAAATCCCATCAAGAGAAATGTATTGTATTTATCCCATAAACAGGGAGGGCAACAAATGATTAATCCTGTCCTGTTTTTTTTTCTGTCAATTTTTATATGCTAATATAAAACCATTATTTCTTTCCCCAGATAAATATTGGTGTGATTTCTTCGTTCACTCCATATCACCTTGGTTTGCAGCTTGGGACTTAGGTACTATGCATCGAATTGATAAAGGTGTTAAATCTCCTCAGTATCTACAAGACGTCTTTGTTAAATTAAAAACTTGGGGGATCACAAGTAGACAAGTGATCTCCCTCTCAAAAAAAACAATTATATGTTATTGTTCTGGAAAATCATTTTGGTACATTGGATGTTTTTCCCAAATGTCCAGAACTGCATAAAGTAGCCTTATTACTTTCCCATAAATGAGTCCCGTATCCCACTAAAATATAAAGATCATCATTGGCTTAATTGTCATGAGAAATTAAATGTCAAGGCTAATCAAAAACACAAGAGGGTGGAAGAACGTATTTGTTCCAGACCTGGATGCATTACCCAACCTGAGACTTTGCTGCATTTATATTTTACGTGTTCTTATGTTCTTGATTTTTGGAAATTTCTTTATGTTAAATCAGATTTGCCTTTTTTTCTACACCTTACTTATCCAGCTCTATTATATGGTAGTTATCCCAGTAATTGGTCTAACTGGGATAATAGTACATTGTCTGTTATTTTTACTATTATCAGATGGTTTATTTGGCATTCTAGATGTCTGTTTACTTTACAACAGCATGAACTATCATATCATGACATGTATGGTGATATTTTTAAAGCCATACAGGATGTTTATTTTGAGGAATCCAGGAAACTCAACATGATCCAGTTGATGGCCCTCTGGAAGAACTTGCCATGGATTACGGATAATGACTTTCTGATTACGTAACACGGACATAGAATTTAGTTTCACTTGTATTTTTATTGTTTTGTTATTCTTGTTTTGGTTAGCTTCTTTTGTGCTCTACCTGTATTTTTCAAAATGGTTTATGATTTTGTTTTGTACTGTATGATTTCCTTAATAAAGTCTTCCCCTACTCTTTTCGATAAGTGCCATGGGATCTTTAACATCCACCTGAACTACCACCAATCCAGGTAGATGGGACCTCGGTTTAACATCTCATCCAAAAGACGGCACCTCAGAAGTGCAGCACCCCTTTCATGCTGCACTACAGTGTCAGTACTGGGATATTAACCATAGTGCCAGATGTGGGAGCTGAACCCACAGCCCTCTGATCTCCCAGCCTCAGAGGTGAGTGTGCTACCTACCAAGCCACTGACACTGAATAACTGACACTGAATAAGATAGGCAGACAACTCAGGAGCTGAAGCTGTCGCGTGTAAATAGGACTGTATCATCAGTATACAATTGAATGTTGGATGACGTACAAATCTTGAGAAGGTTGTTTATAAATATCAAGAAAAGGAGTAGGCCAAGGACTGAGCCCTGCAGTACCCCAGACTTAATGGGGTGGGGAGGGGATAGGACGCCACCAACAAAGACCATCTGTGACTTTCCAACCAGACAGTAATGGAACCAGCTGACCACTGGGGCAGTTAGATCCTCAGAGGCATTTGGACAACAGAAGAGGGTGGGAGAATTTGTCAAATACCTTCATCAGGTCAATAAAAATAGAAGCAGTGATGTGGCTTCAGCCAATCCCTTTAAAGACTGAGTCAACTTAGTGAGGCGATGGAGGGAAGTGGTGGTGGAATAGGATTTACAAAGGCCAGAACAGTAGGGCTAAGGAAGGAAGAGGAGTCAAGAAAAGGATGGAGCTGAGAAACAAGATGTTCTTGAAGCTTAACAAGGGAAGAGAGGAGGAAGATGAGGTGGCAGTTTCCTGGAAGGGTCAGGTCACTCCCCTGTGGAGGGAAATGCCTTTGCAACCTTCCATCCTGTAGAGACTGTGGTCAGGCAGAAGGAGAGATTTAACAGATCAGCTGAGGGAGGCAATAGCTGATAGAGGAGTGTGGGATCATGCCCATCAGGGCTATGACCATTTTGGGGGGTTTAAGGACAGCAAGGAGGAGAGGGTAGCAGCGATGGATGTAGGGTGGAAATAGAAAGCTGGTACAGGGTTAAGGGGGGCAGGAGGGAACAGGATCAGGTAGAGAAAAAGTGGTTGAAGGTGGAGACTACCTCCAAAGGAGAGAAAATTATGAAACCATCAAGGGACTGGGAGGGGAAGGGAGACTGGGGGAGTTGAAGAGGGAGTGGACAACTTTCCAAAATGAAGAAGGGTAGATTAAATTTATTTGGACATTTGAGGTGAAGTATTTGGCTTTGGCCTATCTGGTGACATTGGCACATGCATTTCAGAGCCTTTTATATCATTGTCAGTCAACGTGCATGTCTGAGATCTTAAATATATGGTAGGCAGAGTCTCTAGCTTGTAGGCAGGAGATAGGTTTTGCAGTAATCTAGGGGAGATGGGATTCTCTGACCCAAGATTTGTGAAGCTGGGTGTGTTTGTCCCACATTGGGGAGAAGCAGGAGTTAAATTTTGTAAGGGCAGTGTTCACATTGTGGGATGAGGAGATGAAAGACCAGTCGATGTCAAGGAGGTCAGCTTGGAGGGTGAATAAGTTGTGTGACTGAACAACCACAGCTGGATGATTTTGGGAGAGGGGCTTTAGGACAATGGACCTTCCACACACAGAAAACCATAAAGTGGTTGCTGAGGGCATCAGAAAGGGTGCCAGCATATATAATCCAGTGAGAATGGGAGGAGAGAACCTAACTATGGAGGGAATGGTTGGTAGATTGGTTGAAATGAGTGTGATCTGAAATATTCTGTGTGAGGTGAAGTTATTTGATTTGCTGGGTGAGTCTTTTAGTCAATGGGGGATCCAATTGTAATTACAATTTCCCAGGATAAGGAGTTCTTCCATAGAGGCAATGGTAAGGAGAGAGGTGAGTACCACTGACTACCCTCTTTAACAAATCATGGGAGGATGGGGTGGTACCCGAGGACTGGAGGAGGGCAGATGTGATTCCCCTTCACAAAAGTGGGAGCAAGGCAGAGGCAGGAAACTACAGACCTGTTAGTTTAACCTCAGTGATAGGGAAATGATGGAATCACTTCTGAAGGAAAGAACTGTCGAGTATCTAGAGGCCAGAGGGCACAGGACCCAGTGCAGCAGGGATTCACAGCGGGAAGGTCATGCCAGATAAATCTGATAGATTTCTTTGACTGGGTGGCCAAAGTAGTAGATCAGGGAGGGGCTGTGGACATGGCCTACTTAGACTTTAGCAAGGCATTTGACATAGTCCCACACAAAAGATTAATATACAAGTTAGCCAGCCTAGGAGTGAGTCCCAAGATGACAGCCTGGGTAAAGAATTGGCTGGAGAACAGGACACAGAGAGTAATAGTAAATGGAGTCCACTCTGAAGAAAGGAAGGTTACTAGTGGGGTACCGCAGGGTTCAGTATTAGGACCGGTCCTCTTCAATGTCTTTATAAGCGACATTGCAGAGGGACTGGAAGGAAAAGTATGTCTCTTTGCAGATGACACAAAGATCTGCAACAGAGTTCATGCACAAGGTGGGGTGGAAAGGATGAGAAGGGACTTGGCAAGGTTAGAGGAATGGTCAAATGTATGGCAGCTTAGATTCAATGCTAAGAAGTGCAAGGTAATGCACCTGGGAAACAAAAACCCAGGGGAAGAGTACACAATGGGGGGTGAGATACTAATAACAACAAAAATGGAAAGGGACCTGAGGTAGTCATATCAGATGACCTAAAGGTGGGCAAGCAATGTGAGAGGGCAGCGAGGAGGGCTGGGGGGATACTGGGATGCATAGGGAGAGGCATCACCAGTAGAAAACAGGAAGTTGTTATCCCTCTGTACAGACAGCTGGAGAGACCCCATCTGGAGTACTGCGTGCAGTTCTGGAGACCCAATCTCCGCAAAGACATAGACAGGATGGAAGCTGTCCAGAGGAGGGCAACTAAAATGTGCAGGGTCTGCACAGGAAGACATATGAAGACAGACTTAAAGCCAATATGTATAGCCTCGGGAAAGGAGGAAGAGGGGACATGATAGAAAATTTCAAGTACCTCAAGGGAATCAACAAAGTCCAAGAGGGTAGCATCTTTCAAAAAAAGAGGGTGCAAGAACAAGGGGTACAATTTGAAGATAGAGGGTGGCTCAGAGGTAATTTAAGGAAGTATTTTTCACAGAGAGGGTTGTGGATGCGTGGAGCGACCTTCGAGAGGGTTGTGGAGCCAAAAACAGTGGTGGAATTCAAGCATGCATGGGACAGTCATAAGGCAATTATGGGAGGGTGTAGGAAGAAGCAGGCTGCTGGTTAACTAGGATCTGCAGCTTATCCAGTAGGTAGGGAAATGGGCAGACTGGTGGGCCAAGCGGTCCTTATCTGCTCACAAATTCTATGTTTCTATGTTTCTATGAGTAGGTCAATGAGAGAGTCAGATTTAGACCCAGGACAGAGATAAATACCAGAAATACATATGGGAGAGAGTAATGGAGGAGAGTTTCCCAATCAGAAGTTCGTGAGAGGAGGGTGAGGAGTTTTGTTTCATAGTTTGGAATTGGAGGGGCAGCAACAAAGACGGCAATCCCACCATCCCATTTAGATATGTCCTGCCAAAACAGAGTAGCTAGGATAGTAACTTCAGAGTCACTGACCCTGGTTTAGAGCCAGTTTCTCTGATTCAAAGCACAGATTTATTAATAGAATGTACCCACAACCTCAAGTGATCGATTTTGGGAGAAGGCTGCTGATGTTGAGATGGATATCCTGGAGACCCTTGGAGAGGAATGGGATTGTAGGGGGAGTGGGAGAGCCAGGCTTTATTTCAACATCTCCTGCCATGAGGAGAAGCAGGTGGATGATTGGTTTTTGATTGTTAATTGACCTGTGATGGGGAAAGGGGGAGGAGGGACAACACCAAGTGGACAGCATAACTAAAGTAACGGGGTAGCAGGGATGACAGGTACCAAAAAAATGTAATAAAACACTGTTTGCTGCACTGAAGCACAATAACCCAGCTATGCTAAGATACTAAAAACCAAGGAGGCAGCAAGGCTAAGAATATGCACAATATACCCAAACTAGCTGACTGAATGGCACAAGCAACAGTGAGAACAAAATGGAATGAGCATGCACTATACAGTAGTCAATGGGAACTCAAGCATGCTGTGAGGGGGCCACACTAGTATAGTGAGGAAGGACCAGGAGCCCTCACCCTGCTAGGGATGAGCCGCACTAGGGAGGGTGAATGAGGGTTTCACTCAGACAGGAATGTAGCCATGGCACACTAGAATTAGCAGTAGCAGCACAACAGACAACTGTTTCTCTCCAGAGATATGCAAAACATACACAGCGGCCAGCAAAGTAGTAATGCAGAAGACAGGCAAAGGCTAAGCAGCAGAAAACCCAATTACACTCAAGACAACCTGAGAGGCTAAACTTATCACAAGACTGGACCCTCCTATCTTACCTGTGATGCACACTACAACTGAAATAGGCAGGCTTGTAAAAGACTTACATGATGCAGGGAGGAAGGGAGGGAGTTGGGCAGTCTCCTGGCATCCTGGCATCTCCCCTCTGAAGATGATCCCCTCAAGGACTCCCACTCCAGCCGTGTTACTCATGCGGAACTGCTCATGTGGGACCATGGAAACACAAGGGAAATGTAGTCAAAGTCCTGCCTTCCAGTAAGTGCTTCCTGCTCTAACTGGCTAAAAATGTGGCTCTTCTGTGAGCTGCTCCTGCTGCTCAAAATTCCACAGATTGTGGTAGGGGGAGAGAGAAAAGTCCATAAAGAGTCAAATCATTAGGCTTGTGACCCCAGTGCAGGTCCAACAATTACTGAGCTCCTTGTGGCTTCTGTGGCATGTGCTGTGGGAAATTGGGGCTAGCAGATCCAAGCCCTGGGCTATGTTGTCCCAGATAATCTGAATCATTTATCAGGATATCTTATTACCTCTTTAGACAAACAATCTGGACCAAAATGTCCATTACTTGGGTATACAAGCATCTCTCTGCTTATGGATAATGGACCCCAGGCTGATCTGGATAATAAAACCTTGATAATAAAACATTGTCCTGCAAATTTGATCCAAAGCAGATGCAGATGTACCCAGGGTAAGGTTAACTACAGCACCTGATAGCCAAGGTATCTACTGAAGGGTGTACACAGCAGTCATTCAAAGAGGCACTATCACAACACTAACTATGGTGACAAAGACACTATCCTATTGAATGTTGCATTACACATGGAATATGCGGCGTTGCAGTGCACAGTGCATGTTACATGCGGAATTCTGTTTGTAGAGTGGCTGTAATGAAGAAAATCATGCAAACTCCCGGTCTGGCAAAATTCTGAAATACAGGCTATACTATACATTCTGATGCTATAAAAGGGAAATGTTTAAGAGCTTCTAATTTGTGATTTGTACCTATTTGTTAAAAATGCCATTTACCATATAAGCAATAAGACAACACTGTTTATTGTGCTGGGATAAACCCATATCTAGGGACTTAGTGAGGTGTGCTTGTCCCAGCTGAGCTCAAACACTTGCTAGAGAAGTCTCCTTGCACACAGTGGGAGTCCCTACCTCACTTTCTGTTCTTGCCCGTGAGACCAGATGTGACTTCTGATCTGATGTCCTGAAAATAAAACTGCTGAAGCTAATATTATTCAAATTGCAATCCAGTAGCAGCCATTGTTTAGAGTATCTTAAAAACATTTGTCTAAACCATTTTAAATTCCCACTGTATTTTCCTTTTCCTATCACCGAAAAAGAAGCTGTGGAGATTAGGCAGGAAAAGGGCTGACTTGCCTTCTTGCCATTGTTTTCCAGTATTGGACTGTTGATAGTAGTAATCGGACTAATCCGAGCTAATCTTTGAACTGTGGCTGTTTAGCCCGAGGTTCTGAGAAGTGCAGATGGAGATATTGGACCGAGAGGAGCTTCTGTGAAGCGCTCGCCCAAGAGTTGTGTGAGAGACTGCTTTTGCGAATTGAGAGGTTTCCGTGGATCGACTGAAAAGTGAACCAGCCTGAAACTGATCTGAAAGGTAGAGAAGTGAATGCTGTTTTCATTAAATGTGCTGAATGTTATCATGGGTTACGCTTACTGTTCAGGGACTCCTGCTTTCCAGATAGGAGCCTTCTCACCAGCGACCAAACTGTCTGCCAGGTGAAGGTTCTCACCAGCAAACAAACTGAACTTTGCCAGAAGTGTTTATCCAGCCTTGGACCCATGCCAAACTTGGTCCAAGCCATCTATTTCTGCACCAGTGACTGTTTTCTCGGTGAGAGGCCAGATTGGGATCCAGCCCTGTAACAAGGAGAGAAAGGCCGTGAAGTGGAGGTGAGTCATGCAGGCCCAGCTTCCCCATGCTCTTCAGTTTCCAGCAGCAGGGCTTCATATCGACAGACCTTCCTCAACCAACTGGTGTCGTGAGTAAACTCAGGGTAGCTCCCTGCAACTTTGCTTTGAATCTTTCTGTAGTACCATCTGATTGCTCCAGTGTGTTTCAGGGTTACACAGGACTGGGCCAACCAGCCCTGGATACAAATAACCAAAGTCTTGTTTATGCATGTTTAGCTGCCTTTTCTCTCCATCAAGGGCCCCAACAACAGCTGCAATGCCAGTCACCCCCGGGCACTGATTCTGGCCAGCCAGCATAACAATCTGGGTACTCAGTGTTGTCAGACTGTTTATTGAGGGACTAGAGTGCATACATGCATAGTAACCTGAATCAAATCAGTAAATTAATCATTCTTCTAGATTCACACCCCCCATCCTTGTTTATGCCCCCTTAATAAACCTAATTTGCTGTTTCACATTTAAACTGGCTTATGAGCATATTCTTAGTTGGTGTACAGTATTGAAAGTGCATGCTTGCCTTACTAACATTGTCTTTACAGGGGGTTCCAGGGGCGTTGCCGAAGACCAGTCCCTGGTGGTAAGTGCAAGGGATATGTGCATATCATTAGTGCTCATTGTAAACTGTGTGGCAACTACTGCAAAGGGTTATCTCCTATTACAAGGTATTTGGTCACTAGGTGGGTTTGTGGGTGGTTATAGCTTCCCAGAGGGCTATACCAGGTTAGGTAGATACCCCCACTATTATTACTTTGGGTGGAGGCACCATAATTTAGAATCCAGGCCCCTCAACATGTGGTTAGAAGTACAGGCAGGGGTTGTAACCTTAAAGATAGTGTGGCCTTGGTGTTTCATCTTGGAGGCACCACTGGGAATAACGCCCTCTAGTGACCAAAATACAAAACTGCAGTTAATTGTTAATTTGTCGCCAAATACGAAATGGAGGACCTTGCTACAGCTAAACTTGAAATTTCCCCCCACAAAATGGCCATGCACTGTATGTCAGGGTGGAGTGAGGCAGAAGATGTTAATCCTCACTATGCTTTACTGTTATTGGATATCCCATATGGGGTATCCCATATGGAAGGTACGTCTCTTTGCAGATGACACAAAGATCTGCAACAGGGTTGATACGCAAGGTAGGGTGGAAAGGATGAAAAAGGACTTGGCAAGGTTGGAGGAATGGTCAAATGTATGGCAGCTTAGATTCAATGCAAAAAAGTGCAAAGTAATGCACCTGGGAAACAAAATCCCAGGGAAAGAGTACACAATGGGGGGTGAGATACTGATAACAACAAAAATGGAAAGGGCCTGGGGGTAGTCATATCAGATGACCTAAAGGTGGGCAATCAATGTGAGAAGGCAGTAAGAAGGGCTGGGGGGATACTGGGATGCATAGGGAGAGGCATCACCGGTAGAAAACAGGATGTTGTTGACCCTCTGTACAGACAGTTGGTAAGACCACATCTGGAGTACTGTGTATAGTCCTGGGAGACCCCATCTCTGCAAAGACATAGACAGGGTGGAGGCTGTCCAGAGGAGGGTTAACTAAAATGGTGCAGGGTCTGCACCAGAAGACATATGAAGAAAGACTAAAGGAGCTTAAGATCTATAGCCTCGAGGAAAGGAGGGAGAAGGGGCACATGATAGAAACTTTCAAATACCTCAAGGGAATCAACAAAGTCAAAGATGGTAGCATCTTTCAAAAAAAGAGATGTGCAAGAACAAGGGGGCACAATTTGAAGATGGGGGGAGTCTCAGAGGTAATGTGAGCAAGTATTTCTTCACAGAGGGGGTTGTAGATGCATGGAACAGCCTTCCTGAGGAGGTCATAGAGTCAAAAACAGTGGGGGAATTCAAGAATGCATGGGACAGACATAAGGCAATTCTAGCAGGGGGTAGGAGGAAGTAGGCTGTTGGTTAACTAGGATCATCTGAAGCTTATCCGTTAGGTAGGGAAATGGGCAGACTAGGTGGGTCAAGCGGTCTTTATCTGCCGTCAAATTCTGTTTCTATGTTTCTATCCCATTAAGGACCACTAAAGCTACTATAGAGGAGGCAGTGAGTAAGGTTAAGTGTTTGGGTAAAATTGCAGTGCAGGGGCAAAATGCTGACCTGCTTGCTCAAACATTAGTGGCTCTTGTTGAATGCAGTGTTCCTATTGACCCAGAGACTGTACCCCCTGTTATTATGCCTGAGGGATCTCAGGTGGGGTGGAGGGTTATCACTATGCATAATGGAGTGTCTTCCCTTGGGGTCACCCAAAGTGGAAGGGTTAAAGGAGAGATTGGGAAAACTGTAAGCAGCTGAGGGGCAGACCTTGAGGATTTGAAGAGGGCATACAGAGAATCCTGGTAGGGCTACTCAGGTGAATTCCTCCCAGCCTCTACACCCCTGCCCATGCCATCTCCCTTACAGTGTCCCCCATGGTGGTACCTCTGTGAATCTGGACTTTACCACAGACTGAGACTGTTTTCGGGCTCTGTCGCTACCACTGTGGGAAGGATGACTTAGAGACTTGGATGGACTGTGCATCCCCTCTGGTCCAAGAGTGGCAATGTTTGGAAGGTGAGAAGCGTAAGAGACTCATGGAGAGTTTAAGGGGCCCTGCACTTGAAGTTATCAGGTTTCTACGGTTCACAAACCTGGAGGCCTCTGCTAACAAATACCTGTCTGCCTTAGAAGGAGTGTTTGGCAGTACTGAGTCAGGGAAGGACTTAATGTGGAAGTTCAAATCCACCAAGCAATGGAAGGATGAACGTTTATTGACCTATGTGACTCGAGCAGAGAAGACCCTTCAGATAGCACTCCGCAAGGGTGGTACACCCACTAGTGAATTGAACCAAGTGAGGTTAGAACACATTCTCAAATCTGCTCGCTACTCTAGTGTGCTTATGTTAAAGATACAGGGCTATCCTAGATCTAGTACTGACTAACAAGGAAGGGATCACAGATCTCAGGTAGAAGGTCACCTGGGGCCAGTGACCATCATATGGTATGGTTCAATTTGGCTACTACATCTAAATCATCCCATTCAAAGGCAAAAATATGGGACTTCAGAGGAGCTGACTTTGATAAGATGGCCAACAGAGTTAAGCTAGCCCTGGCAAAAAGAAACACAGGTGATGGGGTACAGGCAAGTGGGCAAGCATTAAGGATGTAATACTGAAGCAACATCCCATTGTGTAAGACAGAAAAGGAAGTGCAAAAGAAGAAGGAAACCACTTGGTTCTGAAATACAGTAGCAGAAAAGGTCAGAGCCAAAAGGCTGGCCTTCATGAAATAATAAGGGAACACAGCGGATGAAGATAGGGAGGCATACCAAACTGCCCTAAGGGAAGCAGGGAAGACAGTAAGGCAAAGTCCCAAACTGAGGAAACACCAGACTAACAGTAAAAGAAGGTGACAAGACTTTCTATAGATACATTAGTGAAAGGAGAAAGTCCAGAGGGGGTATTGCTAAGCTTAATGGAGAAGAGGGAGCATGTGAGGAGGAGGACCCTGTAAAGGCATCTATCCTAAATAGATACTTTTGCTCAGTATTTACTGAAGAGAAGGTAGGGCAGGGCCCACAGCTCAGCATCATGGACACAGGGGGGAGGGAGGTGAGCACTACTCCCTTCACAAAAGAAAGGGTCCTACAAGAGCTTGCTAAGCTCAGGGTGGATGAGGCAATGGGACCTGCTAGCATACATCCCAGGGTACTTAAGGAGCTAAAGGTGGAACTAGCAGAGCCATTAGCAGAACTGTTTAGTGAGTCTCTGAGCACAGGATATGTCCCAGAAGACTGGAGAAGGGCTCATGTGATCCCGCTCCACAAGAGTGGTAGCAGGGAGGAGGCAGGGAACTACAGACCAGTCAGTCTTACCTCAGTAGTGGGCAAGATTATGGAGGCACTCCTTAAGGAAAGGATAGTGCAACACCTGGAATCCATAAGGGCACAGGATCCAAGACAGCATGGGTTTACAAAAGGAAGGTCCTGTCAAACTAATCTCATAGATTTCTTTGACTGGGTAACCAGAGTGGTGGACCAAGGGGGAGCAGTTGCTGTCGCCTACCTTGACTTCAGCAAAGCTTTTGACACTGTTCCACATAGAAGATTGATAAATAAGCTGGGTAGGCTCAGGGTGGGTCAGAAGTTGGTCAACTGGGTGGCAAACTGGTTGATGGGCAGCAAACAGAGAGTGGTGGTAAATGGTATACAGTCAGAAGAGATGCAAGTCACAAGTGGGGTACCTCAGGGATCAGTTCTGGGGCCAGTCCTCTTCAACATCTTCATTAGTGACCTTGCAGATGGACTAGAGGGTAAGGCTTGTCTGTTTGCAGATGACACCAAGATGTGCAACAGAGTAGATGATCCAGATGGGGTGGGCAGAATGAGAAGAGATCTGGATAAACTAGCAAAATGGTCAGAAGAGTGGCAACTGGGATTTAATTCAAAGAAGTGCAAGATCATGCACATAGGGAAGAGAAACCCTGAAGCCACCTATAGGCTGGGAGGAGAGTTGCTAGCAGTCACAAAGGAAGAAAGAGACTTGGGCATCATCATCACTGATGACCTGAAATCATCCAAGCAGACCTCTAAAGCAGTAGGTAAGGCTAGGAGGGTGTTAGGGTGTATTAGTAGGGGTATCACAAGTCGTAAGCGGGAGGTAATCCCTCTTTACAAGACACTGGTTAGGCCCCATCTGGAGTACTGCATGCAGTATTGGAGACCACACCTTCACAAAGACATTAACCAAATTGAGGCAGTCCAGAGAAGGGCAACCAAAATGGTGCAGGGACTGCATCAGAAGACATATGAAGACAGATTAACAGAGCTCAATATGTATACCCTTGAGCAAAGGAGGGAGAGAGGTGATATGATCGAGGCATTCAAACACCTTAAGGGCATTAACAAGGTGAAAGAGTCTAACATGTTTAAATATATGAAAAATAGCAGGACAAGAGGACACAGCATGAGATTAGAGGGGGGCCGATTAAGGGGGAATGTGAGGAAATTCTTTTTCACAGAAAGGGTGGTGGATGCATGGAATGGCTTACCACAAGAAGTGGTGGCTATGAATACAGTGCAGCGCTTCAAACAGGCATGGGATAGGCATAAGGGAGCAATACAAATGACTATGAATAGATAGGCCACTGACAGAGCAAAGGCCGATGGCACATTTATAAGGTAGAAAAAGAAATGGGCAGACTGGATGGGCCTTGCGGTCCTTATCTGCCATCAACTTCTATGTTTCTGTGTTAAGTATTGCAAGGACGATCCCCCTGCATACTGCTGGTTGGTGAAAGAAATTTGGAAAACTGAGACTGAAGATGACTGTTATGACCCATATGCTAGTGTTGCCCAAACTGCCCCTGAGAAATCCAGTGAGAGTGAGAACACCCTTGAGTCTCAACAAATCAGTGAGTTGTTAAAAGAACTGAAAGAACTGCAAGCCAGCAACCAGAACACTGCAGAAAATGCGAAAACCCATGCCACCTGCACTTCCAATGCTGAGGCTGTTTGTGAGACTCAACCTGCCGTGAAGGAGGCTAATGCCCATGCTATTGAACCCAGATCTGGCAGTGATGTAGCAGAAGAGATGAGGGAGCTGTTAGCTCTGGTGTGAGGCTTCATTCATGCATCCCAACAGTCTGTACCATGGAAAAACTATGGTGGAGTGGAGTCTGAGTCTAGGCCCAAGGAAGAGTACTAGTACCCACCTCCTGACAACCATAAACCCAGAGAAGATTCTGCTCATCCTCCTGAACCCAAAACTCAAGTGTTTTGTTACTGGTGTGGGAAGATGGACACACCAAAAATCTTGCCATGTTCCTGAGGACTGCGCACGAGTAAATGCAAGGAGCTTGGGGAACAAAATACCTGAGTTCCAAGCATTAATGGCAGAAGGGAGGTGGATACAGCTGCCATCACCAACACATAGGCCAACCAGCACCATGACTGGGACATCATATTACTGTGATACAGACTGTATCGTAGAGACAGAACAAAAGGGATGGGTGGAGGGTTGCTTTGTTTGTGAGGAAGGGATAGTGAGTAGTATGGGAGGAGGGAGGCGAGGGAGGCTGGAAGCTTTATGGGTTCAACTGCAGAACAATAATGGTAAAAGGGTCAGACTGGAGGTTGTGTACAGATCACCCTCACAGTCAGAGGGCATCGACAGAGAACTGGCAGATCAGTTACGGAAACACTGTGGAAGGGGTGGCACTGTGGTGGTTGGGGATTTCAATCTACTAGGGGTGGACAGGAAAACCATGTCTAGCACAACTGCTAGGGAGCAGGTCATTCTGGAAGCATTCCAGGATGTATTCCTGTCACAAAAGATGGAGGAACCAACAAGGGGAGAGAACATCTCGGATCTTGTGCTGACCGATGGAGACTACGGAGGGCGTATGGACTGAGGACCCCTAGCAGGTAGCGACCACCAAACAGCGTGGGTCTTCCTGTGTATGGGTAGGGGGATGTCTACAAAACCAATATAGTGGACTTGAAAAGGACTGACTTCTGCAGGATGGCTGACATCCTCAGGGGCATTTGGCTACCATCACCCCTGACATGGATACCATCCAGAAATGGGCCATTCTGAAGGAAGGCCTGTTAGTTGCCACAGACACCTGCATAAAGAAACACAGAAAAAAGGCAGGGACCAAGAAGTCATGTTGGTGGTCAAAGGAGTTGCAGATAAGGGTGAGGGAGAAAAAGGAAAAAAGATGGCTTTCAGAAGATGGAAGGGGTCCAAAAGAGAGGAGGACAGGGAGGAGTACACAAAGAAAACCAGGGAGGAGAGCAAGGCTGTGAGGGCTGCCAAGACTTCAAAGGAGCTAAGGCTAGAAGAGGGGATTAAGAAGGGGGACGAGACCTTCTTCAAGTACATAAGGGAGAAGAGGAACTGCAAGGAGCAAATCACCAGGATAAAGAAGGATTGAGGTTGAAACATAGAAACATAGAAACATAGAAGTTGACGGCAGATAAGGACCGCAAGGCCCATCCAGTCTGCCCATTTCTTTTTCTACCTTATAAATGTGCCATCGGCCTTTGCTCTGTCAGTGACCTATCTATTCATAGTCATTTGTATTGCTCCCTTATGCCTATCCCATGCCTGTTTGAAGCCCTGCACTGTATTCATAGCCACCACTTCTTGTGGTAAGCTATTCCAAGCATCTACCACCCTTTCTGTGAAAAGAATTTCCCACATTCCCCTTAATCGGCCTCCCTCTAATCTCATGCTGTGTCCTCTTGTCCTGCTATTTTTCTTATATTTAAACATGTTAGACTCTTTCACCTTGTTTATGCCCTTAAGGTGTTTAAATGTCTCGATCATATCACCTCTCCCTCCTTTGCTCAAGGGTATACATATTGAGCTCCGTTAATCTGTCCTCATATGTCTTCTGATGCAGTCCTGCACCATTTTGGTTGCCCTTCTCGGACTGCCTCAATTTGGTTAATGTCCTTGTGAAGGTGTGGCCTCCAATACTGCACGAGTACTCCAGATGGGGCCTAACTAATGTCTTGTACAGAGGGATTGATACCTCTCTTACGACTTGTGATACCCCTACTAATACACCCTACCACCCACCTAGCCTTACCTACTGCTTTAGAGGTCTGCTTGATGATTTTAGGTCATCAGTGATGATGATGCCCAAGTCTCTTTCTTCCTTTGTGACTGCTAGCAACTCCTCCCAGCCTATAAGTGGCTTCAGGGTTTCTCTTCCCTATGTGCATGATTTTGCACTTCTTTGCATTAAATCCCAGTTGCCACTCTTCTGACCATTTTGCTAGTTTATCCAGATCTCTTCTCATTCTGCCCACCCCATCTGGATCATCTACTCTGTCGCAGATCTTGGTGTCATCTGCAAACAGACAAGTTTTACCCTTAGTCCATCTGGCGAGGTCACTAATGAAGATGTTGAATAGGACTGGCCCCAGGACTGATCCCTGAGGTACCCCACTTGTGACTTGCATCTCTTCTGACTGTATACCATTTACCACCACTCTCTGTTTTCTGCCAGTCAACCAGTTTGCCACCCAGTTGACCAACTTCGACCCCACCCCGAGCCTACCTAGCTTATTTATCAATCTTCTATGTGGAACAGTGTCAAAAGCTTTGCTGAAGTCAAGGTAGGCGACATCAACTGCCCCCTTGGTCCACCACTCTGGTTACCCAGTCAAAGAAATCTATGAGATTAGTTTGACAGGACCTTCCTTTGTAAACCCATGCTGTCTTGGATCCTGTGCCCCTATGGATTCCAGGTGTTGCACTATCCTTTCCTTAAGGAGTGCCTCCATAATCTTGCCCACTACTGAGGTAAGACTGACTGGTCTGTAGTTCCGCCTCCTCCTGCTACCACTCTTGTGGAGCGGGATCACATGAGCCCTTCTCCAGTCTTCTGGGACCTCTCCTGTGCTCAGAGACTCACTAAACAATTCTGCTAATGGCTCTGCTAGTTCCTCCTTTAGCTCCTAAGTACCCTGGGATGTATGCCATCAGGTCCCATTGCCTTATCCACCCTGAGCTTAGCAAGCTCTTGTAGGACCCTTTCTTTTGTGAAGGGAGTAGTGCTCACCTCCTCCCCTGTGTCCATGATGCTGAGCTGTGGGCCCTGCCCCACCTTCTCTTCAGTAAATACTGAGCAAAAGTATCTATTTAGGATAGATGCCTTTACAGGGTCCTCCTCCTCACATGCTCCTTTTCTCCATTAAGCTTAGCAATACCCCTCTGGACTTTCTCCTTTCACTAATGTATCTATAGAAAGTCTTGTCACCTTCTTTTACTGTTCGTGCTAGTGTTTCCTCAGTTTGGGACTTTGCCTGCCTTACTGCCTTACCTGCTTCCCTTAGGGCAGTTTGGTATGCCTCCCTATCTTCATCCCGCTGTGTTCCCTTATATTTCCTGAAGGCCAGCCTTTTGGCTCTGACCTTTTCTATGTTTATGTTGGGTAGAGAAGGGGGTTGAACAGGCAGAGGTGCTCAATGAGTACTTCTGCTCAGTTTTTACCAGGGAGAGAGCTGGACCAGTACCGCAGGTGCAGGGCAACCCTGGCATGGGAGGAGATAGGATAACGGATGGGGAGATCCCTGTGAGCAGAGTGCTTGAGGGTCTTAAGTCACTGAACATGGACAAGGCTTCGGGACTGGATGGGCTGCTCCCTTGAGTCCTGAGGAAGTTGGCTGAGGTCCTTGTGGTACTGCTGGCAGACTTGTTCAATACCTCCCTGCAGACGTGGTGTGTGCCTCAGGACTGGAGGATGGCATATGTGGTACCCCTGCTCAAGAGTGGTCCCAAGGACGAGCTTGGTAACTATAGACCAGTCAGTTTGACATCCATTGTGGGTAAGTTCATGGAAATTATCCTAGAGGAAAGGTTGGTGACCTTCTTAGAGGTGAACGGTCTTATGGATGACAAACAGCATGGGTTCATCTCTGGGAGATCATGTCAAACAAACCTGGTTCACTTTTTTGACTGGGTGACAAAAGAACTAGACACTGGTTGGGTCATAGATGTCCTGTATCTGGATTTCAGCAAGGCCTTTGACTCGGTACCACATGGCAGATTAACTAGTAAATTGAGGAACCTGGGAGCAGGAGAAACTGGTTAAGTGGGTTGGTAACTGGTTGGGGACAGACATCAGAGGGTGGTTGTGAGGGAGAACTCTCAATTCATAGAGCAGTCACCAGTGCAGTCCCACAGGGTTCAGTGCGGGGTTGGTGCTGTTTAACATCTTCATAGCCGATATAGCAGTTGGAGTCAAGAGCAGAATCAGTCTATTTGCAGATAACGCCAACATAGGGGCAGTTATGGATGGGGTAGAGGGAGAAAAGGCCTCCAAGAAGATTTGGGAAGGCTTGAGCAGTGGTCAGACACTTGGCAGCTGGTTTCAATGCTAGGAAGTGCAAGGTCATGCACTTCGAAGGGAGGAATCCTGGGTACAGTTACCATCTGGGAGGGGTCCGTCTCTGAGGAATAAAAGGATTTGGAGGGAATGGTCACAAAGAATATGAACCACTCTTCTCAATGTAGAAAAGCAGTGGCAAAAGTCAATAGACTACTGGAGTGCATTGCTAGAGGAATCACCTCTAGGAGGGAGGAAGTCATTCTGACACTGTACAGGTCACTGGTGAGGCTGCACTTGGAGTACTGTGTACAGTTCTGGAACCCATACTTAAAGAAGGACATCAGATTACTGGAGTGGGTACAGTGGAGGGTGACTAAAATGATCAGAGGTATGGAGTGGAAGCCTTATGAGGATAGGTTGAGGGACCTCAACATGTACTCAGTGGAGGAGAGAATAGAATGGGGTGATATGATCAAAACCTTCAAGTACTTAAAAGGCATCAACAGGGTTAGTACAGAGGGCATGTTTAAATGAAAGGGAGAAGGGATTATTAGGGGCAAAGTCTGAAGTTGGTGGGAGGGGGGTAGAGTCAGGAGGGAGGCAAGGAAGCACTACTTCATGGGGAGGGTGGTAGGGGGATAGAACGCACTTTCTGAAGAAGTGGTATCTCTTAAAACAGTGGAGGGTTTTAAAAGGGGGTGGGATAGGGTTAAGGGTAGGAAGCTAGTCAGTGGGAAGATGGGGGAGAGAGGGGGGCAAGGGGTTGGGGGAGCAGGAGTCTAACCTCTGTGCTGCACAACTGAGTAGACATGATAGACCATTTGGCTTGTATTTATTGGCAGTTTCGAATGTTCATATGTTCATAACTGCCAAACTGCACAATCAGGTTTGACAAAGCAACATAAAGCCACAGTATGGGCCATCATGCAAGTTTTTTTCCTCTAAGGCCACTTTGAAAAAACCTGCTAGGATTGCTCCTGCAGACTGGTCAGAGGTGGTGGCCTCTCCATGGAGACCACGGTGCACATTAATGGTATACACGCCCGAGTCATATTGGACAGCGGATCTCAGGTCACTATAATATTTAAAGACTGATATGACCAACACATGTCTGATCACCCTAACAACCCCTCAAAGGACTGCATGTATGAGGTTTAAGTGATAAATCCTACCCTTACCTTGGATATTTATGAATATGGCTACCTTTTCCTTCTACTGTTGCTTGCGATAGATGAGCCGTGGAGACTCTGGCCTTGGTCCACCCACCAACGGGCTTATATGAGGGAATCCCTTTACTGATCTACACTAATGCTCATATGTTTGGTCAATTAGCTCCACTGTGTCAGGAGAGACAAACCTGAAAGACTGGATGAGCTCTACACATCTGTGCCATGGTGCGAAGAGCTTATGAAATGCAGATGCAGGCTAAGGAGGCTGACGATGAGCCCATGGGAGTTGTGTGGAAAAAAACTCAGCACCTCTAGTTTTGCCACCTAATGCGCAGTGTTGTGTCAGCGACGAAGTGCGTATAAAAAAGGAAGTAACCAACAAGATCCTTATGCTGGATGCTCCAGAGGAAGGAAAGCTGCCAGATGGTCTCCTAGTTAAACCTAGTATACTGCCTGCCCATGCTCACACATATGCTCGGAGGGTGGTGGTCCAAATCCAAAATGTGTCCGACCGAGATATTAAAATCAACCAAGGTTATATACTGGCTACGGTATACTGCTCAGATCCTGCTGTGTTGCCAAGTAAGTGCCGTACTGTGGAGGATGATGAAGTAACTCCTGACATGTTCGATTTTGGAGAGCACCAGATTCCTGAAGAGTGGAAGCATAAAGTTAGTTGTAAGTCGGCACAGCGGAGTAAAGTGTTTTCATTAAAAGAATGGGATGTCAGATGCATCACTGGTGCTGAACACCATATCTGGCTCCATAATGAGAGGCCATTTTGAGAGAGGTCATGCAGATTGGCACCTGCTGACAATAATGATGTTCAACACCACCTCCAGGAGATGTTAGCAGCTGGAATCATCCAGGAATCCCGCAGCCCTTATGCATCCCCCATTGTGGTCGCTCAAAAGAAAAATGGTTCAGTGAGGATGTGTGTGGATTACAGGACCCTTAATTGAAGAACCATACTGGATCAGTATACAATGCCTCACATCCAGGATGCCCTTGACTGTTTTAATGGAAATCAGTGGTTTTCTGTCTTAGATCTCAGAAGCGGGTACTACTGGATCCCGATGGCGCCAGAGGATACAGGCAAAACTGCATTTATCTGTTCCCCTGGTATCCTGTGATAGGGGCACATAGGAAGTGGGTGCCTGCTGAAACAGCAACCCATTTTTGGCTACTGCACCGATGGCGGGGGTGTAGGGTTGGTGACCGGATGGGGTGGGTCGTGGAAAGGTGACAGGATGTCGCACGCATATACATGCCCGCTGAAAGTGGGGTGGGAGGGTATGTAAGGGGTGGTGCCGAGGGTTGCCAGTGAGGTGGCGTCATGGCGTGGTGGGCTAGGTGCTGGCCTGTGGTGGCAGGGATGCAGGGTTTGGGACCAGGCGCTGGTACGTTTTGTTGTTCCCAGCCCGAGACAGTGTTTTTTGTTTTTCTGGTGTGCACCCCCCGGCATACACCCCCCTGGAGTTGAGAATTCTAATTTTAGGAGTGCGGGGGCACAGCCCTGCATAAAGAAGAAACAAAGTCATTTGCACCACTTTTGGTTGCCAAGTTCCCTATGTAAAATTGAATTTTGTGATGTGAAGACTTGATATGGGCATTTGGCGTTTACTAATCGCCCTTATCACATGGAACCATTCCCTAGGTGTCTACAAATTTCAAGCATTCCCCAGAGGATATCTGGAGCACCAGCCACCTTCCTAAGACTAATGGAGTGAGCTGTAGGAGACATGAACCTCCTTGAATGCCTAGTTTATTTGGATGATGTCATCGTGTTTGGCAAAGTGCTCAAAGAGCATGAGGCTTGTTTGTTCAATGTCCTGGACTGGTTAGAAGAATTCAGATTAAAATTGTCCATTGACAAGTGCCATTTTTTTCAGAAATCTGTAAAGTACGTGGGCCACATTGCATCTGCTGAAGACATCCAAACAGACCCAAGCAAAGTAAAAGCTTTAACCAACTCTCCACAGCCTAACACCCTTAAAGAACTGCAAATATTTCTAAGTTTCTGTGGATACTATTGACGCTTTGTAAAAGACTACACCAAAGTAACTCTTCCACTGCTAAATCTGACCCAAAGGTATCCACCTACTAACTGGAAATTCAAAAGGAGTGCTGTAAAAGAAGGTGATAAAGACTACTTCAAGGCCAATGAACCTTTCAGAACTAGATGGACCCTGGATTGTGATACAACATTTTACAACATCATCCACCAGTTTACACATGCCCCATTACTTGCCTATGCAGATCCAACTAAACTGTATGTACTATACACAGATGCCAGCTTAAGTGGACTTGGAGCCATGCTTTATCAAGAGTATGAGGAAGGATTATGCCCAGTGGCATTTGCCAGTAGAAGCTTGACACCGTCTGAGAAAAACTATCCTGTGCATAAACTTGAATTTCTTGCTTTGAAATGGGCAATAGTAGACCAGTTTCATGAACACCTCTATGGCACTACAATTCTGGTAAAACAGACAGTAATCCTCTCACATATGTCCAAACCTCAGCCAAGTTGGATGCCACTGGGCACAGATGGTTATCTGCTCTTTTAATGTATAATTATTTGGTGGAGTACCATCCTGGCCTCAATCACATTGATGCTGATGCTCTGTCCAGAAGGCCTGTATCAAATTCTGAGTGGGTGAAAATGTCAGAACAATCCGTGAAGGCTTTATGCCAAAAGTTTGACAAATATGAACGCCAGTCTTCTAAAACCATAGATTGCCAAGTCAATTGTCTGGGACCTCCAGAAACCTGTGTGCCTGTAGCCTACTATAACTTTGCAGCATTGGATCTGAGCACTCTACCCCAACTCACCCCAGTAGACATCTAAAGGGAGCAGTATCATGACCCCATGATCAAACTTGTGCTGAATGCTATAAACACTGGAAAGAATGTTTCAAAGTTATGGTCCAAAGAACAGAGAACTGCTTTGCTATTCAGACAGTCTAAGCTCAAACTACAAAACAAACTATTGTACAGAGAGATTACTGAAGAACAAGGCAACGTCATTAAACAGCAATTAGTGTTGCCTTCTGTGTTTAAGCGTGTGGTCCTAAGCACTCCACGACCAAATGGGACATTTGGGCAGTGAAATGACAACTGACTTAGCCAGAGCCCGGTTCTACTGGCCTAGAATGGGTGCAGACATTGAGCAGTATATCAAAACCTGTAGTCAATGCCTCCAAAGAAAAGCCCAAACACAGAGAGCAGTGCCCCATGGTTAACATCACCACTGGTGCACCCATGGAGCTTGTATGTATTGACTTTTTAGCTTGAAGCCTGATGGCAAAAACATTGGCAATGTGCTTGTCATGGCAGACCACTTCACCAGTTACACACAAGCATACCCAACAAAGGACTAGAAAGCGCCACCACAGCCAAAGTGCTTGTTGAAACATTTTTCATCCACTACTGTCGCCACAGTGGATACATTCCGACCGGGAAGACACTTTGAAAGCTGTTTGATCAAAGAAATGCTCTCCTTCTGAGTATAAGAAAATCAAGAACCACTCCATATCACCCACAAGAAGAACCGCAGCCTGAAAGATTTAATAGAACCTTGCTGGACATGGTGGGCACCCTTCACCCAAAAGACAAGCCAAATGAAGTCAGCAAATAAGTACTTTAGTGCACGCTTACAGTTGTACTCGTAACGATGCATCTGGGTTTTCCCCATATAAATTAATGTTTTGTTGAGAAGCACATCTATCTATAGATATTTGTTTTGCAGTATCACCTGATGGAATCCAAGCAGATACAGTATGTACAAAAACTCAAAGCCCAGCTTATTCACGTATATCAGCTTGCTCATACAATGGCTGCAAAGAAAAACTTAGCCAACAAAGAGAGACATGACAAACATGTTAAAGCTCAAGAGTTACAACTCAGAGACTGTGTATTACTGAGAAGTTTGGGCTTTTAAGGGAAACACAAAATCACTGACCATAGAAACATAGAAACATAGAATTTTTGACGGCAGATAAGGACCGCTTGGCCCACCTAGTCTGCCCATTTCCCTACCTAATGGATAAGCTGCAGATCCTAGTTAACCAACAGCCTACTTCCTCCTACCCCCACTAGAATTACCTTATGTCTGTCCCATGCATTCTTGAATGTCCCCACTGTTTTTGACTCTATGACCTCCTCAGGAAGGCAGTTCCATGTATCCACAACTCTCTCTGTGAAGAAACACTTCCTCACATTACCTCTGAGACGTCCCCCCTCTATCTTCAAATTGTGCCCCCTTGTTTTTGCACATCTCTTTTTCTGAAAGATGCTACTCTCTTGGACTTTGTTGATTCCCTTGAGGTATTTGAAAGTTTCTATCATGTCCCCCTCTCTCACTCCTTTTCTTGAGGCTATACATCTTTAGTTCCTTTAGCCTTTCTTCATACAGTATGTCTTCTGATGCAGACCCTGCAACATTTTGGTTGCCCTCCTCTGGATAGCCTCCACCCTGTCTATGTCTTTGCAGAGATGGGGTCTCCAGAACTGTACACAATACTCCAGATGTGGTCTTACCAACTGTCTGTACAGAGGGCCAACAACTTCCTGTTTTCTACTGGTGATGCCTCTCCCTATGCATCTCAGTATCCCCCCAGCCCTTCTCACTGCCTTCTCACATTGCTTACCCACCTTTAGGTCATCTGATATGACTACTACCCCAGGTCCCTTTCCATTTTGTTGTTGTCAGTATCTCACCCCCATTGTGTACTCTTCCCTGGGTTTTGTTTCCCAGGTGCATTACTTTGCACTTCTTGCATTGAATCTAGTGGACCAGTGGAGTCACACCCCGTACATTGTTATCAGCAAGCTGGATGATCTGTCAGTCTACAAAATGTATCCTGAAAATGATCCACGAGCTGTAAAGACAATGCACCAAAATCATCTTTTACCCATTGGCCAGATTATTATAGACTGCACCTCAAGCTGTTGTTCCCACTGGGCCTGTTAGCAGATCTGCTGCTCGAAGGAAATAATCAAGTCAGCCTTCTGCTGTTCCACAGCCAGAGCCTCTGTCATGTCCTGCTGCAGTTAATGGTGACAATCATTCTGAGTCTGATGAAAGTGAATATGGGGCTATGAATTATCCTTCTTTTGATCTAGCTCAGTTGTTTCAAGGCAACCGTTTATGTAACATGGGAGATGATGTTAAACTTTCAGAACTGTCTGGCCATCCAGTTCTCTCAACTACTTCAGTACAGCCTGATAGTGAGGTGCAAAGTATAATCTCAGAAGTAGCTGACTCACTATGTCTTGTGAAACTGTTTGAAATTGAAATAGCTAGCCCTGATCAAGAAAGTGAGGAACAAAATGGCAAATCTTCAGTTAATGCTGAGATGTCTGGACCTAGTGAACCTGAACTCACGTTAACCAGTAGTGCTGACTCTGAAAATGCAAACAGTATGCTAAATGAGTCAAACTTTGTTGAACTACCACTTATGGGTGACCCAGAGTCTACAGAACAAATAAGTTCAAGTACTGCCACAGATGCAAGTTCTTTGTCCAATGCTGAACAGCAAAAGAATTCACATAGCCGGCCCAGTGGCATAGAGGGTTGAGGCACTGGCGTCTTCCTCAAACCATGCCAGCACCCTGGTTTCGGGAATGGACTCAGGATGCCGGGGGCTGGCAGGGGAAGGAGAGGATTGAGCGTCCGTAGGACTGCTCTCCTCTCCTGGGGTGGGTTGTGGTTCGACATCGCGCTGCAGCGGTCCCTGGTGGAGACCAGGAGCTCTGCAGATGCAAGTAGGAGGGAACAGTAGAAAAGCGGAAAATCCGCTTTGCGACTGACTGGATGACGGCTGCTGGTTCACAGCTGCCGCCGATGCCCTGAAGGACACCCTTCACCTCAGCAGCACCCTGTGTGCTGGGTGCCCCCCCCAGTGCCTTCCCCTTGGAGGAGGGGACCCGCCTGGCAAAGGGTCACATCTGGGTTAACCTAGGGATGGCTGCGATTTGAGGTTGGATGGCTCAGGAAGGACAGGAGGAGCGGATGGGACCCAGGTTCAAGGAGTGGTGGGTCACGACTATGGAATCCATACAAAAGAGTGAGATCGCTTCTTGAAAAAATACAGAGGAGATTAACTAAAAATATCAAAGGACTCTCCAAATGTCTATACGAACTACATTTAGAAAAGTTAAATCTGATGCCCTTATCACTCAGACGTCTTCGAGGTGATCTAATTTACATGTACGACATAATAAATGACCCACACCCATTTTTTCAAATGGGTTTTGAATTCAAAAATAATATATATAATACTAGAGGTCACCCACTACAGATTAATAGAGCTAAATTCGCTCATGTTTCTAGGAAAAACTATTATACACAAAGAATCATATATCCCCGGAATAACCTACCATTAGAAATTGTCATCAGTAATGACAAAAAAAACCTTAAAAATCGCCTTGATAAATTTATTTTTAACAAACCAAACTTGGGGTATTATAATTGGTAAGGTGCAGTTATGGGCCTCACAGCCTCCTTTGCACCACTTTACCTTAGAAACCTTAGAAACCACGAGGCACAAGGGGAGAAAAAGAGATAACACAAAAGAATGCGGATGCTGAAAGGACTGTGCCACTGCCTACTACATCCAGATCTGGAAGAGCTGTTAAACCTGTAGTACACCTCACATATGATTCTCCAGGAAAGGCTGTAGACCCCCCTATGAATGTGGTTCATAAAGGGGTGTATATCAGTGCCAGTTCCTCCTAAGATAGGTTACACTGCAGCTTCTAAGTTAGTGATAAACCCTCCAATCAGTATCCCCAGAGTCATTTTGCAAAAAGTCCACAGTTAGCTGACAAGATCAGGTTATCAACCATGTGGGTTAGTGTACAAAGAATGGTACAGACAAGAGCAATGCACATAATTACCTAGCTGAGATAGTCTGCAAATGAAAGATGTTTAAAGTAAAAAATGTAAAATGTCTAAGTAGTACCACTGTGTAGGTATGACCTTAGTTATGAGTGAAGCATGCTTATTCTTAAGATGAAGACGAATAATGAAACTGCGCAGTAAATGTATATAGTATTCAAGGTTACAACCTGCATATAATCACGAATAGTATTTTGCTAATCAAAAATGTTTGTAATATAACACAGTTGCCAAGTTTTCCTAGGCAGGGAAGAGTGTAGCCCACCCCCCCCAATTTGGGGGCTTACCTTGAGTGTCTTCCTGGGCTCCAGTACTGCCCACTGTCAGGCAGTCATCCTACATAGATAGTAAATCCATAGTTATTTGTTAATCCTGTTCATCTGAGTGAGAGTGCCATGATGTGCCTCCATGCCTGTCCCTTTAAGACATTAGCCAGTGTATATACAATCAATGATCTGGGCTGGGTCCGAGTGCTTCAAACCTCACGACTAACCAGGCACCACTCTAATTTGCTCCACTCTGCAGTCAATAGTGAAGCAGAGGGAGATCTAGCTATTACTGTAAAAAGTTTATTTCTTATCTGCTGTTATATTTGAAATAGAGTGTTTGCTTTAACCTGCCTTCTTGCAACTTATTCCTCCAAATGGGAGCCACCATGTTTGGACTGGGACTTCCAGGTATTTGGACCAATTGGGACACAAGGGATCTCAAAGGATCCTTAGCTCAGGTGCCTCGTGGGAAGGAAAACTCTAGTTCTTGCAGTTTTACAGGTTGGCGCCTAAACTGACTAATGGGAGCACCAGAACTGTGATTGACAGCTCCCCTTGCCAACCAGGTTGCTAGAAAATCAGACTAGTTCAAGAACTGTTGAAAAAAAGAGTCAGTTGCTGTTAGAGCTGGAAGAGTGAGCAGATTGCGCCATCTAGAGGTAGCACCAGAAAAGGAGATGATGTGGAGATTTGGCAGAGAAAGGCCTGACTTGCCTTCCTGCCATTCTTTTCCAGTATTGGACTGCTTGACCCCAGTAATTGGAATAATCCGAAGCTAATCCTTGAACTGTGGCTGTTTAGACTCTGAGAAGTGCAGCTTGAGATATTGGACCGAGAGGAACTCCTGTGAAGTGTTCGGCCCAAGAGTTGTGTGAGAGACTGTTTTGCGAATTGAGAGGTTTGCTCAGTGGATCGACTGAAAAAGTGAACCGGCCTGAAACTGATCTGAAAGGTAGAGAAGTGAATGCTGTTTTCATTAAATGTGCTGAATGTTATCATGGGTTACGGCTTACTGTTCAGGGACTCCTGCTTGCCAGAAAGGAGCCTTCTTTATCAGTGACCGAACCATCTGTCAGCTAGAGGTTCTCACCAGGTAACAAACTGAACTTTGCCAGAAGTGTTTATCCAGCCTTGGTGTATGCCAAACTTGGCCCAGCACCTATTTCTGCACCAGTGACAGCTTTCTTGGTGAGAGAGATCAGATTGAGGATCCAGCCCTCGCGCAGCAAGAAATCACAGGTTGCAGTCACCTGGAGGTAAAGGCTGTGAAGCAGAGGCAAGTCGTGCAGGCCCAGCTTCCCCATGCTCTTCAGTTTCCAGCAGCAGGTCTTCATATCAACAGACCTTCCTCAACCAACTGGTGTCATGAGTAAACTCAGAGTAGTTCCCTGCAACTTTTCTTTGAATCTTTCTGTGGTACCATCTGATTGCTCCAGTGTGTTTCAAGGTTACAAAGGACTGGGCCAACCGGCCCTGGACACAAATAGCCAAAGCCTTGTTTATGCATGTTTAACTGTCTTTTCTCTCCATCAGGAGCCCCAACAACAGCTGTAGTGCTGGCCACCCCCGGGCACTGATTCTGGCCAGCCAGTGTAACAATCTGGGTACTGTGTTGTCAGACTGTTTACTGAGGAACTAGAGTGCATGCATGCATAGTAACCTGAATCAAATCTGTAAAGTAATCATTCTTCTAGATTCACACCCCCATCCTTGTTCACGTCCCCTTAATAAACCTGATTTGCAGTTTCACGTTTAAACTGGCTTATGAGCATATTCTTAGTTGGTGTACAGTATTGAAAGTGCATGCCTGCCTTGCTAACATTGTCTTTACAGGGGGTTCCAGGGGAATTGCTGAAGACCAGTCCCTGGTGATAAGTGCAAAGGGTGTGTGCATATCATTAATGCTCATTGTTAACTGTGTGGCAACTCCTGCAAAGGGTTATCTTCTGTTACAAGGTATTTGGTCACTAGGTGGATTTTTGGGTGGTTATAGCTTCCCAGAGGGCTGTACCAGGTTAGGTAGATACCCCACTACTATTATTCTGGTGGAGGCACCATAATATCGAATCCAGGCCCCTCAACCTGTGGTTAGAAGTACAGGCAGGAGTTGTAATCTTAGAGACAGTGCCGCCTAGGGTTACAGAACAAAACCACAAATAGAAATGATGTGCTACCTTTAAAGTCTATACTGCCATAAACTGTCAAAGACCTAGAACTACACAGAACAAATTACAGTGTGGAGCAAAACGAGTAGTATCTTAGTGGCTTAAACTTTTATTACAGTAAAACCTGCATGACAGACAGCTCCAGTGCTGCGGGTGCACTACCCTTCTTCAGCGAGTCAATCAGTGCCAACATGTACACGCTGTAACTCATCTGGTAGACCTTCCTGATGAATATCAGTGAACAGGAGAAATTCTTAGATAGGTTATGCAGCCCCTCTGCCTAGGAGCATCCAGACGGTTAATTGGTGGGAGGGGGCGCTGTAACCCAAGCAACACAGTCCAAAGAGAATAGAAATGTGCTCATTACCTAGTTCTGCAGATGGCAGCGAGTGGGCCTCGCTTGAACAGGAGCAGGATCACTTCTTAGATACAAATGGTGAGCTGCAAGGGCAATTAGCTGGCATAAAATGCAGAGTTTAAATTGATTAAATCCACTGTCCACTCTGGAATCAAAATGCAACAAACAGGTTTAATGAACAAGGAACTTAATGAACCACTCCATGGAGTATAGGGGTAACACATACGGTGGGGGCATCCACAGGCAGACACCTGGTTTCTCCTGCAACAGTCTCTTTTGCCAACAGACTGAGTTGTTTCATGCAGTAATTCCCTTGAGCCTACAAGGCTACATTCCTGGCAGCAGCAATACGCGGGCCGAAACAGGCCACATCTAGAGGTAGGTTGTACTTAGCAGCACTTCCATTCCAATTCCCTTCTTTCATTCAAACCCTTACATAGGCCTCTCTGGCTCACTTTCCATTCCTTAATTCTTAAACACTAGGCACTCACTAGGGACTATGAAAGCACCAGACATTTCTACTGGCCCAATTCCATTTCCAAACCTGGCCTTCCTACACTTTCTTCACCGGGGTGCCTTACAATCTTTTGGAGCACTTTCTTCACTTTGAGGTCTTAAATCAGTCAAACTGGTGTTCTTTAGCAAGAACAGAACCACCAAAGACCTTCTGGACACGCAGTCACTGAGGCCACGTGCCTAGAATGGCTTCCAAGGGAATTCTGCATCCTGATCTGGAAACCAACAGCCCCTCCGCTCCTGCAGCGATTCCAATTTCTGGACTGTCTTCACCCAGGGAACTAACTGCTGTGCCACACTGAGCACCCAGACAGTCTGCCACCCTGCAAGGGTTCCAAATAACCATTCCCATGTGGACCTTTCCCTGCTTCCACAGGCTACCTAGTTCGGGAGTCCCAACTCTGCAGCAGCCACTGGCCAGGGGAAAAGGGGTACTGCTGCCACCACTATGCCAACAACAGTACAGGCTGCCACCTCTGGGCCGTACCCCAGGTCAATTTGCCATAGCAGTCCCGCTCACAGGACACCTCTGACTTCACGATCGCTTTTCGCCCAGGGGTGAGACTATTTAAATTACAATGGCCCCATCGGTGCTTACCCTACCAAGATGCTGAAGTTCACTTGGCAGGCCTCCATACTTCATTTCTCTCCCCGGGCTTCAGCTCCCAAATGTAACAACAGGCCTCAAGCCTTTAGTTCAAGCTTCTCCCTCTTCACTCTCATGGTCCAAACTGCCACACCTCTCATAAGTGGATCTTCGAGGGCAAGAGGCCCACCCCAGCACCGCCATGGCGCTTTGGCCAAACTTGCAGGCCGAGCCCTCAGACTCTTCTCTCCCCGGACTTCTCTCTTTCTCCCCTTGGCACCAAAACCCTTCTCCCTATATACCCCTGAGGATGGGGACCCCTGCTACCAGCAAGCAGGCACTACATCCCAGACATAGTGCACTATGCCATCTCTCTTCCCTAGTTACACCTACATATGCATGCTCAGGAATCTATTCCTTATACTGTACTCCCCCATTACTGTGACCACTGTAATGTTACTGTGGCACATGTACGCATGCTAAGGCAGCTATTCCTTAAATTGTACTCCCCCATTTCAGTGGCCACTGCTATGATACTGTGCACACATACGCATGCTAAGGGAAATATTCCTTACACTGTACTCCCCTATTTCTGTGGCCACTGTAATTTTACTGTGGCACACATACACATACTAAGGCAGCTATTCCTTATACTGTACTCTCTTATTTCTGTAGCCACTGTTATGTTACCGTGGCAAAAGTATGCATGCTAAGGCAGCAGTTCCTTATACTGTACTCCCCTATTTCTGTGGCCACTGTAATGTTACTGTGGCACACATACACATGCTAAGGCAGCTATATCCTGTACTGTACACCCTGATTTCTGTGGCCACTGTAATGTTACTGTGGCACACATATACATACTAAGGCACCTATTCCTTACACTGTACTTCCCCATTTATGTGGCTACTGAAATATTACTGCGGCACACGTATGCGTCCTAAGGCAGCAAGTCTTTATACAGTACTCTCTTATTTCTGTGGCCACTGTAATGTGCTGTGACACACATACACATACACATACCAAGGCAGCTAGTCCTTGCTGTTACAGCATGCTAAGCAGCTATACCTCTTGCTGTGCTCCCAGATTACTGTGGCCATTGAAATGTTGCTCTGGCACACATACGACTGCTAAGGTAGCTATTCCTTATACAGTACTCCCCCATTTCTGTGCCAATGTAGTGCTAATGTCGCACACATATGTATGCTAAGGCAGCTATTACTTATACTATACTACCCCATTTTCTGTGGCCACTGTAATCTTATTGTGTGACATGTACACATGCTAAGGTAGCTATTATTTATACTGTACTACCCCATTTCCTGTGGCCACTGTAATCTTACTGTGTGACACGTACACATGCTAAAGCAGCTATTCCTTATACTGTACTCCCCCATTTCTGTGGCCACTGTAATGTTACTCTGGCACACGTACGCATGCTAAGGCAGCTGTTCCTTATACTGTACTCCCCCATTACTGTGGCCACTGTAATGTTACTGTGGCACAAGGATGCATGCTAAGGCAGCTATACCTTATGCTGTACTCACATATTTCTGTGGCCACTGTAGTGTTACTCTGGCACACATATGAATGCTAAGGCAGCTATTCCTTATACTGTACTGCCCCATTTCTGTGCCAATGTAATGTTACTGTGGCACACCTGTGCATGCTAAGGCAGCTATTACTTATACTGTTCTACCCCATTTCCTGTGGCCACTGTAATGCTACTGTGTGACACATACACATGCTAAAGCAGCTATACCTTATAGTATACTCATCCATTTCTGTGGCCACTATAATGTTACTGTGGAACACGTATGTATGCTGCATGCTAAGGCAGCTATTCCTTATACTGTACTCCCCTATTTCTGTGGCCACTGTAATGTTACTCTGGCACACATACGCATGCTAAGGCAATTGTTCCTTATACTGTACTCCCCCATTTCTGTGGCTACTGTAATATTACTGTGGCACACATATGCATGCTAAGACAGCTACTCCTTATACTGTACTCCCCCATTTCTGTGGCCATGTTAATGTTACTGTGGCACAAGAACGCATGCTAAGGCAGCTATTCCTTATACTGTACTACCCCATTTCTGTGGCCACAGTAATGTTACTGTGGCAAACATACGCATGACGAGGCATCTATTCCTTATACTGCACTCCCCCATTTCAGTGGCCACTGTAATGGTACTGTGGCACAAATATGCATACTAAGGCAGCTATTTCTTATACTGTACTTCCCCATTTCTCTGGCCACTGTAATATTACTGTGGTACACGTATGCACACTAAGGCAGCAATTCCTTATAATATACTCTCCCAGTTAGGTGGCCACTGTAATGTTACTGTGGCATACATACACATACTAAGGAAGCTATTCCTTATACTGTACTTCCCCATCTCTGTGGTCAATGTAATATTACTGTGGCAATCTTATGCATGCTAAGGCAGCAATTCCTTATACTGCACTCCCCCATTTCTGTGGCCACTGTAATCTTACTGTGGCACAACTATGCATGCTAATGCATCTATACCTTATACTGTACTCCCAGATTTCTGTCTACTGTAATGTTACTGTGGCACAAATAAGCATGCTAAGGCAGCTATTCCTTATACTGTACTCCCCCATTTCTGTGGCTACTGTAATATTACTGTGGCACAAGTACACATGCTAAGGCCGCTGTTCCTTATAATGTACTCCCAGTTTTCTGTGGTCACTGTAATGTTACTGTGGCACACATACGCATGCTAAGGCAGCTTTTCCTTATACTGTATGCCCTAATTTCTGTGGCCACTATAATATTACTGTGGTACACGTAAACATGATAAGGCAGCTATTCCTTATACTGTACTCCCCAATTTCTGTGGCTACTGTAATATTACTGTGTCACATGTTCTATGCTAAGGCAGCTATTCCTTAGACAGTACTCCTCTATTTCTGTGGCCACTGTAATTTTACAGTGGCACACATGCACATGCTAAGACAGCTATTCCTTATACTGTACTCTTCCATTTCGGTGGCCACTGTAATGTTACTGTGACACAAGAATGAATGCTAAGGAAGCTATTCCTTATACTATACTCCCCAGTTCTGTGGCCACGGTAATGTTACTGTGGCAAACATATGCATGACAAGGCAGCTATTCCTTATACTGCAATCCCCCATTTCTGAGGCCACTGTTATGACACTGTGGCACACATATGCATACTAAGAGAGCTATTCCTTATACTGTACTCCCCAATTTCCGGGGGCCAGTGTAATGTTACTGTTGCAGACATATGGATACTAAGGCAGCTATTCCTTATCCTGTACTTCCCCATTTCTGTGGCCACTGTAGTGTTTCTGTGGCACACATACGCATGCTAAGGCAGCAATTCCTTGTACTATACTCCCCCATTTCAGTGGCCACTGTAGTGTTACTGTTGCAAAAGTATGCATGTAATGGCAGCTATTCCTTATACTGTACTCTCCTATTTCTGTGGCTACTGTAATGTTACCATGGCATTCATATGCATGCTCAGGAATCTATTCCTCATACTGTACTCCCCCATTACTGAGACCACTGTAGTGTTACAGTGGTACATGTACACGTGCTATGGCACCTATTCCTTATACTGTATTCCGGTATTTCTGTGGCCACTGTAATGATACTGTGGCACACATATGCATACTAAGGCAGTTGTTTCTTATATTGTACTCCCCCATTTCTGTGGCCACGGTTATGTTAATGTGGCACACATATGCATGCTAAGGTAGCAGTTCCTTATACTGTTCTCACCGATTTCTGTGGCCACTGTAATGTTACTATGGCACACATATGCATACTAAGGCAGCTATTCCTTATACTGTACTTCCCCATTTCTGTAGCCACTGAAATGTTACTGCAGCACATGTATGCATGCTAAGGCAGCAATTCCTAATACTGTACTCCCCCATTACTGTGGCCACTGTAATGTTACTGTGGAACACATACACATACTAAGGCAACTATTCCTTATGCTGTACTTCCCCATTTCTGTGGCCACTGTAATATTACTGTGGCACACATACACATGCTAAGGCAGCAATTCCTTATACTGTACTCCCCCATTACTGTGGCCACTGTAATGTTACTGTGGTGCAAGTACGCATGCTAAGGCAGCTATACCTTATGCTGTACTCACATATTTCTGTGGCCACTGGAGTGTTACTCTGACACACATATGAATGCTAAGGCAGCTATTCCTTATACTGTACTGCCCCATTTATGTGCCGATGTAATGTTACTGTGGCACACCTGTGCATGCTAAGGCAGCTATTACTTATACTGTTCTACCCCATTTCCTGTGGCCACTGTAATGTTACTGTGTGACACGTACACATGCTAAAGCAGCTATTCCTTATAGTATACTCCCCCATTTCTGTGGTCACTATAATGTTACTGTGGCACACGTATGTATGCCGCATGCTAAGGCAGCTATTCCTTATACTGTACTCCCCCATTTCAGTGGCCACTGTAATGTTACTATGGCACAACTACTGTACACATGCTAAGGCAGCTATACCTTATACTTACTCCCAGATTTCAGTGGCTACTGTAACATTACTGTGGCACCCATAAGCATGCTAATGCAGCTATTCCTTATACTGTATTCCCCCATTTCTGTGCCAATGTAATGTTACTGTGGCATATGTATGCATGCTAAGGCAGCAATTTTTTATACTGCACTACCTCATTTCTGTGGCCACTGTAATGTTACGGTGGGACACATACTCATGCTTAGTGTTGGGCGAAGTGGCCTCAATTCACTCTGCAAAGTGATTTGAGGAGTAAGATGGATTCGCGGAGTGCTCCGTAATGCGAAACGGAGTAATTTACGCTGTAATGGGTAACGCGAAGTCCATTGAAAACAATGACTTTGCATTACTCCACCTTCCCAGAGCACTACTCCACCAATCTTTAAGGTGAAGTACATTGAAAACAATGTACTTCGCCTCACTTTGCCTTGTTTTTAAGCTCCAAAGGAGAATTTTGCAGTGATTCACGGGATTTCAGGTCAAATGGATTCTATATTGATCTGCACAGCCTCAGTTCTTGGTAGTGTATGTAGGAAGCTGTAGGAGACAGTGTGCTCTGAGAGCTATCTGTGATTCAAACCTTCTAAAAGCTGTTAAAAAAAGCCTTTTTGAGTAATTTTTTTTTGCTCAAACTTTGGTTCATCCATTGTAGGAAACCCTCCTGTGCTTATATCATCGAGCGTTTTTGTTTGTGTGTGGATTTTGAATGTTAATGTACAACACTGAGTCTGTGTAGCACGAGACAGTGAAAGTGTGCTTTAGGGGAAGGGTATGTCTGTGGTGTAGGTAGATTTAAGTTGGAGAAATATGGAGTTCTTTGTTTTTTGGTTATATTTTTGTTTATAACTGACTGTATTAAGGTACAGACAGTAATATTGTCAGTAATTGTTGAAATTTTTTTGCTGCTTGTGTCTTGTGTGGATCTGGTGCAGCAGTTCATCATTTCAGGTTGTTTACAATCCTGCCCCCTGCAAGGCTTACTCTCTGGTTAAGCCTTTTAAGTATGTTGCGGCATTTTTCTCATGCCGCAACATGCTATTAATACTAAAAGCGTCAGTGACCTGGAAGCATGGCAGATGCTATGGGGCTCCATTATGTGTAAAGGTGCAACGGCGACACACCATGCACTTCAATACAAAGGTATTTGAAGCACATGGTGTGTCTCCACCGCACCCATAATGGGGCCCCCATAGCATCCGCCATCCTTCTGGGTCACTGACCTTTCTTTATTAAAATAAAGTATGTTGCGTCATGAGAAAAATGCTGCAACATACTTAAAAGACTTAATTGGAGGGTAAGCCTTGCACTGGGCAGGACGCAGGAGCTCCTGTTGCTGACTGCTTCCCTTTAAATATATACATGCACATACAGTCATACATGCTCCTTATATGGGTGCCTTACCTCCAGGGTAATCTTTCTTGCTCCACATGTCCTTACATTCCATAGTGTGATACTTTTCTGGCAAAAACGCTCGTAATTTCAGTAAACCGGCTCCCGGAGGACTTCCCATTCTGAAGAGCCGCCCAAGTCCTGCCACCATGCTCAGCAATGTTATGATGTGATGCCAGGGAGAGCACGGGGGCATGCTTTATTATAGTGAATGGCCAGCAGCTTTCTGAATGTTTCTTTATGTTATAATGGTCAGTTTGTGGTGAAATGTGGGCACATTTCCACTAACAAGACTCTTGTTAGTTGAAACATGCCCATGTTTCACCACAACGTTGCTGAGCGCAGGGGCGGAACTTGGGCTGCTCTTCAGAACGGGAAGTCCTCCAGGACCTGGTTTACCGAAATTACAAACGTTTTTGACAGAAAAGTATTGCATTATTTAAGGACATGTGGAGCAACAAAGATTCCCCTGGAGGTTAGGCAGCAATATATTGGGTGTAATACCATCCATAACTACGTAATTTGGTGAATCTTTTTAAAGCAGCAGTGCAACAATCTGTTGAAAATTTTGACCTATACTTTTTTATGCTATTTTATATTGCCACTTTACTTACATCCTGACTTGTATGATACTATTCTTTCTAGTATTTGAGTCTGCTTTCGTACTTTTTTTCATGTCTGAGATAATAAAAGGAGCACTCCTTTTAATATGGTGCAGACCAGGTCTTTGTCAGTATTTTGCGCTGTTTTTCTCCATCAGTTGCTATATATTACTTCTGTCGTCAAATTAACAATTATGCAGCAGGCAGTGTTTTATGACATCACAGAACAATAGTTGTTCAAAAGCAGCTGCAAATAGTAATAAGAACTTGGTCAGAACAATATTAAATGGCGTGCTCCTTTTTTATTTTCAGACATGAGAAAAAGTAGTAAAGCAGACACAAATTGTGAAAAGAAGGATATCATACAAGTCATGAGGTAAGTAGTGGCCGGCAATGGTGGCAATGTAAAATAACATAAAAAAGTATAGGTCAAAATTGTCACTACATTGTTGCAATGCCGCTTTAATTTATAATTTAAGTATGACATTATGTGCTCACAATCACAACACACAAAATGCATCTGTCTTCTGTCCAGAAAATTTACAAGTGCTAAGGAAGTGAAATGGGATCGTCACGCCACATACAAAGTCCCCCAGAATTTATTGAGTAGTCACTCATGCACGCAGTGGTCACACAGAGTCCCCAGATTTTTTCCTGCATGTCCAAAATGCATCCGCCTTGTGTTCAGAAAATTGAGAAGTGCTAAGGAAGTGAAATGGGATTGTTTCAGCACATACAAAGTCCCCCAGAATTAATGGTGCACTCAGTCATGCGCGCAGTGGTGGCACAGAGTCCCCAGATTTTTTCTACATGCCCAAAATGCATCCGCCTTGTGTCCAGAAAATTGACTATTGCTATGGAAGTGAAATGGGATTGTTTCAGCACATACAAAGTCCTCCAGAATTAATGGTGCACTCAGTCATGCGCGCAGTGGTGACACATAGTCCCCAAAATTTTTCTGCATGCACAAAATGCATCCACCTTGTGTCCAGAAAATTGGCAAGTGCTAAGGAAGTGAAATGGGATTGTCACACCACATGTAAAGTCCCCCAGAATTTATTAGCATTCACTCATGCGCCGCAGTGCCCCAGAATAAAATGATGACCGTGGAGCAACTGTTGCTGGTCCAATGTGTGCTGCAATTTGAGCAAATGCAATGTGATCATCTCAACTGGATGGAAGGGTGCCCTTTGTCCATACACTAATAATAGCCTTGGTGAGTGGATACATATAGATATATATTTCTGTATTTTGTAGGTGAGGGGGGTTGACATGGACATGTACTCATGGTATTGTTCTGTATCACAGGTCACAGATACTGTTGGTGTGCACATTCCAGTGGTTGATGAGAACTTTTGCTTAGAAATTTGCAATGGATAACTCTCAAGCACATTAAGATAAGTATTATTTTTGGGATAGGGAAGCATATTTGCAGGTTTGTCTGTAATGGTTTCTTATTTTGTTACTTCTTCACAGATTTCATCTGCATCCTTCTCGAGTCTGGTTGTAAATGATGGTCATGGTCATCTAATGAAATGACTTCTGCATGTTGCATGTGCACCCCAGCCCAGGGGGGGGCCTGATGTTGAAGAACTTGTTTGGATAAGGCCACTTTGTCAGAGCAACAAAGCATCTGGAAGTTTCCAAAAAAAAGAAATGAATGACTTCTTACAGCTTAATTGTTATGTGTCCCTCCCTGGTTCTCATATCTCAATCCCTAAAGTCAAGTTACATTTCAAACCCACATCGTGTCAACTAACACAACCTGTGTGCAATATTTGCTGCAGTCGTTACAAAAGAATGAAACAGTTGAAATAAAATCTTCATACTTACCAGAATGGATTTCACATGGATATTACATCACTTCCTCTCTGTACGGTACAGCTACAGTACCTTCCCCAATGAGTTTTAGCGAAGGAGCCTTTTTTTGTTACCCTGTAAAAGAAACAAAAGAAGTGTACTGTATGTGTTTTACCATTGTGGCTCTGAAAAGCTACAGAAAACAAAACATACAACTAAAGGAAGTGAAGCAGCATAACAAACATGAGTACACATACTCACTTTATGATTTAAATATTAAGAAGCTTTGTGTCTCTGACTGATGGATGTGGTGGTCCAGACAGGCTCGTGGTGGCAGTGGCTAACATCAGTCCCAGTGGTGGTGGGTCCGGGGCAGACTCATGGTGGCAGTGACTAACATCAGTCCTGGTGGTGGTGGTGGTCCGGGGGCAGACAGACTCATGGTGGCAGTGGTGGCAGTGGATAACATCAATTCCATTGGTGGTGGTCTGGGGGCACACCGCCTTTAAAAACTTCAGTTAAAACCTGCCAACATTAACCACATCATCATCCTCATAAAGAAAGCTGCCCTCACAGTCTCGATGTCTGAAGTCTGACCACTGGGAAATTCGTTCTACATTGTGTCATCATCTACGTCCAGTGGTGGGCTGTTTCAGGCAGCCACTGCCAGTGCCACCAGGATGCTCCATTTCCACATCAGCAAGACCACCATGACTAGGCCGGGTATGAATACCGAGGTTGCAGTCTCTTCTGGTATGTGCCTCTCATTCATTTTAATGAATGTTAGCAACTAACATTTGCAGGAGACAGTTTTGTCTGACGCATCCCGACTACTGCACCTGATGAGCTGAAACTCTCTCAACACTTACACTGGAGGGTGGGCATGTGAGGTACTTTAGTGCCACTGCAGTCAGCTCTGGCCATTCACTGACCTTTCCACTCCAGTACAAAAGAGGATCTTCATTTATTGTCAGATGCCTATTTTCAGACAAATATGACTCAACCATTCTCTGTGCAGCACTAAGTCCAATTGTTGATGCATCATCCTGTTCTCCTGAATCATTTATTTCACAAATACCCACTTGGGACAAAGCCTCCCAAAGAGGGTTGATGCCAGCCACTTTGGATGACAGACCACCTGGAACTGCAGTCCCCTTTTCCTTGCAGGATATGCTTGATGATCCTCCAGGTACACCTTCAGCCAGATTATGCTGCTGAGGTTTGCTGACCTTGGCACGTGACTTCTGTGCCCCATGAACCAAGCGCACCAGTTGACCACTGATATTTTTTACCTGTCCAGGCCCTCCCTCCAGTACTGATGCAATTCCACATTTGTATCGTGGGTCCAGCATTGTTGTTATGGGAAAGTTGTCACTACGCTGAATGCTCACAACATGATGATTCTGGTTGAATACTGTCAGCATGTGTTGCAGCAACATACTGCTACCACTGTCTCCGGCAACATCAAGACTGTGCTGTACATTCACCAATGTCTGCCTCAGCACCCGCAGCAGTGGAATTGATTGGCTAATGGAGGCAGACTCGCTACCCACTGCCTGTGTGGCATGTTCAAAAGGCTGAAAAATTGTTATTACAGAGTCCATGAGGCGCCACTGTTCAGTCATCATAGACATGGAGGCCCCGGAACTGTCATGGCTAGTGTTCATAACAAGATATTCTGAGATGGCTTTGTATTGTTTATGCAACCTCTCTTCCATTTATAAAGTGGAGTTCCATCGGGTGACAACTTCCAGCTTCAAGCGGTGCTGAGGCAGGCTGTTTTGTATCTGCAACTGCCTCAGTTGGTCACAGGCCTTTCCAGATCTTGAAAAGTGAGAGCAGATACGTTGTGCAATGGTCAGCATTTCCTTTATATCAGGGTGCTGCAGAAACTCCTGAACCACAAGGTTTAAACAGTGGGCCATGCATGGAACATGAAAAAAAACACCATTCGTGATGCATTTCACCACATTTGACCCATCGTCACTTGCTATGAACCCAGCTCTCATGGACAGAGGGTTTAGCCATCTGTCAGTTTCAGTCAGTACCATGTCCAACATGTTCTCACCAGTGTGTGAACAGGTCACACTGCACATAGCAATCATTGCATACTGTCGAATTCCTGGAAGATTGCTACCATGATGATCCACCTTACTGCACTGATTATTCACACTACCAACATCACAAACAACCCCCGGCACCTGCGCCCAGTGTGCAGTTATATACAAATATGAACTCCCCGCTGTTTTGCCACTTGTCCACATATCCATACTTAAATGGATGAATGGAGAGTAGGAATGTTGAAGGGCATGTCTTACTGAGTGGGACACAGTGTGGAACAACTCGGGGACAGCACGGGTAGAAAAGTATGTCCTGGATGGGACTTTCCATTTTGGAGAGGCACGTGCAGCAAACCGCTGGAACCCAGAATTCTCCACAAAGGAGAAGGGCAAAAGATCAATTGTCAGCATTTCCACTACAGCAGCATTGAGTTCACGTGACACTGTATGATTCAGGGGGTACTTCAGCTTATGCGCAAAAACACTCTGTAACATGGGCTGACTTAAACGTTTTACACAGGGTGTGTTGATCACAAATGGTTGTGCTCTGTGATGAATGGCATTGGCAGGCCATGGATTGTGGAGATTTGATGAAGACGGTTGCATAGGTGATGATGACAAACCCAGAAATGCTGTTATTTTGCCAGATTTGCCAACTGGAGTTGATGTACCACTTGCACTAGACATACTGCATTCACTACCACCACCACCACCACCACATAAAACTGCTACTCTCACCAGCACTGGACAACATTTCAAAGTCATTATGGTCCTCCACCTCATCATGCCTGTGTGACGTAGACAGCCAGTTCTGAGTGTTGTATTATATATATTTTTTAATATAAAATGTATTAATGTCTCTGATGAAAATTCAAATGCTCTAAGAATGACCTCACTCATTCCTGCCCCAGATTCCAGCTGAGAGATGAAAGCCATGGGAAATGGCTGACAGTATGTGAGTTCACACACTCAGTTTTTTTAGAGATGATGTGTTACATAGAAGACTTTTATTAAGGATCCTGTTTCTCTGAGTTAACTACAGACTTGTTTAAGTTAATTTTGTTAAGAGAGAAATCATAAACTAGGTTTATGACATTAGAAAGGGAAGCTAGGATGTTACATAGAGGTGTGAGGTTGTAAATGACCATATGAAGCCTGTGTGAGGAGGGTATAGCATGAGATCAAAGAAGGTATCATTTGAAACTTGAGTTATGCTAAGGTTGCAGAATTTATACTTTGAAATTATATCATGTGGTTGTATAGAAATATATATTTTTTAGATATTTTGACAGAGGAGGAGCAGGATGACCGCATCCAAAAGGGGTTGGCAAATACTGCTTGTAAAGATTATTCTTTTTCACTACAGAGACACTTTTTATTTGACACTGACCAAGAAAACATCTGAGCACTGAAAACAGGTATTTAGAAAGCTAAACAAAATCTAAATATAATTGTAGGAATTGCACTGTTTAAACCTTGTTTTGTTTAAAGATATGTATATCCTGTGATACAAGAGTTCTGTATTGTATGTTTGACATATTATTATATATTTTAGTAAAAACTCTAATTTTGAGCAAATCTGGTCTGTCTTTGAATTGCTTTCTTTTGCTAAGAAATATTTATGGTTATAGTGGACAGCAGACATAGCTTGTAGGGTGGTACCAAACTGGAAAGAGAAGTGTTTTAAATCTGAGGACTTTATTAAAGTTTTAAAGGGTTCATCTCTGAATACCTGGTTAGGTGCCCATAGGCAAAGATATCTGGTCCCCCAAAGACAGATATATCTGAGCCTGTGCATTGGGTATGCTAGCATGAGGTTAACAGTTTGAATCCCTCCAGAACCGAGACCAAAGGTTGATCCTAACTCACAAAAAGAGACAAGAGAGTTACCTTGTCTGTTACACTGTTCACAAGGCTGTGCTCAGAGATTGGCACTTTGGGAGTAGAGGGCCTGACCTGCTGAGTGAATCTGTGATAGGTTGGTTGGCAATGGTGGCATAATTTTGGTATCATAAGTTTTATTGTTCTGTCAGCTGAGGACCGTAAGCTCTCTTGCAAAGACAGAAAAAGACAGAGTTTTATTTTAAAAGGAAACAGAACTATATATCACTTGGTGTACAGTCAAGTTCCTACCTATTTTATTTTTTTTTTCTATAGTGCAAAGTCAGAGTAGCAGTAGATAGGAAAGATGGCATCCAACTACAGCAGGCACACTGTAGAACAGTTAAAGCAGTTGTGCGAGGACAGAGGAGTCCTGTTCGAGGTGACAGCCAAAAAGCAGAAACTCAGAGAGGCCCTGACGGTAGCAGATACCCAGAGCAGGGAGTCACAGACTGTGAGACCTCGAGTGTGGAAGAACTAGCTGTCAGTGAAGGGTCCCGAGCTGATGAGGAGGACAGCAGGGCCACTGTCAGTGAAGTGCCACAGCAGCAGGGACGAGTTACCAGTATCCTGAATCTGGAAGTTCTCAGGTTGCAACTTGAGTTGGCAGAGTGGAGCTGGAGTCCCAGGAGAGGAGACAGCAAGAGAAGCGAGAGGCAAACCATGAGGCAGAGTGGGAATGCAGAGAAGCAGAGCGACAACAGAGGAAGGCAGACCGAGAGGAGCACGAGCACCAGCGAGATGCAGAGGAGAAGAGAGAACAAGAATGCCAAGATGCAGACCATGAGGAGCAGGAGCGTCAGAGGCAACACGAGCTGGAGAAGATGCGACTCCAACCAGTGGCACCAGAGCAAGTAAGTGGCTTGGGTTTACCTGGGACTGCAGGACTGGGTTACAAATTGAACTCCAAATTAATAGCTGAGTTTAAGGATGCGGAGGACATGGACACCTTTTTAAATTCTTTTGGAAAAGTTTGTATTCAGGCTAAAATTCCTAGAGAGTCCTGGAGCTTCCAGCTATCCCCGCTACTTACCGGGAAAGCTTGAGATGCATTGGGTCAAATGGACAATGATGATAGCAATGTTTACAGAAAGCTAAAAGCTACACTGTTAAAAAAGTTTGAATTAACTGCTGAAACATACAGAGCAAAATTCTCGTATGCTCAGAAGAAGTCTTGATATGAGCTATGAGGAGCTAGCCACGAAACAACGCTGTTTTAAAACGTTGGGGAAAGGAATTGAGGCAAATTCTGTTGATAAAATTGAAAATGTGATTTTATTAGAACAGTTTTATTGGGCTTGCCCAGCAGAGCTAAAAAACCTGGCTAGAGGATCGAGATCCAAAAATAGTGCAAGAGGCTGCTGAACCTCAGACTGCTATGCCAAGAGCAGACCTGCTTTGAGAGTGAATGGGTGGATGTGGCAGTGCAGAAAGGAAAAGCATGCCTTCAGGGCAGCTAAAACCCTCACTGCCTCCACCGAAACCAGTTAGCCCAAGGTTTCAATGAAAATATTTCTCTGAAGTAAGAAATGCTTGTTGGTTATGTAAAGAAACTGGGCACATTGCCAGACAGTGTCCAAGAAGGGCAAGCAATAATACGCAAAGTAGTACGAGAAAGGAAGTGGGTTGTTTGTCTTGTCCCTGGAAGCATGCCAGTGAACATGAGGGAACACATGCACCCAGTCATGGTAAATGGCATACAGATGCAGGGGTTAAGGGACACAGGGGCATCTCTGACATTGGTAAAGGGGGACCTGGTCCAGCCTGTTCAGCTTATACCCAATAAGTACGTGACTGTACAGGACTTTGCAGGTGAAGAGAAAACATTGCCACTGGCCAGTGTTCTCCTGGACTAGGGTGAAACAGGGGGAACTGTGCAACAGGTAGCTGTAGCTAAAACGTTAGCAGTGGATGTGATCCTGGGTAACAATCTCCAACAGAGGATGGTATGTGCAGTTACCCATAGCCAAGTGGCAAGGAAAAATAGCAATTCACTGAACCCCACAGAAACCAGTGTGGAAACCACAGAGAGGCTGGTTCCCTAGCCTGTGTCTCTAGATGGGGAGACTGATAAAAAGGGGGCAGAAATTTCCTCAGTAGCAAGTGACCACACAGCTACGGAAGGTTACTCCAAAGAGGGAGGGGTGACCAATTGTCAGAGGGTTAGGACTGACAGTGATCCTGAGGGCCCTGACGCTAGTGCTAGGGACCCTAGTTTAGCAACTGAAGGGGACTTATCCCATGCCTTGGGATTGTGTGAGGGGTTTGCAGCTGCTCAGAGGAGTGACCCTAGTTTAGAGAAGCTGAGGGCTTGAGCAGACTCTGAGGGCACACAGGGAGATGATTGCAGACATAAGGTTTATTGGGAAAATGGACTTCTGTATACACAGGCAGTACAGACAGAGGGAGGGATGCTAGGCAGGCAGCTTGTCATTCCCCAGGGGTATCGTGAGCAGTTGCTCAAAACTGCACATGATATTCCCTTGTCTGGTCATCTGGGAATCATGCGCACAATGCAGCAGTTGGTCCAGAATTTCTACTGGCCTAACTTCACCCAGCAGGTGAAGGAGTATTGCAGGTCTTGTCACCGGTGCCAAGAAATAGGGAAGGCCGGCAAGAAAACCCAAGCTGCCCTGATCCCCTTGCCCATAGTGGATGAGCCATTCCAGAGGGTGGGAATGAATATTGTGGGGCCTTTAAATACCCCCAGCTCCTAAGGGAAGAGATTCATCCTGACTGTGGTGGATTATGCCACCCAGAGGCAGTTGCCCTATCCTCACTGAGGACAGACAAAGTGGCAGACGCCTTACTTGGGATTTTCTCCCGTGTTAGGTTTCCGCAGGAGGTAATCACTGATCGAGGGGGTTCCTTCATGTCGGACCTGATGAAATGTTTATGGAAGAAGTGTGGGTGGTGCAGATGCATGACACTCATATCACCCACAAGCCAATGGGCTTGTGGAATGATTCAATGGTACCCTAAAGTCAATGCTCCGGGCATTTGCTGAACAGCATGGGAGGGACTGGGAGAAATACCTTCCCCACCTGTTGTTTGCATACAAGAAGGTGCCCCAAGAGTCGACAGGATTTTCCCTTTGAACTCTTATATGGACGCCAGGTATGTGGGCCCCTAGACTTAATCCAGGAGGACTGGGAAGACAAGCACGCCACCCAGGGAACTCCCATTGTGGATTATGTCCTTAGGTTTAGGGAAAGGCTGAAGGAGCTTATGGGGACAGCCCAGAGCAACCTGGAAGCTGCCCAACAAAAACAAAAGGTGTGATATGACCGGAGAGCCAGATCTCGCTCATACATTGTGGGTCAGGAAGTCATGGTCCTTATTATGGTCCAGAAAGACAAGCTGCAAGCTGAGTGGGCAGGACCATACAAAGTGGTTAGGAAGGTAAATGACGTGAACTACATTGTGGAGTTACCTGACCATAGACAGACTGAAAGGATGTACCATGTCAACATGATGAAGCCATATGCAAACAGGGCTGACATGGTGATCACAGTATGTAGTCATGGGAGGGACAGATGAAGGAGACCCCATTCTGGACTTGCTGGAAGAGATTAAGCGGAAGTCCTCTGTGAGGCAGTAAAATTGTCTCCCCAGCTGAACCCGGACCAGATCCAGAAAGTAAGGGAGGTTTTCGCAGACTTTGCCCCATTGTTTAGTGCCAAGCCTGGACTAACCCCCTTAGCAACACACAATGTGGAGACAGGGACACAGATGCCCATACAGCGAACAGCATATCAGGTGTCAGAGGCTGTCCAAAAGGACATTAGGAGGGAAGTGGAGGAGATGCTGGATTTAGGGGTAATCTAGAGATCCCACAGCCCCTGGGCCTCACCCGTAGTCCTTGTGCCCAAGCCAGATGGCTCAACTCATTTCTGTGTGGATTATTGTGGACTTAATGCAGTCAAGAAGTCTGATGCCCACCCGATGCCCCAGACGGACGAACTCCTGGACAAGTTGGGAGGGGCGACCTACCTTACAACTATTGACCTGACCAAGGGGTATTGGCAGGTAGAATTGACAGACAGAGTTAGGGAGAGTGGACTTCATCACTCCAATGAATCAGTTGAGTTTAAAGTAATGCCTTTCGGAATGAAGAATGCCCCGGCCACTTTCCAAAGGTTGGTGAACCAGATGTTGAATGGTGCTGAGGAGTACGCTGTAGAGTACCTGGATGACATTGCCATCTTCAGTACCCACTGGGAGGAACACCTTTCACACCTTAGGGAAGTGCTGGGCAGGATACAGAGGGCCGGGCTCACTGTCAAAGCCGAGAAGTGCCAGGTGGCCATGGGGGAAGTGGCATGCCTTGGGCATGTGGTAGGCTGGGGACAGCTCCGTCTTAACCAAATAAAGATAGAGGTGATTCAGGTGTGGCCCAGACCAGAAACCCAGAAGCAGGTCAGGAGTTTTCTAGGGACAGCAGGGTACTACAGAAAGTTTGAACCAAATTACAGTGCCCTGGCTGCTCCCATATTTGACCTGACAAAGAAAAAGATGCCAAAGAAAATTACCTGGGGCCCAGCCTGTGAGGAAGCCTTTACCAGACTGAAGGAGGCACTGTGCAGTGTTCCTGTTTTGACAAGTCCGACTATAGCAAAACCTTTATAGTTCAGCTGGATGCCTCAGACGGGGTATTGGGGCAGTACTTGCCAGACGTCTAGCCAAGGGACAGACCACTCAGTTGTGTACCTGAGCAGGAAGCTTATTCCCAAGGAGCAAGTGTACTCCACAGTGGAAAATGAGTGTCTTGCCATAGTGTGGGCCTTGAAGAAATTAGAGCCATACTTGTACGGGCAGCATTTTTTTTTTAAAATAGTTTGCTTTATTGTAGTATTACAAAGTACTGTAGATTTTTTGTACAATACACAGATCTCTTGTTCAGATACTTAAACAAACAGCCAGTGTTATGTGTCAGGATATTGTACATCTACATTGGTCACACAGACTGTGGATTGTAACATCTGCTCACTTTTGTAACCAAGACCGAGTAATTTCAATAAACTTGACCTTACCTAACAAGAGTATCTGATTCCAATAGCATGGTAGAGTATAACCACAGAACTAGTAAGACCTTATATTCCCACCCCACCCCCATTTCACCACTACAATATATAAAAGGAATAATTCTTTTCCTAGGACGATGTAGGAATAGTCACATTACTCAATAAGGAAGAGTTAGAGGACTAAGTCAATAACCATCTCCAGGCTGTATCAAAACCAGATCCAAAACAAGGCTCTCCTAAGTGGATAACAGGTGTGTGGGGTGCCCATACTCTCTGATATTTTTACTCGCTTGGACATATTAGCAATAAAGTATTCCGCTTGCAAAGCAAATAGTATTTCTTTATGCCATTCTACATACCGAAGGGGTTTGCTGGTACAACCAGTGGCGCAATATGATTTTCTTAGCACAGAGATATCAGTGTCATATGTTCTCTCTGATTACCTACTAGAGTTTCTCCCTGAGTCACCCAAGATGCAGATTTCCGGACTAAAAGAATTTTGGAGCTCACATAGGATCCAGTTTAGACCTGATGGCAGCCCAAAATGGAGTAACTTTGTCACATTCCCAGAGGATATGAAGGAGGTACTCTTGTGAACCACATCTGGTACAAAGTTCTGATGTATGATGCCCCATCTTACTAAGTTTTACAGGGGTGTAGTATAGGTCATGCAGCACATAAATTGAAGAAGTTTATACCGATCCCACCTGATATCCTTATATATCCTTTTTCTCCAAATTTGTTGCCATTGACGAGGTTTTGGGAGGCGGAGGGAGGACCTATCCCACATGTAATGTTGTACACCTTCTTGTTCACTATTACTTATTTGAAGTGCCTTATAGTAGAAGGTGACAAGGTGGAGACGAAGGTCTCCTGGTAAGTGAGCTAAGTATAGGACCTGGACATAGACCCACTCCAGAGGCCGCTACCAAATGCTGTATTAGGACGTGGGATATTTGAAGGTACTTAAAACAAAAATAAGCAGGTAATTTGTTTTTGTGCTAAAAGCTGAGAAGGCAAGTAATTTACCATTTTGGGTTAGGTCAGCCACCGTGATTTCACATTCAAGACGGCCAAAATGAAACAGTGACAAACTTGCACTCTATTTTAAAATTAGGGTTTTGAAAAGAGGTTGGGACACGTCTTTGATGGTGAAAGCCTCGAAGGTTTTGTTCAACTGATCATGTATCCGTATCGAGATCGTGATTGGTGTGGTTCACAATTTGGGAACTTTATTAGTGTAATGTTAGGGAGGCTCTAATATCGATTCCTGCAGCACTGCATATTGACTGTTCTATTTGTAACCATAGTGGGGGTCCCTTTGTGGGTTTTAACCATCGAGACTGTGGCACAATTAACGCCAAGTAATAGAGGTAGATATTAGGACTGGTAATCCACCATGCTCTTTGGCCCTCTGCAATTTAGTAATTGCTCTCGAGGCGATTTATTTCTCCAAATAAATTTAGAGATAATGCTATGCACCTGGCGAAACCACACGAATGGGGGAAGGAATAAATTCAGCATCTGGAGGGGGTACAATAAACGCAGGGAGGACGCTCATTTTTATAATGCTGATATCGCCCCCAGAGAGAAATGAAGCGATACCCAATGATTAAGGTCCGCTTTTAATGCGTAAGTACACTGGTCCAAGTTATATTGTTGCATTTTGCTTATGGATTGTGACAGAAATATGCCTAGATAATTTATTTTATCCCTTACCCAGGTGAACCCGAGGTGCTCCAAGTCTGCCTTTAAAGTCCAACTGTTTAGAGGCATTACTTCCATTTTGGCTACACTTTAATTTATAGTTGGAGAGTTCCCGAACTCTTTGATAATGTTGAGGGTAGCTGGTATAGACGTACTTGGATTTGTGACATGAGCAGATGTCATCGGTATATACTGATAACTTATATTGAAATCGCTGGATCGAATGCCAGATACTGATGCGGAGTGATTAATCCTCCTGATGAGTGGCTCTAAAAATAAGTTAAACAAGTAGGGAGACAGGGGCAGCTCTTGCCTCGCTCCTGCTGGAGAGGGAAGGATTGTGATATTACCCCATTACATAGTACCCTAGCAGTATGGTGGGAGTAAAGAATTTTGATCCACTTTATAAACTGTAAAGGAATTCTATATCTGGTATAATTCAACAAATAGTCCCATGAGACACGGTCAAAGGCTTTTTCCGCATCAAGGGAAACTAGAGCGCCGGAGTATGAGAGTCTCTTGCTGCCGAGATGAGATGAAAATTCCACGTAGTGATCCGGATGAGAGACGCCCTGCCACAAAAACCAACCTGCTCGGGCTTATTAAGGAAAGCCAGACTCCTGGCTAACCTATTAGCCAGGATTTGGGCGAGAATCTTCATATCCACATTTATTAATGAAATTGGACGATAGCTCGATACTAAAGTGGGGTCTTTTGTCTGGCTTGGGGAGCACAACAATAGTGGTTTCCTCGGTGAGGCTTGAGATCTGAGAGACCATGATGGAACATATAGTTATATGTATCAAGCAGGACAGTACTCAGCTGAGATTTGAATACCTTAAAAATTGGATGTAGCAGCCATCTGGGCCCGGGCTTTATCCATGGAGAGCTTCAATAGCCTCATGTACTTCACTTATACTGAGGGGAGCTTGTAGAAGGGCTATTTGGTGCTGGATAAACTTGGAAGATCTATATCCTCTAGAAAACAGTCCAGTGTGATATTCTTAGAGGATTGAAGGGGCAGGAATATAAAGACTGATAATATGTTTTGAAGCATAGAGCTATCTCTTCAGGAGTAGTATGGTACCTGCCCGTCGGTTCCTGTATGGTAACTACCATCCTATCCAACACCTGCACCTGAGCCTTAGGGCTAGTGGTTCCTGCCTTCTCCTCTGATTGAAGTAAGTGGCTTTGTTTTAAAATGGAGATATTCCACTTTATCGCCAAGAAGAGTATTGTATTGGAATCGAAGGCTTTCCAGCCTTTCGAATTCCATGGGGTGTGACTGGGGAGATAGAGTTTGCTCCAAGCCCTAATCTGTTGTAAGAGTAAGGAAGATTCTGATAACATTTTCTTTTTCCTAATGGTGGCCAACCGGATAATCTCACCTCTTAACGAGCATTTCGTAGCCCCCCAGAGCACATCTAACTTCGGCATGGACCCGGTGTTAGACTCCTGAAAATTTGTAATGTACCTTTGTAAGAGATCGACTATCTTCTGGGATCTAAGTAATTGGGGATTAACTCTCCAGACCTTAAATTGGTTAGTAGGGGAGGGTATAGACCATTGCAAAGTAGTTGGGTGGTGGTCAGAGATCACTTTGGAAAGATAGACACAACTCTGAACCCTCGCAAGGTGCTCAATCCCCAACAAAAAGAAGTCAATTCTTGAGAATGTGTTATGGGGGAGGGAGTGAAATGAGTAGTCCCGAGAGGAAGGGAAAAGGGTCCTCCATGGATCCACACGACCCAGAGTATTCATAAGATCTCTGAGAGCCAACTGAGCTGGGGTGTATGGGGCATGCCTTGTTTTTGATCTATCAAGGCTGTTACTGAGAGCCAAGTTCCAGTCTCCACCGAGTAAGATAGGGAGCTTAGACCATGATGCCAGATTGGACATGAGACTTGAGAAGAATTGGGGGTCTTCACTAAGTGGTCCATAAACGGATCCTATTACCATTTCAGTATAGCCTAATATTGCTCTCAAAAGTATATATCTACCTTGTGAGTCACCTATTGATTGCAACAGGTGAAAAGGTATACAACGTGCAATTAATACCGCAACTCCATTTCTACGAGAGTCTAACCCAGTGCCAAGCACATGTCTCACCCATGTTCTCCTTAAATTATTGATTTGTGAGCCAGGTAGATGTGTCTCCTGAATAAAAGCTACATCTATGTTAAGTTTATGAAGATGCAGCAATATCTTGGCCCTTTTGGTAGGGGATTGAGCACCTTTAACATTCCAAGAACAAAACTTTAACACACTTGTCATGATTAAACGGTATCAATAAGAGCCCAATATCATCTGACTCTTCCTCAAGAAGGAGTCGTTTCCAGTGCACTATTCCATATTGACTTAGTGGCGAACCCCAAATCCTTCCCACCCTCCCTACAACAACATCCCCTTTATTCACGAATCCCCCCTTCCCAACCACCCTACCCCATTTATTCACTCTCAACCCCCACCCCATTCCCATGCCCGCCCTTAATAAACTAATATGTTCCTTTCCCCTATATTGCCCCTCCCCCCATTTAATCCCTCTACCCATATTGGGGTAGGCATTATACCAGATATAAGAAACAAGATTATGGGCCAACATTATCCGCCCTTTGAAAACGAAGTATTATCATTGATAAACTACAAGTTCTTATTCCCAACAACCCAGTGGGTAGATGACCCACCTGTGCCAGATTGTGATGCACTGAGTAGACTGCCAGACTATCCAGAGATTCCCGCTTCCCACCCCGGCCCCCTAAATCAGAGACATGAATATAGTACTATTTACATCCATCTGATAGACATCAAAAAAAAAAGGGGGGAGTCTAAGCCCCTCTGCACCACATTAATTGCAGGTATTCATATAAGTCCATATGCAAAATGTCCTCAAATCATTTCAACAGGAGCTTCTAAAATAAATAAAAAAAAAAAAAAAAAGGGGGGGGGCTTCAGTTTCCAGCCTGACAGGAATGAAGAAGGGTCCAATTGGAGCAGCTGCAGATGCTCTCTTTCTTACACATGGAGTTCTACTGCCCTCATGTGGCGCTTTTAATTAATACCAGGAGGTCAGAGGTTTCTTATCAATTTGTCAGTTATAATTGTAGTGATTTATTAAGTGGCAAATCCACAGGCATCTGCTTAAAATACAGGTCCCCACAGTGGTCAGCCTTGCTAAAGCACATCATCACTTGAAGGCGAGTGAATTAGTAAGTAGCCTCATGGCCCTTCAGCGAGAAGGGAACAGGTCAGGGTACATCTGATGCAGTGCGGCAAGTGCCAACTGCGCATTATCAAAGGAGTGCCACGAATCTGCTTGCATAACCATCAGTCTGGAAGGGTATTGGACTTTATACTTAATACTTGCAGCGATTAATTTTGACATTATGGGGTGGTACTCCGCTCGGCCTTGTCTCACTGTGGCAGGAATATCTTGAGTCAAACGAAGCTGTTGGCCCTCCCAGGTAATCTGCTGCAGTTTCCTAACCTGTTCCAGAATATAAGATTTATCCAGGTAATTTAGTAGCTTGATGATAACTGGTCTCGGAGGCTTTCCACTCGTGGGCTTAGGTTGCAATGACCGGTGAGCCCTCTCTATTATGTATGAGGGGTTGTTCGGGGAGGGACCAGCAATCTTAGCCTGGAGCTTCTGACAAAATAAAATGGAGCAGTTCCTTCTGCTTCCTCGCAAGACAAAATAACGATGTTGTTCCTCCTACTACGCCTCCAAGTCTCTAACTTGATTCAGTTTTGTGCAGTCTTTGCCTCAAAGAAACCACCTCCGGGTCCATCTTATTTTCCAATTTTCCAATGAAGCTGTGCGAGCTGAGAGATCTGAAATAGCTCGATTCAGTATCAGCCAAATCACTTCTGGTGATTTGATTTCTCTAGATTATGTCCTGCAAGGCAGACTTGAAGACTGCATTTCCTCAAGGAATTTCTGTTCTGATAGCGACGCCACTTGGATTGAGATGCCGTGGGAATGAGAGGTTTAACAGAGCCTCGGTCTGGCCTTTGGATCTTTTCGATCCTTTCTCAAGGAGTTTGCGGGCGGGTGTGGTGTGGCCACCTGCGCCATGTCAGCTTCCATGCCTCAGCTAGGCCTCAGATTTCTTTTATTCGTGCTTGCCACAGGTAGGCAAAGAGATTCCTTGAACCCCAATATGCTGTACACGGTGAGCCGCGATGAAGCCCTTCTTTTAAATTAACACCAATGCTCAGTATCACGTATTTTGGATGTTTATGGGAGGAACGAAGGCGGAGCAGGTCTCAGAGCAGCTAATCTCACAGCAGCATCATGTGATCCCATCATGGGCAGCATTTTGTGGTGCAGACTGACCACAGCCCCCTGATTTGGCTGACGCAGATGGGGAAAAACAATGGTAGACTACTAAGATGGAGTCTTGCTTTACAAGGGTATGATCTAAAAATCGTGCATAGGGCTATAGCGAAGAAAAAGAACTCAGATGGGCTGTCTAGGGTCTATGAGGAGTGAACTGATTTGGGAAGCTCATCTCATGTAAGGGATAGATCCCCCCAAATTCAGACAAGGTGAGGAGGAGTGTGACGTAGACAGCCAGTTCTGAGTGTCGCATTATATTTTTTTTAATATAAAATGTATTAATGTCTCTGATGAAAATTCAAATGCTCTAGGAATGACCTTACTCATTCCCTCCCCAGATTCCAGTTGAGAGATGAAAGCCATGGGAAACGGCTGACAGTATGTGAGTTCACACACTCAGTTTTTTAGAGACAATGTTTCTTGTAAGACTTTTATTAAGGATCCTGTTTCTCTGAGTTAATGACAGAATTGTTTGTTAACTTTGTTAAGAGAGAAATCATAAACTAGGTTTATGACATTAGAAAGGGAAGCTAGGATGTTACATAGAGGTGTAAGGTTGTAAATGACCCTGTGAAGCCCGTGTGAGGAGGGTACAGCATGAGATCAAATAAGGTGTCATTTGAAACTTGAGTTATGCTAAGGTTGCAGAATTAATACTTTGAAATTACATCATGTGGTTGTATAGAAATATATATTTTTTAGATATTTTGACAGAGGAGGAGCAGGATGACCGCATCCAAAAGGGGTTGGCAAATACTGCTTGTAAAGATTATTCTTTTTCACTACAGAGACACTTTTTATTTGACACTGACCAAGAAAACATCTGAGCACTGAAAACAGGTATTTAGAAAGCTAGACAAAATCTAAATATAGTTGTAAGAATTGCACTGTTTTAAACCTTGTTTTGTTTAAAGATATGTATGTCTTGTGATACAAGAGTTCTGTATTGTATGTTTGACATATTATTATATATTTTAGTAAAAACTCTAATTTTAGAGCAAACCTGGTCTGTCTTTGAATTGCTTTCTTTTGCTAAGAAATATTTATGGTTATAGCGGACAGCAGACATAGCTTGTAGGGTGGTACCAAACTGGAAAGAGAAGCGTTTTAAATCTGAGGACTTTATTAAAGTTTTAAAGGATTCATCTCTTAATACCTGGTTAGGTGCCCATAGGCAAAGATATCTGGCCCCCTGAAGACAGATATATCTGAGCCTGTGCATTGGGTATGCTAGCATGGGGTTAACAGTTTGAATCACTCCAGAACTGAGACCAAAGGTTGATCCTAACTCACAAAAACAGACAAGAGGGTTACCTTGTCTGTTACACTGTTCACAAGACTGTGCTCAGAGGTTGGCACTTTGGGAGTAGAGGGCCTGACCTGCTGAGTGAACCTGTGACAGCCTGTAGTAATCCTCTGCTCTTATTACCGCACTACTGTACACGTTTAATTTCCTACTGGGCTTAACAGTCATGGAAGGGGATAACATGCTGGCTATGGTTGCCATGATGAGGGTGAACGCCCCACTGTGGTATTAGCTGCCAGCTTATGCTGGGTCCACAGTGCCAAGTGCCTGTTCTTAAGATACGTATGCTGTCCTCCTGTGCCCAGATGGTTCCCCTTTTTACCTCGACTCACACGCACATGGCAAACCTGGCAGATTGCAACTGAATCATCATTTGCATCTTGAACAAAAAAATCCCAAACAAGGGATTGTGATGCTCTGCTTTTAACATGTCCATGATGTGGCTTATTTAAGTCCGTTATTTTAAGCACTGAAGTGGGGGAGGGGCACGTGATGTTTTGGGCACTGCACACCTGGACTGCAACTGACCACCATGACTACCTATCATATTGATTACTGGGTCATCATTATCATCAACTAAAACCAGTAGATCACATGTTTTTACAGGGGGGAATTCCTGCAAAAAGACTCAGACAGAGCCACTTTTAATTTATTTTTCTCCGGTTCCCAACTGCGGTCAACTACATCATCATCATATTCATCAATGTCACACACATCCACATCTTCTGCTTGGATGCTAGCATGTGGACTGCATGTTGCAACAACAGCATCATCATCATCATCATCATCATCATCACATTCATCATCAGCATCTACTCCACCATCACCTGATATTTTTTCACCACACTGTGAATCACTGCATGGAAAATGCGTGATGTTAAGTGCCATGGTGGACAGAATATCACATTGTATGCTATCATTGACATGATCATCAGAATCCTCAGGTTCAGTTACTGGGATGTTACTGGGAAGTATGACATCATCTACGCTGCCACTCACTTGCACTGCTTCACACTCAGTATGTTTGGATACGGTACACTAGTCGGAATTAGAACTTGATGCAACAATACTAATACTACCTCCACCACAAACACCAGTAACACTAACACCACCGGCTGGGAAAACATCATCTCCTCCAACTATGAGTGAAGCTACTGATTGGGCTGTAAAAAACATTGCAGGAGAAATACCTTTCCTCACATCAGTAATGCATTTCTGCGTCTGTGTACTACTACCATGCCCACAGACCATCTTACTGCCAACATTGCCATGGCCAGAAACAGCTTTGCTTGCATGTCTCTTTGCAGGCATTTTGGGGGATCAACCACAAATATTATAACCAAATTCAGATTTTGATACGTTCATTCTCTGATTGGAGGGACGCTGGATGTGAAGCCAAATAAACAACTGTGGCTTCAGCAACAGAGAAGAAACTACTCTGAGACTGTCATGGAGTTAAAATAACTTCAATAACCAGGGGTGCTGATGAGGTCACAAAAACAATCCAATCTGGTAAAAAATACCTTTTGAATGTGGGGGCGGGGGGAGCACTGAATACAGACAGTGCTGATTTTTATGGCACTACAAGCAGCAAAACTAAGAACAGATACCACGATCGCAGTACAAAATCAGGCAGCTGCAGTGGATAGCAGGTTCACACTGCTGTGCTTGCAATTACACTAGTCTCTGGCACAATAAAAGGTGTATTATTTGATGCACGCAACACTGCACACACACTCACACACAGAACAGTTTGTGTACAATGCTGAACGAGGAATGCGCCGCAAATGCAAAAGTTCAGTACTATGCCACGTTACATATTGTAAATTTGTAATGTAAACAACCTGAACTTATGAACAGCTGCACCACATCCACACAACAAACAGCAAGAAAATTTCTACTATTACTGACAATATTACTGTGTGTATATTAACACAGTCAGTTATATAACAAAAATATAACCAAAAAACAAAGAAATCACTATTTCTCCAACTTAAATCTACCTACATCACAGATACGCCCCTCCCCCAAAGCACACTTTCACTGTCTTTCACCACACACACTCAATGTTGTAAATTAACATTCAAAATCCACACAAAAACAAAAACACTCGATGATATGAGCACAGGAGGGTTTCCTACAATCGATGAACTAAAGTTGGATCCCCCAAAAAAGCAAAAATGCTTTTTGAACAGCTTTTACAAGATTCCTATCACAGACAGCTATCAGAGCGCACTGTCTCCTACTCCTTCCTACTCATGCTACCCTGAACTGAGGCTGTGCAGATCAATATAGAGCCCATGTGATCTGAAATCCCATGAATCACTGCAAAATTCACCTTTGGAGCTCAAAAACAGGGTGAAGTGAGGCAAAGTGCACTGCCTGCAATGCACTTTGCCTTAAGTTTGGCAGAGTAGTGGCCTGGGGAGGCAGAGTAATGCGAAGCCATTGCTTCCAATGGTCTTTGCGTTCCTCATTATAATGTGAAGTTCTCCGCTTCGCATTGTGGAGCACTCCGCGAATCGCTTCACGGAGAGGATTGAGCCCACTTCGCCCACCACTAACCAGGACCGATGTTAGCCACTGTCACCACAGAGAATTACTTTTTGTGCCCCCCGGACCACCACCACCACCAGGACTGATGTTAGCCACTGCTACCACAGAGAATGACTTAGTGTGCCCCACTGGACCACCACCAGCACCACCACCACCACCGCTGTTAGCCACTGCCACCACCACCAGATGCAGGAAGATGTCACGGAATGTCATCATGTGCCGCAGCTATCACCACCAGCACCCACCACCAGTGTCATTCTGACAGTGTTTTCCATTGACCATGCCAAGACAGAGGAGTAGAACAGGAGACCATATCCATCAGCCACAGGCACAAGGCTTTTTAATATTAAAACTATTAAGTGAGTATGTGTACTAATGTTTTTTTATGCCATTCAACTTCCTTTAATTGTATGTTTTGTTTTCTGTTGCTTTTCTGAGCTGCAATGGTCAAACACATATGGTAAACTTATTTTGTTTTTTTACAGGTTAACAAAAAACGACTCTCCTTCACTTTCAGTCGGTATCAATGGTACTGCAGCAGTACCATACACAGGAACCTATGGAATATCCATTTCAAATCCATACTGGTAAGTATATATTTTTTATTTTGTCTGTTCAATTTTTTTTTAAAAGAGTGCAACAAATCAGACTGAGGAGGATTCATAAACTAGGTGACATGTGTATGTCACAAAAACTATTTCTACAAGATAACATGCACTGTATTCGAACTTGCAGCTACATGGAAAATGACAGTGTTGAAAACGTTGCACACAGGTTGTGTTACTTGTCAAGATGTGGTTTTGAAATGTAACACGAGTTGAGATTGAGAACCAGGGACACTAGCACAGTGTATTTGTTACACAGCCTGGTACTAAATTAATTTGTGATTGATCAGCTGATTGCAGTGTGACAGCTTACTATCTGTGTTAATAATCCAGATACTCATGGAACAGCCACGGCTTAAACATAATGTGTTACTGCTGCAATGAAGTTGTAATAAGTCCTTCATTTCTTTTTTTTTAGGAAACTTCCAGATGCTTTGTTGTAGCATAGTTTCCCTATCCAAACAAGTTCTTCAACATCAAGCACCCCCACCCCTGGGCTGGGGCAGACATGCAACATGCAGAAGTCATTTCAATCGATGACCATGACCATCATTACCAACCAGACTGGAGAAAGATGCAGATGAAATCTGTGAAGAAGTAACCGAATATGAAACCATTAATGAGACCTACCTGCAAATATGCCCCCCCACCAAAAAAAAATACTTACCTTCATTGGCTTGAGAGTTATCCATTTCCAATTTCAATGCAAAAGTTCTCATCAAACACTGAATGTGCACACCAACAGTATCTGGACCTGTGATACAAAACAATACAATGAGCACATGTCTATATATGTCAATCCCCCACCCACAAAATACAAATATAAATATATATATATATATACACACATTATGTGTACTGTATATCAATTCACCAAGGCTATTATTAGTGTACAGACAAAGGGCACCCTTCCATCCAGTTGAGATGATCGATTACATTTGCAGGAATCGTAGCACACATTGGACCAGCAACAGTTCGCTCATGGTCATTATTTCAGACAGGACTTTGCATGTGGTGTAACGCTCCCATTTCACTTCCATGACTTGTCAATTTTCTGGACACAAGACAGATGCATTTTGGAGATGCAGAAAAATTCTGGGGACTCTGTGACCACTGCACGCATGAGTGATCTGCAATAAATTCTAGGGACTTTGCATGGGTGTAACGCTCCCATTTCACTTCGTTACCACTTGTCAATTTTCTGCACACAAGACAGATGCATTTTGTGTATTGTGATTGTGAGCACATAATGTCATACTTAAATTATAAATTAAAGCAGCACTACAACAATGTGGTGACAATTTTGACCTACACTTTTTTATGCTATTTTACATTGCCAGCCACTAGTTACCTCCTGACTTGTATGATACCCTTCTTTTCACAATTTGTGTCTGCTTTACTACTTTTTCTCATGTCTGAAAAAAAAGGAACACACCTTTTAATATTGTTCTGACCAGGTTTTTATCACTATTTGCAGCTGTTTTTGAATAAATATTGTTCTGTGAGGTCATAAAACACTGCCTGCTGCATAACTGTTAATTTTACAACAGAAGTGATATATAACAACTGATGGAGAAAAGCAATGGAAAATACTGACAAAGACCTGGTCCGCACCGTATTAAAAGGAGTGCTCCTTTTATTATTTCAGACATGAAAAAAGTAGTAAAGCAGACACAAATACTGGAAATAATAGTATCATACAAGTCAGGATGTAAGTAAAGTGGCAATGTAAAATAGCATTAAAAAGTATAGGTCAAAATTTTCAACAGATTGTTGCACTACTGCTTTAAAGAGATTCACCAAGTTGCATAGTTATTATGGTACTGCACCCAATATATGGGTGCCTAGCTTCAGGAGAATCTTTCTTGTCCATGTCATTAGTGCAACGTTTTCTGGCAAAAAACGCTCATAATTTTTTTAAGCTGGTAACACGGAGGACTTCTCATCTGAAGAACCACCCAAGTTCTGCTCCGCCGCACTCAGCTACACATCATGATGCCAGGGAGAATGCGGGCGCACCCATATATTGATCGGCCAGCATCTTCCTCGAATGTTTTTATGTTATAACGGATATAGTGAACGCGGGCATGTTTCCTTACCAAGGCTCTTGTTAGCAGAAACATGCCCACGTTTCACCAAAAACTGACCATTATAACATAAAGAAACATTCAGAAAGTTGCCGGCCATTCAGTATAATGGAGCACGCCACCGCACTCTCCCTGGCATCACGTCAAACCGTTGCTGAGCGTGACGGGCAGAACTTGGGTGGCTCTTCAGAACGAGAAGTCCTCCATGACCCGCTTTAATGAAATTATGGGCTTTTTTGACAGAAAAGTATTGCACTATCTAAGGACATGTAGAGCAAGAAAGATTCCCCTTGAAGTAAGGCGCCCATATTTCGGATGCAAATAATGCTATAACTTTGTGAATCTCTTTAACGTCTATTTCACAAATGAAATATTTATGGAGCCTCAGTAATGTTTACTTTGTGTCAGGACTCATGATTTGAAGTGTTTTGCAAAAAGCATGACTGAGCAGTGCAAGTATGTTGTGCTAAACTGCATGTGTGCCATCAGTGTTCTTTCCTGTGTGTGCATACATTGTCCAGCTTCATGCAAACATATATACAGGGTGACTTGTTGCAGTATCTCAAGAATAAAGATAATAAAGAATATATTACATATATTTTATTTGTACCATCAGCAGCCAGTGAGTAAGTGATATGATATTTTTCAGAGGTATCGGGTCACTGTGCACCTCAGTCACTCACAGTGCACACATGACTTAGCGTGAATCATAGCACAAAAGCACATGCTCTCTGAAAAGTCATGTGTGCAGTATGTGACTAAGGTGCACTCTGGCCAGACACCTCTGAAAAGTATCGCACTCACTTAGTCCGCTGATGATGATGGTGACAATAAAATATATGTTATTCTGCTCGCTATTCTTTATACCATAAACACTACAAGTCAGCAATATATGTTTGCAAGAAATGCACAATGTCTGATGTCTCACACACACACATGCATGCACACACACACACACGCACACACGCACACACAGGAAACAACACTGACTACACACATGTAATTTAGCACATCATACTTGCACTGCTCACACCAGCTTTTCCACAACCACTCCACAACAGAAAGTAAACATTACTGAGGCACTGGATTATAACAACAGGACAATAGGAGCATCTATGACTGTCTATTATTAAACATTAAAAAAAAATCACAAAACACTACAGCAGAGGGGGAGGGAGGTGTCCAGAAAAATAAGTTAATGGGGGATTCCATGGTGTTCCAGCAGCAGGTGGAGCATTGACACTGTCTGCAGCTGCTGTTGCTGGATCTGCTCTACCTGCTGCTGGCAGCACCCACCCTTTCATTGCTTTCCTCAGGGATGCCCACACCAGTGCAATGTCTGCCTGTATTGCAGGCACTGTGGCGGGGTCCACTGTGGGGTGCCAGGTAGTGGTGGTGGTGGTGAGGGTGGTGCTGGTGGCTGTGGTGGCGATGGTACTGGAGCAGCTGCTGCTGCCTCCTCCTGCTGCGGTGGTGAGTCACAACACCCCAGCAACCTCTGCCACTGCCACAGAAAGGTCAGCAGTTGGAGGCCTGGCCCATTCGGTGGCAGCCTGCCACCCTCCTTGTGGTGGTTTGTCATATGTGTGCGCTGTCCACCAGTCCCAAATGTGTCCCCTGGGGACATGGCACACCTGCACGCCACATAAACGACAGTCAATGGTGCTGTCCCCCACACACATTTAGAAAACTGCCAGACTGGGGACTGTGGGGAACCAGGCACAGGAGGGGCAGAGGTATTGCCAGCAGCACTGTCACACACCTGGGGCTCCACCTGCAGCTGTGGAGGTGGTGGAGGGGTGCTTCTGGAGCCCTGTAGCTGCTACTGGTGGTGGTGGTGGCGGACTTGGTGGATGTGCACCACTGCCGGTGGCACTGGTGGTGCTGCTGCTTCCAAAGGGAGAGGCAACACCAACGTTGGGAGTGGTCCAACGAAACCCGACCACCGTCACATGTGTGCCTCCTCTCTGACTACTCCATGGGTCACAGACTCTCCTCCCGGGTCCATCATGCACAACCCACTAATTCCCTTTCCGACCGACACCTCATGCAAAGAAAGACTGCTTCAAACACACTCACAGTCACACACACACACACACACACACACACACAAAACAAAACTTATAAAACAAACAAATCAGTAGCAAAAAAGAACTGAAAAAAACACACTACAAAAACAACTAAAGATTTAGCTTTTAAAAAAGCTGTTTGTTTTTAGGCAAGGAACAAATATACCACCAAACTCTCCTCTACACACACAATGCTTCCTCCTTCACCACTGCAAAGGAGAAAGTGAAACTAGCTGCTTTTATGACTCTCTTCTTCCTGCCTGGCTAAAGCATGTGACTTACACTACTGTAAGCCATGTGATGTGTGGGGTGCTGCCTATACTGTTGTCACTTTGCCTTACTTCGTGTTAAGGTGGAATGGCAACGCAAAGTCATAATGACAACGTGAAGTGAGCCCTTCCCAATGGCCACTCCATGTAGCATTAGGCTAACGTGAAGTGGTCACTTTGCAGCCACTTGGCTGGTGGATTTTAAATTTGCTGCATCTCTATTCATGTTAAAGCAGCTATTCCTTACAAAGTACTCCCCCATCTCAGTGGCCATGTAATGTTACTTTGGGACACATATGCCTGGTGCATGCTAAGGCAGCTATTCCTTATACTGTATTACCCCATTTCTGTGGCCACTTCAATGCTACTGTGACACACATCATGCTAAGGCAGATGATCCTTATACTGCAATCTCCCATTTCTGAGGCCACTGTTATGACACTGTGGCACACATACGTATGCTAAGGCAGCAATTCCTTATACTGTACTCCCCCATTTCAGGGGTCACTGAAACATTACTGTGGCAGACTACGCATACTAAGGAGGCTATTCCTTACATTGTACTTCCCTATTTCTGTGGCCACTGTAATGTTATTGTGGCACAGGTACGCATGCTAAGGCAGCAATTCCTTGTACTGTACTCCCCCATTTCAGTGGCCACTGTAATGTTACTGTGGCACAAGTATGCATGCTAAGGCAGTTATACCTTACACTGTACTCCCTGATTTCTGTGACTACTGTAATGTTGATGTGCCACACGTATGCAGGTAAAGGCAGCTATTCCATATACTGTACTCCACTATTTCTGTGGCTACTGTAATGTTACTATGGCATACATATGCATGCTTAGGAATCTATTCCTTATACTGTACTCCTCCATTGTCACAAACCCACTCAGCAGGTCAGCCCTCTACTCCCAAAGTGCCAGCCTCCGAGCATAGTCTTGTAAACAGTTAACAGAAACAGGGAAACCCTCCTATCTGTTTTGTGGGTTCGAATCAACCTTTGGCCTCAGTTCTGGAGGGATTCAAACTGTGAACCTCTTGCTAGCGTACCCAATGCACAGGCTCAGATAATTCTGTCTTGGGGGAGCCAGATATCTTTGCCTACGGGCACCTAGCCAGGTGTACAGAAATGAACCCTTGAAAACTAATAAAGACCTCAGATTAATCGTACCTTTTTCCAGTTTGGTATCACCATTCAAGCTTATGCACAGTGTCTGCTTTAACCATATATATTTCACTTGTTAAAGGAAGAAATTCAAAGACAGACCAAGTAGGCTCTAAAAACAGAGTTTTACTAAATTAGATAAAAAAATATGTAAAACATAAAATACAGAACCATATATCACAAAACATACAAATCTTTTAAAAGAACAAGGTTTTTAACTGTGCAATTCCTACTACAGTACTTGGATTTTGTCTCTCCTTACCTGTATACTAGCTTAAAGTGCTCAAAGATGTTTCTTTGTCAGAGTGTAGATATAAGTCTCTGAAGGAAAACAGAATTCTGTTTAAAAACTGGCTTTGCCCACCTCTTTGCATGAGGTCACCTAGCTCCTCCTCTGTTTATGAAAAATCATACACCCAGGATATTTTATCATATTAGAAGGTAAGATAATTAAGGTTACATCAGCAGAAACTCCTTTCCCCATGTGACTTCTCCAATCAAGTCTGTAAATTTCCTTTCGTCTATAAGCAGTATCCTCTCTCACACAGACATCAAAGCATTTATGACTTCGCACCAGTGTCACATAATCCTGCACTCTTCCCCTAAACGCCATAACAGTTTATGATTTTCCTCTTAGCAACTACAGCTGTAATTAACTTAGATAAACAGGATATCCTTGATCAAGGCCTGTTCTACTCTGTAATTAGCTTCTGGCCTTGCAGGTAACACCTTGTATCTAAAACCTGTGTGTGTGTGTCATACTCACATGCTGTTTCAGCATTTCTGATGAGAGACAGTCCATAACACATTTTTATATTACAAAAAATGATACAGTGATCAGAACCAGCTGTCCAAGTGTCACAATTCCTCCCCACTCAGACTGAATTTGGGGGCTCTATCCCCTGCATAGGATGAGCTTGCCAAATCAGTTCACTCCTTGTACACCCGAGACAGCCCATCGGAGTTCTGATTTTTGGCTCCAGCTCTATGTACGATTGTTAGATCATACCCTTGCAAAGCAAGACTCCATCTTAGCAATCTACCAATGTTTTTCCCCATCTGTGTCAGCCAAACCAGGGCGTTGTGGTCAGTCTGTACCACAAAATGCTGCCCATATAACTATGGCTCTAATTGCATTAGGACCCCACACTATGGCAAGACACTCCTTTTCCACCGTGGAGTATGCCTGCTCCCTGGGAAGTAACGTTTTGCTCAGGTAGGCTATTGGGTGATCCCTCCCTTGGCTGGATGTCTGACTCAGCACTGCCCCAATACCCATGCTGAGGCATCAGTCTGAACTACAAAGGGTTTGCTATAGTCAGGACTTCTCAAAACAGGAGCACTGCACAGTGCCTCCTTTAGTTTGGAAAAGGCTTCTTCATAGGCTGGGCCCCAGGTAATTTTCTTGGGCATCCTTTTCTTTGTCAGGTCAGTTAGGGGAGCAGCCAGGGCACTGTAATTAGGTACACATTTCCTGTAGTACCCTACTGTCCCTAGAAAACTCCTGACCTGCTTCTGCATTTCTGGTCTGGGCCATGCCTGGATTACCTCTATCTTTATTTGGTTAGGACGGAGCTGTCCTCGGCCTATCACATGCCCAAGGTATGCCACCTCTCCCATGGCCACCTGACACTTCCCGGATTTGACAGTGGGCCCGGCCCTCTGTATGCTGCCCAGCACTTCCCTAAGGTGGGATAGGTGTTCCTCCCAGCTGGTACTAAAGATGGCAATGTCATCCAGGTATGCCACGGCATACTCCTCAGCACCATTTAACACCTGGTTCACCAACCTTTGGAAAGTGGCCGGGGCATTCTTCATTCCAAAAGGCATTACTTTAAATTCAAATACATCTATTGGAGTGATGAAAGCCAACCTCTCCCTAGCTGTGTCCATCAACTCTGCCTGCCAGTACCCCTTGGACAGGTCAATTGTCATAAGGTAGGTCACCCCTCCCAACTTGTCCAGGAGTTCATCCATCAGGGGCATTGGGTGGGCATCTGACTTCATGACTACATTCAGTCCATGATAGTCCACACAGAAATGATTAGAGCCATCTGGCTTAGGCACAAGGACTATGGGTGAGGCCCAGGGCCTGTGGGATCTCTGCATTACCCCTAAATCCAGCATCTCCTCCACTTCCCTCCTAATGTCCTTTTGGACAGCCTCTGACACCCGATATGCTGTTTGCCATATGGGTGTCTGTGTCCCTGTCTCCACATCGTGTGTCGCTAAGGGGGTTAGTCCAGGCTTGGTGCTAAACAATGGGGCAAAGTCTGCTAAAACCTTCCTTACTTTCCGGGTCTGGTCTGGGGCCAGCTTGGGAGACAATTGTACTGCCTCCACAGAGGACTCCCGCTCACTTTCTTCCAGCAAGTCCAGAAGGGGGTCTCCTTCGTCCATCCCCTTCCCAGGACTACACACTGCAAACACCATGTCATCCCTATTTGCATATGGATTCATCATGTTGACATGGTACATCTTTTCTGGCTGTCTTCGGTCAGGTAACTCTACAATATAGTTCACGACATTTACCTTCCTAACCACTTTGTATGGTCCTGCCCACTCAACCTGCAGCTTGTCTTTCCAGACCAGAATAAGAACCATGACTTCCTGACCCACCATGTACGAGCGAGCTCTGGCTCTGCAGTCGTACCACACATTTTGTTTCTGCTGGGCAGCTGCCAGGTTGCTCTGGGCTGTCCCCATAAGCTCCTTTAGCCTTTCCCTAAACCTAAGGACATAATCCACAATGGGAGTCCCTGGTTGGTGTGCTTGCCTTCCCAGTCCTCCCAGATCAAGTCTAGGGGCCCACGTACCCAGTGTCCATACAAGAGTTCGAAGGGGGAAAATCCTGTTGACTATTGGGGCAGCTCCCTGTACTCAAACAACAGGTGGGGAAGGCATTTCTCCCAGTCCCTCCCATGCTGTTCAGCAAACACCCAGAGCATTGACTTCAGGGTATCATTGAATCATTCCACAAGTCCTTTGGCTTGTGAGCGATATGGTGTCGTGCATCTCTGCACCACCCCAAACTTCTCCCATAAATATTTCATCAGGTCCAACATGAAGGAACCCCCTCAATCGGTGATAACCTCCTGTGGAAACCCAGCCCAGAGAAAATCCCAAGTAAGGGATCGGCCACTTTGTCTGTCCTCAGTGAGGTTAGGGCGATGCCTCTGGGTACCGGGTGGCATAATCCACCACAGTCAGTATGAATCTCTTCCCTGAGGAGCTACGGGTATTTAAAGGTCCCACAATATCCATTCCCACCCTCTGGAATGGCTCCTCCACTATGGGCAATAGAATCAGGGCGGCTTGGGTTTTCTTGCCCGCCTTCCCTATTTCTTGGCACCGGTGACAAGACCTGCAATACTCCTTCACCTGCTGGGTGAAATTAGGCCAGCAGAAATTCTGGTCCAACTGCTGTGTCATGCGTGCGATTCCCAGATGACCAGACAAGGGAATATCATGTGCAATCTTGAGCAACTGCTCACGATACCCCTGGGGAACGACAAGCTGCCTGCCTAGCATCCCTCCCTCTGTCTGTACTGCCTGAGTATAGTTAAGTTCATTTTCCCAATAAACCTTATGTCTGCCATCACCTCCCTGTGCACCGTCCGAGTCTGCCCAAGCCCTCAGTTTCTCTAAACTAGGGTCACTTCTCTGAGCAGCTGCAAACCCTTCACACATTTCCAAGGCATGGGACAGGTCCCCTTCAGTCGCTAAACTAGGGTCCCTAGCACTAGCGTCAGGGCACTCAGGATCACTGTCAATCCCAACCCTCTGTCAATGAGTCACCCTTCCCTCTTTGGAGTAACCCTCCGTAGCTGTGTGGTTACTTGCTACTGGGGACATTTCTATCCCCTTTTCGTTAATCTCCCCATCTGGAGACACAGGCTGGGGAACCAGCCTCTCAGTGGTTTCCACAATGACTTCTGTGGGGTTCGGGAAACTACAATTTTCCCTTGCCACTTGGTGCAGGTAATTGCACACACCATCCCTTGTTTGAGATTGTTGCCCAGGATCACATCCACTGCTAACATTTTAGCTACAGCCACCTGTTGCACAGTTCCCCCTGTTTCACCCCAGTCTAAGAGAACACTAGCGAGGGGCAATGTTTTCTCCCCACCCACAAAGTCCTGTACAGTGACGTATTTATCGGGTATAAGCTGACCAGGCTGTACCAGATCCCCCTTTACCATGGTCAGGGATGCCCCTGTGTCCCTTAACCCCTGTGTCTGTACACCATTCACCATACCTGGGAGCATGTGTTCCCTCATGTTCACTGGCATGCTTCCAGGGACACACAAACAACCCACTTCTTTTCTAGCACCCGGTTGTGTATTATTGCTCGCCTTTTTGGGACACTGTCTGGCAATATGCCCAGTTTCTTTACACAACCAACATTCATTTCTTCTCTGAGACAAATCTTTTCTCTGAAACCTGGGGCTAACTAGTTTTGGTGGAGGCAGTGAGGGTTTTACCTGCCCTAAAGGTGCGCTTTTCCCTTTCTGCACTGCCACGCCCGCCCCATTGGCTCTCAGAGCAGGTCTGCCCTTGGCATAGTGGTCTGAGAGTTCAGCAGCCTCTTGCACTGTTTTGGGATCTCGGTCCTCCAGCCAGGTTTTCAGCTCTGATGGGCACGCCCAATAAAACTGTTCTAACAAAATCACGTTTTCTATTTTATTAACAGAGTTTGCCTCAATTCCTTCCCACCAACATTTTAAAAACTGACGTTGTTTCATGGCTAGCTCCTCGTAGCTCATATCAGGGCTTCTCCTGAGCTTAAGGAATTTAGCTCTGTATGATTTCAAATTTCTTTAACAGTGCAGCTTTAAGTTTGCTGTAATCATCACTGTCCTCATTGTCCATTTGACCCAATGCATCCCAAGCTTTCCTGGTAAGTAGCGGGGACAGCTGGAAGCTCCAGGACTCTGGAATTTTAGCCTGAATAAATCTTTGAAAGAATTCTAAAAGGCATCCATATTCTCCCCTTTTAAATTGGCTATTAATTTGGAGTTCAATTTGTAACCCAGTCCTACAGTCCCAGTTAAACCCAAGCCACTTACCTGCTCTGGTGCCGCTGGTTGGAGTCGTAGCTTCTCCAGTTCATGTTGCCTCTGGGGCTCCTGCTCCTCACGGTCTGCATCTTGGTGTTCTCACTCTCTCTTCTCCTCTGCAGCTTGCTGGTGCTCACGCTCCTTGCGGTCTGCGTCTTGATGTTCTCACTCCCTCTTCTCCTCTGCAGCTTTCTGGCGCTCACACTCCTCACAGTCTGCCTTCCGCTGTTCCCGCTCTGCTTCTTGTCTCTCTCATTCTCTTTTCTCCTGGAACTCCAGCTCCATCCTGCGCAACTCAATTTGCAGTCTGAGTACTTCTGGATCCAGAATACTGGTGACCTTCCCCTGCTGCTGTGGCCCTTAACTGACAGTGGCCCTGCTGTTATCCTCACCGGATCTGGACACTGCACTGGCCGCTAGCCCTGCCACACTCGAGGTTTGGTCCTTTTCAGTCACAGTCTGTGACTCGCTGCTCTGGGTATCTGCTACCATCAGAGCATCTATGAGGTTCTGCTTGCTGGCTTTCACCTCGAGCGGGACTCCGTTGTCCCTGCGCAACTGCCTTAAGTAGTCTACAGTGTGCCTGCTGTAGTTGGAAGCCATCTTCCCTAATTACTGCTACTCTGACTTGCACTTTAGGGAAAAAAATTGAACGGGTAGAAACTTGGCTGTATGCCAAGTGATATAGTTCTGTTTCCTTTTAAAATAAAACTCTGCCTTTTTCTTTCTTTGCAAGTCAGCTGATGGTCTCAAGTGACACACTGAACAATAAAAGCTTGTAATAGCAAAATTATGCCACTGCTGCCAACCAGTCTCTCACAAACCCACTCAGCAGGTCAGCCCTCTACTCCCATAGTGCCAACATCCAAGTGTAGTCTTGTAGACAGTTAACAGAAACAGGGTAACCCTCCTATCTGTTTTGTGGGTTCAAATCAACCTTTGGTCTCAGTTCTGGAGGGATTCAAACTGTGAACCTCTTGCTAGATACCCAATGCACAGACTCAGATAATTCGGTCTTCCGGGGAGCCAGATATCTTTGCCTATGGGCACCTAACTAGGTGTACAGAAATGAACCCTTAAAAACTCTAATAAAGACCTCAGATTAATCTTACCTTTTTCCAGTTTGGTATTACCATTCAAGCTTATGCACAGTGTCTGCTTTAACCATATATATTTCACTTGTTAAAGGAAGAAATTCAAAGACAGACCAAGTAGGCTCTAAAAATAGAGTTTTACTAAAATAGATAAAAAATATGTAAAACATAAAATACAGAACCATATATCACAAAACATACAAATCTTTTAAAAGAACAAGGTTTTAACAGTGCAATTCCTACTACAGTACTTAGATTTTGTCTCTCTCTACCTGTATACTAGCTTAAAGTGCTCAAAGATGTTTCTTTGTCAGAGTGTAGATAAAAGTCTCTGAAGAAAAACAGAATTCTGTTTAAAAACTGGCTTTGCCCACCTCTTTGCATGAGGTCACCTAGCTCCTCCTCTGTTTATGAAAAATCATACACCCGGGATATTTTATCATATTAGAAGGTAAGATAATTAAGATTACATCAGCAGAAACTCCTTTCCCCATGTGACTTCTCCAATCAAGTCTGTAAATTTCCTTTCATCTATAAGCAGTATCCTCTCTCACACAGACATCAAAGCTTTTATGACTTCGCACCAGTGTCACATAATCCTGCACTCTTCCCCTAAACGCCATAAACATTTATGATTTTCCTCTTACCAACTACAGCTGTAATTAACTTAGATAACAGGATATCCTTGATCAAGGCCTGTTCTACTCTGTAATTAGCTTCTGGCCTTCCAGGTAACACCTTGTATCGAAAACCTGTGTGTGTGTGTGTGTGTGTGTGTGTCATACTCACATGCTGTTTCACCATTTCTCATGAGAGACAGTCCATAACACATTTTTATATTACAAAAAAATGATACAGTGATCAGAACCAGCTGTCCAAGTGTCACACTTGTTACTGTGACCACTGTAATGTTACTGTGGCACACATACACATGCTAAGGCAGCTATTCCTTATACTGTACTACCCCATTTCTGTGACCACTGTATTGTTACTGTGGCAAAACTACACACACTAAGGCAGCTATACCTTATACTGTACTCCCAGATTTCTGTTGCTACTGTAATGCTACTGGGGCACACATAAGCATGCTAAGGCAGCTATTCCTTATACTGTACTCCCCCCGTTTCTGTGCCAACGTAATGTTACTGTGGCACATGTACGCATGCTAAGGCAGCAATTTTTTACACTGTATTACCCCATTTATGTGGCCACTGTAATGTTACTGTGGGACACATATTCATGTTAAGGCAGGTATTCCTTACAATGTACTCCCCATGTACTCATGCTGCATGCTAAGGCAGCTATTCCTTATACTATATTAACCCATTTCTGTGGCCCTACAATGTAACTGTGGCACACATACGCACGCTAAGGCAGATGTTCCTTATACTGTACTTCCCCATTTCTGTGGCCACTGTAATATTACTGAGGCACAAGTACGCATGCTAAGTCAACTATTCCTTATACTGTACTCCCAGATTTCTGTGGCCACTGTAATGCTACTGTGGCACACGTATACGTGATAACGCTGCTATTCCTTATACTGAACTCTCCCATTTCTGTGGCTACTGTAATATTACTATGGCACACATTTGCATGCTAAGGCAGCTATTCCTTATACAGTACTCCACCATTTCTGTGGCCACTGTAATTTTACAGTTGCACACATGCATACGCTAAGGCAGCTGTTCCTTATACTGTACTCCCTAATTTCTGTGGCCACTGTAATATTACTGAGGCATACGCACACATGATAACGCAGCTATTCCTTATACTGAACTCCCCCATTTCTGTGGATACTGCAATATTACTATGGAACACATTCACATGCTAAGGAAGCTATTCCTTATACTGTACTCCCAAATTTCTGTGGCCATGGCAATGTTACTGTGGCAAACATAGATATGCCAAGGCAGCTACTCCTTACACTGCAATCCCCCATTTCTGAGGCCACTGTTACAATACTGTGGCACACATACGCATGTTAAGGGAGCTATTCCTTATACTTTACTCCCTCCATTACAGGGGCCACTGTAATGTTACTGTGGCACACGTATGCATTCTAAGGCAGCTGTTCCTTATAATGTACTTTCCCATTTCTGTGGCCACTGTAATGTTACTGTGGCACATGTACGCATGCTAAGCTAGTAATTCCTTGTACTGTACTCAGCCATTTTGGTGGCCACTGTAATGTTACTGTGGCACAAGTATACATGCTAATGCAGCTACATCTTATACTGTACTCCCTGATTTCTGTGGCCACTGTAATGTTGCTGTTGCACATGTATGTATGTTAAGGCAGCTATTCTTTATACTGCACTCTACTATTTCTGTGACTACTGTAATGTTACTGACATACATATGCATGTTCAGGAATCTATTCCAAATACTGAACTCTTAAATTACTGTGACCACTGTAATGTTACTGCCCACATACGCATGCCGCATGCTATGGCAGCTATTCCTTATACTTGCTCCCCCATTTCTGTGGCCACTGTAATGTTACTGTAGCTGCATTATGTATACTAAGGCAGCTGTTCCTTATAATGTACTTCCCCATTTCTGTGGCCACTGTAATGTTACTGTGGCACACATATGTATGCTAAGGCAGTTATTTCTTATAATGTAGTCCCCCATTTCTGTGCCAATGTAATGTTAGTGTGGCACACATTCGCATGCCGCATGCTGTGGCAGCTATTTCTTATACTGTACTCCCCCACTTCTGTGGCCACTGTAATGTTACTCTGGCACACATACACATACGAAGGCAGCTGATACTTATACTGTAGTCCCTCATTTATGTGGCCACTGTAATGTTTCTGTGTGACATGAACACATGCTAAAGCAGCAATTCCTTATACTGTACTCCCCCATTTCTGTGGTCACTGTAATGTTAGTGTGGCACACATATGCATGCTAAGTCAGCTGTTCCTTATACTGTACTCACCCATTTCTGTGGCCACTGTAATGCTACTGGTGCACACGTTGCCTGCTAAGGCATCTATTCCTATACTCTACTCCCCATTACTGTGGCTACTGTAATATTACTGTGGCACACTGCCGCATGCTAAGGTAGCTATTCTTTGTACAATACACCACCATTTATGTGGGCCACTGTACTGTTACAGTGGCACCCGTCACATGCTAAGGCAGCTATTCCTTATAGTGTACCCTCCATTTCTGTGGCCACTGTAATGCTAATATGGCCCACATTAGCAGGCTAAGGTGGCTATTCCTTATACTGTACTCCCTGATTTCAGTGGCCACTGTAATATTACTGTTGCACAGTATGAATGTTAAGGCAGCTATTCCTTATACTGTACTCCCCCATGCCTGTGGCCACTGTAATGTTACTGTGGCTCAACTACGCATTCTAAGGCAGCTATATCTTATACTATTCTACCCCATTTCTGTGCCAATGCAATGCTAGTGTGACACACGTACACATGCTAAGGCAGCCATTTTTTATACTGCACTACCTCATTTCTGTGGCCACTGTAATTTTAATGTGGGACACATACTCTTGCTAAGGCAGTCATTCCTTACAATGGACTCCCGATTCCTGTGGCTACTGTAATGTTACTGTGGCACAAGGACATATGCTAAGGCAGCAATTCCTTATACTGTACTCCCTCATTTCTGTGGCTACTGTAATGTTACTGTGGCACATGGACACATGCTAAAGCAGCTATTCCTTATACTGTACTCCAGTATTTCTGTGGCCACTGTAATGTTACTGTGGCACACATAAGAATGCTAAGGCAGCTATTCCTTATACTGTACTCCCCCATTTCTGTGCCAATGTAATGTTAGTGTAGCACTCGTATGCATGCTGCATGCTATGGCAGCTATTTCTTATGTTGAACTTCCCCACTTCTGTTGCCACTGTAATGTTACTCTGGCACACATATGCATGCTAAGGCAGCTGATCCTTATACGGTACTCCCCCATTTCTGTGGCCACTGTAATGTTACTGTGGTGCAAGTAGGCATGCTAAGGCAGCTATACCTTATGCTGTACTCACATATTTCTGTGGCCACTGTGTGTTACTCTGGCACACATATAGAATGCTAAGGCAGCTATTCCTTATACTGTACTGCCCCATTTCTGTGCCAATGTAATGTTACTGTGGCACACCTGTGCATGCTAAAGCAGCTATTACTTATACTGTTCTACCCCATTCTGTGGCCACTGTAATGCTACTATGTGACACGATCATATGCTAAAGCAGCTATTCCTTATACTGTACTCCCCATTTATGTGGCTACTGATATATTACTCTGGCACACAAATGAATGCTTAGGCAGCTATTCTATACAGTACTCCACCATTTCTGTGCCACTGCAGTGTTTCTGTGTGACATGTACACATGCTAAAGCAGCTATTCCTTATACTGTACTCCCCATTTCTGTGGCCACTGTAATGTTAGTGTGGCACACATGCATGCTAAATCAGCTGTTCCTTATACTGTACTCCCCCCCCTTTCTGTGGCCACTGTAATGCTACTGGGGCACATATATGCCTGCTAAGGCATCTATTCCTTATACTGTACTCCCCCATTTCTGTGGCTACTGTAATATTACTGTGGCACACATTTGCATGCTAAGGTAGCTATTCTTTATATAGTACTCCACCATTTCTGTGGCCACTGTACTGTTACAGTGGCACCCATGCACATGCTAAGGCAGCAATTTCTTATAGTGTACTCCCCCATTTCTGTGGCCACTGTCATGCTAATATGGCCCAAGTAAGCATGCTAAGACAGCTATTCCTTATACTGTACTCCCCGATTTCAGTGGCCACTGTAATATTACTGTTACACAGTACGCATGTTAAGGCAGCTATTCCTTATACTGTACTCCCATATTTCTGTGGCCACTGTAATGTTACTGTGGCAAACCAATGCATGCTAAGGCAGCAATTCCTTATACCGTACTCCTGCATTTCTGTTGCCACTGTTATGTCACTGTGGCACACGTGCACATGCTAAGGCAGCCTATTCCTTATACTGTACAACCTCGATTTCCATGGCCACTGTTATTTTACTGTGAATACATACGCATGTCAAGGCAGCTGTTCCTTATACTGTACTCCCACATTTCTGTGGCCTCTGTAATGTTACCATGGCTCACATATGCATGCTAAGACATCCATTTCTTATACTGTACTCCCCAATTCTGTAGCCACTATAATGTTACTGTAGCACACGTATGCATTCTAACACAGCTACTCCTTATACTCTACTCACCCATTTCTGTGGCAACTGTAATCTTTCTGTGGTACACGTATGCATGATAAGACAGTTATTCGTATACTGTTTCCCCCATTGCCTTGACCACTATAATGTTACTGAGGCACATATACACGTGCTAAAGCAACTATTTCTTATACTGTACTCCTAAATGTCTGTGGCCACTGTTATGTTACTGTGGGACACATACACATGCTAAGGCAGCTATTCCATATACTGTACTCTCACATTTTTCTAGCCACTGTAATATTGCTGTGGCAGAAGTAGGCATGCTAAGGTAGCTATTTCTTATATTGTACTCCCCCATTTCTGTGACCACTATAATGTTATTGTGACACATGTACACATGCTAAGGCAGCTATTCCTTATACTGTACTCCCCATTTCTGTGGTCACTGTAATATTACTGTGGCTCATGTATGCATGCTAAGGCCGCTATTCTGTATACTGTACTCCTCCATTTTTCTGACCACTGCAATAGTACTGTAGCACACATTCACATGCTAATGCAACTATTCCTTACACTGTATGCCCCCACTCCTGTGGCCACTGCAAAGTTTCTGTTGCACATATATGCATGCTAAGTCAGCTATTTATTTTACTCTACTCTCCCATTTCTGTGCTCACTATAATGTTTCTGTGGCACACTTATGCAGGACAAGGCAGTTATTCTTGTACTGTAATCCCCCATTTCTGTGGCCACTGTGATATTACTCTTACACAATTGCATTTTTTTAAAGGCAGCTATTCCTTGTATTGTACTCCTCTATTTCTGTGATGACTGTAATGTTACAGTGGCATGCGTCACGCATGCTAAGTCAACTGTTCTATACTGCCCCGTCCATTTTTGTGGCCACTGTAATGTCACTGTGGCAGACATATGCATCCTAAGGAAGCCAGTCTTTATACTGTACTCCCCCATTTCTGTGGCCACTGTAATGTTACTGTGGCACACATATGCATGCTAAGGCAGCTATTCCTTATACTGTTCTCATCCTTTTCTGTGGCCCCTGTAATATTACTCTGGCATAAGTACGCATGCTAAGGAAGCTATTCCTTATACTGTACTGCCCCATTTCTGTGGCCGTTGTAATATTACTGTGGCACACACACGTGTGCTAAGGCAGCTATTCCTAATACTGTACTGCCCCATTTCTGTGGACACAGCAATATTACTGTGGCACATATTGGCATCCTAAGGCAGCTGTTCCATATACTGTTCTCCCCCATTTCTATGGCCACTGTAATGTTACTGTGACACATCTGCAGTTTTTCAAGGCAACTATTCCTTATACTGTACTGGACCATTTCTGTGGCTAAACTGTAATGTTGCTATGGCACACATACGCATCCCAAGGCAGCTATTATTTTACTGTACTTCCTTTTCTGTGGCCACTGTTACGATACTGTGATACAATACACACATGCTAAGAGAACTATTCCTTATACAGTACTCCCCATTTCTGTGCCACAGTTATGTTTCTGTGACACAAGTACAGATGGTAAGGCAACCATTCCTTATACCATGCTCCCACATTACTGGGACCACTGTAATGCTACTGTTGCACATGCATGCATGCTAAGGGTGCTATTTCTTGTACTGTTCTCTATTTTGTGTCCACTGTAATATTACTGTGGCACACATGCACATGGTAAGGCAGCTGTTCCTTATACTTTACTCCCCATTTCCATGGCCACTGTTGTGTTACTGTGGCATACAAACATACAGATGCTAAGAGGCTATTTCTTATACTGTACTCTCCCAATTCTGTAGCCACTATAATGTTACTCTGTCACACATATGCATGTTAAGGCAGCTTTTCATTATATTGTACTCTGCCATTTCTGTGGGCACTGTTATGTTGCTGTGGCTCTCATACACATGCTAAGGTAGCTATTCCTTATACTGTACTTCCCAATTTCTGTGGTCACTGCAATATTACTGTGACACACATTCACATCCTAATGCAGCTGTTCCATAAACTGTTCTCCGCCATTTCTGTGCCCACTGTAATGTTGCTGTGGCAGAAGAATGCATCCTAAGACAGTTATTCCTTATACTGTACTCCCCCATTACTGTGACCACTATAATGTTACTGTGGCACACATACGCATCCTATGGCAGCTATTCCTTATGCTGTACTCCCCCATTTCTATCACCATTGTAATGTCACAGTGGCTTGCATCACATGCTAAGTCAGCTGTTCCTTATACTGTACTCCTTCATTTTGTGCCCACTGTAATGTTACTGCGGCAGAAGTATGCATGCTAAGGGAGCTATTCCTTATAGTGTACTTCCCCATTTCTGTGGCCACTGTAATATTACTGTGGCACATGTTGCATGTTATGGCATCTGTTCCATATACTGTACCCCCCATTTCTCTGTCCACTGTGTACTCTTGCACATAATTGTATGCTAAGGCAGCTATTCTTATGCTGGCTCCTCTATTTCTGTGACAATTGTAATGTTACAGTGGCACATCATGCACTAAGTCAGCTGTTACTTATACTGTACCGTCCATTTTGTGGCGCTGTAATGTTACTGTGGCAGACGTATGCATGCTAAGGGAGCTAATCCTTATACCGTACTCCCCCTTTTCTGTGGCCACTGTAATGTTACTGTGGCACACATATGCATGCTAAGGCAGCTATTTCTTATACTGTACTCGTCCTTTTCTGCGGCCCCTGTAATATTACTGTGGCACAAGTACACATGCTAAGGCAGCTATTCCTCATACTGTACTCCCCCATTTCTGTGGTCGCTGTAATATTACTGTAGCACACATACATATGCTAAGGCAGCTGTTCCTAATACTGTACTGCCCCATTTCTGTAGCCACAGCAATATTACTGTGGCACGTATTCGCATCCTAAGGCAGCAGTTCCATATACTGTTCTCCCCCATTTCTGTGGCCACTGTAATATTACTATGGCACACACATGCATCCTAAGGCAACTATTTCTTATACTGTAGTCCCCATTTTCTGTGGCCACTGTTATGTTACTGTGATACAAATACACATGCTAAGAGAGTTATTCCTTATACAGTACTCCCCCATTTCTGTGGCCACTGAAATGTTACTGTGGCACACATAAGCAAGCTAAGGCAGCTATTCCTTATACTGTACTTCCTGATTTCTGTGGCCACTATAATATTACTGTGGCACACATACACTTCCTAAGGCAGCTATTCCCTATACTGTTCTCCTCCATTTCTGTGGCCACTGTTATGTTACTTTAGCATGCATACATATGCTAAGGAAGCTATTTCTTATACTGTACTCCCCAAATTCTGTAGCCACTATAATTTTACTCTGGCACACATATGCATGCTAAGGCAGCTTTTCACTATACTGTACTCTTGCCATTTCTGTGGGCACTTTTATGTTGCTGTGGCTGTCATACACATGCTAAGGCAGCTATTCCTTAAACTGTACTCCCCAATTTCTGTGGTCACTGCAATATTACTGTGGCACACATACATATGCTAAGGCAGCTCTTCCTTATACTGTACTCCCCCATTTCTGTGGCCACTGTTTTCTTACTGTGACACAAGTACACATGGTAAGTCAGCCATTCCTTATATTATACTCCCTCACTACTGGGACCATTGTAATGTTACTGTGGCACAGGTACGCATGATAAGGGGGCAATTTCTTTTACTGTTCTCTCCTATTTCTGTGTCCATTGTAATGTTACTGTGGCATGCATGCACATACTAAGGCAGCTATTCCTTATACTTTACTCCCCCATATCCGTGGCCACTGATTTGTTACTGTGGCATACATACAGATGCTAGGGCAGATATTTCTTAGACTGATCTCCCCCAATTCTGTAGCCACTATAATGTTACTCTGGCACACAAATGCATGCTAAGGGAGCTATTTCTGATACTGGTCTCTCCTATTTCTGTTGCCACTGTAATGGTACTGTGACACGTATGCATGCTAAGGCAGCTATTCCTTATACTGTACTCCCTCATTTCTGTTGCCACTGTTATGTTACTGTGGCACACGTGCACATGCTAAGGCAGCTATTCCTTATACTGCACTCCCCAATTTCCGTAGCCACTGTTATGTTGCTGTGGAACACATAAGCATGGTAAGGTACCTATTCCTTATACTGTACTTCCTGATTTCTGTGGCCACTGTAATATTACTGTGGCACACAAACGCTTCCTAAGGCAGCTATTCCTTATACTGTTATCATCCATTTCTGTGGCATCTGTAATGTTACTGTAGCACACATACACATGCTGAGGAAGCTATTCCTCATTCTGTACTCCCCAATTTCTGTGGCCACTGTTATGTTGCTGTGCACATGTACACACATGCCAGTATCTATTCATTATACTGTACTCCCCATTTCTGTGGTCACAGTTTTGCTACTGTGACACAATGCATGCTGCGATAAGTCAGACATTCATATACTGTACTCCCCCATTTCTGAGGACCACTGCAATGTTACTGTGGCACAGGCATGCATGCTAAGGGAGCTATTTCTTGTACTGTTCTCTCCTATTTATGTATCTACTGTAATCTTACTGTGGCACATGTGCACATGCTAAGGCAGCTATTCCTTATACTTTACTCCCCCATTTCCATGGCCACTGTTATGTTACTGTGGCATACATACCGATGCTAAGGCAGCTATTTCTTATACTGTGCCCCACAGGTCTGTAGCCACTATAATTCTACTCTGGCACACTTATGCATACTAAGGCAGCTATTCCTTATACTGTACTCCCGCATTTGGTGGCCACTGTAGTATTAATGTGACAGAAGTGTGCATGCTAAGGCAGCACTTTCTTATAATGTACTCCCCCATTATAGTGACCACTGTAATGTTACTCTGGCACATGTACACATGCTAAAGGAGTTATTTCTGATACTGTTCTCTCCTATTTCTGTTGCCACTGTAATGTTACTGTGGCATATGTGTGCATGCTAAGGCAGGTATTCCTTATATCGTACTCCCACATTTCTGTTGCCACTGTTATGTTACTGTGGCACACGTGCACATGCTAAGGCAGCTATTCCTTATACTGCACCCCCCGATTTCCGTAGCCACTGTTATGTTACTGTGGAACACATAAGCATGGTAAGGCAGCTATTCCTTATACTGTACTTCCTGATTTCTGTGGCCCTGTAATATTACTGTGGTACACACCCTTCCTAAGGCAGCTATTCTTTACTGTTATCATCCATTTCTGTGGCATCTGTAATGTTACTGTAGCACACATATGCATGCTGAGAAGCTATTCTCATTCTGTACTCCCCAATTTCTATGGCCACTGTTATGTTGCTGTGCACATGTCGCATGCCAAGGCATCAATTCCTTACTGTACTCCCCCATTTCTGTGGTCTGCAGTTTACCTGTTGTGACACAAGTGCGCATGGTAAGTCAGCCATTCCTTATACTGTACTCCCCCATTTCTGGGACCACTGCAATGTTACTGTGGCACACATATGCATGCTAAGGGAGCTATTTATTGTACTGTTCTCTCCTATTTCTGTATCCACTGTAATCTTACTGTGGCACGTGCACAGCTGAGCAGCTATTCCTTATACTTTACTCCCCCATTTCCATGGCCACTGTTATGTTACTGTGGCATACATACCGATGCTAAGGCAGCTATTTCTTATACTGTGCTCCCCCAGGTCTGTAGCCACTATAATGTTACTCTGGCACACATATGCATACTAAGGCAGCTATTCCTTATACTGTACTCCCGAATTTCGGTGGCCACTGTAATGTTAATGTGACAGAAGTATGCATGCTAAGGCAGCTCTTTCTTATAATGTACTCCCCCATTATTGTGACCACTGTAATGTTACTCTGGCACATGTACACATGCTAAAGGAGTTATTTCTGATACTGTTCTCTCCTATTTCTGTCACCACTGTAATGTTACTGTGGCATATGTGTGCATGCTAAGGCAGGTATTCCTTATACCGTACTCCACATTTCTGTTGCCACTGTTATGTTACTATGACATGCACATGCATGATAAGGCAGTTATTTCTTATACTGCACTTCCGATTTCCATAGCCACTGTTATGTTACTGTGAACACATATGCATGCCATGGCAGTTGTTCCTTATACTGTACTGCACAATTTCTGTGGCCTCTGTAATATTACCTTGGCACAGACACGCATACTAAGGCAGCTATTTCTTATATTGTACTCCCAAATTTCTGTGGCCACTGTTGTGTTTTGTGGCTGCATTACACAATGCTAAGACAAGTGTTCCATATACTGTACTCCCCATTTCTGTGGCCACTGTAAAATTGCTGTGGCGAAGTGACACATGCTAAGGCAACTATTCCTTATATTCTACTACTACCCATTTCTGTGGCCACTGTTATGTTACTGTGGCACATTATGTACATGCTATGGCAGCTATTCCCATACTGTACTCTCAATTACCGTGACCACTGTTATGTGATTATGGCATATGCACGCATGCTAAGGCAGCTATTCCTTATTCTGTACACCACATTTTTGTGCCCACTGTAATATTACTGTGGCTCACATATGCATGCTAAGGCAGCTATTGTTCATACTGTGCTCCCCCAGTTCTGTAGCCACTATAATGTTACTCTGGCACACATTCGCATGCTTAGGCAGCTATTCCTTATACTGTATGCACCCATTACTGTGGCCACTGCAAAGTCACTGTGGCCCTCATTCGCATGCTAAGGTAGCTATTCTTTATACTGTACTCGCCCATATCTGGTGGCACTGTAATATTGCTGTGGCACACATTCGCATCCTAAGGCAGCTATTCCTTATACTGTACTCCCCCTTTTCTGTGGCCACTGTTATGTTACAGTGATACATATACACATGCTAAGAGAGCTATTCCTTATAGAGTACTCCCCCATTTCTGTATACACTGAAATGTTACTGTGGCACACATAAGCATGTTAAGGCAACTATTCCTTATACTGTACTTCCTGATTTCTGTGGCCACTATAATATTACTGTGGCACACATACACTTCCTAAGGCAACTATTCCTTATACTGTTCTCCATTTCTGTGGCCACTGTAATATTACTGTAGCACACCTACGCATGCTAAGGATGCTATTCCTCATACTGTACTCCCCCATTTCTGTGGCCACTGTTATGTTACTGTGGACACAAATATGCATGGTAAGGCAGCCATTCCTTACACTGTACTTCCCTTTACTGGGACCACTGTAATGTTACTGTGACACATGTGTATGCTAAGGGAGCTATTTCTTGTACTGTTCTCTCTATTTCTGTGACCACTGTAATGTTACTGTGGCAAACGTCCATATGCTAAGGCAGCTATTACTAATACTTTGCTTCCCCATTTCCGTGGCCACTGTTATGTTACTTACTGTGGCATACATATAGATGCTCAGGCAGCTGTCTCTTATACTGTACTCCCCCAATTCTGTTGCCACTATAATGTTACTCTGGCACACAAATGCATGCTAAGGCAGCAATTCCTTATACTGTACTCCTGCATTTCTGTGGCCAATGTAATGTTCCTGTGGCTCATGTACACATGATAAGACAGTTATTCTTATACTGTACTCCCCCTTTTCTGTGGCATGTGTAATGTTACTGTAGCAGAAGTACACATACTAAGGCAGCTATTCCTTATACTGTACTCCCCCATTACTGTGACCACTATAATGTTACTGTGGCCCACATATGCATGCTATGGCAGTTTTTCCTTATGCTATACTTCCCTATTTCTGTCACTATTATAATGTTATGGTGGCATGCGTACGCATGCTAAGTCAGCTGTTCCTTATACTGTACTCCTTCATTTTTGTGGCCACTGTAATGTTACTGTGGAAGAAGTATGCATGCTAAGGGAGCTAATCCTTACACTGTACTTCCCCGTTTCTGTGGCCAGTGTAATGCTACTGTGGCACAACACATATGCATGCTAAGGCAGCTGTTCCTTATACTGAACTCGCCCTTTTCTGTGGCTCCTGTAATATTATTGTGGCACAAGTACACATGCTAATGCAGCTATTCCTTATACTGTACTCCCCATTTTCTGTGGCCACTTTTATGTTACTGTGATACACATACCAATGCTAAGAGAGCTATTCATTATACAGCACTCCCCGATTTCTGAGGCCACTGTAATGTTACTGTGCCACACATAAACATGCTTAGGCAGCTATTCCTTATATTGTACTTCCTGATTTCTGTGGCCACTGTCATATTGCTGTGGCACACTTACGCTTCCTAAGGCAGCTATTCCTTATACTGTTCTCCTCCATTTCTGTGGCCTCTGTAATGGTACTGCAGCACACATACGCATGCTAAGGAAGCTATTCCTCATACTGTACTCCACCATTTCTGTGGCCACTGTAATTTTACTCTGGCACACATTCTCATGGTAAGGGATGTATTCCTTATGTGGTACTGTTCTATTTCTGTCGCCATTGTAATGTTACGGTGGCATACGTACGCATGCTAAGTCAGCTGTTCTTTATACTGTACTCCTCCATTTTTGTGGCCACTGTAATGTTACTGTGGCAGAAGTATGCTTGCTAAGTGAGCTACTCCTTATATTGTACTCCCCCATTTCTGTGGCCACTGTTTTTTTACTGTGACACAAGTACACATGGTAAAGCAGCCATTCCTTATACAGTACTCCCCCATTTCTGTGGCCACTGTTATGTTGCTGTGCACATGTACGCATGCTAAGGCAGCTATTCCTTATACTGTACACCCCTGTTTCTTTGGCCACTGTTTTGTTACTGTGACAAAAGTACGCATGGTAAGGCAGCCGTTCTTTATACTGTACTCCTTCATTACTAAGACCACTGTAATGTTACTGTGGCACATGTATGCATGCTAAGGGAGCTATTTCTTGTACTGTTCTCTCCTACTTCTGTGTCCACTGTAATGTTACTGTGATACAGGTACGCATGCTAAGGAAGCTGTTTCTTGTACTGTTCTCTCCTATTTTTGTGTCCACTGTAATGTTATTGTGGCACATGTGCACATGCTAAGGCAGCTATTCCTTATACTTGACTCCCCCATTTTCATGGCCACTGTTATGTTACTGTGGCATACATACTGATGCTAAGGCAGCTATTCCTTTTACTGTACTCCCACATTTCTGTGGACACTGCAATGTTTCTGTGGCACATGTTCGCATGATAAGGCAGTTATTCTTATACTGTACTCCCACATTTCTGTGGCCACTGTTATATTAATGCAGCACATGTACGCATGCTAAGGCAGCTATTACTTATACTGTACTCCCCCATATCTGTGGCCACTGTAATGTTACTGTGGCACACATATGCATGCTAAGGCAGCTATTGCTTATACTGTACTCGCCATTTTCTGTGGCCCCTGTAATATTACTGTGGCACAAGTACGCATGCTAAGGCAGCCATTCCTTATACTGTACTCCCCCATTTATGTGGCCACTGTAATATTACTGTGGCACACATACATATGCTAAGGCAGCTATTCCTTATACTGTACTTCCCCATTTCTGTGGCTACTGCAATATTACTGTGGCACACATTTGCATCCTAAAGCAGCTTTCCCATATACTGTTCTCCCCCATTTCTGTGGCCGTTGTAATATTATTGTGGCACACATTCGCATGCTAAGGCAACTATTCCTTATATTGTACTCGTCCATTTCTGTCACCACTGTAATATTGCTGTGGCACACATGCGCATCCTAAGGCAACTGTTCCTTACACTGTACTCCCCCTTTTCTTTGGCCACTGTTATGTTACTGTGATACAGATACACATGATAAGAGAGCTATTCCTTATACAGTACTCCCCCATTTCTGTGGCCACTGTAATATTACTGTGTCACTCATATGCTTCCTAAGGCAGCTATTCCTTATACTGTTCTCCATTTCTGTGACCTCTGTAATGTTACTGTAGCACACATATGCATGTTAAGGCATCTATTCCTAATACTGTACTCCTCCATTTCTGTGGCCACTGTTTTGCTAGTGTGACACAAGAACGCATGGTAAGTCAGCCATTCCTTACCCTGTACACCCCCATTACTGGGACCACTGCAGTGTTACTGTGGCACATGTGCACATGCTAAGGTGGCTATTCCTTATACTTTACTCCCCCATTTCCATGGCCACTGTTATGTTACTGTGGCATACATACAGATGCTAAGGCAGCTATTTCTTAAACTGTATGCCCTAGTTCTGTAGCCACTATAATGTTAGTCTGGCACACATATGCATGCTAAGGCAGCTATTCCTTATACTTTAGTCCCACATTTCTGTGGCCACTGTTATGTTAATGTGACACAAGAATGCATGCTAAGGCAGTTCTTCCTTATACTGTTCTCCCCCATTATTGTGACCACTGCAATCTTACTCTGGAACATGTATGCATGCTAAGTGAGCTATTTCTGATACTGTTCTCTCCTATTTCTGTCACCACTGTAATGTTACTGTGGCACATGTATGCATGCTAAGGCAGCTATTCCTTATATTGTACTCCCTCATTTCCGTAGCCAAGGTTTTGTTACTGTGGAACACATAAGCATGCTAATGCAGCTATTCCTTATACTGTACTTCCTGATTTCTGTGGCCACTGTAATATTACTGTAGCACACACACACATGTTAAGGATACTATTCCTCATACTGTACTCCCCCATTTCTGTGGCCATTGTTATGTTGCTGTGCACATACGCTTGCTAAGGCAGCTATTCCTTATACTGTACTCCCCATTTCCTGTGGCCACTGTTATGTTATTGTTGCTGCGTGCGCATGCTAAGGCGGCTATTCCATATACTGTGCCTCCCATTTCTGACGACTGCTATGTTACTGTGGCACATATCGCATGCTAGGGCAGCTATTCCTTTTCTGTACTCCCCATTTCTGTGGCTGCAGTAATATTACTGTGGCTCCATATGCATGCTAAGGCCACTATTCCTTATACTGTACTCCCCAGTTTTGTGGTCACTGTAATATTACTGTAGCACACATTCCCAAGCTAATGCAGCTATTCTTACACTGTACACCCCCATTTCTGTGGCCATTGCAAATTTCTCTGGCACATGTATGCATGCTAAGTCAGCTATTCCTTTACTTTACTGCCCATTTCTATGCTCAGTGTAATATTTCTGTGGCACCGTATGCTTGATAAGGCAGTTATTCTTATACTGTACTCCCTGTTTCTGTAGCCTCTGTAATATTACTGTGTCACATATGCACATGCTAAGGCATCTGTTCCTTATACTGTACCCCCATTTCTGTGTCCACTGTAATATTACTCGCACACATTCACATGCTGAGCAACTATTCCTTAGGCTGTACTCCCCTAATTCTGAGGACATTGTAATGTTATGGTGGCATGCGTATGCATGATGTCAGCTGTTCCTTATACTGTACTACTCCATTTTTGTGGCCACTGTAATGTTACTGTGGCAGAAGTATGCATGCTAAGGTGAGCTAGTCCTTATACTGTACTCCCCCATTTCTGCGGCCACTGTAATGTTACTGTGGCACACATATGCATGCTAAGGCAGCTATTCCTTATACTGTACCACCTTTTCTGTGGCCCCTGTAATATTACTGTGGCACAAGACGCATGCTAAGGCAGCCATTCCTTATACTCTACTCCCCTATTTCTGTGGCCACTGTAATATTACTGTGCAACACATACGTATGCTAAGGCAGCTATTCTTTATACTGTACTCCTCCATTTCTGTGGCTACTGCAATATTACTTTGGCACACATTGCATCCTAAGGCAGCTGTTCCATATACTGTTCTTCCCCATTTCTGTGGCCAATGTAATATTATTGTAACACTTTCTCATGCTAAGGCAACTATTCCTTATATTGTACTCTGCCCATTTCTGTCACCACTGTAATATTGCTGTGGCACACATGCGCATCCTAAGGCAACTGTTCCTTACACTGTACTCCCCTTTTCTTTGGCCACTGTTATGTTACTGTGATACAGATACACATGATAAGAGAGCTATTCCTTATACAGTACTCCCCATTTCTGTGGCCACTGTAATATTACTGTGTCACCATATGCTTCCTAAGGCAGCTATTCCTTATACTGTTCTCCATTTCTGTGACTCTGTAATGTTACTGTAGCACACATATGCATGTTAAGGCATCTATTCCTAATACTGTACTCCTCCATTTCTGTGGCCACTGTTTTGCTAGTGTGACACAAGAGCATGTGTAAGTCAGCCATTCCTTACCCTGTACACCCCCATTACTGGGACCACTGCAGTGTTACTGTGGCACATGTGCACATGCTAAGGTGGCTATTCCTTATACTTTACTCCCCATTTCCATGGCCACTGTTATGTTACTGGGCATACATACAGATGCTAAGGCAGCTATTTCTTAAACTGTATGCCCTAGTTCTGTAGCCACTATAATGTTAGTCTGGCACACATATGCATGCTAAGGCAGCTATTCCTTATACTTTAGTCCCACATTTCTGTGGCCACTGTTATGTTAATGTGACACAAGAATGCATGCTAAGGCAGTTCTTCCTTATACTGTTCTCCCCATTATTGTGACCACTGCAATCTTACTCTGGAACATGTATGCATGCTAAGTGAGCTATTTCTGATACTGTTCTCTCTATTTCTGTCACCACTGTAATGTTACTGTGGCACATGTATGCATGCTAAGGCAGCTATTCCTTATATTGTACTCCCTCATTTCCGTAGCCAAGGTTTTGTTACTGTGGAACACATAAGCATGCTAATGCAGCTATTCCTTATACTGTACTTCCTGATTTCTGTGGCCACTGTAATATTACTGTAGCACACACACACATGTTAAGGATACTATTCCTCATACTGTACTCCCCCATTTCTGTGGCCATTGTTATGTTGCTGTGCACATGTACGCTTGCTAAGGCAGCTATTCCTTATACTGTACTCCCCCATTTCTGTGGCCACTGTTATGTTATTGTTGCACACGTACGCATGCTAAGGCAGCTATTCCATATACTGTACCTCCCCATTTCTGCGACGACTGCTATGTTACTGTGGCACATGTACGCATGCTAGGGCAGCTATTCCTTTTCTGTACTCCCCATTTCTGTGGCTGCAGTAATATTACTGTGGCTCACATATGCATGCTAAGGCCACTATTCCTTATACTGTACTCCCCCAGTTTTGTGGTCACTGTAATATTACTGTAGCACACATTCCCAAGCTAATGCAGCTATTCCTTACACTGTACACCCCCATTTCTGTGGCCATTGCAAAGTTTCTCTGGCACATGTATGCATGCTAAGTCAGCTATTCCTTTACTTTACTGCCCATTTCTATGCTCAGTGTAATATTTCTGTGGCACCGTATGCTTGATAAGGCAGTTATTCTTATACTGTACTCCCCATTTCTGTAGCCTCTGTAATATTACTGTGTCACATATGCACATGCTAAGGCATCTGTTCCTTATACTGTACCCCATTTCTGTGTCCACTGTAATCGCATACATTCACAGCTGAGCAACTATTCCTTAGGCTGTACTCCCCTAATTCTGAGGACATTGTAATGTTATGGTGGCATGCGATGCATGATGTCAGCTGTTCCTTATACTGTACTACTCCATTTTTGTGGCCACTGTAATGTTACTGTGGCAGAAGTATGCATGCTAAGGTGAGCTAGTCCTTATACTGTACTCCCCCATTTCTGCGGCCACTGTAATGTTACTGTGGCACACATATGCATGCTAAGGCAGCTATTCCTTATACTGTACTCACCCTTTTCTGTGGACCCTGTAATATTACTGTAGCACAAGTACTCATGCTAAGGCAGCCATTCCTTATACTCTACTCCCCTATTTCTGTGGCCACTGTAATATTACTGTGCAACACATACGTATGCTAAGGCAGCTATTCTTTATACTGTACTCCTCCATTTCTGTGGCTACTGCAATATTACTTTGGCACACACATTCACATCCTAAGGCAGCTGTTCCATATACTGTTCTTCCCCATTTCTGTGGCCAATGTAATATTACTGTGGCACACTTTCTCATGCTAAGGCAGCTTTTCCTTATACTGTTCTAGTCCATTTCTCTGGCCACTGTAATATTGTTGTGGCACACATACGCATCCTAAGGCAACTATTCCTTATACTGTACTCCCCCTTTTCTGTGGCCACTGTTATGTTACTGTGCTACACATACACATGCTGAGAGAGCTATTCCCTTATACAGTACTCCCCCATTTCTGTGGCCACTGTAATGTTACTGTGGCACACATAAGCATGTGAATGCAGCTATTCCTTGTACTGTTCTTCCTAATTTCTGTAGCCACTGTAATGTTACTGTAGCACACATATGCATGCTAACTAAGCTATTCCTCATACTGTACTCCCCCATTTCTGTGGCCACTGTTATGTTCCTGTGCACATGTACAGATGCTAAGGCAGCTATTCCTTATACTGTATTCCCCTGTTTCTGTGGCCACTGTTTTGTTACTGTGACACAAGTATGCATGGTAAGGCAGCCATTCCTTATACTGTACTCCTTCATTACTAAGACTACTGTAATGTTACTGTAGCACATGCATGCATGCTAAGGGTGCTATTTCTTGTACTGTTCTCTCCTATTTCTGTGTCCACTGTAATGTTACTGTGGCACATGTGCACATGCTAAGGCAGCTATTCCTTATACTGTACTTCCACATTTCTGTGGACACTGTAATGTTTCTGTGGCACATGTACACATGATAAGACAGTTATTCTTATACTGTACACCCACATTTTTGTGGCCACTGTAATGTTGCTGTGTCAGAAGTACACATCTAAGGCAGCTATTCCTTATATTACACTCCCTCAATACTGTGACCACTATAATGTTACTGTGGCACACATATGCATCCTAAGGCAGCTAGTTCTTATACTGTACTATCCCATTACTGTGGCCACTGTAATATTGCTGTAGCAGAAGTATCCATGCTAAGGCAGCTATTCCTTATATTGTACTCCCCCATTTGTGTGACCACTGTAAAGTTACTGTGGCACACGTATGCATACTAAGTCATCTATTCCTTATACTCTACTCCCCCATTTCTGTGGTCACTGTAATGTTTCTATGGCACACGTATGCATGATAAGGCCGTTATTCTTACACTGTACTCCCCCATTTCTAAGCCACTGTAGTATTACTGTAGCACATATTTGCATGGTATGGCTTCTGTTTCTTATACTGTAGCCCCCATTTGTGTGGCCACTGTAATGTTACTCTGGCACACATTTGCATGATAAGGCAGCTGTTACTTATACTGTACTCCCTTATTTCTGTGGCCATTGTAATGTTACTGTGGCATACATATGCATGCTAAGGCAGCTAATCTTTATATTGTACTCCCCCTTCTCTGTGGCCCCTGTAATTGTACTGTGGCACAAGTACACATGCTAAGGCAGCTATTCCTTATACTCTACTCTCTCATTTCTTTGGGCACTGTTACGTTACTGTGGCACGTGTATGTATGCTAAGGCAGCAATTCCTTATACTGTACTCCTCCATTTTTGTGGCCACTGTAATATTGCTGTGGCCACATTTGCATTCTATGGCAGCTATTTCAAATACTGCACTCCTCCATTTCTGTGGCCACTGTAATGTTACTGTGGCACACGTACGCATGCTTAGGCAGCTGTTCCTTTTGCTGTACTCCCCCATTTCTGTGGCCACTGTAATATTACTGTGACACACATTCACATGCTAAGGCAGCTATTCCTTATACTGTACTCTCCTTCTGCTCTGTATCTGTTTTTCAATTTATGCACAATGGGGCCAATACATTATTGCTATCTGGGTACATGCAGCTCACACGATCCGCCCATGTAGCTATGCACCTCAGGCTGGTGCAGGATGTGTATGCACAACTTGCGCTCTTGCAGGGTGCCTGTCCATGGTCCCACCCAAGTACATAATCACATGAGGTAGATGGAGGGACTTCTGGTGGGCATCCAACGGGATGCTCATCCTGGGCCCCACAGTGGATCCCCTGTTCCATGCAAGCAGGGAAATTTTGGGAAGTTGCAGGGATGGCAAAATAAATGTTTATTGGTGAGTGCTGGAATGGCTGCCACAGCCCACCCTTTCTGTCCAGAGGGCTAGGGCAGCATGATAGAAGGTGGCTTTGCTATCTCACAACCTGCAGTTTACTATGTTGAAGGGCTCACAAAATATACAGTATGGCTGGGTCTCTGCTGCTTAATCATGCACCCCCTCTTCTAGAACTCTTCACCTTAGTGAATGGTGTGGAGTATGGACCTGCCTATTAGACATGCCCCTAAAGTCACTGTGGCACACAGCTGTGCAATGGGCCAGGGGAATCATGTGTGCACTGGTGGAAAGCCCCTTCCATGAATACTACTGGGGGTCTGCTGGACTCCCAGTGCACACTATACCAACATAGGATTGCCTGCACACCATGGATATGTGGTGTGCAATCAATCAAAATGTTTGTGAATAGGTCTGATAGTCACTTTAATTGCTTACTATTTATATAGCACTAGGCACTTCCCCCAATCTCCACCCCGCCCAACAAGGAAGCACAAGGTATGAAACTGGTCAGGTTTGTGGCATCTGGCATTTTGTTCCATTGTGACCATGCTTTCAATTCTAGTGAGTTTGTATGCTTCATAGGGGCTCTGCCATCCCACAAGCTACGGAATACTCTTTGGGGTCTCACAAAACATATGGCATGGTCCCGCTGCCCTAATGGGGCATTACTGGACCTGATACTTATAAACGGGGACAGTGTGGTGGACACCAGAGCATGGAATCATCTGAGGACCACTGACCATCTCAGAGCCTGGTTTAATATAAGAACAACAGCAGAATCCAGTCATACAAGGGCAAGGGTCCTGGATATCAGAAAAGCTGACTTTACAAAGATGGAAGAATGCATCCAAGAAGACCTGGTGGGGGGAGATGTTGCGGAGGGTGGAAGAAAAATGGGCCTGAATAAAAGAGAGCATAGTAAGAACTACAAACTTGTACATCAGTCAAATAAGCAGAAAGAGGAAGAGGAGACAATTATGGTTCTCGAAGGAAGTGGCAGAAAAGGTAAGGGTAAGAGCGGTGGCATTTAGAAGATATAAGGTGATCCAGAGAGAGAGGAGGACAGAGAAGTGTATCTGGGGAAATGGAGGGAGGCAAGTAAGGCAGTAAGGAGAGCAAAAGCACTACCTGAGGAAAGAATAGCCCAGACAGTATTAAAGTGAGATAAGACATCAAATGTCCTATGAGGAGAGGCTAAAGGAATTAAACATGTATACCCTGGAGGAGAAGAGGGGGGGATATGACTAAGACCTTTAAATACATCATGGGGGTGAATAAGATACAAGTGGGAGACATTTTGCAGAGGAAAGGGTGCTCTAGAACAAGAAACCATGATATCAACCTGGAGGGGTTAGGTTAAGGAGAGATGAGGAAATACTTCATCACAGATAGGTGGTGGATGCTGGAACGGTCTTCCAGCAGAGGCTGGGGGAAAACAGTGGTGGAATTCAAAAAGTCAGGAATAAGCACAAGGGAGTCATAAGGAATACATAAGGGGATGGCTGAGAAAGTGCCGTAGTCCTGAGGGGTCTACAGTGTAGGCAATGCAACAAAAATGGCAAACTGATAAGCCATGCAGCCCTTCTCTACTGTCTATTTTTTATTTATTTTTTCCACTTGTTTAACCAGGTGAGACACACTAAGCTGAAAGCTTGTTTACAGGTGCAACCTGGGAGCACAGAGAAGTTAAGTGACTTTCACAGTATGCAAGTGGGGGGTGGGATTCAAACCCAAGTCTCCAGATTTGCAGCTCAGAGCCTTAAACCACTGCGTTATACTGCCTCCAGTATGCCTCCTGTCCGCTTCTATGTTTCTATGCTGCTTTTTCTTAAACTGCCAAAAGACTGCATTTATTTAAAGGTGAAGGGAAACAGTTTTTTAACACCTCTAGATGATCTCCAGTTGCCCCTTTAGTGTCTATCCAATATTCTGATATGCTTTTGACCTTTTTTAAATTAATAATCTAATTTTGTTGCCTTCGTAACTACCTTGAATCCTTCTCCCCTCAGCAGTTGCTGCTGTCTCTTTCCATACTGCCTGAACATTCTATGCAAGCAATAAGCCATGACAGGTTATGGGGTTATGGGAATTTAATGCACGGTTGGGTGCATTGTGAGGCACAAGGCCACAGGCTGAGTGTCCCTACAGCACCCCAGCTGTGCATTAAATCACTGTAACCCGATACCCTGTAGTGGGTTATTGCACTTAAAACATGGGTTTTGGAAAAAAAAATAGGCACACAAACATGTTTTTCCTGTCTGGAAAGCCAGGAAAAGGGACTGTATCCTGGAATGCTCTGCTGATTCACTTGCCTATTCTTAGGATTTTGGGCGCTGATGCTCTCTCTCTCTCTCTGTTGGGTGGGGGTCATCCTTGGGAACACAGCAGCGAGGAACTAAGGTGCCACAATTACAAAATCAGTCACCACAGCTTCTCCTTGCAGGACATCTGAGAAGTGTCACCATTTTACAGACCTTGCTGCACACACCGCTGATTTCACAAAACAGAGAACACCCACTCCTGACCAAAACACAGGACACTGTAACAACCTCTGCCACTGTCCCATCTCTCTTGTTGTCCACAAGCGCCAGTTCCATACAAGTCACTTGGGGGCAGGGATTGACAGACAGGAGAAAGTCATTTAAACCAGGTGCTGTGATGCCTGTCTCTCTTTCCACACATGGGAGGGGATCTGGCTGACTGCTCAGGTCTGAGGGGCACTGATAACACCTTTCTGCACATCACGCTAACACAGAACCCCATTGGTATATCACTGGTCTGCAGCACTACAGCAGAGAATCCTGAGCAGTGCTCACCTCACTCTCACTGTGGTACAAGAGTTCACCCTGATACATTACCATGCCTAGCATACCATGTCAAGTTGCACCATGCAGTACATGGAGTGCTCACCTGCTGTTGTCCCACTGTTATATTTCTTGTTGCTGTCTGTGCCAGTCAGTATCACACGATGTTCTGCTCCCTCTGCCTGTCTCTCTTTCTCATGCTTACTCTCTCACACTGTCAGGAGAGCTTGTCAGCAGCAATCAGAGAAAGCCCACATGACAACACACCTAACACTCAGGGTTTCATGGCTCCTATGCTCCTACAGGTGTAATATTGTCCCTTTCTTTCTCTCTCTCTTGCACGCATTCTCTCACACACTGTCAGGACCGCTGGTCCAGGTCACTCGCAGCAACACCTCATGAGATGACATGCACCTGCACTGCCACTTGGTTGTGTTATGATCTGTGTGATCCAATTTACACTCTGTCCCCACTACAGCTGACACACTTTCCATGCCAGTTATGCCCACTGCTGCACTTTGGCTTGCTTGTTCAGACCTGTTAATGACTGTTGCTGCCTTTTCAGCATCTCAACAGCTAACGAGAGTCCACAACTCATCCTCTAACTCACTTCACGGAACTGTGCATTAAAAAGGGAATTTAATGCATGGCTACGCAGAGGCTGTCACCCAATGAGAAGACACGCTCCGGACAACCCATGTTATAAGACATCGATAACCTCATTACAGGCCATTCAAATAAATAGCATGGAATGGTGATATTGATGTCATAGAATGTCTTAGAAATTTGAAAAGAAAGACCAGGAGCTGGTGAGGAAAGTGGAACTCTGTGTAGATCTGAGGGTACCTCAGAACTAGAATATTTATATATCAAACATTGGTCAAAGCATATCATAAAACATAACTGGCATGGAAAGAAAGATATAAAGGCAGTTTAGTATGTAAAAATCATTTTCTGTATCCTTTAAAAGATGGTGTCCAGTGCAGGCTTTCTTGTTTAAAAGATGTGTGTGTCTGTTCGAGGCCAAAGGTCAATTCAGAAAAACTGCCAAAAAACAGGATCTTAGTAGTAGTGTGTATAACTGCAGGGTGACAGGGTTCTACTGCTCGGATGGTATAGCCACCTCATCGGGGCAATGTGAGTGGAAGTCATTAGTCACAAAAAAAGCTTGCAGATGGTTATTATTCTTTACTTGGGGACATGTGACTCTTTTGATATCTGAGAATAAAATGGGTTTATTCTGGCACGACAGAAAGGCAGAACACTGAGTTGTTAGGATGTTCCTAGGAGAGAGAGAGAGAGAAAGATGAATGGGAATTAGTACTAAAGCTGTTACACTAATTTAGAGTACTGTATGTAGAAAGGGAGAAACCTTTTGTTCTAAGCACCAGGGTAAAAAAACTGATCACCTATTTTCTATCTGCTGATGTAATATCTCTACCTATTGTACAGTACACCATTTAACCTTGTTGTCGAAACACTCTTGGTGTGTAGCGTAAACAATAAAAATAATAATAATACAGATTCTTGTGTCTCGGAGTCTGCCAAGAAACATTCATAAACAAGCAAGGAGTACTAATAAAGTTTATTATGCTACTTACGCCAAGCATATGACAAAGAAAATCACAAGGGAGATGGGTTTCTCACCATTCCTGAAGAATATACATAATCTACAGAATTGTAGATCTTAGTTTTTCTAAGATCTTGTTCTATCTCTCCCCGCGCTTCAGCTCTCTCCTTCTAGGCAGCTACAGTAGTGTCTCGAGAGTGCTACAATGGGTTGCAGACAGCTAAATACTACAGATAACAGCATAGCAACAGAGATTACAACATAGTTACCGATATGAGAAACAATCTGTATTGGTCCTAAGTCATTCTCCATTGGAGAATGACTTAGGAGACAGAATTACTAATGAGTATCATATGAGTCAGAATATGCTTCCATTAGCATTATAGCTTAGACAAAAGAAATGCTGACAGTTCAAACTACATTTCTTGCTTATGTACAATATAAAACATAGAGACATAACAAAGCTGTCTCACTCTGTGTCAGCTTGCGTAGACAAAGAGAACTGCTGACAGGCATATCTGCCTGAGAGTAAAATACACATTACATATAATTATATGAGAATGAAGTATACAATAATCACTGATGATCCCTCTGAGTCATCTTATCAGTGATTAGGTAGATAATATATGGAATATCTATAAAATACAAACTAATCTAGATAAATGTATTATAATGAGGTATAATATATCATGCATGACAATATTAGCATATCTTAGCAGCAAAGCACATTCCTAGCACCCATGCTTATATGATTGGTGCTCATAACTATAGGTTAGGGCAAAACAGTATCACAGTACAATAGACCAGGAATACAGTGTGAGGTGTATGTGGGACGATAGGGCATAACCAGGTGTAACAACCTAAATCAATCTAGATTTAAGGACTGATATTGACTGTTTGAAACCTTTATTTTTATTTGTTGTCCTGATTGTAATGCTTAAGCATATTTGTTTTTTATTAAGGAACACAGAAACATAGAAACATAGAATTTGATGGCAGATAAGGACCGCTTGGCCCACCTAGTCTGCCCATTTCCCTACCTAATGGATAAGCTGCAGATCCTAGTTAACCAACAGCCTACTTCCTCCTACCCCCACTAGAATTGCCTTATGTCTGTCCCATGCATTCTTCAATTCCCCCACTGTTTTTGACTCTACGACCTCCTCAGAAAGGCTGTTCCATGAATCTACAACCCTCTCTGTGAAGAAATACTTCCTCACATTACCTCTGAGCCATCCCCCCTCTATCTTCAAATTGTGCCCCCTTGTTCTTGCACATCTCTTTTTCTGAAAGATGCTACCCTCTTGGACTTTGTTGATTCCCTTGAGGTATTTGAAAGTTGTTATCATGTCCCCTCTCCCTCCTTTCCTTGAGGCTATACATCTTAAGCTCCTTTAGTCTTTCTTCATATGTCTTCTGGTGCACACCCTGCACCATTTTGGTTGCCCTCCTCTGGACAGCCTCCACCCTGTCTATGTCTTTGCAGAGATGGGGTCTCCAGAACTGTACACAGTACTTCAGATGTGGTCTTACCAACTGTCTGTACTGTACAGAGGGCCAATAACTTCTTTTTTTCTACTGGTGATGCTTCTCCCTATGCATCCCAATATCCCCCAGCCCTCCTTACTGCCTTCTCACGTTGCTGCCCACCTTTAGGTCATCTGATATGACTACCCCCAGATCCCTTTCCATTTTTGTCATTGTCAGTATCTCACCCCCCATTGTGTACTCTTCCCCCAGGTTTTTGTTTCCCAGGTGAATACTTTGCACTACTTTGCATTGAATCTAAGCTGACATACATTTGACCATTCCTAAAACCTTGGCAAGTCCCTTTTCATCCTTTCAACCCCACCTTGTGTGTCAACCCTGTTGCAGATCTTTTTGTCATCTGCAAAGAGACATACTTTCCCTTCCAGTCCCTCTGCAATGTCACTTATAAAGACATTAAAAAGGACCGGTCCCAGTACTGAACCCTGCGGTACCCCACTAGTAACCCCCTTTCTTCACTGTGGACTCCATTTACTATTACCCACTGTGTCCTGTTGTCCAGCCAATGTTTTACCCAGGCTACCACCCTGGGACCCACTCCCAGGCTGGCTAATTTGTTTATTAATCTTTTGTGCGGGACTGTGTCAAATGCCTTGCTAAAGTCTAGGTAGGCCATGTCCACAGCCCCTCCTGGTCTACTACTTTGGTCACCCAGTCAAAGAAATCAATTAGATTTGTCTGACATGACCTTCCCACTGTGAATCCATGCTGCCTTGGGTCCTGTGCCCCACTGGCCTCTAGGTACTCAACAATTCTTTCCTTCAGAAGTGATTCCATCATTTTCCCTACCACTGAGGTCAAACTGATAGGTCTGTAGTTTCCTGCCTCTGTCTTGCTCCCACTTTTGTGAGGGGAATCACATCTGCCCTCCTCCAGTCCTCAGGTACTACACCATCCTCCCATGATTTATTAAAAAGGGTAGTCAGTGGTGTTACTAGTTCCTTCCTTAGTTCTTTTAGAATTCTGGGGTGAATCCCATCAGGCCCCATTGCTTTATCCAACTTCACTTTTAAGTGTTCCTTCAGAACTCTTTCTTCTGTGAAAGGTCTAATATCAACCCCCCTATCCAGAGTGCTTCTATTGACTGGATTAGGTATCTCCCCCTGCTTTTCCATTGTGAATACCGAGCAGAAGTATTCATTCAGTATCCCTGCTTTTTTACTGTCGCTCTCTATCCAACCACCTTCCTCTTTATTCAGCCTCACTATCCCTGCCTTAGTCTTTCTTTGCTCCCTAATGTACCTATAAAAGGTTTTATCCCCCTTCTTAACCGAGTTGGCTATCTTTTCCTCAGTTTGGGCCTTTGCTATTCTGACTGTCTTCTCCACTTCCTTCTGCTTTAACTAGTACAGTTCTCTGTCCTGCTCCTTCTGTGTTTCCTTATACTTCCTGAATGCTATCTTTTTCTCCCTTACCTTCCCAGTCACTTCTTTTGAGAACCATAGTGTTTTTTTCTTTCATTTTGATTTGTTTATTTGCTTCACACAAAGGCTTGTTGCCTCTGTGATGGCGGTTTTGATGTTTCCCCATTGTTGCTTCACCCCACCTTCTTGCCTGTTTGCTAGTGCTTTTCTGTGGCACTCTCCCATTTTGACAAAATCAGCCCTGCTGAAGTCCAGTACCTTCACGTTTGTATGGCTTGACTCTACAGCTAAGTTTGTCGTGAACCGCACTGTTTGGTGGTCGCTTGTTCCCAGATGGCTACCAACTTCAAGATCAGAGATTCTCTCTCCATCCCCATTTGAGAGTACCAGGTCTAAGATTGCTCCCTCCTGAGTGGGTTCCAAAACTAGCTGTCTGAGGCATGCCCCCTGTAGGGCATCGAGAATGGCCCTGCTCTTGGATGTGGTTGCAGCAAAGGTGCTCCAGTTAACATCTGGCATATTCAGGTCCCCCATCAGCAATATCTTCCCTTTCTCTGCCATCCCAAGATGCCTTCTAACATTTCCTTGTCCATTTCCTCTCCTGAGATGGGGCTCTGTATACAACCCCTGTGCAGATTGTGGAGCTATTTCCAGTCTCCAGGGTGACCCACAGTGCCTCCTCTCCTCCTGTTTACCCTTTAGTTCTGTTGCTTTGATCCCTTCCCTACATAGAGAGCTACTCCTCTCCTCTTCTTCCCTCCCTGTCCCTCCTGTAGATTTTGTATGTTGACATCCAGTCATGGTTCTCTGTGTACCATGTTTCTGTGACTGCCATGATATCCAGGGCATCCCTCTTCCATCAAGGCCACCATTTCAGGGAGCTTTTTACCTAGACTATGGGCATTGGTACTCATTACCTTCCATTTTTATGGCTTTATTTCTTTTGCACCATCCCTGTCCTTACTGCCTTTGTCTTTTCTTCATTTACCCCTGCCCTTCTCCCTGTTGAATGCTCTATCTTGGTGTTTACTTCACTAACTACCCAGATTTGTTTGGGGGGGCTAGGATTTTCCTTCTCCTTTTCAGTGCCTCCCCCCTTGGCTAGTTTAAATGCTTGCCAATGAAGCACTTAAACCTATCACCTAGGATCCTCATTCCCCTCCTGGATAGAAGCAGACCATCGTGCATGTATAGGCCTGCATCCCTCCAGGTGGAGCCCAGTCCTCAATGAAGCCAACCCTGAGCTCTGCACCAGTTTTCAACCAGTCATTGAATCCCATGGTGCAGCAACTAGCCTCATCCATACCATAGACAGGAAGCACTTCCAACAAAGTTACCATGTGTGCTACTTGTCTAAGGCCCCTTCCCAACTCCACAAACTCCTGTTGCACTGCCCTGATCCCATTCTCAGCCAGGTCATTCATCCCTAGGTGGATAATGACATCCAGCTCACTCCTCCTTGCAGCTGCTCCCACAATCCTGAGAATTCATTTCCTGTCCCTCCAAGCCATGGCACCAGGCAGGCACCTTACCTCCCTTTCCCCTCCCTCCCCCAGTTCTACCCGCCTAAAAATTGAGTCCCCCACCAGGAGTTGTTTCCTTCCCCTGTGGGGTCCTGTGCCACCCTCCTGTGGGTCTCCATTGTGGAGGTTCCCAGCATCCTCCTTGGTCTCCACTGCAGGTGCCTCCATAGAGGAACCATGCTCTGCTAGCATAGTGAATGAATATAGTAGAGGCACAACTGGAGGGATACACCTCTGTTCCACCACCCTCTTCCTTTCTGAGCCCACCGAGGTCCACACCACCCTCTTCTTGGCAACCCTGAGGTAGTGGTGGTGGTGGGCTCAGGGTCCTGGGTGGGGAGAAGGTTTCTGAATCCTTGCCAGGTCAGCATGGAGATGAACAACCTCCTCCCTCAGATCAGAGTGGTGCCTGCAAATAGGGCAGCAACGCAGTCTCCAGAATGTCTCTCTGAAGACTTCCTCCTCATCACTACTTCATAGGACTACTTTGTTAACTCTGCCAGCATATAATTTACTAGATACAAGAGCATTATTATAAACCAAAACAACCTAACAGGAGGCACACACTTTTCATCTTTTTTAAACACAGGACTTACTTTGAACTCTGCCAGCATATCATTTACCAGCTAGACAAAGGGATTATTTTTCCACCCACCCCCAAAACACGTGTGGCCATTTTATAAGATAGATATACCACTCTAGGGTGTGCGGTCGCGCTCTGATATACGCACGCCTTGGGTGGTTGAATACACTGGCCCGCGGCCTCGCGTATCTAACAAGATACCCATGCAGATATCAGAGCTGACCGCACCCTAGAGTGGTATATCTATTACATAATACCCAGACACATTCATCTTATATCTTAAATCATGGAACTAACATTTAAGACCCTTCACCAGCAGTACCAATTCTTCCTTGCTTTCACAGCCAATGGCTGCGAAGGCACCTGAAGTTAATAATGCAGATTAGGTATCCTCTGCTTTCCATGGTTCACTAGGGTAAACTGCAGGCAGAATTACAAGCATGCACACAAATATATACTATATACACAATTTCTGTGTATTAGTACAATATTATCTTACGAGGTTAATTTAAAGCTGCACAAAATGCAACTTAAAACTGAGGCAATCTTGTCAGATTTCGGATACCAGTATACAGTATGAAAAAATACTTAAAGCACATTATAAAATAATGAGCCAGATACTGGCAGTTCAGGGACAGCAGGGAGGCAAACACTGCAGTCATTAAGCATCTGAGATACAATATGTAAAACCAAGAAAACAAGCATTATCAGTTTTATTGCTAGGATCATTTTCACAAGACACTGGGGATGAAGATCGTTGAAAACCTGCAAAGAGGAATCTTATATTTTAGTTCATACAGTTCTGAGAGACAAGTAGCTAGGAGCTTGGTTTTACTGTATGTCTTACCCAAATGAGACACACTTAGCAGTACAGCCACCCCAACAAGTAGTGCATTCTGAGTTCAGCACCAGGTGTACCTTGCAGCCCATAGGCAAGAATTATATGTTAAACTCACATTGACAAACAGAGCATAACAAACCTTATTATGACTGAAGTAAACAACAACCACATCTCTGGAAGGGAGGGAGGTGGTGGTGTGGCTAGCATTGTTGATCATGCTGTGTAAATCAGTCTGCTCAGCAAAATCAGTGATAGTGGCCACTCTGCCTCCCTTTCATCCCTCCCAGGTGAGCACTTACACAGTGACTGCTGTAAGTGAATAGGATGGTTTGCCGGGGAAAGATAATGGACTAATCCCCACCCCTGATGAAGCTCCACTGAGCAAAGTACAGTGGTATGGATGGCAGCTATCTAGAAGTGAATTTCAAAAATTCAATTTCAATTTATTTGTAAAAAAAAAAGCACAATTCAAACATATATCAAAGCACTTGTACATATCATATAAAAAATAAAATTAATAAACAGATAAAACAAAGACTTAACACAGTAGGACTTCAAGTTTCAGAAAATGCTAAGTTAAACAGATGTGTTTTAAGTGCAGCTTTAAAGGTCTTAGTGGTCAGACACTCTTGAACCTGACAAGGTAGAGAATTCCACTGGGTCGGGCCCAAAAAGGCAAATGATCTGGCCCAGAGGTATTCAGATGGACCCTGGGAACCTCTAGAAATCCCTCATCAGAGGAGCAGAGAGGGAAGAGGGGGTGGTTGGGTAGAGGAGATCTTGTAAATATTGTGGTCCCTGTCTGTGTAGAGCTTTATAGGTCAGCAAACTGACCTTGAAGGTGATCCTCCACTGAACCGGCAGCCAGTGCAGGCCACAGAGTACAGGTGTGACATGGCAAAATCTAGGTAAACCAGTCAACAACCTGGCTGCCACATTCTGCGCCAGTTGCAGGTGGCGGAGGTCCACCCCCAGAACTCCTAGGTACAGGCCATTGCAGTAGTCAAGCTGGGAGGTCACAAAGGCATGGACCAACGTTGGAAGATCATCAGGCTGGACCAGGTGTTTTATTTGGGTGATATTCCTCAGATGGTAAAAAGAGGTCTTGATGATGGCCGACACCTGAGACTTAAGTGTCAGTCCACCATCAAGCATAACGTCCAGATTTCGCACCCGGTCAGAGGTCATCAGCTAACTGCCCCCCAGCCACAGTCCGGAAGGTGCCCCAGCAGACAACCCTCAGCCTGATAACCTGGGTCCATAACCAACACCTCAGTCTTATCCAGGTTCATCCTAAACCAGTTGGCACTCATCCAGTCCTGAATCTCAACGAGGCAGTTGTTAAAGACCGAGATAGTGTCACTCTATTTGGTTACAAAGGACATGTATAGCAGAGTATTATCTGCACAGCAGTGAAAACTCAGCCTATACCATCTTATAATGCCCCCCATTGGCAGCATATACACCGAGAATAACATGGGTGACAGAACAGAACCCTGCAGCACCCCACAGAATAGAAGGAAATTTCCAGCACCAATGTCTGAGTACTGCCTGTGAGGAAAGATTGAAACCATCTGAGGACTGTTCCTGAGAGCCCACAGATCAGTTGCAGGTGCTCTAAAAACACACCATGGTCCACGGTATCAAATGCCCCAGAGAGAGATCAAGGAGAACCAAGATTGTATGGCTCTTCCAATCTCTCGCTAGTTGGAGATCATTAAGTACCCAAACCAGCACCATCTCAGTACTATGCCTCTTTCTGAAACCAGACTTGAGAAGATCATAGACATCATGGGTGGTAAGATGATCCTCCAGTTGCAACGCAACTATCTTCTCAATAACCTTGCCCACAAAAGGCAGGTTAGAGACAGGTCTGTAGTTGGCAAGACAGTCAAGGTCAAGAGATGCTTTCTTCAGAAGGGGCACACCACTGCCTCCTTCAGGGTATCTGAAACACCCTGGTCTCCAACGAACACCCGACTATCTCCGCTAGGATCAGTCCAATTACCTCCACACACACACCACAAGAGGTGCATTAGGCCCTGATCCAAATTACAGTAAGTCAGTCACATACCCTGGATAATCTTCACAAAGTCAGTGATCGCTGGCTGGTCAAAGTCAGACCAGACATACTGGGTGTCTCAAGTCTACCACCGACTGCTGCAGCAACCATTGGGGTGAGCTGCGTGGATCTCTGACCTGATGGTAACTACCTCATCTATGAAAAATCAAGCAAACTTGTCACACTTATTCTGTGAAAAGGCTTCCTGATTCTAGAGACAGGCTGGATTGCACAGCCTGTCCATAGTATGAAAGACCTGAGCCGGTCAATATCACATGGTGGCAATCTCCCTGGACAGAAACTCTGCCTTCTTATGGGAGATGGTCAATTTATAATCCTTATAATGGACCATCAATCTAAGTCTGTCATCAACCAGGCTGGATTTCTGCCAGCATCGTTCCAGCCTTCGCACCACTCACCTCAGCTCCCTCAGAGACCCATCAAACCCAGGGGACTGAGGGTGAAGGGTGAGGGGGTGAATGCAGACAGGAGCTCTGGAATCCACAGCCACCATCACCACCTTATTATAGACTAGTAACAGATCCCCTTGATCTGAGCTTAAACTCAGCATATCCGATAGGTCCAGCACCACCATAAGACCGTCAGGGGTCAAACCTCTTAAAGGGCAGTACTGGACCATTTCCATAGGGACAGGTCTATTGGGGAGAGCCTTGAAACTGAACCTTATAGTGTGATGGTTAGACCACCTGACTGGCTTCACCACCATGTCGGAGATCTCCATCCCCTGCAGGAACACTAGATCTAATGAGTGACCTTGATTGTGGGTCACAGAGGTAACTACCTGTGTAAAGCCCATCAAAACCATCAGTTGGAGGAAGTCTTGACCAAAATGCTAGAGTTCATTGTCAATCCAGGCATTGAAATCCCCAGAACCAAGCCATCTGGGGATTCCAGCATCATGTCGACAATGAAGTCCATGACTTCCTGCAGGAAATCCTTCTCACCCCAGGTGGACAGTAGATGAGAAGTATTCTACAGCCCACACCTGCACCAGTGATACACTCAAAGGTTCAAATTACCCCAACTGGCACCTCTACAAGGCCAAGTTCTGACTTAAAATAAATGGCTACACCCCTACCCCTATGATCTAGCCTTGGACGGTGTATTGCAGTACCTGGCCAGAACTACTGACTCCAACACAGGACCAGCATTTTCATTCAGCCAGGTCTCGGTGATGCATGCCATGCTGGATGTAACAACAGGATCAGCAATCACTGCTGTCTTGTTTCTAATAGACCTGGCTTTGCATAACACCACCCAAGTAGGATGGGCAGCTGGGGTTGACTGCGCTATTTGCCCACAAAAGTGGAGCCCTTGGGTATGGGAACCAGGCAGGGAGAATCTCTCTCCTGAACCCATTTCACACCAGGACGTTTCCTTGACCCCACAACCCCAATCCACCAACTGTGCTCCACACCCCCACTAGGCCTGGCCCCCCTTCCCCTCCCCGACTATCCCCAAGGCATGACAACACCTATAAATGTCAGCTGACAGTGGGCGCAGTTGAAAGGGTGGAGGTCCTTAAGCCTGGAGGGGAGTAGTACCTGACCGCCGAACTGCCCTGCCAACACATATTGCCAACACTTATCACCTGCACTTTACACTAGCTGTAGCTCATATAAAACTGCCAAAATAACACACTCACACTCTCACACAACCTCTCATGCGCAAACACTCCAACTACCCAAAACTAAATAAACTATCCCCCAAAATAATATCACAAAACTCCCCAATATTACAAAAAAAACCCAGAATAATAATAATAATCTGAAAATTAAATAAAAATGAGTCACTATCTGACCAGAGTTTGGTGTCCAAATATAAAATTCAGATGGTCAGTGTGTTGTGTCACTGATCCACAACGGTCAAAGAAAGTACACCACATTTTGCAATGTCAGTTGGAAAGGGAAAGGTGGAGTGCTCACCACCACCTTAATCAATTAAAAAAATTATCAAAGTACTGTATTTAGATCACCCATCAGCAATATCTCCCCTTTTTCTGCCACTGTAAGTATACTTTCTATCATTTCCTTGTCCATTTCCTCCCCCTGAGAGGGGGGGTCTGTATACAACCCCTGTGTGGAGTGTGGTGCCATTGCCTGTCTCCAAATTGACCCGCAGTGCTTCTTCTCCTCCCTGTTTACCCTTTTGTCCTGTTGCTTTGATTCCTTCCATTATGTAAAGAGCTACTCCTCCTCCTCTTTTACCCTCCCTGTCCCTCCTGTAGATAGTGTATTCTGGTATGTTTACATCCCATTCATCATTTGTGTGTACCATGTTTCTGTGACTGCCACGATATCCAGATGTTCTCCTCCATCAAGGCCACTAATTCAGAAGCTTGTTACCCAGACTACGGCATTGGTACTCATTGCTCTCCATTTTTGATGGCTTTACTTTCTGTTGCAGCATCCCCGCTGACCTTTCTACCTCGGTCTTTTTCTCATTTAGTACCCTGTTTTGTAGGGAGAGGCTGGGATTTTCCCTGCTGCTTATCAGTGCCTCCCCCCTTGACTAGTTTAAAAGCATGCCAATGAAGCATTTAAACCGATTGCTCAAAAGGCTTGTTCCCTTCCTGGACAGATGCAGACCATCCTGCCAGTATAGGCTGGTGTCCCTCCAGGTGGAACCCCAGTCCCCAATGAAGCCAAACCCCTGTGCTCCACACCATTTTTTCAACCATTCATTAAATTGCATGGTGCAAAGTACCCTCGCCTCACCCATGCCATTGACAGGCAGCACCTCTGAGAAGGATACTGTGTGTGCTACTTGTCTTAGGCCCCTCCTCAACTCTACAAAGTCCTCCTGCACTGCTCTAATCTCATGACGAGCCAAGTAATTTGTCCCTAGGTGGACAATGATGTCCAGCCCAGACTCCCGTGCAGCTGTTCTCGTGATCCTGAGGATGCGCTTCCTGTCCCTCCAAGCCATGGCACCAGGCAGGCACCTTACCTCAGTTTTTCCTGCTCCTCCCAGTTCTATCCCCCTAATAACTGAGTCCCTCACCAGGAGCTGCTTCCTTTTCCTGTGGTGTCCTCTGCCTCCTTCCTGTGGGCCTCCCTTGTGACAGTTGTCCTCAGCCTCCTTAGTCTCCTCTGCAGGTGCATCCATCCTCACCCTCTCTGAGCCTACTGTGGTACAACTGCTGTGCCTTCTTCACAACCTCTGAGGTAGGGGTGGTGGCTCTGGTGCTCCCTGGATGGGGGAGGTTCCCTTCCTACTGTCCAGTGTGGCCTGAGGGAAGGTTCCCTTACTACTGTCCAGTGTGACCTGAAGATGGGCAACTTCCTCCCTCAGGGCAGAGAGTTGTCTGCAAATAGGGCAGCATCTCAGCCTCCAGAAAGACTCCCGGAAGACTGCTGCCCCACAGCCATTACATTGTACTACTCCCCACATGTTTATCTACTTTTTGTGTTTGTGTGTGTGTGTGATTGGTTTGTTATATAGAAATATATATACAGTATATATTATACAATGTGTATGCTTATATTGTCAGTGCAGTGTGCTAGAGAGGATATGACAGTGATACGCACCTTGCACTCTTGAGGAAATGATGTCAGAACCCCAGGTATAAAGGAACTATTGCCAGGAGTGGGTGGGGTGAGGGGTGGGCAGGGGGTTGGGCCTAAACTGTTCCCTCCCAAAACAATCAGCTAAAGCTCTGACCCACCACTGAGATGAGTGCCTTCCTGTCAGCAAGATGCCCCACACAACAATTTGACAGAGAAAATACCCTGCTAATCAAAGAGAGAAAATCCAGACATCCAAGTCAGACACAGGTAAACCTCCCAGCCCCAAAACAGCCTGGTGATTTGTGCTCTGAAAGCAGTCAGCCCCAAAATAAGTCAGCTGTGCACCAGGATGGACACAGTAAACAGAATTCCGTCCCTCAGGGTTTAAACTCTTCCTGCACTGAAAATCTTAACAACTGTAACAAAAGTAAAGCAAGATCCACCTCCTCTGTTGCTTGAAAGACTGTCCTTCCTGATAATTCTAAGTTCCTTATTTCACCTTTCAGTTAGAGTAGCCTCCACCTGCAGAATATCTGCTACAAACTGAAGACAATTGTAAGGTTCACTCTCTGTTGTGAGCACAACTCGCTTTCTGCAAATCCTATGTTCAGTATTGCAGCTTCCAGCCAGAGGTAGCTTCACCTGAAGAATATTAGCTGTATAAGTATATTAGCTGAATATTAGTGTATATGCTGCCATTGGTAGATATTGTTAGGCGGTACACTTTGAGGTTTCACTGCTATGCAGATGATACTCAACTGAACCTGTCCTTTGTGCCCAGGCAGGAGGATGCAGTCTCAGTATTTAACAACTGTCTGTCTGAGATCCAGGACTGGATAAGTGCCAGCTGGCTGAAGCTGTATCCGGATAAGACTGAAGTGTTGATGATGGACCCAGATTGTTGAGGGGTGGGTGTCTTAGCTGGACAGTCATCTGGGCTGCAGCACGGAGATGCTCAACTGACCACCTCACATCAGGTGCATAACCTGAGATTTATTTCTGACAATGATCTGACTCTGAAATCCCAGATATTGGCTGTTGTCAAGACCTAGTTTTACCATCTGAGCCATATATGCGGGTGAAACACCTGGTTCCTCGATGATCTTTCTACCTTGTGGCCTTGTGACTACCTGCCTTGACTACTGCAATGCCCTGTACCTGGGCTACTGGGGTTGATGTCCACCACTTGTAGCTATTGCAGAATACGGTGGCCAGGTTAGTAACTAGTACTTCTAGGGTCAGTCACATTACACCTGTACTCTGTGAACTGCACTGGTTGCCTGTACAGTGGCACATCACCTTCAAGGTCAGCTTGCTGACCTACAAAGCCCTACATGAGCAAGGACCCCACTACCTGAAAGATCTCCTTTATCCCCATTGCCTCTCCCTAACACTCTGATCCACCAATGAGTGATTGCTAGAGATTCCCAGGGTGTGTTTGAAGACATCCGGGGCTCGTTCTTTTGCATATGCAGCCCCTATCCTGTGGAATTCTCTACCTCATTGGGTGAGGGAGTGCCTGACCATCCAGAGTTTTAAGTCAGCCCTCAAGACACTCTTATTTAAATTAGTCATTCCCGACAATCCCAGCTGATAAAAGTTCAATTATTATTGCTGCTGATCCATAGATTCAAATGTTTGTTTTTATTTATTGATTTTATGTAATAACAGTATATGTTGCTATATTTATATGTGTTTTATCGAAATTTGTTCAGCGCTTTGATCTTGAGACAGGTGCTTTATAAATAAAGTTTATTATTGTTATTATTACCGCTCAACCTCCACCAGACCCCCAGATGCTCTTAAGGTGGGGGCTGTGCCCACCCTACAGCTGATGCCTCCCAACACCCCCACAGGGCAGTCCAGATCAAGCTGCTGCCCACAGACAGGCCATCTAGTCCCATAATCCACTCCGAGCTGAGAGTCAGTTCCAGATCTTCTATCCAAAGGAAAGAGGCACAAGACTCCCAAGAAAAATAAGATTCCTGCACAAGATGGCAAAAAATTGTTTAGGTAATCTATGTTCTGTACAAAATTTTAACAGCACACAAAAAAACAGCATTTAAGAGATATTTAGGCACCAATGCCAATTTGGAATTATTAGTCTGAACATTTGCCTTGTTATTGGTCATTGACCATTTGAAACAATACAGTTTGGCACTTTAAGTTTGAAGCATACCATTTGTGTTATTGAATGTTGTGACATTGTTCTTGTTTGGCTTGATTATGGTTTATGTATTATGGTTAAAGTATGTATCCCACCTCCTGAATGCATACCAGTTCTTGGATTTTTTTGTTATATTTAAGTGGATCTAGCTAATCTATGGAGTGCACTTCTTTCTGAACTTTAAGCACTAATCCATGTTTTCTGGAATGGATGGCATAGTTAACAGGATTGAATTTGTCCCCCTTCCCAAAATTGTGGACTGGGACCATGAGGGGAACCAACTTTTATATAAAAGGATGTGATTGGAAGTGGGCTTCAGCATAGTGTGCTTTTCCTGCCCCCCTCAAAAATTCTAAAATGAAAATAAAGGTATTTGTGGATTTTAGGAGGGTGACCCAGGGAGTGGAGCATGTTGAATGCATGCTCTGGGCTCCTGGTATAGTCGCAGGAGTCAGCAATATAGTTTTAAACTACTGTATGGGAAGGTGGATGGGATAACCAACTAGAGATGTTTACATGCTGCGCCAAATCATGGATTTGGGGGTGATCATCTAAGAGATGGTGCAGGTTCCTGGCACAGTACAAGGAGGTGGCAAGTCATTTTTTAAGTATTTGCTGTGTGTGTGTGGGGGTGGTGGTGGTAGAAAAAGGACTGAGACTGTGGAAGAGTCGGTAGAATACTAGTCTTGGCCACTTGGGGATAACTGAGAAAGTATTTATTTACTGACTGCTTGATTTACTTTGCCTAGAAACAGACATTTACAGACAGTAGAAGACTCATGGTCCATCTAGCCTGCCCAGTTCCTATGTACAATAAAGTCCCAACCATTGTTATTGTCTCTTAAGGTTATCCTTTACTGCTGTTCACATTTTTAGTATTTAATTTAGGATACTTATTTAAGATGGGACCTTTATACCCACGGGCCTCTGCCTCAATTATGTGGTATTATTATTACTGCATAATTTTTTTTGGTTTTACCTCATTATCCCAAATCTCTTTCAGTAAGCCTAAGAAGAATGGGCTAGAGGATACTTTTACTTTTCCCCCACCCTGGTCTGACATTCGCTCCATGGATTACTTTAATTATCCTATTTTGAGATGCATAAAATTTTGTTCTCAACTCCTTTTCCTTTACCCCTAAAGGGCTACATTGGCCAAAAAAAGATTCTAAATACCCTTTTTTCCTGGCATTTTATTGGTTTATTTTTTCCTTACTACTGCCTTAGTTGCAGGTGATATAGATATGAAACTGCCCCCCCTTCATAGTTTAAGTCTTTTTCATCCCAATGTTCAAAGTCCTTATCCCAAAAGAGACTCACTGGTAAGCTAGTTTATTCCCTTGCGAACCTCTATCCTTGCTGTAACTCAGACTTGGTTGGATTCCTCTATTTCTGATTCTGATGCCATGGCTGTAGTTTTGCCTGATTTATTCATTACTCCATACCATGTTCACTTGAAAAAAATTGACACCTTAGGAGGCTTAATTAATACTGTGTTTATTTCATTAACATTATCTGGAAGGGAAATTTTAGTTGGCAGTAAGTACTGCCCCCTTAACTTTAAACAACAAAATTTCCTCGGATGTATTCATTGATTTAGCCCATCAGCAAGTTTCATTATTGCATTTTAATGGGTAATTTTAATCCAAACTGTCCTCTAGTAGGGGACTCAGACTGAAGTTCTCCTTCAGATTGAAGTCCTCCTTGCTCCCCATTTGAATCAATAATTAAAGAGCCCACCCATTATGACTTGGCATAAGCATTTTTACTACTCTTGATTTGATCTTTGCTCCCTGTGCTCCTAATTAATTCTTCTGCTGTAGAGAAATTTATTTAGTGATCATGCCCTTATTATTTGCACAATTAATCTTCTCCTCCTAAATTTAATCCTAATACTATTAAGTTCTGTTGTTTAAGCATCTTAGTCTAGAAGCTTTTTATTCTGGCCTGCTCATGATTAACTGGGGGAGTTGCTCTCCCTCCACAATACTGATGCCACCTGGGAATAGTTCTTTCATCAGTTTAACATGCTCTCCAATCAACATGTCCATTTTATAGAAAAAGGATTTGATTTAAACATGTTCCTTGGGTGACTCCTTTTATCGTTTCCCAGCTGAAGTTCTGAGACAAATTTTATCATAAGGCCAAGAGATTAGATACCCCAGAGGCATGGCAAACTTTTCACAAATTTGCAGTTATCGTGTCTCTATTATAAGGAAATATGTCTTCCTTTTATAAAGCCAGTTTTACAAATGCAAAAAATAATCCTATGAAACTTTGGCACTTGGTTGACTCTGTCTGGAAGGTACATTCTATATCTCCCATCAAAAACATATCTTATGCTGGGGCCACGGTGTATTCTGAAGAGGGCATTTCTGGTATATTTAACACTATTTTTTTCTGATGTGAATTCCTTGCTATTAAAAAAATCTGGTTTATCCACTGCTAGATTGTTTCCTGACCCCGTTGAAATGTCCTTTCTCCAAAGGCCCACATTTTACTTCAAACACATGAACTATAAAGAAGTATTTAAATTGTTGTACTCATTGAGAGAGGGTACCTCTAAGGAATTGATAATTTCTACACATTTCTACTCAAATCCTGTGCTGATATTTTAGCCTCTCTTTTGACTCAAATGCTACTTTATTCCTTACCACCCAAAGCTTCCCTTCAGCATGGACGCAATCCCTAGTTATTCCCTTGCATAAAGTTGGGGACAAAACTTTAGCCAAGAATTATCATCCTATTTCCATACTCCCCGTTATTTCCAAATTTATGGATAAAATTGTCCTTTGTCAGATTTATGATTGCTTGACTACCTGCTGCAAAATTCTTTTCAATTTTTTATTTATTTTGTTCTTACTCTCTTTCTCCCTGGTTTCCTGGTCAGCACCTCTTATCCAGGCATCCTCCGAGTGTCCCGCTGTCGGGTCTGTCTCCAAGCTTCATCTTGAGAGGCCATCACCTTCTTCCCCTGTGGCTTGCCCCCCATGGCGGGGTGGCGGGGAGCCTCCAACTCACCCACCAGGATAGGATCCAGTTCCAGTGACCCCCCAAAGCCAGGGCACCTGTAGGACGGCCATCAAGCTGCAGCAACCAGGACACCATTTTTCCCCTAATTTTTCACCCCCCTGTGTTGCTCAATGTGCAATGACGCCATTGACGTGAATGCACACACTCCCATGCACACCACCTCAGGCCTCTGCCATGCTCCACCCCCCTGCAATTGTGGCACCATGATGTTCAACCCCCAGCCTCCACTAGGGGCAGGCACACAGCGACTGCAGTTCCCTCTCCCCCGGAGATGGAGAGCAGTCCATCAGATGCTCGATCCACCTCCCCCCACCAACCCACAGTGACCCCTCCTCACTCCTGAACACAGGTTGCCAGCATGGTGTGAGATGTGGTGTCCAGCACCTCAACCCTCAGCGCCACTGAGCCAGCTGATTCTTTTCAATTTTGAGTCGGGCTTTAGACTGAACTGCTCTACCTAAATAGCACTGATTGAGTCTCATGGTTCTGTCTCTATGGCTTTGGGCAAGGGATACCTTATTGATTAAATTTTTATTGATTTGTCTAATGCTTTTGAAGTGATTAACCATTCATTACTTTTAGTTTGCATATTTTTTATGGTTTTCCCTAATGTTATCACGTGGCTCTCTTTTTACTTACACGGCAGAATTCAATCTGTGCACTAATTTTTTTTTCTTCTCCACCTATCTCTTCTGGGGTTCCTCAAGGGTCTATACTTGGTCCTATTCTCTTCAATCTTTTTGTAGATCCCCTGCCTTCTGCTGTGAACCATTGCTCAGTCCAGCTCTGTGCTTATGATATGCTTCTTTTCTATGCTTACAAGAATCCTTCCTTTCTTTCCTTAACTCTTCAGTGTGATCTAGATAAACTCATGAATTGATTATCTCATAATCTTTTACTTTTAAACAGCAAAATTACTCAATCCATGCTGTTTGGATCTCAGTCCACTGTGTCTCTGGCAAAATCTTCCTTTCTATTACTTTAAACAATAACCCTCTTGATCTTGTGGTGAATTTAAATATCTTGGTCTCGCTTTTGATTCCTCACTAACTTCAAATCCACATTGGCAAAACTGTTTCAAAGTTCGACAATGTCTAGGTCACTAAAACATGCCAGACATTGCTTGTTTATCATGGAGCATAAGAATATTATTGCTCAAACCATTATTCCTATACTTGACTATGGTGATACCATTTACCATAATGCCAATGTCTGTAACCTTTTCCAGCTGAACACTGTTTACTATCAGCTTCAACGCTTTATTTTAAAAGATAAATGGAATGAATACAGTTGCATCCCACCATCCCAATTAAATTGGTTGTCCCCTTCCTCCAGACACACTTTTCATTGGTTATCCTTTATTTATAAAACCGTGAACAAGCAAACTCCCACCTGCAGTGGTAATCATAGAAAAGTTTCACAGTACTGAGGTATACCTAGGTATACTGAGGCAGAATGAGGCAGGATCACATTATAATCAATGCAAATTACTTCAGTGGTACCTCAAGGTAGGAAACTTTTTCTCAACTACCACTGTACCTATCTGATAAGCTTATAGTTCCCACCTATAACTACAATCTCAGAGATGTGTCTCATTGTGGACTCTGTTTACCCAAGTTTCAAACTCACTTTTGGAAAGAATGCTTTTCCCATGCCACTCCACTGTCATGGAATGATTGTCCTCCTCAGCTAAGAATTGCATCAACTATTGGTACTTTTAAATCTGGTTTTAAAAAAAACTTGTTCTAGGAACAATCTATTTGTACTTCTTTTACTTGATTTTGTCTATGTTTGTTCATGTATTTGCTGTTTTTATCAACTTGTGACATTCTGTAAATGAGACATGCCTCTGCTAGAACCTAGTCTGTAATTTATGCAACTTTAATTAATTAAATAGATAAATAAATAAATAACCTGTCCAACACTGGCAGGTCTTATGCATTGTTCCCATCTCACAGTTCTGCTTGGTCTACCCATTTCCCCATTTGCCCCTCCATCATTCTTACAAGTCCCATGTGTCTATCCCACCCATTCTTGAAACTTGAAATGTTATTGACATAGACCATCTTCTTGGGTAGATGGTTCCAATTTTCCACCACCTCCTCTGAAGAACAACTTCCTCATCTCCCTATAAATTTCTCCTACCAGTTCTTGGTTATATTTCCTTGTAAAGGACCCCTCACTAAGCCCTTGTAAAGGACTCCTTACTAAGCCCTTGTGAAGGACCCTTCACTAATCCTTATAAGGACCCTTGCTAAGCCATTATGTAAGGACCCCTCGCTAAGCCCTTGTAAAGGATCCTCACTAATCCCTTGTAAGGACCCTTCACTAAGCCCAAACAGTTGCTGGCTATCCACCCAGTTTATTCCCCACAGATTACTAAAGGTTACAGTCATGTCCTCCCTCTCTCTTCTGGCCTCAGAAGGTAAATGTGCTCCCCTGTTGGCAGTATACATTTTGGTCATCCTCCACTAGACTACATATAGGTGTCCCTTATCCTCCTCTAGGTGGGGTCCCAGAATTGCACACAGTACTCTAGGTGCTGCCTTACCAAAGACATATGCAGTGGCAGGATCACTTCCATCTTACCTTCTCCTTGAGAAGATCCTATTTATAAGCACTAGTAGCTTCTAGCTTTCTCATATGCCTTGTTAAATTAGGCTGAGGTCCTGTGGCTGTTGCTTATTGTATATCCAGATTTCTTTCCTTAGAGGTTTGCCCTAGCCCACCCCATCCAATATTCAGTTCTCCATCCCTTTCCCCAAATGCATAACCTTGCACTTCTTGGTGTTAAATTTCAGTTGCCATATCTTGGACCACCTTTCCAATTTCTCCAGCCCCATTTTCAATTTTCTTATGCTCTCCTCACTGTCTACCCTATCACCTATCTACCATCCACAAAGACACATCTTGCCCTGGATCCCTCTCCAGTGTCACAAATAGACACACTGAAGAATTTGAGACCCAATACTGACCCCCTGTGGCACTCTGCTAAGTACCCCCTTGACCTTGTAGTGTGCACCATTTAGTACAGTGGTACATTGGAAAGAATCAGCTGGCTTGGTGGCACTGAGGGTTGAGGTGCTGGACACCACATCTTGCACCACACTGGCAACCTGTGTTCAGGAGCAAGGAGGGGTCATTGTGGGTTGGTGGGGGAGATGGATCGAGCATTCGATGGACTGCTGTCCATCTCCGGGGGAGAGTGAACCTCAGTTACTGTGTGCCTGCCTCTAGTGGAGGCTGGAGGTTGGACATCATGGTGCCATAATTGCAGGGGGGGTGGAGCATGGCAGAGGCCTGAGGTGGTGTGCATGGGAGTGTGTGCATCCACGTCAATGGCGTCATTGCAGATCGAGCAACACAGGGGTGAAAATCAGGGGAAAATGGTGTCCTGGTTGCTGCAGCTTGATGGCCATCCTACAGGTGCCCTGGCTTCAGAGGTCACGAAACTGGATCTTCTCAATGGGTTATCTCCTATGAGCCAGTTCTCTACCCACCTTGTGACTTTCTGTCCACCCCAGATCTCCCAACTTCTTCATTAACCTGTCATGCAGTACTAAGTCAAAGGCCTTAATAATGTCCAGGTACAGAATGTCCAGTGATTAACCCTTTCCAGTGCCTGGAAAATGGCACTGAATTCTATGAAGCTTATCTAAGGGGTCATTCCCTTCACAAAACTATGCTGCTTATTGTCCTGAAGACAGTGTAACTCCAGGAAGTCAACCATTTATTCCTTGATAATTGTCTCAAGGAACTTCCTCATTATTGCTGTGTCACCATATAAACTGTGGATATGCAGCACCATCAGTGACGTTTTGACAGCACGGTCCCCTACAGTGACAACAGCACCACATCACTGTACAGAACCCACTGGAACCTGGCACTGTCTGTCAGGGGTCCTGCACCCCCGACTCAGTTCTGACTCAGAGTTGAAAATTCTAAGTGGTGGGTGCAGCCCCTGTGTCAGGGGTTCAGGGGCAAATCCCTCAAACAAAACACTTGTTTTCCTATGAAACCAGCAGCCAACTGTACAATGTGGTAGACCTGCTGGTTTCACTGTCTGGCCGTTCGACAAAAAATTTGTCGATGACCAGTCATGGATGCTAAACTGTGTACCCATTCAGACTATGTTCAACTTTAACTGGATTAAAGTTTGTAGTTTGTATGCTTGAATGTTGAGAGGTTAGCATAGCTCTAGTGATAACCACATGACCACACTGTCACCCATTATACATGTGGTAGCCCTGGAGAAAGTGCAACTGATCTTAACAGACAGTTTAGATCTGTATGTACTTGGGTTTACTTGGGTATATAGGCCATAGGACAGAAGAAGGCAAACGTGACCTCCTCTAGATACAGTATCCTCCACTTCTCAGTGGTAGTATTCAGTAAGTAAACCATCATATAGTAAACCAAACATTTCAAGGCTTAAGAAGTTAAAATATTTTCAAGAAATGTGCAATGACATGCATCCTTCTTCTAAAACCTGAATTTTATGCCAGCACAGCAGTAGATGTCAACATATACTTACTTGATTGAGATGTACTTTGGCAACTATTAACATCACCACTGAGAGAATCTATCTCATTCTTCTTGCCACTATTACCATTAGTGGAACCTCTTCCCGTTATAACTTTTAAAACAAGAAAGACAAATTTGTTATAATCACAAGCATGTTCTAAAACTACGGGACATTCTATTCATAGACTCCATATATTTTACTTCCTGGGTAATTGCTATAAGATCACCCACATGGTATTGCTGCATATATCACAAATTTGCTTTGTGATGTCCTGCAAATTCCTTAATGAATCCACATGGGATAGTAGTTTATTGGGAAAATATACTCCATTAAAGGTTACTTGCCACAGCCACACTGATTTCTTGTGGTTACTTACTACAACATTGGGATGCACCAGAAATGGAATATGTGTACAAATACAAATATGGTAGATAGGTGCATTACTCAATTGGAGACTCCAGTGTTCTCTGCCCATCTAAATGTACGTACATCTCTGCAGTGCAATAATGTAAAGAATAGTAATATAGGATTGCATGATAAGAACTACAGTAGATGTAACACTGGACTTCAGGAAAGACTGTAAGAGTGTAATGGAGAAGTGGAGAGACAAGGGTCTGATTTTCAAAAGGTTTGGGGACTAAGCCCCACAAGGCAACTCCAGTTGCAGACCCAAACCTCTACTGCTGTGGAGATTGGTATTCTCATCTGCAGCAGCTACAGATGTTATGACTGGTCCCACTAACCATAACATTTTTCCACAGCTATGGGGATTTATATGGGAACACCACCCACAAGCTGCCTTGAATCATGGAGCTGGTTGCAAACTGGCTCCAGTTTTGGGAATACCATAGCTGCAGGAGAAACAGTGGTTTAGCAAGTGGTAACACACTTGTGCTGAGTTTTTTCCAGCAGCTGCAGGATTTTCAAGAGTTTTGAGAATCCAGCCCAAAGTCTGCAACATTGATCATTTTTCTTGCCTGGGCATTGCTAGAAGGAATATTCATTTCTCAGTGTCTGTGCATTGCTAGTAGAAACAGTTAACTTTGGTCCTCAAAACTAACTTTTCCAGTACACCTCCTTGGAAATGCCAAGACAACTGAAAACAATAATTTATCATTTTCATCCGCTTCCCCTCCACCAGATCATGTCTTCCTTCAGAGGGAGAAATGTATAAAATACACTATTTGTTGCCATACCCAAAGTGCTTTGGATGCTGTTTAGTGTCTCATGTGCATATTAAACTGCAATCCCTAGGTCCATTCCAAGAAACAGTACCATGTAGCTGACTAATGCACTGAGTTTGTTTCTTCTATTTTATTTATGTAAAAGATATTTAACCTCCGTCTTCCTCCATCTGCCTCTGTCCTATCCACAGTCTTCCAGGGAGAGCAGCTATGGAGCAGCAGCAGTTTCAGTCACATACAGTACAAGTCACATTAAACTGTTCCATCAAATGAGTTGGTTAAGCATTGTTTTTTACAGCTAGCAGTGCATTGGCAACTCATATTGCATTGTTTTCCAGTGATTTACAAGATGAAGAGCAATGTTGGTAAAATGGTTTTGCAACTCAGTTGGAATGTATCTGCAGTCATTTTAACTCTTAAGAAACAGTTTTTGCAGGGCTTTGTGCTAGATCTAGCAACACATATGCAACTCAGTCAGAAATGCTAAAGCAACTCATTGAAGGAACAGTTTAATATGACTTGTACTGTAGTAAGTATGGACATTTTCAGACACACAGTACAGTGGTTGTTATAAAAAAGTCCCCTGGTACTGTGGTACACCACTCAGTACAGCACTGTACCACTCAGTGTATTGCTCAGTGCAGCAGTGTGCTGCTTGGTACAGCACACCATAGTCAATATTCAGTGCAGTATATTTGCTTCCTGATGCAATTCCTCCATAATCCAGCTAGTGGTGACCACAACTCATCTAAGCCCCAAAGTATCTGAATTTTTCCTTTTCCAATGATTTTGCTGGTGCAGCACCAGGTGGCATGGATTTTCCTGAGGATCACTATCTCAGCATAGTAAGTTTGATGGGAGTGGCTGAATTTACAGTGTGAGAAATGCTTGTTGAATTGTAAAATGTTATAGAGTGTGTGTTGCTAATTATAGAATTGTATGACTTAACTGTCCTTAATTTGTTTAGTTTTGTCCACAGGGTAAAGCTGAACTCAAGAGCCTGGTGATCAAGAAATCAGTGACAGTCAGTATCCAAATGGCTTCTCTGTTGAATCTCTGCACTTTCCTTATCAATTGATGTGTCTTGAAGCTATTTTGTAGTGATGGTCTTGCCATTAAAGTGTTACTTGATGAATTTCGAGAGAGTGTATTTCTTTTCGTGGATATGTGAAACCGAGTGTGGGTTTGCTGTGACAGCAGTGCAGCGTTTGACTGTGCATTTGTTTTGGGAAGTGGAAACACATGGCGTAGAGCCATTATCAAGGTCAATGAAAAGCTTTATCTGTGTGGGATTGTGGGGAGAACAGGTTTTGTTTTTTCAGGTCAAAAGACCTTTCTGAACAGTTCCTTCCCAGAAGTCATTGTACTTAATATCAGCACACATTAACAGAAAGAGAGCAAAAAAGAAAAATAGGAAAAACCCTACTCCCCAAATCCTCTCCCATAAACTAAACAGCATACTCTAAACTAAACAGCATATATACTAATGCCACATGAAGTCCTATATAATTGAAGCAGTATGTGTTGCTCATATGAAGAATGCACTGCCACACAGAGGCAAAGCTGTCAGTATAGAGACGATGCTAACCACATAGAGGATGTGATGATCCCATGTGGAGGGCACTGTATTATTCACATACAATATAAAAGCACACATGGAGAATGTAATGTGCTGCCTACACAGAAGAGTTACTGTCTTGTGTAGAACAGTGCTACCCATAAGGAAAAGGTGCTGTCCATTCTGAAAAGGTGCAATTATTATATATGCACATATAAATGTACTGCCCATGGAGGCAGTACATTTATAAAAAAGAATGCCCTGGTAGTCTAGCGGTCTCCCCCACCCCCCAACCCAATCCCTTTCACAATGATAACTATGCCCTGGTGGTCTGGCAGTCCTTCCACTCTCTAACCTGATCCCCTTTACAATTTAATGCCCTGGTAGTCTAACTGTTGGTTTATTGTTTTTTTTTTAATACATCATTACGGTCAGTCAACCTAACCCGATCCCCTTTACAATTTAAAAAAAAAAGCCCTGGTAGTCTAGCAGCCACCCTACCCAACCCGCTCCCCTTTTAAAATAAAAAAAATTCCCTGGTAGTCAAGCTGGTTTAAATATTTATATTATAGGTTATTGATGCAGTTACATATATTTTAAAACTAGGAACTTTCTGATAATGCCACATGCAGAGCTTTAAACAGATGCTGTTGACATTATTATCTTCTGTCCTGTATGTTTGTGAAGATATAGACAAAACTTGGTGTTACCACCTAAACCTGAAGATATAATAGCCTTGAGAAATATCTGTTCAGAATTCTACTGAACAACGTTATTAAATCTGTTCTCAGTGAATCCCCGAATTCCTATAATGTTTGACCAGTTAGGGGGCAATGTGCTCTAGTGCTCCAGTACAGAATGAATCAGGTGACCCATGCAGGCTTAAATCCCACCACAGCCAATTGCTCACTATATGACCCCCCACAAGTGATATAACATCTCACCCCATTGTAAAATATGTAGCAAGCAGGATATCACTAAAAATGACATAGCCTACATTGTCTGGATATCCTTGGGAAACAAACTATAGAACTAAGGTTCCAATATAAACTAAAAAGTAAAAACTTGAACTTACAGTAAATGATATGATAAATAAATGCAAATACCACTCTTAATTACTTACTGTAAAAAATATATAAATGCACTAAACTTTTATGTCAGGGGAATTTTTTCCCTTTAAACCTTTTTTTTATTTGTAGAATTGACCATCCTAGATAATTTAGAAGCATCATGTTCAAAGTAAGCAATAAGCAACCTGAATTCCCACACAGCAATTAAATGGCCCCACCACCCCTTAATAATTTTGGAGTAGGAGAAAGTAGTCATAGTTTTTCCTCCCTCCTAAGCTCAAGTAAGTGACATAAATTGATAGGTTTTATTCATTATTCCTGAGATTTAATTAAAAAAAAACAATATACTGTAGTACATTATTTTGAAAAGAAATTCCTCAAAGATAACAGAAAATATATAAATAAAAATGAAAGCACAAACATTCACGATAAACATTTACCTATATACAAGTATGAGATAAAAATGATACTGTATACTGACCCTTTTCATACAATAATATTTTGCTGTATAGAAATGTATGTTTTAGACTGGCATCCATTATGGTTCTCGATCTATTTTGCAAGGAGGGCATAAACTGGTAGCAAATTACAGTAATTAGTACTGGATCAGAGTGAGGATGTTTGATTTCATGGTTCAGACACAGTGCATAGTAAAGTAGAACACTTCAAAACCCAAGTTTCAATGCAGCAATCAGTAACTCTGCACATTGGTTTAAAACGTATTACTTCCTGTACGTGACTGTCATATAATCTTTCTATTAGTGTACATCTTCTGTGCTAACTTTGTGAGGAATAATCCCCATCGTTTCTCCCGTCTCAACTGGTTGAAAAGTGCACAGTCTGAAGGGTGGTATTGTACTTAGAGAACTGGGCATAAGTTAAGCAACAAAATCTCACAAAAAATTGAAAAACAATCTTGTTAAAAATACGAAACAATCTGTGTGTAAAGTTGTCACTGGCATACAGCCAGATACGAGTAGAGGGCACAGCTATGCTTTAGATGGGGATTTTTTATCCAATGTTTCAATGTGCAATGCCATGAATGTAAGCAGCCCATACCCCCAACAAGTGATAGAAAACATTATGTGTGTCTGTCAGCTAGACATCAGAAGCTGAACAGGAGAACAAGAGAAACAGGAGAAATTACACAATGCAAATTATGTATGAGATTAAGGAATGCATGTGTGCATTTCATCCTGCCAGTGTTGAAGGAACAAAATAACCAAATGGCTTCATCATAGATGAGTTATTACAGTTCTGCCTCCTCTTGGTCCCTAGGTCTTGAATTTTTTTAAAGTGACTTGCTCAGGGTCACACAGTACACAGGTGGCAAATGTGGTAGTTGAACCCAGGTCAGCAATGCAGTTGCTTTTTGCATTGGTTCCTTATTACTGTGGATCAACACTACTCCCCAAGGTGATTGACAGTCTGAAAAATGTGGCTGACCCCTGCACTCACCACCAGTTGGGTCCAACTTCTCAGCACCTCTTGGTTTCACTATTGCCTCAAATTCACTCACCTTGTGTGTATATTGTATATGGGAGCTGGGAATTGAATTAGAATTAGTAGCTTCAACAAAATACAAGGAGACATAAGAAAAGTCATAAGAAAGAAATACAACAGAAAGAGAAACAACAAGGTACAATTAAAATTAAATAGCATAAGTAAGATTTATTTTTGCAGAAATGTTTTTGGTGGACCACATAAATCAATCAGCCTCATTTTTTTATTCAGCTGTGCAACACAAATTGCACACAACTATAGCTGTGAACTATATAACTACTGAGGCTTAAAGCCTTGAAATTTCTAAAATTACAAATGATTAATAATTGATTATATTAAGAATATTATTATCAGTCTAGTCCACTGATATTTGGCATTAATGTATACTAATGTATATGTGTCCATGTATTTTTATGCAGATTAATCCACTGAGTAATTTAGTATTTTCCATGGCAACATTGGTAATGAATGTGCTGTATGGTGGAAATGAAAATAAATATTCAAAGAATGAGCAGGGTCATAGTCCTGTAGTCAATGTGGGGGAGGGGGAGCTACCAGCACAGAAGTTGATTGAGTGACAAGAGGCAGTAATTAAGCACATGCCACAGACAAGGGAAATGCCCATAGCAGTGAGAAAACTTAACTTGGATTGTAGGGCAATTCTTTAAGAACAAATAAAGGCCTTTGGAAATGCAGTTCCTCTGCATTTGTATCATACCAAGAAAGACACTCAATTACCTTTGTATAAATCACAGAACATTTTTTGTTCTTTTACCACCACAGAATACATTTTTCTCCAGACAGAATTACAAAAATAACAAAATAACAAGCTAGAACAAGCTCAACTATTAAAAAAAATCTTATCAATATAAATAGAAAAAGGTGCCTCTCCTAAGTTTGGTTTCTGCAGCTCTGCCACTACATGTGGTACACTGGTGTATTTATATAGGGTTGTTGTGAGATAATTTGCTGTGTTTTGTTTTTATTCATCTAGTGCTTTACCAGGTAGAATTCCATGGAGAACAGTGCCTCTTGTGCTAGCATAACCTGCTTAGATAGATATAGGGGTTATGTCATAAATGTATGGTTGCAGAATACAGCTAGCGCATGCAGTAAATGGAACAGCATGCAAGCACATAGACAATAAAATCAAAATGTCACTGATCCAAAATATTCATTAACTGCTTTAAGTGCATTAAGTAAAGCATTTTAAAAATACTACAATTATCATGCAGCATGAAACACTACAATATATACAGCATCAGGATAAACCTTTAAGATTTTCTTACTGCCATGACAGTGTTCCCTCCCCTACACACATAGAGAACACTGTAAAAAAATTGTTGCTCATAATTGTGGTGTTGCACTTACTGAGAGAAAAATGTAATAAAGTCATACTCCAGTCATCTTCCATGATGGAGTCATTAGAAGGTTATAACCTATACAGTTTTAGAACTAATTGAAGATTTTGTGTGAGTGGACTTTTTCTTTGTTAGGGGTCTTCCTGCATTCCTTAAATATTTATGACAGTAAATAAATGCAAACTATGAACTAAGGCAAGTCATCTTGATATGCAGATATAATAACTGGTGATCCTTGTTATCAACCTGTTTTTGAGTACTATAAAAAGTCGTATCAACCCACAGGTTGATACGAAAACAATCATATCAACCAGCGGGTTGATCGACTTCACAGCCTCGTGCCAAAAGCCTCAGCACTTTTCGCATTCCAAATAAAATAGATTCAAAATAATAACAAAATGCCGCATTTCATTAGTAGGCACGCCTCACGCTTAGCATGTTGCGTGTGATGTCAGTCCTTGAATAGCGAAGGCCTACTAGTAAGGAAATGTGAGTGTTACCGCTTTCCTCTTACTGTTAATTGTTCTATTGAATTGTTTTAGTGCCAGATATTATAAAAATAAAACATTATGTAAAATGAAATGGGTTTTTTTACACACCCTCATTGTGTGATAATAGTAAAACCTTTCGAGCTTCGCTCTCGAGGTTTATATATTATCACACAACTTGGGTGTGTAAAAAAACTCCATATCAACTCCATACATATGCATTATTCTCTATATAGTATCTGAGTAGGTTGTAGTTGTAACAGGGTTTTGTATCAGAGGAATATTACCTGTACATGGCAACAATTAGAAAGATTCACATTTAAAGTACCGACCACAGCCTAAAGCATGCATACTGTGTCCCAAGCCCATTTGAAGTAAAAATCATTTTGTGGTCTGCTACATTTCTGCTCACCATATTGCTACATATGATAACTTACTGTATGTCTTCAAGAAATGCACTCATCACCATTTAAACATGCATCTTTCTGTTCCCTGCACACTGGACTATGGTGGTGCTGCTCATTTTTCAAATAATGCTACCTATTCCCAGGTGCACATAAAATCCCAGTGAAAGAGCCAATGGGCAAACATTACATATACACTGTACAAATTAAACTTAAGTTACTTATAGGCAAAATGTGTAGAGGCTGTAAACTCACCCTCTGTTTTCTGGAAGCAAACAAAATCAAATAAGCAGCACCAACAAATTCCAATCTGCAAATGACAGAAAGCAGAGTGCCCAAATGGCAAAAGCAGTCCAAAGAAAATGCCAGTAAAAATGTTTAAGATATTTGCAAAGCAGCTGTGTCTACCAGTTAGTTGCCTGTAAGTGCTGTCAAAGTTTTTGCAACACATGTCATACTACATGCTTTTGGACCAACCTTAAATGGAACACTTAATCACTGGATAAAGAAAACATCATAAATAATAATCTCATAGTCCAATTTGCTGTAAAAATTAATAGGTACATGGCTGAAACATCTAAACCCCCGATTTCAATTGTGAATCTGTAATTGGTTAAGTCTGTGTAAGCAGTCAGATTATGCACACACTTTAAAAGTGCACTGTAGTTATTAGCATTCTACCAGACTTTAAAAACTCACTTGTTTGACACCATTATAATGTCATACATTTACAGCTAGGGTTGGGATTGCATTTACAGTATGCTTATGAAATTTTCCTTTACATCTCTATCATAGTTGGAGTTAGGACTGCTTATGGAGGTTAGATAAGATGTACTGTATGGGCAACATGGGCACTGTACTTCTGCACACCAGCAAAGCTGCAGACAAGAACCTGTAACACAAACCTACATACTTTACCAATCCATACTCTCTCTGTATTATCAGGTCATTTGTGCAGTATGATTACACACAGTCTCCCTTGTGAAAAATACAGAGGTTTATCTCTGTATTAAAATTTGCACAATGCAAACATTTATCTGTGTATGGAATTATACTGCACAAATAAATTTTTAGTGGTAATACAGACTATACTTTATATTAGTATGCAGATCTCCATGACAAGTTTCCATTTGCAACCCCAATGGCACACAGAAATGCAGTGTCCATGCCCGCCCCACAATACATGCCACCCAAGCTCCATATTGCGCTTTGTTTTAATTGATAGTTTCATGCCACTCTTCATAGTTTTGCATGTTTGCTGCCTTTGACACTGTGTTTCTTTTTTTCCTTTATTTGTTACTATATCGCTACCTCTCAGCCGACTCACCCTTTATGGACAACAGACTTCCTTACACAATTTCTATTGGAGTGTACTAGTAGCATAAACTTGGAAAGTTTGTAACATGTCCACTTCTAAACAACTGTTGCATTTTTTTTGAACTTATGCAATTTGTATATAGTAACTGAGCATGGATGGAGCCCTGGTGGAAATGGTTGTACTACAGCAGACTTACTGTTAGACACCCTTTCAACTGCTAGGTGATATACCTCCTCAAATTTACATGTCTACATCCACCAACCTAGGAGTCAACCTGCCCTCAACTTAACATAAGTACACTGCTTCTCTTGCAATGATCCTTTTTATAAAACAAGCGAAAGATCTAACATGATTTTTATATATGGCAATTCAGTTAAACACTGATTGTATGCAAGCACTCCACACCTAGCACATTTTCAGCTTTATTTGGAAGGACTCTATAAAATGTAAAGCAACTGGTTGTGGAGGAGTGGAGGTTTGTGGCTACTTGGATTTTCACTTTCTCATTAATTTTCTTATTTGGGGATCCCTGCACTGGCTCTGTGTCTCTGGGAGCTGTATAATTGTGTAGGAAGGGATTTGGGATGCAAAATCCACCCATCCCCAAGCTAATCAATTCTTTTCATTAGGACAGCCCTTCTAATTCAAAAACACTGGTTCTCAGTAGAAGGAGTGTTGCAAGGAAGTAGCTTACTCCTGAATGACAATGTCTGTGTTTAAGGTCTATGGAAACCATCAAGCTGGGGGAAGGGTGAGAGGTGATGCGGGAGCTGTGGATTTCTACAGTTTAAATGTTCACGCGATGTGCACTATGGTGGTTCTGGAAATACATATGTTTAATTGACAGTGGAAAATCATTTGATGTGGGCCCCATTTCAGTTTTTTACATGGGTTTTAAGAAAATACAAACCGAAAGCAATATTTTTGGAAAAAGAAAATAGTTTAATTTATCTCAGTGCAACCAGTTTGATTTCTGGTGACTTCCCTTTTCCCTTTCTTCTCCTACTGTTGCCTGATAGCTTTTTTCTAGCCTTGTGAGAAGCCCTCATTCCCCTTTCTACCAGCAATGGCATGCAATGTGTACTTAGCCTAACTTATTAAGCTTTAACAGGACTGTCTTGCGAACAGGGCTGCCTAAACCTAATGACATGCATTTTCTGTAAAAAATAAAGTTATCTATCTATCTATCTATCTATCTATCTATCTATCTATCTATCTATCTATCTATCTATCTATCATGCCAGTCCAAGCGGAACTGAGTAAACTGATTGTACATACTGTACAATCAAATTTCTGGATATTTTAAATCACAATGAAATTTAAAATAATTCTGGAAAGAGACATGATCTATCAGCCAGAATACATTTAAAACTGGATCACTAGCAACTCTGATAACAGGATAATACCATTTAGAAAATAAATAGTGAAAAGAAAAAAAGGGTTTATAATTCTGGGACTTGTTATATTTGCCTTGCCCTCTTTTGTTTTTATCTGTATTCTGCTTGTTATATTGCATAACCATTTTGCAACTAAGAAGTGTTGTAAATGAAAACTAAATTGATATTTTAAGTGATGTTTATTTATCCTTTTTTACTTTATTTATTTTGGTCCTGCTCTTAAAGGTGATGGGAAACAGTTTTCTGGCTCCAGGTTCATTTATGGAAGGCTTTTAGCCTGAAGTTCAATGGGGGAGTGGGAATAGCTTCTCCCACATCCCCTATTTAAACTTCAGGTTTACACTTGCCCTACTTCAAGCATTTATGAAATCATGGGGTCTCCTGAGCTGCATGTCTGGTGGAGGCTTGTTGCCTGTCATATCCCCCTCCTTTGTTTCCCCTCCTGTGCTGTCCTTGTCTCTTCCTCTCGTTCCTGCTTCACCCTCCTATGCTTGTTTCTGCGTTTGTCTCCTCACTCCCACCTGATGTTCCCCTGTACCTCCTTGATTTGTCCTCCTCATTTGCTTTGTTGTGCTCTCTGCCTCCCCAGCCTCCACTCAGTTTTTGGCCACTGCCGTGCTCTGCTGTCCTGCTAGTGTGCCGTTTCCACTGCTGCCTCCCGTGAGGGCCGCTGCCCATCACCTTGTTCTGCTGTTTTTGCTTTGTGTTGGCAGTGGTCTGGATTTCCCTGCTGTTCCTGCTCAAGGTGGGACAATTTTATTTTTGTTTCTCCTTTTTGGGCATCCATATAGTAGCGATAGCATGCATACTGAGTATATACAGACGCAAGTGAACGAGTTATAGGACATTCTATTTACAACCATGAGATCCTGATTCCATTCAAAATGGCATACCTTCCAAGGCTTCCTAATTTCAAGAAGCCTCCCAGATCCACATATTTTTACCTTCTCCTGCTGCTTATCCTCTTATTTGAATTTTATACACATAAAATAACAAACTACCGTGCTTGCCTTTTAAAGGGATCTAGCACTGCTTCTTTCCTAATATACTCAGTTAGGCACAGAACTTGGTGCCCTGTGGAAATCTCCCTGATCTTAGGGGTCAAAAATGAAGAGATCTCTCTTATGTGAAGAGTGCAGACTTGGAAGCTCTGAAAATGAGATTTTTCATAATGGGGTTAGCAAAGAAGACTTGCATACAACAAATACCTACAGGTGACACAAGTTCACAGTGACAGGCAACCATGTTTGTGAAAATTTATAAACAGGAAGAGGCTTAAAGTGCTTAAAATTATTCATATTTTTTTAATTGCCATTCCTAACTACCCTCTACAGGGCATTATTTCTTGCATATCTTCACAACGGATCCCCATCAAGGTCTTGTCCTCATTACCTCTGACCATCTATTAACGCAATATGCAAGTCTACGGGGGGGGAGGTGCCGCTATCCTTATCTCAGAGAGTGCAGTACTATGGTGATGGTGGACCACGTGGGGTTCTGCCATCCCAAATATACTCTACTCCATACCATGGTGATGGTGGACCATGTGGGATCCCGCCATCCCATTCATGCTCTACTCAGTGATACGGTGATGGTGGACCACAGGGGTCCCACCATCTCTATCATGCACAACTCATTGGAACTCACAATGGTGACCACATGGTCCGCCATTCCACTCCAGTTCTAATCAATGATCACCATTGGCATACCACATGGGGTCCTGCCATACCTATCATGCACTACTCACTGGATCAAATGATGGCGACCATGTGGGTCTCCATCTTAACTAATAGTGCTCATGATGGGTCATCTACTCTTTGCTCAAGCCTTGTTTGCTTTCCTACAGATGGTTTCATTTGGAATCACATCCTTCTACATTAGACAATGCACTTATACTGCAATGGCAGATTGCGGGGGTTCCGCCATCCTTACCTCAGCCAGTGCAATACTATGGTGATGGTGGATCACGTGGGGTCCTGCCATCGCTAGGCAGTCCTGAGAAGCATACAGTGGGGATCTTGCCCTCCTTACCTTGGACTTTTCCAATGAAATGGATGGCAGATCACATGGGGTCCCACCTTCCCAATAGCTGTACTGGGAAACATACTTATCTGCTAGGGGCCTCATTCATTGTTTTAACATACTTCCATGTCATTACAGGCAGACTCACACAAGATTCTCATCCTCCTTACCTTGGACTACTCATATCTATGGTGATGGTGGACCATGTGGGGTCCCGCCATCCCAACATGGTCTCACCATTTTTCGTTGGATTATGTCATCATACCATACTTGGCAATGGTGACCCCATGGGGGTCTCTCCATCCCAAATCTATCTTGTCACATAAGGAGGCATTTCTCAGTACTCCAATGCATTTTCATCTCTACTGTGGCAGACCCAAGTGGGGGTTTCCCTCCTTAGTCTAACCACCTGAGACCTACTCTAGTACCTAAGCATCGAACCTTGCATACATGGACCCACATGAGAGTCCACACTCCAACTAGCCTGCATCGAGGCCTACCTTACTTCAGAAAATCATTCACTTCTGCTACTGCCACCTTCCTGCTGTTCCAATTCCAGCCTAGTTTCTACATGACAGATCTCTGGGAAGTATACCTCAATTCCTTGGACATCCTAGGACAATTCTTCTTTTAACAAGGTACTCAATCATACCTTAATGTTATAGTGGATGTTCTTCAGCCTTGCAAGCCTCCCAGATTCACATAGACTCATGCCACATCATTATTCCCAGCAGGGCTACACTCCTATCTTATCTTCGTTCCCGGACATGCATTGCTCCCTACCACTTCTTCTATGATCTGCGTCCTTCAAATTGCAATTTGGCATGCTCTCCCAGCCATGCTGACTGTATACATACACTGACAGTTGATTCACTTACACCTACCTAGGACATGGATTAACCATTGTCTCATTCAGACACCACGCTGATTTGGACCTCTTTCATCATCCAGAACCTTCATCTTCAGCATTGACTTCCCTGCTCATCGTCAATCTCAGAAACTGGACTATTCAACCAGCAAGATTCAGACTAATTCCTGGACATACCACAACTAAAACTTCAGCCCACATTTATTTATTTATTTATAAGCACATCAGAATTGCAACCCTTTGAGTCATAGATTAATTTCCAAAGGCTCCACGTCATGATATAAAGAGAAAATACAGATAGTAATGAAAATTGAAGGATCAGGTAGTACATACAATGAGAACATTGAATACAATTTACATTTGAATACAATTTTGGACTATTCTCCTCTTAGTATTTCCAGAGGATGGGCAGGTCAGTAGCCATGGGTCCTGGAAGTTTCCCTAAGTGGGTTTTCCTCTGCTGTGTGCTACTGGTCACACTCTTTGGAGTTGGAGGTGGTAATCACTTGCCATTTTCTCTTTTGGGCCTTAAATCTTACACCTACCCAGTATCCTACACAGGGTGGGATACATAGAAATGCCAACGTTCAAGTTATAAACATCAAACATTTACCATTCTGCTCACAAGTACAGTATACACAAGCACTGAGCTATGTATCATACATTGAAACAAAGACTGGAAATGGATTTGTTTGTTTTATAGATTAGTCGCGAATTTTTCAGTGTTAAGCTTGTTATGTTATGAAATCTGTTTGCTTGTATTTTCTGTGATACTCCTTTGAATCACCATGTTGCCATGCTGATATACTGATTTTAGTGACCAGCACATAGTATCTGTGACTTAAGCTAGACTTAAAAATTGTAATTTTGCTAGTTACATGTGCATGTTTTCAGACTTTATTAAATCTGCAAAGCATACATAGATTGTTTACCACCACAATCAACTGGACCAGCAGCAATGGTAATAATGTACAGTGTGTATTAAATACAGCCTCTCTCCTTGATATAGACTGACAGTTACATTTGTTACTGAAATTGCACTACTCACTGGAATGTTTTGTTTTGTTTGTTATAGTTCTGTGACAACATTTTGAAACTGCCACTTACTGTTGTAGATGTGTTAGTGTGATTGATATGCTCATGGTGAACACAACTCCATTTCAACCTTTCCACCTTTCCATCTCAGAGTCATCACTACAAGTCAAGCCAAAATATTTTCTGAAAGTCCTAGGGAAGTTCAGATATAGTAGTGACTCCTTGACCTAAGTTTCATTCGCACACCTTGGATGAAACAATTGCTCCTCTCATATCATCATCAACACCTTACTGCGGCTATCCCAATTCCCACAGAAGTGGAAGTCAGCACTAGTCACACCTATCCTTAAAAGCGTGATCATACAGTTCAAGGCAACTACAGACCTATTTCTATTCTTCTACCACTATTTATTTTTATTTTTATTTTAGTTTTTGTTGACCAGGTAAGTGCACTAGACAAATCCTGCCTATTTTCAGGCACGACCGGGAAAGGATACAGATGAATGCCAACTGATCTTGAACCAGATTAAGCTGTTGGTGGTATTTTTAGTGAATGAGGAAATTTGGCCAGGACACGGGAAATTCCACTACTCTTTTTAATAAGTGCCATGGGATCTTTAACATCCACCTGAACTACCACCAATCAGGCAGATGGGACCTCGGTTTAACGTCTCATCTGAAGAGCGGCACCTCAAAGTGCAGCACCCTCTCATGCTGCACACTACAGTGTCAGTACTAGGATATTAGCCCAAGTGCCAGATGTGGGAACTGAACCCACAGCCCTCTGATCATCATGGCCTCAGAGGCGAGTGTGCTACCTACTGAGCCACTGACACTGTGACACTATCAAAGGCACTCGAAAGAATTGTTCCTGACCAACTGGTGGGGTACTTAGAATAATACAAAATCCAATGCTCACAGCAGCATGGCTTCTGCAAAGGCCACAGCACCACCACTGCTCTGCTGGAATTCACCAGGTATATCCACAATGCACTAGATCAGGACGACCTCATTGAAGCTGCTTTCATTGTCCAAACAAAAGTGTTTGACACTGTCAACTACCTCCTCCTCATCAAACAACTCTCCTCCATCGGCCTCTCTAATGACTCTGTGGCATGGTTCAAGAGCTATCTTTCCAACTGTACACAGCAGGTCAAGATTGGCAACACCCTCTCTGACAGCAGATCTGTCCTCTGGCATCCCCAAGGCTCAGTCCTGGGCCCACTTCTATTTAGTATATTCCTCAACCAACTCCTGGCCACCAGCCAATATCAAATTCTTCTTTATGCAGATGATGCTGTCCTGTTTACTAGTGATTCTGACTCAGAGAAACTGGGGATGAAGCTTCAAGATAGTTTCTTGGATGTAGAACGTTGGTTTAGTCAGCAAAAACTAATCCTCAACTACAAGAAGACTAAACTTATGCTGTTCTCCAGCACCCAAAACAGGCATCACATGTACCCTCTCAGCATCTTCAATATTGCCATACCCCCTCTGAAACTAGTCCAACACTTTAAATACCTTGGGATAACATTGGATAGTAACATGTCTTACACCCTACACATAGACAACACCACTAAAGCAGTAAACAGATGAATTGGTGTCCTGTAGAGACACAAGAAGAGTCTTACACAGGAGGCCCTCAAACTGGCCATCCACAGCTCAGTGATCTCTCTCATTGACTATGGACAGATAATCTATGGCTCAGCTACTACCACGGCCCTCCACCATTATAGTTGCCTTAAACAAAACCTGCCGGCTGGCCACCAACACCCCCAGGCTAACACACACCTGCATGATGTATGAACAAGCTAACTGTCTCCAGTTTGATGCCAGACTCAGGTTCCAAACCTGTCTTATGGCCAAAAAGATAAGGCAAGGCATGGCTCCTGATGGGGTGATGAAGGTCCTTATCCCACTTGGACACTGCCGCACCACTAGGAGCACTGACAGTGTGGCTTTCAGAGTCCCTTGCTGTTGCACCTCATTAGGCCATAGGGCCTTTACTTACCATGCACTGATGTGGTTGAATGCCCTGCCACATGACATTGTTGCTGACTCTGCTCTAGGCACTTTCAAACAAAACTTAGGAAGCATCTGGTTTCCTTGCCCTTCTGCAACTGCTCACCTTAACCCCTCACACAGCTCCCTAATATGACTACACAACATTTTCTAAACCTCTGTCTCCCTTCAACTGACCCACTGGCCTTACCCCTTCCTCTTAATGTGGTTCCCCCAAACTGAATTATTTCTTGTTCTCTCTCTCTCTTATCCTTGGCTCTGCTAAACCTCATCATCTACCTGTGTTCTGACCTGGCCACTACTTCCCTTATCCCTGCCTGCACATAATTCCTACCTCTGCCCTCTTCACAATACTTCCCCTGTCCTCTCCACAAGCTTTCCACCTTGGTACTTAACCTGTCTCTAGTCTTCTACTACTAGGAACTTAATCTAATATTGTCCAGCTCTGTGCATATATTCAAGTACTTACCTAATACCTATAATACAACTGTTTGTGTAAGGTATTACCTATTGTAACTGTTGTTACTGTCTGTTGTAACTGCTTGTTCTGTCTACTCTTTCCTGACCTGGAACCTATTTAATGAGCTCGTACTCAAAGGTCTTAATCCTAGAACACAATAAATAAATAAATAGATAGATAGATAGATAGATAGATAGATAGATAGATAGATAGATAGAGATAGACAGATAAATAAATAAAACAAAAATGGGAATGCAAATGTGCAGTCTCTCTCTGTAAGTTCTGCATTTTTGTCATGCTTTACATTTGAGTTTGATTATTTGCTACATGTGTTTAGCCTTTGTTCCATATAGTGCTTTTTTATTCTCTCTGCTTGGTATCTGTCCAATCAATAGCACCAGTGTCTGCTGCTGCACTCACACCTGGTATCCTGGTCTGCCCTCCATGCCACCCACACCCTACCGCTACATAATGTCAGCTTCTCACCCATGTATCTTAGTGGTGATGACACTAATCTTAGTGTCTTCATAGTTTCCCAACTATTGATATCCTCTGACTGTGTGAATATATTTTATTTTTGATTGTAACCCTGTCTAATCCCATCACCAGTGACAGTCAAGTTTTCTTTAATGTTCAGCTAATTGGTGAGGGACTCATTGAACACCTTTCATTAGTCATCCCTCATCAGGTAACAAATCCTACTCTTTCCTCCTGCTGCAGATGTTCATACCATATCAACTGATAAAATAAACACATGGCAAATAGCCATAACTCACACTAATCCAGCCTTGTGTGCTCCAACCCACTTTGGTGGAGTTTTATTGTACTACGGCTAAAGTGCTTGTCCTGCAAATATCATGCAATGTTTTTTAATTGATGGTCAGTTTGTGCAGGAAACTGTTTTCACCCACAGTATTATCAGTTTTCAACTGATTGGGACTCCATGGTACATTACATGAAGCACTCAGTGGCAAATGCAGATGTGATGACAGCACTGATGACTTACACCTGGCCACACTTCAAATCATAACTCTACTGTACAGAGACATGTATTCACAATGAAGTGCCATCGATACCATTCAATTTAATTATAATTATAAACCCTCCCCCTCTACAGAATTTACCAAATACAATTAAATTACAAAGTCCACCCACATCGAGGCATATTGGCTCCTTCATCATTTTTATAAATATGTGGTACTCATCACAATGTAGCAAGGTGCCGCCAAGCAGATAAAACAGTTAGAGTTGTCCTCACCAACCTTTGTCAATCCACACATATTCTGTCCCCCAAAAAGGTCTCTGATCCTGTCTGCCTATATCGGAAATCTGCCCCAGTCTAATGGGGCCCCATCTCAGATGTAACGCAACAAGAATGTTTTAATATTTTATCTGGTGGTCTACTGGCCCCCGCCCCAACACTCCTCATCCTATCAGGCAGTGTCCACACACCCTGCTTTCCACCATTTCCACCCAGATGAGGCTGCAAGCACTAGCCTCTGCTCAACCCATCTCCTGCTGCAGAATACACTATAATGGGTGTGTACTGTATATAGTACAAGCTCATAGAAATATCCTGTAAGCCTTATGCATATTCTCATTGATTTTGCCCATACAGGTATATTATCTTATATGATGACCTGCCCTGCTGTCAACAGTATTTTCCGAATTCAGTCACACAGCTGTGGCACTGTGAAAACTTGCTGATGGAGCATAGGACAGTTTATAGGAGCACACTGTGTATATGTATACTGCAAAAAAATTATATTATTATGGTGCACTTTTGGTAGTCCAATATACTTACAACTAGGGTCACATACTCCATATGAAACCAATACCCCTAATTTTTGGGTTTAAACACTAGTAGCATGCAGCACAACCACAAACCAGACATACCTCTATGCCACAATTTTTTAAATGGATTACCTAGTGGCTAGCAGTCCCTCCTTCATATCTAACTTATCTATGTGTTTTTAAATGTGAAACCATGGTGGCTAAGGGACCCACACATTTTTTGAGTCCATGTCTGTGATAAATAAAATAAATTCCAGGTGGATAGTAGACCCTGCACACATCCAGAACACATGCCAGTGGTGTTAAAAATTAATCCATTGCAGATAGAGGACCATACACCGTAATTAACAAATGCCTGCATTTCTATCAGACACATTATTACTTGATGGCTAGTATGCCCTGCAACCTCTCCACACATGAACATCCGACCATCACCACAACATCCTTCATCTGAAGGTACTTTGCCCACCCACACCCTTATCAAGTCAAATAACAGGCAACAAGCATAGTGCACCAATCTCATCAACAGACTGCCGAAGTCTGAAATGCCACTGAATGAATAAACTCATACCTAGACTAGAAAATCACTCATTAATTCAGTGACATCTCAGTAGTGTGGCATGAATTTGTGAATTTGAGTGAACTGTGCAGGTCAACCAAATTGTGGTGGTAGTGCAGTAAGTGAAGTGGGGACTATGTTTATAAGATGGCTTTCTAGGTCTAGTGAGTTGTGGAGTCCACTACACACCAAGTAGTAATTTCAAATGATAAAATTAAAGTCATGGGTTCAGACATGGGGCAGTTCAAAATGCCCCAAAAGACAAACTTGTATAACTTCTGTCATGGGTTTGAGACTGGGAGAGGGACAACTAAGCACAGCCAAAACCACAACCCAATAATTTTCAGAATTATGGGAATGGGTTAGAAACAAGAGGGGCACACTAGTATCCACAGGTGTTCAATTATTGAAAAATACAAGCATGGGTTCAGGAGGGGTGGACAGTTAGGCAATTGGTAGAAATAAATATTAAAATTAGGGGTGTAGGTTCCAGTGGGGAAAGGGATCTCTAGACACCAGTAAATAATTTGTATTCTGTATACAATGACATTTGTGTCATTGTGTGTGTGTGACTGCTGGGAGGGCTGTGGAAATTAACTACTGTTGGAAAGACACTGACAAAAAAAGCAAAATGCTAACATCTATGTCACTGAGTAAATGTTAGGTTTTGTACCAGGATGCTAATGTGACGGTTAATAGCAAGCACTTATTCATACTGTCAGGTACTTCAACATACAGTTTATGGTAGCTGCCTGATTTGTAGAATAGCTCTTTTCCATTTTTTCCCCTCACCTTTTTACCTTACCTTCATCTATGGGCTTCTGTGGGTCTGAGCATTAATTCATTTCTATTAACTACATTGAGATTTTTTTTAGTTCACTCAGCAGCCTTTTAATAGGGCGAGCTCTTTGTGTGTACTGTAGCCATCCTATATACTGTAGTTTTTGTATGCTGGATGGTAGGGTATTGTTTTAGTGGAGTGAGTTATTTTACACACAGTAGTCTTTTTATGGGGTGCGTGATTTTTTCAACTTTCTCCTTCCCCAGCCCCCCCATATACAGTAGTAAGCATTAACATTGATCTGGCACTTTAAAATATAGCAACCAGATCTACAGTATATCGCTTTTTCTTTTCTTTTTCATTTTTGCCATGCCTTGGGTGGCCACACAATGCTCAGGAATTCAAGGTCACAATACAGAATGGGGGAACTCACAGAACTCATGATAGAGATGCTGCTACTATAATTCAACATACTGTCAGTTTTAATGGAAAAATTGTATACAATTGGCTCTGTGACAGACCTCGCCCAGAACACAGGCAACACTTTTGCACTGAAAGCAGTTTGTCATGCATAATTCACTAAGATACCTGAAGACTTATATACTGTATTAAACACACACGGGCATCAATAAGTTACTGAGGGAGCTTGTGTGAATATATAAAAACTTTAAAACCAGCATATCTAAAGTGAGAAATGAGGCAGGTAAATGGAAGGGAAAGGGATAAGGGGAGGAAAAAGGCAAATGAACAACACATACGAAGGCTCTGTGGGCTATGGGGACACCTAGCAGAAAATGCAATTAAGTCACATAAATCTAACCACAAACAGTGCCACCTGGCACATTTAAAATGATGATGGTGAGGATTCAATTAAGTAAGGGCTTACTGCATACTGCGTTACCACAGCGTGGCATTGCCACATCAATGACATCATGCTGTTTCTCCAATGTTGCCATGTATATATACTGTATGTTTTGTGCTCTCCCGGGTCGTTCCTGAAAATAGGCATACTACTGGTCTAGTGTGCTTACCCAGTAAACAAAAGCTAAATAAAAATAAAATAAATAATGTAACGAGGTATTCCTCAGTACTGTGTGGTGCACCGCTCTTGCGAGAATACCTCATTACCGGGAAACTTTTCTATAACAAGCACTGTAAGTATAGACATTATTGTCTACAACCCCTACCACAAATCCAGCCTCTAAATGAGCCCACTGCAATGATGTGCATGTTCAGATTTACAGTAACTGTCCACTATGTGTGTCACCCAGTGGTCACAGGACAGGCTCTGTGTCTGCCAGTGGGTCAAAGGAATTGCATCAGCACTGCCTTTTGTCAAATGTGTCCAAGTGGCCTGCTACACCCCCCGTTTACTTTATTTCTGTATATTTATTGGGGACAAAGGTTTTCTGGAGTGGATGACAGAGTTAGCAGGATTTAATTTGACTCTCACCAAAATTGTGGATCAGGGGTCATGGGGCCCAACTTTTATAAAAAGAATGCATCTGAAATGAGCTTCAGCATAATGTGTTTTCCTGGCCACAAAATTCTAAAATTAAAAAGGTGTTTGGGGACCTTGAGAGGGTGGTCTTGGGGGTGGAACACATAGGCCCAATTCTAAGACATGTTGCAGCTCACGGGTGTATGTGAGGTTGTGACATGCACCACTACCAGAGACCCTGCACTCTATTCCAAGACAGGCAGGGTCCCTGCACTTATGTCTTGTGACTTGCAGCAGCCACAGGGTTGCACCACAGGAATGGTGCAACAAACCTGGGTGATGCAAGCTGCCAACTGGGAAAAACAGCCCTCCTGATCCTCCCAGCCACAATAAATGCCCACAAGCCTCCATGGGCCATGGGGGGTTGACAGTGTAGCAGAGGTCAAGGGTGGTGCCAGCAGAAATGGATCTGGGTGCCAGCAGGAGGCACCCCGGTATTGGGGTGGGGGGCATCACAGAGATGGGGTCTGTGGAGCACAGCTGTTTGTGTGTTGCAGCACTGCAGGGGCAACCATCATTTTGCCAGGATGGATGCCCCATAGACCAGCTAATTACTAGTCTAACCCTGCAGTGCTGCAGTGGACTTGGAATCACATAAGAGGTTACAACACCTGCCCTTTCAGAATAGGGTGCAGTTGCTGCTGTAACCTCCCTTCCACTGAGCCTTAGGGACTGCAGCTGGCAGAAGTCCCCTTTGGTACAGGCCACCCGCATGGTACAGGCCACCTCTTGTAATTGCAAACAGCATAATGCATGTCGCAAGGTGCAACTTGCACCTTTGTGTTTGGCGCAAATCACCTTGCAATATGCGTAACCCATTTTGGAATTGGGACCATAGACTCCATGCTTTTGACTCCTGGCATAGTCCCAGTAGCCAGCTCTATATTTTAAAATACTGTGTCGGAGGCTGGGGATGATCAGGTTAGCCTGGAGAGGTTTACATTTTCCCCTAATCATGGGTGTGGGGGATCATTCAAAAGATGGTGCAGGTTCCTGGAACAGTGCCAAAAGATGGCATTTTTTTAAGTTTCTGGCTGGGGAGGGGGATTGAATGGATAAAGGACAGAGATTATGTAAGAGTGTGCAGAAGATTAGACATGGTCACTTGGGGATGGCTGAGAGGCTTCTTAATTGTTTTTGGACATTTGCTTAGAAACAAAAAGTTACAGTCACAAAAAGACTCACAATCCATCCAAGCTGCCTAGTTCCTACCTACAGTAATGTCCCCATAAGTCTGGAACTGGCAGGTCTAATGGGCGGCTCCCATCTCGCCGTTCTGCTTAGCCCATCCATTTCCCCATTTGTCCCTCCCCCATAATTTTCATTAGTCACATGTGTCTCTCCCACCCACTCTTGAAACCTGAAACATTCTTGACATAGACCGTCTCCTTGGGCAGATGGTTCCACTTTTCCACCACCTTTTCCATGAACAAAAACTTCCTCATCCCCCCTATAAATTTCTCCCTACCAGGTTGTGGTTATATTTCCTTGTAAAGGACCTCTCATTAAGCCCTTGTAAAGAACCTATTTTTAAGCCCAAACAGTTGCTGGCTATCCACCCTATTAATTCCCCACAGATTACTGAAGGTTACAGTCATGCCCTCCCTCTCTCTTCTGGCCTCCAGAAAGTAAATATTGTTGTGAGCAAGTATTTCCTTCCCTATTGACAGTGTATCATTCTGGCCACCCTCCACTGGACTAACTCTAGGTGGCCCTTATCATTTTCTAGGTATGGGTCCCAGAACCACACATAGTACTCTAAGTGCAGCCTTACCAAGGACATATAAAGTAGCAGGATCACTTCCTTCCTACCTGCTCCTTAAGAAGGTCCTATTTATGAGCACCAGCATTCTCCCAGCTTTCTTATATGCCTTGTTAAATTGGGCTGAGGTCATGTGGCTGTTACTTATTATATATCCAGATTTCTTTCTTTAGAAGTCTGCCTAGCCTACCTCATCAGATATTCAGTTCTTATATCCACTTTCCCCAAGTGCATAACCTTGCACTTCTTGGTGTTAAATTTCAGTTGCCAAATCTTGGACACCTTTCCAATTTCTCCAGCTCAATTTTCAATTTCCATATGCCCTCCTCACTGCCTACCCTATTACCTATATGTCATCAACAAGCAGCCACATCTTGCACTGGATCCCCTCTCCAGTGTCACAAATAGACACACTGAAGAATACAAGACCCAGGACTGACCCCTGTAGCATTCTGCTAAGTACCCCCTTTACCTTGTAGTGTGCACCATTTAGTACAATGCAATGGGTTCTCTCTCACAAGCCAATTCTCTACCCACCTTGTGACTTTCTCTCCACCACCAAATCTTCCAACTTCTTCACTAACATTTTATACGACATATGAATTTGCCAGCAGAAATGGCCATTTGGTTTATTAAGTCTGCTCAATTTTGCAGCTAGCAGCCCTATTCTACAGCTGCCCTCCCTTCTCACCCCCTTATCTTCCCTCTGCCCTGTCCCAGTCCTTTTTGAAGCAGGCCACTGTTTACAGGCTACCACCTCTGCCAAAAGTGTCTCCTCATTTCCCTCCTGACCCTTCCCCTCCAATCTTATTTCTTGGCCTTGAGTGCCCCTCCCCATCCTTACCCTGAATAGCCCCTCCATATCAGTCTTGTTTATCCCTCTCATGTACTTGAATGTGTCAATCATATCCCCTCTGTCCCTCCTCTCCTCCAGTGAGTGCATGTTCAACTCCTTTAGCCTACTCTCATAGGGTAAGTCCCCCAGTCCCCAGATCATCTTTGTTACTCTGCACTGCACCCCTTCCAGTAATTTAATGTCCCCTTTCAGGTATGGGCACCAGTACTGCAAGCAGTATTAGAGATGAGGTTTAACTAATGATCTATACAGTGGCAGAATCCCCTTCCCACTCTTCAACATTATTCCTCTTGTAATGCAACACAGCATTTTGTTGGCCCTCGCTGCTGCCTTCCTACACTGTGCTGCATTGTTCATTTATCCCATGATGACCACCCCAGATAATTCTCCTCCTCAGTCTCTGCTAGCTGCACTCCCCCAGTATGTAGTTTCTCCTGGATTTTTGCCCCAAATGCAGTAACTTATACTTTAGGCATTGAACCCCAGCTGCCAGGTGTCTGACCAGGTCCCTAGCTTTTTCAGATCTTCCTGCAAACTCTGCCACCCCTCTATGTTATCCACCACCACCCTAATCTTGGTGTCGTCGGCAAACAGGCTGATCCTGCTCTTGATGCCCATGGAAATGTCTGCAATAAATATCCCAAATAACACTGGTCCCAGCACTGAGCCCTGTGGAATCCCACTCATTACTGCCCTTAGGGATGAAAGTTCCCCTTCCACCACCACCCTCTGCTGCCTTCTCTGCAGCCAGTCTGTCACCCATCCCATATTTGCTCCCACCCCTGTGCCTTCAAGTTTTATTCCAAGTCTCCCATGTGGCACCAAATTGAATGTCTTGCTGAAGTCCAGGTGCAGGACATCCACTGCTTGGCCCTTGTCCATCTGCCTAGTTACCCAGTCATAATGATCTACCAGGTTAGTTTGTCAGGGTCTGTCTGCAACAAAGCCCACTGAACTCCAGCAGGGTCACCAACCTCTCCTTCAGGATCATTTCCATTAGCTTCCCCATGATGGACATGAGGCTCACCAGTCTATAGTTCCCTTGTTCATCTTTGGGGCTGCTGTTATGCAGGGGAACCACATGTGCCAATCTCAATCCTTGGTATGCATCCCAAATTCAGTGAGGTATTGAATAGGCCTGCCAAGGGCCCACCAGGATCTCTGGTAGCTCCTGCAGTACCCTGGAGTGAATGCCATCTGGTCCTGATTCCTTGTCCACCCTCAGCACTCTCAATCCCTTCAGCACTCTACATTCTGTGATCACCCCATCCATTACTCCCTCCCTAGGCTTCAGTGCCCCCCATCCACTTGGGTAGCACTTCTCTCTCTTTCATAAATACCAAGCAGAAGTAGTCATTGAGTGCATCTACCTTTTCTTCCCCTTCTCTACCCATCGCTCATCCTTCTTAATCCTTACTATCTGTTCTTTACAGCTCTCTACAGCTCCTTTTCTCTCTTTTATGTAGTACTAAGTCAAAGGCCTTGCTGATGTCCAGGTACAGAATTCCCAGTGATTAACTCTTTTCCAGTGCCTGAAAAATGGCACTGATATCTATGAAGCCTATCTAACATGACATCCTCTTCACAAAACCATGCTATTTATTGTCCTGAAGGCCGTGCGACTCCAGGAAGTCAACCAACTGTTCCTTGCTAATTGTCTCAAATAACTTCCTCATGATTACTGTGTAATCATGTAAACTGAGTACCCATTCAGACTATGTTGAACTTTGACTGGATTAAAGTTTACAGTTTGTATACTTGAATGTTGAGAGGTTAGCACAGCTCTAGTGATAACAACTAGACCACACTGTCACCCAACATACATGTGATAGCCTTGGAGAAAGTGCAACTGATCTTAACAGACAGTTTAGATCTGTATGTATGTGGGTTTACTTGTGACTATGAGGGATAGGACAGAAGAAGGCAAAAGTGACCCCCTATAGATATCCTCCACTTCTTAGTGGTAGTATTCAGAAAGTAAGTAAACTATGGTAGTAAACCAAATTTTCCATGGTTTAAGTTCAAATATTTTAAGACATATGCAATGATATGCATCCTTCCTCTAAAACCTGAATTGTATGCCAGCGCAGCAGCAGATGTCAACATACAACAATAATTTGTAAATGCCGAAAGCTTGCCTTTGGTCACCATTGAAATACATTATATGGGACTTACTTTTATTCCTCAGTTCACAGTTTAGCTTTGAAGAGTAAAACATGTCCCAGTCTGCAGAAGATGACATTCTACACCTCCACTGGTAAGCACAGGATAGGGGAGGGTGATGGGTGCTCAGATGGAGGATCAGGATGGGGGAGGGGGACAGTGGCGATGACAAGGGTCAATTTTCTTTTTTTCAGGTAAACAAAACACAACATCAGGGGACTGTTTTCTTTTTTCACAGGAGAAATATTTACAATACATGTTTTGAGACACTGGGGGTGGGCTCCCCAGTGTTCCACACTATCAGGGGGGGCTTGTAAAGCCTACACAGTGATTGGGCACCCCACTGTCGACAGCCTTAAATAAACAATGGGCTGCTGAGTTGGGGGTTGGAGGACGAGGGATGGCCAGAGATCAGAGGGTGTGGGGGGGGTGCCACAATACACCAGGGAATAAAGTGTTCCTGACATCTGTAAAGAAAAACTGAGCACTTGTTCAGCCACAAAATACTTTTTAACCTTGGTGCCGAAATTCCACGCATGCATAATAGCAACACATTCTCACGCATATGCGGGATCTTTTCTCCTTCCACTATTGTACATGCACAGGATTTCCACACCAGGGTTAAAAAGTATTTTGCAGCTCAATGACTTCTCCATTTTTCTTTACAGATGCCAGGAACATTAAAAGAAAAAGACTGTTTGCAGCCATACCGTTGGTGAAGTTGACACTGAAACTGAAAGTGACCACATCACTCTCACTATGACACCCATCAGCTGTTTGCTGAGTGGTGTCCTGTAGATAAAAGGAAAAAACTGCCATATTATTGGTTCAGCTTTTTCTTTTGATCTCCATGCAGTTTCCACCCACCAAGACAAAACTGCCATAAGCAGTAGCCTCGCTGATGACTGGTCTGGCACTGTCTCGCCCATTGCAGATCACTCTGCATTGGAAAGACAGTGTCACACCCATCTCAAAGCAACTTGTAGCAAGAAGTTCATGTGCATGTGCATGTCGACCTGAAAAACTGTTACTTAAGTGATTGAGATGTATTGTTGTCACTACTACTATCATTGGCACTACTTCCCCCTATTATTTTGAAAACAAGAAAGGAAACATTTTTACAATCACCAACTATATTCTAAAACTACAGTATATGCTATTGACTCCATAAAATTAAAAAAAGGTGTTTGGGGACCTTGAGAGGTGGTTTTGGGGGTGGAACACATAGGGCCCGATTCAAGATGCATGCTCAGACTCACAGGTGTATCTGAGGTTGTGACATGCACCACCTGAGACCCTGCACTCTATTCAAGACAGGCAGGGTCCCGGCACTTATGTCTTGTGAGCTTGCAGCAGCTGCAGGGGTTGCACCATTCCCGTGGTACAACCCTGTGGCTGCTGCAAGTCACACAAGACATAAGTGCCAGGGACCCTGCCTGTCTTGGAATAGGGTGCAGGGTCTCTGGTGTAGTGGTGCATGTCACAACTCACATATGCTATTCATAGACTCCATATACTGTATTTTAATTTTTAGGTAATTGATATAAGATCATCTATGTAGTACTGCTGCATGTATCATACATTTGCTTTGAGAAGTCCTGCAAATCCCTTCATGAATCCATGTGGGAGAGTAGTTTATTGGCAAAGAATACTTCCTTAAGGCTGCTTGGCACATCCACACTGACTTCTGGTGGTTACTTACTACAACATTGGAATGCAGCAGAAATGAAATATGTGTACAGATACAAATAAGGTAGATAGTTGCATTACTCAGTTGAGGACTCCAATGTTCTCTGTCCAAACAAATGTGCAGTACATTTCTGCAGTGCAATACTGTAAAGAATAGTAATATAGGATTGCATGGTAAGAACTTCAGTAGATATAACATTGGACTTCCTTGAGAGACTGTAAGAGTGTAGCAGAGAAGTGGAGAGACAAGGGTCTGGATTCTCAAAAAGTTTTATTTATTTTATTTGCTTTTGGTGACCGGGTGGATGCACTAGGCATAGAGATAACTATTTTCAGGCACAACCCAGAAGAATACAAGTCAAATACAAGAACAACAACAACAGCAATGTGACGTAGCACATTGAATATGAAGATACAAAGGTATTCAGAAAAAGATACAAATGATTTGCAAGACTGTAAAATATAGGGCTGAATACAAAGTACATAATATAAACAAAAGTACAGAGATTTAAAAATAGATGAAACAAGTGCAACCCAAGTACAGCATGTAGTACTAGTAGGTGTTATGGACTGTATACAGAAATGCCATTAGCAAAACAAAATAAATATAGAAGAGAAAGTAGAGGGGGAAGGGATACAGAAAGGGGATGTGGGTAAGACTATATATAGGAAGGGTGGAACTAGAGTAAGGTAAAGGACAAGTAAGAGATAAGCTTCAGGCGGATGGAAGCAGGTACAAGGACTTGATGCAAGTAGATGTTCATGGTGGAGCTTCTTAAAGCCAGTGTGTGTAGGGGCAAGATGAATTACCTAGGGATAGAATTCCAATATTCGAGAGCAGCATAGAAGAAGGCTTGTAGCACCCATAGGGACTAAGCCCAACATGGCAGCTCCAGTTGCAGACCAAAATCTCTGCAGCTGTGGAGATTGGTATTCTCATCTGCAGCAGCTGCAGAAGATGTTACTGCTGGTCCCACCAGCCGTAACATTTTTCTGCAGCTATGGGGATTTCTATGGCAAAACCACCCATACCACAAGCTGCTGTGAATCTTTAAGCTGGGTGTCAACTGTCTCCTCTTTTGAGAGCGCCATAGCTGTGGGAGAAACTGTGGTTCAGCAAGTGGCAACCCACCTGTGCCAAGTTTTGCAGACAGCTGCAGGATTTTCAAGAATTTTGAGAATCCAGTCCAAAGTCTGCAACATTAATCATTTTTCTGGCCATGGCATCACTACTAGGAATAGTAATTTTTCAGTGTGCATTGCTAGTAGAAACAGTTAACTTTGGTCCTCCAAAACTAACCAGTCCACCTCCTTTGAAACTGAAAAGCAACGTTGAGACTCCAAGACAACTGAAAACAATAATTCAACATTATTCATCCACTTTTCCTCTTCACCAGATTATGTCTTCCTTCAGAGGGAGAAATGTATAAAATACATTATTTGCTGCCATACTCAAAGTGCTTTGGATGCTGTTTAGTGTCCCATGTGAATATTAAACTGCAATCCCTAGATCCATTCCAAGAAACTGTCCAAAGCAGCTGACTAATGCCCCAAGTTTGTTTCTTCTATTTTATTTATGTAAAATATATTTATCCTCCTCCATCTACCTCTATCCTATCCACAGTCTTCCAGGGATAGTAGCTATGCAGCAACAGCAATTTCAGTCGCACAGTAAGTATGTACATTTTTAGTCACACAGTAAGTATGGACATTAATGTGTACAACCCCTACCACAAATTCAGCCTCTAACGAGCCCACTGCAATGATGTGCATGTTCAGATTTACAGTAACTGTCCACTATGTGTGTCACCCAGTGGTCACAGGACAGGATCTGTGTCTGCCAGTGGGTCAAATGAATTGCACCAGCACTGCCCTTTGTCAGATGTGTCCAAGTGGCCTGCTACACCCCCTGTTTACTTTATTTCTGTATATTTATTAGAGACAAAAGTTTTCTGAAGTGGACAACAGAGTTAGCATGATTGAATTTGCCTCTCCCAAAAACTGTGTATCAGGGGTCATGGGGCCTAACTTTTATATAAAAGAATGCACCTGAAATGAGCTTCAGCATAATGTGTTTTCCGGCCACAAAATTCAAAAAGGTGTTTGGGGACCTTGAGAGGGTGGTCTCGGGGTGGAACACATAGATTGCATGATTTGGCTACTGGCATAGTTCCAGCAGCCAGCACTATATTTTTCAATACTGTGTTGGAGGTTGGGGGCTTTTACCCCTAATCATGGGTGGGTGGGTGAGGGGTGATCATTCAAAAGATGGTGCAGGTTCCTGAACAGTGCTGGGGATACATATTTTAAGTATCTGCCTGGGAGAAGTGGATTGAATGAATAAAGGACTGAGGCTGTGGAAGAGTGTACAGAAGGTTAGCCATGGTCACTCAGGGATGGCTGAGAGGCATTTTAATTGTTTTCTGACTAGTGGTCCATCTAAGCTACCCAGTTCCTACCTACAGTAAAATCCCCACAAGTCTAGAACTGGCAGGTCTTATGGGCTGCTCCCATCTCACAGTTCTGCTTGGCCCACCTATTTCCTCATTTGTCCCTATCCCATCATTCTCACTAGCCCCATGTGTCTATCCACCCACTCTTGAAACTTGAAACATTCTTGACATAGACCATCTCCTTGGGTAGATGGCTCCACTTATCCACCATCTTTTCCAGAAGAACAACTTCCTAATGTCTCCTCTAAATTTCCTCCTACCGCTTAAGGTTGTATCTGCTTGTAATGGACCACTCACTGAGCTGAAACAGTTGCTGGCTATTCACCCTTTTCATACCCCTCAGATAATTGAAGGTTGCAATTATGTCTCCATCTCTTTCCTGGCCTCCATGGAGTACATGTTGTGGTCAGCCAGTATTGTCTCATAGGTTCTCCCAATATCCATTAATCTTTTAGTCATCCTCCTTGGACCAACCAAGGGAGCCCTTATCCTTTTAAAGTGTGGTTTCCAGAATTACACAAAGTAACCCATCTGTGGCCTCACCAAGGACCTGCAAAGGAGCAGAATCACTTCCTTCCTTCCTTTTGCCGAGAAGGTCCTACCTATGAACCCCACCATCCTTTTAGCCTATCCATGCACCTTGTTACATCAGACTGAGATCCTTCAGCAGTCCCTTTTATATACACCCAGTTCCCTTTCCTCAAAGGTCCACTCTATCCTCCCCATCCAATATTCAGTTCTCAGATTTCCTTTCCCCAAGCACATAATCTTGTACTTTATGGTGTTAACATTTCAGTTGCCAATTATTCTACAGGTGCTGATTGCACTAAGTAGAGCACAATTGTTACTAGCAGAATAAGCACAATCATGCAGTCCTTCACACTAAATAGGGTTGCCAATAAAAGGCAACCAGAATTGTCTGATGGCATTACTGAAGAAATGGGGTAAGCACAAGGGACACAGGGAAGGGGATAGATAACAGGCAGTTAGGAATGGAGCTAGGTGAGGTCATGATTGACAGCAGGTATGAGAAGGGGAGGGGACAGGTGAGGTCATGACTGAAAGGTCCAGAGGAATGATGCATACTCCCTTGGGGAGACACGATTGGCCCAGGGTGGGGCCAGGAGGGTCCTTCCAAGGGGTCCTAAGAGAGTTTATAAGCCCAGGTCTGGGACCTATCTCTCCCTCTTTCTGATGGGATTTTTCATTTAGAGTGGATCTCAGCACAATGATTGGGAAGTTTCCTGCTTGGTTTGCACCACTAGGTAAGGTATGGCAACTCTGGAGCCAGAGGCTCCCTGGCCCTGAGGGTTTTACAAAGATGGTTGGCTGATTTTGTGAGTAAAAATTATTTTAATTCAATGTTTCTGTACTCTCTTGGGAAAACACACTCTTGGGAACACTCATTAGCACCCAATACCTAGTCCTATTATATTAGCTCAGGTGTTGCTGCTCCTATTATTTAACTGTACTTATTTATGTTCCTTGTATTTTTAAATTGTATATTGCCAGGACCAGTCTTCGGGCATTGATGTTACTTCTGACTGCATTCCTGTACATTGTCTAGCCATGTAAATATGCACTGTAATTTATACATATGTGCTGTTTCCTTACCCCCGCCCCAGGTCACACATGGAATCGAGCCTCAGCTCAGTGTGCCTTTCCCGGTTATCAACTTTAAATAAATAAATAAATCTCTGGAGGTGGTTTAAGCCAAGTCTATCTGTTTCACATTGTAGAGTCAGTGGGGGAATAGTTTAGTTGGTTAAATAGGTTTTAAACAGAGCAGAGTCCTCACTTCTGAAGTTGTCATACTATGTTGGTAACTTGAGGGTAGCATTTAAAAAAAAGGGGGAGGCCTGCTTGACTTAGCCACATGGGTAGATAGCAGCCAGGTTGGTGGTCCACAATGCTGCAGCCTTTTTTCCAAATGAGGAATTATACTGCACAGCCAGGGACACCTGAATTTCAAAGATCTAGCCAGCCCACCGAGGTGGCGACGGAGAGGGTGGTTCAAAGAAAAAGGGGTTGCAGCCCCTGAGTTTTCCCTCTGGGTCCATGGAATGCAGTTTGTGGTATTGTGATATGAGTGATTTGTCCATTTCAAGCAGTGGGTGGGAGGCCTGTGTAGGGCACTCTGAGGTGCAAGGCACCTGCCGGGAGGATAGTGTGCCATACCACTTGGGGGCCTCGTGGGGGGTGGCTTGGTGGGTGTGAGTCTGAGCTTGGGCTCACTCTTCAGGCATGGGTGCACCTCATCTGCCGCAGTAGATTTCACCTGGGGCTGGTTGAGCCGGCGCTCGGTTCAGGAGGATGGATGGAGTGCAAATCAGGCCGACTGAATGGCAGCGTGGGATGGCATCTGATGTAATCACCACGCGGTCTGGTGGGAGGAAGGTCTGGTTCGATTGAATTGGCAGGCCCTCGGTCCTTGATGGGGAGTTTAAATTGCGGGGGGGTTGGAGGATATTGGCGAAAGGGGAGAGATCTGTTGACTCAGAAAAAAAAGAAGGTTTGATATTGTGGGGTTTTGGTTGCTTGCTGTGATTAATGGAAGGAGGTACTGTAAGAGCGGGCCCAGTTGGGGAGGGGGGCCCAGATACATGGAGTGGTTACTAATTGGACAGAGGCCTAGAGTCAAGGAACAGCCAACAGAACCCAGTTTGGGGGAACATTTTGCCCCAGGTTAGGGATTCAAAGCCTCAGGATGGGAGCGGCTATGAGGCTACACAAGCCATGCTAATAATACAAGGTTTTACACGGGGGGTTTGACTAGAGGGAGGGGTGGAAATGCCAGACAGATGTCAGGCCTGGAACAAGAACCAGCAGAATGGGGCCTGTGAGGTAAGGCTGGATAGATTACATAATTGGTGCCAGGTTGCATGGGGTAAATGAGGAGGTGAGGATTGGGGTAGGGTAACCATGGGGGTTATCATGGGGGTCTAGAAGTGGATGGGTAGGTGGCTAGCAGTGAAGGTAGGTCCACCCCTGATGATGACCTGATTGGTCAATACGTAAGCACAACGTAACCAGCAAATTGCAGTTTGAAGCTTGACTTTGACTATGCAGTGTTTTTTTTTTTAATTTGGCATCCTTTGGCATTTTCAGCATTTATAGTAATTTTAGCATTTCATTGCTGTAACATTGCTGTAACTTTCTTGTACAGCATCCCTATTTTGTCCTCATAGTGAATGCATTTATTTTACAAGTAATTCGAGTCTACAAGTCGTTTTGACCACTCGGCTGTTCTTGCTAGTTACTATCACACCACGGGACTGGGATTTATGGATCTTTAGTGCTGAATAAACCCTGACTACCATTATTTGCAGAAGTTTGTTTGCCTGCTTCTTATGCTATCCTGAGCTGCAATGGTGGTAAGCTGTGGGAAGATAAAATCCTCAGCTCCACACATGCATGCCAACTTGTAATAACAGGCAGTAAGAGGAAAAGAACAATGGCACTGCAGGTATTGCAAAAAATAAATAGATTTATTCAGTGCATAGAAACAGCACAGTTGCCCAGCAGTACAGGCTTAGGAACTTGGTCTCGGTAAGGGGGAAAGAGGACATAGTTCACAAAAAGATTACGAGAGTGAAAGCCACATGCTTTAAAGGACCTCCCCTTGAGCAGAGTTTTAGGTCTCCCCTTTAGAAATAGTTCCCAGGAAACAGCCGTGGGAATACCGCTTGATTCACCACCTGTCGTACCCGGAGGGCTCGTCTGTCAATGACGGCATCCCGGAAAAGTGCAGTGCAGTGTCCTACGCCTCACTGGTCATAGCAGTGATTCTAATCAGGGTGGTCCCAGGGGCATGGTTGGCAAAAACAGATATTGAATCCTCCTTTTGACTCCTGCCAGTACGGCCCTAGGATTGGGACCTACTGAGTTTCCAGTTCGATGGCGAGTTCTATTTTGACAAAGCCATGTTGATGGGCTGCTCAGCGGCTTGTTCCAGTTTTGAAGCTTTCAGCACATGGGTGCAGTGGGTTTTTGAACACAGGTACAGTCACAGGCACATACAGCACTATCTGGGTGATTTTTTGTTGATCGGGGAGTCAAAGTGGGAAGTGGAGTGGATGCTGGAGGATTTTAAGGATATGTGTTGGGCATTCAACATTCCCATAGTAGAAGGGAAGATGAAGGGTCCATCCAGGGTGCTAGAGTGTTTTGGTATAGAGGTGGACACTGTCAAGGAATGTTTTTGGTTGCCACAGGGCAAGGTTCAATGGCTGAAGGGTTTGTTGGAACAGGTGATGGGGAGGAGGAGGGTGCCACTGGTAATAGTGTAGCAACTGCTGAGGCACCTCAATTTCACCTGCAAAGCCATAGGGCTGGTGGGTGAGTTTTCACCAGGCAGCTGGGGTGTACCACAGGAAAAGTAAAGTTACCACACCATTGGGTGGATGTTTCCAAATGGATAAAGGAGGACCTGGCAGTCTGGAATACATTTCTGGCAGAGTATAATGGGATTACCTTCTGGCAGGAGGAGTGGGTACACGCGCAGACCTTGAATTGCACTATTATGGGGCAAGTGGATATCTGAGCCTTGGCCAGACAGCTGGAGGGCAGCAGGACTGCTGAAGGATCTCACCTTGTTGGAGATCTTCCTCATATGGGTAGCTTTGGAGATATGGGGGGTGGGGATGTGGAACAAGACAGTACTGTTTTGGTGTGACAACAAGGGGGTGGTGGAGGTTATTAACAGACAGAAAGAGTCCACTGAAACAGTCACCAAAATTATGAGCTGGCTGGTACTGCTGGGGCTCAAGATGAACCTCACTTTCAAAGCCAGGCATGTTGAGAGGGTAAAAAATGAAATTGCTGACAGCCTTTCCCGTCTTCAGTTGGGCAGGTTCAGGAGGTTGGCCCCCAGGTGGAGGTGGCAAAATACCAATGTCGGATCATCCATGGGAAATTGGGTGGCAAGAGCCTGAATTTGTACCCAAACTCATAGTCGGCAAACACTCTGAAAGCATATGAAGGTGTATGGGAAGCCTTTCTGGAGTTTCGGTGACAGCAGGACATGGTGGTACGTTTGCTCATCACAGAGGAACAGGTAATGCAGTTCATGGTGGATACAGTAGGTGGGAAAAAGGAATAGCCCACTCAACCATGGTGGTGTAACTCATAAGCATGGGGTGGGCCTGTGGGTCTAGGGGTGGCCTGAGCCCAGCAGAAATAAGAAGATAAGGTGTATACAATTGGGATGGCAAAAAGGGTAAGGCCCACAGGCAGATGTCCGAAGACCCATAATGCCCAGTATCTTGGCTGAAGTGCTGGTGGCAATAGGGGTAATATGCTGTTCAGCAAAAGAAGCCTGCCTTTTTTGGGTGGTGTTCACCCTGATGTACAAAGGGGTTTTCTGGGTAAGGGAGGTGGTGGCCCAGAACAAGGGGGATTTGGGTGGGGGCCTACAAGACGGGGATGTTGGATTCACTCAGGACAGTTCGGTAATCTGACTAGGGCAGTAACAGACTAACCAGATGGGAAGAGGGACCGAGGTGCAAACTGGTAGGGAGCCAGAGGGGCATACCTGTGCCGTACAGGCCATGGAGCATTACAGATGCATCCGGTTGTCTGGCTAGGGCACTTGGTTTCAACATGGCGATGGGGGAGTAGTGACATGCTACAAGGTAGGGGGCATCCTAAAATGGCTATGAGATTTCTTTGGCAGTACCCAGATCACTTCACCACCCACTCTTTCAGGATAGGGGCAACCTCTAGCATGGCCCTACAGGGCGGGTTAGAGGAGGCGATAAAGAGCCTGGGCAGATAGCACTCAGCCTGTTATGAGCGCTATGTCAGATCCTAAATAATCAATCTTCTTGTTTTCCCTTATCTTAGCAGGTGGCCACAAGAGGAAGAACATGTGGATTGTGGGACACTCTTTTGTGTACTGGGCAGAAAGATGTGCTGCAACCACCCATGGAGGGAGGCAGTTGAGGAGGGGACTTGGCCCAGCACAGGTTAGATGAAGAGGGATCTGGGGCATGAGTTGGGTCCAACTGCTCCCGCTGGTTGAAGAGCTGAAACTCAGTTGGAGGAGGCCGGATATACTAGTTATACATCTGGGGGGAATAATCAGGGGGAGATGCCTTGGGGAGCTTTGTTCCAGGTCATTAAGATGGACTTGGAGATGATAAACAGCTGGTGGCCACAGGTGGAAGTGGTCTGATCAGAGATCATGTCCTGAAGGTTATGGAGACATGCCAAAAGCACTGGGGCAACAGAAAGGGCCAGACAATGTTTAAACCGGAGGGTGGCTGGGATACTGGCAGATATTGGGGGGGACCTACGTTTCACACAAGGAGATAACCTTAGAAAAATCTGAGTATTACAGAAGTGATGGGGTACACTTGTTGGAGATGGGCATGGCATTCTTGCTACCCTTTGAGGAGCTGATGGGTAAAAGGCTGCTTGGTATGTAGGTGGCCTACAGGGGAGGAAGTTCACCTTCCAAAGCAAGCTGGAGGTGTGGCTAATGGAGAGGGAGAAATTGATAAAGGGGGAGAGCATAGAAGAAAAGGGGGACAGTTGGGGGTTGGGGGGTAGGCAACATGGGCCGGAGCAGTGCATCTGGATGTGTAAAGGTCTAAGATTTAAGTGATTCAGCTCCTTTCTGAAACTTGTGAGTGTGCCAGTCTTTAGGTGCCAAGGGAATACACATCCCTTTGTCTTGCAAATTTGGCTCTCCTGCTGGTGCAGACTGTTCTTTGTCCATGGCCAGCACTTAAACTTGTACTTCACCCTCTCTCCCCAGCTGAGTTCCAGCTCTCCAGAGGCTCCCTGCCCCACAGGCGCAGGCTGTCAGACACTGGGCGGTCAGCACTTCCACAGCCGCCACTGACACCTCAAGGCCGGACTCTCCAAGCTGAAAGGTATGGCAAAAGCTGCTAATTTTGCACCCATCCCCCACCCCTCCACTTATTAAATACACCGTTTCCCTGCCCACTTCTAAAAACACACCTACGAAGGTCCTTGTCGTCCTCTCCAATTCTTCAGTCGTTCATTTAGGAACGTCCCTTAGTTAGCCAACTGATATCACAGACACCTCCTCCTGAGGCTCCATTGCCCTAATCTATATTGACCTTTTCTCCTATTGCATTCAGAATGGGGCACCTGGATAGCACCCTCACGAAGGGTTCCTCACTAATAGCTACAATGATCATCCTCTGTTGTGCACAGGTGGCATTTTATCCTCAGAAGCCTGTGCATGCAGAGCCTGACCCCTTTAAAATTTGCTCCCCATACATTGATTTACCCACTAGTTATTTATGTGCCATGCAGATAGTACTACTGTCAGAGCACAACCTGGATACTTATCGTGTTGGTACCCATATTGAGCCACCTCCTCAAGTTAGCCCTTCTGTTCCATTCTGTATTAGATGTACTATGTACATCTCGGTCAGAGTATTGCTTCACCTAGCATTAGGGCAGTACACCCTTGGGGGTGATTATAGGCTTACACATCATATTAAGAATCATAAGCGTACCAGGGCTAAGCTTCTCAAGCTAACGTAAGTTGTCTTAACGAAGATGCTACTTCTTCTACTGACATGCTCGGGTAACATTAAATTAAACCCTAGTCCCATCTCTCCCTTCACTTCTCCATTGGATATGGTCACTCTCAAAGGAATGAGCTTCTGGCATGTCAATGTCTGTAGCCTCCTAAAAAAGTTCACTATGGTACAGGCATGGATCAGCCATACCCAACCTGATGTCTTGGCAATATCTGAATCCTTGCTCAGGCCAGCTTCCCAGGACAGTGAGATTAGCATCCACTCCTACCAGCTATTCAGATCTGATAGACCCACTAGAGGAGGTGGAGTGGCTCTATATGCTAAGGAAAGATTTGCAACGTATGGATTCAAGCTCTGTTGAAAACGAGTTTGAATGTCTGACGCTCAAGATTGAATTATCCACTTCTCTGGCCATTAGAGTGATTGGTTGTTATAGACCCCCATCTGCAGGAACACTACTCTTATCTCACCTTGGTAACTTCATTGAGAAGGAGAATCTCAAAACAATCATACTTAGGGGCTGTAACTTTGACTGGCTCTCCAAGGCTGCTTCACCCCTAAACACCTTTTGTGATGCTTGTGGGTTAGCACAGTTAATCCAAGTACCTACACGGCTTAATAAAAAGAACCCGTGTAATAGCTCATTATTGGATGTCATATTAGTTGATAAGCTGCATCTTAACATGCACGCTGGAACTTTCTTCGCCGATGTCAGTGACCATTGTTTTATTGCCGCAGTTAGGTCACTACATCACACAGGCCCTTTAACTAAATTCATCACTAAAAGGACATGGCACAACTTTGATGCGGCAACCTATACATATGAACTGGGACATTCACCATGCTGGCAAGACTTCTTACCTAGCCACCAAGGTCAACATAGCGTACGGTATCTTTAATGAGATTCTAGTAGGAGCCTTAGATGCACACGCCCAGATGGTAAAAATCAGAGTAAAAAGCAAAACATGTCGCAGCTTCACACCTGAACTGAAAACCGCCCAACTAGGCAGGGACAAGTTGTGGAAAAAGAGACAGCAGACAAAACTGGACTGAGACTGGTGCCAATTTAGGAAGGCTCGAAATGCATGTACAAAAATGAACAGAGATGCCAAAGCATCATTCTGTCTTAAGGAGCTGGACTGTGCTGAAAAGTGCTCCTCTAAATTTTGGAGGACAATTAAGAATATGTCCAGTCATACCCCAGGTAACTCCTTGCCACCAAAAATCACATCTGAAGGGAAAACTATATGTGATAAACAGGGGAGCTTAGAAGCTTTCAACAATCATTTTACCACAGCTGGATTGGCCTTCGACAATTCCCCTGCAGCCCTGGCCTGCTCTAAGCTAAGTGTCCCTTGTGTAGGCACCATTGCTCCGGTACCTGGCTTCTCTTTCCAACCTGTACTATTGAAGGAGGTTGAAGATCTGATACTACAGCTGGATGTAAAAAAAAGAGCACTGGAGCTGCCTCTTTGGATCCCTTCTTTATAAAAATCGCATATCACATCCTTGCTGTCCCTATCACACATCTATTTAATTTATCACTTTCCCAGGGGTTCCTTCCCATCATTTGGAAAACTGCCCATGTTATCACACTGTTCAAATCTGGGGATACCTGTGACCTCAATAACTATAGACTGATCTTCTTACTGCCAATCTTGTCTAAGCTCCTGCAAAAAGTTGTCAGCAATCAACTTAGAGCATATCTGGAAGTTAACAACTTACTAAACCTTATACAATTGGGTTTGAGGTCTAAGTATAGCACTATCTCGGCCCTTGCCAAAGTAACTAATGACTGGTACAGTGACCTTGACAGCAGAAACTTTGTCTGTGCAGTATTACTAGACCTTAGCAAGGCTTTCAATACTGTGGACCATAGCCTGCTAATCTCCACACTGAAGGGTATCAGCCTTGACTCAGCATCCTTGCACTGGTTTATGGAGTACCTGGTAGGATGGCAGCAACAAATCAAAGCTGAGGGGGAGCTCTCCCCTCCCAAACCTCTGCTCAGGGGAGTGGCACAAGGATCCATTCTTGGGCCGTTGCTCTTCACAATCTATATCAACAATATCGATGTGGGCATCAACAAGGCAAACATACATCTGTTTTCTGAATACACAGTGGTTTACATAACTTGTCTGACTGCTGAAGCTGCCTGTGCAGATCTACAGGAAGAATTTGACATGCTTCAGACTCAGCTACTCCATAAAAAGCTTCTCTTAAATGCAAAAAAGATGAAGGCAATGCTGTTCACACCTTATAGCCGAATGACAAATCCTGCCAGCTCCGGGTCACTGCCTCTGATCACCACAATTCTAGGAGAGAAGCTGGATTTTATCCCCAAGTTTAAATACTTGAGAGTGTGGCTAGAACAGAACCTTGCATTCTCTGAGCAGGTTGAAGACCTGGCAAAGAAGCTAAGGCAGAGGCTGGGTCTATTCTACAGAATTTGCCAGTTCCTTACTCGTGATGCCAAACGGTGACTAGTCCAATCTACTTTTCTCTCCCTAATTGACTATGGAGATTTTCTATACAGCCACTGTCCCAAAGACTCGCTTATCAAGTTGAACACATTGTTTCATGGAGCCATCAGCTACATTACCAGTTTTCCCCTCTCTACCCATCACTGCCTATAGTACAAAGCTGTAGGATGGTCATCGTTTACATTCAGACGTGAAAGAAATGCAGTCCTTTGGACCTACAGAGCTACTGTATCTTTTTTTTTTTTTTGGCAGGACCTCCTGTCACTATATCGGCCCTGGTCACGGCCCCTGGAAGCCTCAGCCACCATCTATGGCTACCGGGGTCCCCCAGTCACCCCCGGCTTGCCTCCCGGAGGGCGGGGCCGTGGCCACGGAAACAGTATCTAGTCGGGGGACCCGCAGCGATGGTGGCCACTCGAGGTCTTCCGGGAGGGCTTCATTGAGACGCTGGTCCTCGCCCACCTATTTTCCTTGACTTTTTCCCCACGGAGGTGGGGACGTGCAATGATGCCAGCATCCGCACCGCCTCCCAGAGATTGAGCGTTGGCAGTGTAAGATCTCCCAGCCTCCACCAGGAGTCCTCAGTGCTCCGAGTGCTTCCCTCACCCTTCCCCCGGAGAAGGAGAGCAGTCCATAGGACGCTCCATCCTTCTCCCCCCGGCTGGCCCCCTCATGACCCAGGTCCATTCCCGAACCCGGGTCACAAGCGTCACAAGCGGAGACCCCACCGCTGCGCCAATGGGCTGGCAGACTACAGAGCTATCTTAAAAAGGCTTCCACATTATATTTCTGAATGTCTTCCCATAAGTGAGCTGGCACCATACGGCCTAAGGAGTTCATCATATATCTCTCTATGCATCCCTAAAGCTACCACCCACTATGGCAAAATGGCCTTTAGCTTCACGTTGATGACCCTGTGGAACAAAATGCAAAAACTACTGAAACTAAGTTACCTCCGAAGTGTTAATGCTTTCAAGGCATTATATGCCCAAGGTGTGTGTGAACACTGCAACTGTTACCCGGCTCCTAATCATTAACTTCTGTTAGCTTGCTCCACAGAGTTTGACCTTAGACATGACCGGCCATACCCCAGGTCATTTTCTGCATGTTTTATTAATCCGCATGTATTTATCACTTCCAGTCCCTGTACCCCTCTCGCGCATTATAGGTAAGTCTTTCAGAGACATCTGAACTCAAAGCATATAATCTCTACCCTCTGGGTGGTTTCACCTTCACATGCCGCTATCTGAGACCATTTGCCCTGACTCTTCTCCAACAAAGCACCACTAAAGCTACCAACTAATCAGAATGCAAACTCCTTCTGGCCCCTGCTCCCAATTGGCTCCTGTAGTTCTCTTTGGTGATCCTTCCAATGCCTTGACCGATGTAATCCTTCCACATGGCTATAGTGTTATTATTGTGTGTATGAGTGATTAAGCTCCCTTTCGAACTGTTGACCGTGACTGGCCCCAGGTGTCCCAGCATATTCATACCGTCCCTGTCTTGAGACCTTCCCATGGCCTGATGGTCCATTGTACCTGGATAGATAGCACCAGCACCTAACCCTGGATTAAATATGTGGTAGGTGCTGTTCCACCCATGCCCCAGTACCTCGCTCACACCTTCCTCCAGTATGCCGCGGTATAGCTGCCCACAGCCCCAATGTAAGCACTCCTGGAGATGCCGTGTTAGTGCCTAGCAGGCTGCCTGCTTCCTTCAAACATAACTACACCTGTTTTACTCATTTGTGAACTGGTCAAGAAAAAAGCTGCATCACTTACTTCTGCCTGTCTGTCATGATAGTCATACATGGGACTCGCCTGTCCTTTTTTCCTATGAAAATTACTGTAACATTATCCATCTTTGTATCCCTGTGGACTTGCCTGTTTCCACTGCTCACTGGTATTGTTGATGCACTAGAATCAACTGTTATGTTATGTACGTGTGTTTCCTGATTTGCACTTCCACTATGTTTTATTCCTACTGTAAATATCAATGCTTGTTTTATAATATAATCAGGACTCAACCAGGTCCATCTTGTAAATGAGCTTGCTCAACGATGTTCATCTGGATAAATAAAGATTTGATTTCATTTGATTAGAAAGGGGGAGGGGAGCATGGAAGGACTAGGAGTCGGGTTTCTGAATCTGGGCATAGGAAAGGAGAAATGTAAGGAGCTTTGGTGGTGATGATGGGAGTGGGGGATTGAATTACACATCCAGATCCTGAGAAAAGAGGAACAACAAAGGTGCAAGAATGGGACCTGCTGAGGATGGAATTCAATGCAAGATTGAATTGTGGAAAACTCTGTGGACAATAACAATGCATACACAAGCTGTTTTCTTGAATGATTCAGATGATTGTACTATACATTCATAAGTGGTGTAAATAAACTATTTGCCTTTTGTGCATTTCAGAAGGGATGGTCAGAAGACAAGACACTCTTATGGACTTACCAGCACATAGAGGTCACCAGTGGCTCTGTCCCTCAGTCACATCATCAGAGGGCTGGCCAGGGGGGACACTGGGATTTGTGCTGCTTAAATATGGTGGGCAGAGGATTGCGGGATCAACACAATAAAACATTAAATTACAAAACTATAAGTACATTGAAAATGTTATTTTAAATGTTTTTCTCTTAATCGGGACCTAAAGGTCCCACAGCATTATGACTAGGCTAAATAAGGATTCCCCTTATACTGAGTGGAGAGGACACAGAGAGATATTTCACTGCAGTGGAAGGACATAGCTTTCCACAGCTGTGCTCTGCAGTCATATGCTATCAAATGTTCCTTTTCAAATGGTGCATTCAGAAACATTCCAGACTTTCCAGTGTCCCCTGTAATATCAATACATCTGAGTAGCTCTGCTACGGAGCAATATAAAGGATCTCACTAGGTACAATACTAGCCAGTAGCCACCAGGAATATTAGTTTAACTGAATTGGAAAGGGGATTGAGTAGCAAACTTAGCAAAACAATTTCATTGTACTTCAGGTATTGAAAGCAATGAAGCAAAGAGGCACCCAAGAGACCATATCAGTATGATCAAATGTTTGTTATGTAATGCTAGAAGTATGAGTAATAAACAAGTTGAATTGGACATCATTTGGTAGAAGAAGTAAACAGTCCTGACTTGGTGTTTATTAACGAGATGTGGTGGTCCACTACAGATATCTGGGGGAAAAATATACCTTGCTTTACATTATTAAGGATAGACAAAGTAATTAAATAAACAAGCATTTGTCAATGCCAAATGTTTGCTTGCTGATATTATCACTGGATGTGAAGGAGTCAGACAGATGTAGAATAGGAAAGACAGTGAAGTACTGAACTCATGCTAACCCCACCTCCACTCTGCAGAGATGGGCAGGCATTGGGATATGCCTTTGGGTCGTCATCCATAATGCTTACGGCATTTCACCTCACCCTATCCTGTAGACACTGACAAGTGTTGAGGTGTGCCTTGGGTGTTCGGCTTAACAGTCACTCCATTTCATAAGGACATACGCTGAAATTGGTGCAGTATAGGAGAATGGGGTGAAGTCTGGGGCAGAAGAGTCCAAGGCATACTTCAATGCCTGGCACTGGCTTCAGGGTGCGGGGTGGAGTGGAATGGTGTAAGCATTACAGCTGGCAATCCAAAGGCACACCCCTGATGCCTGTCAGTCTGTACAGGGTGGGAGGGTATGGTTAGAAACACTAACTCCCTGAGCATTTGTTGGTATTTGCACTACAAATTTTCAACATGGCTTTTTGTGACCCCACCTCATGAAAGCATTTGGGTTTTCTGCTCATAAACAGTGGCACTGTGATTTTGTTACTGTGTCCTAAACTTTGATTTCCCACAGCAACCGTGCCATTCTGCGCCAGATGTGCGAAAACACAGATCGGGCAGGATGTGAAAAATGACAGTTGTACCATTCATAGGGAGGTGTGAAGAGATGACAATGTTGACAATCTGGAGTGAAAATATTAAAAATGCTCTAACTTCCGAGTGTACATGAAAACTGCGCAACGCATACTCATAACACAGTCATTTAGTGGAATTATTTCACCAAATTGGAATTATTTCACCAAATTTCCAGCATAGGCATTTTGTGACCTCTGCTCATGAACACTGTCACTATTATTTTCTTAGTCTGTCCCAAACATTGATTTCCCACAGTGACCGTGCAATTCTGTGCCAGATTTGCAAACACATATTTCGGCAGGATGTGAAAAATGACAGCTGTACTGTTCATAAGGAGGTGTGAAAAAATGCCAATGTTGAAAATCTGGAGTGAAAATATTACAAATTTGCCAAGTTACGAAGGTGCATGGAAACTGTGCAATGTACACTCATAACACAATCATTTTATGGACTTTTGTCACCAAATTTTCAACATAGGCATTTTAGGACCTCTGTTCATGAACAGTATCACTGTGAATTTCTTAATCTGTCTCGAGCACTGAGTTCCCACAGCGACCGCGCTATTCTGCACCAGAAGCACAAAAACACATTTCAGCCAGGATGTGAAAAATGACAGCAGTACTGTTCATAAGGAGGTGTTAAAGAATGCCAATGTTGAAAATCTGGTGTGAAAATATTACAAATTTGTGAAGTTATGGGGTGTATGGAAACTGCATTGTGCACGCTCGTAACACAGCCATTTTATGGACTTCGTCACCAAATTTTCAACATAGGCATTTTAAGACCTCTGCTCATGAACGGTGTCACTGTGATTTTTTTAATCTGTCCCAAACACTGCTTTCCCACAGCAACCTCGCTATTCTATGCCAAAAGTGCAAAAATACATTTTGGCAAGGATGTGAAAAATGACAGCTCTATTCTTCATAAGGAGGTGTGAAAAAAATGCCAATGTTGAAAATCTGGAGTGAAAATATTACAAATTCATGAACTTACGAGTGTGCGTGGAAACTGCGCAACTCACATGCATGTAACACAGTCATGTTTTGGAATGTTTTCATCAAATTTGCAACATAGCCTTTTTGAGAGCCCACCTCATGAACAATGACAATGTCATTTCATTAATCAGTCCCGAAAGGTGATTCCACGCAGTGACCTCAAAATCACCTTTCGGGACAGAATAACACAATGACAGTGACTGAATTCATGAGGAGGGGCCCCAAGAACCCCATGTTGAAAATTTGGTGCCAAAAGATGAAAAAATGGCAGAGATATTCACATAAGTTGAAAGAACCCCATTTATGCTGGTATACAGCTTACTGGCATTTCTTCAGTTTGCGGTCTGCTTTGAAGAGTGCATAAAGGTTCCCGGTCCACCAAAGACTGTCACACCAGGCTCCAGAGGTAAGTATGGGATGAGTGTGTGTGGAGAGGTGGGGTGCGCAGAGGATGGGTGCAGGTTGGGGGAGGGGGCATGAGGCTCAACGAAGGACCTTTTTCTTTTTTTACAGAGTTTTTAAAAAAAGATGATGCAGGACTTTTGGCATACTGGGATGGGTTCCCAGCATGCCACCTGGATGTTTGTTGGGGGGGAGTGGAGCCAACAGGGATTGGGGCACCCTATTGGCAATACAGGGTGTGAGGGGAGCGCACAAGCACACTGGGGTGGACTCTCAGCATGCTACCTGGGTGTTTGTTTGGGGAGGCTGGAACCAACATGGATTGGGCACCCCTGTCATCACATAAAAAAGGATCTGTGTTTAGGGGGGGAACATGATGCCGAGGGGGATTGGGCACTCCCCTCGGCAAACTAAATGTACCGGTACACTATGCCTACGGGGAGTGGGTTCTCCCATTGGCTAATGAACTGGGGAGGGGGGCATGCCAATAGGGATTGGGCAGCCCGATGTCGGCTTTCATGGGGACTCTGTGGCGGGTGGCAAGTGCTGCCACCATATTAATTGAAATGTTACACCAGGCAAGGGACCACCCTGCAATGATGGGTCGCTCCCTCATTGCAGTGGCAAATTTGTTTCAACTTGGTGGCACACTTGCTGAACTAGTGTCAGCACAGCAGCAGTGTACCACTGCATTGGGGAAACAGGGTCAAGCCTCAAAATTCAGTAGGGGCATTGGCTGCCACAGTGCTGCACCTCCAAAACATTGCTTCTCTCCTAAGTTGTCACATGTTTCTTGCACATGCGCACAAGCAAACATAAGAAGGAGGAGGTGTAAGCTGCCAAAATTAGAAATAATATCATGGCAACAGATATTTCAAATAAAATCATGATGTCTGAAACAACAGCAGAAACAATGTGGCTTAAGGGAACATCACAAAGAATAATTGATATAATTACTGGCCTCTGCCACAAACCGCCAGATACTAAGGAGCGTACTCATTTAGAAATATTATAAGAATTACAAAAGACAAGTAACATAGGGAATATCTTATTTCTAGGTGACCTAAAGCTGCAAGATATAAACTGGGAAGACCAAAAAGCAACCAGTAAAGCTAGTAAATTACTCAAAGTGCATTGAACTGAACATAGTACAACATGTATCACGTGATACTATGGTTCATACTGTGGATTGTCAGGAGCTAAAAGGCATATGCCCATTATTGCTCCTATAGGGCTTATCTGAAGTCTATAATTCTACCTCCATTTAAAAGGTGAATATCTAGTTTTGTTTTAAATTCTGTCTTAGTTCTACTAATGACTACTTCCAATAGCAGGTCATTCCATGCATTAAACTTGATGTAAAGAAGTACTTCCTAGAGTTACCCCTAAACTTATTTCCAATAATTTGTAATGGGTGTCTCCTAGTCTCCATAATTCCATCTTTGAATGTGATATTTAAATCTTTGAGTAGAGTTGGATCTTGCATGATGTCAAACATAAATATCATTTCACCTGATAGAAGGAGGAACAAAATCCTTGATGTTGCATTAAGTACAGACAACACCCCCATTTTCAACTGCATCACTGAGCAGCCATTGGGAGGCAGTGATCACAACAGTGTCCAATTTCATTTAAACATAGGGACAGTGCAGGGAGCAGTCTTTTTCAATGTCTCCATAAGCAGCATTGTGGAGAAGCTGGAAGGGCAGGTGTGTCTCTTTGCAGATGGCACAAAAATCTGCAAAGATTAGATACTCATGAAGGGATGGAGAGAATGCATAGGGATCTGAGAAGATTGGAGGAGGGGTCCAAGGTGAGGCAACTGGGTTTCAATGCCAGAAATTGCAAGGTCATGCACCTGGGGTGGAGAAACCAGACAGAGACTGTGTATAGGATGAGGAGGTTCATATGGTTCCAAGCAAGAAAGGTACCTCAGGGTCATCATATGTGATGACCTTAAAGTACCTGGTCAATGTGACAAGGCAGTTGAAAAAGTTAATGGGATCATGGGTTGCATAGGAAAGGGGATTTCTAGCAGGAGAGAGGTGGCATTAGCATAGAAACATAGAATTTGACGGCAGATAAGGACCGCTTGGCCCACCCAGTCTGCCCATTTCCCTACCTGATGGATAAGCTGCAAATCCTAGTTAACCAGCAGCCTACTTCTTCCTACCCCCAACCCCTAGAATTGCCTTATGACTGTCCCTTGCATGCTTGAATTCCACCACTGTTTTTGACTCCACAACCTCCTCTGGAAGGCCGTTCCATACGTCCACAACCCTCTCTGTGAAAAAATACTTCCTTAAATTACCTCTGAGCTGCCCCTTCTATCTTCAAATTGTGCCCCCTTGTTCTTGCACACCTCTTTTTTGAAAGATCGACCTTCTTGGACTTTGTTGATTCCTTGAGGTACTTGAAAGTTTCTATCATGTCCCCCTCTCCCTCCTTTCCTCAAGGCTATACATATTAAGCTCCTTAAGTCTCTCTTCATATGTCTTCGGTGCAGACCCTGCCATTTTAGATGCCCTCCTCTGGACAGCTTCCATCCTGTCTATGTCTTTCTGAGATTGGGTCTCCAGAACTGCACACAGTACTCAGATGTGGTCTCACCAGCTGTCTGTACAGAGGGATAATAACTTGTTTTCTACTGGTGATGCCTCCCTATGCATCCCAGTATCCCCAACCCTCCTTGCTGCCCTCTCACATTGCTTGCCCACCTTTAGGTCATCTGATATGACTACCCCCAGGTCCCTTTCCATTTTTGTTGTTGTTAGTATCTCACCCCCATTGTGTACTCTTCCCCTGGGTTTTTGTTTCCCAGGTGCATTACCTTGCACTTCTTAGCACTGAATCTAAGCTGCCATACATTTGACCATTCCTCTAACCTTGCCAAGTCCATTCTCATCCTTGTGCAGCAACTCTGAGGGAGATCTTTGTGTCATCTGCAAAGAGACATATTTTTCCTTCCAGTCCCTCTGCAATGTCGCTTATAAAGACATTGAAGAGGACCGGTCCTAATACCGAACCCTGCGGTACCCCACTACTAACCCCCCTTTTTTCAGAGTGGACTCCATTTACTATTACCTCTGTGTCCTATTCTCCAGCCAATTCTTTACCCAGGCTGTCATCTTGGGACCACTCCCAGGCTGGCTAACTTGTATATTAATCTTTTGTGTGGGACTGTGTCAAATGCCTTGCTAAAGTCTAGGTAGGCCATGTCCACAGCTCCTCCCTGATCAACTACTTTGGTCACCCAGTCAAAGAAACCTATCAGATTTGTCTGGCATGACCTTCCGCTGTGAATCCATGCTGCCTTGGGTCCTGTGCCCCTGGCCTCTAGATACTCAACAATTCTTTCCTTCAGAAGTGATTCCATCATTTTCCTACCACTGAGGTTAAACTAACAGGTCTGTAGTTTCCTGCTTCTGCCTTGCTCCCACTTTTGTGAAGGGGAATCACATCCGCCTCCTCCAGTCCTCAGGTACCACCCATCCTCCCATGATTTGTTAAAGAGGGTAGTCAGTGGTGTCACTAGTTCTACCCTTAGTTCTTTTAGAATTCTGGGATGAATCCCATCAGGCCCCATTGCTTTGTCCACCTTCAGTTTTAAGAGCTCTTTCAGAACCCTTTCTTCTGTAAATGGGCTGTATCAACTTCTGTATCCACTGTTTGTTTTAGGTTCCCCCTCTTCCTTTGTAAATACTGAGCAAAATATTTGTTTAGTATCACTGCCTTTTCACAGTCACCCTCTGCCCACCCTCCCTCCCTTTATTAAGCCTCACTATCTCTCCTTGGTCTTCCTTCGCTCCCTGATGTACCTATAAAAGGTTTTATCCCCCTTCTTAACTGAGTTGGCTATCTTTTCCTCAGTTTGGGCCTTTGCTGTTCTAACTGCCTTTCCAGCTTCCTTTTGCTTTAACTGATACAGTTCTCTGTCCTGTTCCTTCTGTGATTCCTTGTACTTCCTGAATGCTTTCTTTTTCTCTTGAACCTTCACTGCCACTTCCTTTGAGAACCATAGTGGTTTCTTACCTCGTTTCGTTTTGTTTATTTGCTTTACACAAAGGCTTGTTACCTCTGTGATGGCAGTTTTTATTATTCCCCATTGTTCTTCCACCCCTCCTTCCTGCCCATTTGCTAGTGCATTCCTTAGGCACTCACCCATTTTGGCAAAGTCAGCCCTCCTAAAATCCAGTACCTTTGTCTTTGTATGGCTTGACTCTATTGCTGTGTTTATTGTGAACCATACTGTTCGATGGTCGCTAGTTCCCAGATGGCTACCCACTTCTACATCTGTGATCCTCTTTTCATCTCCATTTGAGAGAACCAGGTCAAGATTGCTCCCTCTTGAGTGGGCTCCAATACTAGTTGTTCTAAGGCATGCCCCTCAGGGCATCTAGAATAACCTCACTCTTAGAAGTGGCTGCTGCAACTGCACTCCAGTTAACATCTGCCATATTCAGATCACCCATCAGCAATATCTCCCCTTTATCTGCCATTCTAAGTATACTTTCTATCATTTCCTTGTCCATTTCCTCCCCCTGAGAGGGGTCTGTATACAACCCCTGTGCAGATTGTGGTGCCATTGCCTGCCTCCAAATTGACCCACAGTGCTTCTTCTCCTCCTCCCTGTTTACCCTTTTGTTCTGTTGCTTTGATTTCTTTTCTTATGTAGAGAGCTACTCCTCCTCCTCTTTTACCCTCCCTGTCCCTCCTGTAGATAGTGTATCCTGGTATGTTTACATCCCAGTCATGGTTCTGTGTGCACCATGTTTCTGTGACTGCCACGATATCCAGATCTTCCTCCTCCATCAAGGCCACTAATTCACGAAGCTTGTTACCCAGACTATGGGCATTGGTACTCATTGCTCTCCATTTTTTGATGGCTTTACCTTCTGTAGCAGCATCCCCCACTGACCTTTCTACCTTGGTCTTTTTCTCATTTAGTACCCTGTTTTGTAGGGGGAGGCTGGGATTTTCCTGCTGCTTATCAGTGCCTCCCCCCTTGACTAGTTTAAAGGCTTGCCAATAAAGCATTTAAAACGATTGCCCAAAAGACTTGTTCCCTTCCTGGACAGATGCAGACCATCCTGCCAGTATAGGCTGGTGTCCCTCCAGGTGGAACCCCAGTCCCCAATGAAGCCAAAGCCCTGTGCTCCACACCATTTTTTCAACCATTTGTTAAACTGCATGGTGCAAAGTACCCTCTCCTCACCCATGCCACTGACAGGAAGCACCTCTGAGAAGGATACTGTGTGTGCTACTTGTCTTAAGCCCCTCCCCAACTCTACAAAGTCCTTCTGCACTGCTCTAATCTCATGATGAGCTAAGTCATTTGTCCCTAGGTGGACAATGACGTCCAGCTCAGACTCCTGTGCAACTGTTCTTGTGATCCTAAGGATGCGCTTCCTGTCCCTCAAGCCATGGCACCAGGCAGGCATCTTACTTCAGTTTCCCTGCTCCTCCAGTTCTATCCCCTAATACTGAGTCCCCACCAGGAGCTGCTTTCTTTCCCTGTGGTGCCCTCTGCCTCCTTCCTGAGGGCCTCCCTGTGACAGTTGTCTGCACCCTCCTTAGTCTCCTCTGCAGGTGCATCCATAGAGGAACTATGCTCCCCCAGAATGGTTTATGGATTGTGGAGTGGAACAACTGACTGGGTGTGCCTCTGTTCCACCACCCTTATCCTTCCTGAGCCCACTGTGGTCCAACTGCTGTGCTTTCTTCGCAACCTCTGAGGTAGTGGTGGTGGCTCTGGTGCTCCCTGGATGGGGGAGATTCTCTTGCCACTGTCCAGTGCGGCCTGAAGATGGGCAACTTCCTCCCTCAGGGCAGATAGTTGCCTGCAAACAGGGCAGCATCTCAGCCTCCAGAAAGACTCCCGGAAGACTGCTGCCCCACAGCCATTACATTGTACTACTCCCCACATAACTGTCTACTTTTTTTTGTGTGTGTGTGTGTGTGTGATTGGTGCGTTATATAGAAATATATGTATTTATATAATGTGTATGCTTATATTGTCAGTGCAGTGTGCTACACAGGATATGACAGTGATATGTACCTTGCCCTCTTGAGGAAATGATGTCAGAACCCCAGGTATAAATGAATTATTTCCAGGGTGGGTGGGGTGAGGGTGGGAAGGGGTTGGACCCTAAACTGTTGCCCTCATGAAACAATCAGCTAAATGCTCTGACCTACCTATGCAATGAGGTGCCTTCCTGTCAGCAGATGCCATACCGACAATTTGTAATACTGCTTCAAACCAATTTGACGAGAAAATACCCTGCTAATCAAACAGAGATAAATCCAAACATCCAAGTCAGACACAGGTAAACCTCCCCTGCCCCAAAAGAGCCTGGTGACTTGTGCTCTGAAAACAGTCAGCCATAAAACAAGTCATGCAGGAAGGGCAGACACAGAAAACAGTATTCAGCCTATGTGGGTTTAAACACTTCCTGCACTGAAAACCTTAACACTTTGTAACAAAAGTAAAGCAAACTCCACCTCTCTGTTGATTGAAAGACTGCCTTTTCTGATAATTCTAAGTTCCTTATTTCACCCTTCAGTTAGAAGTATCCTCCACCTGAACAATATTAACTTTCCTAAGGAATCTGCTTCAAACCAAAGACAATTGTAAATTGTAAGGTTCACCTCCCTCTGTTGTGAGCACTACTCGCTTTCTTGCAAATCTTAAGTCCAGTGTTGCAGCTTGCAGCCAGAGGTAGCTTCACCTGAAGACTATGAGGTTATTGTCACTGTATTGCTCACTGGTGAGACCACACCTGGTGTACTGTGTCCAGTTCAGCAGGCTGCATAGGGTGTTGGGACACCACAACCCAGTCAGTAACAGGCCCACTACAGCAGAGATCTCCATGGCTCAAACCCCACCCCACCAAGCCCAGCACCATTTATAATGATCTCAGAGACTCATCCCCAGACCCAGAACTGACAGCCAAGGCTCAATGGGAGATGGATGCCCACTGCACTATCTCCACATCTCAGTGGTCAGACTGCTGGTTCAGAATCCACCAGACTTGCAGGGGTGGTAGAACAAGACTAATTATGAACAAAATGATGCTGAGGTGGTATTATACCCCAAAAAAGCTCAAGCAGCTGGGGCTGAACATGGAGGATGCATGTTGGAGATGTGGGCAAGGGAATGCCCACCTGTTCCATATAATGTGGGAATGCTCTAAGGTAGCTCCCTTCTGAAAATAAGTGATAGATATATGTTATAAGGTGGTGCCCCAGATAAACCCCTTCCCCATTCTACTCCTCCTGGGATGTATGCCAGAGGATCATCCCCAGCATGACCCAGCAGCACAATGGATCACTGTGGCTAGAATTCTAGCCAAGAAACTCCTGCTCATGGGATGGTGTACTGGGGACTGCCCTATTTTGTCAGAATTCATCACCTCTCTGAGCCTGGTGGCCAATTATGAGAAAATGTCAAGCATAGTGTTGGGTGCAATGGAAAAATATGTCAAACACTGGCAGCCCTTTCTCAACTCCACCCTTTGCTGTAATCCTACCTCTACAACCTGAGGCTCTTCCACATGCACTCCCCCAGCAATTAGAGAGTGACTTGGTCCTCAATTCTCACTCCAGTAATTGGTTACCATGAGTTGTACATACATAGTTATGTTTACTCCTCTCAGGGGGCAATATTTAATATCCTAGCAGGGTCTAGGAACCCCTTTTAACTCACTATGGCCACCATGTCAAATCCCCCCAGAGGAAGGCTGAGACATGCCCCTCACCCACTATTTCTCATCCCCTAAATGGTTAGATACACAGGCCTGTCTAGCCAAGACTGAGATTAAGTGAATCATTCCGCTGTATGTATTCTATCAGTGCACTGTTTATTTGCTCACCTGGATTTCTAATTTAAGCTGTTATTGTTATCCTGCACAAGGATCGCTTCTTGTGGCACCTTGGTAATGTATGTATAATGACACGTTTCTTTTAATAAAAAGGATTAACTACAAAAAAAGGACATAGGGTGGAAGCGGTACAGAGGAGGGCCACCTAAGTGGTATGGTGACTGCATGAGAAGCCATATGAGGAAAAGCTATGGAATCTCAACATGTACCCCCTGGATGAGAGGAGAGTGAGAGGGGACATGCTTGAGACCTATAAGTACCTCACAGGCTGAACAAGATGCAGGTGGGCTGTCTTTTACAGAGAAAGGAAGGCAACAGGACATTGGGGCATGTAATGAAACTGGGTGGGAATTTAAAAGGGATGTGAGGAAATAGTTCTTCAAGGAGAGAGTCATGGACAACTGGACTGACCTAACAGCAGAAGATATGGAGTTAAGACTTTAGGAAGCTTCAAGCATACATTGAATAGGCATGGGGAAACTAGTTAGTGGAAAGGGAGGAGGTGTGATACCGGTGATCAAGAAGGGTCATAGGTGTAAGAATAAGCAGGGAAATGGAGCATACTAGATGGGCCAACTGGTCCTTTTCTGCCAGCAATGTTCATGTTTCTGTGTTTCAGGACACTGGGGCACCCAAAATCTACCTTTACTGTACAGCTGATAAGAAACAAATGATTACAAAAAAATCAAATAAATCAAGTGGACAACAGATTTAAATGACAAAACCATGGCTGACATGTTGCAGATCATAAAGGACAACATAATTACAATATGTAATCATATTCAAAGGATAAAAAAATACAACAGTAAAGGATTAAAACCAAAATGGCTGAATAATGATGTGATTAAACTTACTAAAAAGAAAAAAAAAATGGTAAATATCTGAAAACTCTTAACCGATCCATGTGGTAAAAATACAACAAATATTTTGAAAACAGGTAAAATAATAAAATTAATCATTCAAAAAGGAAATTAAAACTTAAAGTGACAATGGATACAGACAAACACATCTACAAACAATTTTACTAATAGTTTAAAAAACTGATCAGAACAAAAGCAGCATTAACATTAAAGGAGAAACAGTCAAAAATCTAGCAGAGATAGCAAACCAATGAATAGTTTTAATCCATCCTCAAAACTAATTCTAATGCAATGCCACGGTACACAACTTACACAACTCAAATATCATTAATATTAGTATTGACATACTACCCCAAAAAATCTAAAAAAAAAAAAAAAAAAAATCAGAGTGCACCTGCTCTAGATAGAATATCATCTCAAATGTCGAAAATGTTTGCAGAATCTGTAACCATACATCTCAAAATATTGTTTGAAAAATCAATAAATACAAGAATGGTACCAGTAGACTGGAAGACAACAAAGATTGTCCTCATACACACACACAACAAAAAAAAAACAACAACAAAAAAAACAGAGAACAGAAGATCAACAACTACCACCCTGTTAGCTTAATTTCAGTTCCAGGTAAAATACTACTGTCCATTATTAAAGACATAATTACTAACCATATGTCTAATAATGATTTAACTGACAGAGAACAACACAGATCCACAAACTTAATCCATTTTTACAAAAAAGTGACAAAGTACATGGATAAGAGCATTGACATAGTCTCTCTTGATCTCTGCAAAGCATTTAATAAGATACTACATTAGGCAATTATTGCAAAAATGTTAAACCTAGCAATTCATCTCTGCATCATTAATTGAGTAAACAATTGGTTATGGGGTAGAACCCAGAAAGTAGTCATTAACAGGCATCTCTCCAATATAGGGCATGTTACTAACACTGTACTACAGGGATCTGTTCCAGGGCAAATCATATTCCAGTTATCCATGGATGACATGAATAATGTGGTGGTTAATTGGAATAGCAAGTATGCTGATGGCACAAAGCTAGGTGGCCCATGTGACACCCCTGAGCAGGTCCAGAGTATCCAAGAAGATTTAGACAGAATGTCTAGGTGGGCATTTAAATGGAGGGTGAATTTTAGTTTGCAGAACTGCAGCCTAATGCATTTATGGAAGAACAATAGATGTCAGAGTTACAAACTTTGCAATATTGAACTTAGGGTTGTAGAAAATGGGAGGAATTTAAGAGAGTGGAACGTGTGCAGGGGACTGTAACAAAAATAATAACCAACCTAAAGTATAAACCATACAATGTGAGGTTAAGTAACCTAAAATTAATGTTATTAGAAACAAGACGGTTACATGGGGATCTCTTATACAACATATTAGCAACCCATGCTTAATTAACAAACTAAACATGGATTTCAAGGACACATACATAGCTTCGAGAGATCACCCACTCCACCTTACAAATTCTAATTTTATATGAACCTCAGAAAATATTTTTTATAGCAAAAGAATAATAAATGTTTGGAATAATTTACCCATGGAAAGTCATAAGTGACTTAAAGATGGCATTCAAATCTCAAGTAGACATGTATAGACTCAACGAAGAAAAATTAGTTTATTATGGGTAAATGATAGGGGCAGCTTATGTGCCTATGCCTTTTTTGCTCCTTTATATACACTCTGTATGTTCCTTAGTATGAATTGTACTGTGGTCACTGCTAAGGGGCTGCAGGCTGTAACTTTGTCTTTCAGCAATCATACAGTGTTTAGTGTAGAGGAACTGCAGGCCATTACTTTGATTTTGGGCAGCAATATCTGGTTTCATTTAATGGAGAAGCAGATGCAAAGTAAAACAAACTCTAGCAAGAGCCAATATAGTTATGTGGGCAGAGAACCAGTGTAGCCCAGAGAGGCCACCACTGTAACTGATATTTCGCACCTACAGCAGGTGCTTAATCATGGTATAGTGCTCCCCATAGAGTTAGGATTTTTATATTCTACTGACTCCCAATTAAAATTTTACACAAATGTGAAAATGCCTATAATTTAATTAATCCACACTACCTTTACATGCTTCAGCAAAGGAACACAATAATTATACCACCAGTACATTCCTTATTTATAAATATTCAATCTTGATATGCGTATACCTGATGTGTTCCAAAATTCTAAGCAGTATTTAATCATCGTTACGTTCTGACACATTGACTATCGTCTATATAACTCCTTTTACCTCATTTTTCCTCTCTCACAGCCTTTTCAAGATCTGTCCAATTTAAAGTCTCTTTGGCCAGCAAACTTAGATCTGCATGTATCATATAATTTTTAACATATTTGACAGCTGCTCACATACACCTCATGTTGTGACAAAGGGGGGCAAAGGATAACAAGATATATTGCAAATATAATAACAGGGGCACTAGAAGGATTTAAACAAAACAGGGCTAGAAACTATACTTAAAAGGTACATCTCCACGTAAAAAATATTTAATATAAATCTGATTAAGACCTTTTATAATACATTTATGAGCATCTTGCAACCCTGTTTAATAAAGGAGCTTGGCCAATTCAATTTGATCATTAATTCCTAGCCTTTCCACAGTGCCTAACTGGTATATCCAGTATGCTTCTCATTTATCTAGCCTTGCTTCGGTATCCCTTCCTCTTACTTCCTGCATTACTTTATCTATACCTAAAGTATGAACATTGGAACGTGTAAATTCCTATCAGTTGAATTATTTATATATATGGACAGGGCATATCTTTCATTTTGGTTCAGGATTGCCCTCATATGCTCTTCTCTCCCCTTTTTAAGTTTACATTTTGTCCTTCCAACATAAAAAATGTGGCAACTGCAAGTTGCCAAGTATAGATGCTGCAAGTGTCACAGGTAATAAAACTGATAATTTTATTTTCTCTGCCATCCTTTGGCCCCCCAAAAGTTCATGCTTTGCTAACCACCTTGCAGTACCTGCAGTGCCCACACTGTGTGCATCCTGAATTAGGCAGAGGAAAATAAATTATCTTTTTTGCATGATACTGGCTGCACACTATGGACTAATGCATCCTCTACATCCTGTGCCCACCTATATGTAATCCGAGGGGGGCATCAGATATTTCCCTCAACAATTCCTCAGCCCTAACTATATTACAGTTCTTATGCATTATAGTACCCATAGCCAGGGCATCTCCAGAATATGTAGTCACAAAGTTTAATCTATTGCCCCTCTGTGCTACACTGTTTTATATTTCTGAAAGCAACTCTTCTCTTGGTATCAACCCCACCTCCCTTTTTGCATTCTGCCAAAATTAGAGGCAGATTTGAGTGAGTGAGATATATCATGGCAGGGAAGTCGGCGGTTAGTAGCATTTCACCTTCCAGGGAGGCTACTTTTAGTTTTTCCTCTACCATCTTCACTAACACCACAGAGATTGATAACCTTTTTGTGTCTGGGATTGCTGGAACACATACAACACCAGAAAGTGCAGAGCCATCAGTCACAGAGCCTTTAACAATTAAAAAGGTTTTTCAAAGCTATAAAAGACTAGCGCTCAAAGTCAGAAGACTTTTTGGCAGCAAAAAAATTACAAACATACCTGAATGTTCAGAGGGTGCCAAGGGGCCTTAGGATATGGAAAAATCTGGTTTTTGGCAAGGACCATTCTCTATTTATTGAAGAATGAAAAGAGCAGTTGCATAAAGGTTCATTTTGACTGCTTGAATGTATCATACAGGATTCGAAACACCTGCAAGAGGAACTGACAGTTCAACTTCAAGAGAAGAACAAGGTAATGCAGCAATTTTCCAATTCATCTGACTATGAACATTGCAAACAGTGTTTGAAAGACACTATTGAGAGATGTGATTGCATTACAAAAGCTAAAAAAACTTAAATTCATCAGAGATGAGAGAGACTATTTTAATAATAAAGTATATGACTGTTCTACCCAACCTAAATCAATTTTGAAACAGACATGGAATTCTAACGATAGTGAAGGAAGTTCTATGGATTCAGATTAAATGCTTCTTTTAGAGTATAATCAAATTAATGATGTGACAATGCCATCACCCCCCCAACTCCCCTCCCCACACAGAGAAGTCCATGGAACATACCAACTCTAACAAGAGGAACAAAGGAAATAAGAGGACAAAGAGGACAAGGAGAGATAGGATGGGAATGGGGAAGAAGAGGGAGAGACCGAGGATTTTACAACACTCAGAGATGTGCATTTTCAGGATTGCTATTAGATGTAGAAGATCTAACTGATAGTGACTTGACTGCTGAACTGAACCTATTATTCAATAGAGACTCTGAGACGTGTGCTGATACAGCTGCATGAGCACAGGAACAATCAAGGGTGATAACTGAATTAGAATGGGTAATTCGTACCTTGTGTGAAACTGATGATGGAAACAAAAATGTAGCTGCATTAGAGGGCACAATTAATAATGTAATCAATTTGTCAGACTATGTTTTAAATGAAATTGAAATGAATGTATTAAATAAAAGTTTAAGCTTTGTACCTTTGAATAGAGTTAATAAGTTTGAAACATTCATTGACCTGAACAAGTTCATTAGATGGTTAAATTTAAAGTGCTTTTTCAACCTGAGAACATTAGAATGGAGAATGAAATAACAAGTAATTTATAGCAACAAGTTACACAGTGTAATGGTGAGGCATTAGGTCAGGAAAACAATGCCTTTAGAAAGAGTTCAGCTTTTATTCCTCCTATGAACTCCACAATGAATATGTTCTATAGGGTCTGTGTGTATGATCTAGAGCAGGGGTGGTCAACCTGTAGCTCGTGAGCCACATGTTGTTCTCAAAGCAGTTTGATGTGGCTCTCAAGGGGTTTGCCAATTATGTTTCAAGTACATGTCACAGTCTTTTAAATTTGAGAACAGTCAAAATACAGGAGTTGAAAAGTGCCCTGAGTGCTCAACAAGCTACTTTTACTAAGCCTGCAAGCAAATCTAAAGCTCCAGAGCTGCTCTGAGTAATTATTTAAAAATTACAACTATTTTTTAAAAATACTATAACTTAATAAAATATGATTATTGACTATTTACTATGACTATGTTATTATTTTAACTACTAAATGTGGGTAAATATGGGTATGGTAAGGGCACATGTTGGGTATGGTATGGGCCACACATTATTGTGGCTCACATCTTACTCAGAAATTTAAATGCGGCTCACAACCATAAAAAGGTTGGACACCCCGATGGATATACTATGTTATCCCTAAACTCAATATCCTGAGTCTCAGGATACCAAGTTTAGTGGCCCTAATTACATACTCCTAAATCAAACAGATGTCCAACTATACAATGTCAGGCATCTGATTGAAAAATACAAAATGCAATTTGGGGGCTTCAACCCCCGAACCCCCATGTGGGTGTCTCCACCCCACACACCTCCATAACTAAAAAAACAAACTCCCAGGGGGTGCAGACCTTGGAGTTAAATAAAATTAGTTTCAGGGATAATAAAATGAATGTACACAGCATGGACCAGAATCCAGGCCTCCCAGGACACATTGACCGAACTGCCAGTGGTTAGTCTTCAACACCACCAGGGCAGATTGGCCAGCCTCTGTATCCAACCAGGATTTGTAGACCATCAGCAGGGGTGAAGTAGCAACCCATCACATTCACTACTTTACCACTGTAAACGTCTTTCCGGTTTACTACTGCTGGGATTCTCACTATCTGGATACTGCACCTGTCGGCCAATACTGTATGAGCAGGTCAGTGTCAGGATAGTGAGTCTCAGCAAAACATAATGGTCCCCCCCCCCGTTCTAGAGAAATATTACAATGAGGATCAGCATAGGAAAATATTTTGTAATTTATCAGATTTGGAGAGCAATGCCCTTAACAGACTGGGGAAAAATGATGAAGTGACAGTGAAACTGGCAGACAAAAGGGGTGGAACTGTGTTAATGAATACTAAGGATTACATCAGAGAAGCAGAAAGACAGCAGATAGAAATATATACACACCATTAGCTAGCAATTCTACTTTGATATACAAATCCCAAACAGATGAATTGGTGGAGGAAGCATGTCATCAGGGACATATAACAGATAAAGAAAGGGACTTCTTAATTACAAAACATCCATTGTGACCCATTAAGTATATATAAAGTCCATAAAACCTTAAAAGACTCCCTAGGCAGGCCTATCATTTCTAGCCAGGGATTGGTGACTGAACATTTTTAACAATATATAGCTTTTCACATCAAACCTTTGGTGGAGGGTCTTTGATTGTATTTAAAGGACACAAGAGACACTATTAATCTAACCACCAAAATATATGTGGGAGAGAGCAGGATCTTGGTTACCTGAGATGTAATGAGTTTGTACATGAATATTCCCCACTGTTTGTGGGCTAGAGACAATGGAGCATTTTCTATGCATGAGGAATGAAAACAAACCCCGACACAAATGTTATTAGAAAGAACTGAAAAAGAATTAGAAAACAATGCATTTAACTTGACGGGAAAACTCTTTTTACAATGAAATGGTACAGCAAGGGGGACAACTTTTTCCCCTAATTATGCCAATTTGGCAATGGGGCTTTAGGAAGACAAGGTCATATATGCAGAAACTAATCCATTTAAACATAAAATTTAATTTTGAAGAAGGTACATAGATGATTGTATTATGATTTGGCATGGTAATGAACAAGAACTGAAGGATTTTAAGAGTTACAGTAACTGGAGGTACACAGGCCCGGGTTCAGATTTGAAATTAATTACAGCAGTGAGAAAATAATTTTTTTGGATATACGTATAAAAAGGAATTGCAATGGTGACCTCTTGACCTCCCTATATAGAAAGCAGATGGACAAAAATACACTTTTGCAGGAAAGCAGCAGCCATCCATGACACACCACTGAGAACATCCCGAAAGGACAATTCATGAGATTAAAATGGAATTGTTCAGAAGATGGGGATTATCAGATGTGTGTGGAGGATTTGGCTGCACATTTGAAAGAGAGAGAGAGGCTATAGCAGTAACATCATAGAAAAGGCTAGAATTGAGGTGGGATTGATACCAAGAGAAATGTTGCTTTAAGAAAAAACAGTGTAGCACAGAGGGACAATAGATTTAACTTTGTGACTGCGTATTCTGGAGATGCACTGGCTATTGGTAACCTAATTAGTAAGAACTGGAATACAGTAAGGGCTAAGCCACAGTTGAGGGAAATATCTGATGTCCCTCTACCCAGGATCACCTATAGGTAGGCACAGGATGTAGAGGATGCATTAGTCCATAGTGGACAAAATGGTGGACCTCACAGCAGAAAATGCAGTAAAATGGTAGACCTGGCAGCTGAAAAATCTTTAACTGTGTTGGGGGACAAATTCAAATGGTAATAGCTCTGGAACGGAACAATATTTTTTCACCAAACAAATAGCGTCATGTTCCTTGAAGAAAGGGCTGTCTACATCCCAGGACTCAGGCAATGAACCACAAAATGGCTGTGCAGCACCACAGGCAACACATTGCATAAAAGTAACAAGAAGTGATTTGTTGTTACTTCACTGCACAAAAACTGTATGTCTAACTGAAATTAAAATTAGTAAATGAAGACATGTACCATACCAGACCATGAATACCAAATGTTATCTGAATCTGTTCAATGGTTGCACAGTGGCATGATGAGAAGACTGCACAGGAGTGCCAAAAAGAAAATTTCTGCTGCTTCATTACACAAGAACTGTATATTTGATGGAATCAAAAATTGGTAAAAGAACACATGTACCATAGTATACTGTGTGTCCAAAATTTTGTGAACATCCATTCAACGGTTGCACAGCACCACAAGCAAACAACTGTGCAGCCACAATTCAGCAAGCATAACTGCCAGTGACCCAAAAATTAGCACAGTCAAAGACCTATGAAAAATCTTTCTACATTCCAAATTCCACACAAATCAGACACACAGTTGAAAAGTTACTGAAGTGCAACAAACCAAATTTTCATTTGTCGGAGTGGCATAATTCTGCACCTGTTTAAGTTTAACACAGCAAACCACTGCAAGGCATGTCTGTGACACTAGGGCTACCTACCCTATAAATTGCAAGCCAGTAGCAACATGCATGATCCAATAGGAAAAACATCAACTATGTCAGTCAATATCTCCCCAACGAATAAATTTTGCAGCACCTAAATTGCATAATTTACATCTGTAGGACATCCTCTCAACAGTCTTCGAATTTCAAGTGAAAAGTCCAAACTATGTAAGAGCTATTCAATTTTAAAGCTTGTGCACCTTTAAGAATTCTTTGATCATGAGAATTGGCCATGACTGCCACAAAATGGTGGACAGCGCGGCCGAAAATGCGCTGAAATGGCAGACCTGGTGGCTGAAAATTCTTTGACAGCAAGGGGGGGGGCAGCCTCAAATGGTAATCACTCTGGAACAGAACAATATTTTTTCACCAAACAAAAAGTGGCATATTCCTCAAAGAAAGGGCTGTCTACATCCCAGGTTTCAGCCCAATCAACTACACAATGGCTGCATAGCACAAGAGGCAACACAGTGCTCAAAAGTATCAAAAACTGGATTTTTGTCACTTCGCTGTGCAAAAACTGCATGTAGGACTGAAAATGAAAATGTGTAATATACATAGTGAATGGTATGTGGTGGTGGTGGGAGCAAGGGGCCCTTTGGGTCCCGCATTCCCACCATGCTGCCCATTTCTGCATAATAACCATAACAGTAACGCTAACACTAACAGTAATGGTAACAGTGACTGAAACACAAATGCTAATGGTAACTGTAACGCCAACACAAACATGAGGCAAATGCAAATGCTAACTGTTATGGTAACACAAGTGGAAATGGAAACACAAATGGTAACACAAATGCAAATGGTAATAGTAATGGTGACACAAATGCAAACATGAAAGGAAACATTAATAACAGTAACGTAATGGCAAATGCCAACAGTAACGATGATGCAAATGTAAATGGAAATGCAAACGGTAATGGAAACACAAGTGCAAATGCAAACCATAATGCAAACGGTGATGGAAATACAAACATAAATGCAAACGGCAATGCAAACGCAAGTGGAAATGTACACAGAAACGGTAATGGTAATGGTAACGGTGACACAAAATGAAAACAGTAACACAAATGGTAATGGAAACACAAGCGCAAATGCAAATGGTAACAGTAACAGTGACGCAAATGGAAATGGTAATGTAAACAGTAACAGAAACACAAGTGCAAACGTAAATGCATACTGTAACACTAACTGTAACGGTAACTTTGAGGGATATGCAAAGCGAAGCAGTAATGCTAGCACTAACGATGATGTAAACAAAAATGGTAACTCAAACAATAACAGAAACGCAAGCACAAATGCAAATGATAATGGTAAGGGAAACGCAAATGTAAATGCTAACACAAATGGTAATAAAAATGCAAACGGTAACGGTAACACAAACAGAAATGTAAAAAGTAACAGTAACGCAAACCAAAATGCAAGCACCAATGGTAACGCACTGGCAATGATAAAGAAAATGGTAACAGAAATGCAAACGGTAACGCCAACAGTGACGCAAAAAGAAACAGTAATGCAAACGGTAACACAAATGCAAGCTCAATGGTAACATACACGGTGACGCAAGCAGAAACGCAAATGCTAACAGTAACAGTAATGCAAATGCACATGCTTTGTGTTCGAAAGAGGTGCATCCAGAAGCACAGTGAATACAAAGAATGTGGGCATAAAAGTGGCCCTCGGACAGGAAAATGAGGACTTGGAATACTAAATTGCTTATATCTCAGGAACCATCCGACGCTGAAAAAAAAATAAAATCTCATATTATTTATGACTTTCCAGGCTAGTTTTGTACTTAGCCCCTTGGGAGGGGGGCTAAGTATTTTTGTGACAGAAAGTCCATATCTCGAACCATTTTTGAGATACGGGACCCGAAAGGTGCGGCGGACGCCGTAATGTTATCCTAAGGGACAAATAGTGAACTTCATAGTGCCATAACTTTGCAGCCCAGTAGTATTTTGGCACCAAACTACCAAAAGGCACATCTTTGGGATGTTGGCTTTCTTCCCTGCAAATTTCAGCCCAAAAGATGAAACTGTTGTTTTTCAGCAGGGTGACAAAGATTTCCTATTGTTTTTGGGCATACTTTTGCAAATCACGACACTTTCACAAAAAAATCATGAACGTGTCGCATTTGTACAAGTACTTACGACACTACTTTTTACAAAAATGTAAAAAAATATTTCTGTGGTGTTTTACCCACAAAAAAAGACGAGACTAGCATCCTCAGGACTTGACTAGGTGAACACAACAAGAATTGTGTCCCAAATTTAAATGCCAAGCATTTTTCTGACCACCAATTAAAAATAAATGGCTGGATCACAAAAGTAAAAGGGTAATTTGTGACAGTAAAAATTGCATTTGCAACACTTTTGCATAGTTTGCTAACTTTTCCCAAAGACTATAATGGGATTCAGTGTTTTATGAATAACTTTTGAACCATTTAATATTGTTTCACAAAATCTTTGAAAGGCACATCGGGGACCCCGGCTGCATATTGCCTGACGTTTTCGGACCAATCGCACAAACCATGCGGGCTGTAGGTGCGAGAAAAGAAACATGCAAAAATCCATAATTTATACATTTTTTGGTGCACTGTAGCTCTGCAACCATACATTTGACCGTAATGCAACTTGCCAGATCCAGAGATCTATGGGACCATACTGTGCATTCCAAATTTCAGGCACATCCACGATACGGTGGCAAAGTTATTAAGGTGCAAAATTTCAGATTTAACCTTAAATGGGGTACTCAACCCTAACTATAGTGCCAACTTCCAGCTCATTACTGTAATGCTCTTAACTTGATGCAGCCAGAATTCCAAACAGCACAGCGTCACATAACAGTCTAAACTACTGCCTGCAGCTAACTCAACTACCACTGAAACACACTCTCACTTGTTCCTCAAACTCTGATTCTCACCCATTACAATTACTGTGACAATCTCAACTTCACTGCAGCCAGAATCATAAAGAGCACAATTTCACAGAACACTCTGCCTGCAGCTAACTCAATTACCACTGAAAACAGTATCAGCTGTTCTGACACTCTGTCTCTCAGCTCATTACAATTACTGTGATGCTCTTAGCTTCACTGCAGCCAGGCTGCTAAACAATACAGTTTCACAAAAGTATGTTTCTGACTCCTACCTAAAACTAACTCATTTAGCATTGCAAAACACACTCATGTGTCTCTCAGAGTTTATAACACTGCCAGCCCATTCAGAAAAGCTCACACACAGAATGAGCAAACACATAAACAAGAACAGAACACAAGACAGCATAACAAAACTTCTGAAACTCCTGGTCCTATTGTATATATCAAATACATGATGGGCAGATTGTGTGCTATGGCAAATATTGTCATTCCTGCATTGTGAGCTTGGATATCTCACTCTGCAGGAGTGACAATATTTGCAGTATCACACTCATGCCCATCATGTATCCATATATATATATATATATATATATATATATATATATATATATATATACTGTATATATATATACTGTATATATATATATATATATATTTATACAATGTATGTTGTCAGATAAATGAGAGTATAAATCATCATATCTGACATGGGCCGTGAAGATAACATTGTTATCTTCATGTTCCTATACATCATATTTTATCTCCACATTCCTATACGTCATATCGAAACTTATCTAGTTGATCCTGCCACTCAGAGCACTTTCACTTTCACTAGAAGTGTAGCGTGACCGAGCGCTATGAAGACTGGCGATTTGTAGTTTAGTACCGAGCCAGGCAACAGATGCTCGCGGTTCATTTTACTCTTGAAAAGCCGGCGGCTCGGTCAATGCTGCACTCTGTGTGCAGTTTGAAGCTTTTTAACAAGGACCTACAAAAAATACAGACAAATTCTGATTTACTGAAGTCTGGGCACATTCTAAAAAATATTTACTAAACTACAAATCGCCAGTCTTCATAGCGCTCGGTCACGCTACACTTCTAGTGAAAGTGAAAGTGCTCTGAGTGGCAGGATCAACCAGATATTTTTACTAACTTTAAACTGACAGGATCAACCAGATATTTAAAAACCCTATATAATCTATTATGTTGGGGAAGCATGTGGAGCCCTGTGTGTGTGTGTGGGGGGCATGGCATGATAAACCAGATAATGCTTCTTAAAACTAACCATAAATAGCATAATCCACTAAATATTTCTTAAGCAATAAATGACATCTGCTGTTTTGGCAGTGTTTCTGTAAAGGGGGGTTGTATTGCTAGGGCCATCACCTTTATGTCACCCATTGCATTGAGAGCGACGTAGTGAGTTGTGTTGGGGCAGGTGCAAAGCATCGTTGTATAAACCGAGTATATGACATGACCCAACTGAAGATATCATATTTATCTTCCAAAGGCCAGTGACATCAAGATATCTCACTAAGTGGCTACGTCACTCATGAGATATCATGATATCACTGGCCTCTTGTGAATAAATATGATATCTTCAGTCAGGCCATGTCATATCCCCATTTATACAACATATGTTTAGGTATAAAAGCCAGTATAAAAAGTGATATCTCAAGTAGCCCAGTGAAGATATACTTGATATCTTCATGTTCCTATACGTCATCGTGTATCTTGAAAACTCCTATACGTCATCCTAATTCCAGCACTTTCACTTTCCCTGCTATCCACACACCCATCGCACGACTCTCTCTACCCTTGCCCCCCCTCCTCCCCCCAATGCAGCTCCGACTTATCTGTTCAATTATCTGGTTGATCCTGCCATAACTGTTGAATAAATATTTATTTTAATAGTTATCTGGTTGATCCTGCCACTTTTAACACTTTCACTTTCCCCTTAAACGCAGCGTGTCGGAGCGCTATTCACACTGGTGGATGGCATAGTTCCAGACATTTTTGAGGAGGCACCCTGAATTGTAAAAGACAGAAAACGCTGTACTTTATGCACAGCTTACTGTTATTTATTCCAAAAGAAGCTGCTGAGTACATACACACACAGCGAGTGAGTGAGCGGCTTCTGAACTGCCGAGAGAAATGCGAGTGTGTGTTGCTATAGCAACGCACACTCGCATTTCTCTCGGCAATTCAAGCCACCACTCATAAGCTGTGTGTGCTACTCAGCAACTCTTTGGAATAAATAACAGTAACTGTGCATAAGCTGGCGTTCTGTGTGGGTGCTCTAAAAAAAAATATGTAACTATCATCCACCAGTGATAGCGCTCGACACGCTGCGTAAAGGAAGAAGAAATGATAAAATCAACTCGAGATAACTATTAAAATAAATATTTATTCAACAATAATGGCAGGATCAACCAGATAATTTTTTAATAATTTAAAATGACAGGATCAACAAGCTATTTCAATAACCTATGTAATCTGTTGTGTTGTGGTGGTGGTGGTGGTGGTGGGGTGGGTGGCATGGAGGGCTGCCTTGGGGGTACATTGCACTATCTGTTTTTAAATAAAAAGCAGGATCAGCCAGATATTTTTTTAAACAACATATGACATATGTTGTTTTGGGAGGGTTTAGGGAAGGCGTTATATTGCAAGGACCATCACCTGTATGTGTCCCATTGCATTGAAAGGGGCATGTAGAGCACTGTGTTGGGGGGGTGAACATATGTTGTATAAACCGAATATGACATGGCCTGACTGAAGATATCATATTTATCTTCACTCGAGGCCTGTGACATCAAGATATCTCACTCGTGGCTTCGCCACTCGTGAGATATCATGATATCACCGGCCTCTCGTGAAGATAAATATGATATCTTCAATCGAACACTCTTCATTTATACAATGGGGGTGAGACATATTCCAGTGAAATAAAACATGTTATTTTCACTGCAGTGAAATAAATCCTGATGACGTCAGCAGAGTTAAAATAAATACCATTTGTTACACACCTGCAAAGCCACGCTAACCCCATGCAAGCCAAGCTAAACCCTCACAAACCACACTAAACCCGCACTAACCCTGTGCAAGCTGCACAAATTGTACATTTTGAAACAGTGAGGCCCCCATTGTATAAATAGGACACATGATGTGCACATTATGGAATATGAAAAATATTTTTTCCCTCCTGCCTCGTGAGCACTGTATATTTCACTCCTGCCTTCGGCACTCATGAAATATCCAGACTCACTCTGCAGGAGTGAAAATATTTCCATATGCCACATGTGCCCATCATGTATCCCATATTATGGTAGCACGGTAGTGCTACCATAGTTAGGGTTGAGGAGCCATTTACATGTTAAACCCAAAATTTTGCACCTTAATAACTTTGCAACCATTCAACAGATTTACCTGACATTTGGAATATGTGATCACATCCCATACGCCTTGGGATATGCCAAGTTTCATACCAGTCGGATATACAGCTGTGGAGTTATTAAGCGTGATCTGCGCAAGTGTTTACGCTTTTTTGGAATTCTACGGTTGCGCCTACAGGTCGCACAGTTTTCATGACCGTCCAAAATCTTCAGGGAATGTGCAGCCGGGTCCTCATTGTGCCTTTCAAAGATTTCGTGAAAAAATATTAAACGGTTCAAAAGTTATTCAAAAAACAAGTTCCCATTATAAGTCAATGGGAAAAGTTAACAAAAAGTTTGACAGTGTCGCAAATGCAGTTTTTACTTTCGCAAATGGCCCTTTTACTGTCACAAATCCACCATTTTGTTTTCAGTTGGTGATCAGAAAAATGCTTGCCATTTAAATTTGGGACCCTCTAGCAACCTAATTATTTTTGTATTCACCTAGTCGGACCCTGAGCTGAGGATGCTAGTCATGTCTTTATTTTGGGTAAAACACCCCAGAAATATGTTTTCACATTTCTGGAAAAGTGCTTTCTAAGTACTTTAGCACTTATGACACTGTCGAATAATTCAGCTTTTGCAAATTGCGACAGTACTTTTCTAGGCTGTGGGAAAATGACAGCAATTCTTTGGCACCCTGCTGCAAAAGAACGGTTTGGAGTTTTGGGCTGAAATTTGGAGGGAATGCAGCTGACATCTCACAGATGTGCCTTTCAGTGTTTTGTTGAAAAAATATTACATGGCAGCAAAGTTACGGTACTCCAAAGTTGACACTTTTTCCCATAGGATAACATTACGGCGTACGACGCATTGCAGCAATCATTTGGCGCCCTGCTGCAAAATAACAGTTTGGTCTTTTGGGCTGAAATTTGCAGGGAACACAGCCAACATCCCACAGATGTGCCTTTCAGTGGTTTGGTGAAAAAATATTACAGGGAGGCAAGGTTATGGCACTCCGAACTTCTGTTTTTTTTCCCCATAGGATAACATTACGGCATTCGCCGCGCCTTTCAGGGCCCATATCTCGGAAACAGTGCAAGATATGGACTTTTCATTGGAAAAATGCTTAGCCCCCTCATGGGAGCTAAGTACAAAACTAGCCAGGAAAGTGATAATTCATATGACTTTTAAATTTTTTTTCTATGTCGTACAGTTCCTGAGATATAAGCAATTTACTATTCCAAGTCCTCATTTTCTGTTCTGAGACTCATTATTTTGCATACATTCTTTGTACTCACTGTCTTTCTCTATGCAGCTTTTGGGGAAAACCAGTCTATGCGCTTACATTACTGTTACCATTACCGTTTCCGTTTGCGGTTCCGTACCCGTTTCACTTACCGTTCACGTCTATGCCACCATGTGCGTTACCCTTTGTGTTTTCATTTGCGGTTGCGTTTGTATTATTTTTAACATTTCTGTGTACAGTACTGTTTCTCTTTCTGTTTCACTTTGCATCACCATGCACATTACAATTTGCGTTTGTGGGCCCCGAGGTCCCGCCACTGCATTACATTCACTATTTCTCATTATCATTCTCAAAAAGAAGGAAAATTAGAGGCAAAAAAATCCATTTAATGCATCAGTTAGGGTTGTTCCACAGTGACAAAAGTGAGGAAATTCAATGTTAGGGTTAAAACCCCCTTTGCATCCCTCCAGCCCACCCCAACTGGAATCGGGGTGTGTGTTGAGAGTCATCAGTCTAACTTTCACCCCATTCTCTATTCCTCAGCTTCTTTCCATGTGATGGAGTGAGTTAGGGCGATGACCATCAACCGCATTCTGAGTTGTGGTGGGCTGGAGGGTGCAAAGGGGTTTCAACTCTAACATCAATTCTTCGCTTCTGTCACTGTCGAACAACCCTAACAGATGCATTAAACAGAGTTTTTTGCCTCTAATATATATATATAAAATAAAATAAAGGGATAAGGGGAGGGGCAGGGAAATGGGGGGAATATTCACACTGGAGTCTCATGTTTACTGTAGGTCAAGGTCAGAGACAACAGGTTTGGATTTGTGGTCACTCTTTTATACAGTATACTGGGTGGCATGCAGAGCAGCTGTGAAAGCAGGGGGAAGGCAGTTTTACCTGGACTGGAGCAGCATAAGATTGCAATGGAAATGGATGAGAGGGATGCAATGGGCATAGTTAGTCCCAGTGCTGCAGGACATGTGGATGACAAGACCTGAGTCACATTTATTGATTATACACCTGGGAGGCAACAATTTAGGAACCAGGCTTTGGCTGGACATATTTTTTAAGATAAAAAAGGACATTCATAAAATGAAAGAATGGTGGCCAAATACAGTGTTGGTATGGTTGGAGATATTACCGCGGAGGGTGTGGTGGTACGCAAATGGTTATAAAGCAATAGACAGAGTGCATAGTAGAATGAACCAGAGGGTAGGGGCTTAACTTGCTTCATTAGGGGGAAGGATCATAAAATATGGGGGAATAGACAAGGATGACACAGTTATACAGGTCAGATGGGGTGCATTTATCAGATTTGGGGAATGATATGTTCAACAAAGAGCTAGGGACAACCATAGAGGGATGGAAGAGAGAGGTGCACACTAAGTAAATAAAATAAAAGGTATTGGGGGAAGCCTACCATCCTGCACAAGCTGGAGGTGAACTAATGGAGGAAAAAGAAATGGGGGGAGGGAGGAGGAGGAGGAGGAACCTGGTCTGGGTGTACATCAAGGCTGGGGGATTGGTGGCTCTGGGTGTACACTTGGAGGGCCCAGAGCAGATGAGGGGTGCACATGTACCCAGCAAGAGAGATGTGCCGAAGAAGAAGTTGACCCCAAATATACATCTGGGGTGAAGAGGAATGTAAGAAGGATACAAGAATTTAATGAAAAGGAAATTGTTGGAATGTCAATATATGATTGGAAGACCCAACAAAAGGTCTAGTGTATTCCTTGGAAAGGGAATCTGGGGATAAGGAGTATTGCCTGATTATGGGGCAAGGCCTTTTGTCCCAGGTCAACTGACCAAGAAGGGTGATTCAGTCAGGGAAATGATTTGGAGGGGGTTTAGAAAGTAAGGGAAGGGATCTGGAAGGAAGGTGGGAAGGGGAGGAGGAAGGAAGAGTCAAGCAAAAGGGGATCAGAGTTATGGATGACACAATGAAAGAGAGAGAGAGAGAGAGGTGGGGAGGGATATTTAAAAGGGGCCACTCAAAGCAGACAGCCTCATAGTTTTTGCTACGTGGTAGTTTTCCCACCAACCCATTCAACTAACAGCAGAAGAGAAACAGAAAGGATGAAAAGATGAATGAGTTTGTGGCAAGGGCAGACTGCTGAAGGTGGACAGCAGAATCTAAAGGAAGGCACAAGAGAGAAATTAACCCCAGGTAGCTGCCAATGGTGGACGGCAGAGAGAGACCAAAAATAGGCAATACATGGAGGGGAAAAAAGGCAAAGGAGAAGAGGGGGGAGGAAGAGGATGAACCTGGCCTGGGTGTACATCAAGGCTGGGGGACCAGCAGCTCTGGATGTACACCCGGAGGGCCACAGAGCAGAAGAGGGGTGTGGGTGCATAAACGTACCCAACAAGAGAGATGGGCAGTGGAAGAAGAAGATGACCCCAGATATACATCTGGGGTGAAGAGGAATGTAAAAAGGATACAATAATTTAAAGAAAAGGAATTTATTTGAATGTCAATATATGATTGGAAGAAAATTAGAATTTAGTGTGTAAATACAGGGTATTTCATTGAATACAATTTTTGCTGACTGAGCACCCAACAAGAGGTCTGGTGTACTGTATTCATTGGAAAGGGGATCTGGGGACAAACATTAAATCCTGTTTCTAGAACTGTTTAATATGTGTTCACAAAACCTTCCACAGGCACTACCTTGGCACAGCATGCTTCTACCCTGAAAGTTTCAGAAAAAAATTCAATTCTGTGTAGCCTGAAGGTGAGAGCAAAGCCAAAAACCAATGTTAATTATAGTAACAAAATTAGATGTCTAACAGAAAATGACATACAGTATGCAGATCTCAGAAACTGCATAAGCTGCCAGAACAAAACATTCCACATATTTAGACCTTGCCCACAAGACAATGCATACAAAGCTTCAGCCAATTTTATCAAATGCTGACAAAATTATTACAGTGAAGAGTTAAGGGTTTAACATAGAACCCATTGCTCATCCTAACTATACTGGTGCTACCGCACCACTATGACATAGAAGAGACACAGTCCCACCTGTGTATTATGGGTGAGTAAGCACATTGACAGCAAACCCCAATGTTTACACTTTGCCCCCTTTCAACTGATTTACTTGAAATTTAGAAAGCACAGCCATAGTGCCAGGGTCTTTAGATCTTAAAAAAATCTGTAGCAAACAGTTCATCTAGGGCAAAGTTACAGAAGGGCAAAAAAATCCAAAAATTACATAAATTAAGCCTTACTCATAACTTAACTAGGAAGATGATAGATAGATAGATAGATAGATAGATAGATAGATAGATAAAAAAAAAAAGAAAGAAAGAAAGAAAGAAAGAAAGAAAGAAAGAAAGAAAGAAAGAAAGAAAGAAAGAAAGAAAGAAAGAAAGAAAGAAACAGGGGATTGTCAGCTTACTGCTTCAACTGAAGCCCACCATACAACTCCAGCTGTGCCTTCAGAATTCAAGAAAGTCCTGCTGTTCTCAAAGAGAACATGAGTGAAGGTCTGCTTTCCCTAAGCTGGTCACCCTGGATTTTGGGGTGCCCAGAAAAGGTATCTCTGGCCGTGTTTTTAAATACAGACATCAGAATCTAGCTTTACAGGTCCCATTCAGCTAGGTTCAGGTGTTTGTTTTTAAAATGACAGCATGTTTATGTATTTTCCATGTTTTTTAGTTCAAGGGAAAAAACCAAGATAGCATTTGTCAGAGCATAAATGAGGATATGATTCTACTATCTCTAAATGCAAAGAAATTATTCGCCAAATACTACATTACTGCATCAGTTAAGGTTCAGATTAAACCAATAAAAGTAGGTAAATGTGGCATTAGGGTTTTCAATCCTAACTCCCCACCTTCAGCTCCACAAGCAGGAAAAGGAAAAAAAACATTACAGTTGTCACTCTTGTGTCTCTTGGTGAATCAGGGGTGGGATTTTCCTTTGGGTTCTCGGTCCTAACACTCTGCCCAATTCCATGACTAAATAAGGTGACATGTGATATATTTTCTTTAGGCATGGCCTACAGGCTGTTGGCAACATGAGAGGAGACACAGTTCTGTACATTTGAAGGCTGCATCACAATGGGGTAGGCGTTAGGGTTGAGAACGCCAATAGAAGACCCCATGCCTGATTCACCAAGAGTCAGGACAATAAAAGCATTAATGTTGTTTTCCTTTTCCTGCTTGGGGGGTGGGGTGGGGAGTTAGGTTGAACACCCTATCACCACACTTCCCTTCTTTTGTCAGTTTAATCTGAACCTTAACTGATGCTTTAATGCAGTTTTTTGCAAAGATATAATACATGGATAGGAACTTCCCCATAGAAAAGGCCATAATTTATTTCCCTGTATACCTGTGACTAATCTATTAATTTAAAGTACATACCTGCACTCATTAAACAACTAGAGTTATATACCTACACTAATTAAAGTTATATACCTACACCAATCTAACAATTAAAAGTATACACCTACACTAATATACAGTATATACCTACACTACATTAAACTATATGGGACAATACTAATAACATAATTAGCATTTCATTAGGAAGCTAGCCAAACCAATTAGCAAGCTGTAAAAGAACCTGGAAAATAGACACACAAAACCCTCCCAAACCCAGACCCCCCCCCCCAAAACTCCTACCTGCACTCACTACACACCATTCCTTCTTTGCTGCAAAAGACCTTCAGGTGCTATAGCATGATTGCAAATGTGATCTCCATAACAATCACAATCCTAATGTATTATATTCAACAAACAATAGGTAAGGGTTCAATACTCGGAAGTATACCCATGTCATGGGCTAATTAGGGCAATAAATTCAGTTGCCTTTTGGGCTTGTAGCCTTATAGCCATAATTAGCCCCCTTGATGGGTATACTTCCTTATACCTATTCCTTACTTATTTCTTATACTTTCTTACACCCTTACCCATTATTTATTCCATATTATAGGGGTGCAGTCACACCCCTATAGTTAGGGTTGAATGGTCACTTGTTAAACTCAAAATTCTGCACTTTAATAAGTTCATAACCTTTCAACTGATTTGCATCAAATTCTGCATGCACCATTGAGGACTGAGGATCTCTTGATGTGACAAGTTTTATTCTGCTCAGATGGATGGGTGTGAAGAAATGGAGTTTCAAAGTGTGTAATTTACCATTTCATTTTTCTGTTTCTTTGTCACACTGCAGTGCAGAAATGGTGTGAAATTTTGGTCTGAAATGTTCAGGGTAGATAGGACTTGCCTTGTAGATGTGACTTAAGCTAGTTTGGTGAGAAAATATTAATAAGTTCCAAAGTTATTACATTCTAAATTTCCCATTATTTTCAATGGGAATTTCACTCTCCAGTTAGATGTCCCGCTTAAAAGGATCCATTGTCGTAAATGGGTAATGCTTTTTTGCAAATGGGTCATCCTGTGTCACAAATGTGAAACCATTTTTCATCCCACCGCCATATTGTTTTTCACTTTGTGAATTTCAAAAGTCACAAAAGTGATATCCTGGAAAGAGCCCAACATATAAATCTGGCTCATCGGGACCCCATTAGGTGGATGCTACACTTAAATGTTGAAAAAATGATACAAAAACATGTTTTTGGTTACATTTCATATCCTTTTTCATGACCTCGTGATACGAAAAATAATCTTTTCATATCACAAATCATGAAAAAAGATATTTTTTTTACAAACATACAAATTTGCCGGCAGAAAAAGGCCATAATGATCTATCTTGTCTACTTGAGTGTGCAAGTCAGTTAATTTCCTGGAATCGACCCCTTCCCTACTCCCCCAGGAGTCTTCACCTGTCCTAATCTTCTTCTTAACCCTGTCCCGCCCCCCCTTGAAACTGGCCACCATCTTCACTGCCACCACCTGCACAGGCAACTCATTCCATTACTTCACCACCCTTTCAGTGAAACAGTGCCTCCTCATTTCCTTCCTGAAACTACCCCCATCAATGTCAGGCTGTGCCTCCATGTTGTAGCTTCCTTCCTTAATTTAAAGATTTATTTATTTAGTTTTTGTTGACCAGGTAAGTGAACTAGACAAATTCTGCCTATTTTCAGGCTTGACCCGGAAGAAGGGGATACAGATGAATGCCAACTGACTTTGAACCAGATTCAGCTCTTGGTGGTATTTTAGTGAGTGGGGGGAAATTTGGCCAGTGCACCGGGGAAATTCACCTACTCTGTGGTAGGGGGAGCTGCTGTACCCATGGCCTCTGTTTCAGATGGCAGTCAGTATGCTGGTATACCTGCAGGTGAGCTGATCTCCCTCCCTGCTGGTCCAGCTATGGCGATCGAAATTACTGGTTCTAACGCTGTGGAGAGTGAAATACCTACTGAATTATGTGTGTCTCACACAGATGCACCAGAAGAGGACACTACATTTCTACAACCTGGTATGACCTTGGAAGTGGCTTGGTTACGTAAAGTGTGTCAGGATAATCCGCAGTATGTTCTTTTACTATTGCAAACTGGGAATTTGGAGAATTCGGTACGGCAATGCTTACCGTGATCTATGATGGAGTGTTCTTCTCCTAAGTCTGACTCTTTAGACACGCTCCCTGAGAGTTCTCCTGTTGTTGACATCGACGTAGAGTTTTCTCTGGGTGAGGTTTCTCCATCGTTGGTTTCCTTACCGCGTGACGACAGTACTGCTTCAAACCCCATGCCTGCTGTTTCTTCGGAAGCTATTTTGCGGCCTGTAAGTACTTTTTCTACCACCATTGCTGCTACTACTGATGAGGGGAATTTGTTGGGTTTGCCTCGTGGGAGGGTAACTTCTCAACCCCTGCCTACTCCCCCCCCCCTTGAAGTTACCGACGGCTCTCGAACTTTCCCTGATTCAGGCTGGTTGGACTTCCTGACCCTTCTCACAGACCTATACCTGGTTCTCCTGAAAGGGAAGCGTGATGCCAACAGGGTCTTGCTGCTCCTCAGCCTGTTCCTTGTCCCATTCCCTTTTCTACTGAGTCGGACCTAGACCTGCATGAGGATGATGTGCAGCATCCTGCACCCTCTCGGTCTATCATGCCTAAGCCTGTCGTTGATCCTTCAATTGACTTGGGGGATGAGGAACCAAGTAAGCAACCTACTGCTTGGGGGGACCATTTGGACTCTAAATTGCCTGTGCCTGAGAAGTCTGCACAAGAAATTACTAAAACTACATGGGCTTCTTTCAGGAAAAAAGACCATTTTGCACAACAACCCCTTCCTGCCCAACGTCGCAAAGCTGTGTGTTTGCAGTATTTAGGGGGCTTAGACGTTCCACCAGATAGACTGTATGTGGGTAGAAACTTGCTTAAGGCATCCTTGTTTTTTCTCTCTAATGAAGTATATGCTCTGATACATGCATCAGGAGATAGCCTGTATGATGTTAGTTTTAAGTCTCAGGGGTTAGGCAGATTTTGGTCTAAATATAAGAAAGTAAAGCATTCTGCCCTATGGTTACCTTTTTGAGTGATACCACTTACTAAACCTGCATTGAGTTCATTACTATTCTTTTTAGGAATGAAAGTGTTGCTGTGCATGATATCTCTCATTGGCTGGAACAGCATTGTGACCTCTTAGGGCTTCCACAACCCATTACAGATGTAGGACATATTTGGACTGGGGGGTGGAAGTATAAAGTTAAGCTTAAGTCCAACGATATGGGTCCTTTACATCTTCCTAGTAGTTTTTTTTGGGTAGGGATAGGGGTCACTGTTTTTATCCTGGACAACCTAAGACTTGTTTCAAATGTGGCTCTTCCCTTCATTCAAGTTCTACATGTGATAGACTCCATTGTAATTTGTGCCTAGAATTTGGTCACTCTAGTTCTTCCTGTGAGAATGAAATGATGTGTAATTTATGTGAGGAACAGGGGCATACTTATAGGTCTTGCCCTTGGGCATCCCATAATAAGACTGATTAAACCTGTCAGGATTCGATTATCATTGATGCGTAAAAGAAGAGTATGGCAACTAACAGAGTCCCACAGCCTTCTCCTCCTGCTGACACTGACCATGTTTCCTTGCCCTCTGAACCTACGGTTTCTTCTGATATAAAGGACTGTCCTCCTGGCCCTGACCTCCTACCTATTGTCCCTGAGGTACCTGTTCCTGCTCCTGTTCTCCTTGCCCCAGTTCCTTTAGATTTGGATTTTATTTCATCCTCAGTTTCTTCTTTGTAGATTCTTGAGCCTTCCCATTCCCCTGTGTACCCACTTGTACTAATGCCTCCCCCTTCTACTTCTGTAGTAATTACTCATAAGAGAACTCTTAAACAGACTAGGTCCAGATTGAAGAATGCTAAATCTGCCACTTCGCCTACCGGTCTTTCTACTCAAAATAAGTTTGCTCCCCTTTCTAACTTGTCTGAATCTGACTTTGGGGATGATTCTGAATCATCTTCCACTATCTCCTCTCAGCAGATTCATTCCTCTGACTCTGACAGAGAACAAACTCCCCTTAAACTGCCTCCTGAACAAATAGTCACTCGAGGCAAATCTACTCGTAAGAGTTCCAGACGGGGTAAGGTGTCTTGAGATTTCTTGGTTTCCTGATTTTTCTTTCTCCTTTTTTACTTTCCCTGTCTTCTTTCTCTCTGCGTAGTGCCACTGTTAATGTGAACAGCGTAAAAAATGCTAAACAGTGGCTCCTTTCCTTCTCCATCCTTTATGATTTGGGTTTTGATATAGTTTTTTTACAGGATACCAGGCTCAATACCTCTTCTCTTATTAAGGCAGTGAGCAGGTTGTGGTGCTGGGGCCCCTCTTTTTTCTCCTATGGCACTGATGTTTGTGATGGGGTTGGAATTTTATTTCTTGGGGATAGGGTCTGTGTTACTAGAGTTATGGATATTTCCCCTGGTAGGGTTCTACTGCTGGATGTTTCATTTGATAACGCATGTTGGAGGCTGATAGTGATGTATGCACCCCAAAAGAAGAAAGATAGGGTTATGCTATTCACTGCTGTGCAACCTTATTTGTTTACCACAAAACACATTATCTGGGCTGGGGATTTTAATTGTGTTTTGGAAACTCGGGATAAGGGGCTCGGACACAAAAGGAATTTTGTGATACAAACTGCCTTAAGTCTATTGTCCATAATGTGGGCCTTTCAGATGCCTATCGCTCTATACATCCCACTGGAGGGCACACCTTTTATAAAGAAGTCCTCTCCATCTGTATTGATTTTGTGTTTTTATCAAAATGTTATCAAGATTCACTCTGCACAAACTCTACCCTTAGAAATTACTGATCATAGCATTGTCTCCATTGGTATTGGTTTGGAGGACCCTGTTCCTATTGGTAGGGGTTATTGGAAATTAAATAATACTCTCCTGGATTTGCCCTCTGTTTGTGATGCTATACATGATTTATTGAAAGCTAGAATGTCCATAGCATGTTTGCAGCCTGATCTTGGTCTTTGGTGGGTGGAAACCAAGTCCCAAGTTAAATCCTCGTGGCAAAAACATGCTCATACTAAACATGTTTCACAATATTATACGTATTTGCTAAACTATATTCCCTTATTAATGAGGGTCAGTCTGTAAACCCCAGCCAGTTGTCTAGCTTGAAAAAAAAATGGGTGGGCTTCAATATACGAGAGCCTCTTCCATGTTGTATGAACACAGAATATGTACTCCTGGGAAATCTTCCCATGGTGATGTTTTTTCTAGTTGTAGGACTAGAGTTGTTAACAGAGTTATGACAGCTTAGCTGGCATCAGATGGTACTGCAGTATCTGGCTCTGAGAAAATTATAGGTCTTGTGCAAAACCATTTGCGTGCCTTTCATACTGTCTCGGGTTCCTTGACTTTGGATATTCAGACTTATTTGGATTCCATACCCTTCCCCATATGTCCTCCTGATAAATTGGATTCTCTGGTAGCTCCTGTTTCCAAATTAGAAATTGAATTGGCTATTAAATCTTTGAAAAATAATATGACCCCAGGGCTGGATGGCCTTACTACTGAATTCTTTAAATGGTTGTCTGATATTTTGGTGGGTGTTCTTTTTGTAGTTTTTAATTGGATGTTATCTTCTGAAAAGTTTAATTTCCACTTCTGTGTTGCCCTACAGATTTTCTTATTTAAAAAAGGTGTGAAATGTGGTATTAATAATTGGAGACCCCTTAGCCTTCTTAATGTTAATTTCAATATCCTTATGAAAATGTTGATGTCTAGATTGGCTTCAATCTCCTTCTTCCTGATAGCACCTATGCAAACGTGCTCTGTTCCGGGTCGCCACATCTCTGATAATTTGTTACTTATTAGGGAATTGATTGAACAGGGGAAAGAAGATTTGCTGCATGGCTATCTTCTTTCCCTTGACCAGGAAAAAGCATTTGATAAGGTGTCACATGATTTTTTGTTTCAAGTTTTACTCCATTATGGTATTCCTAAAACATTCTGTAAGTGGTTGTCCTTATTCTATGAAAGTACTTCTGTGATTCCCTTGGTTAATGGGCATTTAGGTTCCTATATTGATCTTAAAAGAAGAGTGAGACAGGGTTGTCCAATGAGCCCCCTCCTTTATGTTTTCTGCCTTGACCCTCTCCTACGAAGTTTACAGAGTACACCTCTTTTTAAAGGTATTTGTCCAGTACATACTCATATGGAAATGAAGGTTTTTGCATATGCAGATGATGTCTGTCTTGTGGCACGTGATTATACTGTACCTCAACTTTAAAGGCATTTGAATTACTGCACAATTATGCTGTTGTGGTGGGAGCCTCTTCAAATAAATCAAAAAGTAGGGGATATATGCTTAGTCCTTCTACAAATCTTGTACATGATATTCTGGGGATAACTGTTACTTCTGACGATTTAACCATCTTGGGTGTTGCTTTTGGTAGGGGTGATAACTCCTTGTTAAATTGGACTGCTCAGTTGGATATTGGAAAACGTAAAGTCTTAGTGTGGAAAACTTGGCAGCAATCCAAAAAAAGTGATGTTGTTGAAAACATTTTTTCCCCCATTATTTTTTTATATTAGCATGGTATATCCTATCCCTGCCTCCTTATAAGTTGTGTTGTTGAGCTATATGGGGTAGTCATGTAAACCTATCAAACAGGATGCATTGTATTTACCACTTAATAAGGGTGGTTTGGCTCTTTTGAATCCTATTGGACATTATTTTAGTATTTTGTTTCTTATAATATTTGGAACTTATCTGCTCCGACTTCTAGATTGTGGACCTTATTAGTGGTACGCTGGTATAGCTCTTTTTTCACATGCTGGACTGATAAAAATGTTGTCCCTGCTTCCTTTCGTACTGTTCCCCACTTCTTTAAACCTGTCCTTACTAAACTTAGGAAATGGAAACTAACACCTTTGCAGGTTATAGATAGACCACAAAAACTTGTATATCAATCAATTCAGGAGCTACATTATGATATTTCCCCTATTTTTGGTAGGCTGGATGATCAATATCATCCTGCCATTCTTCGTACTTTGCTTGATGTAAGGACCCCCCTAGGATGTGGGATGTCTTATGGTTATGCCACCATGGAAAACTCCCTGTTAAGGGTAATGCAAAACATTAAAGTATCCAGGATAGAACATGTCCTAGAAATACACGTCCTGACATGTTGGAAACTATGGACCATTTTTTTGTTTCATGTCCCTTTGCTTGTGATTTTTGTCAATTGCTGTCTCAATTATGGGATGATTCTCACTGGCTACAAGTTACATATCTTGAATTGAAGGGAGGCTTTTCATTTTGGTTCCTTAAATATGATGAAGGCACAATATGGCTTATATTTACTTGTACTAAGTTTATTTTTTGGCAAAGCAGATGTAAATTTATTTTTCAGTAATTGGTCACTATTCTGCTTCAAATGATTCTGAATATTGAAAATTAATTATTTGTACAGTGCCTGCATGATAAACATCTGTATTCTGCTTCTGTCTGGACACTTCATTGGATTGTCATTCCTTTCCTAAAAGACAAAATTGGATAGACTGTATTTTCTTCCTTTTTGACATATATTGTTCATATGTTTTAGGATTTTTTTAATTTTCTATATTTTGTATTGTTCTTATGTATTTACTTCATTTTTGTTCTGTCTCAGTTACTTTGACTTAGATTTTGTCTACTTACTGCTGACTCTTTTTATTTTTCTTGTCTGCTTTTTATTTACTATCATTGCTTGTTTCCTGTGCATTATTTTGTTATTGTTCTTTCAATAAAAAACTCCCCTACTCTTTCAAGAAGTGCCATGGGATCTTTAACATCCACCTGAACTACCACCAGAACAGGCAGGTGGGACCTCGGTTTAACATCTCATCTGAAAGATGGCACCTCAGGAGTGCAGCACCCCCTCATGCTGCACTGCAGTGTCAGTACTGGGATATTAAAGGGGACAGAAAATGTGTGCTAATTGGCAGCTGTTCATAAAGTTCTTATTCTCACAAATGACATGCATTCCTCTAAAGTATCCATATTTAACTGTACCTGAATACAAAGTGATGGGAAAAACTGTATTTTGCATTGTTTTGTTTTTATGGGCAGCATTCTGTTACAGTTCTGTTAATGGAACTAATAACAAGAGTTTTTACTATGTCATGGTTTGTGTACAGAATGCTAACTTTGAGCTGTTGACCTATCAGAATTGTGTTTAGGGTTCTATGCACAAACTGTGAAATAGTTATAACTCCAAATTATTGGTTCTATGAAAAGAACTGTAACAGAATGCTGCCCATAAAAAAAAAAAAGAATGCAAAATACAGTTTTTCTTGTCACGTTTTATTCAGGTACAATTAAATATGGACACTTTAGGTGAATGCACATCATTTTTGATAAGCAGTACTTCATGAACAGTAGCCACTTAGAAATTGATTTCCTGTCCTCTTTAACCCAAGTGCCTGGTGTGGGGCTACAACCCACAGCCTTCTGATCTCCCAACCTCAGAGGCAAGTGTGCTACCTGCTGAGCCACTGACACTGAAGATGCCCTCAGTACCAACCCTGTTTATGCCCCTTAGGTACTTGGATGTCTCAATCATATCCCCCATCTCCCTTCTGACCTCCAGGGAGTACATGTTCAGTTTGCTCAGTCACTCTTCATATTTTCTTTCTCCCATGCCATCAATCATTTTGGTTGCCCTCCATTGAACCCCCCTCCAGTAATTTGATATCCCTCTTCAGGCAAGGGCACCAGAACTAAACACATTATTCCAGGTGTAGTCTCACCAGGGACCTGTACGGTGGCAGTATAACCTCCTCCCTCCTAAAGGTGAGTCCCCTTACAATGCAGCCCAGCATTTTGTTTGCTTTGGCTGCTGCCTTATGGCACTGTACTGTGTGTTTCAAATCACCCCTTACCATTACCCCAGGTCCTTTTCTTCCTCTGATACTGTCACCTGTACTTAGAGATGTAGGGAATTTATATTCCACCAGTGAAGTGGATGAATTTGCCGAGTGGAGTAATCTGCAAAATTTCCATGCCTTAGGCGGAATTTTGCCATGGTGAAATTTCACCTTCTGTAGGTAAAATTTTGCAGCGGAAGGTGAAATTTTGCCATTTCGTGGTAACATTTCACCATTCTGCAGGTGTAATTTCATCACTCCACTAGGCATAATTTCACATTCCACTCCATGAAATGAGCAGAATTAGTGGATTACTCCATGTAGTGAATTTTTCTCACTTCACCCACCACTACCTGTACTCCCCCCAGCCAGTATCTGGCCTTTGTGAAGGGAAATCCTTCTTCCTTTGCTGCATCTTATTCCCTGGTATCTAGTGACACCCCCACCCTCCAATGACCTTGGCTGTTAATTTAATACATGTCCTTGGTGTCTAGTGGCACCCCCACCCTCTTGTCACCATCCCCATATTTTTAAACATTTCCCTGGTGTCTATTGGCACCATTAACCTCTGATCACCATCCCCATATTTATAAATGGTTCCCTGGTTCCCTGGTGTCTAGCAGCACCCCACCACCCTCCGATTGCTGTCCACATTTTTTCCTCTTTTCTCTGTTGTTTAGTGGCATACCCCACCCTTTGATTGCTGTCCCTTTTTTCCCATTTCCCTGGTGTCTAGTGACACCCCTACCCTCTGATTGGTGTCCCCATTTTGTTCCACATTACCCTGGTGTCTAGTGGCACCCCCACCCTTCAATCACTGTCCCCATTTTATTTTACTGTTTCCCTGGTGTCTAGTGGCACCTCTCACCCACCATTTACTCACCAATTACTGCCTTGCCTGTAAAAAAGAAAACATTCCTCAATGTTTTTTTGTTCTAGAAGGTCCCTTGGCAATCTGACCCCTCAAACCAGCACCCAGTACCCCACACCCTAGTACACACCCACACACATTCCCTCACCTGGACAGGTGACAGGGCAATGATCCACTCTCTGACATGAAGACATGTCTTGCTGCTGGAACCGGCGACTGCAATATGAGAAACTAATGTAAATGTGGTTCAATGTATTTGAATGGGGGTTTCAACATTGATGAATACCTTGGCCATTTTTGCATATTTTGATGCCAAATTTTCAACATGGCCTTTAGGGGACCCCATCCATGGACAATGTCAATGGAACTTCACAAATCTGTCCTGAAATGTGATGTTGCAGTCAGTTGGCAAAATCAACTTTTGGGCATGATTTGAACATTTTCACTGCCTTTGTTAATAAGATGTGATCATAAGAAGGCTATGTTGAAAATTTGGGGTCAAAATATGTAAAAATGATGACGTTATGTGCATGCATTTATGTATCGTCGTTGGTAGCTTCGCTAACTTCAGTAATTTTTTAAGGATTTTCACTCCAGATTTTCAACTTAGCCATTTTTGTACATCACCTCATGAACATGACAGCTGTCAATTTTCAAATCCTGTCCAAAATGTGTTTTCTCACCTGTGGCATTGAATGATGTTGTGGTGGCACAGAATGATGTTTCAGCGGGGATTTGAAAATTCTCAGCCCAGTGTTTATGAGGTGGAGTTTATATGGCTATGTTTACAATTTGGTTGCTGTTTTGGCTGAAATGTTTCCACAGCAACATACATATACAGTATGAATACATGGAGGGATGGGAGTACAGGGCCAAGAGGCCACTGTGCTCCCATAGCAAAATGAGGATATGTTTATACTATCTCAAAAAGTAGAGAACTTCTTTGCAAAAACTCTGAGGACCCTGAGGATGCTAGCCATGTCTTTTTTGGAGGGTTAACACACCCAAAATACGTTTTGAAATTTTTTAAAAGTAATAGCAGTAGTAGTGTCGCACTCATGACACTTTCGTGATTTCATCTGCGAAAGTGTTGGGATTTGCGACACTATTTTGCGACACTATGATCAAAATAACATTAATTCTTTGCCACCCTGCTGCAAAACAACAGTTTGATCTTTTGGGCTGAAATTTGCAGGGAGGAAAGCCAACGTCCCACAGATGTGCCTTTAGTGGTTTGGTGGCAAAATATTGCATGGATGGAAAGATACGGTGCTCCAAAGTTGACACTTTTTCCCATAGACTAACATTGTGGCGTGTGCCACGCCTTTTGGGGCCCGTATCTTGGAAACGCTTCGAGATATGGACTTTTCATCAGAAAAGTGCTTAGCCCCCCACTACTGGGCTAAGTTCAAAACTAGCCAGGAAAGTCATAATTTATATGAAATGTTAATTTTTTTTCTACGTCACACGGTTCCTGAGATATAAGCAATTTAATATTCCAAGTGCTCATTTTCTGCTCCGAGGCCCATTATTATGCATACATTTTTGTATTCACTGTGTTTCTCTATGCAGCTGTTGGTGAAAAAAAAGGTGTGCACTTTCGTTACTCTCACAGTTAATGTTCCCACTTGCATTTCTATAACCATTTTCATTAGTGTTCCCGTCTATGCCACTGTGTGCGTTACCCTTTGCCTTTTTGTTTGTGCTTGCATTTGCGTTACTGTTACCATTTGCGTTTCCATTACAGTACTGTTTTTGTTTGCGTTTCATTTTACATCACCATGTGCATTACCATTTGCACTTGCGTATGTGCTTCCGTTTGCGTTTCCTTTGGTGTCATTGTTGCTGTTATGTTAGCATTTGCATTTCCTATTGCGGTACTGTGACTGTGCACATTACCATTTGTGTTTCCGTATGCGCTTGCATTTCCATTTGCATTACTGTTCCCATTTACGCCACTGTGTGCGTTACTCTTTGCATTTGCATTACTGTTAACATTTGCATTCCGATTACTGTTTTTGTTTTGTTTTGTGTCACTGTGTGCATTATCATTTGTGTTTTCATATGCGCTTCCTTCTGTGTTTGCATTTCCTTTGGCATCATTGTTGCTGTTACCATTAGCATTTGCATTTCCAATTGCGGTATCATGACCGTGCACATTACCAGTTGCGTTTCCATGCGCGCTTGTATTTCTGTTTCCATTTGCATTACCATTCCCGTCTACACCACCGTGTGCATTACCCTTTGCATTTTCATTTGTGCTTGCATTTGTGTTACTGTTAACATTTGTGTTTCCATCACTGGTTTTGGTTACATTTCATTTTGCATCACTGTGTGCATTACCATTTGCATTTGTGTATGTGCTTCCTTTTGCATTTGAGTTTCCTTTGGTGTCATCGTTGCTGTTACCGTTAGCATTTCCTATTGCGGTACCATGACCGTGTGCATTACCATTTGCATTTCCATATGAGCTTGCGTTTGTGTTTCTGTTTGCATTACCATTCCCGTTTATGCCACCGTGTGCGTTACCCTTTGTGTTTTCATTTGCGCTTGTGTTTGCGTAACTGTTAATATTTGCTTTTCCATTACTGTTTTTGTTTGTGTTTCCTTTTGCATCACCATGTGTATGTCCATTTGCATTTGCGTACACTCTTCCATTTGCATTTCTGTTTGTGTTTTCTTTGGTGTCATTGTTGCTGTTACCGTAACTGTCAGCGTTTCCAATTACATTACCGTGTCGTGTGCGTTACGGTTTGCATTTCCATACGTGTTTGCCTTTACGTTTCTGTTTTCATTAACATTTGTGCTTGTGTTTGTATTATCGTTTGTGTTATCATTTACATTCGCCTCACCATGTGTGTTAGCATTTGCACTTGCATTTGCGTTGCTGTAACTTCACTATTTATAGTGCACATTCTCAAAAGGAAGGGAAATTCATGGCAAAAAACTCTGTTTAATGCATCAGTTAGATTTGTTCCACAGCAACAAAAGTGAGGAAATTCAATGTTAGGGTTCCCACCCCCTTGCACCCCACCCTGCCCTCACCAACAGGCATCAGGGTGTGCATTGGGGTTGTCGGTCCTAACTCTCACCACATTCTCCTATACTGCACCACCTCAGCTTGTTTGCACATGGGATGGGGTGGGAGTTGGGACCGTCGTTAACGCACACCCGATGCCTGTTGGTGGGGCGAGGGTGGGGTACAGAGGTGTAGGAACCCTAACATCAAATTTCCTTGCTTTTGTCACTGTGAGAACAACACTGCTGATGCATTAAACAGAGTTTTTTTTTGCCATGAATATATGCATATATATATATATATTAGAGGCAAAAACTCTGTTTAATGCATTAGTTAGGGTTGTTCCACAGCAACAAAAGTGAGGAAATTCGCTGTTAGGGTTGAAAACCCTAACTCCGAATCCCCCCCAGCACCACACACACACAGACACACACACATTCAAGTATGGGGGAGGACCAAGTCAACACAACCAATGACAGACATCCAGCAGCAGGTGACAGAAATAACAAACAATTGTCTAAATGTACTACGAGACATCCCCACCCACCTGACCAGGTACTGCATGCTCAGTGGAGATCAACAGCAAAACTGAGGCCATGTACACCAAACGTACACATCCCTGATTGCAGCTGCACACAACGTACCACACTTAGTAGTTGCATGGCCTTACCTAACAGTGGCGCACATGGTAACACAAGCATGAATGAGAACAGAAAGGGTAACGCACATGGTGGCATAGACCGGAATGGTCTGCCACGTGATGTGTTGTCACATAGTAACATGGTGCCTGCAAACAGAAATGTCAATGGGCATGGTGATGTAAAGTGAAACAGAAAGATAAACAGTACTGTAGACAGAAAATGGCAAAAAATAACAGAAATGCAGCGCAAATGAAAGCTCAAGGATACCCGCATGGTGGCGCAGATGTCAACGGTAGAGTGAAACGGGTGCGGAACCGCGAAGCAGAAAGGGCAACAGTAACAGTAAGTAAGCGCTGAGGCTGGTTTTCCCCAAAACCTGCATTGAGAAAGACAGTGAGTACAAATAATGTATGCATAATAATGAGTATCGGCAGAAATGAGATCTTGGAATACTAAATACATTATATCTTAGGAACCGTACGACGTAGAAAAAAAATTTAAAAGTCATATTATTTACAACTGTCCTGGCTAATTTGTATCTTAGCCCCAGTATGGGGCTAAGAAATTTTCTGACGAAAAGTCCGTATCTTGCACCGTTTCCGAGATACGGGCCCTGAAAGGCGTGGCTAACGCCGTAATGTTATCCTATGGGAAAAAAAGAAAAGTTTGGAGCACCATAACTTTGCCTCCCTGTAATGTTTTTTCACCAAACCATGGAAAGGCACATCTGTGGGCTGTTGGCTGTCTTCCCTCCAAATTTCAGGAAAAAAGACCTAACCGTTATTTTGCAGCAGGGATCAAAGTTTCTGTTATCGTTAGGCGCCGTAATGTTATCCTATGGGAAAAAATGTCAACTTTGGGTGCTGTAACTTTGCCGCGTGTGATATTTTTCACCAAACTACTGAAAGGCACATCTGTGGGCTGTTGGCTGTCTTCTCTCCAAATTTCAGGAAAAAAGACCAAACTGTTATTTTGCAGCAGGGTGCCAAAGGATTTCTGTAATGCGTCGGGCGCCGTAATGTTATCCTATCGGAAAAACTGTCAACTTTGGAGTGCTGTAACTTTGCCGCCATGTAATATTTTTTCAACACAACACTGAAAGGCACATCTGTGAGATGTCGGCTCCGTTCCCTTCAAATTTCAGCTCAAAACTCCCAACGGTTCTTTTGCAGCACAGTGCCAAAATATTGCTGTCATTTTCCACAGACTAACTAGAAAACTACTGTCGCATTACTAAACGTTCATTCACAAAAATTACACACCGTGAGCACGAAAGTAACTGTGAAAGTACTTTTCCAGAAATTTGAAAACATATTTCTGGGTGTTTTACCACAAAATAAAGACATGGCAAGCATCCTCAGGGCCCACTAGGTGAATACAAAAAATTAGGTTGCTAGAGGGTCCCAAATTTAAATGCCAACCATTTTCTGATCACCAACTGAAAACAAAATGGCCAATTACGAAAGTAACAGGCCCATTTGCGAAAATAAAAATGCATTTCTGAAAGTGTTGAACTTTTAACTTTTCCCATTGACTTATAATGGGAAACTGTTTTGAATAACTTTTGAACCGTTTAATATTTTTTCATGAAATCTTCGAAAGGCACATCGGGGACCCTGGCTGCATGTTCCCTGAAGATTTCAGGCCAGTCACACAAACCGTACAACCTGTAGGTGCGACCACAGAATTCCAGAAAAGCGTAAATGCGCGCATAGATCACACTTAATAACTCTGCAGCCGTATATCCAACCAGTACAAAACTTGGTATATCCCAAGGCCTATGGTTCTTGATTAGAAATTCCAAATTTCAGGCAAATCCATCAAACGGTTGCAAAGTTATTAAGGTGCAAAGTTTTGGGGTTTAACATAGAAATGGCTCCTCAACCCTAACTATGGTAGCACTACCGTGCTACCATAATATATATATATATATACACACACACACACACAGTGGCCCAGATATTCAAAAGAGTTGAGCCATGCGCAATAGGGTTGCGCCTGCGCAAGTCAAAATCGCCATTCTGGGATATTCAGCAGGAGGCAGTTGCACCCCTGAAATCATGCTGAGCAACAGCGCAATGATAATGAAGGCATGCACAACTGAAGGGGGAGGAACCATGCATAAACTGCACAGCCCGATATTCAGCCTGGGCATGCAGAGTTATGCAGGTGCAACCCCTACCTGTGCCTGCACAAAGTTAAGCCCAAAAAAAAGGAACAAGTCGAGGGACACCCACAGGTGAGCTGCCACATTGCAGGGTGCAACACAGCAGTTTCCACCTGTGGGTGGCCCTGACTTGTTCCCAACCACCTAGTGGCACCCCATGCCCCGATCATGGGCATAACTCTACCCAAGTAGCCCGATCATGGGCATAAGTGTACCCCACCCCCCAAGTAGCCCGATCATGGGCATCAGACCTCCCAAAGTCCAATATCTCTGGTGGTCCAGTGGACCATGAGTAGCCAATCTGGCGGCATTCCTCCCACCCCCAGTATGATATCCCTGGTGATCTAGTGGACCCCACCCACCCTGCCTAGCCCCACCACCCCACTCCCCCATCAGCTGGTGGGCAACAGTACCCCAACCGCCTGCTGCCATGCTGCCCGCCAACTGACAGCTTGGAATGGCTGCATGACCATTGGCTCAGAGCATGAGCCAATGGGCGTGCAGCCCATACCATACTAGTTAGTCCACATATGTGGACCACTAGGGATATTGGACTTTGGGGGGGTTCTGATGCCCATGATCGGGCTAATGGTGGGGTTAGGTTATGCCCGCAATTGGGCTACTCAGGGGTGGGGTGGAGACATACTTTTCTTCCCACGATTGGGCTGGGGGGGAGACATACAGTTATGCCCACCATTGGGCTATTCGCAGTCCACTGAACCACCAGGGATTGGAGCCCTTCATTTCCCCTTATGGGACGTCCCACGATCGGGCTGCAGGGGCCGTTGGTCCTCAATGGCTGCTGCCTGGCAGGGCACCAGGCGCAAGTTGTCAGGGATCGGCGCACCTGCATGCTAATGGCATGCAAATGGGGCCCTAATCAGATGCAAATGGCCCCCATGTGCCTTGCATAAATTATGGCCCCATTTGCATGTCTCCCTTTGAATATTGCAGGTGCTGTGCATGGCGCAATGGAACTTGTGCCACCGCATCTCAATGCTCCATTCTGACCACTTGCGCTGGTGCAGTTTCACTGCGCCATGCACAGTGGGTGTGGCCAGGGGGCGATATTCAAAGAAGTTGGCCATAACACAGCTCTGTTGAATATCACCCTGGTCACACCCCTATACAACTATTTTGAGTGGCACTGGGGCTTGTGCCACACAATGGTGCAGTTTGAATATCTGGGCCAGTATATAAGATATGCCTTGGCCCTATTCAAAATACCAGTGATATTTTTCCTGAATGCAGTTTGACTTTATGATACCATGAGTGATGAAGCCACAAGTGATGTCAAAAGATCGAACTTCATGAGGGGAAATAACACTGATATTTCCATTAGGGAGATGGCATATTTATTTGATGTAATATCTGTTACTTTCATTATTGCTTTTGATATTTTTGTAAGTGTTTTCTGTATTTTTTTTTTATTGATTTTTATATTTTTCAAGATGGCCAATGTTTGTTTCCATGTTTGATGCCATTATGTGTATCTGATAATTGACGCATGGGTATGTAAGTGGTCTGTGCTATGGTTAGTAGTAATGGTGCAAGTTGGGAGAGAGCAAGAGTGAATGGGTGCAAGTTGATGCAGCCTCACATAGAGTCAGATTTGTAAAGTTCTGTCAGCAGCATGTTCTGTAGAACACTGCAGTCCAAGGAGCATGGCACACTTAGAGAATGATGATGGGAGACAGGGGCTGGTATCGGACTATAATTAATGGTCTCCATTTTCTCCCATTGCCAAAACCATGTGTTAAATGCCGTAACACCTGAGTAGGTGTTACGGCATTCACGAGCTCCCTTTGAACAACAAAGCGCTCGAGACTAAACATAAGCATGAAGTTAAATTGTCCTTGTCACAGGCGGGCTTGGCTGTCCCTGTTTCCGCAAACAGTACCTGACAGAAAAACACTTACTTCTCTGCATTACCTCCATCCCAAACACACTCTTGTGCTTCTAGGCTCACTGGTAAACTGAGGTAATGCAGAGGAAGTAAGTTTTTCTCGTCGAAGCTGCGACGAATAGACTCACACTCATTATTAAAAGCAGGACCTTCAATTATATAAAATAAAATATGGGAGAAGTGTGTCAAACTAATTTAACACACCTCGTTGTTGGATGGCACTCATAAACCCCTCGGCTTCTACCATCGGCCTATGTGCCATCCAACAACTCGGTGTGTGCTAAATTGCATCACACTTCTCCCATACTTATCCTATATATAATACATTTCTGTTAAGTGCTATACAGCTGAAAGGGACAACAAGGGAAATTTTCACTTTAGTTTGACTTTACAGGATAGTGCTGTGGTCAGACAATTTGAATGTAAAAGCGGTAGGCTGGAGTTGGAGTGTGATGAGAGAGAATGCTGAAATTAAGTGAGCTGCTCACACTGCCAGTGTATATATATTAATGTACTGTACATGTAGTCCAATATAAGTTTGTAAAATCAATTGCATATGAAGCGATCAACAGATTACTTGAACAACTTCACTCTCCACATGGAACCTTTGAGTCTAGATTTTACTGCTACTGTATATTAGAGTCTCATGATGTTACATAACAATGAGACTTATTTACTGGTAGTCAGAGTTGTTTTTTCTTTTGTTACTGTGGAATTTGATATATTGTTCTGCACAGAAGTTGAGGCAGCAGTAGGGGAGATATTTGTTTGGTTTCCACCTATAAAACACAAAATTATTGCTCTGAAGTCTGGAATTAGTTCTCAAAATCAGATTATTAAACTGCTATTCTCAGTTTGTGAGTTATCCCTTCAGCATGTAAAATGCCCAGTTGATATGTACATTAGCCTCCGTCAGTATCCTATATTACAGTGACTCTTCCTCAATAACATTCTGTAGTCTGAAAAATACAATGGAGAATTGGTTTGCACCAAACAATCTTGTCCTCAATATTACTGAGATTGAAATGTATAATAAATACAGTAATTATTTTTCGATACCCACGCAAGTTACTAAAAATAGCTTCATCCCAATAGTTTGTCCCAACCCATGGCTCTCCACTGGAGCAGGGATGGTTTCCAATACCTTACCTTGGTCTCTAACTAGACCCATTTCTCACATCATGTATACTGTTGGCCAAAGGACACAGACTGTAACCAGAGGAACATGTGAGCTCACCACATCATGAAAGAGTTTCATTCTGTGGCAGTATAAATAGTAATTAGGCTATTCTATTTACAGACAGTAAGGAGTGACTCCATTGGAAACAAACGCTGGTCAGAGCCACTATGACTGCTAACGCCTTAACTTGATAATGTTGTTTCATGGGCTTAAATATAAAGATGAATTGCTGTACTCAGCTTTGTGCCTAAATTTCATTTTTGGTAAAGTTAGATCATTTTTCTGGTTGCTTCTGTGTTTCCCATATGTTTAAAATGCAAGTGGTGAGTGCATCTTGTACTATGTGGCAAAAGAGAGGGAGAGCCACACCAAGGCCTTTAAGTTATGGTAGAAGAAATGGTGCAGAGAGAAAAGGTATGGCTGCAATAGGAATGAGGGCCAACCTGGAAGGACAAGAGCCTAAAGTGAGGTGATGGCCAGCTTCCATTAAGGAGGGAACCATAGTCCTCAGTGCACAGTTGAAATGTTACTTCATTGGACAGTTAAAGTAGCCAAGGGGGGTGATGGAAGAAATGGGGGAGGCAGAAAGAGGGCCACCAATGGCTGAGATAGAGAGTAGGGAGATCCCAAGCAGGGGGTTAGCAAATAAGGGAGGGGGAAGAAACAGTCAAAGAAGAAAGGTGAGGAAGGAGAAACAGTTGGAAAAAAGAGAAAGCAACAAGAAGAAAGCTGAGGGATGTCAAAACAGTGCAAGGTTTGCATCACAGAAGCCCTGTGACACGAAACTGAAAGAGTTCAATATGTACACCCTGGAGGGGAGGAGAGAGAGAGAGTTTGGATATGGTGGAGTCCTTTAAATACCTCTCAGGGTTAATATGGTACAAGAGGGAAGTATGTATCAGAGAAAAATGTGCTGTAGAACAAGGGGTCATGATGTGAAACTGGAAGGAGGTAGATTCAGGAGAGATGTGAGGAAGTACATCTTTACAGAAAGGGTGGAGGATTCCTGGAACAGCTTTCCATGGGAGGCAGTGAGGGTGAAACCAGTGATGGGTTTTAAAACAAAAAATGCCTAAGATAGGGACAAAGGAACCCTGGAAGGAAGGAAGGAAGGGATGGGTTGGAAGAGAAAGTGCTATAGGTCAAGTTGGGTCTCCAGTAAAACTGATCATAATTAAAAATGGGCAGACTGGATGGGCCCAGCGGTCATTAACTGTCATCAGTTTCTATGTTTCTATGTATTGCAGGTTATGTGATTCAAATGGATACAATGTAAATTTATCAATATGCACAATGTCAATACTGTAAACTGTGTGGTACAAACAATCCATGTTGTACTATGCTATACAGACATGATAATCAAATCAGTAGTAATATATGCATTGAGCAAGGGAGAAAAAAATCAAGAGGAACACGTGTGAAGGAATATACTACTCATAGAGTTGTGACACCATGATAGGTACATACTGTATGAATTTACGCTATTATGATTAGTACCCAGCTGTATAGCAATGTTGAGTAAGCTACAATATGGGATTTTATTTATTTTTGTTTTATTTTTAATAATCCAGAGAGCCTATACCAAGGTGATGGTCAACTTCCATTAAGGATGGAACCATAGTCCTCAGTGCACAGTTTAAATGTTACTTTGATGGACATTTTAACAAGCCGGGGGATGGAATATATCATAGAAGAACTGAAATGCATGCTAATGGTGTTACTAAACCCAGAGTTGTTGCTTTTCAAATCCTTGACCTACTCTTTCTGTATACTCCCTGAACTTTAGGAATGCCCCTAAACAATGCAGCCACTCAAGACTATATTCTTCACCACTTTCTCTGAGTAATAATGTTTTATTTGGGGGCAAGTCCTGGAAAGATGCAGTGGTAGTTGATCAAGGACTGTAAACAAACATCTTTTGACAAACAAGAACCTGAAGTCATGAGTTGAAACTTTAGGAGTGAAGGTTTAAGAGGGATGTGATGAAATTCTATTTTACAGAAAGGGATGTGAAGCTGGAGAACAGTCTACCAGTGGAGGTGGTGGGTACCAAGACCATAAATGATTTCATCTATGGCTGGGATAGAGCAAAAGGCTTGGTGGTTGCTCAGGTCAGCAGCATTAATGAGAGGAGCAGGAGGTGCTCTGTATGGACAATAGGCCCCGAGCCAGATAGGGAAGTCTAGAAAACTAGATGGACCTTTGGTCTTTTTCTGCTGTATTGTCCATGTAATAATATATGCATTGAGCAAGGGAGAAAAAATCTAGGGGTACATGTGTGAAGCAACATACTACTTATAGAATGGTGACACCATGATAGGTACATACTGCATGGAGGTCATCTATTATGATGGTACCCAGTTGTATACCAATGTTGAATAAGCTACAGTATGGGATTTTATTTATTTGTGTTTTGTTTTTAATAACCCAGACATTGTCTACACAGTAATAACACACAGCCTATGATGCTGCTTACAAGATCTTGAGATCTTGTTTTTTTATCATTTTATTTATTTTTGGGAAATCTCTTGTACTATGGCTGCAAGTTTGTTTAGCAAGTTAACATTTAGTTTACCTGTGCATGCCTCTTACAAGAGAGCACTGTATGTATTAATGCCAGTGCACAATATTACCCTTAGGACTGGTTGTGGAGTGCATTTGATTAGATGTAAAAATTGTGACACTGCACTATACTGTGTGTCAAGTAAGAATGTCATCTCTGATTGTGAGCATTTGTCCCTGGTTTTACTGGGCAGGGTCCCTCGTTGTGGTCCTGGCAGGGTGACAGGTATGCATTCTGATGTAGCCAGGTGTTGCAGTTGTCACAGCTATGATTTCTTTGCAGTCCTCTATGATACCCCTTGTAGCACCTAGAAACCCTTACACATTAATTGCCTAGCATTTACCCTTACTGCAAATACAAAGCCATGAGTTATAATTCCATTAACAGTTAGATCCTGAAAGGGTTAACATAAATCAGCCCTTCAGAGAAGATAAATCATACACACACACACACACACACACTCTTGGGAGTGAAGTAATTTGAAACTCTTCTGGAATTTCCTTTAAAAGCTTGCTGCCTCTGTTGCAAATTATGAAACTGGACAGCTCTCTCCCTCTCTGTCTGTCTGTTTCTCAGTAGTTGGCTATTCCAGCAAGGCTTTTTGACACTAGTATGCAAAAACAAAACAAGTTTCTATTTGCACTGTTGCAGACAGTTAAACTGCTTCAAAGAAGTGATGTAAATAACTTGCCTTTGTGCCTACTCAAACTTGGAGACACTAGCTTTCAGGTCACTTAAAGCAGGCATGAAGAGAATGGCTAACAAACTGAAACTCCTGCAGTGATAACAACACCTCATCATGTCTTGGTATGAATCAAATGTGAACCTCATTCTTGACTGTAAAACACTGACTAACAGAAAAAATAGTGCAGTAAGCAGGCTGCTGAGACGTCTGTTAGCAATCTGCTGAGGTCCATTTTTCTATGTGATAGTAAAATGTCTGCAGAGCTCCATCTTGAAACCATAAAAAGGAACAACAGCAGAATGTTGAACAGGTAAGTACTACATATAAGAAAGTTATTTTAAAATATAAAATGTCAAAATATATTTATTACAGAATATTAAGGTTGTGAAAAAAAGATTACCTGAGCTTTTTTAGATATTTATTTTATAATGCAGGAAACATCTGAAATGAACAGCCATGGCTAACCACCGATGACCATAATCTACTTAAATAATTTTCAAACTAGATTGATCAGAGTTGCCCATAGTCCATCCCCAGGCCATTTACCATTAGAGGTTACCCATGGATAACCATGGCTAAATCATGGACAACCCACAAGTGTTCATGGCCTAACTATGTGTAACCATGGTTTATACATAATCATAACAGCAGGTGAATTGAACTGTATATCTTCTGTGGTTGACCGAGTAGGACATGGGGTACTGCTTCCACTTGTGTTGTTCTCATTTTAAAAGTATTTTTTTAATATTAATAAAAATATATGGTTTCATGTCATGTAAATGGAAGGTTCCTTGTGTTCTGGTTTCATGAGTCGAAACCCATTTTTGAGAGGCAAAAATCTCCACTTTAATGACACTGTATGGTCATGAAAGTGGAGAATAAAACAGTTACCATGTGATCATAGGTCTGCTTTGTGAATGGCCCACATAAGTATTTGCAAACCATTTTATATGCCTGGGGCAGAGCATACAAAGCCAGATGCTTTGTGATTGGCCCACAGGGCCGGGCTATAGGCCAGGGGAACAGTGAGGATCACATACTATATATATATATATATATATATATATATATATATATGTGTGTGTGTGTATATATATATAATAAAGTAAGGAAATTAATTACAAAAAACTACATTAATGGCTATTAATGGCAATGTATCAGTTATGGTTCGAGCACTAAATATAACAAATTCTAGCAAGAGCCAATACAGCTGCAAAATAATGGTGTGATCTAGGGCAGTGAGAAGTGTGTAAACTAACAAGTTTTGCACTAACCAGTGAGCCACCTAACTGCACTTTCTAATTGTTGTGATACACACTCACACTAATACATATAAACATATGCATACATATTGCAGTGTAACATAGCAGTGCACTGTCTACACACATTTTTACAGATTAAAAAAGACATTAAGGGACTATTTTCTTCTATTCAGACTCCGAGAGACATCCGAGGGTGGGGCGTTGCCACTAGACAGCTTAGGTAAATCACCAATGACATACATAAGGATGAAACTGATCTAGAAACTGAGGGACTATAGAATAACAACTTTTGCACTAACCAGTGAGCCACCTAACTGCACTTTCTAATTGTTGTGATACACATACTGATTAATACATACATGCATATATTTTATATATATATATATATATATATATATCTATATATATATATATATATATATATTCCAGTATAACAGAACAGTGCACTTTCTACACACACTGAGCATTGCCACACACACACACACACACACACTAACACTCATACACTACTTTATATGGTATTTATGTACTTATACATCTAACCCTAACTTTTACTGTATTTAGAATAAGCACTGTGTTTTGCACTAACTCATTGTACTAATCTATGGTATGACCAGGTAACGATAGTAGCGCACCTGGGAGGTGCGGTGGATGTTGCCTATCTGGACTTCAGAAAGGCCTTCAACACTGTCCCCCATAGAAGGCTGTTTAACAAACTGCACAGCAAAGGGGTGGATCCTAAAATAGTTATGTGGGTGGATAACTGGCTGAATGACAGAAGTCAGAGGGTTGTGGTAAACAGGGAGTACTCTGGAAAGAGAGAACTGATGAGCAGAGTGCTGCAGGAGTAGGTGTTGGGGCTGGTCCTCTTTAATGTCTTTATTGAGGACACTGCAGGGGGACTGGAGGGAAAAGTATGCCTCTTCACAAACACAAAGGTATGCAGTAGGGTGGACACTCCAGGGTATGTGATAAGAATGAGAGAAGACATTATAAAGACTGGAGAAATGGTCTGAAGAATGGCAGCTGGAATTCAATGCAAAGAAGTGCAGGATCATTCACATAGGGCATAAGAACCCAGGGGCAAAGTATGAACTAGGTGGGGAGGTACTGACAGTCACAAACCAGGAAAGGGTCCTGTGAGTTGTCAACTTGGAGGACCTAAGAAAAAGTAGGCAGTGCAATAAGGTGATTGGAAAGGCTAGCCTGATGCTTGTATGCCTAGGGAGGGGTATTACAAGTAAAAAGAGGTAGGTCATCTTGTCCCTGTAATGGACACTCATGAGACTGCACCTCGAATACTGCATCCAGTTCTGGAGGTGCCATTTGAGAAAGAACATGGACAGGGTGGAGGCAGTGCAGTGGAGGGCAAGTAAAATGGTGCAAGGTCTATGGGATAAGACCTATGAGGAAAGACTAAAAGAGTTAAATATGAATTCACTGGAGTAAAGGAGGGAAGGGGACATGATTGAGAAATGCAAATACATCACCGGTATAAACAAAGAATAGGAAGGAAGCACCTTCCAAAGTAAGAGATGCTCCAAGTCAAGGGGGCACAAAATGAAGTTAAAGGGGGAAGGCTCAGGAGAAATGTGAGAAAATATTTATTTCACAGAGAGGGTGGTGGATGCCTGGAATAGCCTACCAGAGGGGGTGGTAGGGGCTAAAATGGTCACAGAATTTAAGAAGGAGTGGGATAGACACAGAGATATCCTGGAGGCAAGGTTTCATCTATGGCTGTTTAGTTTGGGAATGGGGCCTCACATTAGCTATGGATTAATAGGGTAGACTGAGTGGTAATGAGACTTCCACCCCCAAGATCGACCTCCCACTGGGCACCCACCGCCCTGCACCCCCAGACTCCACCACACACCCTCACTCACCTGAACAGTTCCCAGTGTGAAGATACACTCTCCCATCAAAGACATGTCTTGCTGCTGGAACTTTGGACTGCTATGTGAGAAATAAGGTAAGTGCAGTTCAATGTATTTCAATGGGTTTTCAACTGCACTTACCTTATTTCTCATATATCAGTTGTCGGTTCCAGCAACAAGACATGTCTTCCATGGGACAGTGGCTCTTCACACTGAGAACTGCTCAGGTGAGTGCGGGTGTGAGAGGGCAACTGGGAAGGGTGGTGGGTACTCAGTGGGAGGTTGGGATGGGGATGCGGGGTTGCAACAGTGATGGACTATTTTTTGCAGATGAAAAAAAGACACAGAGGGACCGTGTTCTTCTTTTCAGTCTCTGAGGGACATCAGAGGTTGGGGGTTGCAATTAGACATCTCATGTAAATCAGCAGTAACATGCATAAGGCTGAAACTGATCTAGATGGTGGGGCAATGTAGACTAGCAATTTTTGCACTAACCGCTGAGCCACCTAACTGTACTTTATAATTGTTGTGATACACACACACACTGACTAATACACACACACATATATGCATATATGTTCCAATACAAAATAGCAGCAGAACCTGGAACAAAGAGATTCATACACACAGTATATGAATATACACATGTATGCATATATATTCCAGTATACCATAGCAGTGGAACCTGGAACAAAGAGACTCAGGCATATCAAACAACTCCTGTCACCAAGGGGTCACGTGATGGCATCCACCTAAGCAGCAGCTGGGATACTGAGCTCCCCCCTCTGGCCGCCTTTATTTTGTAATTTTATACTGCATCCCGAAGTTTTTTCCGTAAATTTCGCCAGAAAGTAGCTGCACTAATAGCCTACCATCGATTGGAGACTTCATCTTGGGGAATTAAGTTTTTGCTGGGTCGTGATGGAGGTGGATGGGAAGCAGGCCCTAACTAAGCACACTCCCCCTGCATCCCCAGAGAAAGCCGCGAAAAAGCAAAGAAACCAGGCCCCTACTAGGCCGGTCCGCGGAGGAGATAAGATACCACAACCTACTCCACTGTCTGAAGATAAATTCCTTCAAGAACTTAACCCTCTAAAGGATCTTCTCTTGGAATTGACTGGAGAGCTTAAGTCGCTGCGAAATGACCTCTTCTTGGTTTCTAAAAAAGTCTCGGATGTGGAAGTCAGGGTCGCTTCCTCGGAGCAGTGGAGATCCAGGGCCAAAAAGGAAATAGTCGAGCTCAGGCAGCAAGTGAAGAGGCTGCAGCTTAAATCTGAAGACTTGGAGGGGTGAAACCGCCGAAATAATCTGCTGATAATGGGCCTTCCTGAGCTGGAAGAAGGCCCAGACCTCGCTGCTTTCTTACAAAAATTTCTCACTAAAATAGTGGGCCCATCCCCATAAATACCTCCTACCACCTTGAAAGGCTCACGCTCATTGCGCCTCGACCTGCAGCTGGATCTCCCCATCTCGATCATCATGAAGTTCCTTAGTTATGTGGAGAGGCAGCATGTATATTTGAAGGCCGGGAGCTGAAGGAGATTCTGTGGGGAGCATCGAAGATCCGAATCCCCAGGACCTACACAGAAACTGGGAGAAGAGGGCAGCATATCACCTGTTGTACAAAAAGTTAATACCATATAATCCCTTTCAGGATGGTATATGCTGTAACCCTGCGAGTGACTGTTGGAGGTTCAGCTGTTAGTTTTAGTATTCTGAAGCGCCCACAAAGAACTCGTGAATAGACTGCCGGACTTGTTTAAAGGGCCTGGTTGAAATATTTTACGGTGGACTTTGGATGGCTGCTTTTGTGCTCTCCTAAACTGACCCGTCTCATTTTGGATGTGTCTGTCTCTGTTTTCTCCCTGGTGGTCTGCTTTCCTTTCTCTGGTCTCTCGTTTGTGTCTATCTACTTTCTCTCTTACCTGTCTCTGATCTCCCTGTCATCCATCGCTTTGCTGTTCTGGCTGTCCTGGTCTTTCCTTCGGGGTCCTCTCCACGGGCTGTCTGTTGGGGCTGGAAGGAGACGGATCTCTGGGTTTGGGTCTTAGCTGGGGCTCCCGGTCCGTTTTTAGTGTCTATATCCCCGTGGTGGAACTTCTGTTTGGTGGTTGAGGTTTCTGGGTGGGAACTTCCGGGATGACGGTCCACTTTGGTCCTATGGTTATAACGGTCCCCTCGGAAACGGCAACCCTTGATCTGGCGGTTCCAGTGAATTTTCCCTATCACCCTTTGGATTGGTATCTGGAGGTCTGGACTTTTCTATATCCAGGGTCGGCATGGATCCGGGTAGGTGTACCTAGCATTCTACTATGGAGGGAAGGTGATGGGTGTTATGCTGGTTCTGTTGGGGCAAGTGGGGCTTGGCTTCCTTTATGACTTGGGGCCTAGAGGCCCCTTATGTTTTGTTTTTAATCTTCTTTCCCCTCCACATGCCCTATCCCTCTTATTTTTGTTGTGTCTTGGTTTGTTCTATCTATATGTCGGAGGGCTGGGGTGGGGGCGGCTATGGGGGGAGGACTTAGTGGGCTTGCTCGCTGGATGTGGGATTGCGGGCTGCGTGTTAGGGGGGTTGCTAACCTCTGCCCGGGGCTGGATTGGGGAAGGACTGGGCTTACTATCGTCGGGGTTTTGTTCTCATTTAGGGTACACTTCTATCTTGCAGCATATGGGTATTTGCTTCCGGCTCTGGGGGATTGGAGGTTCGCATGGGGATCAAGGAGGTTCGTGATTCGGGATAACAGACTATATCTGGGATCATATCTTTCCGGACCTCCAATTGTATATAGTTTTTTTGGGGTTTGTAGTTGGAGTTGTTTGTGGGGGGGGTTAACGTATGGCACACCATAGTTTTGGTTCTCTGATTTCTTTAGGGAGGGGGATTTTCCTGGCATTTTTGGTTTTTCACCATGTCCTGGAATCAGGCTAGGGAAGAGGTATGTGGGGTGGGGGACTTAGATTGATATTTCATCTAACTTTTTGTACTTTGGTTAGTTCGTTTAAATGGCTTTTTTGGTTGACATGGCTATTGGTGGGTTTTGGATTTTTGGGGGATGGGGGAGGAGGGAGGGTTATGGTGGGGTTTCAGATCTTTACATGGGCGGTGCACCTTGCTACTATACCTGATAATTATTCTGTCTGGATATCTGATTGGTTTGATATATTTTAAAATGGCTAAGACAGTTAAGTTAGCATCTTGGAATGTTAGAGGCTTAGGGATCGGGTCAAACGTTTGCAGGCTTTTAATCACTGTTCACTGCTCCACATTGATATCTCTTTTTGCAGGAAACACACCTATGCCATGATGAGGCTAGGTTGCTTTCTCAATCCGGTTTTTCACAATTTTATCTTGCTGGGAATTCTTGTTTCAGTAGGGGGGTGGTGATTCTTCTTAAAAGGCATGTTTTGTTTGCCAAAGATCTAGTCCTCTCAGACCCAGAAGGGAGATATGTACTAGTGAAAGGTAATTTAAACAGAGAAAGCGTAGTTCTTGGCTCAGTATACGGACCGGTGGGGGGGAACCCTGAGTTCTTTATGGCTCTGGCGGGTAAGTTGGCTAGCTTTTTGCCTGTCAAAATTATATTGGGGGGGACTGGAATGTACCTTTTTCATCGATGTTGGATAGGGAACCTCAGGATAGGCGCATGCCTTCCCCGGCTCAGAGAGCTTTCTGTGAAATGATTTCGTTGTTGGGTCTGGGTGATCCATGGCGCCTTGCCAACCCTTTCTGTCGTGCTTTTTCCTTCCAATCCCAATCACACGGTACTAAATCAAGATTAGATATGATATTAGTCAGTCTCTCTTTCCTCCCGAATGTCTCTTTGTCGGGCATTGAACCGATCATCGTGTCGGATCATGCCATAGTCTGGGTACAGATGTCCTTAAACCCTGATTACTCTCGTGACTCCATCTGGCGATTAAATACCCAATTACTAAAAGACCGTCAATGTGTCTCAGAAGCCAGTTCCCGGATATCTCTCTTTCTGGCTGACAATATGAACTCTACCCCTAGGGTTGATATGATATGGGGAGCTCTAAATGTTATCTCATTGGTGACTTTATTAAAATGGCTTCCTTTAGAAAGAAGGCACGCTTAGCTAGGTCATTTGAGTTGGTAGGTAGGATTAGGGATTTAGAAAGTAGGTATTCGTCAACTTCCTCGGTGCTGGACCTTAAGGAGCTTCTCTTAGCTAAGAATGAATACTCAGATCTCCTGAAAGAAAAGACAGAATACTGTCTGCTGAAAACCCAAGCTAAATATCTGGATCTCGGTGAAAAATCCAGCAAGCTATTAGCCTTGAGCCTGCGTGCACTCGAAAGTTCGAGGATCATCCCTTCCCTGACCTCCCCATCTGGTAATAGTGTCTCTTCACCCAGAGACATTGCACATGTCTTTAAGGAATATTGCTCGGGTCTTTATAGCTACTCCCCGACACGCTACTCCATAACAGATGTCAAAGAATATATAAGAGGAATAGGAGTCCGTGCATATCAGAGTCCCAACAAATGAGTCTACTAGCCCCTATCTCAGCTGAAGAAATCAGGAGCACTATTGCTTCTTTGGCCCTGACAAAGGCGCGGGGCGGATGACAGTTTTCGCAAACTTCTATAAAGTTTTTGTCAAGGATTTAACTCCCATTCTTCTTAAGTTATATAACTATCTCCCGGTTTCATCTGAGCTTGATCCTGCCTTATTCGAAGCTACTATAGTTTTAATCCCTAAGGCAGATAAGGAACCCTCTGACCCGGCTAGTTACCGCCCTATCTCCCTTCAAAATTATGATATTAAAATACTAGCCAAAATACTCGCTGAAAGGATCAAGAAGATTTGGCTGGAGCTTCTGAGCCTTGAACAGACTGGTTTTGTTCCCGGGAGGTCGGCGGCTGACCATCTGAGGACCTTGTCACACATTTCTCAGTATGCCCGGTCTATCTCAAGTCCTGCTGCTTTAATCTCTCTTGATGCTGAGAAAGCATTTGACCGGGTTGACTGGTCCTTTTTATGGGCAGTAATGGAGAAATGGGCTTCCCGACCTCCTTTTTGGACACGATACAGGTATTTTATAGGTGCCCAGCCGCTAAAATTTACTGTAATGGGGTCTTGTCCCCCTCTTTCCGTCTTTTTGCCGGTACTAGGCAGGGTTGTCCCCTTTCTCCCTTGCTGTTTAATTTATATTTAGAACCTTTACTGATTAAACTCAAGTCTTCTCCCCGTGTGAAAGGTATCAAGCTCCAAAACTGGAATTAGTTCTGTCTGCGTATGCAGATGATGTCTTGCTGCATCTAATGGAACCGGTAATATCCTTAGAGGCAGCCCTCGATATTATTAGGCAGTTTAGCTCTTTTTCTGGTTACAAATTAAACATCTCCAAATGTGAAATTTTTCCCTTAAATAATTATACGTTTAAACAAGATTTCCTTCCCTTTGGAATGAGGTGGACCCCCAGATCAATTAAATACCTTGGGATTCACTTTTCCACTGACCCTTCCCTTCTTAAAAAATTAAACTTGATTAGAGTCAGAGACTCGATTAGCTAGGACCTACAACGCTGGTCAGCCCTCCCTATTTCACTGTGGGGCAGAATTAATATTATCAAAATGAATATTCTTCTCCGGATTTTCTATCCGTTGAACCTTACCAATCTCTCGGTCTCTCTTTCCTTCTTTCAACAGTTGCACCGACTGATTTCCACTTTTATTTGGAGGGAGAAGGGGGTGCGACGCTCCTATGCCACCTTATTGCTCCCTAAGGATAAGGGTGGCCTGAGACTACCTAACTTTCTTCTGTATTATTGGGCGGCCCACTTGTCTAAGTTAGGGAAATGGTTCTCTATGAATACTGAGAGCTCCTGCCCAATCTAGCTTCAGTTGGAGAAGGCTTTTCTCTCCGAACTTAGAGTTGATATGTTCGCTTTATTCTACCAGACCCCGAAAGCCCTCTTACAGCTGGTCTCTGATGAGACGGTGGCAGTTTCTCTTAGGTCGTGGGCACAATGTCTCAAGTTTTTTCGGATCTCTAATCTCACGGATCTAGGGCAGCCGATAGTTCTCAACCCCAATATTAGATTGGAGAAGTCTTGGATAGGATCAAGTTAGCTTCCACAACTCAAAGATTCTAGGGTGGAACACTTGTTTGGTCAAGATTCGCTCCTTACATCAGATGATATTCTTACCAGGTTTGATATACCAGCCAAAGGTATTTTTAAGGTGTTTCAGCTCTGGCACTTGGTGGGTAGCAAATTTGGTACTACGGTCAAACACTCGGTTGTACACCCCTTCCTATCTAACATCATAAGCTTGGCTTCTCAGCCTCATTCCACCTCGCTGATTTATTCCTATCTCCTGAGTTTTAATTCACAGGAGGAGGTCGGGGGTCCCCTGGTCTGGACAAGTCTTCTTCCTGACGATGTTCCGCTCTGGAGAAATTATTGGCCTAATTTACATAGATACCATACCCAAGATAGGTTTCGGTTGGTACAATATAATATTGTTAACAATCTTTACTATACTCCCATTAAACTTTTTCAGCGTAAACTGGTCTCTGTCTCAAATTGTTTCAGGTGTTTACAGGCTGAGGGTAACCTAATTCACATTTTTTGGGAATGTCCTAAAGTTGCTCCACTGTGGTCTTTGATTCGGGACAATCTGGATCCCCTTCTGGGTCTGAGTAGGTTTTTCTGTCCCGAAATCTGTGTGCTGGGTGATTTCTCTCATATAGATAGTGTGGAGGGCAGATACCATATGGCCCTGGTATCTATGGCAGTCAAGAAACTGGTTTTAAGACATTGGAAGGATCATTTGGTTTTATCATATGCTGACTGGTTAAAGGAGTTAATGTCGTATCTCCAATCCAAAAACTTGATTGCCAGTTACAAGGACCGTATGGACTTATTTTATAAAAGATGGGGTAAATTGCAGTCCTTATGTTTACCTTAATAGTCAGGCCTGATGACCCAATCCCTCAGCCCTCATATAGCACATATAGTGTTTTAGTTTTCTTTGTGTTATTGTGGATCCTAGACCTGTTCTCTTTCTTTGTTAGTAACTTAAACTGTCTTAGGTTGCTAAGTTATTCTGTAAATAGGCTGTGGTATCCAGACTCAGGTTTTTTCTATTTGCGGTCTTTTGCTGGTGCACCCTTGTGGGGAGGGTGGTGGGGAGGTGTGGGGGGGGTTATGTATTTTCCTGGAAGTTTGGATGCAGGATATGTATTTCGTGCTTTCTTTACCTCTTTAAACATTTTCCTGATATCCTGTACATTTGTTTAATGGGGGGCGGGGTTTGGTTTTGTTACATTTTTGGTTTTGTTCTTTGTTGTTTTTTTATTTGAGTTGTATTGTTTGAAACTAATAAACTTAAATTTCAAAAAAAAAAAACTCTTGTCACCAAGCCCACCTGTTCACACATTGCAGGAAAAAAGCACAGTGGGAGACCTGTAGTCTAGCGCACCCTCCCCCGCTGGTATTATGCTATGCCCCCAAAACCCATAGGGATGTTGCACTCTGAAGTTGATAATGGATGCTAACCTGTGTTCCAAGGGAGTTCACAAGGACACATCAATCAGTTAATCAGAAAGTTTTTATTGTCAGATTGACACAATGTTGTCACAAGATACAGCAGAGACCAAGTTACTCTGTGAGGGGCAGTAACTTCAGTGCTTCTCTGTCTGGAGCTTCCTCAGAACTCCCTGAGGAAGCTCCAGAGATCGAAGCGCTGGAGTTACTGCCCCTCACAGAGTAGCCTGGTCTCTGCTGTATCTTGTGACAACATTGTGTCACTTTGACAATAAAAACTTTCTGATTTTCTGATCAATGTGTCCTGGTGAACTCCCTTGGAACACAGGTTAGCAGAGTGCAACATCCCTGTGGGTTTGGAGTGTTCTTGTTGGGATTGTCGACCCCTTGTCTGCACCACCGCCTAATTACCAGTGCACAGTGTTATCTACAGTATTTTGGTTTCCATTATGCTACACTCCACCTGGACTACTACCCACTTAGGGATCCTAGTCCCAGCTTTTTGCCTATTGTCAGGCTTTCACCTTGCACTTGGGTCTCCGCCTACAAATTACACCATTCATGATCCTCTGAGGACAAAAATTAAAACCCACTTCCCGAAAATATGCAGAAAACTCATCCTGATACTACTACTGATCTCTAGAAACATCCATTCTAACACAAGCCCTTTACCAGCTCATATCCAGGCACCAGCTCCTACCCAATCTTCTGCACCCAGAGGGCAACTGAAGATTGTGGCAAAGAACATTGGGAGCCTTCTAGCAAAGTTTACACAGTTCGAAGCATGGGTGTCACATACCCAGTCAGATATCATTGCCTTCTCTGAGACATGGCTTACCTCACATAACGCCGACGCAGTAGTCTCCATACCTGGATACAACCTGCACAGGTTGGACCAGAGTGGGAAACGAGGTGGTGGGTGTTTACTCTATGCTTGCAGTCACCTGCAATGCCACAGGATCCAGCTGGCCTCCGCCAGCAATGACTGTGAAGGTCTTTTGATAAAAATCCTGATAGGAAAGGGGGGAAAGCTTAATTGTAATGGCAGTCTACATCCCACCAGGCTGGCAACAAGCGGGACTAGAATCGTTCGCTGATCACTACACACAGGCAAGTTAGAACAAGGAAACCATCATATTAGGGGATTTTAATTCCAATTGGCTTGCCAACTCTAGTGCACTATATAGAGATCTGGAATCTGGACTCTACTTAACACAGATGGTTAAGAGTTGCACCAGAAGCAACTACTGCATGAGCACAGGCACATTGATAGACTGGTTGCTAACAACACATCCAGAAAGAGTAACCGAAGTCAAGGTATTCCTGGACACTGAGAGTGACCATGCACCCATCCAGTGTGTATGGTCAATAAAACAGGCCAGCCCCCCACCAAGAATGGTGAGGAACACAGTTATTAAAAAATAGCTCTATAGGTGACTTTAGGAGCCACCTTAAAATCATGGATTGGAGCTTGCTAGGTTGGTGCACCTCCATTGACACAGCCCTCCAGCTCTCTCTCATCCACTTCAATGTGGCTGCTGATAAGTATTCCCTGTATCATACCAAAATGATTAAAGGGGAAGCATGGACTGGGTTACACCAGCATTTCTCAGTTTGATGTGGCAGCGGTATCTCCTTTGGCACCTGGCTAGGGCAACATGGTCAACTATAGATACCCAAAACTACAAGGCCACCTGTTACAGGTGCTCTTGGGCAATATGGCAGGCCAAAGTTGCTTACCACAGGAACCAGCAGTCCCAGTATTGGAGTGATGGGAAGAAATTTTGGGCCTCAATTAAAAACCTTGTCAGGACCAGTGACAGGACCCCACCTTCCATGCTTCACCATAATGGTGATGTCATACTAGATGATGCCACAATAGCTAGTATCTTTAACAAGGCATTCATGGACTACAGTGCAGTCCTTCCACCTAGACTGCCTACCTACCTACCCTAATGGTCTGCCAGCTCCTGTACATCAGCCCTCCTCTCCCAAAGGTACAGCCACCAGTCTAACCTTTTACTTCAGGTGGGTTACCTGCAAGGAAACAAGAAAACATCTCACAAGAGTCCTGAACAAAACAAGAATGGGAAGCAATGGCATAAACATTAAACTGATCTTTATCGCTCTACCTTAGGTCATTGTACCCATCACCAAGTTGTTTAACCTTTCACTATGCCTGTTCCCTTTCCCACATACCTGGACACCCACTCTGGTCATGTCCGTGCTCAAAGGTGGTGACTGGGGACTAGTATCCAACTACAGGCACATTTCTATTCTATCCCCGCTCTCTAAAACCTTGGAAAAAATTATAGCAGACCAGCTCATGGACAACCTGCAAAAGTATGACCTCCTCTGCCCTCAGCAGCATGGATTCTGCAAGATGCACAGCACTAACACCACCCTAATTAACTTCATTGACTATGTACACAAAGTGCTTAATCAGGGCCACCAGGTAGGGGCAATCTACATAGACCTAACCAAGGCTTTCGACCCTGTGGACCACCAGCTGCTGCTTCAAAGGCTAAGTTGCCTAGGGTTATCCCCCCACACAGTTAAATGGTTCTCTAATTATCTGTCAGAGCACTCACAACAGGTACAGATCAATGGGGTCATCTCTGAAACCTGCAAAGTCACAGTTGGAGTCCCTCAGGGGTCCATATTGGGGCTGCTCTTCTTCAACCTCTTTGTGAACAACCTATCTGATGCATGCCCCACCTCTAGGATCCTGCTCTATGCTGATGACACAGTAGTATTCTTGCATAACTCATGCGAAGAAGCACTTACCAGTAATCTGCAGCACAACCTTGACCTTCTGCAGAACTAATTTAAGGACAGCCTAATAGTGCTCAACAGTAAAAAAAACAAAAACAATGCCCTTTGCTGGTCATCAAAAGAGGAACCCCACCACATCATTCTCTATCAACACTGACTCCTGTTCAACCCTGGAGCAAGTGTTCTCGTTCCGGTACCTCGTGGTCACAGCTAAGTCCCTCTCCTTCAATGAGCACATCTGCAACATTATGTCTGCTGCAAATAGAAAATTTGGAGCCCTCCATAGGCTGCAGTTCTGCCTCACTCCAGAAGCTAGGCTACAGGCGGTTAGGGGAACAATCCTACCTATACTGGATTACAGGACTGTGGTCTTTGGTGCCGCCACTGAATCCAGCCTACACAGAGTTCATATTGCACTCAATAAGGCCTGCAGATTTGTTTTAGATGCTGGTAAACTTATGCATACATGAGACCTGTACATCAGGACAAAATGCCTCCCTCTTATGGATCAGATCAAAATCCACTCCTGCTTACTAGGCAAGAAGGCACTTCTTGGACTTGCACCTCCATCACTATAAGCTTTATTCCATCCCACTCCCACAGTACATGCCACCAGAGGTGTCACAAAACAGGAGCTAGCTGTGCAATTCAGAACTGCCCTGGAGAGTCAAGCTTTTGCAGTTAGGGTGCCCACCTGGTTAAATGAACTTCTCCTTGCCACTACAAGCCTTGCACATCTTGGTCACTTCAAATCCGAGCTTCATAAATTTATCTTCCCCGTAGGCTGCTACTCTCACTACTAAACCCAACTATAACCATCCTCTATGGGTCCTGGGACTATGCTCAGGATCATCTTGCTCTGTCAAGCAGGGCATATTAAGACCACTTTCCACCTCCTCACTTCCACCACCACCACCTATAGAGGCTCCACCTCCTTCTCTCCCTATCCCGCCACACTGCTTATCTCAACCTCGACCTCCTACCATTTTCTCTCACCCTACTAGCCTACAGCTTACACCCCCACTCCCACAGCCACTATGGCCCTCCTCTACTTTACCATCTGGGTTTTTGACAGTGCTATCTTAGCTGCTACTGAGTTTATAAACCTGCACATTGCTTTGATATTGTGCACTTTACTATGCTGACTGGGGACTATTTTTTTCTGGACCTGGTACCTCAAATATGAATTTTGAGATGTTTCTGGTTATGCTAACCTGTAATATGGTTTACATTATGGTCTACCTTGCTTGATTTTTGACAATGTCTCCTAGCTGCAACTGTCTACACCTGTTTATGTTTCCCCCTCCCTTTGTGATGAGGATCCTTTGTAAGGAGCTTTTATCTCAAAGGTTGTAATTCCAATTCTTTTAATAAATAAATAACTGCACTGTCTTCACACATTTTTACAGATTAAAAAAAGATATTTTGAGACCATTTTTTTCTTTTCAGGATCTGAGCGACATCGGAGGGTGGGGGAGGGTTACCACTAGACAACTCATGTAAAACAGCAATGTCATTCATAAGGCTGAAACTGAGCTAGACAGCAGGGGAATATAGACTAGCAATTTGTGCACTTACCACTGAACCACCTAACTGCACTTACTAATTGTTGTGATATACACACACACTGGCTAATACATATACACATACAAGCATATATATTCCAGTATAACATAGCAGTGCACTGTCTACACACATTTTTATAGATTAAAAATATATATTTTCAGGCTCTGATGGACATTAGAGGATGGGGGTTGCCAATAGACACCTCATTTAATTCAGCAAAGACATGCATGAGATTTAAACTGATCTAGATAGCAGGTGAATGTAGACTAGACATTTTTGCACTAACCACTGAACCACCTAACTGCACTTTCTAATTGTTGTGTTAAAAACACACTGACTAATACATATATGCATATATATATTCCAGTGTAACATACAGTACAAGTCACATTAAACTGTCCTTCCAACTCACTGGTTTAGAATTTTTCAGTCAGTTGCTTAATGTGTACTCTGCTCACTGCAATTAATTAATAGAAGTCTCCTAACGGTTTGCTGCAAGTTGCTATTCAGTTTCAGCTTACTGCACTTTGCAGCTCTCTTGAACATTTTATCAATGCAGTGCATGAGCAGCACACACATTAAAGGGACACTGTTAGCCTTCAGCAGCTGTACCGAAGAATTTTAAAAACTTCCTTGAGAAGGATTTAAAGTTACCTGGGGGTGGTATAGTAGTACACAGGGACAAGGACGCATCCCCAGCTGCACCACAGACACAGGGACAGGTAGAGAAAGGGAAACAGGATAGTACCAAAAACTGTGGGAAGAAACTAGGTGACAAATGCAACATGGGGAAACAAGGGGACAAATACAAGGTGGGGAATCAGGGAGACAAATGCAAGGTTGGAAAAAAAAGAGGACAGTATTTTGTGGTAGGTCATGTACACCAATACCCACAGTCTCAGGAACAAGGTCCCAGATCTTGTGGCTACAATGATGGAGGCAGATCTGGACATAGTGGCCATAACTGAAAAATGGAACACCACCAACCACAACTGGGACATAAATGTACCAGGTTATGCCCTATTCAGAAAAGACAGGAATGGCAAAAAGGGGGGGTGGAGTAGCCCTTTACTTCAGAGATAACATCAAGGCAACAGCAATTCAGAGCACACAGGGACAGACAAAAGATGTATGGGTTACCCTTGAGCCAAGCAATTGAATGGCTATTCGCACAGGGATCATCTACAGAACACCTGCTCAGGGAGAAGAAATTGACAGGATGCTGCTGGAGAACATACAAGAGATGATGGCAAAGGAAGAAGTCCTACTAATGGGGGATTCTAATATGCCAGACATTAACTGGTCCATCCCAGCAGGAGCCTCAGCTAGGGTAAGGGACCTCATGGACTCCCTTCTAGGGCAGGACTCAGATAGCTGGTGTGAGAACCCACTAGAGATAGAGCAATCCTGGATCTGGTACTGACAAATGGGGACAGAGTGGCAGAACTCCAGGTGGAAGGTCAACTAGGATCCAGTGACTGCCATATGGTGTGGTTCAAAGTGGATACAGGGACTCAGTTAACTCATACAAAAGTAAGGGTCATAGACTTCAGAAGGGCAGACTTTACCAGGATGGGATTACAGGTTCAGGAAACCCTAACAAAAAGAGGGATAGGAGGGGGAGTAGATGAGAAATTGTAACACATCAAGGAAGCCATAATTGAAGTCACAAACCAATGTGTAAGGCTGGTAAGTAAGAGGAAGAGAAGAAGAAACCACTTTGTTTCTCAAGGGCGGTGGCAGAAAAGGTGAGGGTCAAGAAACTAGCAATCTGAAGGTACAAGGAGTCACAAAGGTATGAGTACCAGAATTGTCTGAGGGAGGCAGGGAAGGCTGTAAGGAGTACAAAGGCTCAAACGGAAGAGAGAATAGCTCACTCTGTTAAAAAAGGAGAAAAAAACATTCTTTAGGTATATCAGAGAGAGAAGAAAGGTGGAGGGTAGCTAAACTCAAAAGGGGATGGGGAGTGTGTGGAGGGAGACATGGAAAAAGCATCTATGTTAAACAAATACATCTGTTCTGTCTTCACTTTGGAGGGAGAAGGGCAGGGTCCACAGCTGGACTTCAAAGGAATGGAGGGGAAGAAGGTACACGCCAACCCTTTCACAGCGGAAAAGGTCCTGGAAGAGCTTACTAAGCTAAGGGTGGACAAAGCCATGGGTCCAGATGGCATACATCCAAGGATCCTGAGGGAACTGAGGATGGAGGTCGTAGCACCTCTAGCAAACCTATTCAGTGAGTCCCTGGACACTGGAATGGTCCCAGAGGACTGGAGAAGGGCAAATGCTGTCCCTCTTCATAAGGGTGGTAGCAAAGAAGATACAGGGAACTACAGACCAGTAAGTCTTACATCTGTTGTTGAGAAGATCATGGAGTCACTCCTAAAGGATTGGATAGTGGAATACCTGGAAGTCATTGGAGCCATAGATCCCAGGCAACATGGTTTCACAGCAGGAAGGACCTGTCAAACAAATCTGATCAAGTCTTGATTGGGTGGCAAAGTGTGTATGGGAGGGAGGGAGGGGCAGTAGATTTTGCCTACCTTGATTTCAGCAAAGCCTTTGATACCGTTCCACATAGAAAACTGGTCAACAAACTCAGAAGTCTGGCAGTGGGCCACAAGGCAGTAAGATGGGTTACAAACTGGCTAGGGGGCAGAAAACAGATGGTGGTAGTAAATGGAACCCACTCAGATGAAATGGAGGTCACCAGCGGGGTACCTCAGGGTTCGGTACTCGGGCCAGTCCTCTTCAATGTCTTCATCAGTGACATTGCAGATGGGCTGGAGGTAAAAGTTTGCCTGTTTGCAGATGATACCAAGATCTGCAACAGGGTAGACATGCCAGAATTGGTAGAAACAATGAGAAGGAACTGGGAAAAGCTGGAGAAATGGTCTGAAGTGCCACAAATGAGGTTTAATGCGAAGAAGTGCAAAGTCATGCACATGGGGAATAAAAACCTAGGAACAAGCTACAGGATGGGGGTTGGGGAGCTGCTGACAGTTATAAGGGATGAAAGGGACTTGAGGGTCATTATCACAGCTGACTTGAAAGTCACCAGGCAGGCAGCCAAAGCAGTGGGGAAGGCAAGTGGGATGCTGGATTGTACTAGGAAGGGTATCACAAGCTGGAGGAGGGAGGTAATAGTTCCACTGTACAAAATCTTGGTGAGGCCTCATCTGGAGCACTGTGTGCAGTTCTGGAGGCCACACCTTCATAAAGACATTGACAGGATGGAAGTGGCGCAGAGGAGGGTGACAAAGATGGTCAGATGGTTACAGCAAAAGCCTTATGAGGAGACAGTGAGAGACCTCAATATGTACACCCTGGAGCAAAGGAGAGAGAGAGAGAGAGGGGTGATATGATTGAGACGTTCAAGTACCTCAACGGAATAAACAAGGTTAAAGGGGAAACTATCTTCCAGTTCAAAAAGAATGCTAGGACCAGAGGACATGACATGGAACTAGAGGGGGGCTGAGTAAGACGAAATGTGCAGAAGTTCTGTTTCATTTATAGGCTGGTGCATGCATGGACCAGCTTGCCCAAGGAGGTAGTGACTGCAAGTATGGTTGCAGGATTTAAACATGCATGGAACAGGAATAAAAGCACACTAGTGATGGGAATGTAAAGCTACAACCCACAGCCATGTAGAGTCATGGGTCGTGGAACAGGAATAAAAGCACACTAGTGATGGGAATGTAAAGCTACAACCCACAACCATGTAGAGTCATGGGTCGCTTTTACAAACAATAAAATGGGCAGACTGGATGGGCCTGGCGGTCCTTATCTGCCAACAATTTCTATGTATCTATGTGCCTATAAACTTATGTGACCAGTGTGCCTGTAATAACAAGGCAAAATAAACTATTCATGTGCCCCAGTATGAGTAACAGTAAGATCTGTTACCTAAATTTTTACTTTAGCTTGGACCAAGCACATTAGCTTATTGTTTTGCCAATCCTCCACCTTCAGATGCCTCTTCTCAATGTGAACACGCATTGAATGTGTGTGAATTTCCTGAACAAGTGTAAGTAATAGTTGGAGCTAAAAGTGCACGCTCTTCTGAGTGTGGGGATGTTTATAAGAATAATGAAGAGCTTTACAAGTCTTACTGTTACCACACAACAACAGGACTGTGATCTCAACATTACACGCATGCTCAGGGTCATGGTCTTATTTTTCTAAGTGGTAAAAGTAAGACTTGCATTGCTCTTATTTATTTTTACAAAGATTTTTGTCTATCCCAAAACAATATCTAACAGCATTTGGCTGGTGGAGCTGGTACCAGTTTCGACCCCTGTCCATAAACATCCACATGTGGTCATGTGATCACACACTTTACAGTACAAAAAGAGACGGTCAGGACCACCCTCACAGTGTACACACACATACACATACACACACACGCGCACGCGCGCGTTCGCACACACATCAGAATAAACTGTCAGTCTCTATGTCAGAATCAGATGCAGCATGGAGGCACATGATGGCCGCTTGAGCAGATGCTTTTCTCCTAGGTCCCACTCCACTCCCTAAATAAACCCTAATTTTCTGCAATTTTGGTTCTTTGGGTGATCATCCTGGCACACACTGTCTCGCTGCAACCACCTAGAACATCGCTGGGTAAAAAATTTGCTAGTATGGATACAGAAATGTGAGAAAGCTTACCTTGCCATACTTCACCACCCACACTGACCTGGGATAAAAATGTGAAGTGCTCCAAAACAGCCTCAGATGGGGCAGTGGCTGGTGCAAGTCCCCAGGCCACGCTCGTAGAAGAAAAGTTCCTGGAAGGGATTTCCCCTCTGAAGGCAACACCGGGAAGCCCTAGCAAACTCTATGCAGACCATTACCTCCTCCTTGGTGATATTAACACAGCGCACCAGCGACAACGAGTCATGTATCTCCTCCCTAGACAACTGGAGGGTAAGAACAGACTCAGAACTGGCCCAACTATGACAGTGCCATAAAGCCATTGTGAGTAAAATGGAGGATCTAGAAGGGAGGCTGAGATGAAATAACCTAGTGATACTAGGTCTCCCAGAAGGGGTGGAAGGGTCCTCTCCTATACTGTTTGAACAAAAATGATGTGGTAAGCTTGTGGGCCCCTCTCCCAATGGTTCCGATTGTGCATGTACACAGATCCCTGCACCCACTCTCCCTCCTGGGGTTCCTCCATGGCCTTTAATTTTCTGGCTGTTAAATTTTCTTGATAAGCAGATTGTGGTGCCATTTCCAGTCTCCAGCATGACCCACAGTGCCTCCTCTCCTCCCTGTTTACCCTTTAGTCCTGTTGCTTTGATCCCTTCCCTTACATAGAAAGCTCCTCCTCCTTCTCTTCTACACTCCCTGTCCCTCCTGTAGATTGTGTACCCTGGTATGTTGACATCCCAGTAATGGTTCTCTGTGTACCATGTTTCTGTGACTACCATGATATCCAGGCATCCCTCTTCCATCAAGGCCACCATTTTGGGGAGCTTTTTACCTAGACTATGGGCATTGGTATTCATTACCCTCCACTTTTTTTTTGGGCCTTATTTCTTTTTGCCCCACCCCTGTCCTTACTGCCTTTATCTTTTTCTCCATTTACAGCAGCCCTTCTCCCTATTGACTGCTCTATCTTGGTGTTTACCTCACTAACTACCCTGATTTGTTTTTGGGGGGGGGGCTAGGATTTCTCTTCTTTTCAGTGCCTCCCCCCTTGGCTAGTTTAAATGCTTGTCAATGAAGCACTTAAACCTATCACCTAGGATCCTGGTTCCCCTCCTGGACAGATGCAGACCATCGCACCAGCATAGGCCTGCATCCCTCCAAGTGGAGCCCCAGTCCCCAATGAAACAAAATCCCTGAGCTCTGCACCAGTTTTCCAACCAGTCATTGAATCCCATGGTGCAGAGTACCCTAGCCTCATCCATGCCATACACAGGTAGGACTTCCGGAAAAGTTACCATGTGTGCTACTTGTCTAAGGCCCCTCCCCAACTCCTGTTGTACTGCTGTGATACCATTTTCAGCCAGGTCATTTGTCCCTAGGTGGATAATGACATCCAGTTTACTCCCCCTTGCAGCTGTTCCCATGATTATGAGGATTCATTTCCTGTCCCTCCAAGCATGGTGCTTGGCAAGCACCTTACCTCCCTTTCCCCTTCCTCACCCAGTTCTACCCCCCCTAACAACTGAGTCCCCCACCAGTAGTTGTTTCCTTTTCCTGTGGGGTCCTATGCCACCCTCCAGTGGGTCTCCATTGTGGAGGTTCCCAGCATCCTCCTTGGTCTCCACTGCAAGTGCCTCCATAGAGGAGCCATGCTCTGCCAGAGTGGCAAATGAATTGTGGAGAGGCACGACTGGAGGGATGAAACTCTGTCCACCACCCTCACCCTCCCTGAGCCCACTGTGGTCCAACCACTCCTCTTTCTTGGCAACCTCTGAGGTAGGGGCAGTGGCATGGGTGGTCCCTGTGTGAGGGAGCAGGTTTTCCGAATCCTTGCCAGGTCAGCATGGAGGCAGGCAACCTCCTCCCTCAGACCAGAGAGATGCCTGCAAATAGGGCAGCAATGCAGTCTCCAGTATGTCTCCTGGAAGACTGCTGCTCCACAGGCAGTGCATTGCACCACTCCTCACATGTCTGTCTCCCTTCCTGTTTCAGATGTTATTCTTTTTATTTTGTTGTTCTTGTTTTAGTGTGTGCAAGCTTGTGAGTGTCTCTACCCCCTATTCAGTGTGCTGTACCTTTAAGAATATGAACAAGTGTATGTTGTTAGCAATTTGGAGGAAGCGATGTCAGAACCCCTGATATGAAGGAAGTTATGAACCTGCTTGTAAGCATACTGGTTACTGGATGGTCATCAGAAGAAGCTATTTCTGTTGGACTGCTGGTGCTGATTGTGAGACTTTCTTCTGCATAGCTTTTGTTCTATCTGCATGACTAAGGGCTCTCTCCATGTGTTTTTTGAATGACCAGTGAGTTATGCACTGTACAAACTTAAACTGAGCCCCAGCAATACTGACAACAGAGCCTAATGCCTTTTTTCTTTTTAATTTGGAGGATGGAGCTGATATACATTTAAGTTGTCAGTGTCAGTGGCTCAGTAGGTAGCACACTCGCCTCTGAGGCCGGGAGATCAGAGGGCTGTGGGTTCAGTTCCCACATCTGGCACTTGGGTTAATATCCCAGTACTGACACTGTAGTGCAGCATGAGAGGGGTGTTGCACTTCTGAGGTGCCGTCTTTCGGATGAGACGTTAAACCGAGGTCCCATCTGCCTGAATTGGTGGTAGTTCAGGTGGATGTTAAAGATCCCATGGCACTTATCGAAAAGAGTAGGGGAATTTCCCCGGTGTCCTGGCCAAATTTAACTCATTCACTAAAAATACCACCAACAGCTTAATCTGGTTCAAGGTCAGTTGGCATTCATCTGTATCCCCCTTCCCTGGGTCGTGCCTGAAAATAGGCAGGATTTGTCTAGTGCACTTACCCGGTCAACAAAAGCTAAAAAAAAAAAAAAAAAAGTTCTTACACTATCTATTTCACTTTTCTATAAGTTATATGGTGCAATCCCATGATATGCATAACAAGACTGCCAGTATAGTATCTTTAACTACTCAGTTTACATGTTTGCACTTGTATGGGGAGCGGGGTTGGGGTGGGGATTTGTAACTGTTCTGTGGGGAAATGACTGGCATTATGGCCTTATTAAGTAAAGTGGACCAGTCATTAGGGCTTGGGGTGAAGAGAGTGTGTATTTGTTGGGTATTGTTTAGGAAAGTGGGAGGAAGGTTGGGGGAGACTACTGGGAAGCTATGTGTGTTGGCTGGGAGGGAGAGGGGAGGGTAAAGAGATACCAGAGCTGTTAACCACATGTGCAAGTTCTTCAATAGAGAGCCTCATGACTACTTCCCTTAGTGTACACAGGAGATGAGCTATGTATCGTGGAACACTAAAGGTGCGTGATGAAGGGGCAAGTGGTACCAGATCTTAAAGCACCTACAATTGTTGCACTGCCAAAGTGCCTTCCTCCGGGAAATCCACTTGTTGGCGTTGGCAAACACGCTTTTCTGGCACCAAATGGTGGGACAAATTTTTGCAGCAGGGGACTCCACCAATCAAAGAGGGGTAGCCATTCTCATTTTTTGGGACACTAATTTCAAGTTGCTCCTGGCTATTGAGGACCCAAAAGGGCAGATATCTCCTTTTGCATGGTATCCTGGACCATGCAGAATTGTTTCTGGGCTGCATTTATGGCCCTAACACCCCAGCACCAGAGTTCTTTTATGGAATGGTCAATTTGATATCCCCATTTGTGCACCTTCCCCTGATTTTGGTAGGTGACTGGAAAGTGACACTCACGCCCGACCTGGATAGGTCAAGTCATCTCTCCAATAGGCTCTCTTCTGCCCAACGTGCCCTATATGAGGTCTTAAATATGGGAGACCTGTGTGACCCATGATGGGTACTCCATCCCACAAAGCGAAAATACACTTTCTATTCCCCGGTACAGAAGTCATCCTCTCGGATCAACTATTTTTCAGTTAGCGCAGAAGCCTTAGCTGGTGTAACTGATGGAGGGTTAGCCCCAAGAGTGCTTTTGGACCACTCCCCAGTATGGTTATACAGTACAAGTCACATTAAACTGTTCTGCCAATGAGTTGCTTTAGCATTTCTGACTGAGTTGCATAAGTGTTGCTGGATTCAGTACAAAGCATTCCACAAACTGTTTCTTAAGAGTTACATCTTAGTTTTGCATTGCATTCTGATGAGGCTTAAACTGTATTCCAACTGAGTAGCAAAAACATTTTACAAACATTGCCCTTGAGCTAGTGAAGTATTAAAAACACAATGCAGTATGAGTTGCCAGTGCATTGCCAACTGTAAAAAACAATGCTAAACTAACTCATTGGTGGGACAGTTTAATGTGACTTGTTCTGTAACCCCAGCCCAAACATTAAAAGGGATAAAGTCTGGAAACTAAACACCCAACTGTTGAAAGATCCTTTGGTTCTGTCCAGAGCACAATCCCTTATTAGTGACTTCTGGGAACGCAACCTGGTGTCCTTTCCAGACATAGATAAAACCCAGTGCTCCCTTAAGTGTGTGTTGAGAGGAGAGTTTATTTGCATTGCATCCACCAAAAAAAAGAAACATGAAGCCTCTCTGCATTTCTTGCTGGACTAGATTACAGCTCTGGAGCATAGCCCAACATTAGAACCTCTGAAACGGAATGAACCGTCTTAACCAACTTGAGGCACCAGTATGCTGATTTACTGAGGAAGAAGACAGAGTATGCCCTCCTAAAAACACACTCAACATACGTGGACCAGTGAGACAAAGCAGGTCACTTGTTTGCACTACATCTTCGGCAGCAAGAAGCCTCCTGCCTGGTCAATGCTATCTCCTCTCAGGTAGATGGTACCCTCAAAACCTCTTCAGTGGAGATAGCCCAAGAGTTTGATGGATTTTATGCCCAGCTATATAGCCCCCTTGTCAATCCTCCTCAAGAGTGGAAATTCAAGTTTATTTGGAGTTCATTCCACTCCCAGTGCTATCCCCTGAGCAGCAAGCTTACTGTCCCATATAGAATCAGGAAATTCTGGCAGCCATTCAATCTCTAAACTTATATAAATCCCCTGGGCCTGATGGCTTCCCCTCCAACTTTTATAAATCCCTAGCAGCTGAACTGGTTCCTATCCTGGCCCAGCTTTTTTTCTTATCTGTGCAACAAAGATCTCTCAGATTCTTCCCTGCTAGAAGCCCTTATTATAGTCCTGCCCAAGCCCAACAAGCCTGCAGCCAAGATCTCCAATTATCGTCCCATTTCCCTCATGAATTGCGATATGAAAATCTTCGCAAATATTCTCTCCACCAGAATTATGCAAATTTGGGACAATTTGATTGGGCCTGAACAGATAGGATTCATGAGAGGGAGGTCCTCTACAGACCATTTATGAAAACTGGAGCATGTCTTCACCGTATCCAAAGTAGCCACATACCCTATGGCACTGGTCTCTCTGAATGCGGAGAAGGCATTTGACAGGGCGCAGTGGGATTTCTAATTCTCAGTGCTGGAAAAGTTTGTCTTCCCCACAGGGTTTGTCCAGTGGGTGCAGGTGCTGTATACTAAGACAAATGCTAAGGTATACTATAATGGAGTACTTTCAAAAGGTTTCTCCCTTCATTCTTGGACTCATCAGGGATGTCCGCTTTCTCCCCTCCTGTTCAACATCTACCTGGAGCCACTAATTAGACTTTTGAACATTTCTCCACTTATCCAGGGTATCCCTATCGGTCCTCTTGACCTTAAAATATCAGCGTATGTGGATATTCTGCTGCACCTGTCGCATCCCGTCACCTCCATACTGGAAGCTCTACTCATTATCTCCCAATTTGGCACCTTTTCCAATTATAAACTGAATTTAGACAAGACCATTTTCATGCCTTTAACCCACCTTGTTTTCCCCTCAGATTATGAAACACGGGGCTTGGTCTGGGCATCTAAGTTCGCATATTTAGGTGTTACTCTCTGCCAGAGGCAGTACCTTAGTAGAAAGTTAAACCTTGACAGAATAGTGGAAATTATTACACAGGACCTGAACAGATGGACTTTGCTCCCCCTCTCCTTACAAGCCCAAATCAGTATAGTTAAAATGAATGTCCTCCCCTGTATTTTCTACCTCCTCAACTTGCTTAACTTTTTACTCCCATCCACCTGGTTCAAAAGTCTCCACTCTGTTATATCCTGTTTCCTATGGAAAGGGAAACCTTCCCACAGAGCCTATACACAACTGGAGGCCCCGAAACTCTTGGGTGTGCTTAAGTTGCTTAACTTCTATGTATACTATTTGGATAGCCATATCTCAAAATATACCCGATGGCCTCTGCCTTCAGCTCAACCAGGAGTGTCTGCATATTTACCTACAAGGCTACAGACTGAGAGACACCTAATAGCATCGGCTGAAATTTGCTAGGCTAGTCACTTCTTTTTCTCCCATAATACCTGACCGTTGCAACTCTGTGAGACAGTCATACATACCTCGGTTAAGGTGCATGCCCAGTTATGTAGATCTATTCAATACAAGAATAGACAAGATATCTCTCAGCCACTATGTAATAACCCAAATTTCAAGCTGGATGGGGCAGTTCTCATGCACCATCATTTTCCAGAGCTGGCTGGTAGGCAGGTCTTCGATCTCATGAAAGATGGGCAGCTGCTTAACAGTCAGGATTTGTTGACCCACCTCTGTCTTCCCTCCATGCAGATTTTTAGGATCTATCAAATTCAGAACATGCTGATCAAATGTTTTGGGGCAGTAGAGTGGGATGTTAATAACGATGACTTTCCTTCCCTTGCCTAGTCATATTCTTGGCAACCTCATTTTGTGTCGTAGTTAGTGTCCCTCTTATTTTTTCAGGTATATCCCACCACCAGAAGGCCCTCCCACTTCTGGGAGACTGCCCTGCCTACCTTGACCAGGACCTGGGACTGCATCTGGTTGGATGTGCATCAGTATCTCTCTAATGATAAACTGCATCTTACACAATTTTGCATACTCCATAACATGTATTTCACCCCAATTCACTTGCAAAGGATGGGAAAACACCCATCAGTGACATGTTCCAGATGTACATATTCAGAAGGTTCCCTGTTGCACATCATGTGGGAGTGCCCCAAGTTAGCCCCAGTGTGGGACAAAATTAAATCAAAGTTAGATCCCCTGTTTGGCCTAAGTGAATATTTTACCCCTGAAATCTGCATTGTGGTAAGTGTCTCTGCAACCCCTGTAAAAGAAAGGAGATTTCACATCTCTCTAATATTCCTATCAGTAAAGCAGCTAGTCCTGCATCATTGGCTTGACCAGGAGGAAATCTTCTATACTGAGTGGCTGAATGGAGTCCTAAACAACTTAAGAGTTGAGAAAACTATAGCTAGCATCAGGAACCATCTTCAAGTATATAACAAAAAATGGAGCAAACTGGAGACCCTGTTACTGGTGTATACCGCTCCTTAATAAATTTATATAATTATTTCCAATGTCTGTAGAAACACCAAATTATGGATCTTACTACTTAAATTGTCAGTGACACTGTTGTCTATATTGAACCTACCTGCCTGGCTTTCTATAGTATATCTGGTATCTCGGGGGGGAGGGGTTAGAGTGGAAGGGCAGGGAGGGAGGGGTGGAGGGTTTGAATGTTTGCATTTGTGTGTATGTCATGTATTGTTGTATTGTTCCAACTGTTTTGGAAAATAAATAAAGCATATTAAATAAAAAAAAGAATCAGATGCAGCTTGTGCCCTCTCACATTGATTAACACAGAATGCTGTGGGCTCAAATTGGTAAGGCTGCATACCAATATCAAAATTTAAATAACACATTTATATTCCTCCATCCAAGCATGGCGAATAGAGAGCACAGGCACAGTAAAGACTACCGAATTCCAAAGGTAAAAAAACACACTCCCTGTAAAACAGCTAGCTTAGATGATCTACGTTTCAGGAAGATGGTACATAACTAGCACAGACAAGAAAATTCCTTTTTCAGTACTTTAGGAACAGAATCTCAACAGTATGGTAAGTTTTAAGATGAAAAAGTGCAAATGAACAGTCCATTTCAAACCTCCACTGTAAAAAACAACAACAAACAAACTCCTTTTTCAGTACTTTAGCAACAGAATTTCAAGAGCATGGTAAGTTCTAAGATGAAAAAGTGTAAATGAAAATTCTATTTCAAACTTCCACTGTAAAAAATCTGTAACATGAACTGTGTTTAGATGTCCTTTAACTTATCTTCAGTGAGAGTTGGGACATCAGATTTACTACATAAACATTCCATTCTGTGATTTTTGACACTATAGTCCCAGGTTTGTCTGCTTATCTCTCTGTCTAACCAGATTGAAGCTTAGCACAAAATAGTGCTTTGAAACACTGCTTAGCTGAATGAAAGCAAAGTAATACCACTAAACCTCTAGTTTTATCTAGCCCATTAGGAATTGGAAGAGCTCCCTTTTTCTATGTAATAGCAAAACAAATGCAGGGCAATGCCCACTGTAGCCGTAAAAAGTAGGGAAATGTGATGGTAGGGTAAAAAGTTTACTGAGCTTTGGTGAATCTGTGGGAGTGGTATTCCTGAGGGTTTCAATGGTAATGCAGTGCAGCATTGGTATTTCTTTAACTTCAGCACCCTTTCTCCAAGCACTGGTGTTTAAGAAACATAGAAACATAGAATCTGTTGGCAGATAAGGACCATACAGCTCACCTAGTCTGCCATTTCCCTACTTGGTTTGGCAATCCCTATTCTTATCTGGACTGCCTTTCCCCCGCTCCACTGCACAGTAGGATGTCTTTATGTTTATCCCATGCACTTTTGAATCCCTGTACTGTTTTTGCTTCCACCACCTCCACTGGTAGGCTGTTCCACGAATCCACCACACTCCCTGTGAAAAAATACTTCCTAGCATTCTCCCTAAGCCTCACTCCAGCCTTATGTTATGTCCCCTTCTTCTTGTGTACCTTCATATGTGAAATATGCTCCCCTCCTATACCCTGTTTATTCCTCTAAGGTATTTGAAAAAAGTCACTATCATATTCCCCCCCCCCTTCCCGTGAATAGCTGATTAGTTGCTTGAGTCTTTCCTGATAAGGGTTGTGGTGCAGTCCATGTATCATTTTTGTTACTCCTCTCTGGACTGCTTCGATTCTGTTTATGTCCTTCCTGAGATGCGGTCTCCAGAATTGGACACAGTATTCCAGATGAGGCCTCACCAGGGATCTATACAGTGGCATTACCACTTCACTCCTCCTATTGGTTATGCCCCTTCCTATGCACCCCAGCATTCTGTTTGTCTTCCCCACTGCTTTTTCGCATTGCTCAGCTGACTTCAGGTCATCAGATGTGATAACCCCCCAGGTCTCTCTCCTGATTTGTGGTGGCTAGAACCTGCCCCCATCCTGTATTCCTCTCTTGGTTTTCTGTGTCCTAGGTGCATTATCTTGCACTTCTTAGCATTGAAACCCAATTGCCAAACCCTTGACCAGTCCTCAAGTAGTCTTAGGTAATTCCTCATTTTATCTAACCCCTGCTGTGTGTCGACTCTGTTACAGATCTTGATGTCATCTGTGAACAAGCATACTTTCATCTCCAGTCCCTCCATAATGTTGCTTATAAAGACATTAAATAGAACTGGACCCAGCACTGATCCCTGTGGGACCACTCTGGTCACCTCCCCCTTCTGATTTTATGCCATTTACTACCACTCTCTGGGTCCTGCCTTTTAGCCAGTCACCAACCCATTTTACCACTTTAGAGCCCATGCCCAGATTCCCCAATTTGTTAAGCAGCCTTCTATGAGGAACGGTGTCAAAGGCCTTACTGAAATCTAGGCAGGCGACATCTACCACCCCTCCCTGCTCCACCACCCTGATTACCCAGTCAAAGAAATTGATAAGATTAGTTTGATGGGACCTACCCTCAGTGAATCCATGCTGCCTTGTGTCTTTTGTACTGCTTGACTCCAGGAAATTCACTACCCTCTCCTTAAGCAGGGACTCCATCAGCTTTCCCACCACTGAAGTCAGTCTTACAGGTCTGTAATTGCCTGCTTCCTTCCTACTTCCAGTCTTGTGCAGGAGGACCACCTCTGCCCTCCTCCAGTTCCCAGGTACCTCCCTGTCTCTAGTGTTTGACTGTTTTTTGTGCCTGGACAGAAAATTCTAAAGTTAGGACAACATCAATGCTGCATCCTGTGATCATTCAATGCCCCCTCAAAAAAAAGCACTCTGCAGATTCACAAGACATGGGGGATTCTTACCCCAAGGTTGCATTTTACTTCTTTTCATGCTTTGAGCTTCATGCTGTAGTTTCTGACAATACAGTAGAACCAGACAGGATGCAACACACCACCTTGCACTATATGACATTTCACAAAACACTCAAGTATGACAGTTGACTGTTAACTGATCAATACTGAAAAAAAGATTTCAAGAAATACCATCTTGTAGGGGTAGCCAAGCTGATGTGCTTGGTGTACATGTAGATCCACAACTCATGACTCCATCCACCTAATATTATAACCATCTGCTTTTATAAAAACTTAAACTAACCTGAATTCATCTTTCAGAATATCCTGGCTGTCTGGCATCACTAAATCTGCCAGAGATAATCACAGCTCTTAGTCAAAAAAGTGTTGGAGAAGAAATGCCTATGAAGCCTGTGTCTGGTGGTAAGGGAACTGCAGGAGAAGTGCTTAAGACAGTGGTCCTGCTGGTGACAGGAGCCAGAAAAAGGACTGACTTCTCAACAGTTAGTGACAATCCTGTATAAGCTTAAAAATGAAATGAAAGCAAGATTTGCAAACCTAAACAATCAGTTCTCCCACATTCAGATCACCATCAGTGCACTGGGCTCTTCTGTTGATGGACATTTAAAATGCATTGAGGAGCAGGAAACACAAGTTGTGGGTCAGGAGTAAAAATTCATGGAAGCCTTTAAACAGCTTATGTGAGGCACACAAACTCACTGAGTGCTTGGAGGATGTTGCTGATGACCATACACATTAGAGAACACTGGAATAATATCTGACTGGTGGGCTTACCTGAGGTCATCAAGGGAACAGACCACTACAATCCTTGCTACTTGGCTTTCTGAAGTTTTGGACATGGAAAAGGGGACCCAACAGGAGATGCAACATGTGCACTAGTCCCTGGGGAAAACACGAAGCCTACTGACAAACCATACCACTTTCTTATACAAGTTTTGCAGTATCAGGACAGAGAAAAGTTGTTGTCAGTGGGGAGGAAGCAAAGGGTTATGACATGTAAAAATGATACTCTCCTCCTCTTCTTCCCCACTTATAATTGTCAACTGGAACAGAAGCAGCAGGAGTTCTAGGAGGTCAAGCAAACCCTTCATCAGCAGCAATGGCAGACTGCACACATTTATCCTTCAAAACTGGTGATCTGGCACCAGGACCCCACAGACTAAACCTTTAAAAAATCTGACCTGGCTGCAGCTTACATTGACAATGAGCTGACAATTATGGCAGGCCACTCTATCCAACAGAGAACAGGGCCATGAAGAAGGAAAGTCATTACAAGTACATTTTTTATAGACCTGGGAGGGTAACAGCTGTGGGGGGGTGGGGTGAAATGAACTAGGAAAGACTGAGATTCATAAGATTAATATGGGTCACAAGAATTGTGCCACTATAGTCTCGACAACAGATTATTTGGAATAACCAAGGTGATCATCTAGAGCTGCCTTTAAAGATTCCATTGAGGGACTATTTACAATATCCTGTGGGAGTGCATTCCACATATTAACTACTCATTGACTGAACCACATCCCTCACATGTTTGAATTGTACATTTTACCACTAAGCTGCATGTTATGACCTCCACGTTTCTTTCTGGTAACCTTTGCCTGCAATACAAAGCACTTTCACAGATCCTGATTTCTGAATGCCCTAACCACTGTACAAAGATCCTCCCTACAGCATCTGTATTCAAGAGGGAATAGGTTCAATTCTTTTAATCTTTCACCATAATTCAAATGTGAAAGAGTGTTAATTTTTTTGTTGTTTTTCTTTGTACTCTCTTGAGCAGTTCAATATCCTTTACCTTGTACAGTGACCAAAACTGAGCACAATATTCCAGATGTGGCCTAACGAGAGCCCCATACAGTGGCATAATAACTTTTTTCTTTCTACTCTTGATAATGTTAAAGATTGATCCCAAGATTTTATTTACTCAAGCTACTACTACTACACAAGTATGTTTTGTGAATGTAAGTTCATTTGTCGTGGTTATACCCACATCCTTTTTACTATTACTTACTTCAAGTTGGGTGCCATTTAGGAAATATTTCCTCATTTTGTTTTTGTTTCCAACATGCATTACTTTGCACTTTGTTGCATTGAAGTATAGCTTATGATTGTTTGCCCCCATTTTATTCAGATCATCCTTGATATTTTGACAAGTTGTTATTTTCCACTACTGTGCCCAACTTTGTATCATTGGTGAATTTACCCATCCATGAATTTTTAAATGTTTCCAATGATGATACAAATAAGTTGAAAAGGGTGGGAGCCAAGACAGATTCCTGAGGCACCCCACTATTTACATCTGCCCTGGTCGAACTATGGCCTGTGATTAATACCCTCTGTCTTCTTTCATTCAGCCAAGAATCTACTCACTTTATGATGTTTTTATTGAATCTAATGTTTTTTTAATTTGGTTGGGGCACCTGATGTCAGAAAGGCTGAAACAGAGTGACTATGATGAATGAACTGAGTAATGTATATGAGTCATATAACATATTGCATGTCTGAGTTGCTTCAGGTATGATTAAATGTTGTGTATAAAGTTCCCTTCTTTTGGGTCCTGGCACCTATATGGTCATCCCATGAGGAGTGGAGTAGGGGATTGACTGTGGTAGTTGGTTGACCTGCAGTCAACATGTTTTCCTTTATGTGAGACAGTATTTTCTCCCTCCGACTCATCCTGCACACCCTCCTTCTTGAAGTTGTCATGACTGCCCTCCAAGGTGCCTGTGCAGGTTTTTTAAAGAAATAAAAAACAGCAGGACCTTGCAGGCACCATGATAAACAGCACAAGCTCCCTACCAAACCAACATGGCCCAGTGGAACTTGATAGGCCACCTGAGGTTTACTGACTTTTGTATGGTATTTAGCATGGAAACTGTGCTTGCACCACACTGCACTGAACTTTCATAGCCAATGTCACCTGGAATCAAGCTGAGTTTCTTCCTGCACACCGGAAGTCCAACTTTACTGTGGTGTCTAATTATAACCGATGCATCTGACTGTACTGCAAATGACCTAGGAGTATAAAATCTGGCATATCTAATAATTCACCATTTGCAAGCCCAGAAATTGCTGGTAGCCCCATAGAGGGACTGGATGCCAGCTCATATGCACACATTCATTTGGATTTGTGGTGGGCTACTTGATTTCATGCCCATCCTTATGTATGAAAAGTTTAAAAGATGGTTAAAGAGCAGCTTCTATGTTTTTTAGTAGCCCCCTCACTGAAATATAAATGATAACTGTCCTGACCAGGAGTCAATATGTATTCACCTTTCCTTTAGACACAGCCATATAAAAAAGTTATGCCCCTTGTAATTTTAATCCCAGACTCGCCAGCATAAAACAGAACCAGTTCCTTATCCTATGGCCATGCCCCCACACCAGCACACTCAGCCCCATTTTGTGATGTTACTAAATGAAGGCTGCATGTACGTGCCCCATTGACTTGAATGGAGGTGATTTTCTATAGATGTTATATCTATTTTACATCAGGATTTTAACAAATCAAAGTGATTGCTCGGCTAACCAAGGACCCAGTTAGTCGAGCAGTAGCTCTGATTTGTTGAACTCCTGACATTAAATAGGTATAAAACCTATAGAAAAACCTCCCACATTCATGTCAGTGGGGTGCGAACATGCAGCCTTCATTTAGTGACATCACAAAATGGGCTGCATGTGCCATCATGGGGGTGTGGCCATAGGATAAGGAACTGGCTCTGTTTTTTGCCGGCGGGTCTGGAAATAAAATTACAAGAGGCAAAACTTTTTTATATGGATGTATCTAAAGGAAAGGTGTGTACATATTGACTCCTGGCCAGGCCAAATAGCATTTATGTTTCAGTGAGGGGCTAGTTGGGAGCTGCTCGTTAAGCAAATTAATGCACAACAGTTTACAGTTATATGACAGAGGTGGAGATGTCCTAGAGATGAAAACGTATTGACAAATGATGTTAGCTCCTGGAGCTCCTCGGGAGGAGGGAGGAGGAGTGTGTTTTTACTTGGAGTATATAGTTAATTGTCTTGCATTATTTCTTGTTCTGAGGGGAAGACAGTGTGGAGAGAGGGGATCGGGTTAGTGGTACGTTAGAAGGGGAAGAGGTTTATAAAGTTCTGGTTAGGGGTTACCCACCTGTGTTTGGGTGGGGGGATGGGCACACAGTTATGTTGGGGATGTTTTGAAACAAAATATGCCCTCTATTAGACGTGCTTTTAAAGTAAGATACAAGGGTACATGTAGCACACTTTGCAGGAGCAGTGGGGATTGGATCCTTGCAGGATCATCTCCAGGAAATGTGATCTGGAAACCATTATGGCATGAGACATAAACATTTTTTCATGGAATGTGAATGGACTAAAAACACCTATATGAAGGAAAGAATTCTGGGCAACCTTCAAATAAGCAAAACCTACATGATGTGGGAGGGATCAAACAAGTTGGGAAGATATACCTGAAGTTGCTTCTTTCATCTCCACAGGTAGGGGTGTCTATCTGGTTCTTCCCACAGTTGGATGTCCACATCAACTCTAAGAAAGATGCTCTCCCGGACATTACCTGATACTAGATGCTTAAGTGGGCACAGAATCATTCAGCCTTATCTTGGCATATGGGCCCAACTCTGACTGTCTCGATTACTTACACTGTCTGTCAGTGACTCTTGCTCCATATTGCCAACTACTTGCGCTGTGTGGGGATGGCAACACTCCATGGGATGTGGTACTGGACCACTGTGCCCTTCCCATGCACCCCCCTCAGATCAGTGGCCCTGACAACCATGGTTAGGGAGTGTCTGCCTGGGGAAGTTTGGTGCCTGGCACGCCAAACAGAAAGAGATTATTCATTTTATTCTCATGCATGTAAAAAATACACCAGAACTGATTTGGGGCTTTGTCTCTGATTTGCTGGTGAGCAGAAGATTCTACTTATGAGCTGCTATTACATATGGACCAGGCCTCTCTGAACATAACGCTGCAAGGAGCGGTGAGTCAGGCTCCTCCCATGGTGCAGACTCGACTTCTTACTCCTGCTAAATGAAGAATTCAGAACACAGATATATGGGAACATGACTTACCCTATTTCTTTAGCACAATAACTCTAGGGAAACATCCCACAGTACAAGAGGGGAGGACTTAAAAAGCCTTTGTTCATGAAGTGTTGATTCCTTTTTTATCTCCCCAAAATAAGCTGGAGAGGTAGGAGATAAAGGCCCTTGAAACCAAGACCAAACAACTGGTGACAGCCTATATGACATTCAAAATGTCACTACATACACAGACCTAAAGACTGCGTAAAGGAAGCTCAACACACTTACAGTACAACTGCCAAGTTGCAGAGGGATAGTCTGCTCAAGCAATGCAGATCTTAATTCGAGGGAGATGGAAGTGGTTGACTCCTAACATGGAAGCTCAGAGAATGAGAAGCAACTAGGACTATCACAGCTATACAACCCCGAAATGGAGAAGTGGGGGAGGTCTTCAAAACATTTTATCAGACCCTGTACAGCTCAGAGTTCTCCCCAGATGCCTCTAACCATGTCACATTCCTAGGGGAACTGCCAGTGCCATCCCTTTTGCCAGATAACAGGCCACTGTTGGATGTAGACCTCTCTACTGATGAACTAAAGTGAGCAGCTCACACCCTCACAGCAGGAAAGTCCCCGGGCCCCAATGGCATCCCAGGAGACTTAAAAAAAAATTTGAGTTGTGTTCCAGGAACCCCTCCTAACTCATGATATCTAAGGCCTAAGCCTGTGTGTCCCTGACCCCTTTTCTGGATGTAGCCACTATTGCTGTCCTGCCCAGACCCCATATTATGTAGCTTGTACTGCCCCTCATTGCTGTTTTCTTTTCCCTCCAGTCACCAGCACCAGCGATCTCCCTCAGGAGTAGCCCACCAAGCAGTGGTGGCATTAGGGACATACAACCCATACATTTGCATGAGGCCCCAAGGCAGAGAGGGGGCCCCCTGGCCTGCTGATTATAGTCCACAACTTCAGGTGTCTTTTTTTTTTGTACTGCCCCTTTCACTACATCTCCTCTGAGCGAGTGCACTGTTAAGCATACTTTCAAAATTTACAGGTCACATCAGGGAGCAAAGCAAGCCAGACTAGCAGGATCAGGAAGCAACAAATGGGGAAGCAGAAAACAAAGTACAAGCAATCAGTCATGAACAGGGCAATTTCTACCAATTAGAAGTAGGTGTAGGGGGGCAGGGAGCTAATCGAAACAGAGATAATTGGAGTCTGGAGCCAATGATGGCTGAGCCAATCAGCTCGCCCACAGTCCCACAGGAGTTACAGCAGCAATAAAAACAGCAGCAATAAAACAGTATGGAAACAGTATTGGTTTCTCTATTTCTTTTTAAAGATTGAATTTTGCTAACTGCCTGATCTGAACATGAGCCTAAGTTTTTCAAACCCCCTCACCTGGAAAATCGGAAGCTGCACTACCAGCATCGAAGCCAACCATCTCCTCAGGGGATCTTTTCTGCCGCATACCTCAAGGAAGTACACTGGTAAGTAGGAAGGGGACATTTATTTTTTTACAGTTGCTTGGGAAGGGAGTGCAACAGCAACTTGAAGAGCAAAGTGTGGAAGAAAGGAGGGAGCGATGCAGTAGGTAGTAAAATTGGCTTTGCGTCCTGGTACTGGCAGTGTTGGTGAGGTTATAGAAGCAGCTGATGTGGGAGACTTTTTATTTACAGTTCTGCAATTTAAAGTTTTTGTTACTTTCCCTTGTTTCCAGTCCTTTTCCGAAAGGTATGTGGTCCAATAATGGGAATGAGTGCTGTTTACTGGCAATAATGCTGAAAAAAGTGGCCAGTTCTGGCTTAAAAGGAATAGCCCTCACCCGCCCCACCCCTGTGCAGGTACAACTTTTAGGGGCCCTGGTATTGAGCTGTGCAAGGGGCCTCCTCAGGGCAAAAGCCATCACAGCCACTAGGGTGGCTTGCTCTACACTGCCTGAGACCCCCCGACTCTGATCCCCTCCAGAGCTCTTCTCCCACTCTTGAACCCCTGCCATCAACCCCCCCAGCTTGTAACCCCCTGGAGGCAGGGCCACCACCACTTAAAGATGCTCTTCCAAATCCAGCCAGGCTAAGAGCAGGAGGAGAAGGAGGAGGAATTGGGGAACCTTGATGTGCCGAGTCTGGCGTTGGGTGTAAGGTTGCCTTCGGTCCACTGTTGTCCTTGCAGTTGCCGGGGCTTTTCTTTGTTCTGGCTCCCCCCTGAGATGTAGACATGCAATTACATCCATTGTGCAGCAGGCACTCTCCTGCACCTGCCCAAAGGACATCTGCTGACGTCATTCTCCAATCTTGCATTTTCTACTGCAGTGCACCCAGTCTCAAATGGGACCCACTAGTACCACAGAACCAGGTCCCTCCCTCCCAGGACAGGAAAGTAGCCCATTGGATACTCAATCCTTACCTCCACTGTCCAATCCCCAAGTCCTCAAGCTCACTTCCGAACCTGGGTCACCAGCAGGGTGTGGGATAAGGCTGATGCCTTAACCCTCAGTGCCACCAGGCTGCCCCCTTATCGCTGCTTAATGCAGACCACAAAATCACTGCCTAAATAATTGTTACCAGAATAGAGTCAGTAATCCAAGAACTGGTGTACCCTTAGCAGGTTGGATTTGTGAAGGGCATGCAGGCCAGAAACTGTATCTCTAGAACAGTAAAAACACTCATATAATGTGGAGAAGGGTGCTTGATCAGAGGAAGTATGGAGTTCCAGAGGGAGGCAGCTTGGTAGCTGAAGGATTTCTGCCCCAACACTGTTCATATAAAGGGGTCTTTAGTAAATTGTTCATTATGAAGTGGGTGTGTGGGAAGTTAACAGGTGTGAGCAGCTCAGTAAGGCACTAAGGCACATTTTCATGCAGTTTTCTATATATATTTGGTAAGTGTAAGTTGGGTCTGTATTCTTGTTACAACTAGCCAGGTTGCTCAAGACTGATATAGATACAGTGATGGGACCTAGAGCCTAAGGAAGTAACAATTCTGGCAGCTTTGGGGTAAAATACTTTTTTCTTTCTCCAGACAGTCTTTGAGGTGCCATCTGTTATGATGGCACCATAATATTTTAGTGGGAGAAAGTTGCTTTTTTCAATCCTTACTCTAGTGAGCACAGTGAGGTGCCTTTGGATGTGGTAGAGCTGCCCCAGTTTCCAATGTATGGCCTTAACAGTGCTGCTCAGATGGTTGGTAAATGATAGAGAAGTATCAAGGGGAACATCCAACTATTAGAATCGATGACTGATTCAAGCTGGGTGCCATCCAGAGTAGAGATGTTGAGGACTTGAGAGTGTAATTTGATTTGGGAAGTTGAGCCAAGGAGTATGGATTTTATTTTGGGGATGTTCAGGACCAATTTTGTTTTTTTAAGGAATCAGCTTTGCAGACAGTGGGAATTTTGCTCAAGGGCTTTGTTGATTTGAGCCATATCTCTCTCATGAACATAGACAACTGCAATATCTACATAAAGAAGGGATTTGGCAGATGTACAGGTCCTAGGCAAGTTATTGATAAAGGGTGTGATCACAAGGGGTCCCAGTATACATCTACTTGCATTTACTTGTTTGACTTTTTTCCTTCCTGTAGATCACAGTGGGGGAAAGAAAGCATGTCAAGCTGAGCATTTAAAAAGGTTTGGTGTTCAGATCCAAGTTCAGTCTCCAAAGAACGCAGCATCAGGTGGCAGAGCTGTTGTCAGCAAAAATAAGAAGCTTCTAACAGCACTTGGCTATTTCTGTTGGAGGTACTGGGACCAGGGAAAATAGGGGCATCACCCACCCACCTTTCCCCCTCCCATCCAGTTAGGCTCATCCATCCTTATATCTATCTGGAGACAGTATAGTGCATTGGGTTAAGGCTCTGACCTGCAGATCTGGAGATCTGGGTTTGAATCTCACAGCTGCCTAGGTGCATACTGTGTGACCCTGAGCAAGTCTCTTAACTTCCTTGTGCTTCCAGGTTGCATTAGAAACAAGCTTCGGCTTAGTGCACTGCTCCTGGTTAAGCAATGTTCCCTTTCCCTATATAGGGACAAAGGAAGAAGACAGCTACAACTTCCTGTGTCGTGACAGGAAAGAAATGGAATTACCAGGGCACAGGGAGAGAGACTCTGCAACTGCAGAAAAAGGAAGAGATTGTATTAAGGTATCCTGAAAAACAAAGTAGTCAGGATTGGAGTGCATTACGGCAACAAAGGGTATTCATCAAGGGTAGCTCAGCAGGCTCAGTAAATTTTGAATGTAAAAGGGTAATTAAGGGTTAACTAGGGCACCATGGTTAGCTAAACAGAAAGTGAGAATACATAGCTGGAAAAAGTGTATTGGGGATAAAAAGGTAGGACAGCAGCTAATAGAACGGCTTAAGATATGTAAGATGACAGCTATATAAGGAGTGTTGCAGTGCAGTGGTTGCAGTGCAGCCATCTTCAGGCAAACCTTTGGGACACTGAGGTGCTGTCCCATCTGCTTTTGCTTTTCTGAATTGAGGGATAAGGTTAACAGACTCAGGCCACGGTGTCTTGGGTCAGGAGGACCCTTCGCCCCATCCAGAGACCACCCAGTCCAACCCTGTTGCCTCAAAAGGTGCTAGAAAGGAGGAGCAGATGGACAAAAGTGGGTTCAGGATGTTAAGGGAGGTGGAGCGTAGGCACATCCCACAACGCATACCACTACATAACTCCAATGCCACACTGGCAGGAAGGGACTGCCACTCAGAGGCACCCAGGGCAGTGGAAGGTATGGATGTGGAAGTCCTCCATGATGGAGACCTCAGGGGGGAGTAACAGACCACAGAGGAGGAGAGGAGGAAGTGAATCCTGGTGGAGGACTCAATAGTGGGTGGATTCAGCTAGGTATAGAGAAAGAGGAGGAGGAGGAGAGGAAGGCGAGGTGCCTTCCAGGTGCCACAGCTAGAAGGGATGGAAGGAGGATCCTACAGATTGTTGGTAAAGCAGGGAGGGTGAGCTGGACATCATTGTCCATTTAGGGACAAATGACCTGGCCAGGGATGAGCTAGAGACAGTCCAGGAAGAGTTCAGGAGATTGGGAAGGAGTCTGAATCAGGTAGCTAAATCCATCACCTTGGAGATGCTACCTGTTCAAGACAAGGGAGAGAATGGAAGCGTCTGCACCAGGAACTTCAACAGATGGTTGAAGAAATGGTGCAATGAGGTAGAACATGGATTCACTGGGGACTAGCGATCCACCTGGAAGTCTGGAGGTCTGTCCAAAGGTGATTGCCTGCATCCATCCAGGAGGGAAACTGAGTTTCTCAGGGAAAAGTTTAAATGCTACATTGTTAGGCATTTAACCTAGCTGAGAGGGGGCAGACTAGAGCACAAGGGCAATGACTGTACACCCCCACATGACAATGGGAAAAACAGACTACAGAAGATGAAGAAAACACAAGAAATCCTAAATCAAGGAACACGGCATGAATAAGAAAATGAAGGGTACAATGGACCCAAGGGAAGGGCTGCAAATTCAAAGATGATCAAAAACAAGGAAAAGGCCAACAAAATCTGGAACGCCATGATGTCAAATGCATGGAGTAGGGGCAACAAGTTTACAGATCCGGAGGCCACCATTGCAGAGGAGGACCTGGACATAGTGGAAGTTATAGAGACCTATTTTAGTGAAAACTAAGACTGGGATGCAGCCATAACAGGATATGTGCTTTTCAGGAGGAACATAAAGGGTAAAAAAGGAGGCAGAGTGGCTCTGTATGTGAAGGACAGAATAAAACCCACACCAATACAAAGAGAGAAGGGTGAAGCTAAGATACTATGGGTGGCACTAAAGACAAGAAAGGGGTCTGTGATTCAAACTGAGTAATATACAGACCGCCTGCACAAAAAAAAGGAAGTAGCCCAAGAAATGATAGAAGAAATTAGGGGATGGCCAACAAAGGGGAAATATTACTGTTGGGAGATTCAAATATGCCAGATGTGGACTGGAGCATCCCAGCTGCTGCAACAAGTAAAAGTAGGGAAGTCCTGGATGCACTACAGGTTGCATTCCTTGGGTAGCTTGTCAGGGAACCCACAGGAGAGAATGCCATACTGGACCTGATACTGTAAAATGGAAACAGTAGCAAAAACATCACAGTGGGAAGTCACCTGGGGACATGTGATCATCACATGGTGTAGTTCAGGGATAGAATTGGGAAGACACATTCCACAGTAAAATGAGGGTCTTGGACTTCAGGAGGGCTGATTTCAGGAAAAATGGGGGAGTGCGTCCAGGAAGCACTGGCATAGAAAGAGAACCTGGAGCAAAGGTGGGCAGAAATAAAGAAGGCCATTGAGAGAGTGACAACCCTATGCAACAAGCAGATTTCAAAGAACAGATGAAATAAAAAAGCACTATGGTTCTCCAAAGAAGTTGCATCAAAAGTTAAGGCACAGAGGTTAGCTTTCACGTGATCAGTATAAGGCAACACAGAAGGCAGAGGATAGGGATACCTATAAGGTAAAACTGAAGGAGGCAGCAAAAGCTATTAGGAGCACTAAATCACAGAGGAGAACATAGCAAGCTCAGTGAAGCTGGGAATAAAACCTTATTTAGATATGTAAGGGAAAGGAGAAAAAACAAGGCATGAATAGTCAGACTGAAGGGGAGAGGGCAAGAGCGTGAAAGGGGATCAGAAAAAGGCAAATATACTGAACAAATATTTTTGCTCAATATTTACAAAAAAGAGGATGGGTAAAAGTGGATAAGGCAATGTGGCCAGATGGGGTGCACCCAAACATGCTGAGGGAACTGAGGGAAGTGCTATCAACTCCCCTAACAGCCCTGTTCAACCAGTCACTGGAAACAGGGGTAGTACTGGAGGAGGGTGGATGTGGTGCTGATTCACAAAAGTGGTAATAAAGAGGAGGCAGGAAATTATATATCGGTTAGTCTGACATCAGAGATGAGAGAAATTATGGAAACATTGATAAAAGAAAGGATGGTGGAGTATCTTGCTGCAAATGGTTACAAGATCCAAGGCAGCACAGGTTCACTGGGGGGGAGAACTTACCAAACAAACCTAAGCGATTTCTTCTGCTGGGTGACAAGTGCAGTGGATTGGGGGAGTAGTGGACATGGCCTACCTGGATTTCAGCAAGGTCTTCAATACCATCCCACACAGAAGATTAGTAAACAAGCTGGGCAGTCTCTGGATGGAGTCAAAAGTTGTAAAATGGGTACAAAGTTGGCTAAGACACAGGAGACAGCAAGTGGTGGTAAATGGGGTACATTCAGAGGAGGGGAAGGTGACTAGTGGGGTGCCACAGGGATCAAGTCTTGGGCCAGTACTCTTCAATGTCTTTATTAGTGACATCACAGAACGACTAGAAAGGAGTGTGTCTGTTTACAGACAACACAAAAATCTGCAACAGAGTGAACCTGCTGGGGGGAGGGGTAGACAGAATGAGAAATGACTTTAAAAATTGGAGGAATGGTCAAGGGTATGGCAGCTGGGCTTTAATGCAAAAAAGTGTAAAATTATACACATAGGACACAAGAACCCAAAGGAACTGTACCACATGGGGGAGGAGAGGTGGCAACCACAAAACAAGAATGGGACCTGGGAGTCATCATAACAGATGTCCTCAAAGTGGCAATTCTGTTGGAAAAGGCAGTGGGAAAAGGTAGTAGAATGCTCAGGTATATAGGCAGAGGTATAACAAGCAGGAAGAGGAAGGTGGTATTGCCCCTGTATAAGTCACTGGTGAGGCCCCACCTGGAGTACAGCTTCCAGTTTTGGAGGCCACATCTGAAGAAGGATATTGATCAGGTCAATGTGGTACAAAAGAGGGCAACCAAGATGGTGAGGTGCATGTAACAGAAAAGCTATGAGGAAAGACTAAAGGAATTAAATATGTATTGTCTAGAGGATAGAAAAGAAAGGGGAGATAAGATAGAGATATTCAAATACCTCAAAGGCATCAATAAGGTACAGGTGGGGAGCATTCTTCAGAGAAGGAGATGCCAAAGGACAAGAGGACATGATATGAGGTTAAAAGAGGGACACTCAGAGGAAATTTCAGGAAGTACTTCTTCACGGAAAGGGTGGTAGATGCCTGGCACAAACTACCACTAGAGGTGATAAGTTCAAGCACTGTGGAGGGATTTAAACCTGCATCGGATAGGCCCAGGAGGTTCTTACAAATAGGAAAGGAGGGGAGAAAGGAAGTGGATCAAGTGGGATCTGCAGTCGAAAACTAGGAAATAAAAATGTGTTCTCTAGGGCAGACTAAATGGGCTCAAGGGTCTCTTTCTGCTGACAAATACTGTGATACTATGACATCTCTGTGTATGTCACAGGTGATGGTGTTGGACCTAGAGGTTACTTTGCCAAGCTTGACTGCTTGGGACCTACTTTGTAGGTAGTTTAAGAATCAATGTGTTGCTGCTGGGCTCAGCCCCAAGGTGTTAAGTCTTTGTAATAGGAGACAGTGGTCTACGAGGTTAAAAGAATTGGCCAGGTTCATTAATACTGCACTGATCATTAAGTCTTTGTCCATTGCTTGGTGGATAGAATCGATGAAACTGACTAATGCAGCACAGGTTTCACTACCCTACCTAAAACCATGCTGCTCCTCACAAATAATCTTGTGCTGGTCTCAGCATGAAGTGAGTTGGTTGTAAACAACCTCTGTTGTACCCTGCCTAGGACCAAACTGATGGATATGGGCCTGTAGTTGTCCAGGACTGTGCTTTTACCTTTTCTAAATAAGGGTACTGCTGTTGCTAACTTCCAGATGTCAGAAACTGTTTTGGTCTCAAATAAGAGGTTTAACATTTTAATGATTGCTAGGGCAATCTGCAGTACTGCTAGCTTGAGAAATGTGGGGGACAAACCACTGCTGCCTGCAGATTTATCTATATTTAAGCAGGGCAACACTTTATGAACTTCAATGTTTATGGCCTTTTTTAGGTAAAAACAGGAAGAGGGCTTTTCCAAATTTGACTTGTGTGCAACATTATGGGACTCCCGTTCTGTGACAGGATGATTACATTGTTCCCAATTGCAGAAATGATTATTCAACTAGTCTGCTACCGTCTTTGTATCAATGTGCTTAGTGTCATTGATTGATGGTCATGGGGGTCTCAGTGGTTCTAGGGTTAAATATGTCGTTGATACAGGTCCAGAATATTTGGGGTCAGTAAGGCTCACCGCTTGTTGTGCTTTGAAATGTAAACTCTTGGCTTGATTAAGTTCATGCTTGCACTAGTTCCACAGGTGCCTGTAGGCTTCCTAATTAGGTCTGGAGTTTGACTTTTTATATGTGTTCTGTGCCAAATCTCGAAAACCTCATTAGTTTGAAGAGGTTGCTAATTAGTCAATTCAGTTGTAGGTTTTTGACTCTGTGCCCGGTCAGGAGGGCATATGCGTCAGACAGCTTTGTGAATTCAATGATAAAGAAGTCCTAGTGCATAACTGATATTAGGGATTGCATCAACGAAGGACCAATCGGTAGATGCAAGTTCAGTGGAATTTAAACCTTGCCAGCTGTGGTAGAATACCTCTTTTGGGACAGGATTTTACATAGTTCTATTTTGGCAAAGGCAGTAGATAGTAGAGTAGTCACTGATGAGTTTGGCAAATGGCTAGATGGCCTGACCTTGGATGGATTAGTAGCCAGTACCCAGTAAATTAAGGAGGGGTTCCCTGATTTAACATTTAATCTAGTTGTGGCAGTAAGGCTGTGCATAAGGTTGTGATCGTCCAGTACATCTCTATGTGTCATATTATTGGATAACCAATTTAAACAGTAATTGTAATATGAACACTGTAATGTAAGAAATACACTGATCCATGTTCTCCATAATACTGTCTGTTGCATAGTGTGCACATTTATGGAATGTCTACCTGTAAAGTGTGCAAATCTATGGAATGTCTACCTGTAAAATGCGTAAATCTAAGGAATGTTTACCTATAATTAAGTAATCTGTGTCGTCCCTGAAAAGGGGACTGTCATGGTCTCAGTGGGTCTGCCCAGTTACCAAAATTAAAATAAATAAATAAATTAAAATCCACTAGCACTATTATTTCAGGGTGACCAACAGTGGGTGCCACATGTGCCACATCTTTGAGGCCCTTGATGCCTAATTTAGGTGGATTGTGCACACAATATACATTCAGGAGCTTTCTGAGAGAGCTAATATGTACAGTTTATACACTTGAGACAAGGGTCTCAAGCTCAGTCACCTTGGGGACTAAGCTACAGACATTGAGATGCATCAGGCTATGGCCTCTTGTGCCTAGCCAGACGTTGTTGCTGGCTAAGGATGTGTCTGCTTTGGAGCCAAGGTTTCCTTCAATATCACCAGAGTCAGCTAGCAGGAGAAGAACGATCTTGCAGATATGAGTACCATTGTTGTAGGCAGGCAAGGACTTGGATTTATGTCACAGTTGGTATAGATGCCTTTTTTGTATCAGTTCGGGGAAAAGGGCATCAGAGTTGGTTAGGGGCAATTTCATACAGTACATACAGTATATTTTGCACTGTGGGACTGTTGATTATGCTCAGGGCTGGTCACTAGCATGGTGGATATGTAGTCAAGGATTAAGAATAATACACAGTAAGTTAGGCCACAACACAAACACTTAGTAGCCATGGTTCAGCACACTCCGGGGGCATTAATGTGCGAGGTTATGGGATCAAAACTGGTGTGTATGACTGGTGCAGGAGCTTCAAGACGGAGTGTGTCTGACATCACCCAAAACAAAAAACTGCCAAGTATAGAGGGATGCAAGGCCAGGTCTGGGTGTAGTCTGTGCAGTAGGAACAGCTGGGAAGCCTGAGCCTAGGACAGAGTAAAACCTGCATACGGGCTAAAGCAAAAGGTTACTACCAGTCTAACTAAACAAGATGAAGGCCACCCTGGAGAGAGAGAGAGAGAGAGAGAGAGAGAGGCTGGCAACAGTTTTGTAGGCAGGCCCTTATTAAGGATTAATCAGGACCCGATATATGCTATCCAATGTAAGCTATAGCTATATAGGCAGACCCAAAATAGGAAGTAGCCAGGACCCCGCAATTATGCCATCAAATAAAAACTGACTCCTTGCAATTGTGCCATCTAATGAATCAAAAACATAGGCAGACCACAGACAGGGAGTAGCCAGGACCCTGATTCAATAACCCACCCCTCATGACCCCAGTGGCTGGATGCAGTTTAGGGGACAAGAAGCAGTAGAATGATACAGAAATAGGGGATACAAAAAAAGATGATTTGGAACAAGTATTTTGGAGAATAAGAGATAGCCCAAGAAGGGATTTATTACAAACCCGATAGGCCAGTAGTGCAACTTGCTGTGGTGTAGTATTTTGTGTGACTATCGGAGGACCGTTGGCCACTGACAGAGCTTGGAGCCTCATGGTTAGGTCAGTTTCTTTGGGTTGTAGTACATGAAGCTAACAAAGAACAGGAAGCCAGGAACTACATACAAACTATCAGAGTGGGCCTGCTAGTGGTCAGAGACAATGCAGGCTCAGCTCTTCCCCTGACAATATCTCCCCTCCACAGCGTACATTTGGTGTTAAGATAGCAGTGAGGGAGCTGTCTGCATCATACCACTGCATCTGCTGAACATACTTTCAGCTTTCCAGTGAGAGCAGAAAATGTGGCATCCCTAGCATTCTGGGGCTGAATTTTTCTATAATCTGGTTGAAGAATGGGTTTTTAGACAGTGTCTCTTGAGATGTTTTCTGCCTTTCTGGACATTTTTAGCCATGGACTGTGCTTGTATTTAGTGGTTGTTGAATACCATTTATTTTGATTATTTTGTTGTTTGCTGCTTGGAGTGAGTGGGGTATGTGTGTGTAGGAGTGTATGTGGTGAATGGTGGCTTTTCTAATGTTACAATGTGTGGTTATGAATTGTTTTGCAATTTAGTTATTAGCTGCATTAGTGTGACGGTGTATAGGACTGTAGAAAGTGTGTGTGTGGTATGAAATATTGGGTCATGGGTAGAATTGTGTTTTCTTAAGTGGGTGGGTTTTTAATTGCAGTTATAGGATTCATGTGTATGGGTTTTGGGGCCCCCAAGCTTAGTTTCTTTCCTTCCCAGCTGTTAGTCCTATGCTTTAGTGATGCTTCCCCTAGCTGCGGAGACATATAGGTGCTACAGAGAGTTGGCCAACATAAAGTACTGTGATGGTAAGAGGTAGGGTGTCAAGAGTTATAATGGGGGGCGCTATTGCACTGGTGAGGACCAGGAGATGCCCGGGGACAAAATGGGACCTAGAGCAAGACCAGATGTAGTTAGTTCCCATACTTAGGGCTCCCACCAGACCAGGTGGCCAGGTGACTGCAAGATAAGTTGCTTCCATCTGTTCCCTACATGTGGTGCTTTGCAATGCAAAATCAGTGAGGAACAAGAATGGCATTATGGCAGACTTAATGTCTTGTTCTTTGCTTGATCTGGCTTGCTTCACAGAGACCTGGCTGAGTGATGACGGTGGTCCAATCTTGAAGGGTTCAGTCCCAGTCAGATTCTTCATAATATATTGCCACAGTGGAATCAGGGTGAGGGGTGGTCATCTGCTTTGGAACTGAGTTAACTTTAATGTGTACCCAGTAGGAGAAACCTGGTTTCTTGAACACATTGCCATGCGTGGGGTCCAGATGCAGGTTGCAGGATCCTTCTGGTGTACTGGTCTCTGGGGCATGAAAGGGATTTCCTGCAGGAATTTGTGGACTAAATCACCAAAAGGGTACTGGAGTTGCCCAGATGGTTGGATCCGTGTGACTTCAATGTCTAGGCAGATGATAAACTGTCACAGTTTGGTGAGGATTTCCTTCAGTTGTTGGACTCACTGGGCCTTGCATAAGTGGTTACCTCTGTGAGCCATGAACACAAAATGCTTTGGATTTGGGTTTTTCCCCAGGGTTTGAGATTAGCAACCTCAAGATTGATCTGGTCAGTTGGTCAGACCACTGCACAGCAAAGTACTTGTTTGGGGCACCTGAAGAACTCCAGACAGTAATGGATCTTTTAGACATTTTGGCAACTTGTGACACTGGATTAGAGGAGTTGGTGGTGGTGGTTTAAATCAGGGCTATCACCATGGTCCTTGATTCTATAGCGGTGATACATATATAACCCAAGGCTTCTTACCAGAGATCCCCATGGTTTGGCGGGGAACTCAGGTGTTGAAGTCTAAGGATTGGAGGTTAGAGTGTTGTTTGAGGTGATCATGAACCGATTAGAACAAACTGGCTTTGAGAACTCACTACTGTGAGTAGTAAAAGGCAATCTCCTGTAAGGTGGCAGCATTTCTGTTCAGGGAGATTGCTGCTGGGAGGAACTGATAGGCTCAGCTTTTTCAGACTGTGAACCAGCTGCTCCATCCTGCCTGTCTACAACTGGTAAAAGCAAGTTCATCCATTAAGTGTGAAATTTTGCCTGATTATTCTCAGACAGGGTGTCCTCTGTTTGGACTGGGATCACCCAAACTGTACTGTCAAGACCAGGCAGGGTTGAGATGGTACTGAATGTGTGCACTCCCATTGTCTGGGAACAGCTTACGTCAGCTATGGTGGAAGAGGTTTGTGAGGTAATTTGGAGTTGTGGTCCACCTTCTGTGGGAGCCAGGCCTGGCACATCTTCTAGTAGGTTGTGTAGGGCTTCTGGGTCTGGTGTTCAATCTCAGAGGGGACTTTTTCAAGTGCATTGAAAGATGTGCTGGTAAGAACCCTTCAAAAGAAAGCCACTCTTGACCCAGACTTCCTGGCAAATTATAGATCTGTCTCTATCCTCTGATTTCTGGGTTGGCTATTGAGAAGGTTGTGACTCTGCAGATTGAGACTCATTTCACAGCCTTTGACATCTATAAGCCTCTCCTGAGTCTGGATTCAGGACTAGACACAGTACTGAGATTGCATTGGTCAGGGTGCACAATGATCTTCTCAGGGTGAAAGATAGAGAAGAATGGTCAGTTATTGTCCTCCTCAATCTCTCATCAGCTTTTTAAACTGTGGACCATAGGTTGTTGTTCGAATGCCTTAGGAAGTACTGTGAACTCACCAGCATGAAAATCAACTGGGTTAAGCCTTTCCTCAGAGATGGGATGCAGAGGGTAGTGAAAGGGAGTTTCTCCTTATTCTCAAAGCCCATACTCTGTGGTGTTCCCCAGGGGTTAGTCCTCTCTTCTGTGTTTTTCTGTGTTGCTCACAATGTACATACTACCCCATGGAGGAATAATTAGATGATGTAAACTGGGTTTCCACTGCTATGCAGATGATACCCAGTTGTATCGGTCATTTGCTCCTGGGATGTCTGATGTGGTTGAAGTACTAAATTTGTGTTTGCCTAACATCCAGTGAGGGATGTCATCTACCTGGCTGAGGCTTAAGCTGGACAAGATAGAGGTACTGGTGACTGAGCCTTGCAGAGGAAAGGTGTGGAGGCAACTAAAGCGGTGACTGAGCTAGTGCTCGGTCCCTCTAGGTGGTGGCCTCCACTAAGGTGAAGAATCTAAGTGTCATTCTGGACATGAGGCTGACAGTGGAGGTTCAGGTGTCAGAATTGGCTCAGTATGGCTTTTACCTTCTCAGGTACATTACATGCCATCACTAGTCCATGCAATTGTGACATTCATGCTTGATTACTGCAATGTCATCTACCTCATGGACACTGGCGGTATCCTATGATGCCTGCAGCAGGTGCAGAATGCAGCAGCCAGGTTACTGCCAGGCCTACCAAGGTCTTGTCATGTGACCCAGGCCCTGAGTGAACTGCACTGGCTGCTGGTGAAGTGCTGTATTACCTTCAAAGTCAGTCTACTCATCTATAAGGCCCTGTCAGGACTGGCCCTACTCACCTTACAGAACTCCTGACTCCTTACTGCACTTTCCACCTCCTCCACTCCTCCAAAGTTGGCCTTCTGGTGGTTCCAAGGGCTAGGCAGAAATCATCGGGAGGTGGGCCAGCCCTGTGGACCTCACTAATAAGATCTCTGTGGGAGGCCCCATTAAGGGAGACCTTTAAGAAGGGCCTTAAGATGTCTGTGTAACATTATTTTCAGTTGAACATAGTAGCCTCTGCTTGTTTTTTATGCCAGTCATTATTACTTCTATTAATGTAATCACCCAGTCCCCTGGGTTTACTAGGATCCCATTAGTATTAGTGGTAGGCAGGTAGAAAAGACAGCTGGTAAGGAACGCATTTAGGGGCTGCTTGTATAATGACATCATTGTTTACTCTGCTAGCCAGAGTGGGAATGATTATGTTATTTAAAACTCTCACAGCAGCATAACCATTTCTGAGTTAGCTGCTCAGTGGAAGTTTTAGAATGTTTAGTTAAGAGTCTGAGTTTGGCAGTCGGAGGGCAGGAGGTATGCCAGTGGGGCTGTGTGTCAGAGAGCCCTGCATTTGTTACCCTAGTTTGGATTACATCTCCAGCTCCCAATGAATTGGTGGAGACCTTTCTTCAGCAGGATTCCTTGATTTTAACTCCAGGAGAAGTGAGAGGGACTGCTAGTTCAGTGGATACAAGAAGCAATCCCCTGAAGGTCCTTGTGTGTGTTCAGCTGCCTTTGAGAGGGACATTGTGTGAGCTTTTACTGACAAGCTACCATGGAAAAGGGTGCTTTCTGGATTGTTTCCATGCCCAAAGGAAGGAGCAACTAATCTGTGAGTACAAAATGGGAGACAAGATCTAAATTTAAGAGGTTGCCTGGGGTGTGCAAGCCCAAGTTAAGGCTAGATCACGCTGACCAGGACTCCTGTTCATCTAAGTGTGGCAATCTGAAATCAAGTTCAGAGTCTTTAGCAATTCAGTGGTAATTGAAGGCTTCTGTGGTGTAACCCTGAAGGAATGGCAGAGACTGTCAGTTAGGGCAAAGGGCGGGAGGAATGCCATCTAGAGTCTACAAGGCAGGGCTAACTGGTTCGTTGAAGGGTGCCTGGTTTCCCTGGGCAAAGGCCATTGCTGCAGTAGGATGTTCTGAGTGTATGGTTCAATCCGCAAAAGTACATTCAGTGAGAAAAAGAAGATGTTCTGAGTGTGTGGCAACAGTCCACAAGCATACACTTTTGGCAAAAGAAAATGTTTTTTTGTGTGTGGCAACAGCCCACAAGCATACACCATGAGAAAGAGAAAGGAATTGTTTCTGGGGAAAATTGTACTGCCTAGCAAAGAGTTTGGGAAAAGAGAATATACTTGTTTGCCATGACCGACCCTTGGGGGTCCGCTTGTGCTTTAGTACCATCTGTGCATAAAGCCATACTGCACAATCCCAGCTGCTGCACTGGACATTTGATCATTGCTTCTGTGTGGAATTAATTGGGCCCTCTCAGCAGTTAGATCTAGCATAAGCCAAGCATCCTCTCCCCAGGATCTGGTTGTAGTTTGCAAAAGTTAATTTTTCATAATTGTACCCCCATCCCCTTTCCTTTAGACAATAAGCCTGGTATACACTCTAAAGCTAGGGGTGGTACCAATCTAAGAATTCATGCTAAAAGTTAATCATATGCCATATGTGGTACTACTTCTGTTTTTTGGGGTGCCAACTTGCCAAAAGTAGAGTAGTGTGGGGTTTGCAAAAAACATGAGGGCTCATCCAGGATATGTTTTTAGGTGAGAGGTACAATGCAGAGGGTATGTCTAGGACCTTCCTGTTTGATGGCAGTGCACCCAAACAGAAGATCATTGCAAGAAAAGCAAAGTCTGTGCCAAAGAAAATGCCATCTGAGAATATTTTGCTGCCTGTGGTTCTGTGAAAGAAAGTGAAAATGTGTTGCTTATGTGCTTAAACTGGAAAAATGAACTGCTGAACTGAGCAATGATTGCCCTTGTCTTGCCATTTTAAGTGTCAAGAAACTGTTAAAAGTTGCAAATTCCAAGAGAAAAGCATTTATGAACTTTAATAACAGTTGGTTCTAAGTGCCCAGAAAGTTTCATGTGTGTACAGCGAAAATTGGGGGAGTCACTAAGGAAAATACACCAAGAACTGTGTCAAAATGCCTTAAAAGTGCTTTGCTCCACAGAAATTGCCAGCCGAGAAAAAAAGTGACATTTTGCTTTTTAAATTTGCCTGCTTGACGATTGCCATGAAGGAGTGTGGCTGAGAAAGAGAGAGCTAATTTGCATGGTGCTGTATGATTAGTCCAGTGAACCTAAGCCCCACCCTTTGCCTGAGTCTCAGTGTTGTGGAGCATTCAAGGAGAAGCAGCAAGCAGTTTGTGAGCAGTGTGTTAGTTCTAGTAGCAGCAGGAGGAATCACTGAGAGAGAGAAACATTCCTAAAACAGCATTTTGGGACTTTCACAGTAAGAACTGGGCTCAACCCATTTTCTGACCGCTAGTAGCAGCGACTGAAGTGTTTTTGCGACCGATCTGCCAGTCCGAACATTGAAAAGGCCTTACAAACCAGCAGCAAGCTATTCACCATCAGTGGAGGGAATCAGCTACTGTCTAGTAAGCACCAAGTGCAAAGTAAATAAACTGTGCTGCAAAAAAAGTCGGAGAACTGTAAAGCAATCCAGCAAAGTAACAGAGAAAGAGTTAGTGAATTTTTAAAATTGGACTGTGTGTGTAGTAACTATTTCAAGAAAGAGAGATCCAAGGCAGTACCGATTCAGCAGGTCCTGAGAAATGCAGAGACAGTAGGAATGTGCTGAATTGTGCTAAAAGTAAAATTGAAGTGTGCCTTAAGTAAAACAGTTAATTACAAGATCGGACACGTGTTCTAGCATTTTTGAACAATGTGTGATAAAAAAAAATACTGCCACCATTTCTGGGTGTAGTTAGCAAATGTAAACAAAGCAGCACCATCTTGGACTAGTGTCTCAAATGCAGAAAAATGTCAAGTGGTTGTGCTAAATGTTGGGGAACAAAATGCAAAAGTAAAGCAGCCTGTTAGAGAACTGTTGCAAGGTGTTTAAAACCCAAATTTCAGTCTGATTGCAAAACAGTAACCTGGGACTTTTGTGTTCATTTACAGAAAATGGTTTCAATGTTCCCCCATTATCCACTCCATGCCAGGGCATGGGTTGCACAACAAGAAAAAGAGTTAGCTCATTTGGAACAACTGTACAATTGAGAGTCAACGCCATCTGATGTGGCTTTACCGAACTTTCATGTCACTCTATGCATCGTTTGTTTGATGCCAGGGAGGGATGTTCTGCTAATCCCCCATTGCACGGATTGTCACAAGCAATTCAAGATGTGTGAAGCAGGTGGTACAGTAGTAGCAAATGCAAAAAACATCTGCTTAGCCCCAACTTGAAAATTGGCAGGGGACCTTGCCAGATCAGAACAGCAGCAGGCTGGTTGCAATCAGAGGGACTCCACTGAGTTTGTCAAAGAATTTTTGGAGAATGTCTGTGCAGATATTGTACTTTGCAAGGGCAGGAAGAAATGGAATTTTCCTTGCTACAGTGAATGGATTTAGACCCTGCAGATGCAGGTTCTGTGGATTCATGGGTGGAAGACCGAAGCCCAAGCCTCAAGGCTGAGCTTGAGGTTGAAGAAGCTTTGTGTTGGGAGAACAGTGTCTCCGTATGCAGTGAGGAATGGACAATTTCAGGAGTTGGTGCAACTGGCAGCTCCTGGGTAGAACTCATAGAACAGGAAGAAGCTGCAATAGCTATGGTGGATCCCTGTGAGTCGCCACTGGCATTGGCTTCACTGGAGCCTCTTGAGAGAATAATGGAGAATTGCTCTAGAAAGGTGCCATGGAGTGCAGAGGTGGACTGCTTTTACTCTGCATTGTATGTTCGAAGCTGATTCAAATAGGAATGGCCACCCCTAAGCCATGCCTGTGGGTTGGACCTGATGAAAAAGCAGCAAGGAAGAATGCATAATTCCGAAGACGGGCTATGGCTGAATATGAACAGACTTTTCCCTTGAAAAATCTGGGATGAAATAGAGGAAAACAAGCATGCCTAGTTGTGGGATAAAGCTAGTGCCAACCTACATCCAGAAGTAAACACATTTCTGAGACTAAAAGCATGCAATAAGAGACTTCAGTTTTGGAAGTGTGGCAGAACTTCACTAATTGATTCAGTGCAAATTGTGGACAAGGCTGGCTAAGAGACATTTTACAATGTTCCTGTGGTTCGTCTAGATGTAGAGACAGTCTATGCTCCACAACCCGAGTAGTACGGTATGCACTCCCTACTGCTACAATTTTACCATGACCAACACTGCAGCAACAACATCGACAAGTCACTGTAGTGTCAGCGCAGGACCCTGGTACTGCTTTCTGGGGGTCTTGCACCTCCTCCCCAAATCAACTCTGGCTCAGATTTGATTAGTTCAGTTATGGGGGGAGCAGAGGGCAGAGCCCCTTACATGGAGGGTTCAGGGGAAAAAGTCCCCTGAAGAAAACAGAGTCTGAAATGACTGCCTTTATGCCAACCGCAAAAAAAGTCGACATAAAGATGTGGCTTTACAGTCGGTCTACAATGTATTTGTCGTCTGACTGTCATGGATCAGAGTGGTACTACCCATAAGTGGTGCCACTCATGAGAAAACACGCCCACATGCCAAGTTGAATGCAGCAATGCCAGCTCAGCAATCTGCCCCTGAAGCAGCAGCAACCGAGGGAGGAGGTTCCTTTCTTCTGGTGTTCCAGGTTTGTCTGTAGCAGCATCCAGGTTCATCTGCAACAGCATCCAGGTAAGACTCCAGTAGCATCCAGGCTCATCAGCCCAGCAATAGGAGAAGATTTCCCATTCAAGTCCAGCAGGAGGTCGTGGAAGCATCTGATCCGAAGATTTTGCCTGTCCAGCAACAGAAGATCATCAGGCCACAGGTCCAGAGAGGTGATGTAGACATCCGTCACCTAGAAAATGGTAAGATGCATTTTACTTTTTTAGTTTGACTGCTTTGCCTACAATTGAGGATGTCTCAGGCACTTTTGTTCACCAATAGACACTCTTGAACTGGACTGCAGTGTTACCAGGCCTCATACCTATTCAAGAACTGTGTTTCAGCAAAGTTCAGCATAGGAGAGATTCTAAGTATAGGCCTTGGCACTCTGGACTTTCTCCTTAAAACATCGGACTTATAGGGCTTCCTTTTTCTCCTAAATGTTTTTGTAAATGCTTTTATGTTTTCTTTTTTTGTACTTTTATAGAAAACTCCCTTTAAAAAATAACTTTTTTTTGAAATTGTGTAGTATCAACAGTGGGAGGTTTGGTCACTGTGTGGTTTACAGGTTGTGATTGTTTACAGAATGTGTTTTGCAATGTTTTTTTTTGCAGGTGTTCCTGAAAGAACACAAGAGGATTTTTGGGACTCATCAGAGTTCTGCTTTGTAAAGTTGCTAGGCTTTGTATAACTGTGTGGTACAATGCTAACCATTTTTTTCTGCTTTGCAGGTGTAGAGTTTTTGTAATTCTTAGGTATAGGAAATGTAATGCAAATGCATGTTTCTAAAGTGGTCTACAGTTCTAATGGTGTACATTGTTTTTTGGTATGAGCACACGGTAGGTAGCATAGGTTAAATAACTTTCCCCTGAGGGCTGGGGGGGTAGACAGGCCTGGGGTCCTGACACATGGTAAGGGCCTTCAGTGCTAATCTATTAGGACATGCTTCAGGCAGTTTCTTGGAGCCACCGGAAATCCATAGATAGTAGTAGTGTAGGATCTGAAGTTTCTTCAGTGGACCTCTATCCTTTAGTGTTACCTGCCTGTGCCTAGCACATGGTAGGGGAGGACCTGATCGACCCTTCCTGTAGGGAGCACAGAGGTAGGACAGCCTGGTACAGACCGTAACTGGCTGCAGACAGCCAATGGTTTGGTGGTGGTGAGTATAACCACCCAGTCCCCTGGGGTTACTAGAATCCCATTAGTACTAGTGTTGGGCAAGTAAAAAAGGCAGCATGTAAGGAGCTCATTTGGGGCTGCTTACATAATGACATCATTGTTTACTCAGCTAGACTGAGTGAGGATGATTATGTAATTCAGAACTCTCGCAGCAGCATAACTATTTCTGAGTCAGCTGCTCAGGGGAAGTTTTAGAATGTTCAGTTAGGAGTCTGAGTTTGGAAGTCAGAGTGGCAGGAGGTCTGCCAGTGGGACTCTGTGTTAGAGATCCTTGTTTTTCTCACCCTAGCTTGGATTACATCTCCAGCTCCCAGTGAAGTGGTGTAGACCTTTCTTCAGCAGGATTCCTTGATTTTCACTCCAGGAGAAGTGAGAGGGGCTGCTAGTTTTGTGGATCTAAGGGGCAATCCCCTGATGGTCTTTGTGTGTCCTTGTGTGTGTACAGCTGCCTTTGAGAGGTACATTGTGTGAGATTTTTCCGACAAGCTACCATGAAAAAGGGTGCTTTCTGTGTTGTTTTGATCCCTAAAGGAAGCAGCAACTAATCCATGGATACAAAATGGGAGACAAGATCTCAATTTAAGAGGTTGCCTCTGGTATGTGTTCCCAAGATAAGGCTAGATTACACTGGCCAGGACCCCTGTTCATCTAAGTTTGGTAATTTGAAGTAAAGTTCTGAGTCTTTAGCAATTCAATGAGGGCTGAAAGTGTCTGTGGTGTAACCCTGAAGGAATGACGGAGACTGCCATTTGGGGCAAAGGGTGGGAGGAACGCCATCTGGAGTCTACAAGGCAGACCTGACTAGTTCATTGAATGGTGCTAGATTTCCCTGGCCAAAGGCCATTGCCACAGTAGGATGTTGTGAGTGTGTGGTTCGATCCACATTGGGAAAAAGAAGATGTTCTGAGTGTGTGGCAACAGTCCACAAGCATACACTCTTGGTAAAAGGAAATGTTTCAGGGGTGTGGCAACAGTCCACAAGTATACATCATGAGAAAGAGAAAGAAATTGTTTCTGAGGAAAACTGAACTGCCTAGAAAAGGGTTTTGGAAAAGAGAATGTATTTGTTTACCATGAGCAACCACTGAGGGTCCACTTGTGCTTTAGTACCATCTATGAATAAAGCCATACTGCACATTCCCAGCTGCTGCATTGGACATTCGATCATTGCTTTCTGTGTGGAATTAATGGGGCTCCCTCAGCAGTTACATCTAGTATATGCCTAGCATTCTCTGCCTTGAACTTGGTTGTAGTTTATAAACGTTCATTTTTGGTAATTGTACCCCCTCCCCCTTTCATTTAGACAATGAGCCTGGTATACACTCTAGAGCTAGGAGTGGTACCAATCTAAGTATTTCTGCTAAAAGTAAATGGTATGCCATATGTGGCACTAGTTCTGTTTTGGGGGTGCCAACTTGCCAAAAGTAGCATGGTGGGTGTTGTATTTGGTGGCCGAAAAGAAGTATCTTACACACATCAGCGTCTTGGTAATAAGAAAACACATCACACTGAAATCTAGGCCTTCTCTGTTTACTTCCATTCAGCACAGACATAATGGGAAAACTTATCTCAGCACACACAGGAAGACTCACACAGGAAATACATTTCTTAAAGCTGCACTACACATAACAATTCTCTCCTGACTTAGCTAGAAAGTACGTAAGTCAATAATTCAGACGTAATCTGAAACTATTAAAGTTATCACTGCAATGTGCCTTTTAGTTAGTCTATGTCATTAGACTATATCTCTACAATTCCATTCTCTTTGGTGGACATCTTACACATCCTGACTGACATAGTAGGACTGGAGGCTGTTGCTCTGGAATCTGATTAGCATCAGCCACATCTTGTCACAAATGCTATGGTTCCACTATCTCTTCCTGTTCTTTCTGGAATAAATAATGCTGGATAACTACCCAGACTCTGGGTATCCCTTTTTTGTTCTGTCTCAGTTCTAGTATGTAATTGGAACACATGTTTTTTCACTCTCCTCTGGTTAGTTCAGTCGAACACTATAGAGAACATTTCCGAACTTTTTTTCTACCACGCCTTCTATCCATCTCTTTGGACCTGCATACATCCTGACCCACACAAGATCATTGGGTTTGAAGGAGATGGTGTTAGGAAGCATGTCAGTTCCTGACTTATAGCATAGAGGGTGAAGAAGGCCCAATTGAGTTTGAATCTGATGTCCAAACAACAATTCTGCAGGGGATATTCCCGTGACACAATGTGGTGTTGTTCAATACATCACAAGAAAGTCCAAAAGGGCTATTTGTATTGCCACAGGAGTAGTAGGATTAGCTTTCTCCATACTCTTTTTAAAAGCCTGAACCAGGCGTTCCACTTCGTCATTTAATCTTGGATGGTAGGGAGGTGAGAAAATATGGTGGATACCATGTTGCTGGCAAAATGCTTGGAATTCAACAGACATGAACTGAGGTCCGTTATCTGAGACAATCACTTGCGGAAAACTATGGGTAGCAAACATAGATTTCAACACTTTAATGGTACTCTCAGCAGTTGTCGAAGACATTTGATGAAGTTCTGGCCATTTATTATAAGCATCAGTTAAGAGTAATCAAATGGAATTAAAATAGGGTCCTGCGAAATCAATATGCAATTTTTTGCCAGGGTTTTTCAGGTTGTTCCCAGTGGTGAACTGGAGCTCTTGCCGGATTTCCCTTTGATACAGCACAACCTTCGCATCTTTGCACAACCTGATATAAGTCTCTGTCAATGGAAGGCCACCATACGTGAAGTCTGACTAGGGATTTCATTTTAGCAATGCCTGGATGGCCCGCATCATGCAAAAGAGTCAACACACTTAAGTGATAACATTGGGGTACTATGACATGCAATCCCCATAGAAGACACCCCTCCACAATGGACAACTGCTGTCTCTTTGTATGGTAGGGTTGTAGTGCAGTTGAACAAGTAGTGCAACCCTCAAGCATATACTGATACACTTGTTTCAAAATTACATCTTTACTAGTCGCTTTTGCAATGTCCTTGGCTAGTACTGGAAGCTGATCTAACTATTGTAGCTGCATTACACATACAACAGTACAGTCCTCCATATCTTTGAATTGCACTGGAAAACTATCTGGCCCCACCTGGCACACTAATGGCTCCTCTTTAAGTCCCACATTGAACTCCATTTCTCTGGATATTGGTAACCTGGACAAGGCATCCGCATTTGCATGCTGGCCCGTTGGTTGGTATGTAACCTCAAAATTATAGGCAGACAAAATTAATATCCATCACTGAAGTCGGCTAGTGGCTGTCTCTGGAATTCCTTTTTCTGGACTGAAAATTATCACTAGAGGCTTGTGATCCATCTTCAGGTGAAACTTGTGACTTAGCAAGTATTGGTGAAATTTCTGGACTCCAAACACAATTGCTAATACCTCTCTCTGAATCTGGGCATATTTCCTTTCAGCTGTAGTGAGTTTGCATGAAGCATGGGCTATCAGCTTCTCCACTCCTTCTGGATCTGTATGGAAAAGGACAGCTCCTATACCCACAGGACTAGCATCACAGGCCAATGTGATAGGTAAGTTAGGGTCATAATGAGTAAAATTATTCACATCAGTTACAGAGAGCTTTATGGCATGAACTGCCTTACTGTGACTCTTGGTCCACTTCCACAGAGTACCTTTATGTAACAGTTAATTCAGGATAGCACATTTAGTGGCTAAGCCAGGTATGAAACAGTCACAGTAGTGCACTATACCTAAGAACGAGCGCACCTCTGAGACATTCTGCATTTCAGGCATGTGCACAATGGCTTCCACCTTTTTATCATTTGGATGAATTCCATCTTTGTCAATAGTATGACCTAAGTACATGATACAGTTGGAATCATGAAGTCTGCTGTGTTTCCTTTTCTTCTACTTTGGTGAAAGGAAACTTATTTCTGGATGGTGTTCAAATAAAGACTTTTTTTATTTTGCAACCTTCAGAAGGATTAGTGCTGGAACATGTGGAAAAGTTAGTGTGTGGGGACACTGTAGTAATAAGAGACAGTGATTGTTTTGCTTCTGACATTGAATGCATTAAAGGGGCACTTTGCTAATGGGTAAAAGTGAGCGGAGTCCACCCCCCACACACACACATATAGGTTCTGGCATCTATGTTTAGAAGGATCCTCTACTGACAGCTATCTATCCTATGGCACACCAACACAAAGCAATTATTTTTAACAACTTATTTACCCAGGATAGTCCAGATGAGATGTGCTATCTCATTTCCAGTGGGGTCCTGCTGCTATTCATTTCTGCAGCTAGGTGGACAGGAGCACTGTGGGTTATGTGACTTACTCAAGATCACACAGTTAGTATTTGACTTTACTGATGTTTGACACTCTCATCTCCTGGGCCCCAAGCTTGTACTGTAGCCACTAGATCACACTGCTACAACTGACAGACCATGATGCTAACAAAACAATTAAAACACAACTACTTCAGTGCTAACAAATACTGGAACTAAATAGGTACAGGAATAAAAATGATTTACAGTGCTACCACAGTAGCAGAATATTCTGCAAATCACACAGGCACTAAATATTTTATTAAACTGAAATGTCACAAAACATTGTACAAAACAATAGAACCATAAAGGAGCTTGGAAAACTGTTGGCAATGGCATCACACAACTTTTGTTTATAGCTACGCCTTCAAGATTCACATCCCCCTGGCCTGGGTAAAAACATTTATTTTTTTCATTTCCTCTTACTTTCAAGGAGGCAGTATAGGGCAGTGGTTTAAGGCTCTGAGCTGCAAATCTGAAGACTTGGGTTTGAATCCCACAGTCTTCATTGCATTACTGTGTGACCCTGAGCAAGTCACTTAACTTTCTTGTGCTCTCAGGTGGCACCTGCACTCAAGCTTTGGCTTAGTGTGCCTCTCCTGGTTAAATTATTTATCGGCTATATGTGTTTCCCCTGATGTGATGTCATAACCTGCCTGTTATTTAGAAAATGGATGCCTGCAGCTATGAAGGGACGGGCAACTGAATGGGTTGTAATTCTAGCCCTAAAAGTGTTACTGGTTTGGTCAATAGCTTATGTAAAGCAGATTTCCACTGGTAACAATATTGGTTAATTTAATCCTACATGGAAGTTTCCCTTTAATTAAAGTCACCCATTTGCTTCTTGTCTTTCTTGCACTATTTTTTTCTGCTAATCACTGACATATCAGTCTGTCTAAAGTCTGACTCCTTTTTCCTTTTTAAAAGTGAAAAACAGACTGCCCTCCATTCCGGTGTTACCACACCAAAATGTGTTTGTTTACACTCCTTAGTCAACTCCCATTGCATCATTCCTGGACTTGAGAACACCCCAACACAGTCTACCACTAAAGATGCAGTGGAAGCAGAGAAGACTATTGCATCATGAGCGGCAGCACTGTATTGGGGTGTTCCTAATGTTTAGGAAGTGAGCAATAAGAGTTGAGCAAGGCTCTGAAACAAAACAAAGTTGGGTATAATTACACAATTACCATGCATTTCTGATGTACTAAGAAAGGAGGCAGAGTAAACCACCACCAACACCAATGAATTTTTCAGGAAGTGAGCTATCATAAAATGTGGGTTTTCAACTGGAAATAGTATGATGCAAAAAGAGTTGACAGTGTCCTTTTGAGAGCAGGACCAAGTGCACATGACGTCATCTGATGCTGACTGTGTTGATGCTCTGAAGCATGTCAATCATACTGTGAGCACCAGACTGTATACTAACAGTGCTCTGAAAGTGGCAAGTAACTGCTTTTAGAGAATTCTATGTATTTACTCACTTATCATCCTTACTAAGTTATAAATGACAGTCTTAAACTAATGTTTCCTGATAAGAGACATTTAATAAGGAAATTGTTAATAGTCTTTTTACCACTAATAAAACTGGAAGAAGGTTTATTATGGCAGGATTAAGGAACGTTAACAGATTGGGGGTTTGGGAACCATATAGTCCTGATCTAGAGTATGTTACTGAAAGACATACAGAAACTTTGAGTTTGTCATTGGAAAAGGACTGCTTGGCCCACCTTATTTCCCAAGTGTTCTTAGCCTATTCTGCCTCTGCAGACCCTATCTAGTCTCTGGCAAACCTCCTGCCTCGCTGCCTCCTTTCTAATATACTCCTATGTTTTATCCCACGCATGCTTGAAGATCCCCACTGTTCTAGCCCCCACCATTTACACTGGCAGTCTGTTCCAAGCATTTACCACCCTTTCAGTGAAGAAATATTTCCTCACATCATTCTTGAGCACCCCCCAGCTTCATTGTATGCCCTTGGTCATTGTGCTTATTCTCATTTGAAAGAGACTCCTCACCTGAACCCTGTTCACCCCTGTGAGGTACATGTGGGTCTTGATCATGTGAACTCTCTCTCCTCTTTTTGAGGGTGCACATGTTGAGATCCCTCAGTCTCTCCTTGTAGAGTTTCTTATGCAAACTTTGCACCATTTTTATTGCTGTCCTCTAGGCTGCCTCCAGCCTATCTATGTCTTTTCTGAAATAGGGTCTGCAAAACTAGACACACAATACTCTAGGTGGAGTCATATCCATGACCAATACTTTGGCAACACCACCTCCCTCCCTCTTTCTGATGGAGATACCACTCCCTATGCATCCCAGCATCCCCCAGCCATGACCACTGCCTTGTCATACTGCTCTTCCATGTTGAGGTCCTCTGATATAATAACATCAAGAGCCCTTTATTGTCTAATGACTGTCAGTCAAGTAAGCAGGAGGGCTTAGAACTCCAAATAGCAGCTACACAGTCCACACTGACAAAGAAATCTTGTTACAACAAATGCAGGTGTATAATCTTTTTATTGAGAACTCTCAGTGGAATGTGGGTCAAGAAGTTCCTGATCTCACATCACTAACTCCAGTGTGTCAACCATAGCCTTCATCAGGGGGCCGTACTTCTCCCCATCCTGTATTCAGCACTGGGATTCCTATAACCTACAGTAGGTGCATGATTTTGCACTGTTTGGCATTGACCACAAAACTCCCATGTTTTTGACAACTCCTTGAGTTTTTCTAGATCTCTGTACAATTTCTGCACCACCTCCTAAGTGTCCATCCTTTTACAGATTTTGGTGTCATTTGCAAAAAGGCATACCTTCTCCTCTGGTTCTTCTGCAATGTCCCCATGAAGACACTGAAGAGGACTGGCCCAATTACCAAGTCCTGTGAGACCCCACTGGTCACTCTCCCATCCTTAGAGTAACTGCCATTAACCACCAACCTCTGCCTCCTATCGGTTAACTAATTTTTAACCCAGTTTATTATTTTGGATCCCAGTCCCATCCTGCTCAACTTCTTAATCAGCCTTCTGTGCAGCACAGTGTCAAAGGCCTTTCAGAAGTCCAGAGAGACCATGTCCACTGCCCTTCCCTGATTTATTTCTCTGGCCTCCAAGTCAATAAAATCTGTCAGATTTGTTTGGTATGACTTTCCCCCTATAAATCCATACTGCCTGTGGTCCTGCATCACACTGGCATTTAATGTTTTACCAGTGTTTCTTTCACAGTAGGGTTTCTATTGATTTCCCCACCACTAAAGTAAAACTGACAGGCCTTTAGTTGCTAGCCTCCTCCCTGCTGCCCTCTTATGTAGAGGGATCACATCCACCTTATCGTGTCATCCTGGACCCTGCATGTTTCCAGACAGCAGTTGAACAAGACTATCAGCAGAGTAGCCAGCATCTCCCCGAATCTGTTAACTACCCTGGAGTATTTCTCATCCAGTCACATAGCTTTATCCACCTGCAGGGTTGCAAGTCCTTTCAGGACTCTTTTCTCTGTAAATAGACTTGTGCCCACTCCCCACCCCCCATCCCTGCTTCTCCCTGGTGGTCCATCCTCTCCTCCCTTCACTGTGAAGACTGAACAGGAGTAAATGTTTAAGACGTCTGCCTTTTCTTAGTCACATTCTATAGTCTCTCCATTATGCTCTTCTGATCCTTACAACCCCCTTCCCTTAATTTCCTTTTCTCACTAATGTCCTTAAAGAAAGTTTTGCCCTCTTTAGTGACTCCTTTGGCAATCCTTTCTTCTGCCTGCACCTTTACTCCCATAACCATCTCTCGGTTATTAATAGCTGCCTCACCGAAATCCAAGGCTGGATGAGTTCAAGCTGGCTATAGTTGAACTCAGAGAAGACGGAGGTATTAGTTGTGGACCCAGGTCATAGGGTAGAGAGGATGAGAGCTGGTTTATCCTCAGGTTTATTTCTGGGAGGTATCCAGCTCTCTACCTCTTAATGGGTGCGGAACCTGGGGGTGATTTTTGACAATGAACTAACACTGCATTTGCAGGTATCGGCAGTTGCCAAACTTTCCTTTTATCATCTTAGGAACATCACCAGGATCTAGCACCTTGTTCCGCCTGCTGACCTTCCTATATTGGTCCACGCTTTTGTGACCTCACGCCTGGATTATTGCAACTCCATTTATCTAGGGTTTCCTGGGGTTGATACCCACCACCTGCAGCTGATGCAGAATGCTGTGGCTCGATTACTGATGGGTACTTCTATCATATCTCGCCGGTACTACGTGATCTGCACTGGCTGCCGATTCGGTGGTGGATCACCTTTAAAGTTGGTCTTTTGACCTACAAAGCCCTACACAGACAGGGTCCAGACTACTTGAAAGAGCTTTTGATTCCCTACAACCCCAAGCAATCTCTTCACTCGGCGGATGAGGGGTTGCTAGAGATTATGAGGGTTTCCTTGAAGTCATCAGGTGCTCGTGCTTTTATGTTTGTTGCTTCGACCCTCTGGAATTCTCTACCCCATCCACTGCATCAGTGTATGACTGTGGAGGAGTTTAAAAAGGCCCTCAAAACCTATTTATGGTCAAAGATCAATTTTTAATTAAATAATTATGAATTGGAGCTCAGATTTAGTGTTTTACAAATTATTTATGGATCTGTGTTTATTTATTTATTGTATATTGTTTAATTATTGTAAGGTGCCTTGGTTTAAGAAAGGCGCCATATAAATAACGTTTCATTCATTCATTCATTCAACCATCTTACCTGCTTCCTTATGCTTTGTTTGGTTTACCCCCATTTCCTCCTCCTCCCTCTGCATTTTCTTATACTTCTTAAATGCCACCTTTTTTCTTTCTCTGTCTTTGTCTCTTCCTTGGAGAACCATTACAGTTTCCTTTTCCTTCTGTGTTTGCTCACTTCCTTCATGCAGATGTTGGTTACCTTAATTGTTCTCTCCCTTATTTTCTCTGCAGTGCCTTTATGCCTCCTGGCAATCCTTTCCTCCTCCTTCAAGGCAATTCCTGAGGCAGTCTCCCATTTATTTAAAATCCTCCCTCCTGAAGTGTAGGACTTTCGTCCTTGTGTGGCTCACTGTCCTTACACTGAACCACACTGTATGGTGATTGCTGCTGGTATCTAGGGGACTGTCCACAGTAACATCTGCGATGCTGTCCCTCTGTTTGTAAGTGCCAGGTTCAGCAATGCCCTATTACTAGTGGGTTCTTTGAATAACTGTCTAAGAAAAGCCCCTTGAGGGGAGTCAAGGGTGGCACTGCTCCTTGCTAAAGTTGCAGTTGGAAGGCTCAATTCCACATCTGGCAGATTAAAGTCACCAATGATCAGCACCTCTCCCTTACTTGCCATTCCGATGATGGTTTCCCAAGTGCCTTATCCATGTTGTTGCCTTGTGCTGGAGGTCTGTATACTACCCAGGTATGGACAGCTGACCCAGAGCCTGTTTCCAGGTTGACCCATAGCACATCCAGCCCCTCCTTGTCCTCTTGGTGCCCTTGTACCTCCATGGCCTTAATTCCCTCATTAACATATAATATAACCCCTCCCTCCCTCCTTCCTTCCTTCCTTACTTCCCACCCTGTTTCTCCTGAACAGAGAGTAACCTAATATGGCCATGTCCCAGTTGCTGAGCTCAGTGTGCTACTACTCTGTTATGCTCGGTAAATCCAGGCTAGCCTCTGCCATAATTACTTCATGGTCTGGAATTTTGTTTCCAAGGCTCCTTGCATTTGCTCACTTGGCTTTACATAAATTCTTTCCCCCCTGCCTACTGCCTTGCTTCTCCTTCCGTTTACAGCCAGCATTATTACCTGACATCCCTCTGTCTCATCCCTTCCCTTTTTGCTTAAAGAACTATAGGAACATCAAATTAACTCACTCCAATTCATGGCTTCATTGAAGCCATACTGTTTGCTTAAAACATTTAAATACATAATCAGGTATGGTATGCCCCCTGACAGTGACGCCAACACAGTGACCTACCAACCTGTCAACAAAATCAACAGGTTGCTGACAGGTCACTGTGTTGGTGTGCCCGACACAGGGGCACATTGTCTTTACAGCAGGAAATCTCCATTAGCCCTCTACTTTTTGAGATAAAACCTTTTCACTTCCCTGATGCTCCCAGGTGCAATCAATAAATTATTAAGTGTCTGGTTGTGACAGCTCATGAAGAGCCCAACTCTTTTTTCTTCTTGCTTACAAGGAGGCAGTATAGTACAGTGGTTTAAGGCTCTGAGCTACAAACCTAGAGACCTGGGTTTGAATCCCACAGTCCCCACTTGCATTACTGTGTGACCTGTGCAAATCACTTAACTTTATTGAGCTCTCAGGCTGCACCTGGACTCAAGCTTTGGCTTAATGTGCCTCTCCTGGTTAAATAATTTATTGACTATATGTGTTTCCCCTAATGTGATGTCTGCAGCTATGAAGGGATAGCCAACTGAATGGGTTATAATTCTGGCCCTAAAAGTGTTACAGGTTAGATAAATAGCTTATGTAAAGCAGATTTCCATTGGTAACAATACTGGTTAATTTAATCCTACATGGACGTTTCTCTTTAAGAAAAACTATACAGATTCAGACGAGTCCACTGAACATAGATGAAATGAAAATGAATTGTATTTTATTATGTTGATTTATAGTAGATCCACTATCTGTCCCTGAGGATGTTGGTTTGTAACCAACAAAATTTTGTACTTTAGGATACATTGAGTCGGTGAGCAATAAAATAATGTAATTAAGTAATGTTCAGGTTCATTTTATTAGATGCATTGATGTCACAAAATACTGCATGACAAGTGGAATTTATTGCCATTGAATTACACTGTTCCCAACATGTACTGTAAGGTACTGTTTGCATCCTGGCTGGTGCCGCTATTGATATACAGGTTTGTAAATTCCATTGTATACAAAGTGACCAATGGATTATTTAAGCAGTTCTGCTCACCACATTGAACCTTTGCATCTAGAATTTACTGCTACAGTTTATTAGCCTGTCATTAGCTATATAATAAGGAAACTTACTGGTGTTCGGAGTTGTTGATGTTAATTGTGTAGTGGAATGCAATGCATTGCTCGACTTAGTGGTTGAGGCAGAAGTAGAGATTGTTTGGTTTCCACCTTCTCTTGTTTGGTTTCTTCCTATAAAACACAAAATTGTTGCTCTTGAGTGTGGAATTGACTCTCAGATCAGAGTATTAAACCGCTATCATTGTGAATTATCCCTTTAGCATGTGCTGCATTACGCCCTGTTCTTATGTACAGCAGCTAATGTTACTGTTGTCGATTACAGAGAATCTTCTTCAGTTACATTCTACAGTCTGATAAATAGTCTAAAAAATATAATGGAGAGCTGGGTGCAAAAATCAATCTTGTCGTCAGTACTAATCAGGCTAAAATGCATAATATATCATTGTTTTTTGGCTACCCACACCAGTTTATAATCTTTATATGGTACTAAAAGGCACCAAACTCAGTTTTGAAACTATTTGCTGATGATGATAGTAATAATCTTTATTTATAAAGTGCAATATCCGGAAGTCAAAACGCTGTACATACAAAAATGAACAACTCAATAAAAGTTCAAAAAATAACTGAACATCAGTTAAAATCCTAATACCTTAAAATATCAAGATAAACTGAAAGCCTGTTTGAACAAGTATGTTTTGAGGCAGGTTTTGAAGCTCTCCACAGGACTACACTCTCTAATCTGATGAGACATAGAGTTCCACTGGGATGGCGCCAAGGACATGAAAGCCCGGGCCCCGGAGGTTTTCAACCACACTCTGGGAACCTCTGGTCAGATGAGCGGAGAGGATGACCAGGGCTGTAGGAAATCAGGAGCTCTTTTAGGTAGCTTGATCCCAGTCTGTGCAGGGCTTTGTAGGTCAGAAGACCAACCTTGAAGGTGATCTGCCACTATATAGGCAGCCAGTGCAGATCGCACAGAATGGTAGTAATGTGACTAAAACGTAAGGTCTCAGTCAACAATCATGCTGCAGCATTCTGCACCAGATGCAAGCAGCAGATATCAACCCCTAGAAACCCCAGGTAAAGGGAGTTGTAGTAGTCAAGGCGTGAGATCACAAAGGCATGGATCAGTGTAGGGAAGTTACCAGACGGAACAAGGTGCTTAATTCTGGCGATGTTCCTATGATGTTAAAAGGAAGACTTCTTTTTCACAGAAAGGGTGGTAGATGCATCGAACAGCCTACCTTAAGAAGTGGTGGATATGAATACAGTGCAGGGCTTCAAACGGGTATGAGATAGGCATAAGGTAGCAATACAGATGAGTATGAATAGATAGGCCATTGACAGAGTAAAGGTCTACGGCACATTCATAAGGTAGAAAAAATGGGCAGACTGGATGGGCCTTGTGGTCCTTATCTGACATCAACTTCTATGTTTCTATGTAAGATAAATTCACTTTTGGTGCTATAAAAGAAAGCTAATCGGTGTACTGGATCACAAAGTGAAATGAAATAATTAGTCATGTTTTAAGGAACAATGTTAGTATTTTGTCAGTAATTTTTTAAGTAACTGTAAATTGTCCACATGGGCCATCCGCCAATCCTGAGGCACACATCCTGTATCCAGGGAGGTGCTGAAGAGATTTGCCAGTGGTTTCGCCAGCACCTCCGCCATCTCCCTCAGCATTCTGTGGTGGATATCATCCAGCCTTGGTTCCTTGTCCACTTTTAGTGCCCTCAGTCACTCTAATACCCTGCTTCCCTCAATCTTTCCATCTGTCACTTCTTCTCCCCCACTCCCCACACTCCCAATCCAAGGAGGTAGTGGTCCCCCTTCTCCTGTGTGAACACTGAGCAAAAGTATTCATTCAGTGATTCTGCTTGATTCTCTCCCCCTTCCACCCACTCCCCACCGCTTTTTATCCTTACTATGCTATCCTTGCACTTCCTTTTCTCTCTGATGTATCAGAAAAAGCCATTCTCCCCCCTTTAATTCCCTGTGCTAACCTTAACTCCCTTGAGGCCGTAGCTTCCCTCACCCTCTTGGTCACTTCCTTGGACCATCTTGTATATTTCTCCCTGTCCTGCTCCTTCCCAGTCCTTCTGAACCTCTGGTACGCAGCTCTCTTTGCTCTCACACCCTCCATTACCACACTGTTTAGCCAACACGGTTTCCTTGTTCTGTACCTCTTACTCTGTAACTTGGTGCAAGCCTCCATTGCCTCTGTAATACCCCATTTAATAATGCCCCATTTCTGCTCCACCTCCATCTCTGGCCCTATGCCCTCTTTTTTCCCTTTCAGTATCTCCAGCACCCTCCTGAAGTCTTCCCCCCTGAACTCCACCACCTTTGTTTGTGAGACCCCCGACTCCCTGCTCATCATGATAGTAAACCACACTGTTTGGTGATAGCTATCAGCTAGTGGGTCCTCCACTGTTCATTACCTCACTGCCTCACTATTCGACAGTACCAGATCTAGTGTGTTACTTAGCCTAGTAGGTCCAGTGACCAGCTGTGTCAGCAGTCCCTCCTGGATCGTGTCCAACAGCACCTGCTCCCTGGCACTGGAGGTGACAGGAGTGCTCCAGTCAACACCCAGCAGATTGAAGTCCCCCACAATGACAGCAGTCCCCTTCGTACATACCCCTCTGATTTGTTCTGCCAACTCCCTGTCCAGCTCCTCTGCCTCGGATGGCAGTCTGTACACCACTTTTAACCCCAGTTTCCTACCCTTGGAGTCCAGGAGCTGCATCCAAATTACCTCTGTTTTCTTGCCTCCCCCCTCTTCCCTTGTACATTAGATCCCATCCCTCACATAGATTGCCACCCCACTCCCTCTCCCCATCCCACAGTCCTCCCTATACAGTTTATATCCTGGGATTGCCAGATCCCATTCCCTGTACTTGGTGTCCCTTGTTTCCATGATGTCCGCAATATCCACCCTCCACACTGCCAAGAGTGCCTTTAACTCAACTGATTTATTACACAAGCTGCTCGCATTCAGTGAGACCACCCTCCATCCTGTCCCCCCCTTCCTTTCCATGCTTCTCCTGCCTCCTAACTCCCCCCGTCCAACTTCCCTGAATTCTTCTGTACTAGCTTGGGAGGTAAGCTTGTTTGGCTCCTCCCTTCAGGATCCCTGCCAACCAGCTGTCACACTCGCCACCCCCCACCTAGTTTAAATATACCTTTGTCGTTATATACCTCTCTAACTTCTGCTTTAATACCTCCTTCCCCTCCACACTCAAATGCAGCCTATCCCCTGCATATAGATCATTATTGTCCCAGGTTCTGCCCCATTCACCCACTACCTCATACCACTTGGATTGACACCACTCCCCAACCATGTGTTGAACTCCACAGTCCTCACTTTCCTTGCTTTACTTACACAGGGTACTGGGAACACCTCTGAGAAGGCCATCAACTCCCCTATCACCTCACACAGCCTTCCCACACCCTCATACCTCTCCATCACTACTTCCACTGTCTCCCCTGCCAATTCATTCATCCCCACATGCACCACTATATGCAATGTCCTTCTACCGCTCCTTGTGCACTTTAGAATTGACTGCCCTACCCTTTCTGCTGTTAACCCCGCTATGGTCTCCACCCAAATGTGACTATCCCATTCTTCCTTGCTGCCCCATCTGAGCCCCTTAAGTATGGATGTTCTCAATATTAATACACCCCCTTCTTCCTTCCTCACTCTCATCCCCATCCTTCTACCCAGGTTCCCATTTCTAGAGTCCCCCATGCAAAAGTTCTACCATTCGCTCCTGTGGTTTGCCCTTTTTCCACCCCAGACCTATCCCCTTCCCCCTTCACTGCTCACTTGCTATCCTCCACCCCCTCCCCATCTGCCCTGGGCTTCTCCCACACCTCTGCAGTGACCCTGTCACCCCCTCCAGCATTGCTCCTCTTGCTCCCCTCTTTCTGAGTACCATCCCTTGTGCAGTCTTCCCCTGTTCCCTCTCCTTAACTCTCCTGGTGCCCACTCTTCCTCTCTACCTCACCCTCCAGTGTTGATAGTACAGCAAACATATTTCCTACCCCATTGGTCCTGCTATGTGTTGTCTCCTCCCTTACGACTTTTGTCCCCCTCTGTTGTTAGGTCTGATTTGAGTCCACCCTCCATCAGTAGGCCTTCTGTTCAGTTTGCTTCTGCCCCTCCCCAGCCCTTCCATTGACCCATTGCTTCTCCCATGTGGTGTCATCATGTTTTCCTCTGAGTAATTCCCACTTGTTCTAGAATTCCCCTCTCCCTTTATCCTCTCCAGCTCTCTACCAAGCCACCACACCTCATCCTCAAGCTTTCTCAGCCTTTGGCAGATTGGAAACCCTCCTGGCCTCCACAAAAAGTGCATCCATACTGCTATCCCAGAACCATTCCACCCCACAATCCTACACATGGCTAGCACTACCTATTCTGAAACAAAGATGATACAGTACTATCTATACTAATTGCACCAGTCCAGTCCCATACCCACTACACCTGCAGAAGGCACAAGACAGCATTCCCAAGGATACCCAAACTATTTATAAGCTGTGCTACCAACTATACCTACACAGTTCTGACCACAGCCTCTTCCCTTCCTGTTATGGGATGTGAAGCTCCTGTATTCCTCTGTAGGAAGTAGAAGATTGCAGGTTGTTGCAAAGCACTTACAGGACCTGCCCTATAAATGAAGGTCAAGTCCTGGGGTGGTTGGGTTATAGGGTGGTGGGTGGAGTAACCCCACAGGCTATGTCCTGAAGTACTGTTAAGGAGTTCTCAGTCAGTGGCTAGTCCAGCCACACCTACTTGCCAACTGCCCACAGTAGCCAGAGTCTGCTGAAGCCAAACACAAAACCAGTGAACTTAACTGAAACCTGCTCTTAAATACCTTCATCAACAACTGAAAATCCAGCCACACTAACAAATAATTCCAAACTTAACAGCAACCAAATCCTTTACTCCTGCTCTTCCGCAAACTTATCAGCAACAGAAAGTTCAAACTACCTTAGCCAAACTAAGTCTACTTCTGCACTACTGCTATGTGAGAAGAGCAAGTGGTCTTTAAACCACAATGAGCTGTAAATTGATCCTAGCTGAGGTGAGAGAACAGAACCTTCCAGAAAGCTTCTACTAATGCCTGTTGGAAAGATAAATTAATGTCCAGTTCCCACTATAGATCTTACACACAAAAATAAACTATATTAATGAAAGTCAGCACTACTGCCATAAAGGCAACAGACTAAACACAAAACCAGTGAAATTAACTGAAACCTGCCCTTAAATATCTTTAGCAACAACTGAAAATCCAGTCACACCCACAAACAATTCCAAGCTTACCGGCAACCAAATCTTTTACTCCTACCTCTCCCCAAACTTATCAGCAACAGAAAGGTCAAACTACCTCAGCCAAACTAAATCTGCATCAGTGATGATGTCCAGGACATTTTTTCTGTCCATTGCCGTTAGTTGTTTACTGTTTAAAAATTGTACCCATGACTGGAATTTGTTGGACCTAAGTGACTAACCTTTTATGAATCTATGGGAAATTTTTCACTTGTTGGCAAATTCCTCCAGTACATTTAAGTTACTTAGTAGATAGTCTTTCTCATTAACTTTGTGTTATCTGCAATTTTAATGACCTCACCTGAGATCTCTAACTCCTTGCCATCAATACCAAATACAGTATATAACCATAGTAATAGAAACTTTGGCCAATAGGAAACTTCACTAATGACTTCCTTTTAGTATGATTTTGTTCCATGCACCACTACCTGATGAACCATATTGCTCAACCAGTGTTCTCTATCTACTGTGCTATATAAGGTACTGTAATGCCAAATTCCTCCAGTTTCAGAAACACATTATTTAGTTACCATATTGGTCCTTGTAAAAACTGATCCAGAAGCAAATGGTTTGATACCTTTTATTGGAGCAACAAAGATGCTACAAAAAGAACAAAGTACTTTAGCTTTCAGACCAACCAAGTCCTTTCTCAGAAGTTTATGACCATAAGCTTCTGAGGAAGGATAAACCACGCCCACAAATGTATGATGAAGGACTTGGTTAGTCTTAAAGTGAAAGTACTTTGTTCTTTTTGTAACATCTTTGTTGATTCAACAAAAGTTAATTCGTTTTTCTTTCCCTCTGGAGTATGGAATTCATGCTTGAAACAGATTATAACATTAGAGTTTAAAAATATGCATTAAGATTGGGTGAAATATAAAAAAATCAAACTCAGTCAAAGTTATTGGCTTTAAATGTACCTGAACACATCAGATTGTACTGCTATGATGTTCAGATCAGTTTTATTTCCACTCTGGAGTACGGAATTGATGCTTGAAACAGATTTTAACATGCTGTATATTAGAGTTGTAAAATATCCACTACATTTTTGTGAAATATTTAAAACAAAATCAAACTCATTAAAAGGTACCGAGCCAGATTCTCAAAGAGCCCTTAGATCACCACAATTTGTGACTGTGGCAAACTCCAGGTGCAGATGCACCATGGACCCTATGCCTAAGTCTACAAAAGATAGGGTCCCTGTGCCAAACTTCCTGTGTTTGCTGCATGTCCCATGCTGCGCAAAACAGGTGGTGCATCTGCAAACATTTCTGCAGGGATCTGGGAGCCCTGCTGCCAGCACAGCACTGGAGAAGTGGGAATGCTGGGTGGGGTAGAGAAACAGCATGCCAGGAGGAGGTGGCCTGGGGCATAAGGGGCATGGGAGGAGGAAGTGGGATGTCAGGGGACAGCTGGCCATCAGTCGTGGTGATTGTGCACCCTGCATGGGTGATCTATAAAGTAAATGTACTTCTTGGTGGTCTAGCAGCCTCCCATTCTTGATCTCCCCAAAGTACAGTGTTTATCTACCTTGGTGGTCTAGCAGAACCCCCCCATTCTTGATCTCCCCAAAGTACAGTGTTTAGCTACCTTGGTGGTCTAGCAGAACCCCCCCATCCTTGATCTCCCCAAGTGTTGTTGATAATATCTACAATGGTCTAGTGGCCCCTTGGTCCTTGATCTCCACTGCAACAATGACAGAACAGTTGCTGGTGGTCTAGTGGACCCCTGCCTCCCAACCCATCAGGTAGTGTCCCAATACCAGACTCCCTCATCCCAAATCAGCACAGTCCTCCTCTCACAACCATGGCTGGCTACTGGCTGAACTGTCACTGAGCATGTACTATACAGAGTACAAGTTCATTTACTGACAACTGTCACTTCAATGAGACCATACAGTATGGGGTCATTGAAGTGACAGCTGTCAATCAATGAGCATGTACTCTATATAGTATGTGGTCAGAGACAGTTCAGTTGGTGACCAGCTGTGGTGGTGAGAGGAGGGATGTGCTGGTCACCAGCTCCAATTTGGGATGAGGGGAGCAGGGTGGTGGTGGGACACTACCTGATGGGTTGGGGGGTCCACTAGGCCATCAGGGACTTTTCTGACATTGTAGTGGTGGAGATTGGGGATGGGAAAGCTTCTAGACCACCATGGATGTTATAAGCTGTATTTGGGGGAGATGAGAGGTGGGGGTGTTCCATTAGACCACCAGGGTAGTTAAACAATGTACTTCGGAGAGATTGGGGATGTGGGGGCAACTAGACCACCAGGTAGTATATGGCTATTATAAATCACACAGCATTTAGCAAATGCACCCTATGGGTTGCAGTCACTGTGGCTGATAGCCAGCTGTCCCCCAACATCCCCACTGTCACCTCTTGTGCTGCTTGTGCACCCCTATTGCCCACTGTAGGACCCCATCCCACTGGTACAGCTAGTTAGATCACCTCCTGGCTGCTCTGAGTGGTGCACTTTGCTGCGTCCACAGTGGAGCTTGCAGAATCCTATAAAAGGGGATGCTGCAGCCCCACTGTAGTGCAAGCCCCCTTGTACCCTGGCTCACCTGGTTACTTGCCACAACCTTTGCACAAGGGGGCTTTGGTGCAGCTGCATTAAATTTGACATAGGCTGCTTTATGGAATCATGCTTGATGCAAGTTGTGATGCAAGTCACCACTTGCATCAAACTGTTTGGCTAGACAGAAATCTAGACTTCGGTGAACATGTACTGTAGATGCCATCCACAAAAAAACTCCTCCCTAAGCTCAGTGCCCTGTACAGACACAGTAGCTGCCTGCCCATGCAAGCCAGGTGTGAAACTGTTCGAACGATGATTGTCCCTGTCTTCAGCTTTGGGGACATTGTCTACAGCTCACCACCTAAAACTACCCTTGCCACACTGAACACTCTTTTCAATTCCTTCTGCTACTTTGTCCTTGGCTGTCCCCTCTCACCCACCATTGCTTTCTCTATACCTCACACTCCTTTCCATCCATTACTGCCAGACGCCTGTCCCATACTGCCAACTTAGCAGGCAGGTTCTGGCTTGGCACTCTGACATCTTACCAGATGTCTCTCTTATCATTCCCCCCCCCTCCTCCAGCTACACTCTTCGATCCTCACCTCACAGAACATCACCCTCCCACCGCGGTGTACCTCATCTGGTCACAATGCCTTCTCATTCTTATTTCCCAGCTTCTGGAACTCTCTCCCCTATGAAATTTGCTCTGCACAATCTCACCAATACCTTGCATTCCTCCTTCAGAAACACTCTGCGTACTGCTGCTGCTCCTGCTATTAATCCCCCTGCATACCTTCCTCCCCTTTAAGTTTCTACCGTACAATTGCAGCACCACCTCACTTTTTCCTCCCTAGTTCACCCCTTCCCCCCAGCCACTCTAGCTTCCCTCCACCTCTACCAATAAATCAAACTATCCTCCTTACTCCCTGTCCACTCCACCTTTTCCCCTCTCTCTGTCTCTCTCCCCCCTTGGCCAGCTCCACTTTCCTCTACCAGAGCCCTATCCCCTTGCAAGGTTCTTTGCATCCTGAAGAGGGTGTAAGTACTGGCTTCTATATCCCTCTCCCCTTCATCCAACTTTACTTTCCTCTGCCAACTCCCCATCCCCCTGCCACTGCAGGGTTCTTTGCCTCCTGAAGGGGGTGAAGGCAATGGTTTCCTTTTCTTTTTTCAGCACTCTAGCCTCAATTCTTGCTTATCTGCGCCATCCACCTCACACTATCCCTAGTAACCCTGCCCCTAGTCCATGTCCCTCTATCCTTTTCCACCCTTCACCTCTATCTTTTCTAATGCCTGCTCACTTGTTCCCTAGCAGGGTTCTCAGCACCTTGGGGGGTGAAGGCCTTGGCTTCTCCCCTCCACTTCCTCCTACACCAACCCCTGGTATTTTTACGTACTATGTCAATCTGCTAGCACTTGGCTACTGTCATCCCAACCAAGCACTTACCCCCTAGGCCTACTTACAATCACAAAGTACTAGCATTGTAATCTACTTTAAGTCTCACCATGCTTTATTGCCTGGTTTAAGTCAACTGTCATATCTAATAACGTTTGCTGCTTTGCTCACCATGAGTCTGTGATGTAACTTGTGTTCATGTTTTTCACCTGGTCTGTATTTGAAATGTACAAGATTTTGTACACTGCACTAGTTTTTAATTACCTACTACTTGTAATGTTTATGATCATGTTCTCTGTTTCTTGTAAATGACTGTTTCATGCTTCTTCCTATGGAGCCCCACTTCCCAGCACACGTCTGGAAACACTCTGTTTATAATTCATGTTGCTTTCCTGGTGATTCTCTTCTAAATAAATAAACAAAAATAAAAACTATTTTGATGCAAGTCCCTTGCATTACTGTCAAGGTTTTGAGAATAGAGCCCACTGGTTTTAAATTTGTAGGTTCTATGTGATAACGGTAACTGCCAAAAGGCGATTGCCATTACGGCGTAGTCAGAGTGCTGAAAATCAGTTTCAGGGCTCTGACTCCCTGGAGTACAACAAAAGGGCACTGGGGACTTCCATTTCTTAAGTTTATGCTGGGGGCTGTGCCCCTTCCTCACTCCCCTACTTAAGGATTCTCAACTCCAGTGGGGTGCATGTCGGGGGAGGGCAAAACATTAAAAAAAATAACATTTGGGCCAGGCACAACAAAAATTAACCTGACCCCTGACCCGGACCCAGCACCCTAGCGACCAAAGCCGCGAGCGGACCCCGCTACACCATGGGGCCAGCTTAGCAGCCTACCGCAGTGCCACCCATCAAATCCTCTCCCACCCCTCACTGAGTGAGCTCGCTCCAACCCCCCACGTGCATACCTGTAGCGTGCTCACTCCCACCCCCCCACGTGCATACCTGTAGTGACTTCCTGTCACTACGGTTGACAATCCACCCCATCCAGTCGCTGTAGCTGCTGGGTTGTTGCTGTAACATGCGCCACGATTGAGTCGCCCTTTCGGGGGTCGCTCAATCGCGGTCACCCATGTCACGGTATACCAATTTATATGAACACATCAGACTGTCCTGCTATAAGGTTCAGCTGTGTTTTACACTGGAATTCTTGAGTCGTGAGCCTCATTTACTTTGCCTTTTTTGTCCAGTGCTTCTGAATCAATCTCATGCTGGGGAGTAAATGAGGCAAAACTATTATCTGAGTTGTGAGCTAGTAAGTGGGTTCAGTTAACTGGAGTCTCTATTTATACAATGTAGGTGGGAATAGACCATTATGTATAAATGATTTAGTTCAGCCACTGAAGCATATAAAATGAAGATCATTTATAATTACTGTTTAGGTATGATTATGACCAAAACCAGTATGTGTAAATTACACATGTAACTATATAAAATATACTATGGGCAATAGTCAAACTCATTTTTATACATTATCAGTTTGTGATACCTAAATAAGCCACTTAATCTTTGTTCACATGGTTTATGTGATATCAAACTCCTTAGGTGTGTAAAACAGAAAAAAATATTTACTGTAGTAATATTGTTTCTTCTCAGTGATCCATCAGTGATGCTTTACAACAAGCATCATCCCATGAGAGTGTGATGCCTCAGAGATAGAACTTTATACTACTTTTAGAACTTTATTTGTATTTATTTTTTGTTAACCAGGTAAAGTGTCATAGCCATAATTATGACTATTTTCAGACATGACCCAGGATGTTACAGACATTTTAGGCAGTCAAATAATTTACAGACATTCGTACAGAAGATGAGCAACAACATGAAAGAGAGACTCTACAAGGCATTTCATGTAATAACAGTGATGATATGATGCTAGAAAACAGGTAGGAAAAATCTACATAGTTCATACAATCATAGGTACTAGAAATTTTGCATACTGTCCATGCTAAATGCTACATATTACAGTAGTCAGGTTCCAGAGGAAGAGATGATCATTCAGTGATAGGAGGCAGGAAATAAGAGCAGCCAATGGAGGGTTAAAACAGGTGCATTGGGTGCTCTTGACTTGAAGAGTGTGATGCATTTTTTTAAAAGCAGCATGATTGGGGCAGAGTGAACATCAAGTGGGAGGGAGTTCCAATACTTTAGGGCCAGGCAGGAGAAAGCTGAGGTACCTTTCAGAGTTTTACACCTGGGAGTACTTAGTAGAGAGAGCTCAGAGGAGCGGAGGCCATAGGCGAGGGTTTGGGGCACTAGCATGGTTGCAAGAGAGGTAGGAAAGCCAATTCTTATCTAGTAGTGTACCAAAGGCAAGAGGCCAAGAAGACAATGGGCAGACAGAGAGGACCAACTTAGGTCTGCATATAGTAGGCAATGGTATTTCAGGAGTGGGGGAAGCTGAGACATAGAGGCAGATATTGTTATATGTTGTGTCCCATTTACTGAGTGCTGTCTTAGAGGCATTTGTATAGGTGATGGCACCACAAGCGAGGGACAGGAGTGGAATGCACATGGCAATAGTCAGTCTAGCAGACTTAGAATGCAAGTTCAAAATCTGCACTTTGGTCATGTTCCCCTAATGTTGTAATGTCATGTGTAAGCAATAAGACATAATGGGATGTGTGTGGAACCCATTTTATTACACAGCCAGAGGCATAATAAGGTACGAGGCCAAAGGCCAAGTGACTTTAGCCACTGGCTGTGTGGTAAAATGTGTTTCACGCACATCCCAGAGTGCCTTACTGCATTTATAAAATGGGCTCCTTTTTTTAAAACTTTTTACAGGTGGAAAAAAGTGTGTTTATATGTAGAAACAATAGATTTTGCTTGTGTGAATTTATGATGAAACAGTCCACTACAAATGATGTCATTGATGATGTCATTGTATTGTTGCCTACTTTCTTCTTCCTTTTTTATGCTGATTCCGTGCAGCGCAAGAAACATATTGGGACAGCTTGCTCAGAAGCAGGCTCTGGAGGTGCGGCACTGTTGTGGCCAATACTCCCACAGCCTGCAAAGGCTTGTCCCGCTTCCCCCAATGCTGTAGCAAGCTGTTGGTGACACAGATTTGGAACCTTGCCACCAACTTCTGACAATTTCGCCACTGCAATCAGGGGCCGCCTCATCATTGCAGCATCAGCTATCCGCTGCAATGAGGGAGCGACCCGTCATTGCAGGGCAGGATGTAGAAACCCTGCTATTGTTTATGAACATGGCGGCGGTTTGCCGCCATGTTCACAAACAATATAACCCACCCCCCCACCATGTTTATTAGCCGACGGGGGCCCCAATCCCCATTGGCTTCAGTGCCCCCGTGTTTCTATTGCCGATGGGGGAGCCCACTCCCCGGTCGGCATTCTGTAACCCCCTCACTTTTATTGCCTGCCAACGGGGTGCCCAATCCCAGTCGGCATAATGATACCCCCCCTTTGGGTGCTGATGGGGTGCCCAATCCCCCATCGGCTACTGCTGCCCCCCAAAAGAAATCCTCTGGTGGCACGCTGGGAGCCCACCCCAGCGTGCCACATGCCCCTGTAAAGTAAAAAACGGTCCCACGATGTCTTTTGTTTTGTTTTTTTCCTGCAAGAAAGGAAACTGTCCCTCATAGTCTCCCTGCCCCCCGCCCGCAACCCGCACCCACCCACTGCACACTCTGCCTCCCACCCCCCCTCACCCCATACTTACCTCCAGAGCTCGGCGCGATGATCTTCGGTGGACTGAGAACACGTCTGCACTTGTCAAAGCCGACCGCGAACTGAGGAAATGCCGGTAAGCTGTATAATGTAATAAATAGGTTTTTTTCAACTTTAGTGCATATCTCGGGCATTTTGGGGAATTTTTTCACCAAATTTTCAACATGGGGTTTTTGGGACCCCTCCTCATGAATTCTTGAACTGCCATAGTACTACTCAGTCCCAAAAGCTGATTCCGTGGTCAGTGCGTGAAATCACCTTTCGGGGCCGATTAACGAAACGACAGTGCCAGTGTTCATGAGATGGGCTCTCAAAAAGCCTATGTTGCAAATTTGGTGGAAAACAATCCAAAAAATGACTGTTTTATGAGCGTGCACTGCGCAGTTGCTACGCACACTCGTAACTTCGTGAATTTGCAATATTTTCATGCCAGATTTTCAATATTGGCATTTTTTCACACCTACTTGTGAACAGTACAGCTGTCATTGTTCACATCCTGGCAGAAATGTGTTTTCACACTTCCAGTGCAGAATAGCGCAGTCGCTGTGGGAAATCAGTGTTCGGGACAGATTAAGAAAATAACAGTGAAACTGTTCATGAATAGAGGTCCTGAAATGGCTATGTTGAAAATTTGGTAACAATACTCCATAAAATGACTGTGTTATGAGCGTGCATTGCACAGTTTGCACACACACTCTCGTAACTTCGCGAAATTATAATATTTTCACTCCAGATTTCCAATACTGCCATTTTCCCACACCTACTTATGAACAGTAGAGCTGTCATTTTCCCCATCCTGGTTGAAATGTGTTTTTGCACTTCCGGCGCAGAATAGAGCAGTCACTGTGGGAAATCACTGTCTGGGACAGATCAAGAAAAGGACAGTGATACTGTTCATGAGCAGAGGTCCTTAAATGCCTATGTTGAAAATTTGGTGATGATAGCCTATCAAATGACTGTATTAGAAGTGTGCATTGCACACTTCCCACGCACCCTTGTAACTTCGCAAATTTGTAATATTGTCACGCCACATTTTCAACAGTGGCATTTTTTTACACCTCCTTATGGGCAGTACAGCTGTTATTTTTCACATCCTGACCAAAATGTCTTTTCACAGTTCTGGCGCAGAATAACGCAGTCGCTGTAGGAAATTACTGTCCGGGACAGATTAAGAAAATGACAGTGGCACTGTTCATGAGCAGAGATCATAAAATGCCTGTGTTGAAAATTCGGTGATGAAACTCCATAACATGACTGTGTTACAAGCATGCATTGAACTGTTTCCACGCAGCCTTGTAACTTTGCAATTTTGTAATATTTTCACACCACATTTTCAGCAATGGTATTTTTCCACACCTCCTTATGAACAGTACAGCTGCCATTTTTCACATCCTGGTTAAAATATGGTTTTACACTCCTGCCGGAGAATAGCAGGATCGCTGTGGGAAATCACTGTTTGGGACAGATTAAGATTGAATGAGTGAGAGGGGGGAGTGACCGAGCTCAAATGAGCTCTGTTGGGACTGCTGAGCATTTGTTTGTGAGCAGAAAATGGCCCCAACGCTAGAGCCTAGTACAAAAGGGCAGCCTGCAGCACTGGGAGAAACAGAACAAGAAAGCAAGTGACGGAGGGGAAGTGAGCAAACTCACCGGAGCGCTGTGAGGACTGCTGCAGATTTCTTTGTGGGCAGAAAAAGGCGTCAATGCAGGCAGGGGCCCAGTACAAAAGGCGGTGTGAGAAACAGTACGAGTGAGTGAGACAGGGGGACTGAGTGAGCTCAACAGAGCTCTATCAGGACTGCTGCAGATTTCTTTGTGGGCAGGAAAAGGCGCCAATGCAGGCAGAAGCCCCATACAAAAGTGCCTCTTGCAGTGCCAGGACAAAAAGAATGAGTGCGTGAAAGAGGGAGACTGAGCAACTTCAACGGAGCTCTGTCGGGACAGCTGCGGATTTCTTTGTGGACAGACAAAGGTGCCAACGCAGCCAGAAGCCCCGTACACAAGAGCAGCCTGCAGTGCCAAGAGAAACAGAATGAGTGAATGACAGATTGGTAGTGAGCGAGCTCAGTGGAGCTCTATTGTGACTGCTGTGGATTTCTTTGTGGGTAGAAAATGCGGCAACACAGGCAGGAGCCCAGTACAAAAGGCCAGCTTGCAGCGCCGGCAGAAATGGAATGAGTGAGTGAGAGAGGGGGAGTGAGCGAGCTCAATGGAGCTGTGTCGGGACTGCTTCAGATTTCTTTCTGGCCAGAACAAGCTGCCAATGCAGGCAGGAGCCCAGTACAAAAGGGCAGCCTACAGCGGCAGGAAACACAGAACGAACGAGTGAGGGAGGGGGAGTGAGTGAGCTCAACGGAGGTCTGTTGGGACTGCTGCAGATTTGTTTATGGGCAGAAAAAGGCAGCAATGCACACAGGGGCCCAGTACAAAAGGGCAGCTTGCAGTGGTGGGAAAACCAGAATGAGCGAGTGAGAGAGGGGGAGTGAACGAGCTCAACGGAGCTCTATTGTAACTGCTGCAAATTTCTTTGTGGGCAGAAGAAGGTGGTAATGCAGGCAGGAGCCCAATAGAAAAGGGCAGCCTGCAGCGCCGGCAGAAATGGAATGAGCGAGTGAGAGAAGGGGAGGGAGTGAGGAAGCTCAATGGAGCTTTGTCAGGACTGCTGCAGATTTCTTTGTGGGCAGAAAAAGGCGCCAACAGAAGCAGGAGCCCAGTACAAAAGGGCAGCCTGCAGCACCAGGAGAAACAGAATGAGTGAGTGACACGGGGAGTGAGCAACCTCAACAGAGCTCTGTCGGGACAGCTGTGGATTTCTTTGTGGGCAGAAAAAGGTGTCAATGCAGGCAGGAGCCCAGTACAAAAGGGCAGCCTGCAGCACCAGGAGAAACACAACAAGCAGGAGAGAGGGGGAGTCAGCAGGCTCAACAGACCTGTGTCAGAACTGCTGCAGATTTCTTTGTGGGCAGAAAAAGCCACCAACAGAGGCAGGAGCCCAATACAAAAGGGCAGCCTGCAGCACCAGGAGAAATAGAATGAGCGAATGAGAGAGGGGGAGTGAGCCACTTCAACGGAGCTCTGTCAGGACAGCTGCAGATTTCTTAGTGGGCAGAACAAGGTGCCAATGTAGACAGGAGCCCAGCACAAAAGAGCAGCCTGCAGCACCGGGAGAAACAGACTGAGCGAGTGACAGAGGGGCACTGAGCAAGCTCAACACGCCAATGCAATCAACATTCGGCATTGACAAATGCTTGTTTTCTCTGCTGTTCTCCACATTCAAGATATGGAATGTTTACCACAGCATACATGGATCCAAAACTCTGCTCAGTTCCACTGGCAGAATGTTTCTCTCCCAACACACTACATACAGACAACAAAGGCCTTTGTTACATCTAGAGGCTCAGTTATCTCACTGTCAAGGCAAGAAGAGGAGAGTTCCCTGATAAGCAGGTAAAGATAGAAGGGGGATTTTTCATTGTCAGCAAATAAACAGTTGTAGTGAAAGCTATAAACCATACTTATTGTTTCTAAATGTTTTATGTATGTAAGGAGAGTGTGATAATCAGGGAAACAACATTTAATTAATCTGTTTTATTTTTTTTTATTTTAGGTAGTTTTATTTTTATGACCCAATTGAAGTTTTTTTTACAATGTAAAGGTAGCAGCCATGTTTGTGGGGGAAGATCAGTTCTGGCAGTAGGGGGCTAATTAAAATGCCTGTGTTCCAAATGCCCATTGATCTGGGTTCCAGACTCTTCACTGCTGAGCAGTCCTTTTTTAACCATGTGTAAACCATACTTTACACATAAATAAGAGCCAATCAGATTACGTGATTTTACCCTGCCATTTTATAAGTTCAGAATCTCGTTCACCACACATCCCCAGTAAGGGATAACCAGCACTTACTAGCCTATTCCTTCTAATCCTGGCCCTCTTCATCCTATCCCCTTCCACTAACACACCTTTCCTCCTGCCTTTCCTCTCCCTACTTATTACCAATATGCTGACGACAGACTAGGATTGTTGGCTCTTCTCTCTCCTGTAAACTTTTTTTATGAATTATAACTGCATACACCTATGTCAGACCAGTATGTATAGGCTTATATTGACCTTCACCTTTACAATGTCTTTGCATTACTGATTACTGCATCTGTGACTATGTATTGTATTGTATTAATGTCCAGGACCACTTTGAAAATTAGCTTGCTCAATGGTGTTTATGCCTGGTTAAATAAAGTTGATTGATTGATAAGTAAGCAATAAGGCATGATGGGGTGTGTGTGGAACACATTTTACCACAAGGCCAAGGATGTAATAAAGCACGAGGCTGAAGGCTGAGTGACTTTAGCTGCTGGCCATGCAGTAAAATGTGTTACATGCACATCCCAGAGTGTCTTATTGCACTTATAAAATAAGCTCCTTTATTTAAAACTTATTACAGTTGGGAAAAGCATGTATCTATGCAGTAACAATAGATTTACTTGTATGCATTTATGATAAAATAGTCCTTCCACCCATTGCAAATGATGTCATTGATGATGTCACTGTATTATTACCTACTTTCTTCTTCCTGTTTTTTTTCTCTGTTTTTTTCCACATTCAAGATATGGAGTGGTTGTCATGGAATGTTTACCATGGAAAACATGTATTCAAAATTCTGCTCATTTCCACAGGTAGAATGTTGCTCTCCTAACATACTGTACACACATACACAACAAAGGCTCTGTTACAGCCAGAGACTCAATTAGCTCACTGTCAGGGCAAGGAGAAGATATTTCCTTGATGAGCAGGTAAAGTTAGAAGGGCAGTTTTTCATTGTTAGGAAAGAAACAGTTGCAATGAAAACTATAAACAATACTTAATATTTCTAATTTTTTATGTGTGTAAGGAGAATGTGATGATTAGGGAAACAACATTTAATCTGTTTTGTTTTGTATTTAAGGTAGTTTTATATTTAGGGCCCAGTGCAAGTAAATGTGATTCTTACAGTTACAGGGCAAAAACAATGGCTGTCAGTTAAATTCTTAACATTCTATTAGTGTAATGAATTCCAGTGGTGATAAGTGCACATTTGGCAGCACTTTTTATTTTCCATGCGTGGAACAGAATTGCTACATGAACAACAGCCAATCAGATTTCAGGATTTGCCTTTACCATTTTATAATTGTTTCTATAGCTAGGGGGAGCTGTGGCCAATAAAACTAGCCAAATGGCTACCAACAATTTTCATTAACATTTTTATAATACTGAACAATTGTGAAGCAGACAACATAAAACATTTAGCTAATTGCATTCTAACAATGGCTAAGGACCTGCAATAAGGAATGCTCAAGCAACCTGAGATAAGACCTGATTCTTGTGTGGACCTTTTTTTATTCTGGAAGGGGAGGCAAGGTCAGAGTCAGGGCTGTTAATCTCATTGATGGATCCTTGAGAAGAAACTGCACTACTACAGTGAATTATTTATTTTCTTTAAACAACAGAAATCCATCAATGATGCTTTACTCTAGCACTTCCTTGAGAGTATGGGTCAAGATCCTATTTGTGAAAAAGGTTCTGCAAAACAGCAGTTCCAAAACTGGCATCCCTCCTGGACTGTACTGTATGTCCAGGCAGTAGTGCTTTGCAAAGGTGTGCACTGTTTTCCAGGTAGCTGCTTTAAATATATTGGGGGGGGGAGGGCTTATATCTGCCACAGAGTCAGATGTATCCTTTGTGTAATGTTCCCTCAGGTTTCTGGTGGGTGTTTTTTCAACTTTTTCATAACAGATCTCCGTGAAGGAGACTATCCAACAAGAAATAGGGGGACAGCTCAGAGGTAATGTGAGGAAGTATTTTTTCATGGAGAGGGTTGCGGATACATGGAACAACCTTCCTGAAGAGGCAGTGGAGTCAAAAACAGTGGGGGAATTCAAGAATGCATGGGACAGACATAAGGCAAATATAGTGGGGGGGTAGGAGGAACTAGACTGTTGGTTAAGTAGGATCTACAACTTATCCATTAGGTAGGGAAATGGGCAGATTAAGTGGGCTAAGCAGTCCTTATCTGCTGTCAAAATGTTTGTATGTTTCTATTTTTCCCAGCTGCTGGTTTACCACTGATCACCTCTCCATGGGTAATGAAAAGCTGTGTACCCTGTGACCTGGAGTCCCTTATCCAATCCTTGTAGTGGCCTATTGCTCTTATTACATCCAGACAGTGGAAGTTCTGTTCACCTGTACTGGAATATTTAGGGTAGAGCACAGGAAAAGCAACTGACTGGTTCAGATGGAATTCAAACACCACCACAAACTTAAACCAAGCTCTGGCACAGCCAGTTAAAAATAGACCATTCACTTATATAAAAAGAATGGAAGGGAGGGAGGGATGGAGGGAAGAGAAGGAAAGAAAGAAAGAAAGAAAGAAAGAAAGAAAGAAAGAAAGAAAGAAAGAAATTAATTAATTACAGGCCATAGTAGTGGAAGAATGCACCCAAACCTGAACCTTTGATGTTTCATGCAAAAGTGTACACTTTTTTTGGCAATATGTTCAAAAAAACCAGTGCTACCCGAAACAGACACATTCAGACTTACATACAGTGTTATAAAATCATTTAAAAATATGCATCAGTTACTGTAAAATTTGTAATTCAAACGCAAAGCAAATTTTGCAAACTTAAGTTCATGCTTCCAAGCACTCCGATCTTGTACTCATATCTACTTTGTAAGAGAGAGTACTGTTCATTTCATTAAAGCAGTAATCTAAGTACTGTTACATTTATTTTAGTCTGCACTCCTACTCTCACACCCTCGCTTATCCATCATCTCGTCTATCAGCTCTTCGCCTGAAAGCTGCTCCAGAACAAGTGGCACACAGTTAATGGCTGTTATCCAATTAAAAATCTAAGAATTTAATACAGTAAGTGGCACACTGATAATTAATATTAGCTCACTGCAACTTAGCCACTCCGCTATTCACTTCTGATTGACAGTTGACTGTAAATTCGATGTCAGCTGTCAGCTGTCAACTGCTGGTCAATAATCAGTGGTATGCAAATCATTGGATGGGACAGGTGCCTTTTTATTTAGAAAATTACTAGCGGTTTCTTTTGTTGAGGAAAGCTGAACTGAATGTAAAATGTCACCTTTGCAGTGGCTGCAGCATGGTAGACCTGTAAAGCGGGACTGCTCTGTGCCAGAAGAATTAATGGCAGACTCTCTAAGTGAAGTTGCAGGCATCTCCTACAAAACCGCTGATACTGTTGTTTTAGAAATAGCAACACTGTCAGCTGTTTTGTAGGATGTAACCTATTCAGCTGAGGTGTATTTTGAACTTGGGGGAGTACACTGCAACAAATACGGTTATGAATGCTGTAAGGCACTATCAAGCCACATATAGTAAACACATTAATAAGAGCACAATCAGAAAATTTAAGATTGCCTATCTCGGTAAACTGAAGACAGTTTCTGATCCATCCCTACTCCCCTCTGTACTCCCTATCAAACCCAAAAGGCTGTCCAACTCTGCTAATGGAGGACATTGAAAATGAACTTAAATTAATAATAATAATAATAATAAAATGTATTTAATAAAGCGCCTTTCAAAATTCCAAGGCACTGTACAGAATTAATTCAGATAAAACATACAAATACATATCATATAAAATCACAATAAAACTGGAAAAAAAAAAATAAAATTGCTAATAAAAAGCCTTAGCACAGAGGGGCTGTTGTGTATGCCCGGATTGTTGCTGCTGTGTGAATATGGTGGCAGTCTAAATTTCTCTAGACAATAGGCCTGGCAATTCTTAAATCATCTGGGGTTTGTAAAAGGAAGGGTACAAAGGCAGGTTGCAAGACACTAGAAGATTTTCAGCAATTAAAGGAGAATTTCCTGAAATGTATCAGCACAGCAGCTTTGCAGGAGCTAATTCCTGCTAAATTAATGAATATCAATGAGACAGGAGCGAATATATTCCAATGTTCACAGTGGACAATGGAGGCAGTTGGGGACAAGCAGGCGGAAGTCATAGAAACATAGAGTTTGAAGACAGATAAGGACTGCTTGGTCCACCCAGTCTGCACATTTCCCTAATTTTTGGATAAGCTGTAGATCCTAGTTAACCAACAGCATACTTCTTCCTAACAGTGTGCCATCAACACAGTGACTTTTTCACAGTGAACACCACCACAGCACCAAATCTCGCCAGGTTGCTGTGGTGGTGTGCTGTACAATGGCACCATGACTCCCTGTGTTCCACCCCCACCCCTGAATCAACTCTGACTCAGAGTTGTATATCTAGAGATGGGGGGAGGGTGCAGGGGGCAAATCCCCCTGCAGAAAAATATTTTCCCCTGATGGGAGCAATGCCAATAGTTGGCATTGTTCCTGTCGCTGTCGGGGATATTGGCAGAACTGCCGACATTGTAACATGGTGGAACCCTTCCAAACCCCCACCAGAACTGCCTTATGTCTGTCTCATGCATTCTTAAATTCCCCCACTGTTTTTGACTCCACAGTCTCCTCAGGAAGGCTGTTACATTTGTTCACAACCCTCTCCATGAAAAAATGCTTCCTCACTTTGTCTCTGAGCTGTCCCCCCTCTAGCTTCAAATTATGCCCCCTTGTTCTTGTACATCACTTTTTCTGAAATATGATACCATCTTGGACTTTGTTGATTCCCTTAAGGTTCTTGAAAGTTTCTATCATGTCACCCCTCTCCCTCCTTTACTCGAGGGTATACATATTAAGCTCCTTTAGTCTCTCTTTGTATGGCTTCTGGTGCAGACCCAGCACCCTTTTAGTTGCCCTTCTCTGGACTGCCTCCATCCTGTCTTTGTCCTTGTGGAGATGGGGACTCCAGAACTGCACGTAGTACTCCAGATGGGGTCTCGCCAACTGTCTGTACAAAGGATAATAACTTCTTGTTTTCTACTGGTGATGCCTCTTTCTATACATCCCAGTATCCCCCAGCCCTCCTTACTGGCTTCTCACATTGCTTGCCTACCTTTAGGTCATCTGATATGACTACCCCCTGGTCCCTTTCCATTTTTGCTGTTTTCAGTACCTCACCCCACATTGTGTATGCTTCCCCTAGGTTTTTGTTTCCAAGGTGCATTATTTTGCACTTCTTTGCATTGGATTTAAGCTACCATACTTTTGCCTATTCCTTCAACCTTGCCAAGTCCCTTCTCATCCTTTCCACACCCCCCCCCTTTGTGTATCAACCCTGTTGCAGATCTTTGTGCCATCTGCAAAGAGGCATACTTTTCCTTCCATTCCCTCTGCAATGTCACTTATAAAGACATTAAAAAGTTCAGGTCCCAGTACCGAACCCTCTGGTACCCTGTTAGTAACCCCCCTTTCTTTAGAGTAGAATTTGTTTACTATTACCCTCTTTGTCCTGTTGTTCAGCCAATTTTGTTACCCAGGCTACTGCCCTGGGACCAACTCCCAGGCTGGCTAACTTGTTCATTAATCTTTTGTGTGGGACTGTGTCAAATGCCATGTCCACAACCCTTTCCTGGTCTACTACTTTGGTCATCCAGTCAAAGAAATCTATTAGATTCTTTTGACATGGCTTTCCCACTGTGAATCCATGCTGCGTTGGGTCCTGTGCCCTGATGACCTCTAGGTAGTCAACAATTCTTTCTTTCAGAAGTGATTCCATAATTTTCCCTACCACTGAGGCCAAACTAATAGGTTTGTAGTTTCCTGCCTCTGCTTTGCTCCTGCTTCAGTGAAGGAGAATCTAATCCACCCTCTTCCAGTCCTCAGGTACCACACCCATCCTCCCATGATTTGTTAAAAGGGTAGTCAGTGGTGTCACTAGTTCTCCCCTTAGTTCTTTAAAATTCTAGGGTGAATCCCATAAGGTCCCATTGCTTTGTCCACCTTCAGTCTCATGAGTTCTTTCAGAACCCTTTTTTCTATGAATGGACTGATATCAATCCCCCCATCCAGAGTGATTCCATTGATTGGATTAGGTACCTCCCCCTCCTCTTCTTTTGTGAATACTGAGTAGAGGTATTCATTCAGTATCCCTGCATTTTCAATGTCACTCTCTGCCCCCCCCCCCTTTATTAAGCCTGACTATCTCTGCCTCGGTCTTTCTTCGCTCCCTAATGTGCCTATAAAAGGTTTTATCTCCCTTCTTAACCAAGTTGGCTATCTTTTCCTCAGTTTGGGCCTTTGCTAGTCTGACTGCCTTTCCCATTTCCTTCTGCTTTAACTGGTACAGTTCTTTGTCCTGCTTCTTTTGTGTTTCCTTATACTTCCCGAATGCTATCTTTTTCTCCCTAGCCTTCCCCCATCACCTCTTTTGAGAACCATAGTGTGTTTTTCTTTCATTTTGATTTGTTTATTTGCTTCACATAAAGGCTTGGTGCCTCTGTGATAGCAGTATTGATATTTCCCCATTGTTCCTTCACACCTCCTTCTTGCCCATTTGCTAGTGCTTTTCTGAGGCACTCTCCCATTTTGCCAAAGTCAGTCCTCCTAAAGTCCAGTACCCTCACATTTGTATGGCTTGACACTACGGCTGTGTTTATCATGAACCATACTGTTTTTGGTCACTTTTTCCTGTATGGCTTCCTACTTCTAAATTGGAGATCCTCTCTCCATCCCCATTTGAGATTATCAGATCTAGGATTGCTCCCTCCCGAGTGGGTTCCAACACTAGCTGTCTGAGGCATGCCCCCTGTAGGGCATCAAGAATGACCCTGCTCTTGGGTGTGGCTTCAGCAAAGGTGCTCCAGTTAAAATCTGGCATATTAAAGTCCCCCATTAACAATATCTCCCCTTTTCCTGCCATCCTATGGAAGACTTTTATCATTCCCTTGTCCAGTTCCTCATCCTGAGATGGGGGGGCTGTATACAATCCCCGTGCAGATTGTGGTGCCATTTCCTATCTCCAGAGTGACCCACAGTGCCTCCTCTTCTCCCTGTTTACCCTTTAGTCCCATGGCTTTGATCACTTTGCTTACATAGAGAGCTACTCCTCCTCCTCCTCTTCTACCCTCCCTGTCCCTCCTGTAGATTGTGTACCCTGGTATGTTGACATCCCAGTCATCATTCTCTGTGTACCATGTTTCTGTGACTGCCACAATATCCAGGCTTACCTCTTCCATCAAGGCCACTAGTTCAGGGATCTGGTTACCCAGACTATGGGCATTGGTACTCATTGCCCTCCAATTTTTGATGGCCTTACTTCTTTTGACCCCATCCCTGTCCTTAGTGCCTTTGCCTTTTTCTCCATTTACCGCTGCCTATTTCCCTATTGAAATGTTCCTGCTCCTTTTCAGAGCCTCCCCCCTTGATGTGTTTAAATGCTTGCCAATGAAGCATTTAAACCTATCGCTTAGGATCCTGGTTCCTCTTCTGAACAGATGCAGACCATCACATCAGTATAGGCCTGTATCCCTCCAGGTGGACCCCCAGTTCCCAATGAAGCCAGAACCCTGAGCACTGCACCAGTTTTTCAACCATTGATTGACTCCCATGGTGGGAAGCACCCTAACCTCACCCATGTCATAGAAAGGCAGCACCTCTGAGAAGGTAACCATGCATGCTACTTGTCTAGGGCCCCTCCCCAACTCCACAAACTCCCCCACTACACTGATCTGATCTCATTCCCAGCTAGGTCATTTGTCCCTAGGTGGACAATGACATTGAGCTCCCTCCACTGTACAGCTGCTCCAGCTATCCTGAGGATTTACTCCCTGTCCCTCCAAGCCATGGCACCAGGCAGGCACCTTACCTCCCTCTCCACACCCTCCCCCAGTTCTATCCCCCTAACTTATGAGTCCCCTACCAGGAGTTGTTTCCTTCCCCAGTGGGGTCCTGTGCTACCCTCCTGTGGTTCTCCTTTGTGTAGGTTCCCAGCATCCTCCTTAGTCTCCTCTGTGGGTGCCTCCATAGAGAAACCATGCTCTACCAGAAGAGAGTATGAATTGTAGAGTGGTACATCTGGAGGGGTGCACCTCTGTTTCACCACCCTCACCCTTCCTGAACCCACTGTGGTCCAACTGCTCCTCTTTCCTGGCAACCTTTGAGGCAGCAGCGGTGGCCCTGGTAGTCCCTGGGTGGGAGAAGAGGTCCCCTGAATCCAAGCTAATTCAGCCTGGAGAGACAAGCAACCTCCCCCCTCAGCCCAGAGAGTTCCCTGCAGAAGGGACAATACCGCATCCTCCAGAATGTCTCCCGGAAGACTGCCACTCCACAGGCACTGCACTGCACTGCACCACTCCCATCATGTCTTGTTTGTGCCCCCCCACTGTTGTTTTGTATGCTTACTCTTTCCTCTCTCTCTCTTTTTTTTTTTTGTTGTTGTTTGTTTTTTCTCTCTACTTTCCAACTCCTCTGTGCCCTTACAGCTCCTGCCCTTCCTGTTCTGGGACAGGAAGTTCCTGTATTCCTCAGTAGTCTCCTTCTTACTTGCTCAGAGACAGACCTCCAGCAGCTAACCTTTTTTCCTTCTCCTCCACCTCCTCTCCCTGTCTTTCTCTCCTTCTGTAGTGACTTACAGCTTCTCTCTCCTCCTCCTCCTCTTTTATGTGCCTTTGTGGATCTAGTTGCTAGCTATACCCTTTGTAATTCTGCCTATATGCCAGCTAGGCTATTGCTTGTGCTGTGCTGCCTAACTGTTCCTGTGTCTTTAAGTAGGTGTGGCCTGGCCTTCCACAATAAAGGTAGAGCACCCAGGGATGGTTAGGGAATGGGGGTGAGTTGGGGGGGGGTTGTTCCTTTGGTACTCTGTGTCTACAAAAAACAATCAACAATCTGGTAAAAAAAGACTTTCTTTTGTCACCTACAGGGCAAAACTCAGATCTAGTTTAAGATAGCAGGTACTGTAGCTGCTCTCCCTCTCTCAACTTCTGCAGCAGAGTTCACAGAGACCTTCTCAACCCAGACCCAGACCAGAAAGAAAGAGCTACAGAAAGTTAAGAAAGAGCTCTTGCAAAATGGAATTGAAGTGCAGCTAAATTTTCCAGCGTGGCTGCAGATATGTTATAAATCTCGGACCCACATTTTTGCCGACCACATCTCAGCAGCCACCTTTTCAGAAAAATTAATTGGTCAGCTGAACCCTCTGGAGGTGGACTCGGATGAAGAAGGGTGAACAGACTGACTATTTGGACAGTTTCAATTTGCAATGCTGATGGTGTGAGCCGATTTATGTTATAAGCGTTTGGATCACAAATAATTTTCAGATGGTGCCTGTTGCACTCCCATTTACATGTTAGCCAACGTTGCTGCTTCAGATGTTAAGATTTGTTTTATGTAGGCGAACTGCAGCCAGTTTAAGAGTAGTTTTCTAATAATGGTGAGAAGTTACATCACTCAGTTTGTGAATGCTTAACAACATTGAGTGTCTAAATCCTGTTACCCTACAGGGCAGAATTTCTGACTTTATACTGTGGGGATGAGCTGCAACTTAACTGAGACCAGACTTTCATTGATATTACCTGTCTCTATACACTGTGCCAGTCAGCCCTCCCACAGCTTTGCAGTTCTTCATGGGGCCTGGTATTCTAGTGTATTAGTTTAACAAAATTATTTAAGGTGAGTGTTAATTTTCTACAGAATAATCAGATCGGTCTTTACTCCTTATATTTAGTCATCTGGCAGTTCCTTACACTGCATGGACTTACTGTTCTAACATCATTGAGTAAGTATTTTATGCACCTGTACATTTAGTTGTAGGGTCTTTGTACCCTATTCTTTATTTCATGTGTTATAGTATTCATTGTAATCTCATAAAATCTATAAATAAAAAGTAAAAAAAAAAGACTAAAGGTTAGAGGCTATCAAGAAGATGTTAACAAAAGGGGCAAAGAAAAAGCAGAAAACAGCTCTAGGATAAACATGATTGGTAGGGCAGATTATGTGAGGGTCCAGGAATACACAAATGGATGTCTCCCGTGTCAAAGAGTGAACATATTGAGTTGCATGTCCCATCTAATCTTATTGTCTTTTCGTCTACTCTTTCTTTAACTACAGATAACAGTCATCTAACATGTGGCAACAAGCACAGATTTTGTGATCATCAACAAAGTAGACTGCAAAAATCAAAGAGGCAATCTACAAGCTGTGCAGAGTGGTACAAGCGGAGAAAAATGCTGTCTGACTACACAAAGGTGGCACCTTGGATGGCATACAGATGTGGCAAAAAATTGACTGATATAGTCACTAACAGTTTCTGTGTAGTAGTAAGTAGTAGTAGTAAAACAACTTTATTTATACAGGCAATGTTTTACCATAGGGCCCAAAAGCCCTGTTTCATGGCAATCCTATTAGTTGCAAAAGTCAGTTACAGTAAGAAATGACATATTAAATTCAAAAATCATTTAGAGCATAGGGTAATTTATAACGTCACACAATAATTTACAAATTCATAACTTACAACAGGACAGCCATCGTGATGCAGTAAATACATCATTACTACATATAATTCCATTAACAACTACAAACATGCAACTCTGGCTTTGTTAATTGCTTAAATATATTAGTAGACAAAGACAAGTCCCTCCACTGACTAGGGAAATTATTCCAAGCCCTCACTGCCCAATATTTAAAGGACATTTACCCAAAGCTATTTTTTACCTTAGGAATCTTTAGACACATACTGTTATCCCTCAAGGAATAGTTGTGGCTTAGCCATTCCATTGAATTGGCTAATCTACTGGGCACTGTAGATCTCAAACTGCTGAACAGTAAAATGGCCCATTTGTGTTCTCTCTTAATTTGAAGAGGACTCCAAGCAAAGGCACCATAGAGTAAACAATGATGAACATCAAAGCGACATTTAAGAACAACTCTAGCAGTCCTATGGTAGACTGTGTGTCTCCTCAAAGTCAAAATCATGAAGGGAATTGTCTCCTTCCCCTTCCTATGGGGAAATGCACATGTGGCAGATGCCAGTTTTGTAAAAATGTCAAAAAAGTTGCACGTTTTTGCAATCCTGTTAATGGAAACAGTTATTAAGTTAGACAGTTTATTAATTGTGACACCAAAAATGAGGTATATATGGCTCAATGTACATGTCAGAGTGTTTATGTGGGAAAAGCCAACAAGGTATTAAAAGTCAGAATAGAAGAGCATTGAGGAAGTATTGCTAATGAGGCTAGAGAGATAATGCTTTGGCCAACCATACGACTAATACAGATGACATCCATAAGTTTACTTTTATGGGACTAGAAAAAGTCACTATAGGTCCAAGGGGAGGGAATTTGGAAAAACAATATTGTAGCCTAAATCTGTTTGTATTTCTAGCATGAGAGCACATAAGAAAGGGAATGGTCTGAATGAAAAATTTGTATTTGCCCCTTTTGGGATAGTGCATTCTGTGTAAATGCACCCCATGTTTGATATAAATATTGATTCCTGCAATAAGTGCAGATCACTAAGATACTAGATATGTTATATATAATGAAAAAGTGTCTTTCCGATGAGGCTAGGAAACACATTGTTATTACAATGATAATCCCAGTTTTGGATTGGGGGAACATATATATTTTTTTCAATTTAATAAATTTTATTAAACCTGATTAGAATGAAGCAACAAGAATTACAGAAAGATATATGTACTGCAGGATATACAAGTCAGTAACCAGCAAATTGGGCATTGAACTAGTTATCCACAGGCTTATAACAAACACTTGAAACTAATCACTGAACATTCCAATCAGGCAATAAAAAGTAACAGTCTCACCATCACCTTCCCACAACAACCCCAAAAGCACAAGAACCCCCCCCTCCCTTCCCTCCCTCTTCTTCAGAGGCTGAGCTAATCCCAGGAATAGCAAGAACAGGAGCATATGAAACATACCAGAAAGGGGGCACTGTGATTTTGAAAAAGAAAAAAAAAAGATATCAGGCTGGTATTGAGGTCAAGGCACAACTGGTCCCAGCCTTTTCCAGGATAACATGATGCCAGAGCTCAGAGTAACCGACCATCACCCAATACCAAGGGTCTACAAAGTAAAAAGGGGTTCCCATACCTGAGTGTATGTCTTCTTGGAGTCCAACATATTTGCGATAATGCATTTGGCCTGGAGGGCAAAAAGCAGTTCTCTATACCACTCCACATAGGTAGGGATGGCCTGGTCACACCAATGTCAAAGAATAATTTTCTTGGCACAGGCCGATATTAAAGCAGTATGTGGTTTCTAGTTACCTATTAGGACCCCAGTAAAATCCTCCAAAATGCAGATTTCAGGTGTGAGTGCCTGGTCAAGCCCCAACAATGGGTCCAAGCAATGCCTGATAGCCTCCCAAAGGCTGAACCTTTTCACAGGTCCAGAAAATATGAAGTAGTGAACCCCGCTCCCTCTGCCACCTAGTACATAGGTCTGATGCCAGCTTACCGATTCTGTAAAGTTTAATTGGAGTGTAGAACATATAGTGTAAAATTTAAAATTGTATGAGACAATATCTGTCCCATTTAATGTGTCTACATATAGCCTTCCAGCTGCAGGACCAGTTATGAGGGCCATCCTTTAAGGGAAGAGCCTGCTCCCAGCAGTGGAAAAAAATAGTTTCCCTCTCAATAAGTAGCTCCTGCAGCCTAGCATGATAAAAGGCTATAGTATGGAATGTAGAGGCAGCAGATATCAAGGGGAGAAGTTTGTCCCTGTACACACTAGACCAGACATTCATTCCAAAGTAGTGGAACAGCATGTGCCTGAGTTGGAGGTACTTGAAGCACCTGAACGAGGACCAACTGAATTTCTGCTGAGCCTCAGAAAAGGTGATGAGCTTTCCAGCACGCACCAGATGGTCGACTGACATGAACTCCAAAGAGAGCCATGCTGTCTGAGTCAGCACTTTCCCAGCAATTTTCAAGTTAGGGTTTCCCAAAATGGGTTGAGTGATGTCTGGGCAGGGGTCCAGATTAAACAGATGACATAATTGTTTGTGGGCATGAAGAGAGTGGCATATAGGAGTGTCCTTTAGGGAGCTAGGAATCCTTTGGAGGGGAACATACAACAGGGCAAAAGGGTTCAAGCCTAATTGGAAACACAATGAGTGTTCAATGTCCAGCCAATGGGGGACATAAAAATAAATCTGCTCCCTGAAGATAGGGCAGAACCAGAAAAAATATTGGGAACAGTGTATGGCCAAATCATAAATGTAAACGTCAGGGACCTTTAATCCACCAGCCTTCCTTGATCTCATAAGCTTAGCTAGATCCTCTGAGGAGGTTTTCCCCCAGCAGAGAAATTTAGAGAAATTTCTATTAACTTGGAGAACCCACACCTTAGGCAGAGCCAGGTTAAGCATCACATTCTGGGACCAATCCCTTTTAATGTCTTCATTTCTGATAGGACAAAAAATTTAGAGGGGTAACAATAAAATACACTGATGATACTAAGCTGGGGGGTCATGCAATACACTAGAGGAATCGAATAGACTACAAAATAATCTGAATTACATCACTTCTTGGACACAGAAATGGGAAATGAGACTGAATAAAGATAAGTGCAAAGTTGTACACCTGGGTAGATCAATCAAGAAATATAATTACCATCTTGATGGAATTCCCATCTGCAAGACCAATTGAGAAAAAGATTTAGGTATACATATAATGAATAATCTAAGTAGCGAACAACAGATTAGTGAGGCCACAAATAGGGCTAACAGAGTGCTATGGTCTATCAAAAGAAACATAACATCCAGATCTAGTAGAGTTCTCATTCCTCTCTAAAATCATATGTACCACCACACCTGGCATATTCATCTCAGGTTTAGAACCCTTATAAAGTGTCAGAAAGAATGAAACTTGAACAGTTTCAATGATGTTTCACTTAAACAATCAAGGGACATTGTGGCTTCTCATACAAAAATTGGTTGCAGGCTCTACGCCTCATGTCCTTGGAAACTTAGAGAACATGGGGTGATATTCTGTTTCTGTATTATGTTTTACAAGATCTCAATCTTATGTGTGACTTAAATATTGAGTATAAAGACAATACTATAGAAACCAGGGGATATCCATTGCAATTAAAGGGGAATCATTTCAGAACCAATAAAAGGAAGTAGAGATACACATATACTGTAAGAGTGGTAGACCTATGGAATTCCTTGCCAGTGAATGTAATTTGGGCAGAAAGTAAACAAGCATTTAAAGCCAGCTTAGATAAATACATTGTTAGTGGTGCTGACGTAAGGTATTATGTGTAATGGCTGGAACACAAATGGGCTTATGGCCCCCTGGTTCCTAGTCTTTCCTTGGTATGATCCTTAGCATGAGGGGATACAGAAGCCACGGGAGAACATTCATTTTAATGATACGCAGATGGCCCCACAAAGACAAAAGCAGTAAGGACCAGCGATCTAGGTCAACCTGGATTTGAGTAACAACATGGTCTAGATTATATTGTTTAGGTTTAAGCCAATCTGTACTGAGATATGTTCCCAAATATTTCAGTTTGTCCTTAACCCAAAGAAGACCCAGGCGGTCCACACTAGCACGGATAGTAGCAACATTCCAAGCATAATCTCTGGTTTGGAACAGTTTAACTTATAGTTGGAGATGATACCAAATTGGGTTATAATATCCAAAAAGCTGGTAATGAGATGGCAGGAGACATAACATGGAGAAGAATGTTATCTGCATAGATGGACAGTTTCTAGTGTGAGGGACCCAAGGGAATACCATGAACCAGAGAGGGTAAGTTAATCTTTCTAATAAGCAGCTCAAAGTATAGGTTAAATAAAAATGAAGATGGGGATGCCCCTGACATATTCCTTGTTGCAAGGAGAAGGAGTCGGATAAAACCCCATTACAAAGAATAAGTGCCGAGTGTAAAGCACTTTGAGCCAGCTAAGAAGTTCAGAGGGGAAAGTCATATCTAGGGAACAGGTGGAACAAGTAGTACCAAGAGACCCTGTCAAAAGGTTTCTCCACATCCTGAGAGTCTAGAACCAATAGGATAGGAGAGTCCCTGGCCACAAAGATAAGATGTAGGAGTTTCCAAAGATAGCCAGCAAAAAAACTCCCCTGATACAAATCCCACCTGCTTCCCATTAAGGAGACAATCCCAGACAGAATTTAACCTAGTGGCCAGAATTTTAGCTAAGATTTTTAAATCAACGTTGATTAAGGATATGGGTCTGTACTTAATGACTATCAAGTAATCCCAGCCTGGCTTGGGCAGGACCACTATAATAGCAGCTGTAAATGAGGGATCTGAAAGACCATGTGAAAAAGCGTACTGGAACATGTCAAGAAGGTGCGGTGCTAGCATCTCTGAATTTCTTATAAAAATTCAAAGAGAAACCATCCAGACCAGGGGATTTGTTGGAGGCTAAAGAGTCTATTGCCCTATGCGCCTCCTTTAAAGTCAAGGAAGTTTTTAGCAGCACTGTCTGTGCCTCTCTCAGTGACAGCAAATCCAGATCTTGAAGGAAAGGTATCAAATCTGGAAATATCAAAACGATCCAAGGGAGTTGCATAGAGAGAGCAGTAAAATGCCTGAAATTGTAAAATGTATATCTCGGGGGAGCTGACAAGCTGACAGAACATTGACCGGAGAGATAGAACAATCCTATCCACCTGTTGAGTTCCTAGGTGCAAGGCAAGGAGCTTTCCTGCCTTCTGTCCTTGGTCAAAATACTTAGCCCTAGTCTGTAAGAGAATATGTTCAGCTCTTTCTCCAAGCAAGGCATTATACTGGGACCGAAGGGCTTCAAGGTCTTTCCATTCTGTCTGTGGGGAGGAATCAGAGAGATTTCTCTCAGCCTGCTGAATCTGCAATAGGAGAGAGGAAGTGACCTGGGATATTTCTCTCTTCCGTATGGTAGCCAAGCGTATAATTTCACCCTGAAGGGCACATTTAAATGAGCCCCATAGGATGTCAAGCTTTGATATCATGAGTGAGTTGTAAGTAAAAAACTGAGAGAGGAAATGTAACCAATCAACCACATCTGGGTGCCTTAATAACTGATTGTTAAAGCGCCAGGTGTCATCTCGTACCAGGGAGGGAGCAAGGTTAACCTCTAATATAGATGGGTGATGGTCAGACACTACCTTGGCACCATAGTGACTTAAAACAACACCTGGTAGGTCTTCTGTACTCAACAGGAAGAAATCAATATGGGAAAAGGTGTTGTGTGGAATAGAGTGAAAGGAGTAATCTTTGTGGCCAGATGTAAGATCCTCCAGGGGTCTGCAAGCCCTGGAGAGTCAATAAGATCTCACAGGGCAAGTGGGCTCAGGTGACAGCTTGACCACATCTCAAGATCCTGTCCAAGTCATTGTATAGAACCACATTCCAGTCCCCAGCAAGTATCATGGGGAGAGATGCACATGGAGCCAATATGGGGATGAGTTGAGAAGAAAGGAAGGGTCTTCCGTATTAGGCCCATAAACTGATCCCAAAATCATCTCCAGATGTCCCAATAGAGCTTTCACAAAAATATATCTGCCTTGATGGTTGCTCACTTCCAGAAGGAGATGGAATTGGATAGACTTGGCTACTAGAATAGCCACACCTCTCCTGTGAGAGTCTATTCCATAGCCGAGCACCTGCCCAGACCAGGAATGCCATAACAGTGGGATCTGAATTTGGGGAAGGTGGATTTCCTGAAGAAAAGCCACATCAACCTGCAGTTTGTGAAGATGTAAAAGTATTTTAGTATGCTTTGTTGGGGACTGGGCCCCTTTTATGTTCCAGGGACAATAGCTAAAATTATGCACCATGCCATGCTGTAAGGTGTAGACAACCTCAGAGAGATACACAGATCTCCCTAGAAAGGCCCAAGAACCTAAACATTGTGTCAGCCAGCCTCCACAGAAAAGCCCCCAGTCCCCACCCCTCCCTCAATCCAAACAAAACAATCCTCATACAAATAGATGACAAACAAGCACCCAGGTTAGCCAAGTCATGTCAAAGCACCCCCCCACCTCAACCCACCAAAATAAGGTAGCAGAATTAAAAGGCAGTAAACATACCCCTAAACAAAAAAAACACTTCCTCCCCACCCATCCGCCCCCCAGACATCACTGAGCAATCGCCATTCATTTCAATCATAAATAGGAGGTCTAGACAAGCAGTCTATATCAGAAAACTCCCCATCTCACCCCTTCTACCCACTCCACAGAAAAAACAATAAGTCAATCCATATGAATTTCCATCCACCCCACCCAACACCCACATCCCACCAATAATATCGAACCCCATATGTCTAGTACATGAGGCTCCAGCTTAACATAGCCCTATGCCCCACATCATCCAGTGCCTCCCTCACGTCCATATATTGTCCTTAATGTAAGCAAACTTCCTACCTAAACAAAAAGAAAAACTAATAGCAAGCACTCTATTCAGTACACTTAAATTAGAACAAAAGACTTAACAATAGCTTCCTCGAGGACCTTGCAGGTGACAGCAAAATAAATAAATATAAAGGTCCTCCACAATGCAGCAGTAAAGGTGATCCCAAATATAGTAGAGCCCCAGACCCAGTGCACAAGTAATGTCCTCCCTCCAATTATAAACAAGCATTTGTCAATGCCGAATGTTTGCTTGCTGGTATTAGCATTGGAAATGCAGAAGTTAGACAGATGTAGAGTAGGAACGGCAGTGAAGTACTGAACTTCACGCCAACCCCACCTCCAACCTGCAGAGATGGACAGGCATTGGGGTATGCGTTTGGGTTGTTGCCCATAACATTCATGTCATTTCACCTCACCCTATCCTGCAGACACCGACAAGTGTTGAGATGTGCCTTGGGGTGTTCGGCTTTACAGTCACCCCACTCCATAAGGACATACGCTGAAGTGGGTGCAATATAGGAGAATGGGGTGAACTCTGGGGCTGAAGATTCCAAGGCACACCTCGATGCCTGTCACTGGCTGCAGGGTGGGGGTGGAACGGCATGAGCATTACAGTCGGCAGTCCAAGGGCACACCCCGATGCCTGTCAGTCTGTACAGGGTGGGACGTTATGGTTATAAACCCTAACACCCAAGGTGTTTGTTAGTATTTGCAATAAAAATTTTCAACATGGCTTTTTGTGACCCCCACCTCATGATAGCAATTGGGACCTCTTCTCATGAACAGTGGCACTGTGAGTTTGTCAATGTGTCCTGAACCTTGAGTTCCCACAGCGACAGTGCCATTGTGTGTCAGATGTACGAAAACACAGATAGGGCAGAATGTGAAGAATGACAGCTGCACCATTCATAGGGAGGTGCAAAGAGATGGCAATGTTGAAAATCGATAGTGAAAATATTAAAAATGCTAGAACTTCCAAGCGTACGTGGAAACTGCGTAACGCATGCATGTAACACAGTCATTTAGTGGAATTATTTCACACAATTTTCAACATAGGCATTTTGTGACCTCTGCTCATGAACACTGTCAGTATGATTTTCTTAATCTGTCCTGAACATTGATTTCCCACAACAACCGCGCTATTCTGCACCAGATGTGTAAATGCATATTTCAGGCAGGATGTAAAAAATGACAGCTGTACTGTTCCTAAGGAGGTCTGAAAAAATGCCAGTGTTGGAAATCTGGAGTGAAAGTACTACAAATCTGAGAAGTTACGAGGGTGCGTGGAAACTGCACAACTCACGCCTGTAACGCATTTAATTTATGGACATTTGTCACCAAATTTTCAACATAGGCATTTTAGGACCTCTGCTCATGAACAGAGTCACTGTAATTTTATATATGAACATACATATGAAAATAATGATCTGCCAACAGAACAGACTAATCGGTCTATCTAAATCTGCCTGAGTGTGCAGCTAGCACCCTAGATTGCAGCTGCTCCAGCCTCCCCCCCAGTTCCTCCCCCGCTTGTCCCTGCTCCCCTGACTGTTTCTCTTGCGTTATCCCAGTCCTTCTTAAAGCTGTTGACTATCCTACATGTTACCACTGCCTCCGGCAGTGCATTCCAACTAGACACCACCCTCTCAGTGAAGTAGTGCCTCCTCATTTCCCTCTTGAAATGTCCCCCTTCCAACGTTAGTCTGTGCCCCCTATTTCTCTTCCGCACCTCAGATTAAACACCCCCTCGGTGCTAGGTTTATTTACCCCCCTCAGGTATTTAAACACTTGAATCATATCCCCCCATCCCTCCTCTCCTCCAGTGTGTACATGTTCAGCTCATTCAGCCTAACTTCATATTCCTTTCCTTCCATCCCCTTTAACATTTGTGTTACCCTCCTTTTCACCCCCTCCAGTAACATTATATCTATCGTCAGGTATGGCCTCCAGTATTGCACACAGTACTCCAGGTGCAGTCTGACCAACGATCTGTAGAGAGATAGGATTCCATCTCTGTGTCTGGATGAGAACCCCCTTGCGATGCACCTCAACATCCTGTTTGCCTTCGCTGCTGCTCTCCTATACTGGGCAGAGTTGTTCATGCTCCAGTCCCAGTTACTAACACCCCTAGGTCCTTTTCCTCCTCAACCAATAGTCCTTCTTCTGGTTCTTAGGCCCAAAGTGCATCACCTTACACTTGTTTGCATTGAATCCTACCTGCCACCCAACCAACCATGTCTCTAGTTTGGTTAGGTCCCCCTGCAGTTTTTCCCATCTGTCCTCTTTGTCCACCACTGCCCCCAATTTGGTATCATCTGTGAACAGACTAACCCTGCTCCCCACTCTGTGTGCTATATCAGAGATAAAGAGCTCAAATAGCACCGGGCCCAGCACTGACCCCTGCAGCACCCCGCTTGTCACTGCTTTAGGTGCAGAGAGCTCCCCACCACCACCACCCCCCCTCTGCACCCTCCCCCGCAACCAGGTCTCTATTTATTTATTCACCTTTTTTTCCCACCCCCACTGCCTTCACCTTTCCCTCAGTCTCCCATGAGGCACTGTATGAAAGGCCTTACTGAAGCCCAAGTAAAGGACATGTACTGCATGGCCCCTGTCCAACTCCCTTGTCACCCAGTCATAATACTCTATTAGGCTAGTTTGACAAGACCTCCCTGAGACGAACTCATGTTGTCACCCATTTCGGAAACCATTACTCTCTTGGAATGCCACTATCCTCTGCTTCAGTATTGCCTCCATAAGCTTAACCACTGTGGACATGAGACTGACCGTCCAGTAATTTCTTGGCTCGTTCCTAGGCCCACTCTTGTGTATGGGCACCACATGGCCATCCTCCAGTCCTCGGGCCCACACCCAGTTACCAGGGAGGCATTGAACAGATCTGCCAGTGGCTCAGCCAACAGCTCCGCCATCTCCTTCAATACCCTGGAGTGGATGCCATCAGGACCTGGTGCCTTGTCCACCCTTACTGCCCTCAGCCCCTGTAGCACCCTAGGCCCTGTGATCACTTTGTCCATCACCTCATTCCCCCTTTCCCCACCCCCCAACCCATGCTGGTAGTGGACCATCCTTCTCCTTAGTGGAAACAGAGCAAAAGTACTCATTTAGAATTTCCACTTTCTCCTTCCCCTTTTCCACCAAATCCGCTCCCCACTTTATCCTCTCAATATGTTCCTTGCACTTCCTCATTTCCCTGACATACCTTAAAAAGTCCTTTTCCCCTCCCTTTATGTCCTGTGCTAACTTAAATTCCCTGGAGGTTTTAGCTTTTTTCACCCTCCTGGCCACCTCCCTTGACCAGCTCCCATAATCCTCCTTATCCTCTCCCTTCCCTGTTCTCATGTACTTCCAGTATGCAGCCCTCTATGCCCTCACCCCTTGCAGCACTTTCTTGTTCAGTCAGCTTGGTTTCTTGGCTCTGCTCTTCTTACTCCTGGTCCTGGTGCAGGCTACTGTGGCCTCTGTTAGACCAGTCTTTATGACTCCCCACTTTTGTTCTGCATCCATCCCCGGCCTTATATCCTGGAGTCTCCCTCACAGTATTGCTCTCATCCTCCCAAAGTCCACCTTACTAAAGTCCACCACCTAAGTCCCTGTGCCTCCTGTCTCCCTGCTCAGAGAGAGAACGAGTCACACTGTTTGGTGGTCGCTACCCACTAGTGGGTCCTCCACCCTTACCTCCCTCACCACCTCCCCATTTGCCAGTACTAGGTCCAGAGTGCTACCAAGCCTTGTAGGCCCACATACCAATTGCATCAGAAGGACCTCCTGGAATGCATCAACAAACACCAGCTCCCTGGTATTGCTAGTGACCGGGTGCTCCAGTCAACCCCTGGTAGGTTAAAATCCCTCACTATCACCACACTCCCCCATCTACAGACCCTTCTCATCTGCTCTGCCAACTCCCCATCCAGTTCCCTGGATTGGGCTGGTGGTCTGTACACCACACCCAGCCTCAGCTTTCTGCCCTTGAAGTCCAGGAGTTGCACCCAAAGTGCATCTGTCCTTTCCTCTTCTCCCATGTCCATTATGCATTTGATCCCATCCCTTACATAGAGTGCAACCCCCCCTTCTAACCCCAGTCCCTGCTGTATATCCTGTATCCCGGTATAGCCAAGTCCCAATCATGGTGCTGTGTGGCCCAAGTCTGTCACTGCAGCAGTGTCCACCTTCCCCTCTGAAAGGAGTGCCTGGAGCTCCGCAATTTTGTACCCCAGGCTTCTTACTATGAGAGAGACCACCTTCCACCCGTACCTCTCCTTCTCCTCACTCTTCTCCTTGGCCTGTGTCCCTCCTCCCAGTAGTCTGCACCCTTTCTCCTCATTATTCTTATCGGGTGGTGGAGCCTTCTGTATTACACTCAGACCACTCTGCCCTCCCCCTCCCAGGGTTACTACACCTCTGCCTTTACCTATATATAGGGTGGTGAGCTAATTAGGCTCCCCGGTCCAGACCTTTCCACCAACCTCAGTCTTTTGGCCACCCCCCCACTAGTTCAAATCCACCTCAGTAGAGATATACCCCTCTTTAATACTCCCATCCCCTCCCTGCTCAAGTGTAGCCTGTCCTCGGTGTACAAGTCACTATTCCCCCACACCCTACCACAGTTAGTCACTAACCCATAATTTTTGGTGTGGCATCAATCCCTCAGCCACTCATTGAAGTCCTCGATCCTACCCTTCCTCCCCATGCTTGCACATGGTACCGGGAGTACCTCTGACAATGCCACCGACTCCCCCATGCTCTCACACTGCCTGCGCAACTCCTAGAACCTCCCCCTCACTACTTCTACATTCTCCCCCGCCAAGTCATTTGTACCCACATGTAACAGTAAATGAGGTTTCTTCCTCCCCCTCACTGCACATTTGAGCAGTGCCTGCCCCTCCTGCAGTCAACCCAGAGATAGCTTCAACCCAAATATGGCTGCGCCTTTCCCTTCTGCCCCATCTCACACCTTTCAGTATAAAACCCCAGGACAAGTATCCCTGTCCTTTACCCCTTTCCTTCTAAGACCCCTTCTACCACCCCAGTATTCATTCTTCCTGCCCTGCCCCCACCACCAGCTGCCACCTCTGTGACTTCTGTATCTGCACCCCCTACTTCTGCCTCACCCCTTTCCCTGCCTTATTCCTCCATCCCCCTTGAACCCCTTCCCAGCCTGACTACTTCCTATTGGGCTTCCCATGTTGATCTCCCCTCCTCCCCTGCTAATTTCCAACCCCTCTTCTATCACCGTTGTTGTCAATTTAAAGCCCCCATTCCCTTCGACCCCGATAGTGATGCCCCTCCCATCCTTCCCCTTCCCACCTCTAGTCACCCCTCCTTCTTTACTAGCCCCCCTCTATCCTTTCATCCTTGCTTTCTCTTCCCCTACCTGTTGCCATCCCTCTCATGCCCCGCTTGTTAACCCCTTCAGTATGTTCCTGCTCCCCCTCCCATACTAGAGGGTTGAATCTATTCCTAGTTGATACCCCTCCTACATCTCTTCCCCCTGTTGGTTCCCCCTTCCTGCTTGTTCCCCTCCGGGCCCCCCCTGGTCCCACCACTGGTCCCTCCCTACTCGCAGCCATCTGCTTTCTCCCCTGGTTTTCATACTAAGATTCATACTAAGATTTGTTAGAAGCTAGAGAGCTGTGAGGCCCATAATTTGCTCCTATGTACTAATAATAACAAAGTGGAGAGCCCGGAAGGATAAACTTGTCCAACTGGGTTTTAAATATTGATTTGGAACTGCTGGTAATCACCTTGATTGGCAGTGCGTTCCAGGGTTTAATAATGCGCAATGTATAGAAACATTTTACGAGGCATGCAATTGACTCTCTTAAATTGTAACTGAAGCGGATGGCCTCTAAAATGATAAGTGTCCTCCTTAAACAGGAATCCTAAACTAGTTATTAAATATGGGTCATTGATGACATCATACATTAGAAGAAGAAGAGGCCCTCTTAGTCATCTGGTAGAAAGGGACATCAAATTTAAAGAACTAAGTCTAATTTCATATTGGACATTTCTCATGCTGCTCACTATTTTAGTGAACCCCCTTTGAACTGTTCCTAGTTTCATAATGTCTCATTTCTTGAAAGGACACCAAAGTAGTGAAGAGAAATCCAGGTGGGGTGAACATAAGCTCTATTGAGAGGCATTAATTCTTTGCTATCCTTTGATTTAATGTTTCTCTTAATGGACCAAATGATCTGGTTAGCCTTAAGGATAACCTCGTTGATCTGTGAGCTGGGGAAGAAATCATCAGATACCAGGACCCGCAGATCTTTGTCTGTGTCTGTACTAATTAACACTTTATTATCTAATGTGTAAGCGTGCAAGGGATTGCTTGTCCCAAAGTGCATAATCTTACACTTAGTGTGATTTGTGGTCTCTTCCTCACCTCGGGCATCCCCTCCCTTCTCCTCTCTTTGCTGCTAGTGTCTCTGATACTGGGGTCAGTTTTAGTCCTTAGTTGTTCCTCCCCATCCCCCCTTGCCATCCCCTATCCCCCCAGCCAGGATGCCTGCCATACTCATCTGCCCTGCCACTTAGACTTCTCCCTAACCTCCACAGTTCCTCCCTCCAACTAGCCAATTGTCTACAGAGCATACACCCCCCCATCCTCTAAGTCCAGTCCAAGATCATGGCAGACCCACACCCTGTACACTTCACACCCTTACAAAGATGCCCGCCCTATTGACACGTGGCACATGCCCATTTTGGCCCCCATCTTATGTTATGGGCTCTTACTCCTGGCTTCTATACCCTACTACAACTGTTAGGGCGCTATTAACTCAAATTCCTTTTTCTCCCCACACTAGTCCCCCTACTGCCCCCTTGCCGACTGCGTTAATTCAGTCTTAAATCTCATCCATTAGATACTGTATTACTGTAGCAATCCTAAAGCCTCCTTGTCCATTTTTCACCCTTCAGCTGCCATACTTTTTGTTCTCAGCCCTCGTAGTTTCACTTAGCCCAGTTAAAAATCATATTGCACTCCAAGTATTACTTAACTCAGTTACAGAAATAAACAGAACAAATAAATATGTATTATTACAGCAATCCTAACAGTATAGCTCAGTACTTAGCTCAGTTAGAGAAATAAACAGAACTAAATCTGTATTATTACAGCAATCGTAAAAGTATCCAATCATTGCTTTGTCTCCACTGCTGCAATATAGGACCGCACAGGACCCTGGACAGGTGGGTGGGCAACTCTAAAGTCCTGACAGAGCTCCGTCCCCTCCTCTCTCACTCACTCGTTCTGTTTCTCCAGGTGCTGCAGGTTGCCCTTTCGCATTGGGCTCCTGCCTGTGTTGATACTTTTTCTGCCCACAGGGAAATCCGCAGTAGTCCCAACAGAGCTCCATTGAGCTCTCTCATTCCCCCTCTCTCACTCACTCATTCTGTTTCTTCCATCACTGCAGGCTTCCCTTTTGTCAAAGTGGGAGGCACTGAGAAGCAGCAGGAAAATCCCAGCCTCTCCCTACAAAACAGGGTACTAAATGAGAAAAAGACTGAGATAGAAAGGTCTGTGGGGGATGCTGCAACAGAAAGCCATCAAAAAATGGAGAGCAATGAGTACCAATGCCCATAGTCTGGGTAACAAGCTTTCTGAATTAGTGGCCTTGATGGAGGAGGAACATCTGGATATCATGGCAGTCAGAGAAACATGGTACACACAAAACCATGACTGGGATGTAAACATAACAGGATACACTATCTACAGGAGGGACAGGGAAGGTAAAAGAGGAGGAGGAGTAGCTCTTTACATAAGGGAAGGAATCAAAGCAACAGAACAAAAGGATAAACAGGGAGGAGAAGAAGCACTGTGGGTAAATTTGGAGACAGGTAATGGCACCACAATCCGCACAGGGGTTGTATACAGACCCCCTTCTCAGGGGCAGAAAATGGACAAGGAAATGATAGAAAGTATACTTAGAATGGCAGAAAAAGGGGAGATATTGCTGATGGGTGATCTGAATATGCTAGATGTTAACTGGAGTGCAGTTTCAGCAGCCACTTCCAAGAGTGGGGTTATTCTAGATGCCCTACAGGGGGCATGCCTTAGACAACTAGTACTGGAGCCCACTTGAGAGGGAGCAATCTTAGACCTATTTCTCTCAAATGGAGATGGAGAGAGGATCGCAGATGTAGAAGTGGGTAGCCATCTGGGGACTAGCGACCATCGAACAGTATGGTTCACAATAAACACAGCAATAGTCAAGCATACAAAGGCAAAAGTACTGGACTTAGGAGGGCTGACTTTGCCAAAATGGAGTGATGCCTAAGAGATGCACTAGCAAATGGGCAGGAAGGAGGGTGGAAGAACAATGGGAATAATAAAACTGCCATCACAGAGGTAACAAGCCTTTGTGTGAAGCAAATAAATAAAACAAAACAATGTAAGAAACCACTATGGTTCTCAAAGGAAGTGGCAGTGAAGATTCAAGAGAAAAAGAAAGCATTCAGGAAGTACAAGGAATCACAGAAGGAGCAGGATAGAGAACTGTATCAGTTAAAGCAAAAGGAAGCTGGGAAGGCAGTCAGAACAGCAAAGGCCCAAACCGAGGAAAAGATAGCTAACTCAGTTACTGAAGGGGATCAAACCTTTTATAGGTACATCATGGAGCAAAGGAAGACCAAGGGAGGATAGTGAGGCTTAATAAAGGGAGGGAGGGTGGGCAGAGGGAGACTGTGAAAAGGCAAGAGATACTAAACAAATATGTTTACTCAGTATTTACAAATGAAGAGGGGGGGGTACCTAAAACAAACAGTAGAAACACTCTAGATACAGAAATTGATACCAGCCCATTTACAGAAGAAAGGGTTCTGAAAGAACTCTTAAAACTGAAGGTGGACAAAGCAATGGGGCCTGATGGGATTCATCCCAGAATTCTAAAAGAACTAATGGTAGAACTAGTGACACCACTGACTACCCTCTTTAACAAATCATGGGAGGATGGTGGTACCCGAGGACTGGAGGAGGGCAGATGTGATTCCCCTTCACAAAAGTGGGAGCAAGGCAGAAGCAGGAAACTACAGACCTGTTAGTTTAACCTCAGTGATAGGGAGAATGATGGAATCACTTTTGAAGGAAAGAACTGTCGAGTATCTAGAGGCCAGAGGGGCACAGGACCCAAGGCAGCATGGATTCACAGCGGGAAGGTCATGCCAGATGACTCTGATAGATTTCTTTGACTGGGTGGCCAAAGTAGTAGATCAGCAAGGGGCTGTGGACATGGCCTACCTAGACTTTAGCAAGGCATTTGACACAATCCCACACAAAAGATTAATATACAAGTTAGCCAGCCTGGGAGTGGGTCCCAAGATGACAGCCTGGGCAAAGAATTGGCTGGAGAATAGGACACAGAGAGTAACAGTAAATGGAGTCCACTCTGAAGAAAGGGGGGTTACTGGTGGGGTACCGCAGGGTTCAGTATTAGCACTGGTCCTCTTCAATGTCTTTATAAGTGACATTGCAGAGGGACTGGAAGGAAAAGTATGTCTCTTTGCAGATGACACAAAGATCTGCAACAGAGTTGATGCACAAGGTGGGGTGGAAAGGATGAGAAGGGACTTGGCAAGGTTAGAGGAATGGTCAAATGTATGGCAGCTTAGATTCAATGCTAAGAAGTGCAAGTTAATGCACCTGGGAAACAAAAACCCAGGGGAAGAGTACACAATGGGGGGTGAGATACTAACAACAACAAAAATGGAAAGGGACCTGGGGGTAGTCATATCAGATGACCTAAAGGTGGGCAAGCAATGTGAGAGGGCAGCAAGGAGGGCTGGGGGGATACTGGGATGCATAGGAGAGGCATCACCAGTAGAAAACAGGAAGTTATTATCCTCTGACAGACAGCTGGTCAGACCCCATTTGGAGTACTGTGTGCAGTTCTGGAGACCCAATCTCTGCAAAGACATAGACAAAATGGAAGCTGTCCAGAGGAGGGGCAGCCTAAAAATAGTGCAGGGTCTGCACCGGAAGACGTATGAAGAGAGACTAAAGGAGCTTAATATGTATAGCCTCGAGGAAAGGAGGGAGAGGGGGGACATGATAGAAACTTTTAAGTACCTCAAGGGAATCAACGAAGTCCAAGAGGGTAGCATTTTTCAAAAAGAGTGTGCAAGAACAAGGGGAACAATTTGAAGATACGGGGGTGGCTCAGAGGTAATTTAAGGAAGTATTTTTTCACAGAGAGGGTTGTGGATGCATGGAACGGCCTTCCGGAGGAGGTTGTGGAGTCAGAAACAGTGGTGGAATTCAAGCATGCATGGGACAGTCATAAGGCCATTCTAGGGGGTGGGGGTAGGAAGAAGTAGGCTGCTGGTTAACTAGAATCTGCAGCTTATCCAGTAGGTAGGGAAATGAGCAGACTGGGTGGGCCAAGCGGTCCTTATCTGCCGTCAAATTCTATGTTTTTATGTTTCTATGTACTGGGCTCCTGCCTGCATTGATGCCTTTTTCTGCCCACAAAGAAACCTGCAGCAGCCCCGACAGAGCTCCGTTGAGCTCGCTCACTCCTCCTCTCTCACTCCCTCACTCCCTCACTCCTTCATTCTGTTTCTCCCAGTGCTGCAGGCTGCCCTTTTGCACTGGGCTCCTGCCTGCATTGGCACCTTCTTCTGCCCACAAAGAATTTTGCAGCAGTTTCAACAGAGCTCTGTTGAGCTAGCTCAGTCCCCCTCTCTCACTCACTTGTTCTGCTTCTCCTGGTGCTGCAGGCTGCCCTTTTGTACTGGACTCCTGCCTACATTGGCACCTTTTTCTGCCCACAAAGAAATCAGCAGCAGTCCCGACAGAGCTCCATTGAGCTCACTCACCCCTTCCCCTCTCACTCGCTCATTCTGTTTCTCCCAGCGCTGCAGGCTGCCCTTTTGTACTGAGCTGCTGACTGCATTGGCGCTTTTTTCTGCCCACAAAGAAATCTGCAGCAGTCTCAACAGAGCTCTGTTGAGCTCGTTCACTCCCCCTCTCTCACTTGCTCATTCTGTTTCTCCCAGCACTGCAAGCTGCCCTTTTGTACTGGGCTCCTGCCTGCATTGGCACCTTTTTCTGCCCACAAAGAAATCTACAGCAGTCCTGACAGAGCTCCACTGAGCTCGCTCACTCCTCCTCTCTCACGCGCTTGTTCTGTTTCTTATGGCGCTGCAGACTGCCCTTTTGTACTGTGTTCTTGCCTGCATTGGTGCCTTTTTCTTCCCCAAAGAAATCCGCAGCAGTCCTGATAGAGCTCCGTTGAGCTCGCTCACTCCCCCTCTCTCACTAGTTTGTTGTTAATCTGTCCCAAACACTGATTACCAGAGTAGGTGTTCCTCTGTAAATGAAAGCCTCTACACATAATCAATGAGCAAAAAGCCTATAGTCATCCAGTAGTTCTTAGAATAAATATAAAATAATGAAAACAGCACAGACACCATCCAAATCACCATAGTCATCATCAAAACTCACTAGCAACATGGCAATTGTAAAACACACCAACCACACCAAGTTAAAACAGATAGACATCCATACCCTACACACACACACACACACACACACACACACATATACACAAAACAACAACTAAATAAACCCCCACACCTCCCACAGATCCAACTGCTAAAAAAATATATAATACAATAATTAATAGGATAATCCAAGCATACAGTTAGTGGTGCTCAATAGGAAGAATTATTCCAAGAATTAGTCTGAAAGCAATCCAAAATTGATTTCTGATGTTCTCTTTTCTCACAAGAGGGCAGTAATAGAACCAAAATAAATCAACATTAAATTAAACATTGAGCTCCAATTTCCAACTGAACGGCTTTAACTTGAATACATTTGAACCTTTTGTCAAAGAATCCTTGTAGAGCTCTCGCACCTACAGATAATGGTTAAAGTTTTCGTGGATGCTCTCACCCTCCTTGGTTGGTCAAAAAGCAAATTCCAAAAACAAAGATCACATGAATGAACAATAAAAGTGGCCAATAAGGCGAAGGTATGCCTCTCAACCTTTCTGCATTAAAAATCATAGCACTAGCCTTCAAAAATCATAGCAAGGGGTCAGAATGTGCAGCACTTTCTTATTTTAAACAATAATATGTCTACAAATAGTGAGCCCCATATAGTCCATGATAAGAAATGTTTCTATCACCATAATTCAGTGATTTAGTAGTTTGTGTGCCCATAAATAGCTCTAACATTATTAAGAACATCAGGAAACCTGTGCAAAGCAAGGGTAAAATTTAGTGCGAATGAGAAATTCATAGCAGTTGAGAGGTACGGGCAAAGGTTTTTCAGTTCTTGAAGGCTCTCTGAGAACCAGTAGAAACTAGGCTTACCACAGCTAGTTTTCAGTCCCGAGACAAACCCAGCTCTAGAAAACAGAGTGCCCAAGATCCAAACTATTTGGTGTGACAAACAGTCACGTCCAGGTTAAATCCAAACCAAAACAGGCTCCAAGGAAACCTCCTGCTATATTGGCATGACTGACAGTCATATCCGGGTTAGGTCCAAGCCAGAATAGGTTACAAGGAAACCTCCTGCTTCTATCGAAGTGACAAACAGTCATGTTGAGGTTAAGTCCAAACCAAATAAACACTGGGGAAACCTCCTGCTCCAGGCTGTACAATACCTCCAGACCATGCTGCAGGTTACCTACAGTCTGGAAGCCTTCATAAGTGTAAGCCGCCAACACCAAACCAAGAAAAATAAAAATTCAGACAGAAGACTACTGTATTCATTCACCTCCAGGTGAGTGAAAATTCTAAAACATTCTGTGACCAACCAATTGCACCAAAGTTGTTCCACTGCACGTGGCACTCTCAAACTCCTAAATAAAAACAAAAAACAAATTCTTAGCACTACCTCACTTTTGCCCCTGACTAGCGTTCCTTTCCTAAGCCTGTCAACTAACTACTATCGAGTGATAATGAATGATAATGACAACTGTAAAATGAAACTGTCCCATAAGATGGTAAAATAACTAAGTATTTGACTATCAAATAGCCAAATAAAAGATTCTCCTAAATAATTATAAAATGCCAGAATTCAATGCTCAGAACAAGCTCCAGCAGCCTTCTAACCTCACAAACGATTGTCAACTCTTAGAGTTGAGGCTGTAAAACGCTTATGATACTGAGGGTACCAATTGTTAAATGGCACTAGGTTTTCCTAACCCTAACACTGCATTTCCCCACTTTTGTCAATTTAATCTGAACCCTAAGTGGAGCATTAACTATGTTTTTTTCAAAGAATTTCCTCACTTTTTGAGATAGTATAATTGTATCCTCATTCATGTAGTCCCTTCATGATCTGCATGAACATATCCATTTGCTGATTGATGAGCAGTGCTCTCTGAGCTCTACACTTCCATCCCTTTGTAGATGCATGCATCCATGTTGGTGTGAAAGCTGATCTGCCCTTCTATTTCCTCCAAAAAGTAATTTATTTGCTTGCTTGTATGGCTTCCAATGTTATTGTACAGTATGTGAATTTAGATTTTTTTTTTATTTAATTGTTATGATTTTTTATATGGTCCCTACATTTTATTGGGGGTGCTATTATGTGTTATTCTTATAGGGGTCTATGCACGAGTGTGTGGAGTGCCGTGTCTGTGATGCATAGCCACCTCACACTGACTGCATCCCAAGCGCGGGATGCATGAAAGTGGGGTGAGCATCTTTTATGCACCCAATCCCCTGGCCATGCAGAAAGCCAGCACTACATGTCATTAACAAAGTAGAGTAGTGCTGCTTGCAGGGGTGCAGAGGAGGGCACAGGTTATGGCGCGGGGGGGGAGGGGGGACAATGCACATTGTCTGCTGCCCGATCAAGGCAGACAGCCCCCTTCCCCCAACAACAGAACTACTGCACCTATCCCCGATGGCTGCCACCCATTCCAGTACACAGCTGTGCCCCATCACCATGATAGCAGACCCCTTGACACACATGGGGTACCAGCCCTGTGTATGCAGCCCCCCGACACACCTATGCCCCGTGCCCATATCTGTACACGCACTCCCCCCAGTACATCACCACCAGACCACCCCCGACCCTCAATCCCAGACCCTCTGGCCAAGCATTGGTGTTCAGTGGAACCCCCACTCACATCACGTGGCATTGACAACACCACCACTCACCTGACCCCCCCATACCCAGCCTTTGGTGCCATGACTTAGGGTGACCAGCAGCACAGCCCTCTGCACACAGCTTCAGCCACTGGCCGTCCAAGTGATGCTGGAAGTGCAATGCCTATATATAGAGGTGTGCTCCCAGCATCACTTGGACCGCTGGTGGATGAGGAGCTGTGTGGAGGGGCTGTGCCCTGGCCATCCTGAGTTGTGGCACCATCTGGATGGTCCAGAGACCAGGGGTAGGATTTGTCGATGCTGTGGGGGTTGTGGGGGGACACTGGCCACCACTGTGTCTGCTGGGGTTGCAGGTCAGGGTACTGGTGCCAGGGCACCACTCAGTGTGTGTGGGGGTTGGGACCTTTACAATACCAGAGTCAGGACTGCTATGTTCCAGATGAGGAGGCTTATGTGTCATACCCCTTGGTCATGAAGGCATGTGTTTGGGGGGGGAATATATTGGATTACACAGGGACAGACTTATGCCTGGATCTACTGTGGTGATGCTGAACCTGTGTTTGGGGTGGTTGAGTGCAGCGAAGGGGGCAAGGCTGTCATGTGGGGGGATTGCACTGACTATTATGGGGTTGAGGTAGCCACATGGGGGAGGTGTAGTTCTGGCATGGGGCAGTGGTGCAGCTGGGGGGGACATCTGTGCACCATGTGGAGGTGGCCACAGGGGCTGGCATCAGGCAGGGGGACTGCTGGGCACATCAGCATTGTGGTGTTGGTGCCTGCAGCAGCTATTCATGTGCTCGGCCCACGGCATCCCAAGTAAGTGATCCACTCCTGGTCCCAGGATGGGCACTTGATTGGATGCCCACCTGGGTCCCCTACTTTACCCTATGTGCCCTGTGCAGTCCTGCATGCTGTGAGGGTGGGGCTGCAGACAGGTGCCCTGCGGGTGCTTGCAGAATTGAATACCATGCACCCTGTACCTGCCCAGGGCCATGTAGCTACATGTTCAGAGTATGTGCTTCTGGGACATATTTCCTGCCCATTCATACATAGGCACTATGGTGCTCATTAATACTTTTGTTTTAACTCATTCTATCTGATGCCACCATTTTGGGTCAGGTTAATCAATGGGTGGTTCTGACGCCATATGGCGCTAATGGGTACAGTGGTTAATATTATTCCTCAGCTGCAAATATTGATGGACTTATGGCTTGTTGAAGATGAAATGTGGAAAAGAAATCTAAGACCAAATCTTTTTTTGTATGGACAGATTTTTTTTTGTATGAACGAGATAACCTCACAATAAAGGATCCCTTCATATGAAAAAAGAATCTGAGAAAAAAAATATTTTTCCATATGAAGGCATCCTTTTTCATATGAATAAAAAAAAAATCACAAAAAAGGTTCCTTCATACGAAAAATTAATCAATGATGCCCAAATTATTTTCCTGTATGATGGCATCCAGCCCACTACCTTGAAAATTCAGGGTCACAATATAAGAAAACAACAACATTATGTGTGAACCTCTTCATTTCCCAATCATGACAATTTCACTATTATAACTTATGTTAATAATTTGTTAATTTAACTGCTGCCTGCAGCCTTATCACCATCTAACTACATAAGAAATACAAGCAAGCAAACAAACATGGCTGGTGGCAAATGCTTGTTTTATATTCCTCTTGTTGCCTTGTTCCTCTGAACCCCTGCCCCTAGGTAGCATAAAACTGATTGTACCATGTGTGAGGGACACTTGTAGTCTGTTACACAGTGCATGGGATGTTTGAATTTTAAAATAGCTGGCCACTGCCTGCTAATGGGATTGAAGGCATTCCAGTCCAAACTCTGAGCCCTTGAGGATTCCCCAAATTGCCATTTGGTGAGTAGTTTAGTTGAGACCAGGCTAGCAAGAGGATGCAGAGAGCAACAAAGGAGCAACGTAGAGGGCTTACCTATTCCTGATGCAGGCCTTTAAGTTCTCACTGGGTGACCATCCCTCCAAGCTCATTGCCAGTCCCAGTGAGTTCTTGCTGTGAGCACATAAGTGAAATTTGGACCTGCCCCCCTTCCAGCAGCAACAGTACCAGTAGCAGCAATATCATGGGGCAGTCTTTCCCTTCTTTAGCTAGCAACCACAGCAGTAGTAATGTCAGGAGGTAGATTCCTCCCCTCTAGATTTTCCCTGACTGACTTCTGAAGTGTCTGAGGGTGTGGCAGAAAATGAACATGGTGGCACCAAACTCAGGTGCTGACTGTCAGAGAGCATTTTTTTATTTACTTGTGGCACCAATATGGCAACTCAGGACAGATATGGAAGAGGAAGTAGGTTGAAAGCAAAACCTGCTGAATATAGTGGGTTCTGGCCCAGTAGTAACCTCTTGTTGGCCCTCTTTTCTGCTGGGGACAGATGAATAGAGACAGGCTTACCTAGTTGGGGCAGAGAAAAGTGGTGACTCGGTCCAAGAGTCAGAGCCTTGGGTTGCAGAATAACTGATTTATGCCCCAAGCTGGAGCACAAGGGTAGACACATACAAGGGGTGAAGGGAACTAATAGAAGATCTGGGCAGATTGGAGAACTGGTCCAAGATTTTGCACCTAAACTTTTATGCTAAGAAATGTAAAGTAATGCCCATTAGGACATGACTCCAAGGGTGCAATACGAAATGGGAGGGGTGGTGCTAGATAACACTCTGGAAGAAAAGGATTTAAAGGTGATGATACTGGAGACCCTAAAAATGTCTGCATGCTGCAACAGGGCAGTAAACAAAGCAAACAGAATGCTGGGATGCATAGGGAGTAGAAGGTGGGTAGTAATCTTCACTTTGTACAGGTCACTGATGCGAGTTCACCTGGAATTCTGCACAAGGTACTGGAGCCCACATCTGAGGAAAGACTGCAGCATGGTGGAGGTAGAACAGCACAGGGAAACTAAGGCCCTCTCCACACTATGGGTCCTGTAACATTCAGGTGAGTAAAACCATTACAGGAGCTCCCAAAGATGTTGCATGTCCACGCTGTACACAGTTTTGAACCATGTCTGTAAACCATGTTCAAATCCTGATAGTATCAGGATTTTAGTATGCTTTGCAACACAGTTCCAGTACAAACATTCTTACTTTAGTAGTGTGGATAGGAGTGCATGGCATGTTTCCTAGCAGTCATAATACAGTGCTCCTGTATCCCAGCCTGCCCCTCGCTCATTGTGCATGCATGGTGTTGTGCGAAATGTAAGTGAAACATCACGGCACAGAGGCGGAGGTAGTTCTGAGTGGGTTACTCCTTTTTTTGACAGTGGAATAATTTAACCACTTCATTATTGAAGTGTCAAATTGATACTTTTCTGTGTAATCTGACCAGTTGTGCTTGTTTATTTGGGACATGTGCAGATGCTTGGTGTATTCACTTATGTTGCAATGGTCTGCAATTCCATCTGATACCATCAAAACAATAGTGGCACATTATTTAATTGTATAGAGGCTCATATTAATATTTACATTCAGTGTTGTGTGGCCATTGTGGTTTTTAACCTGTGGGACAACAGTGTGCCATACCCTTGTGTTGCCTGAATTGCAAAGTAGTATGTAGTAGTTGTATCTTACATCTGTCAATTGTGGAATGACTGTTCACCAGTTAAATGTGGTGTATTGACTTCACAGTGATATCCATGCACAGCTCATAATTATTGAACTGGTCCATTGATTAATTACAGTGAATTAAGAAGAAGTGTCATTGATATTTAGTTGTTGCTATTAATTTTATATTACAGTCACATATATCTATAGATATTTATGCAACAGGTGTCTGCATAAAGAGTGTGATAAATCCATTTATCTGAGTCACTTTGTATATAAATATGGGATATACAATGGTGAGCTGTCAGATAAATGATTTATCTACACAAGTGCTGTTTGACCTTGGGTAACTTCACGAGTGGCGTAAGCCACGAGTGAGGTGTCCGAGGTCAAACAGTACACGTGTAGATAAATCATTTATCTGACAGCTCACCATTGTATATTTCATTTATGCAATAGGGATGCTTCTTATCAGTGCGAGAACATTTGGTTTTGACTGTTTATCTTCTTTTTTTTAAAATGATAATTTCTGGGACTTTCTGGGACTTTCAGTTAACTTTCCTGGTGTATGTCTGCCTAGTGAGGTGGTTGCTATTAAATGAAACACCTCTCATTTTGTAGAGAACTTCTTGCTGAACAAATGTCATGGTGACAGTATCATGCTACCTTTTTTGTTTTAAAGTTATTCCAATTTGTTTGATGAAAAAGTGAAACAAAAATTTAATTTTATGCAGTTTTTTTGCTAATTATAAAAAAAACTAAAAGGTATTTATTAATGAAACGTCACTCATTTTGTAGATATTTTCATGATGAACATTTTTTGTGCTCATAGTACCATGCTATCATTTTTAGTTTTAAAGTGATTCACATTTGTTTGTTGAAAAAGTGAAAAGAAAATTGAATTTTATGCTGTTTTGTGCTAATTATGAAAAAACTAAAAGGTATCTATGAATGAAACATCACTCATTTTGTAGATATTTTTGTGCTGAACATTTTTCGTGCTCACAGTACCATGTTATCATTTTTCATTTTAAAGTTATTTATATTTGTTTGTCTGAAAAGTGAAAAGAAAATAGGATTTTTTGCTGTTTTTTGCTAATTATAAAAAAAACTAAAAGGTATCTATAAATGAAACACCACTCATTTTGTAGATATTTTTGTCCTGAACATTTTTCGTGCTCACAGTACTATGCTATCATTTTTCGTTTTAAAGTTATTCACATTTGTTTGTCAAAAAAGTGAACAAAAAGCTTTGATTGACAGTTTGCATTTATTCCACATATGTGGGATAAATCTATCCCACATATGTGGAAATAAATGGATTTATTCAATGTCTTTTGGTCTCACACCTATTGCATAAATTTATTTATACACACAGTAAATATGTCACACTCCGTTTATGTACACAATTAGTACATCACAAATCCCCCCCCAAAATAAACAGGCCAACACTAAATCCAGCCACGTTCACTTTCCCTCTCTCACACACACACACCACCCTGACAAGACAGTCTCTCACTTTCACTTCTCCCAAGCACAACAAACAGCTGAACATGCCATACTGTAAGAAATAATTACTGACCATAGTAATCTTGTTTCTTCAAAGGGATCACTCATTATGATTAAACTGATTCAGTCAGCCTCCTGTGTTGAACGGCCTGGAGAGATGGAATTATATGCAAATGATGGAACTCTCAACTGGCTCATGCCAGTTTCAAACTGCTGCCCTAGTAACTGCTACATTCTATGTGCTTCAGATTCTTACGTAGCCTAACGGAGTATAAGACCCACCAGTTAAAACTAATATGTTATAAAATAATTTTGTCCCTTCAGGTCAAAACATCCCTAATAAACAAGCCTAAAGAAACTTGAGACCACAAGGAAACCAAACTGGTTAAATAGTAAGCCTTTAACCAGACCTATATAGAAGAAACCTTTAGGCAGAGATGCAGAACAACCTTTTTTTTTTAAATAGATTCTGGCAGGGGAGGCAGGGTGGGTACTTTAATCATAATGAGTGATCCCTTTGAAGAAACAAGATTACTATAGTAAGTAATTTTTTATTCTAACCCCAGGAATCACTCATTATGATTAAACTGGTGCAGACTACCAAACAGTACCTCATCTCTCCGGGCAGTTCAACACAGGAGGCTGACTGCATCAGTTTAATCATAATGAGTGATTCCTGGGGTTAGAACCTTACAGACTGCTACAGAAGGAAAATACAGCAGCAACTTGCTTTTTGTTTCTTCTCTTGCTTCCCCTCTCCTCTGTAGCAATAACTCTCACACTGCCACTCCAGATGCTCTTTTCACATTACAAAAGACAAAAACAGTACTATTTAAATAAATAGAAAGACAGTAGTGCAGCCTCCCGATATTATCCCCCTTCCGGTGCAGCCATCGCTCCATGAGTCTCTTTGGTTCTGCCGAAAACCTCACAGACTAAAAACATTGAAGTGGTACCTCCAGAATCATGAGAAGTACTGTATTGCAGGCACTCTCTCTCTTAGTCTATTCAGCTGCATGGTACTGATGCAGTAAATACTCCATGCACCTTACACTCACTCCGGAGAGCTCTATTCTTCTCTTGGGACCTCACGGATGCAGAATGCAACACCAGCAGTAATACTGAATCCTGTGCCTCTCCCACTGCTTGCTAAGCAGAGCCACCATTTTTCTTCAGCACTTTTCTAATCCTGCTCATTCCACAAGTCAGGAAACACACTGTGAGGTCAGAATGCAACATGCAAAGCAAGGCCTATAGCAACTGGGCAGAAAACCAATTGACAGCCACTAGCTCACGGAAACAAAAAGAAAAAAACAACTATTGTATATTTAAAAATAACTAAAAAACACTCTAAACAAAATAAAAATCATACAAGGTCCATGCCTGTTGCATGAATTGAATATGTGAAGGGTGACTGACTGTGTTAACTCATTTAACTCTCGTAACCCTCACTCATGATCTCACCACTTTTGAAGTTACTTAAGGTCACAGGCAACTGTACCAGATAAATGAGTTATTACACAGTCACCTCCCACATATCCTATAAATATATAAATATATATGTATAAGTTTTGTTTAACAGGTAAGCATACTGGGCAAACATATGCCTATTTTCAGGTGCGACCCGGGAGATTACAATGGAATATACAGACATGGTAAGAGTTAACAGGATTTAAAAGTAAGAGAAACAAACAATGGAGGATGTGAGAGCCAAGCAAAAAACATCACATAACAAAAAATCAATTTGACAGTCAAGATAAATAACACCAAGCTGAGCCCCAAAAGCAGGCCAGACAGAACGATAAAGTGCAACACACTGTGAGGGGGACTAATGCCGTTAGGTACAATTACAGGCTGAGCTGAGCTTCAGATATTCCCAGATGGAGTTTCTGAAACAGGAGTGGGAGGAGGTAGTGCAAACATGGGCGGGAAGGAAATTCCAAAGCCTAGGTGCACATATATACACTGCAAAATTTTAGACTGCATATGGCTGCCATGGTTCACGGAAGTGCCACCTGGTCAGATAATGACACTCATTTGCTTATTGACTGCTGGTTATAGGAACAGTTACTGCACAAGAAGAACTGGCCAGTTGTAGGCATAATACTCAAATATACAAGAAGGTGTCACAATATCTTCTAGAACATGGCACAGAATGTACTGCAAAGTAATGCAGTGAGAAAATAAAACAATTAAAAGTAAGGCACCACAAGGCCATAGCTGGCAATCGTCCATCCGGTGGTGGCAATGTTGTTTGCGCCTTTTATGAAGAATTGGACAAGATCCTTGGGATGAAGCCCACATCATCAGAGCCACCTGTTGTTTTGTAGAGTACCGCTGCAGAAGACCTGGATCATCATGATGTGGATGAGTTTTTTAACCTGATCCTATACTGGAGTCAGGTAAACTGTCATATTGCAATATATAAGTATATATTTTTTTATTTTTCTTTTGCAAATTCATTGAGTCATGTTGCTGTCGCTGCCTCTGGTTCAGGCGCCTGTCAATACTGAACTTTTTTGTTCTCTTACTTGTGATTAACACAGATGATGAGCAGCAAGACATGACCTTAAGCTATGAAGCCAGTGTGACCAGCGAGATTACAGCCGTGTCTGAGGACTCCATATCTCTTAGCACTGACCATGCATCAAATAGTAGTGGTACTGGAAGAAAGACGCACCACAGCCAAGATTCTCTTATGAATCCCTGCAGAAAGAAAAAAGTCTCAGGGATACAGGAGATCATAGAGGCTGTTTTGCAACCTGTTCACAGGATGCCTATGGAGCAGCACAACCACATGCTTGAGAGAGAGAGAGATGGGTGGGGGGGCAAAGGAGGAGCAGGAATTGGAAGCCAGATTGTGCCGTGAAGAGGCAGAGCAACAAAAATTGTTCTTACAGAACTTAATGAGACTGCCTCACAGTGTAATCAGCAGCAATGCAATCAGTCTCAATATTCCTCCAATACTAACATGCAGTTCAGTGCTCCATCAAGCATAAAGACAGTCACATAGACATCACACCACAACAGCTCTGTGTCTGTCATACCTAGTTCTTCCTCACATGTGCTGCTATCATACCATGCCCATGACACAAATGGTAGTGTTGCTGTGCCCAGCACTAGTGCACAATTAAATTCTCAACACAAGCACTGTAATATGACACTACAGTCACTCCCCCCCTCCAATTTCATTCACGGTGGCAGTTACACTATGCATAGCGGGCAACAGGTAACTGGCCCCTTCACTGCAGATCTGTACAATGTAGAGTTTACATGGACTTCATTGTAATGCTCTCATGAGCATTTCAACAAATGTGTCATGACACCTATATTTTTCTGCTGTCATTGTGCAGCGATATATAGGTCATGAAATTGATATGCAATACCTCAACCTATAATATACTATGTTGCTGCTGATTCCATTTTTTATTACATTGTTTTCAAATGCAGTTTGTAGGTTGGGAGAGGGAAATGCTGTTCCATCCCTTACAGAAATATGGGTGTGCTGTGTACATGCAGAATGCATGCCACATGCTTAATTGTGCAATGTTTACATGCGGTTCGCATACACAAAGTGATTCTAAGCAATCCAGGTCTAAAAAGCAAATCAGGTTTGCATGCTGCAAACTTGACATGTGCAGCAGGTAAGCTGGTGCAAACATCTTCTAAAAATCACATCAGGTTTGCATGTTGCATGCTTGACATGAGTGCATCAGGTAAGCTGGTGTGAACATCATTTAAACATCACATCAGGTTCACATGCTGCATGCTTGCCATGTGTGCAGCAGCTAAACTGGTGCAAATCTCATCTAAAAACACAACAGTTTCTATTTCTTATACTACTGCTAGCAATTAGTCATTAAAATACATTTTTCTGAGTTCTCATAAAAATGAGGTAAACTCATTAATTCTGATCCTTTTGCAAGTTGTTTAATGGCTTTTGATTTTTGTCATCAAATCGCCATTAATTTGTAAAGCATTGTTTCCTTACTGCATTAAATGCCTAGGATATAGTCAATCAACATCCCCCATTGCAGAAGTATGAAGAGGGGCCTCTGTGTTGTGAAGCCTATTCTTTTTGTTTTGGACCATGCAAATCCCTTATGCATATTTAGTGCTACAAATGTGTTTCTCCATGACTGTTTCATCTCACTTACTTTCCATTTGTCATTCTGCATGGAGCATATACACTATGGCCATGCTCAACACTCTTTGTGCTCAGTAGGGTCTTGGAAGCATGTACCGTACCTCACATTTTGTCACTGAAATGAGGGACATGAACACTCAAACCGAGGGACAATGAGGGACACTAACCCACATGATGATCAGGACGCATCATGAAACATGGAGATACAGTACCTCAAAACACAGTGGAAACCATTGCATTAGCTCCTGAGAATGAATTTCTATCCTTAAGCTGTGGTGCTGTTTAAGTAGGGCAGAGGGTGGCAATTGCCCCTCCCCCCATATTTGTGCCTAGGTTGATATTATAGTGTGACAATAATGGCATTAAATTCAAATTTAATCTTGCACAATAAGTGCCCACTTGGCTTGTGTGTGCTCATGCTGCAGGTACTCTTCAGACTCAGCTGTGTCTGTATTGTGTTGTCCAATCTCTCCAGCTGTTAGTGGCCATAGAATCACATGTTATGTGGATGAGCTCCAGCCAAGAAAGAGTGCATGAGTCTTGCAAGAGCAACACTGTCTTTCCCGCCACAGAGTAGGCAGACTGCACACTATAGCTTGGAGGAGTCAGTGAGCACTGAACTCTCAATAGAAGTGTTGTATCAGCATATTTTTGTTGGTCTGCTCTTAGTGAGTCTCCGTCTACCCTGGTGGCTGAAGGGGGAGAGTGAGCTAGATGCTAACTCAAGACTAGGCTACCTACTTACTCTACTAGGCTCGCCTTTCAAAAAATACAGCACAGACCCTAGGTCAGCAAGCTAGGCTTAGCAGCAGTGGTGACAGTGGTGTGGGTGACCTTCATAGGCCTTGATTAGTGCAGCATTTCCACAGCAGCAACCAAGCAATAATTAAGCAACTCAGGTTGGGTGGGCTCGGTTGGTGAGGTGACATGGTCGTGGACCACATTGGGGACCTGTGATGGTCAGTTCTAGCATCCAGCTTCTGGCAGAAGATGATAGGGAGAGCAGACTGAAAACTGGATGGGTGGCACACTGTGCCAGGCTGCAGGTTCTAGCCATATGGCTGGGTAAGTAAAAGTAAATAATCTTTTTACACAGGGATTGGGGAAGGAGGAAGGACTGAAATAATGATAAGTTGTTCATGTTTCTTCATCTATGGGCAGCTTCATGACCCATAGGAGATGGGTATTGAATGGAATGGAGTCAGGGAGAAAAATCAGGACAAAGTTCCTTTTTTTGGGGGGGGGGGTAGAACTTCAGCCAGGGAAAAAAATGGTTAGTAACTGGATGGGCTTAAGCCCAAATCTAATGCACTGCTCTGGGGTATATACAGATGAATCTTATACATTTGAATGTATCCTGATTCGCATATCACTTTTCAGCCAAAATAAATAAGATGTACCTTTTAGAGATGTTACAGACATTCTAGAGCTGTCTCTTCCATTCACAGACAGTTGAGCTGTATGGTATGCACTGACTATTGGAGCCCCACTATAGTCAGGCTTATGCTCCCCCACCCAGTGAAGCTGACTTCCACATCCCCATGCACAGGCACATTATGACAAAGAAGACTGCATGGGTGTGCACCAGTGAAAATGAATGGGGGTATTTTTTATCACTATTATATACATTATTGATGGAGAGTTGCAGATTAATGAAGGCCACCACTCAACTAACAAGGATGTTGTTTGTAGAACAGTGGCCTTCATTATTCTTCAACTCACCATCATAGCATAAAAAATAGTAACAAAAAATAACTCCATTCATTTCAAGGGAGTATACCCCAGCACTCTGACCCATGGACATAATCTCTTAAAGACTCCTGCCTCTGGCTCCCTAGTACTCAAGTAAGAGACTTTTTACTTATATCTATACTTGGTGAGTTGGCTGTAGCAGCATGGCTGCACCTGCTACAGTATGTGTGCATGGTGGGGGGACTGGCCATATGGGTGTGTATTGAACTATTGCTACTTTTGATTTTGCACCTTAACGTCTGTTTGCCTGGAAGCATTCAAAACTATGGAGAGAAAATAATACAGGTACGGGCCAGACAAAAGTAATTAAGTGGTTTTTTGGGTAAGTTTCTGTACTGGGGTAGGAAAAAACACGTGTTTTCATTGGTATGTGTGCTACAGTTCAACTGTGAACCAGAGATGAGGGAGAGAAGAAAGCTGAAAAGCACAACAGTGGTAACAAGCATTACATATGCATGCATATGTATTCAGATGCAGTATGTATTGAAGTATAAGTGAGCCATATGTATGCAGACAGTATGGCTTAGTGGTTAAAGACACTGAACTGCAGACTTGGAGGCATGAAGACCTGGGTTTGAATCTCCTCAACCCCCACTTGTGTATGGTGTGATTCTGAGCAAATCACTTGACCTTTATGCGTGCATTTATCAGTGATCACTTGCTTTTTGCAAATAGGCCACATGCCTGTAATCTTCCCAATTTAACATAAAAATCATTGCTTCCACACTTGCTTGCTGCACGCATGAGATATGCATGCAATCGGTTCCAATTTAACATTTAAATCATACTTGCAGCACTCATATCACTTGGGTAATTTTATGTGTACAGTATGAAAACATTTCATACAATTATTTCTGTAAGGGATGATGTTTTAAGTTTTTCACAGTACAGTGATGAAATTGGTATTATTACTATATGATATGCAGTATCTCAACCTATTGGGCAAGGAGGGGGAGGTAATATACTATAATATACTGCGTTGCTGTTGATTCCATTTTCTTACATTGTTTTTAAATGCAGTTTATAGGTTGGGAGAGGGGAATGCTGTTCCATGATGTTTTAAGCTTTTCACAGAACTGTGACGAAAATTATATTATTACTATATGGATATGTATGAATGACAGTCAGGAATCTGAAACTCATCAAAATGTTTTACTAAATGAATATCACAGATCAGTACATTGAAACCAAATGTGCTGTGTAAGTTAACTTAAAGAACCACGCCCTCAAGAAGAACTTTCAAAAACATAATATTTTGACACAAAGTAGCTGATATTTCTTATTGTCTGTGTATTTCATATCCCTATTACTTACTGCTGAGGTTATTTTCCTCAAAAACAGGATACTTGTTTCTTGAGGGTTCATCACTTCCTATTGCTTCTTCCCAACCTGATGTCATAATACTATGCTTGTGACATTACGGTTATTCCCATGGCAACAGACTGTGATGTCACAACAGAGCATCATGATTTCTAGTAGGGAACAAGCTATAGAGACAGATGAACTCTGAGGGATAAAGATCTTGTTTTGTGGGAATTTCTTCAGCAATAAATAATGGAGAGGAGAAATCTATACAAGGTATATGAAATACAAGCTGACGTGTCCAAATATTATGTTTTCCAAAGTTTTCACAATGGTGTCAGCTGCTCTTCAAGAAATAGTGTTTATAATTTAAGCACATTTTTAAACAGTTTTTTACCCATTTTTACTGTAGGCTACTGTTAACAAGGTTTGAAAGTAAAACAAAACTGAATACACAGCATTCTTTAAATCTGTAGGCTGTATAATTCATATATTTTAAATATGATTCGTTTCTGCTATCAAGTGACAAATACTGGGTATGAAAACTTTGTAATTATTTGTTTGTGGTTAAGCTAAAGCACATGTAGCTTGACCAGTGTATCTGTAATACTGAAGTAAACATCACAAATTAGAATAAAATAACAACAGCTTTATAGAAATCTGAAACTGTTGGCCTTTTGACATTCACTTCAAATAAAGATTGTCTTACTTTAAGTTTGTGTCACAATTATTTATGTGTGAAATAAAAGATGAATTTAGGCCTATCTGCACTCACAGTGCTCAATCTACTTACAGTATACTACTCTTGTGTAGTAGTGTGCCACCCAGATCAGGTATTATTTCACACTTGTCCCTGGAAATGCTGAGCAAATACATCCCTTATAGATGTGGCCTGTCGATTCATGGTAGCCAAGGATAGGTCCTCTGGTGTAACAGTGTCACTGTCAGGCTCCTGGAACACTTCGTCTTTGGGGTTGCTCATCCATGTAGCCGGTAATTCTTCTGCCTTCATTTCACAAATGTTATGAAGAGTGCAGCAGACCCCAATTACATAAGGTGTCTTATATATGCTAAATTCATTTATTTTCAAAAGACACCTCATTTGACCCTTAAGACAGCCAAAGGCACACTCCACCACCATCCTTGCTTTGCTCAGTCAGTAACTGAAGCACTTTTTCTTGGGTTCATTGTAACTGGGGTAAGGTTTCATCAGCCAATGCAATAATGGGTATGCCGGCTCTCCTAGGATGACAACAGGCACACTTACTCCACAAATCTCATGGTACAGTAATGGGAACAGTTTACCACCTTGGCCTAATCAGTACAATAGCTTTACATACTTTGATCACAATTTCACATATGGTGGAGCGACCCACTTCAAATAAGTGTGTAATAGTCAATGTTTGTGGCAAGACACCACAATGTTATGGCAACTCGTTTTTCAACTGGTACTCCATTTCTGAACTTGGTATCCATGTGTCTGATATATGGTGATGATTCATTTCAAAGAAACTTGAACTGTCTCTCTTTACATCCTGAAATTTGACAGCCACTGCTCTTTGGTCCAGCTTCCAATTAAAATGTCAGTCCACTAAGTACATGCTATTTCTACAGATCAAGTGCTTCATGGGGCAGAGCTTGTCAAAAAAGCACACACCAAAATGTCATTCAGCAATGAGATCATCTCCAACAGCTTCAAGTTCAAGCACCTCATCCTTCTACCTCTCCTGTCACGTTCAAATCTCCTTTTCCTTATCTTTGGCTGATAAGATTCATGTAGTGTCTGCGCTTGGCATCCAGTAGCAGCAGCACTGAAATTATAATGTAAGCAGCCATGATACAACAACTGTTGCACAGCAATACCTTAATGAATGTTGGATATCACTGCCCCTAGATTGTGATGTGCACCACTGGCAGACAGAAATGAACACTGTAAAGCCTCCCTATTGGAGGTCTTATGGCACATGATCTTGTGTGCCAAATAATCATGCCACCTACTGTGTCACTGTATCATCTCTCAGTCCTCATATTCACCATATCTCAGCCCTCATATTCTCAGTATTCACCAACTAATGGGAGGGTGAGGGATCAAGACTCAGTAAGAGAGGTATTTAGGGGAGGGAGGTAGGCACTAGCCCATTCATGGTGGAAAGAGTCCTAGAAGATCTCAGGGAACATAAAAGTAGATAAGGCAGTGAGGCCAGATGGGATCTACCCTGGAGTACTAAAGGAACTCAGAGAAGTACTGGTGGAACCACAGGCTGTCCTATTCAATGCATCACTATAGACTGGGGAGGTACCTGAGGACTGGAGGAGGGCAGATGTGATCCCTCTACACAAGAGTGGAAGCAGAGAGGAGGAAGGCAATTACAGACCTGTAAGCCAGACCTCGGTAGTGGGGGAAACTAATGGAGTCTTTACTTAAGGAGAGGACTGTGAAGTTTCTGGAGGACAGCACTACACAGGATCCAAGGCAGCATGGATTCTCCATGGGAAGGTCCTGTCAGATGAATCTTATAGAATTCTTTGACTGGGTAACCAGGGTGGTAGATCAGGAAGGGGTGGTGGATGTATCCTACCTGAATTTCAGCAAGGCCTTCAACACCGTCAAGCACAGGAAATTACTAAATAAATTGGGGAGACTGTGAGTGGGTCCTGTGGTGGAAAAGTGGGTTGGGAACTGGCTAAGGAACAGGACTCAGGGGGTGGTAGTAAATGGCATGAAATCTGAGCAAGAGAGAGTTGACCAGTGGGGTGCCACAGAGGTCGGTGCTGGGATAAGTCCTATTCAATGTCTTCATTAGTGACATTGCAGAAAGTCTGGAGGGAAAGGTGTGCCTCTTCACAGATGATACCAAGATCTGCAATAGAGTGGACGCACTGGAGGGGGTGGAAAAAAAATGAGAAAGGACCTATGCATATTAGAGGAGTCTGGCAGTTGAGTTTCAATGCTAAAAAGTGCAAGATCATGCACCCAGGTCACAGGAATCCAAGAGAGGAGTACAGGATGGGTGGGGAAATTCTGGCCACCACAAGTCAGGAGACAGACCTGTGGAGTTATCATATCTGATGACCTAATGGTGCCCAGACAGTGTGGAAAGGTGGTTGGGACAACAAACAGAATGTTGGGGCGCATAGGGAGGCGCATAACAAGCAGGAGGAAAGAGGTAGTGATGCAACTGTACAGTTCACTGGTGTGGCTGCCACTGGAGTACTGTGTCCAGTTCTGGAGACCACATCTCTGGAAGGACATTGACAAAATTCAGGCAGTCCAGAGAAGGGCAATGAAGATGGTACATGGACTGCACCAGACGTCGTATGAGGAAAGACTTAAGGACCTTAATATCTACTCACTGGGGGAAAGAAGGGAGAGATGAGATATGATAGAGACATTCAAGTACCTTAGAGGAATAAACAGGGTACAGGTGGAAAACATATTTCAGAGAACACTGCACAAGAACAAGGGGGCATGATATGAGGCTGAAGGCTGGAAGGCTCAGGGATAATGTTAGGAAGTACTTTTTCACTGAAAGGGTGGAGCCATGAAACAGCCTTCCAGCAGAAGTGATGGGAGTGAAAACAATATGGGGGTTCAAGAGTGCATGCGACAGACATAAGGGTAACCTGGGGATGTGCAGAGCAGGACAACTGCAGATCAAATAGAATCTAGGGCTGCAGCAGTGAGTAGGGAAATGGGCAGACTAGGTGGACCATATGGTCCTGCTCTACCGAGAGATTCCGTGTTTTTATTTTTCATACTACTGCTGATCCCCTACTTCCCATCAATGATTCATCAAGGAAAATTATTTCTATCATGTGAATAATGTAAAAAATGTCTGGCTGATCCTGCTCCATCTCCTTCCCACACATCAGTTCCAGTGGGTGCAGCAATGTTTAAACAACCATTGCATGGCTATAGCCAAATGCTTGCTGGGAGTTACAGCATGACATAAGCACATCCTGCCATGCAGTATGGGATGGCTGGCAAGATACAATGTAACACGCTTCTCACACCGTGTCTCCTAACATGGTTTACATCTGGAGTGCGGACTCGCTTGTCAGCAAAAAACAAACACATTATCTGAAGCATACATACTGTAAGCGTAGACACTCTAGCACAAGTGCAGCAATGATTTTGGCAATTTTACCACCTTAATGTGTTCAGTGTGGACAGGGCCTAAGATGTGCATGGCCTTGAGATTTGACATAAGAGTAGCGAGTACAGGACTTAAATGTGTACACCCTGGAGAAGAAAAGGGAAAGGTACGACATGACTGAGATCTATTGTACAAGTACCTGCATGGGATAAATATAGCAGACACCAAGGAACTATTGTCCTTCAGTTTAAACACAGGGATGAGAGGGGATTCACAGAAGCTGGCAGGGGGAAATTCAAATAGGGCATATGGAAACACTTCTTCATGGCAATGGCGGTGGATAAGTGAAATAAGCTACCAAAGTACAGGCCAGGTCAATCAGCAGCTTCAAGCAGGGATGAGACAGGCAGGCGGATTTAGTTAGAAAAAGGGGAGACAGAAAAAATGGGAGGATTGCCACTAGGGAGAGGCAGAATAGTTTGGTAGGGTGGGTAGACCGGATGTGCCAAAAGCCTTTTTCTGCCATCAATGTCTATATATCTATGAATCATATAAATGTTTATAAATGTAAATAAAGGGTAAGTCACAGAGCCCAAATCAGCTACCCCCCTTCCCATAGAGACACAGTGTAGGGGGTGGCCAGTCAGTGTAACAGTAACTTACTTACATTTGAACCAGACATTAAGGGCATACCACTGCAGTGGTTAAGCAACAGAGTGTCCGATATGGGCTGTATGGGTTGTAAGCTGATTGAAAGAGATATTGCCCATAAAATGTACTTAAATGAAAGTTACCTCAGAAATACTGATTTAGGGGACTGAACTGATTAAGACTGTGCACAGTGCCCACTGCACCGAAAACATGGAGTTAAGGAGATCATTTACACACTTTAATCAAACAACTTCATAAGTTGCTTTTAAAACTTTATTTCAACTGCTGCTCCAGGCTGTGTTCTAAAACTGCAACCCATGTTTTCTGCATGTTTTGAACTACTTTGTCTTGAAGCTGTGTACCAAAAAGTAATTAGCATTTTTTTTCAAGTCTTCCAGTGTCTTGATCCAATATCGATTTGCTTGCGTCAGACTCTTCTCTTTGCAATAGTCCTCTTCAGCATCCAGGAAAATCAAAATTGCCCATGTGCATACGGGTCAAGACATGCTTTCCAAAGCAATCAAGGGTCAGTTGTCTAGTAAGAATAGGGTGACAGATAAGGTGAGTTGCTACATTCTGTTCCTGTTTCAGTATCTAACCTGTAATGGGGTAGCAAGATAGGGAGCCAACACAGTTCTGTAGTTAAAGGTCTTTTAATGTTCCGTGGGGTTAGGGGCTTCTTTTTCCAGGTGCAACCTGAAGGATTCTGATCATTATTATTCCAAAGTCATCCATCAAATTATCTAGGTAGGTTCCAAGTAGCCAATGTCCCAAGGACCCTGATCATTCTTTCTCAAGAGCTTTCATCTCTGTGACCCAAGTGGGGTCTGTTTAGCTGAGAACTATAAGATTCTGGTCCTTACTGTTCTGTATTTTTTCATAGAAACATAGAAACATAAATTGTTGGCAGATAAGGATCGCAAGGCTCATCCAGTCTGCCCATAAATCCTGTACTTGATTACAGCTTTTGACCCTACCCCGCTTAACCTCTATTTTTTTTTTATTTCAGATTGGGATTAATACCTTTGAGTCTGAGACTCGTTTACAAAGGTTCCAAGTCATGCAGTTACATTAGATGAAAACAGACAACATATAGGAATGAAGGTTATTCAACTCCTAGAGAGGGTTCAGAGGAGGGCAACCAGGATGATCCAGGGTCTGGGGGATAGAACCTATGAAGCGAGACTTGAGGAGCTTGACTTGTTGTCACTGGAAGACAGGAGAGAAGGGGGAGATGATTGAGGTCTTCAAGCATCTGAAGGGGGTAAATAAGGTATGCCTACATGGGATCTTTCAGAGGAAGGTGGGAGGGGCCACCAGGGGGCATGATTGGAAGCTGGAGGGAGGGGGACTTGGGGGGGGAGGAGATACTTCACTGAGAAGGTGGTGGATCCATGGAATGCACTGCCTGAGGAACTGGTGGAGGTGTCCATGGTGGAAGGGTTTAAGAGAGGATGGGACAGGTATAGGAGAGGGATGAAGATGAGTGCCACCTGTCTGGGGGAGGGGAACCCTGGCTGGGGGAAGGGGGATAGAGAGAGTAATCAGGGGGATGGCTGCAGTCCCCTCTAAGGGTACTGACTCTTGAGCAGACTAGATAGACCATTGAGCCTACTCTGCTGGCATTTTTAGTATGTTAGTATAGATTACAAAGGGTGGTAGAGATTACAAGCACATAAACCATAAACGTTGCAAATTACAATTGTCCAAGGATAAGCATTAGTTGTAGTAGTCATTCTTAGACCTGGGCTCCTAGATCCCAACATTAGTGGATCAATAGTCAGTGCAATAGGAGAGTGCTGTAAAAAATACAATAGTAGGATGAGCAGAACAGGTGCATTGTGCAGCAAAATATACATGGGCTAGAGTTGCTCAGTTGTGAGGGCTGCCAGAGAAGGATTAGTTGGCTAATGGTAGGGTGTATCTGCCAGAGAAGGCTTTGTCAAGTCCTGGTGTAGGAGTCAGAGGAGTGCATGAAGGAGGAGAGGCTAGTGGTATACTGGGGGGGAGAGAGGGAGAAAGGGGAATAAGGTGGAGGTGTGGGGGGAGAACCTGGGGTGGGATGGGGAGTAAGGGCAGGTAGCACAAAGGGGGTTGGTAAAGAGAGGGGAGATGGGGTGAGGGGTGAATAGCAGGGAGAGGGTGTTGGTGGCAGTGGTGGTATTAGCAAAGAATACCAGTGGCAGCAAGGGACAGTAGGATAAGGGCCTGGGGAAAGTGCTCTGGCTTGAGCAGGAGAGAGGTTATGGTTTGAGAAGACATTTATAAACATTCTCATGGACTAGGTGTGTATGTAGGCCTTGTTTGAATTGACTAATATCACTACAATTGAGCAGGTCCTTAGGGAGTTCATTGAACCACCTCAGTCCACGGAAGGAGAGGGTTCTCTTTGCTTGAGTTGTCCTCTTAAATGGTACCATTAACCCACCTTTATCCACATTTTGGGTCCTGATGTTAGGTTGAGCAGGTATGAATAGACTTGAGGTAGATCTAAGGTAAGTCCTAGCAGGGTTGTCTTTGCAAGTAGACATGTCTGGTATACAGTCCAGTGTCGAAGAGGGAGCCATCCTGTCTCTTGATAGAGGGAACAAGTATGCGTCCAGCGGTCTTCCCCAAGCACTAAGCAACAGGCTTTGTTAAGTAGAGTTTTCACCCTATTGAGGACAGTGTTGGAGCCTGTCCCATAGATTACGAGACTGTAGTCTACGGTAGACGAGACTTAGCAACTTGTGACCAGTTTTAGGGGTTCCGGGGTCATTGAGTGGCGGTGGTGAAACAGGACACCCAGTTTAGCATTAGCAGTTTTTATGACCTAGTAAACATGTACTCCAAATGATAGGGTGTCATCAAGATGAACCCCGAGATATGTAAGGGAGCTGACCTGCTCCAGAGTGTCACCTTTGAGGCTCCAAATCTGCAGAGGCCTGAACTTCTTCGTGTTCTGCTGAACACAAAAGAGCATGCTCTTTGTTTTTTTTTATAGTTGAGCAGAAGTTTGTTCAGTGAACCATTTTTCAAGTCTGTGGAAGCTGAGTTGCAGGTCAGTGGAGACAGAGACTTGTTTTTTTCCCTTTGACAGAGATTACCACATCATCTGCATAGAGCATGAGGTGTGATGGGCAATCAGCAGGTAGGGGGTTAATAAAGAGACTGAAGAGGAGTGGCCCTAATATGGACCCTTGGGGGACCCCCAGGCTCACTTCCCTTGGCTCTGAAAGGTTGCCTTTGATTTTGATGTATTGAGTCCTGCAGGAGAGATAGCTGCTAAACCATGCCACCACGTCACATGAGAGGCCAGCAGAGAGGAGGTTTTGGAGTAGGAGTTGATGGTTGACGGTGCTGAATGCCTTTGTGAGGTCTATAAAGATAGACCCCACCGCCAATCCTTCCTCAAAGCATCATAGATTTGGGAGGTGTAGTCAATTAATGCAGAGACTGACAGAAAAAGGGTCGCTACAGTAGGTATGGTGTTGAAAGTCCCAGAAGCAAATAGCAAAGGCAAAAAAGAACTCAGCACACAAACAACATAGTAGATGTCTTCACCAACTTATTTAATCAATAGATTTGCAGAGAGAACAAGTGACCGGTGTAGCACTGTGAGACCACTACAAGTTACCTATGTTTCACATTCTACTCGAATGCTTTGTCAAGGTGTAGTGCACCTCCTAGTGTGTGTTTTTATATTACACTCAAAAACAGTTAAATTACACAAGACATAAGGATGCCTACAAATTCAATCAGTCACCTCAGCTGCAGTTAATTGGCACAAGCCACTTAAATTCATTATATCTGTTTGTCCTTCCTTTCTCTTGTTCAGCTATACAGCAGTACATAAATTCTTCTATTTTGAAAATCTTTATACTACATCAGTATGTGTAAAAGCAATGCTATAAAAACATTGGCCATGTATATCAACAGTGCAAGGCTTCTATTTAAGAATCTTTATAAAACATTAGTATGTGTAACACCAATTATATACAGAAGGGGGGGGAAGGAAAAAAGGGAATAAAAGTTGATTTTTAAAAAAAGGGAATGCAGAGAGGAAAAAAATAATGTGTATACAGAACTTTTTCCTTTTTGTCTATTTAAGGAAAGATTTTTTCCTCACCTCTTCTAAAAAAGTTTCTTCAAACGTACCTTGATATATAGATTTTGCCAGCTCTGTCTGGTCATTTTTTGGGTAAGCCACTCTAATGCGCCTAACATACAGATACAGAGTAACTGTCTCTCAATTAATTTTAACTCCTCTCCCATAATGTACAGTTTCTTCTCTATATGTACATCAATACAGAAGTTTTGCCAGCTCTATCTGGTCATTTATGCCAGGCCACTCCAAGGTCCCCAGCATACAGATCCAGAATGCCTCTCTTTTTGCTAGTCTAACTTCTATATCTCCTCCCCTTATTCCCAATATCACTTTCTCTATTCCAACAAACCTAGGACTATGAATGAAACCTTACCTTGCACTATTAGTATGCATAGCCATTGCATCGCTATCATTGTTATAAAGGATGGCACACATATGCTCCCCTACTCTGTCCTTAAGTTTGCGTTTAGTCCTCTCCACATAAAAAATCCCACAGCAGCCGGCCCGGTGGCGCTGAGGGTTGAAGTGCTGACGCCACACCTCGCGCCCGCCCGGCCACGTGTTCGAGGCAGGCACGGGTTGCCGATGGGTCGGCAGGGAGGAGGCAGATTGAGCATCCATGGGACTGCTCTCCATATCCGGGAGGGGATTTGGGCGGCCGGTGCTTGCCTGACCCCTAGCGGAGGCTGGAGGGTTGACGGCATGAAGCTGCAAGCTATGGGGGGGCGGAACATGGCAGACGCTTGATTGGGATACGCACTGGAGCATGCGTGCACCCAGTTGCAGGTGTCATTGCACGCCAGGACCCACCGGGGGAGAAAACAGTGGAAAAAGAGAGCCTGGCAATATGAAGTTGTTCCCGTGGCGCCGTCCCTGGAAGGGCACCTCCCTGGCATGGATCTGTTGGGGTGGGTTGAGTCGATCCCCACCACCCTGCCGCGAAGGGTAAGTCGCGGGGTGCATAAGGGAGGGGGTCTGATCTTCGGGGATGGTGCTGGGGGAACAACGGATGGCAGGGGTCCACAGCCGGAGCTCTGGAGGAGAAAAAATAAGAACAAAAAAAAAATCTCACAGCTGCACATAGCAAAAATAAATAACACTTTGTGTGTTACAAGTTATAAGGCTAAGAATCTTATACCTTCTACCATTATTCAGTCCTTGAAAATACAGTAGAAGCCGCTTTAAGGGGACAGCTCCGTGGCTGACTAATTGTCCCCTTAAAGCGATCATCTCCTTTAAAGGAAGCAACATAAAACGTTGACTGGGGCAACAAGTACATATTCAACAAATGCGTCACAGTACTGCACTAACAAAAACACAAAAACAAACACGAGAGACAAGCACTTTAAGTGAAATACAGCTCTTCCTTGATTTAGTGCTGTTTGTCTCCATGAGTTTTTAAACTGTAAACTTTACTGATTCTGTGAAAAGAATTAAAAGCAACTTAAAAAACTTATCTGACATCAGTGGTGTTGTGGCCTCCACTCACACTGCTCACTCAAAAAAGTCCGTTATTTTCTTTTGTTTCAACTCTAAAGTTATGCTCCGCAGTATCTCCTCTTCCAACTCAAAAAGCTGTTCCCACTGTTGTATGTAGCCGCACTGTAGGCACTAGCCACAAAGCTGCCCGATTGCTTCCTTGTTGGAGACAGGAGCGGGTGGTTCATCATTTGCATCTGTCACATCCTCATTTGCATCATCTTCTTGTTCTTCCATCAAATCATCCTGGGAGACCGAGTTACAGATGACCTCTATGGACAGCTTGCCATCTGTCTTGACCTGTGTATCAATGTCCACAAAAAGCTCAAACTCCTCTTCCATGAATGTAGGAGGGTGCACAACATCACCTAGAGGGTGAAGGATTTGTTGTGCAGCAGCACCTTCTACTGGCTCATCTGACAGCTCACATTGTGGCACAACCCTGCTTTACACAGAAGATCATAGGGAAAACAAAGCATGAGACTCTGGAGACAAAATACAGCATCTAACCCTCCCCCTTAGTAAGAGTCTATTTAGAATCACTTAATTACAGTCTCTGGCTCTGGCAGACCAGGTGTTAATCTTTTAATGAGCCACAAATGTGCTTCTCTGCAGCTGCAGACAATGCCAGGATTATGACTCAATGCGTGATAATCATCCCCTTAAACAGGAGCAGTCATCCGCAATAAAAGAAGCTGCTCTCATTGACTAGTATGGCCACTTAATCGGTGCTCTGGGAGTCATCCCCTTTAAACGAATGTTCCCTTTAAGCACATCCCAATTAAGAAGCTTGTACTGTACTGTGTTTTTTCTATTACATGGCAGTATTTACATCTCCCACATCGAATACAGCCAGGATTTGGTGGTGGAAAAGAGGGTCCTTTTTGCTTCTTATCCTGAGGTTGAATACTAAGAACCAGTATATCTTTAATATTGCAGGCTCTTCTATATGTTATGTTAGGCAAAATTCCATGTACATCTTTCAAACGTGACTCAGCTTTTATAATATCCCAATTTTTATATATAATGTGACTTATAGCTTTTGAGTCACAAGAGAAAGTTGTCACAAAATGTAGTTTATTCTCATCACTCACTTTAGTTGATTTTACTTCTAATAAAAACTCCATTGTCATATGCTCAGCTTCCTCTCTAGCATTGTTTACTAGATTTCTCCCATAACCTCTTTCTGAGAGGCTTGCTGCCAAATCATTTGCACAACTAATATAATCACTTTCTAATGTGCAATTTCTCTTCAATCTCATAAATTGCCCTTTGGGAATGTTAACCACAGTGTGACGTGGATGACTACTGTCTGCCTGCAACAAAGTATTTTTATCTATTTGTTTCTGATATAGGGAGGTCAAAAGGTCACCTTCCTGATTCCTACTAATATGGATATCCAAAAAATGTATGCTGTCCTTGCTATGTGTGATCTCAGATTTAAAGTGCGGGGGATTATATTCCGAGTAGTTTTTAAAAGATTTCAACTCCACCTCATTTCCACCCCACACCATCACACAATTCAATTTTCCCTCTGTAAGGATTCTCATTACTATAGATAACTTTATGCTCCCAATAGCCCATAGTTAAATTAGCATAACTGGGGCAAATGTTGCTCCCATTGCTGTACTGCTGCGCTGTAAAAAATAACTACCTTCAAAGTTAAATGCATTATGTTAATTTCTACCAAGGTTTTGCTAGATGGCCTTTTGACCTCCCTTTTATCCAGAAAGAATGCAAGAGCCTCCAAACCATATGTATGTGGTATGCTAGTATAAAGACTAGCAACATCTAAAGTCACTAAAAATGTCCCTTCCTCCACCACCCTATCTGGTGTGAGGCATATAATATTGCCTGTATCTTTAAGAAAAGAGCTTAGATTATTAATTAAGGGCTTAATGTGAAAATCTATGTATTGTGACAATGTCTCAGTCAGGGACCCCTCTCCTGAAATAATAGGTCTTCCAGGTGGGTTACGTAATGTTTTATCAACTTTTGGAAGTAAATAGAATACTGGGCATATGGGGCATTTAACTTAAGTCAAGATCTTGTTCTGTTATTTTTCCCATGGTGTAGATCCCCTCTAAGAATTTATCCACTTCACATTAACATTTCAAAGTAGGGTCACTGGCAAGGGGGAGATATGTTTCTGTATCCTTGAGTTGTCTATTTACCTCTTTTTCATAATCTGAAGTATTCATTAGAACAACTCCCCCCCCCCCATCTGCTGGTTTAATAAACTCAAATTGCCACCAAGTTGTTCCAATGCTCTTTTTTCTTCTCCTGAGAGATTATGAAAAATATCCTTTCTCCCTTCACAGTTCCTATAGTATTCTTCGAAATCATGCATACATGCTTTAAAGAACACATTCACTGTGGTATTCATAGGGGGGATAAATGTAGACTGTTTCTTTAAATTGCTAGCCACTACATCCCCTGCATCACTAATTGGCCCAGAAGAACCAATAGAGTCACCTGGTGTCTCATTTAATGATAAATTGCCAGTTCTCATATCAGGCTGAAAAAAACATTTAAGATTAAGTATTCTAATGAATCTATTTAAATTCAAAAAGATCTCAAATCCATTAATCTTATTTGTGGGTATAAAACTTAAACTTTTACTGAGAATCTTCACTTCTGTTTCATTTAGAACATAATCAGACAAATTTATCACAATATTTTCCTCTCCTTTGTCAATTTCAGTGAATAAATCATCCCTTACCGTGTCTATTTAATCATTATCATGACACAAAGTTTCATTTTCGAACAGAGATTCTAAGTCCCAACTAGCACCATTCTCATGTAAAGTACTTTCATCCGATATCACTTCATCTAGTAGTAGTCTTGAAAGTGCACCCATTTCTGTCTTCTGAAGAAACCTCTCCCTCTCCCTCTTCTTATCTACTCCCCTCTTCCCCCTCCTTGTTGTGTTTGCTTGCACGCATGTGCAAGAAACACATTGCATCAGCTTTCCTTACAAAGGGGTTGTGGAGGCGTGACAGAGTTGTGCCGAATGGCAGCAGTCCATTCAGGGGCTGGTCTCTGCCTGGACAATAGAGAAGCATGCCTTGGATCACTGCAGTTAACTAGAAGGCCACTACATCAAAGAAATTGAACCACTGCAATCAGGGAGCACCAGTACGCAATCAGCTGTTTGGTACGCTTCCTGACTGCAGCAGCCAATTACACAGCTCCATGGTGTTGTATTTCTATGGTGACAGGCAGCGACGGCTTCTCTGTCGGCCTCACAAAGCCAACGGAAAGCTGCCACCCACCATTCAGTGTGCCTTCCTGGTGAAAAAGCCGACGGGGTAGCCCACTCCTCGTCAGGATAATGCTCCCCCCACTAGTTTCTTAGGTGCCGACAGGAGTTCCCAATCCCCCTGTCAGCATGCCCCTTTCTTCTTAATTTTGTCAATGGGGGGTTCCACTCCCCATTGGCATAATGCTACCCCCTCCAATTTCTTCTGTGCCGAGGGGGGTACCCAATCCTCCTTGGCTCTTGTCTCCCCCCGACCCCAGCATTTGATAGGTGCTGACGGGGGTGCCCAATCCCCCCTCGGCTACAGCCCCCCCAAACAGTCAGGTGGCATGCTGGGAGCCCACCCCAGCGTGCCCAAACAAAATGTCCCTGTAAAAAAGAAAACCTTCCCGCAATGTTTTTTTTAAAAATAAACCTGCAAAGTAAAAAACGGTCCCTCGTCAATTCCTCCCCCCAATCCGCACCCACCCTCTGCATCCCATCTCCCCACACCTCCCCACCCCATACTTACCTGAGGAGTCTGGTGTGATGATCTTCGGTGGACCAGGAACACGTCTGCACTCTTAAAAGCCGACCGTGAACTGAGGAAATGCCGGTAAGCTGTATAATGGAATAAATACTTTTTTTCAACTTTGATGCATATCTCAGGCATTTTTTGGAATTTTGGCATCACATTTTCAACATGGGGTTTTTTGGGAACCCTCATCATGAATTCTGGCACTGTCATTTTGTTATTCCGTCCTGAAAGGTGATTTCGAAGTCACTGTGCAGAACCACCTTTCGGGACTGATTAACAAAACAACAGTATCACAGTTCATGAGGTAGGCCCCCCAAAACCTTGTGTTGAAAATTTGGTGAAAAAATTCCCCAAAATGACTGTTTTATGAGTATGCGTTGCGCAGTTCCTTCTCACGCTCGTAAGTTCGAGCATTATTAATATTTTCACTCCAGATTTTCAATATTGTCATTTTACCACACCTTCTTATGAACAGTATAGCTGTCATTTGTCACATCTCACCTGAAATGTGTTTTCGCACATGTAGTGCACAATGGCACGGTCGGTGTGCAAAATCAGTGTTCGGGACACATTAAGAAAATCATAGTGACACTGTTCATGAGCAGAGGTGTTAAAATGGCTATGTTGAAAATTTATTCCTATACACGCTCGTAACTTCGAGTATTTTTAATATTTTCACTCCAGATTTTCAGCACTGCCATTTTACCACACCTCCTTATGAACAGTATAACTGTCATTTTTCACATTTCACCCGATATGTGTTTTCGGACATGTAGCGTACAATGACGTGGTCAGTGTGTGAAATCAATGTTCAGGACAGATTAAGAAAATCACAGTGACACCATTCAAGAGCAGAGGTCTTAAACTGGCTATGTTGAAAATTTGGTGACAAAAGTCCATAAAATGACTGTGTTATGAGTGTACATAGTGCAATTTCCATGCACCCTTGTACGTTCACAAATTCGTAATCTTTTCAGTCCAGATTTTCAACATTGGCATTTTTCCACACCTCTTTATGAACAGTACAGCTGTAATTTTTCACAACCTGGCTGAAATGTGTTTTCACACTTCCGGCGCAGAACAGCACAGTCGCTATGGGAAATCAGTGTTCGGGACAGATTAAGAAAATCACAGTGACACTGTTCATGAGCGAAGGTCCCAAAATGCCTGTGTTGAAACTCTGCTGTAAAAAAATCCCCAAACTAATTACATTACGGGTGTGCTTTGCACAGTTTCCACGCACACTCATGACTTCACCAGTTTTTGTATATATTTATTCCAGATTTTCAACATTGCCATTTTTTTACACCTCCTCATGAACAGTACAGCTGTCATTTTTCACATCCTGTTCGAAATGTGTTTTCACACCTGTGGTGCCAAATGCTGCAGTCGCTGTGCAAAATCACCTTTCGGCTAACAAACTGATAATATCTCTGTTCATGTGGTGGTATCGCAAAAAGCCCATGTTGAAAACTTGGAGTAAAAATACCAAGAAACTGCCTAGGGTGTTAGGGTTTTCAACCATAATACCCTACAGGCGTCAGGGATGTGACCTGGGATTGTTGACAGTAATGCTCATGCCATTCCACCCCCACCCACACCCTGCAGTCAGTGACAGGCTTTGAGGTGTGCATTGGACTCTTTGGCCCCAGAATCCATTCCATTCTCCTATACTGCACCCATTTCAGCATGTTTCTTTATGGAATGAGATGAGTAAAGCTTGAACACCCAAGGCACACCTCGACACTTGTCAGTGTCTGCAGGGTAGGGTGAAGGGAAATGTTGTGACTGTTATGGGCAATGACCCAAAGGCACACCCCAGTGCCTACCCATCTCTGAAGGGTGGGGGTGGGATTGGTGTCAGTTCAGTACTTCACTGTCATTCCTATACTGCATGGGCCCGATTCTCATAGGGGCCTGCATCTGCCACAAGCTGCGGCAAGCAGCACCTTGCATCAGTGCCTGGTGCAACAGGGACCCTGCACCTGATTCAGGTACATGAGGGGTCCCAGCGGCTAAGTCCCCACACTAGCACTGACTGGAACCCTGCAGCAAACCCCTAGCACACTGCACAGGTCCACCGCAGGCCACCAGAGACTAACACTGGACCCCCTGTCCCACTAACTAATGGGCATGTGGACCCAACCTGGTGTGTCGAAGCCTCCTCACCATGTTTGGTGTAACTGGCGCCTGGCCACGGAGGTGAGTGATGGGATGTGCTGGGCACTGGGGAGCAGTCTGGACTGGTGTACAGGGGGTTTGGACACCACCTGCTGGGGAATGGGTGGGCACTGTACCACCATACGTTGGTGCTGCAATAGCACTGATGGTGCAGGCATCAGGGATCGGGAGAGCCACATCAGGACGGGGGTATCAATATGGTACATAGGTGACATCGGGGAGCTGCGACAAGTGCCATTGGACCACTAGAATGGGGGCCACACATACAAGGCCACACTCTCTGGGGTGTATGGTGGGTGCACCTTCACCCATGGTGTGCCGCACACAGGCATGTCACCCAGGGGAGAATGTCTAAGTCCCCTTACGACTGTCCTGGCTGGTCTAAGGACACTTAGAACTTCTCCCGCCAGGTTATGCCTGTCAACTGCAGGAAGCAGCTTGCATTGGCTGCAGTCCCCCTACTGCCATGCCACAGTGCATTGCAGGTGCAAGCCCTGTTTGGAGCAGGTGGACTGCGGTCGACACAGGCCACCTTTGTGAATCACACGGAGGGCAATCATAGACACAAGGTACACCTTGGACTATATCTGTTCACTGCAGGCACCTTGGATCTGACACAGGGCTTTGAGAATTGGGGCCCCATCTGTCTAACTGCTGCACTTCCACTGCTAATGCCAGCAAGCAACCATCTGGCATTGACAGATGCTTGTGTAGTAAGCTGTGGCCCATAAGAGGCTCACAGGTGACCAGCAAGAAGCTCATTAATTAGGAACAGACTGCATCTCCTTTTTAATGTCTGTATAAGTGAAGTTGCAGAGGGACTGGAAGGAAAAGTATGCCTCTTTGCAGATGACACAAACATCTGCAGCAGGGTTGATACATAAGGAGGTGTGGAAAGGATGAAAAGGGACTTGGCAAGGTTGGAGGAATGGTCAGAAGTATGGCAGCTTGGATTCAATGCAAGGAACTGCAAAGTAATGCACCTGGGAAACAAAAACCCAGGGTAAGATTATACAATGGGGGGGGTAGTAACAACAACAAAAGGGACCTGGGGGTAATCACATCAGATGACCTTAAGGTTAGCAAGCAACGTGAGAAGGCAGTAGGAAGGGCTGGGGGGATACTGGTATGTATAGGGAGAGGCATCACCAGCAGAAAACAGGAACTTGATATCCCTCTGTACAGACAGTTGCTGATACCCCATCTAGAGTACTGCATCCAGTTCTGGAGACCCCATCTCCACAAGGACATAGACAGGATGGAGGCAGTCCAGAGGAGGGCAACTAAAATGGTGCAGGGTCTGCAAGAGAAGCCATACAAGAAGAGACTAAAGGAGCTTAATATGTATACATTTGAGGAAAGGAGGGAGAGAGAGAGGGGACATGATAGAAACTTTTAAGTACCTCAGTGGAATCAACAAAGTCCAAGATGTAGCATCTTTCAGAAAAAGAGATGTGCAAAAACAAGGGGACACAATTTGAAGATAGAGGGGGGACAGCTCAGAGGCAATGTGAGGAAGTATTTTTTCACACAGAGGGTGGTGGATGCATATAGCAGCCTTCCTGAGGAGGTTGTGGGCTCTAAAGCTGTGGGAGAATGCATGGGACAGACATAAGTAAATTCATGTGGGGGTAGAAAGAAGTAGGCTGCAGGTTAACTAGGATCTGCAGCTTATCCTGATTGTAGAGAAATGGGAAGACTAGGTGGGCCAAGCAGTCCTTATCTGCTGTCAAAGTCTATGTTTCTATCTCTCCTGTCTGCAAGCTCAGCCCAGACTGATGTACAAAGACTTTATCACATTTCTTATGAGTCTTTCTTAAACATGTTTTATCTGTTTACAAGAGTGCACCTTATTTGAGACCAAAATCAAAAGCAAATAGTTATAGTAGCAGAGACACCCCCCACACACACACACACACACATACACATGCCCCGAAAAGCTGCTTAAAAGCCTGCAATTCATTCAAATCAATTCCATTTTCTTACTTAGTTGGGGTTCAGTGCCAACAAGTATAAAATCATGTACATAGGGCATAGGAACTCCGATGCTCAGCATAGGATGACAGGAGGTACTGATACTCACTAGACGTGAAAGGATCCTTGAGGTTATTAGATCAGAGGACCTCAAGATGGCAGTACAGTGTGACAAGGCTATGGGCAGGGCAAATTGGATTCTGGGGTGCATAAGGAGTGGCATCTTCAGTAGGAGGAGGAGGGATGTTGTGCTGCCATTGTCTCACTCCCTGGTGTACTCCAAGCTGGAGTACTGTGTCCAGTTTTAGAGTCCACACTTCAGAAAGGACGTAAGGTGGAGATTTTCTGGAGGAGGGCAACTAAAATGATTCAGGATTTTCACAGGAATCCCTACAAGGAAAGGCTGAAGAATCTCAACATGTACTCTCTGTAAGAGAGGAGGACAAGAGGTGACATGATCAAGACCTACAAAGTACCTCACAGGGGTAAACAGGGTACAGCTGGGGAGTTTCCTTCATATGAGGATGAGCACCCAAACCAAGGGACATACAATGAAGTGGGAGGGAGGAGTTCAGGATAGATGTGAAGAAATATTTCTTTACTGAAAGGGTGGTAGACGCCTTGAACAGACTGCCGGGAGAAGTGGTGGAAGCTAAAATGGTAAGAGGCATGAAGCATGCATGGGATAAACTTAGGAGTATATTAGAAAAAGGGGAAGGAAGGGGTCAACGGAGATCAATAGGACTATGGAGGTGGAGTCGGTTCAAGTTCATTGCAGGAAAAATTCATTGAGCAAGCTCATTCACAAGGAGATCCTGATGGACGCAGGCAGAATAAGATATGCAGTAACATATACAGGCAGGAGTTACAAGTAGATAGAGAACACCTGGGCAGATTGGGTGGGCTGAGTGTTCTTGTTCTGTTGATAAATTCTATGTTTGCTTGCACGCATGTGCAAGAAACATAGTGCCACCATACAAATTTTTATAAGGGTGCCACCCCGCTTCTAATGCCCTGCTCCTTCTTGCAGGTGCGGCCTCACCGCACAAATAAATGTCCGAGCTGTCTATGACAGTAGTTCAGATGCAGCAGCATACAGCTGAAAGCAAAAGACTGCTGCAATCAGTGGTGGTAACGTGTCGGCAATTTGCATACTGTCGTCGACAGGCAATTTACATACTGTCGTCAGCAGTATGCAGAATGCCTACATGTAAGCACTGCATCTGAACAACTGTTACAGACAGCTCAATTTTTTCTTGCCCCTCCCAACAAACACCCACATAGCACGCCGTGAGCCCATCCCAGCATGCTCATGCACTCCCCCCACACACTGTATGGCCGACGGGGGTGCCCAGTCCCCTGTCGGCTCCACTGCCCCCCCAAACAGACTTCTAGGTGCCACGCTGGGAGCCCACCCCAGTACGGTAAAAGTTCCTATGGCCAACGGGGGTGCCCAATCCCCCATCGGCTCCACTGCTCCCCCAAACAAGCTTCCAGCTGCCATACTGGGAGCCCACCCCAGTGTGGCAAAAGTCCTGCTTTGTCTTCCTAAAAAAGGAAAAAATACAACACCTGTAAAAAAAAAAAAAAATGGTCCCTCGTTGACTGTTTTTCCCCCTTCCCCCAACCCACGCCCACCCTCTGTGAACCCACCTCCCCACACACCTCCTGACCACATACTTACCTCTGGAGCCCAGCGTGATGATCTTCGGTGGACTGAGAACACATTTGCACTCTTCAAAGCCGAATGAAAACTGAAGAAATGATGGTAAGCTGTATAATGGCATAAATGTTTTTTTTTCAACTTTGGTGCATATCTCCGCCAATTTTGAGAATTATTTCACCAAATTTTCAACATGGGGTTCTTGGGGCCCCACCTCATGAATTCAGTCACTGACATTTTGTTATTTGGTCCCGAAAGGTGATTTTGCTATCACTGCTTGAAACCACCTTTCTGGACTGATTAATGAAATGACAGTGTCACAGTTCATGACGTAGGACCCCAAAAACCCTATGTTGAAAATTTGGTGAAAAATTCTTCAAAATGACTGTTTTAAGAGCATGCATTGCACAGTCCCTACGCATGCTTGTAACTTTGAGAATTTTTAATATTTTCACTCCAGATTTTCAACATTGACATTTTACCACACCTCCTTATGAAAAGTACAGCTGTCATTTTTCATACCTCACCCAAAATGTGTTTTCACACATGTATCGCACATTGGTGAAGTCGGTGTGCAAAATCAATGTTTGGGACACATTATGAAGATCACAGTGACACTGTTCATGAGCAGAGGTGCTAAAATGGCTATGTTTAAAATTTGATGACAAAAGTCCATACGGTACGTGGAAACTGCACAACGCATGCACATTACACAGTCATTTTATGGACATTCGTCACCAAATTTTCAACATAGGCATTGTAGGACCTCTGCTCATGAACAGTGTCACTGTGATTTTCTTAATGTATCCAGAAGACTCATTTCCCATAGCAACTGTGCTATTCTGCTCCAGAAGTGCAAAAACACATTTCAGCCAGGATGTGAAAAATGACAGCTGTACTGTTCATAAGGAGGTGTGGAAAAATGGCAATGTTGAAAAGCTGGAGTGAACATATTAGAAATGTGCGAGGTTATGAGCCTGATTGGAAACTGCGTAATGCACGCTCGTAACACAGTCATTTTATGGAGCTTCATCACCAAATTTTCAACTTAGGCATTTTACGGCCTCTGCTAATAAACAGTGTCACTGTGATTTTCTTAATGTGCCCCCAACACTGATTTCCCACAGCGACTGCGCTATTCTGTGCTGGAAGTGCAAACACACATTTCGGCCAGGATGTGAAAAATGACAGCTGTACTGTTCATAAGGAGGTGCGGAAAATGGCAATGCTGAAAATCTGGAGTGAAAATATTGCAAATGTGCAAAGTTACAAGTGTGCGTGGAAACAGCGCAATGCATGCCCGTAACACAGTCATTTTATAGACTTTTGTCACCAAATTTTCAATGTAGGCATTTTACGACCTCTGCTAATGAACAGTGTCACTGTCACTGTTATTTTCGTAATGTGTCTCAAACATGGATTTCCCACAGTGTTTTCGCACTGGAAGTGCGAAAACACATTTCACCCAGGATATGAAAAATGACAGCAGTACTGTTCATAAGAAGGTGCAGAAAAATGGCAATGTTAAAAATCTGGACTGAAAATATTGCAACTTCACGATGTTATGAGTGTGAGTAGCAACTGCGCAACACACGCTCGTGAAACAATCATTTTTTGGATTTTTTCCACCAAATTTGCAACATACACCTTTTGAGAGCCCACCTTATGAACACTGGCACTGTCATTTCATTAATCAGTCCCGAAAGGTGATTCCGCGCAGTGACCACGAAATCACCTTTTGGGACTGATTAACACCATGACAGTGACTGAATTCATGAAGAGGGGTCCTAAATACCCCATGTTGAAAATTTGGTGCCAAAATTCCAAAAACTGCCTGAGATATGCAAAAAAGTTGAAAAAACCCTATTTGTACCATTGTACAGCTCACCGGCATTTCCTCAGTTCGCAGTTGACTTTGAAGAGTGCAGACATGGTTCTGATCCACCGAAGATCATCGCGCTGGACTCCGGAGTTAAGTGTAGGGTGAGGGGGGTGTGGGGAGGCAGGGTGCGCAGTGGGTGGGCACAGGTTGGGGGCAGGAAGACTGTGAGGGACTGTTTTTTATTTACAGGTTAAAAAAAATCACGGGATTATTTTTCTTTACAGGGGCAGCATTGGGCACACTGGGGTGGGCTCCCAGCATGCCACCTGAATGTTTTGGGGTGTAGGCTGATGGGGATTGGGCACCTCCGGCACAAAGGCGGGAGGGCAAAGAGCCGAGGATTGGGCACCCGGCACAACTCTCCCTACGCTTTTGGGATTTGATGCCGACGGGCGGGGCCCCCATCAGCACATCAAACAGGAAGGGGGGGACAGAATGCCGATGGGGATTGGGCTCTCCCATCAGCAAGTCAAGTAGCACAGGGGATGGAAGCCGACGGGGATTGGGGCCCCCGTCAGCAACAACACGCTGCTGTGGGGAGGGGCACATGCTGCCGAGGGGGACTGGGCACCCCCTTGGCACTGGGGCTGCAGGATTTATATTGTTTGAGAACACAGTGGCAAGGCCACGCCATGTTCACAAGCAATATTACAGCAGCAACGTTCCACCCGGCAATGACGGTTCGCTCTCTCATTGCAGAGAATCACTGATGCTTCAATGACGAGGCGGCTTGTGATTGCTGCAGTGACAACGTTACTAGTTGGTGGCACTTCTGGAAGCCAGTGTCATCAGCACATTGTGCCTCCATTGGTGCACCGCAGCCAAGCCCCCAAATGCAATGCTTCCATTTGCTGCCAGGCTGCCGCACCTCCTGAACCCACTTCTTTTGTAAGCTGTCGCATAATGTTTCTTGTGCATGCGTGCAAGCAAACATAAAAATGATTGCTATGCAATGGCTATGCATAATAATAGTGTAAGGTATGGTTTCATTCATAGTCCTAGGTTTGTTGGAATAGAGAAAGTGATATTGGGAATAAGGGGAGGAGATATAGAAGCTAGACTAGCAAAAAGAGAGGCATTCTGGATCTATATGCTGGGGGCCTTGGAGTGGCCTGGAATAAATGACCAGATAGAGCTGGCAAAATGTCTGTATTAATGCACATATAGAGAAGAAACTGTACATTATGGGAGAGGAGTTTAAATTAGTTGAGAGACAGTTACTCTGTATCTGTATGTTAGGCGCATTAGAGTGGCTTGCCCAAAAAATGACCAGACAGAGCTGGCAAAATCTATATACCAAGGTACGTTTGGAGAAACTTTTTTAGAAGAGGTGAGGAAAAAATCTTTCTTAAATACACAAAAAGGAAAAAGTTCTGTATACGCATTATTTTTTTCCTCTCCACATCCTCTTTTTTTTAAAATCAACTTTTATTCCCTTTTTTCCTCCCCCCCTTCCCTTCTGTATATAATTGCTGTTACACATACTAAGTAAGTAATAATACCTGACAGGGTGGGCGTTATTGGGATATAACGGACTGTCCAGGGGCATAATGAGGCCCGACGCCACAGAAGGAGGGCCTTATAGCCCCCGGAAGGTCCGTTATATCCTATAACGGCCACCCTGGAGGGTATTATAACACTTGGATAATGAGATTTTAATCAAAGTTTTTATAAAATAATGATTTAAAGTTTAAAAAAGTGGAAATTGTTACTAAAAATGCAGAGAAATGCCTGGTTACATAAAATAGTCCATGCTGTGCCACTAGAGGGCGCTTAATTCCTGTTTATGTGTTTCAATTATGTGGCTAAATATTGTTTCGTTTGAGAGATAGTCGGGAGCGAGACGCTGCGGTGGGAAGGGGGAATGCTGGTGTCTTCTGAGACATGGAACTCAAAACGATGACCTACAGAGATAAAAAGAAGGTACTTCATTTTTGTTTAGAAACGGAGGAGCAGGAGTTTCATTCGAGTTGTTGCTAGTGGTCAATCACTGGTGCTGTGTAGCTGCAGTTGCGAGAGGGTCCGAGCTTTTTGTGAGCGCCGAAATGAGGAGCGGTTTCGAAGGGGCCAAAGAACAAGATAAATAATTTCACTTTTTTCTGTATATTACTAGTGAGTGGTTTCAGGCTTGGCTGTGTGTGGGTGTTGATAGTCAAAGTATCGACTATCGGTGTGTGGGGACAGGGATATCATGGAGGTGATGGGTATTGCAGGGGGAACTTGTTACTCAGCGGGCCGTTGTTAGGAAATAACAGCCCAAGTGGCAGGCTGTTTCAGCCAATGAGGAAGTGAGTTTGACTTTAGCCATTATCTAATGTATAATAAAAATTCTTAAAAATAGAAGCCTTGCACTGTTGATATACATGGCCAGTGCATTTATATCATTGCTGTTGCACATACTGATGTAGTATAAAGATTTTCAAAATAGAAGAATTTATGTACTGCTGTATAGCTGAACAAGAGAAAGGAAGGACAAACAGATATAATGAATTTAAGTGGCTTGTGCCAATTAACTGCAGCTGAGGTGACTGATTGAATTTGTAGGCATCCTTATGTTTTGTGTAATTTAAATGTTTTTGAGTGTAATATAAAAACACACTCTAGGAGGTGCACTACACCTTGACAAAGCATTCGAGTAGAATGTGAAACATAGATAACTTGTAGTGGTCTCACAGTGCTACACCGGTCACTTGTTCTCTCTGCAAATCTACGGATTAAGTAAGTTGGTGAAGAAATCTACTATGGTGTTTGACTGCTGAGTTCTTCTTTGCCTTTGCTAGTGCAGAGACTATAGAGTGGTCCCACCTGAATCCATGCTGCTGGAAACTAAGTGGGTTGTATTTAGAAAGCTGTTCAGTGAGCTGGTCCGATACCACACGTTCAAGGGCTTTAGAGAGATGGGGGAGGACTGAGATACGCCTATAGTTTAACAAGTTGGAAGTATCACCATTCTTAATGATGGGGGTAACCAGCACCTCCTTCCACTTGTCAGGGAAGATTCCTATCCTTAGAGAGGCATTAAACACTTTAGTGATGGGATCCGCTATCTCACTTAGTACAGTAACAGCACTATGAGCTTCATATCAAGGAGGTTGCTTCCTATCTGAGTCTTATCTAATGCATGTTTTATGTATTTAATGGTATTGTGCTTATGTAGCAGCCTAAAGTAGAAGGGGGAGCACTAGTTGGTGATCCCTTGGCAGATAATGGATTTGGGGGGGGGTAGATAGTCATTTGGTAGTGCCGCTCTTAGGTCAGTAAAAGCCTTGTTGAAGGCATTTGCAATGTCACTAGACTCCTGAAATGGTCCTGTTGAGATGGTGATTAAATCAGGGTGCGCTCTGGATGCTTTCCTTGTAAGAGATTTTACAGAGTCCCAGAACTCTCTACCTCAGCCCCAGCTCTTCTTTAGCAGGTCATTTTATTAGGAGGCCTTAGCCAGTCGAATAAGCCTGGTGTATTTGTTCTTAGCTGTTTTGTATGCAGTGATGTTAGGATGTTTACCCGTTGCTTTGGCCTTATGCCACAGATTGTCCCTGTGGCACATGAGCTTGATGAGGGCACCAGAGAGCCAAGGGTTTGTTGCCCCTCTTATTGTTTTGGTTTTATATTTTGCAACTATATCACATGCCTCATTAAACATAGCAAAAAAGTAGTTGAGGGATACATTGTCATCCTGTGCCCTGTCCAGCAGCAACCAGTCAACAAGGTTAAGATATTGTCTAAAGGCATTCAACTGTCCTGCTCTGAGTGATCTATTTCTTATGACCTGGGAAGCACTTTTAGATAGTTTATTTGACCAGGTCACATGATGAGGAGTGGTTGCTAAGGGTATCGGGTAGGACTGAGGCCTCACAGACGTGTTCCAGAGTAGTGGTGAGCAGCCAGTCTATTAGTATACTTGTTCTCATTTTGTAATTGCATCTTGTGGGTTGAGTTATCAGTTGTGTGAGGTAGAATCCTGAGAATAGCCAGTCTATTAGTATACTTGTTCTCATTTTGTAATTGCATCTTGTGGGTTGAGTTATCAGTTGTGTGAGGTAGATTCCTGAGAACAGCCAGTCTATTAGTATACTTGTTCTCATTTTGTAATTGCATCTTGTGGGTTGAGTTATCAGTTGTGTGAGGTAGAATCCTGAGAACAGCCAGTCTATTAGTATACTTGTTCTCATTTTGTAATTGCATCTTGTGGGTTGAGTTATCAGTTGTGTGAGGTAGAATCCTGAGAACAGCCAGTCTATTAGTATACTTGTTCTCATTTTGTAATTGCATCTTGTGGGTTGAGTTATCAGTTGTGTGAGGTAGAATCCTGAGAACTGGTCACGGACATTGGATGAATCATTAGCCTCAGTTGGTGTAGAAATCACCAACGATGATGTGTTCCCAGTTTTGCTTGTACTGCTCATAGGCTGGTGATTACCTGTTGGATTCCAGTTGTGCAGGTACCATGTGGTACGTAGAAAGTTGAGAGTAAAAACACTTTGTTTTGTTTACCAATGCTAAGTCTGAGGCTTGTTACTTGTGCTTCCTTAGTGTGGAGACTAGTGGGTAGTAGTTGACCTCTGATACCACTTTTGAGGTAGACTAGGCAGTCACCACCACATTTGGATAGCCTATCCTGTCAGTACGTAGTATAGCCATCGAGGGCTAAAGCATCTTCACTTACTTTCAGAGACAGCCAGGTCTCAGTGAGTGCAGTGACATCTTGATTGAGCAGTTAGATCAAAGCCTGAAATTGCAGCATTTGGAGACTGAGTATGTTAAGAGATACTATTGTGAGGTGCCTCCTTTTTATTTGGGGCTTAGTTTTGGGGGGGTCCCAGGCTGGGGTGCATATTGTCAGAAATTTATAGGAGAAGAAGTAACAGTTTCCTCAGTATTCAAACCCAGTGAGTCCAGCCTTTAGAAATGTTTTTTGCCCTGGGGTGTTCGTGGCCATGTGGTGCAGCCACCAGGGTGTTGCACAGTAATAGGGCTGCCACTGGGATTTTAGGAATTGCTGGAAGTACATAATAAAGGGGAGGCAGTTTGTTGAGTAGAAATGACAAGGATTCAGATTGAGTTCCCTTTGTATAGTGTGTTAAGTTTTCCTGGAAGTTGGGAGGGCCTACTGTAGGGGTTGAGGTGGTTCTTGTAACGTTCCCTATTAGGTATAGGGTACAGAATATTATGTGGCAGATTATCTAGAGTGTTTATGTGGCAGGGAGTTGTAGTGACTCCTAAGCAGCCAATGGTTAAGTCAGTCGAGATGCAATCAATGGGGAGGAGTGGAGGGAATGAAGCTCTGGAGAGAGAGCATTTAATAGAGGCCAGAGTCGGGGGCGGGTGGGACACAATACTAGATTCCAAATAATTAAAATAGAAATAAAAAAGGCACTTGGCCAGGAATTTCAAAGTTTTTTGGCCAGCCAATAGCACAGGGATATGTGTACGGAAACAGCCAATGGGGTTCTGTTCTGCTTCAGAGTTGACCAATTGGAGGTATGGGATTGAAGCCCAGGCAGGAGCCATACCTTATTAGTGAAGCAGTGATTCTGTAGTGGGAGAGGTGAGTGGGCAGCTGGGGTTGATCCATGCTGCGGCCGCTTCTCAGATGAAAACCAGTCAAAAGCAGTCAGCCTAGAAGGAATAAGAAAGCGGAGTTAGGCAAGTTAAGGGGATGATGCTGCAGGGCTGGTTCCTCAAGTTAATTGGTGGGAGGGTCACTGAACAATAAGGGGATTGAGTGAGAACAGGGGGAGTTTTAGCAGTGGGAAAATTGGAGAAAGATTAGGGCAGAGGGTAAGGGGGGTGAGAGTAGGGTTCCTGTTCTTGCCAACTGAAAGTCTCATGGCTAGTAGGCAGAAGCTCTGGGACTTAGTAAAGCAACAAAATAAAGAAGAAGAAAGAAAAAATACAAAAAGCAGAAGAAAAGACATTTTTGCAGTTCTCCCAGTGGCCAGATTTAGTGCCCTACACCTGACTTAGAAATCACAGTTCCTAGTTACACTTAGTTCAAGCAACCAGCAGTTAACAATATATACAGTAAAGTAACAGAAGCTGTTACAGCCATAGCACAATATTAGATCCTAGGGATTTAAAACAGAAGTAAAAAAGGAGCTCAGCCAGGAATTTCAAAGTTTTTTGGCCAGCCAATAGCACAGGGAGAGATGTACAGAAACTGCCAATGGGGTTCCGTTCTGCTTTGGAGTTGACCAATCATAGGTGCGGGCTTAAAGCCCAAGCAGGAGCCATACCTTACGTGTGAAGCAGTGGTTCTGTAGCGGGAGACATGGGTGGGCCCTTAGAGGATCCTGTCATTCCTGTCTATGTTTCACTTATGCCTGTCCCATGCATGTTTAAATCCAACCACAGTGCTCACTCCCACCACCTCCTGTGGCAGACCATTCCATGCATCCACCACCCTCTCCATAAAGAAAACCTTCCTCACACTCCCTCTTAACCTGCCACCATCCAATTTCATGCCATGCCCCCTAGGTCTTGTACTCCTCCTGTATTACAAGATTCCCTCCCCCCCACACCCTGTTTATGCCTCTGAGGTACTTGAATATTTCTATCATGTCCCCTTTCTCCCTCCCTTCTCTCCTCCAGCAAGTACATATTAAAGTGCCTTAATCTCTCCTCATAAGACTTGTGGAGCAAGCCCTATACCATCTTAGTTGCCCTTCTCTGGACCTCCTCCAGCCTGTTAATGTCCTCTCAAAGGTGTGACCTCCAGACCTGCACACAGTACTCCATGTGAGGTCTGACCAGGGTTTTGTGTAACAACATCACTACCTCATGCCTTCTGCTGGTGATACCCCTTGCTATGCACTCCAGCATGTCACTGGCCCTCCCTGCTGCCTTTGTGCTCTGCTTTGACATTTTCAGACCATCTGAAATAGCAACCCCCCCAGGTCTCTTCCCTCTTTGGTGACTGTTAGCAACTCCCCCCAATCCCGTAGTTCTCCCCAGGGTTACTGTGTCTCCGGTGCATAATTTCACATTTTTTTGAATTCAATCTCAGTTGCCACTCTGCAGACCACTTCTCAAATTTCCCCTAGTCCCTTCTTAAAGTACATCATTTTATTCCATTCCATTGGATTCCATTGCTCCTGTTCGTGAGCGCCCCAGATCCCTTCGCCCTGGAGCCCCATGGTTTGATGGGACCCTAAGGGAGATGCGGAGACAGGGGCGAAGGTTAGAGCGTCGCTGGCGCAGATCCGCCCTTGATGCCGACCACTCTAGATTGATGGAACATTATGTTATTCATCAATCTGCAATCACCCATAAGAAGGCAGAATTCCTGTCCTGGGAGATTGCAGTTGCTCAGAATCGACTAGTTACTGTCTCCAACTGTAGACAGACTGTGCAACCCAGCCTGCCTGCATGTTCGAAAGCTTTTTTCGCAGGTGAAATATGACTAGCTCGCCGATACTTTGCAACTAAAGTTGCCGACATCAGGAAGAACCTAGGTCCGGCAAGCTCTATGGGTGAAGCCTTTGTCAGCATGAGATGACAGTGCTCCATTTCTCCTGGAGTTCCTTTTGACGACCTGAGTTCGTGGACATTATGAGGATCATCCATTCTATGCGCCCCACAAGCTGTGGTTTGGATCCCGGTCCGACTCCCCTTATTCTGGGTTGTTTGGATATCACTGGTCCGGTCCTGGCGTAAATAGTCTGGTGCTCCTTGGAATTGGGTGAGTTTCCCTGTTCCTTGAAAGAGGCTGTGGTAACTCCTCTCTTGAAAAAGGCTTCCTTGGACCCGGACTCTTATTCTAGCTATCGACCTATCTCTAACCTCCCCCTTTATTGGGAAGGTTATCGAGAAGGTCGTAGCGGTTCAATTGGATGACCATTTAACCATCCATAATGTCTATGAATCCTTCCAGTCGGGCTTCCGTAAAAGACATAGCACCGAGACTGCACTGGTTCGGGTGTTAAATGATCTTCTGATGGTGAGGGATCAGAACAGATGCTCCATTCTTGTTCTTCTTGATCTCTCTGCAGCCTTTGACACAGTGGACCACATGGTGCTATTAGCTCGTCTGGGGCATATTTGTGGAATGTCTGGAACCGTTCTGCAATGGTTCACGTCATTTCTTACCGGGAGATCACAGAGAGTTGTGTCGGGGATTTTTTCCTCTGACCCAACCCCTCTGTTGTGTGGAGTGCCCCAGGGATCCGTGCTGTCGCCCATGTTGTTTGCTGTGTATATGCTGCCCCTCGGAGGTATCATTAGACGATATGGGCTGAGGTTTCACTGCTATGCGGATGACACCCAGCTCTATCTGTCCTTTGCACCCGACCAGGATGGAGCTCTCTCGGTGTTTAACAGCTGTCTGAGGGAGATCCAAGACTGGATGGATTCTAGTTGGCTAAAGTTGAACTCGGAGAAAACAGAGGTGCTGGTGGTGGATCCTGGTGGTCGGGTGGTGAGGCCGGATATCGGTGCTCCGTCTGGAATTATTCTTGGTGGAGTATCTTTGCCATCCTCAGAACAGGTGCGTAGCTTTGGATTTATTCTTGACGATAAGCTGACTCTTAAAGCTCAGGTGTCAGCTGTTGTCAAGACTTCCTTTTATCATCTTAGGAACATTGCCAGGGTGAAGCATCTTGTTTCGTCTGACTCCCTGCCTACTTTGGTTCATGCCTTTGTATCTTCACGCTTAGACTATTGCAACACCCTGTACTTTGGGCTTTTTGGGGTTGAAATCCGTCGCCTGCAGCTGGTGCAGAACGCTGCAGCCCGGGTTTTGACTGGGACAAGTCGTTTCTGTCACATCACTCCCATGCTGAGAAAACTGCACTGGCTGCATGTGCGGTGGCGGATCACCTTTAAAGTCATTTTGTTGACTTTCAAAGCCCTTCACGACCAGGGTCCAGCCTACCTGAAAGACCTCCTGGTCCCTTACTGCCCTGGCCGATCACTCCGCTCGGCCGACATGGGGTTGTTAGAGATCCCAAGAGTGAGTCTGAGATCTTCTGGCAGCAGAGCATTTTCATTTGCTGCACCCGCTCTTTGGAACTCTCTACCATGTCAGCTATGGCAGTGCACCTCCATGGAACTCTTTAAAAAAGAGCTGAAAACTTATTTGTGGAACATGGATTTGTTAGATAATTAATTATTTATTAATGCTCTGGATTTTATTATGATATATTTTATCTTGTGGTATGCTGATTTTATGTATATGTTTGTGTATGTAGTGTTTGAATTGTTAAATTGTTCAGCACCTTGACATGTTGAAAGGTGCTATATAAATAAAATTATTATTATTATGTACCAGGGCCCAAGTGGGGTCAGGAGTATCCTGATCTTCATCATCTTTCGTCCTTTAGCATCTTTAGTTTCAGCAGCCCCAGTGGGGTCTGTTTCACAAAACCTTGAATATCTTGGTCTTTACTGTTTTTCATCCCTCAACATCTTTTCTTCCCATGGCTCAAATGGGTCTTTGTATTTGTTGCTTACAGGATGCTGGTTTTCATTGTCTTGTATTATTCAACATCTTTTATTTTGGTTACCTGAGTAGGATCTGATTAACCAACACCTAGAGGATACTGTTCTTTATTGTTCTTCATTGTTCTGCATCCTTCAGTATCTTTTGTTCCAGTGACTCCAGTGGGACATGTTTCATCAACACATAGAGTGTCCTATTCTTCCTTGTGCATCCTTCAGCATCTTCTGTCTCCGTGATCCAGCTGGGGTCTGTTAAGTCAGCACCTTGACAATCCTATTAACAGTTGTTTTGTGTTCATTCAGAATCCTTTATACCAATGACTCAAGTGGCTCCAGATCACCAAAGTACTGGTGCTTAGGTCATCATTAAACTAGTAGCACCTGTATTTCACCTGTTCAAATGTTTCACCACTGACCAGGTTAGAAAGAGCACTGGAACACTGATGAACACTGAAAAAAGAGAATGCCAGCCATTTTCTAACTAGACACACTGATTGTTCCCATATACCTGTAGATCCTAATGTTACTCATTGTAAAGCATAATATAATTCTTATAGGGTCTAAGTTTATTTATTGTAGAGCACAAGGCAATTCTCATAGAAACTAAGTTAATGCATTGTATGGTGCAAGGAAATTCTAAGCTAACTATGTGGTACCCTAGGGATAAGGTGTTATATACACAAAATTACCTTGCCTTGCTTTGTGTTGAACACAGTCCTTATACAAGCTAAGCAAATTCACTGTTTAGCACAAGGCTATTTTAATAGAGCTTAATTTAATTCTTCATAGAGCATAGTATCATTCTTATAAAGGTTAAGTAAATTCACTGCACAGCAGAAGACTATTCTTATAGAGTTTAGGCCAATTCATCACTGAGTATATGTTCATTTTTCAGGTCCATTCATAATAGTGCATAAGGCAAGTATATCAGAGCTTAAAGCAGCAGTATTTGTTAGCAGAAAAGAAAATACTGGCAAATGACATCAATACATTAATTTTTCAATGTATTTATTTCCTGAAGTAAGATATGGGGGTAGATGACAGATCACAGAAAATAAACCACCAACATCCGCTGTCACCACCGGCCCATCAGTGTAGTGGTAGCCCTAGTTTAATTTAGTTTTTACCAGAAGATGAACTGGACACAGCCCCTATTTTCAGTCACGCCTGACATAAAAAGACATACAATACATATAATGCAACATATGCCATTAAACTCCACAATTACAGACATTAACACTGACATTTAACGTAAGTACTGCACAAATTTGTTAAAATATGGTTAAAATGCTTAACAGTGCGTGTCTTTTTAACAATACGCAACAATTCATTTAAAATAATTGGTCCAAACCAAGAAACTAATTTCACTATTGCTTGTGGTACTGATGACCCAGGTTCAGGAGTGAACTGGTGCATTGCAGGGTTGGCTCGGGGAAGGAGGAGTGTACGTCCATCAGACAGCTCTCCTCCTACGGGCAGGGTGGGAGCAGACAGTTGCCAGTAGTCTGACTCCTGGTGGTGGCCAGGAGTCAGTACAACCTAGTGCCTCAGCAGAAACTGGGGATTGATGGCTGCTACAGACTTGGCATGCAGGAGCATGTACTGTGTCCCACTGATGTCATTGCAGCCCCTCAGCCACAGCACTATGAAGCCCAACTGCTGGCATCTCCTCTGTTAGTCTCATGGCCCACACTAGCATATGTTGAATCCTTCCCCTCTCTGCCACCCAGGGGCGGACTGGCCCGGGATGCCTGGGATGCTAATTGCATCCTGGCCTGTGTAAGTAATGGCCTGCTGCCTGCGCTGCCTGCGCTTCTTGCAGTTTCTTTTTTTTTTAATTTTTTTTTCTCCACTGCCCCGGGCCCCCGACCGTCGGGTTTGGTCACTAATTTTTTTTCGGGGGGCCGGGGGGGGGTCTGTGACGTGACGGTCTGTAAAGTAGCCACAGGAGGAAAATGCCGTGCCACCTAGCTCTTTCCATTCATTTCAATGAGCCATGAGCAGCACACTAAAGTTGTGCATGTGCCCCCCCCCGCCTGAGAGAGACTACAGTGTGCCTAAACAGGGAACGGACAGTGAAGACAGGCGGGACTGCAGGTGCGCGCGCGCACACGCTGTTTGATTGGCAGCAATTATTCTTATAAAGGCAGAGGGTCTTCTGCGTGAGAGCGCCACTGTTGCTGGAGCTCAGCCCTCAGTGCCGCCTAATCAGCCACCTGGAGTCGCTCACTTGCCCAGCCCAGGCCACATCGATCGGATTCGAATCGTGATCGTGGACCGAGTGGGCCTGTCGCCTGTTGCCTGAAGTGGAGGACTGCTGGTGTGAGCGTGTGTGTGAGGTGAGTGGGAGTCATCATGGGACAGGCAGGGAGTGGAACAGAATCGATCAGGCAAGATGGAGAACTACCTGTGGATGGGGTTGTTATATGTGAAACAAAGTTTAGGAAGTAGAGAGACCATTCTTGCAAAATGTATAGAGGGTAGATTGTCTAACCATCCATCTGGTAAAGTGTAATGTAATGATGGAAAAATGTACCCCACCCCCACCCAGACTAAAACTAAGCACTTTGAAAGCTTATCCATTGTAAGTGATCTTCTTGACTGGGGACAAAACACAGCATGGGGACAAAAAAGGGTTCCAGTGTTAAAGGCATGCTTTGAAGGGATTGGGATAGCAAAAGGATTTAAAGATAGGATGATCTCTAAAAAGAACTTAAAAACCTTAGAGGCCAGAATTCAGAAATAGCTTGAGAAACCATAGCTGGGATTATGTTATCTAATAACAGACCTTGAAACTGCAGTGGAATACTTTACACAAATCTTTAATAAGATCTGCAATAAACATGCCCCTGGAGATGGCTTACCCTTAAAGGGAAAGGGTCATCTACTGTGAATAAATGAGAAATTACAGGCAATGCTGTTAGTCAGGGAAAAAGACTGGAAAAGGGCTAGGAGATCCGGATGTAGTGAGAGCTGGCTCCAAAGCAATGAAGAAATCTGATCAAAAAGGTATGCCGTTCATACAGCGAAACCCCTACAGCAATGGTAATGTCGGCACTGCAACCCCCCAATCGACAGTCATTCCATCAATCAGGATTTTGTGGCACCTGCTGTCTTGCCACCCCAGGGGTTTTGCACCATTTTCCCCCTACACCTCTGACATGGAGGTGATTTATATAAATTTGCGGGCATATTCAGGGGACAAAGCCCCCTGAGGTGGGAGGTGCTGGGGGCGAAGCCCCTTGCAAACAGCTGGGATGTGCCCTGGTGAGTTGCTGCGATAGCAGTTGGTGGGTAGGATTGCCTGTCGACATGGTTGCCAGTCTGCAAATCCCTGTCAATCTAAAGTCAGTTGACATCCTTGATGGATAAACTGGAGTACCTCCTTAAAAGGACAGGTAGGCAGGAGTTAAAGTATCAGGAAGGGGTTAGATATTATGAGGGGAGGTGAAAGGTACAGAGAAGAAAAAGGCGGACAGTAAAAATCCAGCTTACCGATTTAGAGCCTTGACCATTAAGGAGATGTCTGAAGTATTAGAAGCCTTAAAAATAGGGAAATTATGTGGGATTGGACAGTCCAGATTCAAGATTTTTGAGTGGGGGCATGGAAGATGGCACTGGTGGTAACATTTGTTTAAATGGAGCCTAATGCAAGGGGTATTCCCACAAAACTGAAAGACTAGTACAGTAAAGTAATACCAATACCCAGAGGGGAAATGACCAAACCCTATCAAACCACTGGGCTAGCTCTCTGCTCTCCATATTCTCAAAGATCTTGGACACTCCTTGTCCACATAAGCATTAATCGACACAGAATGGCTCTACCAGTGGATTAATGCCTGGGTGGGGGTTGGGGTTGGTGCACGAGGCCGCAGGCAGTGCTTCCAACCACCCACCAGGCACTAATCCACCAGTAGACGCTGGAGGTGATTAATGCACTTGTAACATGGCAAGTGGCAGGCAAGCATTGTTACTGTGACATAATAAGGAGAACGACTTGCATATTGTGCCGATTGCTTACTGCTGTGCATAAAACATACTGCAGGTTGCTGCTTTTCTTGCAGTGATGGTACAAGCCCGTGCGTGTTCAGGTTCCACGGGCCTCGTGTTTTTTGTAGTGTGCACACATTTTGTACAACTGCTTACATTACATTGCCCTGCAAAACAAGTACAAGTTTTATTTTTCTTTACATTCTGACCGACTGTTTTACAGTATTAACGTTCATTGTTACTTCAGGGACATTGCTCACAGTACTGCATCATGGGACTGATCTTTTAATATGTGTGTATTGTGCAACGTACTGGCAACATTACTTTTTGCACAAGATCTACAAGATATGTCATGCTCAGCACTTTTTTGGACTGCTTTTGTTGCTGCACCTGTCCGACAATTTTTACACTTGCAGACTGACTCCTACTCCCTTACTTCAGGTTCAGCTTGCAATTTGAGGGGGGGTCTGCACATCATGCAGTGGTGCTAAGCAGAATGAATCAGTCTGCCTAGCCTAGCATCTCTGAATGATAGGAAGACTTCTGTCCCTTCTCTAATCATGAGCTGAATAAGGCAAGGTAGCCAGCTGACTTAAAAGATGCAAGTATACTGCATTTTATGGGTCTGAGAAAGGGGCCGGTGAACATCCAGTGATTTTACATATTGTTGCCACCAGTAATTGATCAGGGGCTAAATAACCATATGGCTCGCTGGGGCTCTGGGAGGTCAGGTTAGAGCAGATGGAAGGCTTGAAAATACACTACTGAGGGATGGAGAGGGGCCAGCAGGATGCCAATAGAAGATTTTGTTATTTTCTGCCACGTCATATGGGGGTGGAGGGTGGGAGATGACTGGGTGTGGGTGGGCATGAGGCTAGAGGGATTTTGCGCAGTTTATTTCTTTCAGGTTTCCTGACAGGGTTACTCCAAGCAGTGGATACCACTCATTATTTGGTCTAGAATAATGACTTGCCCATTATTCATAGTATTTATGAATTGATATCCATTACTTTATTTGCACAAACATACTATTAAATGGTTTAGTAATCCAATGTATAAATAATATGCAGATTATTCTGATTCAAAAATGTTTCCAACTGGATGAGCAATACACAGGCATAAGAACTGTGCTTGCCCTATATTTGGACATCCATCAATGTTTGAATTAAGCTTCTCCTCATATGCTGAGCCAGATTTTCAAAAGCTTTTTGCTTCATTTGTTCACTTTGGGAATAGTAGATTGTATATGTGTCTGATACTTTACTGGGCCTAAATATGGACCCATAGATGCAGAGTGCATACACTGACTCAGGAAAAAGCAAAGGGGTTGTTCACACAGGCTGACTGAAAAAATCCAGACTACCATCAAGGGACCTCAGTGCGGATGCCTGCATGCTGCAAGACAACAAACTGAAGTTGTTTTTTTTTTCCTTACAAATTATTATGGGGAGGTGGGCAGTTAAAATATAGCAACCTGTGGCCTCCTGAATACACTTTACTGTGGAACAAAGCACTGGGTCATTATCCTTCGGTTTGAAAATAAAGGTGTGCTCAGTCTTATTGTGTTTCTTCAGCTTTGTTCTTCTGCTCTGCTAAAGCACCAGCCTGCTATTTGGAAATGTGGAAACAAAGGCTCGACATTTAAAATGAGGTGTGCCTGGTACAGTTCCATTTTCTAGTGATACAAAAGCACTAAAGACTTTTTGTGCGCTGTAATGTTCGCTAGTTGTAAGAGGTACTAATGATTTTTATAGAAATCAGTAGCTGCTCTTGAGGCTAAATGTCCTCTATTGTAATAATGTTTAGGGACTTGGCTAGAAACTAGTGACCATTGTCTGAAACCCTGATCTGCGCATACTGTATTGAGCTGGGTGGGTCCCCATCATTGGCCTAATAGGCTTACAAACCGGAATCCTCTCAATTGCCTGGCAGGTTTTATGGTCAGTTTCACATTTTGTTGCCAGCATACACAGAGGTACACACAAAGGACTGCACATGTTGTGGAGGGGCTTTTGTTTGAAGCACAGTGCCACTACTGGGGAATCAGACAGGAATAATATTTAGTGTGCTCTGCAATTTGTAAAACTGGGGTGACTCAAGCAGGTTCGGTGATAAAAATCCCCTCATTCAAATTGTGAATGAGATTTTCCTCATTTTTATTCTGCTGCTATTGGCAGACCACCTCCAGCAAAATAAATAGATCCCCAACTTCCCAATTGGCAGACATCCCCATAAGACACCACCAGAAAGAGTGCTCCCATGCACTACCATTAAGTATCACTTGGACCCCTGAAAAAGCAGCAAATGTAAAAGCAATGGCCTCCAGCATTCTCTGCTCTTCCTACTGTGACTGGCGTCTGCAGATGGCCACCTTTCTTTTATGCTGATAATATGTACCGCATGCACCACATACTGTTTGAGAGAAGCTGTCTGCTGAAGGACAAAGGAATGTACCAGGATCCCCATATTGTGCATAGTCACAAATTTGTGGTGCAAAGTGGTCAATCGCTTACACTATAGCAGAGTTTGTACCATATTGCAACTGCTTGGAGAAAGGGCTAGAGTACAGACAGGAGAATTTGGGTACTGGCATGTTAATGAGAATAGCTCAAAAGCATGCCACTGCCCAAACGTTTATTTTTAAGCCACAGTAGTGCCCTCCCCTGATCCTGATAAAACTGGTAAAAGTAGTTCCACAGGGGCTCAGGCACTGGAATGAGTATACCAGCTGGGCAAAGAGATTAGGCAGTGCGAATAGCTGCAGATGTTGTACAGGCAGTGTGTGGAAGGGGAAGGATCCTCTGGACACAAGAAACAATAGGGAATTTCAAAATAAAGTGAAGGCCACTGGTCTACACCACAGCATCACACGTCCTGAAGCAGGCACAAGGTAAAGGGCGAGGAAGAGTTGGAGATACCAGGTTAGGGCTCAGTCCATGAAATAGCAACTGGTATTATGCCAAATTGCCAAGACCTGACTTCTGCAACTGCTGTACCACTATGTTCATGGGCATGTTAACTCTGGGCAGACTCATTCACTTTTATAGTCGGATAACACTGCAACAGAGGGTACTCACTTTGTGTATGTCATAAATGTGTGCTTGCACACGGGTGAGCTTTGTTGCACCATTAGAAACAGCAACTGCTTATTAGGCACCAGTTATTTTATGATAAGTGCAATAAAGCCATTCTTGTAATCTGTGATTGTGCCAGTAAGGATAGTTAGTAGGCAGTATAATGCAGTGGTCTAAGGCTGTGAACTGCAAATCTGGTGATATCCAGCAGGCCAGACCTGGGTTTGAATCCCATGGCTTCCACTTGCATACTGTGTGACCCTGAGCAAGTCATTTAACTTCCTTGTGCTCCCAGGTCACTGCTGTAAAAAAAAAAAGCTTTCAGCTTAGTGTGCTATTCCTGGTTAAATTAAAAAAAAAAAAAATACAGTAGCAATGCTTTTTGATGAGGCAAGAAATGAAGATGAAGATAGTATATAATCATTACAGTATGTGCTGCTGAGACTATGGAGCCTGGGTCTCCAGAACTCTTACAGGCCCTCATGTCCTCTCCACTCCACTAAGGAGAGCTTCTTGGTCATTCCCAGGGTCAAATTAAAAACCTTCAGGGACTGAACCTTCGAGTTGAGGGTCAGTCTTTTGGAACTTGCTCTCAAGGGCCTATGAGAGTCCCTCCTCAGTGGAGGCCTTTAAAATGTGTTTAAAATCTATTTGTTCACACAGGTTTATGGAGGGTAGAAGTTTGTTTACCATTCCCCAGTGAGGTTTTTAGATAGCTGTTGATATTTATTTCTATTTCTATTTGTATTTTAATAGAGTTGAGATTGCTATTTAATATACTGTATAAAGTGGGATTTATTTGCTATACTGTCACTATCTGTTGTAATAGCACCATGAGCCTAGGGGAAGAGCGCCACAAAGAAATAATATCTACTGCTACTGCCACCTTATACCCAGTCATACCCCTTGCTGCTATGCGGTCCCTGTGACCACTTAGTATCAATCACAACTATGCAACCCAATCAAGCTATCTTCCATGAGATCTAACTTTTTCCTGTACTTTGCAAAAAATGTGTCTGTGTGGGAAAGGAGGTGGGGTTTCCATGCCAATGGACTATAGAGCTATGTAGAGAAGAGTGACAGCCCTGCACTAACAGTCACTGTCTCCTGTGATGCCCCCAGTGGCCTGTACAACATGTCAAAGTAGGCAGAAAGAGAGGGTTAATGTGCTTCTACTGCCATATAGAAACCAGTGGGGGAAGGATGCATGCTGCAAAAAATTAACTCTTCTTATGGACTGCTGTAGGGAGGGGGTTACACTGGATGCCAGGGACACAGAAATATTCTGCAAGCTGTTGGGGGGGGGATCTACTGGAGTGCCAGGTAGAAGGCAATAATCCTGTACACTTGGAGGGTGTTGCTAAGAAGTACTCTATGTTGTCTAACATCTGGATTGACATTATTTGCATTGGGACAATGACACTATTTGTGTTGCTAACCAGTGCATGTAACATCTGGACTGATAAACTATTTGTACTGGAACAATGTCACTGTGGGTGCTGACAAACAGTATATTTAACATATGGACTGACATATTATTTGTACTGGAACATTGTCACTGTGGGTGTTGCTAATCAGTATGTTTAACATCTGACCAACATATTATTTGTACTGGGACAATGTCACTGTGGTACTATTAACCACTATGTTTAGCACCTCGACTGACATAATTCATGTTGGAACAACGTCACTATGGTGTAGTAGCCAGTACAGTTAATGTCAGAATTTACATTTATATTGGGACAATGCCAATGTGGCTGTTGCTAACCAGCATGTTTAATATCTGACCAACACTGTATTTGTATTGGGACAATATGGGTGTTAACCAGTATGTTTAACACGTTGAGTGACATTATTTGTATTGAGACAAGGTCACTGTGGGTGTTGTTAACCAGTATGTTAAACATCTTTGCAAAGATCTTATTTGTACTGGGACAGTATTCCTGTGGGTGTTGCAGACCAGTATGTTTAACATTTGACTGACAAATTGTTTGTATTGGGACAATGTCACTGTGGGTGTTGCTAACAGTATGTTAAACACCTGGACTGACATATTATTTCAGGGTCTTTCTTGATTTGGTTTCAGAATCACCGAGATGCAGGCTTGACACCAGGAAGGAGGAACTGGGGAATTTTCTGTAAGACTGGCCTTTCTGACTGCTGTGAGATGTGGGGTTATTATCTCCTAAAAAAAAACTCAACTGAGTAGCTATCTTGGCCCAGGGTTTTGTTGTTTTTAAGGGTTCTTATTCTGTTTTGTATCTCCTGAGCTGTGATAAGTGCACTGAGTGTTGCACTGTCCTGGTCTCTCAGGGTCAGAAGGGGAAGCTTGTCCAGGGAGTTCTGTTCTGCAAGTTGGTGGTTAAGTCGTATTTCTTCTCTGCATTTGTTGGAGACAAAGCTAGTTATTGGAACCGCCAGTAGGTACAAAACTTTCATGTGGGGATGGGGAATGGAATACTGACTGATTTATTAATTAAAGCAGTTACTTGACAGTTTCCCATGGTGCAGTTCAGTTTCTATGCCTCACACACACACCTGGGAGGGGGGGTTAAGTCAGCCCTTGAGGGTTAGTAGTGTGCAGGGCAGGCAAGCTTCACTGTTGGAAGTACACAGGTTTCATGGTGAATTTGGCCACTGCAAAATTTAAAATTAACATCTGAATAACATTTCTCATGTTCCCTTCCTACTGCATCTTTTATATGCTAGATTTTGTGATGCATAGCAGGTACAAATCTGCTGCAGGTGTATCTGTAACTAAATGTCTTGACCTACCAGCAAGATAAAGAGTGTGTGAGAGGTATGGCTGCAAGCAGCAGCATCTAAGAATTCCACTGTCAAATGAACATTTGGACATGTAAAATGTGAACTAATCCATAAAGTCCATGTTATGTGTGCAGGCAGTAACTAGTCTGTGAAAGCTACATTCAAACACATGTTCAAATATAGTTATTGCTTCATCTTTCATTTAGTTTTGTGGATGGTGTATCAGTGTGTCTTTCTGATTTACACACCATGTTTTCATTGAGTCAAAGAACAAACTTTATAACTGCCATGTAGTTTAAACTTTATATCCTCAGGCTGACTCTTCCATGACTGTTGCCAAAAATGGCATCCAGGTGGTATAGAACTGGAAGATACACACCTAATACATCACACACTCTTTTTTGAAATGATGCAGGTCTGGCTTTACTTGACATTATGATACTGCTAGCGGCAGTGACAGTGGGCAACATTTGTCTTCTGCTCAAAGTTTAACAGCATGTAGTGCCTCCTACATGTAATGGAGGGGTATTACATATATTTCACTTCACAGCACAGAGCTACTGCACTCTCCCTTTGCATGATGTACCCTACCAGACCATTTGACAAGTCCTAGTTGTAGGCAAATGATGACACTGGTTATATCACAATGCATTGCAAGCCATATAACCCCTTGCTTGTCCACTTCACATTATCTGAATGTTTTATTATGGGTGTTGGGACTGCAACGAGGGCTCAGTTGCTTCAGTTTAAGACATGTGGTGGCTCTATTGCTTACTTACTGACATTCACAGAACATAAAATATGTACTATATATTTTGCTTATCTATGGCAGAACGCTACAGGGCTCAAGTTGTCTGCCTGCTCACGCCATAATGTGTCAGAAACTTGACAGTTTTGTGTGAAAGACTATTTCATCGCATATGTAACAATACCAGCAAATGAATCCAGTACTTAATATAAAGCTACCAACCTATGTCCTAGGACCAAATCACTTGCAGTCAATATTCTTAAATTAATTTCTTTTTGTAAATATTTTTTTATCTGAACACGTCCTTTACATGTGTCTGGACTTTACAAAACAGTTTTCTTTATGTGAATCTCTGCAGATTTCAGTAAATTATATTAATTAAGTCATTGTGTGTGTTTTCTTTTCTGTAGCTGTTGAATTAACGGGTTGATGTTTAAAATACTGATATGTTAATTGGGCTTAAAAATGTAGTATTAGAAGTTCAATTGCTACTACTGTATGAACAATAGTCACGTTTCATGCAGAAATGCTCCACCAACTAGCAGCTCATGCAAATGTGGCCTGTCCTCCTTTTGTAGCATCCTGGCCTGTGACCTGGCCAGTCCACCCCTGCTGCCACCGTAAGCAGGTGCACTGTGTAGGTTGAAATGCTGTACCAGACAGAGGCTGGGAGATGGCAAGGGCTGATAAGGAGTACATCCCCTCAGGTCCAGGGAGACAAAATAGAATTGATAAATAAAAAAAAATCTGCTGTCACCCTTGATACAGCCACTAAATGTGTCCAAGGTATGCAAGCAGAGCAGGTAGGTACTGTCTACAATGTGGCAGTGCTAGTGACAGGGAGGTCTGGTGATTCAGTCCAGGGTCTAGTATATTTATAAAAAGATTATTAAAACAATTTATTAAATATAGCAACAGTCCCAGCAACACACAAAGATCAGGCAAAGAGATTGAGTCTTATAGCAAGGAAGGTGCTGTTTGCAGACACAGCAAGGTAGGGAACATCTGCGGTATAATTCTGCTCTTTGTAGCTAGCAGGCATGATGTGGGGTATTAGCCTCTTGGAAGCCAATCAATTTTTTGGGGGGGGAGGTTGTGGCAGTTTAAATGTTTGTTTATATCAGGGATCTTAGTAGGATGCTTGTTCAGTGTGTGTGTGTGTGTTGGAGGGTGTAATAACCCATACTCTTTAGCTGCCCATCAGAAGATTTTTTGCTGTGCAATTTAGAGTTGTTTTATTATAACTCAATGTTGAAAGAAGACTCCTTTGGGTGAGGGAGAGACTAACACTTAGCCTGTTGTTTTCCTTGGATCTACGATGCCAGTTCAGCAACTATTTCATTGACAGGCATCACAGCGACAGGATCCATGTCAACCATGATTTGCAGTCAGCACAGAGCCGTGCATGTTGGACAGTGTTTTTACTTGAGGGGGGCTTCACTCCCAAACCCCCTAAGCAGGGGGCACTGCTCCCCCCACATCCCCCATACTATTGGATGTCAACTCCAGGTCAGAGTTGGTTCAGACAGGGGGTTCAGGATGGGGAAAAGTGTTGCTGGGTCCTGGGCATACTTCTTTAGTGACATGTTGATGTTGTCAGCACTGACGTATGCTGCTGCCGAAGTGTCACTGTGCAGGAGGTACACCAGTTTCCTTGAAGGCTTGGATCATTGTTGGGGATAAAAAACCTTCTTTTGTTGCGGAAAATTAGAGATGTTTTAATGTGACAATTTAAACATGGTTTTATCATCACTCTTTATAGCTAGTTTAGCAGACTTATTTTGAGTGGGTTCAGTGCTCTAACTGAGGGGTATGCCTGCTATGGCATATATATTGTAAGAAATCCTTCTGCCAGCTGAAGCAGGCCCCATACAAGGCTCCAGTGCTAGCCATTAGTATGACTATGACTATAACTGTGGTCTAAGGTTTATAGTGCAGAGGGGTGCTTCAAATAATGGATGGAGGTAGAATTGAGTTAGGTCAATTCCTAAGAGAATTAGCACCCTATAGTTTACATGATTCAAAAACTCCTGCCAAGTGAAGTAGCATATGCCACTATTGCAAAGGAATGTTTAAGTGTAGTTTGGCATTACAAAGTTGCAGCCATACTTACACAGCAGAGAATTTATAGTGGTCACAGATCATAATCCACTGACATGGCTACAATTTATCAGTGGTGAGAAGGTCAAGCTATTTCACTGGAGTTTAGGAGTGCAAGTGTACTGTATACACATCCAGAACAAGAAGGAAACACAGAATGCCAGTGCTGATGGATTGCCCCACCAGATGGCATAGCATGGCTGATGTAATCCCAGTGCAGTGGGCTGCCACACAATGCCATCATCTGATGTGTGAGGGAGGTGTGACACACAAAGAAGTAGACATGCTTTTTTGTTGTTTTAACTGTATACACATCCAGAACAAGAAGGAAACACAGAATGCCAGTGCTGATGGATTGCCCCACCAGATGGCATAGCATGGCTGATGTAATCCCAGTGCAGTGGGCTGCCACACAATGCCATCATCTGATGTGTGAGGGAGGTGTGACACGCAAAGAAGTAGACATGCTTTTTTGTTGTTTTAAGAAACTTAGGCTTTCTCAGCCAGCACCCCACATAGATAGGGAGGCCAAGGGTTAATTGCCAGCAGGTGGACAACTGTTTGACCTAATGTTTAGCAAACTAGGGAACTACCTGAGTGTATTTGTTGTTTGGTTAACCTGTTAAACTGTCTAAATGTAGGGGCAGAGCTGGGGGTTTGATTACAAGCAAATTTTCAAACCATCTTTGTTTGTGTAAAATATGCAAAATCCAATTATGTGTATGAGAACCAGTTACTTTATATGACTAAGAAAGCAGATGTTTAAGAAGACATAGCCAGGACTGGGTTTAAAACAGATGCTTGTCTGAGACAGAGAGAGGGGTGGTTGGTCTCTAGCTGTACAGGCTGGCTGTGTGGATATGAGTGAGGCACGAGATGGAGAACTCTGATGTCTGCTGAAACCCCCAAAGTTAGAGGTTTGTATATATGGTAATGTCCTGAAAGATATCATTTGTTATTTTCACGTAAAATAATACCTAACATGAAGAAAGTTAAGTTTTGCAATTCTGTATAATCACCTTTTTCTTTTGCATGTTTTCTCCTGCAAGTACTTGAATGTATTTTATGGACCCCTAGGTCAGCAAGGCAGAGGCACTAGTGGAAAGTGGGGTGCATCTTCAATTAAATGCATTCACCTGATTACATGAAAATGACATATAATGCTCACAGAATGACTATCTGGGACATAAATAGATATCAGTGCAAGGCTGTTCCACTGACATTTTATTTATTTGTAATTTTGACCAAGAAAGGCGAACAAAGCTATTATAGTTTGCTTCCAGGTGCACTCTGACAGTGTATTACATAAACCACATTTACTGACAGGGGAGATGCTGGCCATTACACCAGGGAAAGTCCTCTGCTCTTCCTCAGTAACTGCCATATGATCTCTTATTTGCACTTGGACAGTGAACAAAGATGGGCAGAAGGGACCTCGGTTAAACATCTTATATGAAGAATGGCTTATAGGATATGATTAAACCTACCTCTCAGACCCATACCTAATCCATGGACTTGCATCCCATGGATCCAATAATGAATCTGTAGATCGCTTTTGGAATTGTACAGAATGAAATGGAACATTCTGAAATCCATTCCACCAGTGGAATGGCCAATATGCATACATTCTTCCTGTGGAATTCTGAATTCTGCACAGCATTACAATTTCTGTATTACTATAGCAAAAACATGACCCACAAAACAACCTATATCAATTGATAACATATATCAGACAGCAACAGGGGTTACAGAAACACAGCAATGGTTGTCCCAAATTCTCAAAGTACAATAGTTCAAATAAATGACCTCATAAATAACCTAATAAAAATAACTATAGTAAGCACAGTATGTGACAATTACAACAGCTGCTTACACTTTATATAACATCATCTGCACAAAGAGAGAGAGAGAGAGTTCGTTTTACTTTATATGACTACATTTGTTACTACAGGTACAGTAATATTGCAAGAAATCAAGTCATTGCAAATACCAAAATATAGAAAAGAAGGAAAATTATTTAAGCAATGATGCATGACAGGGTGTGTGTCATGCCTGGATAATCTCACGCCTAGGATAGTTGAAGCACAAGGCCGTCAAAGTGGGTTCAACACCTGAGAAGTGACATTATCCCAGCACGACACACACATTTGAGTGCATTATTGCTAGTATACACTAGCTGATATGTTTTTAAAAGAAAAGATGGAAGAAAATATATTTCTTGACTTTTTTATTTTTGTGTCTGAGGTATATGTTTTTAAAAAAGTTGACAGTTTCTGATTTGGCCACTAGATGGTGCTGACTATATTGTGCTTCTCTCGCTACAGTTTTCCTTCTCTCAACACACACAGGTCTGACTGTCCCTGTGTTACAGTGGCATAACAGATGTTGGCCTTTTTTCTTTCTCTCTCTCTTTTTTAACATATTTAAAATGCAACAGTTTGTTTATGTGAAGGAAGAAACAGGGTCACTGAACTGATCAGAGAGTGGAGCTACTGTGACTCAGTTATGTGAGCCATGGAGAGTGGTCACTGAACCAATGGAACATTGGAGTTGGTGCAGTGCTGTTGTGGGGGATAAAGCTGATGACAGGCACAGCTTTGGTTTAATTAGTATGTATTTTAAAGGTGTATTTTTTTTCTAATTGGGAACATGGGTATGCAAGTGAGTAAAGAGTGCAGCGCTACTTTGCACACATGCTACAATGGCTGTACTTCAGGAAATTCAGGGCAATAAGAAGCCACTGTTATGGCTTTTTGTACATTTTCTAATGAAAGGTAATTTCACAACAGTTCTTTAAAAAACAGCAGTGAGGAAAAGAGATGAGAAGAAAGACAACAGTATGGTCACATTGCCAGGGGTGGAAGGCAGCAGCAAGCGGCTGAAGTACTATACAGCGGCAGCTCAGAGCAGCGGTAATTTGTGGAGGGGATACATGATTTCTGAACCTGTCATGTATGTGCCTGGACTTCATACAGTGATGTTATACTGAATTATGAAATGGGTAGAAAGATTGATGTATTCTGATTGGCAGAGAGCTGCTTTTTTTACAATGGCCCAGCTGAAAGTATTATGTTTAAAAATGCATAAAATTAGCCAGCCCAGTGTTGCTGAGGGTTGAGGCACTGGACGCCACATGTCACACCATGCCGGCAACCCAGGTTCGGAAATGGACTCGGGCCACCGGGGGCTGGCAGGGGAGAGGGAGGATTGAGTGACCAATGACTGCTCTCCTCTCTCTGGGGTGGGTAGTGGGGCTTGCATCATGCTATAGTGGCAACTGGCAGAGGCCAGCCGCACTACAGTGGCATGCAAATTAGTGGGGGGAGAGCGTGGCGGGCATCAGCACTATATGCTTAGGACACCATTGCATGTCTGACTCTCTGTGAGGGAGAAAATGTGGAAAATGCAGAGGGCGATCTTTGTGGCTGATGGCCGTGCCTTGCACCCATGGCGAGACCTGAGAGGGGCACATATCCAGGTGGGTGCGAGAGCGATTAAAGGCCGGATCATGGGGGAGCAGGTTCGTGTAGCCCGTATACACGACCGGGTCCGGGGGTGCAGGGCCGGTGGCAGGAGATCGTGGGGGCCACTCTGCCGAGGAGCAGAAAATCAGAATACGATAAAAAAAAAATGCATAAAATTTACTAAAAATTACCCATTTCATAATTGCAATAAGTCACTCCATGGTGTGTGTTATGGTGGGCTAACGACCCGTCTTGGGTGGTGGAAGCTCTCGGATACACCTCGTGCTTCAACTTACCCCGAAGTGAGCCATTATCCCACCATAACATACCCCCTGTCATGCCTTATTGCTTAAAAAACATCACTGTGCCAGACACACACTGATTAATCAGAGCTCAGCATTCTTTCTTGCCATTATATAATGGTCCACACTGAACAGCCAGTATAGTACATTAATCCCATAGTGATTATACTTCATCAGTCACACAGAAAGTTGATTATTCATTTATCCAATAGAAAGATAGAACAAGTATTTTTTTTTATTAGTGAGAGAGAACGATAATCAAACAGTAGTACATGCTATCATGTTTACATTTTGAACTTTTTTAATTTTTGCATAACTAGAACTGTTAAGTGCATTATATTATTGAGACATTTAAACATTTTCACACTTGTGACCTATCAATGTTTTGTCTTTATTACAGGAATGGCTTGAAATCAGTTTCATCATTCAGGCCTCTGGGTCTGAGGGACCTCAAATAATATTTTCAATGTTTTAATCACCCCCTCCAAAAAATAAAAAAAATAAAAATAAAAATGGTTACAGAAGGAGACATGCTGAATAAAAATGTTATTTTTTTTACTTTAAACAAGCTAAATTATTTGTTGATGGGATTACATAGTACACTTAATTAAATTTCATTTTTTTAGATAATGACATTTTCTTAAGTATTATAAAACAAGTCAATAAATCTTAGAATAAGAATATCCATCCTTCATATGAGATATGAAACAAAGGCCCAGTCTGATTTTACTGTGGTTGTTCAGGGTGGATTCTATGGCACTTCTAAAAAATTAGTGGTAAATTCCCTGGTCTCCTGGTCAAATATCCCCATTCACTAAAATACTACAAACAGCTTTATCTGGTTCAGTTTTTGGTGGTTTGCATCTGTGTTCCCCTCTCCCACCTCAAACAGACGGTCTTGTCTAGCCCTTCTTTCCCGGTCAACAAAAACTTCATAAATTAACACGTTATGATCTTGGTAACATATTAAATCTGATTTCAAGATATAAAGACATCATTTAAGATATTAAGTGTTATTTGCAAGATATAAAATAGACAAAGAGACAGATATTCAAATAGAAGTGCAAGCGCAATGTAAATACTACTTAGGTCTCATACTACTAAGGTTGGTTAAGGAGCAAGAAGGCCAAGGCCCATAATGCTCCCATTCTAAACCAAGGAAAAGTAGGTTAGCTTATAACCAGCATTTATTAATGCATCTAGTCGATACTTAAATATATATCTGGTCTCACTAATGACCACATGAAGTTGCAGTTTGTTCCAAGGACCAATCACTCTAATAGTATAAAAGTATTTCCTATTGGTATGACTAAATGACTTCCTTATGAATTGCAGAGGGTGACCCCTAATCTCATGAGGATGGTTTTTAAATTCCAAACCCTTTTCATACATAAGACATGGATCTTGAAAGATATCATATAGAAGCATTAGATCACCGCTAAGACGACGGGTGGAAAGGGGCATGAGTTTTAGGGAGTGTAGCCTTTCACAGTATGACACCTTTTGAAACCCAGATATTTTCTTTGCAAATTTCCTTTAAACACCTTCTAACAGGTAGCATTCTAGTTTTTTATAAGGGTTCCAAAGCTGAGAAGCATATTTCAGGTGAGGCCTGACATATGCTCTAAACAGAGGTAGCAGTACGTCTTGATTTCTAGATCTAATGTTACGAAGAATAGACCAAATTACCTTGTTTGATTTATTAATGGTATCATTCACTTGGCTATTATGTGACAAATCATCAGAAATTGTGATACCCAGATCCTTTTCATCCGATGTTTGAACCAGCATAGCACCAGCCAATAAATATTGGTGGTGTACATTAGTAGGACCCAGGTGCATAACTTTACACTTAGAAATATTCAATTCCATGCCCCATTTATTTACCCATTCAGTAATATAATCTAAGTCTTTCTGAATGGTTAGTGCGCCAGAAGCCGACGCACAAGAGCCCCCAATTTTAATGTCATCTGCACACGTAGTAGTAATAGATAAGCATTCCTTAGTTAAATCAGCAATAAATAATTCGAAGAGACAAGGCCCCAGAAAGGATCCTAGTGGTACACGACTTGATACGGAACCATTTTCTGATTTGCAACCATTAATGATAACTTGCTGAGTCCTATTACATATCCAGTTGGATATCCAATTAACAAGAAGATAATTAATATTCAGTTTGCAAAGTTTTTGAGTTAAGGCCCAGTAAGAGCTAACATCAAAGGCCTTACTGAAGTCTATAAATACGATGTCACAAGGTATTCTCACATCAAGTTAGTAATACAACTTCGACCGCTTCTGAAACCGTGTTGCTCAGAATCGCATTTATTAAGAACTGGTGTAATCATGTCTTTTATAAGACTCTCAAGAATCTTATCTTCAGAAGCGGTCGAAGTTGTATTACTAACTTGATGTGTTTCTATGAAAATATCAGTTCCTTTTTAGATAAGAGAATACCTTGTGACATTGTATTTATAGATTTCAGTAAGGCCTTTGATATTATGCCACACTGGGCCTTAACTTAAATGTCTGCGCTGCATTTGTGCCTGAAGCAGCTGCTGCTATATTCAGTCAGATAGCAAGCTGAGCTCTCCAACTGCATATCAGGGCATGTCGGTGCAGTGCAGAAGCAACTGCACTTCCTTGACATGAACCTGGGCTTTATGTAGTCCACAGGGAATTGCTCTGCCAAAAACAAGATAGCACCAAGATTCCTGTGGGCCGTATTCAGCCAAGCCAAAAACATGCAAATGAGCCAATTGGGCATGCAAGGTGCGAAGAGCTAATAGTATGCCCATTATGGGCTTGTTTGCATCAGGTGCAGCAGTCCCTTACAACTATTGGAGGTCTAGTCTGACTTTCCTACCCACATTGGCCCATTTGAAACCAATCAATATTCCCTGGTGGTCTAGTGTCACCCCCATCACTCCTCTTTGTGATTATGAATGAGTACAATTTTAAACACTGTAGATTCACAAGCTGAATTACATAGAAATAAACTGAGTGAGGCCAGCCCGGTGGAGTGGTGGGCCAAGACATTGAAAGCCTTTCCTCCTGCCATGCCAGTGACCAGTGTTTCAGAACAAGCACAAATTATTGGGAGTCAGAGGGGTAGGAGATGATCGAGCATCCCAGGGACAGTTCTTCTGTCCCAGACAGGGGTGGCCAGCTAATCTGAGTCCATAACAACCACTCAGTGAAGGCCTTGTGGTAGTCCATGTGTGACCAACTAGAATGGAGTGGCTGTGACAGCATATGACATGGGCACCTCCATGAAAATGTCCTGGCTGTGCAGCAGGGGCAGGGACCAGAATAGTAGAAAATGAGGTACCAGGGCTTAGTGAAGTCTCACCCATGTCACCGCAACCTTTCCTTCTGGTTTGGTAGTGAGCACAACTGGATCTGAGTGCACTGGGGGAAGTACAGCTCTGTGCCTTGGCTCTGCCATTGGGGTTAATCCATGGGGCAACCAACTTCTACTAGGACAGAGTTAAGGGATGGTCACCAACACATGGGGATGGGGCTGAGTAGTTGATTCATCTGCTCAAGGAGAGATAAAATCCTTATTGACAAAAATAAATAAACTGAGTTTAAACCACTTCTGGCTAAATTACTGGAAAGGGAGCTGAGTCATTTTGTTGGACGCAGGTTAATAAAGGACCCCTAATAGCTCTGCCCATATCTGGTAAATCAGCACTCTTTCTGAGATATCTACAGTACTTGGGTGAGTATGTCCATTCAGTGAACAGTCATTGAGCAGGGCAAGTGTTATCCAGGGCTGGGACAGGAGCATGGGAAGCAGAGATTCAGTGATATGAAAGCCCAGCAATGGTAGCCACCCTCCTTACTCCCTGGTCCATGACCAGTTCCCCTTTCATTAGTTACCGCGTATTATAAAGTTGATCGATGCTGTAACCCAAGGAGAGTAAACACCAGAGCCAGCCTAGGCTAATGAGGCTGAAATAGGAGTCCCCATTCCTTCATGCAGGATTTGATCACACACTAGTCCTAAGAAAAGATCAAGAGCTGCATTTAGTCTGCTGCACCAACTCATAAAACATAATGACTACTGGGTACCATATAAGATGGGAGCTCTAGGGGAACCAAAGATAGCTTGCCCAACACCATGCCTTCCCTCATTCCATGTCCCAAACTGCCCAATATACCAAACAAAATAACCTTTCCACCTCATAGCTTCAGTACCCAAGTCATATCCATGATGGATCTAGAGTCATTCAACCAGTTCTGCCATAACTCTTGGTGCTAATGCATTGTGCTAAAAATCTTTTAACTGTTGAATAGCTTGCTGTAGTATGTTCTGTGCCTACATTTTCCATGTCAGTGCTGCTCATTGCTGGTGCCATTCCTGGATCTTATTTGGGCCATATAAAGTATGCTCCATACAGTGACTGGTACAGCCTTCCTTTCACCTCTGCAGCTGGCCACCTTATGAGCTGTCAGTGAGTGTACCTACAGTACTGTACCTGCACTCATTGACAGCTCATATGGCAGCCGGCTGTGGAGGTAAGAGGAGGGCTGTGCCCTTTGTTGTATTGAGCTTGAAGGAGCACCAATCGATCAGGTAAGGCGGGGTTGTTGGAAGTTTGGATGTGAGTGAGTGGATTTGGTGGGGGGACACAAGACCACCAGGGTATACCTATCAATTACAAAACAGGCAATCAGGGAGGCCACACTAGACCTCTATGTAACAGGTATAGATTATACAATGGGCATCTGGGGGGCATGCTAGACCAGTAGGGTATACTTTTTATTTATTTATTTAAAAGTTGATAACCGAGAAAGTCACATTTAGCTGAGGCTTGTTTCCAGATGTGACCAGGGGTGAGGGCATGGATACAGCTTACCACTGATACAAATAAAAACAGGAGCTAAAAACTGGAGCAGGTACAATCATAGAAGGCAACAACAATACAGAAAAAGAAATATAGGGGAACAATACAACATGGGTATACCTAGTGGTACAAAGGGCTTGGAAACAGTACATAAGCCATATACCATTGTAAGAAGTGCATTGACAGACAACATGTTTCTGAATAGACAGCTATAAATACTGAACACTAGGATATACTTATAAAGTATGAAACTGGCAGTTGGGGGTGAGGGGAACCACTAGACCACCAGGGATGCTTGAAAAGTGATCCCTGGAATGAATGGCGGTGGAGGAACCACTGGACACCACAACAGCTTTGAGGTATGTGGAATGGGTGTTCAGTGGAGGGCTGTTGCAATATAGCCACCCTGCCTTCATGGACTGGGGGCACTGGCTTAGTTCTCAGTTAAGAGGTGGTTTGCAGTGGTGGTAAACAGCACCACTTCAGGGGCTGTTTACCACTGCTGCAAACCTTTCAATACGCTGCTGCACTGATATGCATGAGTGGCACCCTCATTTGCATAGGCACAGTAGTGTATTAGTGCTTTAGTGCTGCCAGGTTTGTGGTGTGCTCCGGGGCTTCAGAATGTGGGCCAGCCAAGAGCACTCATGCAAATCCAGGTTAGCACACTCACTAACCCTGTTAGTGGGTCACTAACCTTTGAATATCTGGACCCAATAAGTCTTATTTAAAAGTCTTTTTAAAGATCTAATTGGTAAAAACAAAATGTTTATGACATCCTTATTATATATGGGTCTTCGTACTATTTAAATCAATGAATTTCATTCACAAATTGTTTCATAACTCATAGGCATTTTATTATGACTTACAGAATCAATGATATTGTGCTCATCATAAATGTCTTCTCTTCTTGTCAAATACAATGAAATACGATCATACTAAAATTCCAGCAGAATAGGCTGAACGGTCTTTCGTGTCTACTCGTTTGGTCAGCCCCCACCCTGGGAGCTGACCTTGCTGCCCCCCTCTCCCTTTCTGGCTTCTCCCTTCCCAGTCCCAGATATTCTCGCTGCACTGGTTTTTGCTTCCAGAACCCTTCCCCTGTACCTGTCCCACCCCCTCTTGAACCCCTCCACCATTTCTGCCTCCACCAGCCCCATGGGCAGTGCATTCCATGGCTCTACCACCCTCTCAGTGTAGTAGCACCTCCTCCTTTCTCCCCTGAATCTCCCCCCTCCAGCTTCCACCCATGACCTCTAGTTGCCCCCCCTTTCTTCGGATCACCCTGACTGCTCCTCCCCTATTTACTCCCTTCATGTACCTGAAGACCTCTATCATGTCCCCCCGATCTCTTCTTTCTTCCAATGTGTACATATTTAGATCTTCGAGCCTCTCTCTATAGGTCCTATCCCCCAAGCCCTAAATCATTTTGGTTGCCCTCCTCTGGACCCTTTCCAGGAGTTCAATGTCCCTCTTTAAATGTGGCCTGCAAAACTGCATTCAGTACTCGAGGTGCGGCCTCACCAAGCAGTTATACAGTGGGAGTATCACTTTCCTTCTTCTGGAGATGAGCCCTCTAGCGATGCATCCAAGCATCCTGTTGGCCTTTGCCACTGCCCTCCTACAAGTCACCAAGTTGTTCATCTTGACATCCACCACCACCCCCAGGTCCCTCTCAGCCATCGAGACTTGCAGCATTCCCCCCCAGGGTGTATACTTGGCACAGGTTTCTGGCTCCCAGGTGCAGTACCTTGCATTTTCCTGCACTGAACCTCAGATTCCACTTTCTAGACCACCTTTCCAGAGCCTCCAGGTCCCCCTGTGGGGCCACCCTCCCCTCCTCCCCATCCACCACCACCCCCAGTTTTGAGTCATCCACAAAGAGACTCATCTCACTCTTGATACTTTTCCTTATGTCAAAGTCGTAGGCGTTGAACAGGAAAGGCCCAAGGACTGATCCCTGAGGGACTCCACTAATGACCGTCCTTGGGGATGAGACTATCCTGCCAACCCCGATTCTCTGGGTCCAGTTCTGGAGCCAATTTACTATCCATCTGATCATCTGGTTCCCCATCCCCATTTCTCCCAGATTATCCACCAGGACCCCGTGAGGAACAGAGTCAAACACCTTGCTGAAGTCAAGAAAGAGGACGTCCACTGGTCTACCCAGGTCCAAGGCACTCGTCATCCAGTCATAGAACTCCACAAGGTTTGTCTGACATGATTTCCCTGGGATGAATCCATGCTGTCTATTGTCCAGGCACCCTAACTTTTTCAGGCCCCCCCCAGTCTCTCCTTGACAATGCCCTCCATCACCTTGCCCACCACCAATGTCAGGCTGACGGGCCCGTAGTTTCCTGCCACCTCCCTTGATCCCCACCTTGTGGATAGGCACTATATGCACTACCTTCCAGTCCTGGGGCACCCACCCTGTCCTCAGAGAGATGCTGAAGAGCTCTGCCAGGGGTTTCTCCAGGACATCTACCAGTTCCTTCAGCACTCTGGGATGTAATTTATCTGGCCCTGGTGCTTTCTCTGTCTTAAGGGACCTGAAGGCTTCCTTCACCCTCTCTGCCATGATTCCCACCTCCGCTACCTTGTCCCCCTGCTCTGCCTTCACCCCACCTGCCAGTGATGCCCCCCCTCGCCAGACCTGCCAATCAGTAAGGCTCCCCCCTCAGTTTCACTGTCTCCTCCCATGTATGATGCAGCCCCCCCATTTTCCTTAGTGAAAACTGAGGCGAGGTACTTATTTAGTACCTCAGCCTGCTCCCCTGGGTCTTGTGCCCATCCCTTCCCTGTTTTATGCCAAATTTCTATTTATAGCACCTCAAAAAAAAACTCTTTTAATGAGCAACTCTGTATTATTATAAAAAGCTTAAAAAACACTAGGCAGGATTTTCAAAAGCTTAGATTGCCGCAAACCCCAAGTGGCCGACAATATGACGCATGGGGTTTGCAGTAATCTAATGGGATTTTCTATCCCCTGTGGCAATTGCCACAAGTTAGACCAACATTTTCTAGTCTAACTTGTAGCAAACCTGGGGGCCTTTTTTGAGGAGCTTACACCAGATCTTTGTTACAAGCTGCAGTAAATCAGAGAAACTGTTGCAACCGCACCTGAGATTGTAAAATAGGGCGCAGTTACGGTGAAGGGCATGGTGAACTGCTAGAACCTAAGTGTCATGGCATAGGGCTGGATGGAAGCCCTGTACCACACTTTGGAAATGCTGCCCACTAGACTGACACCAGTTATGTTTTATTTTCTTTCCTTTTTTTACTTTTCCCTGTTGTCGCTGGTCTACTAAATATTGTAGATAATGCAGCAGTTATTTCACCGAGTCTTTCAAAATGTATCTGACTCTCCCTTGCTAACCACACAATTGCTATTTGTGACATCACAGTTTGTTGTCATAGTGAGCACTATGATGTCATAAACAAAGGCACTGTGAGGTTAACAGGGGAGTGGCAAACATTGTTAAGTGTTTTCTATACAGACTTTTTTGATGGATTTCCAATATGTGTTGTAAATCCTAGAAAGTAACACTGAAAATGAAGAAAAAAATGTATGGTAAAATGTAACGGTGAAAACATCTTATGTATGAAAGCACACAATGAAGTGTAGAGTTTCTCTGTACATGAGGATGAGTTCACGTTAGTTTTTTGTGCTCTTTGCTTTCCTTCTGTATGTTACCTGTTTCAGTCCTAAACTGTAACAGCTGTCATTATTGTGATTGTTTATATGTCAGTACTGTGTGTACATTTTAATATGCAAATTAAGTGGTATTCTAGGAGTGCAAAGCATTTTCTTGCTTTAACTGACCTTTTCTCTTGTTATCCTAATGTAAGAATCCTTTTTCTTGTTTTAACAGTTTAGCAAAGAAGTGCAAGCCTGTTACAATGGACACCTCTGTTCACACAACATTTGTCCATTGTATCCACTGTGCATTAGGTCCAGAGGAGGTGGAGCCTGTGTTTAGTGCACCTGTGTGTTTGAGCAGCGGGCTCAGAGTGAATAAGAGTCCATAAACTGTAATAGGGTATTCAAAATCCTGCCTTCATTTCTGAGTGCTATGTCTTTTTAAAGTAACGTAACTGTCAGGGAACACTAGTTGATTTAAGAAAGCTTACTGTTGAAGTTAATAAGAAAAGAGTAACTCTAGTGACAGGATGTTGGGTTTATGGACAGTAAAAACAAAGGCAATTTTTAATGTAAGTTTTTTATTAAAATATAAAATAATTTTTAGTGTAATTGACTAATAATTTATGTAGCATGTGAGGAATTATTTTGTGGGACTTTAAATCTATGTAGCTTCTCCATCTTACTTCTGCATATCCCAAATCTCCACACCAGCTCTGCATCCCCCTTCCCCCACATGCACAACGCAATACAGAAGCCCATAGAAGCTTCACAGTGTCCATTACAAACAAAGCTTCTGTGCCTTATACCGAAAGAAAATTTATTGGATCTGATATATCTGATTTGGAAGATCAGTTTGTGTCTGCTGTAATCGATTGTGCATTATGACCATCCTTATTCATTATCAATGAAGTACACTGTATCATTTGATAACATCAGGAAATTAACAGCAATACTGAAATAAATATCTTGCTATAGAAAATTTTCTACCCGCTGGAAAATGTACTATTAAAGAAAAATAAAACTGCATTCGTCATTCTAGTCTGTACATGTCTGTGATACGTAATTAAGCCCATATCAGTGTTCGAACATAGAAGTAAAATTGGTGCACTAATCTCTTTATTCACCCACAATGAAAAATTTAAACTGGAAGTGGTATTTATTAAAAATAGAAGTAGAGATGATGCAACAGTTTACAGTTTAAGAACACCCTCTTCAATTCCTTCTGCTGTTTTGCTCTGGATACCCCCCTGCACCCATTACTGCGATCTTTATTGTGCCCAGTCCTTCTGCTTTCTTACAAACAGGCGACTCTCCCACTGTGCTAAATTCATCTCCAAACACTGGTTGGATGAGCTCACTTCCTACCTCTCCTCCTCCGTTATAACACCCTCCCACCCTTCCATTCTCTTAGATGAACTGACTCCTGTACCCTGGTTGTTCCCCGCAGATCCACCCAAATTAGCCAATCCAGCTACTCTCACTGCCTCCCAAAAATTTGGAATTCTCTCTCCTCCCTCAAATCCGGCACTCATCATCTGCCTACTCCATCAGCTTTGCCCTCAATAATTACCTTGCACCTCACTGCTCCTGCCATGTCCCTCCCTAATTCCCTCCTCTAAGCCCTGGACAAACCCTACCCATCTATCGTCACTTTCATTTTACCCTGTGCACACCCACCCCCCAAATTTCTAGCTCTCCTCCCCTATCCCCCAAATTGCTCCCTTTTGCTGACCTCCCTTGATTTCTCACATAATGTAAAGGACCACAAATGCTGTCCATGGATCCCTCTCCTATCCCTCCCAAGGGGCTTGTATCTCTCATCTACTCCCTTCCCCACCATCCTAAAGGGGTCTGTCTGGGACACTGCCTTATCTCCTTCTCTCTTCTCTCTCCAGTCCTCTTGCAGGGTTCCTCGCATCCTGAGGGGGTCTCCAGGGACACAACTCTCCCCCCTCCCCACCTCACCCCTCCCTCCCCTTTTCTTTCATGTAAGCACTTGTTTACTTATTAACTCAGCACGTAATATTGTCCACTCTTTCTACATATTATACACAACACTGTTGTAACACTGTTTGTAACACCTGCCTTACAACTGTATGTTAATGTTGATCTTGTAACTTGAATGTTTAATGTGTCACTCCTAGTGTACCCCTTCTCACCAGGTTGCACCGGGAGACGAGTGACTTGTTGGTCAGTGTGCCTTCCTGGTGAAACATTTCAGTAAATAAATAAAGTGCAATAAGCCATGAATACTACAGTACACAAAGAACTGGTGCTCCATATGCAATCTTAATCTTAATCTTGTGCCGTAAAGTGGTCAAGAGGACCACTGTGTACTACAATACTGCATTGCTCTGCTTTGTGCTATACGCAAAGGGATTGCAGTACATTCCCTGCTCTAGTACACAGGCTAATTTGCCAGCATAGAGATGCAGAGGAGACAGTATTAAGGGGGGGCACTGATGTGCATGGAACTGACATGCTATGTACTGTAGCTCACTGGTACCCTCACCCCTGGTCACAAGGTACAACCCCACCACCAGAAGAATTTTCAAAACTAGTTCTTCATGGGGTCACTGCCTTGCAAGTCTGAATTTCTATTCTGGCACAGGGAAGGGTTAGCCAGTTCACATGAAGATAACTAGGAATGGGGGGCTCCATTGTTTGCATGCCAGTAACATCTTATTTTTTTTCCAATTGTTTTAACCGGGTGAAACACACTAAGCTGAAAGCTTGTTTGCAGGTGCAACCTGGGAGAACAGGGAAGTTAAGTGACTTGCTCAGGATCACACAGTATGCAAGTGGGGGCTGTGGGATTCAAACCCAGGTCTCCAGATTTGCAGCTCAGAGACTTAAACCACTGTGCTATACTGCCTCCATCTACCACCATTGTGTATGGTTTCAAAGCAAATAGACGACAAGTAAAGATAGCAGAGGCTCGCCTTAAAATACAGAGAAAGGGCATGAGAGATGATATGGTTGGTAGCACTGAAAGCCCTAGGCATAGGCCATGGTATGGCACCATACTCCTGGTGCATTATCTTTGGCCAACCCTTGCAGCTGCTGCACTTCCAACATGCTAGTGGTCCCATAGCTGATGTGTGACCACTAATATCTGGAATAGCAATTTTCTTAATTGTATGCAATGCCACTGTTTCAGTGGAAATCCACCCCTGCAGATAGTGGCACCAGCTGGTGTATGGCAGTTTGGTGGGAGGCACTAATGAGAACCATGTGCACCCCTAAATACCACCACTCACTACTCTGACTGAAAAGGACCCCTGAATTTTCCCATTATTTATGAAAATCATGAAGATTAAGCAGTAACCTGTGTCCTGTGTTTACAGTAGCTAACCGCTAACTAGCATTTAGTAGTAACCCAAGTTCAAGTGACCCAAACAGCAAAAGCAGCACAGGTGGTGAAAATAATAATTTGTGTAATTTAGTAGGTATTAGAGTGCTAAAGGCAAAAAGCTGCACTCACAAAGTAACATTAAAAAAATCACAAAAATGGAAGCAACCCAGATGAGGAAGAGCATAGGCGACCAAAATGTACAATTTACAAAGTAAAAAATAGGTGCAACTGTAAAGAGCCTGAGCTCAAGCAACAAAGTTAGCATTTTAAAATGTCACATCAACAAAATTAGATGCAACCAAGAAGAGGCACAGTTAAGGAGTCCCAATATTACAGTTCACAAAGTAGAAAGTCAGTGCAGCTCAGGAGAGGATGAGCTTGGGTGACAGAACTAGAGATGCAACAAATTTAAAATCCGCCGGCGAAGTGGACATGAAGTGGCCACTTCGCGTTGAGAAGTGCTATGCACAAAGTGGCTACTGGAAAGTGCTCACTTGCCTTCTCATTATGACTTCGCATTATCATTCCGCCTTAACGCGAAGTAAGGTGAAGTGACAACAATATAGGCAGCCCCCCACATATCACATGGCTTACAGTACTGTAAGTCACGTGCTTTAACCAGGCAGGAAGGAAGTGAGTCAGGAAAGCAGTTACTTTTACTTTCTCCTTTGCAGTTGTAGAAGGAGGAAGTCTTTTTGGTGTAGAGAGAGGAGAGATTGTTTCGTAGTTGGCATCTTGAGATTTCAAGCACAAAAAACAGCTTTTTTAAAAGCTACATCTTGATTTTTTTTGTAGTGTGTTTTTCATTTTTTTTTGCTACAGAAATTTTTTTATAAGTTTTGTTTTGTGTGTTTGTGTGTGTGACTGTGTGTGTGCATGTGTGTGAGACTGAGTGCATGTGAAGGTCGGAGTATTGAGGCGTCGGTCAAAGTCGGAGGGACTTGTGCACAATGGCCCTGGGAGGAAAGTCTGTGGCCCGTGGGCGTGGGCAGAGGAGAGGAGTACGCACACATGGGGGCGGTCGGGGGTTATTGGACCGCTCCCGACTCTTGGATTTTGTGTCTCCCCCTGTGGAAGCAGCAGCAACAGCAGCACCAGTGCCACTGGTGGTGGCGCATCCACCAAGTCTGCCACTACTACCACCACCACCAGTAGCAGCTGCAGGAGCTCCAGCAGCACCCTCTCCACAGCCGCAGGTCAAGCCCCAGGTGAATGAAGGTGCTTCTGGCTGTATATCTGGAACCCCCTGCAACTCCCCAGTGTGGCAGTTTTTTAACTGTGTGGGGGGGAGACAGCACCATTGTGGTTTGCCATCTGTGTGGTGTGCAGGTATGCCATGGCCTCTGGAGGACACCTTTGGGGACCAGTGCCAGTGCACGCACATAGCAAACCACCACAAGGTGGAGTGGCAGGCTGCCACCACAGGGGCCAGGAGTCCACCTGCTGGCCCTTCTGTGGCAGTGGCAGAGGGTGCTGGGGGTGTTGTGCCTCATCGCTGCAGCAGGAGGAGGACAACAGCAGCAGCTGCTCCACCACCACCACCACCACAGCCACCAGCACCACCCTCAGCACTACCTTGCTTTCCTGCTGCAGTGGACCCCACCACAGTGCCTGCAATGCAGGCAGACATTGCACTGGTGTGGGTGGCCCTCGAAGAAAGCAACGAGAGGGTGGGTGCTGTGCAGCAGCAGGTGGATCAAATCCAGCAACAACAGCTGCAAATACTGACAATGCTCCACCTGCTGCTGGAACACCATGGAATCCCCCATTAAGGGATTTTTTTGGGACCCCTCCCCCCACTACTGTGCAGTAGTGTTTTTGTGTGATTTTTTTGTTGTTTAATAATAACACTTGCCCTTTTGTTGTAATGCAGTGCCTCAGTAATGTTGACTTTCTGTTGTGGAGTGCTTGTGGAGAAGCTGGTGTGAGCAGTGCAAGTATGATGTGCTAAATTGCATGTGTGCAGTCAGTGTTGTTTCGTGTGTGTGTGTGTGTGTGTGTGTGACAGTGACATCAGACATTGTGCAGTGTCTTGCAAACATATATTGCTGTTGCTGACTTGTTGCAGTGTTTATGGTATGAAGAATAGCGAGCAGAATAACGTATATTTTATTGTCACCATCATCAGTGGACTAAGTGATACAATACTTTTTCAGAGCTGTCTGGCCTTAGTGCACCTTAGTCACATACTGCACACATAACTTTTAGGAGAGCATGTGTTTTTTGTACTATGATCTCCACAAAGTCATGTGTGTACTGTAAGTGACTGATGTGCACAGTGACCCGATACCTCTGAAAAAATATCATATCACTTACTCCGCTGGTACTGATGGTACAAATAAAATATACATCATATATTCTTTGTTATCTTTATTCTTGATACTACAGCAAGTCTTACCATATATATGTTTTCATGAAGCTGGACAATGTATGCACACACAGGAAAGAACAGTGAAGGCACACATGCAGTTTAGCACAACATACTTGCATTGCTCAGTCTTCATGCTTTTTGCAAAACACTTTAAATCCGATTCATGAGTCCCGACACAAGTAAACATTACTGAGACTCTCTAACTATTTTGTTTGTAAAATAGACGTTAAAGAGATTCACCAGCTTACAGCATTGCACCTGATATATGGGCACCTTACTTCCAGGGGAATCTTTCTTGCTCCAGATGTCCTCACATACTGCAATACTTTTCTGTCAAAAACGCCCGTAATTTTATTAAAGTGTGTCACGTCTTGGAGGATGTCTGTTCTGAAAAGGCCCTAAAATTCTGCCCCGTGCTCTCAGCAATGTTTGGACATGATGCCAGGGAGAGCGCGGGTGCTTGCTCCATTATAGTGAATATCCGGCATCTTTCCGAATGCTTTTGTATGTTATAATGGTCAGTTTGTGATGAAACGTGTGGGCACATTTCCATTAACAAGAGCCTTGTTAGTGGAAACATACCCACGTTACACCACAAATTGACCATTATAACATAAATAAACATTCCGGACATTCACTATAATGGAGCACGCACCCATGCTCTCTCTGGCATCATGTCCTAACGTTGCTGAAAAAGGGAGGGGGGTAGAATTTGGGACGTTTTTCAGAACGAGAATTCCTCCATGACATGAAGCACTTTAATGAAATTATGGGCGGTTTTGACAGAAATGTGTTGCACTATGTAAGGACATGTGGAGCAAGAAAGATTCCCCTGGAAGTAAGGCACCCATATATTAAGTGCAACACCATAACAATGTAACGTGGTGAATCTCTGTAAAGAAGCAGGGCAACAATCTGTTGAGAACTCTGACTCTGAATCATCAAAACTGCCATCACAGAGGCAACAAGCCTTTGTGTGAAGCAAACAAACAAATCAAAACGAAAGAAAAAGCCATTATGGTTCCCAAAAGAGGTGGCTGTGAAAGACAGGAAGAAAAAGATAGCATTCCAGAAGTATAAGGAAACACAGAAGGAGCAGGACAGACAGCTGTACCAGTTAAGGCAGAAGGAAGCAGGGAGGGAAGTCAGAATAGCAAAGGCCCAAACTGAGGAAAAGATAGCCAACTCAGTTAAGAAGGGGATAAAACCTTTTATAGGTACATCAGTGAGCGTGAAAAGACAAGGGAGGATAGTGAGGCTGAATAGAATGAACGGTGGGTGGGCAGAGAGGGACAGTGAAAAAGCAGGGATACTGAATGAATATTTCTGCTCAGTATTCACAAAAGAGAAGGGGGAAGTGCCTTATACAATTAACAGAAGTACTCTTGATAGGGGGGGTCGATCCCAGTCCTTTCACAGAAGAAAGGGTTCTGCAAGAACTCCTAAAACTGAAGGTGGACAAAGAAATGGGGCCTGCTGGAATTCACCCCAGAATTCTAAAAAAATTAAGGGGGGAACTAGTGAAACCACTGGCTACTCTTTTTAATAAATCATGGGAGGATGGTGTGGTACCCGAGGACTGGAGGAAGGCGGATGTGATTCCCCTTCACAAAAGTGGGACCAAGACAGAGGCAGGAAACTACAGACCTGTCAGTTTGACCTCTGTGGTAGGGAAAGTGATGGAGTCACTTCTGAAGGAAAGAATAGTTGAGTACCTAGAGGCCAGTGGGGCACAGGACCCAAGGCAGCATGGGTTCACAGCAGGAAGGTCATGTCAGATGAATCCAATAGATTTCTTTGACTGGGTGACCAAAGCAGTAGACCAGGGAGGGGCTATGGACATGGCCTACCTAGACTTTAGCAAGGCATTTGACACAGTCCCACACAAAAGATTAATAGTCAAATAAACCAGCCTGGGAGTGGGTCCCAGGGTGGTAGCCTGGGTAAAACATTGGCTGGACAACAGGACACAGAAGATAATTGTAAATGGAGCCCACTCTGAAGATAGAGGGTTTACTAGTGGGGTACCACATGGTTCAGTATTGGGTTCAGTCCTTTTTAATGTCTTCATAAGTGACATTGCAGAGGGACTGGAAGGAAAAGAATGCCTCTTTGCAGATGACACAAAGATCTGCAACAGGGTTGATGCACAAGGAGGCATGAAAAGGATGAGAAGGGCTTGGCAAGGCTGGATGAATGGTTAGAAGTATGGCAGCTAGGATTCAATGCAAAGAAGTGCAAAATAATGCACCTGGGAAACAAGAACCCAGGGAAGAATACACAATGGGGGTAGTAACAAAAACAAAAAAGGAAAGGGACCTGGGGGTAATCATATCAGATGACCTTAAGGTTAGCAAGCAATGTGAGAAAGCAGTAGGGAGGGCTGGGGGTATACTGGGATGCATAGGGAGAGGCACCAGCAGCAGAAAACCGGAAGTTGTTATCCCTCTGTACAGACAGTTGGTGAGACCCCATCTGGAGTACAGCATCCAGTTCTGGAGACCCCATCTCCGCAGGGACATAGACAGGATAAAGGCAGTCCAGAGGAGGGCAACTAAAATGGTGCAGGGTCTGCAAGAGAAGCTGTATGAGGAGAGACTAAAGGAGCTTAATATGTATACCCTTGAGGAAAGGAGGGAGAGGGGGGACATGATAGAAACTTTTAAGTACCTCATTGGAATCAACAAAGTCCAAGAGGGTAGTATCTTTCAGAAAAAGAGATGTGCAAGAACAAGGGGACACAATTTAAAGATGGGGGGCAGTTCAGGGGCAATGTGAGGAAGTATTATTTCACAGAGAGGGTAGTGGATGCATGGAACAGCCTTCCTGATGAGGTTGTGGGGTCTAAAACTGTGGGAGAATTCAAGAGTGCATGGGACAGACATAAGGCAATTCTTGTGGGGGAAGGGTAGGAAGAAATAGGCTGTTGGTTAACTAGGATCTGCGGCCTATCCTGTAGGTAGGGAAATGGGCAGACTAGATGGGCCAAGCGGTCTTTATCTGCCGTTAAAGTCTATGTTTCTATGTATGATACTATACTTTCCAGTATTTGAGTCTGCTTTACTACTTTTTTTTCATGTCTGAAATAATAAAAGGAGCACTATTTTTAATATGGTGCTGACCAGGTCTTTGTCAGCATTTTTTGCTGCTTTTCTCCATCACATCAGTTGCTATATATCACTTCTGTTGTAAAATTAACAGTTATGCAGCAGGCAGTGTTTTATGACCCCACAGAACAATATTTATTGAAAAACAGCTGCAAATAGTGCTAAAAACCTGGTCAGAACAATATTGAAAGGCGTGCTCCTTTTTTTTTTAAACATGACAAAAAGTAGTAAAGCAGACATATAGATACATAGATACATAGACAGTGTCGGCAGATAAGGGCCTATGGCCCACCCAGTCTGCCCATTTGAGCTTGTAAGTCCAGTTTATGTTTTCCTAGAAGTCTGTTGCCCCTTACCCCTGACCTCCAGAATAGCTTTATGTCTATCCCATGCATTCTTAAATCCTGTGATTGTTTCAGCCCCCAACACTTCCTCTGGCAGGGTGTTCCACTTGTCCACCACCCGTTCTGTGAAGAAATTCTTCTTCACGTTTCCTCTGAATCGTCCTCCCTCCAACTTCATCCCATGCCGTCTAGTTCTGAAACATCTTTTTCGCTTAAAAATAGTGTATTCCTGCACCCTGTTCCTCCCTGTAAGGTACTTGTATGTCTCTATCATATCCCCTCTCTCCCTCCTCTCCTCCAGGGAGTACATGTTCAGTTCCTTCAACCTGTCCTCATAGGACTTGTAATGCAATCCATGCACCATCTTTGTTGCCCTCCTCTGAACCTTCTCTACCCTGTCTATGTTCTTATGTAGGTAAGGTCTCCAGAACTGCACAGTGTACTCCAGGTGCGGCCTCACTAGTGTCTTGTATAGCGGAATTATGACCTCCCTTTTCCTGCTGGTGATGCCCCTGCCTATGCGTCCCAGCATCCTATTTGCTTTACCTGCTGCCTTGTCACACTGTTTCCCTACCTTGAGGTCATCAGAGATGATAACCCCAAGATCCCTTTCCTGCTTGGTGCATGCAGGGATTTATTTAACTCTAAAAATTGATTAGCGTTTTGCTTATAAAAGTTCTAAAACATTGTGAAAATGCATAGCACTTGCCTCACTGTGTTAACAAACATAACACTTCTAGAAAACCTTTATAAATGCTTTCTGTACAGTTAGTATGTCCCAAGAAAAAAGTGCTAATCAATTATTTAAAACCCTGTGCATGCTATATCTTCACCCCCCAACTGATATATTGTGCCAGGGTTTTTGTGCCCCATATGCATTATCTTCCACTTCTTTGCATTGAATTTCAACTGCCAAACCTCTGACCATTCTTCAGGTTTCTGCAGGTCCCTTCTCATTCTGTCTACATCCTCTGGTGTATCTACTCTGTTACAGAGCTTTGTGTCATCAGCCAACAGTGAAATTCTGCCTTCTAGGTCCTGCGCAATGTCACTGATGAAGATGTTGAATAGGACCGGTCCCAGCACTGATCCCTGTGGTACCCCACTGGTCACTCTTCCCTCTGTGGAATGACAGCCATTTACCACCACCCTCTATGTCCTGCCGCCCAGCCAGTTACCTACCCACCACACTACTGTCCTGCCCACACCCATATTCCCCAGTTTGTGTAATAGTCTTCTATGTGGCACAGTGCCAAAGGCCTTGCTGAAGTCCAGATAGGCCATGTCCACTGCCTTCCCCTGATCCACCTCCCTAGTCACCCAGTCAAAAAATTCGACGAGGTTGGTCTGACATGACCTCCCCCTGGTGAAACCATGCTGCCTTGGGTCCTGTAGTCAATTGACAACCAGATGTTCCACCAATCTTTTCTTCAGTAGTGCTTCCATGATCTTTCCCACTACTGAGGTGAGGTTGACTGGTCTGTAATTCCCCGCTTCCTCTTTGTTCCCACTTTTGTATAAGGGGACTACATCTGTTATCCTCCAGTCTTTGGGTACCTCCCCTGTTTCCAGTGATCGGCTAAATAGGATAGCCAGAGGTTCAGCCACCACCTCTCTTAGTTCTTTAAGGACCCTGGGGTGCACCCCATCTGGCTCCATTGCTTTATCAACTCTTATTACTTCCAGTTCCTTCAGGACCCTTTCTCGTGTAAAGGGACTTGTGTCCATTTCTGCACCATTCTCACCCCTTGTACTCCCTTCAGACCCATTATACTCTTCTTCCTCAGTAAAGACTTAGCAGAAATACCTGTTCAATATGTCAGCTTTACTGTTGTCATCCTCCACGCGGCCCCCATCCTCCCCTTCAGTCTCACTATCCCTCCCCTTGCCTTTCTTTTTTCACTTATGTACCTGTAAAAGGTTTTGTCCCCTCTACCCACTGATTTTGCAATGTGTTCTTCTGTCTGAGCTTTGGCTTCCTTTACTGACCTCCCTGCCTCCCTTTGCTTCTCCTGGTACTTCTCCCTATCCCCTTCTGCCTGTGTCTTTTTGCACTGCCGGAATGCAATCTTTTTGGCTTTCACTTTCTTTGCTACCTCTTTGGAAAACCATAATGGTCTCCTCTTCCTTTTCCTCTTGCTAACCTGCTTAATGCATAATTCTGTTGCTCTTGTAATCCCCATTTTAAATACTGCCCACTGTTCCTCAACCCCTGATTCCTGCCCCATTCCCCTTAATGCTTCTTTCAAGTAATCCCCATTTTCCCAAAGTCTGCCCCTATAAAAATCCAGGAAACATGTTTTTGTGTGGTTTGGTTCTGTTCTTTCTGTGATTTCAAACCACAATGACTGGTGGTCACTGTTCCCCAGGTGCTCCCCCACTGTTACCCCCATCACACTATCCCTGTTTGTGAGCACAAGGTCCAGTATTGCCTTCTGCTGAGTCGGTTCCATGACCAGTTGCTTGAGGAAGGCACCCTGAAGGGAGTCCAGGATAAATCTGCTCTTAGTTGATGCTGCTGCTGGGATGCTCCAGTCCACGTCTGGAATATTGAAGTCTCCAACCAGTACTACCTCACCCTTGTCTGCCATCCTTTGGATGGCTAGCATCAGCTCCCTATCTGTTTCTTTCTCCTGGGCTGGTGGTCTATAGACCACACCTGTGCGGATGGCTGTCCCCATTTTCCTTTCCAGCTTAACCCACAGTATCTCTCCCCCATTTTGTTCCTCCTGGATCTCTGTGGCCCTTATGTCATTTTTCACATACAGTGCCACTCCTCCTCCCTTCCTGCCTGCCCTGTCTCTTCTGAATATGTTGTAGCCAGGTATGGCCGTCTCCCAGTCATGGTTATCATTACACCAGGCTTCAGTGATTGCCACACTATCCAGGTCTGACTGCACCATGACAGCCTCCAGATCTTCCATCTTGTTGCTAATGCTCCTGGCATTTGCACACATGGCTTTCCATGATTTGACCTCCCTAGACTGTTTTGCTGTTCTACTCCAGCCCCTTTCTTGGTTGTCCTTTATCCCTGGTTCTCCTTGCTGTCTGCCCTTCTGCTGATTTTTGTCCCTTTTCTGTCTATCCACCTTTTGGGCACTAATCTCCATCTTTTGCACACTGCTTTGGTTCACTGGTTCCACTGCTAGCTGTGGTGGGTGAGCAAGTAGGTACCCTCTTTGCTGGCCTGCCACCCCCCTTTGCTAGTTTAAATGCTTGTCAATGTAGCATTTAAACTTATCATTGAGTGCTTGGATTCCCCTCCAGGATGGATGCAGGCCATCAGGCTTGAACAAACCTCCATCCCTCCAGGTGGGTCCCCAGTCACCAATGAATCCAAACCCTTCCTCACAGCACTAGTTCTTCAACCATGAGTTAAAGTTCCTGGTGCATGCACCCCTATGCTCTCCCTTGCCTCTCGTAGGTAGTACTTCTGAGAAAGTGACAGAAGTAGCTACTTGCTTGAGACCCCTTCCTAATTTCCTAAACTCTTCCTGAACTTCCTTTGGCTCCCCATTTGCCAGGTCATTAGTACCTAGGTGGATAATGACATCCAAGCTCACCCTCCCGTCTTGCCTTCCCAGTGATCCCCAGGATCTTCCTTCCATCCCTCCATGCCTGGCACCTGGTAGGCACCTCACCTCCCTGTCCTCCCTCCTGTGTTCCTAGCTGGTCCTTTTTAGGATGGAGTCCCCACCAGGATTCGCCTCCTCCTCTGGGGTCCGCTGTTTTCCCCGCTGAGGTCACCTCCTTGGCTAACCTCCACATCCTTTCCTTCCACTTCTCTGGGTACCTCTATTTGGTTGTCCCCATTTGCCAGTGTGGCATATGAGTTCTTGAGTGGAATAAGATCTGGGATGTGCCTCTGCCTGACCACTCTAACCCTCCCTGAGCCCACTGTCATCCAAGTGCTCCTCGTTCTTGGCATCCTTTGAGGCAGTTGCATTGGACTGGGTGGTCTCTGGATAGGGGTGATGGTACTCCTGACCCAGTTTACTTCCACTCTGAGTCTGGCTACTCTCATCCCGCAGTCCAGAGAGATGCATGCAGATAGGGTAGCACCTCAGTGTCCAGAAGGTCTGCCTGAATATGGCTGTCCCACAGCCACTGCATTGTACCACTCCCCACATTATACTGCAATTATACTGCTATTCCACTAGTTGTCTGCTACTGAAGCTCTTCTAGTTCCCTTTTTATTAATTTACTGTCCTTAAAATCCAGCCACTGATCCTCAGATACTTTTCTTTTTAAAAAAAGAAAATAAACTAAAAAATAAATAAATGAACCAAAACACTTGTCGTGCTGAGGGTGGGCTTCTTCACCCTTATGCCTCTCCTACTCCACACCCCTTACTATACCCTGTGTTTAGCTCCTGTCAATCAGATTTAGCAGGGCATATAATTAAGAGTTGGGGGAAGGGGGGGAGAAAATTTGCAGCAATTAAAGACAGCAAAGAAATACACCACCTCTACGTTTTAAATTTTCAACAGCCCAAAAACAATTCTAAGTAAAGACAACAAAGAGAGTACAGTGTAACTAAAAGCCCACAATCTAAGTTGAAAAGAAAAATAGCAATTACCAGTTACTGTAAAGCACTGAATTGAATATGTTTCCTTCCCCTTCTGGCTTCTTCTGAGAAAATAAAACTCACTTGCTACCTCAACTCTGACTAAGCCCCACCTCCAGTTATTACGTAGCTGAGGTCAGAGGCCAGACAATTAACACCCCTCACCCAAACTACTGGGCAAGTCGGACAAGCCAAGACTAAATTTGCAGCAATTAAAGACAGCAAAGAAATACACCAGCACTACATTTTAAATTTTCAACAGCCCAAAAACAATTCTAAGTAAAGACAACAAAGAAAGTACAGTGTCACTAAAAGCCCCCAATCTAAGTTTAAAAGAAAAATAGCAATTACCAGTTACTGTAAAGCACTCAATTGAATGTGTTTCCTTCCCCTTCTGGCTTCTTCTGAGACAGAAATTGTGAAAAGAAGTGTATCATTCAAGTCGTGACTCTGAGGCAACTAGTGGCTGGCAATGTAAAATAGCATAAAAGAGTACAGTTCAAAATTGTCACCACATTCTTGCAATGCTGCTTTAATTGAATAATTTAAGTATGACATTATATGCTCACAATCACAACAGACAAAGTGCATCTGTCTTGTGTGCATAAAATTGACATGTGTTAACGAAGTCAAATGTGAGCATTACACCACATGCAAAGTCCCCCAGAATTAATGGCGCACTCAGTCATGCGCTCAGCACTCACACAGAGTCCCCAGATTTTTTCTGCATGCCAACAATGCATCTGTCTTGTGTGCATGAAATTGACAAGTGTTAGCAAAGTTAAATGTGAGGGTTACACCACATGCAAAGTCCGCCAGAATTAATGGCACACTCAGGCATGCGTGCAGTACTCACGCAGAGTCCCCAGATTTGTTCTGCATGCCCAAAATGCATCCGTCTTGTGTACATAAAATTGACAAGTGGCAACGAAGTCAAATGTGAGCATTATACCATATGTAAAGTCCCCTCAGAAATGATGACCATGAGAGAACTGTTGCTGGTCCAATGTGTGCTGCGATTCCAGCAAGTGCAATGTGATCATCTCAACCAGATGGAAGGGTGCCCACTGTCTATACACTAATAGTAGCCTTGGTGAATTTATATATATATATATATATATATATATATATATATACTGTGTATGTATATATATATATATATATATATATATACACACATACATACATATATATTTGTGTATTTTGTAGGTGGGGGGGTTGACATATATAGACATGTACTCATTGCATTGTTTTGTATCGCAGGTCACAGATACTGTTGGTGTGCACATTCCAGTGCTCGATGAGAACTTTTTACATAGAAATTTGAAATGATTAACTCTCAAGCCAATGAAGATATTTTTTTTGGGGTGGGGGGAACATATTTGCAGGTTTGTCTCATTAATGGTTTCTTATTTGGCTACTTCTTCACAGATTTCTTCTGCATCCTTCTCGAGTCTGGTTGTTAAGGATGGTCATGGTCATCGTTTGAAATTACTTCTGCGTGTTGCATGTCTGCCCCAGCCCGGGGGGGGGGCTGATGTTGAAGAACTTCCTTGGATAAGGCCACTATGACACAACAACAAAGCATCTGGAAGTTTCCTATAAAAAGAAATGAATGACTTACCACTTGATTGTCCCTGGTTCTCTCAATCTCAAGTTACATTTCAAAACCACATCTTGCCAAGTAACACAATCTGTGTGCAACTTTCTCAACACTGTCATGGTCAGGGCTGCACAGCTGCAAGTTCAGAATACACTGCACGATATCTTGCAGAAATAGTTTTGGTGACGTACACATCACCTAGTTTATGAATCGTACTCGGTCACATTTGTTGCAGTCTTTTAGAAAAAATTGAACGGATGAAATAAAATCTTGATACTTACCAGTATGGATTTGAAATGGATATTCCATAGGTTCCTGTGTATGGTACAGCTGCAGTACCATTCATACCGACTTTCAGCGGAGAGTCATTTTTTGTTAGCTGTAAAAAAACAAAGTAAGTTTACCGTATGTGTTTGACCATTGCAGCTCAGAAAAGCTACAGAAAATAAAACATACAGCTAAAGGAAGTTAAATAGCATAAAAAACATTAGTACACATACTCACTTTACAGTTTAAATATTAAGAAGCTTTGTGCCTCTGGCTGATGGATGTGGTCTTCTATTCGACTCCCTCTGCCTTGTCATGGTCAATGTAATGGGGAAATATTGTCTGAATGACACTGGTGGTGGGTGCTGGTGGTGATAGCTGTGGCATATGATGACATTTCCTGTGATATCTTCCTGCATCTGGTGGTTGTGGCAGTGGCTAACATCAGTCCCAGTGCTGGTGGTCCAGGGGGCAGACAAACTCGTGGTCGGTGGTGGCAGTGGCTAACATCAGTCCCGGTGGTGGTGGTCCGGGGGGTGACAAACTCATGCTCAGTAGTGACAGTGGCTAACATCAGTCCCGGTGGTGGTGGTGGTGGTGGTGGTCTGACGGTGGACAAACTCATACTCAGTGGTGGCAGTGGCTAACATCAATCCCAATGGTGGTGGTGGTCTCGGGGTGGACAAACTCATGCTCAGTAGTGGCAGTGGCTAACATCAGTCCCGGTGGTGGTGGTGGTCCGGGGGGATGGACAAACTCATGCTGAGTGGTGGCAGTGGCTAACGGTGGTGGTGGTGGTCTGATTACAGGGGGGCACACCACCTTTTAATAACTTCAGTTAAAACCTGCCAACATTAACCACATTATCATCCTCATAAAGAAAGCTACCCTCACAGTCATCTATGTCTGAAGTCTGACCACTGGGAAATTCTTTCTCCATTGTGTCATCATCTATGTCAGTGGTGGGCCGTTTCATGCTTCCACTGCCAGTGCCATGAGGATGGTTCATTTCCACATCACCAAAACCACCATGACTAGGCCGGGGTACAAATACCAAGGTTGCAGTCTGTGCTGGTATGTGTCTCTCATTCATTTTTATGAATGTTAGCAAACTAACATTTGCAGGAGAGAGGTTTGTCCGACGATCCCCGACTATTGCACCTGCTGAGCTGAATGCCCTCTCAACACTTACACTGGAAGGTGGGCATGTGAGGTACTTCAGTGCCATTGCAGTCAACTCTGGCCATTCCCTGACCTTCCACTCCAGTACAAAAGAGGATCATCAGTTATTGACAGATGCCTGTTTTCAGACAAATATGACTCAACCATTCTCTGTGCGGCACCAAGTCCAGGGGTTGATGCATCATCCTGTTCTCTGGAATCATTTATTTCACAAATCCCAACTTGGGACAAAGTCTCCCAAAGTGGGCTGACGCCAACTGCTTTGGATGACAGACCACCTGGAACTGCAGTCTCCTTCCCCTTGCAGGATATGCTTGATGGTCCTCCAGGTACACCTTCAGCCAGATTATGTTGCTGAGGTTTGCTGACCTTGGCACGTGACTTCTGTGCCCCTTGAACAAAGCGCACCAGTTGCCCACTGACCTTTTTTACCTGTTCAGGCCTTCCCTCCAGTACTGATGCAATTTCACGTTTGTATCGTGGGTCCAACATTGTTGCTATGGCAAAGTTGTCACTATGCTGTATGCTCAAAATGTGATGATTCTGATCAAATATTGTCAGCATGTGTTTCAGCAACATACTGCTAGCACTGTCACTGGCAACATCAAGGCCAAGCTGTACATTCACCAATGTCTGCCTCAGCACCCGCAGCAGTGGAATTGATTGGTTAATGGAGGCAGACTCGCCACTCACTGCCTGTGCGGCTTGTTCAAAAGGCTGCAAAATTATTATTACAGAGTCCATGAGGTGCCACTGTTCAGTCATCATAGACATGGAGGACCCGGAACTGTCACAGCTAGTGTGCATCACAAGATATTCTGAGATGGCTTTGTGTTGTTCATACAACCTCTCTGCCATGTATAAAGTGGAGTTCCATTGGGTGACAACTTCCAGCTTCAAGTGGTGCTGAGGGAGGCTGTTTTGCATCTGCAACTGCCGAAGTTGGTCACAGGCTTTTACAGATTGTGAAAAGTAAGAGCAGATGCGGCGTGCATCTGTTAGCTTTTCCTTTACATCAGAGTGCTGCAGAAACTCCTGCACCACAAGATTTAGACAATGGCCCATGCATGGAACATGAAAAAAGCCACCATTTGTGATGCATTTCACCACATTTGACCCATTGTCACTTGCTATGAACCCAGCTTTCAGGGACAGGGGGTTCAGCCACTTGTCAATTTCAGTCAGTACCACGTCCAACATGCTTTCACCAGTGTGTGAACTGATCACATTGCGCATAGCAATCATTGCATGCTGTTGTATTCCTGGAAGATTGCTACCATGACAATCCACCTTACTGCACTGATTATTCACACTACCAACATCACAAACAACCACTGGCACCTGCACCCGGTGTGCAGTTATACATAAATATGAATGCCCCTCTGCTGCCACTTGTCCACATATCCATACTTAAATGGATGAATGAAGAGGAGGAATGTTGAAGGGCATGTCTTACTGAGTTGGACACAGTACGAAACAACTCGGGGACAGCACGGGTCGAAAAGTATGTCCTGGATGGGACTTTCCATTTTGGACAGGTACGTGCAGCAAACTGCCAGAACCCAGAATTCTCCACAAAGGAGAAGGGCAAAAAAATAAATTGCCAGCATTTCAGCTACAGCAGTATTAAGTTTACGTGACACTGTATGATTGGGGGGGGTACTTCAGCTTATGTGAAAAAACACTCTGTAACGTGGGCTGACTTAAACGTTTTACACGGGGAGTGATGACAAATGGTTCTGCTCTGCGAATGGCAGGGAGTGGAGTGTGGACGTTTGATGAAGACGGTTGCACAGGTGATGATGATAAACCCAGAAATGCAGTTATTTTGCCAGATTTGCCAACCAGGGCTGATGTACCACTTGCACTAGACATACTGCTTTCACCACCACCACTACCAAAACTGCTACTCTCACCAGCACTGGACAACATTTCAAAATAATTATGCTCCTCCACTTCATCATGCCTGTAGTAATCCTCTGCTCTTATTTCCTCACTGCTGCACACATTTAATTTCCTACTGGACTTAACACTCATAGAAGGGGATAACATACTCGTTATGGTTGCTGACAAGGGTGAACGCCCCACTGTGGTATTAGCTGCCATCTTGTGCTGGGTCCACAGTTCTATGTGCCTATTCTTAAGATGTGTGTATGCTGTCCTCCTGTGCACAGATGGCTCCCTTTTTTAACTCGACTCACACGCACATGGCAAACCTGGCAGATTGCAACTGACTCATCATTTGCATCTTGAACAAAAAAATCCCAAACAAGGGATTGTGGTGCTTTACTTTTAACATGTCCTTGATGCTGCTTATTGAACCCTGTTCTTTTAAGCACTGAAGTGGGGAGGGGGTGCTACGTGATGTTTCGGGCAGTGCATACCTGGAGTGCAACTGACAACTATGACTACCTGTCATTATTACTGGGTCGTCATCATCATCATCATCATCATCATCAACCGAAACTGGTAAATCACAAGTTTTTATGGGGGGGGGATTAATGCAAACAGACTCAGACACAGCCACCTTGAATTTCTTTTTTCTACAGTTCCCAACTGGGGTCAATTACATCATCATCATATTCATCAACATCACCCACATCCACATCTTCTGCTTGGATGCTGGCATGTGGACTGCACGTTGCAACCAAAGCAACATCATCATCATCACATTCATCATCATCATCAACACCACCATCACCTGATATTTTTTCACCACACTGTGAATCACTGCATGGAAAATACGTGACATGAACTGCGGTGGATGAAATAGCACATTGTATGCTATTGTTGACATGATTATCAGAATCCTCAGGTTCAGTTACTGGGATGTTACTGGGAAGTATGACATCATCTACACTGCCACTCACTTGCACTGCTTCACACTCCACTATATTTTTGGACACAGTACACTGGTCAGTAGTCGAACTTGAGGCAGCAATACTCATACTACCACCACCAGCAACTGCACTAACACCACTGGCTGGGACAACATCATCTCTCTAACTATGAGTGAAGCTACTGATTGGGCTGTAAAAAACATTGCAGGAGAAATACCTTTCCTCACATCAGCAATGCACTTTTGCGTCTGCGTCTGCGTACTACCACGCCCACAGACTATCTTACTGGCAACAGTGCCATGGCGAGAACCAGCTTTGCTTGCACGTCTCTTTGCGGGGCATTTTGGGGGATCAACAACAATATTCTAAACAAATTTAGATTTTGGTATGTTCACTCTCTGATTGGGGGGATGCTGGATGTGAAGCCAAAAAAAACAACTGTGGCTTCAGCAACAGATAGAGACGCAAATTCACTAGTGAAAACAACACCTAAACTAACCAGTGGTGCTGAGGTCACCAACAATCCAATCTGGGAAACAATTCCTTTTGCTGGTGGGGGTGGGAGGAGCACTGATTGCAGATTTTTATGGCAGTACAAGCAGCAAAACAAAGAACAGATACCACGATTGCAGTACAAAATCATGCAGCTGCAGTGGATAGCAGGTTCACACTGCTGCACTTGCAATTACACTATGGCACAATAAAAGGTATATTATTTGATGTCACGCAACATCACACACACACACACACACACACACACACACACACACACACACACACACAGTTTGTCTACAATGGTCAACGAGTAATGCGCAGCAAATTGAAAAGTTCAGTAATATGCCACGTATTGTAAACAACCTGAAATTATGAACTGCTGCACCAGATCCACACAACACACAACCAGCAAGACAATTTCAACAATTATTGACAATATTATTGTGTGTACATTAACACAGTCAGTTATATAACAAAAATATAACCAAAAATCAAATAAATCCCTATTTCTCAAACTTAAATCTACCTACACCACAGATGTGCCCCTCCCCCAAAGCACACTTTCACTGTCTTTTCCTACACACACTCAATGTTGTACATAACATTCAAAATCCACACAGAAAAAAAAAACGCTTGATGATATGAGCACAGGAGAGTTTCCTACAATCGATGAACTAAAGTTTGAGTAAAAAAAAAACAACTCAAAAATGCTTTTTTAACAGCTTTTAGAAAGTTTGAATCACAGACAGCTCTCAGAGCACACTTTCTCCTACAGCTTCCTACACACACTACCCCGAACTGAGGCTGTGCAGATCAATATAGAGCTCATGTGACCTGAAATCCCATAAATCACTGCAAAATTCACCTTCGGAGCTTAAAAACAAGGTGAAGTGAGGCGAAGTACATTGTTTCCAATGCACTTTGCTTCTAAAATTGGTGGAGTAGTGGTCTGGGAAGGTGGAGTAACACAAAATCATTGTTTTCAATGGACTTTGCATTACCCATCATAATGTGAAGTACTCCACTTCACGTTCCAGAGTACTCCGCGAATCCGCCTTTACTCCACGAATCACTTCGCGGAGCGGATTGAGCCCACTTCGCCCACCACTAGACAGAACTTGAGTTAATTTAAACAATAAAATATGGGTGCAACCCAAATGAGGTTGACCTCAGGAGACAAGAATACAATACATTAACATAATTACAAAAACTGATAAACAAGTCACTAGCACAGTTTTGGCACCTATGGGGTATTGCCCAATAGGAGCAGCTACTGTGCTAACAACCATAAAAAAAAAATGAGTTACAGGTAAGAGCATAGATCATGGTTAAGCAGGATTAGATAAAACAAACATTTGTCAATGTCAAATGTTTGCTGTTGTTATTGCTGTTGTACATGCTTCCATATTTTTCTGTGTATATTCCTCTGCCCTGCATTTTAAGGGTGGGCATCACGGTGGGAAACCCTGATGTCCTGGGAATTTGCTGGTATTTTTGCTCCAAATTTTCAACATGGGCTTTTTGTGTCCCCATCTCATGAACAGTGGCAGTGTAATTTTGTTACTCAATCCCAAAAGGTGATTTCACACAGCGAGTATGGCATTTTGTTGCCAAAGGCACAAAAACACATTTCAGGCAGGATGCGAAAAATGACAGCTGTACTGTTTATAAGGAGGTGTGAAGAAATGGCAATGTTGAAAATCTGGAGTGAAAATATGAAAAAGTTGGAAAGTTACAAGTGTGTGTAGAAACTGCACAACTCATGCTCGTAACGCAGTCATTCTTTGGAAAATTTTCAACAAGGCCTTTTTTGGACCTCCCCTCATGAACAGTGGCACTGGAATTTTGTTACTCTGTCCCAAAAGTTGATTTCACACACTGACCATGCAATTCTGCTCCACATGTGCAAAAAATGACAGCTGTACTGTTTCATAAGGGAGGGTGAAAAAACGGCAATGTTGGAAATTTGGGAGTGAAAATATAAAAATCTGATGACGTTGCGAGAGTGCATTGAAACTGTACAATGGACACTCACAACGCAGTCATTTTTGGGAGTTTTGTCACCAAATTTCCAGCAAGGTCATTTTGAGACTCTGCCTCATGGTCAATGGCACTGTTGTTTTGTTAATTGGTCGTGAAAGGTGATTCCATGCAGCGACCAGAAAATCACCTTTTGGGACTGAGAAACAAAGTGACAGTGACAGTGTTCATGAGGTGGGGTCCCAAGAACCCCATGTTGAAAATCTGGGACCCAAACTCCCAAAAATGGCTGAGATATCAACCTAAATTGAAACTCCTTATTGCCTGCCATTATATAGCTTACCGGCATTTCTTCAGTTCGAAGTTCAGCTTTTTTTTTTATCGTATTCTTATTTCGGCTCCTCGGCAGAGCAGCCCCCATGATCTCTGGCTGCTGGCCTTGCACCCCCGGACTCGGTCATGCGTGTGGGCCACACAAACCCGTTCCCCCAGTGGGCTGGCCTTTCATCGCTCTCGCACCCACTGGGTACGAGCCCCTCTCAGGTCTCTCCCGGGGTACAAGGTGCAGCCATCAGCTGCAAAGATCACCCTCCACATTTTCCAGATTTTCTCCCTTACGGAGAGCCAAACATGCAATGGTGTCCTAAGCACATAGTGCTGATGCCCGTCGCGCTCTCCTCCCACTAATTTTGTATGCCACTGTAGTGCGGCTGGCCTCTGCCAGTCACCGCTATAGGGCAATGCAAGCCCCACTACCCATCCCAGAGAGAGGAGAGCAGTCATTGGATGCTCAATCCTCCCTCTCCCCTGCCAGCCCCCGGTGGCCCGAGTCCGTTCCCAAATCCGGGTCGCCGGCATGGTGCGAGGTGTGGTGTCCAGTGCCTCAACCCTCAGTGCCACCGGGCCAGCACCGAAGTTCAGCTTTATAAGAGTGCAGATGTGTTCCCGGTCCACTGAAGAGCACTGCTTCTGACCTCCTGAGGTAAGTATGGATGACAAGGATGCAGGGAGGTGGGGGTGCACAGATGGAGGGTGTGGGTTGGGGCCCTAGGGCCAGCAGGAACGATGAGCAACCATTTTCTTTTTTTCAGGTTTAAAAAAAAGAAAGATGTTGCAGGTGTTTTTTTTTGCAGGTAAGCTATACAGATTTAGGCACACTGGGGTTGGCTACCATTATGCCAGAGTACTGGGGGGGATTACGGGGGCATCAATGCCGACCCGGGGATTGGGCATCCCTAGGTCAATGATTAAAGAAGCTTGGGGGGGTGCATCCAACACCTGGAGTGGGCATCCTGGTATCAGAAACACCAGGCAGTTTTTGGCACACTGGGGTGAGCTCCCCATGTGCCACATTAAAGGATGGGGGGGTACATGCTGACTCAGGGATTTAGCACCCTGATGTCAGCAGATGGGAGGGGATCCATTAGCTCAACTGATCACACTTAGAATAAAAGTGCCTTCAGGCACTGAATAGTCCCAACCCATATGGAGTTTAGGCTGTGGCCTGCTCTGCATGGGTGGGAAAAGTACAGCAATGGAGACAGCGGGAAGTGGAGGAGGCAGGAAAGGAAAGTACCTCCTCCCACTTTTCAAACAGGGACAGGTGGGGTAGCAAAGGGGAGAAGCGGAGACGTCACGACGCAAACAGCTGTTTGCTCTGCGGTGACCTAAAGATGAAAGGAAAAAGCCACCACATGATTGGTGCTGCTTTTTCTTTTCAAGTGCAGACCACTTCAGGCAAAACAGTGTCAGGACCAGCCTGGCTAATGATTGGTGCAATACTGTCGAGCCCCTTGCAGAGAACTCTGCATTGGACAGACAGTGTCACGCCACTCAAAGTCACTATTCCAAGGAGTTTGCAGCACATGTACAAACTCAAAAACAACTATAGCAGTTTGAGTCAAAGTTAATAAGCAGCAGTTACTCCAGTTTATAAAACAGGGTAAGTAATTTAAGACAACAGGTAAGATATTTGATTATATTATGCTAATGTTGACTGAAGTTTAGGGAGATTGTGGTAAACTACTGCATCTGAGAATGAGTTGACTGAAGCCCTACGACGTGACCTACATAAATTTCACTAAGGCTTTCAACACTGTTCCACATACGAGACTAGTTAGCATGCTGGGTAGCTTGGGAATTGGCCCAAAAGTGGTTAACTGGATAAAACAGTTGTTTAGGGGATAGATTAGAGGGGATGATGGTAAATGGAGGAATCAGTGGTGGAATTGGTCATCCTTAATGTCTTTATAAGTAGCATTGCATAGCAGCTGTAAGAGAAAGTCTGCCTCTTTGTGGATGGCACCAACATCTGCAACAGGGTTGACATTTGGGGGGTGGAAAGAATGAGTAGAGACTTGAGAAAACTGGAGGAGTAGTCAAGGGTGTGGCAGTGGGTTTCAATGTGTAAAAAGTGCAAAATAATGCACTTCGGGCACAAAAATCCAGGGGCAGAATGCTAAATTGGTGGAGTGGTACTGACAACCACCAAGCAGGAAAGAAACCTGGGGGTAATCATATCGGATGACCTAAAGGTGGTGAAGCAATGCAACAAGGCAGCTGGGAGGGCTGGTACACTGCTGGGGTGCATAGGGAGGGGTATCACTAGCAGAAAGAGGGAGATGGTATAGCCTCTATATGGATCGCTGGTAAAACTCCTCTTTGAGTACTGTGTCCAGTGCTGGAGACAACATCTCAGGAAGGACATACAGTGGAAGCGGTCCAGAGCAGGGCAACTAAAATGGTGCAGGTTCTGCATAAAAACCCTATGATGAGACTCTAAAGGACCTCAGTATGTAGTAGTTGTAGTAGTAGCAGAAGTAGTTTCAGTAGTAGTAGTGGCAGTAGTAGTAGTAGCAGTAGCAGTAGTAGTAGTAGTAGTAGCAGTAGTAGTAGTGTTAGTAGTAGCAGTGGTAGTAGCAGTAGTAGTAGTAGTAGCAGTAGCTGTAGTAGTAGTAGTGTAGTAGTAGTGGTGGCAGTAGTAGTAGTAATAGTGGCAGTAGTAATAGTGGTGGCAGTAGTAGTAGTGGCAGTAGTAGTAGTAGTAGCAGTAGCAGTAGCAGTAGCAGTAGTAGTAGTAGTAGCAGTAGCAGTAGTAGTTGTGGTGGTGGCAGTAGTAGTAGTAGTGGTGGCAGTAGTAGTAGTAGTAATAGTAGTTGTCTTTATTTATATGTAAGGCTCCTCCCTGGAGGATTAGGAAACCATTGCAAAATAATTAAAATCAGAAGAATCATTAAAATGCATAAATACATCTACTTCACCTGATGTCCCATTTGCAGCAAGTAGACCTGGGTATCATTGGAATAACAATGAAACCTAAGCCCATACTGCCTAATGATCCTGCCTAGGGGTAGCATCTATGCTGCGAACAGCATGGGCAACAGGACCAAGCATTGGTGTACTCCACAGGACAGAACCATTGGGCAAGAGAAATACTCTCCCAATACTACCCTCTGGGTCCTGTCCTTGAGATAGGACTCAGACCTGCTGATGATTTTGCCAGTGAGTCCTACATACTTCCTGAAATGGGCCAACAGCAGCCCATGGTCCACAGTGTCAAACGCTGATGAGAGCTCAAGGTGAATGAGACTCAACCTTTCTCCTCTATCTCTCGCTCTGAGCAGGTAATTGTGTACCCTAACTAGTGCATTCTCTGTGTTGTGCATTAACCTAAATCCAGACTGGCAAGGCAAATAGATGTTAAAGATGGTGATGTATACCTCGAGCTGTAGCTCAACCACCTTCTCATTAACATTTCCTAAAAAGAGGAGCTTAGAGACAGGATAGTCATTTGCCAAGATGTCCAGGTCCAGTAATGTTTTTTTTCGGAAGAGGTTTCACCAAAGCACTTTTCAGTGACACCAGGAAAACCCCCTCTGACAAGGAGCTCTGGACAATCTCAGCAAACACCAGGCCAGATGACTAACACAGATCACCAGTAGTTGCATTGGGCATGGATCCAGGTTACAAAATGTTGGCTGCAGCTCAGAGGTCACCCCACACTCTTCTTCCACCATTAAAAGTCAAAACTCAGCCCACCCCCAAGACTAGAGGTGTGTGAAAGTTGCTATTTCCACCGTAGTGGAACTTTTGCGAAATTTGGCAACTTTCGTGGAAGTTTCCAAGCTTCTGCCTGTGGTATATTGGAAAACTTCTGAATGTTTGGGGTGAAATTTTGCCCTGTTCTACCCAATCGACCTGCTAATTATCCCCCCCAGTGTCTAGCGGTCCCACCCCCCAAACCAATCACCTGCCCATCCGATGGGTATTTAAAAAAAAACAGGTGCATAGCAGTCCCTCCCCTCACCCGATCACCCGCCCATGTCCAGCAGTAGCCACAAATCATCATGTGATGTAACCCCCATTCCTATCCCCCATATAGTAAAATATTTTTTTTCCTGGTGGTCTAGTGAACCCACCTCCCTCCCTATCCCTGATCCCCAGTATTTAATTTATTTTTTTGTAACTAATTCCCTGATGGTTTAGTGGATCCCCTGCCCCCACACCATAGCAGGTAGTGTCCCACCCCGTTTCCCCCCTTCCCAAAATGGTTTTATGTGATATGGTGACTGAAGAAGAGCACCAACCACAACAGAGACCACAATATTGCCAAAAGGAAAAGTATCAATGGCAATTACAGCGACTGCCGTACACAGTGACAAATGCTTAAAAGTACTCGGGGAGGGGGGTAATGATATGGATTAAAATTTTTATACAGCATGCGCTCATTCATCAATATCTCAGTGGGCTGCCAGCCATGGAGGAGAGTGGAGGGCTGTGCCTCTTGCCTGCTCTGTTTTGGGATGAGGAGGAGAGGCGTGGGGCACTTTCTGATGAGGTGGTAAGGGGAACACTAGACCACCAGGGAATAAGTTTTTATTTTTGTAGATTCTTTTTACCTCATTGTCACCGGTCACCAAGACATCTCTCAGGCAGACCCCGAGGTGCTGCCTTAATCGCCCACTTGATCCCTTTCCCCAATCTGGGGAATCAGTTGCTGGTTCCCCCCCTCTCCCTCTGGCCCCTTACGGGAGGAGGCAGGGACCACAGAGAGTCACGTCGGGGGTCAGGTTCAGCACTGGGCATGTCCCAGAGTCATGCTGTCATCTCCCTGGAGGCCGGGGTATTTCTGCCATACTGTTTCCCCTGAGGCACAGACATGCCATGAAGTTAGTTCATGGAGAGCATGCTTCCATCCCCCTCTCACAGAAGTCCGCCACTGCCTAGCCCCTCGTATGTCCCTGGCTCAGGTGCAATGCCACCCAGTCTCCACCAGGAGCTGCTGCTGGGCCTGGGAACCCCCACTACCCACCCCGGGAGAGGAGAGGAGAGCAGTCCTCCAGATTCTCAGTCCTCTCCCCCCTGCTGACCCCTGACACCTGAGTCCACTCACGAACCTGAGTTACCAGCATGGTGTGAGGATTGACATCCAGCACCTCAGCCTTCAGTGCCTCCTGGCTGGCTCCAGGAAATCAGTTAAACAACAGAAAAAAACCTACATGCTGGGGATTGGGGCTAGGCTGGGGGGGTGCACTATACCACCAGGGAAAAAATATGTTACTATATGGAGGATAGGAATGGAGGGGTTACATCACATGATGACCACTGGCTACTACAGGACACATGAGAGTGGGTGGATGGAGGGAGGGACCCCTAGCCACTAGGAATGTATCTGATTTATTTTGGGTGATCAGCAACTAGTGAGGGGGCACTAGACACCAAGGATAAAGTAGGGTGTAGGGCAGGTGGAATTTCCACTAAAGTTTGGAAATGGATTTCTGAACTTTTGCAGAAGTGAAAGTCAGACTTTCACTTAAATTCCACCAGTGGAAGTTTTTTTTTTTTTTTGCACACCTCTTCTCAAGACCACTGAACATGATCCTGATTCCAAGGGTCCACTCTGTTGGGCTGTAATGGCCCACTTCTTGGATTATTCTGCCCTAATGGAGGATATCATGTTCTGGAAGAGCCCATTGAATGCCTTGCATTTTGTGAGTAGAAAGGCTCTCATGGGCTCCAGACAGGCTGGATGTAAAAGATGTCTACTGTCTGAAAGAGCTGAGCTGGTTGCTTCCTCCCAGCAACAATCTACCTTGACAAAAAAGTCATCTTCTTTCAGGAGACTGCTTTCTGATTACCATCATAGTAAAACATCACAACCAGTTTGTCCTCCTGGGCCCTGGGCCTCCTCCAACAATGCTCAAACCTTCATCCCCTGGTTTTCATCACCCTCTGCTCACCAGCAAACCACGGTGAGCCAAGGCATGACATCAGTGAGCGTACAAGAACTGGTGCTATGAGGTCAAAGGCTTCTGCAATGGCCATAATATCAGCTACTACAGCTGTCTCAGACCCCAAGCATATGCTTTTAACACTTCCAAAGTGTCCAGCACAACCAAAGGTCCCTCTTGGTGAAGCCCTCTCAATTGACAGAACTGGACAACCTCCACCGGGGATGGACTACAAGGGGAACTCTGACATTGAACCTACTGCAATAGTGCACTGATCTGACCAAGTGACTGGATCAATCTCAAAATTATCGAGATTACAAACATCATGGAAGACAGGAGGGAGAGGGGCAATATAACAAAGACCTTTAAATCCCTTACAGGGATAAATAGGGTACATGAGTGAAGTTTTTTTCAGAAAAAAAAGATCTCAAGAACAAGTAGGCCTGCTGTGAATTGGGGGGGGGGGATTGATTCAGGAGAGTTGTGAGAAAGTACTTCTTCACAGAAAAAGAGATACATTCTTGGAACGGTCTTTCAGCGGAGGTGGTATGGGCAAAAAACATGGTAGGGTTCAATAATCCATGGGATAGACATGAAGGAGTCTTAATGGAAAGGAAGGTATGGAGGGAGAAAGAGCTGGAGATCAGTTAGAGTCTGCGGTGATACTGCAGGTAGGGAACAATGGGCAGACTGTGTGGGCCAAGTGGTCCATACCTATTATCAAGTTCTATGTTTCTATGAGCCAAAATGATAAGGGCAATGCTACTGCTGGAAGCTAATAGTTCACCCCAAGGAGTCAAAGATTTTTCACTATATCCCCTTTTTTGCAGCATGGTGATGTCACCATGCTGACGTATTGCTATGAGGAGGGCATTGAGAACTATTTAATAGGACAGTGAGAGTGTGGTCTTCCATTTAGTAATTTGGATGGCTGCATGACTCATATTATTCTGCGGTTCTCTCCATTTACCACAGTGGTGTGTGTGTGTGTGTGTGCAACCCTGCCTGCCGTATATAGCAGTGTTTCTAGAGCCCTTTAAAGAATTGTGCCTGTTAAAAGAGCTTAAGGCAGTAATGGCTGTAGTTTCTATTGAAACACATTCATCATTTTAAGAGCATGTAAGATAAATAACTATGGAACAGCTAACTTCCATAAACAATGAAAATATTTTTTCTTTTCAATGGCACTTCTTTTCTTGCACTCTAGTACAGTACTGCATTCCATTGTAAAATACCAGATTTGCTTCAGCTTGATTTACCATTAGAAGATTTTGCCTTTAAAGAGTTTGCTCCTATTATGTGCTTGCAATTTTTTTATTGCTGCATATTTATCTGATTCTGTAGTATATGTGTTCATTTCCTGCAAAATGTGTCTTTAAAACAAAGATATTTATAATAATTAGATAGTTAATGAAGTTGTGTGCCTTTTCTGGTATTTTAATGGTATCAACTCCCCCTATTCTCAGATTACCTTGCAACACATTTGAGTCAACATTTGAACATGCTGGTCACTAATCTTCAGCCTTCCTGTGTGCTTTTAAATACATAAAAGTTGACATTTTATTTTCTTGTTCAGTCCCATAAAGGCATTGTGTTTTTGCAGTTTTTTTTGCAAATTCCTATCTTCTTTCTTTTAATTTTTCTGTCCAATGTCCACCTCCACATTTACATTTTTTATTTCTGTTTGATGAAGTTTCACAGCATGTCAGGCTAGCAACAGTGGCAGCTCCAACTTCTGTTGGTTACTAGGGCACTGGCTGGGCACTACAGTTGGAAGCTAGGGCACCTATTGAAACTGGAATGGAAAGCATATGTGCATATTCATGCATGCTTCTTGGAGTATTTGAACTAATGATGAATGCTACGTTTCTAAAAATAAAAATGCAAATTCCATTTTATTTTATTTTTTTTATAGGGGATGGCCCTTCTTCTCCTGGTGGGAGTATGGATGGTCTGGCTTCTCTTGGCTTGGAATGGATGACTCTGCTTCTCCTGGCTTGGAGAGACGGAATGGCCCTTCCCCCTACTTTCTATAGCAGGTGAAGCAGGGCCACATGACCCAGAAGATAGGGCCACCCCCACAAGTCAGGAAAAGCAGAGCCAACCCCCAAGCCAGGGGAAAGAGGGAAATACCTTTCCCCCAAGCCAAAAGAAGCATGGCCATCCTCACCCCCTACATTAGGAGAAGCAGGGCCTCCCCCCACCAGGAAAAGCAAAGCTATTCCCCCTGGGGCAGGAGAAGGACAGCCTTCCCCATCTCCCAAACAAGAAGAAATGGCCATCCCAGCCCTTTACAGCAGTTATCCACCTACCAAAATGATCCTCAATGGATTGGCCACCAGCAGTGGCAGGCCAGGAAATTGAGGGCCATGTATGCTCTCTTTTGAGTCTCGCTTTTCCCCTTCCCACAGTACTGAGACATTTTTAAATAAACCCAGCCACTTACCTTAATGAAAAGACACAAGCAATCAGAACCCAGTCTCTCTGGTTCTGCAGGCAGTTTCTTTCTTGGCTGTTTTTGCTGCTGGAAGGACTTTTACTTGAGGGTCCAACTCTGTGCTGCAGCTACTGGCTGGGCAGGATGGCTAGCTGGTGCTGCACTCTCTTATTACTGACCAGACTATGCTGTAGTATTTTATGAAAAAACACATCATAGTACAGCTCTTTTAAGGTTAGCTATACTGCTTGGTTCAGGGTGGAGGCTTCTGTGCTGCAGCTTGCAAGCAATGGCAACATGGTTCTGGTTTGGTGGCCATGGTTGATTGGGTGAGTCCTGATTCAGGCAGATAGGCAGTCACCAGGAGCCAAACCACAGTGCCGCTTCCTGCCCCCAGCACTGGGTGCCCAATTATGGGGTTGGATGGTAAACTTAAATGAAAGCAAGTAGCCACTTGCTGCTCAACTCTGTTGCCACCAGACGTCCCCAATTCAGACACCAGGTGCCTAAACCTTGAGTCAAACAGTAAATGAAAAAAGTGAGCAAACAATGACAGCCAAACCCCACTGCTGCCAGCCTTCCATTCTAATACTAGGTGCCCAGTCTCCCGGTCCAACAGTCAATGAAAAAAAGTAAGCAGACAATGGGAGCCCATCTCCAGTGATGTGATTGTTTTCAGTATTAATACATTGCAGCATTGCTCCCTGCTATTCATTGTACTATTGCACATTTGTGTACTTGCCACTTGTACATCAAATAAAAAGCAGTGTTATTGCATAGTCAGCAGTAAAACTTTAACCCACTTACACAGAAAAGCATATGGGAATTCATAGGATGAAAAGCAGTGTTATTCCATAGTCAGCAGTAAAACTTTAACCCACTTAATAGAAAAGCATATGGGAATTCATAGGATGAATACTAAAAACAACAAAAGTGCAGTAGAGCAATGAATATCAGGGAGCAATGTAATGCCATATTGGGGCAAAAACAACTAATGTTTCCCTCCAGAAGCAGAGTTTTATCAGAGTTAGTAAATTAGGGTGCTATGCACTATTTGGGTTGAGTAGCTACGCGCTCCTATCTGTGGCGCGTAGCCACTCTGCACCCACTGTACCCCCCATGCAGCATTCAAGAATGGTGGCACACAAACCTTCTAAACCCGATCCCTCTCATCTGTGGACAACTCCACACAGGGGGCATTCAGGGACATGCCAACACTACGCGGGATTCACTAAACAGCTAGTGCTGGCCTCATGGGTGTGGTGGGTGGCGCTGTGTATGACAGGGTTGACCCTGCCATAACCCACTGCATGCCCCCACAGGCACAGCCAAGGAGTCACCGGAGGGGGCTGGGATAGAGTGCACTGTGATGCCTGACTGCTTGGCTGCAGGGGACAGCCAGGGGCTGCTGGACAGGTGAGCACCCAGACAATCCACGAGTGGCAGCAATGAGACAAGTAGGTGCCACATGGGTCTGGGTGCATGCAAGCAGCATGCACAGCCCCTGGCCTGTGCCACCCAATGCAAGTGATCCACTGTGTGCCCCATGGGGGCATCCTATTCGATACCTGCTTGGGAGGACAGCTCCTCCCCTGGCCAACCTATGGAGTCCTGTGCACTGGGGGGAGGAGCCACAGACAGGTGGCTGGCATTGATGAATGCCAGCATGTGCACACTCATCCGCGGGGTGCAGGGGTGTGGGTGGGGTACGCAATATTTCCACTTTCCCCCGGCCCCCTTAGTGAATAGCACCCTTAATGCAGAAAGGCCTTTATATTATCTGGCACTAGGTCTGAATAGCACATACATGTTAATAACAGCACCTTCTATTCAGCACTATGCAGAACAGTGGCAGGAACAAATGCCACAGGTAAAGGCAGTGCCACTGGTAATGGTCACAAAGCACACTAATGACTGCTACAGGACCAAATATTATTTTTGCTGCGGGGGCTTTGCCTGACACCCCTTGTTCAAAATAATCAACCCAAGTTGGAGTTGGATTATGGCAGAAAAATAACATTTTGAATGCCAGGATTGCAGATCAATTTGCCTAACCTCTGCCCTTGGGAAAATACTTGAGGGCATAGTCAAGGACATGATTATGAACAACATTAAGCTAGTAGAGGCCATCGATGAGACTCAGCATGGATTCACAAAGGGCAGATCATGCCAAACTAACCTACTTGAATTTTACAATAGGAGTTAGTAAAGCATTAGATGAGGGCAGCTCGGTCGACGTTGTTTTTTTGGACTTTTCCACGGCCTTTGACAAAGTCCCTCATGATCAGCTGATTGAAACCCTTAGTAAACTGGGAGTACAGACAATAATGGTTGACTGGATTAGGGACTGGCTGTTGGGGAGGAAGCAAAGGGTATGTGTCTTGGGTGAATTGTCAAACTGAGCTGATGTTACAAGTGGGGTCCCCCAGAGATCAGTACTGGGACCCTATCTTTTCAACCTTTATGTCTCAACAATGAAGCCAAAAGACAACATCTGGCTCTCCAAATTTGCAGATGACATGCATTTGGGCTTCACAGTAAATAACCAAGCAGATGTGGCAATACTGCATGAAGCATTAGGGGATTTGGAGTCTTGGGCACAGGAGAATAAGGCTCAATTTAACATTGACAAATGCACAGTGATGCACCTGGGGGAAAAAACCCTCAAGTAGATTACACACTGGCCGGGCAGGTGCTCAGTGTTGTGTATGATGAAAATGACCTGAGGATCAGGGTTAATAATAACCTTAAATCCCAGCTGCATTGTAACCAGGTGGTTAAAAGGTCCGGTGGTATTCTGAGTTGCATACATAGACACATTAAGAGTAGGAGCAAGGAGGTTTTGCTCCCTCTTTATACCTCTTTGGTGCGGCCACACACCAAGTACTGTGCACAGTTTTGGGCTCCTGGGAATAAGGGTGCTATTAAAGCCCTAGAGTTGGATACAGAGAAGGGCAACTAGAAGAATTAGACAGGGGTTCTCAAATGGTGAGGTCAGCCTCCCTGAGGAGGTCCCAACCTGTTCCAGGGGAGGCTCCATCAAGTCTGAAAAAATATTATATTTAAATTTTGAGTTTTATGTATTTTGTGTGAAGAGATGAAGCAAACTGGAAGAGGATAATAGTAGGTGAATTTTATGTATTTATTTACTGATAGGTGACAAGGGAAGGTGAATGAGCCAAGGCACATTTCAGGTGTACCCGGGGAAGGGTAGGTAGTGAATACATTTCAAAAGGTAACTGCAAACCAATCAAGAAATACACAATGAACAATAGTGCAAATAAATATGAACAATAAACTAATAATGAGTGCTGGTAATTGATCAATTTGTAGACTGATGGCAGAACAGCCCAAATACAAGGGTTGAGTTGAAGTGCTAAGAGCAATAGCAGGAAGGAGCAAAGTAATCCTAGAGAAGTTGCTTAGGTGCAGGGAAGGAGGGGGAGAGGCAAAGAATGTAGGAAGGTTATTTCATATAGAGAGGAAACAGAGAAAGTAGTCTGACCCATGAAGGTACTGCAACAAGGGGTAACAATGGTTCAAGAATGAAAATAGCAGAGCAAGTAGCCTGGTCTGTGGCGGGGGGTTGGGGTGGGATTACCATAATCTGAATAATAATATTTGTTTATTTTATTTACTTGTTATTCAGAAAGCACCTTTGAGCACAGGAGCTGTCTTTCAAAGGTTTCACCTCAGGATAAGACAAAGAACTGAATGAAAGAACTGAATGTGAGCCAAGTACTCAGAGGGGTTTCAATTTATTCATGGTGTACTGCGAAAAGTATAGTATGTTATTTTTCTTCAGGGAGGCCCAAGATTATTTCAGTTTTTGGGGGAGGCTCAAAATCTTTTCCATGGATTTGGGGAGGCTCACTGTGACAAAGTCTAAGAATTATTATTAGAGAACTCCAAGGATTAGATTATGAGGAGAGACTGAAAAAACTTGACCTGCATACTCTGGAACACTCAGACTAAGGTGGGATATGTGCCTGATTTATCGGCCTTGTCAGAGCAGCAACTGTGGGAGCAACTGGGCCTTAACCTAAGAGACCAAATTTGCAATACGAGAGCCCACTCCCTGCAGCTCAAAGGTGATAGATACAATACGTTGGTACGAAAGCATTGCTTCTCAGTAAGAGTGGTTAAAGTTTGGAATGTACTGCCAATGGAGGTGGTAGGAAGTAAAACTATGTCAGTTTTCAAGCACTGTCCTGACTGCTACATGAATAGCAAGAACATCATCGGGTATTAGTAGTTATCAAGGCGAGCTAAATGGACTAGGGTCTTTATAGAGCTCAGAGAAACCTATGAAACCTATTAGAACTCTGATCTCCACCATCATTGTGGCCAAGCGGCTCCATGTCTCAGTCCTCTTTGCCATGGGAGAAGCTCATCCGAAGTTTTCGATTTCCCAGCCCTGGTTTCCTTCCTAGTACTACGAACAGTGACCTGGGTAGCGCTTACTGCTCAGCGCTGTTTAATCCCTGTCGCTGTCTGTGGTATGCCATTCGGACATCACTGTTTTTTCCTTATGCTATATTTGTAGCACTGTTGTAACTGGTTATTTTATTATCCACCGCTAATGATGTGTACCAATAAAAAATTAAAAACAACTAATATGATGAATCCTCAGGATACGAGGAGGCACGTATAAAATTACAACCGGCAATTAAAGTAATGAAAAGTTTAATATCAAACCCGGTATTAACTGCCCAAAAGGCATATTTTCACAGTTGGTTAGTACATGTAATTATAAAAAAAGCTTTACTTATAAACTACAATATCAGGAAATATGATCCGTATAGAAATCCATTTTGTGGATATCGGAGTGAAGCAAATAGGATATAAAATTGACACGCATTCATTTATTTATCACTTGTCTTGAGAGACATTTTCTTTAGGACTGTGGAACCAGTGAACTCTGCAGTACAATGTTTCCAAATATCAGGAATATATTCTGAAACATTAGATAAAAAGTAGGGCATTATTATATCAGATACTCAGCCATAATGGATCTATACCTTGGGGGTTCGAAATAGCCCAGGTGTGAATGATTGCTTTGAACTTGTGCACTTTCTGTAAGATTTCTGTAGACAATCTTTGTTTCCTGTATATAAAGATGGTAGGCATACTTTGCACTAGAAGTGGGTTTTTATTGTATTACTGTATGATTACAACTGAATGAGCATCTGATATAATAATGTCCTGCTGTTTATTGTTTTTTAGAATACATACATGGCATTTGTATTTTGTATCGCAGAGTTCATTGGATCCACAGTGCTAGAGAAAATGTCTCTCAAGAGAAGGAATATATATGGGAGAACACCTAAACATTTTATATCCACAGTGCTTTACCCTAGCATGTGCAAAATGGATTTCATTATAAATATTTATTTACTGATATTGTGATTTATATGTAAAGCTTTTTTTAATACTTTCATCTACTAGCCAGCTGTAGAAAATATGCCTTGTTGGTAGTACCAGGTCTGATGTTATGCTTTTCATTATGGGAAGGTGTTAAACCTGAGGTTCAATGGGCGGAGCAACTACGTCACTTCCTTAATCAGGCTTTAAAAGGTCAATCATCCTGGGCCTTCCCAGGATTCATTTCTTGTTGCAGTCGGAGGTGCTGCTCTCCTACACCTCTCTGGATTTCTGCTGCATTTCCCCTTATTTCTGCAGCTGCCTCCGGCTGCCCGTTCATTCTTATCCTCCCTCCTTGGCTTGTTTAGCCATGCCTTCACTCTCTCAGCTCTGCTGAGTACATCTCGTTAACTTTGCATCTTGCTAGTCATTGTTGCTTACTTGTGGCTGTTTCCCGTCTCTCCTCCTCCTTCCTCCCTGTCCTCTTGTGTTTTATTCCCTCACTCCTCTCGTTTTGTCATCCTTGCCACTAACCATGGCTTTTCAGTTGTCTCCTGCTTCCATTTGTCCTCCATGTTCTCTGTTTTGCTCCTCTTTATGCTGATTTGGACTTCGACTCTGCTGTAGGTGCTTATTGCAAATTGGCCAGCTTGATCATGAGGCCCTGTTGCTGTCCACTTCCTCAGCTCACCTGGCTCCTGAGTTGCCATCTTTCTCACTCCCCTGACTGCTCTTTTTCTGTCTCAAACCATTACATCTCCTGGCCCTGCAGAGCCCACTGACATGACCTTCCCTACGTTTGCTGCCCCAACACTACCTTGCCTTGTCACCTTCATCACCTGGAACCTTCCCGTCACTTGCCCTCGCTCTACCGGCTTCGACATCTGCCTCCATTTTCCCAGTGGGGCCATCTGCTTTCCTCGAGCCCGATTCCTCAACAACACTTCTGGGTGTGACATCCTCGACCATGTTCAGCTTTCAGCAGCTGTCTCACCTGGAACATCTCAATTTCTCCTCTTGTTTCTCTCTTTCAGTGCTCTGCAGCCCCTTGCTTAGTAGTTTTTCAGGGCTACTGTGGATGTCTTATGGGTGGTGCTGTAATTGTTGGGGCCTCTTCCCCAGCCCCTGCCTCCCCTATATGTCACTCCTGCTGTGCTGTATGTTCTGCAGCTGTCCCTTTGAAACTTTCCTGTATAACAGGTATGTATTGTACCTGCAGCTCTCATGGTATGCATTAATTCAAGCCGTTATCACTGTTTCACCTTGGCTGGCCACTCATTTGGCTAGGCCAGTCTTGAAGTTGATGGGGGATGTCTTTCCTATGTATCCCTGCCTATTACTCATTCACACCATTCATATATGACTATCTTCTTCCATTCACTTATGTTTCCAACTTTTGAAACCCAACAAAGTCCTTTCTATTGCTGTTTTTTCTGTGGATGCTGTTTTTTAGTTGTATCCCCTTGCTGTGCTCTGTTCCATCCTCCTTTTTGGTTAATTGCCTCTTTGTTTCTCCCTACCTTTCTCTACTGTATCGGGGGTGTCTTCCTTGGTCATCTCCTCTTTTTGCCCTCCTCCCATTCTCTCCCCGATCCGTTCCTTTCCTTCTCTGACCCGTGTTTTCTTTTGGAGTTTTTCCCTATCCTGCCATCACCTTCCCTAATTGTATCCTCCTCTTACTTTCATATTTAACCCTTCACATTGATGCTCCTTCCTCTGTTATGCTCCTTCTCTGAACTGAGCTTTCTTTTGGGGCTTTTTCCCTATTCTGCCATCACCTTTCCTACACGTATCCTTCTCTTTAGCTTGTATGTGTCTAGGTGCTTGAGTCTGGTTATCCGTCACTCATTCTGACCTCATGGTTCATCTATTTACATTGCTTAATCAAGTATATCTCTCATTGAATCTTATGCTACCTCATCAAACCGCTGCTCTCCTGCAGTATTATCACCATCAGTATTCTCATGCCCGCCTCTGGGTATCCCTCACTCATCCAGCCCTTATGTAGGTCTATTCCATCACGTAGACCACTCGAGCATAACCCTCTTGGATCCATTCTACCTCAACTCGACTTGCTCTCCACTCAAAGACATGCCTTCATGTCCATTACCTCTTTGCTAGGGGCTGCCAGGCATGCTCTATTATTGTTCAATGTTCATTTCATGTCTCATTTTCAACCTTAAAGCCTTCAAGGCTTCTCTCCATCATCGTACATTTCTTGCTGGCTTTTGAGCATCTAGTTGCAAACATTGCACGCATCCCTAGACAGCTGTCCATTTAGAAAGTTGGAGGATGAGCTTCATCTACTATCGAAAATTGTTCCTACTTCCTAGAGCTCTACTTTAAATTGCTGTAGCGATGCTGACAAATGTTCTTAATCAAACGTCTTTCAGCCTGTAGGGAAGGTGACCTAGGCCTTGGATCCCCAGATTTCCTCCTCAAAGGGGGTTTTTCCTCTCCTCTGTGCCAATGGTCATAATATTAGTTAGGGTTAGTGCTTTCTTAGGTTCCTTAGTTAGGTTCCGCTGTTGGATGGAGTCAGATGGCAGGCCCGGCTGTTCCCTCTCTCCTTAGGAAGTCCACCCTTATTCATCCTCTCAAATTTCCTTTCATTCATCATCCTCACCTTTCCTCATCTTCTTCTTCTGTCATTCTTACCTATGTCTGTCACATTTATTTCCAGTCTAGATATCTTCTATTTCTCTCTTCTACGATGCTCCACACCCAATTGGGTATTCTTTTTGGGCTTCTTCCTAACCTACCTTTAGCCAATGGAATCATTCCCATGGCACCTATGAGGGGGAACCCTCTTCTAGGGTTCCTTGCGTAGTACCCCTACAGGGTAGTATATCTCACGGATAGAGAGGAGAATAGCCACAATGCATCAAAGTCACACAAGCATCATCTCATCCTGTTGTGTAAGCAGAATTGAATGAGAAAGCTTTAAGCCTGAGGTTCAATGGACAGAGCAACTACTTTGCTCCCCCCATCAGGCTTTAAAAGGTCAATCATCCTGGGCCTTCCTAGGATTCATTTCTCATTGCCCCACCATCCACCCCTCCTCCTCCAGCGGCTCATCTCTCTTACCCGTGGGCTTCTTCCTAAGCTACCTTTAGCCAACAGAATCATTCTCATGGCACCTATGGCAGGGGTCCTCTTTTAGGATTCCTTGTGTCATACCCCTACAGGGTGGTATATCCCATGGATAGAGATGCAAATAGCCACAATGTATCAAAGTCACACAAGCATCATCTCATCCAGTTGCGTAAGCACATTTGAACCTTTATTGCCAGTTGTAACTTTATGAGCCTCATCATATCCTGAGGATGTGTCACATTAGTATCAGACTGCTAATGTCTCTTTCATATGATACTGTATGCTATTTTACATGTAATATGACATATTTTAAATAGAACCTTTAACAACAAAACACAATGCTAATTCCTGATATCATGCACATTTACTCCAATCAATTTGCTGCCGTTTATGCTCCGACTAGAATTTGTTTATTAAATCTTTACTAGTAACGTTACCTCTCCCAGAGAAACCTGATCCCCTTTTCAGAAAATATCTCTAGAGTTATGGTACCTCCATTTCTGCCCCGACCAGGTTTAAAAAACATATATTCTGCCTGGTAGTCAAGTGGCCCCTCCCTCTCCTGCTATACTTAACACTTCCCCCCACACTTACAAGCCCAAGACAGCACATAGCACTGGTCCACTGCTATACCAGTAACTTGCCAACTTATGCTCCTAAATATTGTTTATTTAACTTGTTATAGTGCATTATACTGCTGTTCTTTCACTGTTCGCCTCCCATGTGTTACAGCTGAAAATGAGCCTTGACTCAGTGTGCCTCTCCCAGTAAATGAATAGAACTGTGTTGATACTGTCCTGAAAGAAGTGCAATGTTGATAGAGGAGACAAATGTGTAATGTGTGTACTTGTACATGTCTGAATATTGCACGTGGACCTTTTCTGGACAGTGCTATTTTTTGAGACAAAATAAAAGCATATTATTTTGTTCAATACCGCTAATTTGATTTTTTCAATTTGAATTAAAATATTTATTGTGATGAAGAATCTTAACTCTTCATTAGCCAATAAATACATATCCGCTGTGGTTTAAAGAGCAGCTGACACCTTTGAGAAAACTTTGAAAAATGTTAAAATTTAGACACAGTTCAGCTTGTATGTCATATATCTTCTATACATTTCTCCTCTCCATTATTTGATACTGAAGAAATTATCACAAAAACAAGATCTTTATCCCTTACTGTTCATCTGCCTCTGTATCTTATACCCTACTTGAAACTGTAGTGCTCTGTTGTGACAACACAGTCTGTTGCCATTGGAGTAACAGTGATGTCACAGGCAGAGAATTATGACATCACGGGCCAGATATCAAAACTTTAGCACAAGTTTTGTGCATTGTTTCAGTTGTGCTGCAATATTCAAAAGACCAAAAATCACCAGCACAACAGTGTTGTGCCAGTGCTAAAAGATAATGTGCGCATGGTGCAATGGGAGGGGCAGGGACATGAATAGAGGGGCAATGGTATAGTCAGCTCCTTAGTGCTGTACAGCATGTGTTAGCTGCGCAACACACCATGCTGTGCAAGTTAAAGCCTAGAGGAAAGGTGGTCTTTACTCTGAGCAAAATAATAATGAGGAGGTATGAACACAGCAGCTGCAACAGGCAACAAGGCTAATGGAAGGAAGAGTGTTGAGAAGAGGGTATTCAGGTGCCCAGGATGCACCACATAGCAGGTGCTGCGATGCAGCTGTGGTCATCCACACAGTGAAAATCTTCCAGTGGCTGGAATGCCTCTGATATCATTGGGCCTGTATTACGATAGGTGTCTCCTCCAACATACACCCTGTCATATACGGCCAGCCATGTGTGTTACTGCAAGAATCCAGTGCTGCTGGCACAGTATCTGTGAGTCATAGTACAGTATGACAGTGTTGTCCACTGTCAGAACACACCTGCCAGCTGGGCCTGTCTATGTGTGGACAGCAGCATTAAATGTTACCTGACACACAGTATGCATTGATGAGTCTCTCACAATACTGGCTACCCATGGTACTGAAACATACGATATACATTGTAGCTAAAACAACAATATGTCTATGGTATGCAGGACAACCACCCATGCCTGTGGTGTGTGTTCCCTGGGGCACAATAGCCTGTGCTGCTGTGTACAAACCCAGCCTGCAGCTACCCACTTGTAGTTCACATCTTCTATGCAGATGGTGCTTTGTGCACCCTGAAATAGCCCAGGCACTCTACCCATGCAAATGCATGCAAATCAGGCCATAATGACATGCCAATGTGGCTGTTTGCCCTCAGAATGCCTAAATAGGCTCATTTGCATATACATTTTGAATTTGGCAAAGTTTTGCCCCAGCAAAAATGTGTTTGCTCTTGACAAACGTGTCTGAACCTTAGAACGTCTCAACAGTATTTTGCTTGCATGTTATTTGCAGTTGTTCTGCACTACCTCTTTGCTAGCACACACACAGTGGTTACATAGTTCACCTGTGCCTGACTCCACCTCTGTGTGCACTGGGCTGCTGTTGTTGTTTTGCTGTTGTTGTTTGCACTGCCAGTTGCTATATTCAGAGCTGTCTTCTTTCCTAGGCTGTCTGCACTCACAGACATGTTTGCCCACCTTTGTTTGCCCACTATATTCAGCAGTGTTTGCCCCAGGGCTATTCCTTGGAATATTGTGTGTTATTGGCTGTTGGCTAAATGTGCCTACTGGCAAAGTTTTGAATATTGGGCCCTTAGTTGGGAAGAAGCATCAGGAGCTGATGAACCCTCGAGGAGCAACTATCCTGTTTCGATGCACTTCACCTCAGTAATAACTAAACGGGGATGAGCAATAAGAGGCTAAGCAAGCAATAATACCTGAGAGGGTGAGTGGTATTGGGCAATACCAGACTGCCCAGGGGCATAATGAGGCCCAACGCTGCAGGCGGAGGGCCTTATAGCCCCTGGAAGGTCCGGTATTGCCCATACCACCCACCCTGGAGGGTATTATTGTGCTTAGAAAATGAGCATTGTGGCTTTTTCCTATGGGATTTTAAAACTCAAGAAAAACTGTTAAAAGATTTATTAATAATAAAGCTCAAATGTGTTCATAGTAAAGTAGTCCCAATTTTTGTGCTCTGCCATCTGTTGTCCACCCTCCGCCATAATCTTGAAGTTAGCCCCCCCAGATATAATGTTTGTACTTATTGTCTCAACAGCACTGCCTTTGCTTATTTTGAGGGTACAAAATGTATACTGTGTGATGTTAATCATTTAGAGATGCAGCGTTACTTCAGTGTGCCTAATGATGTCATACCCGGAAGTAAAAGAGAAATTTGAACGAAAAATGAATTTCTTTCTTCACTCATTTTTGCGTTCAATTTTGGGTTGTCTTCTTTATTGGGGGAACATGTCATGGACAGCAATTGATGTATGGTGTTGGAGAGTGCTGGGTGGGGAAATGAGATAAGCGGTACCGCAAACAAGCAAGGAGAAATGACTGGCGGACGTGGATCTGTTTGGAGTCAAGACTTCAAGGTAGCGTTGGAGCTGTAAGCCATAGCACAGTGTAGGTACATAGTAGAAGTTTTCATTTATGAGGATTTCTTTTAGTCATTGGGCAATAAATGTGAGTGTGATTGGGGCTTGGGACAGGGTGTCCAGCAGTGTAAGTGAAGCCGAAGATGGAACACAACGGAATGGAGCAGGGCTTCCATTGCTTTTAATCACAAAAAAAATGTTTAGTGAAACAAGATCCATGAGTTGTGAAATGTTCAGTATTTAAAAAAATGACAGACTGTTGTGTGTGTGTGTTTTTTAACAGTTGGCACTGAAGTACGGTGTTGGGGGTCAATATATCTCACTTAGTCAGAAAAAAATGGCGATTGATTTAACTTGAGTGCCCAGTGCTTCAGCCAATGGTGATGCAGGCAGGGCATAATGATATCTGGCTGGCATTCAGGCAGGTTTTGGCTGACGCATTTTATTTCCTGGGCATCTATTGAAAGTTAATGTACCACCCTAGCAAGGGTACTAGCCAATCAGATGCCAGGAAATAAAAAAAAACATTTTCTAATGAGAAATATAATCTGTTTCATGTCCAAATGTAATGTTTTTTCAAAGTTTTTCTCAAGGCATCAGTGGCTCTTTGATACCATGTACTGTTATGCATCATAACATACAGTACTCTAAGGCAGACACGTGACAAACATCTTAACTACTATCTACTTACATTTGTCTCACTAAAAGAACTCTTTGATGTGCTTAGATTATGCTGCTTTGCTATCTAACATGAATAACGTATAGAATAATACATGGGGAAGTACATAACGAGAATTTAATGCATACCCTCAGGGTGGGATGCTACACAAACCCTGAGGGTGAAGCCCAAGAGGTTTATCTAAGCATCCCACCTGAAAGTGTGCATTAAATTTGAGTTTTGCATTACCCCCTGCCAATGTATTGTTTTATGTAATCCTGGGGGATGTTTTTTCTCCAACCAGGGTTCTTTAAATAAAAACAAATATTTTTCAAAAAGTCTTGTGTTTGTTTTTTTATTTGTTAAGCATGTGGCACAATAATTAAGCAAGTGAGTACAATGACGAATACTGTTTTAAATTATGTATTTGTCTGCTTTAGTATCTTTTTTAAAACTAGCAAAAATATGTTGCTTTAACTTAGATAGGGAGTGGCTTCGTCTCTACACTGAAAACCTCCAAGCAGCCAGTTACATCTCCAGCAAACAGTGAACTTAGACCATGAAACAGTGTTCATTTTCTGCAAGCATGTTTACAAGCTGTTAAGATGCTGTAGTTGATGTTCTAACTAATTTCTATAATGTCCGTGTTATCGTTGTCACAGTAATGTGTAAATTAGGTAAAGAGTAAAGGTTCACAGCTGTTTGTATGGAGACAGTAGGGAAAGAAAATTGCCCGAAGTGCTAGAAAAATGTTAAGTGAGGGTAACACATTTTGTGATTTCTCCTTGTACAACTGCTTTTCATTTTAGTCAGAGCAAAATTATAAATGACACAATTTCTGTGAGCTGTGTGAGTTAAACAGCAATTTTGATAGTGCAGTCAATGAGTTAGCATGAGCAAGGCTGAGGAGAAGCTGGTGTGTGTTCGCCGTTGTAACCTGTGGGTTATAACAGCAAATTATAACAAGATTCTCCTATGAGAAAAAAATGTCCCCCAGTTAGTAATATAGCCAACTATGCATAACAAGGATGTGTTTCCAACGAAGGGATGAGATGAGAGCATATGAACTCTGAGATCAAAACTCAAGAGGTCCATGCTGTCATCTAAACCCCAGGATGGAAGCATGTGCCAAGCTCTGGGTGTGGTTGCCCATACTTTATTTTATATAGTATGTTTTTTTTTTGTTTTAACACAGGAGTCACAGAAGTGCCCCCTGACCCCAAGTAAATAACTTACCGTATCTTTGTTTTGTTCTATGACTAAAACTAAATTTACAGACTTTTAGAGGTTAAAATGTTTAACTTTAGGCACTGGCTGGTCAGTAAGCAGCTGGGTATAGGGTGAATAAGGAATTTAAAATGTTATGGGCTTAGAACTGTGCTGAACAGCAATTCAGAATGTGCATAAAAACACTTTGGAATGTGTACAATAATTTGAATGTGCACAAAGAAGATTCTGAAAATTCAGATTTGTATACAGTACAAAGGCTAACCACATATTATAATAAGGTATGATACTTACCAGGTGCCCGAGTTGTTGTCATGTTTGTTCCATTTGAATTTGATTGAGTACTTCCATCATTTGTTGAAGTATCAGAAGATACATTTTTCATTGGGGTACTAGGGTATGAGCCAGTTGCTGAAGCTGCACCCATAAAACACAAAATAATTGCTCTGTAGCATGAATTATACTTTTTAAACAGCTTAGGATAATAGAATCTGAATCTGTGTATTTGAACTAGGTGAGAAGTTTAAGAAACAACCAAATCCATTGAAGAAGAGTGACTTCAGATTTATTGCACCTAAAAATGTCAGAATGCCACACTATGAAGTTATTTATGATTTTTATTATTTTAAATTCTTTCACCAGGTAAACATACAGAAATACAAGAACAATCTCATTTATAGATGCAAGCTGGGGAAGTGGGGGTTAGGAAGAGCAGAGGAGAGGAAAGAACAACTACGTATAGTACGTTATATATAGGATAAAGTATGGGATGGTATGTGAAATGAGAAATTTATACCCCAGAGGTGTCAGACTCTACATAAACACCAAGGGTGAAGCTCAAGGGGTTTATTAAAGGATCTAACACTGAGGGGGGGGGGTGTAAACTTTGGGTTTAGACATGCACCTCCATATTTTATTTTATATAATTGCTGAGTTTCCCTTTTTCACCACAGCAGTTATATCAAATATGAAAGGTTCTGGTGAGGCCACTCTCCCGCTTCATTTTTGTCCGGTCTGCACATTTGTAATATGTTGTATTTTAAAAATGTTTTGTAATGTTTTTAACCCTGTTGTATTGGAAATTGGTTAATTTGAAAACACATAACTTACCAATGAGTTCCAGTGGCAGATGACATTACAGGCAGAAGGCAAGCAGACGAGCGGTCGGGAAGCAAGGAACTGTGGTGCACGCGTACGCAGAGTGAGGGAAACTGTGTGCATGTTTGCCATGATAATCACTGCTTTACTATGGCAAATTATGGCACAGTTTCCCTATGGGAAAAAGGGGAAGCCAGTTATTATATACACTAGATCATACAAGTTCGTGACACAGTATGCACAGGCAATGTGTAGCAATTTATATTAAATCTAACAATGTACATATAGCAGCATTTGTTTTTGCAACAAATCCATAGAAGAACAAGGGAAATAAAACATGTATCCTTGTACCGATGTTTAGTTCTCGGGCAAAACATTGTGGATAAACTGATGTGGTCAAAGCATCGAAGGGACAAAAGCAAACTGGACAAAATGCTGACTAAGCAAAATTGTAGTGGGCATATGGTCGTCGGATACAATGATTTCCAGACAAATAGCCCTTAGTAGAGTGGTACATAAATCTCACCAACCTCCTGTTATCCAGCTTGTACATTATTTTTTCTTTGCTGTAAAATCAATGGTAGGCAACCTCGATTTCATATACACTCACCCGAATAAAGAAAATCTCATCTACCTCCTTTTATACAGATTGTAAATTACTTTTTCTTTGCTGTAAAATCAATGGTAGGTAATCTCGACTTCAAATGCACTCACCTGACTCATCCAAAGAAAGAAAATCTTACCAATCTCCTTTAATACAGCTTGTAAATTTATTTCCTTTGCTGTAAAATCAACAGTAGGTGACCTCAATTTCGTTTGAACTCACCCGGCTCAACGGAATAAAGAAAATCAGTATTGGCAAAAACCGTGCTTTGCGCAGTTATAATTGCATATTGAAAGAGCAAAGTAGAAGAAATTACCAAAGAAAAGCTACATACTGTAAGATAAAGGAGGTTGGTTGCTTAGCTTGGCCCCTTAGTCGTACCAAATAGGAGCGAGTCCATAGTTTGAAGTGTTACAGTCGGGTTACTTGCATTTGTATTTGTAGTTTACTGCGCCAAGCCTACGGACTGTTCTGGTATGACATTTTGGTTCCTTACAGGTATGGACGTTTCAGTACTATACTGTTTATCTCTGGAACAGCAGGTTCATTTGTACTAAAATTGTTGCAGGAGCTCGGAGACCCAATTAGGTCTAGTAATAGCCAATGTGTGCTGCAATGTGAGTCAGACAAATGGGAGTAAGTCAGGAGAGTCAGTTTATAGTTGTAGATAAGACTATTCATCTACGTGATTTTGCCTGGCTATTTCTTGACCGGAGACCATTTTGCCTGCAGCAATTTAGCTGCAACATTAATGATAGTGATGATATGTCCTTGTGCCCATTTATCAGATAACATCATATCAGATGTGCTTTAGAGCTTTTGGAATACAGAATTCTACTGGCAGAATTTAGGTAGAATGGCAGTTCTGCTTCCCAAACGGTTTTAAAGGATTTTATAATAAATGCAAAAACTCATTTAATTTAAACCGTGTGGATTAGTTTTCTGCAGATTACGTAAACAACACTGTGCAAGTTAATGCCCAGAAAAAGATAAAACATAGAAACATAGAATTTGACAGCAGATAAGGACCGCTTGGCTCACCTAGTCTGCCCATTTTCCTACCTAACAGATAAGCTGCAGATCCTAGTTAGCCAACAGCTTACTTCCTCTTACCCACCCCATGACTGCCTTATGCCTGTCCCATGCATTCTTGAAGTTCCCCACTGTTCTTGACTCCACAACCTCCTCAGGGAGGCTGTTCCATGCATCCACAACCCTCTCAGTGAAAAAATACTTCCTCACATTACGCCTGAGCCATCCCCCCCATCTTCAAATTGTGCCCCCTTGTTCTTGCACATCTCTTTTTCTAGAAGATGCTACCCTGTTGGACTTTGTTAATTCCCTTGAGGTACTTGAAAGTTTATAACATGTCCCCTCTCTCCCTACTTCCCTCAAGAGTATACATATTAAGCTCCTTTAGTATTTCTTTGTATGTCTTCTGGTGCAGACCCTGCACCATTTTGGTTGCCCTCCTCTGGACAGCCTCCACTCTGTCTATGTCTTTGAGGAGATGGGGTCTCCAGAACTGCACACAGTACTCCAGATGGGGTCTCACCAACTGTCTGTACAGAAGGATAACAACTTCCTGTTTTCTACTATTGATGCCTCTTCCTATGCATCCCAGTATCCCCCCAGCCTTCCTTACTGCCTTCTCACATTGCTTGCCCACCTTTAGGTCATCTGATATAATTACCCCCAGGTCCCTTTCTATTTTACTGTTGTCAGTATCTCACCCCCCATTGTGTACGCTTACCCTGGGTTTTTGTTTCCCATGTGCATTACCTTGCACTTCTTTGCATTGAATCTGAGCTGCCATAGATTTGACCATTCCTCCAACCTTGCCAAGTCCCTTCTCATCCTTTCCACTCCATCTTGTGTATCAACCCTGTTGCAGATCTTTGTGTCATCTGCAAAGAGACATACTTTTCCTTCTAGTTCCTCTGCAATGTCACTAATAAAGATATTAAAAAGGACCGGTCCCAGTACTGAACCCTACGGTACCCTGCTAGTAACCCTCCTTTCTTCACTGTGTACTCCATTTACTACTACCCTTTGCATACTGTTGTCTAGCCATTTTTTTATCCAGGCTACCACCTTGGGACCCATTCCAAGGCTGGCTATCTTGTCTATTAATCTTTTGTGTGGGACTGTATCAAATGCCTTGCTAAAATCTAGGTAGGCCACGTCCACAGCCCCTCCCTGGTCTACTGCTTTGGTCACCCAGTCGAAGAAATCTATTAGATTTGTCTGACATGACCTTCCCATTGTTAATCCATGCTGCCTTGGGTCCTGTGCCCCACTGGCCTCTAGGTACTCAACAATTCTTTCCTTCAGAAGTGATTCCATAATTTTCCCTACCACTGAGGTCAAACTAACTGGTCTGTAGTTTCCTGCCTCTGTCCTGCTCCCACTTTTGTGAAAAGGAATCACATCTGCCCTCCGGTACCATCCCATCCTCCCATGATTTGTTGAAGAGAGTAGTCAGCAATGTCACTAGTTCTACCCTTAGTTCTTTTAGAATTCTTGGGTGAATCCCATCAGGCCCCATTGCTTTGTCCACCTTCAATTTTATTAGTTCTTTCAGAACCCTTCCTTCTGTAAATGGACTGATATTGACCCCCCGTCTTCAGAGTATTTCTCTTGTTTGGTTTAGGTAACTCCCCCTCCTCTTCCTTTGTGAATACTAAGCAGAAATATTCGTTCAGTATCCCTGCTTTTTCACTGTCACCCTCTAACCACATTCCCTCCCCTTTATTACGCTTCAGTATCCCTCCTTTGGTCTTTCTTAGCTTCCTAATGTACCTATAAAAGGTCTTATCCCCCTTCTTAACAGAATTGGCTATCCTTTCCTCGGTTTGGGCCTTTGCTATTCTGACTGCCTTCCCAGCCTCTCTCTGCTTTAACTGATAACGTTCTCTGTCCTGCTCCTTCTGTGTTTCCTTATATTTCCTGAATGCTGTCCTTTTCTCCTTAACCTTCCCTGCCACCTCTTTTGCGAACCATGGTGTTTTTCCTTCATTGTGTTTTATTGATTTTTTCACAAAGGCTTGTGCCTCTGTGATGGCTGTTTTGATCACTCCCATTATTCCTCCACCCCTCCTTCTTGCCTGTTTGCTAGTGCTTTTCTGAGGCACTCTCTCATCTTCCCAAAGTCAGCCCTCCTAAAGTCTAGTACTCTTGCTTTTGTATGGCTGTGTTTATCGTGAACCACACTGTTTGGTGGTCGCTTGTTCCCAGATGGCTACCCACTTCTAAATCTGAGATTCTTTCTCCATCCCCATTTGAAAGTACCAGGTCTAAGATTGCTCCCTCCTGAGTGGGTTCTGATACTAGCTGTCTTTGACATGCCCCCTGTAGGGCATCAAGAATGACCCTGCTCTTGGATGTGCCTGCAGCAAAGGTGCTCCAGTTAACATCTGGCATGTTCAGGTCCCCCATCAACAGTATCTCCCCTTTTTCTGCCATTCTAAGAAAGCCTTCTATCATTTCCATGTCCATTCCCTTCCCCTGAGATGGGGGTCTGTATACAACCCCCATGCGGATTGTGGTGCCATTTCCTGTCTCCAGGGTGACCCAAGTGCCTCACATCTGCTCCCTGTTTACTCTTTAGTTCTGTTGCTTTGATCCTTCCTTTACATAGAGAGCTGTAAAGGAAGGGATCAAAGCAACAGAACTGAAGAGTAAACAGGGAGCAGATGAGGCACTTTGGGATAATCTTAACTCTGGGCAAAACAAGAACAGAGAGGTATGAACACAGCAGCAGCAACAGGCAACAAGACTGTATGCAACAACAGCATCATGGTGCACCTGGTGACTGCAGTCATTGAGGAGGCAGAGAGGGCAGAAGGCTACCCAGGGCCACTCCATATGCCATGGAAGAGATATGCTGTAAATGGGTGGTACTGGCCACGAGTCCTTGCATGGCACCCTGTCAGTACTCACAATGCCTTCATTTGGCACCAGTTCCCAGTCTGCCAGGTATTTGAGGGTGGCGTAGTACCCAGTGGACACCTTGCCAGTGAGTACATGCAGCACCCCCCCCAATCTCCCTCTAGGGGGTACACCAACACAATTCAGCACACATATATGCTGCACTGAGGGGAGGGAGGGTGGTAAGGGGAGGGTGTACAGATGCCCAGGATGCACCACATAGTAGGTGCTGCCATGCAGCTCTGGTCATCCACACAGTGCACATGTTCCGGTGACAGGATTGCCCCTGATATCATTGCACCTGTATTATGGAATGTGTCTGCCCCCTTCCGGGAACATTCTGAACACCTGTACACATACCCCATCATACAGCCAGCCATGTGTGTGTTACTGTGAGAATCCCATGCCACTGCCACAGCGTGTGTTAGTCATAGTACAGTATGACAGTGTTGTCCACTGTCAGAGCACACCTGCCAGCTGGGTCTGTCTATGTGTGGACAGCAGCATTCAATGGTACCTGACACACAGTATGCATTGATGAGTCCCTCACAATACTGGCTATCCATGGTGCTGTAGTATCACGATACACAAAGTAGCAAAAAACAACAATATGTCTACAGCATGCAGCACAACCACCCATACCTGTGGTGCTTGTCATCCTTAGAACAATAGTCTGTGCTGCTGTGTATAAACCCAGCCTGCAGCTACCGACTTGTAGCTCTCGTCTGCTAGGCAGGTGGTGCACTGTACACTCTGAAATAGCCCTGGTAATCTACTCATGGAAATACATGCAAATCATGCCATAATGACATGCTAATGTAGCTGTTTTGCTCTCAGAATGCCTAAGTAGGCTCATTTGCAAATACCTTTTGAATATGGGAAAGTGTTGCCCCAGCAAAATGTATTTGCCCTTGACAAATGTGTCTGAACCTTAGAGCATCTCTACAGTATTTTTTCTGCACTGTTGTTTGCAGTTGTTCTGCACCACCTCTTTGCTAGCACACACAGTGGTCACATAGTTCACCTGTGCCTGACTCCACCTCTGTGTGCACTGGGCTGCTGTTGTTGTTTGCACTGTCCACTTGCTATAATCAGAGCTGTCTTCTTTGCTGGGCTGTCTTTGCACTGCACTCACAGTCATGTTTGCCCACCTTCATTTGTCCATTCTATTCAGTAGTGTTTGCCCCTTGGTTATTCCTTGGAATATTGCGTGATATTGGTTGTGGGCTAAATATGCCCACTGGGCAGTGCAAAATGTGCCCGCTGGCAAAGTTTTGAATATTGGACCCCAGGTTGGTAAGAAGCAACAGGAGCTGTTAAACACTCAAGGAGCAGCTATGCTGTTTTGATGCATTTTACCTCAGTAATAACTAAAGGGGGATGAGCAATAGGAGCTTAATGAGAAATATAATGTTTCATGTCCAAATACTATGTTTTTCAAAATTCTTCTCAAGGTGTCAGTGGCTCTTTGATATCATGTACTGTTACGCATCATATCATATAGTATTCTAAGGCAGACAAGTGACATACACCTTAACTACAATCTGCTGACATTTGTCTCTCCACAAGAACTCTTTGCTGTGCTTCGACTGTACTGCTTTTCTATCTAACATTAATAACATATAGAATAATACATGTGGAGTGCATAATGAGAATGTAATGCATACCCTCGGGTGGGAAGCTACATCAATCAATCAATCAATCAATCAATTAAAGTCTTTATTTATCCAGGCGGTCACCGTTGAGCAATGCTCATTTGCAAGATGGACCTGGTTAGAACATGTATACATAGTTAAATCATTCCACACAGTAATAGTACATTCACAATATGGGCAGAGCCCCAAGATAATATTACATATGAGTAAGAAAATGCAGATAAAACAAACATAGATAATACATTGCAAGGGTTCATATGAGTGAGGGATAGCATCAGCACAGCAAATACAAGGTACAATGCACATATACGTGCTGAGTGATGACTGCAGCAGCAGGCTAGGTAAGAAATAAGATAACACAGAGGGGGAAGGAGAGGAATTAAGGGGAATAATAAGGGGGTGTGTAATGCTGGCAGGGTGGCAGGGTGCAAGTGGTAGAGGTGGGAACATTGAAAAGGTATCTCAATCCAAAGTGCCGGGGGAGCTCCAGCCAAAAAGGGAGACTGGGTGGGGGGCATTATACTGAAAATGTTGAAGAAGGTAAGATACTACAGGAAGCTGGGGAAGGCAAGACAGTGGAGGCAGCTACGAGCGGGTTCAAGCTAGAGGGCTGACCAAGGAGGACTTGGACGCCGGTACTGGGAGAGAAAAGCAGTTGCAAACTTCTGTGATTGTTCTCCATATAATGCCTTGAAGGTGGGTAAGGAGACAAGGGTACTCAGTTTAAGGGTTCTTTGTAAGTTATTCCATAGAGTGGGTAGTGTAAAGCTAATTGCCACTCTACCGAAGTGAGATTTTGCTTTGGTTATTTTGGGAGAGAAGTATGAATGGCTTCTAAACGCGTAGTTTCCTGTTGCACTTAAAGGTAGGCAGCCAGAGATGTAAGGGGGTATTTTTTTTGCAAGAGCATGGTAGGTCCAGAGTGCAGCATTTTTGTGGCACCTAAGTGTAAGGGAGGTCCACCCCACAGCAGCATACAGCGCGCAGTGCTGAGTAGTAATGGGAAGACCTGTGATGAACCTCATGGCTCGGTGGTACAGCATCTCCAGTTTTGTTAAATGAGAGCTGGGGCACTGGCTGTACAGGAAATCAGCATAATCGACCAGTGATAAGAAGATAGAATGGACCAGTCGTATCTTGGCATCTATGGTAAGGAATTGGTTGATTCTGAAGAAAAGTCCAAGCCTTTGTTGGAGTTTTTTTAGCAAGTCCTCGATATGTTTGGTGAAGGAGAGTCTGTTGTCAATCCATACTCCCAGATATTTGAAGTTTGTGATGAATTCCAGCTTTTCACCTAGGATTGTGGTTATTTTGGGAATAGACCCACAGGCCGCTGGGTTGATTACATGGGCGAGCGGAGTGAAGAGCATCGCTTTTGTTTTTTTAGCACTCAGAAGTAGCTTTTCGTGAATTAGTTGGCTTTGCAGGAGGTTGAATTCGGCTTGGAGATCGTTGCAGGCAGCATCCAGTGTAGGCCTACTAACACAGAGAATGGTGGATGTTGGCATTTTTTATGCAATTGTCGATATTATTAATGTAGATTGCAAATAAGAGAGGGCCTAGAATAGATCCTTGCGGTACCTCTCTTAGAAGGGGCTTGAGAAGGGACAGTTCACCTTCCGTTTTGACTTGCTGAAGTCGCCCTGAGAGGTAGTCAGTGAATCAGTGCAGCGAGGAGGAGTCCACTCCTATGGTTTGTAAGGAGGACAGGAGGAGGCTGTGGTCAACTGTGTCAAAGGCCTTGCTCAGGTCCAGAAAGACCGCACAGGTGAAGTTTCTGGAGTCAAGGGCTCTCAGCCAATCGTCAGTTACTTTAGTCAGTGCTGAGATGGTGCTGTGTTGGGCTCTGAACCCCAACTGCATAGAATTTGATAGATTTATTGTCTCAAGGTAGGACCTTAATTGTACATTCACAATTTTCTCAAGCAGTTTTGATAACACTGGGAGGAGGGTAATGGGCCTATAATTATTGAGGTTGTATGGGTCACCTGATTTGAAGAGAGGGATGACATGAGATGTCTTCCAAACAGGTGGCAGGATACCCTGGGACAAGAATAAAATGAATAGGTGGGTGATGGGAATAGCTAGGACATAGTAGGCAATTTTAAGAAAGTACAGATCTAGTGAGTCAGCGCCTGCACTTTTTCTGGTGTCCAGTTGAAGTAATAGATCTTCAACCTCTTTTATGGAAGTGGGTTGAAGCGTAAATAGAGAAGAGGTAGCTGGGGGTGTCGAAGGGAAGTTGTCTGTCAGGGAGCGTATCTTACATGTTGGAAAGTTGTCAAACACCAGGCCTGCGGTTGCGAAGTAGTTACAGAAAGAGTCTAGGATCTCTGTCTTTTCATTGAATGTAGTATTGCCAGAGATGATCTTGTTCAGAAGGGAATTACCTGAGGAGTGGCCCAACACATCCTTGATAGTGCACCAGAACTTGGACGGGCTCTTGGAGGCAGAGTCAAGTTCTGAGCGGAAGAAAGAAGCCTTGGCTTCTTTAATTGACTTAGTGCATAGGTTCTGTGTCTTTCTGAACAGATTCCAGTCATTGGGCATGTTCAGTTTATGTACCTTTTTCCAAAGCTTATCCCTTTCGAAGAGCAATGACCTGATCTCAGGGGAGAACCATTTACAGGATTTATTCTTGGCTCTGACTTAGTCAGGGAAGAACGCTTGTTGAGAGCCCCTGACAGTATGTCATGGAAGATGTTGTAGGCAGCAGTGACTGTTTTGGCTAAATAAAACTCCTGCCAGTGCATAGAGAGTTTCAGTTCATTAAGATAGGCGGCTAGATCAAAGTTGCGTCTGGATCTCTTCAGGGAAAATTTTGATGTACCTGTCGGTTTGTTGGTTGATCTTACTCCTCCGATAAAGCAGTGGTCACTGACATCCGAGAAAAAGGTGCCAGCATGGGAGAAAAGGTGGGGTTCGCTCACTAAGAGCACATCCAGTGTAGTGCTTTTATTAGGGGTTTTTGTGTTAGGGCGCGTTGGGTCAGTAATAAGCTGAGTCAACCCATGAACGTCACAAAAAGATACAAGGGGGGCAGATACATTGGACAGCCAGTTGAGATTAAAGTCACCAAGGATAATGGTTTCAACCAAGCCTTGTCCCAGGATGTCACTTAGATGGGATAGAAGCTGTAAACCAGCAGACGGGGGCCGGTAACATCCTATTAGCTGAAGAACACTTGTTTGGGAAATTTTCACTTTGAGGGCTAGGCATTCGTATTCATTGGCAACAGAAGATGAGGCAGTGCAGGAGACAGTAAATGTATCTTTGACATATATGGCCACCCCAACCCCTCTAGTTTGCCTATCCGCTTTGAAAAAGGCATAGCTGGGGATACATAAATCCCGAGGGCAAAGCCCAAGGGGTTTGTCCAAGCATCTGACACCAAGGGTGTGCAATAAGTTTAATTTTTTCACTACCCCCAGCATGTTTTATTTTATAAAATTGCTGGGGGATGTTTTGTTCTCTTCAGATTTTATTAAATAAAAAAGTGTTTTTGAAAAAGTCTTGTGTTTGTTATTTTTATTTGTTACAGCATGTGGCACAATAATTAAGCAAGTGAATAAAATGAGGCATACTGTAGGGAACTGGAATGGAGTTTGGGAGGATAAGGGACTATATGCCAAGGACAGGTTTCATCTTGCCCCATTAGGGAAGGAAGTCCTTAAACAGGGGATGGCTGACTACATACAAGAAAGGTGGGGTTTAAACTTGTAAGGGGGGGAAGGGATGAGGGAGGGGCTGACCAGAAGCCCTCTCCTCCAGATGAGGGGAGTAGCCGTCAAGCCCAAGAGTGGGAGGGGGGAAACAGACTGGAGGTGGAGGTTTCAGGAGGAGCAGGGGGAGGATGGAAGTATAAGGAATTTGGGTGGGGTTCGACAAAGAGGATCAGGGATAAGGGGTTGGGGTTGGTGTTAGTAAATGCCAGGAGCTTGGGAAACAAGTTGCCGGAGTTCCAGGCCATGCTGTTCGAGGGAGGGGTGGATGTGGCGGCAGTCACGGAGATGTAGGCCAACAAAACCATGACTGGGACCTAAATGTACAGGGGTACACTATGCTTAGGAAGGATAGAAAGGAGGTCAGAGGGGTGGAGTGGCTATGTTCATTAGAGATGATATAAAATTACTATGGTAGAAGAGGCAGAGGAAACGTGGAGGCCTTATGGGTCACCTACGATCCCCAGCAGGAGATAAGGTCAAGCTGGGAGTAGCATATAGGCCCCGGGATGAGTGAGGTTCTAGAGGATGGTTTGCTGGACAACATCATTGCCCAGTGTGGTCAAAGGGAAGGAGTGGTGTTGATGGGGACCTTAATATGCCAGGTACAAACTGGGGAACCATGTCCTCTAGGGTGGCCAGGAGCAGAGGCTGCTGGATGACTTCCAGGATGTGTTCTTACCACAGCATGTGATGGAGCCACAAGGGAGGGCATGTCCTGGATGTGGTTCTGGCAGCTGGGGATCTGGTAAGGGACATAGTTGTACAGGACCCCCTGACTGGGAGTGACCACAATACTGTCTGGTTTCAAATAAGCATGGGGGAGTGGGGTGAGATCTAGGACACTGGCAGTGGACTTCAGGGGGGCAGACTTTATGGGCATGGGAAATATTCTCAAGGATCACTTGAAGGGGATTACCTCAACGACAAGTGTGGAAAGGAGATGGGAGGTCATAAAATGGGGACTTCATGAGGCAGTCAGGATCTGCGCTAAGTTGAAGCGTAAGGGGAGCAAGGTCACGTAAACCATGCTGGTGGTCCAGTGAGGTACAGGTAGCAGTCGAGAGAGAAAGAAGGCCTACAAAAATATAAAACAACAAGAGGGATAGGGATAAGAAATGTACCAGCTTGCATCTAGAAAAGTCACCCGTATGGTGAGGGAGCAAAGTCCAGTAAAGAGCAGCGGCTGGCACAGGGATCGTGGAGGGAAAAGGGTTCTTCCGGTACATTGGGGAGCGGAGAAAAACTAAGGGCCATCTCAGCAGATTGAGATCAGAAGGAGGGTGGGTGGAAGAGGCGAGGGACAAGGCAGAGGTATTTAACGAGTACTTTGCCTCTGTGTTCACTAGGGAAGGGGATGGGATATCTACAAAGCAAGGCATGAAGGGGATAGAAGCGGCAGGGAGTGGGATCAGGGGAGCAACAGAAATGGAGCAAGAGGGAGGGAAAGGTACCCCAGGGGTGTCACATCTGGATAAGGATAAAAAGACCAGTAAGGGGGGACGGATGATGCTATCTCCACCAAAAGGGTGTGGTTATCCCTCAAGGCCCTAAAGAAAACAAATCTCAGGGCGGATGGCATTCATACCAGTACTATGGGAATTGGCGGGACATACTGGCTGCACCCTGGTGGAGCTTTTCAGCAGGTCACTTGAGACAGGGAGGACCTAGTGATTGGCGAGAGGCACATGTGGTACCAATCCATAAAGGGGTCGAGGAAGTACCAGGTAACTATAGACCCATCAGTTTGACCTCAGTGGTGGGAAAATTAATGGAGAGTATACTAAAGGAACGATTGGGGTGTACTTGGAGGAGGTGGGAGGTCTGGATAGTCGGCAACATGGATTTGTGCCAGGTAGATCATGTCAAACCAAACTTGTGGAGTTCTATGAATGGGTAACATCAGAACTGGACAGAGGTAAGCCTGTGGATGTATTATTCTTGGACCTCAGCAATGCGTTTGACTCTGTCCCCCACAATGGTCTGGTGGAGAAACTGATGGGGTTAGGAGTAGGCCTTTGATGGTCAGATGGATTGAAAACTGGCTAGCTGGATGCAATCAGAGAGTGATGGTCTGTGGGGAGCTCTGAACCCTAGAGAGGTCGGTAGTGGGGTACCACAGGGCTTGGTCCTGGGTCCGATCCTGTTTAATGCATACATATCGGACATCAGGGAGGGTATAGGGTGTGAAATGAGTCTCTTCGCGGATGACTCCAAGATGGGAGCAGTAGTTGAGGGAGAAGAGGGGAGGGTGGCCCTGCAAGGGGACCTGGACACCCTGGAAAGCTGGGCTCACACATGGAAATTAAATTTCAATATCACCAAGTGCAAGGTGTTGCATCTTGGTCGGGGAAACCCTAAGCACAGGTACACCCTGGGAGGGGAGGCGCTGGAGGCCTCAATAGGAGAAAAAGACCTAGGGGTCATGGTGGATACATGTATGAATAACTCTGAGCAGTGCAGGAGAGCAGCTAGCAAGGCAAACAGGATGTTGGGATGCATCGTAAGGGGGATCACCTCTAGGAGCAAGGAAGTGATTCTGCCACTGTACAATGGACTGGTTAGACCACACCTTGAGTACTGTGTACAGTACTGGAGACCACATTTGAAGAGGGACATACAGCTCCTGGAGAGGGTACAGAGGAGGGCAACAAAGATGATACGAGGGCTAGGGGATTTGACTTATGAGGACAGACTTGAGGAGCTCTGCCTGTTTTCATTGGAGGAGAGGAGAGACAGGGGGGACATGATTGAGGTCTTCAAGTACCTCAAGGGAATAAATAGAGTAAACATGAAGGGGATCTTTAGACTAAAGCAGGAGGTATCACCAGAGGCATGGTTTGAAGTTGGAAGGTGGAAGGGTGAGGGGAAAGAGGAGGAGGTTTTCACCGAGAGGGTGGTGGACCCTTGAAATGCATTGCCTGGTGAGCTGGTTCAGAGATCCACAGTGGAGGGCTTCAGAGAGGGTGGGACAGACACAGAAAGTGGATGTATCAGATGATGGCCTGTCCCGGGGGTGGGGGATGGATGATAGGGTTTCTAGAGAACAAGGGAAGGGAGGGTCTCGGCACCCAACTAAGGATCTAGGTTCGGGCAGACTCGATAGACCATAAGGCCTAATCTGCTGGCAAATAGTATGTTAGTATGTTAGTATGTTTCAAAAGATGTATTTGTCTTGCTTTAGTATCTTTTTTAAAACTGCCAGAAAATAAGTTGCTTTAACTTAGATAGTGTCAGAATGGGAGCAGTTTCATTCCTAAACTGAGTGTCAGAATGGGAGCAGCTTCATTCCTAAACTGAAAACCTCCAGGCAGCTAGTTACATCTCCAAGAAATAGTAAACTTAGACAATGAAACTGTATTAACTTTCAGCAAGCATATTTAAAAACTGTTAAGATGTTGTAGTTGATGTTCTGACTAATGTTGATGATGTCTGTGTTATCGTTGTCATAGTGATAAGTAAATAAGGTTGCGTGAAAGGGTTCACAGCTGTTTGTATGGAGACAGTAGGGAGAGAAAGCAAGAGAGAAAATTGCCTGAAGTGCTAGAAAATGTTAAGTGAGGGTTACATATTTTGTGATTTCTATGTGTACAACTGCTTTTCATTTTAGTCAGAGCAAAATTATGAACGATACAATTTCTGAGCGCTGTGTGAGTTATACAGCAATTGTCAGAGTGCAGTCAGTGAGTTAGCATGAGCAGGGCTGAGGAGAAGCTGGCGTGAGGTCACCGTTATAACCTGTGGGTTATAACAGCAAATTATAACAAGCTTTTCCTATGAGGAAAATATTCCCCCCCCCAGTTATTACTTAGAGAATAATATACTGTATGGCCAACTATGCATAACAAGGATGTGTTTCCAACGAAGGGTTGAGATGACAGCATATGATCTTTGAGAGCAAAACTCAAGAGGTCCATGCTGTCATCTAAACCCCAGGATGAAAGCACATGCCAGGTTCTGGGTGTGGTTGCCCATTTTATATATATATATATATATATATATATAGTTATTTTTTTTTTAACACAGGAGTCACAGACATGCCCCTTCTCCCAAGTAAATAACGTACCCTATCTTTGCTCTGTTCTATGACTAAAACTAAATTTATAGACTTTTACAGTCTACAAGGTTTAGCTTTTGGCACTGGCTGGTCTGTAAGCAGCTATGGGTGCAGTGAATAAGGAATTTAAAATATTATGGGCTTAGAACTGTGCTGAACAGAAATTCAGAGTATGTATAAAAACACTTCGGAATGTGCACAACAGTTTAGAATGTGCACAACTAAGATTCTGAAAATTCAGATTTGTATACAGAACAAAGGCTAACCACATATTATAATAAGGTATGATACTTACCAGGTGCCCGAGTTATTGTCGTATTTGCTACAGTTGAATTTGATTGAATATTTCCATCATTTGTTGGAGTATCAGAAGATACGTTTTTCATTGGGGTACTAGAGTATGAGCCAGTTGCTGAAACTGCATCTGTAAAACACAAAATAATTGCTCTGGAGCATGAAATATACTTTTTAAACAACTTAGGACAACTGAATCTGAATATGTGCATTTGAACTAGGTGAGAAGTTCAAGAAACTGTCAAACCCATTCAAAAGAAATGCCTCAGATTTGTTGCATCTAAAAACTTCAGAATGCCTCTCTATGAAGTTATTTGTGATTAACCCTTAGGCTGCCAACAGAATTAGAACTTATAGGAATTTTGGACTGATATATCAGTCAGCGGCCCTGCAAGGGTTAAAGGTATAATGCATGACAGGGTGTGTGTTGTGCTAGTATAACATCACGCCTCAGGTGATTAGGCACAAGGCCACAGGCTGAGTGTGACTGATTACCCCAGAAGTGACATTATCCCAGCATGATACACACTCTGGAGTGCATTATTCCTATTATAGAATGACTGATGTTTAAATAGAAGGGAAAAAATAAAAAATAAATCATTTTAAAATTTTGTTTTACTTGATTTTTGTGGGTAGAAGTATATTTACATAAAAAAGAAGTTCCTCTAGGTGGAGCTCATTGAGTGGCAGGTGGAGTTTTCAGTTGTTTTGTATGTTCTTGCTTGTGCTATGTGTGTTTTCCTTTCCTTTGGTGTCCCCCCACTACTGTCCTGTTCTCCCAGTACAGTTTTCTGTAGTAGTTATGTTCTATTGTGCTGTTATTGTACTGCTGTAATATTTTTAGGCAGGGACCACTTTTTGTACTTGCCGCCCTGTCATCGCTGCTGCCCGCCACTCACTGCTGCTCTTAGGATTGTCTGGCAAGGAGAGGAGAGAAGAACAAGGTACACAGGTGGTGGGCAGAAAGGTTTGGGAGCTATGTTAGGTATTTAAAATAAAAGAAAGAAAAACAAAACAGTGATTTGAAGGCCGAGCGAGTGTTACGAAAAGAACCGCATGCTGACAGTTGAAAGATGCGTTTACTTGCTCAGTCCGGTAGGTTTTAAAGAGAGGGAACACAGGGAGGGAATGTGGTGTTTCACTGTTTGTGAGATTTTTCTCACACAGAAACTGGGAGCAGAGTTTACCTTTTTTTTTTTACACAGATACTTGCAATGCTTCAGAAATATTCAGAGAGCGCGGACCGGACTGTCACTAGGGCAGGGGACTGCTGTGAAGCCATGTTACACGGATTTTACTTCGGTCCTGTTTGAGTGTTTTATTTTTTCTATTTTTTCTGTAAACTAAAGTGGCAATAGGGCTTTCTTGGGAATGTGTGAAGAAATGCTGGCGATTGTTGTGGAGGGGCTGGGAAGGAAGCGTTGATTCAGAGCAGACAGGGAGCTCCAGTTCTGAGCATAGCGGGGACTGTTGAAGCTGCTTATAAGGCAGCTGCAGAGCAGTGTTTTTTTTTTTTAACACTGAATGTGGTCTCTAGTGTGCTGGGACTAGAGCTGTGATATTATGCTGGGATAACATCATGGGTCTAGCTGCAGACAGACGAATGAGAGGCCAGCATTCTTTCTTGGTATTGTATAATTTGTTTTTTTTTATTATTCTTTCACCAGGTAAACATACAGAAATACAAGAATAATCTCATTTAAGGATGCCACCTGGGGGAAGGGGGGTGAGGGAGAGGAGAGAACAACTAGGTGTAGTACAGTATGTATATAATAAAGTATGGGGTGGTGTGTGAAATTAGAAATTTATACCCCCTCTGAGGTGTCAGATGCTACATAAACCATGAGAGTGAAGCTCAAGGGATTTATTAAATCATCTAACACTGAGGGTGTGTGTAAACTTAGAGTTTGCACACACCACACCATGTTTTATTTTATATAATTGCTAGGTTTCCCTTTTTCGCCATTGCAATTATATAAAATATGAGAGGTTCTGGTATGGCCACCCTCCTGTTTCGTTTTCAACTGGTCCACACATTTGTAATTTGCTGCATTTTAAAAATGATTTGGGATGTGTTTTAACCTCCTTCTGCTGGATATTGTATAATTTAAAAAAACATTACTTAACACTAAGTTCCAGTGTTGGTTGACATTAGAGGCAGAAAGCAAGCAGGAGAGCAGTCAGGAAGCAAGGAACTGTGGTGCATGTATGCGCAGAGTGAGGGAAACTGCACACATATTTGCCGTAATAAATACTGCTTTATCATGGCAAATTATGTCACAGTTTCCCTATGGGAAAATGGGGAAGCCAGTTATTATATACACAAGATCATACAAGTTCGTGACATGGTATGTTCAGGCAATGTATTGTAATTTACATTAAATCTCTCAATGTGCATATAGCAACAGTTATTGTTTTTGTACAAATCTACAGGGGAGCAAGGGAAACAAAACATTTATCCATGTACGGATGTTTAGTCCCTGGACGAAACGTCATGGATAAATTGATGTGGTCAAAGCATCGTGGGGACAAAAGCAATGTCAGTGGCTCAGTAGGTAACACACTCGCCTCTGAGGGTGGGAGATCAGGGGGCTGTGGGTTCAGTTCCCACATCTGGCACTTAGGTAATATCCCAGTACTGACACTGTAATGCAGCATGACAGGGGTGCTGCATTTCTGAGGTGCCGTCTTTCGGATGAGATGTTAAACTGAGGTCCCATCTGCCTGCATTGGTGGTAGTTCCAGTGGATGTTCAAGATCCCATGTCACTTATTTGAAAAGAGTAGGGGAATTTTGTTTTTATTAAGTATTGTACAACATCACTTCAAAAAAGATAAACAGAAACAAGAGAAAAACAAACAAAATCATAAATCACATCACTAGAACATCAGAATCAGTGAGCCAAGGAAGATTACACCATACAGTGCGAATATATTGAGCAGTTTGGAAAGCCTTTTCCTTGTGATATAAACAGCGCATTTCCTTACAAACATTCCCCACAATATCATCATATGTCAAAAGTTTTTGTTGCAGTGTGAACAAACAATGAGCATTCCAAATATACCATTTAAGAATAGAAAACAACACAGATAAGGTATTGGAGTCCCAAGAGGACCACTCCCTACCACAAGTACCATAAATCAAAGATTCATAAGAAAGATTCTGAAAAGGAACCATATTCCAACAAAGGTCCACGTAGGATCAAAAAGACTGAATAAAGGAACACATAAAAAACAAATGAGACATGGTTTCATATTGCATCACACATTGAGGCCTGCTACAAAATCTGTCATCTAACACTTTATGTTTTTGATTAGACTTAACATTCAAATTTTTATGGCAACAAAACCACAAAACATCCTGAAATTTGCAAGGCACTCGTGTATTACGAAACAATCGCATAACATCAGGTGTCAGAGATGGTGGGCATAGAGGTAAAATAATGAGGTCCGTAAAATGTTTATCCTGTACCATTGAATACAGCAATTTCTTGGAATAATTCATAATAAAGTGAGAGGTAATACCCCAACGTTTAAGACGCACAAAAAAACCCTATAATAATCAGAGGAAAAAGAAACCGATTTAAAAACTTTCAGGGAATCAAAAACCTAACCATCATACCATGCCCGTATACGGGATTTAAAAAGGTTGACCAACTAGCAGTCCACCCACTACAAATGGGAAAAAAACTAGCAAAGAAAAATTGAAGAAACAAAAATAGAATTGGATTTACCATATTCAATCCGCCATCCACCACCTTAAGATACAATACGTTGCATTTAATGGGATTCAATCTACTACACCATAGTGCTTGAAAAAAATAAACCAGAAAGAGCAGCGTCACATTCTTTTGGAGGGGGAAAAATCACACTCACATATAAAAATAAAGGCAACAAATAAGTCCGAATCATGTATACCTGTTTGAGCTTACCCATAGTACACTTATTCCATCCATCCACTAACGCTTCCCCCGTGCAAGTTTTAAATCCCAATGAACTAAATCCTGCCTACCAGTATCAAAGACAGTCCCTAAAATGGAGATAGGACCATGCATCACTGGTATACCAACCATATGAGTGGTAGAAATGGCTAACCCTAAGCATCTGAGAACACAGTTATCTTTATTCAGGTGTATGCCAGAAGCAGTACCATAAAAATTACAAAACTCTAAAGACCTATCCAAATCCATCTCCAACTTTAAGAATAGACAAATATCATCCGCATACAAGGCAGCAGCCCAAGGGGCAGGATGATCTGAAAGCTTAACAGCAGTTATAAAGGAGACATCATTCAATTACCCAAGTAAAGGGTCAATGCAAAAAACAAACAACAAAGGGCTCAATGGACTCCCCTGACATACACCACGTTTTACTGGAACCAAAGGCTCTAAAAAGCCATTCACTAGAGGTTTAACAAAAAAGACAACTATAAATAGCCTGTAACCAAGTAATAAATAAAACCGGAATACCATATCTGTAAAGAGTTTGCCATAAAAAGTCAAATTCCACAGAGTCAAAAGCTTTCCGTTGATCCAAAGACACCACCAATCCTGAAGTAGAAGAAAAGGAGCCAGATTCAAAAATTTCCCGTAAAACAATGAGCTAGTCCATAATTACCCTGACTGGAACAGCACAAGATTGTGTACAGGAAATAACACACGACGCAGCTTTAGATAAACGTAGGGCTAATATCTTCATAAGAATTTTGAAGTCCACATTTAACAAGCAAATTGGTCTCCAATTATCCAAATTTTCCTTATCCCTTTTCTTATACAGTGGGGTTACAACCCCCAAAGTCGTATGAATGGGAAAACAACTCTCCTGTAACACAAAAGTATGCACCTGTGCCAATTCTTTAGAAATATACGGAATCAGTAGAACATATAATTCAGAAGGGAGACCATCTAGACCCGGTACCTTTTGTTTGGGCAATGCAGCCACAGCTGCCTGAACCTCCACAGGGGAAATAGCAGAGGTAGAGGCAGTGAGTGCAGAACTAGAGAGAGCAGGAATATTCAAAAAAGGCAACCAATGGGGAAAAAGCAGCAGTGTTAGTACACTGCGTATCAAACTGGTGTCCTAAATATTTAGACACAACTGACGTAATATCTGATTGTTTCATGACAGTCACCATATCAGAATCCCAGACAGCAGACATGGTTTTATGCTGAATGTGGGAAAAACAGCTCAGAAAAGGACATACTTCCGCAAAAGACCCCTGTGTCTCAAAATGTTGTTGCATAGTCAAAGATGCCAATTATTTCTCATAAAAGTCTTGCATGTGTTGTTTAATGGAACAAATCTGATCTCCATAATCATGTGTAATAGTATATGCCAAACTCATCAATTGTTGCAACTGCTGTCTGAGCGTCTGATATTTCACCTTTTCCAAATCCGATAAATATTTGCTCTCACTTAATAAAAATAGTCGTAAATCAGACTTCAAACTATCCCACCAAAGAAAAGGATTATCAAATAACTGGAATAGAGTTTTCTTACCTTCTATAAAATATACTATTTGTTGGGACAGGGAACCCCCAGAGAGCAATAGTGTATTTAACTTCCAAAGACTGGGGCCAGAAGGAGAATCCCACGCTCCTACCACCACTGAAAGCACATTGTGGTCAGAATAGGTCACTGAATCTACTCGTGCATCAAGTACAGGACCCCAATTACTGAGAAAAAAGAAATCAATGTGAGTGGCATGTGTACCCCGCTGAAAAGTAGGGAGCCCCTTAGAGTGAAATGATTTATATACATCTTTTAAATGAGCTAATCGAACTGTAGACTGTAACGCCAACATAACACAGAATATTTTTTTTAGTAGAGATGCCACCACCACGATCATGAAGCGTAAGACCACAATTGAAGTCACCGCCCCAAAGCACAGGTTGTGCTGAAAAAAGGAAAGGTCGAAGTTGGGAAAAAATGTCCACCCTGTCTGCTTCCTTTTGTGGGGCATAAATATTAATAAGGCAAAAATAAGTATTACGTAGTTTAACATCCAACAAAAGAACCCTTCCTGGTACTAAATCAATCAGCTTTATGAGCTGGAAAGGAAGGTTCAACAAAATTCCTACCCCGTACAAGCACCCTGACCAATAGACCAGTACGAAGGACCCATATACCAGCCACATTTAGCATTGCGAACCTCCAAGGCAGTATGTAATCTCATGTCCTGTAAAAAAAGAACATCTACAGGGATGGACATTAGGTGAGAAAAAACACCACCACGCTTCTTTGGATTTTTAATGCTATTAACATTAATCGTTAAAAAAGTAAGCCGGGCAAAAAGAGTCATGTGTGGAAAAATTAAGGGGGTTTAAATAATTTATTCCTACCAGAGGCCCGCATCTTCCTTCCTTTAGAGGTAGGTTTGCCTTTCAGGGGGCCCACTACCTACTCACTCACCACACTGGTGTCAGAATCAGAGCCAGGATCAGCACACTGGGAACCCTCCGAAAAAACATCAGAGTTTTTTTCCAAAAATTCAGTGTCTAAAAGAAGATGTTGAAAATGATTAGAAGTCTAAGTTTCTGAAATTTTGTGAACCTTGGGGGGCCGATTGTCTCCAGCTCCGGCGGTGCGTTACCCATTGTTCAGAATCAACAGCCAGGACTGGAGGAGGAGGTGGAGGTGGCATATCGGGAGAAGAAACAACCAGCAAAGGCCTTGGGTCCTGCAAAGGAGGACGCAACTCTACAGGAGGGGGTTCTGCAGGCTCTACCACTATAGAAACCTCCTGAGGCCTCTGAATTACCAAAGGGAGATCAGAACAGAATTCAGGGGGAGGAGGCACCATTGACAGGGTAGAAGAAAGCTGAGGGTCTAAAGGCAAGGGAGTGTCCCCCATCTGGACATGCATCCATTGAGCAATTGCAACCATCAATCTCTGCTCCTCCAAATCCCCAGAACCAGATTTGGAAGAAGCGGCCTGGATACATTCCCCATAGGTATGACCTAACAAACCACATAGGTTACAACAAACAGGTTCAGAGCAATGCTGGGACACATGACCCAGCTTACCACACAGACAGCAATGGATTTTGTCACAAACACCACTAAGGTGTCCAGGAGCACCACATTTATAACACGATTTAGGCTGGCCTGGATAAAACAAAACACCACGGTCACCCCCCCAAAAAAAAGAATTTGGCAAATGTTGTAGAGAACCATTTAATTCCCTAAGAATGACCCTAAACTTCCAGTCCCCCCATCCATATGCTCTTGCCATCAAAAATAGCCTCAGGGGAACCCAAAACAGTACATTGCTGCTGAAGCCAAAAAGTAAGTCAGTCACACTGACACCTTCATTACAAAAAAGAACCATAACAGACTTCTGAGCAGGTCATGTAAGAGGAAGGACTTCAAACGGGGCCCACAGTGGAGTATTTTTTACCTTCCCATACCTGTTCCAAAAGGCCTCCAACCCCGCATTTAACTTAAAGCTAACATCAAAAGAACGTTCTCCAGATACATGAATAAGAGCATATAATTCAGTAGCCAAAAAATGTAAACTTTGTTTCAGTAAAGTTTTCCCCACATATTCCCTATCTGGGAACAATTCAAGACACCCTTTATACACAATACGAACAGCATTATGTCTTTTAGCTGGCACCACCTTTTTCTTAAAAAAGGAAGCATATGATTTAGAGGCACCAGTGATATCACGCCCCAGAATAGTTGCAGATTCACCTCCTAAAGTCCTGGCAGAAGAAACTGGTGACTGAACAGTGGGGGGGGGGCACCAAATGACCATCACCCGAAGGAACAGGAGGGTTAGACACCTCATGTTTAGAGTCCAGGGGTGGTAGAATGGGTTGCAAAGGAAAAACCAGTTTAGGATTGGGGGTAAGCTCTAAATCAGAGTCTAAAGGAAAAGTCGATACTTCAACCGAAGAGTTCTGTAATGTCACAGTAGAGGGTACTGAGGACGTTGAATGTAGTTGAACTCCTGGAATCCGAACTGGTGCAAAACCCGAAGTCCAGTGCTGTGAGACAGGAGAGCGCACCCAGCCCACTTCCCGGAGAGAAGTCTCCACAGACCACCCATCATAGAATCAGGCACTGAGTCTGCCCAATCTTGTTTCGGAGCCGTCTGTTCCTTTTTTGGGTCCATCTGTAGAATCATGCGAGTAGAGGCAGGAAAGGAAAAAGTTGAAACCCCATCTTGTCTAAGGGGTTCCATTTGAAATATCACCGGTGTGGACACAGAAGCAGACCCCGAGAGTTCCCCTTCTACACCTGACTCGGGAGCATTCTGAGGGTGCAGTGGAACGGGACAACTCCCGACGAATTCTACATTTCCTTCCGGCACATTCAGGAGCGGTGAGGAAAGGAGAGGACTAGCTGCAACATGCCTAACTGAAACCACGTCAGGAGAAAGCAGAGAGGAGACAGTCTTACTATCAGCAGGATTCGTAGGTAAGAAAACGGGTCCCGAATCCACGTCAGGCAATGTAGAGACATCCACAATATCAGAAACCGGCACTAAAGTAACGTCAGGAAAATGGGAATCAGAGTCCCGAACATGCAGCACTCCCAAAGTAACTCCAGCTGACTCAAGTAGCTCAGCAGGCACACAATGCTCAGCCACGTCCTACTCCATGACCAACTAGGCAGAGACTGATTCTCTGCAGCAGACGGCAAAGCTCCCTGCAGGCAGAGTAGGGGAATTTTTTATTATGCAAACATCAAGGACAAATAATAACCAGCAGTGTTGAAGCACACAAACCATAAATCAATCATGAAATACAAGAAATGCAAATTAAATATCACATTGTGTTAAGTCATACTAAAAAAAAAAGTTCAATCATTCAATTTTAAACTAACAAGAAAGGTGTACTATTTATATTTGATAAACATTGGGAATCCCACCCACCAGCTGGTAACCTTCCAAGAAGTGGATTTTTCACAGTCTTTAACATAAATCCTTTCCGTAGCCCCTGTAATTAATAAGCTGACTGTCTCCTAAGACATCCTTTTTTGGTACAAGACCCACTGACATCGGGTTTGCCACAAATTATAAATTAAACAACAAAAAAGTTGCCATGTTTCCCTATCATAACGTCTATTCAACTGAAAATTAATACCTTAATCAAGGTATTATAATCTAGATACAACAACCAAGATATATTCCATTTAGATGACAGGAATTTCCATAAAGATGTGGCATAGGAGCAAGAACATAAAAAATGTTCCATTGATTCTTCTTGAGCAATACAATCCGGATAAGGACTATATCTTTCAGTCACAACTTTATGTTTAGCATTTCCTCTAACGTTCATACAACCATACAAGGAAAGCCAAACCAATTCCCACATGTATTTGGGTAATCGAGGAGTATTCAATCTTTGAATAGCAAGTTTTACATGAGTCATAGGGCAATTTTTAAAAGCAGGTTCAGTCGGATAAAGTAATGTCATCACTTTTTTATACAATTGAGGCCCAGTGTTGTCCTTGACCAATCGAACTGAAATACCCCATTAAAAACTTCTTTGCCACTGACAAAAATAGTGTGGTAATTTCAATGATTTAATCAGTTTCGGGGGTAAATTTTGCCAGGCTAAAAAGTAATTTGCCAAAGTTTGCTTAAACAGAGACCCATATGGGGTTATTTGGAGAAGAAGCCCTAAACGAATATTATGTGAGATGAACAAAGTGTGAAAGAAAACCACCGGGTCCACCATTCCAAGCCCACCTTTCCTTTTTTCTAAATAAGTATATTGCCATTTTATCTGATTCAACCAATTACCCCATAATAATTGAAAAAATATACTGTAAATTCTAGTTTCTAAAGTCATGGGTAAAGGAAAAACCATAGCAGTATACAAAAAACAGGGAATAACAAATTGTTTCAGTATCTGAACTCTCTAAATTTTTGACAATTTCCACTTTCTCCATAAGTCAATTTTCCCCTCAATTTGATGTATTGCAGTATTCAGTTAAGTTCTGATAAATTCTAGAGCCCATAGAATAAGCCCAAAATTTTTATAGGCCCTGATGAATTTAATCTCCAATAATCTCATCCACGACATCTCCTCATCCTATGACTAATCCCTGATTTTTTTGTTCTTATATTTTAGAGTTAGACACCCTAGAATAATAAACCATTAATTCCAGAAAAACAGGGGTATATTCAATAGTAGAAAAAAATACACATAAATCGTCAGCATAAGCTTGAATAAAATGCTCAGAAAACAAGGGTGGGTGTAACATACCCCCCCCCCCATTTGGGAATGGTTGTCACAGATCTTATTAAAGAATCAATAGTAAAGGAATATAAAAGAGGGCTCAAAGGACATCCTTGATGAACCCCACTAGGTATGTGGAACCCCACACCGCAAATGCCATTCACAATTGGGTGGGCCAGTGCCCCTTCATAAAGTGATTTGATCCAATGAATCACTACCTTAGGTACTCCATAATACCTCAAGGACAAAAATAAGAACGGGCGATACACCCTATCAAAAGCTTTTTTCTGGTCAACGGAAACAATGCAGCCCTGCTTTCCTTGCGAGACTGTATATTCAATGAGATTACAAAGGATCATATAGGCCTGCTGGATTTTTCCTTCCAGGTAGTCCGCAAAATTGATAAGGGGAAAGCACTGTGACAGTAAATTGTTTCAATCTATTATTTAAAATTCCTGTGAAAAGCTTATAATCAGTGTTTGAAAGCGTAATCGGTCTCCAATTCTCCAAATGTGTTTGCCTCCCTGATTTATACAAAAAAAATTTCTAATCCAGCAGGAAACCACCCTGGAAAAATCTTACTGGAAAGGAAAAAATTAAAAACTAATTCCAAACACCTACTGAATTCCAAAGGAAAGGTTTTATAAAGCTTTGCCGTTAAGCCGTCTTGTTCTGGAGAAATGCCTAATGTTTGAGATTTTATTACATCCTCTATTTCTAACCGTGTTATAGGTTTTGCCAGTGAAGATTTTTGGAAGGGTGAATCAGGAATTTGTATAGAAGACAGGAAATGCTTCATTTATATTATGCTGGGAAGGACTGTAGGTGCATGTGTTAGAAAAAATTATTTTATAATGTTCTGCACACTCTCCGAATCAGTCACCACACGACCTTCTTGATTAACTAAGGCAGTTAAAGAAGTATTAGTTCTATACTTTTTAAAGACCTCAAAAGGGTCACCTTGAGGTTGCTTTTTTAGCCCATATTGTTGAAGAACTTTAGCAGTTTTTGCCCTGTCAGATTGTACCAATAGCATTTCCTTTTTCAGTGTGTGTATCTGTGATGAATAATCAAACTTTGAAGTATTAGTCTTAGAAAGTAAGTAATACAATTGTTGTTATAAAGCTAAATAGCGAAGGAAACTAAAATGCGACGCTATTTTCCCTTGATTCTGGAAAAATTTGCACAAATCAGCTTTTGTATCCCACCACCATTGACCGATGTCATCATATAAAAAGGTGACCGACCACCTTGCCATCAGTAGAGAACCTAGTTTTTGCCGAATCTCAAGGGAGCTTAATAAGTGAGCACTTAATTTCCACCGGGATCTTCTCCAATGGGGAAGTGAATCACCAGAAATATTACAGTGAAGTAAAAGATGGTCTGAAAAGGCCACAGGTATAGTATAAAAGGAAAAAGATAATTTTGAAGATACAAAAATATAATCAATTACAGAAGAGTATCTGTTTTTTTGATAGGTAAACCGAGGGCCTCCCTGCTGTTTAATACTGGCCGTAACCAGCCCGGATGACTGTACTACTGCCCGAAGAGCCATAGTATCACAATATATTTTCCCTTTTTTTAATGCATTTGTCAATTTCTTACTAGGGTCCAATTCACAATTAAAATCACCGCAGAGAAAAATTGCAAATGAAGTAATCAAAAAAGGTTTAATCATTTGCATTAGTGCCACCGTTTCAGCCTTTACTTGGGGACAATAAACATTTATAAATCTACATGTCATAGACTTCCAAACCCCATCCAGAATCATCAACCTCCCTGGGATCAAGTCCATTAATTTTATCAAAGAAAAATTATAAGTACCAAAAGAAAACCCAAGCCATCGGCTGAATGTTGTCCGAAGGACCAATAAGAAGGGGCCCAACACCATTCTTTCTGAAAATTCCTGACTTGGTCAATAGTGTAAACCCAAGTTTCTTGTAATAAACAAATATCCAATCAATTTTCATGCACATAATTTAACACAACCTGTCGTTTTTTAAAGTTTAACAAACTATGAACATTCAAAGACCCAAAATTAAGCGAAGCCAGAACTGAAGGTGAGTTAGTTAACTATCTTTTTTTCTTCTTTTCTTCTTTTCTTTTTTTTACTTTTGTACCCTTCCTGAGCCGTAAATGGGGAGGGGGGCTATCCCTAGTTGTTTGTGAGTCCAATTCTTGACACTCCATGACTGAGTCTCCCCACTGGGATGAGAGAACCTCAAAAGGGTTACTGGTTTCCACATCTTCAGTAGAGCGGCCCACCAAAGGAGGTTTTAAATTCTTGGAGGACCGTCTCACTTGCAGTGGCACTGGAGTAACTACCTTATGGGGCCGAGCCTCCTGTTTGTCAGTATAACATACTGGGGCTAACATAGGCAAGGTATCCTTCAAGATGTCTGATAATGGAACTTCAGAATCCACAATTAAAGGCTGTGGGTCAGGGACAGCAGTGGCACTGCTAGAAGCTTGATTTCCTACCCCTACTCCAGAAGCTAAATCCTGAGCTTTTTGAATAAGAAGATCAGGACTACTAATAGATGCCTTATTCCTAGCCGCCCACACACATTCGGTGAAGACATGACCTGTGTCTTCACAGAGATCTCACTTAGTATGATTCACACATTGGAATGCTATGTGACCAATTTCTCCACAGTTGTCACAACGGGGTTTATCGCATGAACTAGATAAATGTGTTCTAGCACCGCATTTGTAACATGCCTTGGGTTGGCCCACATAGAAACAAACCCCCCTATCCTGGCCCAACAAAAAAGAGTTTGGAATATGCAAAATCCCTGAATCCGATTGTCTAAGTTTAACTTTAAATTTCCATCCCCTCGTCCAAAACTGTTGGTCATCTAAAATGGCTTCCAGAGAACTCAAGACATCACATTTCTGGGATAACCAATACAAAATGTCATCAATATGTACTCCTTCATTCCGAAACATGATTGTTACAAATTTAACCAATGGTTTAGTCAGGGGATTTACCAAAAATGGGGTCCACAAGGGTGAGAATTTGACCTGGTTGTAATGCTCCCAGAATAAATCCAGGGCATGTGCTCAGCGAAAGCTTATATCAAAATTATCTTCACCAGATATATTAATAAAAGCAAACACTTCACGTGGGGAAAAATGCAAAGAGTCTTTGAACAAATATTTCCCCACAAAATGCCTGTCCGGCCTAGCTTCTAGACCACCCTTATATCTTAATCTAACAGCATTACGTCTAGGGGCTGCTTCATTTTTTATTTTAGAAAATAAGTCTGACAACAAAGGTTTGTTAGAGTCCGCTTCTTTTTTATCAGTATGAAGATGTTCAGTATGCAAATCAATGAAAACCTCTGAAGGCTGAACTTGTTCCTGGGGGGGTTCTTGCTGCTTACCACCTGTTTCCAAATTAACTTGTACCGTGGGTAAAACAGAAATGTTAGGACGCCATGAAGGCTCGTTTTGTGAAAAGTTTAATTTAGGGTCCCAGTCAGGAGAAGGATGCCAGGAACCATTATTGAAGGACCAACCAGCTTCCCGTGGTGCCGTTTGAGGGGTCCAGTTTTCGTCCGATAATTGGTTATCAACAGTACTGTCCTGCATACAAGAAGGCTCATAGTCATTTGTAATTACCCCCGATACTACTTGTTTGTCTGGTGAGGCCACCAAATGTCTTTTGGCTGAAAAAACAGCCGCCTGTTTTTCCTTTCCCTCAATCCCCACAGTATCAATATGCGTAATCATTTTCTTTGCAAAAGTAAATTCTGAAACCCCAACCTGATCCAATGGGTTTGCTTGATAAACACAGCTTATCTCAGGCTGTTGCGACTGCCTAAAAGCAGCAGAGGGGAGAGGTTTTAAAACAAACCCAGAATCCTTGAAAAGCGTTTTCTTTGGTGTACAAATCACAGGGCAGACAGACTCCATTGCCTGCAGTTCGTTGTTGACTCCAGTTTCCATGACAACAGGGGACCCGTTGTCTGTAGTTACTGCCGAAAGATCACAGGATTTTGGCTTTTGGCACTGGAAAACATCATTTCCCTTCCTGCCAGCCAATATTCCCGAGTCAGGGTTATAGTGCATTGAACTTGCCTCTTCTCCTGATTTCTTAACCAACGCCAAATTAGCTGAAATATCTGGGGCTCGTATATCCCATTTCTCGGGCACCGTATCCTCCGAAGAAAGCTTCAAAACATGAGGAGTTGTGAACTGTTCCACCCCGTCTCGTGCATGAGTGAGGTTGGGTAAGTCCACAGTAGATATCGACTGTTGTTGCATAAAAACTGTATCCTCTGTAGTTTTTGGGTCATCTTGCGCCTCCAGGCTGACCGTCGAAACCGCTGTATATCTTTTATCTGTATCAGTGTCAGAAACACCATTACCAAGCTCCGTAACTTGAAAATCAGATCCATCCTGATAAGGAGTCAACTCTCTATGCTCCGTAGCATCCATCGTCCACCACAGCTGAGCCAACAATGACTCAACTAGCCGCTAGCCACCTACTGCCAGCAATGCAGTAGGGTAATTTCCCCAGTGTCCTGGCCAAATTTCCCTCATTCCCTAAAAATACCATCAACAGCTTAATCTGGTTCAAGGTCAGTTGGCATTCATCTGTATCCCCCCCCCCCCGGGTCATGCCTGAAAATAGGCAGGATTTGTCTAGTGCACTTACCCGGTCAACAAAAAAAAAGCTAAAGCTTAAAGCAAGTTGGACAAAACGCTGACCAAGAAAAATTGTACCAGGCATATGGTCATGGGGCATAATGATTTCCTGACAAATAGCCCTTAGTAGAGTGGTACATAAATCTCACTAACCTCCTTTTATCCAGTTTGTAAATTACTTTATCTTTGCTATAAAATCAATGGTAATCAACCTCAATTTCATATACACTCACCCAAATAAAGAAAGTCTCATCTAACTCCTTTTATACAGCTTGTAAATTACTTTTATTTGCTGTAAAATCAATGGTAGGCAACCTTGATTTCATTTGCACTCACCTGGCTCACCGGAATAAAGAAAATCAGTATTGGCAAAAACAGAGGTGCTTGGAGCACTTATAAATGTGTATTGAAAGAGCAAAGTAGAAGAAATTACCAAAGAAAAGCTACACAATGTAAAGCAAAGGAGATTGATTGCTCAGCTTGGCCACTGAGTCAGAGCAAATAGGAGCGAGTCCATAGTTTGCAGTGCTACAGTCGGGCTACTTGTATTTATAGTTGTAGTTTACTGTGCCAAGCCTACGGACTGTTCTGGGATGACATTTTGGTTCCACATAGGTATGGACATTTCAGTACTGTACTGTTTATCTCTGGAATTGCAAGTTCATTTGTACTAGAATTGTTGCAGGAGCTCTGAGACCCAATTAGCTCCATTAATGGCAAAAGTGTGTGGCAATGTGAGTCGGGCTAATGGGAGTAAGTCAGGTGAATCAGTTTATAGTTGTAGATGCAAATATTCATCTGATTTTGCCCGAGTATTTCTTGACCAGAGGACATTTTGGCTGCAGCTGTGACATTAATGATGGTGACTATAGGTCCTTGTGCCCATTTATCACATCATATCACATCATATCAGATGCACTTTAGAGATATGTGGAATACAGAATTCTACTGGCGGAATTAGTTCTTCTTCTCAAATGCTTTCAAAGAATTTTATCATAAATGCTGTGGAATACGAATACTCATCTAATTTAAACTGTAGATTAAGTTTCTGTAGATTATGTAACAGCGTGGTGCAAGTTAATACCCAGCAAACGGTAGTCTTAACTCTGGGCAAAACAAGGATAGGAGGCATGGTCACAGCAGCAGCAACAGGCAACAAGGCTGTATGCAACAACAGCATCATGGTGCACCTGGTAACTGCAGTCATTAAGGAGGCAGAGAGGGTAGAAGGCTACCTTGGGCCACTCCTTATGCCATGGAAGAGATATGCTGTAAACGGGTGGTACTGGCCACGAGTCCTTGCATGGCACCCTGTCAGTACCCACAATGCCTTCATCTGGCACCAGTTCCCAGTCTGCCAGGTATCTGAGGGTGGTTTAGTACCCAGTGGACACCTTGCAAGTGAGTACATGCAGCACCCCCCCAATCCCCCCATTGGGGGCACACCAACACAATTCAACACATGTATGCTGCACCGAGGGGAGGGAGGGTGGTAAGGGGAAGGTATTCAGGTGCCCAGGATGCACCACATAGTAGGTGCTGCCATGCAGCTCTGGTCATCCACACAGTGCACATGTTCCAGTGACAGGATTGCCCCTGATATCATTGCGCCTGTATTATGGAATGTGTCTGCCACCCCCCCCCCGGGGACATTCTGCACACCTGTACACATACCCCATCATACAACCAGCCATGTGTGTCTTACTGTGAGAATCCCATGCCACTGGTACAGTGTATGTTGGGCATAGTACAGTATGACAGTGCTGTCCACTGTTAGAGCACACCTGCCCGCTGGGCTTGTCTATGTGTGGACAGCAGCATTCAATGGTACCTGACACACAGTATGCATTGATGAGTCCCCAACAATACTGGCTCTCCATGGTTCTGTAGCAAAAACAACAATATGTCTATGACACACAGCACAACCAACCGTGTCTTTGGTGTGTGTCCCCTGGGGCACAGTGGTCTGTACTGCTGTGTACAAATCCTGGCTACAGCTCCCAACTTGTAGTTCACGCTTACTATGCAGGTGGTGCTTTGTGCACTGTGAAATAGCCCAGGCAATCTACACATAGAAATGCTTGCAAATCAGGCAATAATGAAATGCTAATGTGGCTGTTTGCCCTTAGAATGCCTAAGAAGGCTTATATACATATACATTTTGGATATGGCAAAGTTTTGCCCCAGCAAAATGTATGCCCTGGGCAAACGTGGCTGAACCTTACAGCGGCTCCACAGTATTTGCCTGCACTGTTGTTTGAAGTTGTTCTGCACCCCTCTTTTCTAGCACACACAGTGGTCACATCGTTCACCTGTGCCTGACTCCACCTCTGTGTGCATTTGGCTGCTGTTGTTGTTTGCACTGCCCAGTTGGTATATTCAGAGCTGTCCTCTTTGCTGGGCTGCCTTTGCACTGCACTCACAGTCATGTTTGCCCAGCTTTGTTTGCTCAATATTTTTAGAAGTATTTGCCCCTTGGCTATTCCTTGGAATATTGCGTGATATTGGCTGTGGACAAAATGTGCCCACTAGGCAGTACAAAATGTGCCCGCTGGCAAAGTTTTGAATACTGGGCCCCAGGTTGGGAAGAAGTAACAGGAGCTGATGAACACTCAAGGAGCAACTATACTGTTCTGATGTATTTGACCTCAGCAATAACAAAAGGGGGATGTGCAATAAGGAGCTAATGAGAAATATAATCAGTTTTATGTCCGAATATTATGTTTTTCAAAGTTCTTCTCAAGGCGTCGGTGGCTCTCTGATATCATGTACTGTTATGCATCGTATCATACAGTACTCTAAGGCAGACAAGTGACACACGTCTTAACTACTACCTACTTATATTTGTCTCACCACAAGAACTCTTTGCTGTGCTTAGATTGTGCTGTTTTGCTATCTAACATTAATAACATACAGAATAATACATGAGGAAGTGCATGAAGAGAATTTAATGCATACCCCTGGGGGTGGGATGCTACATAAACCCCGAGGGCGAAGCCCAAGGGGTTTATCTAAGCATCCCACATGGAGGGTGTGCATTTAATTTGAGTTTTGCACAACCTACTCCCCCCCCCCCACATGTATTGTTTTATATAATTGCTGGGGTATGTTTTTTCTCTCTCCACAATTCATTAAATAAAAAAAAATGTTTTTCAAAAAGTCTTGTTTTTTTTTCTAATTTCTAATAGCATATGGCACAATAATTGAGCAAGTGAATAAAATGAGGCATACTGTTTCAAAAGGTGTATTTGTCTGCTTTAGTATCTTCTTTAAACTGGCAAAACTCTCTCTTGCAGGGCTCTCTAGCATGGCTACCAGTTTGTTCCACTCTTACCTGGTAGGCCAGTCCCAATCAGTCAGAACTGGTGACTCCAACGCCGCCTCCCCTCCCAGTTACTTCTGGTGTACCCCAAGGCTCGGTCCTTGACCCACTACTGTTCTCCATTTTTCTAAATGACCTGCCCTCTGCCTGTTCCCGTTCATCCATTCAGATGTATACAGTTGACACAGTGCTGAATACCTCAGGACCCACTCCTGCTAAAGTGGTGGTCAGCCTCCGGCAGGACTTCAGTGATGTTCAGCTCAGGTTTCATTCAAATCAGCTTTTTATCAATACTAAAAAAACTGTCTCGATGACCTTCGGCACAAGGCAGAGACTCTCTCGGATTCTCACCACTCCCACTCTCTTCACCCTGGATGGGACTCCTCTGGAGGTTTTCACCTCATTCAGATACCCAGGGTCTGGCTGGACCAGCACCTCGACTCTTCTGCACATATCGATGCACTCCTCAAAAAGCTGCACCCCAGGTTGGGCGCCCTATACCATAACTGAGGTTGCATCCCGCTGCTGCTTGCCATGAAATTGTGCAGAAAATGATCCTCCCTATTTTGGACTACAGTGATGTTGTCTACAGTGCCACTCCCAACTCCACCCTAGCCAGACTGGACCCCATTTTCCACTCCTTCTGTTGTTTCACCCTTGACTGTCCTCCTTCTACTCACCACTGCATCCTCTACCAGACTCTCGACCTACACTTTCTCCATGCCTGGCAGAAAACCCACTGTGCAAGGCTAACAGCGAAGTTCCGATCCCAGTCCCTACCACCTTACCTCTCCTTGGTCCTAACTGCTGCATTGGCCCTGCCTACCCCCCCCGAGTAACTTCGACCAACACCTCTTGGCCATCCCACTCATGACCACCATGGCTGACCAGGCTGTCTTTAGGCATCGCATGCCTAAGTTGCAGAACTCTCTTCCCTCAGAGGTTTGTCACATCTCCCCCACCCAGCACCTAGTTCCCTCCTCAGTACTCTCTTTGCCACTGCCTGCTCATGTGCTTAAATTAAGTTGCGTATTAACCATAACACCTCCTTGTTCTGCTTATATATGAGCAACACTGTACTTAGCATGTTTTATTGTCTGCCACTCCCATCTGCCACTGTTATTATCTATAGCTGCACTAGCTGCTGCTGGGCTTCCTATCGTTACCCTGTAGCCAATTTGCTATGTATTGGTCCTGATTCCACTGTGACTTATTTGACTTATTTTTGCCTCTGTACCTATGCACTCTCTGAATAATTGTATGAATGCATTTTATGCACTCTCTGTAACTATGTATGTACTCTCCTCTACCCACTCCCCCAGGACACATCTGGAATCGAGCAGTACCCTGCTCAGCATGCCTTCCTGGTAAATCTTATAAATAAATAAACAAACAAACAAACAAATATATAAGATGCTTTAACTTAGATAGTGTCAGAATGGGAGCAGCTTCATTCCTAAACCGAAAACCTCCAGGCAGCTAGTTACATCTCCAGGAAATAGTAAACTTAGACCATGAAACTGTATTAATTTTCAGCAAGCCTGTTTAAAAACTGTTAAAATGTTGTAGTTGGTGTTCTAACTAATGTTGATAATGTCTGTGTTATCGTTGTCACAGTGATACATACATAAGGTTGAGTGAAAGGGTTCACAGCTGTTTGTATGGAGGCAGTAGGGAGTGAACGCAAGAGAGAAAATTGCCCAAAGTGCTAGAAAATGTTAAGTGAGTGTTACATATTTTGTGATTTCTCCTTGTACAACTGCCATTCATTTTAGTCAGAGCAAAATTATGAACGACACAATTTCTGAGCGCTGTGCGAAATAAACAGCATTTGTGAGAGTGCAGTCAATAAGTTAGCATGAGCAGGGCTGAGGAGAAGCTGGCATGTGTTCACCGTTATAACCTGTGGGTTATAACAGCGAATTATAACAAGCTTTTCCTATGAGAAAAGATGTCCCCCACAGTTATTACTTTGAGAATAATACACTGTATGGCCAACTATGCATAACAATGATCTGTTTCCAATGAGGAGTTGAAATGAAAGCACATGAACTCTGAGAGCAAAACTCAAGAGGTCCATGCTGTCATCTAAACCCCAGGATGGACGCACATGCTAAGCTCTGTGTCTGGTTGCCCATATTTTATTATATATATATATATTTTTTTTTTACACTGGAGTCACAGATGTGCCCCTTCTCCCCAGTAAATAACGTACCCTATCTTTGTTCTGTTCTATGACTAAAACTAAATTTATACACTTTTACAGGCGAAAAGGTTTAGCTTTTGGCACTGGCTGGTCTGTAAGCAGCTATGGGTGCAGTGAATAAGGATTAAAAATTTATGGGCTTAGAACTGTGCTGAACAGAAATTCAGAGTGTGCATAAAAATACTTTAGAATGTGTACAATAATTTGAATGTGCACAAAGAAGATTCTGAAAATTCAGATTTGTATGCAGAACAAAGGCTAACCACATATTATAATAAGGTACGATACTTACCAGGTACCTGAGTTGTTCTTGTAGTTACTCCAATTGAATTTGATTGAGTACTTCTATCATTTGCTGTAGTAACAAAAGATGAGTTATGCGTTGGGGTACTAGAGGATGAGCCAGTTGCTGAAGCTGCACCTGTAAAACACAAAATAATTGTTCTGGAGCATGAAATATACTTTTTAAACAGCTTAGGACAACAGAATCTGAATATGTGCATTTCAACTAGGTGAGAAGTTCTAGAAACTGTCAAACCCGTTCAAGAGAAATGCTTCAGATTTGTTGCATCTAAAAACTTCAGAATGCCTCTCTATGAAGTTATTTGTGATTAATCCTTAGGCTGCCAACAGAATTAGAACTTATAGGAATTTTGGACTGATATATCAGTCAGCGGCCCTGCAAAGGGTTAAGGAATAATGCACGACAGGGTGTGTGTGTGTCGGGCTAGTATAACATCACGTCTCGGGTGATTAGGCATGAGGCCACAGGCTGAGTGCAACTGATCACTCCAAAAGTGACGTTATTCAAGCAGGACACACACCCTGGAGTGCATTATTCCTATTATACAATGGCTAATGTTTAAATAGAAGGGAAAAAATAAAAAATAATTCATTTCAAAATTTTGTTTTACTTGATTTTTGTGGGTGAAGTATATTTACATAAAAAAGAAGTTCCTCTAGGTGGAGCTCTTTGAGTGGCAGGTGGAGTTTTCAGTTGTTTTGTATGTTTTTGCTTGTGCTATGTGTGTTTTCCTTTCATTTGGTGTACCCCCACTACTGTCCTGTTCTCCCAGAACAGTTTTCTGTAGTAGTTATGTTCTATTGTGATGTTATTGTACTGCTGTAATATTTTTAGGCAGGGACCACTATTTGTACTTGCCGGCCTGTCATCGCTGCTGCCCGCCACTCACTGCTGCTCTTAGGATTATCTGGCAAGGAGAGGAGAGGAGAGAAGAACAAGGTACAGAGGTGGTGGGCAGAAAGGTTTGGGAGCTATGTTTGGTATTTAAGACAAAAGAAAGAAAAACAAGACAGTGATTCGAAGGCCAAGCGAGTGTTACGAAAAGAACCGCGTGCTGACAGTTGAAAGATGCACTTACTTGCTCAGTCCGGTAGGTTTTAAAGAGAGGGAACACAGGGAGGGAATGTGGTGTTTCACTATTTGTAAGATTTTTCTCACACAGAAACTTGGAGCAGAGTTTACCTTTTTTTTTTTTTTTTTAACACAGATACTTGCAACGCTTCAGAAATATTCAGCGAGCACGGACCGGACTGTCACTAGGGCAGGGGACTGCTGTGAAGCCATGTTACACAGATTTCACTTCGGTCCTGTTTGTGTGTTTTATTTTTTCTATTTTTTCTGTAAACTAAAGTGGCAATAGGGCTTTCTTGGGAATGTGTGAAGAAATGCTGGCGATTGTTGTGGCGGGGCTGGGGAGGAGCGTTGATTCAGAGCAGACAGGGAGCTCCAGTTCTGAGCATAGAGGGGACTGTTGAAGCTGCTTATAAGGCAGCTGCAGAGCAGTGTTTTTTTTTTTCAACACTGAATGTGGTCTCTAGTGTGCTGGGACTAGAGCTGTGATATTATGCTGGGATAACATCATGGGTCTAGCTGCAGACAGATGAATGAGAGGCCAGCATTCTTCCTTGGCATTGTATAATTTTTTTTTATTTTTAATTCTTTCACCAGGTAAACATACCAAAATACAAGAATAATCTCATTTACAGATGCAACCTGGGGGAAGGAGGGTGAGGGAGAGGAGAGGAGAGAACAACTAGGTATAGTACAGTATGTATATAATAAAGTATGGGGTGGTGTGTGAAATGAAAAATTTATACGGCCTCTGAGGTGTCAGCTGCTACATAAACCCTGAGAGTGAAGCTCGAGGGATTTATTAAATCATCTAACACTGAGGGTGTGTGTAAACTTCGAGTTTGCACACACCACCCCATGTTTTATTTTATATAATTGTTAGGTTTCCCTCTTCCGCCACTGCAATTATATAAAATATGACAGGTTCTGGTATGGCCATCCTCCTGTTTCATTTTCAGCCAGTCTGCACATTTGTAATATGCTGCATTTTAAAAATGATTTGGGTTGTGTTTTAATCCCCTTCTGCTGGATATTGTATAATTTAAAAAAACATAACTTACCACTAAGTTCCAGTGTCGGTTGGCATTAGAGGCAGAAAGCAAGCAGGCGAGCAGTCAGGAAACAAGGAACTGTGGTGCACATATACGAAGAGTGAGGGAAACTGCATGCATATTTCCCGTAATAAATACTGCTTTATCATGGCAAATTATGTCACAGTTTCCCTATGGGAAAATGGGGAAGCCAGTTATTATATACACAAGATCATACAAGTTCGTGACATAATATGTGCAGGCAATGTATTGTAATTTACATTAAATCTCTCAATGTGCATATGGCAACAGTTACTGTTTTTGTACAAATCTACAGGGAGCTAGGGAAACATAACATTTATCCGTGAACGGACGTTTAGTCCCCGGAGAAAACGTATTGGATAAATTGATGTGGTCAAAGCATCGTGGGGACAAAAGCAAGCTGGACAGAATGCTGACTAAGCAAAATTGTACCAGGCATATGGTCATGGGGCATAATTATTTCCTGACAAATAGCCCTTAGTAGAGTGGTACATAAATCTCACTAACCTCCTTTTATCCAGCTTGTAAATTACTTTATCTTTGCTATAAAATCAATGGTAGTCAACCTCAATTTCATATACACTCACCCGAATAAAGAAAGTCTCATCTAACTCCTTTTATACAGCTTGTAAATTACTTTTATTTGCTGTAAAATCAATGGTAGGCAACCTTGATTTTGTTTGCACTCACCCGGCTCACCGGAATAAAGAAAATCAGTATTGGCAAAAACAGAGGTGCTTGGAGCACTTATAAATGCGTATTGAAAGAGCAAAGTAGAAGAAATTACCAAAGAAAAGCTACACAATGTAAGGCAAAGGAGGTTGATTGCTCAGCTTGGCCGTTGAGTCAGAGCAAATAGGAGCGAGTCCATAGTTTGCAGTGCTACAGTCAGGCTACTTGTATTTATAGTTGTAGTTTACTGTGCCAAACCTACGGACTGTTCTGGGATGACATTTTGGTTCCTTATAGGTATGGACATTTCAGTACTGTACTGTTTATCCCTGGAATTGCAAGTTCATTTGTACTAGAATTGTTGCAGGAGCTCGGAAACCCAATTAGCTCCATTAATGGCAAATGTGTGTGGCAATGTGAGTCGGGCTAATGGGAGTAAGTCAGGTGAATCAGTTTATAGTTGTAGATGCAAATATTCAGTGAATCAGTTTATAATTGTAGATGCAAATATTCATCTATGTGATTTTGCCCGAGAATTTCTTGACCAGAGGACATTTTGGCTGCTGCTGTGACATTAATGATGGTGACAATAGGTCCTTGTGCCCATTTATCACATCATATCACATAATATCAGATGCGCTTTAGAGATATATGGAATACAGAATTCTACTGGCGGAATTAGTTCTGCTTCCCAAATTCTTTCAAAGAATTTTATCATAAATGCTGAGGAATACCAAGACTCATCTAATTTAAACTGTGGATTAGTTTTCTGTAGATTATGTAAACAGCATGGTGCAAGTTAATACCCAGCAAACGGTAGCCTTAACTCTGGGCAAAACAAGGATGGGGGTATGGACACAGCAGCAGCAACAGGCAACAAGGCTGTATGCAACAACAGCATCATGGTGCACCTGGTGACTGCAGTCATTGAGGAGGCAGAGAGAGCAGAAGGCTACCCCGGGCCACTCCATATGCCATGGAAGAGATATGCTGTAAACGGGTGGTACTGGCCACGAGTCCTTGCATGGCACCCTGTCAGTACCCACAATGCCTTCATCTGGCACCACTTCCCAGTCTGCCAGGTATTTGAGGGTGGCCTAGTACCCAGTGGACACCTTGCCAGTGAGTACATGCAGCACCCCCCCAATCCCCCATTGGGGGTACTCCAACACAATTCAGCACACATGTATGCTGCACTGAGGGAGGGAGGGTGGTAAGGGGAGGGTGTACAGGTGCCCAGGATGCACCACATAGTAGGTGCTGCCATGCAGCTCTGGTCATCCACACAGTGCACATGTTCCAGTGACAGGATTGCCCCTGATATCATTGCGCCTGTATTATGGAATGTGTCTGCCCCCCCGGGGACATTCTGCACACCTGTACACATACCCCATCATACAACCAGCCATGTGTGTGTTACTGTAATAATCCCATGCCACTGGCACAGCGTATGTTAGTCATAGTACAGTATGACAGTGTTGTCCACTGTCAGAGCACAGCTGCCAGCTGGGCCTGTCTATGTGTGGACAGCAGCATTCAATGGTACCTGACACACAGTATGCATAGATGTGTCCCCCACAATACTGGCTCCCCATGGTACTGTAGCATACGATACACACTGTAACAAAAACAACAATACGTCTATGACATACAGCACAACCACCCGTCCCTTTGGTGCATGTCCCCCTGGAGCACAGTGGTCTGTACTGCTAGGTACAAACCCTGGCTACAGCTCCCAACTTGTAGTTCATGTCTACTATGCAGGTGGTGCTTTGTACACTGTGAAATAGCCCAGGCAATCTACACATGGAAATGCTTGCAAATCAGGCAATAATGACATGCTAATGTAGCTGTTTGCCCTTAGAATGCCTAAGAAGGCTTATATACATATACGTTTTGGATATGGCAAAGTTTTGCCCCAGCAAAATGTGTGTGCCCTGGGCAAACGTGGCTGAACCTTACAGCGGCTCCACAGTATTTTGCCTGCACTGTTGTTTGAAGTTGTTCTGCACCCCTCTTTTCTAGCACACACAGTGGTCACATCATTCACCTGTGCCTGACTCCACCTCTGTGTGCACTTGGCTGCTGTTGTTGTTTGCACTGCCCAGTTGGAATATTCAGAGCTGTCCTTTTTGCTGGGCTGCCTTTGCACTGCACTCACAGTCATGTTTGCCCAGCTTTGTTTGCCCAATATTTTTTAGAAGTATTTGCCCCTTGGCTATTCCTTGGAATATTGCGTGATATTGGCTGTGGACTAAATGTGCCCACTAGGCAGTACAAAATGTGCCCGCTGGCAAAGTTTTGAATACTGGGCCCCAGGTTGGGAAGAAGCAACAGGAGCCGATGAGCACTCAAGGAGCAACTATACTGTTCTGATGTATTTGACCTCAGCAATAACAAAAGGGGGATGTGCAATATAAGGAGCTAATGAGAAATATAATCAGTTTTATGTCCGAATATTATGTTTTTCAAAGTTCTTCTCAAGGCGTCGGTGACTCTCTGATATCATGTACTGTTATGCATCGTATCATACAGTACTCTAAGGCAGACAAGTGACACACGTCTTAACTACTACCTACTTATATTTGTCTCACCACAAGAACTCTTTGCTGTGCTTAGATTGTACTGTTTTGCTATCTAACATTAATAACATACAGAATAATACATGAGGAAGTGCATGACGAGAATTTAATGCATACCCTGGGGGTGGGATGCTACATAAACCCCGAGGGCGAAGCCCAAGGGGTTTATCTAAGCATCCCACATGGAGGGTGTCCATTTAATTTGAGTTTGGCACTACCACCCCAACATGTATCGTTTTATATAATTGCTGGGGTATGTTTTTTCTCCCTCCAAATTTCATTAGATAAAAAAATGTTTTTCAAAAAGTCTTGTGTTTATTTTTTTTATTTCTTACAACATATGGCACAATAATTGAGCAAGTGAATAGAATGAGGCATACTGTTTCAAAAGGTGTATTTGTCTGTCTACTTTAGCATCTTCTTTAAACTGGTAAAACTCTCTCTCTTGCAGGGCTCTCTAGCATGGCTACCAGTTCGTTCCATTCTTACCTGGTAGGCCGGTCCCAATCAGTCAGAACTGGTGACTCCACCGCCGCCTCCCTCCCAGTTACTTCTGATGTACCCCAAGGCTCGGTCCTCGACCCACTACTGTTCTCCATTTTTCTAAATGACCTGACCTCTGCCTGTCCCCGTTCATCCATTCAGATGTATACAGATGACAGTGCTGAATACCTCAGGACCCACTCCCGCTAAAGTGGTGGTCAGCCTCCAGCAGGACTTCAGTGATGTTCAGCTCAGGCTTCACTCAAATCAGCTTTTTATCAATACTAAAAAAACTGTTTCGATGACCTTTGGCACAAGGCAGAGACTCTCTCGGATTCTCACCACTCCCACTCTCTTCACCCTGGATGGGACTCCTCTGGAGGTCTGTACCTCATTCAGATACCCAGGGTCTGGCTGGACCAGCACCTCGACTCTTCTGCACATATCGATGCACTCCTCAAAAAGCTGCACCCCAGGTTGGGTGCCCTACACCGTAACTGAGGTTGCATCCCACTGCTGCTTGCCATGAAATTGTGCAGAAAATGATCCTCCCTATTTTGGACTACAGTGATGATGTCTACAGTGCCACTCCCAGCTCCACCCTAGCCAGACTGGACCCCATTTTACACTCCTTCTGTTGTTTTGCCCTTGACTGTCCTCCTTCTACTCACCACTGCATCCTCAACCAGACTATCAACCTGCCCTCACTCCATGACTGGCACAAAACCCACTGAGCAAGGCTAACAGCGAAGTTCCGATCCCAGTCCCTACCACCTTACCTCTCCTCGGTCCTAACTGCTGCATTTCCTCCTGCCTACCCCCCAAGAAACTTCGACCAACACCTCTTGGCCATCCCACTCATGACCACCATGGCTGGCCAGGCTGCCTTTAGGCATCGCATGCCTAAGTTGTAGAACTCTCTTCCCTCAGAGGTTTGGCACATCTCCCCCACCCAGTACCTAGTTCCCTCCTCAGTACTCTCTTTGCCACTGCCTGCTCATGTGCTTAAATTAAGTTGCATATTAACCATAACACCTCCTTGTTCTGCTTATATATGAGCAACACTGTATTTAGCATGTTTTAGTGTCTGGCACTCCCATCTGCCACTGTTATTATCTATAGCTGCACTAGCTGCTGCTGGGGTTCCTATCGTTGCCCTGTAGCCAATTTGCTATGTATTGGTCCTGATTCCACTGTGACTTGTTTGACTTATTTTTGCCTCTGTACCTATGCACTCTCTGAATAATTGTATGAATGCATTTTATGCACTCTCTGTAACTATGTATGTACTCTCCTCTACCCACTCCCCCAGGACTCATCTGGAATCAAGCAGTACCCTGCTCAGCATGCCTTCCTGGAAAACTTTCAAATAAACAAACAAATAAATAAATAAGTTGCTTTAACTTAGATAGTGTCAGAATCGGAGCAGCTTCTTTCCTAAAGTGAAAACCTCCAGGCAGCTAGTTACATCTCCAGGAAATAGTAAACCTAGACCATGAAACTGTATTAACTTTCATCAAGCATGTTTAAAAACTGTTAAGATGTTGTAGTTGATGTTCTAACTAATGTTGATAATGTCTGTGTTATCATTGTCACAGTGATATGTAAATAAGGTTGAGTGAAAGGGTTCATAGTTGTTTGTATGGAGACAGTAAGGAGTGAAAGCAAAAGAGAAGATTGCCTGAAGTGCTAGAAAATGTTAAGTGAGGGTTACATATTTTGTGATTTCTCCTTGTATAACTGCCTTTCATTTTAGTCAGAGCAAAATTATGAATGAAACAATTTCTGAGTGCTGTGCGAGTTAAACAGCAATTGTCAGAGTGCAGTCAATGAGTTAGCATGAGTAGGGCTGAGGAAAAGCTGGTGTAAGCTCACCGTTATAACCTGTGTGTTATAACAGCAAATTATAACAAGCTTTTCCTATGAGAAAAAACGTCCCCCCCTAGTTATTACTTCCGAGAATAATACACTGTATGGCCAGCTATGCATAACAAGGATGTGTTTCCAATGAGGAGTTGAAATGAAAGCACATGAACTCTGAGAGCAAAACTCAAGAGGTCCATGCTGTCATCTAAACCCCAGGATGGAAGCACATGCTAAGCTATGTGGCTGGTTGCCCATACTTTATTTTATATATATATATATATTTTATATATACATATATATACTTTTTTTTTTAACACAGGATTCACAGAAGTACCCCTGCGCCAAGTAAATAACTTACCATATCTTTGTTCTGTTCTGACTAAAACTAAATTTACAGACTTTTAGAGGTTAAAATGTTTAACTTTGGGTACTGGCTGGACAGTAAGCAGTTATGTGTGTGGTGAATGAGGAATTTAAAATGTAATGGCCTTAGAACTGTGCTGAATAGCAAAGTAAAGTAAAATAAAACTTAATTTATGTAGCGCCTTTCCAAAACCAAGGCATTGCACATTTAGAATACAATAAACAAACATAATATTTTTCTATCAGTAAAACAGTAAATATACCTACGAATTCAAATTCATCTGGGAAGGCTAGAATGAAAAGATATGTCTTCAACATAGATTTAAGCTATCGACGGTCAGGAACTCTCTTAGCCGACGAGGTAGAGAATTCCACAGGGAAGGTGCTGCAAAAGGAAAAGCACAAGCACAAAAGATTTTAAACAAACCCTGGAAATCTCTAGCAATCCCTCATCGGCCGATTGGAGAGCACAAAGGGGGCAGTAAGGAGTCAGGAGATCTTTCAGGTAGCCAGTTCCCTGTTCGTATAGGGCTTTGAAGGCTAACAAGCCAACCTTAAATGTGATCGGCCCCTGAACAGGCATCCAGTGCAGTCCGTGCGCACAGGTGTAATATGACTGGTCCTTGATGTACCAGTGAAAGGCCTGGCTTCAGCATTCCTCAGTAGCTGCAAGCAGTGGATATCAACCCCAGGAAGCTCTAGGTAGAGGGGCATTGCAGTAGTCAATGTGGGTGGTAATGAAGGCATGGACCAGTGTTGGAAGGTCATCCAGAGGAACCAGGATTTTCACCTGAACGATGTTCCTCAGATGGTAAAATGAGGATTTAACCATGGTCGACACCTGAGATTTCAGGGTCAGACCATCATCAAAAATGATGCCCAGGTTATGCACCTGGTCTGAGATGGTGAGGTGAACACCATCATGCCATAGGCCTGACACCTGCCCAGCCCCTAGCCCCACCCCCTGGATGACCTGGGTCCACTACCAAGACTTCAGTCTTGTCCTGATTCTGTCTCAGCCAGCTGGTGCTCATCCAGTTCTTGATTTCAGCAAGGCAGTTGTTTAGCACAGAGACTGCATCAAGCTGCCTGGGCAGAAAGGACATATACAGTTGAGTATCATCTGCGTAGCAGTGAAAACTCAAACTGTATCACCTGATGATATCCCGCAATGGCAGCATATACACTGCAAACAGCATGGACACCAATATGGAGCTCTGCAGCACCCTGCAAGACAGGAGAAGTGTGTCAGAGGAATGAATTCCAGTGACCATCCTCTGAGACCTGTCCATGAGAAAGGATCAAATCCATTCAATGACTGTACCCGACAGTCCACAAAGGAGCCGCAAGGACTCCAAAAGTACACCATGATCCACAGGGTCAAATGCTGCAGAGAGGTCAAGATGGTACGGGCCTTTCGATCTCTCGCTATTAGGATGTCGTTCAATACTCGCACAATCACAATCTCAGTGCTATGTCTCTTCCTAAATCCAGACTGGAAAGCTTCATAGACATTGCGGGTCACAAGGTGATCACCCAGTTGCAACGCAATCACCTTTTCATTAACCTTACCCACAAAGGGCAGGTTAGAGAGATAGGCCAGTAGTTTGCTGGACAGTCAGGATTCAAGGAGGGTTTTTTAAGAAGTGGTCGTAGGACCACCTTCTTGAGAGGATCAGGGAAGACCCCCCCCCCAAGGAACTCCAGACAATTTTGGCTAGGATTGGGCAGATAACATCTACGCAACCCACTAATAGGTGGTTAGGCCTGGATCCAAACCACCACTAGTTGGGCGCAAAGTCTGAACAATCTTCACAATGTCCGTGAATTCTGGCTGGCTGATGTCCGTCCAGACAGACTGGGTGCTCCCCACCTCCCGCTGACCTCCGCAATCCCTCATAGGGAGAGCCAGGCTGATACCAGACCTGATGCTGGCAAGCTTATCGGCAAAGAATCAAGCAAGCTCCTCACATTTAGCCTGAGAAAAGGCTCCTCCAAACTGAAGATAGATTGGAATGCACAATCTGTCAGCGGTCCGGAAGAGCTGAGAGGGTCAATTCTGCACAGCAAAAATCTCCCTTGACAGGAATTCTGCCTTCTTATGGGTGATTTCTGATTGATAGGCCTTGTAATGTTCCATCAATCTAAGCCTGTCAGTATCCAGGCCAGACTTCCGCCATGCTCTCTCCTTCCTTCGATCAACTCACCTCAACTCCTTCAAGGAACCTTCAAACCAAGGGGTCCTTGGATGAAGAGTGAATGGCCGAACATGAACAGTAGCAGTCAAGTCCAGGGAATCTTCCACTGCCTTATTATAGGCCAGTACAAGATTCTCTGGACTCATGCATTCACCCAACAATCCCGATTGGTCCAGGACCGCCGATAGATCATCTGGGGTAACTCCCCTTAATGGAAGGTACTGGACCATCTCCATAAGGGCAGATCCACTGCAAACTGAACCCTATGGTGTGATGGTAAAACCAACTGACTGGTTCCACCCCCAAGTCCATTGTCTTCATCCCCAGTAGGAACAGCAGATCCAATGAGTGACCCCCTATGTGGGTAGTGGAGGTAACCACCTGTGTAAGGCTCAGAATTGTCATTAGCTGGAGGAAATTTTCACCAAATTGTGAGAGTTCATTGTTGAACCCAGGCATTGAAGTCCCCCAAAATGTCCATCTGGGGGACTTAAGTACCATGTTGACGATGAAGTCCACTATCTCCTGCAGGAATTCTCCACCATCACTTGGTGGATGGTGAATGAGGAGTATCCTGCAACCTACACCCTCTCTCAAGATACACTCAAAGGATCTGGTGGATCCCACTGCAACATCCACAAGGCCCAATTCAGTCTTAAAAATAATGGCTACACCCCCTCCCCTACAATCCATCTCAGGCAGTGTATCACCAAGAACCCATTTTTGTCCAGCCAGATCTCGGTGATGCATGCCAAATCCACTGTTCCAACAAGATCAGCTATAATAGCTGTCTTGTTCCTAAAAGATCTGGAATTGCATAACACCACCCATGTAGGATGGGATGATGAGGAAGACCTCAACTCCTGCCCACTAAGTGCAGAACCCTTGGTTTTGGGGACAAGACAAGGAGTACCTCTGTCGTAGCACCATTTTGCCACAGGGCATCTCGTGGTCCCCACTACCTCAATTCACCCTCCTCTTTCCCTTCCCTCACCAGACTCAGTTCTTCCCTTTTTTCTTCACCTCCTAACAATCCCTAAGGCTTGACACCTTATATAGGCCTCTGTTGGTAAACAGGGGCATTCAAAAGGACGCAGTTCCCTGAGTCTAGTGTATGAATACTGCCTGACCATCTTTGAACCTTCCCAGCACATTCTCTAATTTTGTAAAGGGCAGCATAGCAGATCATAAAATTTACACACACTTAATACTTTCCCATCCACTTACAACCCAACTAACCTAAACAAATAAAATATACGACAAAGTAGTCATAGTAGAGTATGACGCTATTAATAGCAAATAGAGTAGATCCTAATATCTATTTATAGCAAATTTGGACACTGCATGCTCTTAAAATCTGACAGCAGCGTGAAAATAAACAGAGCAAGTCACAATAAGCTCTCCAATGAGTTTTATAAACCTGTAGAGCTCCCACCTCTTTGGGAGTGACCCCAAACCTTTATCGAGTCCAACCTCTCACATTAGGCTTGAGAAAAGAACAGAAATTAAATGAACGTCAGATATAGCAGGCACTCTCACTGCCTGAATCAGTTTCTGATGAAGTCCAAAAAAGTCTAATCAAACTTAGAAATTAGGAGGCATCACTCACAGGGGTCCTCTTACAGCCTAATAAATCTTCCAGAGTCTCCTCTTATTGTGATCCTTCGCATAAAAGACAGCAAAGGCACCAACCAAGGGTTGTATTTAAGAGGCTGCCTAGCATCCGACCTGATAAAACAGACACTTCAGGAGATGATGCTGGCACTATGATACCTGGAACTAGGCTAACCCCCCCGGCCAGTCTACCAGGTTATCTAGGACAGTTCCTAGCTATTTAGTCCACCCTCCGACAGACCCACTAGAGAACCTTCTGTGCAGTAGCAAATCCAGAATGAAAAACACCAGCTGGGCACATGAGAAACCCACAAAACTAACCCCCAGAACCAGTTCAAAAAGTCCCCTGCCTCTTGAGCACTCCATAGCATTGTCCAGTTTGAATAACAGGCCAATGATTTTCCAGTGTAAGTCTAACTGCTCCCACACCCCAAATGAGCGGTTTCCAAATCTGCAGATCCTCTAGCCCTCCTCTGTGATCCTCCAGAATTGAAAAGTCAGCACTCTCCTCCCTGCTGCCAGCCAGCTGGCACAAACCAAAAGAATGACAATAGTCAGACAGTCCAGACACTTCGACACTGCAGGCAAAGATGGCAGGTAGGACATTGCTTTCTGGACTAAAATATATTTAATCCCAGCACAGTTTGGCAATCTCTAGGACTTAAATGGACTTGTAACTTATAACTTTTTGTATGGGTTTATTTATATAAAAGTTTTACCAGGAAGGCCTACTGTGCGGAATACCACTTGATTCCAGATGTGTCCTGGGGGAAGGGGGCAGTGGAGAGGTATACAATAGAGATTTATACAGATCATATACAGGTACAGCAGGTAAGCACATCCAAACAGTAGGATTAGGATTTACTATATATTAACAGCTGAGGGTAAAGGACAGTGAATGCTTCAAGTGAAGCCAGTGTGCAACTAACAGGTGGTCAGGGTTTTGTAGAAATGCAAGACGTATAGCCCTCTGTGGTGCTAGGTGCAAGTGCAGGAGGTGGAAAAATGCTCCTTGAGGAGACAGTGGAGGTGCTAGGTGTTGGCAGTGTGTCAAATGTCTGCAGGCAAGGAGTTCCATAGTTTAGGCATGCAGTATTTGAAGGCCGCCTGGCCAGAACTGGTGGACATATGTGGGACATAGAAGAGCTGGGAGTTGGTGTTCCTGAGTGAGTAAGCTGGTTGGGAGGTAAGGGGTAAGGGACTGGACCCAGAATTTAGCTGTCATCCTAGCACAGTGGAAAAGCCTCCTGTCATGAAGTCAATGGGAGGTCCAAAGACCTGTAGAGGATGCAGTGATGGGTTGTGGGGGGGAGGAGTCCAGGGCAAACCAGCAGAAGGAGTGGAAGAGGATCCAGTCTGGCTAGGGAGGACCTAGGAGCAACACTGTAGATGATGTCCCTGTAACTGAATATTGGGAGGATCATTTTCTGAACAATGGCCTTGCGGGTTGGCAGAGGTATGCAACCCTTATTCCGATATAGGACGCCCTGCTTGGGGTGCAGTTTCTTGTGGATTGCATCTATATAAACAGAAAGGTCAAGGTGCTTGTCAAGCCAGACCCCCAGGTACCTGAATGAGGTACAAGTCTCTAAGGGAATCCCTTCAGTGGTGTGGAAGGTGGGGATGGTGGGGAGACGGGAGAGTCTCTGTCTCGAGCTGAAGGTTAGGGCGACCATTTTCTTGGGATTAAGAAAAAGTTGATTTGACCTAAACCAGAACTGGGCATTATTGAAGTCCTGCTGTAGTCTAAAAGTTACTTCCCAGGAGTTGGGACCTGATGCTTAGAGTACTGTGTCATCTGCATACAAGTGAAAGGATGTGCGTGGACAGGCCAAGGGCAGATCATTTAGAAAGATGAAGAACAGAATCGGGCCAAGGACCAAGCCTTGGGGGAACCCTATGGTGACCTGGAGGGGGACTGATGTATGAGAGCCAGTTCTTACTGTCTGTGACCTACCCACCAGGTAGGAATGGAACCAGCTGATGGCAGCTCCTGAAAGTCCAGCGAGAGAGAGAGTTTGGATAATAGGAGGGCATGGGAGACAGTGTTGAAAGCTTTTGTAAGGTCAATAAAGATGGCTGAAGTGGTGTGCCCACTATCCATACATGTGAGGATGGCATCGGTGAGGCGCAGAAGGGAGGTGATGGTGGAATGTGCTTTCCTAAATCCAGACTGGTAGGGAGAGAAGAAGGAAGAGGAGTTGAGAAAAGAGGAGAATTGGGAGAGAATGAGGCGCTCTTGGATTTTGGCTAGTATGGGGAGAAGAAAGATGGGGCAATAGTTGCCCGGGGAGGAGGGATCACCTCCTTTAGGAAGGGGGATGATTGTGGTATGTTTCTAGTCAGAGGGGGTCGATGCTAGTGAGAAAGAGAGCTTAAACAGATCGGCCAGAGGGCTGGTGATGGCAGGTGCAGATAGGTGGAGCATTTTGCTGTCCAAACCTGATGGGCATTTTTCTTTGGTAGGGTTGAGTGTCCTCAACATTTTTAGTACTTCAGATGGGATAACCAGGTGCAAGGAAAAGAGTGAGGGTGTTGGAGGGGTGGAAGGGGGTGGTCACATGGGGAGGCAGGAGAGAGGACAAGGTGGAGGATGAGTAGCTTGTAAAAAAGGTGTTGAAAACTGAGGCCACTGCATTTGGTTCTGTGACAATAGTCCCCATTACCTCCAGGGCTGGAGTGGGGGGCTGAGCAGGAGGGGTGAGGAGTGATTTGAGCATCTTCCAAAACTTAGCTGGGTAGTTTATGTTGGAATGGAAGGAGGCTTTAAAGTAGTTTGCTTATGCTTGACACGTTAGCCTAGGGCAGGCATTCTGAAGTGTGCGGTATTGTTGGAGTGCAGCGTGGGTGCTGACTGCCTTGTAGGTTTTCCAGGCCTGGTCCCTATCACGGAGATGCCTTATGAGATTGGCCGTGATCCAGGGCAAGTGGGCACCCCTAACTCGGTCCCTTCTGAGTGGAACATAGTAGTACCATACAGCTAGGAATCTAGACTTAAAGATTTCTAGAGCAGTGTCAATGGTGGCTGCTCTGGGGATGAAGGACCAGTCAGCATTTTCCAGGTCGTTTAAGAGGGCTGTGAGGTCGAGGGATTTGTAGAACCTAGTGAGCAGAGTATAAGGGGGAGGCGCCTTGGGCTTGAATATTTTCCTCACCACGTAAATCATGTGGTGGTCACTTAGGGAGTCTGGCAGGAGTCCAGCATCAAATATCGGGTGAAAGTGTGTGGTCAGAGCCCAGTCCAAGAGGGAGTGGTTCAGAGATTTGTGGTTCCGGCGTGTGGGTTCAGAGATTTGTTGGGACACGTTCAGTGCAATCACTTGGCTTCGGAGCTTAGCACTAGCACTAGACAGCCAATTTAGGTTGAAGTCCCCAAGGATATGCAACTCACCCCCCGATGCAAGGGTCTTTAGGGTGCCCAGGTGGTCTAGGATGACAGGCAGAGAAGTGTCAGGGGAGCAGTAGGACCCTGCTACAAAAATGGAAATTGAGTAGGGGAGAATGACTTTAATTAGCAGGGCATCTATGGTGACCATAAGCTCAGGAAGCAGGACTGGGGTGAACTGGAGTTGGGAGGAGATGAACATGGCAATGCCCCCGTCCTTTTTTTGCCCTGGCGGTCATGCTGGATGAGGGAGTATCTGGGGATATGAAGTTCTGCATCCTGGTTGTGAGGCTTCAGCCAGGTCTCTGTGATTATTAGAATATCCAGGCACAGAGAAAGTACATGTAGTTTTTGTCCATCTAGCTTATTTAGGATGTTGCAGATATTTAAGTGTACTATTTTAAAGCCCTGAGGTAGTTGGAGAGATGGGGAGGGGTGGCAGCTGCTGGTGGCGGTAGGGCCAGGGTTTAACTTGACATCCCTAGCTAAGAGAAGCAGTAGTGTGAACAGGTGTTTGGATATAAGCCTGGCCCATTGTGACTTTCTGGGGGCCAACACATGCTGGGAGGTTTGTGAGGTGCTGCTTGGGGTGGCTAAATTTAAGGCCATCAGTCCAGTGTGAAAGGAGGGTGGGAGGATGGAAGCACTGAGCGTCCACTTGTATAGGTGAACTACTGTGGGCTGCCCACTGGTGGAGGTGGTAGTGTGTGTAGTTAGAGCAGCCATGAAATTGATGATTAGGGGCCTAGGCTGCAAATTTGGAGAAGAGGCAGGAGGGAGGGAAGCGAGAGGTGCAAGCAGGCATAGCATAGGTAAGTATAGTAGCAGCTTGTCTGCTGTGATTAGATAGCTTGGAATGAGTCTGGCGGCCACTAGTGGTGGATGCAGATAAACTGCTAATGGGAAAGTGAGTTGATTGGTTTTTGCACTCACGTGATGATGGCTATTTAAGTGACAGCTCACCTAGGGTAGTGGTGGGGGTGGTGGGGCAGCTGGTGTGGAGCACCAGCGGGGCTGACCAAATGCTGAGCAGGAATAATTGTGCTGGCATTCAAGCAGCCATATCTTAGCTGTCTGAGTGATCCAGCTCATTGGGGCTTGGGGGAGGGCTGCAGCAGCGTTTGCTGTCACAACCACCAGGGATCTGGGGAGAACAGAACAGAGGATAAGGTTAAATATCAGGTAGGAAGGAGGTGGGGTGTTGGGCAGGAAGGAACACTCTACCCTAATTTGAATTAAGGCTGGCTCCAGACTATGTTACTACAGACTTCTGCAAGTTACACAACAGATCTCACCATACACATTGGGAGACACACTAATTAATTAGTAAAGCTGTGCTGCAGCAATTTCAATTTTAAACGTAGCCAGGCTCACTGGGGAGGTTCGAATCAATAATCAATACAGCACTTGCTGCAGCTTACTTAAAGCCCCAAAAGTGAGGCAAACATAGCATTAATGTTTTAACAATGTAAAAGTTCCAACAGTAATGTGGTGGTTCCTGATTTAGGTTTTGAGTTAATATTTCAGCACAATTGGTGCCAAAAAATCCCAGCCTTATTATCTGGTTGCCAGTAACAGTGGGAATTGCAGCTTTACGTCTGTTAGGCAGGTTAAGATTATGAATCAGTTGCTTGCCCTGCCGACAGATACTGCAGGGGACCTTTTAATCAAAATTGGCACCTAAATCTTTACTCCTTTGTCCAACCAAATGGTGAGCAGGAATAATTGTGCTGGTGTTCAAGCAGCCGTACCTTAGTTGTCCAAGTGATCCAGTGTGTTGGGGCTTGGGGGAGGGCTGCAGCAGCGTTTGCCCTCATGACCATCAGAGTTCTTAGCCCTCCGAATGATCCAGCGTGTCGGGGCTTGGGGGAGGGCTGCAGCAGCATTTGCCCTCATGACCACCAGAGTTCTTAGCCCTCCAAATGATCCAGTGCATCGGGGCTTGGGGGAAGGCTGCAGCAGCATTTGCCCTCATGACCACCAGGGATCTGAGGAGAACAGAACAGAGGATAAGGTTAAATATCAGGTAGGAAGGAGGTGGGGCTGTTTGGCAGGAAGCAACACTCTACCCTAATTTAAATTTAGACTGGCTCCAGACTATGTTACTACAGACTTCTGCAAGTTACACTACAGATCTCACTATACACATTGGGGAGACACACTAATTAATCAGTAAAGCTGTGTGCAACAATTTCAATTTTAAACGTAGCCAGGCTCAATGGGGAGGTCCGAATCAATAATCAATACAGCACTTGCTGCAGCTTACTTAAAGCCCCAAAAGTGAGGCAAACATAGCATTAATGTTTTAACAATGTAAAAGTTCCAACAGTAATGCGGTGGTTCCTGATTTAGGTTTTGAGTTACTATTTCAGCACAATTGGCACCAAAAAATCCCAGCCTTATTATTTGGTTGCCACTAACAGTGGCAATTGCAGCTTTACGTCTGTTAGGCAGATAAAGATTATGAATCGGCTGCTTGCCCGGCTGACAGATACTGCAGGGGACCCTTTAATCAAAATTGGCACCTAAACCTTTACTCCTTTGTCTGAACAAATGCTGAGCAGGAATAATTGTGCTGGTGTTCAAGCAGCCGTACCTTAGCTGTCCGAGTGATCCAGCGCATTGGGGCTTGGGGGAAGGCTGCAGCAGCATTTGCCCTCATGACCACCAGGGATCATAGCCGTCTGAATGATCCAGCACGTCGGGGCTTGGGGGAGGGCTGCAGCAGCATTTGCCGTCATGAGCACCAGGGTTTACATCTGGCTATCCCAAAAACGATGACTAACTCACTCAAATTCACTGACTAACCTGCGACTAAATGTAAACTCAATGCCACAACAGATTAAGATAAAAACAAAATAAAAGCAAACAATACTAGCAAACAGTACAAAATAAAAAAAAGAAAATGAACAAAAATAGCAATTCAGAATGTACATAAAAAACACTTTGTAATGTGCACAACAGTTTAGAATGTGCACAATTAAGGTTCTGAGAAGGCAGATTTGTATACAGAGCAAAGGCTAACCACATATTACAATAAGGTATGATACTTACTAAGTGCCAGAGTTGTTGTCGTATTTGCTGCAATTGAATTTGATTGAGTACTTCCATCACTTGTTGAAGTATCATAAGATACGTTTTTCATTGGGGTGCTAGAGGATGAGTCAGTTGCTGAAGTTGTACCTGTAAAACACCAAATAATTGCTCTGGAGCATGAAATATACTTTTTAAACAGCTTAAGACAACAGAATCTGAATATGTGCATTTGAACTAGGTGAGAAGTTCAAGAAACAGTCAAATCTATTCAAGTGGCGTGACTTCAGAGTTATTGCATCTAAAAAACTTCAGAATGCCTCACTATAAAGTTATTTATGATTTATTTTATTTTAAATTCTTTCACAAGGTAAAAATACAGGAATACAAGAATGATCTCATTTACAGATGCAACCGAGGGGGAAGGGGGGTGAGGGAGAGGAGAGAGAACAACTAGGTATAGCACAGTATGTATAGTATAAAGTATGGGGTGGAGTGTGAAATGAGAAATTTATACCCCCTCCTGAAGTGTCAGATGCCACATAAACCCCAAGAGTGAAGCTCGAGGGGTTTATTAAAGCATCAAATACTTAGGGGAGAGTGTAAATGTTGAGTTTACACACATCATCCCATATTTTATTTTATATAATTGCTGGGTTTCCCCTTTTTGCCACAGCAATTATATAAAATGCGGTCACTCTGCGGTTTTGCTTTCGGACGGTCTGCACATTTGTAATATGTCACATTTTAAAAATGTTTGGGGATGTTTTTTAACTCCCTTGTGTTGGAAATTGGCTCATTTAAAAAAAATCATAACTTACCTCTGAGTTCCAGTAGCAGTTGACATTACAGGCAGAAGGCAAGCAGACAAACAGTCAGGAAGCAAGGAACTATGGTGCACGCATACACAGAGTGAGGGAAACTGTGTGTGTGTTTGCCATAATAAACAGTGCTCTATTATGGCAAATTATGGCACAGTTTCCCTATGGGAAAAGGGGAAGCCAAATATTATATACACAATATCATACAAGTTTATGACATGGTATGTGCAGTCAATGTATTGCAATTTACATTAAATCTAACAATGCGCATATAGCAACAGTTGTTTTTGCAACAAATCCATAAGGGTGCAAGGGAAGCAAAACGGTTATCTGTGTATGGATGTTTTGACCCCGGACAAAACATGGATAAGTTGATGTGGTCAAAGCATTGTGGGGACAAAAGTAAGCCGGGAAAATGCTGACAAAGCAAAATTGTAGCAGGTCACAATGATTGCCAGACAAATAGCCCTTAGTAGAGTGTTGTATAAATCTCACCAACCTCCTGTTATCCAGCTTGTAAATTACTTACCTTCTTTTATCCAGCTTGTAAATTACTTACCTCCTTTTATCCAGCTTGTAAATTACTTTTTTTTGTTGTAAAATCAGTGATAGTCAACCTCGATTTCAAATGCACTCACCTGACTCACCCAAATAAAGAAAATCTCACCAACTTCCTTTAATCCAGCTTGTAAATTGCTTTTCTTTGCTGTAAAATCAATGGTAGGGAACTTCAATTTCATTTGGACTCATCCAACTCACCGGAATAAAGCAAATCAGTATTGGCAACAGCAGCGGTGCTTGGAGCAGTTATAATTGCATATTGAAAGAGCAAAGTAGAAGAAATTACCAAAGAAAAGCTACATGCTGTAAGGCAAAGGAGGTTGAACGATCTGCTTGGCCCCTGAGTTGCAGCAAATAGGAGCGAGTCCATAGTTTGAAATGTTATAGTTGGGCGCTTGTATTTGTAGTTTACTGTGTCAAACCTACGGACTGTACTGGGATGACATTTTGGTTCCTTACAGGTATGGACATTTCAGTACTGCACTGTTTATCTCCAGAACAGCATGTTCATTTGTACTAGAATTTGTACTAAAAGCAGGAGCTCTGAGATTCAATTAGCTCTCTTAACGGTAAATGTGTGTTGCAATGTGAGTCGGGCAAATGGGAGTAAGTCAGGTGAGTTGGTTTATAGTTGTAGATATGACTGTTCATCTATGGGATTTTTCCTGGCTATTTCATGACCGGTGGAGATTTTAACTGCAGCAATTTAGCCGTGACATTTATGATGGTGACGACACGAGTAGTAGTATACGTGTATACTAACTGTCAAAATTTGATTGCCAGATATTGCATAATGTTCTGCCCCTTCTGCTTCCGGTGTGCCCCCCAAAAAAATGCTGCAATGTCAAGCCTCTTCCACTTCCCATGTGAGGCAGAAATTACGCAGCGTCCTGCCTCTTCTGTGTGCGTTGGATATAATGCACCTCACTCCACCCCATTTTTCACTTTTGTGCACCAGGTATGATGCAGCCCCACCCTTCCATATTGTGACGCTGCTACAGGTGGAGTGAAGATTGTCATGTTTGAGCTTGCCCCAGGATATGTCAGAAGCTGTTTTGCACATTGTAGTAAGTAAGTAAAATTGTATTTATAAAAAGTGCCCTTCCAATGCTCAGAATACTTTTACAATGAAACTACAAACAATACAATAAAACATATTAAAATACAAACTATAATTTACTGAAATGACTTTTATACCAGTATGCTTTATATCGATATTGAATGCCTACAGCTGTTGTTTTCTTACAGTTTTTATATTTTTATTTTGTCACAGCGTAAATGGCTTGTAGTAGTTCAGTTATGTTTTCCCTGTTCATTTTACTTCTATTTTTAATAAATTGAGAGGTTCTTTAATAAATAGAATAAAGCCTCTGATTAGATGCTGCCTTATCACTGCTTAAAATATGCTTACAGTTTTCATATGTTTATTTTGTCACAGCCTAAATGGCTTATAGTAGTTGAGTTATGTTTTCCCTGTTTATTTTATTTGTATTTTTAACAAATGGGGTAAAGCTTCTGATCAGATGCTGCCTTTACACTGTTTAAAAGATTCATACAGTTTTCATATTTTTAGTTTGTCAATGCCTAAAAGTCTTATAGTGGTTTAGTTAAGTTCTCCCCTGCACATTTTACTTTTTATAAATTGAGAGGTACTTTTTTCTATAACCATCAGTCTTCACACTCCCAAATGCAAAATTATTTTAGTGTGTAATGTATCCTTCATTATTTTACATTTTAAAAATAGTTGCACATATTGTTTAAGCAATTCTCTTTTTACAGGAAAAGACAAGCATTATTTTGCTGGTTATCAGAAAGTACATGTCTTTATAACATGCTCTTAGGCGTATGCTAATATTTATTTTATGTAAAACTATAACATGTTTTTCTTAAATGTAAAGGTCTTGAAATAAAGTAATTCAAAATACAATATTTCAAGACCTGAATTTAAAACTCAAATTATGGTGGTCTGGGGGGCATATATCATGCTTGAAATTTATCAGTTGAAGTTATCTGTTACGCCCTGTGAAACACAGGGCTGTCCACTGTTGCTTGGGGCTTACATTTGGGTGAAACCTGTTGTGTCCCAACTGATAGGAGAGGACTCCTGACCAGTTTAAACTGTTAGCACTTTATCTATAACTGCACAGTAAAGTCTTTGTCTCTTCACGAGAAAAAGAACTGTGCTGGCTTAAGATATTTTTTAGGCCTATTTGACCATTAGAGTGGTCACGGTCACACACACACACACACACACACACACACACACCTGGAAAACTGTGACCAGCTGAATTATGAGCATCTCTAGCACATGTCAATAATTTTAGCTTTGTAGCCAAAGTTATTACATTTATAAGCAATAAGATGTTATAATGACAGTGTCTCTTTTGTTAAACAGCATGATGGTTATTTCAAAATTAATCTATACAATAAACCCTACTGTAAATGTTTTTTATTGGAGAAACACACATGCACACTTAAGTTTGTGCTTTAAGATTTATTAATATTTGTGAGAAGTGTTGTATCAAATCATGGTTTTATTTCTGATTCTTAAATAATTAAGTTAAAGAACAACCCCTAAATGTTTCTTTTTATTTAAAACAAAGGCCCTATTTATTTCAGTGGAAGAACGTTTGAATTATTTTATCTGCTTCTGTTTTACTGTACATAGTTTTTGCTTTAACATTTGTAAACATGTATTAGAATTGTTATATTATATCATAGTTTTATTTCTGGTTCTTAAATAAGTTTTAAAACATCCCCGCTTAATGTTTTTTTCCCATTTAAACAAAGGTTTCCATTCATTTTAATTGAAAGAAGTTTGGTTTAATTTATCTGCTTGTGCTTCACACAGTTTGTGTGTTAACATTTGTAAATGTGTGTTGTATCATATCATAGTTTTATTTTAGGTCATATCTGTTTTAAACCATTTTCTTTTAAAATATATTTGTGCTTCTACTGGCCGAGACCACCCCCAAGTATTTAAATGCAATGATTACTAATCAATGAGTCTTCTAGCCCTCATTGGTCTATGCTACACTGGTTCTCAGTTTACACCCCTGCCTGGGGGGGGGTGTTTAGATCCTTTGTACCTTATAAAAGTCAACGCATTAGCTCACAACTTCCTGTTTACAGCCAGTGAACCAGTGTCGGTAAGACTTTTGAATAGTTTAAGTTTTTAAAAACTCTTGTGGCATAGATTTTAAAATGGTTAATTATTTTGCAAAACAACTTTCTCAGATTGGCTTTCATGACCTTGTTTTAGAATCAAAAGCATCATAAGGAGATGGTGTTAAGTGCACTTTAATCTGTTCTTGTTCAATATTTTAAGTGGGAAAAAGTAATTTATTAAACTATAATATAGCTTTTTATAATGTAGGTTTGCCAGCATTGTCTATATCAAGCAATCATCCTGCAGTGTCTCCTACACCTTTACATGGTACATCAAATTAAGTTTTTCAAACATGTTATTAGCGTTAACAAACTGGCTTATTAAAGGTCTGAACTTTGTAGAAAGATGTTTTAAATTGTTCTGCTAAAACATAAAAAAGCTGCAAAAGTTTGCTCTTTAATATGTAAAACTGTAAAAATAAATTAACAACTTTATATACAGTAATTTGTGCTGACTTATAAACTGTTTTTATTTTTGTAATAGAAATGGAGCAACCGGGACCATCATCCAAAACTACAGCACTAAGGAATGAGAACCAAAAAGCAGGTATGTTGCAGTTAAAGTAGCCAAATTTGTGGTCCTACATGACCAAAAGTGTTTACAGTGTTTTACAATGCAGGTTAATAATGGGGCAGATGTGTTATAGATTGTAAATTAGCTGCAGTGCTTTTTTGTGAATTTAGTAGGCCTCCTTCTAAGAAAAAGTATACTATATAGCCACATGTTTCTAAAGAATACATTAAGAAGATCCGGTGTAAGTGACAATGCCCCTCCCCCCATATCTCTTACTATTATTTATAGTTTTAAATCAAGGATGTTTAATGCAGCAAATTATTTAATATGCCTACATTTGGCATGTTTTTATTGAGGGCACCAATCAACTAAAACAGATCAAAATACAATACAGGAAATGTATATCTGTCATGACATGTACCTAATATATAATCAACCTGCAAAATACAGCACTATTATAAAGCAGCAAGCATTACATGGGCTATATATTTATGTATTTTTTATTTAATGTTTTCTAGATATCGATTTTAAGCCTCTAGAAGTAGTATTTCCAAAGCATGCGAGAGGCCACCACACACATTCAAGGTTATCCAGATGGAAAAACAGTCTTTCTGATCAGACAAGACTGCTGCTACCTCTAGTGCCTGCACCCCCAACAGCAAACAAAAGGGATGAGGGCTGTATGAAAATTTGTTCAGCCGTAACCTGAGAATCTTTATGGACAGACCAACCACCCCCCCGACAAACAGAAATGAAAAACGTGAACACCGTTGCTGTATAGGTATTGGGGTAAGCATTGCTGCAAACATAACAATAAGCAAACACAAACACCTGTAGCATTACCCAGAGCCCCTGATAGTATATCTGCAGAGCTGTCACACATTAAATCACCAGCTGTGTGTGTGACTAAAACTGACCCTGTAATTACGCCTTCAGCTTTGACACCCCAAAAAGTATCACCACATGAGCAAAACTCAACTGATGGCACCCTTGTATATACATATAGTTATAATTTAGATCCTTTTTGCATACCTGTGGAGGTTTCTTCACATATGATACTGCCCCCTGGTTGCAGACTAACATTTACAATTTTTAATAACACATTTAAGGGGGGCAGCTTCACAAAAACAAAACCATCATAATACAAGATTTTAAACTGTAAATATACATTTTGGCAGTTGTTTAATGCAGTGTTAGTGGCTCAGTAGGTAGCACTCTTGCCTCTGAGGCTGGGAAATCAGAGGGCTGTGGGTTCAGTTCTCACATCTGGCACTTGGATTAATATCCCAGTACTGACTCTGCAGTGCAGCATGAGAGGGGTGCTGCACTTCTGAGGTGCCGTCTTTCAGATGAGACATTAAACCGAGGTCCCATCTGGCTGGATTGGTGGTAGTTCAGATGGATGTTAAAGAGCCCATGGCACTTATCAAAAACAGCAGGGGAATTTACCCAGTGTCCTGGCCAAATTTCCCTCATTCACTAAAAAAATGTCACCAACAGCTTAAACTGGGTCAAGGTCAGTTGTCATTCATCTGTATCCCCCTTCCCCAGGTCGTGCCTGAAAATAGGCAGGATTTGTCTAGTGCACTTACCCGGTTAACAAAAATTAAATACAATAAATAAATACCAGAAATGGTGAGCACTAAAAAAATAATTAAAAAATTAGCCTGTAGTGCTGCAAACATTTCTACTATATGAAATAACTGTAACAAAATGATTGATAAAATTATACAAGGTGTGCAGATCATTAGAAACACTAGGCATAATACAGTAAATCAGTATATTATGTGTAGAATTTGAAAATCTAAAAAAATATTGGCTACCCGTAACAAAATGGAGCAGCATCAGGCATCCCTGCAAAAACACGGGGCACCAACACAGAACAATGTGGTATCTGCATCTGCCACACCATGCTATGTGTGTGATTGTTGTGCAAGTTCCCCATTTAAAAAAAATTGCCTGAGTGTCAAAGTAGCGAGTGTGAAACTGAGTGTTGTATGCGTGAACATTGTGGGTGAGGGCAATGTGATATTTCTCATATGCACACAGATTTGACAGACAGTGAATATTTTATGAGTCCTGCACAAAACAGCACCCCTGAAGACCTACAGATAGGTGGCGGTGCCATACCATGCCATGAAGAAAACAATTGTAGTCAAGAGGGTCAGCAGTTAATGGAAGAGGGTCTAGCAGAACCTGTCTATTTAGAATTAATAAATGAATTTGAAGTACCCAGAAATAATTTCAATGGTGTTGATTATCGCCAGCAGTTTCGCTTCGCCAATCTAGACAGTATAACATCCATAGATCAATACTATTCTGCCATCCATACAGCTGTGCACCAGTTGTTGGACAAAATAAGACCTACTTTAGGTAGTAATGATTTTGTACAGCTACACCTGGATTGTAATAGTTTAAATGACCCTGTGTTTTCATTATGAAGAAATGTCCAAGAGTTAAATGCTGATGAATTTTTTGAGCACATTGCAAATTTATTAAACAGCAAGATGGAGTTGTGTACTAATGAGACATTAATGTTGGTAGTCACAGTTGTGAGAAATGTGAGTGGGGGAGTTTCCAGAGATGTTAGAAGTGTTTTATCTAGCCATATTGTCAAGCAGAAAGCAAGGCATCTAGTTAATTTGGTAAATCCAAATAATGCATTATGCTTTTCCAGGAGTGTAGTGGCTTTACTATACCCTCAGCTAGTTGACCAACAAATATTAGCAAAAGCTAGAGATTTACAGAGCAGGCTAGGGTTGTCAGAACAAATAATAGTAGATTTGAGCCATATACATCCATTCAAGGAAGAGCTAGATGTGACCATCTTTGTTTTTCATGAACAAAGCTGGTGTATGGCAGAGGTTTCTTTCATCTCCTAATAAATGGGCAAAATCTGTATTTATTCTTTTACACAAAAATCATTACTATGGTATTAAAAACCTCAAGGGCTTTTTTGGGCCAGAAATGTATGTGAGCATTGTAATGCCCTTTTTGCATACAAAGGTTCGCATACCTGCACTAACGTGTTATGCATGCAGATCATTGGGTTGTAGTAAAGTACAAAGTGAGGTGGTACAGTGCCCTGACTGTTGTAAATACTGTAGCTCCACAGACTGCTATGGACGGCATAAACTGGCATACCCCGACTGTCATTTTTCTAAACTGAGCGCATCATGTGGAAACCTCATGGTGAAAACTATATTTGTTTCCGGCCAAAGTGCCACAATTGTCTTACAGCTGTACACCCTTTTGAAACTCACTTATGCTACATCCAGCCCTTAAAGTCACCACCTTGTTCTGCTAGTTATGAATATTATGATTTTGAATGCATGCAAGATGTCAGACCAGGTGATTCTAGACATATTCCAAATTATATCTACGCCCTTGAAAGAGGTCAAAAGTAGGAGTTTAAAGGCACTAACTGTGTTGCCCAATTTGTAAAAAAGTTTATCCAAAAAGGGTTTCAGGGGTACACTTTCATAGCTCACAGTTCAAAAGGGTATGATGGCCACTTCATTTTAAAACAGCTTGTAAAAGAAAAAAATGAAAGTGGGGTTATTGGCTCATGGAAGTAAACTGATGTCCATAATTGTAAAACAGTTAAATATCCAATTTATAGACAGCTTAAATTTCCTTCCAATGAGACTTGCAGCAATGCCACAGGCTATGGGTTTTGAGGGAGTAAAAGGCTACTTTTCACACTTTTTAAACAAACCAGAAAATCAGAATTAGGTAGGTCCTATGCCACAACACAAAGATTATGGTGTAGACTACATGATGGCAGATGAAAAAAAAGTTTTTGGAGTGGTATGAAATGCATACAGATGATGTATTTGACTTTAAAAAGGAATTACATTATTACTCTAAGGCAGATGTGGAGATTCTAAAGCAGGCCTATGAAATGTTTCAAGATGGTGTTGAGCAGATGTTTCAAGATGATGCAAATGAAAGGGGTCCAATTGACCCCTTTCAGTACATCAGTATAGCATCAGTTTGCACGGCCATGTTTCGGTTTAAATTTTTAGAGTCAGACACCATAGGGATTATAGCCACTGACAACTATCACCGTCAGCGCAAGCGTTACTCCACACTGGCCATACAGTGGTTGATGTACATCAGTAAACAAGAAAATATTTCCATACAGCATGCAATAAATGGTGGGGAAGTACAGGTAGGCTCTTATTTTCTTGATTGTTATTCTGTAACAGACGGTGTCCCCACAGCTTTTGAGTTTTTGGGCTGCTTTTATCATGGCTGCCAGGTGTGTTACTTTGAAGACCTGTTGAACCCAGTGCTTAACACAACCTACAGACATTTATATAACTTAACCATCAAGAAATTAAACTGTCTCAGACGTGAAAAAGATATGCATGTTAGGATTATGAGGGATCATGAATGGAAGCAGTTGGTGTGTGACAATCCACAGGTGCATGCATTTTTGAAAGCAAACCACTTTCCAGAGCCAATGGACACCGGTGAATCACTTTATGGGGGACACACAAATGCACTGCATTTATATTACCATGCACAACCTAATGAGAAAATCCATTATTATGATTTTACCAGTTTGTATCCCTATGTGAACAAGACCAAGACATACCCCATAGGACACCCAGTGGTCATATATGAGAATTTTATGGATTTCAAACATTATTTTGGATTTATTAAAGCTAAAGTGTATCCACCCCGTGGCCTCTTTTTACCTGTTATTCCCAGCAGGATAGGTGGAAAGCTAATGTTTACGCTGTGTCGCACATGTGCCGAGACAGCACAACAGTCACAGCTTTGTATCCATTTAGATGATCAGCACTCTCTGGAGGGTACATGGTGTTCCAAGGAATTCAATTTTGCTTTAGAGAGGGGGTACAAGGTGGCAAAGATGTATGAAGTATGGCGCTACCCAACGAAATCTGACAGACTTTTCACAGAGTATATTAAATTACACCTAAAGGGGAAACAGGAAGCTTCAGGGTATTCAACTTGGTGTACTACGGATGTAGAATGTAAAGCATATATCGATCAGTATTATACTAAAGAGGGTGTTGTTTTAGAGTCAGAAAATATAGCATACAACCCTGCACAAAGACAGATTTCAAAGCTGTTTTTGAATTCATTATGGGGAAAATTTGGTCAGTAATCCAATCTGATGAACACTGCCATTGTCTAGGATGCTGAAGATCTCTTTCAGTATCTTTTTACAGATCACTACCACATATTTGGTCTGTATTTTATCAATGATGATACAGCATCAGTATGCTGGAAATATGCTGAAAAACACTATGCTAATGCTACAAACATTAATATAGTTATAGCGGCCTTTATCACAGCCTATGCCAGACTTAAACTGTACAGTTTACTTGAAAGCCTACAGAGTCACTGTCTGTACCATGACACAGACTCTGTCATATTTGTTAGCAGGTCTGGTGATTGGGATCTGCCACTGGGTGACTATTTGGGTAATCTGACCAGTGAACTACCACCTGATGGATACACTGTGGAGTTTGTGTCAGGTGGTCCTAAAACCTATGGTTACAAACTGACCAATGGCAAAATTTGTATGAAGTGTAAAGGAAATATGCTTCATGTGACAAATAAGAAAAGGTTAATTACAGCTGTCTGAAATCACTAGTTGACCATTTTGTCAAGGACAAGGGTGGGAAAGAAGGTGTTGGGGTACAGTCAGTCAGTATAGGATTGAAAAAAATTGTACGGAACAAAAAAAGCATCACCATTGAAAACAAACCAGCAAAACAAACTTTCAGGGTTGTATACAACAAAAGGGTTTAACTGAGGATTTTAAAACACTGCCTTATGGCTTCTGACCATTGTATGGATATACGCTTTGAGCACCCATTTTCCTGTATTTTGGCAGGGCCGTCAAACTCTGGAAAAAGTAACTTTATTAAAAGCATGCTGGACGCAGGTCTCAATGCTTTAACTGAATTTCCAGAAAATATTATCTGGTGCTATGGTTGCTGGCAACCTTTGTATACAGAGTTATGTGGCAAATTTCCTCAGTTGAAATTTATAGAGGATATTCCTAGCACTCTACAAAATGATGAACTATTACCTCCCCAAAAAGTAAATCTTTTAATTATAGATGACTTAATGGAAACATCATCTGAAAATTGTGAGATTCAAAAATGTTTTACTCAGTACTGCCATCACAGAAATGTTAGTATCATGTATGTCACACAAAATGTGTTTGTCCAGGGTAAAAAAAGCCAGGCCATTAATTTAAATGCAAATTATGTTGTATTATTTAAGAACCCCAGAGATAAGCTACAGGTTAGTACACTGGCTCGCCAAATGTATCCTGGTAAGATTACATTTTTTGAAGAAGCCTTTGAGGATGCAACTCACAAGGCCTATGGTTATCTTTTGGTCGACTTAAAAGCCTCAACACCTGAATCTTACCGATTAAGGTCTGGCTTGTTTTTCCCTGATTTACCTGTTGCATACTCCATGAAAAAAAGAGCACCAAAAAAATAAGAGATGTGACAATTGATCATTGTAGCCAGATGTTCATAGTACTGAGACACATCAACATGTCTGAAAAGAAACATTGCATTGCTTAAGCTGCTGGTGAAGGGGCCACCACAGCAAAGAAAAGCTATACTCTGTTCTGCCTCTTATGAATCAATAGCAGCAATTGCTGAGGTTGCACTCAATGCTATTAAAGGGGCTATACCTCTCACAGTTTACCAGATTAAGATGCTAAAGAGGAGACTCAACAGTATCAAAAAATTAAGTAATAAAAAGCTGTCTGTAAAACGTAAAAAAAACTTGTAACACAGTCTGGGGTATTTATAGGCACCTTGCTTAGCATTGCTATACCCTTTTTAACCAGTCTTCTGACAAGCAGGTGAACAGACATGGATTATTCACAAAAAATGTATTTAGTACCACAACAACAGCTGGACTTGCTAAGAGGTCATCCACCCCTGAAGAGCCACCGAGAAAGGTTGTGAAACAATGATTGGATGCTCAAATGCGGGATGTTCTTGAAAGAACTGACCTCTCTGAATATGATAAGGCTAAAGTATATGAGAGTGTGTTGCAATGCTACCCAGTTGTACGCCATGGGGAAAAAGATGTATGAAACTTGTCATTATCTTTGACACTGCACAAGCTAGTGCAACCACAAGATAGCATGGCAAAGCCACCTGGCACCAACGATATTTACAATGACATATTACAAGGTATTTCTGTGCATGCCAGAAAACACACTGAAATATTGTTAAACTGAAAAGGTCTGTTGATGTTACAAACTGGAATGATCGTGGTGAATTTAAATATCATGGTGTGCCTGTTGAAGGGTCTCATATGAATGACTTAGTCAAGGCTGTTACTTCACAAAGACACACATCTGATGCTACAAAACCTAGGGGGTGGGAACATTTTATCAGAGCTTTAGCAGAAATGAATGCTCCTGAATCAGTGGTGCCTAACATTCAAAACAGGTCTTGGATTCAGAGTGCTAAGAACAATCTCTCAAAGGTTCTGAGAGGTGTTTCTACAGCACTAATACCTGAAACCCGCACACAATCACCTGTGGCCAAAATAAGAAAAACTCCTTTTAAAAAACCGTCATGGTTGATGGTGTAATGCCTTGGATAGGGCACCACACATTTTTGGTAACTTTGAGTTTTTGTACATTTTTTATAAATTATGTACATGTTGACACTGATTTTGCTGTCACATTGTAAAAAATAAAGACAGTCTGATGCATTGTACAAAAGGTTGTGTTTTATTGTCTCCTTACAATAAGAACAATTAGTAATTATACTCTATAAAAGTAAACTAAATTTGTTAACTCTAACATACAGCATGCTTTTTTCAATATCTACTAGCAGTAATAACGCTGGTTATAATCATCACATGAAATTACTGACTATGGACTAAAAGAAAAAGGCTTTAACCTTTTAACAGTTCTCCATTGATTGGCAAATGCTTAAACCTTTTGATCATTTTACATTAAATTATCAGAATACAACCTAACTACATCATTAAAGGTTGCACCTTTGCACCTACGATGAAGGAAAAATATACAATGTTGGCCGCAGGTCATAGATGTTATATCTTGAACCTGTTTGGGGTTAAACAGTGTTTCTGCCACATTCCTGCATAAAAAATTAACAATTGCTGGTGTGAAAAATTTAAAGTCTGGAGGAAAACCATAAGAGTCAAAAAACTCCCCAGTACTATGGTCAAGAAGATAAATAGCTAACAAATGTTCACCAGGCATAGACTGGGGCTGTGTATTCACCACTAAAGAAGCTGTCACACAAGTTAGTCTTTCTGAAGGTAGTTGATCACTTGCAAATACCCCCAAAAAATGTGCCTGGTAAAAGAGTCTGCCTGGAGAAAGGCATCCAGTTGTTGAGTGTTCATATTTAATTGAAGTCAAACACAACGTTTCGTCTTTGATTAATTTCGACCACATTATCAAAGACAGCATACACCAGCATATTCACAGTAGCTGGTAGAGGGTCAGCAAAATGTATTTCAGCTCTCAAATTGCCAGAGCAGATTAGTGAATTAGTGACTAATGGTCACCACGACCTTGATCAGGGCTTAGGTCAAAAGCAAATAATGTGTACCCCTGACAAAAACCTACATGGTCTATCAGCAATGGGCTATCTTTCATATGTTTTCCTCTAGCATGGACCAGGTTGATAAAGTCTCTCACAGCATTACCATTTGTAAAGTTAGGTTGCAGTGGTTTAGGAGGAACTTGTTCACCATCTACATACAGGGCTATAAAGTTAATGTTAAAATTGAATAGATTTGTATTGTACACACCACTGAAAGCATCATTATCAACAAACCCTATCACCAACAATTTTGGTACCTGCCCCAGAAACAGATTATCCTGGTTACACACACGGCTGCCCCCAGATATGCTAAACACTTTCATGCTAACACGGTCAATAGGGTACTTTGCATTAGCAGCTTGTAAAGCCTGAGCATGGCCAATACATACAGCTGGTGACATTTTTATCCTTTTTACATAGATAGATGTAGATTTAATTTGTAGTTTATAGTCTTCATTTACATCACCACTAATTAAACAAAATTCATTCTTGTTACGAATGAGTTTAATTTTAACATCCACGCCATTCAGGAGCAGCTATTCCTCAAAGAAGAGGTCTGCATGAATTGGTCCAAGCAGTTCTACACTGTGACTCTCTGCTGTAAAAGTTGCATGCTTTTTAAAACCCTCATTGGGACCATTAAGAGTGGTGTTCTCATGCTGCCCATGTGTGTCCTTATAAAATAATCCAGATGAAAATTGTGTAGACAGGGTGTCATCACTGTAATTAAGCAGTGACTTGATGATTGCTCTGTAGGGGTAGCAGTTATTACTCTGGCTAATCAGCCAGTCACCCACCACTATATCCACCTGGCTAAAGATGGTTGCCAGGGGGTAGTTAATTAAACATACTCTAGCTACATCATCAATGTTGCTATCATCAGCCTTATTGATCTTGCACAAAAGGTATAACAAGGTGTTGTTTAGATCGATGTAATCTTCACCGTTACCAGCCATATAAAATTCCAAGGGTGCATTACCACTTATAGCTGACAAGGGTGGGATTTCAACTTACAGGTTTTTCTCTATACTGGTTTGGGTTGGTGATAACACGAGAAGGTCTAATTCTGACTTTCCACAGTCTTCAGACATGCAGTGTACCAGAGCCATGGCTTAAAATAAGTCTCTTTGACTGTTAGTTTCACAACTGTTTTTTTTTCTTTTGAACAGGCCACCATTTAATAACACTTTCACGGGCCTCTGGTATAACCATTCTCCTCTTCTTGTTGGGCCTCTTGCAAACAATCATTCCTGCCCCATTTTGCTGTTGTCCCAGATCTTTTTAAACTATAACAACAAATGTTAACAATGTAGATCACAGCCACCAATACTTGGCCATGAGAAACCACATTCATTTTTTTCAAATATTACTGATAACACATTTTGAATAGTTTCTAGCACATTATTACTTAGGCACCTGCTCATGTTCATTATTTTACACCAGCATACATCTTTTTTAATGTCATTCATTAAAATCTGTATAAACTGAAGTTTTTCACAGTTTACAGGGTTACACGGAGTTTGAGCAGCATGGTTTGAAATTTGCATGGTTATCAAAGTCAGTTAAAGATTTTCTATTTTCTGCTTTTCAGACATTCTTTGGTGTTTTCTCCACAGGATACCCATCTTAACAGTTCTCACCATGCAGTACTGTGTTCCTCGTCAGAACTCCCAGCATCATACAAGTACATATAATATGGCACAGGGCTTCCTTTTTGCAGTGGGCTTTTAAAATATTTTTTATGACTTCCTGATGAAACCGCTTCTTCAACAGCACTCCATAGAGTTGCACTCAACTGTTCGTACAGTGTGTCAAGTCCCTTAGCAATACATGGCATCTCTTTAAATTCAGACAAAGTGTCATTTATAGCTTGTAGTGTATCAAAATAGGATGCTGTGCACCTGAGTTTCCATGCTGTTGATTTGAATAGTAGCTTAATCCGACGCAGGCACAACCTGTCACAGACATCAGGAAAAGCACGCTCCCAGTATCCCTCCTCTGGTTCATATAAACAACTATGTCTTATCTGTGAGAGGTGTTCTATAATGCACCCCTCACAGTTTATCTTCAAGTCCTGAGCCATCAAGTCTTGCAGCAGCTGTATTAGAATACCCTTTATCAGGTCCAACATAATACTCTTTTCAGGTGGCACTTGAATCACTGTCATGGCCACATCGGGCTTTTCATCAGGGCATTTTTCAACATTTGGTTCTTCCTACTGTTCATCCATATTAACACACTTATGATTATCATGCAGACCGAGTCTCAAGAATGATTCAATCAATTCAGTCATAACAGAATCCTCCGGTGTGGGTGTGGCACTAGCAGATGTTGTTAGGCTAGATTCATACATTTTGTTGTTTTCCTCAGGCAATCCACACACACAGGTGCAAAACATAAACCAACTATGGAGGAACAGCACTAAATGCTTTTATCAGCGTAACCCTTGTAATATGTCCAGAGCTAGCCCAGACAAGCCAACCTTTGCTCCGCCCATAGCTGCATCACAGCATGGAAGGTGTGGGGTGGTGTGTTATTTCTGGTGGACAGGGGGCACGAAAAGGGGTGGGGGTGCTACGTCATATCAGGCGCCCACATGGAGGGGAATGGGACATTGCGTAATTTCCGCCGCACACGGGAGGGGCTGGACACTGTATCATTTCCCCCGCACACAGGAAGCGGAAGAGGTGGGGCATTACATCACATCTGGCCATCAATCAAAAAAGGGCGGGACATTATGTCATATCCGGCAATCAAATTTTGACAGTATACACGTATACTACTGATACGTCCTTGTGCCTATTTTTCATAGCACATCACATCACATTATATCAGATGTTCTTTAGAGCTTAGTGGAATACGGAATTCTACTGGCAGAATTCAAGTAGAATGGCAGTTCTTCTTCCTAAATGCTTTAAAGAATTTTATAATAAATGCTGCAGAATTCTAAAACTCATCTAATTTAAATTGTGGATTAGTTTTCTGCAGATTATGTAAACAGTATATTTGCTTTTGCAGTTTGCAGAAACCTAATTCACAGTTTATGGAAACTGCAAAATATTAATCTGCAGTTTAAATTCCATCTGTGGGATTCTGGAATTCCGCTTTCAATGGAATTTCACAGAGTTAGGTGGCATTTTCCATAATTCCATGGAATTCTGTTGCACTGGCATTTGAAAATTTCACACAGCACTAATGTGGTTCAAATGAACTACTTCCAGTGTTTTCACAGGTTAGAGTCTTCAGTTACAATGCAATAATATGATCAGTAATATGATAGAACTAAACCTGTGTGAGCCTGTGCAACTTCAACTTTGTGAATTCAAACTGTGAAATATGCAAGGCTCACCTTAGTCTGAATTGGTTCATGTTTATAAATGATAAGGATAAAAGAAGACTTTAAAGGGAATCCATAATGTTCTTTATAAAATTATTGTGAAGGTTTCTATGAGGATCCAGTATGTAAATTGCTGGGTAATATTTATAAAATGCTTTCAGTAAGAAAGAAAAATACATTTAAAACTGTGATGTGGAGATATCCATTTTGTGGACAGGAAGGTGCAGTGATGTTGTCACTGCCTCACCAGCTCTAACAGTATGCAATTAAGCAGGTTAAAACAAACTGTTCCTACAGACAGGGATCCTATTATATCATGAAAAGAAGCACTGGATTCTTTTCTTGCACTCTGCCAAACATAAAATCCTGGGTGTTTCTCAGAATAAAATAGAATCCCTAACAGTACAGTTGAACTGTTCTCCCCTGCTGCACTTCACACTGTTAACACTGGTGAGGCAGTGACATCATCACAACACCCTTTCTGTCCACATAATGGATGCCCCCACATCCTGTTTTAAAAAGCGTTTTCTGTCTAACTGAAAACATTTTCTAAATATAACCTAGCAATTTACACATTGGATCCTCATAGTAACCTTTACAATAATTTCATAAGAAAACATACAGATTCAATTTAAGTTCCCAAAAAATGTAAAGAAAAACTCCCTACTCTCCCCAGATGTCCAGGACTAGTCCTTTTGGTCATAGTCATCCCATCTCAGCCATTTTCTGTTCTCTTCCCTTACTCCTACTACACACACACACACACACGCGTGCACACACACACACACGTGCCATCTCAATAAAATTGCTGGCTCCTGGCACTGTACCAATTTCTTTGAACAACCCCCTGGCCTCTGCTAGTCCCCAAAATTCAATTTCTAATAGTGCTCCCCAGAATGACTCCCTGGTTCCAAATCCATGATTTGGAGGGAGCCAATAGTAGTGACACTCCTGGCTAGTTCAGTCGCCCTTCTCCCATACTCCCATTCAGTGTTAAAAAATGCAAATCCAGGCTCTTCAGCTTTTAAGGATCTTACTCCATTGCCCAGCCTGCTGCCCAAACATACCATATTTGGTAGATAGACTCCCGCTCCTGACCACTGATGCATGATTTGGGGAGGCTAATTGTAGTCACAGCCCAGCTAATTCAGTAAGGTTCCTTGCCCTAGCCTAGGGTGTGGCACCTCATTTTACAATCATGGGGACCTATGTATGACTGTGCAGGAATTACACACTGGAGGTGCATATACCAGCCAAGTAGCCCCACACCCATGGACAGGTGTGAACCAGCCAGAATTCACTAAAAGACACCACCTGTCCAAGGCTCCACCCTCCTCCCCGGTGTGCAGGCCAACTTAAGGTATCTGGTGGGGGGGAGTAAGGACCCTGAACAGGCATCCAGTCAGATGCCTCTATTGGATCCAGGAGTGGATCCCTTGCATGGGGTGGCATGGATCAGTGTGTGTGTGTAGCACCTGCATGCACCTGGAGCAATGATGCTGTGCCACACTGTCCTGTGGCCCCCTTCCACAATATCCACCCTATGGCATGGTGCTCATTCAGTTGGTATACCAGCCACCCAACCAGACAGGGACCCACCATGCATGCAGCTGTGCCACAACCTTGACAGGTGCCAGATGCACCCCCCAACACACCCACACCAACAGGATCCCATCCCCAGCAGTGGCCCCCCATGCCTGTCACCTCACCATCTTCTGATCCCTTGCCAGAGTCCACCACACCATCCCAATCTGAAACCAGAGCACTTACACTGGGGGAAAGAGGACCCCCAACCCTGATGACGAGTGGTGCCCACCCACAAAGACCTGGCCCCAGTACCCCGTAATGGCCATTTGTGGACTGGGGTGAGGTTCATCTTCTGCAGCAGCTGAAAACCCCCCACCCCACCCAGTACCTGCATGCTAGTGCTGTGGTGATTGCTGGCAAGCAGCACAGCCCTCCACACATCTCCACAGCTGCCCACCATATGACTGATATATGAATTGCATTGGTTGTACAGTGGGCAGCTGAGGAAGTGTGTGGAGGGCTGTGCCACTCCACGGCAATTGCCACAGCACTGGCATGATTGCAGGTATGGAGGTGTGGTGAGGATGTTGGTGCCATGAGGGGGGTCTATCCCAACATTTATTTATTTATTTACGAGATTTACCAGGAAGGCATACTGAGCAACATGCTCGATTCCAGATGTGACCTGGGGGCCTAGGCCCAGTACATAGCTTATAGAGGAACATTTAAGTACAGAATTGGAAATAAAGAACATTGCATATGATTATTGGGAGGGGGGTGACAACGTGTAGGGGGGTGGGTGCTGGGTGCACCCTGTGAAGGGGCAGACATGCTGTGCAGGGTGCAGCACACATGTTGCCAGTGTCACTCCGGCATGACACTGGACCATAGGGGACTACATGGATGTATGAGCCAGGCCACGTATAGTGGTTATGGCAGTGTACCCCCTTGCGTATCCCTCTTAGACCTACCCCCTAGCAGATTGCACTATGCGCCTTTGTGCCTGGTATGTAGTGCTGTCATGCCCCCTGCCCACCTCAGCACATTGCTGTCCATGTGGCCAGGGGATTGGGTGTGTATAGGCTGCACACCCCATTTACTGCATCCTGTGTGGGGGGGGCACAATGGGTGCAGAGTGGCTATGTGTCATGGATCTGTGAAGCATAGGCCACATTAGAAGTAAGCACATGACCATCATGGTAGGGAAGAGAAAGCAGAGTGGTGGGCCTCAGTGATGATGTAAAGTCAAACTGACCAGTCATTCTACCAAGCATTGTCAATGATGTCATCCACTCCAACCCTCCCAAATGCACATCTACTACTGAAAGGAAAATGGCAATTTGTGCCCAGGGTTAGGGTGGTAGGTGTGATTGAGCTAGCTGGATTGTTACAACAATAGGAGTGCAGGAGAGCAGCTAGCAAGGCAAACAGGATGTTGAGATGCATCGTAAGGGGGATCACCTCTAGGAGCAAGGAAGTGATTCTGCCACTGTACAATGGACTGGTTAGACCACACCTTGAGTACTGTGTACAGTACTGGAGACCACACTTGAAGAGGGACATACAGCTCCTGGAGAGGGTACAGAGGAGGGCAACTAAGACGTCTACGAGAGCTAGGGATTTGACATATGAGGACAGACTTGAAGAGCTCTGCCCTGCTTTCATTGGAGGAGAGGAGAGCAGGGGGACATGATTGAGGTCTTCAAGTACCTCAAGGGAATAAATAGGGTAAACATGGAGAAATCTTAGACTAAAGCAGGGAGGTATCACCAGAGGGAATGGTTTGAAGCTGGAAGGTGGAAGGGTGAAGGGGGTAAAGAGGAGGAGGTTTTTCACTGAGACGGTGGTGGACCCTTGGAATGCACTGCCTGGTGAGCTGGTTCAGAGATCCACAGTGGAGGGCTTCAAGAGAGGGTGGGACAGACACAGAAAGCGGATGTATCAGATGATGGCCTGTCCCAGGGGGGTTGGGATGGATGATAGGGGTTTCTGGAACCCAAGGGAGGGGAGGGCCTCGGCACCCAACTAGGGATCTGAGGTTCGAGCAGACTCGATAGACCGTAAGGCCTAATCTGCTGGCAAATAGTATGTTAGTATGTTAATCCCCCTCCCACAAAATAAGCAGATCAGGGATCAGGAGGGAGGTATATAAACACTATATGTTACATGCTTGGGTGGGGCAAGCTGGGGAGACTGTTAAAAAGATGGTGGGACAGTGCTTCCTACTGGCACAAGAGTAGTACAAAGTACTACCATGTTGTTGACCTGTGTTTGCAATTGTTCAGGAGGGGCTGGGAGAGAGTGTTGCCAACAGCAACACTTCATAGCCTGGGAAGGGGTTGATGCCATATCTGGAACTGCAGAGACCCTTGTGGATAGCCAGGGAGATTGCACCCCCCCCCCACCACCAAGGAATTCCTTAAGCATTCATGGCCAACAGATGAGTATGAATAGATAGGCCATTGACAGAGTGAATGCCAATGGCACATTCATAAGGCAGAAAAAGAAATGGACAGACCGGATGGGCCTTGTGGTCCTTATCTGCTATCAACTTCTATGTTTCTATGTTATGTAACATCAGACTGCATGGCATCATTATGTTCATGGAGGGTGAAAAGGGATAGAAAATCAGGAAAACCATGAATACGCCATGTTGAGGGTCATGGGTACTTTCAAACCCCACCTCAAAGGAACACACACAAGACAGACAGTGTGGGAAGAGGTAGACAGGGCTGGAAGGTTTTTCTGGACCAGTAGACCAAACTTAATGATTCGGTGGGAAGATCTGGGGAACCAAAAGATATATGAGAAAAAGAAATAGCTGGACTGCAGCCACTGGCATGTTCATTTCAACACAGTGTATAGGAGGACAGGGGAAAGGTGACTGTGCTAATCCTATTGACTGATTGAGTGATTTATTTATGCATGTATGTATGTAACCCAGGAGCCATGTAACAATGGGCTACTACTCCTGCCTGGTAGGACTAAACAAGGTTGAGGGGCCTGCGTTCTGTTTCTGGTGGAAAAGGGGGTTCTTTCCCAAGATATTGAATAAAAAGTGCAATGTCCCTACCCAGAGTAAAATATAAAGTGGGCCAGATATTGGTGTAGTACAACTCTCTGGGATGTTGTACCTACCCACCTCTCCTTGCAGTCACCCCACACATGGATTACCATAAACCAAAACTGAATTTCGATACACGGGTAATTACTGACAATAGCTAAAAAATATTCTCATACTAATATCATAGTATTGAGTCAGTAATAAAAATGTTAACCAACAATTTATTTACATCGGGGAGGCTTAGGAAATGGAAAGACGCAGAGGTTTTGCAACATTTTTTCATTTTTGAAAACAGACACTTTCCTGTAAACTAGAGCCATTTCCAGTGCCTACCTCCCACCAGCGTATACATCAACATAGGTATTAGCTGACTTGTTCTAACACATTACCCACTCCCCAACTGGTACCAGTCTCCCCATAATGTCTGACTTTGGAGCTCTCATTCTCTGTCTGGGTACCCAGTTTGGAGCAGTTGCTGGCCTGATGAGCTGCAGCTGGTTGTTCAGTGCTGGTGCACTTTAAAAAAATATCAATTCCAAACCCTTTTGAACTGTAACACCAGCTGGTTTTGAAACTTACAACTTTTGGCTGGGCAGCTAAACCCAGAAACTTTGCTGGCACCTATTAGAGTTTCCCCAGATGCAGGGCAAGCCCTGCATTACTCATGGTTCTGCAGAACAGTCTCTGATGGCTTTCCAACTGTACATCTGGGAGTGCTTGGAACTAGTAAAACTTGGATGGTTGAGATGAGCAGCAGGCTCTTGCAGTTGGGAACTTCTCTCTGCATCTCATACATCTTCAGCCTCCTCAGCAGCAGGCTGTTAAAGCTGGGAACTTCTCTCTGCATCTCATACATCTTCAGCCTCCTCAGCAGCAGGCTGTTAAAGCTGGGAACTTCTCTCTGCATCTCACACATCTTCAGCCTCCTCAGCAGCAGGCTGTTAAAGCTGGGAACTTCTCTCTGCATCTCATACATCTTCAGCCTCCTCAGCAGCAGGCTGTTAAAGTTGGGAACTTCTCTCTGCATCTCATACATCTTCAGCCTCCTCAGCAGCAGGCTCTTGCAGCTTTAAGCAAGGTGGATACCAGTCCACTTCTCTAGCAACTTGTCATCTCCTTTTCTGCCTCATCACAGTACGGGAACAGGCCAGTGCTGGAAACCAGGGCCAACAAACCTCAGGGGAGAGATGATAGGTAATGCCTGACAGTGATACTACCTGGTTGAGTCCCCAGACCGTCCTCAGATGGCAGTCACTCTCTTTCTGTTAGTCAGGAAACTCCGGCAGCAAATGGCTTCTGCAACACTGTCAGTGAGCAGCAGTGGCTTTTTCTTGATTGGAGCATAGTCTTTGGGTTTCCCACTGAACGCTAGCAGGAAACAATCTCTCAGACTCAGACATTACAGGTTCAGACATGAGGCAGAAGATAGGGGCACATCTTCTCACTTACTTGCTCAGCTTGAACAGAATTAAGTTTCCTCACTTTAATACTCAGACTTAAACAGAAGAAAGAATCTTTTCACTTTACCACTCAGATTTGAAGAGAAGAATGCATCTTCTCATTTCCATTTCTATCCAGTGGAACACAACAGGCAGGTTTTCCTTGGCTAGTTGGCCATGCAGGCACCCAAGTTAGCCTTCATACTTCTTTCAGGCATCACCGTGGAGTTTTCTATATGGAAACTGACAGATGGTTCATTCACACTAGTCATCAACAACATATTTGCTCTGGCAACAGCTCCTTTCGGGTGCTGGAAGGCAATGCAGGGTGCTTCCTGGGAAGATGGCTGTGCAAGCTCCCAGGCAGGACTTCTTCACAGAAAGGCTCCCTCTCCCTTGGGAACCTCTCAGACAATTTTCTTGCCTCAACCCAGCAAATCAACACTTTGATTCTGAAGCAGGCCCTTCAAGACATTAAATACAACAAAAGAGTCTTGCTCATCTATTAACTAGATATATATTAGAAAGGCTTCAGAGTGCATTATTTAACTGTGGAAAGGAAGGTATGTGTATATAAATTCTCACATCTTTATTCTTTTTCATTTTTTAGAAACCCCTTTGACTATGGAGTGAAACTGAAGTATTGAAGCCTAGAACTAATCTCACAATCCACCATTTCTAACTACAGTACTGACCTCATCTCTGGCTTTTTTTTGTTTCTTTCTAGTTTTTATTTCTCATAATAATCTAAAACTTCGAATGAATGGTATATCTCTAACTTAAAAATGACTTCCTATTGCTCATGCACCATTTTTGTTTAATAGTATGTAGGAATTGAAAAAACACAGTTCTGAACTAAATGGGGTTAGTTTAGGGTCAGCACCAAAAACAACTAACCAGAGGTTATAGAGTTGCAAAACTGTAAAAAACCTTTATTAAATAACACAGGTAAAAAAAGGAGCATAGGTTTACCTGCACACGGTGAGGCTAAAATGCACAGGCAACATATCCAAACTGGCATACAAACATCGAAGTGCATAAAACAATTGCTCATTTAACTTTGAAGCAAATGCAGGTGCAAGTACTCAAGCATGTCGACATAGTGTATTGCGCAGTGGCAATGCCAAATGACATCAATGGAGAAATAGTGAAAGTTGTGCCCTAACCCCATTTATTTGGGAACTGTGTTTCTTCAGATGCTAAACAACTCCTCAGGGTATTGTGCACAAACATACAGTGCTGAGACCCCCTGACTTTGTGCTTTTCAGTATGTAGGAATTCTTAGTATAGTCCCTTGAAACTGCACTTATAAATTCAAGTAGCATAAAAGCAAGCTGTAGTATTATTTGTAATTAAGTGAACTGTATTATTTATAAGTAAACTATATCATCTGTATTAAACCTTAACATGTAAAAGTTACAGCAGCAGATTCTGATGTTTACAAGGGACTATAAAGGATACATAGGCCCAGCTATTCAAAGGGGTTGTGCCATGCGCAACCCCGCAATGTGCCCCGGCGCAATATTCAAAGGGGCAGGTTGCACAGCGCAAGATTGGTAATGTATGTGGCGCAGATGTAGGGGGTGTGCCCATGCATATGCTGCACATTCCAATATTCAGTCCAAGATGTGCGGCGCATATGCTGGTTCAACCCTACATGTGCCACACACTGGTGTTCAAAGTTGAGCCGAAAATAAAAGGCCCAAATACTGGCCACCCACAGGTGGGCGGCTGTATTTCAATGTGCAACACAACAGCCGCCAGCCATGGGTGGCCACCCGCCCAGCAGGAACACCGTCCACAAGCACCCAGACCCTCCCTGGTAGTCCAGTAGACACCCTCCCTCCCCATATGCCCAATCACGGGCTGTTGTAATAAGAAACATTTACCTGGTGGTTTAGTAGTTCCCTCCCCACCCAATTGTGGGCTTCTGTAATAATAAATTGTAACCTGGTGGTCTTGTGGTTCCCTCCCCGATGCCTGATCATGGGCTTCTGTAATAATAAAATGTAATCTGGTAATCTAGTGGTTCCCTTCCCGATGCTCAATCGTGGGCTGTTGTAATGTCAGATATTAGCCTGGTGTTCCAGTGGTACCCCTCCCCACCACAGAAGACCCCAGCCACCCAGCACCCCCGGTCATCAACAGGGTCAGCACCCACCTGCTTACCCCCCAGCCACTGAATGACAGCGCACAGTATGATCTGGCCATGCTATTGGTCCATAGTGTGGACCAATGGGCTTACCAACCTGCTGTACTACAGTACCAGACTAGATATGTTAATGAACGCATTCATTCACATATCTGGTTCTAGGTAGTACAGTATGGTCTGCAAGCCAATTAGTCCATACTGTGGACCAATAGGCATACAGATCATACTGTGCAGTGTCATTTGGCGGTCAGCTGGATGGTATGCGGGTGGGGTGCTGCCGCCCGCCGATGGTGGGGGGGTGCTGGGTGGACAGGGGTCTGTGTGTGGGTGGGGAGGGGGGTACCACTGGACAACCAGGCTAATTTATTTATTTATTTATTTATTTCAACATTACAACAGCCGGCGATCGGGCATCAGGGTGGGAACCAGTAGACCACCAGGTTACGTTTTATTATTACAGAAGCCCGCGATCTGGCATCGGGGAGGGAACCACTAGACCACCAGGTTACATTTTATTATTACAGAAGCCCGCGATCTAGCATCGGGAAGGAAACCACTAGATTACCAGGTTACAATTTAATATTACAAAAGTCCACGTTCGGGCAGGGAGGGAACCACTAGACCACCAGGTAAATGTGTATTATTACAACAGCGCACGATTGGGCATCCAGGGAGGGAACCACTAGACCACCAGGTTACATGTAATTTTACAGACGCCCATGATCGGATGTACGGGAGGGGAGGGGGTTACAATAGCCTGCCAGGGACCCTTCCCCCATCGACAGCAGCTAGACAGGGCGCTAGATGCAGTTCACCTGGACGCCCTGCGCAATGCATGCAAATGGGGCCATAATGACATGCAAATGGCCCCATTTGCACCTTGCATATATTATGGCCTCATTTGCATGCCACAGCTTAATATCGCGGGTTGATGCACCTAGCGCAAATGCACTTGCGCTGGCACATCCCCATACTCCCTCTCTGTGGCTTGCACTGGCACAGTGCCACTGCGCCATGCGCAGTATGTGTGCCAACTTTGCCATATTCAACGGTGCTGCACCATGGCGCATCAACAATGGATATCACCTGGTCCTGGCCTCGGCGCAGCCCAGTTGCTTTGAGCCCAGGCTTGTGTCACTGCCCAGCGCAGTCTGAATATCTGGGCCATTGTGTTTTGTATTAGCACTTTTTGCATGAAGTACTTTTTTTAAATCTCTGTGTATGAACACCTGAATAAAATGAAATTTATCTAAGCTAAGCACATTTGTGTAAATTGCCACCAGATGAAGCTGATCACTAGATTGTACTTAAGAGGTGACATGCACCTTGTAAGCCACAGTTCCTGAAGAAGGGCTGCAAAACCCGAAGCACTGGGGCAAGGTTAGCTACACGCTAACAGTCTCTGACATTTGCTGTCTGCTGTTCAAATAAATATAAGAAACATACAAACATGTGAAATAGCCAGCAGAAAAGGCTCACAAGTCTATCAGGTCTGCCTGAGTGTGCAGCTGCCCCACCCACCCAATCCCCTGCCTCCATCCCCACTTCTGGTCCTATTCCCCATTGTGTTTTTGTCTGTCCTTTCCCTGTCCCTGACTCTGTCCCAACCCCACTTAAAGCTATTCACTGTCCTCAGTTTGATTTACTCCTCTAGCAGTGCATTGTATCCTGCCACCAATCTGTCTGTGAAGTAGTGCCTCCTCATCTCCCTCCTGAACCTCCCCCTTCCAACTTCGGACTGTGTCACCTAGTGACCCTTCCCCCTTTAAGCAGAACAATCCTCTAGCTCAGACTTTGTGTACTTCTTTCAGATATTTAATGGTCTCTGTCATGTAACCCTTTCCCTTCTATCCTCCAGTGAGTACATGTCGAGCTTCCGCAATCTTTCTTCATAAGGCATCTCTCGGTCCCATGATAATAATAATTGAACCTATTGCTATGTTCTGGTGCAATTATCTTGTCACATGCAATGGTTATAGGTTATTATGTTGTTATTATTATTACATAATTGTTATGTACGTTCACTCAACCTGTGATGTCTTGACCCTGTTGGCAATTGTTTTGCCCTAGGTCCATCTTGTAAATAAGCTTGTCTCAATGATGTTCCACCTGGTAAAATAAAGATTTTGGTTGACTGATTGATTGATTGATAATTTTTGTCTCTCTACCCTGCACTCTCTCCACCAATCTCACATCTTTCTTGAAGAATGGGCACCAGTATTGCATACAGTACTCCAAGTGTGGCCTCACCAGTGATCTATACAAGGGCAGGATGACCTCTTCTTTTTCTGGAGGTGATCACCCTGGCAATGTACTCCAGCATCCGATTTGTCCTTGCTGCTGCCCTCTTACACTGTACAGATACCTTTGTGTCCCCTGGCACTAGTACCCGGTCCCTTTCCTCCTCTGAAGCTGCAACCTGCACTCCCCCTTCCAATAGCTGGTTCTAGGATTTCTGGCTCCAAGGTGTGTGACATTCCACTTCTAAGCATTAAACCCCGATTGCCACTCCTTTGACCAGTGTTCGAGTTTAGCTAGTTCCTCCCTGAGTGCCTGCCTCCCTTTCTCACTCTCGACTTTTACACTAGTCTTTATCTCATTAGCGAACAGGATTACTCTTGACCCCTTCTGCAATGTCCCCAATAAAGACATTGAGCAACAGAGGGCCCAGCACTGAACCCTGTGGCACCCCACTAGTGACGGGTCTTGACTTGAATGTCTCCCCCCTTACAACTACCCTCTGCTGTCTGCCCTGAAGCCATAGCCCAACTCACCCCACCAGATTCTCCCCTGCCCCAGGTCCCTCAGCTTTCTCAGTAACCTCCTGTGTAGCACTGAGTTGAAAGCCTTGCTGAAGTTCAGATAGAGGACATCCATAGCATGGCCTTCATCAACCGCCCTAGTGACCCAGTCGAAGACGTCAATTAGGTTAGTCTGGCAAGCTGTTCCCAAGACAAGTCCATGCTGTCTCTCATCCTGTAGTCCATTACTATCCAGAAAGATTATCAACCTCTCCTTCAGAATGGTCTCCATCAGCTTCCCCACTATAGAATCAAGCTTACCGGTCTGTAATTGTCTGGTTCGTTCTTGTGCCCACAGTTGTGGAGGGGCACCACGTGAGCCATCCTCCAGTCCCTGGGCACCTTCCCCATCTTCAAGAAGGTGTTAAACAGGTCTGCTAGAGAGCATGCCAAAACCTCTGCCAGTTCCTTCAACATTCTTGGAGGTGCACCATCTGATCCTGGTGCCATGTCCACCTGCAAGGCTTTAAGGCCTTTCAGAACCCTATCCTCCTGTATGACCTCATCTGTTATCTCTGCCCTCCCCACCCTTCCCCTCTTTCCCTTGTGGTATTGGGCCATCCTTTTCTTTTGTGAACACTGAGCAGAAGTACTCACTGAGTTCCTCCACCTGGTCTTCCCCCTTTTCTGCCCATCCCTCCTGCCTCTTGATTCTAACAATCTCGTCCATACAGCTTCTCTTCTCCCTTATCTGTTTGAAGAACTCTTTTTTCCCCCTCTCTGATACCCTGAGCCAATTTCAGATCCTTTGCTGCCTTGGCTACCCTGACTGCCCTACTCACTTCCCTAGATGTATTTGTGTACACCTCCCTGTCATCCTCATGCCCAGACTTTTTAACCTGGTGAAGGCCAATCTCTTGTCCCTCACCTTGCTTTCCACTTCCCTGCTGAGCCAGCTAGGTTTTTTGACCTGGAATGCTTTCTCTGAGACTTGGCACACATGTTTGTGGCCATATTCAGCTCTGTCTGTCTATTTAAACTTTCTTTTTTCTCTGCCCCCTCAGCTGCTTGCCCTTGAACAGGACTGCTTCAGCTCTCCACGGTCACTGCACCTCCAGCCACTGATCAAGACCAGGACCCCAGACTCCAGAACAAGCAAGATACGGCGGCAGCACAGCCAATCGGATCACAGGTGCTTCTCGCTTCCATGCTCTGATTGGCCAGGACTTCTTCACACTTCTTTGCCACCTGGCGCTCCTTTGAAAAAGCAGTTTCCAGTCATTTTTAGCAAAATTAAGCTAACTGCTACTGTATTAGTGTAATAATTACGGCCCTCCCCCACCCCGCCCCGCCACTCTTTAAATACACCATCTCCTCACCCACATTCTTTCCTCTCTCCCATTTAATACCAAGATCCTCCTGCAATTGGTCATCTGTCCCACTCTGGACCCAATCATATTCCCTCAACCTCCACCCCTTTGTCCCCCCTCCTCTTTTGTACTGCCTCTGTAGCTAGGGTGCCTCCTTCTCAGTGAGCAAAACAATGCCTCCCCTACCTGGCTACCTGCCCCTTCTTATTTCCATCATCTTCTGCCTCCCCCCTCCTCTCTACCATGCCACCTACTGCCCCATACTCCCCTCTCCCCTCCTGCTAATCCCCGCTGGAATCCATCACTACACCAGCTTGACAACCACCTTTCCTTGCTCCCAAGTCTGGGCCCACTCTGTCTCACATCCCTGCCCTTTCCTTTTCAATCCCTCACTCTCATGAATGCTACTCAACTGTTCGCCCCTTGCCCAGCTCCTAAAAATTGTTCTTGCCTGCTACCTAAGTGATGCTCACTCACTTCTTGGTACAAACATCTGTCTGCACACTACCTAACTTTCACTGTTGTGCTCTTTGCTGCAGATGACATACACCCCAATCCCGGTCCCCTATCCTCACCTTCCCTCCATCACCCAATGTACCCCCTTCCTAGCCAGTCCCCCTCCTCACTGCCCATAGGAAGCCCCCTTCCTCGTGGACTGTATCTTCTGCATCTAAATATAAGAAGCCTTCCCCACAAACTTGACTCTCTCCAAGTACTCACTGCCCACTATGCCCCTGACATCATCATACTTTCTGAAATGTGGCTCAATAAAAGCATCACTGACCCTTCAGTCACCATCCAAGGCTATGCTATGGCCCATCAGAACAGGGCCACCAGAGGAGGTGGATATCCATTTATGTAAAATCAGACTTACACTTTTCGATTATCCTAGCTAAGGCTGAACCCAAAGCCTATGAGATAATACTGGTACAACTGTACCTCCCTTTCTCACTCCCAATCTATGTTGCAGGTATTTACTGCCGACCAGACACACCTTCCTCAACTGTCACTGACCTCCTCACACTAACCTCCTCCCTCACCCTTACAGGTGAATTATATATAATGGGAGATTTTAATCTCAATTGGCTATCCCCAGCCCTCAATAAAGCCCAGACTGACGTTACTGGGCTACATCTCTCTCAACTTATCACAGAGCCCACCCGCCAAACCCCAAATCTGGAAACCACTCTCTTCTAGGCTGGGCTCTGACCACCCACCCTCACCGGGTCATCAAGTCTGGACTGCTTCCAGACTCCCTGAGTGACCACCATCTTACCTAACTCATCCGTAAAATTCACCACCCCAAAATCACCCCCCAAGTTCCGGTCCAACAGTCCTTCAAATCACTCAACCTAGCTCCCCTATTAGATAACCTGGCCCTAGACAACTGGGTCCCAACCTCTACTATCTCCTCTATTGATGATGCCCTCCTTCATTTCAAAAGAGAATTTCTCAACATCTGGAACACTCATGACCCTCTGCGTCACACAAGGGTAGGGGACAGCCACCTGCCCTGGATCACCCCTGAACTCATAGCATGTCAAAGCACCCGGGACCAAGCCTGGAGTGCCCATAAATCCTTAAGCCACCCACAAGACCTCTCCATATACTGGATGCTTCAAAACAAGTGTACCAAAGCTACTCGGCTGGCCAAAGCTGAGTATTTCAACTCCACCCTTCAAACTTGAATAATCCCTCAAAATTCTGGAAGGTCATTCACTCCTTCTTCTTCCCCCCCTACTGCAACTCCCCCCACTTGTAAATATTAGCAACTCCCTTCTCTCAGATCCAAGTGCTGTTGCTGAGTTCAACACATACTTCTCCACTTGTGCAGCTTCACTCCTCTCCTCCCTGCGTACCCCTGCTCCATTCGCATCTACCGAAGAATTCAAGAAGCCATATATGCCTCATACCTTCTCCTTCAAAAATATCTTGCCAGCAGATGCCCTAGTTGCCCTGCTAAAAGGCAAATTCCCTGATAATTTGGACACCAAGCTCCTCTACCTCTCAGCCCCGTCCCACTTGCCAGCCTACTAAATCGGTCCTTCACTGCGGCAGCAGTCTCCCAGGCATGGAAGCATGCCATAGTCATCCCCCTCCCTAAAGGGGGCCCACCTACCTCCACCTCAAACTACCGCCCTATCTCTCTCCTCCCAGCTCTTGCAAAACTACAAGAGCACCTTGTGCTCACACAACTTACCTCCTTTCTCTCTGACTCCAATCTCTTCATGGCCTTTCAGTCTGGGTTCAGAAAGGGTCACGCCACTGGCTCCTCCTTGACTAGGCTCTCTGATACAACACTCACCGGTATGGATAGAGGGAAGATCACCTCTGCCATCATAGTTGATCTAGCTAAAGCATTTGACACTGTCTGTCATACCTTAATTCTCTCCAGCCTCTCTGAATCTGGTCTCTCCATTGCTGCCACCAGCTGGTTCAGCTCCTACCTCACTGGCAGAACACAATCAGTAAGAGTCTCTGATGCTACATCTTCCCCCTGCCCATAACTACCGGTGTCCCTCAGGGATCAGTGCTTGGTCCTATTCTGTACTCCATTTTTCTTAATGACTTACCACTCAGCTGCTCTGCCTCCTCCATCCACATGTATGCTGATGACACCATTCTTTTCTCCTCAAGCACCTCCCTAGAAGTGGTAACTGCCAATCTACAAGCTGATTTCATCAATATCCAACACTTGTTCAGCTCTCACCAGCTGTCCCTCAATGCTAAAAAAACTGTCACCATGACCTTCAGCACATGACAGTGCCTTTCCAGACTCCCCTCCCTCCCTATCTTCCACACCCTAGACCGGCCAGTACTTGAGGATGTCACCTCATTCTGATACCTTGGGGTCTGGCTCGACCGGCATCTATCCTTTAATGACCACATTGATGCTACCATAAAAAAACTGTGCCCCATGCTAGGTGCCCTGTACAGAAACCATACAAGCCTCCCCCTAACTGTATACCGTGAACTAGTCCAGAAAATGATACTCCCCTCCTTTGACTACTGCAACATCATCTACAGCATTGCCCCAACGTCCTCCTTAACCAAACTAGATACCCTCTTCAATGCCTTCTGCTTCTTTGCTCTCAATTCCCCTCCCCTCACCCATCACTGCCATCTCTACCATTCTCTGGCCTTACCATCCCTTGAAAACCGAAGCCTTACTCGCTGTACTAAATTTGCCTCTAAGTTCTGGCTAGGAATCCTCCCATCATACCGCTCCACTATGCTCTCTTCTGCCTCCACCCCCTCTTGTGCCCTCAGATCCGTTGACTCCCGCCAACTTGCAATCCCTTGGCAGAAGACCACTGTTGGCCAGGCAGCCTTCTCTCACCACTTCCCTAAGCTCAGGAATGAGCTGCCTTCACAAATCCATCACTCCTCCTCTGTCAATTCTCTCTCTGCCACCCTGGTAAACTACTTCATGGTAAACTGCTCCTGCACCAGACTTCAGATATGCCCCTTCCCCCCATGCCTGACCAGCGGCTTTTAGCAAATGCTATGAAGCTGGACTATTTTAGCTCAACAGACACACTTGGTACCTAGGCACTTAATGCTTTTGTTTTTGTTCTTGTTTTGTTGATAGTTGCTTCTTGTGAGTATATATCTGATATTGAAAAATCGGAGCAACCTCTACTACAGCCTTTTCTTATATGTATACTAAGTGTTCTATGTGCCTGTCTGTAACATGGTTGTCATTTAACTCACCTGTAACCATCACAAAGTGTAAATAATATGTATTCTGTTGCTTAAATGTCAATTGATTACTCAATTGATAACCTGCTACCCCTCCCCCCCAGGTTGCACCGGGAGACAAGCAGCTTGTTGCTCAGTGTGCCTTTCCTGGTGAAACAATTTCAATAAATAAATAAATACATAAATAAATAAAACATTCAGACCCTTCTTAATGATCACTCCAACATTTGAAAACTTACTACTTGTCTGCAGCACTGCTTGAACTGTTTGAACTTTGGTGAATACCACTGTACAAGTAAGTAATTTGTAGCTGCAGTTGTACTGTGTTGATATGAGCAGACAGCAGCACATTTGTGCATTTGAATATCACACTTTGAAGTGCACTCACTGGTCTGATGTTCCTTCCAGACATTAGAAGGCAACACAGAACTCTTGGACTGGTGGCAGTGCAAGTCCCGAAGAAAGCCTTCTTCATCTTCTTGGGAACAAATGCCAGAGCCCCCCCTTCTTCAGGAGGGGCTCCAGCCAAACTGAACTCAAGCTGAATCTGTCCACTTGGTTTGGTGAGCTCAGGGCAGCATCCCATTGGTCAAAGCAGGCTGTCCATCTGAAAAGTAATATGCTTTAGGCTCCTTCAATGCCCTATTGGTTCCCAGTATTGGCACCAAGACATTTTCCTTGCCTTCTTCCCAGGAGCCATAACTACACTCCTTTAGGGCTCCTACGATTCTTATTGGCCAACTGCCATGTCAAAGGTAGCAAATATGGCTGCTGACCAACAGTTTGTACAATGTCCCAACTTTAAGTCAATTTTGCAGGCAAACTAGATTGTTTTAAGAAATAAATGCCCCAACATTTGGTTACTTCCCCTCTGTCCTGGTATCTGGTGGCAGAATGAGGCAAAACAGGAGCTTCCTCTGCCAGTCGCTAGCACCATAGCACTATCCCCCCAGATAGAACTGTGTGTATGTCTTACAGTGAGCTTGAGTACCTGTGGCATCAGAAGTGCTGGCCCCACAGTGGCCTGTGCTTTTGCAGACAAATGAATTCTTGTAATTTGGGTATCATGGATTTGTATCTCTGGCTGCAGGGGCCTGTGCTTCTATGCATGGAAGTAGTGTTGTGATGTGAATATCATGGATTTCTGTCTGCAGCAACAACTGAATGTTTATGTCTTGTGGTTTGTATTCCACAGATACAATTCCACGAAGGCAGCACATCAATGCTACTGCATTTCTGTCATCTGGAAACAGTTGTATGTTGTAAGTCTTACCTGATGATGGCTGTCTGCGGTTGCTAGTGTGGTCTTGTCCTTTTGTTGCTTGGGGGTTTGGGAGCTAGGGTTGGAACCTTAACACCACTTTTCCTTACTTTTGTGGCATTAAGTTGAACCCTAACTGGTGCATTAATGCAGTTTTTTTTTGCAAAGAATAAATATTATAAACAGTCAACTTAAAACAGTGACACCTAGACTTCTCAGTGCAATAGTGTTTCACATTCTCTTTGAAAGTGTAATAAGATCTAGAATGCTAGAATGTAAATGAAAGTGAGTTCCAATCATTTAGCACTTTATAAACAAATGGTTGTTGAGCTGAGGATAACTTGTACAGAGGTAAATTTAGGCAAAGTGTAGATATAGAGTAAGTTGTATATTGAGAGCTCCCACTTGAGTAAGATCCTAAAAGGATAACGGTACCTTGCTATGTCAAAATCTCCAAAAAGAAATTAACCTAAAATAAAAACAATGATATTCAAATGAGTATCAGTTAAGTGAAGAATATAACGTCCAATGATGCATTAACCTAACACAGGCTACTACATATTGACCCGCATTGTGGTAAAGAATTCTAACTCATGTTAAAGAGGACTCCACTCACATGAACACCCAGATTCTGGCCTTCTCCACCATCCTTTTCCCCATAGCCTCTGTCCAAAAAGTGCTATTGTATGATTCCTACCTCTTCTCCATGCATCCAGAAAGTTAATGGTTTAGGATGCACTTGCTCTCATAAATCAAAATCTGCATGGTTGGGTCATCCTTAAGAACAGGCAAACCATTGGAACGTATAATGCATTTAAGGATAAACTCCACTGAACCTAATTTCTTTCAGAAAAAAAGATGTGTTTATTATGTTTCAATCCACACTTTTCTGGAAGGGAGTCAGTTTTGTGGCTATTGCCACTTCCTCAGGCCCCAAACAGTGTTGGATCTGAATAAAAAAAAGATAAAAGCACTTGTTTTACTAAGCATATATTCACCACAATTCATTAGACACCAGTCTGTACCTCCCTAACCATCACAATATTCAAATTGGATTACATTTTCCCATGTGTGTAGTCTATTTCTCACATCACTTAATACACAATGTGCCTATCACCCTCAGCAGGTGTATTATCATAACATACTCACAAAATCCCAGAATATTATATAATAGTATTTCAGATTTTCTTTAAACCATCTTATTAGTGTTATAATTATAATCCTGGTGAGTTAGACTCTCAGAAAAGGTATAAAAACCAAGTTGGCCTAGTTCAAAAGGAAAACTGCTTCTCACTTTTATAGTTCCCTGCTAATACAGTACATCTCTCATTTTCAAGAGCAATATCATTCATTTACTGTATCTGCAATTGGAAATCATATCATTCAAAAACATGTTGAAAATGTCTTTCGTTAGCATATTATACAAGAATTTTTTTTTCATGTACTATTATGTGAGTTCATATTTTTCAAATCCAGATTTCCCTAAAAAGATAGTGAAAATGCTTCCTCTAACCTCATGTTTTAGACATGAATTTCATAGATGACCCTATTATTTGTAATGCCTATAAAAATTGAATAGTTACATGTTGTTCCCCTTTTACCTTATAGGGCGTTATTTTAGTCTCCTAGGTTGACAGGCTGGTTAAGTTCAACCTAAAAGTCTTTAATACCATTGATTTCATGAGGGAGAATATAAAAATATGGGCTCACCCTGTTTTTCCAGTTTAGTACTCAAACTTTCCTTTAAGTTGTCCTCTGATATCCAGTATGTTTACATTTTCCACTAGTCTAAAAGACAAAGACATATATCTCCCATTTCATAAGCTCTGACATATTGTCCCAGCAAACTTCTTTAACTTAATTTAAGCATATTTACTTTCGAGAAAGTAAGAATATGAAAACTCACCAAAATGTCAGGCCAACAGAGTTTGTGGTGTCTCCATGGAGCTAAGCTCACCCGAACTCATGCACAACCATGCTGTATATATGGTGAGTTTGGGGCAGGGAAACTTGCCACTGATGATGTCATATTACCCACCCCACTCAAGCTGCATTGCTACAGACTGTGAAGCCAGGTTCAGGCCAGGGCAAGGAACAAGTAGAGAGACTCCATTTCAGGAATTCCAACAAGGACCAGAGGACTCACAGAATACATACTTTTTTACTGCTGAAGAGCAGGAGAGAGTTCTAGGTTTACTTAATAAAGATAAAACATTGACAGAAACAACTAGTGGTAAGTCACTATTGAATAGAATTTATCACCTAGAACATAAAGATATTCACCTGGAATGGTATGCTTTGTCACTAGGTGGATGCATTAAAAATAAAAGGATCCCTGGGGTCTTAGGGTTCTAAAGGGACCTAACCTTGGATTCATGACCATTAAACTGAATGAAAGATGGACGGGTATATATAACAAGTGTTCTACAGATTTCATGTTAGCACTAGTTGAGGCAATTGTAGAGGAGAGGAATAGGTTAACACAGGAACTACAAGGGTCTAAGGGTGAATACAAGGCAAGGGTACAACATCAAGAATTCATTAACACACTAGAAAAAATAATGAAAGATCTAACTGAATATGAAGGTTACATCAAATAACAGAAGATCAAGATGTTCAAGAGGGATATTATAGATGATAGAGAGAACAAAGTACAGTAGCAGCCACAGACACTGCCAGCTATTTCTCAAAATGTCTGTGATATTTCCAGAAATATCTCATGCTTTCTGCATTTCCACAGTAGGGGCAGCAGAGAGAAACTCTTCAGAAATTTCGCGAAATATCTGGAAATAGCTGGCAATGTCTATGGCTACTACTGTATACAATTGGTTCATGAAACTAGAACATACAGGGGTCTCTCACAATATCAGGACCAACAGGAATACCAGACGGACTCTAATAGTGGGGACAGTTATGCGATCAACCAATACACAAAACAAGGGAGAGAACAAGGCACAAAGGAACCTTTTTTAGGGGCAGAACAGAACCCACAGGGACAAACAGACACACAAGCACACCAAATATGACAAGAATCCAAGAAGGAGAGAAGATACAAGTTAAGGGACAGAGACCGGAGCAGAGAAGAACCACACACAGAGCTGTACGGAAACCAGAGAGGAATGGGTGGTGGAGGAGGAGGTGGAAGAAGAGGAAGAGGAAGAGGGAGGGGCAGAAGATTCAGAAGTAATCTAAAATAACAGAAGAGCTCATCCTGATTTCTAACTTAGGTGGCAGGGAGATCACAGTCAAGGAAGAGAAAGTTCTGAGCAAGGGTCTCTTTTTCACCAACTAAGGTCTTGGACCCTTTTCAATTGGAAATTGACCTATGGATGTTTTATGAGAAAATTAAACTAGTGGACTGGTTCGGGATAAGGAATGGGAACCACCCATGAGGAGACAGAATTTACAGAGGGCACTAGAGATAAACTCAACCTTTAATCCACCAAAGGGAAGGGACACAGTAGAGGCTTTTATTAAGATAGTAGGACAACAGGAAAAGGAAATGATTAATACTAAAAATTTACTCCCATCATACAATAACCTCTCAAGTAGTGAAAGAAACACTCTTAGGTCATTGGAAGAGGATAGAAACATAGTAAAAAAACAGCAGATAAGGGTGAAGGAACAGTTTTATGGAATTTGGAAGAGTACAGAAGGGAATGTTTAAGACAATTGAAGGACTCAGATCATTACCTCAAACTTACAAGTGATCTGACTATAGAGATAGCTGAAGAAATTAGAGAGTTCTTAGAACTGGGAGTGTAGCAAGGATGGTGCACAGAAGAGGAAATGGCTATGATGACCAACAAAAATCCCAGGATACCTCTGTTTTATGTCCTTCCTAAAATGCATAAAAATGCAAACAGGCCACCTGGCAGACCGATAGTTTCTGGAGTGGACTCCATCTCTTGGAGCCCCATTTCTAAATATATAGACTTTTCACATCCAACCTGAGGTCTGCAAAATGCAGACATAGTAAGGATACTAACCATGTCCTGGAGATCACAACAGATATCAAATCACATAGTCTTGATTTTAAGGAGGTTTGGCTAGTCTCACTAGATATAAAAGATTTGTATACAAGTATTTCCCATGAGGATGGTCAGGGAGCACTCATATATACTCTTGAGCAATGGGAGGATCAGTTTCCATCTAAGAATTCCTGACAGAACTAGAAGAAATAGTATTGCACAAAAACTACTTCCAATTCAAAAAGAGATTTTACATGCAAATGAAGGGCACAGCAGTGGGGAGCACCATGGCCACATCTTACACCACTCTTTATATGTGGCTCTTTGAGTCCATGCATATACTGGATCCAGATAATAACATTTTTTCAGGACATATAAGAGTGTGGAAATGCTTTATTGATGACATATTTATGATCTGGGAAGGCAGTAGTGTGGATTTAGACATATTTAATAGCTATGTGAACATCTGGAGCCCTGACATAAAATTCACAATGGAGGCTAGTCAACAGCAGACCTCATTTCTAGATCTTATGATATACAAAAAGAAAAACTACAGATTGGAGACTAAACTTTATAGGAAAGTAACGGATAGAAACACAATTCTACATTAATGGAGCTTTCATGACCCTATATTGAAAAACAGCATTCCCAAATGACAAATCATTAGAGTCAGGAAAAATAGTAGTGAAACAGAGGAGTTTGCTGAGGAAGCCAATAACGTGATGAGAAGGTTTGCAAATAGGGGTTATGACATGGGTCGGGTTCTGGCAACAGTTCAGGAGGTTACCAATACTGTAAGGGAAATTTTGTTAGGCAGTAGAGAAGAGGAAAATGCGGGTGATAGAATAGTATTTTCCACAGCTTACAGCCACATGGGTAAGGACATACAGAATATTATAACAAGCAACTGGCATATCCTACAAGCAGGGGACCCACATAATGAAAGATTTAAGGAATATCCCTTAAAAACATCCAAGAAAAAACCCACACATAGGGACAAATTGGTACATACAGCACATATCTCACAACAAAGAATAGAGACACAGCTTCTATTAAGACCATTAAAAATGGAAGTTTCCCTTGCGGTCACTATTTTCAATGCAATAACACCAGCAAGAAAACTTTTTTTGAACACCCATACAATAATAAAAAGTATGACATCAAACAACATATAACATGCAAATCTGACCATGTCATATACATGTTGCAATGCCCTTGTGACAAATTATATGCAGGGACAACCAACAGAGAGCGAAGAAACAGGATTTGCGAACACAAGAGCGACATCAGGAATAAGGATTAAAGTTCATCAGTAGCCATACATACAATGAAGCGGGTCATACAGCTGCATCTATCTGATTTTCAGGACTGGAGAAAGTAAACCAATCCTCTGGCACAAGTACAACCTGGAATGAATTGGTTTTAAGAAGGGAGGTCTATTGGAATTTTACCATGGAAAGCACAAATCATAGAGTGGACTTGAACGAAACTTGTGATTGGAACCTCTATTGGTAAAAGCCAAGACACAGTGATCAAACCCCACAGGAGAAAGGAATTGGTATGCAAAATACACAAGAATGATGGACATAAAAAACACTCTATGCTGGTAACAGCAACAATTGTCAAATAATTTCATCTGGATTGTCTGTTTTGGTTGGGAAAATACACAAGTTTGATGTATGCAAAAAACTTCTCTGCTGACAATAGTAACAAAGTATTGACTTCGGTCATACACCTTTTTCTGCAGCATTTGTGTCATGAAGAAAGCCATAACTGTAATAATAGATCTGCATCAATAAAGTGTGAAAGGTCTAACACATTCTTAGAACTAAGAGAAGATCAGTACTCCCTTAATGATTATACAAAACAGATGGAAGTTCTTAGCATGGGGTCAAGTGGCCTTACATAGCTGAACCATTATTCAAGGGGTGATACCACAATTCCTTAACCCCCAGCAGCTATAGGCAATTCTTCATATAATAGTGCCCTCTGTTTTATATTTCTGTTTGGGTCCTTTTTTTCTTCACCCCCTGAACTCCATTCAGTCATTCATAGGAATAAGCACACGCCACAACAATAAAAATGTTTTTTTTGTTTTGGCACAGTGATTTTTTGTACATTCCTCTTTTGTGAAAAAATTGTCTATAAAAAATGTTCTAACCTATGGAGACTTTAAACTTACATAGCTTAGCATATAGCCAAGGGTGGGGGGCAGCTACATGCCGCACAAGCTTCTCTGACTGGTCCCACCCCTACCCTCTTTTCACCATCAGAGACTTGCAGTGGCAGTTCATCTCCTGTATTTTCAGGGGGGTGACAGGGCCAGCACCCAGAGTGGGCAGGTCCATTGCATCATTCTCGATGCAGGTCCCCCTACCCACCTACAATACAATCTTAATGCGTCTAAGTTTTCAATAACATATGAGAGGAGGAATATAAATAGTTTATAATTTACTCAGCAAAGACCAAACTAGATTAGAAAAAGAATGATTAATTAGGAATTTGTTCAAGCAGGGATATGAGGGGATGACACATACTCTGCTATATTTTTATTATTTATTTTTTTGAACAATACAAATCACAGGGGAAACTGTAAATCATATTATTAAACTCCTAGAGGTTATCCTGACACTTTATCAAGTAAAGAAAAATTATGAAAGATTAATACAGCATATAGCCAAGGACAGGGATTGAACTGCCTACCAGTCTATCTGGGTTGAGAGTCCAAAGTTTTTCCACTGCACTAACACCTAAGTGTGATAAAACCCCCTCACAAACCTGGCTTCATAGTCTGTAGCAATACAACCTGAGAGGGGTGGGTTATATTGTATGACATCATGAGTGACAAGTTTTCCCTGCCCAGATCTCACCACATATAAAGCATGATTGAGCATGAGTTTGGGTGAGCTTAGCTCCATGGAGACACCACAAACTCTGCTGGCCTGACATTTTGGTGAGTTTTCATATTCTTACTTTCTTAAAAGTAAATATGCTTAAATTAAATTAAAGAAGTTTGCTGGGACGATATGTCAGAGCAGATGAAACAGGGGAGATCTATGTCTTTGTCTTTTAGACTAGTGGAAAAATGTAAACATTGTGGATATCAGAGACAACCTAAAGGAAAGTTTGAGTACTAAACTGGAAAAACAGGGTGAGCCCATATTTTTATATTCTCCCTCATGAAATCAATGGTACAAAAGACTTTTAGGTTGGACTTAACCAGCCTGTCAATCTAGAAGACTAAAATAAAGTCCTATAAGGTGAAAGGGGAAACAACCTATAACTATTCAGTTTTTAGAGGCATTACAAATAATAGGGCCATCTATGAAATTCACGACTAAACCATGAGGTTAGAGGAAGCATTTTCACTATCTTTTTAAGGAAATCTGGATTTAAAAAAATATAAACTCACGTAATAGTACATAAAAAATTTTTCTTGAACAATATGCTAATGAAAGACATTTTCAACATGTTTTTGAACAATATGATTTTCCAATTGCAGATGCAGTAAATGAATGCTATTGCTCTTGAAAATGAAAGATGTACTGTATTAGCAGGGAACCATAAAAGTGAGAAGCAGTTTGCCTTTTGAACTAGGCCAACTTGGTTTTTATAGCTTTCCTGAGAGTCTAATTCACCAAGATTATAATTATAACACTAATAGGATGGTTCAAAGAAAATCTGAAATATTATTATATAATATTCCGGGATTTTGTGAGTATGTTATGATAATACACCTGTTGAGGGTGATAGGCACATTGTGTATTAAGTGATATGAGAAATAGACTACACACATGGGAAAATGTAATGCAGTTTGTATATTGTGATGGTTAGGGAGGTACAGACTGGTGTCTAATGAACTGTGGTGAATATATGCTTAGTAAAACAAGTGCTTTTATCTTTTTTATTCAGATCCAACACTGTTCGGGGCCCAAGGAAGTGAAGATAGTCACAAAACTGTCTCCCTTCAAGAAAAGTGTGGATTGAAACATAATAAACACATCTTTTTTCTGAAAGAAATTAGGTTCAGTGGAGTTCATCCTTACACACAGCATAAGTTCCAATGGTCTTCTCTGTACGTTCCCTCCTGGCTGCAATTCCTTTTGATCCTCACAAGTTGGCCCATAGGGATTTTGTTTATGGTGTCACGAGGTGGCAGCTGAAAGCCCACGGACTGAAATACTCTGTTGGCAGCTAACAGATGGTAGAGAAAGCCAGAAGAAAGGCTGATGCATTTCCAAGAGATCAACTTTTGGTTCCCAGAGACAGAGAGAATAACATTCCCAGTAGATTTAATTTTGTTGCAATGTATTCCACAGATGCAAGGGTGGTGGGTGTGATCTATAACAAGTGGGATGTCTTGAAAGCTTAACTCAAGTTAAAGGACTGTGCTAGGAATCCACCAGTGATGGTTTTTCACAGGGTCAAACATTTGAGGGACACCCTTGTGCATAGTGTACAGCAACCACATCCCTAAACCACTTGGTTATCTCCTCCACAACCTGGTATTTGCAAAAGTGGCACGTGTAAGTACAGCCAAGTTGTGATTAAAACAATTTTCTCAATCCTAAAACAGGTCTAACAATGTTAATTACAGATTTATAACATGTGATACCACTAATGTCATCTATTTGGTTAGGTATAGTCCTAATAGGTGCCCCAAATCAGCTTGCGCACTTACGCCCTTCTTTTCCCTCGGCTGCTTATGCAGCCCTCTTTATCTACATTTCTCTACCTTATACTCACTGTTATTACAATTTAAATTACTTACACATGTTGTAAACTATTTAATTCTTGCCTATACCAGATTCAAAGCACTGTAGATCTACTGATCTCCTATGAATTACTGACTAGTTTATTACTCACCCAAGCTGTAATAATGTTCTTATTACTGGATGTCCACCTCACAATGCACTTTACTGCACTACTTCTGGAATTTATTCTACTATACTAACTGTCCATTTTACTACTTTCCAGTTTTGTTTATTGTATATCTATTTTGTTGTATTCCACTTCCCACTCCCCCAGGACACATCTGGAAACAAACATTACTGCTCAGTATGACTTCCTGGTGAATCTCTTGAATAACTAAAATAAATTAAATACATGCTCCTGCAGAGCATTCTTTGTGGGGTATACAAACAGAAGGTTAAAGGACAGAGTAGGGAAACATGTGCGGTTCATTGCTACTAGAAACAGTAAGTCAGCATTGGCCAAACACCTGGAGAGAATGGGGACTAAAAATTATGATGTACCTGTTTCATTGGACTAGAAAAGGTCACATTAGGTCCCAGGTGTGGTGAGTACACTGACAAAAAGTTAACCCTCATGGAAGCTTACTGGATCTACCATTTAGGTGATTTGTCATGGCCAGGTTTATGTGACCAGGTTGGGCTGGCACTACTTTTGTGATGCAGCAATGGGAACAGAGTTTAATTCGGTTTGTTTATATTTTACAAATACAAACATGAAAGGCAAAATGAAGTAAAGCATTAACTTTGTGCTCTTCTGCCTTAACAAAATTACATCAGCATAGCTTGAAGCAGCTAATGATCGCTTTCTAGCTTTGCTGTTGTTTTTATCTTTTTTTGACATGGGTGGGTCACTGCATTAACTTTAACATAACAAACTCTGTACATTTAAATAGCCTGCCATAAAAGGGCTAGTCAGTAGGGAGCCACACAGCTTGACAAAGTGCCAGAAGCAGGAGCCATGAAATGTGGGGGCTTCAGTGGGTCCTCTTGTGCTTTGGTCTGACTCAGTGAGTAGTTTTGCACATTTGCACTTGCTGAAAAAATTAAAACAGCAAGTTTTGCATATAGTACTGTGTTTTGTTGTTCAAACCTCAGTACTAAATCCCCTCCCGGGGGCTTAGTAGGTAGCATGCTCACCTCAATGGCCAGAAGATCAGAAAGTTGTGGGTTCTAACCCCCACACCTGGTACTTGGGGTAATATGCATAATTGTTACTGTAGTGCAGAATGAGAGCAGATGCTGCACTGGTGGTGCCATTCTCTGGATGAGATGTTAAACCGAGGTCCCTTTTGTCCAGCTCCTGTTACTGTCCAGGCGCTGTAGAAGAACCCATGGCATTTATCAAGGGAGAGCAGATGAGGTAACCCAGTGTCATGGCCAATATTCCCCTTGTCAATAAAAACAGATTAATGCAACCCACCCCCCAAAATGCACCTGGAAATAATCTATAATAATGTATTGTCCCCTGATTCCCCACCAGAAATGAATCACTCTACAACTTCTGACTTTGGATGCTCGCTGGCAATATTTATTTAAAGGCACACATTACAATCTTTACATCTCATTATACCATAGAAACACGCAATCCATTTTACAATCAGATATATTAGTCTATTCAAACATATCAATCTATTTTGGACCTACCAGACCATGTCTTCCTCCCTGCTTATCTTCTTTCCTCGATCCTTCTTCTGCTTTATATGTCTCCTCGGGTTCCGGACACTCTGATCCTTCTCCCCCTCCATCACCAGAACCAGGTACCAGACTCTTACCTGGACTCCCCTCCCTGCTATGTGTGAACATGGTGATCCACCCCCTAGCTCTATCCCCTCCCTCCTTTACTCCCACGCCTGGGTTCCTTTGTCCCCAACACATGGTGCCTACCCCCTGCCCCACCTCTTCCTGTCCCCCTTTTTTCCCTGCTCCCACCCCCTTTCCATTGACCCATCTCCAGCTTGTGATGCAAGATGGGGCTCCCCGCTTGCAGGCTAGTATCTCAGGCCCTTCTTTTTGATCCTGCCCACCAGCCTCCCAACAGCCACAAGAATAGGCACATGCCAAATTCCAACAGGTGCACCCCATCTGTCCTGTACACCTCCGCGTGCTTGAAGGAAATCTCTCTGTTCTGGATGTGCACCCTCCCCATCTCTATCACTGCTCTGGCCACCTTCCTATTGAGGCGCTTATGCACCATCTCCACTACTTTGACCCCTTTTGCGCCCATCCACACCCATTGGGATGTGACCTCTGACCAGCCGAGCACTACGCCCAGCTACTAGCTCTTCACCTTCTCCAGGTCCGCCACCATGTCAGTTACCAGGGTACCCCATGGTACTCCACCTATGCCATTGCCCCCCCAAGTGAATAATAATGCAGTCTGGCCTGCATCTCCATGCTGGAACCATGCTCCCCTTCCTGCCCCCTGCACACTCTTACATTCTTCCATGCTCCCGACCATACATACCCCATCCCCCGGGTGCCTATGGACTGTCACCGATGTGTCTTGTACCTTCTGGTCAGTTTTGGACCTAGGTAGCTGAATGCTCACCTCATCATTCCCCTATGTGACATCCTCCAGCTGTAGCACCCGGGGGGCCATCCCCCTCTTGGCCACCAACCCTGAATGCACCCTTGGCCATGACCGAGAAGATGGCCTTGAACAGGCAGTCCTCTTTGGCTGAGGAGCTCCAGGGCACTTATCACCTTCGAGAGCAACGGTCCCTTTATGGGCCATCTCCTGTCCTGCCTGGAGCCCTGTCCCCTCTGCCAGCCCGTCACCATCCTCCATACAGCTCTACCTCTTTTTGCATCTACCCACCCTAGGTCAATGCACACCCAACTGATGCCCGCCAGTTGAACCACCATGGTGGCATGGTCAGTTCCCACCTCCCACCTTTCTACTATATATTGCATCACCTGCTCTTCCCACACTGGCTCGTCTATCTCCCAACCCTGCTGGGCCCTGAATTCTTGGAAACCTGCCCAGGTCCCTTCATAAGATTTTAGGGTGCTGTCTGCCCAGGCCCCCTATACAAGGCCCTGGCCTTCTCCCTTCAATTTCCCATAACCTGTCCAGCACCCTGGTCCGGGATGGTGCTGCTCTTGGAGCTAACTCCTGGAACCTCTCCATCTGGAAACGGGAAAGACAATCAGTGACCTCATTTTTGAGCCCCTCGATATGCTGCGCCCTGAATGTCAGATTCAGCTGCAGCCCCAACAGTGCCATGTGCCTCAGAACTCACCCCACTGATTCCCTTTTCCCACTCAGCTTGTTGATGACCTCCACCACTCCCTTGTTGTAACACCATAGCATGATCCATTTCCCTCTCATCTGTTCCTCCAGACCTCCATTGCCACCCAAATGGAAAAAATGTCCAGGAAGGTGATATCCTTGACGACTGCCCATTTTGTCCACTGTGTTGGCCATGCTTCTGACATCCACTTCCCCTTAAAATATGCCCCCATCCCTAGAGCCCCCGAGGTGTCCGTATACAGTTCAAGGTCTATATTGTATACCCAGTCCTCCTGCCAGAACATCACCCCGTTGTATGCTCCAGAGAATTCCTCCCACACTTTCGGGTCCTCTCGGACTTCTTTGTTGGTATCTACCCAGTGGTGGGTCTGTTTTGCCTTCCCCGTGGCCCTCCCCAACTGCCTTGTAAATGCTCTGCCCAGGCTGATGGCCATGCAGGTGAAATTAAGGTGCCCCAGTAGCTGCTGCACTTGTACCAGTGGCACTCTCCTCCTCCTCACAACCTGTGCCAGCAGGCCCCACAACTGTGCTACCTTGTCCCCTGGTAGCCAGAAACACTCCTGTTCTGTATCGACCTCAATCCCTAGGAATTCTAAGTGTGCGATGGTCCTTCTGTTTTACCTTCTGCCAGAGGGATCCCTATGACCTTGCATACGTCCTGGAAGTCCTGGAGCATAGCCCTGATCTCAGCCAGGGTGGCTGCAATCAACAGGAAGTCATCCAAGTAATGGACCACCCTCCTGTGTCCATAACATGACCCGAACACCCATTCCACCCAGGAGCTGAAGGTCTCAAATGTTGAGCATGTTACAGAGCATCCCATGGGCATGGCCTTATCGAAGTACAAGCCACCATCGAACTAGAAACTGAGTAGATCCCAGTCCGCCAGCCTCACTGGCAGTAGGTGGAAAGCATACTCAATGTCCATCTTGGCCAGCCATGCCCCTTCCACTGCCCTGATCAGCGTGACCGCCTGGTCCAGAGATGTGTAGGAAACTGCACTCAGGTGCTCCGGGATCCCCTCATTGACTGACTCTCTGTTCAGGTAACAGAAGTGATGGATGAGCCTGAATGCACCCACCTGTTTCTTGGGCACCACCCCCAATGGGGATACTCAAAAATTCTTGCAAGGTGGGTCCTGCAAGGGCCCCTCCACCCTTCCTGCCCGGATCACCTTCAGGATTTTGGCCATGTCCTCTTTTTCCCTTTACAGAACCTAAGTTCTCAGCCCTCATAGACACCCGCCCCCCCAAAGCCTAGCAGAACCCCGAAACCCCTCCCTAAGCATCTCTGCCTTGCCTGTCTTCGGGTATCCGGCTGTCCATGCTTCCACTACCCTGATTACTATGGGTGTGCGGGCAAGCTGTTAGCCCCACTGCCCAACCACCATTCTCCCCCTAGTTCCATCCATAGTTGGAATTATAACCCCCTCAGTGAAAACCCCCCATCCCCTGCCTGGCCCCCCAACTCCCCAAATGGCTGCTCCTAGAGCTGTCCCCCTTGCTGGAAGGTCTTGTCCTCCCCTACCTTGCAGGCCATTGCCAGGTGCGTCCCCCCGCACCGGGAACAAACGTGCCAGAACTTGCAGTTGGACCAGGTACACAACACCCTTCTGTAAGCCCAGCAGGTTTTTACACCCGAGGACTGCATGCTTCTCCTCATCTGGTCGACCACTGGACCCACCGTTGGTCTGGATAGGCTCCACACCCATAACTCCAAGTGGGTGCAGTCCCACCTTAGGTTCCCTTTCACCACCATCCATTTCCAAAAGGCCTCATTGTATTTCAACAATCCAAAACCAATCTTTGCCTTATACGTGTCCCTAATGATCGCTGTATAGGTCAAGAGTGGTATGGCCAACTTCAGCTGTTTTTCCAACACCAACACACTGTAGATCAGAAAACCAGCCTGCCAGGTGTCAATGTTCTTCCCCTTGTACTTCTCCTTCTCAGCTTTATGTCCCACTACTGCCAGAGCTACCGCCATTTCTAACTTACCCACCGATTCTTTCTACTCTTACTTTCTGGCCGTCTCCTCATCCACTAGGCCAAAAATATCTACGTACTCACTCTTCCAAATTTTTTCTTTTCTTCAGAGAAGACAGGACATGGTCCCCCAGGGTGAAACCCAGCAGTCCATCATACAACTTCCAGCTCCCAGTGGTCTTGTTCACCCCGCTGTCCCCCTTATGCCCCCCATCCTTGATGACTTGCAGTGTCTACTCCATCTTTTTTAACCCCTTGTCCACCATGCCACCCAGGATGCCCTCCAAATACTCTTTCAAATTCCCCTCATTGTTGATGTCCACTCCATTCTTACCCCCAGCCGGCTGTGGCACTGGTGGCATTGGCATTGCATCTGGTACGGGAACTGGGGCCGGGGCCAGCTGCGCCCACTCCCCTGGGTCTCTTGTTCAGCCTCCTTCCCCCAGCTCCCTCTCCATCTCTTTCCTTTTCTTCTGGGCCCCCTCCTCTTCCTCCCTTCTCTTGGTCACCTCCATCAACTTGGTCGTTTGGCTCACCAGCCTCATTGCTTGTTCCATCATCTTGGCACTGGATGCAGGTGTTTTCTTGGGAGCCATCCTTTCCTACTAGACTATGTACAAAAACAACAGTGATTATCAGCGCCTCCGCTGTCTCCTTCACTCACTCCTTACTGGTAAAAACCGAGTGCCCCAGCCCCTGCCCTGAGGCATGTCCACTGGTCCTCTTCCGGACTGGCCGCACAGGCCCCACCCATGGACATTAGCCCCTGCTTCACTTGCTGCACGTGTACTCTGGGCGCCCCTTTTCCTCGGGTCTCCTTGGAAAATGTCTAGTCCTCTGTTCTGCTCCCTTTTGCTGCGCTGATGACCGGACACCCTCTAGGCACTGGTCCTTTGGGCACCGCTCCCCTCCAGGACCCATCTGTTCTGGTGGCCTATGTGATGCCCCCTCTGCCTCCCAGCCCACCCATGGCCAGTGCTGTGGATGTGCCAGCCTTGCTGTAGCACCCACCTGGAGCCTTGGTGCCCCTGCTCAACTCCAGATGCCACCTCTAAAAATGGCGGTTCTCCACGTGGCCGTGCCTGCATGATCCTGGGCTCCTTCCCCCATAGGCCTACTGCCATGTCTTCCAAGGCCTCCTCAGAAACATGTGTGGCTCTCCGCACCCCCCAGCATACTAGGCTGACCCATGCTGTGCTGCCAAATTGTTCCTGCTACCCTGGCAGCATCCCTTGGTCCAGGAGGCTGTCCCTTGTCTGCAGGCCCACCATACTGCGGGCTAACCTATAACCGCCAGGACCACGCATCGTCCCATCGAGGGCCACCCCTTGCTGTCCCGTATGGGTCCACTCCCAGCATATGGGCCTGCTCCATCGTGCCCCAGAGCCATGCTCCTATCTCATGGGCCCTGCGTCCCCTGTGGCCTTTGGGCCATCTCTCACCACAATCCACCTACAAGCCATTCTAATCAAACTTCCGGCCTGCCCCCCCATTGAACAAACACCCCAGCACAGGTCTGTCCACATGTGCAGCGAATTGCTACATCTTTGCCCCATCATCAATGTCAGCTTCCTTATGAGGTCTTTAACCTCTGCCTCCTCCATGTACATAGGCTTCCCCCTTCCCTCAATGCAGCCTGTGTCATCAACTACTGCCACTTGCAGCTGACACAGGCCCTTTAAACATGCTCCCCCAATGCTGCCATGTGTGCCTCCCTTCCTTGTAGCTCCCAGCCTGTGCAGGCCTTCCTCACTACCCTTCCAGCTTCCAGCCAGCCTGTGCCACATGGTACCAGTAGGCCTGCAAACCTAGTCACCCACCGCAGTCCCACAGGCAGCGCTGAGCGTTCTCCTTTGGTCACGGCCTTCCTGCAGCCATAATGCCTCCTTTGTTTCTCTAGGCTGCTCCACAGCCCAAACAGCCCCAAAAACACTTGACTTAGCCCAACCTGATGGCTCTGCACTCCCACTACCTCTCCAAGCCCATGCCATCACAACAGGAGCCCCAGCATCTGAGACCTGAGCACCAAATGCCCAAATCCTGTCTGCTTTTTGCTCCTTTTCTTTCTCATTTTTTTTTTTTTGCAAACCCAGTGCCACCCATTGCCTGAGCCACTCAGTGCCTTCAAACCTGGCTCACTGACTGTACACCCAGAAGCACCAATCCATAAACTCGATACCCAGCATTTTGAAACCCAGCCCTAAACTGGGCCTGCTGCCCAGCACTCCATTAACCATATTTCGATATACACCTTGTAAAACATGAGTGTGCTGCCTAGCGTTCTGAACCAGCCCTATCTAAACATGCTGTCCAGTGTTCTTTTAACTACATTTTAAATAATACACCTTCTAAACCATCGCTTGTAGCATGCTGCAAACCACAATATAAAGCCTTAATTTTGAACTGCCTTTCAATAAAACAGCCCATCAACGCTGTGCCCCCTGAGGCCTAGAGGCCTAGGTTTCCCATGTGGTGCCTTACCTCACAGAATTGCCAGCAATATGCTGATATCGAATTCAAATCAGCAAGAAAAGAGGGCTCCCTAGGAACTGCCTGACCTTATAAAGCCCTTAAGGACCCCAAATCAGGACCCCTATAACCCACTTCCCTCGGCCAATGGCCAACAAGCTCCATTTGCCTTGTCATGTTACCCCATTTGGCCCCTCTCCCTTTGTGATGTCACTACACTACCTCACTAGCCCCCCCCCCATCTTCTTATGATTTCTGGGTGGGTCTCTGGGACAAAATGGCTTGCCCTTTATAGGCAAGCTTAATTGTGCCTTTCCTGGTAAAAAATTGCAAATTAAAAATAAAATAAATAAAAACTCAAGAGTTGCCTTTGGGCCCACCAACAGACCTGGCAGCAACTGCTAACAGTATTTTTAAATAACAAGGTAAAGTAACATACTGTGTTTTGAACATAACAAGGGTCTTATCTTCCAGTTATGTTTTCTTTATTATGTGTTATTGCTTTTTTTGCAATTCCTTTGCCCAGCTGTGAGTGATCCCTTCAATGTACTGATGCCCCAGCTGTAGTCTGTCTCCTTTCTCAAACTAGATTGGACCCCAAACAATCATTTTGTTTAAAATATCTTGTAAGATAAACTTTAGGCAAACTGAGCCATGCAAAGTGCAATTCTAAATTATTTATTTATTTATTTCAAAAGGTTTACCAGGAAAAACATGCTGAACTGGTAACAACTTGTTTCCATGTGCATCCTGGTCAGTAGTGGGTAGAGGAGAGAACAGTTCAAATACAAAGTACAATTTTCAAAAATGCAATAATACGGAAATAAGTAAGCACAATGAGCAATTACAGGCAATGTTACTGAGCAGAAATTATGCAATAAAATAAATTGCAGCAAAAGTACAATATGACTCCGTAATAAAGTGTCCCTCGGTCTACACCCCCTGCTTTAATAAATTGTTTCCTTACCATCTCCAACAAATACATCACCTGGAAAATCACCAGGAATGCTCTTAAGCCTTCTTTATGGCATACTCAGCTGAGCAAGTGGTCATGTGCTGTCAGGGCTGCTAACTGTTTAAACGAACTGCCTGATACTGTACTGAATCACCAAAGATTAACCAGTCTAAGAGATCTTTGTGGTCTGCCCTTACAGTCCATTGCAATTGTAGCTGTTAGACTGCTTTATTCAGTTTCTCTCTGTACAAATCCTGTGACATTTTATGCAATGATCTGTATGGATCGTTTCAAAACTGCATGTAACTGATTTGTCTTAAGGGCTTTGGCCCTGATTTGACTGCATTTCCTCTGAGACTGCTTATTGTACTCACAATTATTTTGACTATGTATTTGACATACAGCAAATGAGCACTTGTGCTGAAAGGTACTTTCTGCAGTTTTCAATACATAGATAAATAACTGAACAAAATGCAGTGAGCAACAATGCAATAATAAGAGGGATGGGCCGGTGGCTGAAACCTTGTGGAAAGTGGTTAGTACTAGTGACAATAAAAGAGTGGAGCGTGCCGATTAAAAGACTAAAATCCAGTGTCAGTGTCAGGAACAACTGCAAGAGTGAGTAGTGAAATCACAGGAGAGAGATTTCAGATACTGAAAGGAAGGAGTATAGTGAATGGCAGGAGGAGAGAGCTCCAGAGTTTAGGGAAGCAGGAAGAGAACCACAGTACAAAAATGTCAGCACCACCCATTATTAGTACAACATAACCACAGACCAAACGTGGTCAAATATAGTGTAGTTTATTTCTTAGAGTGTCAAGACTCTTACCAGAAAGAAAAAACACCAGTGGGTCCCCATACACCTTCAGCTGGTTTTACTGGCGTATCATCAATAGAAAGAGATGGCAACTTGACTGGCAGATTGTTTCATTGGATGCAGAGTGAGAGAGTAACAGCAAGAGTTCAGAAGGGGGTAAGAGGTAGTGGGGAGGGCAGAGAGGAGTGAAACAAATTACATGGAGAGAGCAAAATCAAAATTTGGAGACAAAGGAGGCAAAGTTGGCAAGGCCCCTGGCAGCAAGAGAGAGGAAAGAGTAGAAGGTGTATGAAGAACAAAGATGACTGCACATGGGGTTGTCAAAGGGAAAATTGATAGAAGGAGTGAAGTAGGGGGTCAAGTCTTGTTAAGGTTGACTTTGAAGCAACACTATAAACAGTGTCACAATAGTTGAAAATAGGGAGAATCATCTTCCAGAGGATTTCTCTGTGGGCAGGAATGGAATACTCCTCTTATTCCTGTAAAATGCCACACGTTTGGGGAGGGAGCTTCTTGTGGATATCATCCACATTAACAGAGAAACCAAGGTGATGGTCCAGCCATTCCCCAAGATATCTGATGGAGGAGACATCATCAGGCACAGTTCTGTCAAGGGTATGGAATGAACAGAGAGGAGACAGACTAGCAAGCCTCTTCCTGGAGCCAAAAGTCATAGTGATCATTTTCTTGGCATTGGCAGACAGCTGGTATTCATGGAGCCAGTAACGGATAGAGTCAGCTGAGATTTATCTTCTGCCAGTAGAATGCAAGCAATAGTATGATTTTGCTTCTGTACAATTATGCATCATTTTCCCCAAATTATAATATGTGTGTGTGTGTGTGTGTGTGAGTATGTGCATGTGCACTTTCTACTCTCTTGCTCAAAGGCTGTCAAGTTATAAACAGCCAAATATTACAAAATTAAACATGTAATTAAAGTTGAATATCATGAGCTTGTGTGAAAACTGTGGAATTTTGTGATACGTGAAAGCCATAACCACACATTTTTTGCCCAGTCATACACTTCAGCTGCCATTGTGGAGTATGGAAAAGACTAAGTGGAACAACAATAAGTTAACAATCATAGGAGGCTCCACAGTAAAAGAAATAGTGGTCAGTGCCAAGCATCAGGGCAGTATTTTGAGTGAAGACCCATGAAGGGCAGTCATGGACATCACTTTGCACTAGCCTGTCTTCTTGCAATATGCCAGCTAACCACTAGAGCTTGCTAACTAAATGGCATGTGGAAGCACATGCATACACATCATTGTTTCTGTAAAAATACCACCTAACTCTTTAACAACTCTCAAGATTGCAATGCATATTTTAACATTTAAAAACAGTGGCACACAGTGAAACCAAGCATTACAACTAGTTGTGACTGAGACCATTGTGACAGAAGTGTTTCGATATCTTTAGTCACAATGTAGTATGGTGCAGAGCATCACTGTTGCAGGAGTGTTACGGGGGCATTGCTGGAACAAACTGGTAGTGCAGGCAAGGTGATCTCCCTACCTGTAGTATAAGTCAAATGAGTGGGACTAATAGACAACCCAATGTTGACTGATGTTCAGCAAAGAAGGAGTGGGTATGGTCATGTCAATGGAAAGGGAAGACCAGATGATTTGAACTATAGGATAGATGTGGTAGCTATTGCAGGTGTCACCAGTGGCAGGAGCTATAGGCATGGGTTCAACTAGGGAATGGCAGCTGTGCTAAGTAACAAAAGAATCGTAGACTGCCACTTTGCACAAGAAAGCATACAAGGACAATTCTTATTTTATAGCAAGACATGAGAATCACACCCTGCAACACTGACTGATCCGAGCACCAAATGTAGTAAACCTGGAAGTTCAGCATTTAGAACTCCTCACAGAGACATGGTAGGGGTACAAAATGCCTGGCAACCCAAGAAGGAGACATTCTGGCTATTCCAAATGGATAGCTCCTACAGGAAAAGGAGCAGATGGCAATCTTTTGAAGAGAGCTTGTCTGTGAAAAACAAGGAGGAAATCAGTGTGACAAGCAGGTCCACAGAGTCCATCAGATTGTGCAAAGAGAAAAAGGCAGGGGGACAAAATATTCACAAAGAAAAGATCCACAGGAATGCAAACAGCTCAGCACAGCTGCATGGATTCAGTGATGATAAGTGTTTTGTGAAAGTTAAATTCCACAAGGGGAATTTTAGTGTCATTACCTATTATGTATCCACGACTCTTTGAGCAAATTTTGCTAATTAGTAATTTCTGAAATTAACACAGTAAATTTTAACCTACTAAACCACATTTATCCAGCTTTAGTAGATTCCAGGCCCTATCTGCATTTGATATACATACAAAAGTTTGGGGTATATACCTGCAATATCAATCAAAATACTGGCCACTCTAAGATTAATCTTATATTGACACAGAATAATAAATGTAAGGGTAACTTCTCCAACCCTATGGGCTCTGAAAGAAAAATCACAATGGCTCGAATGGGACCTCCCTTTTCCTTGGCTCCATTGTTTTAATAAAGATGCTGTCCTCGATCCAAGTCGAGTCTCTGTGGCCTCTCTTCCTTAAAGGGATTGCAATTTCACAAAATTATACAAAAAGGATTAAATTAAGACTTTTTAATAAGGCTACCAAGAAGATTTGGAATTAAAGTGCAAACTTAAAGCAGCCAATTGTCTTTCTCTGAACAAAAAAGTACATTGTGAGGAGACTTACCTGATGTTACCTATTTAACCTGAGCATAAAAAATTAATAACAAGAGCCAAACTTGAGCTGACTCCTACCTCCAGGACAGAATACTAGAACAATTGGATGGAAAGAGACCCTTTGAATAATATATGTCCTTGTAATAGAGGACACTTAGAAACTATTTTCCACATACTATTCTGTCCACTGTGCTATAAATGGAGCAAACATTTTAATATAAAAGTTGTTAAAACCTTACACAAATAACCTGGAAGATGGATTGTTCACATTGCTCCAGCCTATGGATATCAGGCAGGCCACAGTACTGGCTAAGTTCCTTAAGGAACTAATAAAACACAACAAAATCAGTCAACATGACACAAAAGTCATCCCCTTAATTTTCCACAAGATGTAGTGGGATATGACTGATGCAACTATGGTCTACCCCTAAAGAAAAAGCTCTGTCCATATGGGCCAAGATATTCAGAGCAATTGTGCATGGTGCAACCGAGATGCATCGACGCAAGTATGAAGATGTGCCACCGAGCGATATTCAAAGGGAGCAGTGCCGCAGTGGAAATCCAATTGCGCCAATGTGCAACTATAAGGTATGCCATGCAAGTGCAGGGGGCATTCCCATGAATGAGCTGCGCAATGGCATATTCAACCATAAAGCAAGGTGCAAGTCTGGAGCAAACCCCAAGCTGTGACAGGCAGACTTGAGCCAATAAAAACAGTCTCAAATATACAGACAGCAGATGTGCAACATTGTGCCCAGAGAGAGAGGGAGTGAGAGAGTGTGAGAAAGAGAGAGACAGAGAGGGAGAGAGACAGAGAGGGAGAGAGAGAGAGAGACACAGATGGACGGACTGACTGACAGAGTGTCATAGGCACCCAGGAAGACACCCAGTGACTGAGGGATGGACAGTGGCCCATTCATAATGGATGTGGTAATCAGGGGCGTGAGGAGGCAGGAGGAACACCAACGTGGTTGACAAAGGGCCTGGTGGTGGTATGCGCGACACCGGTGGTACCAGGATCATGTATAAGAACTACAGTGACACTGAGATAGGGGGCCAGTACTGCCAGAACAGGGCAGTTCTGAGGCATCTTTGTGAGCTGTGCAGTGATGAGATGCAGGCACCCACCAGACGTAGTCATGCCATGTCAGTGGAGACCAAGGTGACTACCGTGATGTGCCTGCTCACCACGGGCACCTTCCAAAGACCAAAGGGGGACACTACAGGCATCACCCAGTTGGCCATGTCCCGTCTCCTCAGTCAGTTCCTCAACAATCTGCTGCCACGTGCTTTGGAGTACATACAGTTCCCCAGCACACAGACAGAGCATACAGCAATCATGCAGGAGTTCCACTGGGTGGCACATGTGCCAGGCATGAGCAGGGCAATTGACTGCACCCACACTGGCATCCGCACACCACCTGACCCAGAGGGCCCAGTGTACATAATTCACAAGGGATACCCATCCATCAACTGCCAGGTGGTGTGTGATACCATGGGACGCATCATTAATGTCTGTGCCACACACCCTGGGAGTGCACATGATACCTTCATATGGCACAGTTTGGCTCTGTGCCATAGGTTCAAGTGGGGTGACATCCCCATGGGCCATCTTGTCGGTGAGTAGGACATGTGCCAGGTGGCTGAGGGCCACAGCCCTGGGGTGAGGGAGGGTGGTTGGGGTGGGCGGTGAGGTGTGTGTGGTGGATAAGAGGGAGCAGGCAGCAGCACAGCACAGCGATAACCATGTCTTCTTCCACACAGGTGACAGCGCATACCCCCTAAGGCCATGGCTGTTCACCCCCTACCAGGACCATCATTCCCTGCAGAGGAAAAATACAATGAGGCACTCACCAGCACGCGCAATATCATTGAGCATGTCTTTAGCATGCTAAAGATGTGATTCTGTTGCCTAGACAGGTCAGGCAGTGCCTTACAATACAGCCCATTGAAAGCCTCTGACATATTCCTGGCCTGCTGCATCCTGCTCAACATGGCCATTGACCATGGAATAGTTGTCAAGGCTGATGAGGGCAAGGGTAGTGGGGACGATGGCAGTGAAGGGCCAGAGGGTGGTGGGCAGCCACCCCCTAGAAGGAGGGATCCATGAATGGTGCAGGAGGCAAGGCAACACTGGGACACCATCTCAAGAGAGCATTGTGGACAACGCATGTGAGTGCACCGGTGTACATGTATGGGCCACACAGCCAAGCACACAACACAGTAGCAGGGATGTGCACTGCAGTATGCATGCAGGGATGAGGGCACATAACACACATGATGGATCCACTGGCACATGGATGCACACACACAGACACACGCAGCAATGGCAGGCACACACACACACACACACACATATAGCTACCCACACCCATGGCGAGAAGCATGGTATGGATCAGAAGCATGGCACCGGTGCACATGCATGACCAGTGCTGAGCTGCCCTCATCACATCCATGACACATGGCCCAGCCAGCAGCATGGTCCACACACACAGAGGGCATGCAGCACAACACACATGTACGCCACCACAAGCATGCCACACCACCACCCACCTGTGTGTGTGGCAACAGCAGTGGATGACAGGTCAAGGCAGCAGACACATCACTCCGACTGAGCAGTCCCACAACTGTGATGGCCATGTGGGCGGCCTCGCTGGGGCTGACCAGCAGATGCATGCTGCGCATCAGCCATGGGGGCATGTTAGACACCCCCCAAGGGTTGATGTGCAGGACTGTGACTGAGTCCATGCAGGGGTGTTGAGGTGGGGGAAAAACCCACCCTGGGGGTGTCTGGGATGCCGACATCTGAGCCCGATGTCCGCTGTGCAGGGGTCGCCAGAAGTCGGGACCATGGGGTGGACAGTGCACAGCAGGGGGTCCTCTGCACATGGCTGTGCCCAGTGGCTGCCACCGACACCAGCCCAGCTGCAATGTTGCCAGCCATGAGGTCCATCGCTGCCACAATGGCACCAGTCATGCGGTCCAATGCTGCAGTCATGGCTTCCTGCATCTGGGTGAGGCCATCCATAAGCCTCACATTGCCCCTGTCCTGCTGCTCGGCCATCTGGCGCACCTCTGCCTGCAGTGTGTGCACCTCAGTGGCAAGCACTGCCTGGTTGTCCATGGATGCCCACAGTAACTGGGTGTGCTCTGTCAGCCTCTCTGCACCCTGGGCCTCCTGGCCCTCCTGTTGGGCTGGGGGGGAGGTGTCACGGCACGCTGCTGCACTGCCTCCCACTCAGGTGGAAACTGCATAGTGGGCCATACAGGGGATACGGTGCTCTCCGGCGCACCAGCGGTGGGCACCATGGCATGCTGCCCAGAGTCATCTGCATACTGCTGCCACTGCCCAACTGTCAGCTGGGCAGTGCCCCACTCTGTCACAACAACAGCACCACCACCACCCACGCCAGATGCAGCTGTGACACTACACACATCTGCACCAGTGGGGATAGGGGGGTGGTTGTGGAGCTGTGGGCATGGCAATGGGCCCTGCTGGTGTCTGTGTAGCAGGAAGGGTCATGTCAGGCACCACCACTCCTAGGCTGTCCAGTGCTACAGTAAGGTCATCATCGGTGTCGGACAGCACCCCAAGCTAGGTCTCTGTACACAGCAACTCCAGGCTGTCATCATTCAGGAATGCAGCAGGGGGTCATCCTACCCCATGTCAAACACAGCTGCATGCCCAACACCGCCGAGACATGGCCTGTCCTGGCTCTGGATGCCTATCAATGTCGAGGGTCAGGCATCCGTGTCCATGGCTGCCGCCACCTGGTTCTCTGCATGGAGGCATGCTGGTGCTGCAAGACAGAAACAGAGGGTTAGTGGGCCAGCAAATCCCATGGTCCCCCTTGCATGCCAACGTTGCCACCTGCCACTGTGCTGCAATGTGTGTCCGAGGCCACACATGCATGTGGCAGTAGGCATGGCCTCCAGCACACCTACACATCATGCCCACACCAGGAGGCTGGTCTTACTCACCATGCAGTGACGGGCTGCCACCCATCTGGAACCCACCACCTGGCACACCCTCCACCGCCATGCAACTGATGGTGGATGCCACAAGCTCCTCTGTGGCCATCAGTGGTGGCACAGTTGCTGGCTATCCACTGGTCACCCTGTGGGACACCCGTATGGCCACAACCTTATTCTTTATCTGCCTCCTGTCCATGTCAACCTTCTTCTTGCACTCCTATTGGGTGCGACGGTGGCAGCCATGGGTGTTAACATATTGGGCCACCCACTCCAAGCCCATCCTCTGCTCCTGCATCGTGCCTGTGGCACCACTGAGAAGGCCCTCCTGGTCCATATAGGCCTCAGAGAGGGCAGTGGTCTCAGCTGCTGTAAAGTTGGGCCTGCATGTGATTCTCCTCTCCCTCAGGTCCCAACATTCTGCTACCTCTGGACATGTAGAGAAGAGTGGGGCAGTGGCAGCTCATTGCAATGCAGCTCTCTGTTATAGTGTTGGATTAGGCCACTGTTCATCCATGTTGCCAGTCACTTACCTGAATGGTTGCAATATCGTTCTGTGGCCTGTGCTGCTCTGTGATGCTTCTAAGGTGCAACACATGCAAATGAGCCTGTGCACAATGGTAATGATATGCTACTGCTCCCCACTGCACCATGCATTGGCAAATGAAGTGATTTGCATATGGCATTTCAATATCACGAACTTGCACCCTGTGCAATAGGATTGCATATGAGCATCTCTGTGGTGTTTCACTGGTGCATGCATGGTGCATGCACCTGTAGTATGCATGTGCGAAGCACGAACCACAGTGCAATCGTGCATCATGCGCATCATGAGCGATGCCATGGCACAGTGCATGCGGAGCTGGTATGGCATAGCGCATGTGTGCATGGCCTGACAGTGGTCCCTATTGTGCACCTGTGCACTGCGTGTGGGGTAATGACCTTTTACCCACGGGTTGCATATATAACCCCATGACCCCGCATGGCCCCGGGCATATCACACACACCCAGGACTGCGCGATGGCCGCACACTGCGCACTATGCCCACACAGCCACGTGCTGCGTGATTGCGGCCATGTGTATCCAATCGCACACCCTGCACATGTGGATGACACGTGCATTGTTATATGGCCATTTTCTTCTGTGATATGGCTGCTTGCCATGGAGCAGGGTACTGGCAGGAGGGCTGCAAACTGGTCAGAGGTGGAGCCGGTGAACCTGGTGGCCATGGTGCAGTCCTATGAGGGGCAGCTTTATGGCCAGGTGCCACTCCAGCAGGCCAGGGTGGATGTGTGGCACAGTGTGTCAGAGGCCCTGGAGAGGATGATGGGTGTGGGATGCACAACAGAGCTGTGCTGCCACAGGAAAGGGGACCTTCGTCGCAGGCACCTTGACCACCGGCAACTGCTGCAGGCCCGCCTCCAGTAAGGATTGGTGCCACAGCCGGGTAGGTGTGTGCATGTTGCACATGTGCCCAGGTGTAGTATTGTAGTGATTGTCTGGCTGCGTGGCATGGCACACAGCAGGGTACAGCATTGTCCTGGCAGTCACCATGCATCATGCTTGGCTGCTGCTCATGTTGCAGCCATGCTGGCGTGGGGGCCTCAGGATGGGCAGGGCCATGCCCAGTGCACAGTGGGCTGTGTGGTGGTGGGGGGCTCCACATGCATGACTGTGTACTGATATCTGCCTCTCTTCATTCCCTCCACAGGGCCAGAGGACCATAGATGAGCCAGGGTGGCAGCGGCAGCCAGGGTGGCACAGCCTAGTGGGCAACAGGTGGCACCAAATGCACAGCCTGGGGCAAGTAAGTATTGTCACAGTCCTTCTCAGTGTCACAGTGGGTTGGCAGTGGGGTTAGGGTACAGCCATGGCCACCTCTGCCATGCGACTGGACAGCTGTGTGTGTCACACAGTTCATTGTGCGTGCCACTGCGGCCTATCCCTTGGCCACTGTGTGCCGGCTGTTGATGGTGTGGGAGCGTGCACATGGCTTCCACCGTTTGTGCTGCAGCACTGCTGTTGCTGTGTGCCATGTGGCCCAGCCCTCACATTGCAGACCTGTGGCCACTGCACTGCAGTGTCCACCTCTGTGCACCACCGTGGCATGCAGTGTGGATGACTGGCATTGCCCTCCCTGTGAGGGTCCTTTCCTGTCTCTCCAAAGGTGTGTGCCCCCACTGTCAAATGCACACTGTGGGCGGGCAGGGGTCCTTGGGCATTGCACTGATTGTCTTGTCCCATTCCCTAGGTGTCAGGCATCTGGCATCAAGGAGTGGCCCGAGGGCACAGGCCCAGACACAGCAGCAGATCCTGGCAGTGCTGCAGCAGATCCTGGTGCATGTCCAGTCCATCCAATGGGTGACAATGGCCATGAGGAGGGAGCAGAGGTGCAGCGGGCTGTCCAGGCGTGGACACGGTTAGTCCATCCATGTATATAGCCCCCATTTCTCTTGCTATCCCTGTTCCCCTGCAGTCCCCCAGCATATTGTACAGCCCCTGTTACCTGTCCGTATCCTATTTTCTACCTCCCCTGTCCCTGCCCCTGTTACTTTGTTATTGTGTTTCCTGTTATAAAGCATTTATATTCCTACATGCCTGTGTCCGTGTTTGCTTTGCAGGTGGCTTGTGTGGCCATGCTGCAGTGGTCAGGTGCTGGTCCATGGTGGTGTCGTGGTGGGGGCATGTGTGGGGTGCCTATGGTTCCCTGCTCTGTCCAGTGGTGTATCACGTTGTGGTGGGGGCTGTATCCCAGGTCCAGTGGACATGTTGTCTGTCTTCAGATTCCCCATGTGGTCAGGGGTGGGCAGGTGGATGGTGGCGTGGGGGTTGTGCACAGGCCTAGTTGTTGTGCTGGGCTCCTCCACCCACTGGGGTGGGGCCATCTGCATCCACTGTTTTGCTCCCAGCCCCGTGTGGTCTAGCCACCTGCCAAGGTCCTGGCTCATTCACTGCCTGGCATCAGTGCTGCCTGTGGGTGTGTGAGGCATGGGTGTGTTTGGGTCCTGGGCCATGAAGGGGGTCACCCATTGTTGTGTGGTGTTGGCCACGGCCATCTGGCTGGTGGCCTGTGGGGGGGCACCATTGCCAGGCTTGCATTGGCCATTGTCCCCACCTGTCCCCTGATGGCCAGCCCACCATTGTGTTCTGGGGTGCTGTGCTGGTGCATGCTCCTGTCACAAGCCCATAGACTAGCTCTGGTTGGTGCAGTGCACGGCGCCTCTGTTGGTGCCTGTGCTCTGTCACGTGTTGCCCATTATTCCCTCCAGCTCTGTGCCTGTGTGCGCACTGCTGTGCCCTGCTGGTGGGCTCCTGTGACCATTGTCACTCTGCTTCCTTGGCTGTGTCCCTGGGTCTCTTTCAGTTGCACTGAACCCTGTGTTTGTGCGCTGGTTTGCTCTGCACTTCTCTGGTTGCACCAATACATCTCTGATTGCACCATGGTGCATCTTTGCCATATTCAGCCAGCTTGTGCCGTTGCTTTTCCAATGGAGAAACTTCTGAATATGGCACCTGATTTGCCATGGTGCATCTGACTTGCGCTGAGCCGAACTTGTGCCATTCTTTAGTGCACTTCTGAATATCTCAGTCCTGGAGTCAAGAGGCAGTGTCAAATGTTAAAAAATCATATTGCAGGGGGTAGATTCCTCAGCAATTTGGAGCCTATGGCCATGCTAAGTTAGTTTGGTGGCCCCAGATTTTACTTCTCTTGTTTTGACAGTCGTCTTGGAATTGAACACAATTGTAATTACAACTGTATACTATTTTCTGGCTCCTGCTTTTGTAATACTGAAGGTTCATTGTGAATACCCTCTGTGCAATTTTGAATCCGTGTGCAATACTGTTGTTTACTAAGAATATATTTATTAATTTATTAATTTCAGGATCTAAATGTGTAAAGGTTTAACCTTTGTTAAGACTCGGTATTGTTGAACAAATAAAATTTTGAACTACAATAAACAAGGAGGAATTCAATGTGATAAGCACGTCCACCGAGGCATCTGACAAGCTTAGCAAAAAAAGCAAAGGGACAAATTAGTTGCAAAGAAATGACCTGTAGGAATGCAAACAGCTTAGCACAGCTACACAGATTCAGTGGTAATAAGTGTTTTGTGAAAGTTAAACAACACAAGGGGAATTCTAGTGTCATTACCTATTATGCATCCATGAATTTTTGAGCACATTTTGCTAATTAGTAATTTCTGAAATGAACACTGCAAATTTTAACCTACTAAACCACACTTATCCAGCTTTATTAGATTCAAGGGTCTGTTTGAATTTGGTATGCATACCAAAATTTGGGGTGCATACCTGCAATAGCAATGGAGCTACAAACATCCAAATATTTTGAAAATTATCACTTTTTTTATTTCCCTTTCCCCCACTGACCCCCTCCTTCTGCTTGGTGACCCTTGGCCCCATCATTCACTAAAACCAGAACGTTCTCAATCTGCTGCTTCCTACTGCCATGTGCGAGCATGTGCCTTGAGAAGTGATGTACGAATTGAAGAGTTGCTGGCATTATCCTGTTGGTGTCAGAGATTTGTTTTTTAGGTTTGCTTGTGCGCATGCGCAAGAAACATTATGTGACAACTTAGGAGAGAAGTGGGTTGTGGAGGTGCACCACTGTTGTAGACAAGGGAGGCACAGCATTTGGGGGCTTGGCAGTGGTGGGCCAATGGAGGCATGGTGTGCTGATGACACTAGCTTCCAAAAGTGCCACCACGTTCTAACATTTTCACCGCAGCATTCAGGGGCTGCCTCCTCATTGCAGCGTCAGCCATTTCGCTGCAATAAAGGAGCGACCCGTCATTGCTTTCAGGAACTTGTTGATTGCAATATTGTTTGTGAACATGGCGGTGGCTTGCCACCGCTCACAAACAATATTAATTAGCCCTCAGTGCCGAGGGGGTGCCCAATCTCCCTCAGCAGCATGTTCCCCCCCACAACAGTGTTTTTGCCGACAGCGTCCCTAATCCACATCGGCTTCAGTCCCCCTCCTAGTTAATGTTACTGATGGGGGATCCCACTCCCCATTGGCATTATGTCCCCCTCCCAGTTTGATTTGCTTATGGGGAGCCCACTCCCCATCGGCATAATGCCCCCCCCACAAAAACCCAGTAGATTTGTGTCGAGGGGGTGCCCAATCCCTCTCGGCTCTTGCGCCCACCCTTTTGTGCCAAATGGGGGTGTCCAATACCCCATCGGCTACAGCTGCTCCCCCAGAAACACTCAGTTGGCACGCTGGGAGCCCACCCCAGAGTGCCACGTGCCCCTGTAAAAAAAAAAAAAGTCCCGAATGTTTTTTTTTTTTTTTTTAATCTGTGAAAAGAAAATGGTCTCTCGTGGTCTCCTGCCCCTCCACAAGCCATGCCCACCCACCGCGCACTTGCCTCCCCATACCTCCCCCTCACCCCATACTTACCTCCAGAGTCTGGCGTGACGACTTTCGTGGACCGGGAACACGTCTGCACTCTTCAAAGCCAACCGCAAGCTGAAGAAATGCTGGTAAGCTGTATAATGGCATAAATAGGACCAAATTTTCTACATGGGGTTTTTGGGACCCTTTCTCATGAATTCAGGCACTGTCATGGCGTTATTCAGTCCCGGAAGGTGATTTCGTGGTCACTGCACGGAATCACCTTTTGGGACCAATTAATGAAATGACAGTGCCAGTTTTCATGAGGTGGGCTCTCAAAAAGTGTATTTTGCAAATCTGGTGGAAAAAATCCAAAAAATGACTGTTTTACGTGCATGCATTGCGCAGTTGCTATGCACGCTCATAACTTCGCGAATTTGCAATATTTTCAGTCCACATTTTCAAAATTGCCATTTTCTGCACCTCCTTGTGAACAGTGCAGCTGTCATTTTTCACATCCTGGCCGAAATGTGTTTTCGCACTTCTGGCGCAGAACAGCATGGTCGCTGTGGGAAATCCATGTTCAGGATACATAACAAAAATGAAAGTGACACTGTTCATTAGCAGAGGTCCTAAAATGCCTATGTTGAAAATTTGGTGACAAAAGTCTATAAAATGACTGTGTTACGAGCATGCGCTGCACAGTTTCCATGCACGCTCGTAACTATGCACATTTGCGATATTTTCACTCAAGATTTTCAGCATTGCCATTTTTCCACACCTCCTTATGAACAGTATAGCTGTCATTTTTCGCATCCTAGCTGAAATGTGTTTTCGCACTTCCGGTGCAGAATCGAATGCTCGCTGTGGGAAATCCATGTTTGGGACACATTACAAAAATCACAATGACACTGTCCATTAGCAGAGGTCCTAAAATGCCTATGTTGAAAATTTGGTGACAAAAGTCTATAAAATGACTGTTACGTGTGCATTGTGCAGTGTCCACGTACGCTCATAACTCCGCACATTTACAATATTTTCACCCAGATTTTCAACATTGCCATTTTTCCACACCTCCTTATGGATAGTACAGCTGTCATTTTTCACATCCTGGCTGAAAGGTGTTTTCGCACTTCCAGCACAGAAGAACGCGGTCACTGTGGGAAATCCGTGTTTGGGACACATTATGAAAATCAGAGTGACACTGTTCATTAGCAGAGGTCCTAAAATGCCTATGTTGAAAATTTGGTGACAAAAGTCCATAAAATGACTGTGTTACGAGCGTGCATTACACAGTTTCTACACACGCTAGTAACTTCGCACATTTGCAATATTTTCACTCCAGATTTTCAACATTGCCATTTTTCCGCACCTCTGTATGGACAATACAGCTGCCATTTCCCACATCCTGGCCAAAAAGAGTTTTCACACTTCTGGAGCAGAATAGCACAGTCGCTGTGGAAAATCCATGTTCGGGACACATTACAAAAATCATAGTGACACTGTTCATTAGCAGAGGTCCTAAAATGCCTATGTTAAAAATTTGGTGACAAAAGTCCATAAAATGACTGTGTTATAAGCGTGTGTTACACAGTTTCCACGCATACTCGTAACTTGGCACATTTGCAATATGTGCTCTCTAGATTTTCAACATTGCCATTTTTCCGCACCTCCTTATGAATATTACAGCTGTCATTTTTCACATGCTGGCTGAAATATGTTTTTGCACTTCTGGCGCAGAATACCTTGGTTGCTATGGGAAATCAGTGTTCGAGACACATTAAGAAAATCACAGTGACGCTGTTCATGAGCACAGGTCGTAAAATGCCTATGTTGAAAATCTGATAATGAAAGTTCATAAATGACTGTGTTATACGCATGCGCTGCGCAGTTTCCACGTATGCTCGGAAGTGCAAGCATTTTTAATATTCTCACTACAGATTTTCAACACTGCCATCTCCTCACACCTCCCTATGGATGGTACAGCTGTCATTTTTCACATCCTGCCCGATCTGCAATTTTGTACATGTGGTGCAGATTGGCACTCTCGCTCTTGGAACTCAATGCTTGGAACACATTGACAAAATCACACTGCCACTCTTCATGAGAAGAGGTCCCAAATGCTTTCATGATGTGGGGTCACAAAAAGGCCATGTTGAAAATTTGTACTGTAAATACCAACAAACGCCAGAGGCATTAGGGTTTCTAACCGTACCTTCCTACCCTGTACAGATGGACAGCCATCGGGGTGTGCCTTTCGATTGCCGACTGTACTGCTCATGCCATCCCATCCCCACCCCCCAGCCACTCACAGGCATCAAGGTGTACCTTGGACTCTTCAGCACCAGACTTCACCCCATTCTCCTATGCTGCACCCATGTCAACATATCTCCTTATGGAATGGGGTGACTGTAAAGCCAACACCCTAAGGCACACCTCAACACATGTCAGTGTCTGCAGAATAGGATGAGGTTACATTGCATGACCCTCATGGGCGATGACCCAAACACTTACCCCAATGCCTGTCCATCTCTACAGAATGGAGGTGAGGTTAGCGTGAACTTCAATACTTCACTGCCATTCCTATTCTGCATCTCTCTAGCTCCTGCATTTCCAATGCTAATACCAGCAAGCAAACATTCGGCATTGACAAATGCTTATCTAATTTGTTCCTGATCTAGCCTGGAATGTGTGCTATGGTGTGCACATACTGCATCAAAATGTAGCACACCTCTTTGCCTGCTCCCAGTCAACTAAATATGTGACCACTGCTGTATCACCTAGCCCCCACTAGGTAACAACCAAGCAATAGTACATGCTTCCCCCTGCCTGAATGATGAGATCCGATAATGGACACACAGTCCTCCTACCCAAGGCTGGCCCCCAAAAGACCCTGGTCCGTTCTCGAACTTCAGTCACATGTGTGGAAACTCATCTAATGCCTTAAGTCTCCTTACCACTAAGCTGGTGCAATTTTCACCCAATTTAACAAATAACTTGTGAAATCATGAGCTCTTGTAAGTAATTAAGTTAACCAACTACCTCCCTATTTTACAGTTTCTAAGACTCTTTCAAGAAAGTATGCATATAAATGTTCAGTTGCCTAGCTCCAAAGGTGTAGTGGAATTTGTGTAAGGATATGTAGTGGGATATATTGTAGGTAAAGAAATATTATCAGAAATGTTCACAAAAATAATAAATTGCCACATTTTGAGCCCCTATAAGTACTTCACCCTTCATCCAAATGCCATGATAAGTGGCATTTCCTTAGGGTACCGTACAAACAATTAGCATGCCAAATATCAGGCCTCTAGCTGTATGAATGCCTGAGTTATAACTAATTAAACAATTTAAAAAAAATGTTAATTTCAGCAAATTTGTGAAATTTCATGAAAATTCCACAAAACTGGAATGTGTTAATTGGGCCAAGTCCTAGTACTGGATGTAGTTAAAGTCCAGATAGAGCTGGGCCATGAGGTCAAGAGCTAAAGAGCCAGAGGCAAAGAGTACTGCACCATCTGCATACATATGAATGGACACAAAGGAGCAGGAAGTAAGATTGTTTAGAAAAAAGATGAGTAAAGGACTGAGCCAAGGACAGACCCCTGTGGGATACCTGACCAGACTGAGGGTGAAGGGGGAAAAGAGTCTCTAATACAGACAGCTTGTGACCTGCCCTCAGGGTAAAAGCAGAACCAGTCCGCAGAGGATGTAGAGAGTACAGCTGTCTTAGACATGTCCAGGAGAATGGGGTTGGTAACTGTTAAAAGCATTGACCAAGTCAAAAATATGATTGAGGTGACTAGGCCCTGAGCCATATCAGACGGTATAGAGTTACTGTGTTTGAGGAGAGTGGGATTTCCTGAAACCAGACTGCAAAGGAGTGAAGAAGGAGGTTGAGTAAAGAAAAAGGTACAGCTGGAAGACAATAAGGTATTCTTGAAGTTTAGCTAAAGTGGGCAATAGAGAGAGGACAGTAGTTTACAGGGGAAGAGGGTCACCGCCTTTAGGAAGGATGATGACTGTAACCGGCTTCCATGACTTAGGGACTGGGGATAAGGATAAGGAGCAGTTGAGGAGATAGGTGATAGGAAGAGCTATAGCAGGAGCAGAGAGATATAGGAGTTTGGGTTTAAGATCAACAGTGCTCCCACCCTTGTTGGAATTTAGAGCCAAGATGACCTTATGAAAAGCAGCAGGGGTGGTAGAAGAGAAGGACAAAAGGAGCAGGGGCAGTAGGGATGCTGGAGGAGAAGAGTGATGGAGTATAGTGGAAGAATAAGGGGGAAGAAGAAGGAAGAGAGGAGGGAGCAGGCACAGGAGATAAAAAGGAATTAAAGTAGGAGGGGACTGCAGCAGGATTAGAGATAGGGCAGTTGCCCATCACGAGAATAGTGAAATGGGAATGGGTTGGAGGGAGGGAGAAGATGGCATGGATTACTTTCCAGAAGTTAGAGAGGCAATCAAAGTTGTTCTAGAGTGTGGATGTAAACTGTTCTGATATCACATGCTTGGTAGCTCTAGTACAGGTATTACAAATAACCCAGTAATTAGTAAGGTCAAACAGTGAGCCAGTGGACATGTAGGTCCTACCAGGCAAGAGGATGTGCACAGTGATGAGCTAGCAACTCTTCTGAGATCCATGGGATATGAAATCCTTGGATCCTGTTTCTTCTGGGGGGGCATGATAATACCATGCAGACATGAATTCAGAGGTAAAGAATTTGAGAGCATTTCAGCATTGCCAGCTGTAGAGATAGGGAACCAGTCAATGGCTATCAGGTCAGCAAGGAGGAGTAACAAGCCCTGCAACTGGAAGGACCAGATCTAGAAGAATCTGAGGGTAGATTTGGGACCATGAATTTTACACACACCATAGACCATATGGTGGTCCTTAACGGCACCACAGAGGGTACCAGCATCCACTATACATTGGGGATGGAAGGAGAGGGGTCTATGTGATAACGGTGAATGCCTAAAGGTGATCACCATTATCGCTCAGTCAGAGTGCCGAACACATTTCAGCACTCGACAACCCCAGCGCATCAGAACACGGCGCTTAGGAAAGATTTTTACTGCTTTCTGTGGGGCTGTGCCCACCCACACCCCTACTTAAGGATTTCTCAACTCTAGGGGGTGCATGTCGGGGTGAAAGCAGTAAAATAAAAGGTCTGGGCCGGCAGAATAAAAATCGACCAGCACCCGGACCAACCCAGTACTTCAGCCACGCCCAGCCACTAACCAATCCATGACGCAGCTGACCAGCAACCACAGCACCACCCCCTACAGCCTCTCCACCCTCCCAGCCCATGCTCACTTCCACCCACCCCCACGCAAGGCGTATAGCGATATCCTGTCACTTCCAGCCGCCCACCCCCTCATCTGGTTGCCCTACCTTTCTGTCGCAGTGAGTGGATTGCGTCAGGAAGGAGTCGCCTTAATGGACGGCGCCCTTCCTCATGCACCCACTTGACGGGTTACCGAAGGAGAGAACTCAGTTCAGGAGGGAGTGATTTAGACATTTGAAATTAAAACAAGTAGGGTCAGAGATGAGTTGAGATACTAGGAAAAAAATTAACATTCTGGTAAAATTTCTATAAAGAGGGGGAGAACTAGCTGAGGTTGAAATTACGTAAGATAAGTAACTCACCAGAAGAGACACTGAAGGAGATGGTGGTGAGTAGTTTAATGACTGATGGTAGAGACATGCCAGGACAGTAGTAGACACTGGCAAGAAATGTAGGATAGAAAAGGGGAGGGAGAGTTTAAGAAGAAGCATCTTATAGGCAGAGGGGACAAAAGCAGAGAATGTTGGCTCAAACTGAACATTTTAGTTAAGGTAGAAGGCTACTCCACCACATCTCTCCTCTCAGTCCTGTTGAACAAAGATAAAACCAAGGATGGCAACAGAGGAATTGGGGATCCTGGGGGAGAATCAAGACTCCAAGATCACCAATACAGACTTGAGATTAATCATGAGTGGTTGGTACAGGTTAGTCTTAGGGTGAAGGCTGCGGATTTTGACATAGACCAGTCTTAGACCTTTTGGGAGAGGGAACAACAGGGCAGGGGTGGGGTTGAGTTCAGTGTCACCTGTGACTATGAGCAGCAAGGATATGATAAGCTTGTGAGAGCCTATGATATGCTTAAGAGAAGAGGAGCAAGGAGGATGAAGAATAAGAAAGGCAGGAGTGATGGAGGAACTGAAACACACCAAGGTAAGGTGAAGCCAAGGAGATGAGAGGAGACTACAGTCAGGGTGCCAGGAAGAATTGATTAAGGCAGGGAGGCTTCAGAAGGGGAGCATTGGTAAAGATAAAGGAGGGAGGGAGATGAAAAGGGAAAGGGTGGGATAAGTGGAAGAATGGGAAGAAGGAGGAGAGGGTAAGCAAGAAAGGGAGGAGAGAAAAGGTTAAGGGCAGCATAGTGGGAGAGTAACTAAACAGTACTCACCCTACAGATTACACCAAAAAATACGAATGGGGTGGAGGGACAAATTTCATCCAGTTGGAGTAAAAGCTGATTACATTTTAGAACTGAGAGGATAAACAGGCTTCACCCAATGAAACAAAAAACAACTAAGGGGAAAGTGAGCTCTACCCAGAAGTGAGAAGGCTAAATGTAAAACTTTAGAACTGAGAAGGACTATAGGCTTCACCCTGCCAGGGCAGAAGCCAGTATATAAGCAATATGGAGGAAATATGGCTTTATCCAGACAGGGAGGAGGCCAGAATTTAAAAACTTAAGAAAATGGGAGAGAAATAATTGACTTAGCCTAATAAGGAGGAAACTAGTATAAAAAGCAACAAAGGGAAATTTGGACTACCCAGATAAGGACGAGGCCAGAAATTAGAATTTAAAAAGGAGGTAATATAGGCTTCTCACCAGTAGGAAAAAAACTAGAATTAAACAAAATTGGTGGTGGTGTCCGGGGCATGGCTTCACCCAAATAGGAATGCTACAATGACAGACTTTTAGCAGGTAACTTAATATGTAAGATCTGAACAAAACAGTTTATACAAATTAGGTAGTACAAGTTAATGCAGATAACAAGTGGGCAAAGCCATTTAAACTCAAATACAAAGCAAAACTCCAAACTATTGCAGGACGTTCAGGAGAGCAGATTGTAAATCAGATGCAAAGTACATGCAGTGTGAACACAAGCTTAGAAAATAGCAGTTGAAGTATTAATACTAAGTACAAACTACTGTGAAGTATTACATATTTAATAATATAAAAGCATTATTTTCATCTCCGAAGGATGCCATTGTAATGATGACAAAGGCTGCTTGTTGCTCTTATATTTCAATATGCTTTTGCAAAATTTGCAAGATCAGGTGCATGTCACTTGCTTCGGTCTCATTTGAATGGGATCACACAGCTGCCACCCACTTACAGTAAATGATTTCACTCACTAAGATGTTCACTTGCAAAACAGTAACATGCCTTCAAAAGATTCTTCATGCTTTACTTTGGGGACAGTGGCACCATGACAACGTGAAACACTTGTTATCTGACTGTACATGAATCCACTTATAGTGAACCATTTTTGTAGTATGCTTAACCGTCTGAGACACATTCTGCTGACAACTCATTCAAACAGAAGTTGAATGGACTCATTTTTTAAAAATCCAACTTTTAAAGCAGCAAAGTGATACCCGTGAACATTTTGACCTATATTTTCATTCTATTTTAGATTGCCCCCTATCTCTTGACTTGTATGACACCCTTTTTCTCTGATTTTGAGTCTGAGTTATATATATATTTTTACACTTGAAATAAAATAACAGCAGCACTCCTCTTAATATGGCTCTGACTAGGTTCACATTTCATTGTATTTTGGACACCACTATTTAAGATCATATGTGCCTGTAATGAACTAGCATGCCACAAACACTGCTCTGTGACCTTATGGGACAACATGTTTACAAAAACAGCTGAGAATACTGATGAAAACGTGGCCTGAGCCATATTAAAAGGAGAGCTCCGTTTATTATTTCAAATGTGAGCAAAAGTGCTAAAGCCTATGAAGAGCACAACCAAATTAGGATTTTGGTGGCTAGGTGCGTGCACTCAGTATTCTTAATTTTTTAACTGTCCAAGCCAACCGTAATGTTACCTTATCTTTCTGTAGTTTTGTTTTTGTTTTTTTGTTATGTGTCTCTGTAGTAGTTTTTTTAATTATATTCTTTATCCATCGTCACTGGTTCTGCCACTCTCTACTCTACTCTATTACCCCTAGCCCTGTACTTAACATATCTGGCACTTGCATCCTCAGTCCAGGGGATCCACGTGCATCTCCTGCAGCTGTGGTGGATTCCTTCAGAGTGGAGGCCAATCCCCTTCAGTCTGTCATATGTGGGGCCAAGGCTGGCGAGTGGGTTCAGTGAGGCTCAAAAGGTGGCAGCATCCTCACGAATTGCTCTGGTGTTTCTCTCTTGGTCTCTTCCTACCAACAAGGCACTGGCAGCAAGAGTGCCATGTGTGCATACTACATGTAGATATCTGTCTCTGCATCATGACAGCCACCATCCTCTCACCCCATAGCTGTTCCAGTTACACTGCCATTTGGGGTCAACTAGGTGGCAGTATTGCAACACAGCAAGTCACCCTCATCTCTGGAAGAGGAGAGTGTCCCCTGGGATACTCAATCTTCCACCCCCTCGATGTCCTCTGATGTCCTGGGTTTGCTTCTGAACCAGGCCACTGGCATTGTGAGTGGAAATGCTACCCCTGAGCTGGTACTGTAGAATTTTTAGTGCTAGTTAGATAGTTATTTAATGTGACATAGCCTTCTAAATTCATTCACTAGATAAATATGCCAGTCCTTTATAGAAGCCTTCATCTGATATCATCAATGATTGTGACAGCTTTATAAAGCCTGTTCTTATGGCATATGACATTGTTTCAAAAGACAGCTGGTTTGAGCTCTGCATGTCTTCATGGCCAATTGTTTTGACTAAAAAAAAAAAAAACTAAAAACCTGTTTATACACCACATGGCAGTTCCTTAAAAGCTGTCATACTGTAGGTCAAGCAATGCCTTTTAAAATGTTTGTCCAAAACAAAACGTGTAGCACGGAACAGTAAATGTTCCAGATAGGATAATGCTACTCTAGTCTGTAAGACTTGTGTAGACCGTACATTATAGATAGACAGATGAGCTTGCATTTCTGAATTAATGGATCCGTTTTATTTAGAATGGTAACTATGAATGGTGAGGATTTTATCATGACTGAGTTATAAAATACAGCACTTGCAGGTCTAGGGCCAGATATTCAAAACTTTGCCCGTGGTCTAAATTAGCACTGCCTGGCAGACAAACATAGCCCAGAGCACAAAGCAAGCTATATTCAAAAAGAATAGCCCAGGGCAAACAGCTTCTGAATATGGCATGGTAATGAGGCTGTGCAAACTGGGCTGGGAGTGCAGGGCAAACGTAGCCCTGGAATAAGACAGCACTGAATATAGCAACCAGGAAATGCAAACTACAACAACACAGTACATAGCGAGGTGAGGGCAGGTAGAGACGAACTATGTGGCCAATGTGTGTGCCAGCAAATGCGTGAACTCAGTACAGCTGCAGGCAGCAGCAGATGTGAAAGAACAATGATCAAAACTGTATAATATTCCCTGAACCATTGACGCCGCTTTAGCGTGGAGCTAAGCTGTTTGCCTGGTCCTAAACTTTGCCATATTCAAAAGTGACATGCAAATGAGCCTACTTAGGTAGTCTCTGGGCAAACATCCAGATTAGTATCTCATTATGCCCTGATTTGCACGCAGTTTTACCCAGCATTACTGCAAGGTCCCACAGAGCCACCTGTAGGTCAGTCTGGAAGTACAGGGGCTGGCCAGGTCCAACCACAGCTCCACCTGTAGGTCAGTCTGGCAGTGCACGATGATAGCTTCAGGCTACATGTAATCAGTACAGCATAGCATAGCATATCATATTGTACCCCAGGGGACAAGACAGCATAGGCACAGGTGGTGGTGGTGGTGCTGCATGCAACTGTCACACTGTAGGGCATGCTACAGTGCACAGCAGGCACTACAGTAGCAAGGGGGGCCAGTAGTGTGAGGAACACAGCACTGCCTATAGTGTGTAGGGCAGTGATACTGACTGCACTGTACACAGTGACAGGCCCAATGTGCAGGTGTTTCCTGACTGTGGACATTATTGTTACGCTGTTGTGTGATCCATAGATGCTGTACCTGTGGCATGGGATGCACACAGTGACATATACATGGCCGGCTGAGTCTGCTGTGGCATCTGTACAGTTGTGCTGTATGTGGCAGGGGGCACGTAGGATCCAACAGACACACAGGCGGCGGGGTATTCCCACTACTGGCCCATGTGCACTGAGTGCTGTGTCCCAGTCTTGTGGCCACACTTGGGCTGTGGTGAGGTCTGGCCACCCGTACACCCTCCCCTCGATGGCCATCATGCCCACAGTGCTGCCTGTGTGTGCTGGCATCTGTTGGACACTACAGACGTATGGTCTTCAGGTGTGTGCTCTATTGCCACACTACCATGATGACCTCTGTGGGCCCGATCACCCCTTACTGCCTGTGCATGGCTGGGACCTGTGGCAGCTGTTGGCATCATGATGGTGCCATCAGTGAGCGGCATGTGTCCTCCATGTCTGGCAGTTTCTAAGTGTCATACTCATGTGTTAGGGCCGCGCAAGCCATGCTAATGCCACGCTATCACCACGCATAGCAACAATGTCACGCAAAGCTGTTTGCCCAAGGTTAAGACCAGCTTTTCCTGGGCAGTAATTTGTACTGCGCTATGGGTCGCATTAAGTCGCGCTAAACACCTTAGCGCGGCACTAGTTGCTGAATATCTCACTGCGCCTGTATTCATGTTCACTTTGCTCCTTGCATATGATTATTGTTTGCCCAGCACTAATGCGGTCTGCCCGCGCTATTTGGCCTTTTGAATACAGCAGACCCGCGCTAAACCCGCGCAAACGTTTTTTGCCCAGAGCAAAGCTTTGAATATCTGGCTCCTAGTGTCAAAAGGCCAGCTCTGTTTTTGAATTCTGAAAAGCTTTCAGCTTTTGAATGAGATATACCTCACTTCTGGCTGCTTGCCCACTTGAAATAGTGCATCATTCTATTCTTTCTAAATGCTTCCTAAATGTATGAATGGCAAAGATCATTTGGTATTTTAATCCAAGAATCCTGTATGGGGTCTAAATGACTTTTAGTAGGTATGATCTCACTTACAATGTCCTTCATGCTAAGGTTTATACTAAAAAGTGTACGGAGCGAGTAGACGTAGCCCATATGTACTCCAATGTATACTAATCCCTAAAATAAGATAGTTTAACTCCAGATGCAATGTATCTGTCCAATCTTTTTTTTTTAATTCAAGTTTATTGACAACATACAGGTACATCAAATTATACAGTGCATTTACATCCATACCTTTCTCAAGTTATAAAGCAGTTTCTTTGTTTCCTTTTTTCTTTTTTTTTTCCCCAATTCATCTCATTTTGTCTGAGCAATACCATAACTACTATGTTATTGTTTCCTTTAACAGCTATAGACTCATTTGTTTTTTATTAAAATTCAATGACATTGACCATCATTCCTCTTTGTCCCCAACCAGAGCAAAATCCATTCCCCTTTTTTCCAGTCTCTAATCTCATACCCCCAGGCCTCTTCTGTTAGTAGTGGGTCTCTCCTCCTCCATCCCTAGGACAGGAACCAATCCGTCATTCACCATTTCATTTGTAGAACACCAGTTCTCCCATCTAGTCCATCTTCTCAGGTAAATGTGGATTCGGTTGTTAATTTTAAAAGTGAGTTCTTCCATATCTGCTATCATACCTACTACCTTTATCCAGTCTTGTGTAGTAGGGGGAGTAGAGGACCACTGTTTTTTGGTGATAGCCTTATGTGCTGCTGCTGTTAATATGGACCAGAGGTACACTGTGTCCATGTCTTTTATTTCTTCGGGGGGGGAGCCCCAAATTCATTCTAGGCCAATCTAATGGGGACTGTGTCAGGAATATGTTCCTAAGTGCCTCCATTATTTCACCCCAAAAAGTTTGGAGGCCCGAACAGAACCAGAAAATGTGTAGATGGTTTGCTTCTACTGACCCACACCCCTCCAGCATTGTGCCATGCAATTTGGATGCCTTTTACTTTATTATGTAGGGGGGTCAAGAAATAACGGACCTTGATTAGCCAGGAGAATTCCTGCCAATATGGTGATTGGGTTGGTTTTTTTGTTAAAGAAAAAATTCTGTCCCAATTAAGTTCTTCCAGTTCCTGTGGAGCCTCCTCCCACCACTTTGTTTTGATTTTGATAAGTGGATCCTGTTTCAGCAACGAGAGAGCTTTGTAGAGAAAGGAGATCAACCCTCTTTGTTTGTTAGCTCCACAGCTTTCTTGGATAGCCCTGAGGAATTGTTGGGCCCTATCGAAGTCTGGATCTTTTTTCTTTAGTGCGGAGATATGATTTCTAGCCTGCAAGTATCTGAAGTGATCTGTGTTTTGTAGTCCGAATTTATTCTTGAGGGATTCGAAGTCTAGAAAAGTATCTCCTTGCCAGAATTGTGCAAGGCATCTAAGACCTTTCTCCTCCCAAGTCTGGAATCTTCTATCTAGTCATCCCGGTTGAAAGTCTGGAACCCATGCTAGCCTTTTTAAGGGCCAGATGGAATTTCTGAGTGTATATTTCTGCCATATTCTGTGGACTGATTTTAGTGTATCTCTAGTCATGGCTAATCTGGGGTGTGGGCAGCTACTTATATTGGAGACCCATAGTCTGGTTTCCAGGGGCTGAAACCCTGTCCCTTTCTCCTCTTGTTTTTCCATAAGTTGCCAGCCTATTACAGCACTGGGATTGGACCACATAATGGCATTTTTTAGCTGTGCGGCCAAAAAATAGTCCTCGAGATCTGGGAGGGATTGTCCGCCCCTCTCTCGTTGTGTTTGTAGGATTCTTAGGTTTATTCTGGGCTTCTTAGAGCTCCAGATGAATTTGGAAAGCATTTTGTCCCATGCTTGGAATATTGATTTATGTATATATAGTGGAATGCATTGAAACAGGTACAGGAACCTGGGAAGCACATTAATTCACAACGTATGTATCTTAGCATATGCTGAGAGATTCAGTAGGGACCATCTCTCAAAATCCTTCTGCAGGGTTTCCACTAGGGTGGCATAGTTTGCAGCAAACAGTCGAGAGTACTGTTTTGTTAGATATGTGCCTAGGTATTTCATTTTGACCGCTTTCCAATTTACTGGGAAAAGATTGCAGAGTTCTGAATTAGGTTTGTAGAAAAAGGTAAGCACCTCTGTTTTGTTTTTATTCAGTGAATATCCTGAGTGTTTGACGAACTCAGACAAGATAGTCCAAACTTGTTTTATAGATTGTTGGGGTTGTGTGAGGGTCAGAAGCACATCATCTGCATAGAGCGAAATTTTTTTATGTAGGTCTCCCACCATCACCCCCTTTACGCCCTCCTCTCTGCAGACTGCCTCTGCAAGTGGCTCAATATATAGAGCGAAGAATAACGGGGACAGGGGACATCCTTGGCGCGTTCCTCTGCCCTAGTCAAATCTCTCCGACACTCCTCCATTCACCCAAACATACGCCTGCGGGGCGGTGTAAAGCATTTGAATCATGATGAATGATTGGGGGAAGTCTCTGTGTTCTAATGCTGCAAATAAGAAACTCCAGGAGACTTTATCAAAGGCCTTCTCGGCATCTAGGCTCATCAGGCATGCCGGAGTGCTTGATCTCTGAACAGTATCTATTAGGTTTATCACTGATCTGACACTGTTGGGGGCCTGTCGGCCAGTGATAAAGCCCGTTTGATCCAAGTGTATGAGCCTAGTTAATATCGGGTTTAGCCTGGTGGCTATTATTGCTGTGAACATTTTGTAATCCACATTTAGTAGTGAAATGGGCCAGTAAGATTCACATAGTGTTGGGTCTTTCCCCTTCTTATGAATAACTGAAATGGTGGCATATCTCCAAGAGGGGGGTATAGGGTCATTCCCCGTCCATACTGCCGTAAAGACCTCCAGGAGTGTCGGAGAGATCTCTGGCTCAAAGGTTTTGTAGAATTCTGCACTGAAGCCATCTGGCCCTGGACATTTTGTTGTTTTTAATTTTTTTATTGCATTTTTGATCTCTTGCTGAGTGATGGGCCTAGTTAGGGTCTGTGCTTCAATCCGGGACAAGGGAGGGAGAGGGAGAGAGTCTAAGTATTTCTTTTTTTCTAGTGGAGAAGTTTCCTCTTGGGGGGAGCATAACTTTGAATAGTAAGCCACGAAGGCCTTTGTTATCTGGGCGACTTGGGTGGTTTTCTGGTTGTTATCTGGGGAGGTTATCTTGGTAATAGTCACCAGCGCTATGTTTTGTCTGAGTCTGTAGGCTAATATTCTGGTCCCTCTAGGTCCCCCTTCATAGTATCTTTGCTTTAAATAGAATAAAGTCTTCTCTATTTCTAGTTTTTGTATTTTTTGCAGCCGGTTCCTCGTGTCAAGCAATTTCTTTTCTCTCTCTCTGGGTCCCATTTGATTTTTTGTTCTTTTTCCCAATCTTTGATCTGGGAAGTTAATTCAAGTCGTTTCTGGGATGTCAGTTTTTTTCTTATGGGTAGCTATTATCTGTCCAATCTTGCTTTAATTTAGTTTTATTTGTACTTAGTATAATGGTTTCGGGAAGTGAATTCCATAAATTAGCAACTCTGATAGTAAAAAAATATTTCTTATGTGTATGCTTAAAAGTTTTCCCTATTATTTGTAAGGGGTGACCTCTAGTATACTTACTATCCGGTTTAAAGGAGATATTGAGAGCAGTCAATAAAACTGGGTCTTGCATAAGGTCATACATAAATAACAAATCAGAACGCATTCTCCTGGGGGGATCACGTGATGAGCTAGCTGAGGAAGGACGTCTTGAGCGCTGCTCCCAGGCCCTGCTAAATCCGATAAAGTTTTAAAACATCCCCGATTCCAGTGCAGGGTTAGAAATGCTACAATCCGACCTGCAAACGATTCTAGTACCCCTCGAGGAGTTTGGATGTGCTGATCAGGGGAGCTTCTGTGAGATAGGCACTGCACCGGAGGGCCGCTTGTTATGGAGTGCGGAAGCCCCGAAGTCCTCGAAGCATTAGCACCGGCAACAAAGCGACCAAAACTCCCTTCACCAGTGCCAGAGGACCAGGAGGATTGCTCGGGTGTGAAAGGGAAAGGTCAGGCAACCCCAGATGACATTTCTGAAATTAAAACGCTCCTTCGGGGGCTGGTAGCCGATTTCTCTGCGTTTAAACTGACACTGAATGCTCTGGCACAAAGAATAGGTGATGTGGAGGTTAGAGTTGCCTCCCAGGAGTGGAAAACCTCTGTACATGAGCAAGATCTGGTGGCTTTGCGGAGACAAGTGAAAAAACTTGAAGATCGGGTTGAAGACCAGGAATCTCGCAGTCGAAGAAATAACCTGATTTTAGCAGGTCCGCCAGAGCAGTCAGAAGGCTCTGATTGCATAGCCTTCATTCAGGGTTTATTGCTGAAGATCCTGGGTCCAACACCATTTGGGGATGCATACAATATTGAGAGGGCACATCGATCATTGAGAGAGATGCCCCCGCCAGGGGCTCGCCCCAGGGTTATTATCATGCGGTTTTTGAACTATAGAGAGAAAGCCCATGTTCTTAGCAGAGCAAAAGCACTCAAGAACCTGCAATGGAATGGGGCTGCTATATGGCTATTCCAAGACCAGACACCTGCCATTCATAAAAAGCAGAAAGAATATTTGGACATCAAGAAAAAGCTACACCTCGCGGGTGTGGAGTTCAGAATGCAACACCCTGCTACCCTGGTGGTAAAGCTTCAGTCTGGAGATCGGAGGTTCCTGACAGTGAAAGATGCCACTGAGGGACTGCGAGTTGAATTCCCAGATTTGTTTAGGTCTGCATCCTGAATGTGTGAGGAGAAGAAGATGTCGGATAAGGCTGAGAAGTGTTTGCTGTATACATAAGTATCTTGGGGCAGGATGGACTGGTAGAAACTCCTTGCAGCCCCCTCGAGAGGACTCTTTAGTCTAAGATTCATGGGGTTTGTTGGCAGGGGTGCGGGGGGTTTCTTTCTGCCTCCTTTTATGACTCAGGAATGTATGGTCAAGCGGAGATATACTGTTGAGGAGAGAGAACTAATTACCGACAATTATGCATGATATGCTATTGTCATTTGTTTTTGTAGATCACCTTACACAACCTATGTATTGTTTGCAGCCTGGTCTCAATGGGATGTAAACAGTATCTGGGACCTTATAATAGTGGGGATTTGAATATGGTATCGTGCAACTACAGTTGTTCCCAGGTTATATGGGGCCATTTTTCTACTACTACTAATGCCATTTGTTTTTGTATAATTTGAGTTTATAGGATTGGGGCTGAGTGAGAATGTTAATGGGACACCCTAATTTAAAAAGGGGAACCTAGCCCCAGCCCTATGGGGCACTTAGGGGGGACAAGAGGCCCTTTGTTCTTAGTAAGGGATTGGGCAGGCATGGGGGTGCTCTCAGGGGCTGGCTCATTTCGGTTTTGACTTGTGGATAGGAGGGCTATGGAGGATCGGGATTATGGTAAATTGGGGAGGGTTGGGAGGGAAAGAGAGAATCCAAAAGGTAGATAATATCATGTTGGCAGACTTTGTTGGGGTGATAGGAAGGGGTATAGTAAGTCACTATGATAAATATTAACATTATATCTTGGAATGTTAAAGGCCTCAGGGGGAGGAAAAAAAGGTTAGTGATTTTAAAACATATATATCAGCTGGGGGTTCAAATAGCAGTATTGCAGGAAACCCACTTGTTAAAGGAAGAGTTAACTCTTTTGAAGAGACTCTGGGTGGGCCGAGTTTTAGGAGAAGGGAAGGCGAAAGCTTCAGGAGGCGTAGCGATCTTGATTGCGAAAAGTTGTCCATTTGTGCCTTCGCAAATTAAAACAAGAGAGGATGCTAGGGGGGTATTTGTTACGGGCACTATTATGGGTAGGTTACTAACAATTGCTTCTGTATATGGACCTACTCCCTCCAACCCAGATTTCTTCGCCTTGCTGGAGTTAGATTTAGCTACCCTTTCATTTCATCCATTATTTATAGCAGGTGATTGGAACCTGTGTCCTAACAACTTGCTTCATAGGAACCCCCCATCTAAAAAGCCACCCTCCAGGGCACAGGTGGCTTTGGCTAGATTTTTAGAGGTTACAGCACTGGTGGACCCTTTTCCGGTGTTTAGCCAAGGGGGCTGCAATATGACCTTCTATTCAGGGGCACATAAAACTCAGTCGTGTATTGATTTTTTTTTTGGTTAATAAGGAGGCCCTGCAGGGAGTTAGGAAAATGCTAACCCATAGCAGAATCTTGTCCGACCACTCTCCAGTGCAGTTGTCATGGGCACTGGAATCTGTTCAGATGAAACCCTTCAGATGGAGGTTAGATGAATCACTATTTTTAGAAGATAATATAATACTCCAGTTGGAGAAAGCCCTGAGGGATATTGTCCAGACCCAAATCCCTGCACTTCATAATAAGAATTTAGCGTGGCCTACCTGTAAAGTTCTATACGCTGGTGTAGCTCAAAGATTTACTGCCAGAAGAAATGGTATGAGAAAGGCAAGGGAGGAATTTATATGGGGTGCTATTAACTTACTTACCCCCTTAGAGGGTTCTACAGAGGAGGTGGATAGCAAACTTAAGGAATTGAGGGACAAAATGACAGATATTCTTTATGGTAAGTTGGAGGCCTGGCTTGAAAAGCTTCAAGCTAACTATCTTCTACAAGGGGACATACCTAGTAAGCTTCTTGCAAATAGAGTCAAAGAGTGGGAGGCAGCTCGAACAATCCCTTTAATAGAATACCAGGGGGAAGTGATAACAGAGCCGCAGAGAATGGCGGATGCCTTCGCGGATTACTTTGCAGAGATCTATCAAGGGGACTCTCTTAGTAACGAGGAGGAGCTGCGGGGGTTTTTGGAGACCATAAGTTTACCCAGACTGGACCAAGCACAAGCTCAGGCACTAGCGGCCCCCATATCAGAGTCTGAAATTAGGGAAGTGATTAATGCATTACCTAAGGGCAAATCTCCAGGACTGGACGGCTTATCAGCTCAGTTTTATAAAGTCCACTCTCAAACTCTCTTACCCCTACTGATGGATTTATTTTCTAATATTATGTTGGATGGGGTTCCCCACCTACCATTATATCAAGCTTATATTACACTCATCCCTAAGCCAGATAAACCTAAAGAAATACCAAGGAGTTATAGACCTATTGCTTTGATGAACCAGGATCTTAAGCTGTTAACTAAAATACTGGCTAATAGAATTTTAAAGATTGCTCCTCTAATTATTAGCCAGGACCAAGTTGGATTTATGCCAGGTAGGGGAGCACACGATGCTCTACGGAAGCTTCATCATGTGCTCTGCGAGGCCTCTAACTCTCGGTCAGTTATGGCGCTAATCTCTTTAGATGCTGAGAAGGCCTTTGACAGGGTCTCCCACTCTTTTCTATTTACTACTATGGAGAAGATGGGCTCCCCGGAGGGTCTCCTTAGAGGTATTAAGAATCTATATGCTGCTCCCACGGCTAGGGTTCTTTGTAATGGTTATTTATCGAAAGAATTTTGCCTTGATAATGGGACTAGGCAGGGATGTCCCCTTTCACCAATTTTATTTAACATATCTGGAACCCCTATTAAGAGCGATTCAGGCAGACCCGGTTGTACGGGAGATTGTTGTTAAGGGGAGAGAAATGAAGTTTTCGGTTTTTGCAGAAGATATTTTGTTACATCTGCAGGAACCAGCAAAGAGCTTTAAAAAGACTCTTGAAATTATAAAGAGATTTTCTACGGTCTCGAATTATAGCTTAAATCTGAATTAGACTCATGTTCTTCCTCTTACCCCACTTACTCATAGGGCAGATTTTGAACCTCTGCAATTGAACTGGGCTCCAGATAGGATTAAATATCTTGGTATTTGGGTCACTGCTAATCCAGAGGAAGGAGTGGAAGCAAATATAAATCAGGTGCTTTCAGCAGCTAGAGCAGATATAATTAGGTGGAACAAAATTCCCCTGAACTTGACGGCTAGAATCGGTTTAATTAAAATGAACCTATTGCCTAGATTTCTGTATCCAATATATTTGTCCCCGTATAATATCCCAAAGAGTTGGTGTCTTAAGATACAGAAATTACTTTCAGATTTTTTATGGAATTCTAAACTGCCTAGGAGGAAACATAATGTACTGTGCCTTCCCTATAGTATGGGAGGGGGGTCTCAAAATCCCAGATCTTCATTTATATTATGTAGCTGGACAGTTAGCTATGATGGGTCAGTGGAATAGGACACAGGAGGAAGAGGGCTATACTCCAACCTGGTTATATATTGAGAGACAAAATTTGAGAGATATGGGTATTTCCCCAGTTGCACTGCTCTATATTAGCCCAGAAAGTTTGCCGGAGGAAGGGAAATGTACTCCGATATATAAGTCAGTCTCGGCTTGGTGGGCTCTTTTATCTCCATCCCAGAAAAAACTTCAGAAGGGCTTCAGGGACCAACCTATTCTGGGCAATCCTAATATGACAATTAGGGGTCGAATAATTAGGAAACGCTGGGCCCCTCAATTATACAACTTTAATTGGGTAGATTTTATTGTAGATGATAGGGTAGTTTTTCCAGCTCAGTGTAGAGGTATTAATTTTTTTAAGAGGATACAGGTGACCAAAATGGTGCAGAAGGTGTTGAGAGAGAATAGAGGCCCCCAGGGGACTGCGTTTACCTGGGATAACCTTAAGGAACTTAACTACTCGCATAAACCTCTTTCACTTGCATATAAGGTGCTGTTGAACTTTTTAAGTAGGGATATCTCTGCGAGGGTAGCATATTGGAAAAAAAAATATTCACCTGGGGCTGGATTGGAAAGAAATCTGGAAAAGCTCTGGTTATATACCTATACCCAAATATAGGACCATGCAGTTCTTTATATTTTCCAATATGTACTATACCCCTTCCAAATTATGTGCTAGATGGCTTAGACAGACAGATCTATGTTTTAGATGTGGCTTGAGTCCAGGGGATACACTGCATATATTCTGGGACTGTCCTAGGGTCTACCCCCTTTGGGTTCAAGTTAAACAAAATATGGACCCCATTCTAAACTATGCTGAATTTATCCTGCCCGAGATCTGTGTATTGGGGGATATGGTCCAAATCTCAGTGTTGCGCACTAAATACCATGTAGCGTTGATGTCTGCTCTAATTAAAGCTTTTGTTTTGAGGCACTGGAAAAGCGACCATATTTACTCATAAGACCAATAGATAGGGGATTTATTGAAGACACTTGGCAAGATTAAGAGGCAAATGTTCCAGGACGGAAGGAAAGAAACATATGACAATAGGTGGAGAACCTTAGAGGTAATCTACTCTCTTCAGGCTAAAGGTCCCCGGGCACTGATCTGTCTGTCTGAGTGTAGTTAATTTAAGGCTTATTGGTGAAGAATAAATCCCTAGTAGGGGCTTATTTGTTCTCCTTTTTATGCTAAGGGAATGGGAATACTGTGGTTGGTTTTATTAGGGCGTTATTGTATGAAGTTCTTTCTCTGCCAAATGATTCTAATAGGGGGATTCTCTCTCTTTCCTTGGGACACAGCGGCAGGGGTATAACCCAATCGATGTATGTATGTAGTGAGCTTAGATTACTGGATTGGGATTCTTCCCAAATGGTGGCTGTTCATTATAAGATCTTGATACCCAAATGTGTAAACATGATTACTGAAGGGTTAGATCAATTTTTTAAGACAACTGTGAGGGGTGTCCACTGCAGCTGTGTATGTACATAGTTATGAATGTATATGGTTGCCTACCCAGTTTTGGGGTGGGGACCCGGGAAGTCCTGGGTATCACTGTGTGTCTGTCTATATGATTAAGAAACTGGCAATAAAGATTGTTTTAAAAAAAAAAAAGAACGCATTCTCCTATTTTCTATATAAGTTCAATTGGTCCAACCTGTCCTTATATTCCAGATCTTTCATACCAGCAATGGTTTTTGTATATTTTCTTTGTACTTTTTCAATTGTATCTCTTTCTTGTTTCCTGTGAGGGAACCATGCTTGAGAAGTATATTCCAACTGTGGTCTCACATAAGCGTGATACAATGGCACCAGTACAGATTTTTCTCTTGTTCTTATGTTTCTTTTTATCGACCAAATAATTGAATTAAGTTTTTTTAGTGCAGCATGAGGCTGGATATCTGTATTGAGTTTATCAGACACCACAAAACCCAAGTTTCTTTCAGTGGTTCATTTCACTAATGATTTTCCACATAAAGGTAAGATGCATTGTTATTTTTCTTGCCTAAATGTATTATCTTACATAAATTAAAATTAAACCTCATGTCCCAGTTCTATACCCAGTTTGATATGGTATCTAGGTCATGTTGGAGGGTATCCGTTATGGTTTTGCAGGGGCCACCAATTTTCATATCAGCATACTTGGTTCTCCAGCAGTTTATATTTTGTGTCAGGTCTGATATTAAAATTTGAAAGAGAACTGGCCCCAGCACTGACACCTGGGGCACTCCACTCCTAACCTGACCCATTTCAGATAGGTGGCCATTTACTGATACTCACTGTGTTTTGTTCATTAACCATTCTCTAGTCTAAATGACAAACCGAGGATCTATTTGTAATGTCTCTAATTTTTCCAAAATTGCCGAATGTGGTGTCAGATCAAAAGCTTTGCTAAAATCCAAATAGACAATATCACAAAGTATCCCTTCATCCAAAGCCTTACTAATATTCTTATAAAAGCACACTAGATTAGTGGTACAGCTTCTGCCTTTAAAGGAGATAAGAAATTATTTTTACATAGTTAACTGCCTTTCCATCTTCTTTTCCATGCCAGTTATGTATTCTGATACGCTTTGATGATTTTTTTGATAAATAATCTAGCTTTGGGCTGCTCTCAGAACTACACTGAGTTCCACTCTCCTCACCAGCTACTGCTATTGATTTTCATAATTTCTAAACATTCAATGACATCAATAACTCCCATTCCATGCTATTCATCTGAATGGCCCAGAATGGTGTTGTCACAGAATGTTCAAGCAGTATGAAAAGAGAAAGCAGCAACTGCTGAGGATAGAGCTATTCAGGGTAGTTACAAAGGCAACAGAATTAGATTATTAATTTAACAGAAAAGGTCAAAAACATATCAGAATACTGGGTAGCCAATAAAAGAACAACTGGAGGGCATCTAACGGTATTAAAAACTATTTCCTATCATCTTTAACAAAACCATGCTGGTCTGGGTCATTATGCTCTATGTTACAAGTGATGGTCTCCTTGACTAGGCCTTCAGGGATCTTACCAATTACACAGGTGCAGGTTGATTAGACGATAGTTCGAGGCATTTGCCTTATTTCTCTTTTTATGGATCAGGACTACATGAGCTAATTTCCAATCTGATGGTATATTCCCAGTATTTATAGAGGCGTCAAAAATAATTTTTAATGGATGAGCTATGAATTTTATCATGATTTGCAACAAGCGAGCTGATATTCTGTCTAGACCCGGGGATGCATTAGGTTTTAAACTTTTGATATGTTGTTTGATTTCCTCCAAGGTAAATTTTATTTTTGGGACATTTTCATATATTGTGGAACCTGAAGCTATATTATTATTAACCCAGTCAATACATGGTATGTTAATGTCTCCTAGGAGTAGTATGTCCTCCATTTCTCATGCCACCTCTATTTCTGCCATACGTTCTTCAGCAATTTCAGTTGAGCAGATGGAGGTTGATAAATAGACCCTATAACTATTGACTGTTTGTGCCCATCTCCAGTTTTAACCGATAATGGTTCAGTGTTTGAGGCAGATGATTTTATTTTATGTGATATGTCTATTGAATGTAATCAATCTTTTACATATAAGTCTACTCCTCCTCCACATCTCTTATCTCAGTTTCGTAGGTATGAATGGTACTCATCTAAGTTTTTTCCCCCAGTGATCATCATCATCAGTCCACCATGTTTCACAAACTACTATTATGTCATATGGATTAGTGGGTATAACTGCACAGAAATTGTCTATATTTTTATTCATACTCCTAGCATCAAAAGAAAAGAATGTTAAATAATTACTTTTGTTATCGGATTTAGAACTTTTCTGATTATTTTGTTTGATTTTTTATTATTTATTTTTGTTTTTTCTTTGTTTTTGGAGGAGGATTTTTTTTTTCTGCTGATAGTCAGTTAATGTTCAAAGAATTTAAGGCTCCCTCTAAGTTCTCTGTGAGAAGTCTAGCCCCATTTCTGTTTAGATCTAAACCAGCCTTTGAGTACAGCTCTTGTTTGTTTTTGAACCAGTTCCAGTTGTCAATGAACATAATGCCACTATTCTTACACCAGTTTTGAAGCCTTGAGTTAATTATTTGAATTGTCAGATTTTTTTGATAATGTGATTTGAAAATAGGAAGGATTCCTGAAATAGCAATCTGGTGACCCATATTTTTGTATTTGATACCCAACACCAATAATTCAACACAAATATCTTTCTTGTGTTCCCTTCCTATGTCATTAACGCCAGCGTGTAAGGCAATCACAGATTTCTTTGGTAGATTTACAGTTTGTAACACATCGGCTACGTCTTTTACTTTTGCCCCAGGAAGGCAGGATACAGTGGTAAATTCTTTAGCAGTGCTACAAATGTGAGAATCAGTGAACCTGATGATGGAATCATCTATAATTAGTTTCTCTGGAAATGCAGAATTTTGAGACTCCATATATATACAGGTATTCTCTTGTTCAGTTTCTCTGTTTTCAAAAGGAGCATATCTATTCTGAGTTGGGATTTTCACTGAAAACGTGATTATTTTCTGTTTTTGTTCTATGTGTAACTGTTTTCCATGTTGTCTTGTTACATTCTCCAGGCTTTTGTTGGGTTTTGAATGTTAGAGAGTTCATGTCAGGGTATTCTGAAACTCTTTCTTTCTGGCTATTAGTCCCAAATACTATAAACCTATATCTGTGACATGAATTTGCACACATAACTCTTTACAATTGCTTTTTTCTTACCTATCCTTTAGTGCATTTAGTCAGGGTAAGGTCCATTTTCCTAGACGCTGCGTACCTGCCAGACAGATACAAGCTAGATGCACTTATCTATGTGTGCATCTCAGCATGCGATGAGGAATGTGCACCACTCACCCTGCTCACTGAGGGGCATGAGTTTTTTATATGGTATCTAACCCAGAAGCTGTCACCTGTTGGGTCAAGGTACTGATTGTTTTAATCATTAAAATACACTGCTGCACACATAAAAAAACAACTCAGAAAATCCTCTTGTGGCATGTCCTGAAAATGAAGTTAGGTATTTGAGTCCTGAAAATTAGTTAGGTGCTGTGCTCCAAATCTGTAGTTTTTTTAAATCTGCCCTCAAACTACAACAGACAGTTCTTGCTTCCTGCCCCACAGACAGACGTTCCCCTATCAGTAGTATTATACAAGCACTCAAACATACAGTTTGTAAGGAGAGAAATTAGCTGCTGCTTGTCTCATGGCAGAAAAAACATCTTACAGGACAGCTCGCAAATAGTTAATTTAATTCATTAAAGTGCTCACTGAGGGGCATGAGTTTTATATGGTATCTAACCCAGAAGCTGTCTCCTGTTGGGTCAAGGCACTGATTGTTTTAATAATTAAACAAGCATTTGTCAATGCCGAACGTTCGCATGCAGGTATTTGCAGTGGTGTTTGGCATGTATGGTGCTTTACCCTAATGCCCTGTGCGATTGCTGGTATTTGCACAACAAATTGTCAGCATGACCTTTTTGTTACCCCCATTGTGCGCTACATAGGCGGAAACACGTTTTGGGCAGGATGTGAAAAATGACAGCTGTACTGCTCATAAGGAAATGTGGTAAAATGGCAATGTTGAAAATCTGGAGTGGAAATATTGAAAGTCGCAAACCCACGAAGCGCATGTGGAACTGTGCAACGCACGCTCATAAAACAGTCATTTTAGGAATTTTTCACCAAATTTTCAACATTGCCATTTTAAACCTCTGCTAATGAACAGTGTCACTGTGATTTTCTTACTGTGTCCCATACATTGATTTCGCACACTGACTGTGCCATTGTGCACTACATGGGCGGAAAGGCGTTTTGGGCAGGATGTGAAAAATGACAGCTGTACTGCTCATAAGAAGGTGTGGTAAAATGGCAATGTTGAAAATCTGTAGTGAAAATATAGGAAATTCGAAAACTTACGAGCGTGCGTAGGAACTGCACAACGCACGCTTGTAAAACAGTTATTTGTAGGAATTTTTTTACCAAATTTTCAACATAGCCATTTTAAGATCTCTGCTCTTGAACAGTGACACTGTGATTTTCTTAATGTGTCCCATACACTGAGTTCGCACACCGACTGTGCCATTGTGTGCTACATGGGCGGAAACACATTTTGAGCAAGATGTGAAAAATGACAGCTGCAGTGCTCATAAGGAGGTGTGGTAAAATGGCAATGTTGAAAATCTGGAGTGAAAATATTGAAAATTCGCAAACTTACGAGCGTGCGTAGGAATTGCGTAACGCAGACTCATAAAACAGTCATTTTTAGGAATTTTTTCACCAAATTTTAAGCACAGCCATTTTAAGACCTCTGCTCATGATCAGTGTCACTGTGATTTTCTTAATGTGTCCCATACATTGAGTTCGCACACCGACTGCGCCATTGTGCGTTACATGGGCGGAAACACATTTTGGGTGAGATGTGAAAAATGACACCTGCATAGCTCATAAGAAGGTGTGATAAAATGGCAATGTTGAAAATCTGGAGTGAAAATATTGAAAATTCACGAACTTACGAGCCTGGTAGGAACTGCGCAATGCACGCTCGTAAAACAGTCATTTTTTGGAATTTTTGCACCAAATTTTCAACATGGGGTTTTTGGGACCCCTTCTCATGAATGATGTCACTGTCATGGCATTATTCAAGGCCAAAGGGTGATTTCATGCAGTGACTGCGCAGTGCCTGTGAAATCACCCTTGGTCCCGAATAACACCATGACAGTGACATCACTCATGAGAAGAGGTCCCAAAAACCCCATGTTGAAAATTTGGTGCAAAAATTCCAAAAAGATATGTAATAAAGTTGAAACCCCCCCATCTAGCCCATTGTACAGCTTACCGGCATTTCCTCAGTTCGAGGTCGCCTTTGAAGAGTACAGACGTGTTCCCGGTCCACCAAGATCGCCGCGCTGGAGGTAAGTATGGGGTAAGGGGGGGGAGGCTGGGTGCGCAGTGGGTGGGTGCGGTTGTGGGACAGGGGCTGGAGACAATCAGGGGCCGCTTTTTGTTTTACAGGTTTAACAAAAAAAGACAACATGGGACGCTTGCCACGCTGGGGTGGGCTCCCAGTGTGGCAGAAGATGGCTGGGGGCCAAGGAGCCGACGGGAATTGGGCACCCCTGCCGGCAAACTATGCGGGGGGGGGCCGAGGAGCCAACGGGGGATTGGGCACCCCCATCGGCATAACAGAAACTGAACATTTGCCACGCTGGGTGGCTCCCAGCGTGGCAGCAGGATGGCTTGGGGCTGTGGAGCCGACGGGGACTGGGCACCCCGCTGGCAACACGCTGGCCACGCTCAGGTGGGCTCCTTCGCGGCACCAAAGCTTTGGAGCAGTATGGACGCTGCTGGGAGCAGCGATGACGGGGAGTGTAGACGGCAGCCAGTATGGCAGCGTGCTTTCCTTTGAAGCAGAGGAACACCGCTGTCATACTGAGCTCCTGCACCTCATTGGTGCAGGACTGCAACGCTTCTGCTCAAGGGAGCAGTGCATTGGATGGGAGGCACACCTCCAAATGCTACTCTCCAAAACATTCCTTCGCATGCTGCAGCATAATGACTAAAACACTGCTGCAAACATAAAAAACAAAAATTCAGAACACCCCTCATTTGGAGTGTCCTGAAAATGAAGTTAGGTATTTAAGCCCCGAAAATTAGTTAGGTGCTGTGCTCTGAATCTGTAGTTTTTTTTTTTTAATTTGCTGTTGAACTACAACAGATAGTTCCTGCTTCTTGCCCCAAAGACAGATGTTCCACAATCAGTAGTATTATACAAGCACTCAAACATACAGTTTGTAAGGAGAGAAATTAGCTGTTGCCTGTCTCATGGCAGAAAACTATCTCACAGGACCGCTCTCAATCAGTTCATTTAGTTCAGTCCTTGAATCACTGTTTCTAATTAAGGGCAGTAATCACATAGACATAGACAAGTGACAAACAGAAAAAGATCTGAACAGTCTGTCAAGTCTCAAGATTCCCTACTTGGAGATGCTCTAGTCTCTGTACTCCCTCCCAGTTTCCCTTTTCTCTTCCTCTTCCTCTTCTTTCTGATAACTCCATTATATACATCCCACTCCCTCTTAAACCCCACTACTGTCCTTGCCTCCATAACCATGTCAGGCACTTTGTTTCACATATCCCCCACCCTTTCTGTAAAGTATTACTCTCTAGTGTCCTGTTTGGACCGTCATCTCTTCGCCTTGAGTGCATGCACTGGTGGATACACTGTGTATTGGTTTGAACACATTTGCTGTGTCTACCCTTTCTGTGATCTAGAAAGTCTCTATCATGCCCCCCCTTTCCCTTCTGTCATCCAGTGATTTGTCCTTCATCTCCTGTCCACTAGAAAGTCCTGATACAGTTTTACTGTTCCCCAGTGTTTGCCTAATCTCTGTGCAGATACAATACCTACTCCCTAGTTTTTTTTTGCATGTATTTTGACTTACTGCTTTGGGTGGTCAATGCGTATCTGCGGTCACTGTAAACTGACAGATATCCACTGAATGCACAGTACCTTTGGTGCTTTACTACACTGGTTCTGTACCATCAGTAACTTCTTCTCCATTTCGGACAGCAATTAAATTCCAACCAGATCACAAGCAAACTTTTACATCCAAACTACAGCAACAGTTAGAAATGCAGCATGCAAATCTTACTGCATTATTTGTGTAGTGAAGACATAAAAATACAAGTTTGTTGCCACCAAAATGTGTGGAATCTTGGCCATAGGGTTGACATGCCTCCTGTGAAAACAATTAACACACTGTCAGTTCCTTCAACAAAAACTAACACTGTTGTATTAATGAAAATATAGTGATAGTTTGAAGCTCAAGTGGCACAGTACTTTACATTAAAGAGCAGGTGCTTAGTAAAGGTGCATATCTTAAAGGACGAAGGTTTGGGGCCTTTGGACACCTCTGTAATCATTTAGTTCATTTTTATTTGTTTGTTTATTTACTATTCCATCTTTTTATTTGTATTTTGCCAAGTGTTAGTGAAAAAAAAAGAGTCCAATGGAGTCCCCATGTGATGATGTCAGAAAACCCTCATTAGCAAGTCTGCCAGTGTATTTCAGAGAAACTACAACTTTTATACTTTTCAGATATTTCTTTCCGACTGACCTATAGGTGGAGCTGTAAGCAGACCCAGCCTGCCCCGTGCTTCCAGACTGACCTACGGGTTGAGCTGTGAGCTGACCCAGCCCGCCCCTGTACTTTCAGACTGACCTACGGGTGGCGCTGTGAGACCCTGCAATTGCACTGTGCAATCTACATGCAAATCAGGTCATAAGGAGATGCTAATATGGATGTTTGCCCACTGACTACCTAAGTAGGCTCATTTGTATATCACTTTTGATTACAGCAAATGTTTGCTCTGGGCAAATGTTCTAGCACCAGGCAAACGTGTTAGTCCTGCGCAAACACTGCACAAATGTAGTTGCACCACGTAAACTTGACTGAACCATAACACAGTTCTGGTTTATTTGGCCTGCACTGTTGTATTGTTGTTTGCAGCTTTAGTGCATCCACTTCTTTGCTAGCACACACATTGGCTACATAGTTTACCTATACCTTCCTCCCGTCTGTGTACACTGGACTGCTGTTTTGATTTGCACTTCCCGGATGCTACATTTATAGCTGTCTTATTTGCTGGGCTATTATTGCACTGCACTCCCAGCGCTGTTTGCATGGCTTCATTTGCATGCCATATTCAGTTGCTTTAGCCTTGGGACTATTTCTTTGAATATAGCATGCAAATGGTTCTGACCTAATTTAACACAACATGCAGTGCTGAGTTTGCCCTGGGGCTAAATTTTGAATAGCTGTCCCCACATGCTATCAAACATCACATATTTCTATTAAATATATAATATTTTGGTGGCAGGAAGTGTTATTTTTCCCAGGAAGGTAAAGGTGAAGGTGAACTACGCAGCCAATGAGTGTGCTGCCAAAGAAGTGGATGCACTAAAGCTGTAAACAACAATACAACAGTGCAGACCAAATAAACCAGAACTGTGTTATGGTTCAGACAGGTTTGCACGGCGCAAATACATTTATGCAGTGTTTGCGCAGGACTAACATGATTGCCCGGCTCTAGGATATTTGCCCAGGGCAAACATTTGCTGTATTCAAAAGTGATATACAAATGAGCCTACTTAGGCAGTCGGTGGGCAAACATCCTTATTAGCATCTCATTATGACCTGATTTGCATGTTGATTGCACAGCACAATTGCAGCGCCACCTGTAGGTCAGTCTGAAAGTACAGGGGCAGGCTGGGTCTGCTTACAGCTCCAGCTATAAGTCAGTCGGATAGAAATATCTGAAAAGTAGAAAAGTTGTAGTTTCCCATTGAAATACACTGGCAAGCTTGCTAGTAAGGGTTTTCTGACATCATCACACTGTGACTCCATGGGACTCTTTTTTTCACTAGCACTTAGCAAAATACAAATAAAAGATGGAACAGTAAGTAAATAAATAAAAGCAAACTAAATGATTACAGAGGCATCTAAAGGCCCCAGACCTTCATTCTTTAAGATATGCACCTTTACTAAGCACCTGCTCTTTAAAGTTGTGAGTGAAGAGGTAACATGGGTTTTCAACCATTTGAAGAGGGAGAGCACTGCTTGTTATGTCAAGGGGGAATAAAAGTCAGCATGTTCCGTGGTACAGTTAAGGTCCACCATGGTAACAATTGTTCACAGTATGGCTAGAGACAGAGGGCCCTATTCTGAAATAGCCCTTAGATCGATGTAAGTTGTGGCAATCTAGGGCTGTGGCAAACACGGCCATGCTAGGGACCCTGCACTTGATCCTCTATTGGGTAGGGTCCCAGTGGCAAAGTCCTATAACTTGTGGCAACTGTAGCAGTGCTCCAAACAGAGGGTGCACCGGGACAGGTTGCTGCAAGCCATTGGTGACCGTGCAGCAATGTCCCCAGTCATTCCCTGGTGGCCTAGTGGACAGCCCTGCCCATGTCTCCTGGGAATAGTGTGTGACCTATGTCCCTAGTGGTCTAGTGGACCCCAATCCCTGATTACCCCAATATAAGTAGTAGTAAAATAACCCACCTCCCCAGTGCACTATCAGTCCTCCCCATGTCCCCAGGAAATAGTAATGTACTATAAGTCCCTGGCAGTCCAGTGGATCCCCCCTCCATGAACCCCGATGTTCCCATAATGTAAATATGTATTGAAATATCCTGATGATCTAGCACCCCTCCAAGCTCTGATCCCCCATTATGCCATAATATGTCATCATTGGTGGTATAGTGGCACCCCACCCTGACAGGTGATGTCCCACCACCTCACTTCTCCCCCAATCTCCAAGCTGAGCTGGCGACCAGCACAGCCTAACTATGGGCAGCTTCTGACTGAGTACGTACAGTATATGCTGTAGTACATGCTCAGTGACAGTCAATCATAGAGTGCATACGGTATACAGTATCCACTCATTCAGGGCTCAGTCAGTGGCTGTCCTTGGTGATGAGTGGTAGGCTGTGCCAATCGCTGGCTTGGTCTGGGGATTGGGGGGAGCGGGGTGGTAGGACATCGACTGCTGGGGTGGGGGGCTACTATAACACCAATGATGACATATTATAGCATAACAAGGTGTCGGGGCTTTGGGGGGTGCTAGATCACTATGTATAATATGATCAGCAGCTCTGATGAGTCTTGACAGCTTGCAGTTATCACTCCCACCACCATGCTGTAGCTGCAGATAATTAAGGCCTGATATGTGTCTTTGAATAGAAGCCTGAGACCATCGTTGCACTCAAAGTCACCAAAACATGAGTAGAATACCTCAAGCGAGCATCAGTGGATAATAGGTGGTAAGACCACCCTGCTTATTATTGTAAAACCAAGAAATATAGAGTTTGTGTGATGAACTGTAAAGGATTTTTACTAGTGGAGAGGGAGAAAGGGATTCAAGCAACCATCTTTTACTGAGATCATGCCATGCCCCTGTTTATGGAACATTCTATTGTCTAATATCTAGATTAAATCTTACCCTTTATAGCTATGTGTATTTATTATGCATATTTGTATATTGAATGTTCAATTGATGTATTGTATTATGCTTTTATATTATGTATTGTATATTTGTTCTGGTCAAGCATGAAAATGGGTCCTTGGCTTATGGACTTCCCGAAGTATACTGTAAACAAAACAAACAAAGATATTATTTCTAACAACTGTGAAAGATGACACATGGCAGCAGACTGAGCCTGCTTGAAGCTGGGCCAGCACTCAGACTTTATGGACTGCGAAGATGAGGAGTCGACTGCTACTGAGCTAGCATGCAAGTTCTGAAATAAATCACACCACCATCACCATCAACGGATTAAGTTATAGAAATGGGAGAAGGAAGAATGGGGGCTACAAGAGTGGGGGAAGGAAGGAGGGCTTTCAACTGTGTGGGAGGCCTTGTATTTACAGTACTGCAGCATTTTTCTCCTCATAGTCTTAGAAGAATGCAGTCACAACTCCAGGAAAATGCACAGCAAAATCTGAGGTTCATGATACTGCTTTACGAGTGCATGGCTTTTTTAAATGTTGATTCACCCAGAGAAGTTTTAGATTCCACATGTGGCAACTATCAGGTCTGAACAAAACACATCATACAGTTCTGTTAAAAAGATACAGTTACACCAGTGTTAAGAAACTAGTTTGACCCACAAATCACAAAAAGGCACTGGTAGCACTACTTCACTGAGGGATAGTAACACCTCTTCTGATGCCCACTGTTTCTTTGAATGGCTGACTGCCGTACACAGCAGTAGTACACTAATTTGATTTGGGAAGATTATAGATACAAACAATTGATTAGTGAATGCATGCTCCAAATCTGAGTACTACAGAAAAGTTGCTAGACGCAGCTTAAATGCATCTAACCCCATAGAAAATCTCCTGTTACCCTAGAAAATACAACTAGTAGGCAGGGAGCTGAAGTAACAAAAAGCACTGCAGCATGAGCAAGACAGGACAGTCTTGCAACTGCAACAAGCATTTGTCAATGGCAGATGTTCACCATTGGTATAGAAACCCTGGGGTACTAGATGAATTCTGGTGAACTAAAAATGAAGTGTTTATTTTTTTTTACACTGTAAATGTGTAAATCATTGTTTAACAAAGGGAGTGTAACATTAACTCACAATCATGTCATATTTATAAAAACAGTGATTTACACAATTACAGTGTAAGAAATGAAACTTCATGAGTGTTTTTTTTTTTTTACACTGTAAGTATTATAAATAACTGTTTAGCACAGTGTGTGTAATACTCACAAATGTGTTAAAAGGGTGGCCAAGGGTGGCCCCACCCAGCTGGTCATTAATTGACAGGAAATGACTGGCTCTGAGGTCATTATTGCAATTAAAAGTCTGATTGCAAAAAGGACTTTTTCGTGCGAGCTAAGCAGCTGTCATGCCAGTCACTTCTAAAAGGTTTCAGAGCGGCACAGCAGCCAATCAGTGCACTACCTGACTTCATGAAAAATTAATTAGACTTATAATGTTGGTTACATTACAAGGTGTTAACACTAAAGCTAAAATTCTTTAACAGAGGTTTGTGAAAGTTTTACATTAGCAATAGTGTTTTCTGTCTATATGAGATTAATGTACTTCAGAATTCAACACTCATGTGTTGAAATAACATTTTCAGTATGGGCATTTTAATACATGAATGGGTTGGTGAAAGCTACACATTAATGTGTTAAAGAATTTACATACCACTTTGTTAACTTTAACACACTAGGGGCCGGATATTCAAAACATTGCACTGGGCACAAACCGTTTGCACAGGATTAGCGCGGGTTCGCTATGTTCAAAAGGTCAAATAGTGCACGCAAACTGCATTAGTACCAGGCAAACATATAATGTATCTAAGGGGAAAACTGAGGGGGCATGTACATGAAAACAGGCACAATGCTATATTTAGTGAATAGCACCACACAAATTGTTTTTGCATGACTTAGCACAACACTTTGCGTGGTGCAAATTACTGCCCAGGAAAAGGTAATCTTAACTCCGGGTAAACCAGCTTTGCATGACTTTGTGGCTTTGCATGACTTTTGCATGGCTTTGCGCAACCCTAACCAGTAAATAGGATGCATAGAAATAAGCCAGACAGAGAGGAAACATGCTGCTTACGGATGGCATCCCTATGATGCCATCATTTCCCACCAGTACCAGCCATGCCAGGCAGTAAGTGGTGAAACAGCTCCCAGTGGACACCATGGCAGTGCGGCCATACAGCACACACCTGTAGACCACCCTCCAGTGGACACCAAGCGATGCCAACATACACACATACAGCACTTTAGGCATGAAGGGTGTTGAGGGGAGGGTGTACAAATGGTCAGGCTGCACCACAGACTGGGTGTGGCCACAAGGCTGGGACAAGTCATGCAGTGCAAATAGGCCAGTGTTGGGAATACCCCAACACCAGTGTGCCTGTCTGATGATATATGCCTCCCCAGCCACAAACCACACCTCTGTACTTCCAGACTGACCCACAGGTGGAGGTGTGGGATCCAGCAATAGCATTGGGCCAACTGCATGCAAATCAGGTCATAATGAGATGCTAATCTGGATGCTTGCACACATATTACCTAAGTAGGCTAATTTGCATGTCACTTTTGAATATAGCAAAGTTTTGCCCCAGGCTAATGTGATTGGGCTGGGGAAACGGCTTAGCTCCACGCTAAACCTGCGCAAATGTGTTTGTGCTACACAAACGTTTCAGAAACAGCATACATTTCTGTACAATGTAATATCTCATGCACTGATGATTGCAGCTTTACTGACTACACTCTTTTGCTAGTACACACATTGGCTACATAGTTCACCTCTACCTTCCTTCACATCGCTGTGAACTGGGATGCTGTTGTGGTTTGCACTTCCTGGTTGCTATACTCAAAGCTGTCTTATTCCCAGGCTATTTTTGTACTGAACTCCAGCCCAGTTTGCCCGGCTTCCATAGCATGCTATAGTCAGCAGGTTTAGCACTGGGGCTATCTCTTTTAAATATAGCGGGCTACTGGTTCCAGGATAATTTACAGTAGCATGTCGGGCAGTGCTAATTTGGCCCAGGGAAGAGTTTTCAATATCTGGCCTTGCATGTGTTAAATCTAACACACGTTAGACATGGTGGCCAGATATACAAAACTTTGCCCTGGAGATAAATTTGCACAGTACAGCATAAAATATTGTGCCCCAGGGGACTACACAGCACAGGCACAGGTGGTGGTGCTGCATGCAATTGACAAACTGTAGTTCATGCTACAGTACACAGCAGACACTACAGTAACACGGGGGCCAGTAGTGTGAGAGACAGAGCAATGCCTATGATGTGTAGGGCAGGGATAACCACTGCACTGTACACACTGACAGGCCTAACTTGCAGGTGCTTACTGACTGTGGACATTACTGTCATGTTGTGCAACCGACAGATGCTGCACCTGTGGCATGGGATACTCACAGTGACATATACATGGCTGGCTGTGTGTGTTGTGGTGTCTGTACAGATGTGTGATATGTGGCTGGGATGGCCTTGTGCAACCCTAGCATATGACTATGACAGAGAAAAAGCCAGACATGGAGGAAACATGCTGCTCACTGATGACACCACAATGATGCCAACTGCTGCCACCATTCCCAGCCATACCAGACAGTATGTGGTGACCCGGCCCCCGGGGGCCACCATGGTAGTGTGGCCATACAGGACACACCTGCAGACCATACGTCTGTGGTGACCAACAGGTGCCAGCACACACATGCAGCACTGTGGGCATGGTGGGTGCTGAGGAGAAGGTGTACAGGTAGCCAGGCCTCACCACAACTGGGTGCAGCCACAAGGCTCGGACACAGCACATAGTGCACATGGGCCAGTACTGGGAATACCCCAATACCAGTGTGTCTGTTCGATCGTACATGCCCCCCCCAGTCACATACCACACAGCTGTACATACATCACAGCACACATAGCCAGTCATGTCTATGTCACTATGAGCATCCTATGCCAGAGGTGCAGCATCTGTGGGTCACACAACTGTGTGACATAAATATCCACTGGCAGTACACACCTGCAAGGTGGGCTTGTCACTGTGTACAGTGCAGTGGTCATCACTACCCTACACACCATAGGCATTGCTGTGTCCCTCACACTACTGGCCCCCTTGCTACTGTGGTGTCTGCTGTGCACTGTAGCATGCCCTACAGTGTGACAGTTGCATGCATCACCACCACCGCCTGTACCTATGCTGTGTTGTCCCCTGGGGTACACAATGCTATGCTGTACTGCATACATGTAGCCTGTAGCAACCATCATGCACTGCCAGACTGACCTACAGGTAGAGCTGCAGCCAGGCCTGGCCAGTCCCGGTACTTCCAGACTGACCTACAGGTGGAGCTGTGGGACCCTGCAGTAACACTGGACAAACTGCATGCAAATCAGGGTATTATGACATGCTAATCTGGATGTTTGCCCAGAAACTACCTAAGTAGTATCATTTGAATGTCACTTTTGAATATGGCAAAGTTTAGCACTGGGCAAATGTGTTTGTACTAGGCAAATGTCTTAGCTCTGCGCTAAATCCACACAAACGTGTTAGCGCGGCACTAACGGTTCAGGGAATATTATACAGTTTTGAACACTGTTCTTTCACATCCACTGTTGCCTGCAGCTGTACTGGGTCCACGCATTTGCTGGCACACACATTAGCAACATAGTTCACCTCTACCTACCTTCACATCGCTGTGCACTGTGTTGTTGTTGTTGTGGTTTGCACTTCCTGTTTGCTATATTCGGTGCTGTCTTATTCCAGGGCTATGTTTGCCCTGCACTTCCAGCCCAGTTTGCCCAGCCTCATTCCTATGCTATATTCAGAAGCTATTTTCCCCAGGATATTCCTTTTGAATATAGCTTGCATTGTGCTCTGGGCTAAGTTTGCCTGCCTCGCAGTGCTAATTTAGCCCCAGGGCAAAGTTTTGAATATCTGGCCCTCAGCGCACTATTTGACCTTTTGAATATAATGGACCCACACAAACCCAGTGCTAACCCTGCACAAACAGTTTGCGTCCAGCATTAAGTTTTGAATATCTGACCCCCTGTGTTTTCTCTAACCGCACTAACTGCTGTGTTAAAAATTAACTAATGTGTTCTCAAATTTAATATTTCCTTTCTAGGAGAATTACGAAAGTTAGGTGCTTGCATTTGTAAATTTCAACGCAGGGTCATAACTTTGTTGCTTTTTAATATTTTTGCCTCAAATTGTCAACATACTCGCCTTAAGATACCACTTCAAGAACAAGTACTAAGAAGATGTTCAACTCCTGCCTGAAAGGTGATTTTCCACAATTACTGTGACCTCACCTTTTGGGATGCCAAAACACATATTGGCCAGGATTTGAAAAATGAAAGATGTCGCATTCATGAGGTGCAGTAAAGAAATGGCTATGTTGAAAATTTGAAGTAAAGATTGAAAATTACCAAAGTTGCAAGCCTGCGTTTGAAAAATTCAATATAGGCTCATAACTTTGTTTTTTGTAAATGTGTATGCCAAATTTTCAACATAGCCTTCTTATGACCCCGCCTTCTGAACAAGGGCAGTGAAAATGCTTAACTGCTGCCGAAAAGTGATTTAGTGCAGTGACCATGAAATCACCTTTCAGGAGATTTCCTAATTTCACTACAACTGTTTACGTGGTGGCATCCCAAACAAGCATTTGTCAATGCCGAATGTTTGCTTGCTGGCATTGGCAGTGATAGTGTAGAAGTTACAGAGCTGCGTAATAGTAATGGCAGTGAAGTATTGAACTGAAGCCAACCCCACTACCACCCTGCAGAGAGTTACAGGCATTGGGGTGTGCCTTTGGGTCGTCAGGCATAACGGCCACGCAATTTCAGTACATCCCACCCTGCAGACACTGGCAAGTGTCACGGTGTTCCTTTTGGTCTTTGGTCCTTATGTGCACCCCATTCCATTAGGAAATACAGAGAGATGGGTGCGATACAGGAGAATGGGGTGAACTTTGGGGCTGAAGAGTCCAAGGCATACCTCGATGCTTCTCACTGGCTGCAGGGTGTGGAATGGTATGAGCATTACAGGCAAGAATCCCAAGTCACACCCCTGATGCCTGTCATTCTCTACAGGGTTGGGCGTTATGGTTGGAAACCCTAATACCTCAGGCATTCCTTGGTATTTTCACTCCAAATGTTCAACATGGTTTTTTTGTGACCCCACCTCATGAACAGGGGGAATATCAGTTTCTTAGCTGAAAGCTGCTTATGCACAGCAACTACGGCATTTAGCATCACAGGTGCAAAACATTCAACAGGATGTAAAATGACAGCTGTACTGTTCATGGGAGGTGTAAAAATGGCAATGTTGCAAATGTGCAGTAAAAATATTTAAAAAATGGTGAAGTCACAGTGTACATATAGAAACTGTGCAACGACACCCGTAATATAATTAGGTTGGGGATTTTTACAGCAGATTGTCAACTCAGGCATTTTGGTGCCTCCGATCATGAACAGTGTCACTGTGATTTTCTTTATCTGTCCCGAACAATGATTTCCCACAGCGACTATCAAGATCTCGCGCTGAAAGTGTGAAAACACACTTCAGCCATGTTGTGAAAAATGACAGTTGTATTGTAAAGAGGGCAGTGTGGAAAAATACCACTGGTGAAAATCTGGACTTAAAATATTACAAAGTCATGAACTTACGAGGGTGCGTGGAAACTGCGCAATGCTCACTCGTAACACAGTCATTTTATGGACTTTTTTCACCAAATTTTCAACATAGCCATTTTAAGACCTCTGCTCATGAACAGTGTAACTGATTTTCTTAATCTGTCCCAAACATTGCTTTCACACACCAACAGCACCATTGTGCGCTACATGGGCGGAAACACATTTTGGGCAAGATGTGAAAAATGACAGCTGTACTACTCATAAGAAGGTGTGGTAAAATGGCAATGTTGAAAATCTGGAGTGAAAATATTGAAAATTTGCGAACTTATGAGCGTGCATAGGAGCTGCACAACGCACGCTCGTAAAACAGTCATTGTTAGGAATTTTTTAACCAAATTTTCAACATAGCCATTTTAAGACCTCTGCTCATGAACAGTGTCACTGTGGTTTTCTTAATTTGTCCCGTACATTGATTTCACACACCAACTGCGCCATTGTGCGCTACATGGGTGGAAGCACGTTTTGGGTGAGATGTGAAAAATGACAGCTGTACTACTCATAAGAAGGTGTGGTAAAATGGCAATGTTGAAAATCTGGAGTGAAAATATTGAAAATTCGCGAACTTACGAGCATGCATAGGAACTGCGCAACGCACGCCCGTAAAACAGTCGTTTTTTGGAATTTTTCCACCAAATTTTCAAAATAGGCTTCTTGAGAGCCCACCTTATGAACACTGGCAGTGTCGTTTCATTAATCAGTCCTGAAAGGTGATTTCGCGCAGTGACTGCGAAATCACCCTTTGGGCCCGAATAACGCCATGACAGTGACATCATTCATGAGAAGGGGTCCCAAAAACCCCATGTTGAAAATTTGGTGCAAAAATTCCAAAAAATGCCTGAGATATGCAACAAAGTTGAAAACCCTATCTAGCCCATTATACAGCTTACTGGCATTTCCTCAGTTCATGGTCGGCTTTGAAGAGTGCAGACATGTTCCCGTCCACCAAAGATCGTCATCGAGGTCCGGAGGTAAGTATGGGGTGAGGGGGTGGGGAGCAGGTGCGCAGTGTGGGTGGGTTGTGGAGGGGCCAGGAGACTACGTGGGACCGCTTTTTTACAGGTTTTTTTTTTTTATTTGACTGCAGGCGTTTGCCACACTGGGGGTGGCTCTAGCATAGCACAAGGATGTGAGGCGTTCAGCTGGCGGGAGTTGGGCACCCCGTCAGCCAAAGCATTGCCACGCTGGGGTGGGCTCCTCAGCTTGGCACCAAGTACTGGGGGGACAGTGAGCTGATGGGGATTGGGCACCCCGTAGGCTATATCATTATTGCCACGCTAGGGTGTGCACCCAGCGTGGCATTTGAAGACTTTGTGGGGTCGGGGAGTGCAGCACAGCTGACAGGATTAGGCACCCCGTCGGCTATACACTGTGTGCATGCGCTGGGGGGCGATGCCTGCGTGGGCATGTGTGTGTGGGGGGGAGCTACGAATGAGCAGGAGATATCTTATCGCTGCTCACTCAAGCATAGCTCCCTCTTTGAACTGTATGCCACTGCATTTTGGAGCTTGTCATAGACAGCTCCAGCATGCATTGACTTACAGGGGCCGCGCCTGCCAACACACTGACTGAATTAGAAGAGGGGGTGACACACCTCCGAAATCTCGGATGATGGCACTATGTTTCTTGCACATGCATGCAAGCAAACATAAAAAGGCATACTGAAAATCTGCGGCAAAAAAATACACAAAAAGGACCAAGTTATGCCAGTAAGTTTAAAACCCGATTAAAATACATTGAACCACATACCTGATTTTAACAGTGTGTGGTCCAGCTTTGAAGAGTGAAGAAATGTCTGCGGTCTGCAGAGGATTACAGCATTGGACCCCTGGTGGGTAAGTAACAGCTTGGGAGGTTGTGGGGTGGTGGGTACTGAGTTGGAGGGTCAAGTGAGGGGACTAATGGTGCAACAGACAGTGATGGAGGGATTTCTTTTTTGCAGGATTAAAAAGAAAAGGAATGATGAGGGACACTTTTCTTTATTGTTTCAAAAGACAACAGTGGCACTGGGGGATTGGGCACCCTACGTGTCAGTGTTATGTCTTTGTGTGTGGGGGGAGTGCTGACAGGGAGGGTCAGGAGGGTGGTAAAATTACAGGGGCAGCAGCAACAGACATTGGGCCAGATATTCAAAACTGGAGCCATGTCAATTCAGCGATTTAACATTTAGCGAATGCAATTTCAGTGACTATTTTATAGCCACGGTAATTACAGCGACCATCAATCGCAGTGAATGCAACTTCAGCTACATAACTACAAATGCAGCTGAAAATTATAAGCCAAACCACACAATAGACAAAGCCCCCATACAAAAGCAGGGGCATCCCATGCTGGCTCCAAATATATTTCACCGACATCCTCGAACACACCCCACCAGAGACTGCACTGTTTAAATACCCACTCCACACCTGTTCTCATTACCCAATTAACTGAGTCTTGCAGGGGGGCTGTGCCCCCTGCACCCCCCCCAGAGGCCTACATCCCCTGAATCCACCACTATTTCTAAAATAACATCCTCTGAAGTGCACCTGGACCTCGGAGGTAGGTTATCTATCCCTGTCTCGCTATATTTGTTTGTCACCAATATTACTCGCTCACTATAATTTCAAGTGCTGTAATTGAGTCGCTATAATTGACTCGCTGAAACTGATGAGCTGAATTGACGTGCTACCTCAAAACTTTGTGCTGGGCACAAACTGTTTGCGCAGGGTTAGCGTGGGTCCCCTATATTCAAAAGGTCAGATAGCATGTGCAAATTGCATTAGCACTGGGCACAATTATTATGTATGCAAGGGGCAAACTGAGGGTGTGTGTACATGAATACAGACGCAATGCTATATTTAGCGAACAGAGCCGCGCAAAGTATTTTCGCGCGACATAGCACTTAACACTTAACACTTTGCATGGTGCAAATTATCGCCCATGCAACAGTTGTCTTAACTCTAAGAAAACCAACTTTGCATGACTGTGTGGCTTTGCGTGACCCTAACCAGTCAGTATGACACATAGAAATAAGCCAGACATAGATCAAACATACTGTTCACTGATGGCATCCCTATGATGGATCATCTGCCAGCAGTCCCAGCCATGCCAGGCAGTAAGTGGTGACCCTGCTTCCAGACACCATGGCAGTGCAGCCATACAGCACACAGCTGCAGACCACCCGTGTGCTTGTCTGATGGTATGTAACCCCCCAGCCACATACTGCACATCTGTACAGACACCACAGAACACACAGCCAGCCATGTACATGTCACTGTGAGCATCCCATGCCAGTGGTGCAGCATCTGTGGGTCGCACAACAGCATAACAGTGATGTCCACTGTCAGTAAACACCTGTAAGTTGGGCCTGTCACTGTGTACAGTGCAGTGGTCATAACTGCCCTACACACCATAGTCATTGTTGTGTCCCTCACACTACTGGCCCCCTTGCTACTGTAGTGTCTGCTGTGCACTGTTGCATGAATTACAGTTTGACAATTGCATGCAGTACCACCACTTGTGCATGTGATGTGTAGTTCCCCGGGGTACAATATTATATGCTGTGCTGTACAAATGTAGCCTGCAACTACCACCATGCACTGGCTGACTGACCTACAGGTGGAGCTGTGGGCAGACCCAGCCAGCACCTCTACTTCCAGACTGACCTACAGGTGGAGCTATGGGCAGACCCATTGAGCCCCTGTAATTCCAGACTGACCTACAGGTGGAGCTGTGGGACCCTGCAATAGCACTGGGCAAACTGCATGCAAATCAGGTCATAATGAGATGCTAATCTGGATGTTTGCCTACATACTACCAAATTAGGCTTATTTGCATGTTACTTCTAAATATTGCAAATTTTTGCCCCAGCCAAATGTGATAGCGCCAGGCAATGGCTTAGCTCCGTGCTAAACCTGTGCAAATGTGTTTGCACCACACAAACATTTTACATTTCTGCTCAATGTAATTTCACATGCGCTGCTGCTTGCAGCTTTATTGACTCCACTTTATTGCTAGCACACACATTGGCCACATAGTTCACCTCTACTTTTCTTCACGTCGCTGTGAACTGGGATGCTGCTATGGTTTGCACTTCCAGGTTGTTATATTCAGAGCTGTCTTATTCCGGGGCTATTTTTGCGCTGCACTCCCATCCCAGTTTGCCTGGCTACCTTAGCATGCTGTATTCAGCAGGTTTAGCACTGGGACTATCACTTTTGAATATAGTGGGCTATTGGTTCTGGGCTAATTTAGCAGGCCGGCCAGTGCTAATTTAGCCCCAGGGCAAAGTTTTGAATCTGCGAACTTACAAATAGATGAAGAAGCCAGCAGAAGAAGGCCATTTGGTCTATGAAGTCTCATATTGCAGGGTACACAGCTTGGGTTAATGTCCCTGCCCTCAATCCCCCCCGTACTCCCATCCTCCCTACCCATGATCCTTACCTCCCCCATGCCTATCCCAGCTTCTCTTAAAGCTGCCCACTGTCTTCAATGAGATGACCTCTTCTAACAGTGCATTCCAACTGTCCACCACCCTCTCAGTGAAGAAGTACTTCCTGACCTCCCTCCTAAACCTCCCCCCCTCCAGCTTAAGTCTGTGCTCCCTAGTGTTATGGTTGCCTCTCAGCTAAAAGACGCTTTTGTTATCAACCGTAGTCATCCCTTTCAAATACTTGAAGGTCCCAATCATCCCCCTTCTCTTTCTCTTGTCTTCCAGGGAGTACATGCTTAGTGTCCTCAATCTCTTCTCGTATGTCCTACCCTGCTGACCCATTATCATCTTTAAAGCCCTCTTCTGGACTTTCTCCAGCAGGTTAATGTCCTTTTTGAGGTGTGGGCACCAGTACTGAACTCATTACAGTGACCTGTATAAGGGCAGTATAGCCTCCTCTCTCCAGTTACTGATTCCCCTAGATATGTATCCCAGCATCTTGTTTGCCTTTGCTGCTGCTTTCTTGCACTGCGTGGAGTGCTTCAGGTCACTAGTGATCATTACTCCCAGGTCTTTCTTCTCCTCTGATGCAGATACTCGGACTCTACCCAGGTAGTACTCTGTCCTGGGATTCTTGGCTCCAATATGCATTACTTTGCATTTTTTGACATTGAAACCAATCTGTTAGATCTTGGATCCCTCCCCAGCTTTTCCAGATCTTCCTGTAGGTCCTGTATCCCTTCAGCTGTGTCCACTCTCCCGCAGAGCTTGGTGTCATCCACAGATAGGCACATTTTGCCCTTAACGCCATCCCCAATGTCATTGATGAAGACATTGAGCAACACCAGCCCCAGTATGAGCCCCAAAGTAATTCTCACTGGTTACCTCTGGTACCAGATAACTTCCTACACAAACACCCTCTGGGTTCTGTTCCTCAGCCAGTTTTCCACCCATCTAGCCATCTTTTCCCTAACCTCAAGATCCACCAACTTCCTGATCAACCTTTTGTGGGGCACAGAGTCAAAGACCTTGCTGAAATCAAGATAGAAGATGTCTACGACTTGGCCCCTGTCTACTGTCTTAGTGACACAGTCAAAGAAGTCAAGTCAGATTCATTTGACATGATCTCCTCCCATGAACCCATGCTCACTTGCATCCTGAAGACCATGCTCCTCTGACAAGGGACCTCCATCCTGCCTATACTTGCTATCCTATCATTTCTGTTTTGAATTCATACCCGGCCCTCTTGGTCTGCTCTAAACTGCATATTGTGTATTGTAAGCTGCTCTCTGATTGTTAGATCTTAATGGTATAATGGTATAATGCACACTGTAACTATTTGAGACTATTGTAAACTATTTGTAACTATGTCTGTAAACTATTTATAACTATGTCTGTAAATTATCTGTAAATATGTCTGTATGCTTTGTAACCTTGTCTCTCCTGGATGTGGAGCCTTTGTAAATGAGTCTCTGACTAAAAGGTTTGTAATTCCGGTACTGTGCAATTAAACTTGGGTGAGCCGGATTGAGCTCGAGCCAAGCTCAAGCCAATGGCATGGCTCGGCTCTTCAGCAGTGAAGAATTTCAAGCCAACTGTAAGCCGAGCTGCAGTCTAGCAAAAAAAGTAATTGCATTCAATCTGAGGTGGCAAACAAAATTTTCTGCACTCTGACACTTTATTGGTCAACTTGTTCCCTAACAACATAAGCTACACCCAATTGGTTAATGACAAGGTGAGTGGATGTGATATATACACACACGCGCACACACACACACACACACTGCATGACACTCACAGAGCAGCTAACATCAAAATCCCTCGTAGAGATGCCGTTCATGTGCGCATGTGCCACCTGAGGCAGCATGGGTGAATCCACATTGAGGACTGGAGCTCGGGACAGCAGAGGGATTTGTGGAAGGAATCAGTCAGACAGGACACGGGACTTATTGTGGCAGCACCGTGCCACCATTATTTTACTGCCCAGCAGTGTATGAGTGTGAGTGTGGGACAGGATGATGGCAACAGCTGAGACAGTCAGTCAGGGGGACAGTCACGCAACAGCAAGGGAGTGAGCTGGCATGAAGGACGGGAGGGAAAGTTTGAGTGGCAGTCACAGACCAGTGCGGCAGAGTGGGTGCACCTCGGTAGGCCATGACCAACCATGATGTGAGCAGGTATGAGTCGTGCGATGGTCGTTGTGTTGAGCTGGTGATGAATAGGAGAGCCTCAGCCAGCCTGGAGAGGAGGAGGACAAGTACAATACGGGTACAAGTTTTAAAATGTATTTTTTTGGGGGGGAGTGGACAGATTTGGTTGACTGCTAAGCAGTAAGCACTTCCAAGTCTGTGGAGCATTCTTTGTGGACTACTATTTGCCGCTGCTGTTGCCGGTCAAATACAAGAATCCATTTCTTGTTGGTCTCAAGACCTGGGGAGTCACTGAATGTTCATTGTAAAGGCCGGGCAATGTTAGTATCCAGCAAGGTGGCACATACAATATTTAATTTGTGCCTGCATGCAAAAGACAACCAGCTGGAAGGAAAAAGGAGGTAGTATCAGTACAAGCAAGTATGACCGATTGCAACATGTGGTATTTGCCATACTACACACTGTCTGCCACTAACCACGCATGCAATTGTTAGCAACACTGAATTCTGGGCTGGCAGCAGATGCCATGCAGCTTTCTGCCATGCAGCTGAATCAGATATGCTATTTTTTACTCTGACTTGGGGGATCCACATGTTTTTCCCTTCTATATGGGCCAATAAAACCTCAAATACTTTTCCTGTGCCACTGACCACAACCCTCTGGTTGTAAGGGGCATGGGTGAGTAACTTCAAGGCAGCAGGTTCTAGATGGCTAAATAAACTGACTGTCAGGAGTGCATGTGCTAAGTATTTTGTCTACACAGCAAACGTATCACTTCTCTTTTTCTGATGTTTCTCCTGTCCTCTGACCAAGGAAGGCAGAATACTGATAGTTGTCATGAAACATACTGCAGCATCTTTATCCTGTTGCTCAGCCACTGGGCCAGCAGTATATCCTCCAGATCCAGAAGAAACACAGGAGAGCTGGCTATGTGACAGGTTACTGTGCTGTAAATGGTTTAATGGTTTTGAGGTGGCCATCTATCTTTTTTGTTTTGTTTTGTTATCTGAGTAGAAGGAAAGAATACAAATGACTTGGCTGCATGTGAATGCTAAGATGTGTTAACCTCCAGCATCAAGCAGGATGTCTTTTAAAAATGATGTGATTGAATGCAAAATACTGAAATGCGTTGTCCAGTTCTGTTGGAGCAGGTTTTATTTGTTGCGATACATCAGTGCAGTGGAACTCTTTTCACTTCACATCTCATGAATTCTGTGAATGAGATGGAGTGAACTAATTTCTTCTGTTTGTTTGGTTATTTTCATGCAGTCCTAAATTAATGAGACTTAACAAAAATATCATGCAGAGCATAAAGGACAAGAATTTGTCAATGCCAAATGTTGCTTGCTGTCATTAGCAGTGTAAGTGCAGGAGTTAGACAGATGCGGTATAGGAATGACAGTGAATTATTGAACTGATGCCAACTCCACCCCCACCCTGCAGAGATGGACAGGCATTGGGGTGTGCCTTTGGATTGTCGCCCATAATGGTCACGACATTTCACCTCATCCTACCCTGCAGACATTTACAAGTGTTAAGGTGTGATTTGAAGTGTTCAGGCTTTACATTTACCTCATTCCATAAGGAGATACACTGAAATGGGTGCAGTATAGGAGAATGGGGTGAACTCTGGGGCCAAAGGGTTCAAGGCGCACCTCAAGGCCTGCCACTGGCTGCAGGATGGGGGGGTGGAATGGCATGAGCATTACTGTCGACAATCCCAAGTCACACCCCTGACACCTGTCAGTCCCTATAGGGTAGGGCATTATGGTCGAAAACCCTAACACCCTGGGTGTTTCTTGGTAGTTTTGCTCTGAGTTTTCAGCATGGGCTTTTTGTGATCCCGCCGCATGAACAATGACACTGTCAGTTTGTTAGCCGAAAGGTGATTCTGCACAGCGACTGCACCACTTGGCGCCACAGGTGCAAAAACACATTTCAAATAGGATGTGAAAAATGACAGCTGTACTGTTCATGAGGAGGTGTAAAAAATGGCAATGTTGAAAATCTGGAGTGAAAATATAAAAAAACTGGTGAAGACATGAGTGTGTGTAGAAACTGCGAAACATACACCCATAATGTAATCAGTTTGGGGATTTTTTACAGCAGATTTTCAACATAGGCATTTTGGGACCTCTGCTCATGACCATTGTCACAGTGGTTTTCTTAATCTGTCCCAAACACTGATTTCCCACAGCGACCATGCTATTCTGCGCTGGAAGTACGAAAACACATTTCGGCCAGGGTGTGAAAAATGACAGCTGTACTGTTCATAAGGAGGTGTGGAAAAATGCCAATGTTGAAAATCTGGACTGAAAAGATTACCAATTCGTGAACTTACGAGGGTGCATGGAAACTGCACAATGCACGCTCGTAACACAGTCATTTTATGGACTTTTGTCACCAAATTTTCAACATAGCCAGTATAAGACCTCTGCTCATGAACAGTTCACTGTGATTTTCTTACTCTGTCCTGAACCTTGATTTCGCACACCGACCACACCACTGCGAGCTACATGTGTAAAAACATATTTCGGGTGAGATGTGAAAAATAACAGTTATACTGTTCATAAGGAGGTGTGGTAAAATGGCAATGCTGAAAATCCGGAGTGAAAATATTAAAAATGCTTGAAGTTATGAGTGTGCATAGGAACTGCACAACGCATGCTCATAAAACAGTCATTTTAGGGAACTGTTTCACCAAATTTTCAACATATGGTTTTTGGGGGCCTACCTCATGCACAGTGTCACTGTGACATTCTTAATCTGTCCTGAACATTGATTTCACACACCGACCACGCCATTGTGCGCTACATGTGCAAAAACACATTTCAGGTGAGATGTGAAAAATGACAGCTGTACTGTTCATAAGAAGGTGTGGTAAAATGGCAATGTTGAAAATCTGGAATGAAAATATTAAAAATGCTCGAAGTCATGAACTTGCATGTTAACTGCACAATGCACTCTTGTAAAACAGTCATTTTTGGAATTTTTTCATCAAATGTTCAACATAGACTTTTTGGGGGCCTACCTCATGAACTGTGGCACTGTTGTTTCATTAATCGGTCCTGAAAGGTGATTCTGCGCAGTGACCGCGAAATCTCCTTTTGGGATGAATAACAAAATGACAGTGACTGATTTCATGAGGTGGGTCCCGAGAACCCCTTGTTGAATATGTGGTGAAAAAAATCCCAAAAATGGCTGAGATATGCACCAAAGTTGGAAAAAAAACATTTATGCCATTATGCAGCTTACCAGCATTTCTTCAGTTTGTGGTCTGCTTTGAAGAGTGCAGATGTGTTCCCAGTCCACCAAAGATCATTGTGCCGGCCTCCGAAGGTATCTATGGGAGGGTGTGGGGAGGGGGGTATGCAGAGGGTGGGTGTAGGTTGGGGGCAAGGGAATCAACGTGGGACTGTTTTCTTTTATTACAGTTTTTTTTTTTATTTTGCAAAGATGTTGTGGGACTTTTGCCACGCTGGGGTGGGTTCCCAGCGTAGCAGATAGAAGTTTGTATGGGGAAGGCAGTGGAGCCGATGGGGAATTGGTCACCCCCATCGGCCATACAGTGTGCTGGGGGGGATGCAAGAGCCATGGGGGGGTGCATTATGCCAACGGGGATTGAGCTACCCCATTAGCAAATGAACTGGGGAGGGGGTCATGCCGACAGGGGGACTGGGCACCCCGCCTGCTTTTTTTTTTCATTGAAATGTTTCACCCGGAAGGCACACTGAAGGGTGGGTGGCGGCTTTCCGTCAGTTTCCTGGGGACTGTGAGAGGCTAATGGAGAAGCCGACGCACTGGGGACACCACCCAATCAGTTGTTTTGGTAGCTTGTAATGCACTAAAACAGCTGATTGCATGAGATGCAGCCCAAATTTCCTAACTCACTTAGGCATTCTCCCTAACTGCAGAAAGCAATGTGTTTCTTGCACATGCATGCAAGCAACACAAAAATGACCAGTACATACATCAACTGATGTGGACTGTGTTGAAAATGTTAACAGAGTATATTCAGACCAGTGGGTAAGCATTTGTTACAATACTCAGGAGCCATTATGCAACATTAAATGGAGGGCAATGAGTACCAATGCCTGTAGTCTGGGAAACAAGCTTCCAGAGCTAGTAGCCCTGATAGAAGAGGAACACTTGGATATTGTGGCGGTCACAGAAACATGGTACACGGAGAACCATGACTGGGATGTCAACATACCAGGGTACACAATATACAGAAGGGACAGGGAGGATAAAAGAGGAGGTGGAGTAGCTCTCTACATAAGGGAAGGGATCAAGGCTACAGAACTTAAAAGTAAAGGGGGAAGACAAGAGGCACTCTGGGTCACCTTGGAGACAGGGAATGGCATCACAATATGTACAGGGGTTGTATACAGATCCCCGTCTCAAGGGGAGGAAATGGACAAGAAAATGATAGAGGGCATTCTCAAAATGGTTGAAAAAGGACATATACTGTTGTTGGGGGACCTGAATATGCCAGATGTTAGCTGGACGACATGGACTGCAGCCACATCCAAGAGCAGGATCATTCTCGATGCCCTACAGGGGGCATGCCTCAGACAGCTAGTAGTGAAACCCACTCGGGAAGGAGCAATACTAGACCTGGTACTCTCAAATGGAGAGAGGATTACAAATTTAGAAGTCAGTAGACATCTGGGAACAAGCGACCACTGCACAGTGTGCTTCACAATAAACACAACCATGGAGACAAGCCATACAAAGACAAGGATAATGGACTTTAGAAGGGCTGACTTTGGCATAATGGGTGAATACCTGAGGAATGCATTAGCAAATGGCCAGAAAGGAGGGGTGGAAGAACAATGGAGAAAATCAAAACTGCCATCATGGAGGCAACAAGCCTTTGTCTGAAACAAATAAAGAAAACAAAGCGGAATAAAAAACCACTATGGTTCTCAAAAGAGGTGTCAAGGAAGGTTAAGGAGAAAAAGGCTGCATTCAAAAAATATAAGGAATCACAGAAGAAGCACGACAGGGAACTGTATCAATTAAAGCAGAAAGAAGTGGGGAAGACAGTCAGAAAAGCAAAGGCCCAAACCAAGGAAAAAATAGCCAACTCAGTTAAGAAGGTGGATAAAACCTTTTCTAGGTACATTAGGGAGCATAGAAAGGTTAAGGGAGGGATAATGAAGATTAATAAAGGAGAGGGGAGGTGGGCAGAGGGAGACAGTGAAAAGGCAGAGATACTGAATGAATAACTTTGCTCAGTATTCACAAAAGAAGAAGAGGAGGAGTTACCTAAACCAAACAATAGAAGCACTCTGGATAGTGGGGTTGATGCCAGTCCATTTACAGAAGAAAGAGTCCTGAGAGAACTCCTAAAACTCAAGGTGGACAAACCAATGGGGCCTGACAGGATTCACCCTAGAATCCTAAAAGAACTAAGGGAGGACCTAATGACACCACTAACCACACTTTTTAACAAATCATGGGAGGATGGGGTGATACCTGAGGACTGGAGGAGGGCAGATGTGATTCCCATTCACAAAAGTGGGAGCAAAACAGAAGCAGGAAACTACAGACCTGTTAATTTGACCTCAGTGGTGGGGAAAATGATGGAATCATTTCTGAAAGAAAGAATTGTTCACTACCTAGAGGCCAGCGGGGCATAGGACCCAAAGCAGCATGGATTCACAGCAGGAAGGTCATGTCAGATGAATCTAATCGATTTCTTTGACTGGGTGACCAAAGTAATAGACCAGGGAGGGGCTGTGGATATGGCCTACCTAGACTTTAGCAAGGCATTTGACACAGTCCCGCACAAAAGACTAATAATCATCAAGTTAGCCAGCCTGGGAGTGGGCCCCAAGGTGGTAGCCTGGGTAGTAAACTGGCTGCACAACAGGACACAGAAGGTAACAGTGAGTGGAACACATTCTGAATAAAGGGGGGTTACTAGTGGAGTACCTCAGGGCTCAGAACTGGGTCCAGTCCTCTTTAACGTCTTTATACGTGACATTGTAGAGGGTCTAGAAGGAAAGATATGCCTCTTTGCAGATGACACAAAGATCTGTAACAGAGTTGATACACAAGGGGGGTAGAAAGGATGACAAGGGACTTGGCAAGGTTGGAGGAATGGTCAGAGATATGGCAACTTAGATTCAATGCAAAGAAGTGCAAAGTAATACACCTGGGAAATAAAAATCCAGGAGAAGAGTACACAATAGCAGGGGAAGTACTAACAACAACAAAAATGGAAAAGGATCTGGGTGTCATCATATCAGATGACCTAAAGGTGGGTAAGCAATGTGCGAAGTCAGTAAGGAGAGCCAGGGGGATACTGGGATGCATAGGGAGGGGCATCACAAGTAGAAAAAGGGAAATGGTTATCCCTCTGTAAAGACAGTTGGTGAGACCCCATTTGGAGTACTGCGTGCAGTTTTGGAGATCTCATCTATGCAAGGTCATAGAAAGGATGGAAGCAGTCCAGAGGAGGCAACTAAAATGGTGCAGGGTCTACATCAGAAACCATATGAAGAGAGATTGAGAGAGCTTAATATGTATACCCTTGATGAAAGGAGGGATGGAGGGACATGATAGAAACTTTTAGGTACCTCAAGGGAATCAACAAAGTCCAGGAGGGTAGCATCTTTCAGAAAAAGAGATGTGTAAGAACAAGGGGGCACAATTTAAAGTTAGAGGGGGGACGGCTCAGGGGTAATGTGAGGAAATTCTTTTTCACGGAGAGAGTGGTGTACGCATGGAACCACCTTTCTGGAGATGTTGTGTGGTCTAAAACAGTGGGGGAATTCAAACATGCATGGGACAGACATAAGGCAATTATAGTGGAGGGTTGCAGGAAGTAGGCTGTTGGTTAACTAGAATCTGCAGCTTATCCAATAGGTAGGGAAATGGGCAGGCTGGGTGGGCCAAGTGGTCCTTATCTGTCGTCAAAGTCTATGTTTCTATGTTTCAAAACATGGGACAAAAAAAACAAAACACCACCAAAGGCTGCAAATTACAGATGTTCACCCCACTCCTGAAAATGCTAAACAATTTCTAGACATTTTCTGCCGAGTGCATATTCCCCCCGCTCCCCACAATACTTAAAGAAATATAGTGATGGTAGGGAAATAAGTCTCCAGGATGGGCCCTAAAATAAATGTTGTTGATAAATAATGCCAGCAGCTGGAAAGGGGAGGTACAGCATTTTCTGCTTGCGTGCTGCTCCTTGCCCGGGATGAAGCTGTTGCTGATCTCCACACAATTAGTGTGTGTGACACAAGGTTTGAAACCGCTGTTCTCATGTTTTTTATTTATTTTCATTTATTTCAATCTAGGATTACAATACCTTTCAGCTGAGGCTCTTTTACAAAGGTTCCACGTCAGCGTGTGCAGCAGTCATCCTTTTTAGTTACAAACGTATAGTCATTGACTTACAGACATGTAATAACCAGTATAAAGACTTGAGCTATGAGCAAGACAAGGGAAGGGGGGTGGGTGGTGGGAAGTGAGGTAGAGATCGAGGGGGTAAGGAGGCAGAGGGTAAGGGAGTACTGGAGGTGGTTGGGGGGCAGGAGTGGAGATAAGGGGAGGTGGGCGAGGGTGGGAGACAGTGCACAGAGGGGCCTTGTCGAGGGAATATGACAGGTAAGGTGCTAGGGGTGCAAAGACTGATTGTAAGTGCTGGGGCATTTGCAGCTGGAATGGTAGAAATGTTAAGATGGGCAATCGCAGGATACAAGCAGCGAGAGGCGCAGCTTGGACTTGAAGATGCAGAGTGTTGGAGTGGTCACTATGTCGCTGCCAAGAGAGTTGAGCCAGTTGGATGCCTGATAGGTGAATGATCTTTGTCCTTGGGTCGTGCGACATTGTGGGATATGTAGTAGATGGAAATTGGATCTCCTTGTAGTGACATTCCTATGTCTAGGCTTAAGGAGGGCACAGACACCAGGTAGGGCCAGACCCATTATAATTTTTTTGGCCGTGATGCAGGTTTGGTATTTTAAGCGTTTGTCCACTTGAAGCCATCTAGATTGGGAATAAAGTTCACATGTGTGGGTATGGTGATGTGAGCCACTGATGAGACGACAGATGAGATTGTGATACATTTGAGAGCAGAGGTAGTTGCAGACCCATATATGATAAGACCATAGTCTATGATGCTGACGATGGAGCTTTGGACGGCCACTGCCAGTGCTTCTGGGGTTAGGCATTTCCTGTGCCAGAATAATATGCCTAACCTCACACTGGCAGACTTTGCAACATTGCTGATATGGACAGCGTATGAGAGGTGGGTATCAAGGGTGATGCCGAGGTACTTGAATGATTGTGTTTGCTCTAGGATGGCTCCTTATTTGGTTGCAATGGAGAGGTGGAGTTGTTTGTTTTTGTTGTGGGGGCTGCAGAAGACCATAGACTTGTTTTTTTTCTGATTGAGAAGCAGTTTATGATTTAGAAACCAGGATTTAATGGAGGAGAAGGACTGCTGACGTTTATTATGTAATTTGATTGGATCATGGTCCGAAGTGAGGATCACAGCATCGTTGGTATAGATAATTATTTGTTCTGGGCAGCTGTCCAGTAGTGAGTTTAAGAATAGGCTGAAGAGGAGGGGTCCCAGAATGGAGCCCTGGGGGGACTCCCGAGCAGACCAGTCAGGATCTGAGAGTGTATCAGCGATTCTTACTGTTTGGGACTGTTCTTCAAGGTAGATCTTAAACCAGCCAATGGAGTCAGTTGACAGCCCAGTGTTCTGAAGCTGGACAAGCAGGAGGCGGTGATTGATGGTGTCGAAGGCTTTAGCTAAGTCAATGTAGGTTGAGCCTAGTAGTTCACCGGAGTCAAGTGCATTGTGGATTGCGCCAGTGAATTCAGGTAGGGCTGTGGAGGTGCTGTGACCTTTGTGGAACCCGTGTTGTTACTTGCACGGGATGTTGTACGTATCCAGGTATTCTGTGAGCTGGTCCGAGACGATGCGTTCTAGTGCCTTGGAGAGTGGGGGGTAGTAGGGAGATAGGTCTGTAGTTATCCTGGGCAGTTTTGTTACCACTTTTATGGATTGGGGTGACAGTGGCAGATTTCCATCTGTCCAGGAACTGGCTAAGGCTGAGGGAGAGGTTTAAAATTCTGGTCAGAGGAATAAGCACTTCATCAAGTGTGAGAGACAGGATTTTGAGATCGAGGGAGTCATTACTGAATCTTGATTTACCAAGGGCTTTGGTTACATATTTGCACACCTGGTGAGCCTTGACTGGTTTGAAGTGGAAGGGGGGGGAGCTGGTGGGAGTAGTGTTCATTGCGGACAGAGGGGCTTCACCATCTTTGAAGAAGTCCTGGGGTAGGACAGCGCTGAGGTCGGTAAAGGCTTTGTTAAAGGTATCTGCAATGGCTTTTGGGTTGAAGGTTGTGGTTCTGTTGATGTTGAGTATTGATGGGGGGGTTTTGGGTGGATTCCCGTTGAGTTCCTTTATGTTCTTCCAGAATTCCCAACCATTGCCCCAGGAGTTTGTGAGGGCATGCTTATAGTAGGCGGACTTCATTTGGCGGATGGTTTTGGTGCAGTCATTGCGGGCACATTTGTAGTTTTGGATGTCGTTTTGTCTTCCAGAGTTTCTGGCCAGCTCCCATAGGTGGTCTCTTGTTTTTAGCATCCTGAGGAGGTCACCTGTGAGCCAAGGGTTATTGAGTGATTTGGCTTTGCATTTCTTAATAGGAGCATACGTGTCACAGGCCACAGTGAAGATGTTTATGAAGTGGTCAAGGGCAGTGTTTACGTTGGTTGCATAGAAGATAGAGGACCAGTCTTGATGGAGGAGGTGGGATTTGAGTCAAGGAAGGTGACCACTAGGTAGAACCCTGCTGGTGATAGTTTTTGGTGGTTGTTTGATGAATTTATTTGACCAGGTACAGCTAACAGGGGTGTGGTCGCTGACAGAGTCAGGGAGGACATTAGTGTCAGATATCTGCGATGGGTGACTGGTAAGGACCCAGTCCAAGAGTGTGCTGGTGCTGGTCCTGTAATTATTCCTGGTTGGTGAGTCAACCATTTGTGTGAGGTTTGCTGCAGCAATGGTATCCCTGTGTGCACCAGCATCGGCCGCAGGCCAGTTGATGTTGAAGTCACCTAGGAGGATGGATTCAGTGTCTGGTGGGAGTGACTTTACCAAGTCAAGAACAGCTGTTAGACCAGTTCCCTGTTCTTTGGGAGGGATGTAGATGGTGGCAACAATGAGAGTTTTGTTTTGGGCTCTGAGGAGGATTCTCACTGGCAGTATCTGAGCAGTTGTGGGTTGGAGTGAGGTAATGATGTCGTGCCCCTGTATGGAGTCTTTTAGGTAGAGATCACAGCCCCCACCTCTTTTGGAGAGGTTATCCAGCCTAAAGACGTTGTAGCCAGGAAGGCTGATTGCATGGTCTGGTACTAATGACGTGAACCAGGTTTCAGCAACCGCCAGGATGTCAGGGCTGTGCTGGCTGGTGAAGGCCTGTAGGGCATCCATTTTAGGAAGGAGGCTGCAGATGTTAATTGATATAAATGAGAGGGCACCCGAAGGCTTGCTCAGATTAATGACTTTAGAGCAGAATGGGCCAGGGTTGGGTGCACATTGCCTGACAGCATTAGGAGGAGGAGGAGGACTAGCCTCAAGGAGTTGTGGCCTATTTCTTTAAGGGAATGCTTTCGCCTGCTAGCATCTTGAGAAATTGCCGAGCATCGATGATAGTGGGTGAGGGTAAGCGTAGACAGGGGGGACCAGAGTGGAGGGCTAGGACCAGTGTGGATGTAGGACAGTTTCATGCGGTAGGATGGACCCTGGGCAAGGGGCAGTGACCAGTGTGCAGCATGCCTAAGTGGAGGAAGGATGTAGGAATGTGGAAGCTGTGGGGAGGGAGGGAGGGAAAGCAGGCTTTTTGGGCATGCAGTAGGGGAGGAAGACAGGCAAGAAGAAATAGAATGGGGGTAGAGAATGGTGGAGGCGCATGATTAAGGTAGGATTCAGGGTAGGTGAAGGGAGGGGGTGAAGACAGGCTGGCGGGGCTAGGAGAAGGGTGCGGAACAGCAGTAGCTGGATCAGTGGAAAGTGAGGATATAGCCAGGAAGACCAGGCAGCCAGGGACTGTGTCTTTCAGAGGGTGTATATATATATATATATATATATATATATATATATATATATATATTTTTTTTTCTAATGAAAGACCAAGAATCCCTCTAGCGGCAGGTCTGTATAACCTGCTAATAGAAAACTAGCCAAAAAAAAAAACACTTCTATTACACACTTGAAATGTGCTTGGTTCTACGTAAAATCTATTTGTAAAAAGTGCCAGGTGGCAGAAGCAGGGGAAAAGTCCTGGCCAATCAGAGCTGGTTTGCTGGAACTGCCCATGTTCCGATTGTCTGTGCTGTCCCGTACCTTCCAAGGAGCTGCAGGCAGGCGTCCTGGTCTCGGTCGGTGGCTGGCTGACTGTGGGGGAGCTGAAGCAGCCCCGTTCAAGGGCAGGAAGCTTCCAAGGAGCTGCAGGCGGGTGTCCTGGTCTCGGTCGGTGGCTGGCTGGGCGCCAGATGACCATGGGGAAGCTGAAGCAGCCCCGTTCAAGGGCAGACAGCTTCCAAGTTGCTCCAGATGGGCATCCTGGTCTCAGTCGGTGGCTGGCTGGATGCCGGCCGACCGTGAGGGAGCTGAAGCAGCCCCGTTTAAGGGCAGGCAGCTTCCAAGGAGCTGAAGGCGGGCATCCTGGTCTTGGTCAGTGGCTGGCTGGGTGCCAGATGACCATGGGGAAGCTGAAGCAGCCCCATTCAAAGGCAGGCAGTGGAAGAGCAGCTCATTGTGTAAAGACTGCAGCATGGTGAAGGGCTGTGTGTCCCCACCACTGCACCACTCTTCCTCCCACCATACTCACTTTCCTTGCAGAATATGCCACTTAGGTCTGTGGCTGTGGGGCCATTCACTGCACTACTGAGCTGGGTCTTGCAGGGGATGCTTTCTGTGCCTTGAAAATGCTAAGAGCTAGGGGGTCGCTCGGTACCTTGAACAGCTAAGGTGGTGAGGCTCTCGGTGTATTGAACTGGGAGCAGGAGTCGGGAGCTCAGTCTGTCTGTGGTGTCCATGTGACAGGGTGTGAACTCACAAGAGCTGTATTTAAGTAATAATTGCATGACAGTGTATGTGTGTCATGCTGAGATAACATCACACCATGGGTGGTTGTGGACAAAGATGCAGGCGTGTGTCCAACACCCAAGAAGTGACTTTATCCCAACAACACACACACCATGGAGTGCCAAGTACTATGAGCACTATATGTACTAGTTATTTGGGAAATGCATGAGATTCTGTTAAGAGATCAGTGGGACAGACTGATGTTCATCTTTGTTTTACCCTTTGGCTCGGCTTGTGATTTAGCTCTAAGAGCCGAGCCAGAGCCTTGTCTTGGCTCTGGTTCGGCTCTTCTTCAAAAAACCAAGGCTTGACCACCTCTATGTGCAATAAATTTTTAAAAAATTTGCTGCTCTCCAGTCCTGCGGTACCATGCCTGATTCTAGTGTACTATTAAATAGGTCTGCCAGTGGCCCTGCCAGCTCCTCAACCAGTTCCTTTAGTACCCTTGGATGTACTCTGTCCGGGCCTGGTGATTTGTCCACCTTCAATGCCAGCAGACCCTCCCTCACTCTATCCTTCTCTATCACTACATCTGTGTTCCCCTCCCTCCCTGCTCCTCTTCTCCCTCCTGAAAGCACTGGTCCATCTTTCTCCCTGGTGAAGATGGAACAGAAGTATTCATTTAGTTTCTCTGCTTTTCCTCCATTATCCTACACCCACTCCACCCCCTTCTTAAGCCTAACAATCTCTTCCTTCTTTCCCTTTTCTCACTTACATAGTGAAAGAAAACCTTCTCTCCATTCTTTTTTCCTTCAGCTATCTGCAACTCCTTCTGTGCCTTTGCTCGCCAGACCTCCTTACTTGCCTCACTAGCCAACCTTAGTTAATTTTCCCTATCCACCTCTCTTTTGGTCTTCCTGAATATTCCATAGGCCAAGCTCTTTTCCCTTACTGCCTGGGCAACCCCAGAACTGAACCAGCTGGGTGCTTTGTCCCTTGTGTTCTTACTCCTGAGCCTACTTTACTCATCCGTGACTATGAGTATTCCTTCCTAAATGATGGACCACCTTTGGTCCACCCGATATCCGCTTTGATGCCCGCCAGATGGCTCTTTAGCACTTCGACCATTTTCCTGAAGTCTGCCCTCCTGAAATCCAAGATTTTGGTCTGAGTTGGAATGCTTTCCCTGCCAATATCCAGCTGGAACCACACTGTGCAATGGTCATTTCCACCCAGTGACTCCCTGACCATTATTCCCTGTACATGTTCTGCATTTGTGAGCACCAGATCAAGAATTACCTCAGCTCTTATTGGTTCAGCAACACCCTAATTTAAGAACCCACTCTGCAGTCCTTCCAGGATCACCTGACTCCTAGTACATGTTGTGGAGGGTATGCTCCAGTCGACCTTGGGCAGGTTGACGTCCCCAACAATTACCACTTCTCTTTTCCCCGCAGCTTCCAATATTTGTGAGTTCAGTTCCCTGTCTCATCCTGATTGGGTGGTCTATAAATCACCCCCAACCTCACCTTTCTCCGTCTATTGGAACTTAACTGAACCCATAATGCCTCCACCTCCCCTTCCTCCGACTCCTCTCTCATGCAAGTTATTCTGTCCCTGATATAAACTGCCACTCCTCCCCCTTCCCAACTACCCTCTCCCTCCTGTATAGTTTATATCCAGGGATCTCAAGGTCCCAGTCATGGTGTGATGTTGACCAAGTCTTGGGTACTGCAGGTATGTCCACTCTTCTGTCTGCTAATAGTGCCTGCAGGTCGCCCATTTTGTTTCCAAGACTCCGCGCATTCAGAGACACCATCCTCCACCTAGAATCTGACTTTCCTTCTCTTCCCTCTATTCTTCTACTCACATTTATTCCCTCTGTGAGCACCCCTCCATGTACCCTTGTTATGTATTCCTCACCCCGCCACCCTTTGCTAACTGTGTTCTTGGCCCTTCCACTGTTTCCCTCCAGACCTCTTCCATCCCTGTGGGAGGGGGTTCACTGACCTCCTCCTCTTGTAGTCTGTGGGTCTGCACGCCTGCTGCCCCCCCCCCTTCAGTTGTTTAAGTGTAGTGGTTATGTATTCCCCCAGTTTGTCCCTGAGTACCCTCAAACTATCCCTACTGAGGTGTAGCCTGTGTGGTGAAAAGAGTGTTTTGTTTGACTAGGTCTCCTCCGTCTCCAGTTCAGATAAACATCTCCTTCCTGCACCATTTCCTCAGCTAGTCATTAAAATCCTCTATTCTTCTTTTCCTGGCTGTACTAGCCTTTAGTACTGGTATCACCTCTGAGAAGGCCAGCAAATGTCCTTCCTCCATGCAGATCTTCCCTAACTCCCTGAACCTACTTTGCACTACCTTAATCTCCTCCTCTCCAGCTAGGTTGTTGGCTCCCAAATGTATAACTAAATTAGGTTTTCCTCCAACCTCCATTACTATTTCCCTTATTCTTGTGCCCACCTTCCCTGCTGTCATCCCTGGCAACAAACCACCCTCCTGCTTGCATTTGGGTCCCCTTTCCTTCCCCAGTGAATACCACTACTTATGGAGTCCCTTATGATTGCTATCCTTCCACCCCCCTGCACTTGTGTTCACTGTCCTTCCTTTCTTGCCTTCAGTACTAGCTGCTTCCCCACCTAACTGCTCTCTCTGCACCCTGGTGAGCTTATCTTCACATCCACAATTTATCCCCTTAACGGTTTTACCATCTCCTATTCTACCCCTTCCCTTCTATCTGTATATGATTTCAGTTTTTCCTCCCCTCTTCCTTTCCTTTTCTCTTCCTCCCCCCATTCTCCACTCCATTTTGCTTGCCTCCTCTTCCTTGCCCACCCTGATTAGTTCCTCCCCTCCCCTGTACTCCTACTCTCTGCCCTGGCTCAACCTGACCTCCTACCTCACCTCATGCTGCCCCTTCCCTCCTTCCGGATAGTGGTGCAAAGCTGTTCAGTAAAGGCACCCCTTTAGAATTTCCCACCCCTGATGCTACTCTCACATTCCCACTCCTTCCCCTTACCACTTGCCATTCCTCCACCCTGGGCTCCCTAGTCCTATGAGGAAGAAATACTCCTGTATACTGGGTGATCCTCCCCACTCCCATCCCCTGCCTGATCGCGTCAGTCCCTTGGGCATCACCCCTTTGCCTTTCCCTCCTCTGCTCTGCTCCTCTGACTTCTCACACCATCCTCCCTAGCTCACATCTCAGCAGCCTTATCTCAGCCCTTAGGTGTTCCAGGTTGTTTCACACAGGACATCCCCCCTTTACTCCACATCACCCCCAGAAAGGCTGCTGCCCCACAGCTATTGGAGTTTACCACTCTCCTGCTTCCCTTATATGTATCTATCCCCCCCATATCCTCCCAGCCCAGCTTCTCATAACCTCCAGTTATACATAACTATAAAATAACTATGAAATTCAAAAATATATAAATTACTATAATAACTGGCAGGGAATTTTTTCATCGCCAGAGAAAGTTGATATTCATCGTGACTACTGGCTGGTTGTTACAACAAACACACGCTCAGCAAAATGGAGTGCAGCATGAGCCCCACAGCTGCTCTATTCTCAGCCGCTTGAAAAACCGTGACAGTTGAAAACAAAACTTTTCCCCCGCGAACACCTGAGATAAATTTAGCTTACCTGCCAAGCAGTCCTTTTAGCAGGCTTCAGCATCATTTTATTTATTTATTTAGCTTTTGTTAACCGGGTATGTGCACTAGCTATAAAATAACTATTGTCAGGCACGACCCGGGAGGAGACTTTGCAGTGTCAAAAAAAGGTTCTCTGATCCAAACAATAGAAAAGAAGAAAAAGAGTCTTACAACGATTGGCTGCTTTGACATTTCCTTATCAGAATCCAGACACAGTTTTGTAGAAGAGCAGGCTGGGAAGAGGCTGCACATGTGTAAAATGTATTTCCCTAAAGGCATAAAATGTAGTAATTGTTTTTTCATATAAATGCTCCCTACAGTTGAATACTTGGAGATGAATGGCATGCAGGATGACAGGCAGCATGGCTTCACCAAGGGAAGGTCCTTTCAGACTAACCTGACAGAATTTTTCAATGGGGTGACACAGATAGTGGCTCAGGAAGGAGCAGTGCATGTGACCTGTCTGGATTTCAATAAGGCCTTCGACACTGTTCCGCATGGTGGAATGGTATATAAGCTGGCCAGACTAGGGGCGGACAACAGGATCACCAGGTGGGTAGAAAACTGACTGAAGGGAAGGAGTCAGACAGTGGTGGTAAATGGCACACATTCCAGGGAATGGGCGGTGACCAGTGGGGTACCACAGGGGTCAGTGCTAGGACCAATACTCTTTAACATCTATGTTAGTGACCTCGCAGAGGGTCTGGAGGGATGGGTGTGCCTGTTGGCAGATGATACAAAGGTCCGCAATAGGGTGGATTCACCTAGTGGGGTGTAGGCCATGAGGCGGGACCTGGAGAGGCTGGAGAGGTGGTCTGACACCTGGAAATTGAAGTTTAATACACAAAAGTGCTCGCTGATGCACCTGGGGAGGAAGAATAAGAGGGAAACTTACTCCCTTGGGGGGGTTGGTGATTAAGGAGAAGGAAACAGAAAGGGACCTGGGGATTATGGTATCGTGTGACCTCAAGGTGGGCAGCCAGTGTAGCAGGGCGGTGGGAAAGGCAAATGGAATGTTGGCCTGTATTGCGAGGGGTTTTAATAGCAGGAAGAGGGAGATGCTAATGCCATTGTACAGAACCATGGTTAGGCCGCATCTGGAGTATGGGGTGCAGTTCTGGAGGCCTCACCTATGAAGAGATGTTGAGCCGATGGAGAGGATGCAGAGAAGGGCAACCAAAATGGCACGAGGGATGCAGGATGTACCCTATGGGAGAAGACTGAGAGGGCTGAATTTGTACCCTCTGGAGACTAGGAGGGAGAGGGGGGACATGATTGAAACCTTTAAGTATCTGAAGGGAATAAATAAAGTAGAGGGTAACAGTTTGTTCAGATTGAAGAAGGGAGTGAACACAAGGGGACACAGCCTAAAACTGGAAGATGGGCAATACAGACGTAATGTCAGGGGGCAGTTTTTCACGGAGAGGGTGGTGGAGGCCTGGAACAAACTGCCAGAGGAGGTAGTGGCAGCTGAAACGGTGGAGGGGTTCAAGAGGGCTTGGGATAGATTTAAGGGGTTTGGAAAAGAGGGTGGAAGCATAACAGAAGGGGGAGGTAGGGTGTTGAGTAGACTAGATGGGTCGAGGTGCCTTTCTCTGCTGTCACATTTTCTGTGTTGTAATGTCGCACTTAATAAAGCTTTGATCATCATTCATAAAAGTTTGTTATTTTCTAAAACATTTATATACAGCCGGTCCGGTGGAGCTGAGGGTTGAGGCGCTGGACGTCACACCTCGCACCATACTGGCGACCCAGGTTCAGGAACAAGCCCAGGTTGTCTGGGGTCAACAGGAGAGGAGAAGGATTGAGCATCCATAGGACTGCTCTCCTTCTCCGGGGAGGGGGTGTGCTGCTATCGGTGCACTGGTGGCCTCTAGCATTGGCTGGGGGTGATGCAGTGGCACTAACAGTCTAAAGGAGGACGTGATGGGGCAGACACCAGGAAGGAGTGCATGCGATAGCATGCATGCTCCTGTCACTTGGCATCATTGCATGCCACACGCATCAGAGGGGAAATCAGAACAGAGGAAATCAGGCTCCTGGTCATGGCGGCATGATGTCTGTATCTGGAGGGGGCTCCCGGTTCTGAGGGTATGCAGCACTTACTGATCCTGTTGGGAGGGAGTAGGGGATTCTCTGCCACCCAGCGAGGGGCAAGCCACGGGGTAGAAGCTGCGGGGCCCGAATAGGAGTGGGGAGTCCCTCAGGATGGTGGCCGGAAGACCTAAGGGAGATGCCAGGACATGTATAAGGTAAGGCAGACCGGGGGGGGGGGCTAGGTGAAAAAGGATTAACAAAAAAAACAAAACATTTATATATAACAGACACCAGAACTCGGATGGGAAAAAAAATCCTTGCAAGTTTATTCTAAAAAATAAAAGATGGGGAAGTGTGTGAAGTGAGACTTTAATGCAAACCCCAAGTGGGATGCTTTCATAAACTCCTTGGGCTTCGCCCTCAGGGTTTATGTAGCATCCCACCCTTCGGGTGTGCATTAAATTCTCTTAGAAAATGGTCTTGAGAAACTCTAAACTCTGATTGGATAGCACACATTCTAAAGGGGTACATTAACTTACAGTGAGAGCCTGGTACATAACAAGTACCATCCCCTTCACCAGCTCACTTATCCTTCTGCCCAGCCTGCTCCCTGACTAGCTGAAAGCACCAGACTGAATTCCATATTGCAGCCATCTTTTTCACTCGCTTACCGACAGCTGCCCCCTGCCCGTTGCTGGCACTGACACTTCTCAGTTCACTGTCTGCTGCCCGCTCCCTACATTCATTTTTTTTTTATTTCCTTCTATTTTTGTTTTAATCAACAGTCTTGTTCCATGACCCCTGATTCCAATACTACTACTGCTCGTCACCCAGTGGTTCTGTACCTGCACAGACGTGCTGAGTTGTTGCTCTAAACACCACTCCTTTTCACACTCCTGGTCCGCAGGGCATGCAGTGAGGACCGGGAACCAACAAAAAAACAAAACAGTGAGAGATTACTCCTGATCCTCAGCGTAGGCAGTGAAAACCAGGAAACAACAAAAAAGCAGTACTAAAACATCCCCAGGACAAGCAGTATACTTCCGAATGCATTTCCTACTTTTACGTGCAGCTGGGTCAAATAAGGTCACGTTCAAAACTGCTGCAGATTCGGAGGCTGGGAAAAAAAAAATCACAAAACAGTTTACATTTTTTTTCTTCCTACAATGACAGCAGTCTGCCGGCTTGGTAAATGTGTTACACAGGAGGTGGTAAAGGAAGGGCAAAAGACCATGGCGATGTACTATACAGGGAAGCAGACTACCACAAAAACGAGGGACTACTTTACAACAAAATGACTAAAACTTCATTCTTTTTAATGATTTTTTATTTTTCTTAACTTTCTGAAATCCCACATAAAATTGCCACTGGTAGCCCATTTTCTAAGCACAATAATACCCTCCAGGGTGGGCGGTGTGGGCAATACCGGACCTTCCAGGGGCTATAAGGCCTTCTGCCTGCGGTGTCGGGCCTCATTACACCCCTGGGCAGTCCGGTATTGCCCCATACCGCCACCCTGTCGGGTATTATTGCTTGCATATCACACACTTCCCCATCCATTATTCTTTATATCTTACTTTACCATCAAAATGTAACAACAATCTCAGTCATCTAGCGCTCAGTAGGCTGTTACTTCCAGTGTTCTTTCAATACTAGAACACTGTGTCAGGGAAGCTGTTTCTTAGCAACCATGTGATTTGAGCTAAAAACAATCTTTTTTAATAAAGGCCTTTTAAATCATCAGCCCAGAAATCCCATGAAACATTGACAAAGTAAGTCACAGTAGCACCGTAAACAACATGCCACCACCCAGCAACAAGCCAGCTAATCCTGGTGACAAGGACAACCCCACAATAATCTCAAACTGCCTATCTACTGTACAAAATGAAACTGACACAAGATATGATTTATCGCAGAACAAACATGCTGACTATACTATTCCTGACTAATATGAAATACACACAGCCACCCCTTCACGTAAGCAACAACAATACCCTCCTTCTCAATCCACAAACTGTACACAAAAAAAATTCAAAAACTAGAAAAAATATAGAAAATGTTCACTTATCTGAGGAGTTCCTCATAGACACTGCCACTCTGCTGATAGCATATTTCTGACCCATTAGGTTTTACAGGGTTAAAAAAATAAATATTTTTTCAGATGACGACAGCAACACTAGGGGATTGGGTACCCTAAGTGTCAGTGCTATGTTTGTGTGTGTGGGGGGGGGAGAGTGGTGCTGAGAGGGAGGGTCAGATGGGTGGGTCAGTTTCAGGGGCAGCAGCAACAGACATTAGGTTTTGCAGGGTTAAAAAAATAAATATTTTTTTTCAGATGACGACAGCAACACTAGGGGATTGGGCACCCCAAGTGTCAGTGTTATGTTTGTGGGGGGGTGCTGAAAGGGTGGGACAGTTACAAGGGTGGCAGCAACCGACATTAAGCTTAACAGGTTTTAAAAAAAAAGAAACGACGAGGGATGCTTTTCTTTAGTTTTTCTGATGACAACAGCAACACTGGGGAATTGGGCACCAGAGTCAGTGTTATGTTTGTTGGGGGGGTGGGGTGCTGAGAGGGAGGGTTGTGTGGGCAGCATAGTTACTGAGGCAGCAGAAACAACAATGCATACAGTACCCCCTTCAATGTCCTGCCCTGCAATAAATAGAAATAAAAGTAAACTTACTGCAAACACATCAAGCACTGTCTCACTGGCAAAGGAAGAAAACATGCAGACTCGGTGTCTGTGAAAACCAGTGGCGTTACCACGCTGATTTTGGGGAGGCTACAGCCCTCCCAATTGAAGTTAAAGCCCCCCCAATCATTGAAGGGCAAACCTACCCTGGATTAATGGGGCATTGTATTCCGATTTTTTTATTTTTACCTCAGTCTTTCTGAACTGCATGCAGATTGCCAATCTGATTCTGCAGCATGCAGTTCAGAACTTCAACTGAGGTAAATAAATAACACTCTCTTAGTCTGTACAGTACAGTTTGGGTGAAAACTAAGAAGAATGTGCCGGTAGCCACGCCCCCCCTCCCCCACTGACCTGACTCTCTGTCTCCTCCGATTTTACCTCAGTGAGTTCTGAACTGCATCGCCGATCTAATTCTGCAGCATGCAGTTCAGAACTGGTAATAATGTAGGGAGGAGCACAGCAAAAGGCAAACCAGTTTCGGAAGGCTGAAGAGTTTTGATAGATAACTTACCTTACACTTTTGAAAGTGCTCCCTAGCTGGAGTATTGTTTCCCTGTTAACTACCTCAGGATCGAGCCGAGACCAGCGGACTGAGTAGCACACTGAAACCGATCCCCTTGTTTTAACGGTTTTCATGGTGCTCCCACAGTACACTTACTAAGCCATGGGCCGCATCTCAATCATAATGACTGTTCAGTATTTTTTGTTTTAAATTTGTGTAACCATTTTCTTTGAACTATTTTTGGGCCTTTAAATTATTTGATGCTAAATCTAGGTCTTGCATGAGGGTAACAATCACAGTGGTGGGGAGTCAGGCTAACGGACAGAGGTGACCTAATCAATCAAGGAGCTTTATTTCCTCTTTGCCTGTCTGCGTGGGGTCCTTGGAAAAATTGTTCTACTGCTTATCAAGTATAAGGGGTTGGATGATATTAAAGGAAGCTAAATGGAGACGCTAACAGATTACTGTGTCCCGCGAGGAGGGAGGGGAAGAACAAGCGCTGTCTGGAGAATAAAATAAACACCAGCGGCGGCGCTGTGTAGTGAGCAGTACTAACAGAAAGCTCCTCTAAACTGAGGTCCTTCTCTGAGGAGATTCTGTAGTAGCAGACACACTTCTCATCACATCTGCCATTGAACCGTTAAGTGCGCAGACATAGGGGTTCATAGTATTGAGACCCCCAACCTTGGAAGTTACACTTGGTTTAGTTTAGTAAATACAACGTTCAAGGTTTTTTTTTTTTTTTTTTCACAGTTTGTTGCTATCTCTAAGAATGGTTAACTGGTTACTGTTCAGTATTAACTTTTTTTCAAGAAAGTTTACACTACTAATCAATACTAACATGGATCTACAGGGATGCTAACGGGACAAACCTTGCTACCTCAGATTTAAGGGCTCAGGTCGAAGTCTAACTATGGCCTTGGTAATCAAAATGGTTCAGATTCAGAACAGAGATTGGGGGATTGTCAATGGCTAATTCATCTATCGTATGCTCATTTAATGTTAATGGTCTGACCAACCCAATAAAACGCAGCAAAGTGCTATCCTTTTTAAGAAAATCGAACTCAAATTTTATATTATTGCAGGAGACTCATCTTTCTCTCCCTGAACACTAGAAACTAGGGAAAATGAGATTTAAATATGCTGTTCTGGTCTCTCATTTGCTCTGGGGTCCTCCTGCAACCTGTCCTTGGTGGACCAGTAACCACATTTTTCCACATGTGCCTTATTAAATATATGGCTGATAGCTAGGCTTCTCAAACATATTTTTCACCACTAAAATGCAGGAAAAGCCACCATTTGAAGGTAAAATTTTCAAACTTTTCTGGGGGGGGGGCATGCCCCCAGACCCCCCTAGCTTTGTTAGGATTTTGACTAAGGGCTATTAGCCCCCCCCAACTTTGTACCCCTGGTGACACCCCTGGTGTAATTCAGTTCTGAACTTGAGTTCCATGGCAATACCAGCATAGCAGCAGTCAAACACTGAAATGGAGTTTGTTTTAAATTCCTCTGGTGGCTGATCATTACAGGTCAGCTCTGCTTGCTTGGCAGAGTAGGTCATTGGAAAGAGCCAATCCGTGGCTGAGTCAGCTTTTTCTTTTCAATGGCAGGGCTATAGTCCAAGGTTCAATGTGGGGGGGGAATAGCTTCTCCCATATCTCCGACAAAGGCCAGCCTCCTCTGACGTTTCTCCACTTAGTGTGTTGTGACACACTGTGCTCTGAGCTCCCTGTGTGACTTGTGGGCTGAGCCTCCTCCCCTTTCCCTGTTTCTGCTGTTTCCCTTCCCCTTGTCCCTCTATTTCTTGTGCCTCTGCCTGTCCCCTCCCATTTGTTTGCATTTTCTCCCACCCTTCCTGGGTTTTCTTGTTTCCACCTCCTTTGTTTTCTCTCTGTGCCTGCCTTCTTGCATCATTTGCCTTCTCCTGTCCCTTCTACTTGGCTCTTTCCATAACCCCTTCCCTGCGTCGACACTACCGGGCCGACGTCATCCTCTGGCACTCTGCTACAGGGCTGGACTGAACCACCTGGTCTTTATATTTTGTTCTCCCTACCGTGACTTGTGCTGGAACTGCTGTCTGCTCGGGGCATCTGTGGAGTTACTCCTTCTCTGCTTTCTCATAGGCCAGCGCACAAGACAGTGTACCTCGCTACTTTACCGACCATATCAATAGTACATTTGGGTCAGTTCTGACAGGGTAAGCACTGCTTTTTCTTTTATAGTCACAAAATAGTAGGGCTCATTGTCATAAAATTGTAGACCCAGCAGGAATCAAAAGATGCACTTTACCAGACCAATGAATTCAGTAAAACACACATCAGAGAAAACCGGAAAAATGGTACAGCACTCCTTATGTGGTGAAGAAGCAAACTGTTTATTTCAGACTTCAGACATAGAAAACAGAACTGATGAAGGCGTCACTCTACGACGCTGAAATGTAAACGTCTGGTGTATGTTGGTGTCTCAGTCTAGTCCGCGGAAAGTGAATTGTGATTTTAGCATGTTTGAACCACTTATGGACTAAATCATGGACTACTGATATTGATGCCTGTTTTTATACCTTTGCTGCTGCTGGTGCTAAGTTGGTGTTTTCTATAACTGAAGTCTGAAGCCTGAAGTAAACAGTTTGCTTCTTCACCACATAAGGAGTGCTGTACCATTTTTCTGATTTACTCGGATGTGTGTTTTACTGCTTTTTCTTTCTCCCTGCTGGGTGGTCTGGGCCCCAACTGCATAGCCTGCACCTTTAGCTTAGCATCCTGTTCCCTCTCACTGGCACTCTGTAAGTAGTTCTTTTTTTTATTTACATTTTTTGGGGGGGGGGTTATGGATTTTCTCCCGACCCATTCCCACATGTCCCCAATGTGACATGTACGTGTGCAGGCATGCATGCACACGCCTTGTGAGATACACTTCCCTTCCAATTGCACCATTAACCACCTGCACCAGCCACCGGACCGCCATCCAGTGGCGACAGGACTATGGGTGGGTGACCCCCCCATCCCAGGAGAGGAGAGCCACTGCTCTATCCTGCTTCCACCCTCCTCCCGTGCCGGCACCCTGGTGACCCAAGATCATTCCTGAACCCAGGTCACCAGCATGGGAAGAAGTAAGGCATCCATCACCTCAAACCTCAGCACCATCGGGCCGGCGCTCTGTATGTAGTTCTTAATTACATATGTCTCTGTTGTCATTCAGTTTCTCAACTGGCTGCAGGAATGCCTGCAGTGCTGGAACTTGAGGGCACCTGGTAAATGACGGGGTCAAGACTGGACCCCAGTTCCGGACATTTTTCAGTCTCTTTGCCCTGCTGACTGTCAGGGACCAGTACGCTTAACAATGGAGTTCCTTTGGGGTCTTGCATTTCCAACCCTCAAAGAGGGGCACCAAGAAGCTTTGGGGGCCATGATTACTTCATGTGCGTGGGACCTGTGATCACAACAGCTGTGTCATGCTTACTTTCTGTTGTACTGCATGTAGGTTTACCTTGAAATTATGTCCTTGTTACAGTTCTGACTGCCATTACCCTACATGAGATGTTACCTGCCATGGACTGGCCTATACTGAGTGGTGTAAGTCCCCAACGAGCAGCAGTCTGGTATGGGGTTTCACTGAGCAGCGTGAACTCTGCTAAGTCCACTTGTTTCTGGTCTGTGCAGTTTCCCATTCCCTGTCCACTCTTCTTCTGACCTGACTACATAGCTGGCCTGTCCCACTTCACTTTGTCTCACCCTACCATTTCTCATTGCATAGCCCTCATTAACTGCTCAGTGCCGTGGCTGGCAACATTGTCTCTATATTGTGCCTAATACCTCTAGCCTGTTGTTATTTTATGCTGGTGGTGTCTGCCCCTGCTGTCTCTCTCCCCCCCATCCACTATTCCTTGTCCTGTGCTACCCTGGTTTTCTTTTAGGTCTCTTGCTCCTCACACCACCACTCCATCTCCATGCTCCTGCTATGCCAGCCCTGCCCTAGTCCAGCATCTGCACTACCTACACGTCCTCCATAGTTTCCCCTTGGTCAACCATTTTAATCAACCTTCAATAGCAGTTCATACCTGACTCCTATGCTGCTTCTACCATATGCTCCTCCATGAATTACAGCCTTACTGACATTCATCACAACATCCTCCTCCTCCTGTTCTCCTACTTATGCTGGCTGCCTTCCCCTTTGTCCTTCTCATTTGTGTACCTACCTCCTACTATGCAGCCGTCAGTTGCCCTTTCCTTGCTCAGCCCATACAAGCAGTTTTTCCGGACTCCATCCCTAACACGTACCTTCTGAGGCACTGAGCAAAGGTAGGCTTCCCCTGTCTACTGGGGATGGGATTCCGTTCTGATCATCACTACCTTCTACTTGCAACCCTGATATCCTCCGTCCCTAACTCTGCCTGGTGGCATCGAGTGAAGGTTAGCATGCCCTGACTACCAGGGATGGGGTCTATGTTTTACTTTCATGCATTTTCTACCTGACAACAGGTTGCTGCTTCCCTTTCCGAAATGGGACCACTTTACCTCCTTTGCTTTCATCATCGTACCTCTGCCTGGCAGCATTGAGTGAAGATCTTTTTCCTTGACTACTAGGGATGGGAGCCATGTCTGCATTCTACTGTTTCATCCTTACGTATTCTCTACCTGATACCTGCTTACCGCTTCTCTTCAGGAACCGGGCCACTATACCCATTTGCCTCCACCATCCTACCTCTGCCTGCTGGCATCGAATGAAAATCATCTTGTACTGATAACCAGGGATGGAAGCCTGTGGCTGCAATTGACTTTCAACTTTATCCATTCTCTACCTGACTAACAGGTTACCACTTCCCTTCTGGAACTGGACCACTATACATTTGCATTCAGCATCCTACCTCTGCCTGGCAGCTTCAACTGGGAAGGAAAAGAAGGCAGCCACGCTGTGCCAGCTATCAGGAGCTAATTAGAGCTGCCATTTTATGTTTGTTTTTTATGTTACTTTTATGCATATTTGTTATTTTAATTCATTTTAATTCTGAGTTTATTTAGTAGTTCAATTATTTTGATCACCTGCTACATAGCTGGAGTGCTTAGTGTTACACCGTTTAACGCTGCCCTAGGAGTGAAGTTAGAGTGCGAGTTTGGCCTGGGGAAGTAATTGGCCTGACGGCATGTAGCCCAGAGCTCTGCTTTTCTGGAGAACAGGTAAGTCTGTGAGGGCACGTAAAGGAGAAAGTAGTTTGCTGCCTGGATACCTGGATTCTTGGATACTGAGGAATCCGCAACCTGAAATCTGTGCACCGCTTTTGTGGATTGTGACGCGGGGACCCAGAAATGGCATTACTATTGTGGAACTTCGGGGGTAGTACGATCCAGACTGAAAGTGGTCTGGGAGTTGTGCTGGGTTGGGGAACTCCCCTGCCTCTGCATCTAAGGCTGCTATCTCGTTGTACTGCCTGGGACTGAGTGGGAGCTGTCTCACCTGGCCTCTGGGGAGCTGTAAGGGGAACTGGGCTCTCCTAAGTCATCTGGGGGGTGGACCCAATTGCCTACCTTCGAGGGCGCCTGTAGCTGCAGGTCACAGGCAGTGGACGGTAAGGCCTGCCTGGGGCGGTGCAGTTGGGGGGGTTTTCTTGTTGTTTCCCCATAATTATTGCACTTTCTCAGCCCTCTGTCAGTGGTCCCCCCTTCCCTGGACTGAGACACTGGTCAGTGGGGTATTGTCTGCCCAATTTTGGCCCTTTTGGTTTGGAGTGGGTGAAGAACTGCTTTTGTGGAAACCCCTGGATGGACTTTCGGACTTCGACTGGCTGTTCTATCTTTGGAACTGTGACTTTATGAATGATCAGGTTACCTTTTCTTGGCTGCTAGATGGGTATACCGGTGGTGAGAGTATTATTTACACTGCTATTTGTTAGTCTGAGGAGCTCTGGTACTTCTATGTTAGTTACTGCGATTTTATTTTTGATCTTTTCTCCCCCATTATCTGAGAGATGCTGTTTGGATGTAACTTCTATTCTGGCATTGCAGTGCTACTGAAACTTACATGCACTCCAGTTTGGGCAGTCATTGTACTTTTTTATCATTTTTCAGATTACTTTGACTTCTAACTCTCTGTGGATTTTTCCCCCACTACGTGAGAGGTGGTGGAAGGCTGAATTATTTTTGGACAATTTAACCAGAGTGGTGGGAGCACTCTGGTCTCAGAATTTACATTGTATTCTAATTCTGTAATTGTTTTTTCCTTTAGTTTTCGACAGGTATAATTGATTGATAACTTTGAATAAGTGTGTTTTTTTTCTGTTGGAGTGTGTGGTCTTCGTGTAAGGTCATTCAAGGGTGTGTATGAGTGTGTCTGTGTGGGATATAGTTAATTAGTATTTAACTCATTTTTATCATTCTAGGAGTGTGGTTTTGAGTATGGGAGTGTATGAGTAGTGTTGCGTGGGTTTAGTTTATTATTGGTTTATCGGCAGCTTTTGCTAGACTAAAGATGTGCTGGCTGACTGCTCTTCTGGTCAGGCACTATTCCCCCTTCAAACTTTGGAACCTCCACCCCTTTAATTGTCCCCTCCTGCCTGCTGCAGTATATAGATGCTGCAGGGCACTGGGAATAGTTGGCAGAAGGTGGAGGGGGGTTTGGGGTCCCGAACCATGGAGGGGGGATGAGCGGGGCGGTCGTTTTGGGGTAGTGAGGACCAGGAGATGCCCTGGGGTGAAATGGACTCCAGATCATGGTCCTTCTTATCTGCTTTCCATACCCTAGAGCTCCAGTGTTTCTAGGCCGATAGCTCATCCGGCACCAGAATCTCGTCCGACTTAAGTGGTGTTATGCATCACCAGGTCTATTAGGAACAAGATGGCTGTTATTGCCAATCTTGTTGGGACATCAGACCTGACCTGCATCACTGAGATCTGGCTAGAAGATAATGCCGGCCCCATTCTGCCCCATTCAGATGATAATGTCAGCTGGGTTCTCAGTGATACATCACTTGAGATCGGACTACAAGGGGGGGTTATAGCCATTTATTTAGATCAGAATTGGGCCTTATTGGTGTGCCAGTTGAGGAATCCAGATCATTTGAGTATACCGTGGTTGCAGGTGTAGGCTGTAGGACCGCTCTCATCTACCGTCCACCAGGGGCTGAGAAATTGTTCCTACAGGAAGTAGTGGACTTTGTCATTGACATGGCATTTGAGTCACCTAGGCTGATGGTCCTGGGTGACTTCAATGCCTGGGTCAATGACGAACTCTCGTAATTTGGGCAGGACTTCCTCCAACTTATGAATTTGTTGGGGTTCATACAGGTAGTTGCCTCTGCAACCCATACTCACGGTCACTCACTCAACCTGGTTTTCCTTTTGGGGATGGAGACCTCTGACTTGGTGGTGGAACCAGTCGGATTGTCCGATCACCACACCGTAAGGTTTAATCTCCAGGCTCCCCCCTATAGGCCTGCCCCTGTGGAGATGGTCAGATACCATCCTTTGAGGGATGTGAACCCTGCTGGTCTATTGGCGGTATTATACCTATCAGGATTTCTGGGGGCAAGCAAGGGTCTAGAGAGTTTGGCTCAGGCCTATAATAAGGCTGTTACTGAAGCTCTGGACTCTATTGTTCCCATCCGTTTTCATCCTCTCTCTCTCTCTACCCACAGTCCCCTTGGTTTGATGGGATCTTGAGGGAGTTGAGATGAGTTGGACAAAGGTTGGAGTGATGTTGGCGGAAATCTACCCTGTATGCAGACCACCTTAGATTGATAGAACATTATCAAATCTATCAATCAGCAATCACCCATAAGAAGGCAGAGTTCCTGCCTGGGGAAATTGCTGCAGCTCAGAATTGACCTGCCTAGCTCTTTCGAACCGTGGACAGTCTGTGCAACCCAGTCTGTCTGCAGGCTCGAAGTGCATTTTCACAAGTTAGGTGTGATGAGTTTGCTCGATTCTTTGCAGATAAGGTGGCCAACATCAGGGCTGAGATCCGGCCTGCTCACTCTAGGGGGGTTGATGGTGGTCGGTGCTTCATCACTCCTCCTTGTTTTTCCTGGATGTCTTTTGACTGATCAGAGTGTGTGGATATTGTGTGGATTGTCCAGAATATGCGGCCAACGTGCTGTAGTTTGGACCTGGGCTCAATATGCCTGATAATGGGGTGCATTGCTTCTATCGGCCCTATTCTTGCGGAGATTGTTTAGTGCTCCTTAGAGTTGGGTGAGTTCCCTAGCTCCCTAAAGGAGGCAGTGGTGACACCACTCCTCAAGAAAGCTGCTCTGAACCCTAACTGCTTTGCTAATTACAGACCTATCTCTAACCTTCCCTTCGTAGGGAAGGTGATTGACAAAAGTAGTTGCGCTGCAACTGGAGAACCACCTTACCATCCACGATATCTAAGACCCTCTCCAGTCCGGTTTCCAGAAGAGTCATAGTACCAAGACTGCTCTGCTTTGGGTGCTCAATGATCTTCTGATGGCGAGAGACCAGAAGCACCATTCCATCTTGGTGCTTCTGGATCTCTCCTCAGCTTTTGACACCGTGGTCCATGGGATACTGCTCGAGTGCCTGGGGGCCATCTATGGCCTGGCAGGTCCAGCCCTCAGATGGTTCCATTCTTTCCTCTCTGGCAGATCTCAGATGGTGGTGTTGGGGATCTTTTCCCTCAGACCCATTCTCTTTGCCATGTGGGGTCCCCCAGGGCTCGGTGCTCCCCTCCATGTTGTTCGTGGTCTATATGCTGCCCCTCGGAGACATTGTAAGATGATATGGGCTGAGGTTTCATTACTATGCAGATGATACCCAGTTCTATCTGTCTTTTTTGCCTGACCAGGATAGTGCAGTCTCGGTCTTTAACAGCTGCTTGGTAGAAATCCAGAACTGGGTGAAATCCAGCAGGTTGGAATTGAACTCCAAGAAGACTGAGGTGGTGATAGTGGATCCAGGTCGCTGGATAGAGGGGTCGGTGGCAGGGTTGCCCTCTGGACTTTTGCTCGGAGGTGCCCAGCTGCCTCCCTCTGAACGAGTGCGACACCTGGGGGTGGTTCTTGATGATGGGCTGACACTGCGCTCACAGGTGTCAGCAGTCGTCAAGTACTCATTTTACCATCATGAGAAACAATGCCAGGATTAAGCATCTTGTTCCATCTGGCAATCTTCTGACACTGATCCATGCCTTTGTGACCTCGTGCCTTGACTACTGCAACTCCCTGTACCTAGGGCTACCGGGGGTTGATATCCGCTGCTTGTAGCAGGTGCAAAATGCTGCGGCTCGGCTGTTGATGGTGACTGCATGTTTGAGTCACATCACTCCCATACTGCACGGGCTGCACTGGCTGCCAGTACAGTGGCGGATCACCTTCAAGGTCGGACTCCTGACCTACAAAGCCCTACATGGACAGGGTCTGAGCTATCTGCAAGAACTCCTGAATCCCTCCTGCCCCAGCCGACCTCTCTGCTCAGCTGATGAGAGGTTGTTAGAGATTCTCTGGGTATGGCTGAAGACCTCTGGGGCCCGTGCTTTTATGTATATAACTCTGACCCTGTGGAATTCTCTACCTCATCAGGTTTGAGAGCGCAGGACTGTGGAGAGCTTTAAGATGGCCCTGAAAACTTATTTAGCATTTGATGATTATACACTGGAATAACTGTTTTTATTCTGTGTATTTGGAATGTGTATGGTTTGGTATTTTATTTGTTTTAGTATTTCATATTGTAAAGCACTTTGGTTGCAGAATTGCACTATATAAATAAAAATTATTATTATTATTAACTGAGGGTCTTGCGCCGACTACCAGGGATGGAAGCCTGTATCTGCAGTCTACGTTTTCAAACTCATGCATTCTCTGCTAGACTTTCCAGTTGCCACTTCCCTTCGGGAATGGGACTGCTGTACTCATTGACTTCAACATCCTTCCTTTGCCTGGTGGCATCAAATATCACACCGTCTACCAGGGATGGAATCCTGTATCTGCATTCCACCATTTTAACCTTGTACATTCTGTACTTGAATACCTGGTTGCTTCTTCCCTTTGGGAACAGGACCTCTCAACCCCATGTGCCTTCCACATCATACCTCTGCCTGACAGCCTAGATTCAAGATTGTCTCACTTTGATTTCAAGGGACGGGATCCTGTGTCTGCATTCAACTGTTTCAACCTTCTGTATTCTCTGCCTGATAACCGTTTGTGCTTCCCTTCGGGAAAAGAACCACTGTACCCCATTTGCCTTCCACATTCTACTTCCCCAGTCTACATTCTGCACTTCCATGGACTCATCGTACTCATCTCTGCCTTGGCCTCCTTGTACTTTGTACTTGGACTCTACCTGCTTGTTCGGTCTCTACCTCCATTTGGTTCGATTGCCTCCTGGACTTCCATACTGCTAGTTGCCCCTTCCTGTCTATCATGCGAGTTTGCCTTCTCTTTTGGAGGTGGAACCCTCGTGCCTCATTGCTGCAGCACCTTCAGTTCTCTGCTTCTGTGAACATGAGACTTTCCTGCATCAACTTCAAAGCACTTAGTGCCTAGATTCGCTTCTGGACTCCCTTGGATCTGCCACTCATGACTTGCTGCAGGTTTGCTACATCCTACTTCGTTTGCCATAGTGCTGGCCCCAGTCCTTTCCCTTCCTGCACCTGTGATGTCAGTACGGCTTGGCCTCTGCTGTTTTCTGCTAGGACTCCTCCCTCCTGTCTGCTTCCATCCCCTCCAGACTTTTCCCTCCATGCTTGCATGGCTGCCTTCTTCTTGCTGCTCTAGCAATTGGGGCTTCATCCTGTGCTGTGGCTCTTTTTGGGGCATCTTACCCTATCTCCGGTCAATATTCCCACCCGGTTAATTACTCCTCCCATTTATCTACTCCATACTCCTACCCTGGCCATTCTAACAGCTCTCATCTACTACTCATTGAGCAATTGTTCATTTCACCTGAGGAAAACTACTTCTAGCAAATGTCCCTTGGACAATATGCCTAATAGACTTTTATGTCACCATAGAGTTGTCTATACTTTCCAATCATTTCCCCAGGATCAGTTCCAGAATCCCATTCAACTGGAATATAGAAATATCTCATCCGTCATCCGACTCTAATGGATACTCCCTACATGTCCTGTTAATCCAAGAACTATTGCTTCTCTATCTACCATGTCTCATAGGATTTCTGTTTACATGGAAAAGTGACCTAATTCCTTCCATCATGCAATGACTCTGTAATCATCATCGTCATTATGGACAACAGGAACCACAACATACCTCATAGCAATACTGATATCATCCATTTTACCTTTCTGTAACTTCTCCTACAAGCACCGACTTTGTTCATCATGTTATTCGACACCTATGTATTCAATAGCCGTTGGATGTCCTAAGACCTTCTCAGATACCTTCCCAGAATGCCCATCATTGGATCTCTGGTGCCTAGCTACCTTACTAAAGGCATTCTATCCAAACCACTGTCGTCTATCTCCTGGATGTCACCACGCTTAATATACTGTAATCATCTACATTCCTTCATCATATTACCATCAATCGGGTCAGTTACCCATCCAGTGGTCCTTCTAGCTCATCCCTCATGATTCACCTCCCATACTCCCTCCAGCGCAGACTTTCACTGAGAGCAGACTTCCACTGATCCTCAGTCTGAACATCTGCAACCAATCTGGCTGTCTCAGTATTCCAGTTTTGCCTCTCAACAGATCTGTATTTGACTACAGACCTAGGCACTCCTGGCATTTTACACTGCTCCTGACTCCCCATTACATATCAGTCTATAGACTCTTTCACATACCCATTTCCAGGCTTCCCACAGTTTTTACGTATTGGACTGCCTGTAAGGAAAAACAGTCATGGCCACCTCAGCGCATGTCACAGCAATTGCGTCACAGAAACACCCACATCTACTTTTCTACTGACAGACCAGCAAGAGCCTATACAAGTGTCATTACAACATCAGTACTCAAATCAACTTTCAAATTCCTTGTACTGAACTTCCGATTATTCCATATGCATTCATTTACCATCTCTACTGCATATACCAGTCTTTCTTTATTGGTCTAAAATCATTCACGACACTACTCCTACCAGGTACATAAAGACTCTGTCTGACTCCTTCTTCTGCTTTATGGATGCTTACATTGCTTCTTATCGCTCTCTGCTTGACTCCTCACCTCCAGACTCTAACTTGAATGTCAACCCTTCTGCAAAGTTAGATTGTTTACCTTATGACTTCATAACCATCATATTCCTACTGTTCAAAGTCTGGTAGCATATTTATCACATCATGCTCTTCCTGCTCTTTAGCCTCTGTAATCCCTCCAGACATCATACATCATCACCTTGGAAACCTGGACTACATTTGCTCCTTTTTGACTGGACCTACTGCACTCTCAGGATTCAGATGCTCCTTCAGAATAGGACAATCTTTTCAACCTCTGAATCATCCTTACAGAATGCATCATCCATGGATTTGAAGATGGACCGTCATCTCTCCAAGCAGTTCACCTTTCTCCCAAAATCAGCTTATGGTTGCTAGAACCTATGTTCATCTCCTCTTAGTTTGCCTGGAGGATGGGCAGGTCAGTAGCCATGGGTCCTCAGAGGTTTCTTCCAGCTGGGGGGTTTTCCTCTCCTGTGTGCTACTGTCATTCTCTCTGTGAGTTGGAGGAGATAATCATATTCTTTTGAACATTCATTGGTAATTCTTTTGGGCTTTTTCTATTCCCTACTCACTACCCAGCTTACCTATTGTACCAAGGGCGGGAACTGAGAAAAGCCAAAGTAAACTACATTTACGTAACCACTTCTAACCGCATACTTTATTCACACAAACATTGAATGGGAGATCTATGGCCTGAGGTTCAATGTGGGGGAATAGCTCTTCCCACATCTCCTACAAAGGCCAATCTCCCATGATGATTCTCTGCTTAGCGCATTGTGACACCCACCATCCACCCCTGACTCTTTCTTTTCCAGCACTCTACTCACCCTTGGTGCTGGGCTTCTTATTCCCTATTCACTACCCATCTTACCTACCAAGGCCGGGAACAGAGAAAAGCCAAAGTAAACTACAGTTACATAAGCGCTTCTAACCCCATACTCTATTTCATCCAAGCATTGAAGTATAGGATGTCTTCGCTCAGCAAGCCAAAACTGTCATGATTAACCTGGCTAATGATAGGTGTGGCACTGATGCACTACTTGAAGACTTATCTGCATTGGAGGAACAGTGTCACACCTCTCAAAACCCTACTCTCATAACAAAATGTTTACTGCACATACGTGCATGGCAAACATAATAAGGTTGTTGGTTATGATGATAGAGTGGTTTACACAGCTGTATGACAGATAACCCCTATGTATTTGCAGGCATACCAGCAGATTGAGGCAACCTCATCTGGCATATGCCACCTCCTGTGGAAGATCATTCCATGTGTCCACCACCCTCTCTCCATGAAGAAAATCTTCCTCACATTCCCTCTTAACCTGCCTCCTTCCAGTTTCATGTCATGCCCCTAGTTCTTGCACTCCTCATGTACTGGAGGATTTCTCCCCTGTACCCTTTTTATGCCTCTGAGGTACCTTAATGTTTCTATCATGCCCCTCTCTTCCTCCACTCTTCCAGCGAGTACATATTGAGATCCCTTAATCTCTTCTCATAAGTCTTGTGGTGCAAGCCCTGTACCATCTTTGCCACCCTTCTCTGGACCTCCACCATCCTGTTAATCTCGAAGGTGCAGCCTCCAGAACAGCACACAATACTCTCCATGTGAGGTCTGACCAGGGTTTTGTATAACAGCATCACTACCTCATGCCTTCTGTTGGTGATACCCCTTGCTATGCACCCCAGCATGCCATTGGCCCTCCCTGCTGCATTTGTGCTCTGCTTTGACATTTTCAGCTCATCTGAAATAGTAACCTCTAGGTCTCTTTCCTCTTTGGTGACTATCAGCAACTCCCCCATTTCTATAGCTCTCCCCATGGTTATTGAGTCCCAGGTGCATAATTGTACACTTTTTTGAATTAAACCTCAGATGCCACTCTGTAGACCATTTCTCAAGCTTCCCCTGGTCCCTTCTCAAGATACATCATCTTACGTACCAGGGCTGAAGTGGGGTCAGGAGTACCCTGATCTTCATCATCTTTCATCCTTTAACATCCCTAGTTTCAGCAACCCCAGTGGGGTCTGTTTCATGAAACCTAGAATATCCTGATCTTTACTGTTTTTCATCCCTTGGCACTTTATCTTCCCATGACCCAAATGGGTCTTTGTATTTGTTGATTACAAGATGCTGTTATTCATTGTTCTGCATTCTTCAGCATCTTTTGTTTTGGTTACCTGAGTAGGATCTGATTAACAGACACCTAGAGGATACTGTTCTTTATTGTTCTTCATTGTTCTGCATCCTTCAGTATCTTTTGTTCCGGTGACTCCAGTGGGACATGTTTCATCAACACATAGAGGGTCTTGTTCTTCCTTGTGCATCCTTCAGCATCTTTTGACTCAGTGGCCTAGCTGGGGTCTGTTATGTCTGCAGCTTGACAATCCTGTTTACTGTTGTTTTGTATTCATTCAGAATCCTTTATACCGATTACTCAAGTGGCTCCAGATTACCAATGTGCTGGTGCTTAGGTCATCATTAAACTAGTAGCACCTGTATTTCACCTGTTCAAAAGGTCCATCTCTGACCACCAGATGAGAAAGAACACTGGAACACTGATGAACATTGACAAAGAGAACACCAGTCATTTTCTAACTAGATACACTGATTGTTCCCATATACCAGTAGATCCTAATGTAACTCATTGTAAAGCATAATGCAGTTCTTATAGAGTCTAAGTTCATTTATTGTAGAGCACAAGACAATTCTTATAGAAACTAAGTGAATGCATTGTAGTGTGCAAGGTAATTCTAAGCTAACTATGTGGCACCCTAGGGTTGAGGTACTATATAAACAAAATTGCCTTGCCTTGCTTTGCGTTGAAGACAGTCCTTATAGAGGCTAAGCAAATTCACTGTTCACAATAGGCTATTCTGATAGAGTTGAATTTAATTCTTCAAAGAATTTAAAATCATTCTTACAAAGGTTAAGTAAATTCATCGCACAGCAGAAGACTGTTCCTATAGAGTTTAGACCAATTTATCACTGAGTATAAGTTTATTCTTAAGGTTCATTAGCAATAGGGCATAAGGCAAGCATATCAGAGCTTAAAGCAGCAGTATTTGTTAGCAGAAAAGAAAACATTGGCAAACAATATCAATACATTCATTTTTTAATGTGTTTAATTCCTGACATAAGATATGGGGTAGATGACAGATCACAAAAAATAAACCACCAACATCCGCTGTCACCACCGGCCCATCAGCGTAGTGGTAGCCCTAGTTTAACTTAGTTTTCCCCCAGTTGATGAACTGGACACAGCCCCTATTTTCAGTCATGCCTGACATAAAAAGACATACAATAAATATAATGTAACATATGCCATTAAACTCTACAATTACAGACATTAACATTGACATTTAACTTAAGTACTGCACAAATTTGTTAAAAGATGGTTAAAATGCTTAACGTTGTGTGCCTTTTTAACAATACACAGCAATTCATTTAAAATAGTTGGTCCAAACCAAGAAACTTATTTCACTATCACTTGTGGTACTGATGACCCACTTCAGGAGTGAACTGGTGCATTGGAGGGTTGACTCAGGGGAGGACGAGTGTACGTCCATCAGACAGCACTCCTTCTATGGGCAGGATGGGAGCAGACAGTTGCCAGTAGTCTGACTCCTGGTGGTGGCCAGGAGTCAGTACACCCTAGTGCCTCAGCAGAAACTGGGGACTGGTGGCTGTTACAGACTCAGCATGCAGAAGCACGTGCTCTGTCCCACTGATGTCATTGCAGACCCTCATCTGCAGCACTATGAAGCCCAGCTGCTGGCATCTCCTTTGTTCTCCTCGTGGCTCAGATTAGCATATGTTGAATCCCTCCCCTCTCAGCCACCGTAAGCAGGTGTACTGTGCGGGCTGAAGTGCTCTACAAGACAGAGGCTGGGAGAGGGTAAGGGATGATAAGAAGTACATCCCCTCAGGCCCAGGGAGACAAAATATAATTGATAAATAAAAAAAAATCTACTGTCACCCTTGATAAAGGCACTAAATGTGTCCTGGGCATGCAAGCAGAGCAGGAAGGGACTATCTACTGTATGGGAGTGTTAGGGACAGGAAGGTCTGGTGATTCTGTCCAGGGTCTAGTATATTTATGAAAAGATGATTGAAACAATTTTTTAAATGTTGCAACATCCCAGCAACACACAAAGATCAGACAAAGAGGCGGAGTCTCAGGGCAGGGAAGGTGCTGTGTGCAGACACAGCAGGGTAAGGAACATCTGTGGCATTACTCTGCTCTTTGTAGCTAGCAGGCATGTTGTGGGGTATTAGCACCTTGGAAGCCAATCAATGTTTTTTTGGTTTTTTTTGTGTGGCAATTTAAATATTTGTTATATCAGGGATATTAGTAGGATGCTTGTTCAGAGTGTGTGTGTGTGTGTGCGTGTGTGTGTTGGGGGTAATATAACTCATACTCTTTAATTGCACATCAGAAGATTGTTTTGCTGTGGCAATTTAAAAAGTTGTTTTATTACAATTCTATGTTGAAAGTAGACTCATTTGGGTGGGGGAGAAATTAAGACTCAGCATCTTGGTTACCTTGGAACTACAATGCCGGTTCGGCAACTGTTTTGTAGACTGGCATCACAGTGACAGGCTACATGTCAACTGCAATTTGCAGTCAGCATACAGCCGTGCATGTCGGACAGTGTTTTTTCTTTGTAGGGCATCACCCCTGACCCCCCACACAGAGGGCTCTGACCCCCGCATCCCATGTACTATTGGATTCCAAGTCGGAGTTGGTTGAGAGAGGGCGTGCAGGATGGGGAAAGTGTTGCCGGGTCCTGAGCGGACTTCTTTAGTAACATGTCGATGTTGTCAGCATTGACGTATGTCCCTGTGGAAGTGTCGCTCTGCGGAAGGTATACCAGTTTCCTTGAAGGCTTGGATCATTGTTGGGGATAAAAATCTTCTTTTGTCATGGAATATTGGAGAAGTTTTACTGTGACAATTTAAAAATGGTTTTATCATCACTCTTTTTAGCTAGTTTAGCAGTCTTGTTTTGAGGGGGGGTTCAGGGCTCTAACTGAGGGGTATGCATGGTATGACATATATGTTGTGAGAAAGCTTTCTGTCTGCTGAAGCAGGTCCTATACAAGGCTTCAGTGCTAGCCATTAGTATAACTATGACTATAGGGAGAGGGAAAGGGCACATTGTTTAACCAGGAGTAGCACACTAAACTGAAGCTTGTTTCCAGATGCGACCTGGGAGCACAAGAAAGTTAAGTGACTTGCTCAGGTTCACACAGTATACACCTAGATGGCTGTGGGATTCAAACCCAGGTCTCCATATCTGCAGTTCATAGCCTTAACCCACTGCACTATACTGCCTCTACGGTTTATAATGAAGAAGGCTGCTTTGAATAATGAGGTAGAGATAGAATTGAGCTAGGCCAATTCCTAAGAGAATTAGCACCTTATAGTTTACTCAATCCAGAAACTCCTGCCAAGTGAAGTGGCATATGCCACTATTGTGAAGGAATGTCAGAGTGTAGTTTGGCATTACAAAGTTGCAGCCATACTTATACAGCAGAGAATTTATAGCGGTCACAGATCATAACGCACTGACATGGCTACAATTTATCAGTGGTGAGAATGTCAAGTTATTTCATTGGAGTTTAGGAGTGCAAGTGTACTGTATACACATCCAGAACAAGAAGGAAACACAGAATGCCAGTGCTGATGGATTGCCCCACCAGATGGCATAGTATTGCTAATGGAATCCCAGCGCAGTGTGCTGCCACTCAATGCCGTCATCTGATGTGGGAGGGAGGTGTGCGATGCAGAGAAGTAGACATGCTTTTTTGTTGTTGTTTGAAGAAACTTAGGCTTTCTCAGCCAGCACCCCACATAAATAGGGAGGCCAAGGGTTAACTGCCAGCAGGTGGACAACTGTTTGGCCAAATGCTTAGCAAACTAAGGAACTACCTGAGTGTATTTATTGTTTGGTTAACGTGCTGAACTGTCTAAATGTAGGGACAGAGCTGGGGAGTTGATTAAAAGCACAGTTTCAGAGCATCTTTGTGTACAGTATGCAAAATCCATCTTTGTTTGTGAGAACCAGTTACTTTATATGACTGAAAAAACAGATGTTTAAAGAGACATAGCCAGGACTGGGTTTAAAACAGATGCTTGTCTGAGACAGACAGAGGATGGTTGGTCTCTAGCTGTACAGGCTGTCTGTGTGGATATGTGTGAGGCATGAGATGGAGAACTCTTATGTCTGCTGAAACCCCCAAAGTTAGAGATCTGTATATATGGTAATGTCCTGAAAGATATCATTTGTTATTTTTCACGTAAAATAATACCTAACACGAAGAATCTTAAGTTTTGCAATTCTGTATAATCACCTTTTTCTTTTGCATATTTTCTCCTGTAAGTACTTGGATTTAATTTATGGATCCCTAGGTCAGCATGTCAGGGACATTTGGGGAAAGTGGGTGCATTTTCAATTAAATGCATCCACCTGATTCCATGAAAATGCTATACAATGCTCACAGAATGACTATCTGGGACATAAATACATATCGGTGCAAGGCTGTTCCACTGACATTTTATTTGTAATTTTGACCAAGAAAGGCAGACAAAGCTATTATAGTTTACTTCCAGGTGCACCCTGACAGTGTATTACATAGACCTCATTTATTGACAGGGGAGATGCTGGCCATTACACCAAGGAAAGTCCTCTGTTCTTTCTCAGTGAGTGCCATATGATCTCTTACTTGCACTTGGTCAGTGAACAGAGATGGGCAGAAGGGACCTCGGTTAAACATCTTATATGAAGAATGGTTTATAGGATATGATTAAACCTACCTCTCAGACCCATACCTAATCCATGGGCTTGCATCCCATGGATCCAATAATGAATCTGTAGATTGCTTTTGGAAATGTACAGAATGAAATGGAACATTCTGAAATCCATTCCACCAGTGGACTGGCCAATATGCATACATTCTTCCTGTGAAATTCTGCATTCTGCACAGCATTAGAATTTATGTATTACTAAAGCAAAAACATGTCCCACAAAACAACCCATAAAAATTGATGAAAGGTATCAGACAGCAACAAGGGTTACAGAAACACAGCAATGGTTGTCCCAAATTCTCAATGTACAATAGTAAAAATAAATGACCTCATAAATAACCTAATAGAAAATGACTACAGTATGTGACAATTACAACAGCTGCTTACACTTTAAATAACACCATCTGCACACACAGAGAGAGAGAGAGTTCATTTTATTTTATATGACTACATTTGCAGCTACAGGTACAGAAATATTGCAAGAAATCAAGTCATTGCAAATACCAAAATATAGAAAAGAAGGAGAGAATTATTTAAGCAATGATGCATGACAGGGTGTGTGTCATGCCTGGATAATGCCACGCCTAGGATAGTTGAAGCACAAGGCCGTCAAAGTGGGTTCAACACCTGAGAAGTGACATTATCCCAGCACGACACACACATTTGAGTGCATTATTGCTAGTATACACTGGCTGATATGTTTTTTAAAAGAAAAAGATGGAAGAAAAATATATGTCTTGACTTTTTTTAATTTTTGTGTCTGGAGGTATATGTTTTTTAAAAAAAGTCGACAGTTTCCGTTTTGGCCACTAGATGGAGCTGACTGTATTGTATTTCTCTCACTACAGATTTCCTTCTCTGAGCACACACAGGTCTGACTGACCATGTGTTATAGTGGCATAACAGATGCTGGCTTTTTTCTTTCTCTCTGTCTCTCTCTCTCTTTATATTTAAAATGCAACAGTTTGTTTATGTGAGGGAAAGAGCGGGGTCACTGAACCGATCAGAGAGTGGAGCTACTATGGTTTAGTTATGTGAGCCATGGAGAGTGGTCACTGAACCAATGGAACATTGGAGTGGTGCAGCGCTGTTGTGGGGGATAAAGCCGATGACAGGTACAGCTTTGGTTTATTTAGTATGTATTTTAAAGGTGTATTTATTTTGTATTTGGGAGCACGGTTATGCAAGTGAATGAACAAGTGCAGCGCTGTTGTGTACATGTGTTACAATGGTTGTACTTCAGGAAATTTGGGGCAATAAGAAGCCACTGTCATGGTTGTTTGTAAGTTTTATTTTCTTTTTTCATATACAATTTTACTATTTGTCATTTTATCTCCCCCCGCCCCCGGGGCCATGGTGTTCACATGCATGTGCGCGCAGGAGATGCATACACACACCAGGATCCAGTGGCCCCTTCCAACCCTCCCTTGACATTTGTCGACACCTGTACTGCCTATGCACCCACAGGACCTCCACCCGGTGGGAGTGGGACTATGGATGGGTGGGCATCCACCCCTTGGAGGGGAGAGCCAGGGCTCAATCTTGCTCCAACCCTCCCATCCCAGCAAGCATCCCACTGACCTGAGATCATTCCCAAACCCAGGTCACCAGCATAGCTTGAGGTAAGACGCCAGTGCCTCAGCCTTCTGCGCCACCGGGCCTTTCTGTAAGTTTTCTAGTGAAAGATAATTTCTAAACAGTTCTTTAAAAAACAGCATTGAGGAAAAGAGATGAGAAGAAAGACAACAGTATGGTCACATTGCTGGGGGTGGCTGGCGGTGGCAAGTGGCTGAAGTACTGTACAGCAGCAGCTCAGAGCAGCGGTAATTTGTGGAGGGGATACATGATTTCTGAATCTGTCATATGTGTGCCTGGACTTCATACAGTGGTTTTATACTGAGATAACATCACAGTGCCAGGCACACACTGACTAATCAGAGCCCAGCATTCTTTCTTGCCATTATACAGTAGTCCACACTGAACAGCCAGTATAGTAAATTAATCCTATAGTGGTTATACTTCGTCAGTCACATGGAAAGTTGATCATTTAGTCATCCAATAGAAAGATAGGAGAAGTATTTTTTTATTAGTGAAAAAGATAAACAGTGGTACATGCTGTCATGTTTACATTTTGAACGTTTTACATTTTTCCATAACTAGAACTGTTAAGTCTATTATATTATTCAGACATTTAAGCATTTTCACATTTGTGACCTATCAATGTTTTGTCTTCATTATAGAAATGGCTTGAAATCAATTTCGCCATTCAGTCCTCTGGGTCTAAGGTACCTCAAATAATATTTTCAGAATGTATAATTTTGTATCAATGTTTTAATCACCCCCCGCCAAAAAAGAAATGGTTACAGAAGGAGACATACTGGATAAAAATGTTAATTTTTTTTACTTTAAGCAAGCTAAATTATTTGCCGGTGGGATTACATAATACACTTAATTAGATTTCTTTTTTTTTAGATAATCACATTTTGTAAAGTATTATAAAACAAGTCAATAAATCTTAGAATAAGAATATCCATCTTTTATATGAGATATGAAACAAAGGTGCAGTCTCGACCTTACTGTGGTTGTTCGGGGTAGATTCTATGGCACTTCTCAAAAGGAGCAGAAAATTCCCTGGTCTCCTGGTCAAATATCCCCCATTCACTAAAATGCTACCAACAGCTTTATCTGGTTCAGTTTTTGGTGGTTTGCATCTGTGTTCCCCTCTCCCATCCCAAACAGACAATCTTGCCTAGCCCTGCTTTCCCAGTCAGCAAAATCTTAATAAATTAACACGTTATGATCTTGGTAACATTTTAAATCTGATTTCAAAATATAAAGACATACAGTAATTTAAGATATTAAGTGTTATTTGCAAGATATAAAATAGACAAAGAGACAGATATTCAAATAGAAGTGCAAGTGCAATGTAAATGTTTGTGCTGCCTTTGTGCCCGAAGCAGCTGCTGCTATATTCAGTCAGATAGCAAGCTGAGCTCTCCAACTGCATATCAGGGCATGTCGGTGCAGTGCAGGAGCAACTGCACTGCCTTGACATGGACCTGGGCTTTATGTAGTCCACAGGGAATTGCACTGCCAAAAACAGGTTAGCACCAAGATTCCTGTGGGCCATATTCAGCCAAAAACATGCAAATGAGCCAATTGGGCATGCAAGGTGTGGAGAGCCAATTGTATGCCCATTATGGGCTTGTTTGCATCAGGTGCAGCAGCCCATTACTACTATTGGTAGTCTAGTCTGACTTTCCCACCCCCATTGGCCCATTTGAAACCATTAAATATTCCCTGGTGGTCTAGTGTGACACCTCCATCACTCATCTTTGTGATTATGAATGAGTACAGTTTTTAACACTGTAGATACACAAGCTGAATTACATAGAAATAAACTGAGTGAGGTCAGGCCGGAGGAGTGGTAGGCCAAGACACTGAAAGCCTTTCCTCCTGCCATGCCAGTAACCAGCGTTTCAGAACAAGCACAAATTACAGGGAGACAGAGAGGTAGGAGAGGATCGAGCATCCCAAGGACAGTTCTCCTGTCCCAGACAGTGGTGGCCAGCCAATCTGGGTCCATGACTACCACTCGGTGAAGGCCTTGTGATAACGCATGTGTGACCAAATAGAAAGGAGGGGCTGTGACAGCATACGACGTGGGCACCTCCCTGAAAATGTCCTGGCTGCGCAGCACGGGAAGGAACCAGAATAGTAGAAAATGGGGGACCGGGGCTTAGTGAAGCCTCACCTATATCACTGCAACCTTTCCTTCTGCTTTGGTAGTGAGCACATTTCAATCTGAGTGTACCATGGGGGAGTACAGCTCTGTGCCTTGGCCCTGCCATTTGGAGTAATCCATGGGGCAACCAGCTTCTACTAGGGTAGAGTTAAGGGATGGTCACCAGCACATGGGAATGAGGCTGAGTAGTTGCTTGTTCAGCTCAATAAAAGATAAAATCCTTATCGAAAAAAAAGGAATAAACAGAGTTTGAACCACTTCTGGCTGAATAACTGGAAAGGAAGCTAAGTTGTTTTGTTGGATGCAGATTACTTTAGGACCCCTAATAGCTCTGCCCGTGCTGTGACCATGCCCAAAACTGGTAAACCAGCACTCTTCCTGAGATCAGTACAGTGCTTAGGTGAGTATGCCCATTCAGTGAACAGTCACTGAGCAGAGGAAATGTTATCTGGGATTGGGATAGAAACATGAGAAGCAGAGATTCGGGGATATGAAAGCCCGGCATAGGTAGCTACCCTCCTTATCCCCTGACCCATGTCCAGTTCCCCGTTCATTGCTTACCATGTATTATGAGGTTGATCAACACTGCAAACCAAGGGGCATCAAAATCAGAGCCAGCTGAGGCTAATGCGCTGAAATAGGAGTCCCCATTCCTTCATGCTGGATTTGGTTGCACACAACAACAGCATTCAGTCTGCTGCACCAAATCATAAAACATAATGACTGCTGGGCACCATAGAAGATAGGCGCTCTAGGGGAGCCAAAGATGGCTTGCCCTACACCATGTCTCACCTGATCCCATGTTCCAGACTCTCCAATATACCAAAACAAAGGAACCTTTCCACCTCATGGCTTCAGTAGCCAAGTCAGTAGCCAAGTCATATCCATGATGGCTCTAGAGTCATTCAACCAGTTCTGCCATATCTTGGGCTGCTAATGCATTGTGCTAAAAATCTTTCAACTGTTGGCTAGCTTGCTGTGGGTTTATGTGATAACAGTGAAAGCCTAAAGATGATCGTCTTTATCGCAAAGTCAGAGTGCCAAAAATGTATTTTAGCATTCTGACACCCTGGCACACAGCAAAACGGTGCCGGGGACTTTGCTATTTAATGTTTTATGAGTGGGGCTGTGTCCCCTGCATCCCCCTACTTAAGGATTCTCAACTCCAGGTTTGGGCCGGGTGCAACAAAAACCCACCAGCACCCGGACCCAAACCCTGTACCCTGCCAACCAACACTGCCAACCCACCCACCATGCCATGGGGTCAACTCGACAATCCATTGTGGTACCACCCCTCACATTCCCTCCCGGCCCTCATTGTGCATGCACACTCCCCCCCACGTGCATACATATAGTGACATCCCGTCGCTATATTCTCTGCCCCCCCATCTGGCTGCCCTACTCTATGGTAGCCCTGGAGACATGCACTGGGGACTGGATCACCATTATTGTAGGCGCCCAATCCCCAGCGCTCATATCTTGTGCTACCCTTGCTGTAGGTTGTTCTGTGCCTGCATCTCCCATGTCAGTGCTGCTCATTGCTGGTGCCATTCCTGGATCTTATTTGGGCCATGCAAAGTACGCTCAATACAGTGACTGGCACAGCCTTCCTCTCACCACTGCAGCTGTCCACCTTATGAGCTGTCAGTGAGTGCATCTACAGTACTGTACCTGCACTCATTGACAGCTCATATAGCAGCCAGCCATGGAGGTAAGAGGAGGGCTGTGCCTGTTGTTGTATTGAGCTGGAAGGAGCACCGATCGACAAGGTAAGATGGGGCTGTTGGAAGGTGGGATGCGAGTGAGTGGATTGGGTGGGGGGACACAAGACCACCAGGGCATACCTATGAATTATGAAACAGACAATCTGGGAGATTGCACTAGACCACCTTGTCATAGTTACAGATTATAAAATGGGCAACTGGGGGGGGGGGCACACTAGACCAGTAGGGTATACTTTTTCTTTCTTTATTTTTTAAAAATTGATAATTGGGAAAGGCACTCTTAGCCGAGGCTCATTTCCAGACGTGACCAGGGGTAAGGGGCATGGATACAGCTTACCACTGATGCAAATAAAAACAGAAGCTAAAAATTAGAGCAGGTACAATTGTAGAAGGCAATAGCAACACAGAAAAAGAATACAGGGGAACAATACAACATAGGTATATCTAGTGGTGCAAAGGGTTTGGAAACAGTACGTAAGCCATATACCATTGTAAGAAGTGCATTGACAGACAACTCGTTCCTGAACACACAGATATAAATCTTGAACACTAGGATATACTTATAAAGTACGAAACCAGCAATCAGGGGTTGGGGGAACCACTAGACCACAGAATGCATGTGTGTGTGCGTAAATGGTCCATTGGATGGCGGGGGTAACACTAGACCACCAGGGATGCTTGAAGAATGTTCCATGGAATGAATGGGGTTGGAGGTGAAGAACCACTGGACACAATGCCAGCTTTGAGGTCTGTGTGGTGTTTAGTGGAGGGCTGCTGTAGTACAGCCACCCTGCCTTTGTGAGGTAGGGGCACTAGCTTAGTTCTCAGTTAAGAAGTTTGTTTTGTTTGTTTGTTTGTTTATTTGCTTCACAGGTAAGCACACTGGAAACAAGTTCCATTTTCAGGTGCGACTTACAAAAAACACAGTACAAAAAAGTCATAACACACTGCAACACAATACAATAAACATCACATACATATTCATAAAAAAAATTAAGTGGTTTGCAGTGGTGGTAAACAGCACCAGTTCGATGGTTGTTTACTACTGCTGCAAACCTTTCAATATACCGCTGCACTGATATGCATGAGAAGGCTCCTTTATTTGAACAGGCACAGTGGCATAATAGTGTTTTGGTGCTGCCAGGTTTGTGGGGTACTCCGGGGTTTCAGAATGTGGGTCAGACAAGAGCACTCATGCAAATTCAGGATAACACTCTTGCTAACCCTGTTAGTGGGCCACTAACCTTTGAATATCAGATCCAATAAGTCTTTTTTCAAAATCTTTTTAAAGATCTAGTTGGTAAAAAATATGTTTATGACAACCTCATTATATAAGGGTCTTCCTACTATTTTAAATCAATGAATTTCATTCACAATTGTTTCATAAGTCATAGGCATTTTATTATTACTTACAGAATCAATGATATTGTGCTCATCATAAATGTCTTCTCTTTTTGTCAAATATAATGAAATGCCAAATTTCTATTTATAGCACCTCCAAAGAAAACTCTTTTAATGAGCAACTCTGTATTATGACAAAAAGCTTAAAAAACACTGGGCAGGATTTTCAAAAGCTTAGATTGCCACAAACCCCAAGTGGCCGACAATATGACGCATGGGGTTTGCGGTAATCTAATGTGATTTTCTATCCCCTGTGGCAATTGCCAGAAGTTAGACCAACATTTTCTAGTCTAACTTGTAGCAAACATGGGGTCCTTTTTTGCCCAGCTTACACCAGATGTTTGTCGCAAGCTGCAGCAAATCAGCGAAATGGTTGCAACTGCACCCGTGATTGTAAAATCGGGCACAGTTGCGGTGAAGGGCATGGTGCACTGCCAGAACGTAAGTGTCATGGCATAGGGCTGGATGGAAGCCCCGCACCATGCTTTGAAAATGCTGCCCACTAGATTGACACCAGTTATATTTTATTTTCTATTTTTTTTACTTTTGCCTGGCCTACTAAATATTGTAGATAATGTAGCAGTTATTTCACTGAGTCTTTCAAAATATATCTGACTCTCCCTTGCTATCCACACAATTGTTATTTGTGACATCACAGTTTATTGTCATGGTGAGCACTATGATGTCATAAACAAAGGCACTGTGAGGTTAACAGGGGAGTGGCAAACATTGTCAAGTGTTTTCTATACAGACTTTTTTAATGGATTTCCAACAATGTGCTGTAAATCCTGGAAAGTAGCACTCAAAATGAAATAAAGAAATGTATTCTCTAGTAAACTGTAACAGCGAAAACATCTTATGTATGAAAGCATGTGATGAAGTGTAGAGTTTCTCTGTATGTGAGGGTGAGTTCACATGTTAGTTTTTTGTGCTCTTTGCTTTCCTTCTGTATGTTACCTGTTTCAGTCCTAAACTGTAACAGCTGTCATTATTGTGATTGTTTATATGTCAGTACTGTGTGTACATTTTAATATGCAAATTAAATGGTATTCTAGAAGTGCAAAACATTTTCTTCCTTTAACAGACCTTTTCTCTTGTTATCCTATTGTAAGAATCCTTTTTCTTGTTTTAACAGTTTAGCAAAGAAGTGCAAGCCTGTTACAACGGACACCTCTGTTCACACACATTTGTCCATTGTATCCACTGTGCATTAGGTCCAGAGGAGGTGGAGCCTGTGTTAAGTGCACCTGTGTGTTTGAGCAGCGGGGCTGAGTGAATAAAAGTCCATAAATCGTAACAGAGTACTCAAAATCCTGCATTCCTTTCTGAGTTCTATGTCTTTATTTAAAGTAACGTAACTGTCAGGGAACACTAGTTGATGTAAGAAAGTTTACTGCTGAGGTTAATAAGAAAAGGGTAACTATAGTGACAGAATGTTGGGGTTGCTGGACAGTAAAAACAAAAGCAATTGTTAATGTAAGTCTTTTATTAAAATATGAAATAATTTTTAGTGTAATTAACTAATAATTTATGTAGCATGTGAGGAATTATTTTGTGGGACTTTAAATCTATGTAGCTCCTCCATCTTTCTTCTGCATATCCCGAATCTCCTCACCTGCTCTGCATCCCCCCACATGCACAACGCATTACAGAAGCCCATAGAAGCTTCACAGTGTCCGTTATAAACAACGCTTCTGTGCCTTATACCCAGAGAAAATTTACTGGATCTGATAATATTTGATTTGGAAGATCAGTTTGTGTCTGCTATAATCGATTGTGCATTACGACCATCCATATTCATTATCAGTGAAGTACACAGTATCATTTGATACTGTCAGGAAATTAACAGCAATACTGAAATAAGTTTCTTGCTATAGAAAACTTTCTTCCCACTGGAAAATGTACTATTAAAGAAAAAAAATGGTGTCCTTCATTCTAGTTTGCACATCTGTGATAAGTAGTTAAGCCCTTATCAGTGTTCAAACATAGAAGTAAAATAGGTGAACTCATCTCTTTATTCACCCACAGTGATACATTAAAGCAGGAGGAGGTATGTATTAAAAAGTGAAGTAGAAATCACGGGACAGTGTACAGTTTAAGAAATATACAGGCAGCAAAGTGCAATAAGTCATGAATACCCGGTGTAATGATAACCACGAGTGGGAGATGGCCATACCAGGCTACAACATATTCAGAAGAGACAGGGCAGGCAGGAAGGGAGGAGGAGTGGCACTGTATGTGAAAAATGACATAAGGGCCACAGAGATCCAGGAGGAACAAAATGTGGGAGAGATACTGTGGGTTAAGCTGGAAAGGAAAATGGAGCCAGCCATCCGCACAGGTGTGATCTATAGACCACCAGCCCAGGAGGAAGAAACAGATAGGGAGCTGATTCTAGCCATCCAAAGGATGGCAGACAAGGGTGAGGTAGTACTGGTTGGAAACTTCAATATTCCAGACGTGGACTGGAGCATCCCAGCAGCAGCAGCATCAACTAGAAGCAGATTTATCCTGGACTCCCTTCAGGGTGCCTTCCTCCAGCAACTGGTCATGGAACCAACTCAGCAGAAGGCAATACTGGACCTTGTGCTCACAAACTGGGACAGTGATGGGGGTAACAGTGGGGGAGCACCTGGGGAACAGTGACCACCAGTCACTGTGGTTTGAAATCACAGAAGGAGCAGAACCAAACCACACAAAAACATGTATCCTGGATTTTAGGGGGCAGACTTTGGGAAAATAGGGAGATACTTGAAAGAGGCATTAAGAGGAATGGGGCAGGAATCAGGGGTTGAGGAACAGTGGGCAGTATTTAAAATGGGGATTACAAGAGCAATAGAATTATGCATTAAGCAGGTTAGCAAGAGGAAAAGGAAGAGGAGACCATTATGGTTTTCCAAAGAGGTTGCAAAGAAAGTGAAAGCCAAAAAGATTACATTCTGGGAGGTCACGTGATGCAGAGCACCTAGTGGCAGCCTTTTCTGGAGCTCCTACCTACCAACCAGCAAATCTCAAGTTTTTGGCCATTTAAAATCTGAAGTAATAAGGTGATTATTTTTACATTTTGCTCCTTCTGCCTGGAACGTGCTGTGTTTTGCTTTTGGACCCGCGGCTGTCATTTCAGGAGCTATTAGAAGAATGGAAGCGGAGATGAAGCAGGCCAGAGTGAAGCACACTCCGCCTGCTACCCCCCGAGAAAGCTGCCAAAAAATCCAAAAATCAAAGCTCGGGGCAATCAACTAAGCAGCTTCTCCCTAGCTCCTCTGCTAATTTGCTTACTGAGGATCGCTTCCTGCAAGAACTGATCCCCTTTCGAGAAACCCTCCAAGATATTTCCTCCGAAGTGAAAACCATCAGAAGCGACCTTGGTGCACTTAGGCTAAGAGTGGGTGATACGGAGGCTAAAACGTCTTCGCTGGAGAACTGGAAGGGGAAAACTGAACCGGAGATCGCACGACTTCGTCAACAAATCAATAAGTTACAACTCAAGACGGAAGATTTAGAGGGTAGAAGTAGAAAAAACAACATATTGATTCTCGGCCTGCCCGAATCTGAAGAGGGAACGGATACCATCTCTTTCATCCAGAAGCTGCTGAATAAAGTTGTTGGTCCCTCACCCCTCAATCAGCAGTACCATATTGAAAGAGCTCATCGTTCCCTAAAGCCTAAGCCTCCACCTGGTGCTCCTCCTCGACCCATAATAATCAAATTCCTCAGCTTTTTAGAGAAGCAGTACGTTCTGTCTAAATCAAGGGAGTTGGAGTCAATTCACTGGGACAACGCTAAACTGCTGCTGACTCAGGACCTGCCTTATGAGACCGGCCAAAAAAGAGCAGCCTTTCACCCGATCGTGAATAAGCTCATCACAGCGGGAATCCGGTTTCGGATGAACTATCTGGCTAAGTTACTGGTGGCCTTGGATGGTGTCTGACACTCCTATGAAAACCCGGATCAGGCCATTTCAGACCTCACTCTTAAGCTTCCCAGCCTTTTGAAAGTGAACTGAGTTTGAAGCTGTAAAATTTTGCTCATTAAGTTCTCCCTACTAATGAGTTGGTGCTGAGGTTTTTTACCTGTTAGGCGCTGCTGCCCTTGTCCCCTTCTGTTTTGATTGCTGGGGCCGGGGTTGATGTCCGGATCGGGGCCTATCAGACCTGTGTAAGCACCAATGGCCTAGCTGTTTATCCCCAAGGGGTGGGGGGGAGGTGGTGGAACCAAGTTTCAGTTTTCAGTTTCCACTGGCCCTTATTAGTGACGGACTGTCCGGTCCTTCAGCTGTGTTCTCCTCCCGTCATTTCCCACACTTCGGGGCTGATTTAAACTAACACAGTTTAGTCGGGCAAGTCTTTGTTTTCTCCCCGTTTCTTTTGATTTGTTTTTTTTTGCTGGAAGCAGGTAGATATACCTGTCGGTATGCTGTTTCCCCGCGAATCCGATTTTAAAAGTGATTCCTGGCACGATATGGACTGATGGGGCCGTTATCATCTCAAGTCTTTGCAGCTCCTGGTAGGGGCCCTATATCTTCATGCTTTCTATATTCTTAATAGAGGTTGTTTCTTTTTTTCGTTTTCTTTTTGGGGGCACAAGGCTCAGTTTTTCCCTTCTTCAATCGTGGTTGGTGGGTGGGAGGCTCAGGGAGAGAATAAACACTGGGAGACCTGCTTCATGGTCTAGCTGGGGGGGGTGGGTTGCTTATCCAGGAGACCTAGAGTCCTTTGTTTGGTTTGGGGCAGGATGACTTGTGCCTCCGTAATGGTTTACCTTTGTATACCTTACTTCAGCTTAAGTTTGGCTACTCCTGGGCATGTAACCTTTTGGGGATGGTCCCTGTCAGGTTTATTCTGGTTTTTTGTATTTAGTCTCTTAATCTAAGTGGAGCCTTTTGTAAATAGTTTAAAGGGGATTTGAGAGGTTGGACTGTTATGGGGTGGGGGAGGGTGGGAAGGTCACGGGCTATCCCGCTATCTATATTATACATTTACCTGTTAATGTTACCTAACATTGTTATTATATGTTCACAATTAGACTCCCTGATAGCTAGGGAATTATGGCATTTTATCAATGTATTGGGGTTGTTGGGAGGGTGTGGGGAATCTGGAGGGTGCCACTTGTATTTAAATTTGGCGGAAGTACCACAGGATTTTGTTTTCTCTAACCTTTTTCCTATGTTATATGGCTGTGAGGCCTATTAAAATTGCTACCTGGAACGTCAGAGGTATCAGGGATGCCACCAAAAGGCATCAAATTCTCCTAAATTGCTCCCTGTTAAATATTGATATCTTATTCTTGCAGGAAACACACCTATTAGCTACAGAGACCAGCGGGTTACGACGTCAGGGGTTCTCTCAGGTTTTTGTATCCGGGGGAGCATCGGTTAGTAGAGGTGTTGCTATTCTGATAAGACGAGGTATTTCATTTGTGGTTGAAGATAGCTCTATAGATCAGGAGGGCAGATTTGTTTTGGTTAAGGGCCTGCTTGATAGTGTTAGCGTGGTATTAGGGGCAATATATGGTCCAGTGGGCAGTGATCCCAATTTTCTCATGCATTTAGCCGTTAAATTGAGTGGGTTCCTGCCATCCTCATTTATACTGGGAGGTGACTGGAATGTTGCCCCAACCCAAGAGTTTGACAAAACTTACAGACCTATAAAACCCCTTTCCCCATCTCAAATCGCCCTTAGGGACTTCATGAACTTACTAGGGCTATGTGACCCCTGTCGCCTGCTTAACCCTTCTGTCCGTATATTTTCCTTTTATTCTCAGGTACACCAAACATGGTCAAGAATTGACTACATTCTAATTAGCACCACCCTCTTAGAAAATACTTCCCACTCAGGTATAGAGACAATTGTCATATCTGATCATTCCCTTGCATGGATTAAGGTTTCTCCCGGACCACATGGTCAAAGGGACACTTCATGGAAGCTAAACACGCAACTCCTAAAAGATGAACATACAATTTCCCATTTCAAATCTTTGATCTCGTCTTTTCTCGAACTTAATCAGGGTTCTGTTGCTAGGGAGGATTTAATCTGGTGTTCTCTAAAATGTTTTATTAGGGGGCGAGTTCATAAAACTGGCTTCCAGAAGGAAAAAACTAAGGGAAGCCAAGATTGTATCTTTGTCTAACCAAATCAGGACTGCTGAGAGTGTCTTCTCTCTCTTTAATTCTCAAAAAGATCTGGAGGGATTATGCAAGCTCAGGAATGAATATGAGGACCTGATCAAAGAAAAAACAGAATATGCCATCCTTAAAACCAAATCTCATTACCTAGATCAAGGGGAAAAACCGGGTAGGCGGTTAGCTCTCAGGTTAAGGGAGACAGAGAACTCAAGGTTAAGCCCTGCTCTGAAGTCACCTGATGGCTCCATTAAAACCTCACCAAAAGATATTGCACATATCTTTGAATCTTTTTACAGAGAACTGTACGGTAGAAGTACCTCTCAAGTATCTCTTCCCGCTATAGAACATTTCTTAGATGGTGTTTCTCTCCCTTACCTACAGGCACATCATTGTGAAACGTTATCCTCTCCCATCACCTTGGACGAGATCGAGGACGCAATAAAGGGGCTACCTCTGTACAAATCTCCAGGCCCTGACGGCTTTTCCCCCAACTTTTATAAAACTTTCTGCAAGGAGATTTCTCCTCTCCTCCTTAAATTATTCAACTATATGTTCTCATCAGACTCCTTTGACCCTTCGTTGTTGGAGGCCACAATAATTTTGATTCCAAAACCAGACAAACCCCAGCTGGAACCAGCTAGTTACAGGCCAATTTCATTATTAAATTATGACATCAAAATCCTAACCAAGATTCTCTCTCTTGGAATCAAACAGGTCTGGCAACATTTGCTAAGTCCCGAACAAGTGGGGTTTGTCCAAGGTAGATCTGCGGCAGACCACCTGCGTACCCTCTCCCACATCTTTCAGGTTGCACAAGACTCCCAGGTTCCCATGGCATTGATTGCCTTAGATGCAGAAAAAGCCTTTGATCGGGTTAACTGGGATTTTTTGTGGTCCACATTTGGGAGAATGGGCTTCCCAAATATCTTTATCCAGTGGGTTAAAGCAGTCTACAACTCACCCTCTATCAGAATCTATTGTAATGGCGTCTTCTCATCTCATTTCCCCCTGTACTCTGGTACCCGACAGGGTTGTCCTCTGTCCCCTTACTTATTCAACCTGTACTTAGAACCCCTGATACTCAGTATTAAGGCCTCACCCCAGATTACAGGTTGTGTTATTTCCCAGAAATCCTTGACCCTCTCGGTTTTTGCAGACGATATTCTCTTGCATCTTACCAACCCAAAATCCTCTTTACCGCAGGCATTACAAATTATTAATCAGTTCGGGCATGTATCCAATTACAGGTTAAATCTAACCAAATCAGTTATTTTCCCTCTTAACCCCCTTACACCCCAAGCTAACTTCACTCAATTTGGCATGAGGTGGTCCCCGGTCTCCCTCAAATATTTAGGTATATATCTAGCTCGAGACCCGGAGATTACTAAAAAGCTTAACCTAGATGACTTGCTGGTGAGAGTCCAAAAGGATCTCTGTAGATGGGACAGTCTACCATTGTCTCTGTGGGGTCGCATCAGCATCATTAAAATGAACATCTTACCCTGTATTTTTTTAACCCCTAAATCTTCTTAACATTTGGCTCCCCAGATCCTACTTTCAGCAAATTCACACTGCCCTATCCAACTTCATTTGGCGGGGTAAACACCCCAGACGGGCTTTCCTAAAGCTCAATTTACCTAAAGATGGGGGGGGGTCTTCGCCTTCCTTATTTCTTGTTTTATTACTGGGCTAGTCATCTAGCCAAAATAGGACGTTGGTTCAGCGCCCAATCCAATGCTTATCAACCTATTTGGTTGCTGTTAGAACTCAATCTGCTGGACAAATACAATCTTCACCCTCCCCGAATTTTTTATTACACCGATTCTACACTATCAGAGGCTATACAAAGATCGGTTATAGGGCTTTCCATTAAGATTCTCTCTCAATGCTGGAGCTTTTTTAATATTCCATTTACAAAGGATAAGGCGCAACCTCTTACCCTAAATCCCAACATCAAAATCGGTGGCTCCCTGCTAACTTCAGACTGGCTTCCACAAATACATGATTGGCCAGTGGAGACTCTCTATCCTCAGGGTTCTCTTCTTTCCTCCACTGGATTGTTAACCAAATTGAATATCACACAGAAACATATATTTAAGGTCTTCCAGTTGAGACACCTTTTAGGGAAGCTGTTTGGGACTGTAATGATACCATCCCAAACCAAACTTTTTTTAGATCAAATTCAAGAGTGTACAAGCAAACCCCATGGAATCGCCAGAATTTATTCTTACCTATTAGATACTAAATACCCCAACGCTTTAACCGGTTCCAAGATTTGGGTTTCCCTCTTACCTGATTCCCCCTTACCTTGGAACCAGATCTGACATGACACATACAGATATCTTACTCAAGACAGAAATAGGTTAATCCAGTTTCAAATTTTGAATAATCTGTATTATACGCTAATTAAGCTGGTCAAATTTGGCAGGCTGACTTCAACTAATTGTACAAGATGTGGAGCAGGTGAAGGGAACTTATTGCACATATTTTGGTACTGTGACAAGGTGGTCCCCCTATGGAATTCAATCCAAACCAATCTTGATCCTCTCCTGGGATTGGAGGAGTTATTCACAGCTGAAATATGTATATTAGGGATGTATTCTGATATTAGAGTTAAAGAACGCCGGTTCCATATGGCCTTAATTTCCATAGCAGTTAAAAGGCTGGTTCTCAAACACTGGATGGACCAAATTGTTATCTCATATTCTGAATGGCTAAGTGAAATTTCTCTTTGCTTTAAAATTGAAAGGTTAATAGCTAGCTCCCGGAATGGTATGCCTTCCTTTAACCAGAGGTGGGGAAAGCTATACGCCATATATTTACATTAAATCCCATATAAGAGTTACCCCTGACAGCCTTAGTACACTCTGCCTCCCTTATATTGTTTTTAATACCGGAGTACCTCTTGCCATCCCATCTCTGTTATCCGGGGTTTGAGTGGCACCCTCCAGGGGTGGGTGGGGAGGTAAGGAGGGTTTAAAGGCTAGTTTGTTTAGTTGGTGTTTCCTTTTTGGTTGTGTATATTTAGGCATACACCACATCTAGCTCCCTGTTGTTACACTGGTTATATTCCCTTTTGTCTCACTACAGTATGTGATACTGTCTGTACATCATGCTTTGCTGTTACTAAAATTCAATAAAGAAGTTGAATTTCAAAAAAAAAAAAGATTACATTCAAGCAATACAAAAAGACACAGGCAGAAGGGGATAGGGAGAAGTACCAGGAGAAGCAAAGGGAGGCAGGGAGGTCAGTAAGGGAAACCAAAGCTCAGACAGAAGAACGCATTGCAAAATCAGTGGGTAGAAGGACAAAACCTTTCACAGGTACATAAGTGAAAAAAGAAAGACAAAGGGAGGGATAGTGAGACTGAAGGGGAGGATGGGGACGCGTGGAGGATGACAACAGTAAAGCTGACATATTGAACAGGTATTTCTGCTCAGTCTTTACTGAGGAAGAGGAGGTAATGGGTCTGAAGAGAGTACGAGGGTGAGAATGGTGCAGAAATGGACACAAGTCCCTTTACATGAGAAAGGGTCCTGAAGGAACTGGAAGTAATAAGAGTTGATAAAGCAATGGGGCCAGATGGGGTGCACCCCAGGGTCCTTAAAGAACTAAGAGAGGTAGTGGCTGAACCTCTGGCTATCCTGTTTAGCCAATCACTGGAAACAAGGGATGTACCCAAAGACTGGAGGATAGCAGATGTAGTCCTCTTATATAAAAGTGGGAACAAAGAGGAAGCAGGGAACTACAGACCAGTCAGCCTCACCTCGGTAGTGGGGAAGATCATGGAAGCACTACTGAAGGAGATTGGTGGAACATCTGGTTGTCAATGGACTACAGGACCCAAGGCAGCATGGTTTCACCAGGGGGAGTTCATGTCAGACCAACCTCATTGAAGTTTTTGACTGGGTAACTAGGGAGGTGGATAAGGGGAGGGCAGTGGACATGGCCTATCTGACTTCAGCAAGGCCTTTGACACTGTGTCACATAGAAGACTATTACACAAACTGGGGAATATGGATGTGAGCAGGACAGTAGAGTGGTGGGTAGGTAACTGGCTGGGCAGCAGGACACAGAGGGTGGTGGTAAATGGCTGTCACTCCACAGAGGAAAGAGTGACCAGTGGGGTACCACAGGGATCAGTGCTGGGACCGGTCCTATTCAACATCTTCATCAGTGACATTGCACAGGACCTAGAGGGCAGAATTTCACTGTTCGCTGATGACACGAAGCTCTGTAACAGAGTAGATACACCAGAGGGTGTAGACAGAATGAGAAGGGACCTGCAGAAACTTGAAGAATGGTCAGGGGTTTGGCAGTTAAAATTCAATGCAAAGAAGTGCAAGATAATGTATATGGGGCAAAAAAACCCTGGCACAATATATCAGTTGTGGGGTGAGGATATAGCATGCACCAACCAGGAAAGGGATATTGAGGTTATCATCTTTGATGACCTCAAGGTAGGGGAAACAGTGTGACAAGGCAGCAGGTAAAGCAAATAGGATGCTGGGATGTATATGCAGGGGCATCACCAGCAGGAAAAGGGAGGTCATAATTCCACTATACAAGACACTAGTGAGGCCCCACCTGGAGTACAGTGTACAGTTCTGGAGACCTTACCTACGTAAGGACATAGACAGGGTAGAGAAGGTTCAAAGGAGGGCAACAAAGATGGTGCATGGATTGCATCCAAAGTCCTATGAGGACAGGTTGAAGGAACTGAATATGTACTCCCTGGAGGAGAGGAGGGAGAGAGAGGGGATATGATAGAGACATACAAGTATCTGACAGGGAGGAACAGGGTGCAGGAATACACTATTTTTAAGCGAAAAAGATGTTCCAGGACTAGAGGGCATGGGTTGAAGTTGGAGGGAGGATGATTCAGAGGAAACATGAGGAAGAATTTCTTCACAGAATGGGTGGTGGACAAGTGGAACACCTTGCCAGAGGAAGTGGTGGGGGCTGAAACAATCATGAGATATAAGAATGCATGGGATAGATATAAAGGAATTCTGGAGGTCAGGGGTAAGGGGCAACAGACTTCTAGGAAAACATAAACTGAACTTACAAGCTCAAATGGGCAGACTGGGTGGGCCATAGGCTCTTATCTGCCGACACTGTCTAAGTATCTATGTATCTATGTACTACAGTACATAAAGAACTGGGGCTCCATACACAATCTGAATCTTAATTTTGAGCCGCAAGGTGGTCAAGAGGACCACAGTGTACTACACTACTGCATTGCTCTGCTTTGTGCTATACACAAAGGGATTGCAATACTTTCTCTGCTCTAGAACACAGACTAATGTGTTACCTGTAGTATAGGGATGCAGAGGATGCAGTGTCAATGGGGACACTGATGTGTATGGAACTGCTGTGCTATGCATTGTAGCTCACAGGTACCCTCACCCCTGGTCACAAGGTACAGCAACCCCACAACCAGAAGAATTTCCAAAACCAGTTATTCATGGGGTCCCTGTCTTGCAAGCTTGAATTTCCATTCTGGCATAGGGAAGGGTTAGCCAGTGCATATGAACATAGCTAGGGATAGGGGGATGCATTGCCTGTGTGCTAGTGACATCTTTCACCATTGTGTATGATTTCAAGGCAAATGGACCACAAGGAAAGACAGCTGAGGCAGGCCTTAGGGTACAGAGAAAGGCATGGGAGATGATATGGTTGGTAGCACTGAATGTCCTAGGCACAGGCCGTGATATACCACCATGCTCCTGGTGCATTGCCATGGGTCAACCCTTGTAGCTGCTGCACTTTCAACATGCTAGCAGTCTCACAGCTGATGCGTGAACCACTAACATCTGGAATAGCAATTTGCATAATTGTATGCAATGCCACTGTTACAGTGGAAATCCACCCCTGCAGACAGTGGCACCTATTGGTGTATGGCAGTTTTGGTTGGAGGCACTAATGAGAGCCATGTGTGCACCTAAATACCAACACTCACCACTCTGACTGTAAAGGGCCCCTGAATTTTGTAATGTTATTCCCATTATTCATGAAAATCATGAAGATTAAGCGGTCACCTGTATCCCGTTTGTACAGTAGCGCATCACTAACTAGTATTTAGTGGTAACCCAAGTTCAAGTGTTCCCAAACAGCAAAAGTAGCACAGGTGGTGAAAATAGTAATTTTTACAATTTAGTAGGCATTAGAGTGATAAAGGCAAAACGCTGCATTCACAAAGTAACATTAAAAAAAAATCACAAAAATAGATGCAACCCAAAGAGGAAGACCATAGGTGACCAAAATGTACAATCCACAGAGCAAAAAGTAACTGCAACTGTAAAGAGCCTGAGCTCAGGCAACAAAGTTAGCATTTTAAAATGTCACATCAACAAAATTAGATACAATCAAAAAGAGACAGAGTTAAGGAGACCCAGTACTACAGTTCACAAAGTAGAAAGTCAGTGCAGTTCAGGAGAGGATGAGCTTGGATGACAGAACTTGAGGTAATTCATACAATAAAATATGGGTGCAGCCCAAATGAAGATGACTGCAGGAGATGCGAATACAATACATTAACATGATTACAAAAAGCCAGTCCAGTGGCGTTAAGGGTTGAGGTGCTGGACACCACACCTCATGCCATGCCGGTGACCTGGGTTTGGGAACTAGCCTGGGTCATCAGGGTTCAGCAGGATGGGAAAAGATTGAGCATCCGGAGGACTGCTCTCCTTTCCTGGGGAGGGGGGGCTTAGGCTGGCCGCTATTCTGGTGGCCCCTAGTAGAGGCTGGGTGCACTACACCAGAGGCTTGCAGCGTAGCATGGTTAGAGCCTCGAAAGGGCATCCAACATGGGTGCATGGGTGCGCATATCCAGCATGCAGGAGTCCATTGCATGTCCAAGGCTCAGGAGGAAACCAGAACATGGAAAAAGAGTCCAATCCTGGTAGGTGATGGTGGGACCCAGGAGCTACCTCCCAAGCCCAAAGTCGAGTGCTCCAGCTGACCTCAGAGTTCCCTCAAGTCACAGGACATCCCGCCGGAATAGAATGGCAGTCCGGGGGGTGCAGTTGCCTAGACCGAGAGGGAGCATGGCCAACCGAGAGTCAAGACTGAGTCTATGGCAGGGTGGGATGGAGGTAAGCTGAGTGCCCCCACCTGAGAGAGTCTGGGATCATGTGTGTGGTGGATAAATAAATAGTGAAAAAAAAAAAAACATGATTACAAAAACTGTTAGGTCAGATCCTGCCACTTACGAAATTGTTAGTGCCATGGCCATACTGTCCCCCACCCCAGTTTTGATATCTATTGGGTATTGCCTAATAGGAGAAGCTACTGTGCTAACTACCACAAAAAAGTAATAGCATAGTAGGGCTGGGCAGTCTGTTCCATCTGAAATCCAGACCCCCGTATCAAAACCATGAATCCACGAACCCAGATAAATATGGACTTCACCGCAGAAGTCCAGCTCAGGGTCTGTGGAAAACAGGGCTTTTATTCAGCATGCCTTAGTTGCATGCAGTTATGGCTGGAGGTGCCAGTTGGAACAAAGAGCGAGTAGAAGAGGGTGGAGCTAAGCTCAGGAGCTGGAGGATCACAGTCAGAATCATGTGGTGGGGAGATCCGAATGTGGGCTGCAGTTGCTGTGGTCAGTCGGTCAGTCAGCTGTGCCATTGACTCGTTGGTCTGACGTCAAAATGCAGAACTAGGTAATTGAGCCATGAAAATTAAAACACAGCTGTGTGGTAAAGAACTGGAATTCTTTTATGTACTTGTTTAAAGTGTATTCTTCGTTTCACTGTGGCTGTCTGTGTACAGGTCCAGGGCAGGGGCAGGCTGGCAAAATAAATGTTGACTAAGTTGTGCTTTCCAGAGGAGAAAGAGAGAGAGACTAGACTACTGGGGGCCAAAGAGTATTGTTATAGTCCCAGAAATCACAAATAAAGTGTATACTTGGTTTCACTGTGGCTGTCTGTGGGACCTGGGCATGGGCATACTGAGAAAATAAATGTTGACTTGTGACATCCAGAAGAGGAGACAGAGCGAGAAAGACTAGACAACTGGGGGTTGCAAAGAGAAATGTTATAGTTCCAGAAATCACAAATAAAGTGTATTCTTGGTTTTACTTTGGCTGTCTGTGTACAGGTCCAGGGCATGGGCATGCTGGCAAAATAAATGTTGACTTGTGCCATCCAGAGGAGGGGAGAGAGAGAGAGAGAGAGAGAGAGAGAGAGAGAGAGAGAGAGAGAGACTAGACTACTGTGGGGTCAAAGAGTAGTGTTATAGTCACTGAAATCACAAATAAAGTGTATCCTTGGTTTCACTGCGGCTGTCTGTGTACAGACCCAGGGCATGGGCATGCTAGCAAAATAAATGTTGACTTTTGCCATCCAGAAGAGGAGACAGAGAGAGGGAGAGAGAGAGAGAGACAGAGAGAGAGAACCAGACTAGACTGCTGGGGGCCAAAGAGAAATTTTACGGTCACAGAAATCACAAATAAAGAAATTAAACTTGGCATCAGTATGGCTATACAGTGTGTGCACACTGTAGTGTACAGGGCAGGCAGGCAAAATAGTGCTCGCACCTATTTGGCTGTCTTCATCTCTCTGTCACTCTCTCTCCTGGGCTTGGCACACTCACTGTCACGGGCCTGAGTTGGATATGCCACCAGTACCACCTATGCATGAAGCAGCTAGCAGTTATTGCTTTTATTTTGCAGTTTTACTGTAATTTTTGAGCAAATCATGCATTAAATTGTTTCCTTTGGGCCTCTGTCTTAAATATGACCGACTTTGGCCACTTTTATGCAGTTTATTGCATTTTTTTCAAATATTTGCCAATAAATCTGAACTAGTCAGAATAAATCAGAACTTCACCACGTTCCAGTTTTTATTTAATAAGGGTAAGAACTTCACCAAGTTCTCCCAGCTCTAGAGCATAGGTCATGGTTAAGCAGGATTAGAAAAAAGACAACCATAGCAATTTGAGTCAAAGTTAATAAGCAGCAGTTACTCCAGTTTATAAAACAGGGTAAGTAATTTAAGACAACAGGTAAGATATTTGACTATGTTATGCTAATGTTGACTGAAGTTTAAGGATATTGTGGTAAACTACTGCATCTGAGGATGAGTTAATGACTGAAGCCCTACGACGTGACCTACATAGATTTCAGTAAGGCTTTCAACACTGTTCCACATACGAGACCAGTTAGCATGCTGGGTAGCTTAGGAGTTGGCCCAAAAGTGGTTAACTAGGTAAAACAGTTGGTTAGGGGATAGATTAAAGGAGATGATGGTAAACGGAGGAATCAGTGGTGGGACTTTTCCTCCTTAATGTCTTTATAAGTGACATTGCATAGCAGCTGTAAGGGAAAGTCTGCCTCTTTGTGGATGGCAACAACATCTGCAACAGGGTTGACATTTGGGGTGGGGGATGGAAAGAATGATCAGAGACTTGAGAAAACTGGAGGAGTAGTCAAGGGTGTGGCAGCTGGTTTCAATGTGAAAAAAGTGCAAAATAAGGCACTCAGGGCACAAAAATCCAGAGGCAGAATACTAAACTGGTGGAGTGGTACTGACAACCACCAAGCAGGAAAGAGACCTGGAGGTAATCATATCAGATGACCTAAAGATGGCCAGGCAATGCAACAAGGCAGCTGGGAGGGCTGGTACACTGCTGGGGTGCATAGGGAAGGGTATCACCAGCAGAAAGAGGAAGGTGATGTTGCCCCTGTATTGATCGCTGGTAAAAATCCACTTTGAGTACTGTGTCCAGTGCTGGAGATCACCTCTCTGGAAGGACATAGAGTGGAAGCAGTCCAGAGTAGGGCAACTAAAATGGTGCATGGTCTGCACAAAAACCCTATGATGAGAGACTAAAGGACCTCAATATGTAGCAGTAGCAGTAGCAGTATTAGTCGTAATAGTGGTTATCTTTATTTATATGTGGGGTCCTTACCTGGAGGTCAGGGTGCCATTACAAAAGAATTAAAAGCAGAAGAATTGTGAAAATGCATAAATGAACAATACCCATTAAAAATAGAATAGAAAGTATAAGAAAATAGCCAAAGGTTTGTATACAGATGGTGAAAGCAAATTAAATGCCAAAAGCCTGCATAAATAAAATGGTTTTCAGACCCCATTTAAACACCTCCCACAGAGTGCTGGGCAAGGAATTCCAGGGGACCGGGGCTGCTACTTCAAACCCTGGTCCCCAGGAGGTCTTAACTTCACCCTAGGAACTACCAGGAGTCCCTCCTAGGCAGAGCAGAGAAGATGCACAGGCATGTGAGAATGCAGTAGCTCTAACTGGTAGCCCAGCACATGCATGGCCTTATAGGTCAGGAGATACGCCACTTCACCAACAGCCAGTGCAGATCACACAGCACTGGTGTCACATAACGACCTGGGAAGGCCTAGGAGCAACTGGGCAGCCGTGTTCTGCAGCAGCTGCAGGCATTGCAGCATTTTTCAATTAACCCCAAGGTACAGAGCATTGCAGTACTCGAGCCTCAAAGTCTCAAACACATGTGCCAGTGTGGTCAGGTCATCTGGCAGGACAAGGGATTTAATCTGGCTGATGTTCTGTAAATAGTAAAAGCCATTCCTAACCAGTCCCAATAACTGAGCCTCCGGAGTCAGCCCGTCATCCAGATTGACTCTCAGATTTTTACCTTGGTGGTAGCCAAAAACCTAGTTGGACAGAGCCCAAGCCTAGACTCCCTCCCAGTGGCCTCCATTCCCTCCCTTGACCCTGCTCAACCACTAGCACTTTGGTGTTCTCACAGTTCAGTCTCAACCAGCTCAGTTACATCCAGTTCTGAATCCCAGGCAAGCACTTATTTAGCACATAAATTTCACCCAATGTCCAATTTGCAGCAAGTAGACCTGGGTATCATTGGAATAACAATGAAACCTAAGCCCATACTGCCTAATGATCCTGCCCAGGGGCAGCATCTATGCTGCAAACAGCATGGGCAGCAGGACTGAACATTGATGTACCCCACAGAACAGAGCCATTGGGCAAGAGGAATACTCTCCCAACACTTCCCTCTGGTTCCTGTCCTTGAGACAGGACTCAGACCTGCTGATGATTTTACCAGTGAGTCCTGCATACTTCCTGAAATGGGCAAACAACAGCCCATGGTCCACAGTGTCAAATGCTGATGAGAGCTCAAGGTGAATGAGACTTGACCTTTCTCTTCTCTCTTTTGCCCATAGCAGGTTACTGTGTACCCTAACTAGTGCATTCTCTGTGTTATGCATTGACATAAACCCAGACTGGAGAGGCTCATAGATGTTAAAGATGGTGAAACATAGACTTTGATGGCAGATAATGACCGCTTGGCCCACCTAGGCTGCCCATTTCCCTACCTAATGGATGATCTTGAGATCCTAGTTAACCAACGGCCTATTTCTTCCTACCCCCCACAAAAATTGTCTTATGTCTGTCCCATTCATTCTTGAATTCTCTCACAGTTTTAGACCCCACAACCTCCTCGGGAAGGCTCTTCCATGTGTCCACCACCCTCTCTGTGAAAAAATACTTCCTCACATTGCCCCTGAACCGCCCCCCCCCCATCTCCAAATTGTGTCTCCTTGTTCTTGCACATCTCTTTTTCTGAAAGATGCTACCCTCTTGGACTTTGTTGATTCCACTGAGGTACTTAAAAGTTTTATCATGCCCCCCCCCTTCCTCAAAGGCATACATATTAAGCTCCTTTAGTCTCTCCTCATATTGCTTCTCTTGCAGACCCTGCACCATTTTAGTTGCCCTCCTCTGGATTGCCTCTATCCTGTCTATGTCTTTGCAGAGATGGGGCCTCCAGAACTGGATGCAGTACTCTAGATGGGGTCTCACCAACTGTCTGTACAGAGGGATAACAACTTCCTGTTTTCTGCTGGTGATGCCTCTCCCTATACATCGCAGTATCCCCCCAGCCCTCCCTACTGCCTTCTCACATTGCTTGCTAACCTTAAGGTCATCTGATATGATTACCCCCAGGTCCCTTTCCATTTTTGTTGCTGTTACTACCTCCCATTGTGTAATCTTCCCCTGGGTTTTTGTATTTCAGGTGCATTATTTTGCACTTCTTTGCACTGAATCCAAGCTGCTGTACTTCTGACCATTCCTCCAACCTTGCCAAGTCCCTTCTCATCCTTTCCACACGTCTTTGTGTATCAACCCTGTTGCAGATCTTTGTGTCATCTGCAAAGAGGCATACTTTTCCTTCCAGTCCCTCTGCAATGTCACTTATAAAGACATTAAAAAGGACTGGACACAGTACTGAACCCTGTGGTTCCCCACTAGTAACCCCTCTTTCTTCAGAGTGGACTCCATTTACAATTATCTTCTATGTCCTGTTGTCCAGCCAATATTTTACCCAGGCTACCACCATGGGACCCTCTCCCAGGCTGGTTAATTTGGCTATTAATCTTTTGTGTGGGACTGTGTTTAATGCCTTGCTAAAGTCTAGGTAGGCCATGTCCACAGCTCCTCCCTGGTCTACTACTTTGGTCACCCAGTCAAAGAAATCAATTAGATTCGTCTGACATGACCTTCCCGCTGTGAACCCATGCTGCCTTGGGTCCTGTGCCCCACTGGCCTCTAGGTATTCAACAATTCTTTCCTTCAGAAGTGGTTCTATCACTTTCCCTACCACAGAGGTCAAACTGACTGGTCTGTAGTTTCTTGCCTCTGTCTTGGTCCCACTTTTGTGAAGGGGAATTACATCCACCTTCCTCCAGTCCTCAGGTACCACACCATCCTCCCATGACTTGTTAAAAAGGGTAGTCAGTGGTCTCACTAGTTCTCCCCTTAATTCTTTTAGAATTCGGGGGTGAATTATGTCAGTTCCCATTGCTTTGTCCACCTTCAGTTTTAGGAGTTATTTCAGAATCCTTTATTCTGTGAAAGGACTGGGATCGACCACCCCATCCAGAGTTAATTGGATTAGGCACTTCCCTCCTCCTCTTTTGTGAATACTGAGCAGAAATATTCATTCAGTATCCCTGCTTTCTCATTGTCCCTCTCTGCCCACCCACCATCCATTCTATTCAGCCTCACCTTCCCTTTGTCTTTCTATGCTCCCTGATGTACCTATAAAAGGTTTTATCCCTCTTCTTAATCGAGTTGGCTATCTTTTCCTCAGTTTGGGCCTTTACTATTCTGTCTTCCCTCCCTGCTTCCTTCTGCCTTAACTGGTACAGCTCTCTGTCCTGCTCCTTCTGTGTTTCCTTATACTTCCTGAATGCTATCTTTTTCTCCCTGATCTTGCCTGCCACCTCTTTTGAGAACCATAATGGCTTTTTCTTTCATTTTGATTTGTTTATTTGCTTCACACAAAGGCTTGTTGCCTTTGTGATGGCAGTTTTGATGTTTCTCCATTGTTACTCCACCCCTCCTTCTAGCCTGTTTGCTAGTGCTTTTCTAAGGCATGCTCCCATCTTGCCAAAGTTAGCCCTCCTGAAGTCCAGTACCCTCACTTTTATATGACTTGACTCTGTAGCTGAGTTTATCGTGAACCACACTGTTTGGTGGTCACTTGTTCTCAGATGGCTACCCACTTCTAGATCTGAGATCCTCTCACTGTCCCCATTTGAGAGTATGAGGTCTAAGATTGCTCCCTCATGAGGGGGTTCCAAAACTAGCTGCCTGAGGCATGCAACCTGTAGGGCATCGAGAATGGCCCTGCAATTGGATGTGGCTGCAGCAAATGTGCTCCAGTTAACATCTGGCATATTCAGGTTTCCCATCAACAGTATTTCCCCTTTCTCTGCCATCCTAAGAATGCCTTCTATCATATCCTCATCCATTCCCTCCCTCTGACATGGGGGTCTGTATACAACCACTGTGTGGATTGTGGTGCCATTTCCAGTTTCTAAGGTGACCCACAGTGCCTCCTCTCCTCCCTGTGTAGTCTTTTGTTCAGTTGCTTTTATCCCTTCCCTTACATAGAGAGCTAATCCTCCCCCTCTTCTCCCCTTCCTGTCTCTCCTGTAGGTTGTGTACCCTGGTATGTTAACATCCCAGTCATGGTTCTCTGTGTACCATGTTTCTATGACTGCTACGATATCCAGCCATCCCTCTTCCAGGTGAGGTGTGCCTTGAGCTGTAGCACAACCATCTTCTCATTAACATTCTTAAGAAGAGGAGCATAGAGACAGGTCAGTCATTTGCCAAGATGTCCAGGTCCAATGATGGCTTTTTCAGAAGAGGTTTCATCAAAGCACTTTTCACTGACACCAGGAAAACCCCCTTCAACAAGAAGCACTGGACAATCTCAGAAAACACCAGGCCAGATGCCTAACACAGCGCACTAGCAGTTGCGTTGGACCTGGATCCAGGTTACAAAATGTTAGCCGCAGCTCAGATATCACCCTATACTCCTCTTCCACCATCACCAGTCGAAACTTCCCCCAAAGACTAGAGGTGTGTGAAAGCTGCCGTTTCCACTTTAGCAGAACTTTTGCAAAATTTGGCAAGTTTCGTGAAAGTTCCGATAGTCCACCTGTGGCAGATTGGAAACTTCAAAATATTTGGGGTGAAATTTTGACCTGTTCCACCTGCTTGATCTGTTAATAATCCCCCCCAGTGGCTGGAGGTCCCTCCCCCCACCCGATCACCCACCCGTCTGATGTGTATTTAAAAAAAAAAAGCCCTGGTGGCTAGCGATCCTTCCCTTGACCCAATCACCTGCTGTTGTCCAGTAGTAGCCACTAGTCGTCATGTGATGTAACCCCGCCACCCATCCCTATCCCCATATAGTAAAATATTTTTTCCCCTGTTGGTCTAGTGAACCCCCCTTTCCTCCCTATCCCCAATTCCCAGTATATATATAGATATATATATGTATATATCTATATATATATAGATATATATATTTTGTAACTTATTCTCTGATGATCTAGTGGCCTCCCCACCCCAGCAGGCAATGTCCTGCCCTGCTCCTTCCCATCCCAAAATGACTTGTGTGGTAACAGCAATTAAAAAAGAGCACTGACCACAAGTGAGACCACAATATTGCTGAAAGGAAAATGGTGATGGCAATTACAGTGACCACCACAAACAGTAATGAATGCTTAAAAGTACTTGGGGGTGGACAATATGGATTCAAAATTTTGATACAGGACATGCTCATTCATTGACATCTCAGTGAGCTGCTGGACATGAAGGAGAGTGGAGGGCTCTGCCAGTTGCCCACTCTGTTTCAAGATGAGGAGGAGTGGGTTGGGACACCGTCCACCGGGGTTGGGGCAGGGGGCCACTAGACCATTAGTGAATAAGTTAAACAAAAGAAAACAAAACCTACATACTGGGGATCAGGGATAGAGAGGGAGGGAAGGAGGTTCACTAGACCACCAGGGAAAAAATATTTTACTATATGGAGGATAGGGATTGTGGGTTACAACACATGATGACTAGTGGCTACTACTGGACACAGGCAGGTGATCAGGTGGGGAAAGGACAACTAGTCACCAGTTTTTTTTTCTTTTCAATACACATCATGTGGGTAGGTGATCAGGTGGGGGGAGGGACCCCTAGCCACAAGGGACTTATTTTATTTGTTTTAGGCAATCGGCAACCGGTGGGGGTGGAAGGGCACTAGACACCAGAGGTAATGTAGAGTGCAGTGCAGGCATAATTTACACAAACGTTCTGAACTTTCACAGAAGTCAAAGTTAGACTTTCATTTAAATACCACCTGTGAAAGTTTTTTTTTTGCGCACCTCTTTCCAAGACCACTGAACATGACCCTGACTCCAAGGCTGTGATGGCCCACTTGGATGATTCTTCCCTAATGGAGGATATCCGAGAAGTGTCAATTGAACTTCTTGCATTTTGTGAGTAAAAAGGCTCTCATGGGCTCCAGACAGGCTGGATGTAAAAGCCTGTCTACTGTCTTAAAGAGCTGAGTTGGTTGCTTCCTACCAGCTGCAATCTTCCTTGAAATAAAAGTTGCCTTCTTTCAAGTGACTGCTTTCTGATAATGATCGTAGTGAAACATCAGAACCAGTTTGTCCTCCTGGGCCCTGGACCTCCTCCAACTATGCTCAAACATTTATCCTGTGGTTTTCATCACCCTCAGCTTACCATCAAACCATGGTGAACCAAGGCTGACACCAGAGGGTGTACACAGACTGGTGCTATGAGGTCAAAGGCCTCTACGATGGACATATTATCAGCTACCACAGCTGTCTTAGACCCCCGGAATATGCTTTTAACACTTCCAAAGTGTCCAAAACAACCAAAAGACCCCCTGGCTATAGCCCTCTTAATTGGTAGAACTTGACAACCTCCACAGGGGATGCACTACAAGGGGGACCCCAAAACTGAACCTAATAGTGCACTGATCTGACCAAGTGACTATATCAATCTCAAGACTATCAAGATTATACACACCTTGGAAGACAGGATTGACAGGGGAGATGTTGAGACCCTTAAATCCCTTACAGGGATAAATAGGCTACAGGAGGGAAGTTTTTTCAGAAAAAAAGGAAGGTCTGCTATGAAGCTGGGGGACAGATTCAGGAGAGATGCGAGGAAGTACTTCTTCACAGAAAAAGAGGTACATTCTTGGAACAGTCTTCCAGAGGAGGTGACATGAGCAAAAACCATGGTATAGTTCAAGATAGAATGGAATAAGCATAAAGGAATCTTAATGGAAAGGAAGGTAAAGATGGAGAAAGAGCTGGAGATCAGTTAGGGTCTGCGGTGATACTGCAGGTAGGAAACAATGGGCAGACTGGGTGAGCCAAGTGGTCCTTACCTGTCGTCAAGTTCTATGTTTCTGTATGCCCAAATGATAAGGGCAATGCTACTACTGGAAGCTAATAGTTCACCCTGAGTAGTCAAAGTTTTTTCACTATATCCCTTTTTTTATTAAACCTTTCTTAGTTAGGCCACTCCCCCAGAGAAACCTAATCCCCTTATTAAAATCTGTAGAGTTAGTGATACCCCCCTTTCTGCTCCTAATCAGGTTTAAAAATGTATATATTTTTCCAGTAGTCAAATGGCCCCTCTCTCTCCTGGTATACGTAACACTCTCCCTCCCCCGCACCCTCAGGCCCAAGACAGCACACAACACTTACCCACTGCTACACCAGTAACTTACCAATTTTTAAATATTGTTCACCTGACTTCTTTTAGTGCCTCGTCCTGCTGTTCTCTCATTCTCCCCCATGTCACACCTGAAAATGAGCCTTGACTCAGTGTAACTCTCCCAGTAGATGAATAAAACTGTGTTGATACTGTACTGAAAGAAGTGCAATGTTGATAGAGTAGTAATGTGTGTACTTGTACATGTCTGAGTAGGACACATGGACCTTTTCTGGACTGTGACATTCTTTTGAGACAAAATAAAAGCATATTATTTTGTTCAATACCACCAATTTGAATGGAAATATATATTCTGATGAAGAATCTTAACTCTCCACTAGCCAATAAATACATATCCGCTGTGGTTTAAGGAACAGCTGACACCTTTGGAAAAACTTTGAAAAACGTAATATGTAGACACAATTTAGCTAGTATTTCATATATCTTCTAAAAATGTCTTCTCTCCATTATTTATTATTGAACAAATTCTCATAAAAACAAGATCATTATCCCTTACTGTTAATCTGCCTCTGTATCTTATTCCCTTATTGAAACGACAAATCTTCTCAGCTTGGTCATAACCTCCTTCAGATTATGTCATCACTGGGCCTGTTGCAAGTTGTTTCTGCGGCGAAACACCAGGGCGGCCACATGTTGGACCTGGTGTTCACACTGGGACTTGAGATAAATAATCTCAAGATTGATCGGGTGGTATGGTCCAATTACTGCACAGTGCAGTTCATGTTCAGGGCTCCCAACAGATGCCCTCCCCCTACAGAGATGATGAGCTGTCATCCTTTGTGGGGATTGACCCCAGAGTTTTTTTTTGCAGTAGGCGATCTATCTGGTTTAGGTAATGCATGCATTGGAGGCATTGGCGCCATGGTGGGCTCTTATAATAGAGTGCTATCCAATGCCATTGACTCCCTCGCACTTGTCCAATCTTCCTACCTGAGGTCCCCATGGTTTAAAGGGGACCTCAGGGAGATGAAGAGAAAGGGTCAGAGGTTGGAGCACTGCTGGAGAAAGTCCAATCAGGAGGAGGACAAACTGGCCTGCGTGTGCATTATAATGCATACCAGGGGGCAATCAACTGCAACAAGGCAGTGTTCCTGTCCAAGGAGATTGCTGCTGGGAAGAACTGACCAGCTATACTTTTTCAGACTGTGGACAGGCTACTTCGTCCTGCTTGTCTACAGCCAAAAAAGGTTTATTCTAATGCTGAATGTGAAGAGTTTGCTCGGTTCTTCTCAGACAGAATGTCTGGTATCTGGCAGGGAGTTAATCCAGTCAGCAAATGCTACAGCTGGCAGTGGCTGCCAGAAGTGTTCTAAGTGCACTCCGCCTGGTTGGGGGGAGTTTAGACCAGTGGAGGTAAGTGAGGAAATCGGGGTGGCGACCAATCAGAAGCACACTTTTTGTGAACTGGATCCAGTGCCGACACGTTTCATGATGAGATGCATTGACACCGTTGGCCCAGTGTTTGCTCTGATTGTCCGGTGTTACTTATCTGAGGGGGTCGTCCCTGATGCCTTGAAGGAGGCATTGGTGAGACCACTCCTAAAAAAAACCATCGTTGGACCAGGAGGTTAGGGCAAATTACTAACCTGTCTCCAATCTTCCCTTTTGGCGAAGGTTGTGGAGAAGGTAGTGGCGCTTCAGTTGGAGGAGCACCTCGTGACCCATGAGTTGTATGAACACTTCTAATTGGGGTTTTGGGCAAGGCATAGTGTAGACGTACTTGTTCGGGTGCAGAATGATGTCCTCAGGGCTAGAGATCGAGGAGAAAAGACAATTCTTGTTCTCCTTGATCTCTCTCTTCAGCATTTGACTCTGTGGACCATGGTGTGTTGCTTGACCACCTTAGGGAACTCTGTGGACTCACCGGCACTGTCATCTGCTGGTTTGAGTCCTTTTTAACCAACAGGAGGCAATGGGTTGTGATGGGGAATTTCTCCTCCACCCCTAGCCCCCTATCTTGTAGAGTACCTCAGGGTTTGGGTTTGGCCAATATGTTGTTTGCAGTGTATATGCTATCCCTGGAAGGAATCATTAGGAGGTATGGCTTGGGTTTTCAATGCTATGCTGATGATACCCAGCTATACTTATCCTTTGCCTCAGTAACATCCAACGCGGTAGATGTGCTAAATAGCTGCCTTGCTGAGATCAACGATTGGATGGCCTCTAGCTGGTTGCGACTGAACCCCGATAAGACGAAGGTATTGGTGGTGGAGTTGAACAGAGTGCATGATAGGATGGCCTCTGAATCAGAGATTGGACTTATTCTGGGATCTGTTCCATTGAAGGCCTCCTCTAGGGTGCGAAATCTTGGTGTCATTCTGGATAGAATTCCGACTATGGAGGTGCAGATATCTTCCACCATCCGCTCCTGTTTTTTCCATCTCAGAAATGTCTCCAGGATAAAGCCCCTTGTTCTGCCTCTGGACCTCCCCACTTTGATGCATGCCTTAGTTACTTCAAGGCTTGACAACTGTAATGGGCTCTACCTCGGGGTCATAAAAGGATCTCTCCACAGACTGCAGCTAGTGCAGAACGCTGCTGCCCGATTACTTTCTGGGCAGCCAAAATTTTGCCATATTACACTGATGTTGCTTGAGCTGCACTGGCCGCAGGTCAGGAGGAGGATCCTCTTTAAGGTAGTCTTCTCACATATAAGGCCTTACACGGTCAGGGCCCTGGTTATCTGTTAGACCTTCTTGTACCTGCTCTGTCAGTTCACCCTCTCTGTTCCTCCTGTGGGGGCCCCCTAGCAATTTCCAGGATGAGGTTGAAATCAGTTGGTGACAGGGCGTTTAGTGTTGCCACCCCTGTCCTGTGGAATTTGCCGCTCCTTGGAGTTAAGGGGGCACCTACTTTGGAGGTATTCAAGGCCCACCTTAAGGCCCTCCTATTTGCTCAGACATTTTTGGATTAAGTTATTATTTATAGATCTGATTTGATTATAGCCGGTGAAAATTTGATATTTAGTTTATTGTTTATGGGTAATGTTTATATGAAGCATTATTATTTATATGTTTATAATTATTTTTGTGTTTTGTTGATCTACTTCAGAATGTGTTTATCTGTATGGCGCCAACAGCCTCTGGGATTGGGTCTTTTAAATAAATTTTGCCTTGCCTCTGTTATGACATCACAGTCTGTTGCCATTGGAGTACCAGTGATGTCACAGGCAGAGTATTACAACATCAGGGGCCAGATATTAAAAACTTTGCGCTGAGCACAAACCATTTGCACAGGTTTTGTACCACTTGTGGAGGCTGCAATATTCAAAGACCAAATAAGCGCCAGCATAACAGTATAACACCAGTTCAAAAGATAATGTATGCATGGTGTAAAGTGGGGGGGACATGCATATAGGTGCAACAGTATATTCCATGACTTAGCGCTGTGCAAAGTGTGTTAGCACAACACACAGCATGGCATGAGATTAATGCCCAGAAAAAGATAGATTTAACTCTGGGCAAAACAAGAAGAAGGGGGTGTGGACACAGCAGCAGCAACAGGCAACAAGGCTGTATGCAACAACAACATCATGGTGCACCTGGCGACTGCAGTCAGTGAGGAGACAGAGAGGGCAGAAGGCTGCTGTGGGCCACTTCATATGCCAAGGAAGAGATATGCTGCAAACAGATGGTACTGGCCACAAGTCGTAGCATGGTACCCTGGCAGTGCCCATGACAGATTCATCTGGCACCAGTCCCAACCCTGCCAGACATTTGAGGGTGGCCTAGTACCCAGTGGGCACTTTGTCAGTGAGTACATGCAGCACCCCCCCAATCCCCCCGTAGGGGGTACACCAACACAATCCAGCACACACATGCTGCACCGAGGGAGGGAAGGTGTTGAGGGGCGGGTGTACAGGTGCCCAGGATGCACCATATAATAGGTGCTGCCATGTGGCTGGAGTCATCCACACAGTGAACATGTTCCAATAACAGGAATGTCCCTGGCATCATTGCGCCTGTGTGATGGTAGGTATCTGCCCCCCCCAGCACATACCGCACACCTTTAAATACACCCTGTCACCCACAGCCTGCCATTTGTGTGTTACTGTGAGAATACCATGCCACTGGCACAGTATATGTGTGTCGTAGGATGGTTTGACAGTGTTGTCCACTGTCAGAACACACCTGCCAGCTGGGCCTGTATATGTGTGGATAGCAGCATTCAATGTTACTTGACACACAATATGCATCGATGTGTCCATCACAATACTGGCTCCCCATGGTACTGTAGTGTACAATACACACTGTAGCAGAAACCACAATATGTTCATGACATGCAACACAACCACCCATGCCATTTCTATGTGATAATGGTGATTGTGGAAAGGCAATTGCTGTTAGGATGAATGTACATCAGCAAAAATCTATTTTGACGATGTTCACTTGTGGTGCAAACCATAAGGGCACCGAAAACATAGTTTTTTTTTGGTTTTCTGGGTCTGCACCCCCCGCACCCTAGGCACCCCCCTCACTTCCCATGGGGGCTTCATCCCCGCACCCCCCTACTAAAGGATTCTCAACACCAGTTGTGTGCATGTCGGGGGTGAGAGAAAACAACAACAACAAAAATGTCATGGACTGGCGCAAAAATGCCAACGTGCCCAGCATTGAACCTGGCACCCTCCCAAACCTAGCCTGCCATGAACCCATCATGCCACCTGGCCAACTCAGCAATCCACCACCACACTACACCTCATAAATCCTCCCTCCCCCTTCTACCCATTGCATAGCATGCTCACCCCCCCCGCACATGTATACATATAGTGACAGGATATTGCTGTAGTTGTATTCATCCCCCTGTCCAGTAGCCCTGTGAACAGGTGCCACTATTGAGTTGTCCTTATTGTAAGTGCTCAATAGTAGACACCTTTATCACAGGATGCCCAGTGCCTGTGGTGTTTGTCCCCTGGGGCACAATAGTCTATGCTGCTGTGTACAAACCTTGCAGCTAACAAATTGTAATTTCTGTCTGCTATGCAGGGGTGCTATGTGTATCCTGAAATAGCCCAGGCAATCTACACATGGAAATGCTTGCAAATCAGGCAATAATGACATGCTAATGTGGCTGTTTGCCCTCAGAATGCCTAAGAAGGCTCATTTGCATGTATGTTTTGAATATGGCAGAGTTTTGCCCCAGTAAAATATGTTTGCCCTGGACAAATGTGTCTGAACCTTACAGTGGCTCCACAGTATTTTGCCTGCACTGTTGTTTGCAGTTGTTCTGCATCACCTCTTTGCTAGCAAACACAGTGGTCACATAGTTCACCTGTGCCTGACTCCACCTCTGTGTGCACTGGGCTGCTGTTGTTGTTTGCACTGCCCAGTTGTTATATTCAGAGCTGTCTTCTTTGCTGGGCTGTCTTTCCACTGGACTCACAGTCATGTTTGTCTACTATATTCAGCAGTGTTTGCCCCTGGGCTATTCCTTTGAAATTTCCATGCTATTGACTGTGGGCTAAATGTGCCAGCCAGGCAGTGCAAAAAAGGTCTCTACTGAATCTTCGTTTTTCAAATGACATCAAATTGAACTTTGACAATCTATCCTCATACAAGAGTGCTTTATTCAAGACAATTGATTTGGTAACTATTTCTTGTAATTTTTCGATTCTGATTATATCTTTTATTTTAAAATGACTCCAGAGTTGTGAGACATAGTCAAAGTATGGTCTTACATAAGCCCTATACAAGGGTAACAAAATATCAGTGTCTTTTGATGTTATATTATGGTGACTAGCCCACCAGGTTCTCTTTGCCTTATTAATAATGTTCGTAATATGGAGATCAAAGTTTAAACATGAATTGACAGTAATACCTAGATCTCTTTCACTGTCTTAATTGACTAGTGCAACATCATACAAATAGTACTGTGTTTTTTGGATTATGTTTACCAAAATATAACACACTACATTTGGATGAATTAAGTCTTAAGTTCCATTTTATAGACCATGCCTCTAGGATACTTAAATCCTTTTGGATAACCCTATGATCTTCAGAAGACATACAAATGTTAGCAGTTTAACAATCATCAGTGTATTTCATGATTTTACTTTGAATATTATGGGATAGATCAGAAATAAATATCTGGAAACAGAACTGATCCTTGAGGGACCCCACTTTCAATATTTTTCCAATTAGATTTATGGCTGTCAGTGACCATTCCCTGTTTTCTATCAGACAGCCCACTGGATATCCAGTGAGTAAAAAAGCCATTGATGTTAAGAGCCTGTAACTTTTGAGTTAAGTTCCAATGAGGTGCAGAATCAAAGGCTTTTTTAAACTCCAGCAAAATCTCATCACAAGGTAAACTTGTGTCATGGTTGTCACTAGTGAAGTTATAAAAAACCATTAAGTTGGTATATATATGAATTAGGAATTTAAAATGTTATGGCCTTAGAACTGTACTGAACAGCAATTCAAGATGTGCATAACACACTTTGGAATGTGCACAACAGTTTAGAATGTGCACAATTAGGATTCTGAGAAGGCTGATTTTTATACAGAACAAAGGCTAACCACATATTATAAGGTATGATACTTACTAGGCACCTGAGTTGTTTTAGTAGTTGCTCCAATTGAATTTGACTGAGTACTTTCATCATTTGTTGTAGTAACAATAGATGAGTTATGCGGTGGGGCACTAGAGGATGAGTCAGTTGCTGAAGCTGCACCTGTAAAACACAAAATAATTGCTCTGGAGCATGAAATATACTTTTTAAACAGCTTAGGATAACAGAATCTGAATCTGTGCATTTGAACTAGCTGAGAAGTTCAAGAAACAATCAAATCCATTGAAGAACAGTGACTTCAAATTTATTGTATCTAAAAATGTCAGAATTCCTCACTATGAAGTTATTTATGATTTTTTTTATTTTAAATTCTTTCACCAGGTAAACATACAGAAATACAAGAATAATCTCCTTTACAGGTGCAGCCTGGGGGAAAGGAGGGGGTGAGGGAGAGGAGAGGAGAGGGCAACTAGGTATAATACAGTATGTATAGGATAAAGTATGGGGTGGTGTGTGAAATGAGAAATTTATACCCCCTCCCGAAGTGTCAGATGCTACATAAACCCCAAGAGCGAAGCTCGAGGGGTTTATTAAAGCATCGAACACTTAGGGGAGAGTGTAAATGTCGAGTTTACACACATCATCCCACATTTTATTTTATATAATTGCTGGGTTTCCCTTTTTTGCCACAACAATTATATAAAATATGAAAGGTTCCAGTGTGGCCACTCTCTGGTTTCATTTTAGGCCAGTATGTGCATTTGTAATATGCCTCATTTTAAAAATGTTTTGGGATGTTTGTTTTTTTAACCCCCCCCATGTTGGAAATTGTCTCATTTAAAAAAAAATAACTTACCGCCAAGTTCCACTGGTGATTGACTTTACTGGCAGAAGGCAAGCGGTTGGGAAGTGAGGAACTGTGGTGCGCGCATGCACAGAGTGAGGGAAACTGCACGTATGTTTGCTGTAATAAACACTCCTGTATTATGGCAAATCACATTACAGTTTCCCTATGGGAAAAATGGGAAGCCAGTTATTATATACACAAGATCATACACGTTCATGACACGGTATGTGCAGGCAATGTATTGCAATTTACATTAAATCGATGTGCATATAACAACAGTTGTTTTTGCAACAAATCCATAGGGGAGCAAGGGAAACAAAACATTTATCCATGTGTGGACGTTTAGTCCCCATACAAAACATCGTGGATAAATTGATGTGGTCAAAGTGTTGTGGGGACAAAAGCAAGCCAGACAAAATGCTGTCAAAGCAAAACTGTAGCAGACATATGGTCATCGGGCACAATGATTGCCAGACAAGTAGCCATTAGTAGAGTAGCACATAAATCTCACCATCCTTTTAACCAGCTTGTAAATTACACTTTCTTTGCTATAAAATTAACAGTAGTCAACCTCGATTTCATATACACTCACCCGAATAAAGAAAATATCATCAACCTCCTTTTATACAGCTTGTAAATTACTTTTGCTTTGCTATAAAATCAACAGTAGTAGGCAACCTCGATTTCATATGCACTGACCCGACTCACCCAAATAAAGAAAATCAGTACTAGCAAAAACAGCAGTGCTTGGAGCCGTTATAATTGCATATTGAAAGAGCAAAAAAAATAAATTACCAAAGAAAAACTACACACTGTAAGGCAAAAGAGGTTGATTGCTCAGCTTGGCCCCCCCAACCCCAAGTCAGAGCAAAAGAGTCCACAGTTTGAAGTGTTACAGTCAGGCTACTTGTATTTGCATTTGTAGTGTACTGTGCCAAGCCTATGGACTGTTCTGGGATGACATTTTGGTTCCTTACACATATGGACATTTCAGTACTGTACTGTTTATCTCTGGAACAGCATGTTCATTTGTACTTGAATTGTTGCAGGAGCACCGAGCTCCAATTAACTCTATTAATGGCAAATGTGTGTTGCAATGTGGGCCAGATAAATCGGAGCAAGTTAGGTGAGTCGGGTAATCGTTGTAGATATGATTATTCAGCTACGTGATTTTGCCTGGCTAGTTCTTGACCGGAGGACATGTTGACCGCAGCTATTTAGTTACCTGTGACATTAATAATGACAATGATATGTCCGTATGCCCATTAATCACATCACATCACATCATAACAGATGTGCTTTAGAGCTATTTGGAATACATAATTCTACTGGAAGAATTCAGGTAGAACGGCAGTTCTGCTGCCCAAATACTTTTAGAGGATTTTATAATGAATGCTGCAGAATTCCCAAACTCATCTAGTTTAAACTGTGGATTAGTTTTCTGCAGATTATGTAAACATCATATTATTTTTTTACAGTTTGAAGAAACCTAATCCACAGTTTATGGAAACTACAAAGTACTAATCTGCAGTTTAAATTCCATCTGTGGGATTTTGGAATTCTGCTTTCAATTGAAATCCACAGAGTTAGGTGTAATTTTTCATAATTCCATGGAATGCTATTGCATTGGCATTTGCAAATTTCACACAGCACTAATGTGGTTCAAATGAGCTACTTCCAGGATTTCCACAGGTTAGAGTTGTCAGTTACAAATAGAATAACAGATAGGGTAATGTACATTACAAGGCAGGAATTCCATCGAGAGGTTCTGAGGACATAGTGAGCCTTGAGAGTGAAGCTTGAGAGGTTCCCATGTGCCCAGAATCTCGACATGGGATTGCTGCCATATAATGTGCGCTACCCTATTTATTTTGTTTTAGCATATGGATCCAACTTTTTTTATACATTTTGTGACTGGCATTCAGCCACTGCAGTAAAAGACTCTCTCAGTTCTGGCTGACTCCCGTACTGTCTCTCGTTGTCTCGCTCTTCTCCAACCCCCCACTCCATAAGCATGACATACCAGAAAAATGTTCACTTTTTAGCTTACTGTGTTGTAGTCCTACCTTTTCTTTTTGAGGGGATGCAGGATCAACCAGTTAATTCCATTTTCGAACAGTATAAAGAAAATAAAAAAGGGAGAAGTGTGGAAGACACAGTACACTGGAGACAGCTGCCATGTTTTTGAAAATGTTTTACCCACCCATGGAGAAAAAATGGCCAGTCAGGAGTTGTACTGAGGATGCTATTGTTTGATAGACAGTGGTAGCATAGCCTGGTGGAGGAGACTCCTGTGCTTACGATATTGAATTTTACTGATAAGAGTATCATTCAGAGCTCTGAACAATAGTTACAGTATAATTTTATTGATTAGCAAAAATACTATTAAAATCATGAACATTTTAAAACTGTATCGCAATAAAACAGATGTCAGTTGAAATACAATATTATACATAATAAGTCAGACAAGTTCTAGAAGTTTCATTCATTTCAATGGAAAGCTCAAAGTGCAATGTGTATTCAGGGTCTTGTTATACAGCACCCATCAGTTAGAGGTGAATTGAACTGAGAGATCCAGCTAAACCACATACTTGTTACAATATCATTTGATGTAACAAGGTCTTGCATTATTAAATTAGATGGTAATTTCAGATTGCCTAGTATTTCCCTCAGCCATCTATCCCTATTTTGGTTAAAAAGAGGGCAAAGCAAGACCACATGTTTTAAATCATCTTTCTGTTGCCTCCCGCACTTACAGAATGGTGAAGTAACATCAGCTCTTCTTTGAAGGTAGAAAACATCATTTTCTTTATATAATTCCATTCTAAATCTGAAAATCAAGTACCTACCATCTGGTTTAGTCAATATAAGTAAGTAGGGTTTGAGATGATGTGCAGATTTGATTTGTTTATACCACCTAAAGCATTTCAATTCATCTAATCAAGAATAGGTTTTTGCTATGTCTATGTCCCTGATTCTTGTAATCAACTTGTTTTTAATTTCTTCCCAAGGTTTAATGTATATATCAGTTAAAAGGGTTCCATGTTAAAATCGCGACCGCAAAATAGCGCCAGTTACAATGGTGAATTCAGAATGGCGACTAGCAAATTAGTGATCCAGCATAATAGCACTGCATATTGAGCTTAAGTGTCTAAATAGTGCCAGGCAAAGCATAGGAGTGACTAACCTTAACATGTGTCCATTAAGAAGAAACAGTGTTGAAATGAATCCTCTGGGTCCACGTCTTGTTTTCCCTTAAACCATTTCCTGGCACCCATAACGCAATGCTCCCTCTCCCACCTTAGCACAATGGCCATTTAAACAAGCACTTTTGGATCACATCCAGCATAGCATAACCATGGAATTCAATTTGGTGACCAGCCAGAATGGTAAGCTCTTGGCAGTGTACTGTGGGTACACCTACAGGAAAGATAAAGAAAAGGGGGAGAAGGTATACTGGCGTTGTGCAGACTCTCATACATTTAGCTGCCTTGCCAGAATGCACAGTGCCGGAAGCAAGGTGCTTGCTCAAGTCAAGGCACAAGGCAAGAACTAACAATGCTGTTGAGGGGTGGCACAGAGGATTTAACTGTCACATAGGAGCTAGTCACTGCAGTATATGGAAACTGATCCAGTGCCTAAAAGAAGAACAGTGACTCACAGACATGAAAATAGAGCAAATGGTGTCTGGGGCTGCAGCTGTGTCCAAAAAAAAAAAAAAATACAAGGACACGAATGAAAGGTTATGTTCAATTGTTAGTGGATGCTCACACAGGAGTAAGTATGACTATCTCTGAGAACTTGCTTACAATTTCCAGTTCCAAGTGAGAAAAATTGAACCAATTCCCACTGATTCTTAATGCATTAATAAAGGAATAAGTGCTGAACAGCACTGAATTGCAGCAAAGCAAAAAGTTGCTATTTTGACATCCTGGTAGCTGTGGTTATCATGGCTGTGCTCTGGTTGCTAGGGATGAGCTATGGTTGCTAGGGTTGAGCTCTGGTTGCTCAGGTGGTAGCAAGTTATGACGCAGCATCCTGCGACTTCAGGAGGAAGAATCAGGAGGTCTGTTATTTTTATATATTTATTCGTGAACATTGCAGTGAATCAAGTCTAATTTAGAAGCTGAGCTTAGTGAATCAGGAGGTCTGTTTTTTTTTCTGGGCTTTGTGAGGAATCAGGAGGTGCTGTGAACACTGCAAAGTGTTTGTTTCTGTGAGTTAAGTTTTCTCTCTGTGTGAAATCGCTCACTCTCTGTGTGAAATCGCTAATTTGGCAGTCGCGATTGTTGTTATGTAAATAGCAGTGGTAGTCTCTGTAATGGCTTATGCTCTCTTATGTCTGGTTGCCATTCATGTGCTTGCTATTTTTTAGTCACGTTTTTATCAGTCATGATTATATAGGCGCGATTATCATGGGATACCATTAAAAGAGTTCCCAGGCCTGGAGGGAAAACTTTCTTTCTCATTAGATGCAAGGAGGTGTCATAGAGATTTATTTCCAAATATGATCATTTTAGTTTTTTCTTTATTTATCTTTAGTTTAAGATCCCTACATAAGCTTGAGAAAAGGTTCAGTTTTCTTTGGCGTCCCGGAAGTGACGTTAAAATAAGAACAATGTCATCCATGTAGGTGAATAGTGGCACTGGTCTTTTGCCTGTCTTGGGGGAATGAAAATCAGAACTATCCACGTTTTCCAGTTGTGAATTGATGTATATATTAAATAGTGAGGATGCCAGTAGACAACCCTACCTAACTCCTAAATTTGTTCGGATTGTGGAGGTCTTTTGACCGTACTGGTTATACTGAATCATAGCCCAGGTCTCAGAATATAACCTCATAATAATACTAGCTAGTTCTGGATCCAATCTGTATTCTTCTAGTTTCCTCTGAAGGATGCTACTGCTTATGCTGTCAAAGGCAGAGGAGAAATCAACAAAGAAACAGAAGAGTTTATAGGACTTGACCATAACGTGTTTCCAAATAAGGTACATGTAATTCAAAACATAACAATGCTGAGTTGTAGACCTCCCCAATCTAAATCCATTTTGGAATTCACTTAAAATGAAATTATTTCCCAACCACATGGATAGACTCTCCAATAATATTTAGTGAATAATTTCTGGGAGATGTCGATTAGGCTAATGAGGTGATACATTTTTGGATCGTTACTGTCCCCTTTCTTGAAGATTGAGTAAATGATGCTACCCCTCCAGCTTTCAGGTATCCTAAGATCTTGAATGATAGCATTCAGTATATAACTCTGAATATAGGGAGCCACCAGAGTAGAACAACTTTCTATGCATTTCTTATTATGAAGTCTGGCCTTGGAGCTTTACTTGAGGTAAGTGACAACATTGCTGCATATATCTATTCCTCATCAATACAGAATGGAACAGGATAGTATCTATTTATTTTATTAGAATTATACAGAGTAAGTAAATTCTGTTCCTCAATAGAAAAAATATAGTTTTTCCAAGTATAATGTCCAAGTGATAGGTGTTACATAGGCTTCCACATTCCTAGAGAAGGTGTTATAGCCCATGGCTACTTGTTTCCAAAAAGACTTAGTTTCATTTTGTAGTACAGCTTTCTTTAACTCATTCCACATCTCTACGTTGTGTCTATGTCTCCCTTTCCCTAGAATTTCTTTATAATCTTTCCTGTGTTTATTTATAATAGAAGCCTTGGTCTTTGGATCTGTGACATCTCTTTTCAACTGTATTATCTTTTAACTTATGTTGCGTTTGGCTAGTTTACAGATTTTATTAAACTATGATTTGCCAGGCACTTTAATATTTTGATTAAGAGCTTTACCTTCAATACAATGGGGTCTAATTAAAATATTAATTTTATTCCATGTATCTAGGATTTCATCATTTTCTATTTCGGTGAGAAACAATTCTCTTGTCTCTAGCAGGTCCCCATTTTCAAGTAGTTCTTTAAAAGTATTAGCTATGTGTGTGCCCATTTAAGCCTTTGCTGATTTATTATTTCCAGATTTCCTGATTTGCTATCTGAATTAAAAAAAAACAAAAAAAACATAACATTTGAGTTTATAAGGTTTATAAGAACCACAATTGGAAGGGTGGGCTGATTCATTACAATCAAAGACCTCAAAGTCTTTTACTAATTTAAGGGCTTTAACATTCACCCAAGAACGATAGTATTATTTTATTTTATTTTATTTACAAGTTTTACCAGGAAAGCATACTGAGCAACATGCTTGATTCCAGATGCGACCTGGGGGCTGAGACCCACATACATAAATTGGAATTGCTTATACAGTACAGAGAGAGCAAGTGCATAAATATACATTTAGGGTGCAAAATACAGACAAGGGTATTTTACAATACAGTTGGCATAAACAGTATATGGGCTCTGAGTGATACTATTATCAGTGTACATTGATGGCATTATCACTGTTGCAGCAGTGATATTACCAGGATATTTTGTATGCTTTGCCATGGTATTATTTTCAAAATTCATATAATGTCAGTGGCTCAGTAGGTAGCACACTCACCTCTGAGCCTGGAAGATCAGAGGGCTGTGGGTTCAGTTCCCACATCTGGCACTTGGGTTAATATCCCAGTACTGACACTGTAGTGCAGCATGAGAGGGGTGCTGCACTTCTCAGGTGCTGTCTTTCGGATGAGATGTTAAACCAAGGTCCCATCTGCCTGGATTGGTGGTAGTTCAGGTGGATGTTAAAGATCCCATGGCACTTATCGAAAAGAGTAGGGGGATATTTTATTGAAAACTTAAAATATACAAAATCATATAACTTCATACAAAAACATAATGAAAAAAATCAAAAACAGAAATACTGTAAGTAATACAGCATACATGAACAAACAACAAAAATAATATGTATTGGTACATAACCCCCATCCCATCCCCACTAAAAGAGTAGGGGAATTTTTATTAGAAACTTCAAAAATCAAATAAATACACAAAATGTTAATTCACACAAAAGAGTATACAAATCATAAGAAAAAATCAAATAAGTATTTCAGTCATACAATTATTAAAGTACTTCCACAGAAGGCTGTAAAACTCAAATACATTCTAATACTGAAAAGTTCCCCACCCCCCAACCCTAAGAAAAGAGTAGGGGAAATTTTTATTATAAACTTCAAAGATCAAAAAGATATACAAAGTAGTGTGAACTCATACAAAAGGAAAACATAAATTGTAAAGAAATCAAATAAGCATTAAAGCCATATAATGTCTGAAAATAACTTAATAATAACCTAAAGCATATCCTAATACATAAAACCCCTCCCCCCATCCCCACTAAAAGAGTAGGGGAATAGTTTATGAAAAAAAATAAAATACAAAATCAACAAGAATGTATTACATCATGCAAAATCATGAGAAAACAAATAAAAGACCTATGGTTCTCTCCAAGCGTGTGGAAAACAACCTAACAAAGAAACCTTACCCTGTATCTAACCAGGACATATTCCTCCACCATAATTTATACAAATCAGGTAAAACTTTATGCTACTCCATAACCTGCCACTTCAATATTGCCTTCTGTAATAACAAAACTACTTGTTCTCCTGTCAAGACTTGTTGCCGAAGAGATCAACCACACCTAGCTAACCATAGCTGATAACTAATAAAACTCATTAATAGTCGGATAGTAATATCATCAAAATTGGCCCATGCTCCAGGGAGCACCCCATCGAGCCAAATCCATGAAGGTTGATCCTGAAAGGGGTTTAAAGGCCATGTCCTGTGAAATACTTCCCAAAACATCATAGCAAATGGGCACTTGAATAGAAAATGAGAAAAAGTCTCTATGGATTCCATGCAAATATTCCCTCTAGGACATGTACGTTCATTAATGCCTTTATATTTTAAATTGCCCTGAACGCCTAATTTTTGGTGGGTACATAACCAAATAAAGTATCTCATAAAATATGGGCATCTTTTGCTGGATAAAAAGGAGTTGATCAGAGAGTTTTGGGTAGCCGATAAAATGACATACCAGGGGGACACATAATAAAAGTTTCCAATTATCCAATTATACATTGCTTTTTTTGAAAGTACACAAAGAGAATTTTTCTGAAGTTTCCATGCTTTTGTTTTACTTATTACACTCAAGAAGTGTCCTGGGAAGTGAGCCACCCATGTCTGTCAAGGGAGAGGAATAGCCAGATCCCAATCATCAAAAAGGGGTCCAATCACATCCTCTACCCACAGATCCAATCCTTTGCAACATTTGTCAGTAATGGAACAAAATTAAAAAAAATAAAAGTTACATAAAAGAAAACTACCAGGTTTAACATAACCAAGCCCCATCCTTTATAGGTAAATAAGTCACCCCTCTCTTGACAGGATTCAACCTGCTACCCCATAAACATTGAAAAAAAACAGTATAAACTGAGGCCTCCATATTTAACAGTGGGGGAAAAACAGCGGCTAAATACAAAAAATGGGACAATAAAAAAGTTTTCATTAAAAAGATATGCTTCCCTTTAGTCATCTGCCATTTATTCCAGTGGGCTACTTTTCCTGCAGCTGATATCAAAAGTTGTTCCCAATTATACCGCTGGGGATCATCCCCACCAAAATAAACACCCAATATTTTTCTATAGGTCATATCTATAAGAATTTCCCAAACAAGGGAGATATCACTGGCATCATACCCTAAGGGCAGGATCCCACTCTTCTGTGTATTGATTCTAGATCCGGAAAGATTAGTAAAGTCATATAAGAGGTCACGAGCGGCTACTGCAGAAGATTTGCCTGCCAAAAAAAGTTCCAGATCATCCGCAAATGCCAAAGCAACCACCTGCTTATCCTCTGATCCCACTGAAAGTCCAGTTATTGCTTCTGTCCTATATAATGCATGCAATAAAGGATCAATAGATAGGACATATAATAAGGGGCTGAGAGGACATCCTTGCCTCACCTCCCTGTGAACATAAACTGCATTATCTACCCAACCATTAACACTAGGAATAAGAATTATTCCTGTATAACAAATCTGTAACCACCTGACAAAAGGAGATGTAAATCCGAAGGACCGTAATGTTTCCCACAAATAGTTATATTCAACCCGATCAAAGGCTTGAGATTGATCTAAACATACCAAATAATTCCTGGTTGCCTCCCTTATGTAGAATTTTCCAAATCAAAATTAAAGCATCCTGAATCCGTTTTCCTAGGATGCCACTATATTGGGATGGATGCACTACCAGATCTATGACACTAGCCAATCTATTACTAAGAACTTTCATAAGAATTTTATAATAGGTATTCAGAAGCGAAATCGGCCTCCATTGTCTTGTATCTCCCTGAGTCCCTTCCTTAAAAATCAAGAGCAAAAGGCCTTCCAACATACTCTTAGGGAGTTGCTGTTGGGATAAGCCATCATTTAAACACATACAAAACTCAGGTCCTAAAACATCCCAAATACTTTTATAAATTTCATGTGGGAGGCCATCAGATCCAGGTGTAATACCTGGTTTAAGTGACCAAATTACATTTTTTAGTTCAGTTTGTGAGATAGGTTCAGTCAAAAGATTCCCAACATCCTTAGGTAGCTGGGGTAAATTAAGTTCACCCAACCACTGTCTCATTTTCCCTACCGATAAATTCTGGCTATCAAAAACCTGAGAGAAATGAGTAGTAATTTCATGTAAAATATCTGCTTTTGTATGCACAGTATTACCAGAAGAGATATTCAAATACTCCAGATTATGGCAATCACGAAAAAGTTGCATAGAGTCAAATGGCAGTGTGTCTTTCCTCTTACCATTCATGCCATACTTCTGCTGATATTCTAAAGATTTAAGGGCTTCAAGCTGTTTCTTTGCCAGTAAAGTTTTTAGATATTTAATCTTCTGCAAGTCCTCCGCTCCTAAATTAGGGTGGAAAGACATCCAGAAGGCAATATTTTTCCTCAACGAGGTTATTTCATCATATTTAAATTTCCCATTAATATGCCCCATTGTACAAAAAAAGGAATGCATCTCCACTTTTGTGTCTTTCCAACAAGTAGTATTACCATAATATAAAAAAACCACAGATTTTCTTGCTTGCAATACTGCTAAAAATCCTTCACATACTACTGGAATCGACAATAATGACGTATTCAATTTCCAGGTCCTTGGCCCCCTTCTTACCTCAGGGACATCCCTAAGGACTAACGTTAATAGCTTATGATCAGAAGTAGCTACATCTTGAAGGAGAGCCATTTCAACTTTTATGAAATCAGATATAAAAAAATAATCAATTATAGAGGCCTGTGGACCACAAAAATATGTGCTACGCTCTGTCATTGGGAGAGAACCAAAGACATCTATCAAGCTCACATCGTTAATCAGGTGAATCAGGCACTGAGCATCACAGTATATTTTTTTATTTGGGACAGGAGTAGAACACTGGGCCAAATTAACATTAGAGTCCCCTCCTAAAACTATCAAATAGGATGTCTGCAATAAGGGAGAAAGAGAGCAAAAGAGCAGTACTCTCTCATACTTTGTTTGAGGTGCATAAATATTTATAAGTCTAATCAATTGGTGTGCCCATAGTATATCCAGTATCAAAGCTCTGCCTGGCTGCACCTCTAAATGACGCACAACCTTAACCTTAAAAGAAAAAAAAATATCCCAATCCCTGAACACTGATCCTCCCCCTGGGACCAAATACTATCCCCCCCAAAGCCATACATCCGAAGCTGCAGACCTCTCAGCTGCTGAGTGTAACTGGACATCCTGAAAAAAACACAATTCAGGTTAGCATGCAAAAAATAAGAGAAAGTACTTCGTCTTTTATTCAGAGATTGAATGCTGTTAACATTCAAAGAAGCCACTCGAAAGGAAAAGGGATCCATAGATTTAAACAGGCAGGGCTCTTCATTTTACTTTACTCGAGGCTCTTGTTACTCTTCCACTTTTTGGGCCCTGAGTCGAATGATCAGCAGGATCCAGGCAATCACCCTGGGAGTTTGCCACCATTACTCCTGCAACAGATAAAGTCACAGGGTCTAGGTCCTGAGAAATGTCAGACAACACAGTGAATTTATTAGTATCTTCCACAGGGGTCACCAGTTCGGGTTTCCTCTGTTTGCCTTTCAGTTTAGCCAGTTTCCCTTTCTTACCCTGTACCAAACCAAAGCCTGAACCACAGGCAGTGGACTCGGGGGGAAGGGTTTTCGAAAGGCAGGATATTAGGAAGATCAGTAGGATTACCCTCATGTAAAAGGGGGCCAATGTCAGGTAATTGGGGTTCCTGGCCTTCCTGCTCAGTCAAGGGGCCTGATACAGGACTGTTCCCACTAGCAGGTACCCCTGAAGTGTAGGATATGCGGGTCACCACAGGGCCTGGGCCTTGCTTTACCATCAGATGGATATAATGATCCTGGACTCCAAAATCAGCATCCTCTGTATTTCATGCAGCAGAGGGGCAATCATCAAAAATATGACCTAGTTCATCACAAAAGTTGCACTTAGGTTGTTTAAAGCAGTGGTCACTAGGATGACCCATATCTCCATAATAAGAGGACTTCAGAATGTCACAAGAGGTGCTTATATGTCTAGATGAGCCACATTTAAAACATACCTGTGGCTGTCCAGGGTAAAATAGAAAACCTTTATCTCGCCCAATAAAAAAGCAATTAGGCAAATGTATCAAGCCCTGCTCATTATGGTGCAACTTTATATGGAATTTCCACCCTCCATTCCAAAACTCTTCAGTATCCAGAATGGGCATGGGATTACCCAGGACATCGCATCTCTTTCCCAACCAGTGCACAATGTCCACTATATTAACCCGCTCATTTCTAAATAAAATAGTAATTACCCAAAAAGGTTGCTTAGTAAGGGGGAAAACTATATAGAGTCCGGCCACAGAGGATTGGTTTTTAGTTTCATGTATCTACACCAAAAAGTTTCCAGCAATGCAGGAGTGCGGAAGCTGATATCAAAGGTGAACTCCCCCTGTACATGTATGAGAGCGTAGACCTCCGAGGGGGAAAAGCCCATGCTTCGTTTCAGTAGGACTTTGCCCACAAAAAAAATCTGTCAGGGGGTTTTCGTGAGGGCCTACATAATGTAGACGAATCGCATTTCTTTGTTTTGCTAGCTCCACTGGTTTGTGGAAATGACTAGCATAGGAGGGTTTAACAGGATCCCCAGAATGGAGGGCAAGTGTGGGATCAGAAACAATAGGTACAACTGGGGTTTCCTCAGGGCATGGTGCTTCAATATCTAAGTGACAAGCAGAAATAAAGTCATACTGGGAAGTAGATACAGGGGAATTAACAGCACAAGAATCAGAAACAGCACTTATCTGCCTCTGTATTTGAGAGGCAGGTCCAGTATTGGGCTTCCAATGCCCATCAGAAAGAGGAATCCAACCTGCTGCAAGCAGGGCCTTATTGGGAGACCAAGAATCCACTTCTCCCGTACTCCAATCCCGCTGCGGTGATAAAGGAACTGGCTCAGGGTTTTTTTTGGAAGCATCCTCCACTGTTAGCAGCTTTGCGACTCCCCCTGAGACTTCTGCGCCCAGAGATATGTCTAAGCACTTCCGCTTCTGATCCTCTGCTTGATGCAGTCGCTCAGACATCAATTGCTTGCTTACATGGAGCAACTCAGCAGCTAAACACTGCTGTTTCTGCTCAAGACTCAACTGATTCTCCGGACTTTCTGTGATGGGACCACCGCTGTGGACATTCTGCTGGCCACCAGCCTGGTGCATTCCAGCCGTCCCTTTAGCAGTTCCATTCTCTTGAAAACTCATAATGTCTTGTAAATTTTCCTGGGCTCGCACAGCCCCATCCATCCATTCTTCACCAGTCCTGGCAGCTCCCCCAGGATCTGGAACAGCAGCCATCTTGGAGTCACCGACAAAAGGGTCCCCCTGCTCACAGGAAGCAGAGTAGGGGAATTTCCCTGGTGTCCTGGCCAAATTTCCCTCATTCACTAAAAATACCACCAACAGCTTAATCTGGTTCAAGGTCAGTTGGCATTCATCTGTATCCCCCTCCCTTGGTCGTGCCTGAAAATAGGCAAGATTTGTCTAGTGCACTTACCTGGTCAACAAAAACTAAATAAATAAATAAAATGCAATAACATGATATGTAATATGATGGAACTTAAAACTGTGTAAGCCTGTGCAACTTCAACCTTGTGAAATTAAATTTTGAAATAGACAAGACTCACCTAAGTCTAAATTGGTTCATGTTTATAGATGGTAAGGACAGAAGAAGACTTTAAGTTCCCAAAAATGTAAAGAAAAACTCCCAGCTTTCCCCAGATGTCCAGAACTAGTCATTTTGGTCACAATCCCCCCAACTCCACACACACACACACACGCACACACACACACACTCTCTCTGTCTTTGTCTTTCTTTCTCAAAAGATTGCTGGCTCCTGGCACTGCACCACTTTCTTTTGAACAACCCTCTGGCTTCTGAAAGTCCCCAAAATTCAATTTCTAATAGTGCTCCACAGAATGACTTCCTGATTCCTAAACCATGACTTGGGAGGGGGAGCCAATGGTAGTGATACTCTTGGCTAGTTCAGTCACCCCTCTCCCATACTCCCATTCAGTGTTAAAAAATGCAAATCCAGTCTCTTCAGCTTTTAAGGATCTTACTCCGTAGCCCAGCCTACTGCCTAAACAGACCATGTTTGGTAGATAGGCTCCCTCTCCTGACTCCTGATGCATGATTTGGGGAGGCTAATCACAGTCACAGTCCAGCTAGTTCAGTGGGGTTCCCCACCATAGCTTAGGGTATGGGGCCCCATTTTCCAATCATGGGGCCTATGTACAATCAGGAAGGAATTACCAGGTCCATCTTGCAAATGAGCTTTGCCCAACGATGTCTGCCTGGATAAATAAAGATTTTGATTGATTGATTGATTGAATTACATGCCAGAGGTATGTATCTTGCCTGTGTAGTTCCACACCAACAGGCAAGTGTACAGGGTGGCTGGGGGTGGAGTAGAGGACCCATGCGGACATCCAATCAGATGTTCATATCAGACCCAGGAGTGGATCCCTTGCATAGGGTGGTGTTGGAACGGGAGTGTGAATAGTACCTGCAGGCACCTGGATCTGCGTGGCTATTCCACACTGTCCTGCAGCCCCCCCTGCGCAATACCCACCCCATGGTATGGTGTTCCCCTCCAGCAGCATCCTAGCCATCCCCCCAGACAGGGACCCCACCACACATGCAACTGTGCCCCGACCCTAACATGTGCCAGATGCACACACCCAGCACACCCACACCAACAGGACCCCATCCCTGGCAGTGACCCCTCACACCTGTCACTTTCCTGGTTTCTGACCCCATGCAAGAGTCCCCCCCACAATCCCAAACAGGAACCCCAGCACTGACATAGGTGAGCAGAGGTCCTCCACACCCCAATGACCAGTGGTGCCCACCAACATAGACCTGGCCCTGGTACCCTGTAATGGGCATTTGTGGTCTGGAGTGAGGTCCCCCCTCCATGGCACTGGCAACACCTCATTCCCACCCATGTACCTGCATGCTGGTGCCATGGCAACTGCTGGTGAGTGGCACAGCCTTCCTCACACCTTCACGGCCACCCGCCATATGACTGCTGTAGGTGGCACACCCCCGGCATCAGTTGTACAGTGGGCAGCTGAGGAGATATGTGGAGGGCTGTGCCACTCACTGGCAATTGCTGCAGTGCTGGTATGATTAAATGTATGGGGTGGGATGGGATTGTTGGTGCCACAAAGTGGACCTATCCCAACATGGGGGAGTGACAATGTGTGGGGTGTCGGGTACTTGGTGTACCCTGGGATGGAGCAGACATGCTGGTGGGTGCAGCACATATGTTGCCAGTGACACTCCAGCATGGCACCGGGCTATGAGGGACTCTGTGGATGCATGGGCCAGGCCACATAATACAGTTACGGCGGTGTCCCCCCCTGGCATATCCCTTTCAGCCTTATACCCCCTGCAGAATGCACTACATGCCTTTGGGCATGGCATGTACTGCTGTCACACCCCCAGTCTGCCCCCAGCACATTGCTGTCTGCACAGCTGAGGGATCTGGTGCATATGGGCTGTGCACCCTGGTTAGTGCATCCTGTGCATGGGGCACAATGGGTGCAGAGTGGCTATGCACCACAGATCTGCACTGTACTGCATAGGCACTCTGCACCATCATGCATAGGCCCCATTAGAAATAAGCACATGGCCAGCAAGGGAGGAAGGAGAAGGGAGAGTGGTTGGCCTCAGTAATGCTGTAAAGACAGACTGATCAGTCATTCTACCAAGCATTATCAATGATGCCGTCCTCTCCAAACCTCCCAAATACACACTCACTACTGATAAAAGGAAAACAGGAATGTGTGCCCAGGGTTAGGGGGTAGATGTGATTGAGCTAGCTGGATTGTTACAACAATTCCCCCTTCCCAAAATAAACAGATCAGGGATCAGGAAGGGGTATATAAATACTATATGTTACATGCTTTGGTGGGGCAAATTGGGGAGACTGTTAAAATGATGGTGGGACAGTGCTTCCTACTGGCACAAGAGCAGTACAATGTACTACCATATTGGTGACCTGAGTTTACAATTGTGCTGGAGGGGCTGGGAGAGAGTGTTGCCAACAGCAACACTTCATAGCCTGGGGAGAGGATGATGCTATATCTGGAATTGAAGAGCCTGGGAGCTTGCACCCCCTACCACTACCAGCAAGGAATTCCTTTAGCATTCATGGCCAACAGCAGACTGCATGGCATCATTATGTTCATGGAGAGTGGAAAGGGGGGAGAAATTCAGGAAAACCATGAAGACACCATATTGATGGTCATGGGTACTTTTGAACCCCACCCCACAGGAACACACATGAGATAGACAGTGTGGGAAGAGGTAGAAAGGGCTGGAAGGTTTTTCTGGCCCAGTAGAACCAACCTAATGACTTGGTGGGCAGATCTGCGGAACCAAAAGATATATGAGAAAAAGAAATAGCTGGACTGCAGCCACTGGCATGTTCATTTGAACATAGTGTATAGGAGGACAGGGGAAGTGTGACTGTGCTAATCCAATTGACTGATTGAGTGATTTATTTATGCATGTATGTATGTAACCCAGGCACCATGTAACAATGGGCTACTACCCCTGCCTGGTAGGACTAAACAAGGTTGAGGGGCCTGTGTTCTGCTTCTGGTGGAAAAGGGGGTACTTTCCCAAGATATTGAATAAACAGTGCAATGCCCCTACCCAGAGTAAAATATAAAGTGGGCCAGATACTGGTGTAGTACAAGCCACTGGGATGTTGTACCTACCCACCTCTCCTTGCAGTCACCCCACACATGGATTACCATAAACCTAAATTAAATTTCGATACACGTGTAATTACTGACAATAGCTAAAAAATATTTTCATACTAATATCATAGTATTGAGTCAGTTATAAAAAGGTTAACCAACAATTTATTTACATCGGGGAGGGTTAGAAAATGGAAAGACGTAGAGGTTTCGCAACATTTTATCATTTTTGAAAACAATCAGACACTTTTCTGTAAACTAGAGCCATTTCCAGTGCCTACCTCCCACCAGCGTATACATCAACATAGGTATTAGCTGACTTGTTCTAACACATTACCCACTCCCCAACTGGTACCAGTCTCCCCATAATGTCTGACTTTGGAGCTCACACTCTCTGTCTGGGTACCCAGTTTGGAGCAGTTGCTGGCCTGATGAGTTGCAGCTGGTTGTTCAGCGCTGGTGCACTTTAAAACATATCAATTTCAAACCCTTTTGAACTGTAACACCAGCTGGTTTTGAAACTTACAACTTTTTGCTGGGCAGCTAAACCCAGAAACTTTGCTGGCACCTATTAGAGTTTCCCCAGATGCAGGGCAAGCCCTGAATTACTCATGGTTCTGCAGAACAGTCTCTGATGGCTTTCCAACTGTACATCTGGGAGTGCTTGGAACTAGTAAAACTTGGATGGTTGAGATGAGCAGCAGGCTGTTAAAGCTGGGAACTTCTCTCTGCATCTCATACATCTTCAGCCTCCTCAGCAGCAGGCTGTTAAAGCTGGGAACTTCTCTCTGCATCTCATACATCTTCAGCCTCCTCAGCAGCAGGCTGTTAAAGCTGGGAACTTCTCTCTGCTTCTCATACATCTTCAGCCTCCTCAGCAGCAGGCTGTTAAAGCTGGGAACTTCTCTCTGCATCTCATACATCTTCAGCCTCCTCAGCAGCAGGCTCTTGCAGCTTTAAACAAGGTGGATACCAGTCCACTTCTCTAGCAACTTGTCATCTCTTTTTCTGCATTGTCACATGACGGGACAGGCCAGTGCTGGAAACCAGGGCCAACACGCCTCAGGGGAGAGATGATAGGTAATGCCTGACAGTGATACTACCTGGTTGAGTCCCCAGACCATCCTCAGATAGCAGTCACTCTCTTTCTGGTAGTCAGGAAACTCCAGCAGCAAACGGCTTCTGCAACACTGCCAGTGAGCAGCAATGGCTCTTTCTCAATTGGAGCATAGTCTTTGGGTTTCCCACTGAATTTTAGCAGGACACAGTCTCTCAGACTCAGACATTACAGGATCAGACTTGAGGCAGAAGACAGGGCATCTCTTCTCACTTACTTACTCAACTTGCACAGAAGAATCAATTTTCTCACTTTAATACTTGGATTCAAACAGAAGAATGAATCTTCTCACTTCCATTTCCATCCAGTGGAACACAACAAGCAGGTTTCCCTTGGCTAGTTGGCCATGCAGGCACCCAAGTAAACCTTCATACCTCTTTTAAGCATCACAGTGGAGTTTCCTCACCCTCTGGGAATGGACAGATGGTTCCATCACACTAGTCATCAACATCATCTTTGTTCTGGCAACAGCTCCTTTCAGGTATTGGAAGGAAATGCAGAGTGCCTCCTGGCTAACTGGCTGTGCAAGCCCCCAGATACAGCTTCTTCTTTACATGAAGATCACAGAAAGGTTCCCTTTCCCTTAGGAACCTCTCAGACAACTTTCTTGCCTCAACACAGCAAATCATCACTTTGATTCTGAAGCAGGTTCTTCCAGACATTTGAAGGAAACACAGGGCCCCTGTGCTAGTGGCTGTGCAAGTCCACAAGAAGGACTTCTTCATCTTCTCAGGAGCAAGGGCCACAACCCTCCTCCCTCAGGAGGGGCTCCAGCCAAATTGAAGTCAAGCTGAATCTGTCCTCTTGATTGGGCTAGCTCAGGGCAGCATCTTTTAGGTCAAAACAGGCTGTACATCTGAAAAGTAGTATGCTTTAGGTTCCTTTGATTCCTTATTGGTTCCCTATACTGGTGTCAAGACATTTGCTTTGCCCTATCCCAGGAGCTATAGCTGCAGTCCTTTAGGTCTTCTAGGATTCTCATTGGCCAACTACTAGGTCAAAGGTAGCAAATATGGAAGCTGGCCAACTGTTTCTACAATATCCCAACTTTAACTCCATTTTGCAGGCAAACCACATTGCTTCAAGAAATAAATACCCTAGCTTTCGGTTGCTGCTCCTCTGCCCTGCTGTCTGGTGGCAGAATGAGGCAAAACAGTGGCTTCCCCAGCCAGTCACTAGCACCATAGCACTATCCCCCCAGACAGAACTACAGTGAAGCCCACCTGGATGAAGCACAGCACTACAGAATTCTGCAGTACAGTTACTGCAGCAAACAATGCAATTTCGGTGGGAGTTAATCCCTTTTGTCATGCAGTAAATCTGTGATACTGTGCTTCATCGTGGCGGGCTTCACAGTATGTACATGTCTTACAGTGAGCTTGAGTATCTGTGGCAGCAAACATGCTGGCTCCACAGGGGCCTGTGCTTTTGTAGACAAAATACTTGTTATAATGTGGGTATCATGGATTTGTATCTGTGGTGGCAGGGGCCTGTTCTTCTACACAAGGAAGTAGTGTTGTGATATGAGTGTCATGTATTTCTATCTGCAGCAGTGTTTATGCCTTGTGATTTGTATTCCACAGATACAAATCCACTAAGGTAGCACATCAATGCTACTGCATTTGTGTCATCTGGAACCAGCTACATGTTGTTTGTCTTACCTGATGATAGCTGTCTGTGGTTGCTTGTGTGGCCTTGTTCTTTTGCTGCTTGAGGGTGGGGAGCTAGGGAACCCTAACACCACATTTCCTTACTTTTGTTGTGTTAAGTTGAACCCTAACTTGGGGGGTGAGAAGGGGTGGTGGGATGGGGTATGTTTTATTATATGTTTGCAGCTCTTTGTCATTATCCCTGTTTTGTTTTGTATCATGTGCTCCTCAAAATTTAATAACGTTTAGTAAATGATAAAAAAAAGTTGAACCTTAACCGGTGCATTAATGCAGCTGTTTTTTTTTTTTTGCAAAGAATATACATTATAAACAGTCAGTTAAAACAGTGACACCTAGACTTCTCAATGCAATAGTGTTTCAAATTCTGTTTGAAAGTGTAATAAGATCTAGAATGATAAAATGTATATGACAGTGAGTTTCAATCTTTTAGTACTTTATAAACAAATGGTTGTTATACTAGATTCTTATACTAGGACTAGAACGGCAGAAGACCATTGGTCCATGTAAACCTTTTCCCAGTGGGTACATATCAACCTATTCCCTACAATTAGCTGATCTATCCTTCCTTTAAATTCTGTCAGTGTCTTACTATTTACCACATTCATTGGTAAGGTATTCTAGATTCTCCATGTTCTATTCAAAAACGAATAATATACTCTGTTCTTTTTCACTACTTTCAACTTAATCTGCCTTTCATGTCCTCTCAACTCTTTTGGTTTTCCTTGCAGACTCAATCTGATCTCTTTTTTTTAATTATTTATAATTTATTATCCTAAATAATGTCATTAAGTCCCCTCTCAATCTTCTTTCACTAGCTGAGCTGTTGAACTGAAGATGACTTGTACAGAGGTAACATTAAGCAAAGTGTAGATTTAGAGTAAGTTGTAGATTGAGAGCTCCAACTTGAATCAGATCCTTAAAGGGTAATTGAACCTTACTATGTTAAAATCTCCAAAAGGAAATTAACCTAAAATAAAAACAATGATATTCAAATGAATATCAGTTAAGTGAAGAATATAGCGTACAGTCATGCATTAACCTAGAACAGGCTAATACATAATGACCCGCATTGTGGTAAAGAGTTCTAACTCCAGTTAAAGAGGACTCCACTCATATGACCACATAAATTCTGATCTTCTCCATGACACCGTTCCCACAACCTCTGTCCAAAAAGAGCTGTTGCATGATTCCTGCCTCTTCTCAAAACATCCCCTCCTGGCTGCAATTCCTTTTGATCCTCATAAGTTGGCCCATAGGGATTTTGTTCATGGTGCCGCAGAGGTGACAGCTGAAAGCCTACAGGCTGGAATTCTCTATTGGCAGCTGACAGGTGGTACAGAAATCCAGAAGAGAGGCTGATTCATTTCCAAGAGATCAGCTTTTAGTTCCCAGAGACAGAGAGAATGACATTCCCGGTAGATTTAATTTTGTTGCAATGTATTCCACAGATGCAAGGGTGGTGGGTGTGATCTATAACAAGTGGGATGTCTTGAAAGCTTAACTCAAGTTAAAGGACTGTGCTAGGAATCCACCAGTGATGGTTTTTCACAGGCTCAAACATTTGAGGGATGCCCCTGTGCATAGTGTACAACAACCACATCCTTAAACCACTTGGTTACCTCCACCACAACCTGGTACTAACAAATGTGGCAGGTGTAAGTACAGTCAAGTCGTGGTCAAAACAAATTTGTTTCTCAATCCTAAAACTGGACTAACAATGTTATTTGCAGCTGTGGTCATTGAGTCCGGGTTCTAGGGAGTCCAGTGGGAGAGTAGTCAGAGGAGGAGGAGCAGGTAGGAAGATGAGTGGGACCCTGGGGGCAGTGTAGGCCCCTGTTTGGTGGTGTAGTGTTCCTGGGTCATTGGAGCTGCAGCAGGTTGTGGCAGAGCCTCTGCAGCTCAGTGTGGCAGGGTGGCACAGGGGTACTGGTGAGGGGGCGGGGGAACCTCTATCTGTGTAAGGGTCTGTTTGGAGGGACAGGCCTCGGGGATGCCAGACATTGCTGAGTGGGCTGTAGAGTGCCCTAAAGGTCTCCTCTTCAGCTGGTTTGCACAGATCAGGCAACAGTTTAGAGGTGATAAGAGTGTTGACATCAAGTAGCTACCTAACAAGTTGGAGTCATTCTCTAAGTAAAGGTCAGATGAAAAGAGTGAGAAGCAGAGCACTCTTGGGACCTAATGGGCTAGGCGAAGGTCTTCAGGGTCGAGAGTGGGCAGCAAGGTTTAGCAGGCTGCATGTATTCAAGCAGCCTGGTGTGTGTGTGTGTGTGTGTGTGTGTGTGTGAGTGATGAATTGTTGGGGGTGGTTTAGGGGAAGCTCATCATTTCCCTGCAGGGACAGTGCTCCAGTAAGGAAAGGTAAGGGAGCACAGGGAGCTGAATTGTGGGAAGTAGCCCCAATTTGTAGTGAAGCATTAGATAAGTACTTACCAGTGCCAGAGAATTTGAGGAGCTTCATGTTCCAGGTTTGAGAGGTTTTTGTTCTGGTGGAATATCTCTGCTGCTAAAGTTCTTGCTCTGCCTGATAAATGCTGCCTTTCAAATGCCCCCTTCATTGAAGTGTGTAAAGTTTAGCCCCATGGAGCTACTAATGCGACTAGCTAATTTGGTGAAAATAGATTTAACAAGCATTTGTCAATGCCGAACGTTCACTTGCAGGTATTTGCAGTGGTATTTGGCACTTGGACATGGCTTAAAAAAATCAGTGACAAAGAAGTAAAATGAGGGAGGCAGTTTCACAAGTGGTTCTATTGAGTGAATCAGGCAGCATAACAGTATTGGTGTAAAATACTTTGTCTGCAGAAGAGCAAGTCTGTAACTCTGTTACCCACTGTTCAGTCACAGAAACAAATTGTAGGAGAGACAGAAACATGCTAAGGCAAAGTCTTGGACATCCCTGAATATACATATATATATCTCCCTCTGCCCCTCTCCCCCTTTCTCCCTCCCCCCCAAACCCCCTCTTCTACAGGTGCTTTTCAGGCTTGGCCGTACTGTGCCACAGGAAAGCTCAGAGTTGAAAGGCAGAGGGGTAAGTGCATTAGGCGTTTGGGGGGGGGGAGTGGGCAAGACGTGGAGGATATTGGCTGCACCAGAGAGGAGTATTAAAAATATAAGTAAAAACAAGCATTTGTCAATGCTGAATGTTGCTTGCTTCTATGTGCTGTTTAGGTATTTGGAAGTCATTGGAGTGCAAATATTGAAAATTCGCGAACTTACGGCATAAATAGGAACTACTTGTAACACAGCTAAATAAAACAGTCATTTTAGAATTTTTCACCAAATTTTTCAACACAGCCATTTTAAGACCTCTGCTCATGAACAGTGTCACTGTGATTTTGTTAATGTGTCCATACATTGAGTTCAAGACACCGACTGCGCCATTGTGCGCTACATGACGGAAACATGTTTTGGGCAGGATGTAAAAATGACAGCTGTACTGCTCATAAGGAGGTATGGTAAAATGGTAATTTTGAAAATCTGGAGTGAAAATATTGAAAATGTCGTGAACTTACGAGTCTGCATAGGAACCGCAACACACGCTGAAAAAGCGGTCATTTTAGATTCCCACCAAATTTTCAAAATAAGCTTTTGAGAGCCCTCAAGGGTCCAAAAACCCATGTTGAAAATTTGGTGCAAAATGCCAAAAATGCCTGAGATATGCAATAAAGTTGAAAAACCCTATCTATCCCATTATACAGCTTACCAGCATTTCCTCAGTTCGGGCGTCGGCTTTGAAGAGTGCAAACGCAGTTCTCGGGTCCACCGGCGATCGCCGTATGAGCTCTGAGTAAGTATGGGGTGAGGAGGGTGTGGTGGGAGGCAGGGTGCACAGTGGTGGGTGCGGGTTGTGGGAGGGGGTGGGAGACAGCGATGGAACATTTTCTTTTTTACAGTTTTTTTTTTTATTCAGATGACGCGGGATGTTTGCCATGCTGGGGTGGGCTCCCAGCATGGCAGCAGGGAAAGCTGTTTGGGGGGATGTGGAGCTGACGGGAGATTAGGCACCCCCGTCAGCCAAAACAAGATTTGCCACACTGGGGTAGGTTCCCAGCGTGGCACCAAAGCTTTTGGGGGGGGGCATGAAGACTTGAAGCTGATGGGGGATTGGGCACCCCCATCGGCTCTAACAGTTTCGGCAGCTCATACAGAGGCGCTGCCAGCACTGATTGCAGTGGTGGTTTTCTTTGAAGTGAAGACCACTGCTGTCATACACAGCACCTGCATCCATTGGTGCAGGACCGCCACGCCTGCTCAATGGAGCAGTAGATTGCACAGGACAGTCACACCTCCAAAGTGTCCTATTCTCCCAAGATGTTCCTTGTGCATGCGCGCAAGCGAACGTAAAAATGGTGTTGGCTGACCACTTGGCTTAATGAGGATATGTGGTTTGCATTTTAATAAGTTTTTGAAAAGGATTTAATAATATTTTTATTTCCGATGCCTGATTATATGTTTACAGAATATGCTTAAATGCCATGTGTATATGCCATATACATACACAGCATTTAGGCATATTCTGTAAAAATAACATTGGGCATCAGAGATAAAATCATTAAGAATTCTCCATACATAGATGGACCAGTGAGGAAGGGGAAGTTGCATGTCATCCTCCTGTGGTACTTGCAGCGAGATTGTGGGAGGTGACTGCTACCATATTTAAACATGCCGGCTGCACCAGGGATGCCCAGAAATTTTACAAACGATCAGGTAAAAAAAATAACAGATTTATTTTATGAACAACAGGGGGGCTTTTGAAGGTGATGCCCTGATCTATGCATCTGTCAGAGCTTCAGCCTAGCCAATATTTTTCCTTTAAAGTTGAATTTCATGAGCTAGTGTGAAAATTTTGGAATTTTGTGATACTTACTGTATGTCAAAGCCATAACCATACATTTTGCCAAGTCATAGACTTCAGCTGCCATTGTGGAGGCTGGAAAGGGCTGGTTAGAGTGACAGTATGGTAGCAATCATAAGAGGCTCCATAGTAAAACAAAATAGTGGTGCCATGCATAAGGTCAGTATTTTGAGTGAAGAGCCATGAAGGATAGTCATTGACATCACTTTGTACTAGCCTGCCTTCTTGCAATATGGCAACTAACCACTAGAGTTTGTTAACTAAATGATTTGTGGAAGCACATGCCTGCACAGCATTCTTTCTGTATAATGCCGTCTGCGATTTCTTTAACAGTGCTGTAGATTACAATGTATATAGTGACACACAGTGGCACCAAGCATTACAACTAGTTTTGACTGAGGCCATTGTGAAAGAAATGTTTCAATGATGTAGAATGGCACAGAGCATCACTGTTGCAGGAGCATTGCTGGACCAAGATGGTAGTGCAGGTAAGGTGATTTCCCTGTCTGCAGTACAAGTCAAATGAATGTGATTAATAGACAACCCAATGTTGGACTGATTTTATGCAAAGAGCAAGGTGGTATGGTGAGGGTCCCTGAGAGAGTGGGGGAACTGGGGATAATTCCTGGGACCCAGCACCAAGAAGGGGCCTAGACCACCTGGCATACCACTGTATGCAGCTGCATAGGGGGGCACAGAGCCTGAAATTTGCTCAGGGCCAGAATTCTTCTCAAGAGGCCTGGGTATGGTCATGTCAATGGAAAAGGAAGGCAAAGGGATTTGAACTACAGGACAGGGGAGGTAGATATTGCAGGTGTCACCAGCAACAGGATTTATATACATGGGTTCCACTAGGGAATGGCAGCTGTACTAAGCAGCAAAAGAATAGTAGACTGCCACTTTGCACAAGCACTTACATTGATCATGATAAACTGTCATTACAGTGGTGCCGCCTCTTGTGCAGCACGATATGGATTACCGCGAAGAAATAAAAAAGCAGTCTCCATTCTTATAAGCTCCTTAAAGAAAGTTATACTTCTGCTTCTTCTCTGCTCAGGAAATGTAGAGCTCAACCCTGCCCCTCCCACAACTTACCTCGCCTATCAATTTTGCTGAGGCCACAGGTCTCAAAATGATGATGGTCAACATTTTAAGCCTGCCTAAAAAACTTGCACAGCTGCAAGCCTGGGCTGCACACGTTAACCCTGACCTTATCATAATTACTGAGTCGTGGTTAAAAAAGACGAACACTGATCAACAAATATCACTGCAGGGCTACAATTTATTTAAGCAGATAGAGAGTCTAGAGGCGGGGGTGTGGTTATCTACGCCAAATCTAAGTACTCGGTCACCAATATTAGTTGCAAATCTCTAGTCAAGGAATTTGAGTTAGTTTCGCTGAGCCTTCATCTCCCCTCCTCAGAATGTATCACTATCCTAGGTGGCTATAGACCCCCCATCTGGTGGTGATGAAGTCCTTAATCTTTTGAAATCCATGTTCGTAGATGCAAAAACTGAAACAATATTTCTAGGAGATCTAAATATGGACTGGCTGTCACCTAAATCACACAGCCTCAAATCCCTTTGTGACGAGCTAGGTCTTGGGCAATTAGTCAGTGAACCCATTAGGAAAAACACTCTAAATACTGCCGACAGTTCCATTCTAGATGTGGTACTAACCACCCATCCACACAAAATATCTCATTCGGCAGTGTTTCACAATGACATGAGCGATCATGGAACTGTTGCTTGCATAAGATCTCAAATTAAGGCCCGGCCACAGCCCATCTTTACAACAAAAAGATCCTTTCGCAAATTCAGTGCAGTAAACTTCCTATCTGACCTGAGCATGATCAGATAGCAAGATCTCTACCTAGCCAAAGATGTCAACAAGGCAGCTTACATCCTTAATGACAAACTCACTACAATAATAAATAAGCACGCCCCTTTCATCAAAGTAAGGGTATGGAACAATTCCAACCCCTGGTTCATCTCGGATCTCAAGGCAGCCCTTATAGCTCGAGATAAGCTCTGGGCTAAAGCTAGACATTCAAAAGAATCTTCGGATTGGCAGACCTTTAGAACAGCCAGGAATAACTGTGAAAAAACTTTGCTCTGCTAAAGCTAACTATTATATTTCTACTCTCGAACAAGCTAAAGGTAACCCTCAGAAAATATGGAAGACTATCAAAGCTATAGAAAGACGACCCATGGCCCCCTCTGTCCCAACAAAGATAGTAGCAAATGGTAAGATTGTGGATAACAAGTCCCTAATCCTGGAGGAACTTAACTCCCACTTTGCCTCAGCTGGATTAGCTTTTGACTCGTCACCTTATGCTGATGCTGCGGTGAGCCAGCATACCCCTCCCCCCTACATCTAGTCCTGCACCCAGCCCCTTCCAATTGCACGAGATAACTTATAAAGAAGTAGAAGATTCTCTTCTTAACTTAGACACCAAAAAAAGCGCAGGGGACGATGGCTTGGAACTTTTTTTCCTAAGGTCAGGCTATGCCCATCTCACTGCCCCAATTCTCCACATCTTCAATCTTTCCATTACATCTGCTACTGTGCCGTCCTGCTGGAAATCAGCACATATCCTCCCTCTATTTAAATCTGGTGACCCATGCGATGTGAACAACTATAGGCCTATCTCCATATTGCCTATCCTTTCTAAAGTTCTCTAAAAACTGATCCATATTCAGTTAAAATCTCACTTGGAAACCTTCTCTCTCATTAACCCAGCTCAATCCGGCTTCCGGGCTAATCGTAGCACAATCACTGCACTAGCAAAAGTAACCAATGATTGGATCTCTACTATAGATGCTAAGAAGGTAACTGGCGCAGTCTTTTTGGACCTCAGCAAAGCTTTTGATACTGTTGATCACAAACTATTAGTCAATTGCCTTGCAAAGTTGGGTGCCACATACCATACCACCCAGTGGTTCTGTAGCTACCTAACTGGAAGATCCCAAAAAGTAAAGGCGGAAGGCTTTTTTTCTCTGCTGCCTTGCCAGTTGCAGGAGGAGTCCCCCAAGGATCCATCTTAGGCCCTATCTTGTTTGTACATTAATGACTTAGATGCTAACATATCTACGTCCAATCTGCACTTTTTTGCGGATGATACTGTGTTGTATACTTCTGGCTCATCGTTATCTGAAGTCAAGGGAGTGCTTCAAGCGGACTTTGCACAACTTGAACATAATCTAATAAAGGCAAAGCTTCTGCTCAATGCTAAGAAGACTAAAGCGATGATATTCTCCCACTGTGCTGTCACAGGCCCCCCCAATACCCTTGCCCAAGACTTCATTGTCACCACGCTAAGCGAACCTCTGGAAGTTGTAACCAAATTTAAATATCTGGGTATCTGGATCGACAATTTATTATCTTTCAATGACCACGTCGAAGATGTCTCTAGAAGGTTAAAAGCAAGGTTAGGTTTCTTCTACAGAAATAGGCCCCTTTCCCCCTTGAAACTCGAAACAAGCTTGTACAGGCCACTTTTCTCCCCCTACTCGACTATGATGATGTTATCTATTCCTCCACCACTCTTGCAAATCTAAGTAAAGTGGACATCCTTTATCACATTGTGTTATGGTTCATTACCAACTCCTCTTACCGTTCGCATCACTGTGACTTATATGCAGCTGTTGGTTGGACATCCCTTACTACTAGACGCCTGCTCCATGCTGGGCTATGGACTCTTAAACCGCTCCTGCAGAAATTGCCAAGCTATCTCTCTTCCCTTATTAGTATCTCACATAGTGCATACTCGTTAAGAAAATCTGACTTTATTATGATTGACATACCAAGGACGCGGACCTCCTTTGGTAAACATGCTATTGCATATGCCCTTCCCTCCATTTGGAACTAATTACAAACCGTACAGAAACTAACTAGCACAGTTTCAATAAACTTCTACAAATTGCTAAGTTCAGCCAAAATGAAAGACACCTGTAACTGTCATTAAGTCTCTTCCTTCCCCATGTGTGCCATATTTATCCACTGGTAAGGTATAATTGCTTTGTCATATTAACTGCTTTCCCTTCCCCTTCTACTCCTAGCTTTATCTATGCTTACGCTCCACTGCTACTCTAACAAATCACTCCCCCCCCCAATATCAGTTGTAGTCTGCTGTTTGTTCTAACTGCCAAAATATATGTATTGCACACACCAGTCATCATGTTTCATTTATCAGTATGCAACCTGTAAGTCGCTTCCCCTGTGTCATATTAATGTTTACCACCTGAGGTCACCCTATGTGGTACCCTTGTATGAATATCCAGCCTGTATCCTGTAACATGCATTTCATGTATATGCTGTTATTACCTATCTATGTTTGTACTTTAAGTGTTTATGTCACAGGACCTCCTTGTGAATGAGCTTGCTCAATGGAGTTTTCCTGCAATAAACTTGAACTTAAACTTGAACAAGGAAACAGAGGAACAATTCTCACTTGAAAGCAATACTTGAGAATCACACCCTGTAAAACTGACTGATCTGAGCACCAAATACAGTACACCTGGAAGCTGAGCATTTACATTTCCTCACAAAGATATGACGGGGCTATAAAATGTCTGGGCAACCAAGAAGGAGAAATTCTGGTTATTCCAAAGGGATAGATCCTACAGGAAAAGGAGTAGGTGGCTCTCTTTTGAAGAGAGCTTGTATGTGAAAAACAAAAAGAAAATAGGTGTGACAACATAGGCCATTTGATAAGCTCAGAGATAAAAGCAGGGGGACAAAATAGTCAACCAGAAAGGAACTACAGGGCTACAAACAGCCCAGCATAGCTAACAGTACTGTAGAAGGATTTAGTGGTGATAAGTGCTTTGTAAAAGTTAAATTCCACAAGGGTGTCCATAAATTTTTGTGCACATTTTGCTAATTAGTAATTTCTGAAATTATCACAATAAATTTTAACTTACTAAACCAAATTTATCCAGCTTTAATAGGTTCCAGGGTCTATCTGCACTGGGTATGCATACCACATTTTGGGGTGTATACTGTACCTGCAATATCTATCAAAACACTGGCCACTCTAAAATTAATATCATATTGGCAAAGAATAATAAATGTAAATGTAACTCCTCCGACCCTATGGGCTCTGAAAGAGAAAGAACAATGGCTGAAATGGGACCTTCTTCCCCTTGGTTTCATTTTTTTAATAAAGATGCTGTCCTCAATCCAGTTCGAGTCTCTGTGGCCTCTCTTTCTTATGGGGATTGCAATTTCACAGAATTATTAAAAATGATTAAATTAAGACTTTTTAATAAGGCTGCCAGGAAGATTTGGAATTAGTGGACAAATGTAAAGCAGCCAATTGACTTTCTCAGAACAAAAAGGTACATTGTGAGGAGACCTATCTGGTGTTACCAATAACATGGGCCATGTTTGAGCTGCTTCTTACCTCCAAGACATAATACTGGAACAATGGGATGGAAAGAGACCCATTAAATAATATATGTCCTTGTAACAGAGGATGCTTAGAAACTCTTTCCCACATGGTATTGTTCTGACCACTGTATAATAAATGGAAAAAAACCTTTTATAGAGAGGTTCTTACAGCCTTATTCAAATAACCTGGAAGATGGCTTGTACATATTGCTCCAGCCTATGGATATCAGGCAGGCCACAGTACTGACTAAGTTCCTTAAGGAACTAATAAAATGCAGAAAATCAGTCAATACTGTATGACACAAAAGCCTTCCCCTTAATTTCCCATAAGGTGTGATGGGATATGACTGATGCAACTATGGTCTACCCGAAAAACAAAGCTCTGTCCATATGGATCTAAAGGACAGTGTGAAATGTTAAAAATAGTATAGCAGGAAATAGGTTCCTCAGCAGTTTGGACCTGTGGCTATGCTATGGTAGTTTGGCCCCAGTTTTTACTTCTCTTTTTTATACAGGCATCTATGAATGGAGCATCATTGTAATTACAATTATATACTGTTTTCAGGCTCCTGTTTTTGTAATAGTGAAGGTTAATTGTCAGTACTCTCTGTTCAGTTTTGAACCAGTGTGTAATACTATTGTTTACTAAGAAAATATTTATTAATGTATTAACTTCAGGGTCTAAATGTGTAATGTTTTAACCTTTGTAAACACCTGGTATTGTTGAAAAAATAAAATTTTGTACTACGATAAACAGGGAGGAAATCGGTGTGACAACCAGGTCCACAGAGGCCATTTGATGAGCTCAGAGATAAAAGCAGGGAGGACAAAATAGTTGCCCAGAAAGGAACTACAGGAATACAAACAGCTCAGCATAGCTACAGTACACATCCAAAGGTCATGACAAGTGGCATCCTGTTAGGATCCCTTACAAACAATTAGCATTCCAAATGTCAGGTCTCTAGCTGTATGAATACCTGAGTTATGAACATTAAACAATTTAAAAAAATGTTATGAAATTTCAGGAAATTCATGGAATTTCAGGAAATTTCTAGCCAAGTCCTTGTATTGGATGTTGCTAAAATACATATGGAGCTGGGCCATGAGGACAAGGGCAAGGGCAAAAGAAACAGAAGCAAAGAGTACTACAACATCTGCATACATGTGAATGGACACAGAGAAGCAGGCAGTAAGACTGCTTAGAAAAAAGATGAGTAAAGAAGTGAGTCAAGGATGGACACTTGGGGATGGAAAAGAAGGAAGTCTCTAATGCCGACAGCTTGAGACCTGTCCTCAAGGTAGGAGCACAACCAATCAGCAAAGGAGGTGGAGAGTTCAGCTGCCTTAGCCATGTCCAGGAGAATGGGGTTGGTAACTGTTGAAAGCTTTGATCAAGTCAAAAAGATGGTGGAGTAGGCCCTGAGCCATGCCAGACAGTATAAAATGATTGTGTTGGAGGAGAGTGGTGCAGGTGGAGCGGGACTTCCTGAAACCAGACTGCAGCCAGAAACACAGAAGGTCTCAATGATAGCATTGATTTGGCAGCCTTTCTGAAAACATTTAGATGCTAGCCTAAATGTCCCTTTGTTTTAGAAAATCATGAATGACATATGACAACATTGGGGTTTGAGTATGTTACCATGCTGTTATTTGTTACAGGATAAATGCAGTGCCTGGACTGAAGGACACTGTTACTGCAGTGCAGCCCATCACATAAATTAAAGCTGATTGAGGCATTAGTGCATAGTTGTAACTGTGACACAGTATTCTCTGTACTATGGTGGATCTGGAAACAGTCTTTAACGGTGGTGCTTGTCCATGATTGATTTTAACAATAGCAGTTTTAAAATTATCACCTTGATGAAATGGAAGATTTTGATCGGTGGAGGACTGTTTGAATTTCACTTGTGTTTCACTGGTGACCACTATAAATATATGGCACTGTTTTAACTACTATTAGATCATGCTGATGAAGCCTAGCAATGGCCAGGTGAAATGATACTGCTATAGCTGTGTTACTACTCCATTCTTATGCTGATCAGAATGCATTTTGCACTACTTCTGATTAAAAAAGGACCTTGAAACAATATTTGGACTGTGCCCTAATGATTTCTGTTGCTATGGGTGCTGTATGATCTCTGTTTGCCCAGCTGTGGAGGTAGAGTCCAGCTGCCTTATCCATGTCCAGGATAATGGCTCTGGTAACTGTTGAAAGCTTTGACTGAGTCAAAAAGATGGTGGAGGTGACTAGGCCCTGAGTAGTATGTGAAAGTGTAGAATTACTGTGTTAGATGAGAGCGGTGGAGGTGGAGCGGGACTTCCGGAAACCAGACTCTAAAGGAGTGAAGAAGGAGGTTGAGTAAAGAAAAGGGTAGAGTTGGAAGACAACACAGTGTTACTGAATTTAAGCTAAAGTGGGGAATAGAGAGAACAGTAGTTTACAGTGGAAGAGGGTCACACCCTTTAGGAAGGAGAATGACTGTAACCAGCTTCCATGAGTTAGGGACTGAGGATAAAGAGAAGGAGCAGTTGATAAGGTAGGTGATAGGAAGAGCTATAGCATGATCAGAGAGATATAGGAGTATGGGGTTAAGACCAACCATGCTCCCACCCTTGTGGGCATTTGGAGCTAAGACAACCTTATGAAAAGCAGCAGAGATGGTAGGAGAGAAGGAAAAAAGAAGGAGGGTCAGTGGGGAGGGTGGAGGAGAAGAGTGATAGAAGAATGGTGGAGGGGAAGAGGAGAAGGAAGCGGGAAGGGACAAGGCAAAGGAGATAAAAAGGAATTACAGTAGATGGGAACTGCAGCAGGATTAGAGATAGGACAGTTGCCCATCATGAGAACAGGGAGAGGGGAATGGTTTAGAGGGTGAAGAGGGCATGGGTTACCTTTCAGAAGTTAGAGGGGTAATTAAGGTTGTTCTAAAGTGTGGATGAAACTGTTCTGACATCACACACCTAATAACTCTAGTACAGGCATTACAAAGAGCCCAGTAATTAGTAAGGTCAGACGGTGAGCCAGTGCACTTGTAGGTCCTGCCAGGCAAGGGGTGTGTGTGTGCACAGTGATGAGCAAGCAAATCTGCTGAAATCTATAGGATGTAATATCTTTGGGTCCTGTTTCTTCTAAGGGGGCATGATGATACCACACAGACATGAATTCAGAGGTAATGAATTTGAGGGCATTTTGGCATTGCCAGCTGTAGAGATAGGGAACCATTCAGTGGCTAACAGGTCAGCAAGGAGGAGAAACAAGTCCAGCAACTGGAAGGACAAGATCAGGAAGAATTTGGGGGGAGCTTTGAGACAATGAATTTTACACACACACAATAGACTATATGGTGTTCACTCCTGGCCCCTTGGAGGGTATCAGTATTCACTATACGAAGGGGAGGGAAGGAAAGAACCCAGTTCAGGAGAGAGTGACTTAGAGATTTTAAATTAAAACATGTGGGGTCAGAAATGAGTTGGGATAGTAGGAAGGAATTTACATTCTGGCTAAATCTCTGTAGGGGAGGAATCAATTGAGGTTGAAATCAAATAGGATAAGTAACTCACCAGAGGAGGCATTTAAGGAGATGGTGATAAGTAGCTTAATGACTGATGGTGGGGACATGCCAGGACAATTGGAGACACTGGAAATAAATGGGGGACAGAAAAGAAGAAGCATCTCACAGCAAGATGGGACAAAAGCGGAGCACACTTGCGCAGACTGGATGTTTTAGGAAAGGTAGATGACTACTCCACCACCCTCAGTCCTGTCAAACAAAAGTTAAACCAAGGATGGCAATAGATGAATCAGGACCCTGGAGGAGAAGCAAGACTCCAAGATCACCAACACAACAGGCGTGAAGTTAACCAAGAGTGGTTGCTACAGGCCAATCTTAGGAAAAACGATGTAGATGTTGACATGGGCCAGTCTTAAACCTTTGGGAGAAGGAATGACAGGGCAGTGCGGGGTGGGGTTGAGCTCAGTATCACCTGTCACTATGAGTAGCAAGGATATGATAAGCTTGTGCGAGGCTGTGATATGCTTAACAGAACAGGAGAGAGAAAGATAGGGAGACTAAAAAATAATGGAGGCATGAGTGATGGCGGAACCTCAGGCTTTAAGGTGAAGTCAAGGAGATGAGAGGAGACTACGATCAGGATGCCAGGAAGAGGCAGGTAAGGCAAGAAGGCTGTAGGAGAGAAGGGTTGGTGAAGTTGAAGGAGGGAGGGAGAAAGAAGTGGGAATGGTGTGATAAGTGGAAGAAGTGGAGGGAAGTGAGGGTACGCAAGAAAGGGAGGAGAGAACATTTTAAGAGCAGCACAGTGGGAGAGTAACTAAGCAGTACTCACCCTACATATTATACTGAATAAATGGACTGTGGGGACAAACTTCACCCAGATGGAGTGAACGCTGAGTAAGGGCAATGTGGGATTTAGCCAGAAAGGAATAAGGCCTGAAATTAAATTCTATAATTGAAAGGATAAATAGACTTCACCCAATGGAGCATAAGCCAAGTAAGGGGAATGTGGGCTCTACCCAGAAGTGAGAAGACCAGAAATATAAATTTAGAGCTGAGAGGGAATATAGGCTTCACCCTGGTAGGGCAGAAGCTAGTACAGTACATAAACAAAATGGAGGAAATATGGTTTCACCCAGAAAGGGAGGAGGCCAGAATTAAAAAAAATATAAAGAAACAGGGTGGGAAATAATTGGCTTAGCCTAGTAAGGAGGAAACTAGTACAACAAACTCTGGTTGGAACCAATAGGGCTGCAGCTGAGGAATCTGGGGTAAAAATACTGAAAATTATTTTTTTAATATTTTACACCAAATGTTTAACATAGCCTAGCTAGGACCTTGCCTCACAAAGAAGGGCAGAGAAAATGTTTGACTCCTGGCCTAAAAGGGATTTTGCACAGGGACTGAAAAATCAATTTTCAGGATGCAAAAACATATTTTGGGCCAGAGTTAAATAATGACGTCTGTCACATTCATGAGGTTCTGTAAAGAAATGGCTGTGTTGCAAATGTGGGGTAAAAACATTGAAAATTGCAAAAATTAAGAGCCTATGTTCACAAAATTCAACATAACATTATTGCTTTTGTAATATTTTTACATCAAATTTTCAACATTGCTTTTTTGTGACCCACCTCATAAACAAGGGCAGAGAACATTTTCAACTCCTGCCTGAAAGGTGATTTCACACAGGGACCGCAAAGTCACCTTTCAAGATGTAAAAGAACAGTTTGGCCAGGATTTGAAAAATGACAGCTGTCATACTCATGAGGTGCTGTAAAGATATGGCTATGTTGTAAATTTGGGAGAAAATGTTGAAAATTACCAAAGTTACAAGCCTGCGCTCACAAAATACAATTCAGGTTCATAACATTGTTTTTTTAATTATTTTCACACCAGATTTTCAACATAGCCTTCTTATTACCCCATCTCATGAACAAAGGCAGAGAAAATGTTCAAAGTCTGCCCAAAAGGTGACTTCATGCAGGGACCACAGAATCACCTTTCAGGACAGATCTGCTTAATAATACTTCACTTGTTCAGGAAGCAGGGTCCCAAAGAAGGCATGTTGAAAATGTGGGCCACAAATAGGCAAAAGTGATTGATTACATTGAACCACAAACTTGTTTCTTCAGTTTGTGGTCCAGCTTTGGAGAGTGAAGACATATTTGTGGGCCAGAGAGGATTATGGCATTGGACTCCTGATCAGTAAGTAAGGACTTGGGGAGGGGTGGTGGGTGCTGAGTGGGAGGGTTAGGTGGGGGAGCCTAATGCCACAAATGACATCAATGGACAGTTTTCTGCTTACAGGTAAAAAAAACAAATGCACAAGGATTCCTGCACTGGGAGATTGGGCACCCCCCAGTTTAGGTATTATGATTTTTGATGGGGGGAGTAGGGTGGTGGGTGCTGAGAGGGAGGGTCAGGTGGGGGGAGATATCTTTAAAAAAAAAGAGGAAACCAGATTCAAATACTGGGGATTGGGCACCCCCAGTGTCACTTAATAAAGAAAAATGAGCAAGGATTCCTTCATGAGAGGATCCAGCACCCCCTGGTGTAACTATTCAATTTTTTCAGGTGGGGTGGTGGGTAAAGATGCAAAGAATTTTAAATTCATCAGTGAAGTTGTGGCAAAGTGGCCGATTTTGCCACACAGAGTAATCTGTGAATTTCTCCCATTTTAGTCCGATTTTGCCAAGGCAAAATTTCACTTGAAGGCAAAATTTTGCTCATGAAAAGCAAAATTTCACCCCTAAAAGCCGTAATTGATCTGGAAACAAAATTTTCTACAAGGTGAAATTTCATATTCCACAGGCAAAATTTCACCATTCAGCAGGCAAAATTTAGTGGCGAATTTTGCATTTCGCCATGACAAATGAGTAAAATTGGTGGATTACTCCATGTAGCGAATTTTTGTCACTTTGCCCACCTCTAGTGGTGGGTGCTGAGATGGAGAGTTGGGTGGGTAGGATATCTTTAATTAAAAACAAACAAATGAGAATACCAGATTCTGACATTGGGGGATTGGGTACCCCAAGTGTCACTTGTGTGTTTCTGGGGAGGAGGTGGGTGCTGAGAAGGAGGCTTGGGTGGGGGGGATATCTATAATTTAAACCTATTTTTAGAGTTTGTGGTCATGGTGGAACAATGCACACTCTGCTGTCACCAAGATGGCCACTGAGCGCTTCTGTGCATGTGCTTGCAGTTGTGCATGCACAATACAATTTGGAAGCCATCTTGGAGATGGTAGAGTACGCTGTATTCCACCATGACTGCTGACTCTAAAAATAGTCCCATGCTACTTCCACTAGAAACAAAGAGCAGAGTGCTCCACAGAATTGGAGGTGACTGTGTTGCAACTCCAACATGTTGTTTGGTCAGAAGGAATTTGCTGAGTCCTTTTCTCATAGCAAGAGGTACTGTATGCAGGGCTATGCCCATTGCAGCCCTAAAAAAGATTCTCATAGATTTGCCTTGTCAGTGCACTCCTAACCCAACCCATTGAAAAGGAAGGCAGTGCATAGCCACATGGAACTTTTGAAATAAACAGTGACACTGCTGATTCAAGCTACAGTAGCAGTCGAATGTGAAAACTTACTGATCTGATGTACTGCTAACAGTCTGTGCTTGCGTTTTTAGTTTAGTGCAGTTTCTACAGTAGAGGCACCCTTATAGCACTGTGTAAATCTCTGTTTCGCACATCAGGTCTTGTAGCTTGTTAACACTGACAATGAGAACAGTCCTAACTGAGGAGAACAACACTTACATCTCAGTTTATATAAGTCTCTCTTTGACAACTGCAGTCCATACTCAAGTTAATTTAAGATCCAGTTTTAGTTTATTTTATCACTAAGATTTTTGCCAGTTTTATCTAGTCTCACAAATGTCAGCCTGACAACAGATTGTTTTTAATCATAACATTAATCCAGATTCACTTTACCTATTTTGTTTTAAAAAATGTATGTGTTGTTCTTTTTAGGGCTGCATGAGCATGAGCAGAGTTCTACAGTCCTCTTGCTAGGACTAGTAGAAAGCACTCCCACATTCCTTATGAACCAACAACATGATGAGGTGACAAATGTCACCTCCACACCTCTGGACATTGGAGCACTCTGCACTTGCACACTTGCACTATTTTTTTTTCTTTTTGGCGTGAACTAAGGTGCCGATAACATGAAATGGCTGCAAACTGCAAATTTAATCCTTGAAAGATTGGCAATACTGAAGAGTGCCAGCCACACCCGTGATTTACGCATAGTTTAAAAGCTATAGAATTGCAGCTCATAAATGCTGCCTCAGTGTTTCCCAGTAAAGAAATGTTCTGCAACTTCACTGCTGACTAGTTAGTAGTACTGTAAATTAATTTAAATGAAATTAACCACCATTAGTGGAGCCATAGGATAGTATCTATTCAGGACGGCCATAATATGCACAAATCGCTGGTGTGTCCAGAACTCTTCAGTATCACCCAGCAACTAGAGTCACAAAGAAAGTCTGACCTCTTTGGTGTACATAGTAGCCAAACAGATTAAAGAATTTTTCGATGTCTCACATTTTGAGGGCCCATGTCTCAGGTGTCCATATCCCACTTTATGAGGGCCTATTCATTTATTTAATTCCAGGTGCAACCCAGGAAAAGGGGAAAGGGAGTACAGACATGAAGAGCGACAACAAATATCAAACAGTACAATTATATGAAAGACATTGGCTGTCAAAGCAGGTGGAAATATGTGGGGATTTCCCACCTGATCTACCAATAATAGTGTCTCACATACAGTATGAGGGTGCATGTTTCAAGATGTGAGTCTCATATTATATGAGGGCCCGGGTCTAGGTTGTCCATGTCCCAAATTATGAGGACATGTATTTTTTTTATTGGATTGCAAAAGGAAAATATTCCTGCTTGGATGGGTGACTGGTTAGTGACACTGTAGATAGAGGTTCACAACTCAAACCTATGCCAAGTCCAGTATATTTGGTTAAGAAAAAAAAATAAAAAACTTCCTTCTTGCACACATGCAACTGGCTAAACCACAAACTAGGGACTACATTGCCTTAACGTATGTTCCATCATTCAACTTGCCCTTCTTGTCTCCTGTCGGTCACCATCTTGTGCACAGATGGCTAACTAGGAATTTACATACAAGCTATGTGCTACATCACTGTCCTAAATATCTTTCAAGAAGATTTCCTGAGAATTTACCAACAGCAGGGGCTTGCCAGCTGCCATGCCACTAAACTTTTCTGTAGAATTTTACCAGAATGAACAGCAAAACCAAAACCAGGCTTGATTTGACAAAGTCAAAACCAAAACCAGAAACTCCACTGTTTTGCACACCACTAGATCACTGTACTGGTAATCTTTTAATTGCCCCTCCACACACACAAATTTATGGACTTGCCGTCTATGGTATAGACTGTGAGTAAGTGAATCTGTTTAATGTAAACCTAATAGCAGCCATCATATTGCATAAGTAATGAATATTTATGTATATGATATTAAACTTTTATGTTTAACTTTGTACTCTCTGTGCTTGAGAATATCACGGTCATTCAATTATATTTGTAAAGCATGAATTTTGAATTTTTAAATGATCATTTTTGAAATGAACAGTTCATGATGTAGTGCCCCTCCAGCCTGATCCTATGCTGACTGAAATGCTATGCAGGTGGTCAGGTCAGTGGCTTTGACATGATGTGTGATGACTGACATGACAGGTGTGCTGCAGAAGTTGGAGGGAAGAACAGTAGGTATGTCAAGGGGATGTAATGGCATTGATGTAAGTCCTTTACAACTACCTGGCTTCTTGTTCCAGACTTAGTGCTCCAGAGAGCCCCATAAGCACCTGCACTGGCCTCTAAACCAGCATGGAGAGTTGGGAGACCCTGAAATAGATTTAATATAAAGCCATAAGTATTTTTATTTTTAGGATTTTTGACCAGGAAAGGCACACTAAGCCAGAGCCTGTTTCCCATTGTTTCCCAGGAGCAAAAGGGGGTTACTTAACTTGTTCAGGTCACAGAGTTTGACAAGCAAGTGGTGGTTGTCAAATTCAAACCCAGGTCTGCTGGGTCTCCAGATTTATAGCTTGTCGTTGTAACCTCTAAGTTATACTGCCCCAGCGCACACACTGTGTTAGTCTCTATAAAGTCCCTGCACTGCTAGTGTCTTACTTACTGAAGTATAATGACTAGCATTTTTGTCTGTGTACTGTCTTTTGCAGTTTGTGCTATTAATACCTAACTTCTTTAGAGGTTAGAATTGTCTATTTGTTAGAGCACCAGATTGGGAACTGAGGGCTCAGTGTTTTATTCCCTGCCAAATCCAAGTACTAACCGTGTGAATAATTATTTCACGAACACTGGGCACTCACCCCCTCTCCTTTTGAAAAGAATGGCATGGCTGCAGAACAGATTGCAGTATAAAAAGTTCAGTTTTAGTCTGTGCCAAACAGGTAAAAATTGCACTTGTTCACGCCTGAGTTTCTGAAGCGATTCCTTTTTCAAAGATGCACAACATGGGTATCAGGCCTCTTAAATACACAATATGACATCATCGATCGGTGAGATTTCTCCCATACCTGCGTTTTACATGTAGTGTGCTTAGAAACATCAAGTGCAGCATATTGTAATCAACAATACATAAACACAACTATATAACAGACAACTGCTACAACAAACAACAGAGACATGTTGCATGCAAGTTAAAAAACATACGAAACCGAGTATGCCTTAAGACTATAATCATGTCCTAGATTTTTTTAATTTTTTGTAACTATCAATTCCAAACTAGTCATATAAAGGCTTAATACTGTGCAGGTGCTTATGTGGGAGAGGAAGGGTAGCTGGCTGCCACAAACAGGAGATGGATCCATGTACTGGTGCTGACAAAAACATTAAGAGGGAGGAAGACATAGATATAGTAGTGCAATAGAATAGGCATGGAATAATAACACGTTATACTGAATTGTCTCATGGAGTACAACTGCCATACTTTGTCTATACAATTTCAACAATACCTGTCTTAGGAATGATGCAAGGGCAAAGCCGTCATTAAGACCTGGATGTACAGAAGTTCCTAAACTAAAATCCAAAATGCCTTCCATCTTAGGAGAAGAATGTAAAAATCTCGACACCTTGGGTTTGAATTCACCTTGTCAATTGCCCTGAATGTAAACCCATGTTGAGTCACATCATTAACACTCCTTATATGCTGGGCGGTTGCATAAACTGTGTTTCCATTCTGTTATAGCCTGACAATGCTCCCTCACCCTCACCTTGAACTGCTGGTTTGTTTTTCCATATAAAATACCTCACAGCGACACTGGCCACATATACTGTACCAGCAATGCTGCATGTAATGAGTTGTCTACTTGAGAACTCCTTTCTTGTGTGGGGATATCTAAAACTGTCACCTCGAGAAATAACATTATAGTGTACACAGCATTTACAAGCAAAACAACCTTTTGGAACATTAGCGGGCCATGCACAGTATTTGTATTGTTACATGACTATCTGCTGTGCACTAAGGTGTCTCGTAATCTATGGATCTCCAGAATGCCATGTGGGTGGGGGTGGGGCTGGTTTATTTCTGACAAGGCACTGTCACCTTGTAGAAACTGCCAATGTTTCTCAATAATTCTCTCAAAGTGGCTTGCATGGTCCAAGAATGTTGTGACAAAATTGTACCTGTTGGATGGAGATATTTGCCTTGACATACACTAGATAAGTTCATTTTTATTAGTGGACCTCACTTGTACCTCAGCTTCTTTTGTCACTGCAGCACTGTAACTTCTCTTTAGAAACTGCTCAATGAGATCCTCTACTGCTTTCCCCAAACTGCCCATTTGAAATAATGTTCTTGGTGTGGTGTGGATCACAGCTCAGTGCTAACAACAGTGTATTCTGGTCTGCCTCTTTTCAGTGTATGTCAAGGGACTAATTTCCCTTTTCCTCCTTAGCAGTCTTAAGGTCTAAAAAATTTACTGTATGACAATCTGCAGTGCACGTGAAACTAAGGTTACTATTTGTAGAATGCAAACACACTACAAAAGGATCAAATTCTGTGAGGGTTCCATTCCAAACTATGAATATGTCATCAATAAAATGACACCACAAAGTGAGATTGTCAAAAAACGGAATTGCAGAACAGTCCTGAACCACTTTAGATTCCCAAAAGCCTACAAAATGATTGGCAAGGTTGTGGGCAAATGTAGCCTCCATTACCCTACCCTTTATCTGCAGCTAAAACACATCCAGAGAAATAAAAACATTAAACCAGCATTTCAATAAAACCTCTGTAGATGGTGTGGCATTTGCCCCCCCCCCCCCGAAATGTGCTAGTGTATCTAAAGCATCTTCCTGGGGTATATTGATGTATATTGATGTACAGGGACTCAGTATCCATGATAATTACATGCGAGTTCCTGTCCACCTCCCTATCCTCCAGTACCTGTAAAATATTCTCAGTGTCTTTTAAATGGGACCTTAGTGAGCTGACATACAGTATGGTCTAATATGGTGATCTACATATTATGAAAGTGTCTCAGTAATGGAGCAGATGCCACGCACTATAGGTCGACCCAGAGGAGGATATCAAACATTTATGTACTTTAGGAACTGCAAAACTTGTGGATCTGATTGGGTACTCAGTGGTCAAGAAATCATGGTACTTGCATCAATGTCACCAGTTTCAAATGTACTTTTTATGGTTTCATGGGTTTATGGGTTCATCTGGGTTTTATGGGTTTATCTATTGAGTATTTGAACTCCTTCTTGGGGTCATGGTCCAACTTCGGATAAAATGTAATATCATTAAGTTGACGTAAAAGGTATGCCCCCCTTATGGCGACACCAACTCAGTGAACTACAATCCTGTTGGCAAAATCGACACTTTGCCAACCGGTCACTGTGCTGGTGTGCCCAAGACAGAGGTACACTGTCTCCCAGTTCTGCACCCCCACCCCGAAGTAACTCCAACTGGAGTTAAGAATCCTTTAGTGGGGGGGCTGGGGCAGAGCCCACTGCATGGGGGGGGGGTTCATGGGGTGAATCCCCCTGATAAAAAAAAGGACCGGGAGGCTTTAAGGAATCATGACGACCACATCTTGCGGTTGACATGATTCCTGTCGCTGTAATGCAGGTTGACATAAAGGATGTCAAACCGGCATGGTAGAGCCAATGTAAAACCTCTTTCATGTAATCATCAGTATTTAAAATGGCAGCACTACCATGTTTTTCAGCTGGTTTGATTGTTATCGACTTGTCCATATGTAAGTGATTTTTTTTCCTCCTCTTGTGTCAATTTATTACAGTACTGTTCAGGTATGTTTTCTTACAGCTTTGTAAGATCCTGTTCACACAGTTCTTTAAAAGTTATTATTTCTTGCACTAGGCTGTGGAGATAATGTTGATTTATTCCTGAACACTTTGCTGCTGGTCATTGGTTGATCCTCAATTCCATTGGATGCTAATACATCCTGAGTAGTAGTGTTGTTTACAATGCTCTGTCTTTTGTCAAATCCCACATCTCTCCTTGTATTAAAATTTATTTTAATCTTAGATTTCTACAAACATTTCTTGAACTCTATAAATGATTCTGCTTTGTAGATTGAGACCATTGAGGAAAACAAAAGACCCTCACTGAGTATGTATTCCTGCTTATATATGCAGTCCCTAACTACCAATATTTAACTCATTAGTGTGTAAAGTCTGGTGTGTTTGGCTGCACACCATTCCTGTACTACAAGTCTATAACTCACTGGTGCATAATTTGGACTGCTGTGCTGATCTGTAAATAGCATCTACACAACTACTCACTAGTGTATAATGACTGCTGTGTTTTGCATTCCTTACACTACCAGTATCTAACTCACTGGAGTATAATGACTGACATGTTTGTATAAGTCCCAACACCACCAGTTTCTAACTCTTGGGAGACAGTGTAGTCCAATAGTTGGACTACTGGCTTGGTAAGTAGGCTATCACATGGTCAATCTCCACTACAGCAAATACTCACAGTGTGACCTTGGGCATGCCACTTAATCTCCCAGTGTGCCACTCCACTCAGCTGCAGAAATGGATAAAGAGGCAGGAATCCACTGAAGAGGAGAGGTGTGTTACAGTTAGGAAATGCTGGATAAAATGAAAAAAAAATTGGCATTCTGTATAATGATCAAAACTTACATTGGGAGGGAACACAATGTTACTGCAATTTATTTTGGCACCTCTCCAGCTGTGCACTGACAAAATTTAACTTTTAAATGCCCTTTCAAGTCTTTCAAGCTGCTGCCAAGCAAATCTGATCTTTTACCCACATTTTGAGGAAGCTGCATACTGCCCTGACTTGTTCAGAGAAACAGCAAGCAATCTCTGATGGCCTGCACTGCATCCAGTCACACTAGGCATGCAACTTAGCACACTATTAATAACTGTAGTGATTGTCTGTATAGAGTGCAAGCACTATCTAACTCATCTTTATAATAATTCTTTACTAAAAACTTTGTTAATGCATCAGTTATGGTTCCAGTGACAAACACTGGGAAATGTGATGTTAAGGTTTCCAATCCTAACACCCCACCCCTACCTTGTACACACCAACAGGCATCATGGGTGTACCTTGATGTCATCAGCCCAAATGATCACCACATTCCATGAGTAAATAAGCTGAGATGGGTACAGTATAGAAGAATGCGTTGAGCATTCGTGCTGTGACTCCAAGGCACACCGCCGGCACCTGTTGGTGGGTGTGTGCAGGGTGGGGGTGGGGTGTTTGGGTTGGCAACCCTAACACTGCATTTTTGAACTTTTGTCTCTGGAACTCTAACTGATGCATTAATAAAGTTTTTTGCAACAAATTTCCTTACTTTGTGAGATAGTATAATCGTATCCTTAATTGTTTGCATGATCACAGGGCCCTCCAGGCCCTGCACTGCACTCCCATTCATCCATAATCTTGGAGAGATTGTAATTGTACTCATTTCTCTATGGGTGTGCAGGGCCCCCCATCTGTCCATAATGGTATCTGTATTTGGATATGAGAACCCAGGGCCCTCTGGGCCCTGTGTTCAAGTCCATGCATAATTTTTGAGACAGTGTAATAATATCCTTATTTGTCTGTGGGAATGCAGGGCCCTCTGGGCCCTGCAGTCCCATCCCATAGTGTGCAGCACCAAAAAAACACCTCACATTGCAATTTTATCCTATGGAAAACACAGCAAAATCTGAAATGTGTGTAACTGGACTGGATTTGAAATGATTGAAAAAGGGAGCTCTGTGAGAGAGCATTTTATCATTTTAGACCTAAAAGGTCTGTATATTGAAAGCAGAGATAGGCAGGAAACCTTGGGAGTGTATTATCTCCATAGCAACTGACCTCTGATACCTGTTACTGAGGGGCCAAGGTTACCAACACTGCTGTACCCTCTGTATAGTTTGAACTTCCCTTAGTGCATCCAGGCACTTATTGTTTGCCTTTTTAAAGGCAGAGAATTGGTGTAGTGCTTGTGTTTTAAACAGTTTGCTGTCTAGAATTACTGGAAGGGACTGGGGAAGGCACTTCCTGTCAAGTGCTATATAACCAGTATGCCTAGCAAGCAGAGGTGAGTGCAGGGTGGAGGCAACACAGGCTGAGGCAAGTTGCATCTGTCTGCATCTACCAAAGAAGGTGAGGAAGGAGGCCATAAATCTTGAAGGGATAAATTACTAAGCTCTTGAACTTATTTCATAAATTCATTTCCCTGAGTAAGTAACTTAAGGTTCATGGGAAAAACAAAATGAACATGGAAATGGATTGAAGCATTTGCTTCTCTTGTAATACAGTATGTACATAACTGTTAAAAACTTAGCTAACTATTCTTGCAGGAAATGTACATTGATTATAGAAAAACAAAAGGAAATAGATGAGCTAAAAAATAGGCTAGATCACTACAGTACATTAACTGGAACAAAAGGACAAAACACTGACATAAGTGATACAGACTGCATTAAAGATATACAGGAACTGGAGAAATGTATTGGTGACAAAGTGTGTTCTGTTGACCAAGATGAGCTTGAACAGAACAGTCTCTCAAACTAGGAAGAGGGATGTGATAAAAAGAAGAAGGATTTTAGCAACAGGGTGGAGGAGCCTGAAGAAGGGAATATCAATGACTGGTGCAAAGTCATAGGGGGACAAAAAAGAAGAAGGAGACGTTCAATAGGTGTGGTGGATATAACACTACTGAACAAGTATTCACCATTCACAGACCATACTGATATGGATAGTAATAGTACCAACATTCAGGAAGGGGCTCAAGATCAAGGAAACTATGAAACTAATATGACCACCATTAGAATTAATGAGAAAAGAACAAATGCTATTCAAAATAGGAGAAAAGAATAAATGGAAGCAGAGGTTTCAGTTTCAGGTGCAATAGGAACACAGACATCAGATACTGTTATATAGGAATCAGCAGCTATTGCTATGGCCAAATCTTTTAGCACCCCACCTTCAAGGCATGATAGTACCCCACAGAGGCAAGATAGCCAAGAAGCAGTAGCTGTGGACAAAGCGAGCATAGCACTGAAAACCCCTCTGAGGATCAACATGACATAGCAGTAAATGGAGACACAATGCTAAAATTTACTGACTCCATTATATGTGAGGGTAGAAAGACTAATACACAGGTTGCTTCCCTCTCAGGAGCAAAGGTCTCTGTTATTAAAAACACTATTCAGGGACATATTAACAATACCACTAAACCCATTCTAGTAATGCAGATAATGTAAGTACACATGATGTGGGAAGAAGAAGCTTTGAAGATAAAACTAAGAACTTTGAGAAATTAAGTACTATTTTGAAAGAGAAGGGATGCACTGTCATTGTATCAAAAGTTCTGACAGTACCTAGAGCTGATATAGGTAAGAGTAGGGTGATTTCATATTTGAATATTTGGCTCAGACAGTATTTAAAAAATTTACCTTTCTCAGAAAGTGGGCAGCTTTCAGAAATAATGATCTATTTGGAACAGATGGTTTTCATTTGAATATGTAACATGTCTATTTGCTAACATAATTGGGAAAACCATTAAATAATATTTAAACTGAAGACTTTAGGGGAGGAGGGAAGGGATTGTATTATTCAAATAAAAAGCACAATCTCGACAGAAAGCACTATCTCCACAGATAACATTAAAAAGTTTAAAAAAAGGAATGGAAGTGTTTATTAATTAGCACAAGAAGTTTAGTAAAGAAAAAAGGGGAACTTGAAAGATTATTAGCTATAGACACCATAGCGCTATGTGCTATCATGGAAACATGGTGGAAAAAGGGTGATGAATGGGATAGGAACCTTCCCAGATATAATCTCTTCATTGAAAATAGAGATAATAGGACTGGAAGGGGAGTGGCTGTATACGAGGATGCAAACATCAAAGTGGAACCAATAGCAGAAACCAAGGAGATCTTTGGGCAGGAAATTGTTGGTTAAAAATTAGACCTGATATTGGCAAAACTATAGTTCTGGGCCTTATTTATAGACCACCTTCATACACACAGGAACAAGATATTAAATTAATAGAACAGCTTAACAATCTAGGTGTGGATAGGTTGATCCTGCTATTGGAAGATTTCAACTTCCAGTCAATTGACTGGAATAAGGAGAGGGGCAACAAAAACTGAAAGTGAATTTATTAATACATTTAGAGAGTTAAGACTAGAACAACATGTTATAATGCCCACAACAGGGCAACATACTCTGGACCTACTGTAGTTACAAGCAATTTGAGGAAGCCATTATCAACTGTCATACCACATGTCCTTTTGCAAAAAGTAACCAGTATTACAGGTCATAACACAATAACTAAGGGAAGCTCAACATATAAATGCTTTAAAAGGGAACTGTCAAAAACAGGATTTCTTAATGTCTGAAAGCCCATAAAGAGCTAATTTGATTGTTCTATTGTGTTTATCTGTGAGTCTTTGCAGTCCAGAGTTATTCATATGTAAATTACCCTGTAATTAAGAGTGGGTGGCAGCCATATGTTTTGGGATCCTGACAGGACATGATGTCACCGAGGGTCTAGGTCCTCCTTTGACTATATTTAATCCAACAGGTTAAATAGGAAATCAGTTGTTTTATTAAGTGTGTTTTAAGGTGTTATTACACTTTCTACAGCTATAATAATTGCTTTGTATGTGAATTTAAACTAGTTAGTAAAAATTATCCATCTTTGGGATTGCTTTAACCTCTAGGCTATACTGCCAGCTGATCATCAAAAACTACACATCTCGCTGGCTCTGAGGTGTCAACAGGTATTGGGGCCCTTATCAGGATTTCTAAACCCTGGCTGTGTTCATGTTAGTATAGATTTCTGGGATTGCCACAGCAGCAACTTCCGTCTTTTTCCATTCCCTCTCTTGCAGCCTTTTCTTTTACAGTTTCAGGTGTGAACTCAGGTCTACAAGATACAAATGTGGCAACGTACCTACTGGCCTGGCATCATGGGGCCAGCCTTGAAATGTGTAGCTTTTGATTATCACCTGGCAGTACAGCTGTGAACATGCTTCATTCATCCAGCAGAATGGGATTTGAGCATGTGTTAAAATTCTGAAAATATTATATTATATTCTTTCTATTCAGATTTGACTTGAAAAGAAAAAAAAATAGGACACAATTACTTGTTTATTAATTGCAAAAACACATAGATGGACAACACTGTTAAAACATGTATAACCTGAAATGCATTATTAAAATATAGAATAATATATGGGTGGGTGTGTGTAACCAGAATTTTACACAAACCCAAGGTGTGGGATGCAACATAAACAGTTCAGTTAGTGTAGCACTTCTGTCAGAGATAGACACACACACACACACACACTGCCTGTCTCTCCCTTTTGTTTTTGTCTTTTTTTTTTTTTTTTTTTACACGTTACAGTGGTAATGACATTCTGGAAAGTCGTGGTACATCAGCATTGCTGCATAGTGTAAGATGAGCTCGAAGGGTATGAGCAGCAGGATCAACCAGATTTATTTTTTTCATTTTCAAGGCAGGATCAACTAGATAGATATTTAAACATTATTAAATCTTACTTGTCTTAACAGTGTGTGGTAAAGCTTGAGTGCTGGTACCAGTGCTTGGTAATGGAGCTGCCATGTTGGGCAAGATGTTCAGCCCACCCACAGTGAATCTACCCACCAGTTAGCTTTCTGTGGTGACGCTTGATTAACAGGTGTTGATCACAACCTCCTGATTGTAATCACAAATATCAACCAGGAGGTTGTAACTGGAGATAAAAGTGTCTTTATCTGTATGTAAAAAAATGATCACTGTTAATTAAAGAGTATTTTACTTCTTCTGATGAAGTTAAAAGTATAACAGCTTTTTACTGAAGAACTTTGGATGGAATGGGATTTTCTACCATAACAATGTCAGAATTCTATTATTAGGAGGCAGTATAGCACAGTGGTTAAGTGCACTGAGCTACAAACCTGGAGACCTGGGTATGAATTCCACAGCCCCAACTTGCATACTGTGTGACTCTGAGCAAGTCACTTAATGTCCTTGTGTTCCCAGGTTGCACCTGGAAACAAGCTTCAGCTTAGGGTGCCTTTCCTGGTTAAACAATGTCCCCTTTCCCTTATTTTTACTAACTGTTTGAGATGAAAAGGTGGTAACTCACTAGTTTCATTGCACATACAAAACAATTATTATAAATGTAGAAAGTGTTGTAATCACAAAATCCCATTCCATCCAAAGTATTCCAGTAAGAAACTGTCATGCTTTTAATTTAATCTAAAGAAGTAAAATACTCTTTTAATAATTCATTTCAGATTAGGCATGTTTTAACAATGTTGTCCATCTATAGTAACTGTGTCCTATTTCTTTCTTTTCAAGTCCACTCTGGATAGAAAGAGCAAATTTTCAGAATCATAACATGTGCTCAGATTGTTTTTACTGTCTTTGTCCAGGAAAGGTACACTGAGCAACAACTTGTTCCCAGGTGTATTGTGGCAGCACAGGGAGGCCATGATGCCAGGCCAGTAGGTAAGCAGCGACAGTTGCATCTTGTAGACCCATGTTCACACTCAAAATTGAAAGAGAAAAGGCTGTAAGCAAGGGAATGGAAAAAGACAGAAGATGGTACTTTGGCAGCCCCGGAAATCTGTACTAACATGTTCAGCTGGTAGTATTGTATATCCTAGAGGTTAAAGCAATCCTGCAGATGGATGATTTTTACTAACAGTTTGAAATGTAAAGGTGTTTTAATGTACATACCAAACAATTATTATAGATGTAGAAAGGGTTGTACTAACACCTTAAAACACACTTAATAAGACAGTTGATTTCCTGTTATATCTGTTGGGCTGGATTAAATACAGTCAAAGGAGGACCTAGACTATCGGTGGAATATTTTCCTGTCAGTAGCCCAAAACATATGGCTGCCACCAGTCCTCAATTACAGGGTGATTTACATATGAAGAACTCTGGACTGCAAAGACTCACAGATAAACACAATGACTCAATCAAATTAGCTTTTTATGGGCTTTCAGACATTAAGAAATCCTGTTGATGACAGTTCCCCTTTAAATATGCCATGGAGCATTCCACTGGAGGAGCCTGCAAACGCATAGCAAAGTGCTGAAGTCAAGAACAGCAGCACTGGAGATCCCTGCACTTGTCTTTTTCTCTCTGCTTTCTGAATTGCTGCTTACCTTGGGGCTTGTTTTGAACAGGAACTTTAATTCAGATTGTAACTGTGCATCATTGTTTCTGTGAATCCTTTTCTCTCTGTTTCTCCTCATACTCTCCTTGTTCTTGGCTGGATTGCTGCGCATGCACAGTCTTGTCCTACCACCCCCCCCCACTGCCTGTTTCAAATTGCTTTCCATTCCCACCTCAAGACCCTCTCCCTTTTGTCTCTGTAAAACCCACCCTCCTAATTGTCTCTCTGTAGGCTCCTTAAGCTGCCTCCACTCAGTCGTGGAGCATTCCACCAGAGGAGCCTGCAAACACATAGCAGTACTAAACTTGAGAACAGCAGCGCTGGAGATCCCTGCACTTGTTTTTGGAAACTGTGTTAGCCCATCAATGTGCAAGCATGACAACTGCCCCACCCATCCCTAAACTTATAGGTCAGATGACACCCCTGCCTCCTGAATCAAACAGTCCATTTTCCCATTAGCTTTCTATACCCTGTGACCACTAGTAGTCACTGTTGTTCTCCATTTTATCCTCTACACTCCATCCCAGTCCCTCCATCCCATTCCCTGGCTTTTCCCCTCCTTATTTTATGCTTTGCTTCACAGAATCCTCTGCCACCTCCTGTAGTGCTGTCCCTTCCTCTAGTCAGTGTCGAACTTGCAACCTTCAGCACTGGCAAACACCCTAGCCACTACACCATTGCAGCTGCCCCCTTCCAAATGCTTATTTGTATCCCTTCACCTTTTTTTTAAGCATCTTGTATATTTTTTAACCCTGATTGTACAAAGGGTCACTGCATTGAGCTGTCTTTCTCCTCTTTTTCATACACTAAGCCTTTATCTTTTCCTTCCTCTCTGACTCCTTTCACTTGTCTTCCTCCTGTCCCCCCACCCTTCCTATTCTAACATGCTGCCCCCAACTCCATTGCCTAATTCACCCTACTTCTGCTCTTTCTTATTCCCATCCACTAAACCCTCCACCCAGATCACATAAGCCCTACCCAATACACTTTTCTTACTCCCTCACAGGGAACAATGTCCCTAACATCCCCAATCACTAGCAGTGTCATACCTACTATATCCTGCTGTAGCCATGCTCACCTCATCTAAGTACTCACAGTCCCTTTCTCACGATTTCCCACTTCACCCCTATTTTTTGCCAATCCTAAAAAACCTTCATACCATATGAGGAGGTCAGGGCTTAAGTACCTTAAACCCTACTTATACAGGATCATTCTGCTCTTACTTCTCATCTGTGCCAATGTGCACCCCAATCCAGGCCCCATGTACAATTCATCTACACATTGTGAAACAGGCAGCTACCTAAAGATTGCCACTATCAACATCAGAAGTTTCCTACCAAAACTAGATAACCTACAGGTTTGGGTGTTACAACATAATCCTGATGTGAGTGCTTTGACTGAAATCTGGCTCTCCACCAAGATACCTAATTCTGCTGTAACTATTAATGGGTATTCACTGTTTAGGCTTGAAAGGGTTGGCAAAAGGGGAGGGGTTTTGCCATCTATTTAAAGGACACCCTCAAGGAGCAAGCTATACCCCAAATCACCTCAGTAAACCACTCACAGATGTTAGTAGTTAAAATTCTCCTAGGACAGCATGGAAAATCCCTCAATATATTCTCTGCTTACATCCCCCCTCAGGACAAGACCTCGGGTTTCAACATGGTCCTTGATTACCTTGAAAGTCTACCACATCACACCAAGGCAGTTGTATTGGGTGATTTCAACATAAACTGGTTGGCCCCTGAAGCAGACCCATTTCAAGATGCTATAGTGGCTCATAACATTATGCAGTTTGTGCCCACACCACAAGAATAAACCAGAGGACTGGGAAAAACACACTTCTAGACCTGATTCTAACCACACACCCTAACGTCTCATCAATACCACAGTTCTCTCAGATTCTCTGAGTGACCACTCTCTGCCATTAGCTATTGGACAAACAAGGCCTCAAACCCCACAGCCAAAGTTACTTTTCAGCAGACATTGAAAAAAGGGAAACTCGATCAACTTCGAACCTACCTTTCCCAATGTGACTGGTCACTCCTTGACACCTTTAGTAGTGTCCACCAAGCACTTAACTATCTTATCACATATTTCAATAAAGTATGTGCTATTTATGCCCCAGTTTGTAAATTAAAGTCTAGGGGTGTAACTAACCCCTGGATCACTGCTGAACTACTGTGCAAAATGAAAGCCAGGGACAATCTTTAGTATCTTGCACAAGCCACAGGAAAGCACGAGGATAGACAGTGCTACAAAGCTGCCCGAAATGCTTCCACTAGGGAAATCCACAGGACCAAAATCACCCACATTCAAAACAAGCTCACAAGCTCCTGGGAAAACAGGCAGATGTTCTGGCAAAAGATTAGAGACCTCACTGGCAAGCCAAGTAAGACATCTCCCACTATGCTAGTGGTGAATGACGTCCCCTTACAGCACAAAAAATCAATAGCTAATGCTTTTAATGAAGCCTTCACAGATCTCATTCATGTGCTCCCATCTGATTTCTTCATCATGGAGTCTGACCCATGGGGTCATGATGCCACTGGGTCCCCTTCCCCTGTTCGAACCCCCTTTATTCTACTTTAGGAGAGTCACACTAGCAGAGGCCAAAAAATATCTTCTTAATTTGTTAGGTAAAACTCAGCATACCAGTGACACCCTTGACATGAAACTTCTCTGCCTCTCACTAGATGTAATGCTAAAACCACTAACCACCATTCTAAATCTGTTCCTGTCCCTAAGACAGTTCCCTCAACAATGGAAGGCAGCAGTTGTCACACCTGTGCACAAAAATGGTGACGGAACACTGCAATCAAACTATCACCCTATTTTGATTCTTCCACCTCTATCCAAAGTTCTTGAGCGCATAGTCGCAGACCAGCTGACTGAGTTCCTAGACAAATACAATATTCAATGTCCTCAGCAGCACGGCTTCAGAAAGGCACGTAATACCACTACAGCCCTACTGGAGTACACTGATTACATTCACAATGCCCTCGATCAAGGACAGTTGGTAGGGTCAATCTACATTGACCTTACTAAGGCTTTTGATACTGTTAGCCACTTCCTACTGCTGCAGCCCCTCCTTGCCCTTGGCCTCTCGCCTGCAGTCACTAGCAGTTCAGAAGCTACCTTGAAAACTGGACTCAGCAGATTAAGATTAATTATTCCCTCTCTTACAGTCTTCCCATTCCTTCTGGAGTCCCACAAGGCTCCATCCTAGGACCATTACTTTTCAGCCTGTTCCTTAACAACCTCCCCAGAGCTTGTGCTGGCAACATGGTTCTATACGCTGATGACGCTGTCCTCTTCTCCAGTCACATGGATCTACTTGCTCCCTCAAAAGAACTCCAAATCAACTTCTTGAAGATCGAATCCTGGTTTGCTCACCACAAACTTCTAATGAACTGCAAGAAAACTAAAATGATGCTTTTCTCCAGCCACCATAATAAATAAAAATTGACATGCCTAACCATCCTGAAGACCAAAACCAACCTCTTGAGATGGTTCATGAATGTAAATATCTTGGCATTATGCTAGATAGCTCACTCTCATACACCCTGCATATCCAACAAATCTCAAAGATGGTAAACTGTGGGCTTGGTGTCCTTTGTCAGCACAGGTACTGTCTTACACCTGCAGCTCTTAGATCACCAGTCACATGCTTGATCCTGTCAATTACTGACTATGGCATCATCATTTACTGTGCAGCCACTGAAACTGCCCTTAAACACCTGATGGTCACACTAAATAAGGCTTGTAGGCCAGTAACTGAGGCTGACAAAGGTACCCATACCTGTGACCTGTACATGCAATCAGAATGGCTCCATGTTAAGGGTAGGATATCCAATCTGATCTGCCTATTGCCAAAAAAACATTCCCTCTCTCTAACTCCATCAGTCACCCGGTCCCTCCTCCATCCATCTTCCAACCACCACTCCATGCGTAGTGCAGCCAAACAGACTTTCACTGTCCCTCTCTGTCGGACATCGCAAGCTCAGCACACCTTCCGTTTTAGGGCCCCTACCCTGCCAAATAACCTCCCTAATGATATCCTCTCTAAAACTAGCCTGGGCACTTTTAAAGTAAAACTCCTCCACCACCTAACCATACTCAGTAAATGTGACTGTGTGCACTAGGTCACTGCCACTTTTCTAGCCTTTCCTCCCCTTTTCTTTACACCCCCACCCCTCTCCTCAGGTCTCTCCGAGGCTTGCCTTTCTCCCTTTTCCTCACCCCATTCTCTTCCTCTTTTCTTATTCCTTACCACCCTCATTCCCCACTGTAGTTTCCACCCTCACTTAAATCAACTCTGAACCATACCTTAGGTATGACAACAACTAGTTTTAGACTGCTCCTGCTATATTTTTGAGCTTTGCTGAACTTTTACACCCTGTACCTAATTTGTCTTGCATTTTCTCGACTGCTTCAGCTGTGTTGATCTGTATTGTGTCTACACCTTATTCAAAATGCAACTTACTGCATTTACTAGATGATGTATTTAATGTATTACCTTACTGTTTGTTATATGTTACGACTTGTTTTATCTTGTCTGTTCAATCTGACATGGAACCTTTATTAAAGAACCCCTGGTTCAAAGATACAGTATTTGTAATCCTAATTATTAATAAATGACTCAGCAGCACAGAACTGGAGCGCTCAACAGACCCCCCCCGCCCGTCAATGCACTGCAATCGGCAAGGGACTCAGGCACTCAGCAGCACGGAACTGGAGCACTCAACAGATCCCCTGCTTGTCTCTGCACTGCTATCGGCAAGGTAGAGCACCTGACATCAGATTGAACTTCAGTTTCATTTTAACTGGGCATGAAAACTAATTTTCACAGTTTCTACTGCTGTCTTGTACTCCATGCTGGTTGTACCAATACTTCTTGGCGTATTATTCAGCTGCTTGTTACTTCATTGGTTAAGTGCCTGCTAGTAACCATTACCTGCTGTAACTTTAATATTATCTCTTGCTTTGCCTTTCTGTGTAAATCAGCCAGCAGTTTTGGATAGTTTCCTTTGTTTTTTCCACAGGCCTGTTCATTTGCAGTGGGATTCTGCACTCCGGTGTCCTAGATGGAAAGGGTGGTGCATACGCAGTGTGGCTCTCCCAACCCCCGCAGTGGCCAGAGCCCTTCCAGAGCTCCCACTGTATACTAATGTTTATTGTTTGCCTAAATCCTGCCCCTTCCTAACTATTCTATCCCCCCTTGCTTCATAGGGACTCAGGTATTCAGCAACGCAGAACTGGAGCACTCAAAAGACTCCCTGCCTGTCCCTGCACTGTGATCATCAAGATAAAGCACCCGACATCGGATCAGACTTCAGTTTCTTTTTAACTGGGCTAGCCCATCACTGCTTTGCAGTAACTTCCCCACCCTCCCACTCTGGTCCGGCTCTAGATTTATAGGCAATATGCTGTCATGTGACTTGCCAGTCAGTTTCTATCTCCCGACATTCCCTTTTGTAAATTATACTCTGCCTCCACTAGGAGTCACTGTTGAGCACCCCTCAAGTCCCCCTTTCATTGCTCTGTGCAAGCCCTAACCCTGTCATTTCTCACTCATTTTCCACCTTCTCTTCCTGTATCCCCCTTTTACTGTGCTGTACCCATCTCCCCGTATTTGAATCTCTGACCTTCGCACTGAAGACAGCAACACTACCACTGCACCATTGCAGTATCTCTGACTGCCACTACTCTTTTTGTACTTTTCACCTTTTTTTTTCTTTCCTCCAATAGCCACCTCCCCCACACTGTTTCACCGGGTAACTACCAGGTGACTTCCTACCTTGCTCCATATCATGGCCCCCTCTCTCCATCCTACAATTCTCACTGGACTACCATGCGCACCCTTTTTGCTCTCATCCCCCCTCTCCTAGTTCTTCTCTTCCACCCTTCCACTGCCCCCTACAAATTCCCTTCCCTACTCCAACACCCTCCCACTTGCCCTCTATCCTCCCTGCAATGTATCCACTCTCATGGCCACCTCCCCCTTCTCCCCTCCCGTTACTTCCCAACTTTGCATCCTAATTCACCTTGGGTTACTCAGTTGCCCTTTTTTAAACTTTGCAACTATTCAATGCCTTCTCCCCCCAAACCTCCTTTGCAAGTCCCCCACCATGTTTACCAGATCAAACATAAGCATCATTCCCCTCAGCTGCACCTTCTAGTCTTTCTGCTTCTCCTAGCTGGTGATATTGAACCAAATTCAGGTCCTCCCAACCCTTCCAAATCCTCTCCACTGGTCTTCTCCAAAGGCTTGTGGATTTTCCACATTAATGCCCATAGTTTATACCCAAAAATGGATGAGCTAAAGGTGTGGGTCACTCAGCACTCACCCAATATATTTTGTGTAACTGAAATCTGGTTGTCCTCACATATTTCTGGCTCTCAACTTACCCTTCTGGACTTTTACCGCTCTAGGCAACACTGTAGTAAATGAGGAGGTGGGGTAGCTATATACTCCCACAGCACATTAAAGTGCACTGTCTCCCATTGTGAAGCAAACCCCGGCTCCCATGCACTTTTCTTAGCCAACCTAGCGTTTCCTTCTTCCTCACCCCTCTTTGTGGGTGTTCTATATGCCTCCCCAAAACTCCCCCCCATCCCTTATATCTCTGCAGCCTCCACCTTTGCTTCTGCAGGTGAACTAATAAATCTGGGTGACTTCAATCTTGACTGGCTCTCCCCATTGTCTCTAAATTCACAACATCAGATCGAAGCATTATACCTCACCCAGCTGATCAAAGAGACGACATGCCCTAATACTAGATCTCAGTATCATTCCTTACTGGACGGGATGCTCTCTACCCACCCTCACCTCACCTGCTGTCCTAGCATCCTACCCAATGCACTCAGTGATCACTGCCCCAGCTTTTGTTTTTTATCGTATCTTATTTTCTCCCCTCCTGTGGCACACTCCGTCTCAGGGCATCCAGCTGCCAGCTCCACCTGCCCAGAGAGCTGGGTAGCTCACACTGCACCCAGAAGGATCTGGGATGGCCGTCATGCCATCCCACTGGAGGGCTCCCCCTCTGCCTCTACTAGTCAGGACAGCCCTGGACCCTTCCCGACAGGACTCCACCAAAGTCCTCTGGGTGGCTCGGAACACAGCCACCGAGCTGCATGGTTGCACTCAGCCATTTTTCCTATGATTGGCCCCTGGAGTGTGGACATGCAGTGACATCTGGGCACAATGTGCTGACGTCCACCGTGCTCCCCCTCTAGTGTCACCAGTACTTGCATTGCCCCCAGGCATCCCCAGGGGCCACTACAGTGTGGTGAATTTCCCCAGCCCACCCCAGGACTAGGAGACCAGTCTACAGATGCTCAATCCCAGTCCTTCCCTGCTGACCCCGATGGCCCGGGCTCATTCCTGAACCCGGGTCACCGGCGTGGTGCGAGGTGTGGCGTCCATTGTCTCAACCCTCAGCACCACCAGGCCAGTTCTGCCCCACCTTGTATTAGGAAGTCTTGCCCTTCCCCCACTTCCCTTAAATACACCCAGTACCACCCCCTCAAATCCCTCCATGTGAGTCAATTACTGCATGACCTGGCCATTGCGAACTGGTCCATCACTGTTGACACTGCCCTTGCCCACTTTACATCCATCTTCTTTAAAATCTGGGATATCCACGCCCCACTAAAAACTTTGAGAGTAAAATGCAACCATCATCCCTGGATCACCCCCGATATCTTGGTCATGTGTAGAGCTTGCAATCTCGCTTGGCATCATCTTAATTCTGTTGGCAATCAGACCTCCCTACAAGTGCTTTGCTCCCTCTGAAATAGTTGAACTACCAGTATCCACCGTGCCAAAGCTGACTGCTGTAAGTCACTTCTCCACCCCTCAAATAACACCCCCTCTTCCTTTTGACAGGACTACTGCTTGATCCTACACCCCCCCACACTGGGTCCCCCCACCCCCATCCATGAGGCAAGGTCAATAATCTCTGATCCTTATCTTGTTGCTGAGGCTGTCAATAAACTTTTCACTTCCTGTGCCATCACTCAGGAGCCCCCAACATCACCATCCTGCTCCCTCCAACTCCCCTCACTATCCTCAAAATTTCAGCTATCACCTATGTCACTGTCTGAAGTTCTAAGAGCTCTCTTTTTTCACTCAATCCCCCCCAAATCAGGCCACACTCCCCTCACTATCCTCAAAATTTCAGCTATCATCTATTTCACTGTCTGAAGTTCTAAGAGCTCTCTTTTTTCACTCAACCCCCCCCAAATCAAGTCCCGATGGCCTGCACCCTACAATACAAGTCACATTAAACTGTTCCTTCAATGAGTTGGTTTAGCATTGTTTTTTTTTGAATTGGCAATGCATTCCCAACTCATATTGCATTATTTTTCAGTGCTTAACCAGCTGAAGGGCAATGTTTGTAGAGTGTTATTGCAACTCAGTTGAATAATTACATCAGTTAAAGAGCTGAATTATGAGGCTAGAATGAGAGTTCTTGATCTGTACTCATTGGAGTATAGGCGGTTAAGTGGGGGTATGTGTTTAGTATTTAGTGCCTTTACCAAAGATGATCTTTGAGATAGTTCAGGATTAATGTGTAAATATAATGGCCACATTACAAGATCTCATGGTTTACAGTTACAGGGGCATATAAATAGATGTAAAGAAAAGGGCTGGATTCTTTAGTCAATGAGTGGTAGGAACGTGGAACAGATTCCCACCTGAGGTTGTGGGTAGTAATAATATGAATGCCTTTAAAGATTGCCCAGATAAACATTGCTTCTTACATTGTATCAAAGGTTATTCTCTTTGAGTTAAGGGCTTGTGCCTGACCTGGCTCGTAACAATTCTATGATCCCTATGGACACCAAATTAATACATTTTCACAAAACCAGCAAAAGGTCCATCGGTGGAACATACCATTTGTACCCTGAAAATTTCAGAGCAAAATTGCAAACTGTTTCTTCACAACTGTCTAAACCTCACATTACAATGTTATCCTTTGGGAAACAAACCAAAATTTAAACCCACATAACTCCACAGCAAAGTAATATATTTTCACCAAAGCAGCAAAAGGCACATCTGTGAGGCAAGCCCTTTGTATCCTGAAAATTTCAGACCATAATCAATAACAGTTTGTGAACTGTGGAGTGACAAAGAAACAGCTGTCTTAAAATAATTGTTTTGCATATTGGGACCTATTCATTAAAGTGGGTGGGGTTATGAATGGGAAGCACATTACTCCCCCCAAGCAACTTCGCACCCTAGGGAGTTACGTGTGTTGGCCATATTCTCGAAGACTGGCCAACATGCGGCTCCAATCTGTGGCCCTATCCCTCCAGTATGCAGGTTCACAGCGAGTTCAGTGTGGAGCTGCAGACCCGGGCAGATGGCCAATCAGCTGACCATTCTGGGTCCCTTGCTAGATCACCTGTGCCAGTGGGGTGCCATGTTGGCAGCAGATGCAAATGCACCTACAGCACAAGAGGGTTGGGTCCTCCAGATGACTATTCCCCAGCCCTTTTAATGTGCCCTAACATCAGGGGCAGCCTCAGTGTGGGGTTCGGTGACCCCCACCATCCCCATCGTGTCTAGCAGCGGCATCCTGGAGGGGCACGTAACACTTACAGCTGCCTTCAGAAGATGTAGCCATTGCCCCCATGCACTGCACCCACACGATCATGAATGGCATGGAGTGTGGACACCTCCCCATGCCAGCCCCTGGAGGCCCACCCCCCACATGGAGCTGTGCGTTTGGTTGGGGTTTTGGCTGCATAGGGGGGCATAGTGGGGTTGTGAATAGTGTGTGCAGTGTGCATGGCTAGGATGCCTGTTCACCAATGTAGGTGCAGGTGGGCTATGCGCTGGGGTAATGCGGTGCATAGCCCATCTGCACCTTTTGTGACTAGGGCGCCATTGTGAAAAAAAATCCTTTTCTGCAGTTACTTGTTCGCAATTTGCAGAAAAAGAAAATTATTTTTCATAAATTGCAAAAAAGGATCCTGTTTCATGGCATTTATTTCCAGAGTTAGCAAAAAAGGATTTCAGTATTTAAAAAAATACATTTCTGAGTGACTGATCAAAAAACTAACTGCAAAATCAGATTGTACAAGTCCCGATTAGGTAACGAAAACTGTTGTTGTCTACTAAATCCATGTATTTTTTAAGTTATTTAATTTTGTTGTCACCGCTAACTGGAAAAAAGATGGCGGCTGTACACAAAAAAAGATCCCATATTTGTGGCAAAGAATTCTGCTTTTGCAAAAAAAGATTCCACATTTCCAGTAAATAATCCTTTTTTGAGCGGAACATATAACTTGTCCCATAGGAAATAATGGGAAATGTTGAAATGTAATAACTTTGGAACAGATTAACATTTTTTCACCAAATTTTTAAAGGCACATCTGTGACCCAAAACCTTTATACACTAAAAATCTCAGACCAAAATTTCACACCATTTTTGCACCGCAGCGTGACAAAGAATTTGACCAAACATGGTAATGTTCACATTTTTTGTCACTTTGTATCTCCGCACCCACACATCTAATCAGAACGAAATGATACATTGGGTAGTATACGAGTACACTTATTTGTGAGTACACAATTACTACCCCTGTTTTATGGCAAACATGGCCGTGCATCAATTCAAAGAAGTCACATATTTCAGACTGTTCCAGTTTTTATGGCAGCCTTGAAAGAACCCAGTTTCTGGACTTTCTTAATATCTGGGGGTGAGTTCTACAGCTTAGTGAGACAATACTTTGAAGCCATGTTTTCATAGGTGTTCTGGATTTTTGAGATGTTGAGACCTCTGTTTTTGGATTTCTTTCAAGTTGTATTTGTGGATCACCATTTTTGGGTCCTGGTCTGTTAGGCTTTGAGCTTTCTCTTTGAAAGATTTGAAAGCCATAATCACTGACTGTTTTTGCCTCTGTAGATTAAATGAATCCCAGCTTAGTCTTCTGAACATTGTGCAATGGAGGGTGTCAATGATACAGTAAGTCATACCATACTAGGAATTAACCAAAACTTATTTCTCACATAGGGTTTTCTAGGTGTGAAAGGATACAACCTGTGTAGTATTACAGATGCAGCAGCCAAAAACAATGTTTTCAGTGCAATTTTAAGTAACCCCTTCAGCAAAGTAAGGAAGAGCCATTAGGTACGGATGTCCTGTGCAATGTACAATATTTACTACAACACTGTAAACAAGCATCCCAACACGAAATTAGTTGCTACTGTATGTGCCCAGGTGGATTTATAAAGCCTTAGGGGATATAAAAATGGTAGCCCTGGGAATCTATGGAGTTAGTTAAGGACTGGAGGGCTTCAGGGGACCAGAGCCCAAAGCACAGAGAGTGGAAACCTGCTCTCAAGGTAATTGTTGTGACTTGCTGGAAATGACTGGCCAAGTTCAAGGGGTGGCACTATGAGTCCTGAGTCTAGGGTGTGATGCAGGTCTCCCATCAGGTCCAGTCTTTGGTTACCTGCAAGCCTTAAACAGGGAGAGAGAGAGAGTATCCATAGATATGGTTATCGGCCTGTAATGTAGGTTACCCCTCAAAGGATAATTCCATATGACTAAAGCATTGATTCTGGTTATGAGTCCCATAACATGTTGAGGACTGAGGCTTCAATCAGTGACCATAGCCAGTAGTAATTCAGGTGTGTAAGACTGTCTCAACACCCAGGAGACCAGTTTTCCTGCTAATAATGAACAGTTATGGGAGTATGGTGTCTGGTACTCTGGGCTGGATGTCACCACAGAGATCCTGTGCCATGTGCAGGTTTCCCTGTAGTTGAGAATCATGGGTCAGAGACTGTATTTATTTAATTTGGGTGCCAAACACCCAGAGAGTGAGTAAATAATGAAAGCAGTAGAGAGGGAGGTATTGGCTGCTATTTGTGCCATGCAAAAGTGCTCCATAATGTGTGTGTTCACATAGCTACCCACCAGCAGAAAGGTGTATTGGAAGCAGTGGTGGCAGAGGGGACTCAGAATATAGAAAGGTACTCTGCATCCCTGATCATCCCAAGTTTTCTGAAATGTTGTGAAATGTTCTAAAATGAATGTAATGCAAGGATGTGTTAGAAATGTCCCCCGAGGTAAATGTTTGCTAGCCTCAAATGCCTGAAGCCCTCTACACACTTCTGGCATTCATCACTGAAGCTGTGAGTCAAAGAACCAAGCAAGTACTGAGGAATGACCACTGTCCATAGATCTTGGCCTAGAGCAGGGTTTCTCAAATGGTGAGGCCAGCCTCCCTGAGGAAGCCCCGACCTGTTCCAGGGGAGGCTCAACCAAGTCTGAAAAATAACTATATTTAAATTTTGAGTTTTAGGTATTTTGTGTGAAAGGATGAGGCAATCTGAAAAAGGATAATACTGTAGTAGGTGGATTTCTGTATTTATTTACAAATTGGTGACCAGGAATGACACTCTGAGCCAAGGCTCATTTCAAGTGTACCTTGGGAAGTGTAGGGAGTGAATAAAATTCAAAAGGCAACTACAAAACAAAGCAATATAAAATGAATAATAGTGCAAACAAATAGGAACAATGAACAAATAATGAGAGGTAACAATTGATCAAAAATTAGACTGGTGGCAGAACAATCCAAATACAAAGCTTAAGCAGAGATGTTGTAGGAGCAAGAGCAGGAGGAAGCAAAAGGATCTCTGAGAGGATGCTTAAGAGCAGGGGAAGAGGGAGACAGGTGGGTAGGAATGTTATTCCAGATAGAGGGGAAACAGACACAGAAAGCAGTCTGACCAATGAAGGCACTGCAGCAAGGGGTAACAATGGTTTGAGAGTCAAAAGAGTGGAGCAAGTAGGCTGGCCTGGGGTGGGGGGGGGGTTACAAGGAGATGTACAACAAGCTGTATAAAATGAGAGCTAACTTCTCAAATGAGTTTCATTTTATTCCTGAGGTACTGTGCTAAGATATTATTTTTTTATGGGGAGGCCCAAGACTATTTCAATGTTTGGGGGAGGCTCAAAATCTTTTCCATGGCTTTGGGGAGGCTCACCATGACAAAGTTTGAGAACTAATGGCCTAGAGTTCTAATGTGGAGAGAAGGTACCCTGAATGTATCACATCTGCTTTGCATTATACTGTATATCATCTAAAGGTCTAGGTACTCAAAATGTAAATAAACTTGTTCTTTTTTGTTTGAAGACTAACATCTGTGTGCCCTGGTTCATCTAGTCTAATGCAGGGATCAGCAATGCAATAGTGCTAAGAAATGCACTGAAGAATGCAATGCAAATAGGAAACTGGTTATGAGCTGAAGCTGAGTCAGTCAGAAACAGCACACAGAATGAAGCTATGGAATGGTAATGCAATAGCTGATCTTGCACCAGAGACCCAGCACTACGTTTGGGAAACCCAAGCCAAGTGCCACAGTACCATGCACTGCTCTAGTGTCCTAAAGAGCAGAACCTCCAGGTACACCTGAAAAGGAATCACCTCAGGTGGAGGCACCACACCAGTTGAACCATTCATCTGCCCATAGAACAGACTCACTCAGACCCTTCCAATACCTATTGTACCAGGGTTTAGGCAATCCTTGAATGCTGAGGTGTTACATGTATTTTGGAACATGCAGACATACTGTATGACTATTGCAATGTAGACAAACTACACAGAGCTGGTGTCTAGTACAGTCAGTTAGTTAGCAAGATTAATATTAGATTGCATCAAGGACACCCATCACTGTACATTGTACAGCTATCCAGCTGCAGGACATTACACACAATTCTGTTCAGCTTCAGCTGTGTAAAGGGTTGGTAGCAGATTATTTGCTGGATTATTTTACTGTCAGAGAAACTCAATCCATTTTAAGGAATTCCAGCATTCTGAAATTTTTTGTTTCAAAAGTTAAAACCCAGAAGGTCACTCACTACTTTAGCTACTTGGGCACCACATATCTGAAATACACTCTCCCACCACTTTCATTTTAAGAATGCTAGATTACCAACAGCAAGTACAGTACATTCAAACAAGGTACATTGAATCATTTTTGCATTGTGCAAATCGTGGAACTACTTCCAGTGGAGTTATGTAAATGTAGTCTGTGGCAGAGACAACTTTTCAAATTGCACATCTTTTGTTTTTTGTTCGTTTGGTTTGTTTGATTTCTGTACTACTGGAATTTTTTTGCGTATTTAACTGATGCATATTTATAATTTGGTACTTACAACTAAATAGCATTCTGGGTCACCATTATAAATGATCTTGCTCAATGGTAATTCATTTAAAATTAAAAAAAATACATATTTTAAGGATTTCCATACTCTCTGTAGTTTTGTGACTTGTTAAAACAATTGCCTCAAGTCATAATATTTCAAATCGAAACACTACAGATCAATATGAATATTTACAAACTCTGGTTTGTTTTTATGGAACATTTAAGATCCCTGTACTATACGCTGATTGTAAACATCTGGGGCCCAGTATTCAAAAATGGGCAAAGCGGGGCACAAAGCTTTGCACTATGCTTTGCCCTCGCCCAGGAGTCAGAGGATGCTATATTCAGTCAGGTAGCACACCGGCGCTATACAACTGAATATAGGGGCATGTCAGCACAGCATTAGCTCAAGTAGTCCTGACATGAATCCTTGCTGTGCAGGGAATTGCGCCACCAGACCCGATAGTGCTGGAGTGCTACATGGGATATTCAAAGGGAACCATGCAAATAAGCACATTGGGCATGAAAGGTGCTCAGGGGCTATTTGCATTCCCTTTATGGACTTATTTGCATGGGAAGCATGGCAGGTTAGCGAGGTACTGCCCCATTCCGATTGCTTGGTCCCATAGATGCATGGAATTCCCTTGTGTCTAGTGGTCCCCCACCCTCTGATTACCATGCTGTGAATGAGTTATCCTATCCCTGGTGCCTAGTGGTCCCCCCACCCATTCCCCAATCCCTGGCCCTGTTAGATAAACATATAAACAACAGAAAGCACCATCACTCCAGAGCCAGGAGTTAGTGGGTAACCCCAGTGAAGGTACTCACAGTCACGTTTCTTGCTGAAAAATTCAAATTTATTTGATAGGTTCCTCAAAATCAATGAACAGCATACAGGAATCTACTTGGGCAGAGGTCCATGAAAACCAGATGCACTGCACCAGCACCCTGCCCCGGTCTGTCAAAGCGCAGTCCCACTTACTGTTTTTGGCATAGGTAGACATATTCTGTACCTTGGCATCCAGTGGTCTCACTGGTCACTGATCCTTGGCCCTGTAACAAAAACAACATCCAGTCCTCTGTTTATGCTGTTACTATAATGTAAGGTCCATAGCGAAAAAAATATGTATTTTCTGGTTGTCCTGGTACCCCCCACGCGACAATCGCCATTTCCACCTTTGTCAATGAAGTAATCCCTGTCATCTAGTGGCCCCCTCATCACAGCAACACACACCCACCTTGCCAACCCCCTTTACCTGAAATATCAGTGCTGCAGGAACCCATGCAGTGACCAGCACAGCCCTCACACCTCCTCGGATGTCTGCCATGTGCAAATCCACAGAGAACATGCATCCTACATATAGTACAGAGCGTGTGACCTCACTAGGCACCAGGGAGAGTTTATTTTTATGTCAGGCTAGCAAATGGAGGGAAGGTACTGCTGGGCACCAGGGATACTTTCTTCATTTACCGGACCAGGGAACGGAAGCAGGATGGATTGCTGTACAACAGAGATTCATTAATTACATATCAGGAAGGCATTCAGAGGGGGGGACCACTAGGCACTAAGGATAACTTACTTGACCATGGGGATGGCGATTGCAGCAAGAGGGGAACCACTGGACCCCAGAGATGTTAATATTTAAACTGGGCTGGCAATATGGGGGAGGCACTGGGCACCAGGGTAATGTTTGACTGGCCAGGACAGGGTGGCTGGCTTCATTAACTTTGGCCACCGCCAGGGCCTTATGCTCTGTTAAGAGGGGGTTGCAACAGCTGTAATTTACACCTGTTTTGGTGGCAATTACTGCCAGTGCAAACCTCTGAATATACCGCTGTGCCCATATGCTGGGAGGGCCCCCTCCTCTGCATAGGTGCAGCAGTACCTTACCACTCAGGCACTAATGAGGTTTGCTGGTGCTATGGGGTGTCAGAAAACAGACCACACCTACACACCGGGCATAAAACATGTTTTGCACGAGCAAACACTTCTGTTACCATGGACATGGTGTATCAAATACCTGACTGTTAGGGTAGTACAGAAACAATTAAGGATCCTCCTCTGAAAATATGATAGATGTGTTAGTATTTTGTTGTAATTCATTGCCCAAATGTTCTATGTGTACACATTCTTGGTGGCAAACAGAGGCCTTGGTGGTTTAGTCAAAAGACAAGGAAGCCCTCATGTGCTCCTGCTTGAGCTATCAAATTGCTCTCTATTTTTCTTGTCAAATAGCCAGCAGGGCAATGAATGCTTCCCCCCAACCAGTGGCAAGTTGTAAGTTCAAACATAGCAAGTTATTAACATCCTACGTATAAGAAAACACAGAAGGAGCAGGACAGAGAGCTGTACCAGTTAAGGCAGAAGGAAGCAGGGAGGGAAGTCAGAATAGCAAAGGCCCAAACTGAGGAAAAGATAGCCAACTCAGTTAAGAAGGGGGATAAAACCTTTTATAGGTACATCAGTGAGCGTAGAAAGACAAAGGGAGGGATAGTGAGGCTGAATAGAATGAACGGTGGGTGGGCAGAGGGGGACAGTGAAAAGCAGGAATACTGAATGAATATTTCTGCTCAATATTCACAAAAGAGGAGGGGGAAGTGCCTAATCCAATTAACAGAAGCACTCTTGATAGGGGGTTGATCCCAGTCCTTTCACAGAAGAAAGGGTTCTGCAAGAACTCCTAAAACTAAAGGTGGACAAAGCAATGGGTCCTGATGGAATTCACCCAGAATTCTAAAAGAATTAAGGGAGGAACTAGTGAAACCACTGGCTACTCTTTTTAATAAATCATGGGAGGATAGTGTGGTACCCGAGGACTGGAGGAAGGCGGATGTGATTCCCCTTCACAAAAGTGGGACCAAGACAGAGGCAGGAAACTACAGACCTGTCAGTCTGATCTCTGTGGTAGGGAAAGTGATGGAGTCACTTCTGAAGGAAAGAACAGTTGAGTACCTAGAGGCCAGTGGAGCACAGGACCCAAGGTAGCATGGGTTCACAGCGGGAAGGTCATGTCAGACGAATCTAATAGATTACTTTGACTGGGTGACCAAAGTAGTAGACCAGGGAGGGGCTGTGGACATGGCCTACCTAGACTTTAGCAAGGCATTTGACACAGTCCCACACAAAAGATTAATAGTCAAATTAACCAGCCTGGGAGTGGATCCCAGGGTGGTAGCCTGGGTAAAATATTGGCTGGACAACAGGACACAGAAGGTCATTGTAAATGGAGTCCACTCTGAAGAAAGGGGGGTTACTAGTGGGGTACCGCAGGGTTCAGTATTGGGTCCAGTCCTTTTTAATGTCTTCATCAGTGACATTGCAGAGGGACTGAAAGGAAAAGTATGGCTTTTTGCAGATGACACAAAAGATCTGCAACAGGATTGATACACAAGGAGGCGTGGAAAGGATGAAAAGGATTGCAAGGTTGGAGGAATGGTCAGAAGTATGGCAGCTAGGATTCAGTGCAAAGAAGTGCAAAATAATGCACCTGGGAAACAAGAACCCAGGGGAAGAATACACAATGGGGGGGAGGTAGTAACAACAACAAAAAGGAAGGGACCTGGGGTAATCATATCAGATTACCTTAAGGTTAGCAAACAATGTGAGAAGGCAGTAGGGAGGGCTGGGGGTACACTGGGATGTATAGGGAGAGGCATCATCAGCAGAAAACAGGAAGCTGTTATCCCTCTGTACAGACAGTTGGTGATACCCCATCTGGAGTACTGTGTCCAGTTCTGAAGACCCCATCTCCGCAAGGACATAGACAGGATAGAGGCAGTCCAGAGGAGGGCAACTAAAATGGTGCAGGGTCTTCAAAAGAAGCCGTATGAGGAGAGACTAAAGGAGCTTGTTATGTATACCCTTGAGGAAAGAAGGGAGAGGGGGGGACATGATAGAAACTTTTAAGTACCTCAATGGAATCAACAAAGTCCAAGAGGGTAGCATCTTTCAGAAAAAGAGACGTGCAAGAACAAGGGGACACAATTTAAAGATAGAAGGAGAGTGGTTCAGGGGCAATGTGAGGAAGTATTATTTCACAGAGAGGGTAGTGGATGCATGGAACAGCCTTCCTGAGGAGGTTGTGGGGTCTAAAACTGTGGGAGAATTCAAGAATGCATGGGACAGACATAAGGCAATTCTTGTGGGGGGTAGGAAGAAATAGGCTGTTGGTTAACTAGGATCTGCGGCCTATCCTGTAGGTAGAGAAATGGGCAGACTAGATGGGCCTAGCGGTCCTTATCTGCCATCAAAGTCTATGTTTCTATGTTACCTTCATTATAAGCCTAAGTCGGATGGCATATCCTGAATAATATTTTAACTGTTATGGCAACGTGTGTGTGTTGTAACAATGTACCCTGTACAATAGGTCATTAATTATAGGTAGGAGTCAAGGTATAATTGCCTTTGTTCAGGGGCATGCTGCAAGTCTGTTTATAACTGGTGGTGCATAACAATTTAGTAAACAATATCCATTGTTTGTCACAGACCTCTCCATTTTCATAATGCTTAATACTATTATATACATTAGACAAGGTGGTTGAAGACAGTAGATTGCACCACACTGCTTTACTAATTTTATTTAAAAAATAATGGGTGCCTATGCACTACTGGGTGGGAATTATGCACTGGAGGTGCGTATCCTGCCCACGTAGCTCCACACCTGTGAACAGGTGAACACCAGCCATATTCATCAATGGCTGTCAACTGTCCACAGGGCCCCCCCCCCCCGGGCACAGGTCCATGCAGGGTGACCATGGGTGGAGTCGCGAACCCAGTCAGGCATCCGATTGGATGCCTGGTATGGGTCCCACAATGGATCCCTTGCGTGTCACAGGTCTGGGTGCATGAATGCCTACTGCAGGCACCTGGACCCACGTGACACACTCCATTGTCCTGTGGAACCCTCCACACCAGTCTTTAATGCAAGGCACCCTTCTGGCACACAGAAGAATCCCACCCCATGCCACAGGTTGTCCTCCCCACACAGATGTGCCCCAACCCTGCTGTTGCATACCTCCTGAGACCCCGATGCCACATCCCCAAAGGAGTACCTCCCCAGAGCCCTGACATGACTGCCCAGCCAGGAACACCACATTCATTACACCCCTGACCCCTTTGCCAGTGCCCCTGTGCCCCAATGGTGGTCAGAGCCCCCCTGCACACACAGGTTCCACATCCATGAATGGCCATGACCCACCCCTGGTCCCCATGCCCCAACATTGGTGGTTGGTGTTTCTCTTTCTCACCATGGCACTGAAAACCTCTCCCCCTGCCCCATACCTTCCTGTTGGTGCCACCGCCAGGAACAGCCAGTGGTGCAGCCCTCCTCACGCCTCCTCGGCCGTGGCCAACCAAGTGATGCCAGGAGCGCATTGCCTATTTATAGTAGTCCATTCTCAGCATCACTTGGATGGCCAGTGGCTGTGGAGGTGGGAGAAGGGCTGCATTGCTGGTCATTCCTGGCCATGGCACCAACAGGAAGGCATGGGGGAGGGGTTGTCAGTGTCATGGTGGGTGGGGGGGAACACTGACCAGCAAGGTGGGGGCAGCGGGAATTGGGGGCAGGTCGTGGCCATTCACAGATGAGGCATCTATGTGTGGGGTGGTTGTTTGTGGCACAGAGCAGGGGCAGCTCTGTGTGTTGGGAGGATGGCATGCACTGCAGAGTGACCTGGCTGACACCTGTTGAGCTGGGGGTATGAGTGGAACTAATGCCAAGGAACAGGACTACAGCTGTCGGGGTGGGGGGGTGTCTCCTGCCATGGGGGGGACAGCATCTGGGCTGGGCAAGTGGACAGTGGTGTCAGGGATGTCCCTAATACCCACCAGGGCATTTTTAGGTTACGGCTATGTGATGGGCTGGGCGTATAGGGCACGTATGGTAGAGTCTCCCCTGGCATAAATGGCACCCTCCTATGCCCTCAGTGCATGGCACTATGCCCCATAGTGCATGCCACATAGCACCAGCATGCCCCCTGCCAGCCTCCAGTCCATTTTTGTCTGTGAGGCTGGGGGATTGGGTGCGTTGGGGCTGCGCGACCCATTTTGCGCATCCTGCGCATGGGTCACAATGGGTGTGGAGTGGCTACACACCATGGAAGTGCAGTGTGTAGCCATTCCACACATTTGTGCATAGGGCTCAATATATAAGTTCTGATTTCTAGTCCTGTTTAGCAATGCTGTGAGAAAGGGAATCACTCAGTTTACCAGACCAAGACAGATGTTAGAATAAAGACACAGATTTATGAGCTAAGCACAGCCAGGATCCCAGGTAGGAACCTGGCTTCCTGAAGCACTAATTTGCTAACATGATGATGAACCATTTCTGTGTGCAAAAGAAGTTTATCTGGGTTACCTTCTGACCCCATCAAACCACATTAAGGCCACTATGTATGCACTTTAACATTTGGCCTGGAAGACAGACTAGCACATGCTTTCGCAGCTGAAGTCATGTCAATCTAGTTGTCAGCATGGCTTAGTTGGTAGCATATCCACTCTGGACAAGTAGGTCATGGGTTCTACTCCCACACCGGGACTGGGCTCAATACCATAAACACAGCACAACAAAACTGGCACCACATAACAGCTATATTAAATAACACTTTATTGAAAAACAGAGAATGCTAAAAACATACTGCCAGCAGAGCCAGTTAGAACAGAAACCCCAACCAGTTTTGCAACTAGTGCATCATCAGGGGGAGGTAGATGTGAGTGCAAGATGCTGTGCTTAAAATACCTTAGCTAAAGTGATGGTGCTGGCTGTGGCACATGGACAGCTGGTTCTGATTTCAATATGAAATTTTTTCTGCAATATAAAATATGTAAGGGAGTGTCTGTCAGGAGAAACTACAGTCTTGCTGAAACTGACACATCAAACGCCCCCAGGGATAAGTTCAAAGGACAGGACGTAGCTTAAACTGCAGCTATCTGAAATGCAATTACCTTATCAATTTGCTTTGAAGCCAGGAACAAATATATCCATTTTATTATGCCCTCAGGGAAATCCTTTGATTTGCACTAGGTGTCATGAGGAAAAGGGTCATATTCATGTGTTTAGGGTGTCTTCCCAGGAAGCCAGTTGATTACATCGAAGAGACTTTGATGTCTGGGTGAAGCAGGTCCCAGACTAAACTAGGAAGTTCAATATGCATTGTTTGGGGTATCCAGTGAGTTACATCAAACAGGCTTTGATGTCTGGGTGAAGCAGATCACAGACTGGTTTTGGCAAGTCACATGAAGAGGGGAGATTCATTTATGTCACCTATTAATTTTTTTAATATCTTGGTAGGACATCCTGTGTTATAAGTAGTAGTACCAAACTGGGAAACAGATAAGAGTTTTCTAGGTCTTGCATAGAGTTTTAAGGGTTCATTTTGAAATACATGGTTAGGTGACCATAGGCAAAGATATCTGGCCCCCTGAAGACAGAATTATCTGAACCTGACAATTGGGTACGCTAACAAGAGGTTATCATTTGAATCCCTCCAGAACTTGGGAAAAAGATGACTCGAATCCACAAAACAGACAAGAGGGTTACCTTGTTCTGTTAACTGTTCACAATTCTACCCTCAGAGGTTGGCACTTTAGGGGTAGAGGACTGACCTGCTGAGTAAGTTTGTGACAGATTTGGTTGGCAGCGGTGGCATAAAAGGTTTGGTGGTATACGCTTTATTGTTCAGTGTGTCAGCTTGAGACTCTTCAGCTCACTTGGAAAAAAGAAAGGCAGTGTTTGATTTCAAAAGGAAACAGAACTATATCCCTTGGCTTACAGTCAGGTTCCTACCTGTTTTATTTTTTTTGTAAAGTGGCAGTCAGAGTAGCAGTAGTCAGGAAAGATGACTTCAAACTACAGCAGGCACACTGTAGAATACTTACAGTTGTGTGGGGACAAGAGGAGTCCTGTTTGAGGTGACAGACAAAAAACAGAACCTCATAGAGGCCCTGATGGTAGCAGATACCCAGAGCAGCGAGTCACCGACCATGATTGAAAAGGCCCAAACCTCAAGTGTGGCAGGGCTAGCGGCCAGTGCTGTGTCCAGGTCCAGTGAGGAGGACAGCAGGGCCACAGTCAGTGAAGGGCCACAGCAGTAGGGGATGGTCACCAGTATCCTGACTCCGGAAGTACTTGGGCTGCAAATTGAGTTGTGCAGGATGGAGCTGGAGTTCCAGAGAGAGAGGGACCATGAACAAAGGGAGGCAGAGGAGAAGAGGGAGCGAGACAGCAGAGAGGCAGACCGGGAATGATGAGAGGCAGAGAGGGAACGTCGAGAGGCAGAGAGGGAACAGCGAGAGGCAGAATAACAACAGAGGGAGGCAGAGTGACAACAGAGGGAGGCAGATTGTGAGGAGCATGAGTGCCAGCGAGCTACAGAGGACAAGAGAGAATGAGAATGCTGAGACGCAGACTGTGAGGAGCAGAAGTGCCAGAGGCAATATGAACTGGAGAAGATATGACTCCGACCAGCGGCTCCAGAGCAGGTAAGTGGCTTGGGTTTAACTGGGGCTGCAGGACTGGGTTACAAATTGAAATCCAAATTAATAGCCGAATTTAAGGAGAGGGAGGACATGGATGCCTTTTTAAATTCTTTTGAAAAAGTTTGTATTCAGGCTAAAATTCCTACAGAGTCCTGGAGCTTCCAGCTATCCCCACTACTTACCGGGAAAGCTCGGGATGCATTGGGTCAAATGGACAATGAGGACAGTGATGATTACAGCAAACTTAAAGTTGCACTATTAAAAAAGTTTGAATTAACTGCTGAATCATACAGAGCTAAATTCTGTAAGCTCAGGAGAAGCCCTAATATGAGCTACAAGGAGCTAGCCATGAAACAAAATCAGTTTTTAAAACATTGGTGGGAAGGAATTGAGGCAAACTCTGTTGATAAAATTGAAAATGTGATTTTATTAGAACAGTTTTATTGGGCATGCCCAGCAGAGCTAAAAACCTGGCTAGAGGACCGAGAACCCAAAACAGTGCAAGAGGCTGCTGAACTCTTGGATCGCTATGCCAAGAGCAGACCTGCTCTGATAGTGAATAGGGCAGGCATGGCAGTGCAGAAACGGAATAGCGTGCCTTCAGGGCAACTAAAACTCTCACTGCCTCCACCCAAACCAGTTAGCCCCAGGTTTAAACAAAAATATTTCTCTGAAGTAAGAAATGCATGTTGGTTGTGTAAAGAAACTGGGCATATTGCCAGACAGTGTCCCAAAAGAGGAGAGCCATAATACACAACAGGGTGCTAGAAAAGAAGTGGGTTGTTTGTGTTTCCCTGGGAGCATGCCAGTGAACATGAGGGAACACATGCACCCAATCATGGTAAGTGGTGTGCAGACGCAGGGGTTAAGAGACACGAGGCATCCCTGACATTGGTGAAAGAGGATCTGGCACAGTCTGGTCAGCTTATACCCAATAAATATGTCACTGTACAGGACTCTGCAGGTGGGGAGAAAACATTGCCCCTCGCTAGTGTTCTCCTAGACTGGGGTGAAATGGGGGAACTGTGCAACAGGTGGCTGTAGCCAAAACATTAGCAGTGGATGTGATCCTGGGTAGCAATCTCCAGCAGGGGACAGTATGTGCAGCTACCCATAGCCAAGTGGCAAGGGAAAATTATAGCTCCCTGAATCTCACAGAAACCAGTGGGGAAACCACTGAGAGGCTGGTTCCCCAGCCTGTGTCTCCAGATGAGGAGACTGATAAAAAGGGGGTATAAATTTCCCCAGTAGCAAGTAACCACACAGCCACCGAGGGTTACTCTGAAGAGGGAAGGGTGACCCCTTGTCAGAGGGTTGGGATTGACAATGATCCTGAGGGCCCTGATGCTAGCACTAGGGACCCTAGTTTAGCAACTGAAGAGGACCTGTCCAATGCCTTGGGACTGTGTGAGGGGTCTGCAGCTGCTCAGAGGAGTGACCCTAGTTTAGAGAATCTGAGGGCTTGGGCAGACTCTGACAGAGCACAGGGAGGTGACGGCAGACATAAGGTTTATTGGGAAAATGGACTTATGTATACTCAGGCAGTACAGACAGAGGGAGGGATGCTAGACAGGCAGCTTGTTGTTCCCCCAGGGGTATCGTGAGCAGTTAAAATTGCACATGATATTCCCTTGTCTGGTCATCTGGGAATCACGCGCATTACGCAGTGCTTGGTCCAGAATTTCTACTGGCCTAACTTCACCCAGCAGGTGAAGGAGTATTGCAGGTCTTGTCACCGGTGTCAAGAAATAGGGAAGGTGGGCAAGAAAACCCAACCCGCCCTGATTCCATTGCCCATAGTGGAGGAGCCATTCCAGAGGGTGGGAATGGATATTCTGGGGCCTTTAAATACCCCCAGCTCCTCAGGGAAGAGATTCATCCTGACCATGGTGGATTATGCCACCCGGGTACCCAGAGGCAGTTGCCCTATCCTCTCTGAGGACAGAAATATTGGCAGATGCCTTACTTGGGATTTTCTCCCGTGTTGGGTTTCCACAGGAGGTAATCACTGATCGAGGGGGTTCCTTCATGTTGGACCTAATGAAATGTTTATGGGAGAAGTGTGGGACAGTGCAGAGATGCATGACACCATATCACCCACAAGCCAATGGGCTTGTGGAAAGATTAAATGGTACCCTAAAGTCAATGCTCCGGGTGTTTGCGGAACAGCATGGGAGGGACTGAGAGAAATACCTTCCCCACCTGTTTGCATACAGGGAGGTGTCCTAAGAGTAGACAAGATTTTCCCCCTTTGTACTCTTATATAGACACTGGGTACTTGGGCCCCTAGACTTGATCCGGGAGGACTGGCAAGGCAAGCACACCACACAGGGAACTCCCATTGTGGATTACGTCTATAGGTTTAGGGAAAGTCTGAAGGAGCTTATGGAAACAACCCAGAGAAACCTGGCAGCTGCCCAACAGAAACAAAAAGTGTGGTATGACTGCAGAGCCAGAGCTCACTCATACGTGGTGGGTCAGGAAGTCATGGTCCGTATTGCGGTCCGGAAAGACAAGCTGCAAGCTGAGTGAGCAGGACCGTACAAAGTGGTTAGGAAGGCAATTGACGTGAATTACATTGTGGAGTTACCTGACCAAAGACAGATAGAAAGGATGTACCATGTCAACATGATGAAGCCAAACAGGTCTGACATGGTGTTTGCAGTGTGTAGTCATGGGGAGGAGACGGACGAAGGAGACCCCCTTCTGGACTTGCTGGAAGAAAGTAAACAGGAGTCCTCTGTGGAGGCAGTAAAACTGTCTCCCCAGCTGACCCCAAGTCAGATCCAGAAAGTAAGGGAGGTTTTAGCTGACTCTGCCCCCTTGTTTAGCACCAAGCCTGGACTAACCCCCTTAGCGACACACAATGTGGAAACAGGGACACAGATGCCCATACGGCGGACAGCATGTCAGGTGTCAGAGGCTGTCCAAAAGGACATTAGGAGGGAAGTGGAGAAGATGCTGGATATAGGGGTAATCCAGAGATCCCACAGTCCCTGGGCCTCACCCATAGTCATTGTACCCAAGCCAGATGGCTCAACTCATTTCTGTGTGGACTATCATGGACTGAATGCAGTCACAAAGTCCGATGTCCCGGACGGATGAACTCCTGGACAAGTTGGGAGGGGCGACCTACCTTATGACCATTGACCTGACAAAGGAGTATTGTCAGGTAGAGTTAACGGACAGAGCTAGGGAGAGGTTGGCCTTCATCACTCCGATAGGCTTATTTGAGTTTGAAGTAATGCCTTTCTGAATGAAGAATGCCCCGGCCACTTTCCAAAGGTTGGTGAACCAGGTGTTAAATGGTGCTGAGGAGTACGCTGTGGCGTACCTGGATGACACTGTCATCTTTAGTACCAGCTGGGAGGAACACCTATCCCACCTTAGGGAAGTGCTGGGCAGGATACAGAAGGTCAGGCTCACTGTCAAAGCCCAGAAGTTCCAGGTGGCCATGGGAGAGGTGGCATACCTTGGGCATGTGGTTGGTCAGGGACAGCTCCGTTCTAACCAAATAAAAATAGAGGTAATCCAGGCATGGCCCAGACCAGAAACTCAGAAGTAGATCAGTGGTTTTCTCAGGACAGCAGGGTACTATCGAAAATTTGTACCCAATTACAGTGCCCTGGCTGTTCCCCTATCTGACCTGACAAAGAAAAGGATGCCCAAGAAAATTACCTGGGGCCCAGCCTGTGAGGAAGCCTTTTCCAAACTAAAGGAGGCACTGTGCAGTGCTCCTGTTTTGACAGGTCCTGGCTATAGCAAACCTTTTATAGTTCAGACTGATGCCTCAGACGTGGGTATTGGGGCAGAACTGAGTCAGACATCCAGTCAGGGGAGGGATCATGCAATAGCCTACCTGAGTAAAAAGTTACTTCCCAGGGAGCAGGCATACTCCACGGTGGAAAAGGAGTGTCTGGCCACAGTGTGGACCCTAAAGAAATTGGAGCCATACCTGTATGGGCAGCATTTTGTGGTGCAGACTGACCACAACTCCCTGGTTTGGCTGACACAGATGGGGAAAAACAATGATTGATTGCTAAGATGGAGTCTTGCTTTACAAGGATATGACATGACCATTCTACATAGAGCTGGAGTGACCAATCAGAATTCAAATGGGCTGCCTCATGTGTATGAGGAGTTAACTGATTTGGGAAGCTCATCCCATGCAGGGGATAGACCCCCCCCAAATTCAGTCTAGGTGGGGAGGATTGTGTCACGTGGACAGCTGGTTCTGATTTCAATATGATATTTTTTCTGCAATACAAAATATGTAAGGGAGTGTCTGTCAGGAGAAACTATAGTCTTGCTGAAACTGACACATCAAACCCCCCCAGGGATAAGTTCAAAGGACATGACGTAGCTTAAACTGCAGATATCTGAAATGCAATTACCTTGTCAACTTGCTTTGAGGCCAGGAACTGATATATCCATTTTATAATGCCCTCAGGGAAATCCTTTGATTTGCACTAGGTGTCATGAGGAAAAGGGGCATATGCATGTGTTTAGGGTGCCTTCCCAGGAAGCCAGCTAATTACATCAAAGAGACTTTGATGTCTGAGTGAAGCAGGTCCCAGACTAAATTAGGAAGGCCAATATGCATTGCTTGAGGTATCCATTGAATTACATGAAAGAAGCTTTGATGTCTGGATGAAGCAGATCACAGACCGGTTTTGGCAAGTCACATGAAGAGAGGCAATTCATTTATGTCACCTATTATTTTTTTTAAATATCTTAGTAGGACATCCTGTGTTATAAAATCTAAATTTTAAGACACCATGGTGGAGTTAGGTGACCTCAGAGAGAAGGCTAGCTCAAGACTGCTTTTAAATATACTGAATAGACCTTACAGAGAGACATTTATTTTCTGACTGTGAAAAGAGGAACATCGAAGCACTGAAAGATTAAGAAGTAAGGATACATTAGCTAAGCCCAGTCTGAGTGTATGGGTTGTAGGAATTTGTACTTTTAAACCTGTTTTGTTTTTAAGGCTGTATGTGTTGGGATATCTTGTTCTTTATTTACTGTTTTCCTATTTTTTACCTATTTTAAAGTAAAGATATATATTTTAAAAAAAGAAACTGCCTGGTGTGCCTTGAAACTTCTTTTTTTATAAGTGAAGCTGAGATGGTTATAGTTGACACTGTGCATGAGCTTATTGTAGTACCATACTGGGAAACAGATAAGAGTTCTCTAGGTCTTGCATAGAGTTCAAAGGGTTCATTTTTAAATACGTGGTTAGGTGCCTGTAGGCAAATATATCTGGCCTCCCGAAGACAGAATTATCTAAGCCTGACAATTGAGTATGCTAACAAGAGGTAATCAGTTTGAATCCCTCCAGAACCTGGGACAAAGGTGACTCGAACCCACAAAACAGACAAGACAGTTACCTTGTTCTGTTAACTGTTCACAATTCTATGCTCAGAGGTTGGCACTTTGGGAGTAGAGGGCTGACCTGCTGAGTGAGTTTGTGACACTGCTAAGTGAATCTATGATAGCCAGGTCAATTCTTTTTACCATAAGATTGACATTTGGTATCACTTTATATATGACATCTTTAGGGTTTCGCACGGCAGCAGGAGTGAATTGCAGGAATTTATTTGTTATCTTGATGGAACTAATCTGATTCTTAAATTTACAATGCAGTGTGATACCACTACGGTTTAATTTCTGGATTTGAAAATTATTTAGGGGGAAGATGGCACAGTTCAAATGGAATTACTCTCTAAGAGTACTGACTGTAATTCACTCCTACATTCCTCGAGTTGCCACCCATACCATTTGGTTAAGAACATTCCCAAGTTGCAATTTCTTCATGTTAGGAGGAACTGTAGCCAACAGAGTGATTACAAATCCAATGGTTTGGATTTATGTTGTAGACTTGGTGAGAGGTGTTACAGTGAGGAGACTGTGTATGGGTCTTTTCAAGAAGCCTTATATAGTGAGAGAAACACCCCTTTGACTGTGAAAAATAAACAAACTGGTCCAGAAATGATGAATTGTGTTACTACTTTTAGTAAGCACTCATCAAAGATAGAAAAGGTGATCAAGAAGAATTTGTGATTTTGTGTACGGATTGCCTAATACAGGAAGCCACAAAATTGGTACCCAGGATGGTATACCGACATGAGACCAACCTTAGGGATAGATTAGTCCATAGTTACCAGCCGAAAAATAAATGACACACTACTAGAACATGGCTAGCTCTATTACCATGTGGCACCCAAACCTGCAGAAATTGTAAATGTTGCCCATCTGTTTTAAAGTGTGGCACTTTCACTAAGGTAAATGCTGCTAAAGTATTTGAGATGAGCTCTTTCTTTAATTGTAACATATCTACTTTGGTTTATTTAGCCATTTGTGAATGTGGAGCTTGTGGGCAAATCCACCAGATCCTTTAAAGTTTACATAAGGGAGCACCTGAGAAGTATTGCTAGGGAATATAATTTTAATGCATTAGCCAGTCACTGTAAGGCTAAGGTGAGGGGGGATGTTAGCAAACATACTGTCAAATTCTGTGATGTAGAGAAAGTGAGGGTGGGCCCAAGGGGGTGGGGTGGGGGCGGATCTTGAATTAAAATTACTACAGTGAGAATCCTTCTGGATTTATACACAAAGGGCTCTGATGAGCCCTGGTTTGGATGATCGAATAGACATTTGGCCATTTATAAACAAATGAATTAGGTTCTCTTTATGCGTTCTCCATGTTCATTTGCTGCATTATTAATATGTATGCATTTTTTCTTTTTTTCCTCTAGTGTGTGGAGGATAGAGACAATAATACACCTCTTGTACCAGAGTAATTTACATGCATGGACTTTTAGAAACCTGTTGAATCAGCACTTTAATCGAATCAGTAATCCTGCAGTATTTAAAAATGAAGGGTATGTGAAGGGGGAGGATTGGACATACTAGATTGGCCGGAAGGCTCCTTTTCTGCAGTCAATTTTCTAAGATTCTATTTTTTATTAATAATATTACCAGTTTATGATGTGTTAATGCTGTGGAGATGTTACTAGCTGGGTTATTTCTAGTAGTTTGCACTTAACAGCACTGTCACTTTAACTAAAGTATTTTTAAGCACAGCATCTTGTACTCACAGCCCCCTTCTCCTAATGATGCGCTAGTTGGGAAACCAGTTAGGGTTTCTATTGAATGGACTCTATTGGCAGTATATTTTCACTAAAGTGTCATGTAATATAGCAGTTGTGTGTGCAAGTTGTATTGTGCTGGATTCTGCTTTTGCCCAGCCATGCGCTAGCAGTGGAGTGGACTTTGTCATAGTTCAGTCAACACTATGTATGCTGGCAGCTGAATGCAGTACTAAGGGATGCTGAAATGTTGGGGTGTGTCATCTTTCAGATGAGATATTGAACTAAGGTCCTTTCTGCCTTTTTGTGGTGGTTGTTCAGGTGGACAGTAAAGATCTCCTGGCACTTTATGAAAGGAGTAAAGGAATTTTCTTGCCAAATTGCCCCCGTCAGCTTAACTGGTTAAGTTTCAGTTGGTTTGCGTTTGTATACCCCCCAGACATGACTGAAAACAGACAGTATGGTCTAGCTTTCCTTTCCCGGTCAACAAAAACTAAATAATAATCACAATAATCGACAGCGGCCAATAGGCAGGAGATTGCCTGGCCCTTCATTGTTGGCAAGACCCCTACCTCTGCAGTGCATTTGGGCCACTGCAGTTCAACAGCAAGAAAATTGATTTTACATGTGAATCCAGGTCTCCCAAGGTGGCAGCAAGGAACTTTTTTTTGCTACACCACAGAGCCAACTGTTCAAGGATCAACTCCAGTTTTAAAATGTGTTTTACGAGTTAATATTTTGGATGATCCAACCAGATGGAGGTCAAGCAACATTATTATTTATGGGCAGTGAGTCAGTGATGAAAGTGCTAAATGAACTGGGGTCTCATGTTTCACAGCTGAGTGCTCTAGCCATAAGACTGTAGTGCAAACTTCTCTAATAGCTCAATTACAGTAGTTGAAACTTTTCCAAAGCTCCAGTTGTTGATAGGTGTGTGTGACGTTTGGTGGGGTTGTGTTACAGCGGTGTTAGTCCACTTTGTCTGCTTTTTCTGTATTGCTAGCACTTGTGGAGAGGGGCTTTATACTGTACCTCAGAACATACAACATTTGACAGACAAAAAATACCATTTGGACAAACAAATCTGCACATGTTGTTTCTCATATTTCCATTTTCCAGCTCTTTCACGTACATGAACTTCACCTTCTCCCTTATTAGACTCTCATCGATTCATTATTAGTTCTTGAACACATTCATAGGCATTCAGTAGAATTTCGGAAATTCTGCCTAATTCCATGGAATTTGGTCAGAAATGTAATTGTGAAATTCTGAAAACTGAATGGTAACTGTGGAGTCACTTTCCACAGTTTATGTCAACTGTGCATTATTTCCCTCAAACCAGGAACATTATCCTGCAGATTCCATGATCTGTGGAATATTATTCTGTGGTTAAATGGGCAGACTAAATGGGCCAAGTGGTCCTTATCTGCCATCAAAGTCTATGTTTCTATGGTTTTGCATCAAAATGCATTTGGGATTTTCATGGCTTTATATAAGAAATTCTGAAAAGCGTTTTAGAAGTGGGACTGTCATTCTGCATGAATTCTGCCAGATGGCTTCCACATTCCACATAGTTCTACACATTGTTGTCCTTAATGATCAGCTTGCATTACACTTACAGCATATTACCCTGTTAGAGGACAAGTTCTGTGGACTCCATCTAATGTACTGACTCCTACGTCCTTATTTTTAAATGACGTTTTCCTGTTCTTGTGTTCACCAGTATTGTTATTGTTTTCCCAAATGTTAAACTTCAGTGGCACTACAGTACATAACCACACAGCTTCCTCTTTGCCAGCAAGAGCTTACTAGAGCCAGTGTGTTTGCAGAGTCAATAAGTGGCACAAACACAAACCACTTACGCACATAAGCCTCACACAGCAACACAAATGTAGGCACTAACACAAACAGACTTATACACAACACATAAATGTCTCCAGACACAGGCAGAAGCTTATCAGTTTATCAAGCTGTGTGCCTTACATGGCACTGGTGATCCATTAGGAAATGGGAGACAAGGAAGCTGGAGAGTGGTCTGTGCATAAAATAAGAGAGAAACAACAGAAATTCAACTCATACCTGCAAGGTGTATACTGAAATAAATAAGGAATACAGTAGTGTAGGACCTGACCAAAGGGGGCGTCATGAAGTGGTGATCAGGCTTTTACAAATCTTGCTGACATTTGCTACCTAAGAATCCCAGTTTAAAGTATGAGAAAAAGAAGAAATTAGTTAGATAAATAAAAAATAAAAAAATGAGGGCAGTAAGGAGCAGACTCAAATATGATTAAACTTATTTAAGTAGCAAGAGGTGAGTAGGTTATATCTTGTACTTATAAACATACACTAATCACCTATGCACAGAAGAACACACAGAGAAATGTAGAGGCAAACAAACCCATACATACAAACGCACAAATGTATATAGACTTTGGCAAAACCTCACAACTTATTAAAGCAGCTGAGCAATGAAACTGGGCAAAATAATTGACTCCACTTTTGTTCACTTTATGGGGTTGTAGGCATCTTCCAGTTTTACATGGTGAAAACATTTTCTAGTTCCAGCAAAATATGAGTATTTTTTTATAAAAATGTTTTAGAAATTTATAAATGTTTTAATTTTTTCTTTCAAAAAAAAGATGGCTGCTACATTAGACTTAAGCAATAAAGCATGATGGGATGTTGGTGGTACTAGGTTTCCCCCATAGTCAGGGGTGTAGTGAGGCACAAGGCAAAGCCAAGTGCCTTCAGCCCCCTGACCATGGGGGAAACCTAGTACCACCAACATCCTCAAAGTGCTATACTGCTTATATAAAATAGGCCCATAGGCAACATTTAAAAAATGAACACTCAGAAAGTTTTCAAAGCCACAAATAATATACTGAAATGTTGCTAAATTATGTAAAATAGTCCCTCCGCAGATGTTTTTCACATGTCAGTCATCTGTCTTTTTTCACATTGAATACATTGTGTAAGCAATAAGACATGATGGGGTGCGCATGGAACAGATTTTACTGCGCACCCAAGGGTATAGTGAAGCTCAAGACTTCAGGCTGAGTGCATTCAGTCCCTGGAAGTGTTGTAAAATCTGTTCCATGCACACCCCAGGAGTGTCTTATTGTGCTTATAAAATGGGATCCTATTTTTTTTTACCTTTTACTGTTAGAAAAATCATATTTGCATGTAGGAAAAAAATATTTGCTTATGCCAATTTATACTAAAATGGTCCCTCCACTTATTAAATAGTGATGTCATTTCATCATGATGTCATTGCTTTTGTGCTGGACAGGGTTTGTCTTTTGCTGGCATTGGTAGTACTGATTCAGTTTTGTTGCCAGCATGATGCAAGAACACTACCTATGTGCCCCTAGTAATGTTGTGGAGTTTTTTCTTTTTTCTTTTTTTTTTTTGGTTAAATGGGATGGAGCTCCATCTGCTATGATTGGATAGAGAGAGAGCGAGAGAAAGAAAGAGTGATCTGCATAGCAGCATGACAGAACAGCAGGAGCGGACACACACACACACACACACACGCAACATGCAAGAGACACTTCTTAAATTAATATTGCCTCTGAGGCAGCACTGGTAACATACTTACTATTCTAACACCATCTCCCAAGTTTCTTTATTGGTTGGTAACTCCGGGAAGAGCTCCGCTAGCAATAAAAAATGGTGGCATTTGAAACTCTAGAGTTCCACTGGCTCACTGATTTTTTTTAATGTGATCTTGCCTTTCTGACTTTGTTACTGCCTGTGCATGGAACAGATTTCATGCACAGGTAATAACCAATCAGAAAGCAGGATTTGCTGTCTCCATTTTTTAAGTCATTGTTTGCCATGGAATAGAAGAATTCAAAGCTCTGCATTTGCCCAGTAGTAGAAGGCAACTCCCCCCCCAGTACACACACACACAGAATGGTAAAATGGAATACATGAATTCAAAATTCTTCAGCATTCCACTGGCACACACACAGGCCACAAGTGGAGTCAGAACCTCAGTTTTATCTGTTGCCAGGTGAGGAGCAGGGAGTTCTTGGGCAAACTGGTAGGGGTAGGATGGGGGATTTTTCATGGTCATCAAAGAAACACTAGCAATGGAAACTCTGAATAGTACTTGATTTTTTTAAATTTGTGTACGTGTGTAAGGAGGGGCTCTTGAGTGAAAATAGCATTACATTATTTACTTACTTTAATTTAGTGAACTTTTGTTTTTAGGGCTTAGTTGAAGGATTTTACATATGAGTAAAGGTTGCAACCATGTTTGTGATGGAAATCAGGAAGTAAGTGGCTTATGAATTCTGTATGTGACTCGTGAGTTGTCCCAATTGGAAGAGGCTTATTAGCCATTGGCAGTACTCTCTGAAAGCAATGGCTAGAACCATGTCTCAGCTAATCAGGACACAGGGATTTTCTTACCCATTTTATATTTAGAAATAGCGTTGATGAGCTAGCAAGGGTCATGATTGAGAAAATAAAAAAAGAACTTATGGTGTGCTGCATAGGAGATACCCAGAAAAGTAGATTTGTTAGGTATGCAAGCAATAATACCTGACAGGGCGGGTGGTACTGGGTTATACCAGACCACCCAGGGGTGTAATGAGGCCCAACACTACAGGCAGAGGGCCTTTTATTGCCCTTGGAAGGTCTAGTCCCAAACCCTGGAGGGTATTATTGCACTTAGAAAAATTTTTTTTTATGTTTTAAAATGTAAAAATGTGAAAAATAGACAAAAATAAAAGCAGAACTTTTAAAAAGCTTATTTTGCAAAGCAGTTCCTCCACTGCGGAACTGGTAGTAGAGGCGCTATTACATTTGTTACTGTTTTTGTAAGTCATGCTCTTTTCTTCCCCGTGCATCCCCCCCCCTCGAAAACAGTACTGTGGTACTGAGCCACTAGTGGAAGTCCAGTTTTAATACCAGACTGTTGTTTTATTGCCAGTTTCTAAAATAGTTACTGCTGTTAGTGGTTCATCCTAAGGGTGACCAGGACTGCAGCACATCTGCAGTTGATAAGGGCAAGAGTGGGAGTGTAGCATCATGGAAGCTGGAGCAAGATGGCAGCATGAGGGGACTCTGGGAGTAAAATGTTTCCCCCTTCACCTTCCATTGTAGAAACAGAAGAGGAATACAGGGATACATTATTGTTTTTTTCCCCAGTGGTTAGCAGAATGATTCGGTTGAGTTGACATGGTCAGAGAGTGTGTAACGCTAGCAGGTAAACATGCTTTCTGGTAGTGCTACAAGTTAATAGTAAAGAAAAGGTATGTTTTGTCTCTGGTGAGAAGTCAGAGAGACAGTAACAGTGTGGCACAGTTTGTGGTATTTGTGTACAGAGTACTGGGAGGCTGGTCACTCGCTAAACAAGGGAATAAAATGGTGGATGAAAGTTTTTCAAAATTCTGCTGGCACATTTATATTTTTGCTGGAATGGTAGGCTGGCACTGGGTCTAGTTATTTCCCAGTCTCTTGCTAGGGGTGTCAGCCAATCAGAGTCTGGGAAAATTTCTACCCAGTTTCAAATTTTTATTAATTGCAGCTGAAACTTGATATTTTGGGAGAACAAAAAAAAAAAACATTTCTTTGCACTGCTGCTTTAAGCTGTGTCTCATACATAGCACTGATGATCTTTTGTGAGTTGGGGTTACTTTCTTCCAGGCCAGTTCTTCAAAAAGTAAAATGTTTTGGGACTTGATGTAAAGTTGACTACAGTAGAAAACTTCTAAGCGAGTTACTTTAACATAAGGAAAAGGTGACGTGAAGAGAAGTAGTACTGTATCTCAGTCATAACAAGTAAAGTAAGGTGGATAGCAATTTTTTTGGGAATTTTTGCATATTACCCAAAGCCAACTGTGAATAATATCAAAAGAATATTGAACAAAGACTTATTATTCTAAGGGTAGCTATGTATACAGCACTGACAGCATCCTTGTGTTATTAGCTAAAGTTACGCATCATTGTGATTTTTACTACGGCATGTCAAGCTGTGCCTTAATGTTAGGTATGAAGAACCATAATTGCATTTTTTCCAAAGTATAGAACTAAATAACGTATGAAACAAAAGAAGAAGAATGTAACCAATATATTAAATGAAGGAAGAACATAACCAAAGAAAGAATGAAGAAGAGTAAACAAATGTACTGAATGAGGGAAGAAGATAAGAGCTGTATGGCAACAAGCCAGCCCAATGGCCTAATGGTATGTCTGTATGTACACGTGTGGGACACTGGTTCATATCTTAAGCCTGACATCCCAGTCAGACTGGGTAGGATGCTTAGCTCAGTTAGCAGTGATGTGAGATACCCTAGAGAAGTTCCAGCTGTGTTGACTGCAATACTGCATGGATACATCCTAGTCAGGGCCTGTGTCAGTGGACCACATTTTACTCATTCCCTCAGCACATAGTGGCACAAATATGTGCCTATACAGTCTGTGTCTCACTGCCCAGTATCAGTAAAGATTACTGTAGCATTTGCCCTCCTCTTTAGTTGACATACCATTCTTCGGCCTTGGCTGCCTGAAGGGCCTCTGTAGCCTGCTAGAGCGGTGATTGAATGTTGGTGTGGCAATTAGGGTACCACAACAAGGTCGAGAGTGACGGGTGAGATCATCTTACACTCACATTGTCTTTGGCGCCCTAACAATTTTCCTCCCTTTCAGGGCATGCCCGCCCCGGAGTTTCTTATATTTACTTGAGTGGGCAGAGTCCCCTGCATTGGGGCTACATGGGGTGAAGCCCCCTGAAAAACAGGAATGTTTTCCTGGACAACACTTTGACGCTCTGGCTGCAGGGAGCCACAATGCCTGGCTCTGTAGAGCCAGGGCCTCCTATGGAGGAAGGTAGCTGTGGGGTGGAAAGTGAGATACAGGAGGACTCATGGGTGAATGCATACACCAAGTAAGCCACAACTTACGTGTTAGTTGGAGATGGAGGTGGCATTCTGGGTCCTGACCTTTGAGTTTGGTTACCCCTATTGTTTGATATCCACCCCTACTGGTGTTACAATTATTGGGATCTGTTTAAATTAAACATAATGCTAAATGCATAAAACTAAGTACCACTATTTTTTTCTCTTATTGGGCTGTATGCAGAAAAGTGTGTAGTGCCTACACACCATGTCACTGAGGCACGTAAGCAGCCCTATTTGTGAATCCCATGCAGCAAGGGTCCAGTGGCATGCACCTACTAGTTGTGCACTGGATCCCCTAGCCGATTGTGCTGCTTCACAGCTGGGCCATGCCAGGGGGTGTTGGGGGTGTGCTCAAACTCCGTGTGATGCACAAAAGTGCAGAGTGCCATGCACTTGGGTGCATGAGCTATGCCTCTGGGATTGTGCTGTAACCTATTGTGCACCCCCCACAGATGTCAACCTCCAGCTGCAGCAGAACTAGAATTCACCCTCCCTGTAGCCCCAGCCTGCTGGGCAGCTGGGGGCAGCTGTTCAGGTGAGTGCCCATACTTTCTGACAGACCAGATCTGTGCCTTTCCACACTCCCTTGTTTCAGTGGTGCAGAGGATCCACTTCAGGTCCCAGGGCGGGCAGCTGATGGGATGCCTGTCTGGGTCCACAGCATCGTATCTGACTGTCCCCCATGGTCTTATGTGCTGGGGGGGTAGGGCCATGGACAAGTGTCCTGCTGGTGCTTGCAGTCATGCATCCATGCATCCTATGCCTGTCCAGGGCTGTGTAGATGTGCAGGCCATATACATGTGAATCATGTGTACTTTGCACATTTATATACACAGCCCCCAATATGCTTTTCCTGAAGTAGAATATGGGGTGTACAAGGGACCTGGGTAACAAATATGATCATGTCTACAATGGGGAGGGTAGCAAAGAGTCACTAAAGGGTTGTAGATTACACATTTTATTTTTCTACCTACACCTCTGGGAGGACTGCATTAGAAACTAACTGCAAGGAAGGAACTAGAAGCAGGAGACACAGACAGGGAACAATGGAAGAGAAAATTACTATAATAGGAGTTGGAGAAAAACATTTCAAGGAGTTTTGAGTTTATTAAAATATAAACAAATTTACTGGGAACACAGTTAAAACATGATGTATGTGGTCCTGTGGGAAAATTGTATGAATGCAAGCATTTTGTAAAACAGTTTACATGTAAACATTGCATTCAATAAAACTTGATCACTGGTTCTGTAATACAAGATACAATAACAGTTTTCAATCGTGTAACATTTGTGTTGTGTTGCTGATGTATGACTTAATGGAAATGTGCTTAACATCAGTTGCACCACATGAGACCAAATACATGCATACGCTATTGCTGCATGGTTAACCTTGCACCCTTAAGTCCCTCCTTATTACGTGACCTACAAAGTTAACCTTAGATCCACATAGGCTAACTTGCTCAGAATTCCTTACTCCTCCATCAATCTCCATACATTTGGTGCCAGAGCTGCCAGAACGTGAAATGCATTACCATTACAAAGCAGGACAATCAACTTGCATGTTGAGTTCAAAGTGAAAACATCTGTTTGTGAAGCCATTTGAAATTGTTTTAACTAAGTGTGTTTAAATGTATAATGTAGCCTATGTCATGCATGCACTCCTGGTGGTCAGGCCCACTGAGCTCACAGTGCCCACCCTTAAGTGCAATCTGTGATGGGGGGGACAGGGATACCCTCCTCGTCTTTTAGAAAGCTCGCCAAGGTCATGACTGCACCTCTGCTACAATGATCCAAGGTGTCCCTCTAACTCTGGATAAGGGCACAATACCAATCTCAAATCTTGTGGCCCAATATGAATGCTTCCTTGGCTATTACACACAGGAGGAAGACCCCGTTACCACACTATCTTTGGGGTTGCAGCGTAAAAACCTGATTTGGCCTTCTTCCCAGAGGACATGCAACAGCCGGGTTCAAAATCTTTATAGATTCTGGTATTCTCCTTATCCTTACAGATGTCCCTTACAGACCCTTTTCTCAATTTTGTTGCTTATGGTAGACCCTCTAAGCAAAAAAAAAGTTGTCACAGATTATTAATAAACCTTTTTACAGTCATACCTACAATGTAAGAACTCTCATGCAGGCAGACTTACTTTAGGAAAACACATGTTTTACTAGAATACTTAAATAAATACAGATACAACTAAAAAGAGAATATTAATTTGGGTTACAGTATACATAAAACCCCCCCGGAAAAAATGTTCAATGAAATGCACTAACACTGATAGCTAGACTACCTAGGGTATGAAGATTTCAAAGACCAGAGAATTGCTGGTTTGCAAAATATTTCAGTCTTTCTGCAGTAGCCTTTGGTTCTTAAGCAGTCTCTGTGCTGACAGGTGTTCTCTGTGGTCAGGAGAGGGGATCCAAGCAAATTGTGTGTGTCCAAATGCCCTGAGCTGGGGTTTTAAATACCCTTCTGTAAGCTTGTAGCATCATCAGATACCGATTCAGAGCAACTACTGTGTTTGCCCAGGCGATATCTCTTTTAGACCACAAGATGGCACTGTTGTGCTGTTTGCAAAATTTCCAAGCATATTAAGAATCTGATTCTGAGAGCTATAATTAGCATGGATATGACATTTCAGAGTTAAGCCCTTTGAAGTCCCCTGTAGACCATTGGTACCCATAAGATAAAATTCACATAGGTTCTCTAGGAAGCTTGTTCCTCTCCTGTTACTTCATAAAATGTAACATATTATAACAGCTTCCTTAGATCAAAGCTTTCCACTCCTGATCGCATTGTTGTTTGACATACAAATGGATTTTGACATATCTCTGTTAAAAAAAAACTGGGACTGCAGTTTCAGTTCCTAGCAAACAGTTGCCTTCCAGTCAAAAGAAGGTCAAGACTTTTTTTTTTTTAAATCTAGTCTTTTCCCCATGTGCCTTTGTGCAGATACTGGCATGTACATATAATTACATTAAAAAAACATATACACAATAAAATAATATCTACAAATAAGGGCCAGCAGCCAGGCAGCTCACAACCTACCTACTTCCCTCCTAGACTGAATTTGAGGGAGTTCATCCTGATGCATGGTATGAGTCTCATGAATTTGTTCACTGCTCTAACTGGTAAGATAGCCCATCTGCATTGGCATTGGCCAATCCGGCCCTGTGGATAATGGTCATCATAGCCCTGTAAGGCAATACTTCACCTTAAGAGATGACTATTCATCTTACCCATCTGAGTAAGCCACACAAGGGGGTTATGATTGGTCTGTACCTCAGAGTGCCTCCCGTAGGAGTATGGCTCTAAATTTCTTCAGGGTCCATACCAGCGCAAGGCATTCCTTTTCAACTGTGGAATATTCCTGCTCCCAGGGAAGCAATGTTTTGCTAAGGTACACTATGGGGCTGATCTTTCCCTTGGTTAGAAGTCTGACCGAGGACTGCTTTAATCCCCACAGCTGAGGCATCTGTCTGGACTAAAAATGGTTTACTGTAGTCTGGACTGGACAACACAGGGGCACTGGACAGTGCCTCCTTTAGCCATGTGAAGGCTCATTCACAGGCTGGCTCCCATTTTACCTTTTTGGGCATTCTTTTCTTTAGCAGGCCAGAGAGGGTAGCTGCCAGGGTAATGTAACATAGAAACATAGAAGTTGACGGCAGATAAGGACCGTAAGGCCCATCCAGTCTGCCCATTTCTTTTTCTACCTTATAAATGTGCCATCGGCCTTTGCTCTGTCAGTGACCTATCTATTCATAGTCATTTGTATTGCTCCCTTATGCCTATCCCATGCCTGTTTGAAGCCCTGCACTGTATTCATAGCCACCACTTCTTGTGGTAAGCCATTCCATGCATCTACCACCCTTTCTGTGAAAAAGAATTTCCTCACATTCCCCCTTAATCGGCCTCCCTCTAATCTCATGCTGTGTCCTCTTGTCCTGCTATTTTTCTTATATTTAAACATGTTAGACTCTTTCACCTTGTTTATGCCCTTAAGGTGTTTAAATGTCTCGATCATATCACTCTCTTCCTCCTTTGCTCAAGGGTATACATATTGAGCTCCGTTAATCTGTCCTCATATGTCTTCTGATGCAGTCCCTGCACCATTTTGGTTGCCCTTCTGGGACTGCCTCAATTTGGTTAATGTCCTTGTGAAGTGTGGCCTCCAATACTGCGCAGTACTCCAGATGGGGGCTAACCAATGTCTTGTACAGAGGATTATTACCTCCCTCTCACGACTTGTGATACCCCTACTAATACATCCTAACACCCCCTAGCCTTACCTACTGCTTTAGAGGTCTGCTTGGATGATTTTAGGTCATCAGTGATGATGATGCCCAAGTCTCTTTCTTCCTTTGTGACTGCTAGCAACTCCCTCCCAGCCTATAAGTGGCTTCAGGGTTCTCTTCCCTATGTGCATGATTTTGCACTTCTTGCATTAAATCCCAGTTGCCACTCTTCTGACCATTCTGCTAGTTTATCCAGATCTCTTCTCATTCTGCCCACCCCATCTGGATCATCTACTCTGTTGCAGATCTTGGTGTCATCTGCAAACAGACAAGCCTTACCCTCTAGTCCATCTGCGAGGTCACTAATGAAGATGTTGAATAGGACTGGCCCCAGGACTGATCCCTGAGTACCCACTTGTGACTTGCATCTCTTCTGACTGTATACCATTTACCACCACTCTCTGTTTTCTGCCAGTCAACCAGTTTGCCACCCAGTTGACCAACTTCTGACCCACCCGAGCCTACCTAGCTTATTATCAATCTTCTATGGGAACAGTGTCAAAGCTTTGCTGAAGTCAAGGTAGGCGACATCAACTGCTCCCCCTTGGTCCACCACTCTGGTTACCCAGTCAAAGAAATCTATGAGATTAGTTTGACAGGACCTTCCTTTTGTAAACCCATGCTGTCTTGGATCCTGTGCTCCTATGGATTCCAGGTGTTGCACTATCCTTTCCTTAAGGAGTAATGTAATTTGGTACAAACTTTCAATAGTACCCGGGCAGTCCTGAGGAAACTCTGAACCTTCTTCTGGGTTTCAGGCCTGGGCTATGCCTCTATAGCCTCAATCTTGGCTTGATTGGGACAGCACTGCCCCAATCCTACTACATGTCCTAGGTATACCACCTCCACCATGGCCACCTGGCACTTTTCAGCCCTGACAGTGAGCCCTGTCCTCTGTATCTTGCCCAACATTTCCTTCAGGTGGTACAGATGTTCCTTCCAACTAGTACTGAAGATTGCAATATCATCCAGATATACCACTGCATACTCTTCAGTACCATGTAACACCTGGTTGACCACCCTTTGGAAGGTGGCAGGGGCATTATTCATTCCAAAAAGGCATTACCTTGAACTTGAGTAATCCTACTGGAGTGATGAAGGCCAACCTCTCTCTAGCTGTGGCAGTTAACTCCACCTACCAATACCCTTTTGTCAAGTCAATTGTGGTAAGGTATGTCACCCCTCCCAACTTGCTCAGTAGTTCATCTGTCTATGGCATTGGGTGGGTGTCAGACTTCATTACTGTGTTGAGTCCACGATAGTTCACACAAAAGTGAGTAGAGCCATCCGACTTGGGAATGAGGACTACAGGTGAGGCCCAGGGGCTGTGGGATTTCAGGATTACCCCCTAAATCCAGCTCCCTCCTAATGTCCTTTAGGATGGCCTCAGACATCCAGTAGGTTGTCTGCCGGATGGGCACTTACATCCTCATGTCTATATCGTGTGTTGCTAAGGGGGTTAGTCCAGGCTTGGCTCTAAACAAAGGGGCAAAGTCCACTAAAACCTTCTTCACTTCCTGGGTCTGTTCTGGGGTCAACTGGAGCAACAGTTTGATTGCCAACACAGACGACTCCCACTTGCTTTCCTTCAGCAAGTCTAGTAGGGGGTCTTTGTCAGTCCCCTCCCCAGGACTACACACTGCAAATACCATGTCTGCCATATTTGCATATGGCTCCACCATGTTGACATGGTACACACTATAGGTATGTCTCCTGTCATGCAGTTCTGCAATATAGTTCATGTCATTTACCTGTCGGACTACCTTGTATGGTCCTGCCCACTCAGTCTGCAGCTTATCCTTCTTGATTGGAATTAGGACCATGACTTCTTGACCTATACTGTACAAGTGAGTTCTGGCTCTGCAGTTGTACCAGACCTTTTGCTTCTACTGGGTGGCTGACAGGTTGCTTTGTGCTGCTTCCATAAGCTCCTTCATCTTTTCCCTAAACTTCAGGACATACTCCACTATGGGAGTTCCCTGGGAGGCGTGCTTGACTTCCCAGTCTTTCCAAATCAAGTCTAGGGGCTCATGCACCCTACGTCCATGTAAGAGTTCAAAGGGGAAAACCCTGTTGACTCTTGGGGCACTTCTCTGTATGTGAACAACAGGTGGAGAAGGTATTTCTCTCAGTCCCTCCCATGCTGTTCAACAAATGCTTGGAGCATTGATTTTAGGGTACCATTAAACTTTTCCACAAGCCCATTGGCTTGTGGGTGATAAGATGTTGTGCCTCTCTGCACCACCCCACACTTCTCACACAAACACTTCATCAGATCCAACATGAAAGTATCCCCCTCGATCAGTGATAACCTCCTGCAGAAACCTGACATGGGAGACAATCCCTAGCAAGGCGTCTGCCACATTTTCTGTCCTAAGTGAGGATAAGGCAACTGCCTCTGGGTATCAGATGGTGTAATCCACCACTGTCAGGGTAAACCTCTTCCCAGAGGAGCTTGAGGTACTCAAAGGTCCCACAATATCCATTCCTACCCTCTGGAATGGCTCCTCCACAATGGGCAAGGGAATTAGGGCAACTTTGGTTTTACTACCTGCCTTCCCTATTTGTTGGCACCGGCCACATGACCTGCAATCTTCTTTCACCTGCTGGGTAAAATTGGGCCAATAGACATTCTGGGCCTATCACTGCATGGTGCACATGATTTCCAGATGTCCGGACATGGGGATCTCATGAGCAATCTTGAGCAACCACTCCTGGTACCACTTGGGAACGGCAAGCTGCCTTCCCCTCACTCCTTCCTCTGTCCTTACATCCTGCATACACAACAGTCCATTTTCCCAATATACTGTATGTCTCATGTCACCTCTCTTAGTCCCATCAGATTCTGCAAAAACCCTCAGCCTCTCCCAGCTAGGATCAGTCCTCTGAGCAGCAGCAAATTCTTCACATTTTCCCAAGGCATGGGACATGTCCCCTTCAGTTCCTTAACTGGGGTCCATAACTCTAGTGTCAGAGCATTCAGGGTCACTGTCATCCCTAACCTTCTGACCACTGGTTGCTCCTCTCTCCTCAGAGTAACCTTCTGTAGCTGTTTTGTGAACTGCTACTTGGGGAAGTACTACCCCCCTTTCACTACTCTCCATTTCAGGAAACAGGCTGGGGAACCAGCCTCCCATTGTTTTCCACAGGGGCTTTAATGGGATCCAGGGAACTACAATTGGCCTTTGCTGTTTGACTACAGGTAACCATACACACCACCCCATTCTGAAGGTTATTCCCTGTAATCACATCCAGGTCGAGATTGTCTGCCACAGCAACGTTTTGCACTCTCTCTCTCTCGCTCTCCTGTCTCACCCCAGTCCAGGAGAACACTAGTTAGTGGCAAAGTTTTTTCCTCCCCAGTGAATCCCCTTGCTGTTATGAACTGATCAGGTATAATCTGTTCAGGTTCAACCAAATCCTCTTTTATTAAGGTATGAGACACCCCATGTCCCTTTACCCATGGGTGTGCACGCCATTTACAGTAACCAGGTGTATATGCTCCCTCATGTTTATAGGTATGCTTTCAGAGATACACTGTGCACCCAACTCTGCTTGAGAACCACTTTGTCAACTCTGTGTCCTTTTAGGACACTGTCTAGCTAGATGCCCTGTATGTTTGCAAAACCAATAATCATCATTTCTTTTATCTGATAAATCCTTTTTTTTTGTAATCTGGGGCTTCTGCCTTTCTGTGGAGGCAGTGAGGGTTTTAGCTGCCCTGGAGGCGCACTTTTCCCCTTCTCTGCTGCCATGCCCACCCCACTCCCTTTCAGAGCAGGCCTGTTTCTGGCATAGTGGTCTGAGAGTTCAGCATCCTGCTGTGCAGTTTTTGGATCTCAGTCCTCTAACTAGATTTTTAACTCTGCTGGGAAAGTCCAAAGGAATTGTTCCAGAAGTACAACCTCCTCAATTTTCTCTACAGAGTTTTCTTCCATACCCTCCCAACAATGTTTCAAAATTGATGTTGCTTTGTGGTGAGTTCCTCATAGCTCATGTCAGGGCTTCTCTGGTAGATACAGAACTTAACCCTGTATGCTTTTGCTGTTAAGTCATAATTTTTAAGCAATGCAGCCTTAAGTTTCTCATAATTACTACTATCCTGATTGTCTATTTGGCCTAGTGCCTCATGCCCTTTCCCAGTAGGCAGCGGGGTTAGCTGGAAGTTCCAGGACTCCCTGGGTATTTTAACCTGGATGCAGACCTTTTCAAACAAATTAAAAAATACATCCATATCCTCCACCTCTTTAAATTCAGTTATTAATTTACAATTTAATTTGTACCCCAGTCCCGGAGTTCCAGGTTCATCCCTGCCAATTACCTCCTCTGGTGCTGGTTATTGGAGTCTTAGCTTCACCAGTTTGAATTCCCTGTGGTGCTCTTTTTCCCCCCCCTCTCTCTCTCTCTGAAGCTGCCTTTTTCCTTGGCCTCTCTCTGATGCTGGATTTCTTTTTCCTGCATCTCCAGCCTGAACTTCCTCTGCTTGAATTCCCTTTGCTGCTGGACTTCAAACCTATCCTGCTTGAATTCCAGCTCCAGTCTCCTCAACTCTGTCTGCAGCCTGATCCCTTCTTGCTCCAGCATTGTGGTGACTCTCCCCTGGTGCTGTGGCTCTGGGTCCCCTCTAGTCTTGCTGTCCTCCTCCCTGGGACTGGACTCTGCAATGTCGCTTGGCACCTCCATGCCCAAGGTCTAGTTCCTTTCAGTCTCTGGCAGTGACTCGAGGTCCTGGGCAGTCGCTAGCTCATCAACTGCCACAAGAGTCTCCACGAGGTGCTTTTTGGTATGCCCCTTTCACTGGACCCCTCTTTTCTGGCACAACTGCTTCAGGTAGTCTGCAGTGTATTCACTGTAGATGGAAGCCATCTTCTTCCATAACTACTGCTACACTAGCTTGCACCCGAGAAAAAAAAAACAGGTACTTTATACTGTAACCAAATGATATACTTTTTTAAAATCTCTGCCTTGATTGTGTGTGGACTGTTTACAGTTTATCAGTCTGATACACTGGGTTTGAATCCACTGTTATGCCTGTGCTAATAATATCTTGAAATGCAACAGTATGCAACCAAATCTCTCAGATCCCACTGCTGTGCACCAGCTCTGTCATGAACCCACTCCTGGGGGTCAGGCCCACTGAACTCACAGTGTCCACCCTTAAGTGCAATCCATGATGTGGGGAAAGGGATACCCTCCTCATCCTTTAGAATGCTCGCCGAGGCTAGCCAGGTGGTGCTGGGGGATGAAGCACTGGACACCACACCTTGCGCCATGTCAGTGACCTGGGTTCAGGAATGAACTCAGGCCACTGGGGGTTGGCAGGGGAGGGAGAGAATCAAGTGTCCTACAACAGCTGTCCTCTCCTCTCCCGGGGGTGCATGTGCACATCATCCCATTCCATGGCTGCCTTCTGGTGGAGGATGGGGCACTACCAGACAATGGGAGATGCAAAAACGTGACATTGGGATGTGTGTACACCTCCATACATGTGCATTCATGGCCACAGGGGAAGGAACACAAGAATAGAGGAAACAATGACTGCCAGTTTAATAAAGCTCCTGCAGTACTCCAGCACCATGGCTTCATAGTGATCTTGGGTCAGCTCAAGATATCGCTTGGGGGGGAGGATGGCCCTCCCTGCTTCCACCCCACCATGGGGGGGTAATCCATGGGAGACATAGGGCCTGGGGCACTGGGGTGGCTTAGTGTCCAGGGACTGACAGGAAGATAAAACATGCCATCAGGTTGTAGTAGGATAAATACCTTTATTAAAAAAAAAAAATGCTCGCCAAGGTCCCAACTGCACCTCTGCCATGAGGATCCCAGCATCCTTCTAGCTCTAGATAAGGGCACATTACCAGTCTTGAGTCTTGTGGACCAATATGAACCCTTCCTTGGCTATAATACACAGGAGGAAGACCCAGGTATCACACTCTCTTTGGGGTAGCAGCATAAAAACCTGATTTGGCCTTCTCCCTACAGGACATGCAACAGTCTGGTTCAAAGTCTTTATAGACTCTGATATTCTCCCTGTCCTTACAGATGTCCCTTACAGACCATTTTCTTAGGTTTGTTGCTTATGGAGGTCCCTCTAAGCAAATAACTGTTGTCACTGATTAATAAACTTTCTATAGTCACACCTACAATATAAGAACTCACACACAGCCAGAATTCTTTTCGGAAACAAATGTTTTACTAAAATACTGAAAATAAATACAGATACAGCTAAAAATACAATATTAATTTGGGTTACAGTATACAGAAAAAAACTGGAAAAATGTACAATGAAAATGTACTAATAATGTTAGGTAGTCTACCTGAGGTATGAAGATTTCAAAGTCCAGACAATCGCTGGTTTGCAAAATATTTCAGTCTTTCTGTAGCAGCCTTTGGCTTTTAGGCAGTCACTGTGCTGACAGGCATTCTCTGTGATCAGGAGAGAGGATCCAAGCAAAATATGTGTGTCCAAATACCCTGAGCTGGGGGTTTAAATACCCTTCTGTAAGCCTGCAGTGTCATCAATTCCCAGTTCAGAGCAATTACTCCATTTGACCAGAAGATGTCTCTTTTAGGCCAAAAGATGGCACTGTTGCACTGTTTGCAGAATTTCCAAGCATATTAAGAATCAGATTCTGAAGGCTACAATTAGCATGGATATGACATTTCAGAGTTAAGCCCTTTGAAGTCCCCTGTAGACCATTGGCACCCATAAGATAAAATTCACACATGTTCTCTAGGAAGCGTGTTCCTCTCCTGTTACTTCATAAAATGTAGCATATTATAAAAGCTTCCTTCGATCAAAATATTCTGCTCCTGAGTTCATGTTTTTTTTGACATACAAATAGATGTTGGCATATCTCTGTTAAAAAAGGGTTCAGTTCCTGGCAACCAGTTGCCTTCAGGTTAAAAGAAGCTAAGCTTTTTTTTTTTTTTAAATCTAGTCTTTTCCCTATGTGCCTATGTGCTGACACTGGCATGTACATATAATTGCATAAAAAAAGTATATACAACCAAGGGATGAACCGGGTAATTATCACCCTGTAAGTCTCACCTCCATAGTGTGCCAACTCATGGAGACAATACTAAAGGAAAGACTGGTGTTGTACCTGGAGGACAATGGCCTCCAGGATGTGAGGCAGCATGGGTTTGTTTCAGGGAAGTCTCGTCAAACCAATCTGATACAATATTATGACTGAGTGACGGATGAGCTGGATAGGGGTCATGTGGTGGATGTTCTTTACTTGGACTTCAGCAAGACCTTCGATTCTGTGACTCATGGGAAGCTTGGGGGGAAGCTAACTGGTGTAGGGGTAGGGGCAAAAGTGATGAACTGGATTACAAGCTGGCTGAGTGGGAGGCTGCAATGTGTGATGGTGAGGGGGGAGCTCTCAACTCCAAGGCCAGTGATGAGTGGGGTGCCACAGGGCTCTGTGTTGGGGCCAGTATTGTTCAGGCTCTTCATATCAGACATTGCACATAGGGTGGTGAGCAAGAAAAGTCTGTTCGCTGATGACACCAAAATTGGAGCAGTGGTGAATGGAGAGGAGGGATGGAAGTAGCTGCAGGGGGACCTAAGCAAGCTAAAGGAGTGGTCAGAGAGGTGGCAGCTGGGGTTCAATGCAAAGAAGTGTAAGGTTATGCACTTTGGGGTGAAGAACCCAAGGAGAGAATACTGGCTGGGAGGAGTTACGCTGGGGATCACTGAGGAGGAGAAGGACCTGGGGTAATGATAACAGGGACCATGAACAACACTGCCCAGTGCAGGAGAGTGGCTGCAAAAGCAAACAAAATGCTGGTGTGCAGAGTGAGAGGTTTTTCATCCAGGTGAAGAGAGGTGATCTTGCCCCTGTACAGGTCACTGGTAAGGCCACACTTCCAGTATTGTGTGCAGTTTTGGAAGCCATACCTAAAGCGTGATATCAGGCTACTGGAAGGGGCGCAAAGGAGGGCAACCAAGATGATATGTGGAATGGAAGGGACAGACTATGACAGCACGCTGATAGACCTGAATATGTACACCCTGGAGGACAGAAGAGACAGGGGTAACATGATAGAGACATTCAAGTATCTGAGAGGAATCAATAAGGATGGGGCAGATGGGGTCTTTAAGTTAAGGAGGAGGAGGGTCACCAGGGGGCATGCGCTAAGAATAAAGGGGGGAAGATTTAGGAAGGAAATGAGGAGACACTATTTCACAGAGAGGGTGGTAGCAAAATGGGACACCCTACCAGAATGGGTGGTATCATGTAAATCTGTGAACAGTTTCAAAAGGGCATGGGACAGGGAACAGAGGAGAGTGAGAGTGGGGGAGGTGGGGTGGCAGTGGGATGACAAATGAGAGCGGGGTGGGGCAACTGCAAACTAGGGGTGCTAGCTGCACACTCGAGCAGACTTAGATAGACCGGGTGGTCTGTTTCTGCTGGCACATTCGTATGTTTGTAAAATAATATCTACAAATAAGGGCTAGCAGCTGGGCAGCTCACCGCAGCCTATTTAAATATAAATTTGCAAACATCTCTTGTATTTCTTCAGTTCTACTCTGTATTTCCTGTACTACAAGATGAACCATGTGTACTGTAGGTCACCCTGTAAAATGAACCAGGTCCTCGTGAGCGTTCCCGGTTATAAAGATAAATAAATCTGTAAGTAAATAAGTAAATATTAGGAGCAGGTTATACATCAAACTGTGTGGGCCATGCAACGACTAAAAGTATTGTCGATCGAACAACTCATTAACACACAAAAAAAATACTGTTCAACAAAAAATAGCCCTAAGACTCACAAGAAACCATTGGATTAAGCAGTATATTATTAAGTTAAGCGGAGGATAATAACATCTATTTGTGTAACCTCAGGCAGAAGCTACAGAGCTAAATTGTAATGGAAATGGCTATAAACTCATTTTTCTAATAAAATCTAGAATTCTGTGGAATACTGCTAAAGCCTCACAGCCAGCTTAAATATGTCCACATCTATGGAAACGAAGGATTTTAAAACTCATTTATTTCTACCACCGGTCACAGAATTTCAAAGAGAACGGCACGTGACTGAAAATCTACCTGCCTAAAGCCCAACCTGTTAACTAAATGTAATTTGCAAAAACACAAGTCAGCATCTGTGTGTTCAAAAAGAACAAACAAGTGGAGTACATGTTTTGCATTTGGCAGGGATGCCCACCATCATCTCACAGTGCTACAGCATCCTGCCATTATGCATGCTATACAAATGTGAGCTCCAATTTGGCCAGTGGTTGGCAGCCCACAACTGCACAGTATAAGTGGTGGAAACATGCTGTAGAACAGCAAAACAGTAACATTGGGGTTGTGAGGCCCTTCCAGTCTACCCTCCTGCACGCCAGAACTGCCACCCGAATCCATGAACATAGCCCAGGTTAGCCCAGTTGCCAGCCCCTGCTGCAGACAGTAACCTCAGGGTTGTGATGCCCTTCCAACCCACCCTCCCACACGCTAGAACAGACACCGGAATCCAGGGATAAAGCCCAGGTGCAGCCCCTGCTGCAGACAGTAACATCAGGGTTGTGATACCCTTCCAACCCACCATCCCACAAGCCAGAACAGCCACTGGAATCCACGAACATAGCCCAGGTTAGCCCAGTTGCCAGCCCCTGCTGCGGACAGTAACATCAGGGTTGTGATGCCCTTCCAATCCACCCTCCCACACGCCAGAACAGCCACCGGAATCCAGGGATAAAGCCCAGATTAGCCCAGGTACAGCCGGAGGCCCTCTTGCCTGTTGCTCTGCTAGCTGTATACAGAAAGGCACAGTGGTGTTCTGATGCCAAACAGCCTGCTTCTGGCCAGCTCCATTTTGTGGCGGCAGACTATAACTGATTGAATTTCCTTTACTGGAGATCACCATTTCTACTGTGTTTCAGCATATCATTTTGTTGTACTTTAAGGCTGCTTAGCTTCCCTGCAGTATAAATGTGCACATTTATGTGATTCTTGTTATGGTAGCAGGCTCATGGATTGATTTAGTGCTGTCCAGTGATTAAATGAACATGAGTGCTAGATTGTGCTGTATGCTAGCAGTTTAGCCTTTCTTGGGGAGTTGGAATAACAGTGTTTGCTCTGTTTTACCGAATGTTTAGACTAATATCTGTGCAATATTGTTCACTTGTCTTTGCTCAACTCTCTGCTGTTTCCCCTCGTTTTTTCTCCATTGTTTTGTACGCTGCTCTAGTTCATCCCCCACTTGTCTCCGTCCCTCAGTGAACCCATTATACTCACTGTTTGTCTCTTTCCTCCCCAGTTACTGGCCCCTGCTTCAGACAGTAACATTGGGATCATGAGGCCCTTCCAGCCTTCCCACCCACATGCTGGAACAACCACCAGAATCCATGGACACAGCACAGGTTAGCCCTGGTACAACTGGAGGCCCTCTTGCCTGTTGCTCTGCTAGCTGCATACACAAAAGCACAGTGTGTGGAGCCGCAGTATGCATGGCACAGCTATTCTTTTCCCACTGTCCCTCCCCTACCAACCCCTCACCCAGAGGTGTGTTCCTTTTTATAGTCGTAGTGTGCTAAAAACAATTAGCCTAGTTTCACATCCCCGCTACAGGTGTCCCATGGTATGCCCCTCCTTTACCTTGTATGAGCTCAACATTGGTACCTTCCACTTCTTAGCTCTCAAACCCACCCATGAGCACGTTTACTAGGTGTTTTCTACTCCCCATTCCCATTGTTAGTACAAACAACTGTTCCATTAGTAGTCTTACTGCAGTACTCCCAATAATTTCGGTGACAAAACTACCCCTCCCTGGCTCTAATGGACTGAGATAGGAGCTCACCCAGCCCCCCCCCACACAATTACAGGCCATTTAACTGCACCATTTCTTTTGCTATATCTATACAGCACCTGTATATCATCTGCAGAATGTCACTGCGGTAACAGTAAATTGCATTACTCAGAAACATGAAGACTGTTTTACTTTGCTGCCTTCTACTATTACAGATATCAAGCCACACCACAGTGATAAATGGTAACTCAGCTTTTACACTCCAGCATCGCAAGATGCAACACTCTTCTGGGACAGAAAATACTGCAACCCAGTCTTGCCTACACCATGCTGTTGAGGAAATATCCATCACCCTAGAGCATAAAAACCTGTGTGCCCTTGCTGCAGCTTACACTACTTTCTTGTCACATTTTCTCAAATACTCCCAGGAACTTATCGTACATTCAAACTACACTGCACATCACACAGTTTTAGCTAAAACAATAACCATTAGACTGAAGAAAATTATATTCGTATTATAACTATGTTACGGTAACGTAGAGTTAAACCCTGGCTCCATTCTTCCCCTCAATATGCCTTCAGAACTAACACATCTAAAAGGCCTAAAAATTATGCCTATCAATGTGTGCAGAGTACCCAAGGAATTAGATGCACTACAGGCATGGGTTTGACACACAAGGCCAGATGTATCGGTACTGTCAAAGATATGGCTAAAAGCTTCTATACCAAATCAAGAAATAAATATCCTGTCCTATAACGCCCACCGGATGGACTGAACAACCTGGGGAAGGGTAATAATTTATGTCCTTGACAAGTACACAATCTACATAGTTAGCTCATCCTCTAAGCCAAAAGAGTTTGAATGTTTAATGATAAAGCTCTCCTTGTCCATTAACGAGTCCTTAATAATTATACTGTAGGTTGATACAGACCCCCTGTAGGGGCACTTGAATTATTGTCACACCTTTGCACACTTATGGACACATATACCTGCGAATCCATCATCATAGATGACTGTAACCTTGACTGGTACAACACAAAATCAAAACCTTTAAAAAACCTATACGATGCATTGGGACTTACGCAAATCATACCTGAACCCACATGCACCAATACCAAAAACCCAGCAAACAGTAGTGTCCTTGACGTAGTTCTCTCAAATAAGCCTTACAAATTTACACATGAGGTGTTCCACAATGATATCAGTGACATAGAAACATAGAAGTTGATGGCAGAAGAGGACCTCAAGGTACACATAGTTTGTGCACGGTGTATATATTACTACCATAGGGTCATAATATGTGTGAGGGGTACTGCAAAACAAAAATCAGCCACTAGTGTTACATTCAAAAGGAACCTCCGCAAACTTAACTGCCCAGATTTTCATGCTGACCTGTGCTGTATAAGATGGCAGGAATTTTACCTGGCCAGCACAGTCGCCGATGCCTCCGAACACTTTGAGAACCTATTGGAAGTAGTAAATAAACACGCCCCTTTAATTAAGACTCAAACAAGGAGAAAGACATGTCCTTTGTTCTCTAGAGAACTAAAAGTTGCTCTGCAGGCTAGAAATAAACTTTGGGATGAGGCGCAAAAATCTAAACTTGCATCTGCTTGTACAGCATTCAGAACAGCAAGGAACAAATGCACCAAACAAGTAAAATCTGCAAAGCAGGGTATTTCCTAAAAGCCCAAGATTCCTCAAAGAGTCACGCTGCCAAGTTCTGGAAAAAGATTTGAGCTACTGAAGGACATAGTTCAGCACCCTCTTTGCACACAAAAATTGTATCCAGTGGGGACTCTTACAAACATGAATTATATGCTGGAGAAACTAAACAACCACTTTGCCACTGCAGGGCTTGCATTTGCCATGTTACCTGCTAGTAAATTTCATTCTCCATCCCTAGCTGCTGACTTGACCCATTCGGTTACCATGAGTACAGAAACGCAGGCCATATTTAGCTTCAACCTGATATCTTACAAACAGGTAGATGACCTATTGACCTCACTAGACACAAAAAAGTGCGGGGGGCCAATGGGATCGAACCTCTCTGCCTAAAGTTGGGATACCATTACCTTACAGCTCCCATAATTCATCTCTTCAACCTGTCTCTTGCCCAAGGGATTTTTCCTGAGACCTGGAAAATAGCACATATAATTCCCCTCTTCAAATCAGGTGATCAATGTGATCTCAACAACTACCACCCATATCCCTTCTACTCTTATTATCTAAACTACTTGAGAAATTGGTAAACTCGCAGCTTAGACTGTATCTCGATTCGGAAAATCTCATCAACCCTGTGCAGTTGGGCTTTAGGTCCAATCATAGTACTGTCATGGCTTTGGTAAAGTTACCAATGACTGGCAAACTGCACTTGATGACAAACATCATGTCTGCACAGTCTTTCTCTACAGTAAGTAAGGCTTTTGATACCGTGGACCACGAGTCCACAACATACTCCTCCACAAGTTAAAGTACATTGGATTGGACAGCACAGCTATGCAGTGGTTCACCTGCTACCTCACATACAGGCAGCAACAGATCAAGGCGCAAAGTGACTTCTCCACTCTTAAGATCCTGCACAGGGGAGTACCGTAGGGCTCTATACCTGGGCCTCTTCCATTTATAATCTACATAAACATTATCAGTATAAATGTTAGCAAGGCTAACGTACGCCTTTTAGCTGATGATGCGGTCTTATATGTCTCCAGAACTTCCCCTGCTATGGCCTGTGCAGAGCTACAACATGACTTTAACCAGCTCCAACATAACCTATTCCAACTCTAGCTGTTCCTTAATGCAAAGAAAACTAAGGTTATGTTCCTTTCCCCAGCATACAAGCTGCAAGTGCTAACCCCCTTCCCCCACCAGATAGTAACCCTTCTTGGTGAATTACTTGAGGTGGTGGACAGATTCAAATACCTGGAGTTCTGGCTAGACCACCAGCTTTCCTTCTCAGTACATCTAGACAAATTGACTAAGAAACTAAAGCAGAGACTGAGTCTCTTCTTTAGAATTAAGCACCTCCTCACCCTTGAAGCTAAAAAGAAGCACATGCTTTCTACCTTCCTCCCACTCCTCAACTACGCTGACTTCATCTATTGCCACTATTCTTCATCTGCCCTTAACAAGCTGGGTGTGCTTTACCATAGAGCCATAAGCTTCATAACAAATGTCCCCCTCAGAACCCACCATTGTGCACTACATGCACAACTCAGTTGGTTTTCGATGAGCAGCAGAAGGCTAAAAAATGTATTATTATGGTCATACACAGCCATTCTGAACAAATTCTCCCCATATATCACTGACTTCTTCAAGCGCTCCTCCTGCTATTATTCACTTAGGAGACATTCTTATGTAATACTTGATGTCCCAATGGTAGCCTCACGCTATGCTGCTATTAGCCACTCCATCCCTGCTCTGTGGAACAATCTACAATGCTCTCTAAAACTTTCAAACACTGTCAGTCTCTAAGCCTTTAAATCCCTTATAGACCACTTCATCCAAGATAAATGTAACTGCTACCTATAATTTACCCTGGCCCCCCTCTCGCCCACCCACAGTGGTTCAAGCTACAGTACAATGCTCTTACAACCTTTAAGCACTGTCAGTATCTAAGCCTTAAATCCCTTGTAAATCCTTTGATGATGAATAAATGTAATTGCTGTACTCTATGCAGCCAATGTATTGCATTGGACCTGTTTTCTATGTACCCTGTGTATTATATTATAAGCACTGTTTTATCACTCTGTATTCTACGTATCCCATGTGCTGCATTGTAATCATTGTGTATCACCTTTTCCTTCTAAGACCATCTTTGTTCTTACACTATACCATTTGCAAATCACCCTTGTCCTTCTAGGACCTCCTTGAAAATGAGCTTGCTCAATGGAGTCATTCCTGGTGAAATTAAAATGAATGAATGAATGAATGAATGAAGATGGTGGCAGGCAGCACTGCCAGTTGCAAGTTATGGAGCCTTCATTTCTTTGTGGGAGGCAGTCTGACTCTTTGTTTAGAGCACAGAGAGCTCTGAACCTGGACACCTAGGTATAAATCCCACTACTGCCAATTACTCACTGTTGCTCACAGTGTGAACCAGAGAAACCCACTGTTAACCCTGTGTGCTTAAATGATCTGTAATCTCCATCTAATCTATGTGGTGCAATCAATGTCCCTTTGCACTATAATTGTAGCAACATTCTCTCTCATCACTCTCACCTTATACCTCCCAATGCCTGCCTCAAAAACCAGTGACAAAATCAGGGGCACTTGACCAAAATCAAGGACACATCTTGAAAAAGGGCAATATCAATTCATGAAGCTGTTACAATAAATGATTTAGTGAGAAAAGCATGTTCTGATCGAGAAGCAAACTTCAGTGGCTCAATTTTCAGAGCTCCAAGTATGATGCAAGGTACCTACGTTAAACATAACTGACACAAGTGGCACCTTGCATCAAAAGATGTGACAATCCCAATTTTGGAATGCGGTCTGCATCGAAAAGGGAAGCCGTTGCACCAAACTGCCACTGCACCAGCCTTATGACAGAAATCGGGGGAGGCACCAGGTTGCAAGGGAGCTTGCACAGTGGTGGGGCTGCAACATCTCCTTTTTTCCAGTTTTTGAGGCCCCAGCATGGACACAGCAAGGGGCTCCACTTAGGCCAGCCAGGAGGCAGTCTAAGGGACATGTGCCAGTGACACACACTGTGGTGAAGGGGGGCAGAGTCTGATACTGGGCTTCCAGGGGCAGAGGGGACACAGGGAGTGCCATAGGGAGTGTCAAAGAGACTGTGGGCATAGCAGGTTGTGATGTGGCAACCAGTTGGGGGGGAGGCATTTGCTGAGCCCCACTGCCCATGGGATGGGACTGCTTTTGGGGTCTACTGGGACAAACATTGACATGGCCTCAGGTGGGCACAGCCCTGGCAGCTGCCCCATAGGTAACCACCTCACATAAGCATGTAGATTGTATACTGGAGGTGCAGGTTGAGGGATGCCAGTGGTGGGGGTAACATTCTCCGGGCACCGCCACAGTCCCCATATATTCACCCTCCCACATTGTGGCAGTCTTCCTCCCACCTACAGACTTATGCGAGGTGGCTACCTACGGGGCAGCTGCCAGCACTGTGCCCACCTGGGGCCATGTCAACATCTGTCCCTTGACCCCTCCCAAACAGTCCCATCCCATGGGCCATATGGCTTGGCAAATGGGACCCCACTGGGTGCCACAACACAACCTGCTATGCCCGCAGTCTCTCTGATGCCTCCTATGGTACCCCATGCCCCTTCTGCCCTGGACCTCTCATGGCATGCAGATTCACCACCCCTCAACCATCCCGGCCCCTCTAGTGTTGCACCGGACGGGGGGTGGTGGATCCCCACGGCAATTCCTGCAGGTGCACCAAATGTTTGGTGCTAGCCTGTGGCTGTGGTAACTCCTGGGTTTTTGGTGCAGGGACCTGCCCATTATAAAATTGGGCACAGGGTCCCTGACACATCCGGAGTTTGCCACAGCCCTGGAGTGGCGCAACTTGCATCACTCTAAGGGCTCTTTGAAAATTGAGCCCCATATCTCTATACTTCAGTGGCAAAAATGCAAAATTTTGGAGGGACAGAGGAAATTTGTAATGCAAAATCAGGAACACCCCTGAAAATTAGGGACAGTTGAGAGGCATGTCTCCCCTGGATTGAAAAGTGCTTTGAATACAGTTTTGTATGAATGGGGCTTATACAAAACCAAACCCACTTCTTCCTTTAATGGTATCTGCACTTACAGGTACCGAATTGTTTTCAGATTGCATCTAGTTAGCAGTGCAGCTTTTGTGTCTGAGGGGTTTTCAGTCATCTGCAGATCCCCTTAACATCAACAACTACTGTACACCAAGCAAAAAGAAAGGGCATTCTGTGAGTTGCAACTCCTAAAATATACTTGGCTTTCAATTTAGATTACAGGATCTTATATAAAAAACTACTGTTTCCCAGAGCTAAGCAGGAATCACAGTCTGTACAATGGAAAGAAAACATTTAAATTCATAACAGTATTTCTTATCCATGTCAAATTACCTCCTAATGCATTTATCTATTTGTTTTCATAGCAATTTGCTTACATCGTATTGAATTCGAAAATGGGTTGAACAGTTCCAGGCTTCTGATTGGCTAATAGCCTTGCTAAGGTTGACATTGAGATAATAATGGCCACTTAAAAACAAGACCCACAGCCAGCTACCTGTTTATCTGGCCAAAAGTGAAAAAAATGACTGTCCACAGACAGATTGCAAAAGTAATATCCACCATTTTCTTTTTCTCCCTTAGCGAGTATGAGATGGCTTGCCAGTACAAACCCCAAAAATGCCGTCAGGAACGAACAAGTGGCAACAGGTGTCACAAAGAATTCATTTATTTTGAAAATGTTTTAGTGCTACTGCAGAGCTTTCTAAGCTCTGTGTGCGACTTGCACTGTACCCTCCCCCCACCCCACTCCCCAAAGCCCGGTCAATGTGTTCAGTGCTACAAGCTGGCAGCACATCTCCATCTGTGAGAAATGAACTCAAGAAACTATTGTCGGTCTTATAGTGGAGACAGCGTGGTAGTCTCAGGCTTGCTCTCTCCCTGCTCAGCTTTCTTTCTTTCTTCTGTACAAACTTTAGTGACTGTAAGTCTCACAAAAACAAGAGACTTAAAGAGCTGCTGACATTTCCAAGAAAACTTTGAAAAACATAATAGTTAGGTACAATTTAGCTTGCATTCCATATATTCTACAGATTATATTTTATAGATTTCTCCTTCTGATTGTTACTGAGGAAATTTGCATGAATTCAAGATCTTTACCCCTCAGAGCTCATCTGCCTCTATAGCTTACTCTCTACTGCAAGTCATAAGGGCCCAATTCTATAAGCACTCCTTCACATGTCACAAGTTGTGACATGCGAGGGGTGCAGTTGCACAAGGACCCTGCGTACGATTCTATAAGGGGCAGGGTCCCGGCAGCTAAGTCCTGTGACTTGGGACAAACCCACAGGTACGCCAAACAAAGGGCATACCTGAAGGGTTTGCCATAAGCCACAACCCTGGCTGTGAAGGGCGCAAGTGCCCCTCCATGCCCAGAACCCCCCCTGTCCGTAAAGCTCCACAGGGCTACTGCATGCCCCTGACCCCAAGTACCATAAAGGAAACCCGTATCCTGCAAGCTGCAAAAATCCTCCCCAATCCCCGATCCCCTAAATTGTGGCCATTCACCAAGTCCTGAACATCCCTGGTAGTCTAGTGGCCCACCACTCCCACCAGGCAGCACCCAACCTACCGCCCCCACACAACCTGTTTTAGGCCGGCGACTGGCACAGCCCACCTCTCACCATCACGGCCAGTCATCGACTGAACACTGCAGGGCGCCCTACTGTACACACCGCATATGTACAGTATGCACTCCTGCCTGCAGTGTTCAGTCGATGGCTGGCTTGTGATAATCAGGTGAAACTGTGCCAGTCGCCCGTAAACATGAAGTTGAAGTGATCGGGTGCTGGTGCTGGGTGGGTGGGAAGGGTGGAGATGACTAGACTACCAGGGATACTTGGGCCTTGGTGAATGGTCACAATTTAGGGGATCGGGGGGAATTTTGCAGCTTGTGGGGTGCAGGTCTCCTTTATGGTACTTGGTGTCGGGGGCATGCGGCAGCCCTGTGGGGCTATTTTACATGTACTGGGGGTAGGGGGCATGCAGCAGCCCTGCAGGGCTATTTTACATGTACTGCGGGTTGGGGGCATGCTCCAGCCCCACGGGGCTTTTTTGTATTGGGGGGCATGGATAGCCCTATGGGGCATTGCCATGCTGTTTCTGGGTCGGGGCATTGGGGGGACAGATTTAGCCATGCGGGACTTTTGTGTTTTGGGGTCAGAGCAGTGCTGGGGGGAGGGTGGCATACCATCGGAGGGATGGGCGGGCTGCACATGCAGGCTACCTCCGGGGGCGTAAGTACAGTTATGCCAGCTACAAGCTGCTGTAACTTACGTTGATGGTTTTCCCCCAGGGATTGTTGGAGAATAGCGCCCTGGGGGACTTTGTTGTTGCCCTTCCAGAATAGGGTGTAACTGCTGCAATAACCCCCTTAGCACCATGTCACAGGGGGTTTAAGGCGTAATTGGTGGCATAAGTCCACTTTGGCGCAAGCAGCCTGCAGCATGTCACAGACTGCTTTGCAGAATACCGTATGTCGCAACTGCTGGCGTAACTTGCTACTTGCACCATTTTCTTTGGCACAAGTCAAGTTATGCTAGACGTAACCTTTTTAGAATCGGGCCCATAATCCTCTATTGTGACATCACAACCTGTTGCCATGGGAGTACCTGTGATGGCACAAGCAGTGTATTATGACTTCACTTAGGGTGAAGGCAACAAAGTTAGATGAAGTCTTCAGGAGCAAAGATCCTGTTTCCATGCAAATGACATCAGCAATAAATAATAGGGAGTAGAAATATGGAACTATTCTGAAGTACAAGGTAAACTGTATTTTAAGATTATGTTTTGTTAAAGTTCTCCTGAAGGTGTCAGCTGCTCTTTAAAAGAGAAGGCAGTAAAGGCAGCCAACTGAGTAATACAAAAGTGAGATCATATACAGGTACTTGACCAAGTTGTACCACTTTTGTCATGGTAAAGATAGTGCAGTGGTCTCAGGCTTGCTCTTCCCCACTTGGCTTTACCTGTGATGCTCGAGTTGCTCAAGCTACTTTTTTGGTTGAAGGCACATCAGTGTTCATCCTGATCACTGCCACCAATACATAAATTAAAAACTGAAACTTGAGTTTCACCCTGGGATGGCAGTAGGGAAGGGGAAAACAAAGACACACTGAAATACATCAGCATCCTTTGGGGACTGCTTATAAGAAACTCAGCTTAAATGTTTTTCCACATTTTTTTTAACTTTTAAATATTTATTATTTAAAAGCATTATACATATACCCATTTTCTTAGTGCAATAATACCCTCCAGTGTGGGAAGTATGGACTTATACCGGACCATCAAGAGGCTATAAGGCCCTCTGCCTGTGGTGTCAGGCTTCATTGGGCTCCTGGGCAGTCCAATATAGCCCAATAACACCCATCCTGTCAGGTATTATTTGCTTGTCTATTATGGTCATTATTGATTATAACCCCCCAGGTCCCTTTCACTAGTGATGATGTTTAAAGTGTTCCTATTTAGGCAATATGACTGACAAATATCAGAAGCCCCAGATGCATTACTAAACATTTGTCTCTATTGAAGCGTATTACATTTTTACCAGCCCAAGTTTCCAATTCTATAATTATTTATTTATTTAAAAGTTGGTAACCAGAAAAGGCACCATGAACAGAAGCTTGTTTCGAGGTGCAACCCAGGGGAGTGGGTACAAACGAAGAATACAGCATTGACAACAGAGTTGTAACAAATGTAAAAATTGTACATAATATAAAAAGAGAGAATGCTATTTACAATAAAATGATATCTAATATTTACAAACAATATTTACATGGTTATATACAGTGAGTTGCAGCTAGGGGAGAGTGGAACAACATAACAGGGGTAAGTGAGTACTAGGAAGTAGGACAGATACAGGAAGTAGTAGAGGTTGGCTATTAGATCTCTGATTAGTTATTCACAGTTAGCTTTATCAGTCAATATCCCACCTAATTTGGTATTGTCTGCAAATGTATTAACCCAGTCGATTCAGCTGCTTTCCAAATCTTGTACAGTAAGTATGTGTTAAATAATAATGGACTGAGGATGGATCCCTGTGGGACCCCACTTGTAACCTGGCTTTCAACAAACAAAACTTCCTTACGAACATATGAACATACTAATGTGCCAGCAGAAACAGACCACCCGGTCTATCTACATCTGCTCGAGTGTGCAGCTAGCACCCCTGGTTTGCAGCTGCTCCACCCCCTCCCCTTTGTCATCCCACTGCCGCCCCCACCTCTCCCACCCTCACTCTCCCCTTCTTCTTCTCCCATGCCCTTTTAAAGCTGCTCACAGATTTACATAACACCACCCATTCTGGTAATGCATTCCATTTTGCTTCCACCCTCTCCGTGAAATAGTGTCTCCTTATTTCCCTCCTAAATCTTCCCCCCTCTATTTTTAGCCCATATCCCCGGTGTCTCTCTCCCCTCCTTAGCCTACAGACCCCATCTGCCCCATCCTTATTGATTCCCCTCAGATACTTGAATGTATTTATCATGTCCCCCTGTCCCTTCTACCCTCCTGGATGTACATATTCAGGTCTCCCAGTCTGCCCTCATAGTCTCTCCCCTCCATTCCACATATCATCTTCATTGCCCTCCTCTGCAACCCCTCCAGTAGCCTGATATCACACTTTAGGTAAGGCCTCCAAAACTGCGCACAATACTCCCAAGTGCGGCCTTACCAGTGACCTATTGAGGGGAAAGATCACCTCTCTTCACCTGGACAAAAACCCCCTCACTATACACCCCAGCATTTTGTTCACTTTTGCAGCTGCTCTCCTGCACTGGGCAGTATTGTTCATGGTCCCTATTACCATTATCCCTAGGTCCTTCTACTCCTAGTGATCCCCAGCTTAACACCCTCCTCAAGCCAGTATTCTCTCCTTTGGTTCTTCACCCCAAAGTGCATAACCTTACATTTCTTTGCATTGAACCTCAGCTGCCATGTCTCTGACCACTCCTCTAGCTTGCTTAGGTCCCCCTGCAGCTGCTTCCATCCCTCCTCTCCATCCACCACTGCTCCCATTCTGGTGTCATCTGTGAACAGACTTACCTTGCTCACCACCCCGTGTTCAATGTCTGATATGAAGAGCCCAAATAATAATGGTCTCAGCACAGTGCCCTGTGTCACCCTGCTCTTCACTGGCTTCGGAGCTGATAGCTCCCCTCCCACCACCACCCATTGCAGCCTCCCACACAGCCAGCTTGTAATCCAGTTTGTCGTTTTTGCCCCTACCCCTACACCAGTTAGCTTCCTCCCAAGCCACCCATGAGGCACCGAATCGAAGGCCTTGCTGAAGTCCAAGTAAAGAACATCCACCGCATGACCCTTATCCAGCTCACCTGTCACCCAGTCATAGTATTGTATCAGGTTGGTTTGACAGGACTTCCCTGAAATGAACCCATGCTGCCTCACATCCTGGAGGCCGTTGTCCTCCAGATACACCACCAGTCTTTCCTTTAGTATTGTTTTCATGAGTTTGAACACTATGGAGGTGAGACTCACCAGATGATAAATACCCAGTTCGTCCCTTGGTTTAACAGCACCACATGTGCCATCTTCCAGTCCAGTGGCACATATCCCGACTCCAGCGAAGTGCTGTACAGATCCACCAGCAGCTCCACCAACACCTCCACCATCTACCTCAGCACGCTGGGGTGGATACCATCTGGCCCTGGTGCCTTGTCTACCCTCAGTGCCCTCAGTCCATCTAGGACTTTACCTCCCTCAATCCTTCATTCGGTAACCTCCACTCCGCCCATCCCCACCATCCCAGCCCATGGTGGTAGCGGTCCCCCTTTTTCTTTTGTGAACACTGAGAAAAAATATTCATTCAGTGCCTCCCCCTTTTCCGTCCACTCCCCACCTGTTTTTTATCCTCACTATTGTCTCCTTGCACTTCCTTTTCTCCCTGATGTATCTGAAAGTCTTTCCCCCAACTCCCTGCACTAATCTCAGCTCCTCTAGGCCTTGGCATCTCTCACTTTTCTGGTCACCTCCCTGGACCTTCTTGCATCTCCTCCTGTCCCCTTCCCAGTCCTTCTATACCTCTGGTGCACCTCTCGTTTTGCCCTCACCACCTCCACTACCTCACTGTTCAACCAGCATGGTTTCCTTGCTGTGCTCCTTTTACTCTGTCTTGGTGCAGGCTTCCGTTGCCTCTGTAATCCCCTGTTAATAATATCCCATTTCTGCTCTACCTCTGTCTCCTACCTTATACCATCCAATTTCCCTTTCAGTACTTCCCACATCCTCCCAAAGTCTGCCCCTCTGAAGTTTACCACCTGGATTACTGAGTTCTTTGGCTTCCTGCACATCGTAATATTAAACCACACCATTTGGTGATTGCTGTTGGCTAGTGGATCCTCCACCCTTATTTTACTTACTGCCTCCTCATTCGACAATACCAGATCTAAAAGTGTTCTTTAGCCTAGTAGGTCCACTAACCAACTGCGTCCGGAGACCATCCTGGATCTCGTTCAGGAGCATTTGCTCCCTAGCACTGGAGGTGACCGGTATGCTCCAGTCAACCCCCAGCAAGTTGAAATCCCCCACAATGACCACCTTCCCTTTTCTACATACCTTTCTGATTTGTCCTGCTAATTCCCTGTCAAGCTCCTTAGACTGGGATGGCAACCTGTATACCAACCCAAACCTCAGTTTCCTACCCCTTGAGTCTAGGAGCTGCAGCCAGATTGCCTTTGTTCTCCTTTCCTCCCCCTCATCCCTTATGCTTTTGATCCCGTCCCTCACATAGACTGCCAGCCCACCCCGCCCTCCTCATGGTCCTTCCTGTATAATTTGTACCCTGGGATTGCCAGATCCCACTCCCAGTGCTTGGTTGCTCACATTTCCATGACAGCAGCAATATCCACCCTCCACACTACCAAGAGTGCCTGTAGCTCAGCTGATTTGTTCCCTAAGCTTCTCGTGTTTAGTGAGATCACCAGCCATCTTGCCCCCTTTCCTTCATCGCCCTCCATCTCCTCCCTTCTACTCCCTCCTTTTTCGGTCACCCTGAATCCTTCCCTGCTAGCCTGGGGGTAGGCTGTGACTCCACTCTATCGGATCCCTGCCTACCTACTGTCCACTTGCCACCCCCCCAACTAGTTTAATCCACCTTTGTTGCAATATACCTCACCAGTCTTTGCTTTAATACCTCCTTCCCCCCACACTCAGGTGCAGCCTATCCCTTGCAAACAGATTGTTATTATCCCAGGTACTGCCCCAGCTACCCACAACCCGTGCACCTTAGTTCGACACCACTCTATCAACCATGCGTTCAACTCCCCAGTCCTCTCCTCTCCTTTCTCTCTGTGCTTGCACAGGGTATTGGGAGCACCTCGGCAATGGCCACAGACCCCCCCAGTCTCCTTGCACAATCTTCCCACATTCTCAGACCTCTCCCTTGCTACTTATACCATTTTCCCTGCTAGGTCGTTTGTCCCCACATGTACCACAATGTGCGGTTTCCTCCTACTCCTCCTTGTGCACCTTAGGATTGCCTGTCCTGCCTTGTCTGCCTTTAATCCCGGTATGGTCTCCACCCGTATCCAACTGTGCCTCTCCCCCTTGCTGCCCCATCTGATCCCCTTGGGTATGGAGTCCCCCAACACCAGTACACCCCCCCCTCCTCTTTCCTTTTACCCGTCGCCACCCCCCATCCAAGTTCTCATTCCTGGGACCACTCAAGAAGGTGCTTTTACCATTTGCCCTAGTGTCTTCCTCCTGCCCCTCTCAATTGAGACCCCTCCCCCTCCTCCTGTTTGACTGCCAACCTCCCTCTCCCTCCTCACCTCTCCGAGTATTATCCCTTCCCCTGCCACGTTGTGCTCAGTCTCTCTTCACTAGTAATGCCCCTCACTCCCTCTTCTTTGTGAGCACCCTCTGAATTCTGCCAGTTAGCCATGATTTGACTCAATTTATTAACCTAGTGTCAATGCTGAGTCTCACCCATATACTGACTAGAGAGTGGTATAAGACAGCATCAAAGGCCTTTTAAAGTCCAAGGGCCCAATTCTCAAAAGGGTACATCTGACATAACTTGACCTGCACCAAAAAAAATGGTGTAAGTAGCAAGTTATGCCAGTAGTTGCGACATACGGCAGGCTACTTGTGCCAAAGTGGACTTACGCCACCAGTTATGCCTTAAACTCCCTGCCATATGGTGCTAGGGGACTTATGGCAGCAGTTGTGCCCTATTCTGGAAGGGCAGCAACAAAGTCCCCCAGGTCACTATTCTCCAACAACTCCCGGGGCAAAACCATCAACGTAAGTTACACCAGCATATAGCTGGTGTAATTGTGGTACATCCCCAGAGGTTACCTGCATGTGCAGCCTGCCCATCCCCCCAATGGTATGTCACCCTCCCCTCCCCAACACTGCCCTGACCCCAAAACACAAGCCCAGCAGGGCTAATTCTTCCCCCATGCCCGACCCAGAAACAGCAGGTAATGCCTCATAGGGCTATCCATGCCCCCCAATACCAAAAAGCCTCACAGGGCTGTAGCATGCCCCTGACCCCCAGTACATGTAAAATAGCGCCGCAAGACTGGAGCATGCCCCCAACCCCCAGTACTAGTAAAATAGCTCTGCAGGGCTACTCATGGCCCGCCGAAGCCCCAATGCCAGCCGCCCACAAAAGTACATCCTGTGAAAACAGAAATAGAAATAAAAATGCAAAACCCTAACCCATAATCCCTGGTAGCTACCGACTGAGCTCTGTCTGAGCATGCACGGTATATAGTACATGCTCAATGAATGAGCTGTTATTCATTCATTGAGTACATACTATATACAGTATGCGCTCAGACAGAAACTCAATCGATAATTCTTCAGTTGGTGAGAGGTGTGCTGTGCCAGTTGCCGGCTGGGTAGGGGGGTGCGGGGTGGTCTGGCACTGCCAGATGGGGGCTGGGGGGCCATTAGACTAGCAAGAATTGCAGGTTAGGGTTTTGTATTTCTATTTCAATTTTACAGGATGTGCCATTTGCAGGTGGCTGGCATTGGGGATCAGGGCTTGGGGGGGCGAGATCCACCCTGTCGGGGTGGTACTAATACCTTATGGGGCTTGGGATGTGGGGTCCGATAGCCTGAGGGGCTTTGCTTTACACATTGAGGGACAAGGGGTGGGGGAGTCCGATAGCTCTGGGGGCTTTGTTGTACACATCGGGGGACTGGGGGCACGGGGGTCCTATTGCTCTGTGGGTCTTTTCAGGCTTGGGGACTGGGGCTGGGGGGACACATGAACCCTGCCTGTGTGCATGCCACAGACTTGTGGGCAACCATTCAGGTACAACCTCTGTTTGGCATACCTGTGTGGTTGGTGAAAGTCACAGGACTTAACTGCAGGACCTATCCTACAGAATCAGGCACAGGGTCCTTCATGCACACTCCATGTTTGCAACTGTGCAACAAATGTAGGGTGCTTCTAGAATCGGGACCCAAGAATATTATATCCACTAGTATGTTGTTATCAAGTGCTGCACTTACTTTATCATGCAAACTAAGTAGATTTCTGACACATGAATTATTCTTGGTAAAACCATGCTAATTCCTATCCCTAAGACTGAATGCATTTAATTCCATGGCTACTTTGCCTTTTATGATTCCTTCAGCTATTTCTCCTACTACAGAAGTCAAACTTCTGGGTCTGTAGTTCCCTGGATCAGATTTTTTACCCTTTTTATGGTTGCTGGGCTGAGCTCTGCAGATGTTTTGCTAGGACAGTAGAAATAAGAGCTCACCTGATACCTAGCAGACTTCATTTAATTGCAGTTTTATAGCAATCCCTCTGCTCAGCAGTCTTTTTTTGCACTATTTTTTCTTTGTTAGTCAGTGTTTTCTAGTGAGGAATGAGGTTCAGATTTCTCAGATTAACACAGAAACACAGCTCTAGTCAGTAATCGCTCTGCATCATTTTGGGGATATGTAGGATAAATAGTTTTATGAATAGTGCTAATTCCATTGATTTTCACAATGTAAGTGTTTTCTAAAAATTAGGGCTGTTTTATAAAGAAATCTGTTCTTGAAAAAGTGTAGCGTGAAACAGAATGTGCCCACTACAGAGCTGACCGCATTCCTTGCAGCTGTAACTTGAGTTGTCTGTTGTCCTTGTCTGCAGTTAACCCTTTGCAGTTCTGGTCCCAGCTCTGTTGCTGGCTTGTCAGAGCATCTTAGAAATGGAGACTATAAGAAGTCATTTTCTTTGTCAGCTGCTGCTACTTTTATAGACTTCTTTTTAATGCACACTGAGCTATCTTTGAAAAAAAAAAAAAAAACAGATACAAGTGCAATAACCAGAGAAAGTGTTGTCTGACTTCTTAAAAGCGAGATTTCCTATCTGCCCCCTCCAACTTATTCTGCATCTTATGAACTGAGTAAATGTTTGTTGATTACAGTGCATCATAGAGTATTATGAATTTATGCTTTAAACTCTCATTGAGCAATGTGGAATATTGCCTTCTCCATGTGGGACAGAGGGTTTCTGAGGGGTAAAATGAGTGATGTACCTTGTTATGTGTGACAGCTGAGAGGTATGCTGAGCCGGGATGTTCAGGGTAAATACCTCCCCCCAAAAAATCCCCAAATAAGTCCTATACATTTAATTAAAAGAGGGTCATTGGTGGTGCTTGGACACCATGCAATTTCTAGTGCAAAAACAGTGAATCTGGAGTCAATGACTGTGGGGGTTTTAGGTTCGAATCCCACCACCACCCCTGGTTAACTGTGTGAATTTCAGCAAGGTTCTGCACCTCCCAAGAAGTCCTATGGATTCTGCGAACTTAGCGTCTTGACAAGCTATGCCTCGCAATCTTCTGTCACTCATTGAAATGTGGGGCACATGGGATATCCGAAATGTGAGAAAATGTGAGACATTGTCCCTCAACACATAGGACACATGATTAAATGGAGCTACAAGCTCAGATGCAGGAGGTATGGAACAAGCCTCAACTATAGTACCTGGAGAAAGAAAGGAAGGGGAATCAGCATCCACACCAACTGAAGTTAGCCGACTATCTGCAAGTTAACCCCTTGCAGTCCTGATCCCAGTTCTGCTACAAAAAAAAAATAAGAATAAAGAAATAAAACACAGACCCCTTTGACAGCCCACCCAATCTGCCCTAATCACCCTGATCCATTGAAGTTAGCGGACTATCTACAAGTTAACCCCTTGCAGTCCTACTCCCAATTCTGCCACTCAGCAGTGCCACCTCTTCCTTTGCAAAGGAGCAGCTGGCTTGTCAGAGCAACTTCACCAGAAGCCTTAATAATTCAGACATCCTGCCCCATGCCAGACTTCAATGCCTGTGAAACTTCTCAAGTCCTAGGCAAAATGTCTTTTCACACCTGTGGTGCTAAATGATGCTTTGGTTGAGATTTGAACATTTTCACCTACTGGGTTCATGAGGTGTGGGGCTAAGAAGACTATGTTGAAATTTTGAAGTTAAAATCTCAAAAAACAAGAAAGTTATGAAGCAATGTTGAAATTCTTCAATGTTTTCTTATAAATTTACTACCGGTATTTTTCCAGATTCAGACCCCATATTTTCAACATAGCCTTTTTAAACCCACAACATGAACAAGGCAGGTGTAATTCATCAAACCCCTTCCAAAACATTTTTTTTTAACTACAAACAGAGCAGCTTGAAAGTAATTTGATACATACGAAAGAATTCTGCAATGCTGCTAAACCCAGGACCTCAGGGGCAGCAGCAGTAAGGCACCGTTCCGGGGGTGAATGCAGTACCACATTCTTTTTAGATGAACCACTTACATCACATAATAGCAGAAAAAAAGAATTGGGAAAAAAGATCTGAAACAGAATCCACAGCTTTAGAGTACTTAAAGGAATGTTCATGTTTTTCTTTACAGTTAGTGGATATTGAGTAAATGAGTGTTGTCCTGGAAGCAGGAACACCTTCCCCCATCCCCACGTTCTCTGCTAGGGCTGTTTTGATCTGGCTGTATAGGTAGGTTCTCCCCCTGCCCCGATGTTTTGTGCTAGGGATGTTTTGATCTGGCTTTATAGATCGGTTGTCTTCTCCCCCTCTACCATGTTCTGTGCTAGGGCTGTTTTGATCTGGCTGTATAAGTAGCTTCTTGTATTACACTAACACACCTGACAGTTTATGTGTAAACCTTTCAAATGCCACTGAGTTCTATAGACATGCTGGACTGCACAGGAACTACCTTCAAGCGTGTTGTATTTTAAGTATCTATTCATTATTACTAACTATTATATGTTAGTGCGGTCCAGTTGCTAGCACTCACGCCTGGGAGTCACACATAGTAATCATCTGTCAAAGTCTCAAACAGAGAACTTGTTTTTTTAAATACAGCCTTCGTTGCGGATTTGCATTTGTACAGGAAATTACCCAGTTGAACTGTATGGTCACAGTCTTCCCTGAATGCTTGTCACACTTGGATTTTTGTGAGTATTCTGAGTTTTAGTCAGCCTCCAAAGAGCACCGCCCCTGCATTACAGTGGAAAAGCCTTCTTTGCTTTTGTTGGTGGGACATAACACTATTTACTGTATGTAAAAGTACCATGTTTTTAGAACACACACACTGACAAAATCAAAAAGAAAAACATCAGTAGAATCACTGTGTGACAGGGTGATTTAAAAAAAAAAATCTCCACGGTGACAATTGACGACTCTTTCAGAGGCGTGCCAGGATGAACACGTTTTGTAAAAAAAAAAGTAGCAGTTCCTATTTTATTTTATTTTTTTATTGTGTATGTTTGTGTTAATGAAACAGTGTACTTTTACATATACAGCCCACGTGGCTATACAAGAAGGGGTCTTCATCTCCTGAAAATCTCAACTAATCTTCTTTGCTGATTTCACTTGTGTTTGCTTGACAGAGATATGTGCAAGCGCGGCGAACAATCTAACATGCAGCTGCCACTTTCTGTTAGGCAGTCAAACCATGAATCAATGTGCCATTTTTTAATTTTAAAAACTGTGGATGTTATCACTCAGCCTATTATGAGAGATCCAGCTGTCCTACAGAGAAAAAACCTTTTCGCACTCCAGTAAGAGTGCCACCTATGCAGAACAGCTTATTGCTTTTGCCGGTGTTTATGTGCAGCCAAACATAGATGAAATTCCTATTCTAGTCTCGATTACTTCTGTGTTTGACTACACATTAACCCCTGTGTAGAAGCACAGATGTCTAAGCCACATAGCTGCACACTAGTCTAGAACTGGGACTGGACTTGGAAACAGATAGGAGAACTGACCTCAGGAGAGGTGTCCATGTCTATGCTCAGCCCCCTGATCAACCCTCACAGTTATCCTCAGCAGTGCACCTAGCTAAGCTTTTCCAGGAGTATTTTTATCAGCGGTCCATATTCCACTGATCTGTCTGCTCAATGGACTCAACAGATTCCTTGGGGCAGTTCCTCTCTTGTCCCGGCAGTTTTGAACAAAGACCTCTTTGATAGAGTATTTGCAAAATCTTAGGAAAAATACAAAATATACAAACTTAGGACATTTTTGATCATGTGTGCACCTGTTGTGTGATTAGCATGCCATTAGAGAACTGGAAGTCTCTATAAAATTTATATTTTGCTGTTTTTGAGATATTCTAGCAGCCTGTGTTGGTGGTACATTTGCATATTTTTCCCATGTTCTGTCTTCTGGTCGAATTTCACACTCAGCTGGGTTGTCACCTTGTCATTGATCATCTCCTCCTCCTCATCTGAGAAGAAATGGGTGACACCAACACAGAGCTCATCCTGCAGCTGTGTTGGCTTTGACCAGATTTTGTTGTGAATGGCTACCACCACTGCCATGCGCCAGTTTGAAGGAAATACCACTTTATTAAAAGACATGTTAATTAGATATGCAGATGGTTTAGCTAACAGCAAACAACAAAAGCTGACTCAAAGGGCTATATGGTATATGGTTATTAAACCACCTGAGCAAAAGTAAAAAAAAGGCACCCACACAACTTCCAAGTGAAGATATACTCCACTAGGGTAGCCTGTGACAATGGCAACCGTGACTGAGCACTTTCAAAAGAGCAACTCAATCATGGTGCCTGTGCACAGGGCTACCAGGCAGGGAGGGCGACTGGATGGGGAGGTCCATGACTATAGCAACAGGATGACGCTATATGTACACGTATGGGGGAGGAGCAAGCATACCATTCGATGGGTTGAAGGGGAGGGAGGATTTGTGGGGTGTAGTGCTTCAGTCGGCTGCCACGTTGGCTGTATTACGTAGTGGGTAGGTGGCAGGCTAGGGTTCAGAGGCTACCAGGTTCAGTCCTAGGTATGGTCACTTTTTTTCATCCAGTCCGGGAATTTGTTTGGTTTTGTTTTGTACCCCCCAACCCCGACATGCACTGCCTTGGAGCTGAAAATCCTTAAGTAGGGGGTACTGGGGCAGCCCCCCCACATAAATAAAAAAAAGTAAGTCTTCAGTGCCCTTTTGCTTTGCGCCGGTAGTATACATCACTGAAATTGATTTTCAGCGATGGACACTCGTCCTAACTGCGATTGCCTTTCCGCAATCGCTGTTATCACATGGAACCTTCCACTAGCACAGATATACCAAAGCTAATATTTAAAAATGTGCAAAATGCATTGTATTGTTGATCACAGAAATCAGCAATAAGGTGGGAATCACAGGAAAAAATAACCTAACATGACTGATGCCAGGGGGCACTGGAGCAGGGGTCAGTGTAATGTTAGAGTTTTAATTAGCTCTGCTGTTGTGTTTGCTGGTTCTGCTGTCCTCCCGGGCCTAAGTACAGTCACAGAAGACTGTACTTAACCCCGAGAGAACAGTGAGACTGGCAAACATCTGATCTGGTCTTATAAATGCTCTAACATACTTTGCATGCATTGCAGGCTATTGGATCTCCCACTACTGCAGCCCAGCTCTGATCTCAGCTGCAGGTGATTCTGGAGTTTTTGGTTACAGCGAATGTCAGCTTGGCAGTTAGCAGAATCAGCCCAATACAACCTATTATACTGCAGTAAACAGTAAATTAAAACAAACTTTTCAACACAAGCTGCAAATTGGGACCAACCTCAAACTTGGGTGCTCCTAGTTCTAACTGTTCCCCTTTAGCAGGGACAATGGTTTTCCGTTTTTACTGGTAACACCGGTAAAAATCACGGAATCCTGCTTGGTTTGCGGATTTTGAATTCTTGTACCGGTGCCTCATGGAAATTGCATTTCACTGCACATAATCCCTAAGATTTCAGCATATTTTTAAATGTTTTTATTTTCTCTTTCTATGCCCCCTTCTCACAGCGTCAGTCTCCACTTTTCAGAGATCCCTAGGCTAGGTAGCCCCTAGCTTCACCCCAGGTAATGCTCAGGAGCTCCTGTGAGCCTGCCCCCATCCTGCCTAGGTTGTACCCCCCAGGTGGGAAGGGAGAGGACCCCAGGTCACCCCTCCACAGTCCTTTAATGTGTGTCGGGCAGCCCAGTGGGTCCCTCATGGAAACTGGTTATGAAGTCTGGGGCAGCTGGGTCCCTTCTACCAGCAGTCGATGTGGGGTGATTGTTACTGGTTTTCTGGTCTCTGTCCCTGAGGGCACTAACACTCAAGGGGATCCAAGGAAGTAGGGCACATAGAGACATGCCGCTACTCCAGATCCTAGCTAGCTTCCTCTCCTCCTGATTGTTCTACAGCCTCATTGCACCACCACCTGTGGTCACCCAGGTGGCAGTAAAGCAGCAGGACCTGCAGGCCACCGTTCCCAGAGGAGGAGTGCAGCCCACCAGTTGCTCGATCCTACTCCCCTGGCCAGACCTCTAGCAACCCGAATTCACTTCTGATCCCAAGTCCCTGGCATTGCAAGCAGTAGGGCTACCTCAGGATATTTACAGTGCTCTGTCAACAATACACCCACTTTGGTGTAAGAAAACATAAGCAGATGGAGAGGCAAATAATTCAGTTTTAGTAAAATGCTGCAAAGTGTTCAATGTTCATTATTTGCACTGTAGGTACTGTGCACTATTAGTGAAATCATATATTAAAACATTAATATGGGTGTTATGGCTGGTAGTATAGCCTAGTGGTTAGAGTAACAAACAGTGATTGAACTGAGTACATTTAGAAGACTTGGGTTTGATTCCCACAACTTCCACTTGCATACTGTGTGACTCTGAGCAAGGCACTTAACCTCCACAGTGCTCCTGGGTCACCTCTGAAAACAGGCAGTTTTGCCTTGTGGGTTTACCCAGTTTACAAAAATATATAAAACAAAATACCAATATATGTTTACTACATCATACAGTAGGCAGGGTACCAATGTAATTTATCTGAGTTGTACTCGGACTGCAATTATGTTGTATAGGTAAATATAAATGTTCAGAAACATTTTGTGTTTTATAAGCTTGTTTTTAGACTTTAGTCAGGTTTTTATTGTATGTTTTGCATATGAACATCTAGGATATAGATTGCTAAGCGCAGGATCACTGTTACCAACTAGTTTATTCAAGTTTATAATCAGCAGGGCCATCCAAAATCCTCAGTTGTTTGATTGAAAATTAGTCTGAATGAAAGTATGTTCACAAGGCACAAGCTGCCTTACTACTTATTTAGGTGAATGGGATAGAAACATAGAAACGTAGACTTTGAAGGCCCACCTAGTCTGCCCATTTCATCATTTGCACCTTCTCTCCCACCTATTGTGTCAGTCTCTGTGACAACAAAAAGTTTTCTGACAGACCGCTTTAATAAAAAGCAAATGTTACGTGTTTAAGTGTACTTATGCTTGGCCAGTGGATTTGAAAGCACATTCAGTGACACACGGAAGGCAAGACCCCAGGGGCTGTATGATGCTGGTAGGTAGAGTGGTGTTCAATTCACATCTGAGCTCAGACATGAAAACTGAGAGACACCCTTTTCATGGAGACCAAGGGAAAAAAAGGAATCCACATGTTTGTGAGATGCATTAGAAGGTCCTCCACTAATCACTTGTGAATTTTATTTTTAGGTGAAGACACTATTTCAAAGAAGCAAATTCAGGCAGTTTTTTTTTTGTTCCTCCTACCCCATGGCCATCCACTCCTTCAGGCCTGCCAAGTCCCCCTACCACTGCTGCTGAGTTCCCACCACCATCCACTGCCCCTTATGGCCATGCTACCAGGTAACCCGAAGTAACCCTTCATCGGTGGGCCTCTACCCCTATGGGAGGCTAACAGGGGAAGACAATCACCCTAAAGAGCTTCCTGTATATCCCAGGCATGGCAGGGGTCAGAACAGACGCATGTGTCTTGGGCTTCATGCTTATGGAGGGACCAGAAGCCATCCTCTGGGTGGCCAGCAGGTGTTTTTCCATTTTCGTGGGAGCGTGACAGGCCACATGATGTCAAGGCACAAGCTGACATCCATCACGCTCTCTTCCACAATGAGGGCCAATGTGTTGCCATGCCTTCAGCCTCCACCTGGGGCCAGCAAATGCTGAGCTGTGAATATACCCCTCCCTCCCAGGAGAAGGCGAGTGGTCATTGGACACTCAAGTCTTCAACCCCCCCCCCGGCCAGTCCTCCAACACCCAAACCTTGGTCAGTGGTGTCACAGGCAGAAATCCAATTCAGGCAGTTAAATGATAGGAAAAAACAAATGTGTTCCACCTTAGTAGTGGTGGTGGTTCAGATTAATTCACATCTGAGTTCTAGCAAGCAAAGAGACTAAGTAATTTGTAACTTGTGCATGTGGGGTGTGGGTGTTGAAGAAAGGGGATCATAGTGCTGTCACTACTGCCATCATCTCTGAGGGATGTGGACGGCATTGTTGCTACTGCCATCACACCTGAGAGGCGGGGGGGTAGTAGTGCTTCTGCCATAACCACTGGTGGATGGGGAATGTTGTATTGCTGCTGTTCCACCAGAGGGATGGGGGCCATAGTGCTGATACTGCCATCACACCTGAGGAATGTGGAACATGGTACTGCTGCCATCACACCTAATGGATAGGAACCGCAGTGCTGCTGCTTCCATCACACCTGGGGGAGGGGGGGACACAGTGTTGTTGCTGCTGCCATCACACCAGAGGGATGGGGGCCTTATTGCTGCTTCCATCACACCTCAGGGATGGGGGCTGTAGTGCTGTTGCTGCCATTATATTTTGTACCTAAAATAACTTTAAATTGGTACAAGGATGGAAGGATGTGCAATAGTGGAGGTCAAAACTGCTAAAATGCATGTTAGCAGAGTTAAAAATTGTTAAATAAAGTACACAAAACCAAACACCGGTAAAACTGAATTTTGACGTAGCAGACACCGGTGACGGTACCGTTTTTTACAATGTGCAAAAAGGAATTTGCCCTTTCTCAATCCCGGTAAACCAGTGTCCCTGCCCTTTAGGAAAATGCACTGTATCGTTTGTGTTTTCATTTTTAACAGAGTAGTTGTCTACTTTATCATATTAAATTGTGTCGTCCATAATCTGAGATTTTAGGCTATGCTTTGCCATATGGTCAGTTTTTTTTTTCAATTCACAAAACTTGCATCTCTGTTCACTATAGTCAGACAGCAGCTGTTCTTTCTAATCCTGTCAGAAACAGCATAAACTGAAGATAATTAAATACACACACACACACACACACACACACACACACACACACACACTTAAAGAAACCCCACATTAGCATAGTAAGACATACAGAAACAAATAAATAGCCATAACACACATTATGACAAACATAACAGTTATAAAAAAGATAGTTTATGAGCCTTTTGTTTCTACTGCTCAGGAAAATTGATACTGCTATCCTGTTTGCAGCATGGAAACTGGCTTCAATCAAAAAGATTTACTGATATCAGATGTCAGCCTCTTGTGTGGACATCCGTTAAAAACAAGATACAGAGGTCAGACAAAATTTTTGCATAGGAATTCACCAAGCAGTAGTTCCAAAAAGGGATTTTTTGTAAATATATAGTGATTTTAAAAATGAAAACCTGCAAATCCAGTGATTTACACTGAGATATAAACTCAGTTCCAGCTGTATTTATAAAAGGATATTTACTGAAGTTATGAGAAATACAGATACCCTTTTCTCTTACTCTACCTTGTGTACAGAGAATTGAAATGTGCATACTCTCAAACTAAAAGTTGCCCTTAATGTCATCATAGAGAGGATTCCCCAGTGTTACTATGCATATGTTAACCAAGATATGTCAAAGGCACTGTACTTTTTGGTAAGGCTTGCAGTCAGTGTCCATCTGGAAGCAACCAGCCTGCCCTTCAAACCCATCTCCTGGCACCACCCCAGCCTTTATACACTTTTGGTGTTTGTGCATGAAGGGTTTTTAAAACTGATGTCCTTAATTATGTGAAAATGTCCAGAAATCTGATTGCATTGTTAAAATGTAACTATTTAATCAGGACAATTCTTATTGTACAAGCCATGCCTCCTGACAAAGCCTCACGTCTAAGAGGTGATGCACTGGGGTTTAGTGCTGTGCTCTCTAAAGAAAAATATTTGGATTGTACTGATTTGTGCCAACTTTATTATATTCTGCTGTGTGCCACCTTGATCATGTTTGTTGTGTTTCCTCTGTGAGTTGGCTGGCACCCTCTATATCTTAAGCCCATGGTACTGTGCTTAATACTTCACAATGAACACTCTGTTCTCAGCGAACTTGGTCACCAAGATGATGTAATAAGATGCATTGCAACATTTAATGTGCATATTGCTCCCCTCTCCCTATACTTGAAGGTTTTGCAGAATCAAGGAGATGAAGGCCTACAATTCTTAAACTCAGGGTAAGTCATTCCTTCTCTCTCAAGTACCTTAAGATATAATTATTTCCTCATGCGTGTAGTTAGATCTTGTCTATTAATATTCCATTTTCTTAACTTCAGTAAAGTAGGCCTAAAAACTGAGGTATAACCATACATTTTTGTAATTTTGGGGCTCATTTTCCTATTGTGCCAAATAATCCTTAAAGAGATTTTTAATCCAAATTTGAGCCTGGGTGACTACTTTATTAAACACCAACTTAAAAGATACAGAGCAAAATAAGGTATGGAAAACTGCTACTAGATTAACCATAGGCAGCTAATCCCCCATGTACTCTAGGTAAGTCTGTGTATATCTTTTAGGCAGTTGTTTTTCAGCCTACTGAGGGCATTTGACTTAACTGCAGTAGCACCTTCAAACAGCAGCACCTACTACCCATTTAACAACGGGCCACTGCCTTACTGACTTTCCTTTCTTCCCCCCTTCCCCTCACATACACACCTATTCCCAACAGTGAGAACCATAGAAACCATATATTATCCTGGCAGACAACCCTCTGGTTGCTGACTTCAACCTTCACACTCATCTCTCTGAGACACTAGATGTATAGTAGATGATGTGCAACTCCTTTCTTCTGATCTAGATAGCGGGTTGAACCCTCACCCTTTAACTCCAGCAAAACTCTCCAGTTGTAACCACTTAGTGACCTGGTCTTTCCCATCTCTCGACTCTGCTTTAAGTGCCTGCTAATGGAGGATCTCTCATGGTGCTCGCTCTCTGTCCACCAGCATTGCGGCAACATCTTGCCTCTCTAACTCCCTACTTCCTGCCACATGGCAACAAGAAGTTGGGCACAAAGCGTAGTCCAAAGACAGTGATGCTGCTACTTTTTCCTTTGAATGCTGCTTTCATGCACTGCCTCACTTACACCCAAAAGTAAAGAAAACAATAGTCACTAGAGACTTCCCGGCTGCTGCTCATAGGAAAAAGTTGCAGAATGTATGACAGTGAGCAGCTCTCATAGTCAAGAATGCTAAAGTACTGAAAAGCTGTTAGTTCAAACAATTTTAATGAATACTGCAACAACAAACAGACCAGTTCATTATGAGTTAATTTGTCACACTCATAAGAATTGTTTGAAATGACAGCTTTATAGTACTTTAGTATTCTTGTCTCTGAGCACACACTGCTCACTGGTGTACATTCATTCTCTCATAGCCAGTCTTCAGTATCATCACTGTTTACAACTTATAATGCGTCATCTGTGTACCACAACAGCACACGGTGTGACTAAAACCATTCCTCAAAAGAAGATAAAAAACATGCATCAACACACATAATCCATCTATTCAGGCTTTCCAGTTGCCCAATGCAAACCACCATGTCTTACTATTTCATTTATTCTATCTATGTAAAGAAGTACAATTTTTCATTATCAAATGCCAACAAAAAGCTTAAAGAGGTGTAAAAAAGGTTTGAAAAGGTATGCCAGATAAGTGACAAAATGTGATTCATATAAAACTTAAAATGCCTTAATGTTTTATATGCAACTGCAAAAAGAAGAAAATAAGTGGTTTCCATGAGATCTACACATTTTTGGCACCATGTAATTACAATTATCCATCTAATTTTTTCTCTCATCATCTCCTATTATGATATGCTGCTCCACAAACATGTATTTATTTAGTTGTTGTAGGTAGGTGCACTAGCCATAGCAATGACTATTTTCAGGCACCACCCAGGAGGGTACAGTACAATACGTCAAAAACATTACAGTACATATTTGAAATTTGTCAGTGTAAAAATACGAAAGAAAAAATAACACCCAGCAATAGTAATTTATTACAGTGTCACTATTATGTTAAGAACAATACAGCAAACAATACAAAACAACAATGTTGATTTAGGGAGGATAATACAATGATGTCAGTAACGCAGTAGTAGTCAATCAGGACAGGTGTGAGAAACGAGGGAACAGGAGTGTAGTACAGTAGCTAGTAGTACAAGGGTGGGGTAGAATAAATTTGAGACAAAATAAGAGGTATAAAACAGTTAGTAAAGTAGGTAAGACTAGCTAAGTTGCCAGGAAGTGCTGTGCGTTGAGAAGGGCAAGCTGATGGCAAGGGGGTGAAAAGGTTAGGGATACGGAGGCTATGGGGGTTTAAAGCAGGAGCATTTGCTGTAAGAGATGAGATAGTTGCATAGCTCTTTCTTAAAGGCGTTGTGAGAGGAGGCTTGGCAAATAGTTAAGGGGAAGGAGTTCCAGTATTGGGGGGCTTGACAGGCAACCGCACTGGCGCCTTTGGAGGTACTGTATCTAGGGATGTAAACAAGGGACTTACCCACAGAAATGTGTTGTCTGTCCATGATTTCAAGTAGCCACCATTTGTTGCTCTTATAACAAGGTATTTGTGTATTTTCAGAATAATGGATAGGGGACTGTGCACAACAAGGCTTTGTTTCCGCCAAAGATTTTGATGACATCATAGATCTTGACAGCACAGCTGTCATCAACCCCTTCAACGGAAACGCAGTCTTGTCTGTCGACAGTTCTCTTTCCGATATTTTATATAGTACATGTTTTTTTTAGTTCAGATGTTATATTTTTTTAAATACCTGAGCTGCGTCAGTGTGAAGGTCGGACTGCAGTGGTGAGAAGTCTGGGAAATTTGAACTTTGGGAAACTCAATGATTGCAAAGAAACAGTTGCTGTATGAAATTAAATTGTAAACAGATTCTGGGAGAGGCTGCAGTTGGTAACAAACCGGTGACCTGAATGCAGCACTGAGAACTGCACTATCTAGTGTGCCAAGCAACAGATAGAGCACAGGAACATATGATGTAAAAAGTCATTGTAGTATAGTAATGACACAGCTACTATACTACAACAACTTTTTAGACCTTTAAACTGTCCTATAATGGGAGGGCTTTAAGCCTAATGTTCAATGGGCAGAACAAGTACATCACTCCCCCATCAGGCCTTAAAAGGCCACTCCTCCTGGACTGTTCCAGGATTCATTTCTTGTTGCAGCCAGAGGCTCAGTCCTCCGAGCTGCCCTCCCATTTCCTCGTTTGCTTCCTTTCACACTCCCACACTTTGTTGTTTCGTCTCCCTTTCCACCCTCCCATTCCATCCACCCCCTACCTCCTGTTGGCCACTTGCGGCCCTGTTCCTGTCGCCTGGCATCGAATTTTCACCTTTGCTTCTCCTCAGCTGCGCTTTCCTACCACCTCACCTGCCTCAGTTCCTTGTCCTCTGGCACTTCCAGGTGACATCACTTGCGGGTGCCTGGCTGTCTCCTCAATGCCTCTGGGATCCTCTGCATGGTCTCAAATCGCTAATCTCCCCAGCTGGTATTATTTTCCTCATCCCTCCTCGCCACCCATTTGATCTGTCTGCTCCTGCGTTGCTCCCTCTCTTGCACTCTGCTCCCCTTCTCTCCCTAGCTGTATCATTGGGAGCGCATTGCAGCATTTCTTTAGGTCTCCCCTCACCTCCTTTGCAGCTCCCTGACTGGATGAGTGTCCAAGGCTCTCGTCGCTCACCTCCTCATTGGCCCTGCAATTCTGTTGTTCGGTTGTTCCCTTTTTCAGGCAGTGTGTGGGTGTTGCAGTGTGATATGGCTGCCACTGCACATTCGGTCACTTCCCTGCCAGTCTGGCATTGCACCTTGTACAGAACTTGGGTACCCATAGTTACCAATAACGCCTGAGTCTGGTGCTCATTCAGGGTCACACTCCGTTCCATACCCCTCTTCTGCTATGACTATCACATAGCACTCTGATTCTCACACTCTACTTTTCCATTGCTCCGCATCGATACTGCTGTCCTTCCTGCTATTAGGGCTATTTATGGACACACTAACTACTGAATCTTTGTACTATGTTGATTGACCCATTTCTTAACACTACCTATATGGGACCCTTCTATCTGCAGCCATATTATTGTTCAAATGAGAAAGTGCTACCCGTTCTGGCCCTTTGCCATGATTTTCGTTGGCCAGTGCTATGATTTTTCCTGCTGAGCAGTTGGGAGGTATGCTCCGTTCTGCTTTGGCCAGTGTTGTACCTCCCTGCTGCATACTTTTCCCTCTCTCATTTCCCCTTGCTCTGCATGGGTTTCCTGATGTCCCTTCTACTGTTTGAGCTATTTGTGGACTCATAACCTATTCACTCGTCCCCCTCGGTTGCTTGGATCTTTCATTCTTCCTACATTTTCTGCTATATCGGGGACGTCTACCCCTGTCATCTCCTCTTTTTGCCCTCCTTCTCCTGTTTCCTCTGTCCTCCATTCCTCTCCTCTGACCTTTGCTTTCGTTTGGAGTTTTCCCTATCCTGCCATCGCCTTCTCTATTCATATCCTCCTCTTACCCTAGTCTGTCTGTGTCCTGGCCCCTACGTCTGGTCTCCCATAGTTACCAATAACACCCAAGTCTGGTTCTTCTTCACTCAGTCTGACCTCAGGGTCTACTCGTTCACATTGCTTAATCGAGCACACCTTTCATTGGATATTATGCTGCCTCATCGAACTGCTGCACTCCTGCAGTTATTATCACCATCAGTCTTCTCATGACAGCATCTTGGTATCCCTCGCTCATCTGACCTCTATGTGGTCTACTCCTTCACATTGAATACTCGAGCATAACCCTCTCAGGTCCATGCTACCTTGACTTGACCTGCTGTCCACTCAGAGAGGTGCTTCATGTCTATTGCCCTTTTGCTCGGTGCCAGCAGGCTTCTCTCCATCATCACATATCGTTCATTTCATACCTCACCTTACCCATACCAACTTCCACAGCTTCACTCCATCATCATTCGTCTTCCTCTTGACATTTCACCTTAACCATACTGGCCTTCTAGGCCTCATTTTATAATCATACATCATCCATTTCATTCCTCGCCTTGAACCATTCAAGCTTTCAAGGCTTCTTTCCCTCATTGTACATCCTCTCTTGCTTTTGAGCATCCAGTTGCAGTGACATTGCTCAAATCCCTCAACAGCTGTCCATTTAGAAGGACAGAGTGTGAGCTTCCTCTAAATTTGACTTTTTCTCCTTCCTCAGTCTAGACTTTAACTTGCTGTAGCTGAGCAGTCACTAATCAGTACGTCCTTCAGCCTGGAGGGAAAGCGACCTAGGCCTTGGATCCCCAATGTTTTCTTCCTCAAAGGGTTTTTTTCCTCTCTTCCATGCCAATGGTCATACTATTAGTCAGGGTTAGTGCCTTCATAGGTTCCGCTGGTGGATTGAGTCGAATGGTGGACCCAGCTGTTCCATTTCTCCTTAGGAGGTCCGCCCTTCTGCATCTTGTCAACTTTCATTTCGTTCTTTGTCCTCATCATATCTCATTCTTCTCCTGTCCTTCCCATTTCCGTCTCTCCCTTACTTTCCGGTCTATTTATATTCTGATTTATTGCCTCTTCAATGCTTGACACCCTTTTGGGTATTCTTTTTGGGCTTCTTCCTAAGCTACTTTTAGTCAAGGGAATAATTCCCACTGCACCTATAGGGGGAACCCTCCTCTAGGGTTCCTTGCATTGTACCCCTACAGGGTGGTATATCCCATGGATAGAGAGGCAAACAGCCACACTGTATCAAAGTCACAAAAGCATACATCTTATCCAGTTGATAAACACAATTGAATGGGAAGACTTTAAGCCTGAGATTCAATGGGCAAAGCAACAATGTAACTTTCCCCATCAGGCATTAAAAGGCAACTCCTCCTGGACTGTTCCAGGATTTGTGTCTCTATGCCCTACCATCCACCCCTCCTCCTCCAGCGGCTCAGATCTCTTTCCCATGGGCTTCTTCCTAAGCTACCTTTATCCAAGGGAATTATTCCCACAGCACCTATGGGGGGAACCCACCTCTGGGGTTCCTTGCATCGTACCCCTACAGGGTGGTGTATACCATGGACAGAGAGGCAAACAGCCACAATGTATCAAAGTCACACAAGCATACATCTCATCCAGTTGCGTAAGCACAATTGAACAACTTTCTGTGCCTGATTAAAACCCATCTACAATAGAGCCCTATAATGTACTATAATTATAATTATTTTTTTATTCATTGAATAAACTATTTATTTTACAGTAATCTGCTTATTAAACCTACACTTTATATTAATAACAGCAATTTATGTGAATGTATAGGTTCCTTGTGCCTTGATATGAAAAAAGTATGCAATATTATATATAGATGCATGATAAGACAAACAATCCTCACATTTATGGAAAGTGTAAAACCAGAGATCTGTGCTCCTTTACCTGGCATGCATACAAACACTCACAGATGTAGCACAAACAGACCACCAGTCTATCTAAGGTAATGCTTTCAGTGTGCAGCTAGCACCCTTAGTTTGCAGCTGCCTCAGCCCCCTTCCCTTTGTCATACCACTGCTGCACTCCACCTCCCCCACCCTCACACTCCCCTGTTCCCTGTCCCATGCCCTTTTAAAGCTGTTCACAGATTTACATGATACCACCCATTCTGGAAGTGCATTCCATTTTGCTATCACCCTCTCTGTGAAATAGTATCTCCTCATTTCTCTCCTAAATGTTCCCCCCTCTTTTCTTAGCCCATGCCCCCTGGTGTCCCACCCCCTTCTTAGCTTAAAGACCCCATCTGCCCCATCCTTATCGATTCCCCTCAGATACTTGAATGTCTCTATCATGTCCCCCTGTCCCTTCTATCCTCCAGGGTGTACATATTCAGGTCTCCCAACCTGCTCTCATAGTCTCTCCCCTCCATTCCACATATCATCTTCATTGCCCTCCTCTCCACCCCCCCCCAGTAGCCTGATATCATGCTTTAGGTATGGCCTCCAAAACTACACAATACTCAAAGTGCAGCCTAACTAGCAACCTGTAGAGAGGCAAGATCACCTCTCTTCACCTGGATGAAAGCCCCCTTGCTATGCACCCAAGTATTTTGTTCACTTTGCAGCCACTCTCCTGCACTGGGCAGTGTTGTTCACGGTCCCTGTTAACATTACCCCTAGATCCTTCTCCTCCTCACTTATCCCCAGCTTAACCCTTGCCCCTAGCCAGTATTCTCTCCTTGGGGTCTTCACCCCAAAGTGCATAACCTTACACTTCTTTACATTGAACACCAGCTACAACCTCTCTGACCATGCCTCTAGCTTGCTTAGGTCCCCCTGCAGCTGCTTCCATCCCTCCCCTCCATCCACCACTGTTCCCATTTTGGTGTTGTCTGAGAACAGACTTACCTTGCTCACCACCCCATGTGCAAGAGCCCAAATAATACTGATCCCAGCACAGAGCCCTGTGGCACCCCGCTCATCACCGGCTATGGAGTTGAAAGCTCTCCTCCCACCACCACCACCTGTTGCAGCCTCCCACTCAGCCAGCTTGTAATCCAGTTAGTCATTTTTGCCCCTACCCCTACACCAGTTAGCTCCCCCCCAGGCGCCCATGAGGCACCGAATCAAAGGCCTTGCTGAAGTCCAAGAAAAGAACATCCACTGCATGACCCTTATCCAGCTCACCTGTCACCCAGTCATAACATTGTATCAGGTTGGTTTGACAAGACTTCCCTGAAATGAACCTCTGCTGCCTCACATTCTGGAGGCTGTTGTCCTCCAGGTATGACACCAGTCTTTCCTTTAGTATCATTTTCACGAGTTTGCACACTATAGAGTTGAGACTTACCGGATGATAGTTACCTGGTTTTGTCCCTTGGTCTGCTGATGTGTAACAGCACTACATGTGCCATCCTCCAGTCCAGTGGCACACATCCCGACTCCAGTGAGGTGCTGTACAGATCTGCCAGAAGCTCCACCAACACCTCTGCCATCTCCCTCAGCACCCTGGGATGGATCCCTTCTGGCCTTGGTGACTTGTCTACCCTCAGTGCCTTCAGTCCCTCTAGGATTCTACCTCCCTCAATTCTTCTATCTGACACCTCCTCTGCCCCCATCCCCACCCTCCAGCCCAGGGTGGTAGTGATCCTCCTTTTCTTCCATGAACACTGAGAAAAAGTATTCATTCAGTGCTTCTGCCTGTTCCTCCCCCTTTTCCGTCCACTCTCCACCCTTTTTTTATCCTCACTATTGTCTCCTTGTACTTCCTTTTCTCCCTGATGTATCTGAAAAAGTCCCCCGTTAATTCCCTGCGATAATCTCTGCTCCCTCTGGGCCTCAGAGTCTCTCACTTTTCTAGTCACCTCCCTGGGCCATCTTGCATACTCCTTCCTGTCCCCTTTCTTCCCCATCCTTCTATACCTCTGGTGCACCTCTCATTTTGTCCCCACTACCTCCACTACCTTGCTGTTCAACCAGCATGGTTTCCTTGCTCTACTCTTCTTACTCTGTGTCTTGGTGCAGGCTTCCATTGCCTCTGTAATCCCCCATTTAATAATATCCCATTTCTGCTCCACATCTGTCTCCTGCCTTATGCCCTCCAGTTTCCCTTTCAGTACTTCCTGCATCCTTCCAAAGTCTGCCCCCTGAAGTTTACCACCCAGGTTACTGATTTCTCTGACTCCCCACACATCGTGATATTAAATCACACCATTTGGTGATCACTGTCAGCTAGTGGGTCCTCCACCCTTATTTCCCTTACTGCCTCGCCATTCAACAATACCAAATCTAAAGTGTTCATTAGCCTAGTAGGTACACTGACCAACTGCATCAGGAGACCCTCCTGGATTGCATCCAGGAGCACTTGCTCTCTAGCACTGGAGGTGATTGGAATGCTCCAATCAACTCCCAGCAAGTTGAAATCCCCCATGTATATGTACTATAGAGTCTGGAGGCAGAGTGGCAGCAAGGAGCACCCAGTGACACTCCCTCTTGTAGTTGGGGTGCAGTGGGGTGTGCTGACATGAAAACATCAGCAGGTTTCAGCGTGCCAATGCTGTTGCTATGCACCTACAGTGCTATGACTGCCATACAGTGAAGTCTGCAGCCATTTTCACTTGATGAAATACATGTGTTTTGCACTTCTTAATTGTGGGAGCATAGATAACGGTTAGTGCATTCACAATAGGTTCCAGTATACCACTAAGATTTATATTCAGTTGTAACTTGGCATTAATTGTAGTAGGAAAAAACAAAGTAGTGATTGGAGGAAAGAGGTAACATGACCCAAATGTAACCATGCATTAATTCCCTAGATATGCATGGCTGCATTTCAAAGGAAGAAAACCAACACATAGCATGATATCTGGCTGTCAACATCAGGAGCAAGCCTCAGTGAAAGTAGCTGTCTGACCTATAGGTGGTACTGCACTCAGAAGAGTGTCACACCTAGTGGAGTCGGCTTGGCTCGGCATTAAATAGCGAAATACAACACTGCCATGTGGTGCGAGGGAGAGCTGATAACGCAAAGTGGTTGAAGGGCCAATTGCTTTATGCACACAGGTGCATATTCAGTTAAACTGGTATTGTTCGCATGCAACATGTACCGTTATGCAGTGGAAGCAGGTGAAATAATTCTTTCCCGCCCACCCACCTGGTTGACACTGTGGTAAGTCATTACTTCCACAGTTGCAGAAATGCATAGTAGAGGACATAAAGTACAGTGTGACTACAGTTGCAGTAACGGTACCAGAAATGAAAGTGGTAAATGTCTCAGTAGTAATCAGGCACCTCTGTCTTCTGTTCGCCACACCACCTGTTGGTCAGAATAGAATTGCAGCATACTATGAGTGTCATACATATTCCCCAGAATGCAGTTGTGACACACATAAATGTTGTTTTTGAATGGAGGTAAAAAGAACTGAAGTGGTAATTTCAGATATTAATCTGTAAAGTTCTATCACTTTTTAATGTGTAATGTGATAAATAATGCAATCTTCTCACGTATAACAAAGTGGTAGTCACAACATCAATGCATGTGGTGTGGTGAACATGCATATGCACATTTGTAAAGGGATATAGATCGAATTGAACTATGTGTTGTGAAGTAAAAATCTTATTGTATCTGCACATATTTTCTTACTGTTAGATAAACAACAGTATAAAAATACTTCCTTTGCACTTGCCATGTTACAAGTGCATTAAACCCCTTGACAGGATGGCATTTCTCAGGAATTAATGTATGGTTGGGTGGTAGAAAGCACTCAGCCTGCAGCCTCATGCACCCCCCAACCATGCATTAATTCCTGGGAAATGACCTCCTGTCTCAGTGATTAGTGCTTACTTAGTGCATTCATAATAGATACCAGTATACAACTGGGACTCATATTCAGTTAGTGCATCAGCAATAGGTTCCAAAACACCACTACAACTCATATACAGTTAGCGCACTTGCAATTGGTGCCAGTATACACTGGGAACTGTATTTGGTCAATGCATTTATAAATTGTTCCAATATGCCACTGGGACTCATATCTAATTAGTACATTCACAGTAGACTCCAATATACCACTAGTAATTATATTCAGTTGGTACATTTGCAGTAGGATCCAAAATACCACTGGGAATTGTATTCAGGTAATGCAATCACAAAAGGTTCCGATATACCACTGAGACTCGTATTCAGTTAGGGCATTTGCAGTCGGTTTCAATACACCACTGGAACTTGTATTCAGTTACTGCATTCACAATAGGTTCCAATATACCACTAGGATTCGTATTTAGCACATTGGCAGTAAGTTCCAATATACCACTGGGACTCATATTCAGTCAGAGCATTCACAATAAGATCCAAAATACCACTGAAATCGTATTCGGCTACTGCCTTCGCAATAGGATCTAATATACCACTTGGACCTGTATTCAGTTGGTGCATTCACAGTAGATTCCAATATTGGGAGTCATATTTAGTTAGCGCATTCACAATGGGCTCCAATATACCACTGGGACTTTTATTCAATTAGTGTATCCACAACAGGTTCTGATATACCACTGGGACTCATATTCAGTTAGTTCATTTGCAGTAGGTTCCAATATACCACTGGGAATCGTATTCAGTCAGTGCATTCACAGTAGATTCCAATATACCACTGGGATTCTTATACAGTTAGTGCATTCACAGTAATTTCCAATATACCACTAGGACTTGTATTCAGTTAGTGCATTCACAGTAGGTTCCAATATATGGTGGAGCCAGACATGATGCAAGGCATAACTTGCAGTAAATGACATGTCACAAAATAGTGCATGACAAAAGGGCTTAATTTCCCAGAACTACACTGTTCCCTTTAGTATGCTGTATTATTTTGCAGCATACTGCATCATTTCTATGTAGCATCCTGGCTGGTGCCTCTGTACCTCTAGGACTCGTATTCAGTTTGCACATTCTCAATAGGTTCAGATATACCACTGAGACTTGTATTCAGTTAGTGCATTTGCAGTAGTTTCCAATATACCACTGAGACTCGTATTCAGTTAGTGCATTTGCAGTAGTTTCCAATATACCACTGAGACTCGTATTCAGTTAGTGCATTTGCAGTAGTTTCCAATATACCACTCAGACTCGTATTCAGTTAGTGCATTTGCAGTAGTTTCCAATATACCACTCAGACTCGTATTCAGTTAGTGCATTTGCAGTAGTTTCCAGTATACCACTGAGACTCTTTTTTATTGCATTTAATAGCAAACACACACCATATGTGCATCCATGAAATGATACAGTATTTCACCAACTGATAAAATACACATATTCAATGTAGTATAACTTGACTATCATTTCTAGTTTCACTACAGTGAGGGCAGTCACTTTAAACATGCACTAAGGAAACGCAGCACAATTTGTAGCCATAAATGCTGCCAGTGCTCATTTAGGAATAAGCTCAATCTGATATAAAACATAATTGATGATTACTAGCCCAGGAGCTTAAAACTGTACATTCCTAGAAGACACAAGTGCAAATACGTACTCATATAAGTAACACTTCACTCAAACTAAAATTGCTAAAAAAAACATGTTACAGTCCTCCCTCGCTGTAACAAACCTCGTTATAGCGAATTATCGATTGTAACGAACGTCTCACTTGGCTCCAAGGAATTCAGCACTTGTCCAAAACATACTGTCATTGCGCTGTATGCGTGTCTGCTGTGAAACACAGGGCTGCACTCAATTGCACTCAATTTCTCCAATCAATTAAACAAATAAATTGAATACCCCTGTAACGTAATCATTCCATCAAATAATCAATTACCCAAACCAGTTTCACTAATAAAACACACATTAAGTTCAGGATTCACATTTCAGTGTTAAACACTGCTGCTGTAGGGATGAAGCAATCCTCATACTCGGTCCAAACAAAGCTGGCTGTCCTGGACAGACTAAAATGTGGTGAAACCCTCAAGAAAATATCTGCAGATGCCGGCTTTTCAAAATCCACAATTTGTACTTGGTACAAACAGGAGGCATCACTGAGTGAGTTTGTTGCAGAGTGGGGTGAGCTGGAGGGACTTGAGAGAAAAAAATTGAGTCTTGCCGATGAAAAACTGATCGACACTGCCAGACAGCTGTAGTTCACCCAGCAACGATCAAATGGAGTGCCACTGTCTGGTTCAGTTCTACGTGAGAATGCAGACCAGTTTGCCAAGCAGCTCTATGGCAAGGACAGCTGCTTCAAATCATCTGCTGGATGGCTCTGGCGCTTCCAGAGAAGACATGGCTTTAGGCAAGTGGCAATAACTGTCAAGCAGCGCTTTTGTGATGATCTTACAGCAGCAGAGTTTCTTCCAAAACTGAGAGATGTGATCTTGTCGGGGGAGTACATGCTAGAACAGGTGTACAATGCTGACGAGACTGCCCTGTTCTGGTGGTGCCTCCCTGATGTCACTCTGGCATCAAAAAAAGAAGAAAACACCAGTACAAGGTCTCAAAAGGCCGGGCCACACTGCTGTTTTGCACTAATGCTTCGGGAACACACAAGGTGACTCCCTTGTGTATTGGAAAGTTTGTGAAGCCACGCTATTTTCACCACATAAACTTAAATGCATTGCCTGTTGAGTATGCCCACAGCAAGAACGCATGGATGACAAGTGGGATTTTCCAACACTGGTTCATTAACACATTCTTTCCAGCAGTTCGGAGACAACAATGACTGAAAGGTCTCCCCCCAAAGCATTGTTTCTACTTGAAGAGGGCAAAGCAGTTCCACCAAGTCACATTGCAGTTGCTGGACTGGAAACAGCTCTGGAGTGGTTACAGGCTCAGGATGCGGACCGGCTGAAGGTACTGCAACTCAGACAGCTGTTGTCATATTCACGGGATTTGGCCCTCTATGGCATACTGACAGTAGAGGGCCCGTTTGTTTTCAGAACACTTTTTTCTGTGCTTTTATGTGTGCTTGACAGTTGGTTTCCTTGTGTCTCCCCTTGCAAATGCTGATTCATGTTAGGTTTCAGTTTTGTCTCTCATTACCTGTTTTTTTTTTGTTCTTAAGAGGAACTGTGGTGGGATGAGAGTGCGGTAGCGATGCTGCTGTCAGAAGAATGGCACTGTTTAGCGTTGTTGGAAGAAACATGTTTTTTTAATTAGTGAGGAGCCAGGTAGTAAATCCTTTAGGATCCTCTCTGACTCCAGGATTGATGCTCCCTTTTTCACTAATGCCATTTTTTTTAAGTTCTCCCCTCTTCTCCCTGTCCAGAGCTCCATTCCCAACTGACCAGGAAGAATGTGTCACAAAGCAGTTACCGGGTGTTCTATGTGAGCTGCTCCATCCTGCATTGAGGAAGTAGGGAAGATCGTCGAGTAGGTGCATGTGGCCTGTGTAAAGATGCGGTCAAAATGATGGGAGCAGAATTTGGAAGAAAAAGATGGCTGTTTGTCTCCCCCCTCCCCTCACACCATCGGTAGCAGGGATAGAGGTAACATCTTTTGGGGGGAGGGAGCGAAATGTACGAGAAATGTTGCTAGTGTTGCCGAATCAGTTAAGAAATGCTGCTTGTGCCACGGCATCAGTTACAAATACTGTGGCTGTCCAATGGCAGTTTCAAACCAAGTAGTTTACATTTATTTTTTTCCGTAGGAGAATGGCAGTGGGCAGGTGTGTGTGGTAGGGAAGGGATCAGACACAAGTTTAGGAAGAGTTTCTCAAGGCTTATAATGGAAGACTTTTTGGCAGGACAAATGGGTTTTTAATACAGACCTGGATTTATACACCGATGCAGCTGGAGAGCTAGGGATGGGGGCATATTTCAAAGGAAGGTGGTTCTCAGAGGTATGACCAAAGGAGTGGACATGATTGGGCCTGACAAAGGACATCACCATCCTGGAGAGTTTTCCCATCTGGGTGGCCACCCTAGTATGGGGGGAGGATTTATGGAATCAAAAAGTAACCTTCTGGTGTGACAACAGGGCAGTGGTAGATGTTCTGAACAAAAGGAGTGCTATGTCAGACACAGTGAAGAAAGTGTTGAGGAAGTTAGTACCCCAGGGGCTAAAACTGAACATGTTTTTTAGGGCCAAGCATATAGAAGGGGTAAAAAAAACATGGTAGCTGACAGCTTCGCCCATCTGCAGTTGGACAGGTTCCGGGCCATCGCCCAGGGGCAGAAAACAGAAAGACACCAGTACCAACATACACATGGGAGATTGGTTGGAGAGAGCTGAGTTGTTGTTCAGCAACTCTTGGTTGCCCCAGAACCTGAGGACATATGATGTTCCTAGAGAGTATTCCAAGCCTTTCGACAGAGTCAAAGTAGGGAGGTAAGTGAGACGGTTACAGAAGATCAGGTAGCTAGATTTGTAGCACATAACTGGAAAAAGGGGACAGCCCACGCCACTATGGGGGTACAACTTTTGGCTATAGGCCTCATCAGTAACCTAAGGGGTTGGGAGACCCAGGAAATGGTAATTTAGTCAGGTGGATGATGCAAGGATGGCTGCTGGTAAAAACAAAAGTACCAGATGGCAGGTGTCCAATTTCAGAGGCCTTACTGGAATACTAGGAGCCCTGCCGAGGATATGCCACTCATGTAATGTGGCATGCATGTGTGGGGCAGAATATGCAGTAATGTACCACAGGGCCTTTCCGGTTAGTGAAGTAGTGGGACACGGAAAAGGGGGGAACCAGGAGGGTTTATGTGGAAGGATACAATATGGCAGAGGGACGAAATCGGCCTGAGACTTAAAAATCTAAGATGAATCAGGTAGGAAAAGGGGTGATCATTACCATAAAAAAGTGGCTATATGCCCGATCTGCGTACTGTCAGCATACGCTGCAGTCCAGACAGCTGGGATGGATCAGCTATTCAGCCATGGGGATGGCACGCAGGTGACAAGTATGCAGTTGGTGGCAGTGTTAAAAAAAGGACTAGAGTTCCTGGGAGAAGATCCAAGGGGGTGTTCCTCTCACTCATTTAGAACAGGAGCAGCATCAGAGGTTGCTGCATAAGGCAGTTCAAATGAAGAAGTGAAGAAAGTGGGAGGATGGGCCTCGAATAGTTCTAAGACTTATGTATGACAATTAAACAACTGAATCACTAACCGTGTTTCTCTTTTTTCATTTTCAGGATACGCACCAGGCCAGGAGTAAGTGCGTGTTGCATATATAAAAAAAGAGAGGGGGTATTAAGGCTTGGGGGGGGGAGAGAAAGTAGAGGTGTGGATTTGTGGGAATTCATTTATTTATTGGGTGGTACTCAGAGCAAAAGTGAAGGCTGGGGGCTGGCAACTATATCAAGACTGGAGCCAGATGAGGTTGCAGTGGAAGGGAATTCAGGGGATGCACTGGGCTCAATTGCTCCCAATCTTGCAAGACATGAGGGCAAGGGTACCAGAACCACTGTTGTTAATACACCTGGGAGGCAATGACCTGTGGACCAGGCCCTAGTTGGACATATTTTACCAAATAAAGGAGGCCATTCAAAAAATAAAGGAATGGTGACCACAGGTCACATTAGTTTGGTCTGAGATTGCTCCAAGGAGGGTATGGCATCATACCAACAGCCATAGGGCAATAGAAACAGCCAGAAAGTGAATGAGTCAGAGGGTTGGGGCATTATTCATGGCAGGTGGGGGGCTTTGGATAAGGCATGGGATAGCAAAACAGTCAGATGAGTTCTATAGCTCAGATGGGGTTCATGTATCTGGGTTAGGAATAGATCTCTTTAATGCAGAGATTGCAAACACAACAGAGGAGTGGAGAACAGGAAGGATCAACAATAAAAAAAGAGGGGCTAAATGAGGGGGAGACCACCTTCAGTTGCAAGCTGGAGGTGGGCTAGTGGACGAAAAAGAAAAGGAGGTGGGAGAAGGGGTGGGACAAGGGTTGGAAGGGCAGGTGACTCTGGGTGTACACCCAGAGGGCCTCAGATGTACATCTGGGGAAAAGATGAATGTTAATGTTGGATATAAATATAAATTCAAACAATAAAATATGTACTGAAGAATGAAAAGATGATGTAAAAATCAGTAATGTTTAATATGTAAATACTGGAATAATTTGAATAAATTCATTGCCAACTGAGCACCCACACATCAAGGTTTAGGTGTGTTATTGGGAGGGGATATGGGAATAATAATAATAATTAACTTTATTTATATAGCGCAATTCTAAAACCAAAGCGCTGTACAATATAAAATACTAAAAACAGATAAAATGCTAAAAACATACAGGTTCCAGCTACACAAAATGCAAACAGAATTATTCTAATGTATGATCACCATACGCTAGGTGAAATAGATGCATTTTCAAGGCCATCTTAAAGCTCCCCATGGTCCTGCACTCTCGAATCTGACGAGGTAGAGAGTTACACAGGGTCAGAGCAATATACATAAAAGCACGGGCCCCAGAGGTTTTCAACCATGCACTGGGAATCTCTAACAATCCCTCCTCAGCTAAGCAGAGAGGTTGGCCAGGACAATAGGGATTCAGGAGTTCTTGTAGATAGCTCGGACCCTGTCCGTGAAGGGCCTTATAGGTCAGAAGCCCAACCTTAAGGGTGATCCATCTCTGTACAGGCAGCCAGTGTAGCTCGTGCAGCACGGGAGCGATGGGACTCGAACACAGAGTCCCCATCAACAACCACGCTGCAGTGTTCTGCACCAGCTGCAAGGGCAGATATCAACCCCTGGAAGCCCTAGGTACAGGGAGTTGCAGTAGTCCAGGCATGCGGTCACAAAGGCATGGATCAATGTTGGAAGGTCGCCAGACAGAACAAGGTGCTTAATCCTGACAATGTTCCTCAGAAGATAAAATGAGGACTTGATGACTGCCGACACCTGCAAACGCAGTGTCAGCCCAACATCAAGAACCACCCCCAGGTTTTGCACCCATTTAGAGGAAGGCAGCTGGGCACCTCCAAGCCACAGTCCAGAGGACAGCCTTGTCACTGACCCCTCTATCCAGCAACCCGGATCCACCACCAACACCAAGGAGGTTTACCTGTTTGCAAGATAGGCCCATTTGTTCCAGGCCCCTGACCATTAAAAAGGTGACTCAGTGGCTGAGCTGGGGGGGAAGGTGAGTGGTTAGGGCTGCTAAGGAAAGGGGAGAAACAACAATGAGGTGAATTCAGAGCTACATGACAAAGGGGGTGGAGACTGAGAAAGGAACAAGGAAAATGATTGGACAAAAGAAAGAGTGAGAGAGGTGGAGACAGGAATTTAAAGGGGGCTGCTGGGAGCAGGCTCCCTTACAATTTTGCTAGCTAAAGATTTTCCTAACCACACAACCCATTTATTTTAGGGATACGAGGGAGAAAATGGAAATACAAGGACAAAATGCTGAAGGTGAACAGCACAACTGCCCAGGGGAGAAACACAGGGGGATAAGGAACCCTAGGTTATGCCAAAGGTGGACGGCAAGATAATGTAGAAGCTTGGGAAGAAAAAGAAAAGGGGGGAGAAGGGGTAGGACAAGGGTGGGGGGCAGGCGGCTCTGTGTGTACACCCAGAGGGCTTCAGAGCAACACAGGACAGAAGAAGGGTACAGGTGTACACACATACCTAACAGGAGAGAAGAAAAAGGAAGATAATGGTCCCAGATGTACTTCTGGTGAAAAGATGAATGTTAATCTTGGATATAGCAAATAAACTGAAACAATAAAATATGTATTGAAGAATGACAAGATGATGTAAAAATCAGTAATGTTTAATATGTAAATACTGCAATAATTTGAATAAATGTATTGCCAACTGAGCACCCTAGCAACATGGTTTAGTGTGTTATTGGGAGGGGATCCAGGAACAAGGGCTTCACTGTCATTGAATTGTACTGTTCCCTGCAGTACACCACAGCATCATGGCTGACACCACTGTACTGTACCCCAGGGACTCACAGTCAATTAGTGCATTCACAATAGGTTCCAAAATACCACTGGGACGCATATTCAGTTAGCACACATTCCTTCCTCTACTTAGTCCTGGATTGAATCATTCATTTCACTCTGACTTCAGGATCAGATCTCAGTAGGTGGCCTTGATTCTTTGCATATTACCTGCATTCAGCTTTCTGCTTACAACTTTTTCTGAACTCCTTCCCACTTTAAGGATTTAAAGCCCGCTACCATACTCATTGGTTTGCTGATCTCTGGCCATCTGAAATGTCTGACATACTTAAATTGGAAAAGTGTTCGGCACTCTGAAATGTATCCACTCATGACTGTCTCTCTTTTTTAGGGTTCTTTTCGGCATTCTAAAACTGACATTTTATTGTGACTGCACATTGCGGTCAAGTAGACTGGGGGAATACTGCATGTTCTACATCCCATAAAATGCATTTTGAGCCTGATTTGTAGTGTAAATGTAGTAAGAGTTCATCTTGGGCACAGTGGGGGGGGGAGAAAAAGAGTTTAGCATGTATTTTAAAATATTTTTTCTTCTCTGCATTCTTTCTTGAACGCATATTTACCAGGTATCCCTTTCCAGCATGCACACTGAATGGAAGACAGCTCATGAAACTAAAATCCTGACTCACCACCACCAACAAACAGCCACAGAGCATGTGGTTTTATAAAGCTCACCATACATTTATTAAACGATTAAAACATGTGAGTGTACTGTGAATTCAGCTAGTACACAACCTATAAAGTAAGAGTTTTCACAGGCAGTGGGCATACGTGCAGCTTGGGTTAGCACACATCACAGCAGCCATGATACATAGCGCAACTAAGACTAAGAGCATGGTCATGGCACCAAGCGTGTTTTTTAACAAGGGCCCAAAATGGAGAAAAAGTAAAGGAATATATTGTTTTAATATTCAAACTGCTTACCTAAAATAAACTTTATTCAGATGATCAATATGCCCTGAGACCCTATATGCTATGAAAATGGCTGATGAGCAGTTCCATTCAAGTTAGTATGGGATTCAAAATAGGATGCTGGGACACTAACAAAACCTAAAAAGGCAGTATCCTGTAGGGGTATGAGCAATAACATGGTGAAACAAGGTGAAAAACTGACCCTCCTTACAGTAACAGTTTGGCAGAAGTCACTCTTGGGAACATTTATCTTCTGCATAGTCATGAAAAATTTCAAACTACTGTAAGCATTGTATCATCAAATGAGGCTCTGGTGAGATTTGATGAATGAACCTCCTGGTTCATTCCTCTGTGCTTTACCAGGTGGACCACACAGCCACGCTGGCAATATTGTGAAACAAGGTGAAAAGAAAAGCACCTTCTTCCACATCACTGACTCAAGCCTGCTCTATGTGCAATTACGTCTTACTGGTAAGCTGATCTCCCAGGCCTAGTGCAGCCCTTTGAGTGGACTTCTGCTGTCAATATATTTTTGTCATAAGAGGCCCAGTGTATCAGCAGAAAAACTTGTTTTCTTTCCGAGATACCCACTTGTCAAAACTGTGTCACACCTGAGCTGAAAAGGGGCAGAGGAGACTGAGACTCTGTTCTGTCATCACATGCCAATAAAGTACCTCGTAGTGTGCTATAACATTCATATACACATTCATGTAGGAGCATCAGTAAAGCTGCACACCTGGAAGACTCAGTAGAGTGGCACATTTGCTTATGTCTACAGTACATACACATATGAAAGTGCACGACACATGTAAGGTCGTGCCTGTGGACCAGATCATTAGTGCATACAGTATCTGTGTCTTACTGTATATACGAATTAGAGCTTGACTATACGGTACATACAATACTCTGGAAAGGAAAGGAATTTGATTTTATATGGTGACTTTCAAACATATTGTATCCCAACCCACTTTAAAATCATGGAAATGGAAGAAAGAAAATATTGCAACCATTTACAGTAGGTGTACAGAGAGTTTCAAACAACATAGAGATAATTTATACTCATCCACCATGGCAGGATAAGCAAGTCTATTGGTATGTCACATACAGAAACAGGAGGCAGTTTTTCTTACCAAACCTGCAGTTTCTATTTTGTCAAATTGGGCAAACAGTGTAATCTACCCACCAGAGTTCATTCACCTCCTGAATACAGTTTCTTCATGGCTCAGTTGCCTACTCCGTTTTCAAGCCTGTTCCTCCTAAACATGGCTAAGAGGCACCTCTGAAGTCTAGATAGACTTCCCAGCTAAGGGTAAGAGCATTAAGGAAAGTGTGCCAGCATGCTGAAACATCAGTGGTTTGAGAGAGCCTGCACATACTGTACATGAACCTGCTATGTCCCTGCTGCACTAACTACCTCTAACTGGGGAATCTTTTTTTTTTAAAGATAAAAGGCACCTTGTAGCCATGTTTGGGAGGAACAAGCTTGAAAACCGAGTAGGCAATTGAACTGGGAAGAAACCATATGAGGGATTCGAATGAATGCTGGTTGGTGGATTGTAGCTAAATCCCTGAGCTGCTTCAAGAAATTCATAAAATAGGCATCAAGAAGTTCATCAAACAGAAATTCACTGCTGAGCATAGCTGCAGAGCATCCTGTGAAGCAACTTGTACACGACATGCACAAACCCAAACTACAAGTGGACATCACTTAGGAGTACTGTCACTGCAGTAATTTTGTTTTTCATAAATCTGTGTTCTCTGTTGTCAATAACAGAGCCTTTTCTAAATGAGATGATGCCATCTTAAGGAGGGTCCATCTTGAGCAATAAACTGTAAATAACCCACCCAGCGTTCCATGATCTCTCTCTGTCTGTCTTATTCCAACATCAGGAAATGCTTATTGCTTCTGTTTAGTTAAGCCAAGGAGCTATGTAATGCTGGACTGTATACAGTGGGACAGTTGCATAGGAACTCCAAAGCCAAGCACCATTTAGTAAGTAACGTCTACCAGGGCTCCAACCTAGAGCCCCTTCTCCCTTACTCACACCACCAACCTCAATGGTCCTCTAAGTCCAGAAAATGAGTACAGTACTTACTCCTCCAGGCACAATCACTCACAAACACTTTGCATGCAGCTCCATCTCCTTGAAACCACAACTGTGCTGGTGTTCCAACTGTTTGTATCTCCCTGTATTTTTTGTGCAAGATGGGAAGCTGAAAAGATGGAACACTGGCATTGAACTGGGAACCACGATGGGGGAGTTAAGGTGATGTTTGCTAGTGGGTGGTTATGTTATAGGAATAGGCACAGGATGCAATCGGGAGGGGACAGTATCTGTGCCAGAAGATGAGTATGTTAGGGCTGTGGGCAGAGCCTAGAGCCCTATTGGGATTGTATGGTAGCCTTAAAAACAGCCTATTGTGGAACCTTCCAATGGACATTTGGAAGTGTCCTTCCGAATGCCCAACGGAGCTTGAAAGCCTCCACCACACTCGGCCGCTTTGGAATAACAGCTACACTTTTTCAGCTGTTACTTATGCACTGCAGGGCATGAACTGCACATGCACAACTCACGTGCATGCGCAGGTCAGCTGGTACCATCATGTTGTGAATGCCAAAATGCAATTCCCTGCAACTACACATGTGCACGTGTCGACCATGTACAGTTGCATCGCCGCCAGCAGGAAAACCCTCCCACTGCTGCTGTCCTCTCATGACTGCCGACATCGGGGTCCTCAGTCCCCATGTCAGCATTATGTAGCCCCCACCCCAACTTATGTGGCATACTGGGAGCACACCCTAGTGTCTCCAAATGTACTTATTTGCCTTATGCTGACATCAGGGTGACCAATCCCCGTGTTGGCACTATGTGCCCCCTACTGATGTGGCTCACTGGGAGCCCACCCCAGTGTGCCAAAATGTTTGTTTTTTCTTCCCCCACTCCCCATCAACATCAGGGTGCACAATCCCCCATGCTGCATCACATACCCACCCCCCCAACTCATGTGGCACATTGGGAGCCCACCCCAGTGTGCCCAGATGTTACATGTATTTTTCCTGTAAATAAAAAGCGTTCCCCGAGTGTTTTTCTTTTAAACTGTAAAAGGAAAACAGTCCCTCCTCATCACCCCAATCTCCCTCCCATCCCACCCCTCCCACTTAGCACCCACCTCCTGCCCCCTTACCCCACACTTACCTCCAGAGGTCGGTGCTGTCATCTTCTCTGGACTGGGACACATCTGCACTCTTCAACACAGAAACCGCAAACTGAAGAATCAAAGGTAAGCATGTTATAATGGAATTCAATGGGGTTTTCAATTGGAAAGGCTTTGCCTGGAGTTCAGTGGCCAAGCATCCAGCCACTCCCACTCCCTGAGCTATGTAAGCAGTTCCTCTCAGCCTCATTGTGAAGCATTTTTTCTTTGAAGCCAAAGGCTCTGTCAGTTTGTCCTCTGAGCTGGTTGGTTCTCCCTGGCTGGCTGGGGCCTGTGCACCCTCCCCCCACACACACCTTACTGCTCTTGCTTGTATCTGCAGGGCTTCTGTGTTTATTCTCCTGCTACTGGTTTGTATTTTGCCTTTAGCTGTGTGTGCTTCCTTCTGTTTTTTTGTTCCCTGTTTTCTGTGTTTGTGTGTCTTTGGTTTTGTCTTTTGGTGAGCTTTGTTTTTAAGCTCCTAGCATACTGCTACTCCAGCGCTCATGCTACTTGCTTTCAGTTATTCACAACTCTCAAATTACTTGCACTGCAACTGCAAACCTGATCTGTGTGTTTCAGCTCAACTATAGCTGCTCTATGTTACATACTTGATTACTTTCCCCTGACTCAGATTTACTTTGAACCTAGCTATACAGCTCACCCATGCTTGTTCTAATTACCTAATTGCAGCAGTCTCATTGCACTGCCTGGTGACAGTGCTTTCAGAGCAGTGTGCCTCCTTTTATTTTGTTTATTGCAGTTACAACTTGGTGTACTCAATTGTTTTCATTACTGCTGCACAGGCCTAATTGCTTACTGCTATTGCTTCATTTACTACCATTGCTATTGTACCTTGTTCTACTCTGAGGTTAGCTAAAACTCCTGCTGAAGCTATTAAATTAGCTTTAATATCTGCATGTGGTTCTCTGCCCTTCCATTGCTTCCTTGTTTGTCCCACAGAGGGGACTGGGAGGTGTTTGGGGGGTCGTGGCCAATATTGATAATTATTTCTGTGCTAAATCCTGTCTTCGGCACCACAAATCCTCAGAGTTTGTCACCTTGATTTGGCTTTGAAATGCCTGGCTGGCTTGCCCCACTATTCAGTGCTGTTTGCCCTATGTTATGCAGACATATGTGCAGGTCCACTTATTACTACTCTGTTTACTGACCTACGTGCAGGTCCACACTTGCTTACACAGTCATTGCTCCTTGCTTACGCAAACCATTGCTTCATGCCTACTGCCATCCCCTCAGTTTCAGCCTCTGGGATTCTGCTACACTTCATTCTGCATTTGACCTTGCAAGGTCTCAGCACTGAATGCTCATTATGATCTCAGCACGCCGTGCTCATTCAGCTCACCAGCTTTTCAGCTCTCAATCAATTTCTGGGGCATGCCAGCCATTCTATTCTGGTGCAGGGTTCCTGCGGCCAACAGTCTCGCTCTGCATTTAGTCCGCATCTCGAGGGTGTCCAACTTGGAGCAGGATCCTTCTCACCTGGCCCATAGCTGGGAATGTCCTGGCCCCGGGCTTGGCTTTAGCTGCCTGCTATGCGACACCAGCTCCTGGTGTAGAATTTAAGACTAGCAGTGAAGGGTGGAAAAAGTTACCTCCTTTGGCTCTAGTGTTCCACTATAATGGTTAGCCTTTGACTTTAGTGGTTTCCCTAGCAAGGCACCTTCACTGCATTCTCCCTACGACTGCCTCTGGTTCACCTGGTTTGATTTAAGGGTGGGTAGGCCAGGTGAGTGCCTCAGCAGTTGTTGCTGTCCTCCTGCACCTTGGTTGCATGTATTGTTGCAGAGTTTTCTCGCAACCGTCCACGGCGTTCCCGCTAGAGGGTTTGAGTGAGAGCCTTCCTCCAAATTGGAATATTTTCCACCTCCCTTTAATTGGGTTTTCCAAATTGCAGCTGCAGAGCCATCACTAAATAAACTATCCCAAGCCTGGAGGGAAGGTGACCTAGACCTTGGATCCCCAAAGATTTCCTCCTCATAGGTTTTTTTTTTCTCTCCTCCATTGCCTCAGGTCATAACTCTTAGTTAGCATAGTAGTGTCACTTAGTTTCTTTAGGTAGGTTCCGCTGTTGGATGGAGGTAGAGGATGTCCTGCCATTCCCTCTCTCCTTGGGGGATCCACTAATCTCAACGCAAACTATTAGTATCATGCTACACAAACCTGGGCATTTCATTACATTATCAAACTGAGCATCTCATTATGCTATCAAACTGTCTATGCTTCTCTACTACTACATCACAGTTCTTGCTACTACATCACAGTTACTGCTTGCTCATATGCTTCGTGTTGCCTCCTTCTTTGGGGATGATTGTACTACATTTCTTTTGGGGATTCCTAAGGTACCTTTAGCCATGGGAATCATCCCGTGGCACCTCTAGGGGTGGAACCCTCTCCGAGTGTTCCTTGCCTTTCGTACCCCTACAGGGTGGCAATTCCTCTGGAATAGAGTGTGAACAGCCTAAACCAAACTAACACAGTTGCACAAGCATAACACTATACTGGCTGCTTAGGTCAGTGAATTGGAAAGGCTTTGCCTGGAGTTCAGTAGCCAAGCAGTCAGCTACTCCCACTTCCTGAGCTATATAAGCAGTTCCTCTCAGCCTCATTGTAAAGCATTTTTTTCTTTGCCCCACCATCCTCCCCTCCTCTTCCAGTGGCAGCACTTCTCTTCTTAGGGGGATTCTTAAGGTACTTTTAGCCATGGGAATCATCCCATGGCACCTCTATGGGTGGAACCCTCTCAGAGGGTTCCTTGCCTTTCATACCCCTACAGGGTGGTAATTCCTCTGGAACAGAGTGCAAACAGCCAAAACCAAACTCACAGTTGCACAAAAATAACACTATACTGGCTGCGTAGGCCAGTGAATTTAAGTTCAATCAATCAATCAATCAAATCTTTATTTATCCAGGCGAACATCGTTGAGCACAGCTCATTTGCAAGATGGACCTGGTAAGGTCAAGGTTCAATTTACATAGATACATAAAAAATAGTTGACAATTCAAAACATTTTTTTTTAATTTTTGCCCCAAATTTTCAACATGGAGTACTTAGGAACCCACTTCATGAACAATGTCACTGTCATTTTGTTACTCCATCCTGAAAGGTGATTTTGCGGTCATTGCACGGAGTCATCTTTTGGGACAGATTCACGAAATGACAGTGCCACTGTTCAATAGGTGGGGTCCCAAAAAGCCCATGTTGCAAATTTAGTGAAAAAACTCTCCAAAAAATAACTGCGTTGAGTGTGCATTGCACAGTTTCAACACACGCTCCTAACTTCACCAATTTGTAATATTTTCACTCCAGATTTTCAACATTGCCATTTTTGCACACCTCCTTTTTAATAGTATAGCTGTCATTTTTCACATCCTACCCAAAATGTGTTTTTGCACCTGTAGTACAGAATGGCATGGTCATTGTGCGAAATCTCCTTTTGCGACAAGTGAACAAAATGACACTGACACTGTTCATGAGGAAGGGTCCCAAAAAAGCCAAGTTGAAAATCTGGTAAAACCCCTCCACAAAATGGCCAAGTTACTCCCGGGCATTCAATAATTTCTACGCACACATGTAACTTTGGTCACTTGATAGCTCTTCACAGCTGTATCGGCTCTGGCCAAAGTTTATTTTTGTATAGGAATAGGCATGGGATGCAATCCGGAGGGAGTGGTATCTTTGCCATTCTGGGAGTTTGGTTTTGTATAAGAATAGGCACAGGATGCAATTAGGAGTGGGAGGTATTTTGCCAGCAGGCAGGGTTATTTTTGCATAGGAACCAGGCACAGCATGTGATTGGGAGGGTGGTGGGATCTGTACTAGCCGGTAGGTTTGTTTTTCTATAGGAACCAGAGGCAGCATGTGATCAGAAGGGTTGGGATCTTTGCCAGTAGGCGGGTTTGTTTTTCTATAGGAACAGGGGATGGGATGAAATCAGGAGGAAATGGGATCTTTGCCAGTGGGTAGGCTTATTTTTTGTGAAGTGAGAACAGGGTTTAATTCAGGAAGAATGACTAGCAGCAGGTGGCTTTGTTTGTTTTGTGAAGAAGGGATGGGATTTCATTCAGGAGGGGCTGGGATGATTGGCAGTAGTCAGGATTGTTTGTGAAGCCCTTGCAGTCTTTGTGCAAATGAGCAGCACTGGCACAGTTTTACCAGTAGTACACTACTGTAGGCACTTTGGAGTATGCAGCATGATGGGGCCAGTGATTGCTATAGGTTGCGATTAGTGACGAGGTGCAGGCTGATCATGACGCCAATCAACTGCTTGCTGGGCAGTATCATGCAGATGAAATTATAGAGCCATCTGGTGATATGAATGGCTCTTTTCTTTCATGTGCATGAAGTTTCCACCCAGAAAGCACAGAACGGTGTCATGACCAGCCTGTCTGATCATTGGTCTGACACTGTCAAGCCCACTGCAGATGCCCTGTACTGGACCTGACAGTGACACACCTCTCAACCCACTGTTCTAACATAATGTTCACTGTGCACAAGCACAAAAAAACATAAAAAAGCATGGAGCAATGTTGTTTACTTACAGTGTTCTTGCAGTCCAGGAGCTACAAGTACACCAACATTGTATAGACAGAACCAAGTTAAGGGTTTTCTTTAGCATAGTTTTTGCATTTAGTCAGTCTCAGAAGGAAGTAAGGTTTACTATAAGTATTGACATAAATACAACATCAGATTCATTTAAGCTACAGATATAAACTTAAGCTCATGATACTAAAGTTCTTTTGGATTTTATTATGCAATATTTTCCCAGGATACCCCAGCTGAGCTGCCTCGCTGCTCACGCTTTATCCTGTTTGGGACGGTAACTCATTTCCCACTTTGTACCCATAGGGTGGCACCAGAAAAATTAGTCTTGGCTCAATGTGCCTCCTGATTGCCAATTTCTACTTAAATTAATCAAATGTGATTGCCAATTTCTACTTAAATTAATCAAATGCAACTCATCATTTTCAATAGGATAACCTTTTTTTTTTATGGCTGTGGGTGGAGCCTGCGGTACTGTTGTGATCACTCGCTCTGACAACATGTGATTGTGGAACACGCACATGTGCAGTTCCACTGGCACCACCATCTTGGGAATGGCATTATGCCATTCCATGTGACTGCGCATGCACAAGTGCCATGCATGCGCAGTGCCATCGCTGTCACCATCTTGGGGATGGCATTCGGCGGTGCTCATGGTGCTCCTATTTCTGAACTTCTGCAAGCTCGCCACAGCCATATCAGCTCTGCCTAGAGTTTGTTCTACAGTGGGGTGGTTCAAAGGACTGAGAGATTACGTGACTTACTCCGGGGTCATGCAACAAGTGGCTTATGAGGGATTAGAACCTCAGTCTCCTGGCCCCTAAGCCTGTACTCAAACCATTAGACCACACTGTCACTAAAATGGGTGTACACTATATCATGATTAATGTGCATTATCATTAAAAAAATAAGTGACTGTCCACATTTTCCAAACTTGTTCTGTACTGTTTCAGTCAACAAAGAAATGTGGCCCCTGTTAATACAGTTGAAGGGGCAGTAGAAAAAAGCAACAGCTATCCTGCCATAGATACTGTTTATTGAACTACCTGTAACAAAACTGTTTTTGAGAGACTAGCCTTCAAGAGTTATACTAGCTTCATCAGGTCAGTAGAAACTTGTTTAACATCTGATGCAATACAGCGTACTGCCACAGGCCATTTGACTTTCTCACAAATGTTTACACTGACCTATTGAAAAGAGCATAACTCTTGAGCGCTAATCTCAAAAACAATTTTGGAAGTCCAATACAAGATCTCACCTGCAGCCACAACATATCTGTTGAGTTTTTGCATGGTACATTTTTGATCACTTTCAAAAGACTGAAGGGATCCAGTAGGCCTGAATCTGAGAGTTTCTCTTTTTTCTTGAGTGGGGCTGAAAGTTATCATATAAAACCCTCTACAGGGTACAGCCACAGGTCATTGCAGCTTTTTCAGAATAACATTAAAGGATCAGCTGTTTAATTTTTTATTGCATGGGATTTTAAATGGCGTGCCGTAGCCAGTGAGAATTCAGTAAACAGTGAGTTCCCAGTGCCTGTGTCAGGAATGAGATCATAGGTGGAAATGTCAATCCTGGTTTGGCCCATTGCCCATAAAGACAAACAAAACCAATCACGATAAATAGATTTGGTTACCAGCTGAAAAGCACACAGTACTTTTCCTTGGCAAACAACAACAAAATAATTCACCATTTTATGTAATGTAGCTATCTAAATATCATATTCTTGACAAAAGAGATCATGGCAACAAGTCCAGCATGGAAAAAATGATTGCTTAAAAACCACTGTCCTATGAAAATGTTAAAGACAAAAGAACTCTGATCTGTTCTAGGCAGAAGATCAGTTGTAAAACTTATAGTTCACAGGAGAATTAGATAGACTCAACCCTCTGTGTTTGAATTATATAAAAAACAGTATATAAAGTAAAATAATGTATGTGTCAGAATGTGAAATTTATCACGAGTGGTGAAGCCATTATATGAACTTTAACCATGTTTATGATCCAAGGTGCGCAATCCCACTACCAGTACCCCCTGCTTTCACCCCATTTTCTGTCTGGGAAGTTCACCCACCCTCTTCTCCCTTCCCAGGCCATATAATAAAAACTCCAGAACCTGACCTCACCACCTCACCCGCTAGGACACATGCCATTCTTACCCCCACAGCCTCCCTGATACATACTGTTAGACATTGGCCCCTTTGGGGGTTAACCAGCAAAGCCTTCCCACCTCCACAGCTATCTGCTGTCTTCTGTTGTGCTGTGGGAGTGTTACTAAAGGATGATATAGCCCTCTTTCCTCGATGGCTAGCCACCATCATTTGCTGTGCTATAAGAGGACTAAAACACTGGCACATCCCACAGAGGTATGTGCATCCATGGAGAGGTGCCTGTGCGGGCTGGGGGTGTGCAGAGTTCCCACTCTGCAAATGCTGAGAGCTCTGTGCATTCACAGCCCTGGATGCACACCCCTTTTGCACCCAATCTCACATCATATGTGAAGCTATATAGGATATCAGATTGGAGCAGGCAAGATGGGGACATACTGGATCCCAATTCTGAGATTCAACTCCATGGTGCAGATAGCCAGCATAGTGGGCACCGGCTATGCAGCCTGAGTAACTGCCACAGTGCTTATGTGCCCCCCCACCTGGCTGCTGAACTGTCCATGAAGCCAAATCAGCTTCCCCACCACCTGTCCCAGCCCTCACAGTCAGTAAGGAGGGTTGGGGGTCATACCAGCACTGTCCAGTTGGTAACATGGACAGTGTTCCCAATGGGAATACAGTAGTCCTTGGAGAACTGATGTTTCCCACCAGTCCATGCTCCATGTGGTGTAGAGGATCCACTATGGAACTGATGTGAGGCCTGGTGTCCAGCACAGCACTTACCCTTGAACTGCCCATGGCCCCTTTACACAGCACTCCATGCGCAACTTCTTGGGGTATATGGTTTTAAAATGTTGTACTCCAGAACATAAAAGCTCTTCACACTGGGGCTCACTTTGCTTAAACTGTATGGGAGAACTGTTACCTGCCTATGTGCTGGCAAGAGGTTTCAGTAGAAGAATAAAAAGTTTTAAAAGCACTGTACACCTGTCTGCCCCCACTCCCCTCACAGACAAGTACAGCAGTGGCATTTTTTTTATGAAGCAAGTAACTGCAGATGGCAATGAACCATGGGGAAGACCATCAGTAAACCTTGGTCTTTCAGCAGCTTTAGCTGCCGAAAGTAAATTAATTACTGGTGCTGATAAGTGGTTAAGGCAGAACAAACAGGCACCACAGAGTACTGTGCTCAAAGTTCCTTTATTCAAAAACAAGTGCAAACATGCATATACAATCACCCTGCAACTCGGGAACACCCTCTACCAGTTTCACACCTACATACATCCTCAGGAGGATGGTGTCCCATATGTCCACTCCTAATAAAAAGGTGCTGTTTAAAGTGACAGTGCAGTTAAAATCAACATTTATAAATAAAACTTTTAAATATATTCCCAACACATCTACACAATTCATAAATTACAGCAGCAAGATTGCATAGTACAACACTGTTATAAAACAACTTCAAAGTGCTCCATTTCATGCACTCAGCAAGTATGGCTACCAGTTCTATACTTATGGCCAACAGTAGTCAATTTAGTACTAGCAAGCTGCAGAATAATTTAATGCAACAAGGAGGCATTAATTTAGTTGGAATAATTTCCATAAGGCTTGTAGTAAAAGCCACTACTATCTCCATAGTCCATAAAACATATTATTTTCATTATTTTAACAGCCAATTGCAGAAATCCCATTATCTTATAGGACTCTTGGTTTCCTCTTAGTTTTAAAATAGTCAGCACAACCTACAAGGAAAAAAAGGTGCAAAGTGAGCACATTCTTTTTCAAATGATAGTACACTACTACTTTATTTCTTCTTTTTCTTAATCAATGGCATCACATGCATTCTATCATTTAATCCTGGGTGTTTCAACCCCCCCTAAAGTATAGATCCAGTAAGTCTCATGATCCAAAAGGAAATCATCAACATTCCCACCACTTGGGCCCAAATTTGACCAATTCCACCTCACAGATTTTAATCCAATGTTTAAACTGGTGCTGCTAAGTGGTTTATTTAAGTCCGTACACATTTTTTTATAAAACCATGACTGGGATGTATTTATTTTTTTTAAACTTTCTTCTTTGTTTTATTTAGTGGTCATGATCAGGAGTCAGGGCAAGGGGGAACACAAGTGCTTTGATGATCAAATGTGCACAACAACCTTAGAATGTACACAATAACTCTAGAACATAGACAACAATGTTTTTGAGTTGCATGACTTCAGTGAGTAATACACCCTAACCAGTTTCACCCTCAGGGTCCCTATGATGTCATCAGAACCCTCAATGAAAACACAGCCATGTTGTGTATGGTTGTCCCGTGTTATTCTGTATTTAATTAGAATGGAAATCCATGCACAACATAGCTAACAGTAGTATAATATACTTTACAGAGAATTACTAGTTAGTATAAATAATACACTAAAACCTAATGCCTTCAAACTCCATTATCTAAAACTGTATATTATGACCTGTGTATTATGGAGTTTGTCACAGATGTCACTTATCTTGGGCTAGATTACTAACTGCAGAATTCCATTTCACTTTTGCAACAAAGTAAACTCAACACTAGAGGTATGTTGACCCTGAGGGGGTGAAAGTGAGCTGTCCAGAACACAAAGAGTGGTTGTTATAGAAAGGTTTTGCACTACCGTGGTATTACCGCACCTGCTGTAAAAAAAAAATATCGTTACCGCGGTAAAAATCCCATTGACTAACAATAGGTTTTTTACTACGGTATTTTTTTACCGTAGGTGACTTAATACCACGGTAGTGCAAAACTTTTCTATAACAACCACTGTATGGCTCGGTTTCCATGAGACCCAAGCCAAACCATGCTGACTTGACTTATTTCCTGCCCTAGATAGTTTCTGCCAGATCACAGACAGAACTCCAGGAGGAAGGAGCTACTAGTATTACTAAAACTTCTCTACTGAGACTATATTGCCCTCCTTCCCTCCCCTCCACCCCCCACCCTAAACCAGTTCTACTGTTATAGGCACAGGATTTAACTGACAACAGGAACTTCCTGTTTGGGAGCAGGAAGTGAGTGATCACAGAGCCACCAAAGACTCACCATCCTAGAAGGGCAAGAGTAGCTCTTCATCCCCCCTAGCTGCTGGAGGTCTGACTCTGAGCAAGTAAGGAGACTACTGAGAAATATAGGAACTTCTTGTCTCAGAACAGGAAGATCAGGAGATAAAAGGGTGCAGAGGCAGTAAGTAAGTAGGGAGAGAAGGAAAAAAAGAAATAAAAAACAGAGGAAAGAGTAAGTATTCCAAGTAACAGTTAGGGGGCCAGAAAAAAGACATGATGGGAGTGGTGCAGTGCAGTAGCTGTGGAGCAGCAGTCTTCTGGGAGATGTTTTGGAGGATGCAGTGTTGACCCATCTGCAGACACCTCTCTGGGCTGAGGGAGGAGGTTGCTCATCTCCAGGCTGAGTTGGCTAGGATTTGTGGGACCTCCTCTCCCACCCAGGGACCACCAGAGTCACTGCCGTTGCCTCAGAGGTTGCCAAGAAAGAGGAGTGGTTGGACCACAGTGGGCTCAGGGAGGGTGAGTGTAGTGGAACAGAGGCTCATCCCTCCAGTTGTACCTCTCCACAATTTCTATGCCATTCTGGAAAAGTGTGGTTCCTCTATGGAGGCACCCACAGTGGAGACCAAGGAGGATGCTGGGAACCTCCACAAAGGAGACCCAAAGGAGGGTGGCATGGGACCCCACAGGGTAAGGAAAAAACTCCTGGTGGGGGACTCCATTGTTAGGAAGGTAGAACTGGGGAGGAAGGGGAGAGGGAGATAAGGTGCGTGCCTGCCTGACGCCATGGCTTGGAGAGACAGGGAGCGAATCCTCAGGATCGCAGGAGCAGCTGCACAGGGGAGGGAGCTGGATGTCATTGTCCACCTAGGGACAAATGACCTGGCTAAGAAAGGGATCATAGCAGTGCAAGAAGCATTTGTGGAGATGAGGGGGGACCTTAGACAAATAGCACACACGGTAACCTTCTCAGAGGTGCTGCCTGTCTATGGCACAGGTGAGGCTAGGGTGCTCCACACCATGGGATTCAATCAGTGGTTGAAAAATTGGTGCAGGGCTCAGGGATTTGGCTTCATTGGAGACTGGGGGTCCACCTGGAGGGATGCAGGCCTATACTGGCATGATGGTCTGCATCTGTCCAGGAGGGGAACCAGGATCCTAGGTGATGGTTTAAATACTTCATTGACAAGTATTTAAACTAGCCAAGGGGGGAGGCACTGGAAAGGAGCAGGGAAATCCTAGCCCCCCAAAAATATCAGGGTACTAAGTGAGGTAGACACCAACATAGAGATGTCAATAGGGAGAAGCGCAGGGGTAAATGGAGAAAGTGACAAATGCAATAAGGACAGGGATGGGGCAAAAAGGGTAAGGCCATCAAGAAATGGAGGGTAATGAGTACCAGCACCCATAGTCTGGGCAACAAGCTCTCTGAACTGGTGGCCTTGATGGAAGAGGGATGCCTGGATATTGTAGCAGTCACAGAAACATGGTACACAGAGAACCATGACTGGGATGTTAACATACCAGGGTACACAACCTACAGGAGAGACAGGGAGGGCAGAAGGGGGAGTAGCTCTCTATGTAAGGGAAGGGATAAAAGCAACTGAACAAAAGAGTAAACAGGGAGGAGAGGAGGCACTGTGGGTCACCTTAGAGACTGGAAATGGCACCACAATCCGCAGAGGGTTGTATATAGATCCCATGTCAGGGAGGGAATGGAGAAGGATATGATAGAAGGCATACTTAGGATGGCAAAGAAAGGGGAGATACTGTTGATGGGGGACCCTAACATGCCAGATGTTAACTGGAGCACCTTTGCGGCAGCCACATCCAAAAGCAGGGCCATTCTTGATGCCCTTCAGGTGGCATGCCTCAAACAGCTAGTTTTGGAACCCATTTGTGAGGGAGCAATCTTAGACCTCGTACTTTCAAATGGGGACAGTGAGAGGATCTCAGATCTAGAAGTGGGTAGCCATTTGGGAACAAGTGACCACCAAACAGTGTGGTTCATGATAAACTCTGCTACAGAGTCAAGCAATACAAAAGTGAGGGTTCTGGACTTCAGGAGGGCTGACTTTGGCAAGATGGGAGAGTGCCTTAGAAAAGCACTAGCAAACAGGCTAGAAGGAGGGATGGAGCAACAATGGGCAAATATCAAAACTGCCATCACAGAGGCAACAAGCCTTTGTGTGAAGCAAATAAACAAATCAAAATGAAAGAAAAAGCCACTATGGTTCTCAAAAGAGGTGGCGGTGAAGGTTAGGGAGAAAAAGATAGCATTTAGGAAGTATAAGGAAACACAGAAGGAGCAGGACAGAGAACTGTACCAGTTAAGGCAGAAGGAAACAGGGAGGGTAGTCAGAATAGCAAAGGCACAAACTGAGGAAAAGATAGCTAACTCAGTTAAGAAGGGGGATAAAACCTTTTATAGGTATATCAGGGAGCGTAGAAAGACAAAGGGAGGGACAGTGAGTCTGAATAGAATGGACGGTGGGTGGTCAGAGAGTGACAGTGATAAAGCAGGGATACTGAATAAATACTTCTGTTCAGTATTCACAAAAGAGGAAGTGGGGGAGATGCCTAATCCAATTAACAGAAGCACTCTGGAGAGGGGGGTTGATCCCAGTCCTTTCATGGAAGAAAGGGTTCTGAAAGAACTCCTAAAACTGAAGGTGGACAAAGCAATGGGGCCAGATGGAATTCACCCCAGAATTCTAAAAGAATTAAGCAGAGAACTAGTGACACCACTGACTACGCTTTTTAAAAAAACATGGGAAGTTGGTGTGGTACCTGAGGACTGGAAGAAGGCGGATGTGATTCCCCTTCACAAAAGTGGGACCAAGACACAGGCAGGAAACTACAGACCTGTCAGTTTGACCTCTGTGGTAGGGAAAGTGATAGAATCACTTCTGAAGGAAAGAATTGTTGAGTACCTAGAGGCCAGTGGGGCTGGGACCCAAGGCAGCATGGGTTCTAGCCGGGAAGGTCATGTCAGGCAGATCTAATTGATTTCTTTGACTGGGTGACCAAAGTAGTAGACCAGGGAGGGGCTGCGGACATGCCTACCTAGACTTTAGCAAGGCATTTGACACAGTCCCACACAAAAGATTAGTAGTCAAATTAACCAGCCTGGGAGTGGGTCCCAAGGTGGTAGCCTGGGTAAAACATTGGCTGAACAACAGGACACAGAAGGTAATTGTAAATGGAGTCCACTCTGAAGAAAGAGGGGTTAATAGTGGGGTACCGCAATGTTCAGTACTGGGTCCGGTCCTTTTTAATGTCTTTATAAGTGACATTGCAGAGGGACTGGAAGGGAAAGTATGCCTCTTTGCAGATGACACAAAGATCTGCAACAGGGTTGATACACAAGGAGGCGTGGAAAGGATGAGAAGGGACTTGGCAAGGTTGGATGAATGGTCAGAAGTATGGCAGCTTGGATTCAATGCAAAGAAGTGCAAAGTAATGCACCTGGGAAACAAAAACCCAGGGGAAGATTACACAATGGGGGGGAGTAGTAACAACAACAAAAATGGAAAGAGACCTAGGGGTAATCATATCAGATGACCTTAAGGTTGGCAAGCAATGAGAGAAGGCAGAAGGGAGGGCTGGGGGTATACTGGGATGTACAGGGAGAGGTATCACCAGCAGAAAACAGGAAGTTGTTATCCCCCTGTACAGACAGTTGGTGAGACCCCATCTGGAGTACTGCATCCAGTTCTGGAGACCCCATCTCTGCAAGGACATAGACAGGATGGAGGCAGTTCAGAGGAGGGCAACTAAAATGGTGCAGGGTCTGCAAGAGAAGCCATACGAGAGAGACTAAAGGAGCTTAATATGTATACCCTTGAGGAAAGGAGGGAGAGTGGGACATGATAGAAACATTTAAGTACCTCAGTGGAATCAACAAAGTCCAAGAGGGTAGCATCTTTCAGAAAAAGAGATGTGCAAGAACAAGGGGACACAATTTGAAGATAGAGGGGGGACAGCTCAGGGGCAATGTGAGGAAGTATTTTTTCACAGAGAGGGTGGTGGACGCATGGAACAGCCTTCCTGAGGAGGTTGTGGGGTCTAATACTGTGGAAGAATTCAAGAATGCATGGGACAGACATAAGGCAATTTTTGTGGGGGGTAGGAAGAAATAGGCTGTTAGTTAAATAGGATCTCAGCTTATCCTCTAGGTAGGGAAATGGGCAGACTAGGTGGGCCAAGCGGTCCTTATCTGCAGTCAACATCTATGTTTCTATGTTTCTATTTCAGCTCGGATCTCTGACTTTTTATTCCCCTTGGTTTTCAGCCCCTGCCTCTCATGTGACATGTCAGAAGAGTGCTGGTGAATTGGTGGCTCAGATTCTCCAGTTTGCATATGTGCAAACCAGAGTATAGCTGGATGCAGAGCTCTCATCAGTGCCATTTGAATTAAGTCGTTGAGAAGAGAGGAGCTCCTAGTCCTTCAGCAAGCGAGCTGTTGGGTGAGAAGGGAGGGGACGCCATGATCAGAGTGTATGGAGTATGACAATCTGGCACCCGTAAAACAAAATCAAAAAAAAAAAAACAGAGAGAGCATTAAAAAAATTAAGAACAAAAACAACTGAGAAGGTTGAGTGGGAACTTGGGAGGTTCCATGGGCCAGGGACTGGGGAACAGGGGAGCGAGTCGCTGAGCAGGAAGGAAGGGAAACAATGTGTCTCCATACGTGGACCAGTTACTTCCACAGGAAAAAGTAAGAAAATTAAAAAATAAAAACTGAGAGGGTTGGGACTCGGGAGGGACATCAGCCAGGGACTGACTGTATGTGTGGGGGAGTCAGGGGAGCCTTCTGCCCAATGATAGAAGCTGGCTGCCAAACAAAGGGCAAGGAGCTATTGGAAGGAGACACTGTGTGTTTTGGGGGAGCAGTGAAACTGCATTAAAGCCCAGCAGTGCACAGTGCTGGTGCAGCACCAGACAGAAATAAAAACACAAGTGCTGTAGTACAAGAATTTGGTCAAGTTCAAGTTCAGGTCCACTACACTGGCACTTAGTTTTGGCTGCCTGGCAGGCTGGCAGTATAGTCTTGGGAGTAATATGCTGTGCATGAGCTTGGTGGGGCATCCAGCAGACAGACCTGGATTCGATTCCAATTTTCCCACAGCCTCCACTTGCATACTGTGTGACTCTAAGCAAGTCACTTAACCACCCCAGTGCTTTCAAGTCACACCTTAAAACGGGCACATGTGCCTAGGAGGCCTATGTTGAGAGTAGAGTGGTGGCTGAGCTTATTCAGCTCAGCAAGGATACTGGCATACTGTGAGATGCTGAGAAAGTCACTTGTGTAACCACACCAAAGCTCTGTCAGAGCAGTGCCACCAGCCATTTACCACACAGGACCACATTTTTTTTCTGTAGTCCTCTCAAATAAAAGCTTGCATGTTGCATCATGTGGGAATATGTTTTTGAGTCAGGGAGCAGCCCTGCAGTTGAGTAGCATCTGTCTGCACAGTGTCACCAGCCATTTCCCACACAAACAGGAGCCGGTACAGGGACAGGAGGATCACATATTTTTTATCTAGTCTTGTCAATCAAAGGCTTGCATCACATGTGAAACATTTTGGAGGGAGTGGGCAGCCCTGCAGTTGAGTAGCCTCTGTCTGCACAGTGTCACCAGCCATTCCCCGTGCAAGCAGGATTTGGGACAGGAGGACCATTTTTTTTTAATAGTCCTATTAAATAAAGGCTTGCATCACACATAAAACAATTTGGAAAGAGGGGCCAGCCCTGCAATTGAGCAGCCTCTGTCGCAACAATATCACCAGCCATTTCCCACACAAGCAGGAGTCAGGACAGGGACAGGAGGACCATTGTTTTTGTAGTCCTGTCAAATAAAGGCTTGCATCACGTGTGAAACATTTTGGAGGGAAGGGGTAGCCCTGCAGCTGAGTAAACTCTATCTGAACAGTGTCACCAGCCATTTCTCACTCAAGCAGGAGTCAGGACAGGGACAGGAGGACCATTTTTTTGTGCAATCCTGTCAAGTAAAGGCTTGTATCATGTGTGAAACATTTGTGAGGGAGGGGACAGCCCTGCAGTTGAGTAGCCTCTGCACAGTGTCACCAGACATTTGCCACACATGTAGGAGTCAGAACAGGAGGACCAGTAGCCTCTGTCTGCACAGTGTCACTAGTCATTTCACAAACAAACAGACAAATGAAGGCTTGCATGTTGCATCACGTGGGAATATGTTTTTGAGGCAGGGAGCGGCCCTGAAGTTGAGTAGCATCTGTCTGCACAGTGTCACCGGCCATTTCCCACACAAACAGGAGTCAGGACAGGGACAGGAGGATTGCATTTTTTTGTCTAGTCATGTCAAATAAAGGCTTGCATCATGTGTGAAACATTTTGGAGGGAGTGGGTAGCCCTTTAGTTGAGTAGCCTCTGTCTGCACCGTGTCACCAGCCATTTCCCACACAAGCAGGAGTCAGGACAGGAGGACCATTTTTTTTGTGTGTAGTTCTGTCAAATAAAGGCTTGCATTACTCATGAAACATTTTGGAGGAAAGCGGCAGCCCTGCAGTTGAGTAGCCTCTGTCTGCACAGTGTCACCAGCTATTTCCCACATAAGCAGAATTTAGGACAGAGAGAGGAGGACCACATATTTTATTGTGTAGTCCTGTCAAATAAAGGCTTGCATCACATGTGAAACATTTTGGAGGGAGGGAAAAGCCCTGGAGCTGAGTAGCCTTTGTCTGCACAGTGTCACCAGCCATTTCCCACACAAGCAGGAGTCGAGACAGGAGGACCATATGTGTTATTTTTTGTGTAGTCCTGTTAAATAAAGGCTTGCATCATGCGTGAAACATTTTTTTTCTAGTTATCTTTTTACCGCCTACGACGCTCCGGTGCCCACCTCTCCTTCAGGCCCTCCTAGTATCTCCACTCTATGGCCATTCTCTTCCTGAGCACTGCTCTCATGCCACATATCGCAGCTGACCCACCAAGTCATCCCAGAGTAACCCATCTCCGGGCGGGTCCCCCTCCTTCCAGAGGGAAGGCACTGGGGGACGGGGAAACCGCAGCACTCTATTTCTTTCCTTATGGACTCAGGGTGCTGCTGTGGAAGAGCAGGCTCCCGGAGGTTCTGGAGATGTGGAAAGATGGAGGCAGTTATCTCTCCTCTTGTGCATGCATAGTACCCCGGTCTCCACCGGGGACTGCCACTAAGCGAGGCTTCCCACGACCCACCCCAGGAGAGTAGAGCAGTCCTCCGGATGCTCAGTCATCTCCTTCCTCAGCCAGCCCCTGACATCCTGAGTCCATTCCTGAACCCGGGTCACTGGCGTGGTTCAAGGTGTGGCATCCAGCACCTCAGCCCTCTGCGCCACCGGGCCGGCCATGACACGTTTTTGAAGGATGGGGCATCCCTGCAGTTTAATAGCGTCTGTCTGCAGTGTCACCAGTCATTTCCCACACAAGCAGGAGTCGGGACAGCGACAGGAGGAGCATATTTTTTTGTGTGTCCTCCTGTCAAATAAAGGCTTGCACCAGGTGTAAAACATTGTGAAGGGAGGGGGCAGCTTTTTGCATTTGCATAGTAGCCTCAACTTGCGGTGTTGATAGTTAACCAGTTCATATCCCTTCCCTTGAGACATGCACTAACTACTCATCATCATTGCCGCCTATTTCTCCAAGGTGACCGAGGAAGGTAATACTGTTAGGTACTGTTTTTTTTCTTGGAAGGAGCTGGCTTCATTAGTGACCAGCACATGTTATTAAAATAATGATGGAAGGGAGTGGGCCTGTGAAACCAATTTTCAGGACAAAGACAGCAATTAAGAAGAAAAAAAGTCACAAAACTAAAAAATCCTTCTTCTACTGCAGCAGGTGCATCCTCTTCTTTACCGATTGAATCTTCCTCATGCTCCGAGTCCTTGGCTTGTGAAATCCCATCATGTTTGTCTGCTGCTGCTGCTACAGGTGATACCCAGTTAACAAATACAGGCCTAGTAAAAGTTGCAAGAAAAGATCAGGTGCTGAACCAGTGACTAAGAAAAGTAGAGTTGCCAAAGGTACAGTTATTAAAAAAATAAAGGCAGTTGCAGGTAGTACACATAGCGGAAAGGAAACAATAAGCACACCTGCACACTTTGTCAAGATTCTACCATTTCTCATTCATCTGAGTCAGACCATGTTGATAGCAGTGACAGTGAGTACATTCCTGAAAGAGAAACAGTGCATGATGGTGACTCTGATGATGAGGGCTTGGAACCAGAGGAACCTGTGAGATGCCAGACCAAATAACCTGGGAAAGTTCATCAGAGGAAAGGTCATTAGGGGTTGAAACTGAAAAGGAAGTTATGCCTGGCTTGCCTGTCTCCTCTGCTGAGGGCAGGCCTCATACCCAATCATCCAGTTAGGACATTGAGGAAAATAATCAAAATATAGAAATTAACATAGACATGCCGGATGATGATTCAGAAGTTGCAATGCCGGGGACAAAATTTAAAAAGGCATCCTCTTCCTTTTGGTGTTTTTTTTACCTTGACCCAAAGGCCAGTATGCATGCAATATGCTGCTTATGTAAGACCTCTTTCAGCAGAGGAAGACAGGCAATCAACCTTGGCACATCGACCTTAATAAGACACTTACAGTAGATACATCCACTTCAGTGTGCCAGGAATAAGTCACAAGGAGAAATGGCAGAGGTTTTACAGGTTAACACTGGTACTCACTCTGGTGGTACAGCTAAATTTTTCCATATACAATGAACCCCTCAGACACTTAGCAGAACTTTGACTGCATCATCCCCTTTATCTGCCAGGTCTTTATCAGAATCAGAAAGCTCCCCAACTGACAACAGAGTGAGTTCTTCTGTCTCCTTCAGCCTGTTTTACTGTACCAGTGGTACCTCAGAAACAATTAACGATGCAGCGGGCTTTTGAACGGAGAACTAAATATGACCAAAGCCATCCAGCTGTTCAGCTATTAAATAAAGCAGTACCTGAAATCATTGCGCTGTACATGTACCCATTTTTGTGTCGCATGCACGCATGTGCAAGAAACATATTGCTTTCAACAGTTAGGGAGAATGCCTGAATGTGTCAGGAAATTCGGGCCACATCACCACGCAATCAGCTGTTTTGGTGCATTACAAGCTACCAAAACAGCTGATTGGATGATGTCCCCATAGCGACGGCTTCTCCGTCGGCCTCTTACAGTCCCCAGGAAGCTGACAGAAAGCCTCCGCCCGCCGTTCAGTGTGCCTTCCTGGTGAAACATTTCAATAAATAAACAGAAAGCTGACTGGGGGTGCCCAATCCCCCTGTCGGAATGCACCCTACCCGGTTTACTGACGGGGTAGTCCAATTCCTGTCGGCTTGATGCCCTCCCATTTGTTGTGTGCCAAGGGGGTGCCCAATCCCCCTCAGCTAATGCACACTACTCCCCAAATACAAGCACAGTGTATGGCGGACAGGGTGCCCAATCCCCGTCGGCTCCAGCACTCCACCAAAAAAGAAGCACCCAGGTGTGCCAGCATGCAGGGAGCCTACCCCAGCATGCAGAAAAGCATCCCACGCCATCTATTTATTTGTAAAACCTGTAAAAGCAGAAAACGGTCCCTCATGGTCTTTCATGCCCCCCTTCCCCAACTTGCATCCACCCACTGCGCACCCACCTCCCCACACACCCCCAGCCCATACTTACCTCCGGTGCCCAGCGCGACAATCTTCGGTGGACCATGAACATGTCTGCACTCTTCAAAGCCAACCGTGAACTGAAGAAATGCCAGTAAGCTGTATAATGGCATAAATGTTTTTTTTTTTCAACTGTGGTGTATATCTTGGTCATTTCCGGGAATCTGTTCACCAAATTTTCAACATGGGGTTCTTGGGAACCCACCTCATGAACTCAGTTACTGTCATTTTGTTATTTGGCCCTGAAAGGTGATTTCACGGTCACTGCACGGAACCACCTTTTGGGACTGATTAACGAAATGACAGTGTCACAGTTCATGAGGTAGGCCCCCAAAAACCCTATCTTGAAAATGTGATGAAAAAATTCCCCAAAAATGACTGTTTTAAGAGCATGCGTTGAGCAGTTCCTACGCACGTTCATAACTTCGAGCATGTTTAATATTTTCACTCCAGATTTTCAACATTGCCATTTTACCACACCTTCTTATGAACAGTACAGCTGTCATTTTTCACATCTTGCCTGAAATGTGTTTTCACACATGTAGCACACAATGGCACGGTTGGTGTGCGAAATCAATGTTTTGGGCAGATTAAGAATATCACAGTGACACTGTTCATGAGGTAGGCCCCCAAAAACCCTATGTTGAAAATTTGTTGAAAAAAATTCCCCAAAATGACTGTTTTACGAGCGTGCATTGCGCAGTTCCTTCGCACATTTGTAACTTCGAGCATTTTTAATATTTTCACTCCAGATTTTCAAGCATTGCCATTTTACCACACCTCCTTATGAACAGTATAACTGTCATTTTTCACATCTCACCCAAAATGTGTTTTCACACATGTAGCGCACAGTGGCGTGGTCGGTGTGCAAAATCAATGTTTGGGACAGATTAAGAAAATAACAGTAACACTGTTCATGAGCAGAGGTCTTAAACTAGCTATGTTGAAAATTTGGTGACAAAAGTCCATAAAATGACTGTGTTATGGGCGTGCATTGTACAATTTCCACGCACCCTAGTAAGTTCACAAATTTGGAATCTTTTCAGTCCAGATTTTCAACATTGGCATTTTTCCACACCTTCTTATGAACAGTATAGCTGTCATTTTTCACACCCTGGCCGAAATATGTTTTCACACTTCCGGCACAGAATAGCATGGTCGCTGTGGGAAATCTGTGTTCGGGATAGATTATGAAAATTACTGTGACACTGTTCATGAGCAGAGGTCCCAAAATGCCTATGTTGAAAATCTGCTGTGAAAAATCCCAAAACTAATTACATTACGGGTGTGCGTTGCACAGTTTCTACGCACACTCGTGACTTCACAAGTTTTTTATATTTTCACTCCAAATTTTCAACATTGCCATTTTTTACACCTCCTCATGAACAGTACAGCTGTCATTTTTCACATCCTGTTTGAAATGTGTTTTCGCACCTGTGGCGCCAAATGGCACAGTTGCTGTGCAAAATCACCTTTCTGCTAACATACTGATAGTGTCACTGTTCATGCAGTGGGATCACAAAAAGCCCATGGTGAAAACTTGGAGTAAAAATACCAAGAAATGCCCAGGGTGTTAGGGTTTTTGACCATAACGCCCTACCCTGTTGGGACTGACAGGTGTCAGGGATGTGACTTGGGATTGTCAACAGTAATGCTCATGCCATTCCATCCCCACCCTGTAGCCAGTGGCAAGCATTGAGGTGTGCCTTGAACCCTTTGGCCCCACAGTTCATCCCGTTCTCTTATACTGCACCCATTTCAGTGTATTTCCTTACGGAATGAGGTGAGTGTAAAGCCTGAACATTTCAAAGCACACCTCAACACTTGTAAGTGTCTGCAGGGTAGGGTGAAGTGAAATGTCATGACCATTATGGGCAATGACCCAAAGGCACACCCCAATGCCTGTCCATCTCTGCAGAGTGGGGGTGGAGTTGGCGTCAGTTCAATACTTCACTGCCATTCCTATACTGCATCTGTCTAACTTCTGCACTTCCACTGCTAATGACAGCAAGCAACACTTGGCATTGACAAATTCTTGTCTATTGCTGACTGTGCTGGGTTTCAGGAGATGATGAAACTTGCTGTCCCTCGATATCAGCTGCCATCATGGACATATTTCTCCAGAAAAGATGTGCTAGCTCTTTATAGGGAACTGTGCCAAAAGATAAACAGTATCTTGCAGTCATTGGCTGTTGAAGAAGTACATATGACAGTAGATATGTGTACAAGTGGTCAAACAGTAGCCTATACTGACCCACACTACCCACTGGGCATCATTTTCCTCTGCAACATCCTCTGGCACCACCAGCAACCAACACAATCCTCATAAACAGGCTGCTGTCTGTATGACAAGCTTTGACAAAGAAAATCACACTGGTGTGAACTTCTTACAGGAGCTAAAGAAATGGTTCTCAGAATGGCTTTCCCCTAATGGCATTTCCCTAGGACTTGTGGCTATAGACAATGGACCTAACATTGTAAAAGCATTAAAGGATGTTGGGTTTCTGCATTTACCATGTTTTGCATATACACTCACTACAGTGGTACAGAACTTCCTCAATGAAGGCAGAAATGTGCAAATATGCTGGGTGCTGCATGTAAGATGTGTGTCCACTTTAGGCAATCTGTAAAAGTTTGTAAAATTTTACAGGAACTGCAAAAACAGAATAACTTACCAATTCATCAGCTAAAGCAAGATGTTACCTCCTCCCTAAGCTCTGGAATGACCTGCGGGCCCAAATCTGCCATTCCTCCTCCAAACACTCTCTATCCTCTGCCCTCACTATCTTCTATACACCCAATTGTACATGCCCCTGACCTCCTCTCCCCCCTTGCCTTATTCTCTCCCCCTCCCCGATCCCCTTCTCACCTTACGCGCCCTGACCAGTGGCTTGGCCTTCACCCAAATGACTGGCTTATAAATTGCCCTAAACAACCCATGCACTAACCCACTCATGATAAAGTTCTGCTATCCCCTCTATTCCTCAACGCCTTCCTATGTCAACCCTCTCCATCTTTCCCTGTATATACTACCTCAGACCTGTCACCTTTCCCTAGTTCCCTGCCCCAGGCTTCCAGTTCTCTCAGCCAGCTTGGTGCATTATACTCAAATTAATCTCTAGATAGTAGGCACTTATGTAAGTATGAATAGTTCTAGATGTGTAATCAAGTATGTTATGCCACCCTCCTTGTGGCACATGTATGTAGTGTCTCCTCATGTAACAAGTTTGTAAAGCCACACTTAACTATGTAACAATTGTTCGAATTGCTTGACTCCAAGTTCTACCTATTGATTGTTTTATGTATACCCTCCTCCCTTGTACCCCTCCCCCCCAGGTCGCACTGTGAGATGAGCATCTTGTTGCTCAGTGTGCCTCTCCTGGTGAAACATTTTCAATAAATAAAATAAAATAAATAAACTAGGTGGAAGTCCACCTTTTATATGTTACTGTGGCTACAAGAATAATGCAAAGCAGTGTACCAGTATACCAAGGACCATGCAGGAGGGAAAGGGAATGTTACACTCACCATTGGACAATGGAATCTTATATCATATTTATGTGAGTTGCTACACCCATTTGAAGAAGCTCACATTAAGTGAGTGCTGACAGTGCAACCATAAGTCAAGTCATTCCACTGATATGCCGTCTCATACAGAGACTGGAAAGATTCAGATAAACATTTGAAGAGCAGAATACAAGCACAGGTGTCACTCTTGCTGAAAATCTGTCTTTGTTTTTGGAAACAGACTGCAGGATTGCCATGATTTTTGGAAATCTGAACATTATGTGATAGCAACAATGTTGAATCCAGATTTCAAAACCAGTTTACCAGGCCTTCTCCAGTCTGGTAGCATAGACCTTAACCATTATAAAGAACTGCTTGTTGATAAAGTTGCTCTAAAAATGACAACCTAAACTTCAACTAGAAGTGCTGCAGCTACTAATCATGAAAAAAGCCATGCTCCCTTCCAAGAAACAGATCCCAGTGAAGACAGAAGAATAAGAAAAGCCTTGCATTGTGAGTCAGAACCCAGGGGCCATTTGTATGGTGCCTTCATGGACAATATTTGGGCAGGACTGGCTGGCATAGAGAAAGACAATGCTGTCACTTCTCCCATTGCAAGTTACTCAGCAAGCAGTATGGTGGATGACTTCCTAAATGTTCGAGATGACCCACTTCAGTTTTTGGCATGAAAAGGGTGCAATCTGGCCAGCATTACAAAAAGTGCCCCTTTACTATTTATGTTGCCCAACAACAAGTGTCTATTCAGAAAGAATATTTAGCACTGCTGGCTATGTTTCTTGTACTAGGAGGAGAAAACTCCTTCCAGAAACTGTTGAAATGATTTTATTAAACTAAACTATGGTGTATTTGCAGGATACTCGGGGGCAATTCCAAAACACTGCTTAGACAATAGTGATGATGAGCCTATTGGTAGTGATGTTGAAGAAGAATAGTAGTACTACTGGCTCAGTGCTGGGGGAAGGGAATGTTGCATCAGCCTGTCTCTCATGTCATTTGTGTCCTGTCTCATGCCAGTAACAATTTTGTTTCTTCCACTGAACTGCTGTCTAGCAAGACGACAAAAGCTAGGTGCTAATCTCTGACTCTATGGAACATATGAAAGAATTTCACACTCACATTTCTTCCTCAATCTTTTACTTGTAAGGTTAACTTAAATTTGTAAATGACTGTACTGGTTTCTGGTAGATGTCGTCCAGTTATGTACCCTATGCACCAAGTCTCTGTCTTGGATAATATCTAACCCCATTCTGACTTCTGCCTGATCTGCTGTTCTTGAATCGATACTCATCTAAGAAGGAAAACAACTGCAAACATCACAATGCTACCTCAGTCTCACTTTTCATGGCATTCTACTACAAAAAAGAAAAAACAAATTGTAGCCTGCATGCACATCCTAATTGAGTAAAACAGAAATTGTTGTAACTTTGGGGGCCCATTGCTGGCAACACAATCAACAAAGTCAGCATATCAAATATATATATATATATATATATATATTTATACCATGGGGGTGAGACCAATTCCAGTGAAATAAACCATGTTATTTTAACTGGAGTGAAATAAATCCTGATGACATCAGCAGAGTTAAAACAAATATCATTTATATCTACTCTGCTGACATCACTCACCTGCATCTGAAAACACTAAGAAACACCCCTGTAATTTGTTGAGTTCTAAAACAGGCCCTACATTGAAATAAAAAATTAAGATAGATAATGACAGTCAGCTGCAGCACTCCTTCTAAATGTAACAATCTCCAAATCTCTTGTGCTGTATTTCAAAACCCAAGTTTAGTACATTACTTAATCAAACAGATGATGCCTGAAATGTTTAAATAAATCTTAAACAGCCAAACATGAAGACACAAACCTGCCAAAAGAAAAAATTACTCACCTTAGTAATGTTGTTTCTTCTAATGGAGTCTTGCTATATTATGACAATTGCAGTATGGCCGCAGGTTAGAACTGCTCCAGAGGTGAAATAGTTAACTTTCCATGCAGGCATGGAACTTAGAGCGCGAGCTCGGTTGAAAACTCTGTCTGTTGTGCTTCAAACGCAAACTGTCAGATCTTTACGAGCTAAAACTCACTAGGGTTCTGTGTGGAAGCTGTAAACCTACACTAGCCAACTGGCTACTAACATAAAACACTCATTTTGGCCTAAAACAAAGACTCAAGTCAGGAGACCAAAAATGCAAAGACACAACACCAATTCACCCAAAAGGTAGGTGAAAACAACAATGTGGGCATCAAAAAAGTGCCATTCCTGTACTGCCCACCCACATCCCCAAAACAGAGGTTCTGAGAGGGCAGGTAGGATGGAGGTCATAATATAGCAAGACTCCATTAGAAGAAACAACATTACTAAGGTGAGTAATTTTTTCTTCAAACAACATGAATCTTGCTATATTTATGACAATACAACTACAGCAGTACCCCCATGGAGGAGGGACAGAACCTACCTAGAAATAGGCTCTTGAAGCACGAGTTGTGTTAAACTCAAGCATCACTCCTAGCCTGATGTCCAGGGAGTAATGCTTGGTAAAGGTGTGAACTGTTTTCCAGGTAGCTGCTTGACATATTTCTAGAATAGGAATGTCTCTGGCAGCAGCCAGAGAAGCAGCTGTACCTCTGGTAGAGTGAGCCCTCAGGCCTGAGGGGGAACTTTAAACTTCTCATAGCAGAATTGGATACAAGAGACAATCCACCTGGCAATGGATATTTTAGTGGCTGGCTTCCTTTACCAACTTTGCCACAGGTGAGGAACAGTTGAAGAGTCAAACCTATGACCCTTGGTACACTCTATGTAGTAACTAAGGCTCTCTTCACATCTAGGCTGTGCAGCATCCTCTCCCGAGGAGGAGTGGTCAGTGAAGTACACTGGAAGTGAAATAGATTGATTAAGGTGGAAATCTGAAACCACCTTAGGCAGGAACTTTCTGTTAGTCCGAAGGACCACCTTATCTCTGTGAAAAGAGATAAACTCCTGCTCCACTGACAACGCTTGTAATTCACTTATGCGTCTGGCAGAGGTGATGGCTACCAAAAACACAGTTTTCCAAGTCAAGTACTTGAGCTCAGCTGAAGACAAGGGCTCAAAGGGGTTGCATAAGCTGAGCAATGCAAACATTAAGATCCCAGGCAGGGGCAGGATCCCTGAATGGAGGGTTGGTGTGAAACAACCTCTTAAAAAACTTGGAAAATACAGGATGAGCTGAAAGAGAAGAGGATTTACCTGCTGAAATAAAAGCAGACACAGCTGCCAAGTGCACCTTCAGGGTAGCTGGTCTCAGCCCCAAAGAATTCAGGTGGACCATATAATCCAGGACTCTGGGTAGATCAGCAGAGACTGGGGAAATATGCTTTTCCGAGCACCATATGGAAAACCTTTTCCATTTGGAATTGTAAGTAGCCCTGGTGGAAGGCTTCCTTGCGGCCTTCAATATATCCATTACACCTTGGGAAAGGTGTAAATCAGCAAACTCTAACTCTTCAAGAACCAAGCCTTGAGATTGACAGATTTGAGATTCGGTACCAGACCCTTCCCTGGGCACAGGTTAACAGATTGTGATTCCTGGGAAGGGACAGGGAGGATGGACTGCTAAGGACATCAGGTGGATACCAGGGCTGTCTGGCCCAATCCGAGCTATCAGAATGACTTTGCATGATTGGGATCTGATTTTGACTAGCACTTTGAACAGGAGAGGAAGGGAGGAGGCATAGAGAAACTTCCCCTCCCAACTGAGGGCTAAGGCATCCAGTGGGAGTGAGCCCAACACTGGGGGCCTGCAGCAAAAAATAGGAAGTTGGTGATTGTCTGGAGCTGCAAAAAGATCTATCTGCGGGGTGCCCCATCTGGCAAATACTACTCCCAAGACCAGGGGATCCAGTGACCATTCGTGGTGGCCCTGGGAAATCCTGCTGAGAGCATCTGCCAGGACATTGTCCTTGCCTGGGAGGTGAACTGCCATAAGGGAGGTGTCTAGGAGAAGCCAGAGACCACAACTTCATCACTTCGCACAAGGTCAGACCAAGTGCCCCTTGCTTGTTGATGTACCACATTGTAGTGGTGTTGTCTGTTCTGACCTGAATACTCTTGTTCTGAACAGATTTGGAAAAAGCTTGAAGTGCTAGAAAAACTGCTCTGAGCTCCAACAGGTTGATATGGAGCAGAGATTCCTGGGGAGACCACAGACCCTGAGTGGTGAGGTCGCCCATGTGAGCTCCCCAGCCCAAGAGGGATGCATCTGTAGTGAGGATTAGAGAATGAGACTGAGTGACAAAAGGAACCCCTTGTCTCAGGTTGCTCTGATCCTGCCACCACTGTAGGGCTTGGATCAGGGTTTGAGTTACTGGGATCAGCTTGTAAGAGGATCCTTTCTTGAGACCAAAAGCTCTCAAATGGAACTGGATGTCCCTCATCTGAAATCTTGCTCCTGCACAACTGCTGTGGAAGCAGCCATGTGTCCTAGGAGCTGCAGAAAATGCCTTGCTGGCCGGGAGACCTGCAGGGTAAATGAGGAGGCCAGGGAGACTAGGGTCTTTGCCCTGTCCAGGGGAGAAGGCCTGGCTTCCTGTGTGTTCAGTTCTGTGCCTATGAAGGTAAGAAGCTGGACCGGCTCTAGAACTGACTTTGGAGAATTCAGAAGGAAACCTAGAGAGTAAGCAGTTGTCATGTTATCTGAAGGTGTAAATTGACCTGGTCTGGGGACTGGCCTACTAAGAGCCAATCGTTCAGGTAAGGAAAGATGGCAATCTTTTGCCTTCTTAGGTAGGCAACTGCTACAGCCAGGCATTTGGTGAATACCCTTGGGGCAGAAGTGAGGCCGAAGGGCATTGCTCTGAACTGGTAGTGGCCTGAAGGCAGCTCGAACCTGAGGTACTTTCGATGGGAGCTTCTGATGGGAATATGGAAGTAGGCATCCTTGAGGTCCAGGGAAGCTAGCCAGTCCCCTGGCCTTAGAGAGGGTAGGATAATTCCCAGAGTCACCATTTTGAACTTTGGCTTTAAAAGGTGCTTGTTTAAATATCTGAGATCCAGGATGGGCTGCCATTCTCCTGTCTTTTTTGGGGTAAGGAAGTACCTGGAGTACAAACCTTTGCCCTGGTGTAGGGGAGGAACCCTTTCCACAGCTCTGAGAGCCAGAAGGGTAGAGACCTCTGCCTCTAGGGCGAGTGCCTCTGATGGAGTTGCAGGTTGAAAAGATCTGGTTCTCAGCTTTGGAAATTTTTTGAAGCTGAGAACCAGTCCCTGGCTTACTACTTCCAGGACCCACTTGTCTGATGTTAAAGACTTCAATCCTGGACAAAGTAAGCCAGCCTGCCCCCTACAGGTAGAGGAGAATCGGCCCTGGCAATCCCATCAGGGTGCCTGCTTGGCAGGGGCTTTGGGCTGAGGGGTGGAAGCAGACCTGCTTGTACCCTGTCTGCCTCTCCTCTAAAGAACCCCTCTGAGCATAGGCGAGGAGGAAGCTTGGCTTGGTAAAAGGCCTATGAAAAGGCCTTCCCTGCCTCTAGGAAGCTGCTTTTGAGGAGTGGCCTGCCTTTCCTTGGCCTGTGCACTCCTATAGGTGGTCCTATATTCATCCATTTTCTTCATGTAATTCTCTGTTTGCTCCCCAACAGAGAATTCCCACAACAGGAAAATCCATGACCTTAGACTGGGTATCCTGAGACAGGGTAGTACATCTGAGCCAAGCTATCCTGTGAAGTGCCACAGATTAGCCATGACTCTTGATGAAACATCATTAGAGTCCACTGCAACATGAAATTATACCTGATGCCTCAATACCATCCATAGCCACCTGTTCCAGCTCCCCTGGCAAGCTGGTCAGGACTTGTTTCCGCTAGGGCCAGCACAGTATCCCATCTGGATTTCTGGTACCTAGCAGCATAAGCCTATAATTTGCTTGTCTGAGTCCCAAAGATGCTGCCATGTACTGTTTCTTTGCCATAGCATCAATCTTCCTGGAGTCCTTCTCAGGGGGTGTGAGCTAGGGGAATATTAGCCTTGTCACAGGCTGCAGCCTGCACACCCCCCACATGGCTGCATTGTTGAGTGAGGAAATCAGTGTCGAGCCTGATAAGGTATACCTCTTGTCCATTCTTTTATCCACAGGAGGTATAGTGTGAGGTTTTTAAAACTTTTACTGTCTGTTTCGAAAAGATTTATGCAAAGGAATAGACAGTCTCCTAGACTCTGGAATATCCATCATTTCTACATAGTCTGGCTCCTCTTGGTCATCAACAGCTTCCTCAACAGGGAGCTGGAGAGTTTCAACAACTTTTATAAAACATGAAATGAGAAGGGACCAGAAAGCCTTGGAGGAGAAACCCCTAGGGGTCTATCTGGAGAGATGTCCAGATCAATGGGCACATCCAGATCTTCAAAACCATATTCACTCTCCTCATATTCCTCTTCCCCTCCCGGGTTCATAAAATCCTCAAAATCATAATCTTGAACCGGTGGAACCGGCAGACGGCAGCTTACCTGAAGGTGTCGGTTTGGTCGGAAGAAGAGACTGGACAATTTAGATTGCTTTAGCTATTTCCTCAGCAGTTGGGGAGAACTTTTGGCTCTATATTAGCTGACTTTCTAGTCCTTTTGCGGAGACGGCCTCAGAACCGGCTCTTCGTTTGCCCGAGGATCGCCCTGGTCAGGGCGCTCCCTCCGTTCGGTTGGCACCGAACGGGCACCAGCCGTCAGCGGACTTATTGGCCTCTGCCCCTGAGCCTACCAACCTCTTATCTATGGTGGCAGCAGGGAAATTGTGACAAATCTGGCACTCTGAATTGAGGTGGTCAAACCCCAGACAATAGACACATGCGGTGTGTGGGTCAGCCTTAGCAAAGCTTCCCACAAACACTACAGTGTTAAAACCCAGTGGGTCGGTTTTCTTTTGGGTTTCTCAGACATAATGCCAGCCTAACCAACTTGCCCGTTTATGGCAATCCACCAAGCAAGACACCCTTATCGGTTCCCAACTGTGTCACGGGTCGTGGAAAAACCGTAATGAAATCCATTTTTTTTTAGAACCGATAAGAACCGGGAACCGCACTCTAAAAAAGGACTAGTAAATTTTAAATACAACCTGATCGGTTCAAACCGAACCGATAAAGAATTACAAGTTCCACACAGAAAAAATAAATGTAAAACCTATCTATTACTTACATTACCACAGACAGAGCTTGAACCGACCGGTTGAGGTTTAATTTTGGCTAAAAAGCGAAAAATAATACTTTTAAACCGACAAAATGAACCGAGCAGAAGGAGAAATCTCCGGAGCGACTGTTCAGTGAGGCGGAGTAAAGAATCTGACAGTTTGCGTTTGAAGCACAACAGACACAGTTTTCAACCGAGCTCGCGCTTTAAGTTCCATGCCTGCATGGAAAGTTAACTATTTCACCTCCGGAGCAGTTCTAACCTGCGGTCATACTGCAATTGTCATAATATAGCAAGACTTCATGTTGTTTGAAGAAATCATTACCATCTTCCTCATTGTCACAGAATGGAACCTCCCTCAGGCAACCAATTACCAAAACACAGCACACCTAATCAAGACACACACACACACACACACACACACACACACACACACACCAACCAACAACAACTCACTACAACAACCCATTCATAAAAGTTCACACACACACACACACACACACACACACACACCACCACCACCAGCATCATTTAAAGTGACATGATCCTCATAACAACAAACATACCTCTCTCACTGAAATTGGTCTCACCTCCATGGTATAAATAGCACATAAGATGGCAGATCATGGAATATGGAAAATATTCTCACTCCTGCATCATGAGCACTGTATATTTCACGAGTGCCTTCGGCACTCGTGAAATTTACTTGCAGGAGTGAGAATATTTTCCATATTCCACTCTGCCCATCATGTATCCCCATATATTCACATATATGTGTGTGTGTGTGTGTGTGTCTATATATATGCACATCAGTTCCAAAGGGTGGGTGGGAGGGTCCAGTATATTCTGTGTGTGCATGCTGCTTCCTTTTGAAAAATATCTCCTCTCATACCATCACCTGTCATCTACTGTGTCCTCCTGTCCTGTTACCCTCCTTCAGTCACCAAGTCACTTTTGTTAGTGCGCACCTTACTTAACAGACTAAACAAGGTAATCAGGGCTTCCTTGTGTGTGTGTGTGTTCATTAGTCTTTGATAACCAGATAAGGCCCACTAGACAGAAATGCCTGCTTTCAGGGCTGACACGGGAGCACTGGGGTGATTAAGTAGTGACTTGCTGAGAGTCACACAGTATGCAGGTGGAGGCCGTAGGAAATCAAACCCAGGTCTGCTGGACCAAGTTCAGTTTCAGCTCATTACTCTCTAACCTCTAGTGTAGACTGCCAGGCTATACTGCTATACTCAACTGTCACATTGCCTCAGCCTATGTCCCTGTATTCAGTGCATCTTGTCTCCTGTCATTTATTGCTAGAAATTTAGACTGCAAGCAAATTAAACTATGTGCTTATTCAACTTTAGCAGTGGCTCAAAATAATACAGAATTTCCTGTGAACTTACTAACAGCTGAACCTTGCTAGCTGCCATGCTATTACACTGTTTTTCTACAGAATTTAACCTGTTTTTCTTTATATTATACTTTAAAAAGAAGGTAAAGTCCATGTTTTATGTTGAATGGATATTGGCTGTTACTCCAAAACCAAAACCAGAACCAAAATCATGGGTGATTTGGCAAAACCAAAACCTTCCCGGATTTGCACACCTGTTCTCAACACTACACCTTTGGTTTCAAAACCAGTAATTATAAAAAAAATATGTCAGGTAACATTATTTCTTTTTTATTTTGTTTTGCACAGCCTTGGAGTAAACTGATTTACAAAATGCTTGAGCTTTTCTCTCGTGGATTATGTAAGCAATACCCCATAACAGGGCATGCATTTGCAGAGAATGAATGCAAAATCCTGGTGCTTTGTGAGGCATGAGACTAAAGGCCAAGTGCTCTTAACCCCCCAAGGCATGCCTTTATTCTCAAGTAATGCATGCCCTGGAGTGGGTTACTTTATATATAAAATGCATTTATTAATTCATTTGAAAAAGACAGAAAAATGTTTAAATGTTACAAAAATTAAGAATTTTTAAACAATGAGGCATGCCAGGGAGTGTGTCATGCTGGGATAATGTCACAACTCAGGCACAATGTGAGGTGTGAGGTGTGAGACTGCATGCCGAATGCCTTTAACCACCAAAGAAGTCACATTATCCCAGAAACATATACCCTGAAGGGCTTAACTGCTATTATAAATTGGATTTATTTATTTTCTTTATGGTCATAAGTAGGATATTTTGTGGGCAGCTGTTTCACCTGTGAGGTTGTGTTGGGACAGCACCACAGGTAAAATCTGGCTCCCCACTAGTCAGCTTTCTGCATTTTTTTCTATCTGTTTTGTATTTGTGAATATTTATTCACTTTGCAAAGTAGTTCCTTTTCTTGTTGTGTTTGTCAGTGTGACTCCCACTCCTCTTAGCCAGTGTTCCTTTTTTTTTTTTGCTCGAGTGTCTCTGTACTATTTTGTCTGGTGTTTCACTGACCTCCTCCAACAGAGCTGTGGTTGGCACTGAGCTGCATATGTTTTTTCCGGTGCCCCCACTCTTTCTCCCATTCTCATACAATTCTTCTCAGTGCTCCAGCTAGCACTCGAGGAAGTATTACTTAAGCTGTCATGCAAAACTAAGGTGCATATTCACCATCTCCAGAGGACATTCATGTCTAGTAAAAGCAACCTAGGAACTAATACTGCCCAGTAGGTTAATGTCATTGAGGATGACCATAAATATAACACTGGTAACAGAGCCAGAGATGAGAAGTGTTAATGCAGCTGTTGGGGTATGCCCATCCAGAATTAAACAGAGCTGTTCATGAGTTACTGCCACAGGTGTATGGTGTGATTGTGGCAATATGAACATATTTCTTACAGAGCTTCCTGTGAAGAGAAAGGTAAACTTGTACAGTGAGTTAGTAGCTGAGCCGGGGAAGCAATAGTAGGAAAAGAATGGCCACTTAAATGAATGTTATTTATTGATTCACATTACTGTGTTATAGCTGTTACTAAGTAGACTAAGTAACGCTGGTAATTTATTTATTTTATTTATTTATTTAGTTTTTGTTGACCAGGTAAGTGCACTAGACAAATCCTGCCTATTTTCAGGCACGACCCGGGGGAGGTGGATACAGATGAATGCCAACTGACCTTGAAGCAGATGAAACTGTTGGTGGTATTTTTAGTGAATCAACTGGGCATTTATTGAGAATTAATGAACTGTCTAGTGATGCTTTTTAAGTTATTGGATTTTCTGACCCATTTTAAAATATGTAAGGCAAGGCACATTTTATTTGTTTTGCACCCTTTCCGGAAGGCTCAGGGTACCTTACAGCAGTTAAAACAAACAACAAAAAACATAATGCAAAATAAAAACCTATGAATACTAACTAATCTGGGTAAATATGAGTGATTAAAATTTTTTTAAAGAATTTGTAAAAGCCCTCACAGTTCAGGCAAACTGTACAATTATCTGAAATGAATTCCAAAGCAATGGGGCAGCAACCCTGAAGGCCTTGTCTGCCAGTTGCCTGAGGCAGAATGAGGGAACTAGAGCAAACCTACGTCTGTGGAGCAGAGAGGATGAGTAGGAGCATAGGACACCAAGAGATCTTTCAGAAAGCCAGGGCTCAAATCATGTAGGGTCATCAATGTTAACCAGCAAGTCTTTTTTTTTTAACTCTTTTTCTCTCTTTCCCCTGGACTGGAACTCTCTCAGGCTATCCCCACTGGCCTAACCGCTCCACCGTCCACCATGTCTACTGTCATCTTCAAAGTAATTATGACCCCCGGGGCCATGGGGGCTAACAGCCCCCGAGAGATCAAAGGGGGCAGTGACGGAAGACCGGCATTAGACGTGTGGTGGCAGCGCTGGAGGAAGCCATTGCTTATCCGGTCAAGGAGGGTGTTTTTCTTTTACACCCCTTAGTCCCTCCCTCCCATGCATGGGCATGTTCCTGACTTCTCGGTGCATGGCAGCCCTGCCAGCATCAGGGCATGCTGAGTACATGCTGCTCAGCACTCTGTGATGCCCCCCATCTCCACCGGGGGTCACAGGAGCACAGAGCCACCCATCACCCTCCCTCCCGGGACAGGAGAGCAGCCCAGTGGGCGCTTCATCCTGTTCCTCCCCTGCTGACCCCCGGCACCAGAGCTCGCTCCCAAACTCGGGTCGCCAGCATGGTACAAGGTGTGGTGTCCAGTGCTTCAACCCTCAGTGCCACCGGGCCGGCCATAACCAGCAAGTCTTAAAGGAGATTCACCACCAAACTGGCAACCAGCACAGATCCAGTAAAACTGTTGTGATGTGGTCACTCTGAGAACTTCCCACCACCAGCTTAGCCACAGCACTCAGCACGTAAAAGTTGGGAAATGTGGTGTTAGGGTTTCCCTAACACCCCACCCTCCCAAACCAGGCAGGAGAGCAGGTGTGTGTTGGGCTTCTCAAGCCTAACGCTCACCCCATTCCATAAATAAGGTCAGGTATGTAGACTTTATGAGAATGGGGTGAGCGTTAGGCTTGAGAAGCCCAAGGCACACCCCACACCTACTCTCCTGCCTGGTTTGGGAGGGTTGGGTGTTAGGGAAACCCTAACACCTCATTTCCCAACTTTTGTTGTTTGACCCTAACTGGAGCATTAACAACGTTTTTTGCAACTTATGTCCTTACTTTTTGAGATAGTATAATAGTATCCATATTTTACTGTGGAAGCGCAGCGCTCCCATCAGTCCATAGATGCATATACTGCATATTAAATTTTTAAATTTCAATTCTGAGCATGCTCAGTACAGTCTTTTGGAAAGCTGCTTGGACCGAAAAAAGAGTTTGGTATATACAAAAAAGAATCCTTTTTTCATATGGGGTAATCCTTTTTTCGTGAGAAAAAAATCCTTTGTATATACCACCCTTGTTTCTATTTTAACTTCAAAACATTTCCACAATGTCCTGGACGAACCTCATATCTTCATCATTGGAAGATTCAAATTAATTGAAAATACCAGTGTTTTTGTTTATTTTGAAAACCCTTTGTGACTCAGCTATTTTTTTTCAATAGTTACACAAAAATTCAAACAAAAGGATCCCTTCATATGAAAAAGTCTAAATTATTTTTTCATGTGAGGCATCCTTGATGTATGAAACGAAAAAAGCATATGAAAGGATCCCATTCACACAAAATACTTAACTGGGAAAAAACTAGGTCCCAATACTTTTCTTATAAAGGATCCTTTTTCATATGGGTTTTTGTTCATATGAAAAAGGATGCTTCATAGCAAAAAAAAGATTTGATTCATTTTTTCTTGATTCTTTTTTCATGAAACACCCTTTTTCATGTAGGTTTTCATTTGATGCAAAAGGATCGCTTCATACAAAAAAGATTTTGGACTTATTTTTCCCCTGATTTGAACTCCAACAAGCCATAACCTTCAATATTTGGAATGAGGGACGATCTATATATCAAAAAATAGTCTTAATAAATACTACAGAATAGCACATACTCTTAAAAAAAAACACACAAAAAAAACATGTAAGGGCCATATAAAAATAAAATGCTAATTCCTGTAGGAAAACATTATAACCTTAACAAGCCATACAATTAATAAAATAAATTGCACAGCAACATAGATGTATGCATATATGGCGGGATGGAGCAAATGAGGATATGATTATACTGCACAATTTGTAAAAGTAACTAAATTCATTGCAAAAAAATTAGTTAATAAACTAGTTAGACTTAAAGTGACAAAAATAGGGAAATGTGGTCTTAGGGTTTCCAACCCTAACACCCCACCCTCACCCTGCAGGCAACAACAGGAAAAAAACCTTTATGGTTTCATCTCTCCTGCATCTTTGTAAATCAAGTGTGGGGTGTGCCTTGGGGTTGTCAGCCTTAACATTCACTCCATTCTTATATACTGCAAGCATTTCAGCTTATTTACTGATGAAATGGGGTGAGCATTAGGGTTGACAACCCCAAGGCACACCCCATGCCTGATTTGTGAAGATGTGCTGCCACAGCATGGGTGTTGGGTGTTAGAGTTGGGAACCCTAACACTACCTTATCCTACCTTTGTCAATTTAACCCTAACTAGTGCATTAACAATAGTTTTAGCAATCAATATATTCAATACTGTACATGTTGATACAAGAAAAAGCTAGACTTCCCCAAAGGCATAACTTTTATCTATTTACATTTTATCTTAAATATGTATTTAAAGTAGGACTGTGCAATATAAATAATATTTGACACAAATACACACAAATAATGCACATTTGACAAATACAAATGTCATTTTTATGTTGCCTTGAGCATGAGCAAGAAACATGTTGCTGTAACTTCGAATAGCAGATTTTGGAGGCTCGGTTCAGTTGTGGCCTGTGGCGCCACTGCTTTTTGGGGATGGGCTCCATGGCATGAATTAGATTGCACACTGTCTATGACAGCAGTGCAAAAGCGTGTCCACCACCTTGAAAGGTTTTAGCCACTGCAATGAAGGAGCTCCACCTCATTGCAGGGCGTGCCTTTCGGTGTAGGTTTCAGTGCGACATGGCAGCGGCTGTGCTGTCTGCCTCGCACAGTCCCCAGAAAAGCCAACTTAGGGGGGTGCCCAATCCCCCTGTCGGCATCATCATGCCCCCCTCCCTAGTTCATCTGCCAACAGGGGAGCCCAATCCCTGTTGGCATCATCCCCCCAACACTCTTTTTTATTTGCCAATGGGGTGCCCAAACCCCATCGGTTATAGTCCCCCGGAAAGAAAAACCACAGGTGACACCACCCTTCCCAGTTCATTTGCCAATGAGAGAGCCCAATCCCCATTGGCATCATCCCCCCCAAACACTCTTTCTTATTTGCTGACAGAGTGCCCAATCCCCATCAGCTCCAGCCACCCCCAAAAAAACATGCAGGTGACATGCTGGGAGCCCACCCCAGCATGTCAAATGTGCCTGTCAAAACAAAAACCTTCCTGCAATGTTTTTTTTCCTGTAAAGTAGAAAACAGTCCCTCGCAGTCTGCAGCCCCCTCTCCCAACCAGCGCACACCCACTGCGTGCCCCACCTCTTCACACACCTCACACACACCCTAGCCCCGTACGTACCTCTGGAGCCTGGCGTGACGATCTTCTGTGGACTGGAAACACGTCTGCACTCTTCAAAGCCGACTGCAATCTTAAGAAATGCCGATAAGCTGTATAATGGCATAAATAGGGTTTTTTCACCTTTGATGCATATCTCGGGCACTTTTGGGAATTTTGCCACCAAATTTTCAACATGGGGTTATTGAGACCCCTCCTCATGAGTTCAGTTACTGTCATGGCATTATTCTGTCCCGAAAGGCAATTTTGTGGTCACTGTGCGGAATCACCTTTCAAGATCGATTAATGAAACGACAGTGTCACTGTTCATGAGGTGGCCTCTCAAAAAGCCTATGTTGCAAATTTGGTGAAAAAATTAAAAAAAAATGACTGTTTTACGAGTGTGCATTGTGCAGTTTCCACACATGCTCGTAACTTTGAGAATCTGTAATATTTTCTCTCCAGATTTTCAACATTGACATTTTTCCACACCTCCTTATGAACGGTACAGCTGTTATTTTTCCTGGCCAAAATGTGTTTTCGCACTTCCGGCGCAGAAAAGCGTGGTCGCTGTGGAAAATCAGTGTTCGGGACAGAGTAAGAAAATCACAGTGATACTGTTCACGAGCAGAGGTCCTAAAATGCCAATGTTGAAAATTTGGTGATGAAACTCCATTAAATGACTGTGCTATGAGCATGCATTGCGTAGTATTCACACACCCTGGTCATTTATCACATCCTGACCAAAATGTGTTTTTGCACTTCTGGCGTAGATTAGCATGGTCACTATGGGAAATCAGTGTTTGGGACAGATAAGAAAAATCACAGTGACTCTGTCCATGAGCAGAGGTCCTAAAATGCCTATGTTGAAAATTAGGTGACAAACATCCATAAAATGACTGTTTTACAAGCGTGCGTTGTGCAGTATCCACGCACACCCGTATCTTCAATAATTTTTAATATTTGTACTCCAGATTTTCACCATTGCCACTTTTTCACACATCCTTATGAACAGTACAGCTTTCATTTCCCACATTCTACCCGAACTGTGTTTTTGCACATCCAGCGCGCAGTGGGCAGTTGCTGTAGAAAAACAATGTTCAGAACACAGTAAGAAAATCACAGTAACACTGTTCATGAGCAGAGGTCCCAAAATGCCTACTTTGAAAATTTGATGAAAAAAATTCCGTAAAATGACTATGTTACAAGCGTGTGTTGTGCAGTGTCCATGCACAGCCGTCAGTTCGAGAATTTGTAATATTTTCACTCCAGATTTTCAACATTGTCATTTTTGCACACCTTCTTATGAACAGTTCGCTGTCATTTGTCACATCCTGCCCAAAATATAGTTTCACACATCTGGCACACAATCACACGGTCGCTGTGGGAAATCAACGTTCTGGTAGATTAAGATAACCATAGTGCTACTGTTCATGAGCAGAGATCCCAAAATGGCTATGTTAAAAATGTGGTGAAATAATTCCACTAAATGACTGTGTTACAAGTGTGCGATGTGCAGTTTTCACACAAGCTCGTAACTTCGAGAATGTTTAATATTTTCACTCCAGATTTCCCACCACATTGCCATCTCTTCACACCTCCTTATCAATGGTGCAGCTGACATTTTGATGTGGTGCAGAATGGAGTGGTCACTGTGGGAAATCAACGTTCAAGACAGATTAAAAAAATCACAGGGGCACTGTTCATGAACAGAGGTCCCAAATGCTTTCATGAAGTGGGGTCACAAAAAGGTCATGTTTTAAAATTTGGAGTGCAAATAGCAACACACGCCAGGGGCATTAGGGTTTCTAACCATTACATCTCACCCTGTACAGACTAACAGGCATCGGGGTGTGTCTTTGGATTGTCTGCTGTACTGCTCATGCCATTGGTCCTCCACCTCCACCCTACAGCCACTGACAGGCATCAAGGTGTGCCTTGGACTCTTCAGCCCCAAAGTTCAACCCATTCTCCTATGCTGCACCCCTCTCAATGTACTTCCTTATGAAATGGGGTGAGCATAAGGCCAGATGACCCCAAGGCACAATGCGACACTTGTCAGACTCTGCAGGGTAGGCTGAGGTGAAATAGCATGAGCTTTATGTCAAGCGACCCAAATGCACACCCCAATGTCTGTCACTCTCCGCAGGGTGGGGTGGGGCTGATGTTGGTTTTATACTTCACTGCTACTTCTATTATGTGTATCTCTAACTCCTGCACTACCAATGCCAAAACCAGCAAGACAACATTCAGCATTGACAAATGCTTGTTAAATATTTGTTTTAGCCAAAACAAAATACTACTTCACCCTGGCTGAGGCTGGTGTGTCACACATACTGTATAACTACTGCTCATAATGGGAATGCATGGTTTATTGATAGAAACATAGAAACATAGAAGTTGATAGCAGATAAGGACCACAAGGCCCATCCAGTCTGCCCATTTTTTCTACCTTATGAATATGCCACAGGCCTTTACTCTGTCAATGACCTACCTATTCATACTCTTCTGTATTGCTTGATTATGCCTATCCCATGCACTGTATTCATATCCACCACTTCCTGAAGTAGGACATTCCATGCACCCACCACCCTTTCTGTGAAAAAGAACTTCATCACACCACCCCTTAATTGGCCTCCCTCTAATCTCATGCTGTGTCGTCTTGTTGTTTATTGTTTATTGAAATCTATCGGAAATTACCTTTGAGTCAAGGACTCATTTACAAAGATTCCATGTCAGAAACAGTTACAGAAACAGTCATTACAACAGAACACAGATGTTTACAGCGAACAACAGTATACAGTATAATGAGGCATAAAACAGCAGACAGGCAACAGAAGACTACAGACTTTGTGATACAGGCATTTAAAGTTTCACTGAGGCAATGGGATATATTTAAATAAGACAAATTTAATTGAATGTGTAAAATATCAGAATCAGAATCTTGTCTGGCTATTTTTACGTTCGCTTGTGTGCATACGCAAAGAACGTCTTGCAACAGTATGAGTTTTGTAGGTGTGTGACCCTCCTCCCCAATGCAGTGCTCAGTGTAGCAGGTGCGATCCTAGGGGACCAATAAAGGCTGAGCTGTGTATGACAGCAGTTCAACTGTGTTGGTCTTCACTTCTGAGAAAAGGTCCTCTGCAATTAGCGGTGGTAGCGTGTATGCAATTAGCATACCCCCTCAGCCGAACTGCTGTCATGCACAGCTCGGCATCAACACCCTCCCGCTGCCTCCCTCTGCTGATTTTCTCCCCCTCCCTACTGTTCTCCCAGCCCCTGCCTTGTGTACTGAGGGGGGTGCCCAATCCTCCTCGGTTCATGTGGCCCCCCCAGCACACTGTGTGACCGACAGGGGTGCCCAATCCCCCATCGGCTGCAGCCCCCCCCCAAAAAAAACAACCAGTTGGCACTCTGGGAGCCCACCCCAGTGTGCTCATGCTTGCCACCCCTTCACATACACTGTATGGCCGATGGGGGTACCCAGTCCCTGCCAGCTCCAGTTCCCCCCCAGCAAACACGTAGGTGGCACGCTAGGAGCCCACCCCAGTGTACCAACAGCGTCCGTTTTTTTGTTTTTCAATTCCTGTGAAATAAGAAAATGATCCCTTGATGAGTCCCTCGCCACCCCACCAACCCGCTTCCACCCTCTGTGCTCCCATCTCCCCACACCCCCCCTCACCTAGGTGGCATGTGGGAAGCCCACCCCAATGTACCAAAAGCGTCTTTTTTTTTCTTAACTCCTGTTAAACAAGAAAATGGTCCCTCAGAGAGTCCTTGACCCCCACCAACCTGTGCCCACCCTCTGCACACCCACCTCCCCACACACCCCTCACCCTACACTTATCTCCGGAGGCCAGCACGACAACCTTTGGTGGACCGGGAACACGTCTGCACTCTTCAAAGCTGACTGTGAACTGAGGAACTGCCGATAAGCTGTATAATGGCATAAATAGGGTTTTTCCAACTTAGGTGGATATCTCGGCCATTTTGGCACCACATTTTCAACATGGAGTTCTTGACACCCCTTCTCATGAATTCAGTCACTATCATGGCTTTATTTGGTCCTGAAAAGTGATTTTGGCACCAAATTTTCAACATGGAGTTCTTGACACCCCTTCTCATGAATTCAGTCACTATCATGGCTTTATTTGGTCCTGAAAAGTGATTTCACTGTCACTGCTCGGAATCACCTTTTGGGACCTATTAATGAAACGACAGTGTTGGTGTTCATGAGGTGGGCTCTCAAAAAGCCTATGTTGCAAATTTGGTGAAAAAATTCCAAAAAATTACTGTTTTATGAGTGTGCATTGTGCAGTTTCCATGCACACTCGTAAGTTCATGAATTTGTACTATTTTCACTCCAGATTTTCAACATAGGCATATTTCCATACCTCCTTCTGAACAGTGCAGCTGTCATTTTTCACATCCTGGCCGAAATGCGTTTTTGCACTTCCAGCGCAAAATAGCATAGTTACTGTTCGAAATCAGTGTTCGCTACAGAGTAAGACAATCACAGTGACACTGTTTATGAGCAGAGGTCCTAAAATGCCTATGCTGAAAATTTGGTGGCAAAAGTCCATAAAATGGCTGTGTTACGAGTGTGTGTTGCACAGTTTCTACGCACACTCGTAAGTTTGTGAATTTGTATTATTTCCATTCCAGATTTTCAACATTGCCATTTTCCAACATCTCCTTATGATCAGTACAGCTGTCATTTTTTACATCCTGGCCAAAATGTGTTTTCGCACTTTCAGCATACAATAGCGTGGCTGCTGTGGGAAATCATGTTTGGTACAGAGCAAGAAAATCACAGTGACACTGTTCATGAGCAGACATCCTAAAATGCCTATGTTGAAAATTTTGTGCAGAAATTCCAAAAAATGACTATTTTATGAGCGTGCGTTGCGCACTTTCCACGTGCACTCGTAACTTCACGAATTTGTCATATTTTCACCAAAGATTTTCAACATTTGCATTTTCCCACACCTCCTTATGAACAGTATAGCTGTAATTTTTCACATCCTGGCTGAAATGTGTTTTCACACTTCCAACGCAGAATAGTGCGGTCGCTGTGGGACATCAGTGTTTGGTGCACAGTCAGAAAATCAAAGTGAAAGTGTTCATGAACAGAGGTGACAGAATGCCTATGTTGAAAATTTGGTGAAATAATTCCACTGTATGACTGTGTTACAAGCGCGGGTTGCATAGTTTCCACACAGGCTCGTACTCTTAAACACGACCAGGGCATTAGGGTTTCTAAGACAGACACTTAAGAAGTATGAGGGTGAAATGTTGACCAGATGCAAGAGGAGTTGCAGAGAGGTGCTCTGTTGGGATTTGGATGCTAAAGGGACATGGATACAACTGGGGGGGGCCTGCATAAATGCCAAACGCCAATGCAAATACCTGCATGCGAACATTCGGCATTGACAAATGCTTGTATGATATTATCTTCCTGTGTTCGAAGAGGCATCTGCAAGGAACATATTTGAAGTGTTGTGCAAACAGAATGTGTGCCAAAAACAAAGACACCATGAGAAGGAAAGTAAAACAAAGGTTTAGTTCCAAGATTCACTGTTGATTTGAGAGCTGGATTCAGCATAAATAGACCATTTACAGAACAGTAATTGTTACTTAAAGTAAAAACGGAAAGAATAAATAAATGAATGTCTTCTCACATAAAATGTGCATAAATAATAACCAAGGGCAAGGTTTTCAAATTAATTAGCCATTATTTCAGTCAAATTTCATGCAATTGTGCCAAATATGTGATGTTGTTAGATCTGTAACAAAATTCTTTCCCACCACTGGGAGGCAGAGAGTCACCCGTCAGTGCTCTTTCCAAGATGGGCATTCTTGGTGCCAGGTCTTTAAGGATAGTGGTGTTGAAGGAACTTAAGAGAGAAACAGGAGGAGAGCCAACTGTTTCTTGACATTCAGAGGGCAGTCTGTTTAAGTAGTTGTGACCCCTTTCAACAGAGATTGCCTAAATATCTGGCACACTATAAGAGGGTCACCTGGAGAGTATGGCAGCTGTGGGTTGGGGCTATTCCTTCAAAGACAACACCCTGCTGGCTAGCTGGTCTGCAATCCCCCCCCCCCGAAGCTATGGAGAGTGACTCTGGTGGGAGGCATGATCAGTAAGAGACACACAAGGATCCTCTGCAGGGTGCCCAAGATGAGGGGTACTAGTGGCAAGATAGGAGGTGCTGCAACGAAAGGGGAAACCTGTGGTGTTCCAGGAATGCATACCAGGCTAAGGGTGGCCACACGAATAGCTTAAGAGCGGCGGCCCAGGGGGCTAATGGTGGTGGCCTAGTCTGGTGCAGTGGCCAGAACTAGGGCAGGAGTAGTTCAGCTAGGTGTTTGGGCTCTCACAAAAGGAGAGTTGGTGGGAGGTCAGCACAGTGCAGTGTCACAGGCCACAACTGCTCTGACTGTTCTGACTCATTTAATGTTCTAACTGGCTTTCAAAGTCTTATCCCAAAGAAAAACACAAGGAGAGACAAGGATCATTATGCACGGCATACATTTTTGAAATACAGAAACAGAAGCATAGAGGTTGTCAGCAGAAAAGAACTGCTTGGCACACCCAGTCTACCCAGTTGTTCCCTCCCTAATCTGTCTCTGCAGACCCTAAATGGCTCCAGATGCCCCCCCCACCTGTTTTCTAATACATCCTTATGTCTATCCCATGCATGCTTGAAGCAGTCTAGTTTTTGCTTCCACTACTTCGGCGGGCAGTCTGTTCAAGGTGTCCACCACACCACCCTTTCAGTGAAACACAGAATCATAGAATTTCTTGGCAGAAAAGGACAGCATGGCCCACCCAGTCTGCCCTGATGCTCCCTGCCTATTCTGTCTTCACAGACTCTTACTGGTCTCCAGTGACCCTCCCTGCCTATTTACTAATATTCCCCTATGTCAGTCCCACATATGGTTGAAGCCCCCCACTGTTTTTACCTCCACCACTTCTGCTGACAGTCTATTCCAAGTGCCTACCACCCTTGTAGTGAAGTTGTGTTTCCTGACATCCCTCTTAAACTTCCCCTTCCAGCTTCACTGTATGCCCCCGGCCGTGGTGCTCTTCCTCATTTGAAAGAGACTCACCTCCTGAACCCTGTTCACCCCTGTGAGATACTTGTAGGTCTCTACCATGTCCCCTCTTGCTCTCTTCTCTTCCAGTGTGTACATGTTGAGATCCCTTTGGCCCTGTACACACTGCTGGTCCATTATTAAAAACATTTTTAAAGTCACCACAGAAGTCCGTCTACCCTGTCCTGTACTGTGTTTAAACACGGTAACACTGCATCCACACCAAAGGCAGTAATGTTTTCAGGAATGGTTCTGTAGCTCATTCAGTAGCACAGATCCACTGTTGCTGAATAGAGCAACGTGGAACGATCTCCCATCCACATCACAAGGTAAAGCGTTTTAGGTTTGAATCCGTGTTTAAAACCATTTTTAAGAACTGGTCCCTAGCAGGGTTTAAACACGGTTTTCAAACACAGTTTCAAACCGTGTTCAGTGTGGACGTGAACCGTGTTTGGGCTTCTTAAAATGTTTTAAGAGCTTTTAAATGTTTGAACAAGCCCAGTGTGTACAGGGCCTTAGTCTCTCCTCATAGGGACTCTCATGCATTCCCTGCACCGTTTTAGCTGCCCTCCTCTGGACTGCCTCCATTCTGTCTATGTCCTTTCTGAGGTGCGTACTTCAAAACTGGACAAAGTACTCCAGGTGGGGTCTCACCAGAGAGTAATACAGTTACAGCACTCCCTCCCCATCTGGCTGGAGATACCCCTCTCCATGCACCCCAGCATCCCACTAGCTCTACCCATTGCTTTATCACACTACCCTGCCACTTTGAGATTGTCCATTATTATAACCTCAAGGTCCCTTCCTTGCCTAGTGACTGTCAGTATTGTACCTCCCCCCATCATCCTATACTTCACTCCTGGGTTCCTATGCCCTGGGTGAATGATTTTGCATTTTTTGGCTTTGAACCCCAACTTCCATACTCTTCACCACTCCTAGAGTTTCCCCAAGATCCCTGTGCCACCCTATTACCAATTTTGGTATCATCTTTAAAAAGGCATACCTTCTCTTCTAATTTATGAATATATTTATTTATTTATTTTATTTAGTTTTTGTTGACCCAGTAGGTGCACTAGACAAATCCTGCCTCTTTTCAGGCATGACCCGGGAGAGGGGGATACAGATGAATGCCAACTGACCTTGAACCAGATTAAGCTGTTGGTGGTATTTTTAATGAATGAGGGAAATTTGGTCAGGACACCAGGGAAATTCCCCTACTCTCCACTGGGGAATTTTCTGGCTATCGATCCCAGATGGCCACTTCTCCGCAACAGGTGGAGGGGAAGGATGTTTCAGGGACAGGAGCTCAGGCCTCTGCTCCTGTCCTTTCTACTCAAGAGGCAGTAGATCTTGCACTGGTTGCAGCGAACTTACCAGATACTGACACTGATGCTATGGATTTTGACCTTTCTTCTACTGATTCTGCTCAGCCTACTGCTGGATTACCTGATTTTGCTTCACCACTGAAAGATTCCCGACCTATGCAGGAAGACGTAGCACTTAAGTATGCCACTCTTTTACGGCGCAAGCACAGCTGCTTGAATGCAACCAAAGACATCGATGTGGAACTACTCGCTTTGCAAGCAGGCTCTTCCACGGCATCTACAGGTGATGCACAGCATGTTCAGTCTCAGGAAGTTGCTACGGAGGTTTCCTCTAACACCGACCCTCCAGCCACGGCTGCCCAATGCATGGAGACTTCTTGTGCGGTTGGCAGTGACAACGGTATGGATACCGTGTGCCTAAAGCTGCCTGCAGTTATTTCTGACTCACACGAAGTTTGTTCTGACAAAACCGGGAAGTCTGGGCTAGGAGTTCACTGCCGGGCTATGGAAGGAACCGGGTTATCAAAACAGACAGGTGCCATCTCCAAAGACACCTTTTCTTTTAAAGATCGAGTGCAGGAGAAAGACTGGAGCAATATTGTTGAAAAGTCTTTTCCTTTGGATTCATTACCTCCAGATCAATTACATGATGCGAATTGGACTCCGGCAGCTGCTCTGAAAGCTGCGGGGTGGATTAAGTACCAGCCTGGTCGATGGTCACCAGATCCCAGGGATTCTGCCTATCAAAAGATGTGCACCTCCTCTTCTTCTACAGTGTCCACCACGGACTTTCTACAACGGGCTCCATCGCACTCTGGGGTAACGATTCTCTTGTTTTTTCTGTTTCTAATGCTCCTTTAGGGGCTACTGAGGCACCACCTAAACAGGCAGAGGGGCCTAACCTCTCAGAGGAGTTTAGACTAGATCCTAGTTCCAAGGCCTTGAGTCCAGATCAGGAGGGGTCTTCCCTGACTCCCTTGTTTAAACTAGCTGACCTTTTCCACTCCAGTGGAGAACCTGCTCCCAGAAGGAATGCGGTACAGCTACTATACAAGGGAGGGGCTGGAAGACCCTCCAACTAGGTTATTTATTGCAAAACATTTATTGAAGTCTGCTATGAAATTCTTTTCCTCTGAGATTTTTGCCTTAATTTCTCTGGGTAATGGGAATTTCGATGTTAGTTTTAAGAATGTGTCTAGCATTGAAAGGGTCTGGGCCCAATATCTGGCACAGAAAAATAACCCACTTTGGAGTCCTTTTCAGGCTGTTCCACTTACTAAACCTTTGATTATGACCATAACTGTTATGTTTAAGAACAAAGGTGTCAATGTGGAGGACATCCTTTTTTGGCTGCGTCAAAGGTGCGAGATTTTAGGGAGGCCCACACCTACCTTGGATAGTGAACAAATGTGGGATGGGGGTTGGAAAATTAAAGTTAAACTTCTATCTACTAACTCAGGCCCCGTACATCTGCCTAGTATATTTTTTGGGGGGAGAGGTAGAGGTTCCATTTTTTATGTTGGACAACCTCAATCTTGTTTTAAATGTAGGTCTCAACTACATCTTAGCTCGGCCTGTGATACCTCCAGATGTACTCACTGTTTGGAGTACAGACATTTGGCCTCTGCATGTCTGAATCTGTTTAAGTGCAATCTGTGCAAACAAACCGGACATGCCTATGGTCGTTGTCCCTGGGCGTCTCATAACTGGGAGGATTGCCCCTCACATGAAGGACTTATCAATCATGCCCAACATGTTCTGGCAAAACAGGTCGCATCTGTTACACCTGAACTTCAGAAGCTACCGATAGTAGATGCTCCTGCTGATTCACTTCCAGCTACTCCTCTGGAGCCTTCCTCTACTGATCTTCCTACAGTTAACATACCATTTGAAAAGGATGGGTTACAGCAGGATCAACAGGTAGTTAGTGAAGTTGTAACTGTTGAGAATGATATGCATCCCCCTTCCCCTCCCTCGACTGACATTGCTTTTAAGACTGTGCAACCTAGGAAGTGTAATAGGCATGGGAAAACAATGACTATGTTTAAAACTGTCCCTAAATTACTCCCTCCTCGAGACCCATTGCAGTTGGGGAATCCTTTTGCTCCCTTGGAAGATGATACGGGGGGTGACTCAGGGGATGATACTGATACTTCTTCCATTATTTCTATTCCTGACACTGATTGTAGGCCTGAATATTCCATTGCTAAACGGACTAGAAGAAGGCAACTAGGTAAACCCCCTTAGGGTTTTTTTTGGGGTTCCATTTGATTTCTATCCTTATGCACTCTTTAACTGTTACAACTTTAAATGTTAATGGGATTAAGGGTATGAAAAAACGTGTGGTGGTCTTTTCAGCTCTGAGGGACTTACATTCTGACATTATTTGTTTACAGGACACCCATATAAAATCCCATATAGACCTTCGGAATGCTACCAGAAGTTGGTCATTGGGACCCTCCTTTTGGTCCACTGGGGATGAACCATGTGATGGGCTTGGTATTCTTTTTTCTAATCCTGCACTACAGGTTTCTAGATTGGTAGACATTCACCCTGGGAGGGCTCTTTGTCTGGATGTTTCCCTTTTTTCGGAGAGATCCAGGGTGATTGCAGTTTATTGCTCCTCAAACCAAAGCTTTGAGAGTAACTTTATTACAGGAGATCCAACCTCTGTTACATACCTCGCGTTTAGTGGTTTGGTTAGGTGATTTTAATTGCGGCTTAGCTCAGGCAGATAGGGGTCTCCGTACGCAGAAGCTATTCTGTGATTTCCTAACCTTGAAACAAATGGTGGATACTGCTCATTTGATAGATGCTTATAGGGTCCTTTATTCTATGGGGGGCTTTACTTATTTTCACGGTACACTTAAGACCAGAATAGATTTTAGTTTTTTATCCCAGGTTGTGAAACTTTTACAAGTTTCTGTACTACCGATTGAATTTTCTGACCATAGTGTTTTGACTGCCACTTTTACTTGGGAAGGTGCTCCATGGTGTAAAAAAAATAGATGGAGATTAAATGAAACATTATTGGAAGATTCTAAACTTAGACAGCTGTGGGTAAGGGATTGGACAGCTAGGCTTTCAGTCTCTGAGTGTTATGACTCAATTCTGGATTGGTGGGAGGATACCAAAAAAGGCTGGAAACATCTATTCCAGAAACAGGCCCATATTAGAGCTAATAGGGATTATCTGGCATATTTAAAGCTTAGACACCAATTGCAGCATTTGGTATCCTTGTCTGAGACTACGGCACAGGATTACAGCTTGTTAATTTCTAATATTAAAGCACAAATGGTTAAATTGCAGTATGATAGGGGAAAATCTTTGACACAAGAATTACGATTTGGGACGAAAATGACTTGTAGGTCATTAGATCCTTTTAAGAAGAGTAAGGATAGGTCTAACTCTTGACTGATTACAGCACTGACTACTGCAGAAGGTGATACTGTGAGTGATGCTACACACCTTCTACAAGTAGTAGACCAATATATGACAGGAATGTTAAAAGCTGCGCCTGTTCTTAGAGACGCTGGATACTCAAGTGTATGGCCGACTTACCATTACCTGGATTGTTTGATCATGATAAAAGGGTGTTGGAGGCTGCCATTGTCTTAGAGGAAGTTCAAGAGGCCATAAAGGGTTTGGCCTCCCGCTCAGCCCCTGGATCGGATGGTATTAGTGTGGGTTTGTATAAAATCTGCTTAACTGAATTAAGTCCTGTATTAGTATTGTTGTTTAACCACATATTGCACTCTGGAGATTTTTCCCCATCTATGAATGAAGCCGTATTGATCTTTTTATTTAAGAAAGGTAATAAAACCAATTTAGGGAATTGGTGCCCCCTGAGTCTTTTGAATTCGGACTTAAAAATTTTAAGTAACATTTTGTTGGCTAGACTTTCCAAGGCCACACCGTTGCTTCTTAGCTCTGTTCAAATTTGTGGTGTCCCCAGGAGAAAGCAGCAAGATAATCTTATTTGGATGAGGGAAGTTTTTTCAAAAGGGGACTCAGACCTCTTACACGGGTTGGTGCTTAGCCTAGATCAGGAAAAAGCTTTTGATCAGGCAGGCCATGCATTTTTATTTTTAGTTTTGAAAGCTTTTGAGATTCTGGATCGGTTTGTGGGTTTGATCACTTAAATGTATCATGAGGTGGTCATTATACCCAATGTGAATGGGTGGTATGGGAAGAGGATTGATGTGGGTAGGGGTGTAAGGCAGGGTTGCCCTCTGAGTCCCATGCTTTACGCTTTCACAGTAAATATTTTTATCAGATTATTGCAGTCTAATCATGAGTTATAGGGTATAGATGTTTCTCCAACAGTGCCCCACCAAAAAGTATTAGCATATGCTGATGATTTAGTTTTACTATTAAATCCACAGTTTTCGCCTTCAGCTCTATTGGAGACGATAGATAGTTATTCCCGCCTTTTGGGTTCTAAAATTAATTATAATAAAAGTAGGGGTGTGGTTATTGGGTCTACCCCAGTGCCATCTTCGGGTATAATAGCAGGCATCCCTATTTCCAGAGATCCCATCACCATCTTGGGGGTATTTTTTGGACCTGGGGATATGGCTAGCAGAAACTGGGAACGAACCCTCACTAGGGGTGACCGATTGGTGGGGAGTTGGAAGAGACAACAGCTTTCCAAGAAAAAAGGGTTTTCCTTATTAGAACCGTTCTTACCCCCAATTTTTTTGTATGTCAGTTATATATTTCCGCCACCATCACATCTTAAAACCAGGTTGTTTGGCATCTATTTCCAGGCATTTTGGGGGTCCCGATTGAATCCCATTAAGAGAGAATTGACCTATCTCCCTATTTTGGAAGGGGGAGTCAACATGCTTAACCCAGTGGCCTTCTTTTTTAGTATTTTTCTGCTCTTCAATTTGGGGTTAGTTTTGCATCCAGGAGTAGTTTTTTAGACCATGTATGTTGTGTTGGCAAAACTGACAACCTAAATTATTGGCTAAAATCCCTAATTTACCATCCTTTGTGATTGATTTGATGAAGCAAATTATTAAATGGGACATTACCCCTTGTCATTTGTAGACTTTAGACAGGAAGAAGGTTTATAATTATGTTCTGTCCACAGAATGCACGGTGGAAGTTGTGTTCCCTGATTGTCCAGCTTCCAGGAAATCTCAGATCATAGGGCACCTGAAAAATAAAAGACTCCCCCCTTATACATGGGATTGTGTATGGCTGAGTAACTATGAGAGGTTGGGAGTTAAGGATAATAGTAAACACAAACAGGTGACGGATAGATATTGTCGTAGACCTGGTTGTGGTCCACTTTTGGAAACTCAGAAACACTTGTACCTGGACTGTGGGTATATCAAACCATTCTGGATCTTTCTGGCAGATCGCTGGAATAAAACAGACTTCAGGAGTATTGATTACCCTTCTATAATGTTTGGACCAATAGGCAACACGTTTGTACATTATAACTGTGACACTCTTTATGTAATATTTTGTATTATTAGGTTTTTTATTTGGCAATTTTGATGTATGTGGATATTACAACAGAAGGAAATTTCATATGAACTACTATTTTCAAATATTTGTAAAGCTCTTACTAGACTCATGAACTATGACTTTGCATCCGTTTCATATGACCAAGCTAAAAATTTATGGACTACTTGTTCTGCTTGGTGTGCTTAATGGTTTTCTGTATCTTTCATGTGGGTATGATTCACAAAATGTTGATTTTTATTTTCTCTTTTGATTTGTATGTAATGCAGTCCTATTTCTCAATAAAATTCCCCTACTCTTTTCGATAAGTGCCATGGGATCTTTAACATCCACCTGAACTACCACCTATCCAGGCATATGGAACCTCGGTTTAACATCTCATCTGAAAGACGGCACCTCAGAAGTGCAGCACCCCGCTCATGCTGCACTACAGTGTCAGTACTGGGATATTAATCCAAGTGCCAGATGTGGGAATGGAACCCACAGCCCCCTGGTCTCCCAGCCTCAGAGGCGAGTGTGCTACCTACTAAGCCACTGACACTTGAAGAGGACTGGTCCCAGTACTAAGCCCTGCAGCACTCTGCTGGTCACTCTCCCATGATTAGAGAGAGAGTGCTATTAACCACCACCCCTGTCACCTATCCCTTAGCTAGTTTTTAATGCAATTCACCAATTTGGACCCCATCCCTAGGTTGCTGATTTTTTTTATCAGTTTTCTCTAGGGCACAGTGTTGAATACCTTGCTGAAGTCCAGATACTGTAGGTCACATCCACTGCCCTCTGCTGATCTATTTCCCAGGTCACCCAGTAGAAAAAATGAATCAGATTTGCCTGGCATGCCCCCAAAATGAATTCATGTTGCCTGTGGCCTTGCAGCCCAATGGCTGCAAGATATTCTACCAGTCTTTTCCTGTAGCAGTGTGTCCATTAATTTCCCCCACCACTGAAGTAAGACTGAACGGCCTATAGCTGCTACTCTCCTCCCTGATACTGCTCTTATGTAGAGGAACACAGTCCGGATCCAGGTCCCTGGAAAGAGGGAGGAAATAAATCATGGAATGTTGATTTCAATAGGGTAAACATGCACTCAGGTACTTGCAAAACATAGGGTTTACCTTAGGAGATGCAAACGCCTGGTGCCAGTGGAGAAAGAGGAATATGAGTATTACCTAGCCCCAGGGGTGCTCTGTACTCATAGTGAGATGTGGGGGTAACTGCACAGCCTTTATTCACTTTGCAAATGAAATGGGATCTCTGGACCTAAGTGATCTTGGAAACAAACCTTAACAGTTACCATGAAGTAAACGCACGTGTGCAGTACATCTGCCTCTTTCTGGATTGTTTACTGTCTGGAGCGTACCTGGCTACAGGCCTGAAACAGGTGGCAACACTCAGGTATACATAAATATTCACTGCGGGGGATCCCTCCAATCGGACAGTGTCATCCCCTAGGCAGAGAAGGTTCTAGAATCTGCAGCCCCAAAGGAGATTGGGGTACACAACACCTACTGTAAAAAGTGCTCTAACCTTTGGCACAAAAATGACAGTGCTCGCATCACAAAAAAAAGATGCGTGCAGCCCTTTTTGAAGCAAGCTGCAGTAAATCATGGAGACTGTGGCAAACATTTTAGGCACTTCGGTGTAGGCACATTCAGGAGGATGGATGCAAAAATCACATTTGCATCAGCAACTTCAATCCTCAGAAAAACCCACTCTACAATGTCTCATTTTCCAGTAACACAGTACAACAGTACTGGGACTTGAACAGGACAGATGGGCCATCAGGTCTGCCCTCTAATGCATTAGCACTCTCTGGTTGTGGCTTATCTCCCCAGGTTCTCCTCAAATTTCAGTCTGTTACTATTGCTTCTTAAAGGGAAATTTATAGCCCATTACTTTCAGGCAGCACTAGCCTTTTACAGCCAAAATTAGAATTGTTTTTATCAGGTCCTGTTCAGGAAGCAAGGGATCATAACTGGAGCTGAACCCACAGCTAGCCGATCCCTTCCACTTCCTGGTTCATAGGTCCTGGCCTCATGCTTGACCTCCTCCCTTTCTCCAGCCCTGGAGAAAAATTAAAGCCACTGCTTAAATAATGGGGACCCTGTTAATTGAGTGTTAATTGAGCAGTGACTTTTTTTCTTCAAAGTCCCTCAAACATATATAAAAAAGTGTGGAAAACTTTCCCCATAGACTTCCATGGGGTGCACCTCTGCACTTTCCCTGTTTAGACATCACAAAATGTCCAAATGCAGGGGCGAGACTGGCGGACTAGAGTGGAAGGGATCAGCTGTCTGTGGGTTTGGCTCCAGTTATCATCCCTTCCCTTCTAAGTAGGACTTGATAAAAAAATTCTAATTTTGGCTGCATAAAGCTAGCACTGCCTTAAGGTAATGGGTTATCAAGTCCAATGCTACAACAAAATGCTTTAAATTACTTTAAGAGATAACTGCATTTAACCTCCAAGTTATTTTCTGTTTAAGCTGCTTTTCAAATACTAATTCACACTCAAATACTATTCCATCTTTACTGACTTTTGAGTAAACTTCATGAATATTTCAGACTTGCACTCTGATGCTGAAGACCATTTCACAAATCTATGATGTAGTTCGTGTCCTTGCTACTGCTAAGTTCTTACATTGTTGGTACAATGTGCCTACATTCTACTGTGGAATTCTGTGATTTAAAGGGACATATCCTACTGTACATCACCAAGTTCTAAAATAGTACTTGGTATCAGTGTGTAAATCAGAAACATCCACTGAGTTTACTAAAAGGCTAGTAGAATGAAACAGTAAAAGGGGAAGGGGAACGGGGACATTTTGTAATCAGGAAAGGCACACTAAGCCAGAGCTTGTTTCCAGGTGCGACCTGGGAGCACAAGGAAGTTAAGTGACTTGCTCAGGGTCACACAGTATGCAAGTGGGTGCTGATGGGATTCAAACTCAGGTCTCTAGGTTTGCAGCTCAGTGCCCTTAACCACAAAGCTATACTGCATCCAAAAGAATTGGATCTGGTATAAACAAATAAAAAACTTCTGCATGAAAAAAACATAAGTTTAGTGCAGTTCTCCATTAAGGCAGCCTTCCCAATTCCTATCACCCTTCATGTAATGTAATCCCTAACTTCCAATGCACCTTACACCATTCAGTTTGAGCCCATGCTCCTTTGCTTTTGTTTTGTGAGAAATGCTGAATAGCCTGCTTGCATTTAACTTTTCTATTTGAGGCATTCGTCTTTCAAACTAGAAGATAAACTGGGGTCACTTCTGTGCATTTCTGGTGGCTGCTCAGATGAAGTTAAAGATCCAATGGCACTTTTCAAAAGAGTAGGGGGTTTCTTCGGTGTCCTGGCCCATATTCCCTCTTTCAGTAATACAAATCCCAATGCAGTATGGCTGTGTGTTTGTGGGTATTAGCATGATTAATATTTTGTGCATGCATGTCACATACAGTCTCTGCCCTTTCAGTTATCTAACTCACTGAACTATAAACACCTTGGGATACAGTGTGTATGAAAGATGCTATATTAAACCAACTATTCTAGTCTATTCTGTTCTATTCCATTCTACTCTACTCTGCTCTACTCTACTCTACTCTATTCTGTTCATTACCACTGAGTACCCCAATCATGTCCATCCCTAGCCTTCTCTATTTATTTTTGCTTTTAAAATGCATGCAAACTGCAAACATGGTGTGGGCTTCAGGGTCTCCTGAAGTGTGCCAGTAAGGGATGGAGACAACAGTCATACTCATTTTTATGTTCGCTTGCTCGCATGCGCAAGGAACGTATTGCTACAGTATGAGTTTTGCAGGTGTGTGACCCTCCTCCCCAATGCAGTGCTCAGTGTAGCAGGCGCGACCCTAGGGGACCAATACATGCCAAGCTGTGTACGACAGCAGTTCGGCTGTGTTGGTCTTCACTTCTGAGAAAAGGTCCACTGCAATCAGTGGTGGTAGTGTGTATGCAATTAGCATACCGCCTCAGCCAAACTGCTGTCATGCACAACTCAGCATCAACACCCTTCCGCTTCCTCCCTCTGTTAATTTCCTCCCCCTCCCTACTGTTTTCCCAGCTCCCACCTTGCTGCCCAATCCCCCATCGGCTGCAGCCACTCCCAGAAAAAACAACCAGTTGGCACACTTGGAGCCCACCCCAGCATACTCATGCTTGCTCCCCTTCATATACACTGTATGGCTGGCGGGTGTGCCCAATCCCTGCTGGCTACAGTCCCCCCCCCCCAGCAAACATGTAGGTGGCACACTGGGAGCCCACCCCAGCGTACCAACAGCATCTGTTTTTTTGGTTTTCAATTCCTGTGAAATAAGAAAATGGTCCCTCGATGAGTCCCTCACCTTCCCACCAACCCGCGCCCACCCTTTGTGCTCCCACCTCCCTACACCCCCCCTCACCTAGGTGGCATGCTAGAAGCCCACCCCAGCATACCAAAAGCATCCTTTTTTTTTCTTCTTAACTCCTGTAAAACAAGAAAACGGTCCCTCAGTGAGTCCTTGGCCCCCACCAACCTGCGCTCCACCTTCTGCACCCACCTCCCCACCACCCCCCACCCCATATTTACATCCGAGGCCGCACGATAATCTTTAGTGGACTGCGAACACGTCTGCACTCTTCAAAGCTGACCACGAATTGAGGAAATGCCAGTAAGCTGTATAATGGCATAAATAGGGTTTTTCCAACTTAGGTGGATATCTCGGCCATTTTTTTAACTTTTGGCACCAAATTTTCGACATGGGGTTCTTGACACGCTACTCATAATTTCAGTCACTGTCATGGCGTTATTCAATCCCAAAAGGTGATTTCGCTGTCACTGCATGGAATCACCTTTTGGAACCTATTAACGAAACGACAGTGTCAGTGTTCATGAGGTGGGCTCTTAAAAAGATTATGTTGAAAATCTGGTGAAAAAAATTCAAAAAAAATGACTGTTTTACAAGTGTGTGTTGCACAGTTACCACGCACACTCATAAGTTCATGAATTTGTACTGTTTTCGCTCCAGATTTTCAACATAGGCATATTTCCACACCTCCATCTGAACAGTGCAGCTGTCATTTTTCAAATCCTGGCCAAAATGTGTTTTTGCTCCTCCGGAGCAAAATAGCACAGTTGCTGTTTGAAATCAGTGATCGCTACAGAGTATAACAATCACAGTGACACTGTTCATGAGCAGAGGTCCTAAAATGCCTATGTTGAAAATTTGGTGACAAAAGTCCATAAAATGGCTGTTTTACGAGTGTGTGTTGCACAGTTTCTATGCCCACTCGTAGATTTGTGAATTTGTAATTTTTCCATTCCAGATTTTCAGCATTGCCATTTTCCCACATGTTCTTATGACCAGTACAGCTGTCATTTTTCACATCCTGGCCAAAATATGTTTTCGCACTTTCCGCATACAATAGCGCGGCTGCTGTGGGAAATCATGTTCTGTATAGAATAAGAAAATCACAGTGACACTGTTCATAAGCAGACATCCTAAAATTCCTATGTTGAAAATTTGGTGCAAAAATTCCAAAAAATGACTGTTTTACGAGCGTGCATTGCGCACTTTCCACGCACTTTCTTAACTTCGCAAATTTGTCATATTTTCACTCCAGATTTTCAACATTTGCATTTTCCTACACCTCCTTATGAACAGTACAGCTGTAATTTTTCACATCTTGGCTGAAATGTGTTTTCGCACTTCCAATGCAGAATAGTGTGGTCGCTGTGGGAAATCAATGTTCAGTGCACAGTCAGAAAATCATAGCGACAGTCTTCATGACCAGAGGTGATAAAATGCCTGTGTTGAAAATTTGGTGAAATAAGTCCACTGAATGACTGTGTTACAAATTTGGGTTGCGTAATTTCCACACAGGCTCGTACCCTTGAGCTTGCCCAGGGCGTTAGGGTTCCTAAGACAGACACTTAAGAAGTATGAAGGTGAAATGTTGATCAGATGAAAGAGGAGTTGCAGAGAGGTACTCTGTTGGGATATGGATGCTAAAAGGACAAGGATACAACTGGGGGGGGGGCCTGCATAAATGCCAAACGCCAATGCAAATACCTGCAAGTGAACGTTTGGCATTGACAAATGCTTGTTCTTATATTGAAACATGTTAGACTCTTTCAACTTGTTTATGCCCTTAAGATGTTTGAAAGTTTCGATCATATCACCTCTCTGCCTCCTGTGCTCTAGGGTATACATACTGAGCTCCGTTAATCTGTCCTCACATGTTTTCTGATGCAATCCCTGCAACATTTTGGTTGGCCTTCTCTGAACTGCCTCCATTTTGTTAATGTCCTTGTGCAGGTGCGGCCTCCAGTACTGCACACAGTACTCCAGTTGGTGCCTAACCAGTGTCTTGTAAAGAGGGATTATTACCTCCCTCTTATGACTTGCGATACCCCTACTAATACACCCCAACATCCCTCTAGCCTTACCTACTGCTTTAGTGGTCTGCTTGGATGATTTCAGGTCATCTGTGATGATGATGCCCAAGTCTCTTTCTTCCTTTGGGATTTAGAGCAACTCCCCTCCTAACCTATAGGTGGCTTCAGGATTTCTCTTCCCTATGTGCATGATCTTGCACTTCTTTGCGTTAAACCCCAGTTGCCACTCTTTGACCATTTTGCCAGTTTATCCAGATCTCTTCTCATTCTGCCCACCCCATCTGGATCATCTACTCTGTTGCAGATCTTGGTGTCATCTGCAAACAGACAAACCTTAACCTCCGGTCCATTTGCAATGTCACTGTTGAAGATACTGAAGAGGACTGGCCCCAGGACTGATCCTTGAGGTACCCCATTTGTGACTTGCATCTCTTCTGGCTTTATACCATTTATCACCACTCTCTGTTTTCTGCCTGCCAACCAGTTTGCCACCCAGTTGATCAACTTCTGACCCACCCCGAGCCTACCCAGCTTATTAATCAATCTTCTATGTGGAACAGTATCGAAAGCTTTGCTGACGTCAAGGTAGGTGACATCAACTGCATCCCCTTGTCCACTACTCTGCTTACTCAGTCAAAAAAATCTATGAGATTAGTTTGACAGGACCCTCCTGTTTTGTAAACCCATGCTGTCTTGAATCCTGTGCTCCTAAGGATTCCAGGTGTTGCACTATCCTTTCCTTAAGGAGTGCCTCCATAATCTTGCCCACTACTGAGGTAAGACTGACTGCTCTGTAGTTCCCCGCCTCCTCCCTGCCACCACTCTTGTGGAGCGGGATCACATGAGCCCTCCTCCAGTCTTCTAGGACCTGTCCTGTGCTCAGAGACTCACTAAACAGTTCTGCTAATGGCTCTGCTAGTTCTACCCTTAACTCCTTTAGTACCCTGGGATGTATCCCTTCAGGTCCCATTGCCTTGTCTACCCCGAGCTTAGCGAGCTCTTGTAGAACCCTTTCTTTTGTGAAGGTACTAGTGCACACCTCCCTCCCCCCTGTGTCCATGGTGCTGAGGTGTGGGCTCTGCCCTACCTTCTCCTCAGTAAATATTGAGCAGAAGTATCTATTTAGGTTAGATGCTTTTCCTTGGTCCTCCTCCACACACTTCCCCTTATCCCCTTTGATCTTAGCAATACCCCCTCTGGTTTTCTCCTTTCACTAATGTAGCTGTGAAAGTCTTGTCCCTTCTTTTACTGTTTGTGCTAGTGTTTCCTCGGTTTGGGCCTTTGCCTGCCTTACTGCCTTCCTAGCCCCTTAGGGAAGTTTCGATGCCTCCCTATCTTCATCCCACTGCATTCCCTTATATTTTCTGAAGGTCAGCCTTTTGACTCTGACCTTTTCTGCTACTGTTTTTTGAGAACCAGAGTGGTTTCCTCCTTCTTTTGTTCTTGCTTTTTTCTCTCTAACACAATGGGATGTTGCTTCAAGTATTGCATCCTTAATGCTTGCCCTCTTTGCCTGTACCCCCTCAACTGTATTTCTTCTTGCCAGGGCTTGCTTAACACTGTTGGCCATCTTATCAAAGACAGCTCCTCTGAAGCCCCATATTTGTGCCTTGGAATGGGATGATCTAGTTCTAGTGGCCAAATTGAACCATACCATGTGATGGTCACTGGCTCCCAGGTGACCGTCTACCTTGAGATCTGTGATCCTTTCCCCATTAGTCAGTACTAGATCTAGGATAGCTCTGTCTCTTATGGGTTGTTGTACCAGTTGTTTGAGGCCCTCCCCCTGCAGGGAATCCACCATGTGTCTAGTTCTGACAGATGTTCCTGCTGGTATTGACCAATCTGTATCTGGCATGTTGAAGTCTCCCATTATCAGAACCTCCCCTTTAGCTGTCATGTTTTGTATATCTTCTAACATAAATGTGTCTATGTCCTCCCCCTGGTCTGGAGGCCTGTAGACAACCCAAGTTCGTATGGCTTTCCCATTTCTTGTTTCCAGGGTGACCCACAGTTCTTCTGGCCCCTTCTGTATATTTTGATTTTCTGTAGCTTTGATATTTTCATTGACATAAAGGGCCACTCCACCCCCCCCCCTTTTGAACCTTAGTCTCTTCTGAACAGAACATAGCCGGGTACTGATGTCTCCCAAGTGTGGTTACTGGTGAACCATGTCTCGCTAATAGCTACTATGTCCAGTTTAGCCTCTGTCATTGTTGCCTGCAGGTCTGGGATCTTGTTTCCCAGATTGTGGGCATTTGTGTACATGATTTTCCATTGGCCAGATTTCGGTGTTAGTTGTTGGGTGAGGTCCGGCATTTCCCCTGCGCATCGTATGGGGAGCCAGACCTTTTTCCTTACCTGGTGATGCAAATGAACTGTAAACACACTGAACTCCTGTTTGATCACTAGCTGAGGGGGAAGGGATGTTCTTCCTGTTCGATGTATTGGGTGCTGCACTCCTCTTCCCATTTACTAGTTTAAATGTTCTGCAAAGATGTCAAACTTCTGCCCCAATGCACTGACTCCCTCCTTAGTCAGATGCAGTCCATTGAATTTAAAGAACTTTCGCTCCCAAAACTGTTGCCAGTTACCTACAAATGTGTGTTCTTTTTCCTGGCACCAGCCCTTGAGCCACATATTTAGCTCCCCTACCTCCCCTTCTCTGACCTTCTGTCCATCTGCCCCCATCTCCCAAACCGGCAGGATCTCAGAGAAGGAGATGCTGAACGAAATGGATGACAGTGTGTCTCCCAGCCTGGTTAAGTGTTCCTTGGTCTCCACAACTGACCGGCTGGTGAGATCATTAGTCCCTATGTGTACCAGGATGTCAATATTTTCTCCTGCTTCCTGCACAACTCTCAAACTCATAGTTTGTGTCATCATAAACAACAGAAGCTGAGCTGAAGTGCTAAGATATATTTTAGTAAGCAATATTTAAAAATAAAATATGTGTTCCTATATAGAGCATTAACATGGTATTGTGATGACAGAAGGGACTTGGGATCCATCATGTCTGCTCTTCTGCTGCAGGGCAGCGAGGATTCCCAATCTGAGAGTGATCACACGTTCAAGCTTAACAGTCGAGATGGTACACCCTCTTATGCAGTGTAACCCTCTTTGCCATTCTGCCTCAGAAATCTGTTTAGTCCTGCTTTGAAAGTCTGAATAGTGCTAGTTTTCACAACTACACAGAGTAGGCTATGGAGCATGTTAACCACATTCCATGTTAAGTAATGCTTTCTAATGTTTCTTCTTAATGCCACCACCCTCCACCCCACAGAGATTGAAAGCATGCTCTGTAGTTCTTTTTGCACTTGCTAGTTCAAACATTTACATATACTTCACCTGGGCTATTCTCTTTAGTATTCAAAAAGTCATGATCACATCTCCTGTTAGCCTTCTCTTTTCTAGACTCAGTAATTTCAAGCATGTCCAGTCTCTCTTCATAGCTCTTGTCTTCTCAGCCTACTAGTCAGCTGGATGGCCCTGGGTTGATCTTTTTGATCTCTTCACTGCCTTCTCATACTGCAGTGGACAGAACTTGACATGGTGCTTTGTGTGGGTTGAATCAAGGCCTTATACAGGGGTAGGATCCTCTTCCTTGACCTGCCCATACCCCCTCCTAATGGTTCATAATGTCTGACTCCACTGTATGCTTGCAGATATATGCATATTTATTCATGAAGGTACCTTATTTCCATGACTATCCTGTGCATTTGCATGTACATTTCTGTACATCTGTGTGTGCATATGCCTCTTTTGTCAAGTCGCTAATGCGCACTGATTGGCAACAGCAAACAGATATGAGACTGGAGACCAGGTTTTGAATCCCTCTATGATGTCAATTGGACCTAGGATTAGGACTAAGAGCCCAGGATCCTAGTTATAATCATGTTGCACATCCAACTGCAACTACATATGAAAGTTAACTGCTTTGAAAAAGTGTTTGCTCTCCCCTTCATAGGTGAAGTGAGGTTTCTATAAGTGGTGACTGTTGTTCTTAGGGATGTGTGGCAATTTTCTTTGTAAAGTGCTATCACTGGGTGATAATAAAGCCAATATACCTTTAAACATTTCATGCCCAATAGACATCATTTCCAGAGGCATTCTGGGAAAATTCCAACAGATCAATGGCAATACAAGAAGCCTGGGCCCCCAAGGGCCATACAACTGGAAGGAAAAAGTTAAAAAAAATATTGCCACAAACAGAAGGAATTGAACTCCAGAAATAATCATAGAAACAAAAACCCAATGCACAATGTGTGTTTTTATAATTTTTTCATGTTGTTTCCCTTTAACTTGTTGTCAATCCACTGAACCCTCTACTTCTCCTTTAATGCACAACTTCAGCATTCTTCATGAGCTTACATGTTTTCATATACTAACTGCAGCTACTGGCACAGAGCATGTCCTCAGAGAGCCAATGTACCTTTCACACATGTTACAGTATCTTAAAAGAAACAAGATCACTGATAAGGTATGCTATGGTTCCTTTATGTGTGTTTCCTATTTTTATCTCATTCCTTCCTCTTGCAACAAAGGCATTGGGTTTCAGTCCAAATTAATGTTTTGATGGCTAGGCCAAGAATGTTCCAGAAAAGCTAGATACCTGAAGCCAGCTCTATTAACCACAACAACAAGATAAGTACTGAAGCCCTATTAAACAGCACACTTTCCTCTCAGCAAAACAGTCTGTGCGGCAGATGTTAGAAGAACGGAAAAACAGTGTTATCCACCCATTTACTGAAACACTGATCATCAGCAAAAACAAACTCATATTTTTTGAGGGGTGTGTGAATACCTTTCCATGGATACTCAGGGAGTATACATACTCAGGTCGACAAATACTCCGGTATTCCTCTACCCCCTGTCCTCCAGGGTCAGGAAATAAAATAACAACCAGTATCTGGCATCTTGGCAGCCCTCCCACCTGTCAAACAGCACACCATCCCACCCTCTTCCGTAACTCAACCCCCGTTTCCTCTATGAGCACAAATCTATAGTGGCCATTTTATCCCCCAACCCTGACCCCAGTTCATTATGGTCATGCAACATCATAAAATCCCAGAGCTCAGTCAGCCTCTCTCCTCCTCAACTGACATACCTTTAGATACATACAACTCTCCCTATCCCAGCTCTGCACATGCTCCTTATCGGTTAAAATATATTTGCTACCATGCTCCCAGGACCCCAGATCCATGACTGTGGGTAATTGGTACATTTTCTAGCTGCTCAGTTCATTCTCTATGTCATCGCAGCACCAGCCCATTAACTGACTTAGTGTGAATCAGCTGACCAGGATTCTTGGTATTAATCAATGAATATTCATTTCTCACATACCCCTGTATCTCTTTATGAAATAACATAATATTTCTTTCTTTAGCAGTTTATTAAGGGTGCTAATATTTGGAAGCAGAGATGCAGTGCCATCAGGAAGAACTGATTTTAAGAATATCATTATAAAGAAAGAAATGGCATAATTAAATGTAGCATTCTGATTGGCTAACCAAGATTGCATGACTGTGCAGTTAGGACTGGTTATACCACACAGCTAGCATTTCTTTCTTTCAAAATACAATTTTTTGAGGGTGTGCATTGTATACTTTCAGCTGATCATTTAACAAATATTAACATTCTGGAACTCAAAGTAGTCATAATTTATTAGTCAGTCCAAACTATGTTTTGCAGTAAATCTGTGGCAAAAAACAATCTCCCTCCATTGACCAGGGCTAGTCTCATGGCTACCACCACCCCTTGGTCATCTACCACCCCACCCCATCCTGGCCCTTCCATAAATTATTAGAACTATCTGGCATCCTGCCAACCCTCACCCCTTTGGCACTCTGTCTTTTTAAATTTTCTTTCCTAATTCCATACCAGACACATATTAAAAAGTGGCAAAAGGCCAGTTTAAAAGTATCCAAATGCTCTTCTCCCCATGCTCTAACCCATAACGGTGCATGTGTGTGTGACATAATACTCTTAACCTCTAAAAATCTATGATCAAAACTCATCAAGAAGTGCCCATTGTTTCCAACATGTAATAATGAATCCAGTAGGAGTACAGCACAAAACGAAGTACAGCAAGAAAATGAAACAGCTAAATAAAAGTACAATCATTAGTAACTGAAATTAACCAGCTTTCAAGTTCATATCATGCCTTCCAATGAGATCTTCAAGTTATTATTCATTGAAATAAACAGACAATATCATCAGTGTGTGTGTCTTTCTTCTGTGTCAGTTTCTACATAAATTGACATCTTGGGGAAACCAACCCAGGCTCCTTATGACATCATCACAGATAGTAATGACAATGGTAAGCACATGTTTCTTTCTTTCAGCTTGCTATACCAATCTATACATGGACTGCTGTAGCCATACCACTCAAAGACATTTCTATTGATATACTTGGATCCTATGAAATGGAACAGACATGTTCTTATTCATTTACAAACATAAAATTTAAACATCCATTTGCTGTATTACTAACTACAGTAGACAAAATGACAATACTGTTATGTTGTCTAATAATACAGAATCTCTGAGCTGGTAAATATGTACTGTATAACTGACACATAAATAGTAAAAACAAAGAAAATGTCTAAAAAGGAACTGCTTAATAAAGAAATGAAATGATTGTTCACAGATGTCTCTTGGCTGATCAAAAAGTATGATATAGTGTATGGTGGAATGCTGTTCCACATGGAAATCCATGCCTGGAACAACATTATTGTGTTGCACTCAGTGCATCATGATCTTGTTGTGCTGCACTGAGTATGTCACCGGTGCAGCACAGCAAGATCGAACGCATTCGCGCATGCGCGATGTTGGGCTGCGGCGGTGACAATGGAGGAGGATCGGAGGAAAGAAGCGGTGTGTGACTAAACCACACCATGAAGGTACTTTGCTTTTTGTTGAAACCTTGTCTGGACTCACCATACACTATAAAAGATTGTCTATGGTGAGTCCTTCACAGACAAGGATATTCACAAATCTCAAGGTCTCCATGTCAACGGATGACCTCTCGAGCTTTGCTCTTGAGGTCTAGCACTGCCATGGAGACCTCTCGATTGAGAATATCCTTGTGAATGACTCCCCATAGGCAATCCTCTATTTTGTAATACCTTAGGGTTTCAGAACTGCTCTGCTTCAACAACCATTTACTTGTAAAATCTACTCTACTGAATGCCTGTAGATATTCCTTCAGATGAAACATTAAGCTCCGGTCCCTTTTGCCCCTCTGGAGATCATGCAAGTTCATGCTAAAGATCTCCAGGCACTTCTCAAATGAGTAGATACCTTCTCTTGATAAGGTTAAGCAATGATCTGTGACTGTACTTGGATGTTGTTGAGGGCTTAAAGAGGACAGGAAATTGTTTTTAAATGGGAGCGCTTTGTAGTTTTCCTATTTTTATAAACAATATTCATACTCCTAAATGATCCACATCTAACTCTACCTGAATAAAGTGATGTGAAGAACTGTGTTTTCATTGTTTTTGTTTTTATGGACAGTGTTCTGTTACTGCTCTCTTCATGGCACCAGTAATTCATAGTTTTTACTATGTCACTGCCTGTGTACAGATCTCTGTGCATGCTTCCTTGTTTTCCCATAAAGGTTTTTCTGCTACCTGGCAGGTTGGGCAGCTGTATCAGCCTGTCCGATTACTGATCTTCCCAATCCCCCCTCATCAATTCTGAGACCTGGAAGACCATTAAGATTCTCTTGGGGAAGGCTTCGTGTAGCTCAGCCTCTATATTATTACATCAGTTTTCTCCCCAGGGCCTGTGGACGTGCAATGGACATGATCTGTGAGCTCCACGTCTGCAGAGACGGCAACAACATCCTGAATATGGGATCCCTTCCCTTGTGTGGTGGTGTCATGTGTGCTGGCATCCAGTCACTGCTAGGTGTCAGGCAAACACCATGCCACACTAACTCCACCACCTCCCGAAGGAAGGAGAGCTGTCCTAGAGATGCTCAATCCTTCCTCTCCCCGCCAGATCTTGAGCAACCAGAGTCTGTTCTCAACCCTGGATCACTGGCGTGACATGAGGCAAGGCTCCCAGCACCTCAGCCATCCATGCCACTGGGCTGGTTCTCTATGCATTCTTCTGATAGGTCAACAGCCCATGTTTCACATTCTGTACACAAACTGTCACAGAGTAAAAACTTCAAATTACTTGTTCCATGAGGAGAATTGTGCAGAATGGTAACATAGAAACATAGAAACATAGAATTTGATGGCAGATAAGGACCGCTTGGCCCACCCAGTCTGCCCATTTCCCTACCTACTGGATAAGCTGCAGATCCTAGTTAACCAGCAGCCTACTTCTTCCTACCCCACCCCCTAGAATGGCCTTATGACTGTCCCATGCATGCTTGAATTCCACCACTGATTTTGACTCCACAACCTCCTCTGGAAGGCTGTTCCATGCATACACAACCCTCTCTGTGAAAAAATACTTCCTTAAATTACCTCTGAGCCGCCCCCCATCTTCAAATTGTGCCCTCTTGTTCTTGCACACCTCTTTTTTTGACAGATGCTACCCTCTTGGACTTTGTTGATTCCCTTGAGGTACTTGAACATTTCTATCATGTCCCCCCTCTCCCTCCTTTCCTCGAGGTTATACATATTAAGCTCCTTTCGTCTCTCTTCATATGTCTTCCGGTGCAGACCCTGCACCATTTAGTTGCCCTCCTCTGGACAGCTTCCATCCTGTCTATGTCTTTTGGAGATTGGGTCTCCAGAACTGCACACAGTACTCCAGATGGGGTCTCACCAGCTGTCTGTACAGAGGATAATAACTTCCTGTTTTCTACTGGTGATGCCTCTCCTATGCATCCCAGTATCCCTCAACCCTCCTTGCTGCCCTCTCACATTGCTTGCCCACCTTTAGGTCATCTGATATAACTACCCCAGGTCCTTTCCATTTTTGTTGTTGTTAGTATCTCACCCCCATTGTGTACTCTTCCTTGGGTTTTTGTTTCCCAGGTGCATTACCTTGCACTTCTTAGCATTGAATCTAAGCTGCCATACATTTGACCATTCCTCTAACCTTGCCAAGTCCCTTCTCATCCTTTCCACCCCACCCTGTGCATCAACTCTGTTGCAGATCTTTCTGTCATCTGCAAAGAGACATACTTTTCCTTCAAGTCCCTCTGCAATGTCACTTATAAAGACATTGAAGAGGACCGGTCCTAATACTGAACCCTGCGGTACCCCACTAGTAACCCTCCTTTCTTCTGAGTGGACTCCATTTACTATTACTCTCTGTGTCCTATTCTCCAGCCAATTCTTTACCCAGGCTGTCATCTTGGGACCCACTCCCAGGCTAGCTAACTTGTATATTAATCTTTTGTGTGGGACTGAGTCAAATGCCTTGCTAAAGTCTAGGTAGGCCATGTCCACAGCCCCTCCCTGATCTACTACTTTGGTCACCCAGTCAAAGAAATCTATCAGATTCATCTGGCATGACCTTCCCACTGTGAATCCATGCTGCCTAGGGTCCTGTGCCCCTCTGACCTCTAGATACTCGACAATTCTTTCCTTCAGAGTGATTCCATCATTTTCCTATCACTGAGGTTAAACTAACAGGTCTGTAGTTTCCTGCTTCTGCCTTGCTCCCACTTTCGTGAAGGGAATCACATTTGCCTTCCTCCAGTCCTCGGTACCACCCCATCCTCCCATGGTTTGTTAAAAGGGTAGTCAGTGGTGTCACTAGTTCTACCCTTAGTTCTTTAGAATTCTGGGATGAATCCCATCAGGACCCATTGCTTTGTCCACCTTCAGTTTTAAGGTTCTTTCAGAACCCTTTCTTCTGTAAATGAGCTGGTATCAACTTCTGTATCCAGAGTGTTTCTACTGTTTGTTTTATGTACCTCCCCTCTTCATTTGTAAATACTGAGCAAAATATTTGTTTAGTATCTCTGCCTTTTCACAGTCTCCTCTGCCCACCCTCCCTCCCTCCCTTTATTAAGCCTCACTATCCCTCCTTGGTCTTCCTTCGCTCCCTGATGTACCTATAAAAGGTTTTATCCCCTTCTAACTGAGTTGGCTATCTTTCCTCGGTTTGGGCCTTTGCTGTTCTTGACTGCCTTCCCAGCCTCCTTTGCTTTTAACTGATACAGTTCTCTGTCCTGCTCCTTCTGCAATTCCTTGTACTTCCTGAATGCTTTCTTTTTCTCTTGAACCTTCACTGCCACTTCCTTTGAGAACCATAGTGGTTTCTTACATCGTTTGTTTTGTTTATTTCGTCACACAAAGGCTCATTACCTCTGTGATGGCAGTTTTATTATTCCCCATTGTTCTTCCACCCTCCTTCCTGCCCATTTGCTAGTGCATTCCTTAGGCACTCACCCATTTTAGCAAGTCAGCCCCTCCTAAGAGTCAGTACTTTGCCTTTGTGGCTTGATGTGCTGCGTTTATTGTAGACCATACTGTTAGATGGTTGCTAGTTCCCAGATGGCTACCCACTTCTACATCTGTGATCCTCTCTCCATCTCCATTTGAGAGAATCAGGTCTGAGATTGCTCCCTCTCGAATGGGCTCCAATACTAGTTGTCTAAGGCATGCCTCCTGTAGGGCATCTAGAATAACTCCACTCTTCGAAGTGGCTGCTGCAACTGCACTCCAGTTAACATCTGGCATATTCAGATCACCCATCAGCAATATCTCCCCTTTTTCTGCCATTCTAAGTATACTTTCTTTCATTTCCCTGTCCATTTCCTCCCCCTGTGAAGGGGGTCTGTATACAACCCCTGTGTGGATTGTGGTGCCATTGCCTGTCTCCAAATTTACCCACAGTGCTTCTTCTCCTCCCTGTTTACCCTATTGTTCTGTTGCTTTTATTCCTTCCCTTATGTAAAGAGCTACTCCTCCTCCTCTTTTACCCTCCCTGTCCCTCCTGTAGATAGTGTATCCTGGTATGTTTACGTCCCAGTCATGGTTTTGTGTGTACCATGTTTCTGTGACTGCCACGATATCCAGATGTTCCTCCTCCATCAAGGCCACTAATTCAGGAAGCTTGGTTTCTATACAAAGAAAACAACTGACAACAGTTTTTCACCTCAGTGTTTATTCAGGTACAGTTATATGGAGCATGTGGTGGTATGTATGCCAATTAACATAAATTCCTGCCCCCTCTAATGGCAGCCATGTACTGTCTGCATACAGTCCTTGCACTACCAGCATATGACTCCTTTTTCTGTAAAAAAGACTTTACAGTTTCATTGGATGGAACCCTGAAGTAAGCAGATATGCTTTTGGTAATCACCCTCATCTGTGAATGACACTCAGTGATTTGTTTGTTGTGAGGGGTTCTACGATGCCGGTTCGACAACACTTTAGTCGACCAGCATCACAGCAATGGGATTTATGTCAACCGCAACTTATGGTAGACATAAATCCCTAATGCCTCCTGGTCCTGTTTTTTTGGATTATCAACTCCAGTCGGAGTTGATGTGGTGAGGGGGTGTAGGACCTGGAGACAGTGTGCCCCTGTCTTGGGCACACCAACACAGTGACCTGTTGGCAAAGTGTCGATTTTGCTGACAGTGAGATATGTCTCTGTGTTGGTGTCACTGTCGAGTCAGCATACTGTGGTGAGACAGGGGTACATGCAGTGTTGGCTCTTGCTGCCAAAAATAAATAGGCATTTGACTAACCACCCCCTATTATTTAGCCACTGCATCTTTTTTTTTAATCACTTAAGCTATTTTTCAAACGGACACTTGCTAACAAGACTTACTTTAAAAATCCTAGCAAGCACTGGTCAATTAAAAAGCATTTTTTTTAGCAAAATGATTTAAATAAAGTGAATGGCTTGATGGTTAAAACACAAGACTCGATACCTGATGGTAACCCGCACCCGTACACACACACACACACACACACACACATTTGCACCCACCTCATAATGTAGCTTTGTTTGAAAAAATTTCCCTAAATGAAACAAACAAGCAGTTTGCTTTAATAGTTGTTTATGCCTCTATTTTTTTTAACAGAAGACTCTTTGGCCTCAAAGAGATTGGCTGTGTACCATTAACAAGCATTTGTCAATGCCAAATGATTGCTTGCTTGTATTTGCTGTGTAGGTGTTCGGCATTGGTAGTAATTAATAACATGAGTTGTAATAGTAAAATTGTCATGATTGGGAAATGAAGAAGTTCACACATGTGGCTAGATATTCAAAGAGGTTGGGCCTGGCACAACCAAATTGCCCCAGCACAACCCCAGAACTGCACAGCGCAATTCCCAATGTGCCAGGTTGCAAAGTTAATGTATGCAGCACATCTCCAGGGGTGCTCATATATGTGGCACATCCCGATATTTAGCCGGGATGTGTGGCACAACTGCTGGCACAACCGTGAGATGTGCCGCATACCTGTGCTCAAAGTTGAGCCTGTAATAAATGGTTCAAGTGCAGTCCACCCACCAGCGGCCTGTTGCATTGCAGTGCGCAACACAGCAGCCGCCGGCCATAGGTGGCAAACCCCCCACCACCATGCACAAGCACACACGACAGTCCCTGGTGATCCAGTGGTTCCCCCTCCCTGCCCGTACTGCTGATCACTTGTAATTCCAAGTCATAATGACCTGGTAGTCTAGTGGTACCCCCCCCACCCCGCTGGTAAATGGGATCATCCGAACAGATAACAGAAACAATTCTCTTGTGGTCCAGTGGTCCCCCAACCCCCTTAGCTATGATCACCATGCTAACATCGACAGTAACATCCCTGATGGTCTAGTTCAACCCCCACCCCTCCCGTAGCAGTGATCACCAAAACTGCTGTCTGTGCCATCCCTGGCAGTCCAGTGGAGCCCCCCCTTCCCACTTGTAGCGATCACTGTGATCATAATCAAATGAATATCCATGGTGGTCTAATGATGCCTCCCACCCCCCCACCCACACAGGGCACCCAGCCACCCAGCCCCATCATTGGGAAGCAACATACCCACCCTCATACCACTGGCTGCTCACCAAATGACAGCTTACAGTAGTAGCTACAAGCTCATTGGTCACACTCTGGACCAATAGTGTATCACTCTACTAAGCCACAACTTTGTGAATGAATGACTTCATTCACAGTGTTGTACCTTAGTACAGTATGCACTGTGAGTCCATTGGTCCAGAGTGTGGACCAAAGAGCTGCAGCTACTACTGTAAGCTGTCATTCTGCAGGCAGCTGTGGTGGTATGAGGGCAGGTATGCTGCCCGCCCACGACTGGGGGCTGGGGTCCTGTTTGGGTGGGGGTAAGTGTCCACTGGACCACCATGGATAGTCATTTGATTATGATCACAGCCGCATGCTGCTACGGCAGGGGTGGGGGCTCCACTGCATCGCCAGGGATGGCACAGATGGCAATTTCAGCAATCGCTTTCCTATGGGAAGGGTGGGGGTTGCACTAGACCACCAGGGATGTTACTGCTGATGTTAGCATGGCGATAGGAGCTACGGGGGAACCACTGACCACCAGGAAATTGATTCTGTTATCTGTGTAAGATTCAGAGTATCGGAGGGTGGGGTACCACTAGACTACCAGGGCATTACCTGAAACAGCTTCTGGTACCTTACTGTACTGGGCGACAACTCCACTCAGCTGACAGGAGGTTGCTAGAGATTCCAAGGGTGTGCTTAAAATCTTTGGAGGCTCAGACAATTATGCATGTAGTACCCACTCTTTGGAATTCTCTACCCTATCAGTTACGGGAGTGCCCGACCATGGAGGTATTTAAACAGACCCTAAAAACACATCTGTGGTACCAAGCATTTAGTGACTGATTTCTTTTTAGTTGCATTATCTGTTTCATATTTTCTATGATGCTGTGTAGTTTGATATTTTAAATGTTTGTTAGGTGCCTTAGTTTTTGAAAGGAGCCATAAAAATAACGACTATTATTATCATTATGACTCAGAATTATGAGTGATCAGTGGTACGGGTAGGGAGGGGGGAACACTGGACTACCAGAGTTTTATTCATATGTATAACCAGTGATCGAAGGGCCAGGATGGGGGGGACCACTGGACCACCAGGGTAGATGCTGTTATCCTTTACAGTGATTGTAGGGTCAGGATGGGGGGGGACTGCTGCATGCTGCGCAGGGCACCAGGTGCATTTTGCTTGCCAGCCCTGCACAACTCATGCAAATGGGGCCATAATGACATGCAAATGGCCCCATTTGTGTCTTGCATGCATTATGGCCCCATTTGCATAGCAGTGTCTGAATATCATGAATTTGTGCACAGCGTACCTTTGCTGCACTGGCGCAGTTCCCATTCCTGGTATTCATCCCTGTCCGGGGGGAGACGCCAGCATATTGTATTTGCACAGTGCGCATTACTTGATATATTCAGAGGAGATGTGCCATAGCTCATCTCCTTTGTATATTTCCCTTAGTTGCTCAGCACAGCAGAGTTGCACTGCACACCCACTTGCGCCATAGCCAGGCGCACATTTGAATATTGGGCCCAAAATGTTTCAATTTTCTTAGACTGTGACCTTGAATTTTCAAAATACTAGTTTTATTCCCCCAGCATATGAACATGACAGATGTCATTTATGAAATGTGACCCAAACATTATTTTGTGTAACAAATGTGAAAACAGGTTTTGGAAGGGAATTTGATAATGACACCTGCCATTTTTATTTGATGGGGGTATAAAACATGACTGTTGAAAATATGGGATAAAAAGTAAACATAATGCAAAGTTATGAGCAAACATTGAAAAATGTCAACATCTGTTCATAGTCTTTTTTTTCTTTTCAATTTTAATCTCAAATTTTCAACATAGTCCTGCTATTACACCATCTTAAGAACATGATAGGACTCATTTATGAAATCCTGTCCAAAATGTAATTTTGCAATAGAAGTGTGAAAAAGACATTTTGGACAGCATTTGAAAAAATGACATACAACAAGTTCATGATGCGGGGTACAAAAATGTCTATGCTGAAAATGTGGGGCCACAATCTGGTAAAATAGCAAAGCAAAGAATAAACATTAAAAAATTTAAATGTTGCTTTATAACTTTGGAATTTTTTGAGATTTTGACTCCAAATTTTCAATGTAGTCTTATTATGACGCCAACGTGTATTCACAAAAGGTAGAATTTTTTAAATCCTGTCTACAAGGTGATTTTGTGGTGTGACTGTGAAAACATGTTTTGGAGGGAATTTGAAAATTTACACTTGCCTTGGTCATGAGGTGGGGTGAAAAAAAGTCTATGTTGCAATTCTGGGGTCAAAATCTGGAAAAATATTAATGTTATGCATAAACATTGAAGAATTTCAATGTTGCTTCATAACATTGTTGTGTTTTGAGATTCTGACACCGAATTTTCAACATAATCTTTTTATTACTCCACTTTGTGGTCAAGAAAGGTGAGTTTTTTTCAATTCCCATTCAAAGTATGATTTCACAGAGCAATTTTGGGGGGATTTGAAAAATTTCACCTACCAGATTCATGTGATGGGGTTAAAAAAGGTCATTTTGAAAATTTGTAGTATAAATATTAAGAAATGAGAACCTTTTGAGTAAACATTCAAAACACATTAAAAAGTCATTAACTGAATTTACATCATTTTCAAACACATTCCAGTGGAGCTCAGAAGAAGCAAGATGTTCGAGGTGGAACAGCACTAGATTGGATAGGTAAGTATGGGGTGTTGGGTGCTGAGATGGGATTAGGATGGGGTGGGGGCAGAAGTTGTTATTGAACCATTTTCTTCTTTTACAAGTTTGCTGATGGGGTACAGGGGAAGGATCGGGAACTGGGCAGCATACTTAGAAGTGGGAGAGTATCTTTAAGTAATAAGGAATGACCAAGGGTTATGTTAATGGTCTGTTAATCACCCTCTAGGGGTGTAATGTGGCATGAGGCGTAGCTGAGTGTCACACGCCCCTAGAGGGTGAGTAACTGACCATTAACATAACCCCTGGGAGTGCCTTATTGCTATTATCATAAAAATATTTTTTTAAACAGTGTTAAACCATGGTCAGCATATGGTTAAGCTCTACATGTATGTTAATAAAAGATTAACATAAGGCTGTTAGAATGTTTACAGCCAATCAGAAAGCTCCATTTCTCAGACCCTTTTTATAATATTCTATGGCCACAGCATGGGAAGGACCAGAAGGTATTTTCTTTTAATGGATGGGACATGGGAAAGGATTAGGATGTGAGGGGATACTTGGCAGTGGGAGGGTTTTTTGTTTCTTGGATGAGGCATGAGGAAGGATCAGGAGGTGGGTGGGGTACTTGGCAGTGGGAAGGTATTTTTTTCTTTTCACTGACAGGCACGGGGAAGGAGTGCATGGTGGACAGTATACTTGGCAGTGGAGGAGCATTTTCTTTTCATGGATGGGGCACAGGGAAGGATCTGGAGGTGGGTGGGACACTTGTTAGTGGGAGGGCATTTTCACAGAATGAGCATGGGGAAAGGTCAGGAAATGGATGGGATGGATGGGATACTTGGCATCAGAGGGAGATGTGTTTTTCTGCATCTCCTCTCTGCATACCGCTGGGTGGGAGCTCAGAGCTGATCATGATGCCACTCATCTTCTTGCTGGGTGGTGTCATGCAGATGAAAGGGTCAAGATACTCTGGACTGTAACAGCTCACTCCATTCAACTTCACAAAGTTTTCACTGAGCAAGCAGAGAACAGTGTCATAATCAGCCTTGCTGATCACTGGTCTGTCACTGTTGAGCCCACTGTAGCCTGAACTGCATCGAACCTGACAGTGATGCACCTCACAAACCCAGTTATTGTAACAAGAAGTTTGCTGCATATGCGCAAGCAAACATAAAAATGTTTAAAATAGGGCTGGCCTGTCAGGGCGGTGTTGCTGCTCAGGATGATGGTGACCTGGGTTTGGGAATAAGCTTAAAATCATAGTAATATCCTAGGATGCCATTTTCCTTTGTGGAGGGAGGGAAGTTGCCTCCACTGCAGCACTGCCACCTGGAAGAGACCCCATCTAGACAGTAGGGCAAACATTAGATAAGGACAGAGTTGTAAGTGACACCAAGTTTGTGGATATGAATGCAAGGATGGTGCTGCATCTAGATTTGTAATTCAACCGCCCTATTAACCCAGTTCACAAACAGGCGTAGACAGTAAACTAAGTAAGTGTGATGTTAATATAGCCAGTAGACCACAGACACGTGATCTAAGCAGGTAAGACAACATCTTCACTGACAGAAAACAGGACTGTAAGGCCTGGTAGCAGAGCTTCTCATGCAGGTGAAGAGCACCACAAGCAAAGGTGTAGGGTCAGCTCAGCATAGCCATGCTGCCTCCTGCTGGATACACACCCAAAAGTTTCTGTAGTTTTATAATCACTGTGTAGCTGATCGCACATGGGAGGGTGGTAGCTGAGGTACATTGTGCCTGTGTGACATGAATAAGGGGAGTACTTCATAACATAATACACTGCAGGGTGCTGAGTGATCATCCCCATATCTGCAGCATAAACATTTGTACCTGAAGCATCACATAAGTGAACTACAGCAGGAACACTTGTAAGTAAACCACCACATAAGCTACCACTACATGAACACAATTATTGCTTATATGCCTCTTCCTGCATCCATTTTGACCTTCTTTGGATGTGAAGGCATCCTGAATCATTGCGTTCACAACTCTGGACTCAGTTAGTGGGGATGATGCAAGCAAGTGGAGGTACCTGTATCAATAACTGTCATAGACTAAGTCCAATTCTGGATTCAGCATTCCTTGCTTGTGTCCCTTTATATGAATCTTGCATGAGGGCTGTGCTTATGGGATCAAGTAATGGGATCACTAAACACCAGGGAGGGTTACGAAATGGATCAGGCATTAAGGGAACTACACTGTGTGGGGCAGAGAGTAGAGGCTATCACTAGATACGATGGAGTAGCTGTGTAGCTGGGTCAGGGCTGGATGGGCTTAGCACCACAGAAGCAGCACTATGTATCATTACGCCAAGTGTCATGTTCGCCATAGGCAACACTACATGGTTCTGCTTTTGTGTCAGCTAGGTATTCATAGGTACTGTCCTATACATTATCTGCTAAACTCTATATTGTCAAGTTCTGCCACTTATGCAGGAGTGGGGCTTCCCCATCTTGCCATCCAAGAGCAATTTAGTGCATGCTAATTTGTGAGGGTCAGAACAATGGAGGGGGTACAATGCACCCTTTGAGAATCAGAACAGAACAACATGAGGTTTTGACAGACATAAAATGCAAAGTGGGCACCAGTTTAAAACATTGGAACTGTTAATGGTGAATTTAAACAGGTGGGCAAACTTTCCATTATGAGAATGCCATTGTTACAAAAGAATTGATTTGCTTGATCCAGAAATTACCAATTTAAAAAAACACTTAAAATTAATCTTCAAGTGTCACCCACTCTTTCTCAGTCACGATTTGCATCATTTGAAAACAAATAGACAAATGTCCAAAGGAAAATAAAAAAGGTAGACTGATATCTAAAACAATAGCAGACTGAGTGGACCAAAAGGTCTTAATCTGCTGACAAATGTTATGTTTCAGTATGTGACTTTAAGCCAAACAATACCAGTATTTAACGTTTTGGTTCATAAAAGGGATAAATGCCATATTTCACTCTGAAACATGTGCTTCCTTTATATCCATGTTTTCAAACTAAAAAAAAACCCAACTCTTACATGTACTTATCTTGTTGATTTAGCTACTTGTAATGATTTTAAGTTATTAATGTGTCTTGCTTGTCAATAGTTTTGTATTATTTTATCACAGCAAGAGCTAATTTTTCTCTAACGGCAGATGTAGATGCAAACTTAACAGGAAATTTCCCTGCACTGGTCTACGTCTGTAGTTCACCATTAAGATACAAGTGTCAATGCTTATTATTTTCCTATTAAGCATTCTGCCTTCTCATACTGCAGTATGGGGGAAAACTTAAAGTTGTGTCACTTCAGAAATATGCAGTGACTTGGAAGACTTTCGTAGAAAGTTGAAGAAAAGGAGGCAGTATAGCGCAGTGGTCTAAGGCTCTGAGCTACAAATTTGGTGACATCCAGCAGACCAGACCTGGGTTTGAATCCCACAGCTTCCACTTGCATACTGTGTGACCCTGAGCAAGTCACTTAACCTCCTTGTGCTCCCAGGTTGCTCCTGTAAAAAAAGCTTTCGGCTTAGTGTGCTATACCTGGTTAAACAACTAAATAAAAAAAAAATAATAATAATCTCAAATGCCCAAGTCCTGTACTTGAGGTATTAGTGATGTACTGCTGTGTAACTATAAAGACTACATTTAGTGAAGCCTTATTCTACATAAACATTATGATCTTTCAAAAAAAATAATGTTTAGAGAATGCTATAAGTTGTGATTCTTGCTGTACAGGACTTGTGAATAGCAGTGATACAATGAGGCCAGTAATAGAATAAAAGTATAGGGTACATTGACATCTTACACTACCTCCTCAGTGTCAGATTTAAAATATTTTGCAAATCTTATGACACAGATGCTATTCCTAGTGTAGTTTGGAAATTTACTATCAACATTATATGTGGAGACCCATCCCACTGGCACAGCGATAGAGCTAAAGCGCGTGACGCTGACAACCCAGGTTCGGGAATGAGCACAGTGTGGCAGAGGGCTGGTGGGGGGGAGGTTGGATGAATATCCAGTGGGCAGCTTTCCACCTCCATGAGGAGGGTAAGCGGTGCCCGGCATTCGAGTGACACCCAGCAGTGGCTGGGTCTCCACGAAGTCAGGATCATGTAACAGAGGGGGCAGAAGTGGCAGATGTCCATAGGGTGTGCATGGGAGCACATGCACTGATCCACAGACATCATTGCATGTCTGCACCTCTGGTCGAAACTACAAGAAAAATCCTATGCGGCAATAGCAACATGAAAGCCTCTTCTCCCCAGCTGGATAACGCCACAGCCTAAGACCTGGTCTGAATAATGGTGAATCTCAATCTCTTCTGCGGGAGCCTTTCCATAGTGAGCAAACTACGGGGTCTCCATCCTGGGCAGCTGTTGGGGGATGCTGTGTGGGAGGCATGGGGCAATAATATAGGGTACATCCCCCCAAAGCATAGTGATAGAATTAAAAAATGTATATATGTAGAAATGTGCGGAATGATAAAATCCACTGGCAGAATTCAGGCAGGATTGCCATTCTGCTTCTAAAATGTTACAAAGAATTCTTGAAAGTTCTGTGAAACTCTGCTAATAAGAAAACTGCATGATTTCTATGCAAGCCCTGAGAATTGTGCTTCTAAAGTAAATGTAAACAGCAGACTTTTTCCTTCATTTTCTTCTTACATATAGAACAGAATAGACACCTTAACATCTCATCGCCTATCACTGTGAGCACTCCATCATCTGGGAATTGCTAGTATGATGACAGACAGTGCGTGTGAGCCAGCTTACAGCATTACTGTAGCACTGCTTGTTGTCACACTACAGGTTCCCTGATGATGGAGTTTTCATGACTACAAACGATGGCAAAATGTTAATAGCTTCAGTATGAGCTGTAGATTAATTACTGAAGTTAATATTAACAGCTAATTTTCCTCGACAATTTTTTTTTTGACCTGTGGAATAAAACAGACATCAATGTAAACTGCTGAATTTTGCCATCTTCCTCAGAACAAATAGGGCAGAAATCCATTGATTCTGCATGAGCAGAATTCTGTAGAATTCCATAAAAATCACAAATATCTGCAGAATTTCAGCAGAAGCTGAGTTTCACAGTTCTGCCCAGCACTAATACTTTGCAATAAACAAGCATGTGGCATAAAGCAGACCATTCATAACAGTTCTAATTATATAGTAATAATAGCAGCACACACGCTACTATTAAACATGCCTCATCGGTCCCTTGTGCAGTAAAGTACTTGATTTACAGTCTAAGCTAAATTTTTAAATAAAAAAGGAAACCAGAAGGCTAACTCATAACTAAATCCTCAGATGTAGCTGCAGAAAAATACAGTGTAAATAATGAGATGACATATTGTTGTTCAGTCCTTCAGGTAGCATTAGAAATGACTGCATGATGTTTTGCCACAGGTTAGAATCCTAGGTAACAGACTAAAGATCAAACAAGCTTCTTGCAAGCCCCCTTGTTCCGTCATACAGATTAAATAAAAGCAACATTTTCAGAATGCTTTATCTACCACTTGTCGCTATTTTACAGCTCAGTTCATCTGCAAACAACAAAACAACTCCAGCATGCCTCCCTCCCTCAGCTCCTACTGATTCCACCTGCTACTTGTAGTTCAACAAGAAGAAAATCTTGCACTCTTACCCAGGACGCTGTACAACAGAGACAGGCAGAGGATGGCAGCTGTAAAAGACTCCATGGTTCTAAATTCTGCTGCCCTGCAGTTCCTAGCAGAGAGTGTGTATTTTTCCTACTGTTGCTGGGCCTAATTAGCAAATGGAAAAGGTGTGCACTGCCACAGCCCAGTTCTGCTTATTTTGGGACTTCCTTCAATAAAGAACTGGAGGAAATATACCAGCTCCCAGAGGGAATTCAGCACATGGGGATTCATTGTTCCAGCCATTTACAGGAACTCCAGTTCTTTGGCAGCAGAAATGTTTTCTTTCTGTTAATAAATAAATATTTTGCTGTGTTTTTTTTTTTCAATCTATGGGCGAGTTTTGGCATCTGCTTAAAAATAAAAAGGCATGAAAATAGGTGTGTGAATAAAAGAGGTATTTCCTTAAGAACTGCTTATAGTCTGATAAATATTAATTTTCCAGGGAGCTACAGTATTTAGGCAGTGAGGCACAACAGTGTGTGGGATGTTATTGGACTTACCCACGTCTTGGGTGGTTTTACAAAAGGCAAAGCCAAGTGCTTTATCATATCTAGAAGACTGGTAAATCCCACATTGACCCACATCCTGAAGTGCCTTACTGCAATTAGAAAATACATTCCAGATGTAAAAGTTTTGTAAAAAATTAAGGAGGAAAATATGCATTTACTGAAAAGATTGCAGGCCCATGGGAGCAACAGTGGTGCCACTGTGCACGATGCTGGCAACCCAGGTTTGAGAACAAGCCCAGTCCATCAAGGGATGGTGGAGGAGGAGGACTGAGTGCTCCAGAGGATGCGTCCCTTCTCCTCAGTGGGGAGGTCAGCAACACCCAGTGGTGCTGCACAACCTGGGTGACCACAGGTGGTGGTGCGGATGGGGGGAGGCTACGTCCGGCAGAGGAAGATATTGTTGGCCATTGCAGCACATGCTCACAGTACAGCTGCCAGACATCCACTAAGGCAACATCCTCGAGCGTGGGCTGTCACTGTCGGGCAAATGTACTCTCCTGAGCAGCATAAGGACCCAGAGCATCTGAAAGTCCCGCACCTGTTGACCAAAAGCAGTCTTTCCAAACTCCATCTCATTTCCCCTCAGGATCTGTGGCCCATCCTGAGGGCCCAGCCATGGGGGTAAGCTACAGAGTTCTGGAGCAGTGTTAAATCCAAGTAGTGGCAGAGTGATGGGGCTGGGGCAGCTCAAGTGGGGACCAATGGGGAAATATCCCCCCACCTCACTGAAGAAGGAGCATAAATAGACATGAAAGATTAACAAAAAAAACATGGGTTGTGGTTAGATTTACCCTTGAGTAGTAAGTCTCATTGGCCAAACAAACTGCAGTATGCAAATTAAACTTTTTATGATAAAAAATAGGCAAAGCCATGCTGGCAAAAGGATTGCCCTCCAATTCAGATAAACTATTTGCTGGTAGACATCAATTCCATTAATTAAGCAGAACTTGAAATATTGGAGTCATATTCAGCCCCCTGCCACTCCAAGGCTTAACCTCCCAATCCTGTCACCGATCTTGCAGTAAAGGGCCAACAGGTACCGGAGGGGGGCATCACTTGCTAGCCCTGAGGATGTTTTTTCCCATAGTTTTCTCCATGTCACCTCCCTCATCCCTTCATGTTGCACAATCCAGTTTGACCACAGCCCCTTCAGCTTCTCTCATGATCACAGCTGAACCTACATGCCTGCCATAAGGGTCACTGATGCAGAGCCAGCCCACCCTGGTCAGGGAAGTGCTTCAGCTGTCAGCATGCCCTGACCTGGCCACCCCTTCATTGCTAGTGACCTGGCTCATTCTTAAACTTGGGTTCCCAGTGAGGCAGCATGATTGTGGAACTCCTACCTTGGTTGCTTATTTAAAGCAGCAGTATTTGTTAGTAGGCAAACATTTTCATCATATAGTTCTTTTTTCTTAGCAAGAATTTATTTTTGACATCCTTAGAGTCATTTTGTTTTAATTTCCTCAGATATTTGTAAAACATTTTTTCTAGCTAATTTTGTAATGAATGACTCGCGTCATGAAAGGTGGCTGCCACTCACTATTTTTACAAATATTTTCTGCTGCGGTTCCCTGTTGAATAAACATGCTAGATTCATACTGTGGATATGTATTAGTATGGTGCCACCCCATGTTTCTGATGGTAAACAGCACAGCACTATTCTACGATATTTCATTTTGTCGTCGTGGACATGGCAAGGAGCAGAAAGTTTTTAAAATTTCAAAATCCTGTATCTTCTTTCAGGAACGAAAGAAAATGAAAAGAAAAATAGGAGTGTTGATGTTTTTCCTAGATAAAAAAATTCTGAAAAAACTACATGGTGGTTAACACGTTACTGCTTTAAAAATCATGCGTAGTGCACAAATAGTTAAGCAGTTGCATCTCAGTACTATAGCCTTACCAAGCTTACCTCAACCACCAGACAGTTTCCATAGCATTATTACAAATTAATAAATGCTGATCCAATTTTGTAATCAAAATTAATTGCTTAAAAATTGGGGGATGCTATACTGTCGGGATGTGTCGTCCTTTGCAAAAGACGTTAAACTGAAGTCCTGTCTGCATTTTCTGGTGGTGGTTCATGTGGATGTTAAAAACCTCATGGCACTTCTCAGAAAGAGTAGGCAATTTTCCCCAGTATCCTGGACAAATTTTCCCATTCACAAAAAATCTGGTTCAATTTCAGATGGTTGTATTAATACCCCACTTCACACACCACCACCACCACCCCACCCCAGATATGGTTAAAAATAAACAGTATTTTCTTTCCCTCCTTTCCAAATCAACAAAATTAACTAACTAAATAAATAATATAGAAACAATTATGAAATATTCTAGCATGACTAAATCTTATTTTGTCATTAAAGTTAACATGTTAAACAGCGATGCCTTATACTGGCAGGATGCAGACAATATGATTTTGGTCAGGAAAAGTGACTATGGATTATCAATTCTCTGTGGTTCTGTACCCTTAGTCAGTTTTCCTAATCCCAATATTTCTGTTAGTCTCTACATTTTGCTTTAATTTAGTGTGTAAAGGGTTTTGTTATTTCAAAGCTCTGCGTTTAATGAGGCAGTACCCCTCAGTTTTCAGAGGAAGTGTGCTTTAGGGCATTGCATTACATCCAAAAACAAGTCTGACATTAACAGACTTGCCTTACTCAGTGTATGCAGGGTACATGGTTTCACCCTACAAAGGCATTGCTTACATTCTAATTTACAACATACTGTAAAGCTAAGGGTGGGGGGAAGTGGACAGTTGACAAAACCCATTCTGGGGTACCTCTAACCAAAGGTATTGATGTGGGTTAAAAGCGGGAAAAATCCCTTCCTGGCTGTATTGTGCTTAAAGGGACATTGTTAACCTTCTTGCATCATGTTATTTCTAGATAAAACCCACATTTTATGATTGCTTATGCTCTCTAAAAATATTATTGGTGTTGCTGGTTGTTTTACCTGCTTCCTTGAAATGCATGCTAATGGTGTAATTATACCCAATCTTGTTTTGTTTCAAATCCCTGATCTACTTTTATTACATGCTTCCAGAGCATTAGAAAACCTCCAAACAGTGCCAGCACTCATGACTTAATAGGCTTCTCTCCCCCACTGCATCATTTGTGGCTAGATTGTGTTGTGGATGTTTCCAAGTCCAGGAAATATGACATGGGAGGTGATCAAGGGAATGTAAACAAGCATGTTTTGTGTGGTAACGCTAATATGATGGGCAGTTTGTTTTTCACTTTTGAAAAGAAAAAAGGAACAGAATCAAACTACCATTTACATAAGCAACCTCTACAGACTGGGACCAATCATAAAGTGTTTTTTTTAAACTTGGGACAGTTTGAGCTCCATGGGGACATGTTTTTGGGTGGTAACACTAATATATTTATTTATTTATTTATTTTTGGTAACTGGGTAGGCCCACTGGAACCATTACAGTCTCTTTTTCAGGGGCAACCCAGAATTAATTACAGGTAATGATACACAGACATTTTACAGTATGAGAAAGGTAGTTGTTCACATTGCAATATACAATAGTAGATGACATAGGTTAATCCAGTCATGACAGCTGTTTGATTTTACAAAAAGGGTACACAATCAAAATAGACAATCACTAGTGACCACCATATTAACAGGAAGAAGTGGTGGGAGTCATTAATCACTGCATAATTAAGTCCACATCAATACATAGACCAGGTCTCCAACCGGTAATCCATTATTTCAAGGCAATATTTGTTGGGGTTATTGTCTGGTATCCCTCCCACATCTCCCTTTCCCAAATCAAGAGACACACATATCTTGAAGGAAGTGGCTGCAGCCATGTGTTTATTATTGTTAGCAACACCATCCTGAGCAGCGTGCATTACTGGGAGGAAGCGCCCAAACTCCTGGGGGAGATCATATTGCCAAGGCTCTTGTGGCTCCCCCCCCCCATCTGGCACCGCTATCCTTGCAGTATAACCTGATAAGGTTGGACCACGACCCTGCCTGGGTTATCATTAGTGGTCCCCCACCCTCATGCTGACTGGGGACAATGAGACCTTTGGGAGAACTGGCCTCATCCCCCTTCATTCCCCGATACCTTCAGTCTGTGCTCCTCCCAGGCCACTTCACATGACTGTGACATTTTTTTTTTTATTATTATTATTTTTTTTACAACAACCAGTATTGCTTATGCCTAACTAACCCTACCTCTATATTTTTCTACCTAGTTTTTTAACTTCTCTTTGGAGGAGGTGAAAAACCCAGAAAAACTTTGTTGTTATGTGGGAAACCAGGAAAAGTCACTCCCCAACCCCTAGTGCAGTCACCAATAGTGGATCAAAGGGGGCCCTACCTCCCTGGCCCCCTACCCTGCTTTTATGAGGATGGGTAGGAGGGGCATCCATTGGATGGATGAGAAAGAGGGGGATCTTCTGGCTACAGTCCAATAAAAGTCCCCCTCTGTCTCCTCCCTCTGGATCATGTCTCCCTCCCTGAGGGTAGCCTGTTAGTGACTCCTCCTAGGGTGTTTCCAGGCCCTATGTCCTCCCCAGAAGGTGGTACCCTCTCAGATGACCTGGTCTGGGAGGGGGAAGGCCCCAGACAAATGGCCAGCTGCTGCTATGGGTGGCAGCTTCTCTAGTGTCTGGTAGCCCTCTCACATCTCCCTTTCCCAAATCAAGACACATACACATATCTTGGAAGAAATTGCCTCAGCCGTGTGTTTATTGTTATCAACACCATTTTGAGCAGTGTGTGCTACTGGGAGGAAGCACCCATACTTCTGAGGAATATGGCCAAGGCTTGTGCGGCTTCCCCATCTGACACCTCTATCCTTGCAGTATCACCTGATGTAATACTGTGTAACAAATGTAACTACTGTATACTGTTTATAACTGTTTTCAATATGTCCTTTTCTGTAACTAACTCCGGGTCGCTCCTGAAAAAGGGACCACTGGTCTCAGTGGGCTTACCCGGTAAACAAAATCTAAATAAATAAATGAGGTTGGACCGTGACCCCTCCTGGGTCATCACTAGCAGTCCACCACCCTCATGCTAACCAGGGACAATGAGACCTTCAGGAGAATTGACCTTGTCACCTAGGTCTAAAACCTCTACACATACAAAGCTCTGTTTCTCACCTTTGAAAATCAGCTTTCTGAAGTATTTAGGTGCTGCCTGGACTTGCACAACTGAACCTTTGCCTCCCAGACAACACATATATCGTGCTGAGCTACAGGGCTTAATTGAAATTCCAAGCATCCGAAGAATGCTTGAACATGCACAGTTTTATCTGTGCAGAGGAGGGCATGATTTGTATCACCCACTGCCCATCCAAACCACAGACAATGCCTCCTAATTAAGTGTGACTTAATCCAAAGTCAAACGGCGAGTATTTTGCTCTGCTCAGGCCTGAGCTAGTGATTGCCAAGTGCCAAAGCAGGTACTCTAACCAGTAGACTACACTGTCTCCTTAAGCAACTCTTTCTCCAATGTAGGACCAAGGAGCCTCTTACCTTCCTGCAGCATGTGCACTCTCTGGATGATCCACTGGATGGAGAAGAAAAAGGGGATCTGCTTGCTACAGTCCAATATAAGTCCCCTCTGTCTCCTCCCCCAAGCCAATGCCTCCCTCCCCAAGTGGAGCCTGTTGGTGCCTCCTCCTGGGGTATTGCCAGGCCCTATGTCCTCCCTAGGAGGCAGCACCCTCTCAGATGACATATTCCAGGGAGGGGGAGGGGCCCTAGACAAATGACCAGCTGCTGCTATGGGTGGCAGCTTCTCTATTTCACTGTGGAATTCTGATCTAACATGACAATTACGCCAGGCTAAGCATGCATTCATCCACCTTCCTGAGTACTAACAGGACTTCTATGGAGAATAGTGGTAGCAAGTGCAGAGGCTTAGCTCCATCAGGCGAACCTTGAGTCCTCTCTTAAATCCCCCTTGCATTCCTGAAGCTTTCCTGGGTTTGCGTTCCAAAGGTGTGGTATATAGGCAGAAAAGGACCGTTGTCCTTGGGAGGATTTAACTTTTGGAACTTGGAGGAGCTGGCAGCTGGAGGATGTGAAACTTCTGCTGCTTTTTTTGGCAATTAATGTGCCAGCCAGGCTGGGGGGGGGGGGCATTCTCAAGTCTGAGTTTGTAAGTTAGGCACAGAGATAAATATTTCAGTCTGCCTTCTAATGAGGGCTAATTTAATGTTTGGAGCACTTGACAGTGCTGATCCATGGGCAGGGACCCTGCGAGGAACCAGCTTATCCAGTGGTATAAGGTTCTAAGTTTCTGAATCTCTGTGCCTCTAACTGAATATAGAACCAGTGTTCCATATAAAATGGAAGGTAATAGAGTGCCAGTTGCAACTTTTAGTTGTGAATCCTTTGTTAGGAAAGGACTTAGGCGATATGGTAGACAGACCTACCTTCTGGTTCAAGGACTTGTTCATCTGGTCAATATGTGTCTTAAAGGTGCAGTCTTGATCTAGAATGACCCCTAAGTACTTAATGGCATCAACTACTTCAATCCTTGAACCATTTGTGAGAGTGGGTGATAGAAACTGTGATCTGTCAGATCCCAGGCTTTTAGTTCCAAATAGTACGGCCCTTGTCTTTTTCCTGTTTAAAACTAGTACATTCCTCTCCAGCCAACACTCAAAAAGTAACATATCTTTCTCCAAAGAGTGATTCAATTGGGCAGTATCCTGGGAAGCCCTGTAAAATACCTCGTCATCAACGTACAAGGTTAGGTTTGCATCACCACATTGGTTTGGCATGTCATTTATAAATAGGGAGAATGACAGAGGCCCCAGGATTGACCCCTGGGTAGTCCGTCAAGTACTAGACATTTCTCAGAGAGGGAACCTTGCCATCTAACTAACTGTGACCATCCCTGGAGGTAGTCTGAGAACCACTGTAACATCAGGCTATCAAGGCCTAGATATTTCAGTTTTATAAGGAGCACTTGATGGTCTACCAAATCAAAAGCTTTGGTGAGATCAATAAAGACTGCACCGGTTTTGAAGCCACTGTCTAAGGTTGAGTAGATATCTGTGGTGAGGCTGACAAAAGCAGTATTGGTTCCATGGTTTTTCTTGAAGTCATGTTGCCAATTAGTTAATAGCTTGCATTGCTCGATATAGCCAATTATCTGGTTGTACAAGATCCTTTCTAGTACTGTACTTTGCTTAGCATGCTTAGTAGTGATATGGGCCTATAATTTTTGACTTGCTCTCACAAGCCTCCTTTGTGGATAGGCATGACCAGGGCCACTTTCCATGGTGCAAGGACTTTCTCTTTGAGGAGGGATCCATTATAGGGCCATGTAATAAGGGAAGCAATAATCTAAGCTGCAATATTAAGTAGTTTGGGTCTCAGTTTGTCATACCCTGCAGACCCAGTAGTTTTTATATTTTTTAGAAGTCTTAAAACCTTTTTTTTGGATACTATCGTAAAGTGGAAATTGGGAGCGGAACAGCATTAGTACCAGTGTGTGTGTGGGGGGTGTCACTGACTAGTGGATCTTAAACTTATCAAGATTAGCAAAGAATGAATTTAGCCTTTGTGGCATCCTCAGGGTTCTTATGACTAACACCTTCAGCTATTATGTCACATTTATCTTGCGTATGACTTCCCTTAAGAAGACCATTGATTTGTGACCAAAACTTTCTTGGTTGAAGAGGTTCTTTTTCTGTAGGTCCCCGACATACTGTATTTTTGCTAGTTTAATTTCTTTTTTACATTTATTTCTGAGCTCCCTAAATTTCTGCCAGTCCTTATTCTGATTAGAGGATTTGAAGGTACCCCATGCCCTGTCTCTCTCACTCATGAGTTTTTTTAGACAACGAGATAGCCACCTAGACTCTTGTCTTTTAACACTTAGTTACTGTAATGGGGCATGTTTATTTGCTGCTGACAGAAAATTATTGATGAAGAAATCTAATGCTAAGTCTAGGCTTGGAGCAATTTTTAAATGGTTCCAATTCACTTCTGATAGTGTTTCAAGAAAGGCACCTATATTAAAGATGGAATAATCTCGGGCCCAGAAAATTCTTGGGGTTGGGAACTCTTTTTTCCATACTCCGTATGTGGGAGAGTGATCACTCAGTGAGTCTGCAAAGGTTCCTGCCAACTTAAATCTATCTGGCTTAGATATCAAGATCCAGTCCAGCGTAATGTGGTTGCCTGTTTTAGTGTTTAACCTAGTGGATTCATGAATTAACTGTGTTGGATCAGCCTCTTGTAGGATGGACTTTGTGACCCCAATGTATATTAAAGTCTCCCAGTATCACTAGGTAGGCTGTTTTTTACTTAAAAAAAAAAGGAACAGAATCAAACTACCATTTACATAAGTAATCTCTACAGAATGTGACCAATCATAAAATGTGTTTTTTAAACTTGGGTCACTTTGAGGGCTAAGGGGATTGATAGTATCCCTCTAAATGTCTTACTCCAGGGACCTAGAATAGACATGCACAGCAGGAGGATGAAGTTTCTGTGGGAAGGAGATTTAGTCAGTTGCAGGACCTGCAGTGCCACGTTCCTCCATGGTACATTGTGGCCATGAGGATACTCAGTCTTCTGGAGGTTTGTGGCACTCCACTCTGAGCTGACTGCTGCATGAGCCATAATTCATTAACTGTAGAGCTGGTTGGGGAGGGAGATGCGTCCTCCACTGTTCTGCTCCCTCAGCATCTCCCAGGAGTTCACAATGGGGATTGGAAAGTAGTGAGCGGGTGGGGCCAGTGTGTGGCAAATACTGGGGAAGGAAGGTGCTCTGGAATAGCAACAAGCAACCATTTCATCCCCTGATTGGAGCTATGCATATTACTCTCCCTGCCAGTGGAGAGCACACTGTTTCTGCCACAGCTCCAGCAATAGCAAAACCTACAGAGGAGGGATACAGTCTAAAAGGGATAGCTAGACAGAAGGCACTTATAGTGAGGGACTCTATGGTTAGGGATACTGAGATGGGAAGGGTGGTGCACTGTCTTTCAGGAGTGACAGCAGACATGGTACTCTTTAGGATAGATGGGTTGGTTAGAGAAGTGGGAGGGGGAGGCCAGATATTAATGTTCATTCATTTTGAGATGAATGAACTGGCAAGGAAGCTATAAGACACAGAGAAGGATAGTTTCAGGTCACTGGGTTCTAGGCTTAAGAAGTTGGCATGGTACTATGATCTTCTCAGAGGTTCTCACAGTACACAGGAAGGGGGTGGCAAGGAAGCTGAACATTTTTCCATTCAACAATTGGTTGAAAGAGTGATGTGGTGGAGAGGGTGCCCACTTCATGGGGGACTGGGAAGCCTTTTGGTGGGAAAAATACCTATTTAAACTGAATGACCTTCATCCTGCTAGGCAGGGAATAGGGATATTGGGACAAAGGTTTGAGGCATACATTTGGGGGCATTGAAATGAGTGTGTGGGGGGGAGATTAGGGCTAGGGTAATCCAAGAGGTGCTGTAAACTGAGTTGAAGGACACCCAGCTAGCACTCCCCTGACTATAAGAGGCTATGAGGAGGCAGAAGATAGCATAGATAGGGAACACAGAAGGGGCATGTGGCAGAGAGTGAGAACCACATCAGATGGGGAGGAGGCAAGGAAAGCAAGAAAACACGGGAAAAGGAAAAAATAGGTCTGACCAATGAACAGGACAGGATAAGGGCAGAAGCAGGATTCCTTGAGTCTGATAAGTTCAAATGCCAGAAGCCTAGGGAACAAAATGAGTAATCCCTTAGGTAATCGCAGCAGAGGGCAGCCCAGATGTAATGACCATAGCTGACATGGTGGCAACTCCCAACAATGACTGCAATGTCACAGTCCATGGGAACATGGGAAAGGGAAGGAGGTTGTGCTGCATACATTGGGTTTTGGAGGATAATGAAACGGAGAGGGGATGAAGGGGAGCAATTACGGGATCATTTGTCAGTGGTAGAAAGGTTCGTCCACATGGGGGTGATTTTAATGACCCATGTTAATCAGAGGAAGTGGACAGTGCACTTGCCATGAGATCAGGAGGATGGCACCTGGAGGTGAATTCCTTATGGTAAGGGACTTCAACATGCCTGACATAGACTGGAGCATTCCTGGGGCATGGATTACCAGGAAACATGATGTTGCTGGACACATTTTAGGACTGTTGCCTGACTCAGCATGTGGAGCAGCAGACTAGGGAAGGGGCCATACTCTACCTAGTTCTGAACAACTGGAACAGTATTGTGGAGTAACAGTAGAGGATCTGATTGGGTCTAGCAACTACAGTTCAGAGTGATTTGACATAGCCCTGAAATCCCAAAGGCAAGAGTCTTGCATACTGCAGTAGTCCGGGACTTCAGAAGGATAGATTTCAGAAAGATAGAAGAGAAGCTAAGGGTTAGGCTCAGAAGGTCTTGCCAAATAGTAAGGGTGGAGAGAAAGTGGAAATCTATAAAGCAAGGGATCCCAGAGGTCTCAAAGGCATGCCTTGGGCAGGCAGTTAAAGAGAGGAGGCACTAGAGGCCTATGTGGTTTTCCACTGAGTTTGCAGAAACAGGGCAGGCCAAAATGTCATCCTTCAAAGAGTTTAAGGTTGACCAGTTGGAAGCAAGTATGCAACTCTACCACAGTAAAACAAAGCAGGCCAGTAAGGCAATGAGGATAGCCAAGGCAAAGATGGAGCTTAGACTAGCTGAATTGGCAGAGGGAAAACAATAACGCCTTCTTTAGTTTATATGAGAGAAAGGAAGAAGAACAAGGGAGGAATTGAGAATGGGGGCATGGAGAGAAGAGGATGGTAGAAAATATGATATTCTAAATGAATACTTCTGCTCAGTCTTCACAGTTTAAGAGTGAGGGCCATTTCCAGATTGCAACATCAAAGTCAGGAGGGAAAAAAATTGCTGTCAGGACAATCACAGAAGAAATGTACTGAAGAAATTGAAAGGACTAAAGGTACAGAAGTCCCCAGGAATAGATTGTTTGCCTTCATGATGACTACCCAAGGAGGTAGGGATGGCTATTGTTGCCCATTGGTAGACTTGCTTATCTGCCCAATTGAGACTGGTGTCCTCCCCAGGAACTAGATAGAAGGTTGTGACCATCATCCCTCTGCACAACAGTTGGGATGGGGGAGAACTAAGGAACTACAGACTGAGCAGCCTAACTTCCACTGTGAGGAAGCTCCTCAAGTTCATAATCAAGGAACAGCTAGTTGACTTCTTGGAGTCCCACAGTCTGCAGGACAGCCAACAGAATAGCTCTGTGAAGGGAAGGTTCTGCCTGATGAACCTTGCAGAATTCCGCAATGCCATGTCCCAAGAGCTGGACAAGGGCTAAGTACTGGCTGTCCATTTATCTGGGCTTCAGCAAGGCCTCTGACTGTATTCTACAAAAGTCTAATGAAGAAATTGGAGGACTTGGGATGGAAATGAAAGTCACAAAGTGGGTGGAGAATTAGCTAATGGGGAGAATCCAAAGGGTGTTACTAAATGGTATGCACTCTAAGGTGGGGGGATAACTAGCGAGGTGTCACAAGGGTTGGTCCTATGTCCAGAACTATTTAAGAATTTATTTGTGACATTGCAGAGGGGATCCAGTGCAGAATGTGTCTCTTTACAGATGACACTAAGATATGTGGCAGAGTGCATAGTAAAGATGACATAATGGAATTGAAATGGAATCTGGAGAATATGGAAAGTTGGTCCAAAATATGGCAACTGGAATTTAATGCCAAAAAGTGCAACATTTTTTAGCGGAAAAGAATCTGAGAACTGAATATGGGGGAGGGGTAACCTGAGAGCAGGCTTTGGAAGAAAGGTACTTGGAAATTACAGTAAGTGAAAGCTTGAAGGCCTCAACAGAATATAACAAGGCACATGGGAAAGCTAGCAGAATGCTGGGGTGCATAGATAGGGCCTTCTAGGAAGGAAGGAAGGAAGGAAGAAAGGGCTCTTCCCCCGATGACTCAAAACTGGGGGCAGTGGTGGATGGGAAGGAGGGTTGAAGGGTCCTACGGGGGACCTGGAGACTCTTGAGAGGTGGTCACACATTTGGAAACTGAAGTTTAATGCAACGAAATGCAGTGTTCTCCACTTGAGACTTAGGAACCCTGATCATGAGTACTTTTTGGGTGGGGAGAAACTGCAGGTTCTGGGGGGGGGGAGGATCTTGGGGCATTCATGAATGTCAGAATGAATAACACTGAGCAGTGTAGAAGAGCTATGGCTAAAGCGAATAGAATGCTCAGGCGCATTGCCAGGGGGGTAACCTCGAGGAGAGGGGAGGTACTTCTTCCTCTGTATAACTGCCTGGTCAGACTGCACTTGGAGTACTGTTTGCAGTTTTGGCACCCCTACTTGAAATATCTAAAGGGATTGAACAGGGTCAGCCTTGATAGTGTGTCAGCTAAGGGAGGAAGGGACCACCAGGGGGCATTTCATGAAGTCGGTTGGCGGGAGGCTCAGGGGTGAGACTAGGAGAAGTTACTTTATCAAGAGGGTGGTGGCCCCATGGAATGCACTACCTGTGGAACTGGTGGCTGTTGATACAGTGGAGGGGTTCAAGAGGGGTTGGGACAGATAGAAGGGAAAGGCAAAGCTGAGGAATGCTAGAAATGGAGGTGTTACTCTGGTGGGAGACGGGGTGGGGGGATTATGGGTGAGGCAGGGGTGCAGCAATGGTGTCTAGACCATGTGCTTCTTTTTTGAGCAGACTCAAGAGGCCTTTTGACCTAGTCTGCTGGCAGCTTAGTATGTTAGGATACAAGGAAGGAAGTGATGCTGCCCCATTATGGGTCCTTGGTGAATCTGCAGCTTGAGTACCATGTGCAGTTCTGGAACCCACACCTAAAAAGCAACAATGGCTACCTGAAGATGATTCAAATGAGGGCAACCAAAATAATTTATGGCCAACAGAAGAGGACTTACAGTATGAGGACAGACTGGCTGATCTCAACATGGAGGCCAGGAGAGAAATATCAAGATGTTTAGATACAGTAGATAGACATTGATGGCAGGAAAAGTCCTATCAACCCATCCAACCTATCCTCCCTACCTAACTAACTACTCTTCATGAGCCCTAGTAGACATTCCATCTCTTAATGTCTGTCCCCCTTCCTGACTAAGCCAATTTGTGTGCTCTATTCCTGCTTTATACTGCTCACCAATTTGGCCTTTAATGCTTCTTCTGACAGCCTGGACCACAAATAAATTTTTATTAATGTAAGGGCTGGCCAGCATTAACATATATAAATAAAACGAGAACAAAATTGATATGGGCCAGAAATTCCACACAGAAGCAAATGGTGCCATTTCACACAAAGGTCATGTAAGGCATAGTGACTGTAATGTGATAGAGAACAATCCTCTCTCCTAAAGATGCTGCTGTTTAGATGCATACACGTTAGAAAGCATTGCAGCGCACACACCAGGCTCACTCGAACTTACATTTTGTGTGCAAAGTAAGTAAACCTGCAGTTTTCTCTCCTTGCACACTAAATGGGTGAAACGCCGCCCCACCAAATGGGGGCTTACCTTATTGTCCGTTTCTCCAGTCTGCCTCTTGGTGCCTGCCGTGTCACCAGTATTTCCCCGATCTTCACCACCTCTATCCCAAATTTTGTGCATGCCCTGGAGCCCCTGAACAGCTGTTTTAATAATTTTTGCCCTTAATGGGCTTAGGGAGCAAAGTGGAGGTGCTGGCTTTCTTCCATTCACTACACAGCCGACCGGTGAGCTTGCACATGCTCAGAAGTGCTCCCAAGTTACCAACCGTGATAGCAGTCCAACGGATGGCTTACTGGTTGTCCCGGCCCATGAAAAGGATAAAAGGGGGAACTGGTGACCAAAGCAAGGGCCAAGAGAGCCAGCTTTGCTTAATAAATAAAGAGTGCTTTGAGCGCTATGAACAGGGGCTCATGCATATTAAATAGGAGCGCAATGAATATTAATGAGTAAGCTGTCTGCTGCATAGGACTGCATATCTCAGCAGTCGTGATGAAGAAAGGGCTAAAAATAAATGTTAAATAAGGGCAGTGTCTGAAAGGGCATTAAAGGGGCTATAAAATAGTGGGACTAAGTAAATAAAACAATGTTTATACTGGCTGCACCAACCTATAGTTCTGGGACTCTTATGAACTGCCTGTCTGCTGCCTAGGGGCACTATGTTTCAGCAGCAGTGACTGTCTAAGGACTGCATGTAAATGTTTGAAAGTAGCAGCATTCAGGAGAGCACAGTTATGACTGTTGAAATGTGGGGCACAGACCTAAATTAAATATTTTACCTGGCTGCACCTGAACTTTATTTGTGGGACTGTGATGGACTGCAGGGGGACTGGATCTAAAAGCAGCCATATTAGCAGTGCAGCAGGCAATCAGAAAAACAGGTCTTCAGTGCAAGGATTGTTGGGACAGTGCTGGAGACCCTTGGGACTTTGTCAAAGACTTATGGCGAAAAATTAGGGACTTAATTTAAGTGCCTAAACAGCGAGCCTATCAGGCATTGGAGAAGATTTATGAATATTCATTTTTGGTACAGACAAGTGATTTCAGCCAGTCGGAGCCTCAGAGAGCTCCTCAAAATCCAGGGACTTTTCAGGCTGAGCTCAGTTTCAGCACAAGCCCCTCCACAGGGAGGGGGGGCTCTGGCTCCCAGCTACAAGAATGGGCCTAGTGTGTTCTGTGAGAGCCCCTCCACAGGGGAAGGTGTTTCTTGCCTCTGCTAGAGAAATGAAGTGGCTGTAAGCATCTAAAGTCACTGGCCGGGGGTTGACAGAAACTGTCCCTGGGGCTAGCAGTTTCTTGCCTCCTTAGGAAAACTTGGAAAAGAAGCTAGCATCTGCCTGCAGTTGTGAGACAGCTGCAAGAAATGCTTCTGCCTTGGTAGTGAGACTGCTGATGAAACCTGTAACTTCCAGAAAAGTAAAGCCTTCTGAATCCTTCTGAGTGAGTAAACGTTTACTTGCAAATTTGGAAATCTGTTTGGGGCAGAGAAGCCCAAGAGGCCAGAAGTGCCTGTCACCTGTCTGCATCCTGTGTCTAACCAACACTTGAGAAAGGGGTGGACATCTGTTGCAAGTGACCAGGCAAGGGTCCAGTGTTAAGAACATCTGAAGTAACTGTTGGAAAGTGCCTACATTACTGGAAGGGGAATATCCCCGAATGTGGAGTTTTTCCTGACCTTTGCCTGTGAGGACAGTGAAAGTCCATTTGGAGCTACAAACATCAGCATAGCCAAAAAGAGACTCTGTTACTGTTTCTGAGTGTCCAGTTGGAGCTGCAAATGCAAGCATAGCTACAAGGGATTTTACTACTGTGTACTGTGCTTTGAGAAGCATCTGAAAGAGTGAATTTGCAAACAAGTAAAACGAAAAGTGGTTGGGAGCCATGCTTTAAGCTCCATCAGTAACACTGAAAGGGAAAGAGAATTTGTCTGGATTGTGCGAGTTTTTGGTCTGGCCTAGCTTTGGGGCAATTACCCATCTGTAAGAGACTGTGTCTTGGAAGTCTGAAAGGACCATGCCTGCCACACTGGCCACATGGTTGAAGAGGTTGTGACCACATAAAGTAATCAGAGAAAATGTCTTAATGTATAAATGTGCTGAATTGTGTCTAAGAGACTATTCCAGATCGGCCTGGGATACAGCATGGTAGTGTGCCAGCTATGCACTACCATATGCACTTCCCCTGAGGGGTACAGCCAGATATGGGGGTCTGAAGTGTGCTGGCCCTGGTCTCAGCCCAGTCTGTACTGACTGTGTCTGCAAAGCCCAGAGAGAAGGGGCACCAACTTCATGCTGAGAGAAGTTTCCAGAAGTAGAAGCTACCAAGCCTATTGTCCAGAGGTCATCCTCAGTGCCTGCCTGAATCCTCAGCAATGCTTCTCAATACCTAATGAGGTCTTCTAAACTGTGAGTAGGCAGACTCACCCTCTGCCAATTTCAAATGAGGAACTGTAAATAGCTAAAGATGTTGTCAAGTTTCAGTAGTCTAAATTGCAAGTTCAAGTCCAATAAGGGAAAGTAATAAAGACCTGCTAAGTTACAGTCAGGATGATGTGTCCCAGGATTAAAGGAGAAATTAATCTGCTTTTCTTTTAAGGACCCCAACTCAGCTGCAACACTGGCCACCTCAGCTGCACCATTTAACAGGCCAGCACCTTAAAAATTCTAGTACTGGGTACCTAGGTATAACATAGAATTGCAGGCATCTATAGTGGTTCTGGTACTGGTATCAGTGTGAGCATTTGAGCATATGAGTTACTACCATTCTAGTGCAGTTAGCTAGATAGCCAGAATGATCTCCTAAATACATCAGAGGTTGGTGGGTGACCACTGTGATTAATGACTGAATTTGAAATGCAACAATGATTATCTTAATGCCGGCTGCAATACCAATCTAAACCAATGCAAATCAATGTAAGTACTTAACCTCTGCTTCCAATTCACCCTTTCTAACCCTCACCCCTTGTAAATAAATTGTTTGTTTGTTTTTATAAATCTTGAGTCGTGTGCATATCATTAGTGAGAATCAATAATTCTTGAAATGTTTAAGTGTGGGCTTTTGGTTATTGGGGCATGTGTGGGGTGACTATATTGTAATGTGGGTGGGTACAACATCCCAGGGGGTTATACCGGGTTTTATTCTAGCTCACTTAAAGATATAGTCTGGGTAGAGGCACGGCACAATATTATCATGTTGGGAAAGAACCAGTTCTTAAGTAAAATGGGAATCCAGGCCCCTCAACCTTGATTAGGCCTACAAGGCAGGGGTAGTGTAGCCCTTAGATACCCAGTGCCAGGGTTACATGTAAATTCTTTTGAGCCTGGTGTATGCACTGCAATTCTTGTAACATATAAGGCATAGGCAGGCAACTGGAAGTGCATGAAATAATAAGAAACACATAGACCAGCATCAGTCTTACTATAACAAACCAATGAGGGCACAGATAATACTTTGGGAATCTTTTCAGAGCTGGCAGTGCATTTCCAAGAATATTTTTTATTAAAAATGGTAGTGATTAAAACCAGAGCAGCTGCAAACAGATACATACAGAATTATTATTTTTAGTTATTGTTTATTGGAGGTATAGAGAACACATTAAAACAAAATCAGAACAATCAGAGCAACTAAATACTGTAAATCTCAACCATCCCAGCAGTGCTATCATTTGTAACGTCTCCATGTATGTACATACAACACCAGCAGAACAGAAGCAAGTCCAGAGCGATTCCAGCACCATCATTGGATAAAATCAACCCATTATGGCATTCTATCAGTTAATGGAAGGTCCAATGAGACCCCACCTCATTTCCCCTCATGGGGCCTTAAGCCACTGTTCTCTTTCTCTAAAGGGGGAATTGATATGAAACTTGCAGAAAACAGCGCGCATATGCTGTTTACAGCATTAACAGAATTTGGCCAGGGAGCCTTTTGCCAGGTGCAATGTTCTGAATAAGGAGGCTAGGGTGGCCACAGCCTCTCTCCAGTCACAGATTTCTGGAAGGCCTGTTGTACGCCATCTCTTAAACAGAAGTCTCTTGGCTTCTACACTCACTGATACGAGCCAGGTTAAGTGTGGATTAGAACTGAAACTGCAAAGAAATGCACATTATTTTTATTTGAGAGGAAAAAAGCACCCTAAATAGTAATGGATTGCACAAAATGTGTACAGATTAGAGAATGTGCTCACACTTGTGAAAGATTCAGGGGGTTAGGAGACCTGGAAAGGGGGTCACTAGCCTGGGAAAGAGCAGCTGATGCTGTGTCAAGGAGAACAGAGAATCAGCCATCTTAATTCAGGGGATGCTGGAGAGAAAAAAAGCAAGAAAAAGCTGCACCTGGGAACACTGGTGCAAATGAAAATTTAACCGGTCATTGTACAAAAAATATCTTCACCCAGTAACCTTGGTCTTGGAAAAATTGCACTATGAAGCACTTGCTTAGTCAGAAGATGTGATGTTGCTGTCTTTCACCACGATGTAACCTCCAGGTCACTCCTGACTTTGTCTGGTATGCTTACCTGGTCAATAACAAAAAAAGAAATATTGGAAAATGAGGCTTTTATTTAAAGTGTGGAACAGGTGAACAAAACCATGTGTAATGCTGGAAGAAGGCTACAACTTCGACCTGCAGAAACCCAGCATATTTTGTACCCTTAATGAGGTGCTTTGTCAAGGGTTGTGGGCCCACATATCCATCATGCTTTTGTACTATGTTATTTGAAAATTTTTCTAGAACTATCCTGACCAAGGTTATGGGGCGCAGATATTTTTTCTACAGTAATTGAAGTCTCAGACAAGGCAAGGCAATTTGGCTTATATGGTGCTCAATCGCAGGGGCTCTTGGTGCCTCATAGAAGCAAACAAATTAGTGAAACTAGTACAATTAAAAAAATAAATAATGACATCAGATAATAAATAAGCACAACAGAATATTAGGTAATAACAGCATCATGCCCCAAAACATAGTAAACCAATAAGTCTTGAGCTTGGATTTAAAAATGGTTAGGGAAGGGGCACCTCTCACCCCCCAATGAAGGGCATACCAGAGAAGCAGGGCCACCACTCTGAATGCCCTATCCCCTGAGGATTTTAATTGAGATCTTGGAACAGAAAGAAGTCCTGTGTCCACTGACTGAAGGGAGGGGCCATGAACATAGGGGGTCAGAAGTTCTTTCAGGTAGCCATGACCCAAATCATGGAGGGCACCGTAAGTTGACAAGCATGCCATGAAGTTGATGTGCCACTGCACCAGCAGCCAGTACAGAATGTGTTGAACTGGCATGATATGCTAGAACCAGGAGGTGCCGGGCAACCAGCCAGGCTGTTGCTTTATATACTAGCTGCAAGCAATGCGACAACTTCATGGATAACCCCAGGTATAGAGTATTACAGTAATACAGTCTTGATGAGGCAAGTGCATGCACCAGTATTGCTAGGTCAGATAGCTCAAGAAAGGGCTTGATCCAGGAAATATTCCAAAGATGATAAAAAGCAGCTGCAGAAAACAGCTGACACCTGAGGTTCTAATGTCAACATGGAGTCCACAATGACCCCTAGGCACAGCCTCAAGAGTAACACTGTCCAAAGATGGCAAAACAGTATCACAACTCAAAGCTGATGAAATAAGCTGTCCCTGCTCCACTAGCAGCACCTCCATCTTTGAGTGGTTCAGCCTAAACCAGTTGGCTGCCATCCAGTCCTGAATGTCACTAAGGCACTCAGTCACTCCTAAGACAGCAGCCCTGTCATCACAGGCACAAGAAACATACAGCTGGGTATTACTGGCATAATTATGAAAATCCAGGCTATATTGTCCAATGATCTCCCCCAGTGACAACACGTACACAACGAACAGCATAGGAAGGAGCCAGGATTGATCCCTGAGGCATACCACAGCACACTGTATCACTATCTGAGATGAAAACATCAGGTGCCACCTGCTGCACTCTGCCAGATAAATAAGGCTTGAACCACCACAACACCTTCCCTGTGAGTCCTACATAGTGCCCCAGATGGGCAAACAGCACCCCATGGTCCACCGTGTCAAAAGCTGAAGAAAGGTCAAGCAGAACCAAGATGGAACTATGTCTACTATACCTTGCTAGGAGTAGACCATGGTGTACTGTGACAAAAACTCCTTTGGGCTGTAGCAACGTCTATGGGGTTTTGCCTGATTTACTTCTCTGCTGCCACCACCCCAGGAAAATACCTCTGTCTTGCTCAGGGACTTGTAAGGTCAAATACAGAAATATTTGGTAGAGTGCGCTTCAGATGGCAGACTTTAAACATAGAATGTTCACCTTGCTTGCAGAAATATTAAATTTACCTTTGCAATAAGGATGCTCAGCCACTAGTTCTGTAAAAAAATAGATCTTTACTCTTTATTTATTTAGCTTTTGTTTACCGGGTAAGCACATTAGACATAAAATGCCTATTTTCAGGTGCGACCAGGGAGGTTGCAAAGGTAAAAATACAGAACAACGTGAAGGTACAACAAATAAAAGGATAATCTGAGAACCATGAACTTAATAACAGAGGCGATAAATACAATAAAGGCAAGGTACATTACATAGAGGAATGAGCATTAGGACAAGTCATCATACAGTGGAACTTTTATATACAATAAAATTCAATAAGTGTATGAGTAAAACTAAAGATGTAAGAAACCACTCATTACCCAAGTATGGAAGTCAAGGAGACCATGCAGGTGGAAGGCACAACCAGGCACACTAAGGACAGTGACAATCAGAGGCTGATTTCAGGTGAGTCTATAGAGATCTCTAAAAAGAAGAGAGATGGGAGGTGGTATACCTAGTGAGCAGTGGGAGGGAGTTCTAGAATCTAGGGGCACAGATTGTAAATGCTCGGTCCCCAGACACAGTATGTGACTTTGGGACAAGAAAGGACTGCAAGGCGGTGGACCTGAGCAGGTATGATGGCTAGACAGGTTTAAATAGGTTGGCTATGGGAGAGGGAGTGGTGGTACAGATGATTTTGTCAATGAAGTTGCCAAGAGCAAAGGAGCAGTAGTTACATGGGGACGATCACTGAACTTTGCCATATAGTTCACAGTGGTGGGTGTGGTGAAGAACAGTGAGGGCAAAGCGACAGACATTATTGTACATCACATCTCACTTAGCAAGACTAGCTTTAGTAGCAAGGGGGAAAGTTATAAGTCCATAGCTAAGTGTGGGAAGAAAAATTCCTTTGACAAGGGCAAGACATGCAGCCGTGGTTAGAGTCCCCCTAGCTCTGTACGCTAGGCCCAATTTGATATTAGTTGCCCTGCAAACATTTTGATTGCGTGAAGAGAGTTTGAACTGAGGGTCAGGCGTAACTCCCAAGTATTTAAAGGAGGAGGTGATGGTGATAGGGGAGCCATCAAAGCTCATAATAATCAGAAGGGTAATATTCAACCTAAGCTTAGCAGAGGATCCAAAGAGCATAGCATGAGTTTTCTTTATATTAAGGACAAGTGCATTTGTCAGTAACCAGGCTTGAAGCTTATGGAAGTCAGCTTGTAGACAATGGGTTATGATGTTGATGTCATGCATGCTACAAGATATTACAAACAGGATATGAACAGCAAACAAAAAGATATATACATTTACAGGATAAGACGTTAAAACAGTTAAATAGATAGATGACTTATAGAATAAATTCGCATTCTAGACTCACATTAGGATCTATATTTACCTGCCAGCTAACTTGTAAGAAACATTCACTAATATTGTTCTTTCCTCACCTAGATTAACTAGCTATGGGAGCAGGGCTCTCTTTCCTATTGGGGAACACTCAGCAAGAAACAGAACCCCAGATCCTCTTTGGAACTTGCAGGAAGTCAGAAAGAGTGAGTTGCGGTTAAACTCTTATATTTATGTGCTCATGGAAGTAGGACAGGACCTCTCACTGGAGTGACATCCCTCTCCAGTATCCCCTTACTAAGTAAGTGCATGGTGCATGCATATATGTGTGTGTGTATTTAAAGCTGCCAGACTGAATTGCCCTTTCCCACCTAGCAACATCCTCACTGCATGATCACACCACTGAAAGCTAGCACTCATGTTCTATAACATCCTGTTGTCTTATTGTCTGAGTGTGGGAACCCTGTCCTTGTGTAACCCCCCCACCACCACCACTACTTTACACAGTTAGCTACCCCTGGCACCCATAACTGGGCACAAACTTCAGAAACATTTAGACAACTGGTACCATCCCTAGCTTTGGGAATGTATACCAGGCTCGTTCTTCTAGAGATCAAGGGGTGGGGGTGTACAAAAGCATTTTAACCTATTTGGTATTTACAAAAAACAGGTCCTGGGGAGAGAACTTTTTGCTAGGGCTATGCTAGACCTAACTTCTGGAGGGGTACCCAGTAAATCCACACACAGGAAGCAATAATGTAACTGTCTAAACCAAAGGTGGGGTTCTAGAGTGTGACTTTGTTCCAAAAGATGTTCTCTAAAGCAAGGGTGGACCCCCAAGGTTTACACATCGTGGCACTAGGAACTTGCAGAACAGCAAATCAACTGTATCTGACAGAAAACTCTCTTTGTATTCCCACACTGTAGGACATAGAACATCTTGCACTTGTATTCCCACATTTCATAGGACATAGGACACTTCTTCCAGTGGCACTGGCCACAACTGAAAACACATTTACTTACAGGACACTTGCATTTTAGTTTCCCACATGTCATAGGACATTGAACATTTCCTCCAATGGCACTGGCCTCAACTGAAAACACATTTTCCTGAGAACTAGCACAACCCAATTCAGGGAGTAAAATTCTCTTCAGACATTGGCCCTTTGTCTAAAGTAACAAGGTGCCCTTACTGAACCCGTTAGTCCTGAACTGGTTACTCCAGATGGGGGACTGCCCACTCTTTGCTCCCAAATCCATACTCAGCCATGCTTTCAAAGTTACACCTTAAACATTTGGAAATACACTTTGGAAAATGCTTATTGAATAAAACTTTAGCAACCAACATTTGAATCACTACACTAGTAGTGGAAAAACTAAAGCCCTGAACAATGTGATATAGTCATACCTCTAGACATTACACACTTCAGCCAACTTGAAATTAAAACAGTCTCATACTTTTGAATTCACAGAAAAGTAGTGTATTCCCTGTTAGCTAGGGAATACAACAGCACAGGTACTTGCTTTCTGCAGCAAAAGTCAGATCCTACTCACTGTTAGACATTTCAGGCAGCTCCAAAACATCCTGTATCAAAAAGGGGATTGCCCCTTGGATCCATCCACTAGCAGTCCTTTTCACCCCTCTGGGATGAAAATCAGGAGATCTTGCTGTAGACAACGGTTTCCACCACCTCTCTTGGCAAACTGGAGAATTACCAGGACTAGGGTGAGAATTCAGAGCCCTCAACTCAGAGCCCTCAGCTGAGCAGTTCTCACTTCTCCAACTTCAAGCTGCTGACTCCAACAACTGACTCACAATGACTCCCATCTCAACATTCTAAAATCCCTTCTCACAGCTGGCTAAGACATATGCTGCTGCAAGAGTTCCAAATGAGCTCATCACTTCCATCTCAGCTGAAGCCAAGTAAACAAAACAGTGAGTATTTAACTAGTTAGTCAACAGCTGCTTCTCCCTGCCTAGCACAGATACTCAGGGGTTTCTAGTAACTCCAGGGGACTGGGTGGTTACACTTGCAAGCTCCCTCCAATTCTTTTATTACTTTGTTTAGTTCTTAGCTGCTCAGATGTCTCTGTAGGTAAAGTAATACCACTCACTCCTGGCCAACTCTTTTCCCTTGTAGGTTTCCCAGAATAGCTGCTGGAACATGTGACCCAACCTCTATTTTGTTTGCCCTAATACATTCCAATCACAGAAAGAACATATGAAAATAAGTAGAAAAGAGAAAAATTACAGTAATGAAAGATTACATTAACATGTTGACATTCCTGTCACATGCACCTTGACTAGAGCAGTTTCTGTACTATGAGAATGCTGGAAGGCCTGGAAAGGCTCATAGACATCATATGTCTCCAGGTGCTCTTCCAGCTGCACCGCCGCCACCTTCTCGATCAACTTCCCCAGGAAAGGAAGGTTTGACACAGACCTGTAATTTGAGAGACTGTCAGGGTTCAAAGATGGCTTCTTAAGAAGGGGTCTCACCACTGCCTTTTTTAAGGCACTGGAAAAAATCTGCTCCTCCAGCAAATACCTAAGTCTCTCCACAAAAATTGGACAGAGGGTTCCCCAGCACTCCAAAAGAAGCCAGGTCAGCCCAGGGTCCAATGTATAGTAACTGTGGTGCATTGCAGAAATCACCCAGAGGACAATCTCTGCCAACCCCCCCCTCTCATAAAGACAAAGTGCCCATGTCCAAAGACCAGATACTGTCAAACAATGACAGGCTGCTTGAGGATATCCTAGCCCTGACAGTGGATACTTTGTCCAGCTTGAACCAATTAAACTAATAACACTTTTCTGTGGAAAATACTCTACAGGATTGGAGACAGATAGAATTTAATAATCGGTCTATAGTGTTAAGAGCCGAGCTGGTCAGTTCTTTCCAGCAGCAATCACCTGTGACAAGAACACTGACTTTTCCAGAGTGATTACCAACTGATACTCATGGTAATGAGCCCTCAGCACCAATGTATCCCCTTCTGAGCATGACATCCACCAACAATGCTCCAACCTCCTCCCCTTAGTCTTCAACCTCCTCAGGTCTCCATTAATCATGGTGACTTGTGTTGGGAAATCAAGGGACGTACATGGATAGGTGCTAGGGAGTCAGCAGCCACAGCAAGAGCCATGTTATGACCCTCCACCTTTGCCTCAAATCCCATCGCACAAGCCATCTCCATGCCCGACATGTCCAGTGCCATCAGGAGACCCTGAGGCCCCAGATTTCTAAAAGAATGGAAACTGACCATCTTCACAAGGGAGGTTAATTGAGGAGCCCTGCAAACAAACTGCATGGCATGATGATCCAGCCAACTGACTGGATCAACATTGACAGTACTAATACCAAAATGCATCAGAAAGACCAGATCCAAGGCATGGATGTGCTGGGGAGTGACAGAGGCAACCGCCTCTACAAAGACCAGAGAAGACATCAACTGGAGAAACTGATTTCCAAAAATAGAAGCTTCATTGTTGGCCCAGGCATTTAAACCACAAAAATGAGAAGTTTGGATGATTCCAACACCTGATCAGCCATGAAACCCTCATGTTCCTGCAAGAATTCACTCCCATACCTTGGAGAATATCATATAAGCACGAATCTGCAACTTGTACCCAGCTTGCCCATCACTGCTACACATTCATTCAAATAACCTGGTCTCTCCCATGGGTTATGCTGTCAGTCCCAATACTCATCAAAAAATGATGGCTACACTGCCACCCCTGTACTCCCACCTAGGACAATGCACCACAGAGTAGCTTGTCAGAATAGACACCTCAGACACAGGGCCCGAGTCATCTTCCAGCCAGGTCTCCCTGATACATACCAGATCTGCTGAGGAATCCATTATGGAAGCCTCCATCATTGCAATTTTATTATTAAGAGATCTGGGTTATAAAGAACTGTCCTGCGGGGAGGAGCTGAGTCAGCCAATGCAGTGGCTATCTGTTCACCAGAAATCTCAGTAGCCCAGGGAATAGGGATCAGGCATGGGGAACCCCTTGCCTGGTAAAATCTATGCTTGGGGTGCCCCCTAGGCACCACACTCCTGATCCTGCACCCCTTCTCACAGCCCACCCGTGGAGCTAATCTATGTTTTGAACAACCTAACCCACCCATCAAACACACCAACAATCAATCAAGTTAACTGTACAAGTAGTTTAGTACACATAAACAACCACACACCCCAAACACTCAACTAAACAAAATATTAGCTAAAAAGAATCACTGAAAACAATCAGAGGGCTTAATTAACAAAATGTACTGATGTCAGTTAAATTTATAACAGAAACAGCCCATATAGTACAGTTCTTTAATGTCCAAAACTTCAACCAAGAAAGTTTGAATAAAAATATAGTGTAGGCAGATGAAATGTTCATATCACAAAGTTTTGTAAATTGAGGATGACTAAAATCAGTACTCTTCCTCTCTCACAGGGAAAGAACAGTCTCACTCACGGAAACTAACCAAGTCCATGGAGTCCAACACCTAATCTCCTTATTTTCCAGCTCTTACCCGGAACTAAGAAGTGACCAAATAATGCATATTGAAAATCCATATAGGACTAACCCTCTCATGAAGAGCCCTGGTGACATATCACCAGGGTAGAGAGAAGACAGGCAGAGACACCCAACAGGGCTAGGCAGATGGGAACAATTGTCAATTGGGGACCCAAATATGGATAAACCACCCAGCAGCCACAAGCCACATGGACAATGCTGCTGGGTCACCAAATGAAATTGCTGCCTGAACCACCCGCACACCCATGGACAGATCTCAGCCCCGGAAGCTGCCCACACCCACTGTTCTGAGGTTTAGTTCAACCAGGTATAAAGAGCCACTTCAAAAAACACAATTCCAAACCAGTCGCAATCAAGGCAGGAGAGAAGAATCCACAGTGAGGAAATAAGGACGCTGACACAGCAAGGGATAGCAAATCTGCTCCTCTCCTAACACCACTCTAAGTCCCTCAATAGAATTCACTTCACTACAGTCCTGGCATTGAATCCATTTCCCCATCAGAAACCAAAGGGGGGAAGAAACCACAGACCACAGAGTACAGCAGGGCGGAAACAAACTAGCAACTACAGCCCATACAAACCATCATTTAGCAAATTGAACACAGGGATCCAGCAAGAACAGTCTGCTCCCTGAATCCACACCACTCCAAGTCTCCCAATATCACTCAGGGAACCCAGCAGCAGTAGGTTAGCTGACAAAATCAGCTCCCATGCTGAAGCCACAGTAGAACAGTGGGGCACCTAATTGCAAAGTCCAGTGAGGCAAGGAGTCCATAGCAACAGTGGTTGAAGCAAGATGCCAACATGGCTTGCAAACTGCAATGAACACAATACAACTCTGGGAGTCAGTTATGAGGAATCCAAGAAAGTCAATGCAAAGTCAGCAAAAAAGTGTAAGCTTTCAATCTGGTAGAACTTTGGTTGAACAGATATGACCAACAGGAATTGAAGCACATGTAATAAGCAGCAGTAGAGTCAGTAGAGCCAAACAGTAGAGACAGAGAAGCAATCTAGAGATGGTGCTTCATGCCTGGGCTCTGGTTTCAGATACAGAGCCTTGGGAAACTCTTTAGGTGGAAATAAGTGAGTGAAGCAGCTGTGTTTATAAACAAAGGGTACAGCCTTTGTGTAAAAGTGCTTTACAAGATAAAATGGCATCTATTTAAAGTCATTTTCTCACAGAGATTTATTAGTGGGAGAAAGTATCTGGCTTAGATACAGAGACATGGGAAATGAATTAGGGTTCCCTGGGGCCGACGTGTACAAACCAAATTCAGTTGAAAGCCCCAAATGTCAGTTCTGCAACCAACTATGTGTGTGAAATTGTTTAGTTGAACATTTAAATATGTTATAATGTGTAAAACCCCTTGCATAGAAACATAGAATTTGATGGCAGATAAGGACCGCTTGGCCCACCCAGTCTGCCCATTTCCCTACCTAATGGATAAGCTGCAGATCCTAGTTAACCAGCAGCCTACTTCTTTCTACCCCCACCACCTAGAATTGCCTTATGGCTGTCCCATGCATGCTTGAATTCCACCACTGTTTTTGACTCCACAACCTCCTTCAGTTCTGACATTTCTCTAAAGGGATAGAAGGAGGTTGAGCCCAAAAAAGGCAGTTTGTTAACAACCTCAAACCGAATGTTCTATGTACGCAATTAGATATGACAGGATGTGTGTTTATATTTGTAAACCATGTGCCCCAGGTGTGTTGTGAGGCATGAGGTGAGTGTCTTCAACTTCCTGAAAGTGCAATTTACAGACATAAACATGTACCCTGGAGTACTTTGCTGCACTTATAAAATGGGTAACAAGTAAGTAGGCAACAAGATAATTTTGGTGCTGTATTTCATTAAAGTAAAACTGGAGGACAAACAGCAAAAAAGAAAAAAGGGGAACAAAAATATCCCCTAAGGCTGTCACTGAGAACTCCTTATAAAGAGCCCTTGCAGGCCATGCCCTGCCACAACTCCACCTTTTTACAACACACCCTAGATATTCTGGACAGTACTGTGTGTGTTTTTTTTTTATTTAGAATAAACAGTTTTGCCCACACCTCTCATAAATAAGGTACAACTCTGTGTTCCTTCCACCTGGGTTGGACAGGAGATGTGCTGCCTGAGAGAAGAAGGGGCTTACCCATTTTTCTCAGCTACTGGATAAAAGGCCCTGTATGTCATTCCAGACTTTGAAACAGAAATTTTATTTAGACCACAAAGATTTTCACCGATACCTCCAGGTTAGACACTTCATACACTCAGGCAATAATAAAATGCACCTCACCAGGCAGATTGCTACCTGGGAAGATTTTATATTTTGGGTAGTTTCCCCGAGAGGGAAGGAGAAGTATATGGCCGGAGTATATAAATCATTGCAGGCTGTTAGAGGTGATTCCCAAAATGGAATTACATTTTCATGGGAGGTGGAGGCTGGTTGTCCCATCATTGATGAAAACTGGACCAGGTGTCTGCAGTAGGGATGGAGGGTTACTTCCTCTCAAACATAGAGAGTTTTTTTGGAGGATTTTGGTTAGATATTTTAGGACTCCCACAATTACTAAGCATTATAAATTTACCAATGCTGCAGCCTGTTGGAGGCAATGCGGGTGGGGGGCTCCCACTGCCACACATTTTAGAGTTACTGCCAATTACAAACTTTCTGGAACCAAGTGCAAAATTCTGTCAGTCAAATCTTGTAGCAGACTATCCCAGACACTTTCACTGACAGGGTATTAGGCTTTTCCGTGATTTCTCAGATGAAAGCCAGACCCTGCCAAGTATCTTTGACTTTTATTGTAGCTGCTCTGAAATTCATCACAACACACTGGCTACAGATAGATCCACCCTCCCTAATGGAGTCAAGCTATACAGTAGGCCAACTACATGAGAGGGAGCACATCACAGCTACAGTAAATGCACTTGAGGAGGCCAGCCTACATGTGCAGTAATTGGATTTCCGCTTGCAACACCGACAACCCAGGTTCAGGAATGGACCCAGGAGGCAGAGGGCCGGCTGAGGGGAGATAGCTCGAGCATTCCACAACTGCTTGCCATCTCCCAGGAGGGAAGGGGACCATGACCCGGTGTTGGTAGACCTCTGGCAGAGGCTGGGGGTAGGGCAGCATGTCGGGGTGCTGTTGAAGAAGCGTGACTAACGTTAACTCATGCTTAGACATCCTGCATGTCACAGTCCCAAGGGGAGAAAACCAGGAAAAATGGCTTCCTGGCTGACCTGATGATGGTCTGTGGTCCCCCGGCCGCATGATACCCTGGGACAGCCCACACTGACCCCAGCAGCACCCAGGCCAAGTTGAATGTGCTGGCCTGCCCCACTGGTGCCTTCTCTCCTGGAGGGGAGGACCCGTCCAATGAAAGGGATATGTCGGGTTATCTGGGGGGCTGCAATATGGGATCAGTGGCTGGCGGCAGGGTGGGAGAGCTGGCAGGGGTGCCCTAGGGAGTCTAAAGGAGTGGCTGGCCAGGGAGCATGAGGAGCAAAAACAAATTGCATTTGAGGGAAGACAAGCATCTTGACAGAGGGCAGGCTTACCAGGAGTGGACTTGGAGGGAGGCGCCTAGAGAGGGGCTATTCTCTGATGTGGAGTAATGTGAACAATACAGGGAAAGGGATCCTCTACTCTGAGGGGAGGAGTACCCACTAATCCCTGACATTCCTGGCCCATTAGGGAACATCACCCATGCTCCCTTTATTTGTATTCACTCTGCCACCTAGATAACAAACACAGAAACTCATAAATGACACACCCTGACATTTGTGGCCCATTAGGGACCGTCTACCATGCTCCTTTATCTGTATTCACACCATCACCTAGGTAACAAACCCAGAAACTCATAAATGACACATGTACACAACTAGTTAGGTCAGGTTTGGGGTTTTGGCTTTTATCTATGGTTCCATCTTCAAAGTTCAGAGAATAATCTTTTTTTTGTTTGTTTGTTTTACTGCAGTACTGTTTTTCTAAAGTGCTGTATAATTGAAGCGTCTATATAGAAAATTATTCCTTGAGTAATACCCGCACAGACATATCATTGGTTAGGGGCAATGACAATGTTTGCTGAATGTTGATGCAGTATACTTTGTTTCTGTGGGAACAAGCAGCAAATGTTAAATTAATGTGTAATGTAATGTTCCTTTCTCTGAATAAAGATGAGTTAAAAGAAAAAAGAATAAATAGGTTTTTCTTGACACCACAAACTTTTTTTAAATATTGAGGATTCCACTGGTATCCAGAGTTGGGGTATTAAGATGTGAAAGCAGCCTTGAGCTGGAAGGTAATGGAAACTGGAAACCATGAAAAACTGCCTTGCTGAAATCCTTTTTATGTTTGCTTGTGCATGCATGGCAAACATCTTATTACAATAACCGTGTTTCAGAGGTGATTCACTGTCAGGTCTGATGCAGCTCAGGCTATAGTGGGCTTGACAGTGACAACCCAGTGATCAGCAAGGCTGATCATGAAACTGTTCTCTGCTTGCTGGGTGGAAACTCATGTAGTTGAAAGGAGCACTCTGTGGAAGGGTGCCTGGTATTTATGCTCATATGCTCTCTGTTTTCTAAAATAAAAGTCCACTGCAGTAGCTTATCTGTCTTTTTTCTGCTTTTTCTTTTTCTCTACTGCCCCATTTTTTCAGGTTGGTCACCTGAGTTAACAATGGGTGTTTCTTTTCTGTATTCCTTTTCTAGCAGTCTAGTGCTTTTTCCTTTCTCTGCATAAGAACAAATACCAGCCTTCCCTTGTCACATTCACTGCTGTTTGTGTTTTAAAAAGCATAGTTTAAAAACAGGAACTTGGGTTGAAACTACACATGAGACTGTGTGTGTAGCTGCTGGTTATAAAACATGTTTGTGTTTGTTTAAAAAAGCCCTGCTCCCAGACCACCAAATAAAGCATACTTTTTAGAGTTTACAGCACAAAGCACTTTGCTAGGTAGCTAGAGTTCAGAAGTTGTGTGTTGTGAAACTGCTAAAGGTTACCCACTTTGAAACACTGTGTGTTGCAGTCTGCAATATTTTTCCCCAAAGTGCATTTTGTCTGTGGTTCTGGTAAGGTAGCATAAAGATAGTTTAACTCTTTGTATTTTAAGTTGCTTTCATTGTAAACAAACAGCCTTTCTCACTGTTAGAAACCTAAAGTTCACTTCTACCTACAAACACAGGGACTGGGTGTGGTTCTCTCTCTGTGGCTGTTTGTTTCTGCTGGCTCCTTAGGAGGCAGCCGGCCCTTCTCTTCCCTTAGTTATAGTTGGGGGAAGGGGAGGAGACACCTGTTCCTGTAGCAAAGCTGTTTAATATATTATATTGTTTTGTTTTATGAACTGAAACATTTGTAAACATGTATAAAAGACATGCATTCAGTTGAGCTAATAGTACTGAAATAATAAAATGTTTGTAAGCATTTTGCTGTACTAGATGGTTTGAGGGAGGAGACAGCAATAGTCACATGATTATGTTTTGCTATAAAAGAGGTATCCTGGCTGAGAGACCTCAGATTCCTCTTGGGATCAGCCGGTTACTGATCTGTCTGTGTAGGTCTGCTCCGCTCCAGACCTGTAGCCATCTCTATTTGCTGATGAGGTGACTATTGTTGCCTGTGCCTCAAGAACGCAGGAGTTGAATTGTATTTGATGTTGTTTTTGTTCATTTTGTATTTTATTTGCCGAAATGTAGTTGCTTTTGATGGCTTTTTGAGTTTATTTTTGTCTACAATACATTTCTAGTCTGGCAGTTGCCTTTCCAACACCTTACAACTCTGTGTCAGTGTCCATCAGTTCACCCACAAGCCACGACACTGGTGTCAGAAGTGGGATATACTGGTGAAACTGGTGCCTGCCAGAACGTGGTTACTGTATGCAGAGTTATGTGGATGACCAGAAATTGAGTACTCCAGGAGGTATTTTGAGCCAGAGGATGGCTCAGAAGCTTGATGAAGTCCCATTGCCCGGTTTGGGACCTGTTGTTAAATGGAGGACTGCAAAAGAGGAGAAGCAGGAGGGTCCAGAGGAAGAAAATGGTGAGAAGTTTGTTACTGCTGCTGCTGCTGCTGACCCAATGTCTGCTGACCCACCAGAGGACATACATGACTTATTGCGCTGGCTGTGTGTGAAGCAGTTAGCGATGGACAAGCAAAGAGAACAAGATCTGCAGAGGGCAGAGGCTCGTTGGGCAGATACTTTGCAAGCCATACGAGACATTGGGGCCCACAATCCACCTCCCACTAATGAGCCCAAAAGACATTAAGCTCACTAAGTTGGGTCTCAATGATGACATAAAGGACTACATGACAACTTTCGAACAGATTGCGCAAGCCTGTGGGTGGCCCAGAACTCAATGGGTCATACGCCTCATACCATACCTATCGGGGAAGGTGCAGTTGGCCTATAGCCACATGGACAGTGCTCAAGCAGAAGACTACGATGCAGTAAAACAGGTTTTTTGCAAAGGTATGATATCAGTCCAGAGACTTATCGCCAGAGATTCAGAACTTTTAGATTTACTACAGTGGACACACCCAGAGAAGCATATGCCCGACTGAAGGATCTATGCCACAAATGGCTTCAACCAGGGGTTAAGACAGCAGAGCAAATGTTAGAAATGGTGATCTTAGAACAGTTCAACAGAGTCTTACCAGGAGACGTCCAAGTGTGGGTGAAGGAGCACCGGCTGGAGACATCTGTGAAGGCAATCTCACTGGCTGAGGACTACCTGACAGCATGACCCAACCGCCAGAGAGGACATTATGGTGCCACCCCACCCATGGTAAGACCTACTTCTGTTACTACTACTACCGCTACCACCACTGAAACCCCTTGGAACATTAGGTCAAGTGCACCCCGACCCTATAACCCCAATATTATTTGTAGAGAGTGCCAAGGGAGGGTGCACATTGTGAGATTTTGCCCCAAAAGAAAGAAAACCCCAATGCAGTTAGCCTTGGTCCATATGGGATGTTTTACTACTCCAGTGACATTTGGGGGTATCACCATTACTGGTTTGTTGGACTCTGGTAGTAGACAGACCCTGGTGTGTAGTGACTTGATACAGCAACAAAAGAAACAGGGGCCCAACACCTCTGTTGTCTGTATCCATGGGGATATTCATCAATATCCAGCCACTACCCTAGAGATGCAAATTCAAGGAAGGACACATGCCCTTACTGTAGGTGTAGTTCCTCACCTACCCGTACCTGCCATTATAGGGCAAGACTATCCAGATTTTCACAGTCTGATAACTGCTAGTAACCTCTTGCGTGCCTTGACAACTCAAGCCCGTACTAAATCAGATGAACAATGGGCCCAGTTGTTTCCTTTTGAGGAGGACATTTTTGAGGCACCTGGAAAGAGCCTGAAATCAAAAAGGGAAAAACGAGAAGAAAAGAAACAATGGACTCGAAAACAAAATAGTGGTGTTTTTGATGTTCATGATGCTGCTATTACTGATGTTAATATTGTAAAACCTGATGTGCATGACCTAAATGGAAAAAGTTTTTGTTTAGAACAACAAAAGGATGAAACACTACCCCTTTCTTTCAGGTTGTGGGACAACAAGATGGGGAAGGACCTGGCACCATTATAAGGGATGGGTTACTGTATAGATGTTGTAAGCATCCATCCACTGGGGAACAAATAAATCAGCTCCTAGTGCCTACTCAGTACAGGGAAAAGTTGATCTCCCTGGCCCATGATATACCTTTGGCTGGACATCTAGGACGAGACAAGATGGTGCAACGTCTCCTCCTACGTTTCTATTGGCCAGGTATACATACCCAAGTGGCAGAGTTTTGTCGTAGTTGCCTAGAGTGCCAGAAAGTAGCTGCCATTACAAAAACAGATACAATCCCCTTACATCCCTTACCCCTCATCACCACCCCTTTCAGTAGAATAGCTATGGATGTTGTGGGACCTCTCCCGAAGAGTGCAAAGGGGAATCATTTTATTCTGGTTCTGTGTGATTATTGTACTAAATACCCAGAAGCTATACCTCTTAGAACTGTTACAGCTGAGAAGGTGGCAGATGAGCTTCTCAAAGTCTTTAGTAGAGTGGGGATACCCAGAGAAATACTCACCGATGGGGGAGTAATTTTTGTTCCAAACTGTTGGCACGCCTCTATATGACACTGGGGTGGAAGCTATACGTACTACCCCCCTATCACCCTCAAACAGATGGACTGGTTGTACAATTCAACCAGACTCTGAAGAGGATGTTGTGAAAATATGTAGATGATGAAGGCAAGACCTGGGATGTATACCTCCCACTCTTACTGTTTGCTTATCGTGAGGTACCCCAGGCCTCTACTGGCTTTGCACCCTTTGAGTTACTGTATGGGCGACATCCTAGGGGACCACTCGATATAGTGAGAGAAAACTGGGAAGATAAGAAAGAGGTATCCACTAGCACCACCCTTGACTACATGATTGCCTTATGGAACAGACTGATGAAATACATACAACTAGCTCACCAACAAAATGTAACTAAACAGGCTCTCCAAAAGACATATTATGACTAAGGCGTGGGGGACAAATCCTTTGAAACAGGTGACAAAATTCTGTTGTTGCTGCCTTCTAGCACTGATAAACTGCTCATGAAATGGCAGGGCCCTTATGAGATTTTGAGACGGGTTGGCCCAGTGACATATGAGGTAGGAACTCCTGATAGGCAACAGAAAAATAAAATTTACCATGTGAACTTGTTAAAACGCTGGGTTGAAAGACCTGTGATGGGATGTTATGTGTATCCTGAAACAGAAGATAGTGAGCTTGAGGTGGCCTATGATAGGTTGGAACACCGAGGGGAGTTACAGGAACTCACTATCAATCCAACCCTAGATATTCAACAAAGGGAAGAGTTAGATCACTTGCTAAATGAATTTGAACATACCTTTACCTCAATTCGAGGCAAAGTTACTGGTATACATCACCACATAGAAGTCACCTGCCCCAGCCCTATCAGACAGAAGCCATATTGGCTACCAAAGAAGGTCAGAGCAGAGGTTATAAAGGAAGTGCAGAAAATGTGTGAGCTAGGAGTAATAGAACCATCCATCAGTGAGTGGGCATTTCCCATAGTGGTAGTTGACAAGAAAGAAGGTGGCATTCGACTCTGCCTAGACTTCAGGAGGTTAAATGCTCTGTCAAAGTTTGACGCCTATCTGATGCCTAGAATTGATGACATCATAGATCGATTAGGGAATGCCAGATACATATCTACCTTTGATTTAACAAAGGAATACTGGCAGATCCCATTGGATGATGTCTCTAAAGAGAAAACAGCATTTAGCACTCCTGTCAGTCTATATCAGTTCACTACCATGCCATTCGGTCTGCATGGGGCCCCCGCAACCTTCCAGCGGTTTATGGACAGAACCTTACAAAAACATTCTCCATACTGTGCTGCATATCTGGATGATGTAATCGTGTTCAGTCCTACGTGGGAAACCCACTTAGAGCACTTGCAGGCAGTATTACATACTGTAGCCCAAGCAGGGCTGACCATCAACCCCACCAAATGCTTTATAGCAATGAGTGAGACTAAGTATTTGGATTGGAAATGGGCAAGTGAAACCTGAAATCAATAAAATAGATGCAGTGGCTAACTGCCCCAGGCCTGAAACAAAAAAACAAGTATGGTCATTTCTAGGCCTAGCTGGGTACTACCGCCGTTTTGTTCCCAATTTTTCCACTCTGGCAGCTCCTTTAACAGAGTTGACTAAAACACAGGTCCAACAAAGTTCAATGGTCCCAGGAATGTGAAAAAGCCTTTTGTGAGATCAAAGCACACCTTTGTGCTGCCCCCGTATTGAGAAGTCCAAACTTTGCCCTCCCATTTACTGTGCAAACAGACACCTCAGATTGTGGTTTAGGAGCAGTACTCTCTCAGATGATAGAGGGGGAAGAACACCCCATCATCTATCTAAGTAGAAAACTACATGAGAGGGAGACTCACTACTCAGCCATCGAGAAGGAATACCTAGCAAATAAATGTGCTATTGAAGCGTTCAAATTTTATCTGTGGGGCACAACGTTTGAGGTCCTTACTGACCATAACCCCTTATGTTGGTTAAACATCATGAAAGATAAAAACCCTAGAATTATGAGATGGTACCTCTCCCTACAACCTTATAGGTTTACCGTACACCACCGTCCAGGTTCAGCCAATAAGAATGCTGACTTTATGTCCCGTTATGGGGTGGATCGAGTAAAGCATACACAGTCAGGCCTCGGGGAAAATGTAATTGTACAGAAGGAAGGAGATAACAACCTTTCTTTGTATTTTGAATGTCAAAAGGGTCCCCGAGGTGGAGCTTTGGCAAGTGGGTGGGCTAAAGCTCCATCTCTCTCCCAGATACGAGAGAGAGATCTGACATGTTTGTGTATACTGTTAGGAATTTAACCGTCTATTATTAGGAAAAACTTAGAGATTGTTAAGAAACCCCTCTAGTTTTTACTTAAGTGGGGAGGAGATGTGGAAGGGTGCCTAGTATTTATGTTCATATGCTCTCTGTTTTCTAAAATAAAAGTCTACTGCAGTACCATATCTGTCTTTTTTTCTGCTTTTTCCTTTTCTCTATTGCCCCATTTTTTTTTCAGGTTGGCCACCTGAGTTAACAATGGGTGTTTCTTTTCTGTATTCCTTTTCTAGCAGTCTAGTGCTTTTTTCTTTCTCTGCATAAGAACAAATACCAGCCTTCCCTTGTCACATTCACTGAGGTCTGTGTTTTAAAAAGCATAGTTTAAAAACAGGAACTTGGGTTGAAACTACACATGAGACTGTGTGTGTAGCTGCTGGTTATAAAACATGTTTGTGTTTCTTTTAAAAAAGCCCTGCTCCCAGACCACCAAATAAAGCATACTTTTTAGAGTTTACAGCACAAAGCACTTTGCTAGGTAGCTAGAGTTCAGAAGTTGGGTGTTGTGAAACTGCTAAAGGTTACCCACTTTGAAACACTGTGTGTTGCAGTCTGCAATAGTTTTCCCCAAAGTGCATTTTGTCTGTGGTTCTGGTAAGGTAGCATAAAGATAGTTTAACTCTTTGTATTTTAAGTTGCTTTCATTGTAAACAAACAGCCTTTCTCACTGTTAGAAACCTAAAGTTCACTCCTACCTGCAAACACAGGGACTGGGGTGTGGTTCTCTCTCTGTGGCTGTTTGTTTCTGCTAGCTCCTTAGGAGGCAGCCGGCCCTTCTCTTCCCTTAGTTATAGTTGGGGGAGAAGGGGAGGAGACACCTGTTCCTGCAGCAAAGTTGTTTTATCTATTATATTGTTTTGTTTTATGAACTGAAACATTTGTAAACATGTATAAAAGACATGCATTCAGTTGAGCTAATAGTACTGAAATAATAAAATGTTTGCAAGCATTTTGCTGTACTAGGTGGTTTGAGGGAGGAGACAGCAATAGTCACATGATTATGTTTTGCTATAAAAGAGGTATCCTGGCTGAGAGACCTCAGATTTCTCTTGGGATCAGCCGGTTACTGATACCTATGTGTAGGTCTGCTCCTTTCCAGACCTGTAGCCAACTCTATTTGCTGATGAGGTGACTATTGCTGCCTGTGCCTCAAGAAAGCAGGAGATGAATTCTATTTGATGTTGTTTTTGTTCATTTTGTACTTTATTTGCTGAAATGTAGTTGCTTTTGATGGCTTTTTGAGTTCATTTTTGTCTACGATAAATTTCTGGTCTGACAGTTGCCTTTCCAACACCTTACAACTTTGTGTCAGTGTCCATCAGTTCACCCACAAGCCACGACACACTCCTACTACAAAGTTCCTTGATCCTTTCGTCTGCATGATGCCATCCAGCTATCAGCTGAGCAGTGCCATTAAAGCAGCAGCACTAGTTAAATGAAATGGTTTTATTGAATGAATTGACCATCCACCAGTTTGTAGTAATCTGTTCTTTTTCCTGCAAGTTTCAGCATTTTCAGCTTTAAAAATGTTACTTTTGTGGGATAAGCCTGCATGTTTATTTGTTTATATTTCATGCTGTGTCAGGGTACCAGGTCATTATCGTGCACACTAACCCGCGCATAGTAGGAGCGCATTACAGGTAGCGCATTGGAGATCAGAATGACAGGGGAATATCAGTGATGTGATAATATCACTACCCCCTGTTGCTCACCAGGAAGGAGGAAGTACATGTACCCACTGCTGGTCAGGTGCTCAGTCAAGCCGCTCCCATGGTGGAGTGGCTAGAGCACCTGACACTGCAGTGCATGGGTTGGGGGGATCGTGTTTATTTATTTATTTTTTTAATACTTTCTCTTTATGCCCCCTTCTCGCTGTACTGGATTCCTTTCTTCAGGGATCCCTAGGCTGTGTAATCCCATAGTCCCACCCCAGGTACCTCCCTCTGGGTGCTGGTTAGCCTTTTCCCCATCCTGCCTCGGTTTACTCCCCCCCGGGTGGGGAGGAGAGGGACCCCCCCTTTAGTCCCCCTCTCACACCTCAAGTATGCGTCAGAAGGTGTCACCAGCCCTATCTATGGATCCTGGTTAAGGGTTTTCTTGGGACAGCTGGGTCACATCTACATGAGCCCAGCACAGGGTTTTTCTGTTTTTTTTTTTCTGGTCCCAGCCCACAGGACGTCTACATGCAAGGGGGGCCATGAAGCGACGCATGTCACGACGTGCTAACGCTCCGGCTCCTGGCAGATGTCCTCCCTCCCCTTATATGCTGTCTCACTGCACCTCCACCCGTGGTCACCCAGGTGGCGGTATCACAGCGGGATCCACATCCCACCCCACCCGGAGGAGGAGAGCAGCCCCTGGGCACTCAATCCTCCTCCTTCTCCTCCCCCCAGCCGGCCCTCCAGCCGCCCGAGTCTGTTCCCAAACCCACGTCACTGGCACCACAAGCGGTAGTCCTACCGCTGCACCGGTGGGCCGGCTAGGGGGGATCATGGTTTGATTCCCTGCTAGGGAATCTCTTACTTTTATTTATTTTTTCTTGCCCCAGTGTCCACACCCCATCAGAGTTGATAATATTAGTTCTGGGTGGGGGGGTGCAGGGGGCAAAGCCCCCTCAAAACAAAAGGACAGCTTTCTGTCATTGCCACATGCTGTTTCCTACTATGCGGTCGTAATGTGTGCTGTATCATCTGTGACATTATGACCCGTGCTCTGTGTCTGTCAGTTACGTGACCTACACTGTTATGGTTTTGTTCCTCCTGTTCCAGTTTAGTGTGTACATTCACAATTGCCATGATTTCTGTCTAGAGCAGCAGTTCAGTGACAAAAGGATGAGCTGGTGTCCAGGGGTGCCCCCCCCATATCACTGATCCTACCACTGCAAACTCGCATCAACTCATTCCTTGGCTTTAGCGGAAACCCTCTTCCCCAATCAACGCTCCGATCACCCACTTCCAATGTAATGTCCAACCAATCCTCCCATCCTGCCAGCTCAGTACCCTTCCCAAACCCACCACCTGTGACCTCTAGTCACAGAAGGATAATGCAGGGGATGTGGACGGTGACTTCCACACCCCCTCTGCTTGCTACTTTGGCTGGCCACCTGTGTGTTTTGCCACTGTCTTGGCAACAACTCTGTGCTGTTCATCTCAAGCATGTCACCCATAGTAGTGCTCACAGCGAACCCAAACCTGCATGAGCCATCTAATTAGTGAGATGTAGCTTTGTTTAATTACTGCTTTGGCAGCTTTAAAGTGATTATCGATATCAATTAAATGGTTACAAGTATGTTTTGCTTGTTCCTGTCTCTACTTCAAATAACCTACTGCCCACCTCCCAATTCAAACAAGGAAAAAGCCATCAGAAGCACATTCCCACTTTGCCACTTTTACATTCAGTCATTCATAGCAAGTTGTGTAATCAGTTATAAGCCCAGGACCCATGCATTTAATCGAGTTGTATTTTTGCTGCAGGGTTTAACAAAAGGTTATTGAAGATATTTGCTAGCCCCGGCTCAGTCTGGCTTCAGAGTCAAACATAGTACCGTATCGGCCCTTGCAAAAGTCACCACTGATTGGTAAATTGCCCTGGATTCTAAGAAGCATGTAGTTGCCCTCTTCCTGGATCTTAGTAAGGCCTTCCACACTGTGAATCATAACATCATGCTTACTGCACTGGGTAATATCGGTCTCAATAGCTCTGCCATCAAATGGTTCACCAGCTACCTAACCAACAGGTTACAGAAAGTCAAAACTATAGGTGGTCTGTTCCCACAAAAATCTCTTTTACGAGGTGTCTCACAAGGTTCCATCCTGGGCCCAATCCTCTTTGCAATCTATATCAATAACCTGGACTCGCATCTGTGCACAGCCAATGTGCACTCATTTGCAGATGATTCTGTACTCTACACTACAAACTCATCCCTGGACTTGGCCCATGAGAACCTACAGCAAGACTTCACCACTCTCCAATATAACCTCATCAAACACAAGCAGCTCCTCAACGCCAAAAAGACTAAAGCCATGATTCTCTCACCAAAGTCTGCCTCTGGATCTACACATATCCCCCAGATCCTAACGCTTTTAGATTAACCCCTTGAAATAGTTGATACTTTTAAATACCTAAGGTTCTGGTTGGATAATAAGCTTAACTTTCTGTGCCACCTGCATGAAATCTCAAAGAAACTAAGGCAGCGGTTAGGCTTATTTTGTTGTATTAACATCTGCTTACCTAGAAGCCAGAAAGAAACTAGTACAATCCACATTCCTACCCGTACTGGACCATGCTGACTTTCTCTACAGTCATTGCCCTGCAACAATGCTTAACAAACTTGACACTCTTTACCACCGGGCCCTAAGATTTATCCTTAACCTACCCCGTTGTACTCATCACTGTCTATTATACCAGGATTCGGGATGGCCCTCACTCTCAACCAGGAGGAAAAGAAATGCTCTCCTCTGGCTCTTCAGAGCACTATCTGATAATCTCCCTGCATACATTTCATGCTTCTTTGATCGTGCCAAGGAATCTTATGGCTTGAGATGCTTCTCCATATTTTGTTTCCAGATTCCTACAGTGAAACCAACCTATGGCTCGGCAGCAATTAATTTTTCACTCCCGACACTTTGGAATGCTATGCAAAGTTCATTAAAGCTTTCCTCACTCCCTAGTATTTTCACATTCAAAGCTCTGATAACGGATTTTTTGAAGGAAACGTGCAGCTGTTTTAGATGGCTATGCACCCTTAGCCACTGGTCCCTCCTGCAAATATTACTCTCTGAATCTCACCCGCCTCACACTCCAAGAAAGGGATATCCAGCACTTACTAGCTTATCTCCCCTAAACCTGGTCTTCCTCAATCTATTCCCTTTTTCTAGCGCACTCCTGCTCCCTCCCTCCACCCTTATTATTCTCTTTCCCCTCTCTCCTTACTTATTATTAAAAAGGTACTAGCTTCTACTTAGTGGACACAACCAAGGATTGTCATCTCCTCTCACTCCTGTAAACCTTTATGGAATGCAGTTGCATGTAACTATGTTAGACCTGCATGTATAGGCCTATTTTGGCCTATACATGTTCAATGGTGCTACATTGTTGGCTACCATATCTGTAACTATGTATTGTACTGCACTGAATTGTACTGTATTAATGTCCAGGACCGCTTTGAAAATGAGGTTGCTCAATGGTGTTTATGCCTGGTTAAATAAAGTTGATCGATTGATATGTGTGATGGGAAAAGTTATATAGCAATTTATAAATACAATGTGCATTAGATTTTCAAAGGCATGTCTTATCAAGATAAGTGACAAATCTTTATCAAACTAAATATGAGGAAAATGTGTTCTTGCACTGAATCAAACATTTGACATAAACACTGTTGGTATAGAATAAGCCCTGCCAGGCTAGCTCTTAATAAAGACATAAAAACACAAGGGTTATGAAGTCATGCCACGATAAGTCCATGTCTGTCCAAATGACCAAAAATTAAGTGTATGGTACTGTAGTAGCTACTTAACCCATTGCCTCCACAGAAGCTCTCTGAAGTTGCACCACTTGTCTCTTGTATACTGTTAATAGTGAATCCTGGACCTTTCTAAGCAAAATCAAGCTAAAGTCAGCATGCCACAAACAAATCCTAATAGCTCAAGAACCGTAAGTGCTAGACACAAAGTATGAGTGGCAGAGTTATTCAGCACAAAATTACCTTTCCAATGGTGGTATGCAAATAATAATTTGCAATTTCATTTTTTTTCTATGCTGGTTGAAACAGCAACCAAAATTTATTTTCTATCTAAAATAGGCAACATAAGCCATACACACCATACCATAAACAAATGCGAATAACTCCTAAAGTATATATGATATACATAAAATATCAGTGGCAAAGTTGTTCAGCACAAAATTACCTTTCCAATGGTGCTATGCAGTCAAATATATATTATATTATGTTATATTATATATTAAAATGTATAAGTGATGTCTCCAGATGTTGCATGGGCACACAGGAAGTCAGTAGCTGACTTCTGTAGGCGTACTCAGGACACATCAGTTTATTTTACTGATGACTACAGGTGTCTGCTAGGAGACAATGAGTTAAATGCAGCTTTGGCCAGATTGTCACTAGAAACTCAATGCGTTCTTCTTGTTATTGCTGTTTGGAAGGAATAAAACAAGAATGAGATTTTTGAGACAATTCAGTTGTAGATTTTTCTTTTTTTACATTATTTGTCCCTGGGAGCCCTGGAAGTCATTGGCATCACTGCACCCCTCTTACCCCTGTCCACCAGTGCTCTGCAGTGGGATACCCTCCAGCCGTCAGTGCCCTCAGGGCTTTGCGCCCCCTGGCGGGAGTGGCGGGGACACAGCCGCAATGCCGCACACAGGATCCAGCTACACGGCTTGGAGGTGCCCACCATAGCCAGGGTGCAGGGTGGAGTTGCTTGTATTATTCAGCCAGTTTCCCCCATTTCTCCCTTTTAAACCCACCCCATAAGCCGCAGACGTGCAATGTCGTCATCGCAGCGCATGCATGCTAGGGCTGCGCACAGCCCAAATATTATTTCCCGAATACCACAAATAGCGGCCGTTCCAAATATTCAGACAGCCATTCCGAATACCTCACTATCTGGTATTCGGGAAAGATATTCAAGGAACGAGATCTCCTAGTCTCGCAGAGCTTCCTTGGCCAATCAGTGGCTTCTCAGCTCTGCAGATCATGTGATCTCCTCACTGTAAGACAGCATTCTCAGAGAAGAGATTGTGCTTCACTCTTAGAGCTTCTCAAACTGCAGAATCTTGTTGTGGAACTAGTTTTTTTGTTGGAGTGTGATCCTTAAGTTTTAGAGAGACTTTTTGTGTGAATGATTTTTTTGTGTGTTTTTGCGAAGTTACAAAAGGAGTAGCAGCCTAGCCTAGGAGAGAGGGAAGACATTTTGTGTCTGCATCCCCCTCCCCCACTACATTCATCCATTCCACACTGCTCTAGTGTGTGATTTGGTTTGGTTTAGATATTTTTCACTTTGTGGCAGCAGAGGCGTTTTTGTTGCTCTCAGTAAGGTCAGGCTTTAGTTTTCTGTCTAGTGTGACAGAATTATATAGCATAATAGAATAATTTAGGGTAACTGTTTCTGGGCTCAGTAAACAGTAATTCAGAGAGGGTTTTACTAATTGCTACCACTGCCAGTGCATATTGCACATAGTCCGTGCCCCCCCGGGTTTAACTTTGAAGTTCCAGTCCACACCAAATCTAGGTGAAATCTCAGTAGAGTTAATATAGTATTATAAAATATAATGTATATAATTTTGGGGAAGTGTTTCTGGGCTCAGTAACAGTTGTTCACAGAGGGTTGTTTGCTAAGCAGCATTGCTGCTTTGGTGCTTAGTGGCATCCAGCCCACACCCCCAGTGTTAAAGTTCGAACCACACAAAAAAATATAGTAGTGTGAGTGTGACAGGCTGCTGCCTGTGATGTAACTGAAAATTAATGACAATCTGATTTTTGTTTAGAAAAAGAAAGTAGCCTGACACCTAGTTCCCCCCACCCCACTGCGTCTGAGTGCTGCAAGCTCAGAGCAAGTCACACATCTGTCTGCTCTTACAGCATGTGAATTTTTTTCATTTAAAGAGATTTATTTTGTCTCAGAAAAGATCCCCTTTTTTGCTCAGTAAAGTCAGGCTTTAGTTTTCTGTCTAGTGTGACAGAATTATAGTATTTAGAAAAGATGTATATAATTTTAGGAACTGTTTCTGGGCTCAGTAACAGTCGTTCACAAAGGGTTGTTTGGTTTGGTAAGCATTGTCGCTTAGAGGCCTCCCGAACCCCAGTGGTTAACATTCTAATCCACACAAAACATAATAGTGTGAATGTGACAGGCTGCTGCCTGTGATGTAACTGAACATTTATGTCAATCTGATTTAGTTTTGAAAAAGAAAGTATTTTAACACCTAGTCTCCCCACCCCACTGCCTCTGAGTGTAAGCACAGAGCGAGTCAGACATCTGTTCATCAGTGTCTTCCAGGGTCTTTCAGTGTGTCAGATTTGGCACAGTGAATTGTGTGTGTATTGGGCCTGTTGGGTACAGTTTTGTTGTGGGCGTATTTGCAAGCTGCATATATTACACCCACAGTTACACACATAGTTGCATACCATAACATAAATAAAAATATTTACCTGTGTTGTTAATTAATCATAGCACTTCTACTGATTGTAACATTAACCAGCAGCAGTATCATTTATCATGTCTGGTGATAAGCAAACCCGTAAAAGGACAAGGTCTAGCCCTAGCAAGTCCACAGCCCTGCCTGTACCAAGCAGCAGTGATGCCGAATCAGAAAGTACTGTACGTTTATCTGGACACATTTGGCATCCCAAAATATTTTTTTCACCTAGCAAGATGGTAAGCTCACATAGTGCCTTGAGTGGTGAAAGAAGCTCTAGTAGTAGTAACCTAATTGACAGCAATGTCACCACCACCAGTAGCAATCACCCATTTTCTGCCTCAGCCTTCTATGGCAGTGGTAGGAGGGCATTAAAGCTTAATAGAACTCCAAGTGAGGAAGTAGCAGCCACAAGCACTGTCTTGGCTCACTCTGTAGCTTCTGCCACTCTTGCTGATGTTTCACCCCTTGCCACCACTTGTATACTGCCAGTCCCTATGATCACCTGTAGCACAAGCACATTAGCCAGTGCCATCAGTACCACTTTTGCTGTCCCTGTAACCCTGTCCCCCACTATAGCCACCACTACCACTGCTTCAACAAGTGCCTCCAGTGACAATGTTGAACTCATGGCTACTAGTACTACAACCACTGCCAGTGCAGTCACTGTAAATGTGGCTACTGCCATGACCCTGGATACTGCACCAACAGATATTTCCACAATGCCTGTGACAACAAGTATCCCTACCCCTAGGATGCAATCCAAATGTAGCAGTCATGCTGCTCAGGTGGTTGATGATGTATTACATGAGGAGGATGCAGAGTTTGCAGACCAGTCTTCTGGCTCTGAATATATTCCAGACCCTGATGAGCTACCATCATCAGCAGCACCTGGCAATGACACAGACACCCACATGAGTGACTTTGGGGATGAGTCAGAATATGCCTCATATCTGACTAGTAAAAACCTAAGAGCTGCAGAGTCTGCAGACAAATTGAGAAAAGGTACTAGGAGCACTGAGCAAAGTGAGCATAGGCATGGTCAGCAGAGCAAGCAAGGCGTTAAACCTCCATCTGTCAAAAAAATGAGGCAGTCCAGACTAAGCTTCAGCAGGGTTGTTACCTCCATCCACACAAGATAGGGAAAGTTCAAGCCAAGAAAATCAGACAGCTGTTGTGGAGGAAGATCAAGGTGCTGTTGCAGCACGCAGTTCAGCTGGTGGTAAAAGTGGTAAAAAAAGGAGTAGCCATGGCCGCCCTATTGGTGCGAAAAGTGCTGGCTCAAGTAAGGCTGTAAGAAGTGCTGTGTGGCTTCATTTTAGCTTAATCAAAAATGATCCAACTAAGGCAGTGTTTAGGGCTGTATCACACCATAATTAGCAGGGAGAAAAAATGTCTCTAACCTAACTACCACAGTAATGAGTAATCATTTGAAGCTGAAGCATGTCAGTGCTCTGCAGGGATCCAGTGTGTTGGCCCACAGTACCCCAACAACACCCTCTTGTGGTACTGGTGGGGGTCCAGATCATGTTAATGATTCCCAGTCACAAGGCAGTGGCGACGGTCGTCATGTCAGTGAGTCTGACACACTTTCTTTGTGCCCATCCACACCAGTGACAGTTCATCACAAAACAGTGTCAGGACAAACTGTGGCTGCCTCTTTGCCTCCCGATGATTCATCTGCTGCACGGCCCACATCTCCCATTAAAAGGCATCAGACACTATTAAAATACCAGACTTCTTTGGCACCCATTATGTGGTTCTTTCATGCAAGGACTAAATATCACCTGTCATACCCATGTGCACAACAGATTACCCAGTTATTTGGGGAAATGATTGCACTTGATCTTCAGCCATTTTCACTGGTAGAAAACATTGGTTTCAGACAGATGATGCAACACTTGCACCCACGGTATCAGATATCATCACGCACAACATTCTCCCGTACTGTTGTGCCCAACATTTACGAGGATGTGCACAAGGCAGTCTTGCAGCGACTATCAAATGCAGTCGGGGATGTGTTCCATTGCACAACAGACATATGGAGTAGTACAAACTCCAACCATGCATACATGTCACTGACTGCACATTGGTATGCAGCAGATCCAACTGGTACAGGCAGTGAAGGTGCAGGTCTACATACTTCCTGTCATTCCCCTGGTGTAGCCTCCACAATGTATCATAGAAGGTCCGCACTTCTGAATGTGTCCATTATGCCTGTAGATCACCGGTCCACCAACATTTTGGCCTTCTTGCAAGACATGTTGCATGTGTAGACTGAAGACACATCGCTGCATGTTGGCTTCATTGTGACTGACAATGCAGCAAATATGATAAAGGCCTTGTCTGATGGGCACTTTAAAGGCTTCCATTGTTATGCACACACTTTGAATCTGGTGGTGACAAAGCCCATCTGCAAAACACCAGAGGTTGATCAAACACTTAAGACACCAAGAAAACTTTGTGCCCATTTCCATCACTCAGTTAAAGCCACAAACCAACTGCGGCAGGTGCAAGAGCACATTCAGATAGCACAGCACAGGCTGATACAGGATGTGTCAAAATGACGGAATTCGACATTCTACATGTTGCAAAGGTTAATGGAGCAGAAGCGAGCTCTCCATGAAATGAGTATGGAGAAAGACATTGGGAGAATTCTCAGTCACCAGGACTGGGCTGTTACTGAAGGAACAGTAAAGGTGCTTGCTCCTTTTGAAAGAAGCACATGTGACATGAGTGCATAATCTGCACTACTGAGTCAGGTCATCCCTGCAGTCCGAATACTGAAGAAGTCACTGCAGAGATTTTCCACCCATGCTGATCTTGCACCTGTAGTGATGGCCCTTGTTCACAATCTAACAATTGAATTAGGGAACAGGTTCACAGATATCTGTGCCACTAAGTCGTATGTTTTTTCAACAATGCTGGATCCAAGGTTTAAGTGCGAGATACTGCACCTTGAAATGCCTGCCCACCGTGTCAACAAGTTTCATCTGCAGCTGTGCTCAGAGCTCACCTTTATAATGTGTGCCAAGGATGTGATGTCTACTGAAGTAGCCCTGGAAGAACAAGAACAGCAGGTGGAGGATGCCCCAGAAATGGAGGAAGAAGACTGCTGGGCACAACTCAGTTCATCCCTACAGGTGGAGCAAAGAAAGTGAAATGAGCAGCATCCACTCTCCGCCAGCAATGCTTTGAATTGCTTCTTGAAAGAGGCTCTTGAATCCATCTCAGTTGACTCACTGGAGGTCTGGACCAAAAAGTTGAAATCATCCCCTCACTTAGCGCAGCTGGCCATGAAATACCTGAGCTGCCCCCCAACCAGTGTGCCATCAGAGAGGTTGTTTAGCACAGCAGAGGATGTGGTGGAGCCTCACAGATCCTCATTAGACCCTGAACATTCTGAGCAATTTGTGTTCATGAAGCTCAGTTTACCACATCTCGATTACAAGTACAAGTGTTGAATAATTGAATTTCACAGCACTTTAATAACAATGCTGTTTTTATGGGACACACGGCCCCTATACTTGTGCTGCTGGTCTGGGCCAACTTGTGGGCTATGTGCACCAACGCCCCATCTGGTATTATGATAATGACACTCAGTATATTGCTCTTTTTCCAAAACACCCATGACTGGTGATGCTGTCCTTTGTTGAAAAATTGTGCTGAACACCCACCACCTCACATTTCATGAACATCATTTGTGGTTTACAAATTCATGCCATTATTAAAATGCACAATGCCTGACACATTTCTTAGCCCAAAAGATCATTTTCAAAAGGCAATTACAGCAGGACTGAACAGTATTATATATATGTAAGAGTTGTGACATCACAGTGGCATAATTAATACAAACTCTAAATTCATAGGATGTAATAAATACATTAATACAGCACAGGACGTGCCCATGTGAAACATCTGTTACCCACCCTTAGGTGCTACATATTGTTAAACAGATAATTCCACAGGTAATACAACACAGTGTTACTAAACTGCAGTGCATAACCATTGAAAGTGCAGATGTTGAAAACATATAATATTGCATATATACAACTGCATTACCAAAGACTCGCTTATATCATAATGTACAGAAAAGCAATGGAAGGGAAAGGAGGGGAATAAAAGAAGTAAGAATAACAAAAAAGACCAAAAGAAAAAATTAAAAATGGAGAAAATAAAGGGGGAAGGGGAGGGGGGAATGTAAGATTTTCACTGTCAGAATCCAAAAGTAATGTAGCAGCAGCAGCCAGGAACCCATCAATGTGTAACACTTCATTTCCATTTTCTTTTTCTCAATGGTCTGAGATCAAGCCCATAATTTAAGCCAGGGAACTTATTATCCCTTAATGTTACAATCCAAAACTTTGCTTTATTCAGTGGCACTATAACATTACTGTGTTAGTGAACTGCTCTCGTAGGGTGAAACACCTTCTTGATGCCCTGAAATTCTAGTTTTTAGGCACCAGATTGTTTTACACCCATAGAGGGCTGGGACTGAACATGTTGCCAGGTAATAACCCTGAGGTGTCAGAGATAAGCAACTGTCTTACTGAATATTCCCTTTGAACATTACAACTGGTGATTTTTTTACTAACTGCAACATTTTTGCAATGGACACATCTTTTGCACCGTAAACAGCCATTCATTTGCTGATTTAACCAAGATTTTTGAACCTTGGGTTCGGTGTAATCGATGTGTACTGGAATGAATGTCCTTCAGTGTTTTTGCCCTTCTGCGGGACATTCTTGGTTGCTGTTCTGTGTCAATACAGTGCTGCTGAATAAAGCAAAGATTTGGATTGTAACATTGGCAGATAATGTGGTTTCCTAGTGTAAATTATGGTCTTGATCTTGGACCATGTTTACAGAAAAGAGAATAGAAATGAAGTGTTACACATTGATGGGTTCCTGGCTGCTGCTACATTACTTTGGGATTCTGACAGTGAAAATCTTAGATTTCCCCTCCCCTTCCCCCTTTATTTTCTCCATTTCTAATTTTTTCTTTTGGTCTTTTTTGTCATTCTTACTTCTTTTATTCCCCTCCTTTCCCTTCCACTGCTTTTCTGTACATTATGATACAGACAATTCTTTGGCTATGCAGTTGTATATATGCAATATTATATGTTTTCAACATCTGCACTTTCAATGGTTAGGCACTGCAGTTTAGTAACACTGTGTTGTATTACCTTTGGAATTATCTGTTTAACTATATGTAGCACCTAAGGGTGGGTAATGAATGTTTCACATGGGCACATCATGTGGTCAGGGTGTATTACATACTATGATTTTGAAGGTTGTTTGTATTATGATGTCACTGTGATGTCACAATACTTATGTATATACAATAGTGTTCAGTCTTACTGCAATTGCCTTTGAAAAAGGATCTTTTAGGATCTGAAATGCATCAGGTGTCGTGCTTTTTTAACAATTACATGAATTTATAAACCACTTATGGTGTCCATGAAATGTGAGGTGGTGGGTGCTCAGCATAATTTTGCACAAATATTCTAAGTAGTTGCTTAGAGCACCACCAGCCAAGTGGTTTGCCATCATCAGTTTCCATTCTCCAGTATTCCCCATGCCTGAAATATGCCAGATACCAATGTGGCATCACCAGTCTCCAGTATTGCCCATGCCTGAAATATGCCAGATACCAATGTGACATCACCAGTTTCCAGTATTGCCCATGACTGAAATTTGCTGGATACCAGTTTGGCATCACCAGTTTCCTGTATTTGCCCATACCTGAAAGTTGCCAAATATCAGCGTGGCACCATCAGTCTCCAGTATTGCCCATGCCTGAAATATACCAGATACCAATGTGGCATCACCAGTCTCCAGTATTGCCCATGTCTGAAATATGCCAGATACCAATGTGGCATCACCGGTCTCCAGTATTGCCATGCCTGAAATATGCCAGATACCAATGTGACATCACCAGTTTCCAGTATTGCCCATGCCTGAAATTTGCTGGATACCAGTTTAGCATCATCAGTTTCCAGTACTGCCCATGCCTGAAATATGCCAGATACCAATGTGACATCACCAGTTTCCAGTATTGCCCATGCCTGAAAGTTGCCAAATATCAGTGTGGCATCACCGGTCTCCAGTATTGCCATGCCTGAAATATGCCAGATACCAATGTGACATCACCAGTTTCCAGTATTGCCCATACCTGAAATTTGCTGGATACCAGTTTAGCACCATCAGTTTCCAGTACTGCCCATGCCTGAAATATGCCAGATACCAATGTGACATCATCAGTTTCCAGTATTGCCCATGCCTGAAAGTTGCCAAATATCAGTGTGGCATCACCAGTCTCCAGTATTGCCCATGCCTGAAATATGCCAGATACCAATGTGACATCACCAGTCTCCAGTATTGCCCATACATGAAATTTGCTGGATACCAGTTTAGCATCACCAGTTTCCAGTACTGCCCATGCCTGAAAGTTGCCAAATATCAGTGTGGCATCACCAGTCTCCATTATTGCCCATGCCTGACATATGCCAGATATCAATGTGGCATCACCAGTCTCCAGCATTGCCATGCTTGAAATATGCCAGATACCAATGTGACATCACCAGTCTCCAGTATTGCCCATACCTGAAATTTGCTGGATACCAGTTTGGCATCACCAGTTTCCAGTATTGCCCATGTCTGAAAGTTGCCAAATATCAGTGTGGCATCACCAGTCTCCAGTATTGCCCATGCCTGAAATATGCCAGATACCAATGTGGCATCACCAGTCTCCAGTATTGCCCATGCCTGAAATATGCCAGATACCAATGTGACATCACCAGTCTCCAGTATTGCCATGCCTGAAATATGCCAGATACCAATGTGACATCACCAGTCTCCAGTATTGCCCATACCTGAAATTTGCTGGATACCAGTTTGGCATCACCAGTTTCCAGTATTGCCCATGTCTGAAAGTTGCCAAATATCAGTGTGACATCACCAGTCTCCAGTATTGCCCATGCCTAAAATTTGCCGAATACCAGTGTGGCATCACCAGTCTCCAGTATTGCCCATGCCTAAAATTTGCCGAATACCAGTGTGGCATCACCAGTCTCCAGTATTGCCCATGCCTGACATTTGCTCTCCAGTATTCCCCATGACTGAAATATGTTGGATACCAGTGTGGCATCACCAGTCTCCAGTTCAGTATTCATTTACCATGTCAAATCACCAATAATTATGACGAAGACATCTGGATGATGATGACAGCCCAAGCCAGAGTGATGATGCTCATCTTCATGTACCACATTGTGTGCTACCATCAAAAGTAAGTAAATTGTATGAAATCTTTTAATTGTTTTATGTTTGTTTGGGTGAAGGGGTTTGGGAATTATGATTGAACAGTGCATCTATATTTCTGTAATTCTGTATCTTGGATGGAAATTAATCATGTTTATTTATTTTTTTTTACCCTGAAGGAGTTTTATCCCACGTCTGGTGGATGCTTTGAAAAATACTGCATGTATGACTTGCGAAGGCAAGCAGCCTTCTCACACCGCTTCCCTAAACTCTGGAATGAAATTCGTCACTCATCCTCCACTCTCTCCCTTGCTACTGCCATGGCTAACTACCTTACGGTAAATTGTGCCTGCACATGATTATCCTCCGGTGCCCACCCCTCATACCCCGTACCCCCGACTGCCTGACCAGTGGCACCTAGCATACACTACCAAGCTGGGTTATTAAACCAATGATTGCACTTATTACACTTCTGCTGTCTTGCTGTCTTACTGCACTTCCATTCCATGTAATTTGCTCCATGCCTGGATCAACGTGTCTTGTGCCAAACTGTTTCCCAACCTGCTAACCTATTACTCAACCGTAATTCCTATTAAGTGTATACATTTATGTTATGTAATAAATGTACACTTATACAGTATGTATTCTATTTGAAAACCTGTGTGTTTTCCTCTCCAATGCACAAACTGTAATGTTAAATGTTTCACAGTGATAACCTGCACGTTATCCTCTCCTTTGTACCCCTCTCCCCAGGTTGCACAAGGAGATGAGCATCGTTTTGCTCAGTGTGCCTTTCCTGGTGAAACAATTCAATAAATAAATAAGTATTCAGTCATTTCATTGTTTTCTTTGTTTAGTGGTATTTGTGTGGGAATTACTGAAATAGAACAGTTTAGACCGACACAGTGGCACTGAGATCTGAGGTGCTGGACACCTTACCTCGCACTGCGCCGGTGACACAGGTTTGGGAATGACCTCTGGTTGCCTCAGGGTGCTGGGCTTGCAGAGGGGTGACAGTAGGATTGAGTACCTTCTCTCCTCTCCCGTGTGGGGGGGGACACCCACCTGTAGTCCTGCCATGGCTGTTTGAAGGCCCAGCAATGAGCATAGGTGGAACCTGGTGACTTGCAGTGTAGGGGTGTCCAGCAAGGCATGCATGCACATGCCTCCACATGTGCATGTCACATTGGGGGCATGTGGACAGGGTATGTGACGGGAGAAAAAAACAAAAAAAAGCAATACATAAAAAAAAAAAAAGAGGAAGAAATAGAGCTCTCTGACTAGTTTACCACTGATTTTGAATCATCTGATGACCACATGGGAAGGGAGACTTCATGGATGTGTACAGACTACTTGGGAACACTTCATTTCATTATGTGTCCCTAACAGGTTACATTCATTAAAGGCGTCTTTGTGGCCACACATCATGGGCGTCATGCAAGAGTGCCATCCTCACAGATGTCCCTCTCAGCTACGAAGGTAAGATTTGAATTTGTATGTTAGCCTGATGAAGTAAAGTTATAGTGTTCTATGGGCATAATTATGTTTCATTAGTTTTTTTAAGCACATAATTATTTAAGGATGTGTCATCTGTGTTTCTTGCAGTACCCAATCCCATTAAGAGGAGTGTGCCCATATATAGTCAATTAAATACCAGTATTGACTGACTTAAGCCTATTGAAGTTATACTGTTCTCCTATGGGCATAATTATGTTTTATTAGTTGGTTTTCTTAAAGGCCACAATTATTTAAAGGTGTGGCATATTTTATTCTTGTAGTACATATCGTTTTTTTCACCCAAGTACAATAAATAAGAGTTATGTCTTTTTAAACTTCCAGTAGAATCCTATGGAAAACTGAATGGAATGCCCATAATGAGCTATTTTCCTGTGCATCCTCCTCTAGAACTAACAATGGGACATGGTAGCCTGCCCTCTTGCACCAATGTACAAGCCAAAGTGCCATGAATTCTGCATCCTCCTGCTGAAGCCTCAGCAGCACAACACAGCCTGTGGCACCAGTGTACAAGCCAAGGTGCCACAATATCTGCATCCTCCTCCACAACAGAACCGTACCCAATAAGACAGCCTGTGGCACCAGTGTACAAGCCAAAGTGCCGTGACATCTGCATCCTCCTGAAGCATCAGCAGCACATGACAGCCTATGTGGCAGTGGCACCAGTGTACAAGCCAAAGTGACATGACATCTGCATACTCCTTCAGAAGCAGCAGTGAGACAAGGCAGCCTGTAGCACCAGTGTACAAGCCAAAGTGCCATGACATCTGCATCCTCCTGAAACAGTAGCAGGACAAGGCAGCCTGTGGCACCACTGTACAAGCCAAAGTGCCACGGCATCTACATCCTTCTCCACAACAGAGCTGTACCCTACAAGTTAGCCTGTGACACCAGTGTACAAGCCAAAGTGCTGTAACATCTGCATCCTCCTCCTGAAGCAGCAGCAGGACAAGGCAGCCTGTACCCTGTAGCACCAGTGTACAATCCAAAGTGCCGTGACCTCTGCATCCTCCTATTGAAGCAGCAGTGCCAAAAGACAGCCTGTGGCACCAGTGTATAAGCCAAAGTGCCATGACAGCTCATTCTACTCTTCCTGAAGACATTTATAGGACTTCTATGACAATTCTCTGATAAGGCATTTTCTCTAGCCGAATAACAAATATCTGGGAACCAAATACCGAATATTTGGTCGAATATTCAAAAAAAGGTATTTGCACAGCCCTAATGCATGCACCCACACACATGCTGCACACGTCAGCTGACAGCCCAATCTGTCTCCATGTGGTCTTATACTGGAGCATGCCCAGCCTCAGCCGGGTGGCACCCAAGTGCTGAACCATGGTGGATCCCCCACCCCGGAGGTGGAGATGGATCCATCGGACGCTGTGCCAACCTCCTCTTGGCTGATTCTCAGACTCCTGGGCTTGCTTCTGAACTGAGGTTGCCCGCACCGCAGGCAGAGTTGTAGATTCTTAATTTTAACTGTCTATGTGTTGCAGGAACGCTTAAAATAGTACATCTTTGGTAACTGCAGGTGCAATAGAGCTTTTAGAATTTAGCCCAATAGTCGAGAAAGGAAACGTTTTCATATTTCCTTCCAAACATCATTTTAGGTGTGTTATGAAGTGTCTAATAATGAAATTACATGTAATCTTACAAAGTACTCTTAAGAGCTGGGAATTATCCCAGCACAGCAAGAAAGGTGTGTCTTGGCATACAGTCATTAACAAATCAAATAAATATAAGCAAACAGAAGTCTTTCATTCTGGAAAATATGTGCAGAATGCAATGTAACAACCCTCAGATTTCCCTTAGGCATAAACATCAGTTTAAGTTTTTTTCCCTGATCTTGATTTTGGTATGGTGACTAATCCCATAATATAGGTCATATGGGTAACTGGAACATTTCTGGTTGGCCTTTAAATCATACAGTGATTTGAAAAAGATACAGGGGGGATTCACAAAGATTTGCACTTGGTGCATCTCAGTTGCGCCAGTGCAAATGAGATGTGCTGAGCCCAAACTTTGGTATGCACAGAAGATGTGCCATAAGATGCTCCCAGCGCATCCCCTCTGTGAATACCAAAGTTGTGCCCAACCGGAGATGCACTGGTGCATCTCCCAGGTCAGGCTGGGAAACTGATGGGCCAGTGCATCTCCAGATGCTCTGTGCCCATGGTTAGGATTCACAGCCCGAGACATGCAAATGGGGCCATTAGGTGTGCAACGCACAATGGGGCTATTTACATATCATTATGGCCCCATTTGCATGGCCCTTGCATGGATGCGGCCAGCAGAATGTGCTTGGCTCCCTGCAAGAGCTGTGAGCAGTAAACACATAAAATGAACCCATGGAAGCCTAGCAGCCCCATCTCCCTGCCTGCATCCCCATAAAGACAAAAATGTGGTCCAATAATCCCTGGTAGTCTAGTGGAACCCTCACTCCCTGCCCCGACCCAAATGCATGACCATATGAAACCCCAAAGTCTCCCTGGTGGCCCAATGGACCCTCCACACCCCCACATCCACTCAGGCACCCCCATCCCAGCAGGTGCAGACGGTCAGCGGGCAGTGCAACCCACCCACAAACTGCCACGGCTGCCCACCGATTGAGCTGTCAGTGAATGACAGTGTACTGTACTCCTGTAAGTCCACTGGTAGATCCTGTCAACCAATGGGCTTGCAGTGTGTACTGCAAGATGTCATTCACAACCCTGTGAATGATGTCATTCACAAAGTTGTGAATGACAGCTTACAGTACAGACTGCAAGCCCCTTGTTCAACAGGGTCTACCAATGGACTTGACTGCTCAGTCAGCGGGCAGCCATGGCAGTTTACGGGTGGGTTGCACTGCTCTCAACTTCTGCATCTGCTGGGACATGAGAGTGGGGTGGGAGTGAGGGGAGTGCTACAGTGGGTGAGGGGTTCACTGGACCACCTGGGAGACTTTGGGGTTTCATATAGTAATGTGATCAGGTCAGGGTGGGGGACTCTACTAGACTACCAGGGATTATTGGACTGCAGTTTTTATTTACGGGATACCGGCGGGGGGGGGGGTGGACCACTGGACTGCTAGGGTAGGCAGGATGCTGTGCTGCTGTCTTCAGTGCTGCAGCCTGCCTGTGGGTGGACACCCACTTAGGACACTAATTATTAAGGGTTCCACATTACACAATTTGGGTAGAGAACCAAATAAAATGCATACCTTTTTTTTAGAATTCAATAACAAAAAATTATCCAACAGCCACATTCAAGGCAGAAAAACCCCGATTTAAAAAGACATTTAAATCACTTATTTTAGTTGAGCTGGAAAACAATATTATATCATCAGCATATAGCAACATTCTAGAGTTGCTTGAAACCTTAACAATGGGGTCTATAAACACGGAGAACAACAGGGTCCCCAATATTGACCCCTGTGGTACCCTGTGCGGAAGCTCACCCAAATTTGACTCCACTCCTCCAAGTTGTACCCTTACAGGTTGAGCAGTTAAACAGGTATGAAACGAATCACAAGAAACCTCCAAAAGTCCGAGGCTTCTCAGCCTCCAGAGCAGCATGGCCTTACTCCCCCAAGCCCTGTTACTAAGGTCCCCCTGTGTCTACCCCATGCATGACTGAAACCTGTTACCATTTCAGTACCCACCATCTGTGCTGGGAGGTTGTTCCAGATGTCCACCACCCTTTGTGTAAAGAAGTTCACCCTCACATTCCCCTTCCTTCCAGCTTCATATCATGCCCCCTCATCCTTGAGCATCTCTTTTTGTGCAAAATGCCACCCTCCTGTAATTTATTGATACCTTTTAGGTATTTGAATGTTTCCATCATGTCTCCCCTTTCTCTCCTTTCCTCCCCTATTGTCCCTCATTTTGAGTGTCTGTGTCCTGCATTTCAGTGACAAAAGATTGAGAGGTATGTTTCTCAGTATGCCTACCCAGTTAACAAAATCCAATTAAAATACAGAATCTAGCACCTTTTCCTCTAATTTTTAACAGTGTCTGCCGCTCGCTGCCGCATGTCCTTGATGAAGATACCATTCCAAACCATGGGTAAACTCGTTCATGGTGAATCTGATTTGTGTGTGTGTGTGTGTGTATGTTCCATAAACCTGACTTATAAGCATAGTGTATTGCTTACATGAATAAAAGGAGAAAAAAGGAGGCATAGTAACTGTATAAATCAAAGCATGTCTTCTGCTTGCTGGGGAAAGTGGTCTAACTGAAGGAAACAAGGTCTGGCTTGCATTTTTCTCCATGGGGGCTACCTGGCTATGGCCACAACAAGTAGAACTGTACAGGGTGATACAGTACTTGATAGCCTGGCAAGACAGGGCTCAAGGGTGGCACGGCACCATCTGCAGACACAGTTTTGTCTGATGAGGGGGAGATGGTCTGGACAGGACCAGATAATGACTATCCTCAGTTGGAAGAGACTGAGCGCAAGATGGAGGAGAGATCATCTCCCAGTGGCCACGCAGTCTCCATTACTACAGTCATACCCACAAATCCCCCTCAGCTAGCCAGGCTTGTGAAGGTAAATAACAAAAAAATAATTTACACCGGTGATTTTTTTTTTTTGTATAAACTGATCCTAATCTATTTGATCCACAGGCTGCAGCTGATCCTTTTTCAGTCCTACATACCTAACACATCTAAACCAGCTGCTATTGCTTGCTGCCCTCACTCTCCGATTAGGAATTAAAAAAAAAAAGGTTAGGTAGCAGACTAGGCAAGCAGTGGATGGAGACTAGTGTGGCAAATTGCTGGTGTTTAGTATTTGGCAAATGAAATCAATGCAGCACAGTGACTCACTGTCCTCTCTGTAAGACCAGCCTTACAGTATGTTGCAAAGACTGAAGCCGACCCCTCTGTTTACTTATACAGCCAGTCACAGTGTGGGTAGGTGCATTGCAGGCTTTATTCCCCACTGGATTTAGTGTTATTGCTGAAAGGATGGTGACTAACAACACAGACTGACAGGTCTGGAAACTGAAACCCTCTGTTTATCAACAGGGACAGGTATAGTGCGTAGGTGTAGGTAGGTAGGGAAGTATTAAGGAGTTGAATGCAGCCTTCTGGTGGAAAATGAAGAGTTAAAAATGTTTTTCCATATGGGAGGCATTTTCAAGTTCACATAAGAGTGCCACATACCCTAAAGTGACCCTGGGGACAGGTATAGTGAGTAGGTAGGTAGCTGTGTAGTAGGCAGCTAAATGCAGCCTTCTGGTCGAAAGGGAAGAGTTAAAAATATTTTTCCTGCAGGAACACTATTTTCCATAGCACAGACTGGGATTCCTGACTACCTTAAGTTGAAAAGATTCAGCAGATCATATATTTGTTCCAGAAGGAAGCACTTGAGGGGGATACATATTGTAGTAGCAACCAGATGCACTTCTTAGATAACCGTCATAAGGCTTCTGCTAGACATCCTTTCCATAAACCTGCCTTATGACTAAGCATAGTACATTGCTTGCATGAATAAAAGGGAAAAAAAGCAAACAGAGCAAACCATACAAAATCAAAACATACCTTCTGCTTGCTGGGGAAAGAAGTCTAACTGAAGGAGACAGTGCTTTTCCTGTTCGATCTGACCTGAAGTTTTGGAAGGAAAACATAACTTACTTCTATGTAGAGGAAATACATAATATGCTTTTGTTTATGAAACTGCTGCTTGTGTTGCATTTTTACTGGTCAAGAGGTGCACAGAGCCAGCAGTCTGGAAATAGAGGTACACATCTCTTTCTCTGTCTCGCTCCCGCTCACTCTGACACACACACACACATAACCTGGACGCCATGTCCCAGCGGGCTACTTAACCCTGCCTGGCTGGCCACACCAAGGTTGAGGGGCCTGGGTTCCTATTTCAGATTTAAAACTGATGCTTTCCCATAGATAACATTATTGCGCAGTGCCTCCACCCAGAGTATACTTTACATGGGTCTAAATAATCCCTGGTACAACCCCCTGGGATGCTGTACCCACCCACAATACCATACAGTCATCCCACACATGGATCAATAATCAAATACCCACATTTCAACATTTTGGAATTAAAGACTCACTCTAATAATATGCTCACACACCAAGATTTATAAAAACAGTTAACCAACATTTATTTACAAGGGGTGAGGGTTAGGATAGGGTAGGGTAATTGGAAACCGAAGTTAAGCAAGAAATTTTGATTGGCATTATATTGGCATCAGAGTAATCATTTTGCATTTCTTTTTTAGATCTAGACACTAATCACAGTGGCCACCCACCAACCTTCAGATGGATTCAGGTTTATCTTGCCGTCTAACTAGCTAAACTAGATGGTAAGACACATATTATATGCCCACACTGGTACCAGTCCCCAGTCTGTGTTAGAACCCTGCAATTCTAAACCTTATCTAGGTACCCAGCACTAAATTATTAAGTTGCAGGCCTGATGCAGTTGCAGCTGAGATGTCTGGCATTGGGGACCTAAAAGAAAGTCAGATTAACCTTTAGATGCATTCTTTTAACTTTAACTCTTTAAGTAAACAGCTTTCCTGCTCTTTATTGGCTTTTAGCTTTAGATTCTGAACTTGGCAAACACAAAACAACTATTTACATGTCCCCTTTGGTTGGCAGAGATGGCTCTGCCTACTCACAGTTTGGATGTCATCATCAGTTGTACAGAAGCTTTAGCTGAGGTGCAGGCAGAAGCTTTGGCTGACCAAACTTTACCAGGCTCTTGCAGCTTGCAGGCTGGAACTTTCCTAGCATGTTTGACGGTTGCTCCTTCTCTCTGGGCTTGAAGTCACATTCTGGTTTTCTTTCTGGAAATAGACCAGGCTGGGACCGGGCCATCACACCTCAGACCCACACATCTAGGCTATGTCCTTCAGGGGGAGACGCATAGGGCAGTGCATAGCTGGTGCACTACCAGGCTGTCTCCCAGACCAGTCTCAAATACAGTTTCTTACAGTTTCAGGCAATTTGGGTACTCTTAGCCACTCTTGCACTTCAACCACAACTGCTGGCATAGCAGCCATGGTCTTTTTACATTCAGGATACAGTCTCAAATGTGGGTGCCTCCCCTAGGGCTAGGGAGGACTCAAATCCTGCACAATCTCTCTCTGTTTCACACATTACAGCACATTTATTTAACTTGGCTCTTCCAGCCAGACAATTAGCACAACTGCTGTGTCTTTTCAGAAGGCACAGTCTTTTAGGCAAATCTTTCTCCTTTCAAACAAATGGGAGCTTAAGGCATGACTCCTCATCAAGTTAGCAAGCGGAGCTTAAGACATGGCTCCCAACCACTTTAAGCACTGTACTGGTCAGCAAATCTCATTCACTGTAGCTTCTCACAAGCTTGAATCACAATATTAAAGTCGCTCTTGGCCATGCTGGTGTTTGCAGCTCCAATTGAACATTCACAGTCCTCACAGGCATGAAAAGCTCTGACCTCAGGGTACTCCCCTTCCATTCTTGAAGCACCCTTAAACAGTCACATCAGGCATTTCACAAAAAATGAACCATCCATGATCACTCTTGCATTAGATGTCCACCCTATCCTTAGCGCTAATCAAATGCAGGGTGCAGACAGACTAGTTACTTGTACACTTGGTAGAAGTTTACTCATTCAGAATTAAATGCAGCTTTCCATCATCTGAAGTCACAGATCCCATCAGGTCTCTCACTGCTGAGGCAGAAATGTCCATGCAGCCCTCACACAACTGCTGGCAGACTTCTTGCAGTTCTCACACAGCTGAAGGTAGATCAGATTTCTCTGCCCACATTTTTCCCAAAATGAGGAAAGGCAAAAGCTAGCCCTGGGGGAAAATATCTGGCACCGCCCAGGCCAACAACTCCAATTCCTCAAGGCCACATTTCTCTTAGCAGAGGTCAGAACCCCCCTTCCATGTGGAGGGGCTCCCACTGAACTGACTAGGCCCATTCTCTTTAGCAAGGGGCCAGAGTCCCCATCCCTGTGGAGGGGCTCGCGCCAAACTGAATCAGCCAGAAAAGTCTCTTGGGTTTTGGGAGCTGTCTGAGGCTCCTGATTGGAGGATTCCCAATGTCTGTCTTGAAAATGAGTATTCATTAGACTCCCTCAAGGCCTGATAGGATCCCCGTTTGAGCACCTAAATTTAGTCCCTGCTTTTCCCCTACAAGTCCTTGGCACTGTCCCATAAATCTCTGGCAAAGTCCAAGAGATCTCTAGAGTAAATCCTGGCTTTCCAATTGGCTGCTTTCTGCAAAGCATGGGTGCCATTAAACACAGTCCCCATGCAGTTCACAGGATTTCCAACATTAATGTTCTGGTGCAGCCAGGAGAATTTCCATTTGTTTACATTAACTCCACAGTTAAATAGCCCCTTTAGTGCCCTGCAAAGAACTGCCCACATTTAACACTTTATTTCAGTCCTTAACCTGTCGCTAGGACCAGAATCTACAATCCCCAGGTGCTAGACGGGCATCTCATCATTATATATGGAGCGCTCATTAATATTCATTAGCCCCAACCCAGTGCTTCTCAGTACTCTTTATTTACAAAAATCAGTGGCTCCTCTTGCACCTGCTTTAGGTCTCTGGCCCCCCCGTGGGCACCAGGGTCTGGGACCATGCAAGAAGTGGATGCTTTTAACACAAGTTGCTTTGAATTTGCGAGTGCACCTTGCACATGCGCGGGCCACCCGTCGACTCCAGAGAGCAAGAGAAAGGTGACAGCTTGTGATCCAGCTCTTCCTGCCCCAACCAAACCTGGGAAATATGCAGGAGGCCAGGGGAACACTTAAGGGCACCATGGGGCTCGGGCTGAGGTAGCACAAGGACCGGAGAGAGATGGGGGACACCAGGAAGCATAACCCGAGCAACGGTGGAAAGGGGCCAAAATAAGGTAAGCCCCGTAGGTGGGCTTACACACACACACAACCACACACACACACAGATCCAGCCTCTGCACCAGCAGCAGGAGGAGAGGGATCTTTTTCACTGGCATTTAAAGGAAAGTGATTAATATTGGAAGCCTGCTGATTGAAAAGGCATTGCACATACTACATGCTGTTACTTGCTTCTACTCCAGGATGGGCTGCTTTTGACACTATAGGCATTTGTCATGCACATACTGTCTACCAATAGTTTATTGTTAGCTTCTGACAGCCAGGCTTGTTGGGCACTTTGCGTACAACCCAAGCAGAGTTCATATGTACCCTAAACATTATACATGCACCACATGTACACCTACCCTCATTATGTAGACAAGATTTGGTTGTGTTCCAATGGAGACAAAGAAGCTTTTGTTCATCCTATATATGTTACACATGTGTGAAATCTGTAGATCTGCATCGTTTCCTAGCTTTTGGACTCAGTATTTATTTGACTTTGACATAGACCCTAGTGTGTGGAAAATTTTACAACCTCTGTTATCAAGATGCTGATTGAAAATGTTAGTTTTGCTCAGGTTTCTAGTCAGCTTCATTATATGGGCACAAGAAAATGACCACAGATAGATTCATACCCAGGATGTAGTAGGATGATGTTATCACATATTTCTAATGGTAAATACCATAGCACTGTACAGTACCAATATATTTAATTTTTACATAGCCCCCATGGCATGAGACTGGGAACATTTAAAACCCTCAAAATCCTATATCTTGCTTCAGAAATTAAAATACATAAGGCAAACATTACTACTCACTGATTCCATTGCAAAATCTCTTTTACTACAATACTACTTTACCATCATCATTCTGTAAAACACAACCAAAACATACCTGATACAAGATGCAAGCAAACATTCAGCATTATAAAATGGGTAAGAAAAATATTGTACTGTGATTGGTAGAATCCAGTCACATTACTGTGCTGTTAACCCAGTCCAACAGCACAGGTCAGAAATGCCTAACTTTCTGAACTTCATTCCTTGATCCTAAAATAAAAAATCAGGGAATACATTTTATAATCACAATAAGGCATTCCAGGGTGTGCGTGACTGAGGGTTAATGGCATTTTTCGCATGTGTAAAGTCCTCAGCTTAACCTTGGGCTCCACTTCCCAAGGTGTGCCATTATACCACAATAATGCACACCCTATCATGCATTATTGCTTAACTGATAAATGCTTCTTTTATTTCTATGTCTGCATGTGCATTAATGCACAGCAAACATTGAATTACAAAGAACCTCATTTCAGAGGTGTGTCACTGTCAGGTCCAGTGCAGCTCAAGCTGCAGTGGGCTCGGCAGTGACAGACCAATTACCAGCCAGGCTGATTATGACACTGGTCACTGCCCTGGGTCAGACTCGAGGTTTCCCAAACCTGACGCATGGCAGGATCAACCAGATACATTTTTCAAAATGTAAAGACAGGATCAACCAGATAAATTCTAAAATGAAAAAAAAAAATGAATTGAGGGGACTTTCTCTTAAGGAAACTATCAGTTGCGGTAGCGGCTCATTGCTAAGCGACAAATGGAGCCGTCATGTTTACGGAACTGTTTAGCCAGCCCACATACATAATAGGAGTCAGTGAGGTAGTGCAAAGAAAGTGAATGGTGGGGGAGTTAAAAGAAAATGCCCTAAAAACTGGGTAATCTGGTTATTACTGCATTTGAAAGATGCTGCAACACAGTACATTAAAGGGGGTCACCAGTAATTATAATCTATAAATGTGTAAAAGCAGGACTTCAATGAAAATGAGGCATTGCATCTCATCTGATCTATCCTGCATAAATATATAGCACAAATTTGTAAAAGCAACATCCCAATACAACAGCTCCCCTACTGGGCTATGCATCTGTGCCGTTCTATCCTCAGAAAAATTCATTGTAAATGCTGGACCCCACTGAAAATGTAACTTGCCTTTCACCTCGGCTATCCTGGGTGAATAAATAATAAAACTTGGGTAAAAGCAGGTCCCCGTTGAAAATGAGTTATTAAACCACACTTTACAGTGATCACTGGTCCCCAGGTGGCCTCCCACCTTGACGTCTGCAACACTGTCCCTGTTAGTGAGTTCCAGGTCCAGTAGTGCCCCATCACAACTGGGTTTGCTCACTAGTTGCCTGAGGAACACCCCCTGAAAGGAATCCAGGATGTTCCTGCTTTTGGTTGAATCTGAGCTGAGAGGCTCCATTCTACATCTGGCAGACTGAAGTCCCCCAGCAGCAGCACCTCCCCCTTTTTTACCATCTTGCCAATGGCTTCCACCACTTCCTTATCTAACTTCTGGCCCTGTGATGGAGGTCTGTAGATCACACCAGTACCAATATAGGCTCCGTTTCCTTCTCCAGGGTGACTCATAGTACCTCTGCCCCCCTGTATTCCTTGTATCTCTGTCACTTTTATGCTTTCCCATACACAAAGTGCCACACTCACTACTTTTCTTCCCACCCTGCCCTTCTGAACAGAGTATAGCCTGGTATGGCCATGTCCCAGTCATGGTTTTCAGTGCACCATGACTCAATAATGACCACAATATCCAGGTCAGCTTCTGCTATGATGGTCTCTAGGTCAGGAATCTTATTTCCTGGACTTTTAGCATTCACACATATGGCCTTTCAGATTTTGTTAACATTCTGATTGTTATCACCCTTGTTTCTTTTTGCCCTCTCTCTTCTCCTCCCCCCATTTTTAAAGCTCCTGTTTCCATTCCCCTTCATTTCTACCACCCTGCTTCCTTTATTAATTTGCACCCTGTGGTATTTCTGTCCCCTCAGTTTCTCTCTGCTTCCTACTTTATCCTTGGGGGGCGGCAGTTTCTGTCTCTCTGATTTCTTCCACCATCCTCCTCCGCTAGTTTAAATGTTCATGAAAGTAACATTTAAATCATCCACTGAGGACTCCCTTCCTAGATTGATGCAGGCCATCATCCCTGTAAAAGCCCTTATCCCCTGGACCCCAGTCCCCAATGTAGCCAATCCCCTCCTCTTTACACCATTCCTTCAACCATGAGTTGAAGCTCCTTTGCAGAGGTCCCTCTCCTCCCCCCTGTCATAAACAGGCAACACTTCTGTGAAATCCAGTGAACATGCTACTCGCCCAAGACCTCTCTGCAGCTCCCTGAATTCCTTCTGCACTATCTCAGCTTCATCCTTAGACAAGTCATTAGTCTCTAGGTAGACAATGGCATCCAGCTCGTCCTCCCTTCCTGCTGCCCTAGCAATACTCAGGCTCTGCTTCCAATTCCCCAGGCCATGGCACCACATGGGCACCTAACCTCTCTTTCCCCATTCCTATTCCCTGATCTGTCCCCCTTACAATCAAGTCCCCACCAGAAGTTGTTTCCTCCTCCTCCGGGGTTCTCTAGCACCCTTTTTGGGGGTCTCTGCAATGGAGGATACCCACATCGTCACTGCTCCCTACCACAGGTGCCTCCTCCTTACAGTCTTGCCTCACCAGAGCCGTGTAGGAATAACATAGTAGTATCAGTTTAGGAATATGCATCAGACCCACCACCCCCCACCCTTCCAGAGCCCACCATTGTCTAGCTGCTCCTCCTACTAGGCACCCACTGAGGTAACAGTGTCAGATGTAGTGGCCCCTGGGTGAGGGAAGAGGTTGCCCATATCCCAGCCAACTCAGCATGGAGTCTAGCAACCTCCTCCCTCAATCCAGAGAAGTGCCTGCAGATAGGCATACCCCTGTACCATCACAAGTCCTTAATACAGTGGGTGTGGTGTGGAAGGGAAAGTAAGAACCCATATATAAGAATTTGCTGCTTATTAACTTCCCATCACAAGATGAGCATCAATATTGTTACAATTTATAACTGGAAGGTACTGTACTTATAAGTGTGTACTGTACTAGAAATCCTGCAATGTGAATATTATTACATATAAACTAAATGACTGCATACAGTAGGAACATAGGAGCATGAGAATTTCATATGGAAGCAGATGTGCTGACCCATTGTGACTGTCCCCTACTTCTCAGCAGCTACAGCGCTGAGGGTTTACTATGGATTCTAACAAGCTATCCCACACTCCCATCACCCACTTTGTAAAGAAACACCTTATCAATTCCCCATACACTGACTGCTACTGATCAGCTGCTTACTAGTGTATGTCCCCTAGTATTTCTGTTGTCATTCTGTATATTTAAATTCAGGCATTTTAGCTGCTTAGCATTCGTAACTACTTTGTTAACCTGGATGAAGCCACCTCTGATGCTTCTTTTCTTGAGGCTGAACAGCTAGCTTGTCCTCGCCAGTCCTGTTTGACAAACCTCCCACCAACCTAGTTGCCCTTCATTGAACTCTTTCTTCCCTTGGCGTGTCCCGTTTGTAATGTAGGGCCCAAAAAAGCTACCAGTATTCCAAATGTAGACTCACTAGACCTCGATATAGTGGCACTATGGTCTCACTACTCTGTTTACAAAACCTCTCTTTATGTAGACCAGAATCTTGTTGCATTTGCTCACCACCCACTTGCATAGTGTAGCATGTTGTACTTTATTCATTGCTACTACCTCTAGGTCCCTTTCCTGCTCTGAATATCTGATCACCCTACCATGGGGGTAGTAGCCCCTAACCCCCACCTAAATGGACCATCATTCAGTTGTCGCTAATGAATTTCTCCTTGTTTTTGTTCGTCCAGGTTACAAAATAGTTCTAATGTGTCTGCTTTATGTTCACATGATGACTCTCATTATCTACTATGCAACCTATTTTAGTGCCACGTGCAAATTCTGCAATCCAACCATCTGGTATATCCATATCCCCGAAGAGTATATTGAACAGTAGTGGTCCCAGCACTGATCCTTGTGGGACTCCACTTGTAACTATTGCTAAGTCATATAACAATACATTTACTGTTGCCCTTTGCCTTCTGCCTTATAACTGCCCCAAGCCAGCAAATAGATCTCTACCCATTCTCATGCCTTCAAGTTCCTTTTACAGTTTGTCATGTTGCACACCAGATCAAACATCTGTGTTCAGTCTTGTCTATACCCTTGAGTATGTAGAAGGCTAAGATTATGGCCCCCCTCAATCTACTTTCCTCCAGGGTAAGCATATTATCATTCTCCAGCATTGTCTCTCCCTGACCCATTTAGCACCATCCTTGGATCTAACTAGCATGCTGCAGACCCAAACTATCAGTTCATTGATGAAAACATTCAACAGTAGTGGCTCAAGCACAAATCCCTGAAGGATGACAATGAGTATCTCCTCTGCTCAGAGTGGTGCCCATCCTGGAAAAGCCACTGCTTTCTGACCACAGGTTAGTTAGGAATCCACCTTACAAATGTCTCATGTATGCTGCTTTAGTGTACTTTGCCCAGAAGCTTGTTATGTGCCACACCATCAAAAACTTTGCTGATGTCCATAACCCTCCCATTGTCTACCTCCCTGGTCACCCCCTTAAGATGGAGATCATATTTGTGTGGCATGATCCACCCTCATAAATCCATTCTTAGAGGGGTTGAGTACCTTGACCTCAGCCAAGTGACCCATTATTCTGTCCTTGATAATGTTTTCCATCACTCTGTCTGGGCTGAATGACCTACAGTTACCCAGGTCTGACCCGGTCCCTTTCTTGAAGATGGAGGACCACATTTGCCACTTTGTAGTCCTCTGATACCACAACTATCCAGACAGAGTCCCTAAAGACTACCGGGAATGTCCTGCGAGTTCTCTCTTTGCACCCTGGAAGGCTACATAAAACTAGGTAAACGCTTGCTTTCCATGTGACTGCTAGCCTACTTAACACCCTATCTTTGGCAAGTAAAATGACTGGGAGAAGGGTTTTACCTGGGGGCTGATGGTTAAAAGTGGCTAAAGGTGTTCTGTATACATTCACACATATATCATAAGAACTGCTTAAAGTCATGTTGACTATATGTATCAGGAGCTTTTCCAGCATCTACCAGTTGGGGAGATAAGCACGCAAAGCTGTTTACTAGCATTCATGTCAAGATTCCTGTTACAGTAACTATGTATGTATTTGTTTGTTTTTATAAGCTAGGCATAAAGATGCATATTTTTCAGGCATGAACATTGTCCCATGTGTTGTTTTCTTTGTCACTTCATTGTGCCAAGGTGGACTTTGCTTTTGGGCTGAAATTTACAGAGTGGCAAGCCCTGGTCCCACAAATAAGCCTTTTGGTGATCTGATCCCAAAACATTCAATGGGCCCATAGTTACAGTGTCCTGAAGTTGAGAAATTTCCCATAGGAAAATATTGCAGCGTCTTTCCGCTCACGTATCTCGAAAACAAAGTGAGATACAGATTTTTCGCTACCCGCAGTTTAGTTCACTGTTTGGTGAACTAAGCACATGAGGAAGTTTAAAAGTCTTAGATTACACCTGCACTGGAATTTTTTTCATAGGTTTTACGGTTACTGAGTTATTGGCAAAATAGTGTTACCAAAGGTTCCTTTTCAGGCCTATAGGGCTAGTGTATGGCTCCGTTGTTATGTGTAAGTGGGAGCGCAAGGCCTGGAGGACCCATGCTCCCACAGACGCATATCATTATGCACAAATGGGCAATTTGGTGGGAGTATGGGGCCTGAAGGGCCCATGCTCCCACCAACACATACCATTTACCAGGTACATTATGCTTTAAATAAACAGTTTGGTGTTTTGGCTTGAAATTTGCAGGGTATAAAGGGGTGTCCCAGAGATGTGAATTATGCTATTTAGGCATAAAAAAAAATTCATCAGTTCCATAGATATGCCATAACAAATTTGAGATTTTTCCCATAGGATAACATTGAGGCACCCACAGCACTTTTCAGTGCCCATAGCTTGGAAACGATACAAAATATGGATTTAGTTCATGTGTCTCATGTGGAGGTTTCAAAGTCATGATTACAATGGCAGTGGAATTTTTTTCATAGCTGCTATGATTAATGAGATATTGGCAAATTAGAGTTACAAGTGTTCCTTGCCCTATAGGGCTGCTGTATGGCTCCGTATTTAAGTGCAAGTAGGAGCGTAGGACCTGGAGGGCCCGCGCTTCCACATATGCATACCATTACACAAAAATGGGCAATATGAAGGGAGCACAGGGCCTGGAGGGCCCATGATCCTACAAACACATGCCACTAACTACGTGCATTACATTTTCTCAAAAAGAAGGGAATTCATTGCAAAAAACTCCATTAATGTGTCAGTTAGGGTTGATGTCATAGCGACAAAAGTTTGGAAATTCGATGCTGGATTACCACCACCCCCACCCTAAAGGCACCAACAGGCACTGGGCGTGCCATTGGGTCGTCAGACCTAACTCTCACCCCATTCTCCTATACTGTAGAGTGTCAGCTTGTTTACATGGAATGGGGTGAGAGTTGAACCTGACAACCCATGGCATGCCCCAATGCCTGACCAGTGCCTATGAAATATTAACTCTAACATCAATTTCCAAACTTTTGTCATGGTGACATCAACCCTAACTGATGCATTAACAGAGTTTATATATATATATATATATATATGTATATTCTTTGCAAATAAACTTCATTAATGCATCAGTTAGGGTGGATACCGCAGCGACAAAAGTATGGAAATGTGGCGCTAGGTTGTCCAACCTTAATGCCACACCCCCACTGTTGGTGTGTGGAGGGTGGGGGGATGAGGGTGAGGTGGTAGGGGTGGGAACCGTGCGGGTGTGGCATTAGGGTTGGAAACCCTAATGCCTCATTTCCCTGGTTTTGTTGCTGTGGTATCCTCCTAACTGATGCATTAACAAAGTTTTTGCAAAGAATATATATGTATATGTATATGTATATGTGTGTATATATATATATATATATATATATATATATATATATATATATATTTAATGTTAGCCAAAAATAACTGAAATAAATTATTCTTCCTCTGAGTATGTCAACACTCATTTATTTTATGGTTAGTATTGAAACCTTTACTGACATGCCAAACAAACCAATTCCCTATTCAATTCACTTTCATTACCAGACAATTAGAAATGTGTTGAGCAAATCAAAAAAAGCTCTGCTACTGCCATTTTGTTTTGTCACATACTTGGTGTCTCTTTTCCTATACATTTCTACTTATCATATAAAAAAGAAAATCAGTAGTTTTTAATTAACTCTGCCCACTGATATTTTTTTACAGACTTGCCTCAACTCTTATGTCTTTCTTCTGCAGTGCCCCACTAAAATGATCATTCTGCTTGCAACATTCCTCCTTTAATTCTGCAGCATCACTGTTAAAAATCATTGGTGTGGGTTCTCTCACCTTTGTCCTGTCTCCCCCACAAATGCCAGCAACACCAACACTGCTAGAATTAAAGTGCTTCTCACCTGACCAGTAAAAACAGAACTAGCAAGAGCTCTCATCTAGCATTAAGTTGGAGAAACAACAGGCATCAACATCCATGCATGGCCTCAAGCAGCAGCATCATATATTCTCTGGAGAGAACTACAGCATCTACAGTACCGCAGCTCAGAAAGTCAACATGCGTGTGCCTGGAAAGCAGTGACAACACCTGGATACCACTTTCATAGCTGCATCTTTCAGGTACAATACACACAGAATGAATGTCAAAGATAGGGGTATGGGGCAGTTAGCAGAACCATGGACCTCTACATGATGTGAAAAAAACCCACTGTTGTTATACTAACTCAGACACAGATAAACTACGTAAATTGAATATGCAATAGCCACACTTAAAGGATGTGTGTTATTTACATTTGTGACAGGATAGGATTTCCATGCCTCACTCATGGCTTTGCCATGCAGCAGTGAATTACATTTTAATTCATGGACACAAATCATGTATTTCTAGTCAAACCATTGCATACTCCATATATACTATATGTCCATAATGCTGGTTCTGGGAATTTCAGAATTATACTGTACATTAACATTGTTAATGATTATTTGTAATTCTTGTAACCGAGTGCAAAAAACTGGATATCTTAGAAAATGTTGTAAAAATTGTATGACTGTAGCCTCATTGAAGCATTTAAAAAATAAACAGTTGGGAGCCTATCACTTGAAGCTAAGCTACAGAATGATAAACAGAACTCAAGGTAGCCATTTTCAGTATTTTTTTTCACATTTTATCTATTAAATATTAGTTATACTACCATAAGCATTTCAAGTTCTAGCATACATCGTTGCCAGCAGTGTCATGGTGATTGCTAATGGAAGGGGCATTGAAAAAGTCTGGTGATAGTACACTGTCCAGGTTTGAAAATGCATTGTTGAAGGTGTTAGTGATAGTGCCAAGGTCAAGTGTAGGAGTTCCGTCGATGTTTAGCATGGAGGGTGGAGATTTAGGGTCTTTCCCTGTGAGATCTTTCATGTTACTCCAGAATTGTTTCCCATCCCCCCATGTGTTGGAGAGTGCCTCCCTGAAATATAATGGCGTGTGTACATTCATTTCAAGCTGTTTTATATTTAATTATATCCCCAGGAGTAGATGTGGATCGAGCACGGAGCCCAAGGTGGTCCCTATGTTTGAGACGTGTTATGAGCTCAAGGGTTATCCATGGATTGGACCTTCCTTTGACCTTAAACTTCTTCACAGGTGCATATATGTTGCAGGCCGCAGTAAAGCGGTTGATGAACATGTCCAGGGCTTGGTTGATATCATTGCCTGAGTCAAGTGTAGACCAATCCAGTCTGTGTAGATGGGTTTTTAGTAGCTCTAGGTTCCCTTGCTTCATCACCCTGGTGTAGATTACCTTAGGAGGGGGTTTAGCAAATTTATTGGCCCAGGTACAGATGATGGGTGAGTGGTCACATATGGTGTCAGGGAGCACCAAGACCTTGGAGATTTGTTCTGGATGATTTGACAGAATCCAGTCAATTAGCAAAAGTGACCCAGTCCTATAATTGCACCTGGTGGGAGTGGAGACAAGTTGGGTGAGGTGCTGTGCCATGACAGCATCCTTGTATATGCTGGCCTAAGGTGAAAGCCAATTGATGCTGAAGTTGCCCAGTATTATAATTTTTGCATTGTGATGAAGGCCCCTTAGGTACTCTATGACCCTATCGAAGCCATGGGCCTGGTCCTTAGGGGGTAAGTATACAGAGGCTATAGTCAGCACCTTATTGTGGGCACCAATAAGTACTTTGATGGTGAGGACCTGGGACAGCGATTCATGGTTTGAGAATGGAATAACGTATCCCTTTAAGGAATCTCTCAGGTAGATGGCACAGCCCCCACCACGTTTTGAAGTTCTGTCCAGCCTGAAGATATTATATCCAGGGATGGTGACTGCATTGTCAGGTATCTTAGGGTTAAGCCATGTTTCAACAACAGATAGGATATCGGGGTCATGTTGCCGCATCCATATTTGGAGGCTATCTAGCTTGCTGAGGAGGCTACAGACATTGATTGATGCCAGAGTGAGGGAGCCTGTCCTTCTGCTCTGAGGGCATAAGGTTGATCCAGGAGGACCTGGGCTGGGATGGACATTGCCTGAGAGCAGGAGTAACATTATCAGGATTCTGAGGAGGTAGCGTATTAGTATTTTTTACATGAGCAGTGCTGGGTGAGAACAGCAGACAAGTGAGGAAGCTTTCAGAGATTAAGAGAGAGAGGGAGATCAACAAAGGGGGTTGGGAGACAGATAGCTATAAGCTCCAGAGATCTAGTGCTGGAAGCCAGTGGGGGCATGACAGGGTAGGAGAGGGAGGAGCTTAAGTGTATTTAAAGGTGGCCTGGGAGGGGGAGAGGGTGGGTGAAAAATGCGGCAGCAGAAGCAGCAGCCGTGGAGGCTGGGGCTGTGTATAGGCAGTACCTGATGCTTGTTTCCAGGGAGCTGGTGGCAGCAGGCTTCTTGGCACTGAGAGAGGTACAGAGTGGTGTCCAGGTGTGTAGGAGGCAAACTGCAGGTGGCAGCAGGTAGCCCAGTGGGCTACAAGGACGCCTGTTGAAAGAGGGACAGGACAGGGATTTATAGCACTCCGAAGTGGTAGGAGTGAAAATAAAATTAGCACACAGACAAAGAGCAGCAATTTACTAAAAGAGGGCCAAATCAGAGTGCAGGAAGCAGACAGGCACCAGCTCTGTAATTGAGATTTGTAAAACAAGGGGGTCACGGTTGGGGGCGAAACAAAGGGAGAAATTCAATTGGTAGCTGCACCGGATTAAAATATAACAAATCAGCAGGATATTGAGACTTTCAGCAAAGAAATCCTGAAACTCTAAAATCCTGTAAATCCTATACTCTAATAATCTTAGACACAGCAACTGAGATAGCAAATTTAACACAATACAAAAGATGACTGTAAGCAGTGGCACAGGAAAAAATCTGCAGAGGGGAAGCTGTGTGGAACAACTTGGCACACTGGAACTGAAAATCAGTGCCTGCACAGAGACAGGATCCCCATAAGTACAGGGTTTCAGCTCCATCTTCCCCCCTTATCTAAAGCCCTGGAAAAAATTGTATTGGACCAGCTAACCATGTATCTGGTAAAATATGATACCCAGTGCCCTGAACAACATGGATCTAGAAAAGGGCACAGCACTACCACTGCACTACTGGATTTATGGGATTCATCCACACCACCCTTGACCAAGGAAACTGTGTGGGTGCAATATTCATTGACCTTACGAAGGCATTTGATACTGCCAATCATCCACTCCTACTCAGGCAACTGTCATCTATCGGGCTCTCCAAGGATGCCCTGCTCTGGATAGCAAGCTACCTTGAGGGAAGGGTCCAGTGAGTTAAGATTGTTGATGTCACCTCTGATAAGAAACCAATCCTCTCAGGAGTACCACATGGGTCCATCCTTGGATCCCTACTCTTTAGTTACTTCCTGAATGGCCTCCCTAGCATCTGCCATTAGAAAATACTTCTCTATGCGGATGATGTAGTCCTGTTTTCTAGCCATTGCAACACCAAGCATCTAAAAGGGCAGTTACAGCGTGACTTCAAACGTGTTAAGAAATGGTTCAGCTTCACAAACTTGTCATGAACTACAGCAAAACAAAAGTTATGACTTTCTGCAACCAAGGAGCAAACATAACTCTCTACCCTTCGTCATCACTAACCATTCTAGGGTTACACTGGAGCAGGTTCCTCAGTTCAAATACCTCGGCATTACTCTGGACTGTTCCCTCTCCTATGCTCAGCACATTGACAATGTTGCAAAGGCCACTAACATACAGATTGGCCTGCTCCACAGACACAAACACTGTATGACCACAGAGGCCCTTAGAATGGCTATCAGCAGTTCTGTCACCTCCATCATAGACTATGGGCTTGTCATCTATGGCTCCGCTTCTCCTGCAACCGTCTGCAGGATATCTGTGGTACTCAACAAAGCATGCAGACTTCTTATGGGTGCTGCCAGCCTAACACATACTTGTGACTTGTACACCCAGTCTGGGTGGCTCCCTCTCATCAGCAGGATCAAATACCAGGCCTGCCTCTTAACCAGAAAGGTTCTCCTTGGGCTCATGCCACCTGGGGTTGAAAAGCTTCTGACTGCCCACTGCAGCACCCAACACACTTGTAGTATGCTAAGTCAAACCTTCCAGGTCCCCAGATGCCGGACCACTATGGGTCAGAGGTCATTCGCCCACAGGGCCCCACAGTGGTTTAATTCACTCAACAAGGAATCCCTTTCAGCTACTACCCTTGGCCCATTTAAAAAGCAACTACAACTTCACCGCTCTACTACCAGCCAATGTGACTGCTTCTCCTAATTGGTCAACCTCTACACTCATGCCTGGCATTGTGTGGCTCTAAACTCCCTCTGGCCAATTATCCTTGTCCTCCACTTTCCTTCCTTTCACCTTACCCCTCCCTCCATTCCTCCACTACCTCACCCACACCCTTCCATCTTTTAGCACTTCAGACTTCTGTCCCCTCTACCTTACACTTCTCATACCAACCCCAGACAATGGCCCTTCAGCATGCCCACCTTTCTGACCCCCACCCACCCTCCCCACCCTTACTGGCTGCTCATCTGGCCTTGCTATCCTTTTTCTGTCTCTCCACTTGAAATATGGTATTTTGTTTTTGAGACTCTGTATTAATGTTTACCTTTGTTTGTATGTTAACCTTCCATCCTTCGATGTGGAACCTTTGTAAACGAGCAGTTCTTGCTCAAAGGTATTTGTAATCCTAGAGTTTAATAAATAAAAAAATAAAACAAAAACATAGTATGCAGTGTTTTTATTGTTTGCATAGCGCACTTATAGAAAGGTTCAGCAGCATATAGCTTTCCATACCGCATTTTAACGTAATAGGTTCTCAGGGATCTATTCTGCAATCTTTATTTGTAAAAATGTCATTTTATTTATCAGGCTGCATATTTTGTCACCTGACTAGGTACCAACAAAACTTTACTACTAATGAAAAGATCAGATTCCAGTGGTACAATATCTTATGGCTCACCTGCTTTTCCAATAAGGGAGCACACAGATATTTTAATTTAAAATTGTATTTTTTTATTTATTGAAAAGATTTACCAGGAAGGACATATTGAGCTGGCAGCAGCTCTTTTCCAGATGTATGTTCAGGGAAAGTGGAAGTAAGTAGACAATAGAAGAGGAAGAGTGAAAATACACTAGCAGTCAAGTAGCTGCAATATATCACACACATAAATCTTACAGTGCAGTTTAAAATAACAAAACATTTGATTCAATAGTGCAAAATAACCCTGACAGTGAAAGGATTAATAACTTGCTAACTGCACATACAGTGTAATAACCATGCTGTCTGTACTTCTTGAATAAATGGTTAACTGAAATATTTTTCTCAATGGGTTTTATAGCAGTGGTTCTTCTTTATGTCTTCTTATCCCAAAAACCCATGCATATTACATACTGTATTTGGGTGTCCTAGCTGAGGTAAAGATATGTTCTATGAGCTAGTGTAAAATAAGCCAGTCCCAATAAATTTGGTTTCCAACAAAAAAATAGGGGAAATTTGGGTTAGTGTAACATAACCAAGTAGGCACCCCCATAGCCAAGCACCCACCTTGGTTACAAACAGAGTAGGACCAGAACCCAGGAAACTGCAAGTCAACCTCCAGAAATATTACACACCTGGTTCTAACTCACAAAACAGAGTATTCAAAAGTTAGAGTTAAAAATATTTGAAAATAACCCTGGCACAAAATGTAAAAACTTCTCTTGCTGTGCACAATATATGCAGAAAAAAGGCACTAATAATTTGTTTAAGAAATGTATCTGCATCTTGGTCTCAGATTAAAAGTATACAACAGGTGAAAAAATCAGACAAAAGTAAAAAACAAAATCCTTGTCTCAAAAGCTAAAAATCTGCACTTTAACATCCAACGCACAAATAGTCACTAAATTAAGTGTTTTAGACATTTGTCCTTAGTATGTTGATCTTATAGCAGGAGCAGCCATGAAGTAGTACACAAACATTTTGGAAAAATTATATTACAAAACTGAAAAATATGCACTTTGATGTGCAAAAATAGTAACTAAATAGAAAATACTGGATGGGCAACCTTGCATAACCAGCCTTTGCTGCCACAGAGGGGTTCTGATTACATCAGACCTCAATAGTAGTAGTTATAGTAGTAGTAGTAGCAGTAGTAGTAAACACTTTTATTCTTTTACAAGCAAATGAATTGGATAACTCAGCAGAGCTGAAGCTCATTTTCAGTGAGGTCCATTAGCAAGTTCCATTTACATTTGTATTAAACACCAAATCTACATAACAACATACAAGTGGAGCAATAGTGAAGCTCGAGAGGTCTGATGTAATCAGAACCCAGAGTTGGCAGCAGAGGTTGGTTAGGCATAAGGTTGTGAATCCAATATTTTATATAGTGTATAGTTTGCATGTTTAAGTTTTTAATTTTTTTAGGTGAATGTAGTCTCACAGCACTCCACAACAGCAGTGAATGTATTGGCAGTTTCAGTTCAGAACTTGAAGGGATTGCTGTGTGACTGACAGCGTGAGAATTTCTGATCAGCTGAAATGTTCTTGTACCACAAAAGGGTACACATATGCTCCATGACCTTTGAACTGTGGTACAACAACATTTCAGCTGAGAGAGAAATCCATACAGAACCAGGGCCAACTATTAAAGGCAGCATCACATAGTAGTTAAGGTCACTGAACTGCAAACCTAGAGACCTGGGTTTGAATCCCATCAGCCCTCACTTGCATACTATGTGACCCTGAGCAAGTCACTTGACTTACTTGTGCTCCCATGTCACACCTAGAAACAAGCTCTGGCTTGTGTGTCTTTCCTGGTTAAACAATTTCCCCTTCCGGTCCCATGCTATAAACAATGTTTTCAAATGTCATTTCTCAGCAAGTAATGTAGGTTTCACTCAGCAACAGTCATGCAGGGCAAACAAAATTATGGAAAATAAAACTGTCACAAATGTAAAAAAAAAAATCATTTAATGTGTACAAATAGTTAATACTAATAAGTATTTTAGACATTCTTTCACACCACATAGGCCTTACACTGAAAGTAAACATTGGCAGAAATGGACAGGACAAATATTTAGCAAAGCAAAAAAAAACCAAACTCTGTAACAAATTCTACTCTTGTGCACTTCAAAGTGCATGATATCTGAACAAACTATTACAGCCTGCATGTTTTTAGACAAGATTTAGCAGTGCAGTGACTCTAAGACTGCCAGGGAGTACGCAGTATGCCTGTCTGCCTTGCCTCTGGTCAAGCAAGTGACAAGATTATGTGGTTTGGTTTTAGTGACTTCTAAAAATGACCTCCAATGATCCAGGAATCTTCAGTAAGATTTTTTAAGTTTCAGCAAATATTAATCTCCAAATACCTCCCAAATAGTGAAAAATATGTTTTATGAAGATTTGAGTACCGTATACTCTAATTTGACCCAAAGTCATTCCTGAAAATGGGCACATGTGCTCAAGAATTAAGCTGACAAATCAATATTTGGGACATTTGAGAATTAATATTCATTACTTGCCCACCCTTATTCAGAGGTGAGGGGGCAGAGGGTGGAATTCACTTGACCCGTGGTAGCACCTGGTATTGTGCATGGTGGAGAGAAAGACTTTACTGGCCACCCTAGCTGGGACCACACCCCTCACCTTTTGACCCAACAGTGGGGCCATTATGTTTTTTAAAATCTGCCCAGCTCAGTAATGCCAAAGAGGCCAAATAAGTTTGTGCATGGTAATTTTTAGGGCTGTGGGTGGAGCCTACAGCCCTTCTGTCATCATCTGCAGCTCTAAAATGGCTTTTCTTAAAACTTCCATTTTAGACATTTGTATGTATTCCTTCACAGCTGCAAAGTAGTGCACTCCCTCTGGTATTTGCTATTTGTTGCTCTACGTTAAAGGCACCTGAAGGGGGGAGGGGGATGCTACTGTATTGTACCTCAGAACTTCTCAGGATATTAACAAAAAAACTTTTTAAACTGTTGTTTATATTATCTGTCCAGCTCAGTCTAACACCTAGGGGACTCATGTCTTCTTGAATGTTGTGAAAACAAAAGTCATCTGCAGACTCAGTGTTAGATTACATATTGTGGAATGCAGATTGCTAGCTGCCTGACATTCCTTTTCACAGCACAGATTGCAGGCAAGGAGTGAAAACAGAAGACTTGTTTTTCTCATTTTAGAATATGATGTACTGAATGTATGTTCAGTTGCAGGGTCAGGGCCTTGAAGAAAATAATAACATTTATGTAACAAATTCAAGATTCCATCAGGTGGTCAGAAAAAAGTCTGAATTTGTGTAAAAATTAACAAATGAAAGATGCAAAAAGTAGCATGCACACTGGCCTCTGAGACTGGAAGATCAGAAGGCTGTGGGTTCTATCCCCACACTAGACCTGTGGGTTAAAGAGCTTGTGTACTGCCTAAAACTAATATTAGATGTTAAAAGCAGTCAACCATTGCCTTTTATATTTGAGTACTTTATCTTTTCCCTTTGTTTAATTAGAAGATTGTTTACCTGATGTTAATATGTGTGATGTGTGGAACAGCACTCTGTGTGGCAGCTGACATAGCTAGTTATACTACCCCCACTAAATCACCAGCATCATGACCTCACTGACTGTGACATCACTGCTGCTTAGGAATAAGCAATTCAGTGACTGCCAGGTTATTCACATGTGATTTCACTGTCAGTGAAATCACAATGGTGATGATGTAGTGGGGGGCAGTAGAGCTAGATATGTTAGCTGCTATGCTTAGAGCTGTTCCACACATCCACCACAACATTATGACATAGAAGACTCTGATGAGCAAAAGGTAAAAGAAAGGTACTTCAGAAATAAAATGTTATAACTGACTGCTCCTTAAAATTTATATTAGTTTCTTGTCTGCCTGGTGTGGCTCCACTAGCTCTTTAAATCTCAATACTGACACTTTACTGCAGCATTGGGGGGGGCCGGGAGTGCTCCTGTTTTTTCTGTCTGCCTGTTCAGGTGGACGTTAAAGATCCTATGGCACTTCTCAAAAAGAGTAGGGGAATTTTTTATTGAAATCACATCAAGGACAATACTTTACAACATGTGTACTTCATACAGTACAAAAAAGAAAATAAATTTCTGTTACTACAAAACTGTAGTGATTCTTACAAAGTAAATATGTAAATCATATTCAAAAGTAATAGGCATTACAATCATCCTAAAAAATTGGGGACCCTAAAATACATTCTATAGCATTAGAAAGAGCCCTCCCCATTTTCCTTGTATGAATTGAAGAAATACTTCTCCACAAAACATGCATATACACGGGTGCTCTGCTATACACTATGTAGTAACAAAGTTAGCCTAGCTACCTCTTACTATCTGTTCTGTGATTTTTAAAGTTGTTCTTATGCTAGGACAGTGATACCAAACCTATTTCTCCATGTCTGTTCCATAGTTTCTTCTAGCATTTATGTACGTGCCATTTAATTCATTCATTAAATTTCCATTCACATTTATCCCAATATTTCTTGTGTTCAGCAGTCTTAGTGGGCCTACTCGGTCAACAAAATTCAATGAATAAATAAATTGCTGCATTATGCCTTATGGATTCCATATAAATCCAAATCATTCCAAGGCCATCTTGACATATAAATTTAATACCTAACAGCAAATCAGAGCCCTTCTCCTGATAAAAGGCTGCCAACATATTACATTTAAATAAACAACAAAGTCATAAATAAGGAACTAGTGGCTTATGGAAAAATCTACAGGGATTTATACAGGGATTTGATGCTGCCTCTACAGGGAAAATACAGGAAAAATGAGGGCTTGTCACAGGAAAATGGTTATATGGATCTGGGAGCACTGTGATGATTGTGACTAAACAGCACTATATGGCACCAACAAGAAAATGACTCTGGTAATTTGGCAGCTCTTCACAGCCCTATTGGCTCTGGTTAGAGTTTGTTTTTAAAGGGAAGAGGTTTCTTGTCTGTTTAATTTAATTTCCAGTGATAGCATCACTTTATTTATTTATTTGTTGACCGGGTAGGTACACTGATCCCATGGATCATTTTCAGGCATGACCTGGGCCATAACGATGGCATATACAATTATAAGAAAGTAACAGGACATGAATAGAGGCCATACAGCATCAAATACATGTCATCCAACCCAATGAGTTCAAAAAGGATAGCCTCACAGCAGAATGGAGGTATACAGAATGTTAAATTTTGCTGATGGAATTCTGGCAGAATGCCATTCCACTTCTGAAATTTTCAGTAGATTTGTGGGGTAAAATTCAATAAAATCCCACTGATAAGTAGACTTTAGGATTTTTATGTTAAGGCAACAGTACAGTGGTGAAAAATTTGATTTATACTTTTGAATTCTATTTCAGATTGACCTTATCTCCTGACTTGAATGATACCATTTTTTTACCCATTCTGAGTCCACTTTACCATGTTCTTTATAGTTGAAATATATATTTTTAATTTAGTATTTATTGAAGTTTTGGGTGGTACAATCAAAATTTTATCATGACAAGTAGTATATAGCAATCACAATTCTATACAGGGATACCTCAGTCAAGGAGTAACAATAATCCATCATTTAACATGTCTGGGCCATAGTAGGGAGTAGGGGAGTATCCATATGAGGTGAGCCTTAATTAATGATGAGAACCCTTCTCATTTGAATTCTATACCTGCAGAGGTTTTAAGATGGGCCGACTGGACTCATAAGTATTTGGTTGGAATATAGTGGTTCATTCTAATGGGGAAGAGGATATAGCTCACTTTGCTTGTACCCACAGTGGAGTTTGAGTTCTTGAGTTGGACCAGTAGGAGATGTGATTAAGTAGGGCATCCATGCTGTAATTCAAAAAATTAGGGAGGGCCATTCCCTCTCTAGCTTTGGGGAGACATAGTTTACTTAATAATATATATATATAGTGCCTGACACCAATGCTAGGTGGTCTTCCTTGTCTGCATACTGGTGTGTTACTACAAAAGGTGACTTTTTTGGTTATCAGGACCACTGTTTCCTTATGTCTCCCATGTTTGTAAGCTGTGTCCACTACTTGAGAAAAGCCAATTTTTTGTAATTTCTGATGTTCTGCCAAAGATAAGAAGGTCTCTTGTAGTAACAAAAGATCCAGTTTAAGTTTCTTGAGTGCCGTCAAGGTTCTATAGTGCTTAATTGGTCTGGTCAGCACATTTACATTCTGTGAAACTATCTTAAATTTAGCATTCATATTTCCTGTGTATCCCATCTTTCTCATCAGGAGTTCCCACTCTTTTCCACCCCACCCATTCAACATCCATGTTAGAAAAATACACTCCCAACCCCCACCTGCCATTCTCACTTCTTGACTGAATCCTATGTTGCATTATAGATTCATATATGCCATGTAGTGCAGTATTAATGATTCTTCTGATTGTACCACAGTTAATATTGAAAAAAGCTTGTTCCAACCCTGAACAAGAAAACTATCAACAAACCTAAACCAATAATTTCTGTGGAACATCAAACCGTATTCCACCAACATCAGTGGCCTACTGGGCCAAAAGGGAGAAAGTCAGTGATGAGTGGGTGTAATTGCCCCCATCTCTGGACTTCAAAAAATATGAACTTCGGACTTCCAAGGTAAGGGGTGCTAAATTAAGCTACCCCAGTGTTGGTGGAATAAAATACCACTGAGGGAAAAGGACAGTTCCCAAATGGGAGCTGGCTCCCTCAAGGTGCCATTGACCTCACCAGATAGGGAATATAAGGGTGAGGGAAATAAAGTAAAGGGGTAGTAACCAAAAAATATAGGGGGTGGGTGTTGGAAGAGTAGGGAGAAATACGTGCATCATTGCTCCTAGATCACCTCTTATATTGCTTCTCCCCACCCTGACCATTTATATAAGTAATCCCAAAGGGGTTTAACCAGGACAGTGAGCAAGTTTGGGATATACAGAAGAGTCCGACTCCAGTCCAGAGATTTTAAATTTCCCAGCCCCTAGTATTGGATTATGTAGAGAAAAATATCTGAAATTTCAATCTGGCCATTATGTTAAAATAAAAGAAGTCCTATATTTCAGAACATCCAGACTTTGTAAAAGCTCAAAGTTAGAGTCTGGATCAGTAATCAAGAACCTCAGGCAAACCATCAAACTGCCTGAGCATGATACAAAAGAAAGTAGTTGTGTTTTGGCTCAGAGCATTCTCACCCAGTTTACATAGAAATTCTAAAGATAAGCAAGTAATTACGTTCACAAAGTAGTAGCTGGTTATAAGATAAATATGCCAAAGGAGGCATTGAAGAAGTAGTAAATTTTCAACACAACACCTCCAACACCTCCAGAAGTGAGCCTTTACTCCATGGATAAGCAATTAAGGGGCACCCCTCACACACACACACACACCTTCCAGGAGAGTGAGGACAGCAGAAGAAGGACAAAAAAATACCCCAATCTCCTGAAGACACTATCCAGACCCCCCCCAGCTGACCTCCATCCCCAAGCCGGAGACAGACAAGGACGTACAGGCATTCCCCAGGCCCTGCACAGCCACCAACAAAAGAAAATTTGCTGGAATATAATTCATTCTCTCCATCGGTTCCCCAAATCCAGAGTAATTGGATGCACAGTGAGCCCTAAGATGAATCAGAACCATCTAGAGACCATCCCCCATATCTCTCTCTCTCTCCACTACATATTATTCTGGCCTTCTTTGGATGTTAGGGGAAACCCTAGTTATCTTAAACAGCAAATCTATGAGGGAAGTGACCACTCCAGGTAGCTCCACTCACTACTGCCCTGCCATGCAGAAGAGGCTACTATTACTTGTGCGGTCAGGAGAAGAAGGAGAAGGTATGGATGCAAGAATCAGTTTCTATTTAATGAGAATCTGGGTTGCTAGTGAGTCTCCACCCAAACACCGGACCTCATTGTTCCCAGTCATAGCTCTGGAGAGTCCCAAGGTGCCATCTTAGTTTATGTCCATAATCACCGGGCTCCTCCGTGCCCCCAAAACATTATAGGATCATCTGATTTACAGGTAGGGATCAACTTTAGTGATGGAGAATTGCTGCTGTGCTTGAGACCCCAGGCAGCTCCCCCCCCACACAATCCCCATGCCAGAGATAGAGCCAACCAGGGCACAGGTCCCATCAGAGTCCCATTTGCCCTCCCACATCAGCAAGAGGGGTGTTCCCATACCACAGAGTTACTCACTGCACAGGAAATGAGCCCTTCTCAGACAGAAGGATTCAGACATCTTGGGTCCCAGTCTGTTGCAACAATTTCTTCTGGTGCTCCAGAGCTGGTTGCTGGTTGATTGAGCCCTGGTAGAGGATTGTCCTGTGGCACACTTAACAGATGTTCTTTGGGGTAATGCTGTTTGTGATGGCACAGTGAACTCTCTTTTCTGGAGTTCCGTCGCTGCCACCGAACCCAAGTCATAGTTCTGCTGGCCGTAGGGGTACTATATTACTAACTGGGTTGGTTATAGGGTCTGGAATTTCAATTTATGTTGCCGAAGCACTGAGAAAAGGGGAATATATTCTTTCCTGTGCTGCATTGTCCAAGATGCTTAATTGTTGTCTATGACGATTCTGTTATCCCCGTATAACACCTTCCCTTGTGCCCAGGCTTTTTTGAGAATCAGTTCTTTAGTTTGATATTGAAGAAATCTTACTATAATAGATCTCAGGCATGCAGTAGGGTTTGCAGGTTTGGGGCCAAATAGCTGGTGTACACACTCAAGCTTGACTTATAAATCATGGTCTAGTGTGAACAAGGTGTGTAGCATAGACTCCAAGAATTACAAAATATCTGGACCTTCACTGTTTACCAGGACCGAATAAATTCTTATATTTCTCCTGGGGTGCCTGTTCTTGGTGTCCTTTTGGCACTCCACCATTTGCTGGCATACCACTATGACCTGCGCCATGGTAGTTTGTAGCTGCTTCACATTGTCAGCTTGTACAAATGCATTTTCTTCTAAGGAGGTGACTTTTGTTTCAAGGCTAGTCAAGTCATCATGGACCAAAGCCACTGAATCCTTAAAGGTATGGAACTCAGCTTTAAAGTCTTTAAGTTCTGTTAATATTGTATCCAGTTTAGTGGCCATATTATTTTTCATCGATCTGGAGGCCTTGGCTGAGGAAGATCATAATGGCTGCGGTACTTCGGAAGCCCCGGAGCCGAGATGTCATCCTCATTCACGAGTACATTGAATTTGTTTTGTCCCCCTTTTGGATTTATTTGCAGCCATACCTCATAAGCTATTTTAGATTAGAGCAGAGTTGAAAAAGCATGGTTTAGTGAGGTTAATCAACACATCAGGTGTGGAGCTCTCTCTTCAGGTGGCCATCAAGGAGGCGACGTCACCAGAAGCCCTATACTTGAAATAGTAATAGGAGCACTCCTAATAGTGATCAGATCAGATTTTCATCAGCATTATCCATTGTTTTTGAATGCTTATTGTTTAAGATCCCTTTTCTTGGGACTATGATGAATTAGCATGCCACAGGCACTGTTCCTTGATCTTATGGAACAACAAGTGTACAAAAACAGCTAAGAATACCGATGAAAACCTGGTCCGAGCCATATTACATGAATGTCATCTTTATATCATTTTAACTATAAAAAAAGTGGTAAAGCAGATTCAAAATGAGAAAAAATGGGCATCAAAAAGGTTATCATACAAGTCAGGTGATAAGGGTCAATCTGAAAGGAGTTACCTACCCGGCCTACCTAGATTTTAGCAAGACATTTGTCACAGTCTCACACAAAAGATTAATATACAAGTTAGCCAGCCTTGGAGTAGGTCCCAAGGTGGTAGCCTGGATAAAAAACTGGCTGGACAACAGGACGCAAAAGGTAATAGCAAACGGAGTCCACAGTGAAGAAAGGAGGGTAACTAGCGGGGTACCACAAGGGTCAGTACTGGGACCGGTCCTCTTTAATGTCTTTATAAGTGACATTGGAGAGCACCTGGAAGGAAAGGTATGTCTCTTTGCAGATGACACAAAGATCTACAACAGAGTTGATACACAAGGTGGAGTGGAAAGGATGAGAAGGGACTTGGCAAGGTTGGAGGAATGGTCAAATATATGGCAGCTCAGATTCAATGCAAAGAAGTGCAAGGTAATGCATCTGGGAAACAAAAACCAAGGGGAAGAGTACGCAATGGAGGGATGAGTTAATAACAACAACAAAAATCAAAAGAGACCTAGGAGTAATTATATCAGATGACCTAAAGGTGGGCAAGCAATGTGAGAAGTCAGTAAGGAGGGCTGGGGGGATACTGGGATGCAAAGGGAGAGGCAGCAACAGTAGAAAAGAGGAAGTTGTTATCCCTCTGTACAGACAGTTGGTAAGACCCCATCTGGAGTACTGCATGCAGTTCTGGAGACCCCATCTCCGCAAAGACATAGACAGAGTGGAGGCTGTTCAGAGAAGGGCAACCAAAATGGTGCAGAGTCTGCACCAGAAGACATACAAGGAGAGACTAAAGCAGCTTAATATGTATACTCTTGAGGAAAGGAGGGAGGGGGAGACATGATAGAAACTTTCAAGTATCTCAAAGGAATTAACAAAATACAAGAAGGTAGCATCTTTCAGAAGAAGAGATGTGCAAGAACAAGGGGGCACAATTTGAAGATAGAGGGGGGATGGCTCAGAGGTAATGTTAGAAAGTATTTTTTCACAGAGAGGGTTGTGGATGCATGGAACAGCCTTCCTGAGGAGGTTGTGGAGTCAGGAACAGTTGGAGAATTTAAGAATACATGGAACAGATATAAGGCAATTCTAGTTGGGGTAGGAGTAAGTAAGCTGTTGATTAACTAGAATCTGCAGCTTATCTATCAGGTAGGGAAATGGGCAGACTAGGTGGGCCAAGCGGTCCTTGTCTGCTGTCAAATTCTATGTTTCTATGTTAAAAAGGCGTGATCACCATACAGTGTGGTTTAAAATAAGGACAGCTGCAGAGGCAAACCACACAATGTCGAGGTTCCTGGAGTTAAGGAGGGCAGATTTAAAAAAAGTAGGCAAATGCTTCAGAGACATCCTAGCAGAGGGAGATTGCCTGGGTGGGGTGGAGGAACAGTGGGCCAAATTAAGGGATGTCTTAGTCAAGGCAACAAAACCCTGCATGAAAGAAGTGAGCAAAAACAGGAGGAAAAAGACATCACTATGCTTCTTGAGGGAAGTGACTGTGAAGATGATGGCTAAAAGTGTAGCATTTAGGATGTACAATGAGGCACTGTGGGAAGTGGATAGTAAGCTGTACCAGGAAAATCAGAGGGAAGCAGGGAAGGTGGCAAGAGGTGCAAAGGGTAATTAAAGGAGATGAGACCATTCTGAAATACATAAGTGAGAGGAGCAAGACAAGGAGAGGGACTGTGAGGTTACAAAGGATAGGGGTGGGGGGGCTGTGCAGAGAGGGATCAGGAAAAAGCAGATATCCTGAACAGCCACTTTAGCTTAGTCTTCACAGTGGGGGGGGGGGAGTACAGGTAGGTGATATAAAAGCAGCAGGAACACTGGGGGAGGAAAGACCTTGAGAAGATTGGGAATCTGAAAGTGGACAAGATTATGAAACCAGGCAGGGTACAACCGAGGGTACTGAAGGAGCTCAAGGAGGTACTGGCTGCACCGCTGAGAGCCCTATTCAACAACTCACTGGTAATAGGAGTGGTTCCAGTGAACTGGAAGAGGGCAGATGTTAATGTAGACACAAAAGGCTAGTGGGGTATCTTGAATCCCAAGGGCTACAAGTCCCAAGGTAGCATAGATTCACGGGGGTGTGTATCAAATGAATCTGATCAATTTCTTTGATTGGGTAATGTAATGAGAGGTCTAGATCAGGGTGTGGCGGTGAATGTGGCCTACTTAGACTTTAGCAAGGCCTTCAGCACTATACCACATAAGAGGTATATGAGGAAGCTGGACAGCTTGGGGTTTAGACCCAAGGTGGGTAACTGGGTACAGAATTAGTTGATGGATAAGCATTAGAGGGTGGTGGTAAATGGCACTATCTGTGATGAGGAAAGAGTGCTCAGTGGGGTACCTTGGGGCTTAGTACTGGGACCAGCTGTCCTCAAAGTCTTTATAAGTGACATCACAGAAGAGCTGGAAGGAAAGGTACACCTCTTTGCAGATGACACCAAAATCTGCAATAGTGTAGATACTTTGGTGGGGGTGGAGGAAATGAGTAGAGACCAGAGAAACCTTGAAAAGTGATCAAGAGTATGGTAACTGGGTTTCAATGTGAAAAAGTGCAAAATCATGCACGTAGGATACAGAAACTCAGAGGCAGTTTATAGAACAGGGGAAGAGGTATTGATTGTCACTAAACAGGAAGGGGACCTTGGGGTAATCCTATCTGGTAACCTCAAAGTGGCGAGACAATGTGAGAAGGCAGTAGGCAGGATCAGCGGGATTCTGGGGTGCACAGGGAAGGGTATCATCAGCAGAAGTGGAGAGGTGGTGTTACCACTGTATCAATTACTGGTGAGACCTCACCTGCAATACTGTGTCCAGGTCTGGAGACCACATCTCAGGAAGGACATTGGCAGGATAGAGGCTGTTCAGAGGAGGGCAACTAAAATGGTGAAGGGAATGCAGTATAAGCCCTATGAGGAGAAATTCAGGGATCTCAATATGTAAACCCTGGAAGAGAGTATGGGGGGGGGGCATGATAGAGACCTATAAATACCTCACAGAGGTAAATAAGGTACATGGGGGCATGCAATGAAGTTATGATGATGGACATTGAGGAGGGATGAATGGAAGTACTTCTTCACTGCAATTCACTGCAAGAATGGTGAACACTTGAAACAGTCTTCCAGTGGAGGCGGTGGGGCGAAAATGGGGGTATGATTCAAGCATGCATGGGACAGGCACAAAGTAATGTTCGTAGGAAAGTGGGGGGGGGGAGCCAGAGATCATGTAGAGTCTGTCATGACAGTATAAACAGGGGAGAAAAAATGGACAGACAGTGGGCCAAGCAGTCCTTACCTGCAGCCAGATTCCATGTTTCTGTGTTTCTATGCTTTTCCATATATGACCTTCTGTTGAGTGTGAGTGGGTTGAACATTCTGACAGAAGTGTTTTGTAGCAGTTTAAATTCCTTTGTTCCATAATAAATAAACATTCCATGTAAAGAATGTGTGGATAGACAAATGATCAACAGGTAGTGATGGAGGGATTACTTTTATTAGTTACTTTTAACAAAAGAAAATACCCGTTTTTATTTTTAAAAATCCTGATTTGTTTTTTAAATTTGTTTCTCAGTCTACTGTGTTGTAAGTGCAATAAGACATTCCAGGTCATTAGTTGTTTATGGTTAATGCACTTCCAGGGGCTAAAGGCAGTTGGTGCAAGCACCTTGTGCCTCATCACATGTGCATTAACCCCTAACAACCAACATTCTGTTGTGTCTTATTGCATACAAATTGCTGGTGCCATGAAGAAAACTGTGCAGTATATTGTCAGTAAAAACAAAACTATTAAAGTAGCAGTGCATCATAGGCACATAGATTTGACCCCTTTCATATTTAACATTGCTTTCTATCAGACTTAACCTGTTGATTCGAATGTGTCTGATCTTATATGTGTCTGTTTTGTATGTTTTTCAAAATTAATAAAAATTCATTTTAAAAGACACACATCTTTTTTTCTGACAAGGTTCTGACTTTGGACGCCAAGTCTCACATTGTTGCACTGAATGTGCTCCTGTAGCATCACAAGTATGTGTACGTCAGCAGTGTGAATATTACGGCTTGTTTATGTGTCTGTCATCTGTGGCAGATGAGGACGAGCATGCTCGGAGCCAGTTGTCAACTACAGGCTGTTACAACCACATGGGAGAAATTCATAGTGCTTTCTGTATGTATACTGTGAGCGTCTTTCCCTTGTTTGTGTCAGGCTGAGAGGAATGTATAATACAACATCCTTACAGATATTTCATTGTGTTTTACACTTCAGTCGTATGTATATGTGTGAGTTTTTTAATTTTATTTCATGGCGTGTTAGAAAACATCAGCAAAATGTTTATATTTCTTTTTTTTTCCCTCACATAGCTGGTCACTGTCTGATGTGTGCATAGCACCATGGATATCATGGGGTGCATCTCTCAGTAATCTTCTGTTATTCTGTGACTGGGATTTTTTTTCAACAAATTCAAAAGTAAGTTATGTGAAATATAGTCATACTGACTTTCCAGAGCCTAAAAACAGTCATCAATAATAACAATGACAATAGTCCAGAGATGTTTTAATAGTAGTACTGTGCAATTTATAAATCCTAGTCTAACGCATGACTTATTACTAAATTGTCAGAAGGACATATTTGCCAGTCATCATATTCCTAAATTTTTCTGTAAATACCAATAGCAAAGGCACCCCCCCCCCACACACACACACATACTTATCGGCTTGTATAGAAAAATACTTGTGTAATGGTATTCAAAAACCAGAGAGACTGGCAGAACAATAAATAAACCCAATCATTAAAAAAAGTCACATTGACAATGTATAACTATTGTCACTGGAGCTTGTACTGGCACTAATTTTCAGTGTGTCTTTCTTTTCTGTGGACTCAACTGTTGCAGAGCTTAAAATACTAAGAGATGACTAGAAAATAATTCCTGTCAGAAGAGAGGATGGAGAGGCTAGATCTCTGCTCCCTGACACCAAGGAGCGAGACAGGAGATATGATCGAATCTTTTAAATACCTACAAGGGATAAACAGGGTGGTGGAAGGCAGCATCTTCAAAAGGAAGGAGAATCCAAAGACTAGGGGGCACAACTTCAAGCTGGAGGGTGGGCAATTCAGAGATAATAGGAGGAGGAACTACTTTACTGAAAGGGTGGTGTGCCCATGGAATGGAGTGCCACAGTGGGTAGGGGAGGCAAAAACAGTGGGAGAGTTCAAGAGGTCATGGGACCAATACATAGGTATAAGTAATAAGTGGAAACAGAAGTTCACAGAAGCACAAAAGGGGAATGGAAACCATGAGGGTGGGGGGGGGGAGAGAGCTAGGGTGGGGAAACACTGACTTGGGGTGGAAAAGGGGCAGACTGGATGGGCCACTGTGGACCTTTTCTGTTCTACAGATTTCTATGTTTCTGTTTGTTTCTAGAAGTGACATTCAGCGAATGCTCCACATTACAAATCGGGAACTTGCATGCAGAACACACGCTTAGCACCAGATGTGTTCTTATGATTGGAGGGCAAACACAGGGCTATAAAACAAAGTATCATGCATGTTAGGGGATCATTGGGACTCATGTTTTTAAACATGGCAGTCCTGGTCAAGGGTCGTTAGCTCAGCAGAAAGAAAAATGGTAGCAACTGCAAATCAGTTTTGAAAAGCCTAAGAATAAACATACCAGTTTTCTTTCAGATCAGTCCCTGACAAAACTGTGTACTAATTAAAAGATTCAAGTATGATGCACTGCTGCTTTAAAACACACCGTTTTTCACACTAGCGTTTTATTCAGGTACTGTTAAATATGGATCATTGTTGATTCAGGTACAGTTAAACATTTTTTTTTTTTAGTTGTTTAACCAGGAGTAGCACAGTAAGCTGAAAGCTTTTTTACAGGTGTGACCTGGGAGCACAGGGAAGTAAAGTGACTTGCTCAGGGTCATACAGTATGCAGGTAGAAGCTGTGGGATTCAAATCCAGGTCTGGGCTGTTGGATGTTATCAGATTTGCAGTTCAGAGCCTTAAACCACTGCGCTATACTGCCTCCCTATAGACTAGATTGTTTGGAGTTGGAGGTGGGAAGTTTATGTCTGTTGATGGGAGTATTGCTAACTGCTGCCAATTATCACAAATTTCCTATCCAATTTAATGTAACGTGGATTTTTTTCCCACAGTTTTTTCCTTGCAAATAGAATAGAATAGAACATACATAAGTGTGAACTAGTGATTAGAGCACAGCATGGGAATCAAAAGGCCATGGGTTCCAATCTCACAAAAATCTCACAAAATCCAAATACTCACTCTGTGACCTTGGGCAAGCCACTTAAAGGGGACAGGGAATCATTTCTAATTTGTAGCTTTTTACAAAGGTCTTATTCTCAGAAATGATATTCATTCCCCAAAATTATCCATATTTAACTGTAGCTGAATACAAAGTGATATAAAAGCTGTATGTTGCATTGTTTTCTTATTATGATCTGCACTCTGTTACAGTTCTGTTCATGGAACCTGTGATCTGGACTTTTGACTGTGTCACAGTTTGTGCATAGAACTCTGAGCAAGGTTCTGGTAAGGCAACACTTCCTAATTAGCATTCTGTACACAAACCATGACATAGTAAAAGCTCCAGACTAACAGTTCCATGAAATGAACTGTGCAGCATGTTGTCCATGAATGGAAATCATTTGAAAATGCAATTTTTCACACTTGTGGTTATTCATATGGAGGTATACATTTCATTTCTGTAAACAGGAACATTACTAACTCCTACTAATTAGCTCAAATTTCCTGTCCCCTTTAACTTCCCAGTGTCCTAGTCCACACATCTGTGGAAATGGGCAGAAGCAGGATGCCACTGAAAAGGATCTGCTGAATCTCAGTGTGCTATTCTGGGTATATAAAAAAATCACAATAACTGAGAATTTATTATCCATGTTTTTTTTTTTCTTCTTGCATACAGAATAGAGCAAAACTCAGAATAAACTGTGGAATCTTGCCATTTTCTGTGGACAAAATGAGAGAGAATCACATTGATTCTTCACTGTTAGAACTTCAGACAATTCCACTGAAATCTGGCAAAAATGGACTATCCCAATCCTGCACAATACTAAAGCAGATCCAAAAAGACACAATGGTATCTTTCTGGATGGATAGTGCCACTGTCCAAACTCTAGAAAATTGATGGATTGTATCCACCCAGGCCTATGTTCCTCCTACACCCCAGAAGCAACCTCTTGACCCAGCTAAGACATTTACTTCTTTCTCTCTTCTGTTTTTAAAGGTTTCTAACCTGCCTGGTAGCAGGGTGAAAACCGGTAGCATGGCCACCGAGTGAGAAGACGGGGCCCAGGCAGAGAGTGAATAGGCCGCCTCTCTCTGAGCACTGATTAGCAGCATGCCCTCAGAGATGAGAGCTGGCTTTACAAATATGATAACACAGCTAACACACCTGCAAGGAATTATAGAAAAAACTCAGCAAGAACTCTGGTGAACACTCTACCCACCTGTCGGAGGCTGATGGCTATGTCTACACAGTGGAGGACGTAATCCAGGAGTGCAGCAGAAAAAGGTACCAGATACAGGAATCAATTAAGCAGCTAAGAGAAAGAATCGATGATCAGGGGAACTGAGCCCACAGAACCTATAGAAGAATAATTGGTCTGCCAGAGCAAATTAAGGGTTGTAATCCTGAACAGTTCATAGTGGGGTATCTCCAAGAGAAACTAGACCTGGGGAGCACCTGCCATACTTTTGAAGTTGAAAGGGTTCACTGCATGCCCAGAGGAGACCAAAACCAGATGACCAGTCTAGGCATTTTCTCACAAAATTCCACAGATATCAGGACGAGGAGGCCATCCTGAGAGCTGCCAGGGTGAAGGGCCCTCTCACACTAGAGAATTCTAAAGTGCTGATTTTCCCAGACTACTTCAAAGACTTGCAAGAGGGAAAGGCAAAAAATCAAAGTTAAGGCACAGTTTAGAAGATTACAGTGGTCGCACCAGTAACTCTGTCCATCAAAGCTCTGGGTATCAAAGTCAGGGCAGCCATCAAGAGTATTCATGATAGTATCAATGTGGAACCCTTTCTGAATTGGGAAGAAGCTCCGATAGAGGGAAGATACTCAGCACTTTCATGGCCCTGGCAAAATGCGAGCAAGCAGCTGCATGAAATTAACCTACCACCCACAACTATGGAAAATTAAGAAAGATTTGTACAGATGGGATGATTTCCCATTAACCCTAACTGGGAGAGTTAATAACTTGAAAATGTATGTATTCCCCAGGCTATTATATGTGCTGAAGGCTATAATGAAAATGACACTGAAATTTTTCTGCCAGGTGAATAGTCTGTTCCACTGATTTCTATGGAGAGGTAAACCAGCCAGGATTAGGGCCTCCACTCTGTAGGCATCCCCATCAAAGGGTGGATTGGCATTACCCAACTTACAACATTACTACTGGGCTGCTCAGCTGGCTTTCTTGGGGAGGGATGTAGAAGATGGGGGGGGGGGAGGCTGTGGACCAAGAGGAAAAGGAATTAGGAGGTGTATCATTGGTAAATACATTGTTAAGCCCAAGACTGGGTGAAAGTAAGGGCTCTATTGTTGAGAACCCTAAAAAAGTTGTTAAAGCAGATCCAGTAGGAGGTACATGTGCTCATAGGACATGGTGGGGGATGTTTCCCAATTGGCCACTCTTACTGTCACCTTCGGAAAGGCTACATGGTAGGAAAGAGAGGCTGCATGGTTTATGTCCACTAGGGTATCCTTAAATGGGCCATGTTAGGTCTAAAAACAGTGGGAGACTTGTGTGAGGGGGGCCATCATGTTCACATCTGCACAACTCAAAAGAGGTACAATCTATCCACTGGTACTTCTTTTGTCTATCTATGCATTAGAGGACTGTTTAGTGGCAGTCTGGAAGCCCCACCTCCATTAGCTTTTTTGCCTGGGGAGGGTGTCCTCACATCCCCCCAGCCAAACTCCAAACCACTCTCAGCCTACTATAAATTAATGAGAGGGAGCCAACCCCCAAAACTGAGGACAACAGGAAGGAATGGGGTAGGGACTTGGGATTAGACATACCTCAGAAACTTGAAAACAGGCCATAATAATACATATGTCAGAATGTGCCAAATCCAACAGGCTGCATCTGATTCAAGTCAGTGTAATGTACTGGGTATACGTTTCCCCTGATAAATTATATAACATGAAACCAGAGGTGTGTGACATGTGCCCCAAATGTAATAGTGAGGTGGACACATTCAGCCACATGATTTTCTCTTGCCCCAAAATATTGTTTTTCTGAAGTGAAGTGCACAATATTATGGAAGGAGACCTGAATGCCAGTCTACCTGATAACCCCCTAAAATGGGTGTTGGGGGTGAATCTCAGCAGTAGAGGTAAGGATGGAGAGTCACTGCGGCAACTGGCTCTAGTCAATGCAACGAAAACGACCACTCAATATTGGAGTCAGACCCAATCCCCTCCCATAGCCCATTGGCAAGCAAACCTGAAGGAGTGTTTGAAACTACAGAAAGCACTAGTGGGGGCCAATGGGGAGGTCATGACATTCATGGAAATGTGGCAGCCTATGCTTTAAGCCCTAGAGAGTGGGCTCATCACAGCATGAGTGGCTCTTGGTAGAGGACAAAGGGTAACAATCATAAATAGATCTAAGACACATATATTAAGTGTGTAAGCTGTTGTTGGATCTCTGATCTTTGAGCATAAAATTAGTAAAGTCAAAGTCTAACTGTTTTATCACTTGCACTGTAACTGTCTTGAATTGTGTTGTTGGTAGCGTTACCTTAAACAAGCATTTGTCAATGCCGAACATTGCTTGCTTGTATTTGCTGTACACCACTTGCAAACTCAAAGTAATAGTGACTTTTGTGGAGTAAAGGCACTGGTGTAGGCAGCTGAAATGGTGACTGAGGAAGACTTGGAAGAGTACAGCGCAGACAGGGCTGATTGTTTCCTTTCCTTGCCACAGCAGGAGGCACACAATGGGATATCGATGGCGATGGGACAGACCTGAACAGCAGACAACTGTGAGATCGGAACACCTGGGGGCTGGGAGATGCATTCTCTACTCTTAGTAGGCTGAAGGGCTGAGGAGTACATCGCCAAATGAAGGGACTGGTTATGCAAGCAATAACCCATGACCGGCCTTGTGCCTCACAACGCACCCGGGGTGTTGATTATTTCCCAGTAACCACACACCCTGGAGTGGGTTAGTGCACTTATAAAATGGATTATCTTTAAACAACAAAAAAAAATTACAAAGGTGTTTTTTTGCTGTGTAAATAGCAAGAAAAGTGCTGTATCCTGCCACCTTGCAAAGTAGTCCATAGCAAAACATGCACACTTGATTGCTGTTATGCACATTGAAATGTCACATATACATTCCTTATACGATTTGTGACATTTCCTGTGCATAATATATGCTCTGCAACCTTGCCTAACATGTTTCTGTGATCCCCACCACCAACACAGACATGCACACAAGTTACCAGGACACTGCACAGTGAACTCTTTCTGCTCACCTGCTGAACTCCTCTTACTGGACCTGCTGAGCTCCTCTTATATGTACTGCTGCACCACAAGGTGTGCCTGACCGATCACACACAACAAATAACCCTATCTCACTCACTCACACACACACACACACACACACACACACACACACACACACACACACTCTGTGTTGATGTGCCTGACTTGAGCTGTCTGCTTTGCTGTCCATCTTCGGGGTGGGGACCCACCACCCCAATGTGGGAACACTGTGCTGCAGCTCCCAGTGCAACAGTACAGTCACTGACAGACACACTTTCTCGGGTGACACACAGAGTGAACAGCACAAATGCCATTGGAGTAGAACGGTTCACACGCAACTCTGATTAAACGTGGCATGCACACCATCTCTCACACAACCAGCTGTTGAAAGCTCTGTGAGCACCACCTTGCTGTACTCACTATGTCAGGGGATGGGGGTCACAGACAGCTGTACTAATTTACTTGCCATACTCTATGTGTTCTCTGCTGTCACTGTCTCTGTCTCAATGGGTGGGAGGGGGAGCCTCAATTTCTGCAGTCTCGCATTCTTTCTCTCTCTCCTACTGCGACACTACATGACGGGATGAGCACTTTCTCCAACTCCACTGTCTTCACTCATACTTGGACATTAATATCTAGCCCACCTGGGACCCTGTCACTGTCAGCTGCACAGAAACAAAGAATGGGGGAGGGAGGCCGCTTGCCACTCTATACTGCATCACACACAGGTACAGTTACAGATCACCAACCAGACGCTGTGCACCCAGATGCCTACACAGCTCAATACCTGAAGATCTGCAGGCAGTTAGGTGGGGAAAAAACAGTGAGATCGGGGAATGGAGCAGAATGCACTATGTTTGCTTGCAACTAGCAGAGGCTGTGCATCTGGACAGCTACATAACTGGATGCCCAGAGATCCACGGGTGGGTGGGTGGGGATTGAAACAGTGACATCAGGCAACAGAGCATCATATCAGGCTGTAGCCACCATGTGCTTGCTTGCAACAGTACCACAGCTTGTACACACTCCGGAACAGCAGCTATAACATGGGTAACCACAAAATACATTCCCAATCGCTAAGAGGCAATTTTTAATGGCTGCCACTCTACTCTGCTTCAGAGTGCAAAACAAAGATATGAAGGTGGATTTCCAGAGACATTCCGTGGGACTGTGGATTATTGCTAACTTAATCCATGGCTTCGCAAAGTGCCTCATTAAATCCTGTTCATAGGTTTTAATATTTTCTTCAAAGCGACCTCTGTTCCTTTATTTTTCTACTTTTTGCTGTACTGCTTTGTGGGTTGACTGTCTGTTGATTTGGGGCTTATGGAGATCGGTGCTAGTGATGGGCGAAATCTACAAATTTTGTTACGCAAAATATTTTGTGAAATTTGTGCATTTCACAAAATATTTTGTGGGTGTGAAATGCAAACTTCCACCAGTGAAATGCAGAATATTATAAGTGAAATGTGGAATTTCACCTGAGAATGGCGGAATTTCACCATTCATGGTTGAAATTCTGCCATTCGCAGGAAAATTACACATTTCAGCAGTGAAATTCCACATTTCGTGGGTGAAATTCCGCATTTCACACCCACAAAATATTTCACAGAATGCATGAATTTCACAAAATATTTTGCATAGTGAAATTCATGATGTTGTCAGAATTTCACCAGTGAAATCAAATTTCACTGCATTTCTAGTCCGTGCCCGTGATCTACCATGTGGAATCTGTGTTTTTGGAGCCGCGGTTAAGAGAAAAACAGACTGAAACAGAAATCAGTCAGGAGCAGGAGGAACACAGGAGGGAAGGGGAGGTGGGGCTGAAGAAGGTAGGGAGCAAGACAACAGGGTGTAGGAACAGCGGGGCAGGGGGTAGCAACAGAAGCAGGAAGCAAATAAGTGCTCTCTTATTGGAGCGGTTCATTTGTTTCAACTACACAAAGTTACCACCCATAAACTGTGAACAACTGTCATACTTAGCTTGCATGATCATTGGTCTGTCAAGGATGAGCCCAACGCAGCTTGACCTGCATTGGGCTAGTCAGAGACACATCTCTGAAATGCCATTCTCTGTAGCAAAACATTTCTTGTGCAAGCACAAGAAATGTAAACAGGTAATGTTGTTCTAGCAATGTTAATGCATGCAAGCAGACTACATATGCTGATCAACTTGAACACTTTGTCTTATCTGAACAAACGCTGAAAATAAAATTTACAGAAAAAAAGAATAAAGAGGAGAAAATGCACATTACATTGTCTAAATATACAGCTTTTCAAATGCTTGTAAAATAAAAATTGTACAACTACAGTAGTCACCAAGTATAGACCAGTATAAAATGGTAAAGAAATCAGGGTTCAAATGGCAAATCAGTTATAATCAAGGTACCAATGGTACTGGTTGATGCTAAGGTTTGAATGACAGTACACACGCAACACACACACACACACACACACACACACACACACACACACACACACACACACACACTATTACAAACATGGGAATATGAAGACTGAGACGTATACAGTATGTACCTCACTGGGATCAACAAAATGTAGGAGGGGATCCTGTTTCAGAGGAGGAGAAGCACCAGAACAAGAGGGCATGTAATGAAGCTTGGGGGAGGAGTTTATGAGGGATGTGAAGAAATAGTTCTTTACAGAAAGGGTGGTATATGCTTGAAACAGCCTGCCATAACTGGTAGTGGGAGCAAAGACAGTGGGGAGCTTCAAGCATGCCTGGAATAGGCACATGGGAATAATAAGTAGAGGAAGGGAGGTGGAGGAGCATAGAGATCAATTATGGTCCAGGCGTGAAGTTGGGCAGAGGAAAATAGGCACACTATGAGGCTTACTGGTCCTTTCTGCTGACAAATTATGTGTTTCTGTACTGCACATTACAGCTGGTGATGGTAGTGCTTTGACCAGAGGGATTTACTAGTGTTGCAATATAGCGTGGGGTCTCCTGCTACTAGAAGACTTTCTTGATATTGCCACTGGCAGTAACAGGTCCCTTCCACAAAGGGCCTTTTTCAACACTGCCACCAGCAGCGGTGGCTCCCATGTCTTACAGTATCCCAAAATGCCCCCCCACAAAAAAAAATACATAGCCTGGTCCCAGCTGTTAGTCCATTTTCCTTGTTGGTAAAACACCACCCCAGAGAGTTACACTGACAGCAGGAACACTGGAAAATAGAGTCTGAGCAGTATGGTAAGCAGGAGAGAGAGAGCGAGAGAGAGAGCGAGAGAGAGAGAACATTCCTGTGAAAGTGAGATATAAAGACATTCCTGTCAGAGGCTCCTACAGTAGGTGTTTGTTGGGCATGTGTTCTGGTACCTTGCTGTGCACCTGTATAGGAAAAAGTTACAGTCAGTTCTAAAGTACAAGCTGACAGCACAACTATACAGACCACACAGCTGATTCACACTTGACTCACACAAAAGACCACATTTATCTAGACAAAATTAACATAAAGCATGAAAATATTGACTTGTCCCAAAGGAAGTGGTTTGTGTTCTATAAATAAAACACTTCTGACTTGCTTTATACTACAAGTGAATGGGTCTGATAAGATGACTGTTAGGTGCTTTGGCTTCTCAGAAGGAACTAGAAGGGGGGCAGGATCAGATCTACAGTACAGTAGCTTCTTCTTGTTATTTTTACATTGTTTCTTGTGGATTCTACTTGGTAGAAGGTTATTTCTTTCCTTTCTTACTACTAAGGGGCTAGCAGGGTATTGTTTGGGGCTGCTGGAATTTTGAAACCTGTTTTGGTAGCTATAAGTGGGCTCATTTGTTTGATGATTCACTGTGTGGCAGGCTGCATTTGTGGAGGCATATTTCTTCTGTTTTAAAATATAATTGATGTGATTTAACTGGATCTGTTTCTTTGAATTGGAGACCTATATCTTCTAATTCCAAGCCTATTTTGATGTGTTGTTGGTAAGCTGTTTGAATTGGAGTCCTGTTTCTTTGGGTAGCAAACCTATTTGGGGGGCTTTGAGTAGAATTGTGATTCATTGTTGCTGGCTTCACTAGCTGAAAAGTTTTAGTGCAGAGTGGGAGAAGGGTGCTAATGGTCTGACCAGAGGCCTCAGCTACCTGATTGTTTCTGGAACACTTGGGCTGGTCCCACCTCCCAAACCCTCACCTCACCCCACCCACCCCACCCACCCTGGTCCCTGATTTCCTTTATACCAGGAGTTCTGACATCACTTCCTCAAATGGGCAAAGGATATGCACCTGTCATAGCAGAAGCAGGCATCCAGGAAAGGAACAGCAGTAAGTGAAGAGGTGACTGCTATCTCAGTGGAAGGGAAGTAAATGCAGATCTAGGAGCTTTCATTATTACTTCTTCGCATTGATATTGCATTAGGGAAAGGAGGAGTAGGAGTTTGAAGAAGGTTGTGCAATGGCTACTTAAAGTCTCTTTTTGAGTGTGGATAGGAATATAAAAAGCAGTTGCTCAATATATCTAAATGTATACAACAAAGGAGGTAAGGGAAATAAAGAAAAGAATGTTTTGCACTGATAGAGGGGAGACTTGGGGGAGTGTTTGGTATCCTGCATCTGGAAGGGTGGGGGGTCGTTGGTGGGCAACGACAGCAATGGTGGTAGGCTGCAACAACTGTGGTGCACCAGTCTTTCTAAAAATTGCCTGGAATGTGGGAGGATGTTTAGTGTGCAACCACATAGAAAAACTTAGAAAGGAGATCGAGGGTCTGCAGGAGGAACTAAGACAGGCAAGGCAGATTGGAAGTGGGTTTAGCCCAATACTGGAGGGAGGAAGAAGGGGAGATGAGGGAGGGCGATTTAAGCCAACAGTGGTGAGGAGAGGGTCAGAAGAAGGGAAGCAGAGACAAAGGGGCCCAGGCCAGGAAGAACGATTGCCAGGGAAACCAGGTCAGGAGACAAAAAACAAATGGAAGGAGGAGATAGGGACTTGTGAGGGGAGGTGAAGAAGTGGCAAAAGTCATGGAGTGGAAAGGAGAGAACAGGTTACTATGAAGAGAGAGGGAGCGGGCATTTGTGAAGGGTCTTCAGAAAATAGTTTTGCACTGCTAGAGAGGAAGAAGGCGGAGAAGGGAAATGATGAAATTAGAGGAGTAATTGATAAATGCCTGGACCAAACTGGAGCAGGGGGAAATTCTGCTCAGAGAATTGCAACAGGGGTAAAAGGGGGAAATAATGTGCAGGAGGAAGAAGAGGAGCTGGAAATGAGAGAGGGAGATGAATGGAAGCAAGCAGGGAGTAAGACGGGTGGAATCTTTGTGCTGGGGGACTCAATACTAAGAGGAGTCAGGTGGGGTAGCAAGGGGGAGAGGCATAGTCGCATTTGGGTGGAGGCCATGCCAGGAATGACAGCGGAAAGGGTGGGACAATCTGTTCTGAAATATGCTAGAAGGGGTAGGGACAAGCCTCATTTAATTAAACATCTTGGGACAAATGACCTGGCTGACAAGACAGTAGATATAGTCCAGAGGAGGTTTGAGGAACTAGCACAATATGTGAGGGGCAGGAAGATCAGTAACTTTTCAGAGATACTCCGAATGCCAAAGGCAAGCACAACAAGAAAGCTGAGAATAGAGGAATTTAACGGATGGCTAAGAACCTGGTGTTGTGCTAAAGGGTCTGGGATGTTGGGGGTGGGGAGGGACCTGGGAGGACAGTAGTCTATGCCAGGACAGACTACACTTGAGTGAGGAGGAAAGAAAGTGTTGAAACAGAGGATGGAGGAGTACATAGAGAAGTTTGGAATTTAACTAGGAGTGGGGGTGGCAATTGGGGAAGAGATATGCAGAGATCTGAGGTTGGGAAACCATGTGAGCTTACCCCATAACAGTGACAAAGGACAAATGGCAAGTACTATTGGTGATGCTAGGAAAGGGGGCAGGATGGGAGGGAAAGGGTTGAAGGTGGTTACCCTTAATGCTAGGAGCCTTGGGAGGAAAACTGAGAGTTACAGGTTCTCATGGCAGAGGGAGAGGTGGACATTGCAGCCATCACAGAAACATGGGCCACCCAATACAATGACTGGGACCTGTCTGTACCAGCGACAGGTTATTTCATAGGGACAGGGTGATTGGGAAGGGGGTGGCACTATATGTGAAGGAAGAACTGAAGTGTGTGAGGGAGGAAGGGGAGGAGGGTAGTACGGAGTCACTTTGGATGCAAATCCAGGATTCCAAGAATAGGATTCTTAGAATGGGAGTGGTGTACAGGCCACCATCTCAGACGGAGGAGTTAGACAGGGAACTAGCGGGACAGATCAGGCGGACCTGCAAGAAGGGTAGTGTGGTGATTGTGGGGGACTTCAACATGCCAGGAGTGGACTGGAGTACCCCAACAACCAGGAACAGAAGGGAGCAGGTACTGCTGGATGCCTTCCAGGACAGCTTCCTGCTGCAAATGGTCAGTGAACCAACCAGGTTAGGGAATACCCTTGACCTTGTGCTGGCAAATGGGGACTTGTGTGAGAGAACTTACAGTGGAGGAACCGCTGTCAGGGAGTGACCACCACTCAGTATGGCTCACATTGGATATGGGCAAGGAAGGAGTGGAATCTGGCACAAGAGTGCTGGACTTCAGGAGGGCCAACTTTGGGAGGATGGGGGAAGTGGTAAAAGGGTACCTGGCCAGAATTCAATTTAGTATGGACACTAACCAGAGGTGGGAGCTCATAAAGCTGCGGATAGTGGAGGCAACCAAAACCTGCTGCAAAGCCCAGAGCAAGAAGGCTAGGGCTAAGAAACCAAGCTGGTTGAACAAGAAGGTCATGGAAAAGGTAAGGAAGAAAAGAGCTGCCTTTAGGAAGTACAAGAAAACAGGGAGGGGAGGACAGGAGGAGTACTTGGACAGAATCAAGAAGGTGACAAGGGCAGTAAGGGGAGCCAAAGCATCCACGAACTCAGGCTGGCACAAGGCATTAAGAAGGGGAGAAGGACTCTTTAAGTATGTCAGGAGAAAAGGAGCTGTAAGGACCACATAGTAAGGATTAGGAAGGAGGGGGTTGGTGGAAGCAGGTGCGATAAGGCAGAAGCACTAAATGAGTGCTTCTGCTCAGTATCTACTAAAGAGAAGAGGGGTGACACCAAGGTGGGAGAAATGGCAGAAGCGGGGGAAGGGTGACAGATGGGAAATCCATGGAGGGCAGAGTTCAAGAGGGTTTGAAGGCACTGAGGGTGGACAAGCACCAGGCCCAGATGGCATCCACCCAGGGTACTGAAGGAGCTGGCAGAGGTCCTTGCAGGACCTTTGGCAGACCTATTTAATGCCTCACTACATTCGGTGTGTACCTCAGGACTGGAGGATGGCTCATGTGGTGCCCTCCACAAGAGTGGCCCAAGGATGAACCCGAAACTACTGACCAGTGAGCTTTACATCCATCATGGGTAAGCTAATGGAGACTATCCTGAAGGAGAGGCTGGTGGCCCTCCTAGAGGCCAAAGGACTACAGGACAGCAGACAGCATGGCTTCATACGTGGCAGATGCTGCCAAACCAACCTGGTGGAGTTCTATGACTGGGTAACTAGGCAACTGGATAGGGGCCATGCAGTGGATGTCCTGTATCTGGACTTCAGTGAGGCATTCGACTTTGTGCCACATGGAAGGCTGGGAAGGAAGTTAGTAGGCACAGGGGTGGGTGCAAAGCTGGTGAGATGGGTAGGAAACTGGCTTCAGGGAAGGCAACAGAGGGTGGTGGTGGGTGGGGAGCTCTCACACCCAAGGGCAGTGGACAGCGGTGTTCCACAGGGCTCAGTGTTGGGACCAGTGTTGTTTGGGATATTCATTGCAGACATATCATGGGACATCAAGAGCAAGATCAGTCTGTTTGCTGATGATACCAAGGTAGGTAGGTGGTGGACAACCTAGGGGATGGCAGGGTTGCAGTATGATCTGGGCAAGCTTGAAACCTGGTCAGACACCTGGCAACTGGGTTTAATGCCAAAAAGTGCAAGGTGCTGCATTTTGGGATGAAGAACCCAAGGAGGAGTTACCAGCTGGAGGAGTGCAGCTAGCCCAGACAGAGGAGAGAGGATCTGGGTGTGCTCATTACAGGGTCAATGAACAACTCAGCACAATGTGAGGAAGGCAGCTGCAAGGCCAACAAAATGCTGGGTTGTGTGCAAGGTATATCCTCGAGGAGGGAGGTGATTCTGCCACTGTATGGGTGGTCATTAGTTAGACCACCTGGAGTACTGTGGTAAGTACTGGCGCCCGTATCTGAAGAGGGACATTAAGTTACTGGAGGGGTGCAGCATGAGGCGACAAAGATGATCAAGGGGCTGGGGACTATCATACGAGAGGAGGTTGAAGGAGTTGAACATGTACTCACTGGAGGAGAGGAGGGATGGGTGACATGACTGAAACCTTAAATACATGAAAGGAATAAACAAGATGGGTACAGAGGGGCTGTTCAAAGTAAGGAGGGAGGGCCACCGGGGCCATGATATGAGACTGGAGGGAGGAAGGTTCAGGAGGAGATGAGGAGACACTTTTTACAGAGAGGGTGGTGGCTGGGTGGAATGTGTTACCTGCAGAAGTGGTATCCAGTAGAACAGTGGACTGCTTCAAAAGGGGAGGGGATGGGACAGGACAAGGGGGAGGGTTAATGAAGGGGAAGGGTGGAAGGGAGGGGCAGCTGCAGAATAAGGGGTGCTAGCTGCACATTCGAGCAGACTTGATAGACCTCTAGGCCTTTATCTGGCTAATTTATTTTATTTAGCTGGCAAATTTTGTATGTTCGTATTAAGAGTGTCTCCTCATGACTTATTAGTGTTTGAGAACCGAGAAGTAAAGTTAAATGGTTCTGGAACTCTAAGAAGTTACAGTGTGATGAGCTTAATTAGTCAAGAGAGGTATCCCATCAATAGGGCACCATGAAGAGGGCTCGAGAATGTGGGTGTGGCGATGAGGGAGATTGTGAGGTGGGCGATCAGGATTTCTGACCGTCGCCTACATTGAGCATGGGAGGATGTCACCCTACCTCTGGCCCTCTTCTTCTCCACAATGTGTTCCGCCTGGGGGGTGTTTATATATATATCTGAGGGTTGGTGTGGGGGGAGCAAAGCCCCCTACAATGGGGGTATGGGGGACAAAGCCTCCTGTGGGAAATTATTGTGACACTGGGAGAGTGTGATCACAACATGTGGTATGTGATCTTGGGGGGGGGGGCGTGACTCAGTTGCCTATTGTTATTCTTTACTGAGTGTGGTTTGATCTCACCCTAAAGTGGGTGACCAGATCACCTCAGTGCTTGGGTTTCATTTTGTGTCAGTGACTTAGCCATGTTTATTAAGTACACTATTTTTTTTATTTTCGAAAAGCACAATATCTTAAACTTCCAATCACACTAGCTGAACTATCAAATTTACAGTAAACACACACTGAAATTTGAGGCCCCCATATTTAGACACAGACGTTTGAGTTGCACGAAGTATTTCAAGGTCACCAAGGAAGTATATTCACAAGCCAGCAGTTATGAATATTGGGCAGTGGTAGCACTATGTCAAGTGCATAAGTGTGGCATGCCACAGCCCCCTGCTGGTAACAGACGGCTAGAACCAAATGGTGGTAGCTCATCCCCAATGGACTACTGCCTTTGCTCCTGCATGCCATAATCAGCGGCCTGCATGCTAATGACCACATATATTATATGGCCATGAGCAGCTCTGTACGATGCTTCGAATCATATGTATACATGAAGGTACTGTGCAGAAGTTTGACCATTGGCTCCACCCTCACCTGATCCATGTACACTAATGTATAAATCTTTGGCAGTCTATTCGTACACCCCCTATCAGCTCTGATCCCTGTTGTGAAATTAAATTGCTGTGATAGTACAGTGGTATCCCTTCACACCCCAATTACCGATGTGAAAGTAATTATCCTGGCAGTCTAGTGGTGCCCTCCTCACCCCAACCCCCTTGTGAAAAGAGAGCAAGCTGTTTTTCCAGTGGCCATTCCTGTCCTGATCAATGTTGTAAAATAAATGAGATCCCCACTTGCCTGTGCTGGTTAACCCACCACCCCCTGTCCAGTGCCTCACTCACCCTAAAAACACCTGTGGACATTGTGGAGAGAATGCTGAATGACAACTAGCAATGTTTATCATCTTACCATCCTGGTTGGCTGCCATCTGAATAACTGGGGCTAAAAGCACACAAACCATTTTTCTACTGAAGAATCAGTTTAGATTTGAAGCACTGGGGTTGTTTCTGATGTGGCTTCTTTTTTTTCGCTTGCCACAATAAATGCCTCTCATTTCATTTGCTCTCCAGCCTTTTTGTATTTTTTTGTGCATTATAGTTCTGTGTATTTGTGTCTCCGACCACTGATTTACAGGCAGACTGAGTGGTCCAGGAGGTCCTTATCTGCTGACTGAATCTATGGATCTATGAATCACCCTACACTGTTGCTGACAGTTCACGTGTGTAGATTTTTGATATTTGCAATGACTGGATTCTAAGAAAATAAAAGACTTGCTTGGTGAGGTTAGTTTTGCAGTAATTACATTACTTTTATAAACAGTATGTTCTTTGTTGACAACTGTAATTTCACTTGACAAATATTTATAATCCATGAGGTACTACCATTAAGAGTAGACAATTTTTTTTCTCTCTCTAAATCTTGCGTTACTTCTACAGTCTGGTATTCAAAACTTCTCATTAGAACCATTGCATCTAATCCAAAAGAATTGGCAGAATGGAACAGAGATTAAAAGGTGCTTGTGGTGTGCGCTGTCAGTGTGCAAAGAATGTGTTCCCCACAGTGGGCTTCTGTAAGTGTTTATATTAATTTTTAATTGTTCAATGATCTAGAAATGAATGTCCAGGAATTAGGTTGATTCTTTCCTTAGCTTATAAAAAAAGAGAGCTTTAAATCGTCATTGTTTAGCCAGTGAACAAATTCGACAGCCTCAGAGTCACTGCCCTTCCAGATGCAAATGACATCAATAAACCAATACCAACTGATGATCCCATTGGAGAAAGGATTAACATTTTAATTGAAAATGAATATATTTTCTCCATCAGTCCAGGAACAGGTTTGCATAAGAGGGGATTACAGTTCCTCCACCCTCCCAGCAGTGCCACAGAGATGGTAGTAGAAGTTGCTAATAAAAAAAGAAAATCGTATCAGGTCTATGTCACTATACTGGGTCAGGAATTACTTGACAGTATTAATATCCGGATGATTGTGACCTATGCTAATGTATAGAGAGACACTATATCAGTTGTGGCCAGTGGTACCTCTTCTGCCATTGAAAATCTTTAAATTTACTCGGGCATCCATAATACCCCAGAGATAGGTTTGAAAGGTTACAGTATAATAATGTCTTAAAAGTAAACATATCTAGACAGATTCTCTGTCACAACCCCTATCCCTAAGACAAATGGATGTCCTCAAGGATTTACCAGAAACTTATGTCTTAAGCAGAATGTAAAAGTAGGACAGTGTCCTTTGACACATAATATTTTCCCTTCGAGAGGTGATTTAGTCACTCCAGAAGGCCCAATCAATTATTTGACCCATGTGTGCCCTAAAGGCAGAACTAGGATTGGAATTTTATTTATTGCAGCACCCTGTGTCTCTCAATAGTCTATGCTGTGCATGTTCTTACAGTATTTCTGTATTGAGAGTCTCACAACACTTCTGCCGTTACTGGCAGGTTTAATTTAAATATTGGGGATTTCCTGTAGCTATATAGTTTGTCACAAATGTAAGTGTCTCAGTACATATGAAAATACATTGTGTCATCAAATAATTCATTAACAGCTTGTTCAATTAACCTGTGATGGCAATGGCAGATGAATTATAAGGTGTGCTAAAAATAGGAGAGAAGACTAAAGTCAGTTTTCTTTTACCTTTGTTCCTCTTCAATAGCTGGGATGTTCCAGGGTCCCTTCAAACAAGTTCAATTCAGGATACTTGCAACTTTATTTTATTATTTTATTTAACAATTCATAACCAGGGAAGTACGCTGGGTCACATGACTCCTTTACAGGCATGCTCTGGACATCAAAGACAAAGTGAAGACAGTTTGTTGTACAGTACCGAACACCTTGTAAATAATATTGACTACAGTAGCTCTAAGTACAATGGTATACCCATCATGCTGTTAGTATGCAATAGTGTACAGTAGTACAATCAGGGCAAAATTAAATAATGTAAAGTGGGGTAGAACAGCTAGGAAGACAATGTTATTTAGTTAATAATGCAACATTCATATCTGTGAGCAGCAACTGACTGCATTAAACAGGTACTGCTTGTAAAGTACCTTGAACTGGGATAGTGTTCTGGCCTATTTTATTTAAATTGGTATGTTGTTACAAGTTTTAGATGTACTTAAGACAAAGGATGTTCATCCTAATGTGGTCCTGAACTGAGGTATCACCAGCAACAGTGCATCAGATGATCACAGATTTATTACACTAGTTGATACTTTAATAATATTCATCTGGATCCCCCCTTCCCCGCCGATCATTTTCTATGTCATTATTCCAAGGCTGGTAGCGTCTTTATCAGTTAAGAGTAACCACTTCAATTTGTTGTATAGTACCCAACGGTGTTGTAGTTTCTTTGCCCTTAGAGCAAATCTGCAGAATGAATTCTACAAGGTTTTCTTTTTGTTAGTGTTTTTTTATGAAATTTCTCCACATATAACATTCTAATACTCCATTAATGGGATCAGAGTACTTTAGGCAATAAGTCTTCTTATCTCATCAATGACTTAAGTCTCCTAAGGTACAAAGTGTCTCAAGTTCTTTGTGCAGTTGTGTTGTGATGTGAGTGATGTGTGACTCATGTTAATCTTCAGTCTAGGTAGATGCTAAGATATTTGAAGTTATTAACAACTTGCAGACTTCCTGTTCCATTTATGTTTATTGTTAAAATTATTTATGTTTGTTTAATACTTGTGTGCCATACAGAATGTTATACAGAACATATTTTTCTTATTCAGAACAAATTTACTGTTCATAAATAAGTTCACCATCCATCCTAGCTCAGTTTGAAGGGTCTTTTGTAGCATATCTATATCCTTTAAGGCTATATACAGTACTGCATGATTAATGTGCAGTATTACCCCTTTGACCCATCCAGTCTGCCCATTTTCCCCTGCCTACTGTGCCACAGAAACCCTTACACACTCTCTGGTCGTCCCCGCCCTTTCTGCTCCTTCTGAGGTCCCCTTGTATCTGTCCCATGCATGCTTGAATCCTATGACTAGCTTGGCACCTACCGCATCCACTTGGAGGCTGTTCCAGGCTTCCACCACCCTCTCTGTGAAGAAATATTTCCTCACAGCCCCTCAGAGTCTCCCCCAGCTTCAAAGTGTGATCCCTTGTCCTCAAGTCTGTCTTTCTGCAGAAAATGCTACCTTCCTGTACCTTATTAATACCTGTTATGTATTTGAATGTTTCTATCATATCCCCCTTTCCTTTCTTTCCTCCCTCCAGCGAGTACATATTCAGTTCTCTTAGTCTCTCCTTGTAGGACTTTTGGTTCAGTCCCTGCACCATTTTGGTTGTCTGCCTCTGTACTGCCTCCACCCTATCCCTGTCCTTCCAGAGGCAGGTCCTCCAGTACTAGACACAGTACTCGAGGTATGGGCTTTCCAGTGACTGCCATCAAGGCACAGGTCAGAAAGCACAGGAAAACCAGGAGCAGTTTCAAAATTCTCAAATAGCATTTTATTTTTCTCAATAACAGCAAAATAAAAAAATATTCAGTGTAACTATTTACAAAGGTAGTACAAACAGAGAAAACTAAGTCTTTCTTCTGAGGGTATCTCTTAATTCCAAGTTTCAGGCTCTGTCTCTCATTCTCCTTGTCTCCCTAGTAAAAGCATTGCTGCTCTTTTTATAAGTCTTTGCCTGGGAACTCTTTAAGAGAGCCTGCTTCTCACAGAATGTTCTGGTACGTTTACAGAATGTTCTTGTCAGTTTCGTTCCTTGCAGGTGCAGCAAAACAGTACATAGTGTCCCAGAACTGATCTCTTGTTGACAACTCTGCAAAGGGCTTAAAAACTGCATCTCAATAGCTTTCTGCAATCATTTCAACAGTATAACTATATACATTTTAAACAAAGGGATCCCAGTATCACATACTGTTTTACACAGAGATTCACATATATTTTTTATAACTGCAGATATGCAAGGGCAAGAGAAGAGAAGACAGAAATAGCAAGGGAAGGGAGAGAGATAGTGAGAGGCAAAGAATTGCAACACCGTCAGAGTGATCAGTTCCTAGGTCTCACAAGAAAATTTGGTTGTGCAACCAGACAGAGAAGAGAGAGAAAAGGAGAGGATAGAACAGACCCTTGTGCTTACTGTTTCTGCATAACAAATGGGGCAGGTCCTTATTCAGCCTTGTCACAGTGACCTGTACACTACCTCCTTCTTCCTACTGGTGATACCCCACCCTATGCACCTTAGCAGTCTACTAGCCTTTTCCACTGCCTTTTCACTCTGCTTGGCTACCTTCAGGTTATCAGAAATGATTAACCCCTGGTCCTTTTCCAGTTGGTGGTTGCCAGTACCTCCCCTGCCAATTGGTATGTATTCGTAGCACTGGGTTTCTGTGCATGATTTTGCACTTTTTAGCATTGAAACCCAGCTGCCAAACACTTGACCATCCTTCTAACTTACCCAAATAATTCCTCATTTTACAGCATTGGGGATTTCTTTATGGATCACTATAGATTGTCCAAAACCCAACTGTGCAAGCCTGTTGTATAGAGTGAGTGATCCACCAGCTTGAATGCCTTGGTCAGGTCCACAAAGAATGCACTAGTTTTTTTTTTGTAGTTTTTTCCCCCAATTATTTAACCAGGTGAGACACACTAAGCTGAAAGCTTGTTTACAGGTGCAACCTGGGAACACAAGGGAATTAAGTGATTTACTCAGGGTCATGCAGTATGCAAGTGGGGCTGTGGGATTCAAACCCAGGTCTCCTGCTTTGTGTTCTGATGCCATTCATTTGTGAACCTGACCAAAGCAGCTGTGTGGCTACAGTCCCTGCTGAATCTGTACTGTGCTGTTGTATGAACATCATACTTTTCCAAATATTCTACAATCTGGTCATGTAGGAGTTTTTTCTTGCATCTTACCAAGTACAGATATAACAAAATGGGCCTATAGTTGTTCACCAAATTTGTTTGGTAGTTGTCCATGCATTAGAAATTTGCTGGAGACTAAGAGATAGGTGAAATATTTTTGTCAAAGGAATTGTTAATTTGTTAACTATCCTTTTTGGGTTGTTTGCTTCAGCTTCATCAAGTCCTGATCACTTCGTTATGTCCAGTTTAACATGGCCCTGTAAACGTCCTTTGGTTTAATCTTTTTAAAATGGAAAGGTGGTCTATCTAGTATAGGGGTTGCATCCATTTGACTATTATCTGATGTTTAAATTACAGATCTCTCAAGATTCGTAAAGGCCTCATTCAGTAGGTTGGATATTCATGGCTCTCATTTCCTTACCTTTGGATTTACTTTGTTGTATAGTATGTTAGTTAGCTTTGGTAAGTTCTTTACACTTTTGCAGAATAATTTAGAGTGTACACATGTTTTGGTGTGCACTCTTTTATGAAATCCTGCTTTGACCTTTTTAATAACCCCTTTGCATGCCGTGTGTAATTATCTAAATGTGTCCCAGTCAGATGTTTCCTGTAGGCTTAGTGTTGCTGTGCCTTCTTCCTATCTTTCATTAAGGTAACACCCTCACTGCTTACAGATTTGTATGTGCTGACTATAGCTTTTTGACCCTGTGTTATGTAATGGGGCCTCTGGTTAAGGACGCCACAAATAAATACTACTACTACTTTGCTTTTCAGGGGAGTGTCCAATTACCATTTTAAAGTAGATGCCCAAAAAATGGCTAAGTGCTAAGTCCATATCACCAAAACTGTCCAAGGCTGTCCAGTCAGCAATAGCTGAGTTTGCTTTAATTCTAGTTAATATTGCCTCCAAACATTTTCTAGCTTTTATCCTAAATCTCTTGTTCCTCCACAGGCTGTAAATTGGGGTATGATAGTTTATAGTGGCAGGCATTGTTCTGGATTTTATCTTATTTTTTTCCTGCATTGATGTAACAGTTCCATCTCTAAGTCCATGTTTTGGTACCTACCCAAGAACATCATGGGGTCTCAGGTACTTACTGCTCTAGCTTACCTCTCACCTCATCAACCACCCCTCCATTGTTTCAAGAGGTGGATCTTTCTCTGCTGCTATCCCCTTCCTCTTGTGACTGAGATTGCCACCACACTTGCAGCCTGTTATATTGGTTATATTATAATTGCTGCTATGCATATTGTGTTCTGCTTTTTGTTGTAACTGTCTGTTTTATCAACTGTGATCAGGGGTGAAGTCTTGAGGGGTTGCATGGGAGTGCCAGCCCCTTACTTAATATTCAGAAGGAGCACCGCTTCCATACTTCTTAAACACAATTGTCAGCAGTCATACGCAAAAGCCAATATTAGAGGGGGCAACAAAATAAACTGCAGGGTATTTGTTTCTTTTTTTTTACATTTTTACAGAATTAGCATTTGTTTGTTTGGGATCTCTTTCTCAGACTATGCATGGGAACTATGCAAGACAGCGACTTAGAGTCGATGAGAGGGGTATCAGCATGCAGTATGCCATGAACCATATGGTGGTTCTTTCTAGCATGCCCTTTGTTAGCAGTTTGTATTATATCAAGAGGTGGGGCATTAATCTGTACCGACAGCCTGGAGCTCAATCTCCTATTGGCTATCGTTGGTACGTGCTGATTGACCTGTGTGAGGCTGACCCCTGCACTATTGGCCAGATAGGAAAGGGGCTGCCATGTCCCTACTGGCTGGCTACTTTGTGTGTACTGATGGCACTGATGGCAGACACAAACCTGAATATTGTGGCTTTTGAGGAGACATGGCACACAGAGAAACATGACTGGGATGCAGCCATATCAGGGTATACACTTTTTAGAAAGGATAGGGAAGGGAAGAGGGGAAGAGGGGTTTCTATGTATGTTAAGGAAGGGATTAAACCTGCAGAGGCTCATGGATCCAGGGAAGAAGCAGAGGCATTGTGGTCACTCTGGAGTCAGGAAACAAAACAACTATCCATGCTGGAGTAGTTTACAGCCCTCCCATGCAGAGGGAGGATATAGATCCAGTATTGGTCGAAGCCATCCATAATATGGCAGCCAAAGGGAAAGTACTACTAATGGGTGACTTCAACATGCCGGATGCAGATTGGAATACCTAGACTGCAAGTACATCAAGGAGCAGGGACCTCGTGTTTGACATGTACGGGGCAAACCTAAGGCAGCTTGTGGTTAAGCCCTCCAGGGAAGGGGCTGTAATGGAATTAGTGCTGACAAACGGTGACAGAATCATGGATGTTGAGGTGGGCAGTCCCCTTGGTACCAGTGACCACAGAACTGTATGGTTTAGAGTCAACACATTGGCAGAAGAAAGCCATTCAAAGATTAAGATACTAGATTTCCGGAATGCCAACTTCATGGAGATGGGGGAACAGCTCAAAATTGCCCTGGCAGCAGAAGATATGGGGGGAGGGGTAGAAAAACAGTGGCTTAGGCTCAAGAGATCCATAGCAAGAGTGACAAGTCAATGTGTCCGATAGCTTAGCAAAAGCAAAAGAAAGAAGTGTCCACTGTGGTTCTCTAAGTCAGTAGCCGAGAAAGTGTGGGGAAAAAAGTAAGGCATTCAGGAAATACAAGGAGACACAGAAAGAAAAAGACAGAGTGAAATATCTGGAGAGGCAGAGAGAAGCTGGGATAGCTGTCAGAGGGGCTAAGGCAAGAACAGAGGAAGGAATAGCACATGTTGTTTAGAAGGGGGACAAGACCTTCTTCTGTTATACTAGTGAGAGGAAGAAGACCAGAAATGGCATTGTTAGACTAAAGAAGGGAGAAAGTAGGTGGGTGGAGGATGACCTTGAAAAAGCTGAGACACTGAACAAGTATTTTTGCTCAGCATTTACCAAGGAAGAGGCAGGAGAGGGGCCAAGACTCATAAGGAAAGATGTACAGGGGGGAGAGGTGGACACTAGCCTATTTACAATGGATAAAGCCTTGGAGGAACTAGTTAAAGTAAAAACAGACAAGGCAATGGGGCCAGATGGGATTCACCCTAGAGTGTTGAAGGAACTCAAGGAAGTCCTAACAAGTCCGTTGACAACCCTGTTCAAGCCTGGGGACTGGAGGGGGACAGAAGTTGTCCCCCTGCACAAGACTGGAAGTAGGGAGGAGGCAGGCAATTACAGACCTGTAAGTCTGACCTCAGTGGTGGGGAAGCTGATGGAGTCCCTGCTTAAGGAGAGGGTAGTGAAGTTCCTGGAGTCAAGTGGTGCAAAAGACCCAAGACAGCATGGATTCACTGAGGGTAGGTCCTGTCAGACTAGTCTTATCAATTTCTTTGATTGGGTGACCAGGGTGGTGGATTAGGGAGGAGCGGTGGATGTGGCCTACCTGGATTTCAGTAAGACCTTCTACACCTTTCCGCATAGAAGGTTGCTTAACAAATTGGGAAATCTGGGTGTGGGCTCTAAAGTGGTAAAATGGGTTGGAAACTGGCTAAAAGGCAGGACCCAGAGGGTGATAGTAAATGGGCATAAAATCAGAAGAGGGGAGGTGACCATTGGGTTTCCACTGGGATTGGTGCTGGGTCCAGTTCTATTCAATGTCTTCCTAAGCGACATTGCAGAGGGACTGATGGGGAAAGTATGCCTATTCACAGATGACACCAAGATCTGTAACAGAGTCGACACACAGGAGGGGCTAGATAAAAGGAGAAACAGCCTAAGACTACTTGAGGAATGGTCAAGGGTTTGGCAGTTGGGTTTCAACGCTAAGAAGTACAATATAATGCACCTAGGACACAGAAACTCAAGAGAGGATTACAGGATGGGGGGGCAGGTTCTAGCCACCACAAGTCAAGAGAGAGACCTGGGGGTTATCATATCCAATTACCTGAAGTCAGCCAAACAATGTGTAAAAGCAGTGGGGAAGGCAAACAGAATGCTGGGGTGCATAGGAAGGGGCATAACCAGTAGGAGGAGTGAAGTGATGATGCCACTGTATAGATCACTGGTGAGGCCTCATCTGGAATACTGTGTCCAATACTGGAGATCGCATCTCAGGAAGGACATAGACAGAATGGAAGCAGTCCAGAGAAGAGCAACAAAAATGATACATGGACTGCACCACAAGCCTTATGAGGAAAGACTCAAGGAACTAAACATCTATTCACTGGAAGAGAGAAGGGAGAGAAGGGATATGATAGAGACTTTCAAATACCTTAGAGGAATAAACAATGTACAGGAAGGGAGCATATTTCAGAGAAGAGAGTGCGTAAGGACATGGGGACATAACATGAGGCTGGAGGGAGGGAGGAATGCTAGAAAGCATTTTTTCACAGGGAGGGTAGTGGATCTGTGAAACAGCATATCAGAAAAGGTGGTGGAAGCAAAAACAGTACAGGGATTCAAGAATCCATGGGATAAGCATAAAGGCGCCCTGCTGTACAGCAGAGCGGGGGAAGGCAGTCCAGATAAGAGTAGGATTGCAAAACCAAGTAGGGAAATGAGCAGACTAGGTGGGCTGTATGGTCCTTATCTGCTGACAGATTCTATGTTTCTATGTACCAACCAGTTAGCAGGAGTTTTAAATTGACTTGAAGAAGGCTGTGGTGTATCAGCAGCGATGCTCAAGAAAGAACAAAGAAGCATCCCAGGGAGCTGATGTGGTGGCATGCCAAGGAGCAGCGTACATCATCCACATCGAGAACTTCGAGTACCACTGATTCCTGCCTCCAGAGAGCAGCACCAGGCTCTGGGGAGCAGCAGATCTACCGAGGAGATGCAGACTCGAGGAGCGTATAAGCTTACATCAAAGGAGAGTAGAGAGTGGTTGAAGGATTAAAGCAGCAACTCGAGTGGCAGCAATAGCAGCAGCTGGACCTATGTTCCCCCTCCCCATCTGACCTACACCTAATACCACCAATAGCTACTCTGTTAAAAAAAATCCAAACTTAAGTAAAGTATCCCTGTCTGGCCATCTTGGGGGGGGGGTCCTGATGTACCACCACCACTATGCTACATTTCTACCCACCAGCGTATGTCTGACATTTCACAAGCAGCACAGAACAGCATGCAGGCTCCATCTTGGAGCGTGGCCCTGAAGTGTAAGTCAGGTTGGATCACTGTGTTTTTTTGGTTTTTGTTAAATGTGAATGCCAAGCTTTTGCTGTAACATTTCAGTTACAGATTAATTAAAAAAAGCTGAAGAATCATTACTTTCCTACCATATCATCCTCACAGTACCCATCCCTGAGTCTGAGCGCTACACACCCTGCAGATAGGGTTGGTGTAATTTGTATCCTGTCAGGGCAGTGTTAGCAAGTGTTTCTGGTGAGCAACATGTCAGTGTACCATCCCCAAGTTCTGCTTAGAAAATTGTGTATGCTTATGTTTGCCTGATTTAAAGTATTTTTAAAACTCTTTCATGCTCTTGGATTTCTGAAGCAAATAACTGTAAGTGCCCTTGTTCTGTGGTCAGTTGATTTATTTTGTAAAGCATCCTGTAGCTAATGACTATGGTATATAGTGATTCAGTAGTTTTTTCCATTGCGAAATAATCTTGGTAGTGACCGGTGGCATATTCACGTTGTTGCTGCTGCTGTTGTCAAGCCAGGTCTGGTTCACCCAAGCTAACATGCACATTACTGGCACATTATTATTAACAAAACATCAGCCGCTCACTTTGAAAATACTGGTACAAAATGTATTAACATGCAGGTGAGATAAACACACATACATTTGTTGGTTAGGGTCAGTAAACCACTGCTGGCAGACCCCTACAAACTCCATAATTCACACTTGTGAATTATGGAGTTCCATAAACCATGGCTCTCAGAAATAGCAACAAGTGTCCCAGACCACCTCTCTGAGGGACTGTCCTTGCACTGGCAGTCCACTCGCGCTGCTGACAGAAAACCACCAGCATGAAAAAAAAGCCTTCTCGGGGGAACCAACAGCAAAAAAATGGCAGCACTGTTCAAATAAATAGTTTAACAGAAAATCATTTAAAAATGGCAACTGCATAATGTTTTATGTATCCGAATGAGTCCCAGCTTTTGGGTCTTTATCCCTATCGTGCCCGATCATGCTCTGGAATGTAGAACATCCTGTTAGACACAGAAATCAGCAAATATAAAAAATAAAACATGGGGAAGTCTGGTAAATTCAGATTTTATGCACACCATCGGTGTGTGATGCTCATAAAAGGCCGAGGCATCACACATCTCTGGTGTGCATAAAATCCTCATTAACCACACTTCCCCATGCATTATTCTATATATAATTAATGGTCTCCGTTTTTTCTCATAGAGAAAACCGTGTGTTAAATACCGTAACACCTGAGTAGGTGTTACGGCATTCACGCGCTCCCTTTCAATAGCAAAGCGCTCTAGACAAGTAAACAAACAGAGCGCGAGCTTCCAACTGTCCCTTTTACCTCAAACATCACTGACGAGAAAAGTACACTTACTTGTCGGCGTTACTTCCATCTCAAACCTACACATATAGCGTTTTATTTTATCGAGCCTAACTTATACAGTTCACACTTTTGCCACGATCCCTAACTGCTCTCCCTTTCAACCCTAACCTTTCCTCTTCAGGTCAAACGAGTACATCACCGCAAAACAGCCGATGCAACAGGAAACTATGCCAAAGAATCTCCACAGTCATGGACTTCTCTTTTATTCTCTTTATTTAACATTTTAAATAATTAAAAGTTAACGTTCAAGCACAGTTCTGTTTTCCTCGCAGAAATAAAAATGTTCATCTGCAAGGTAAGCCTCCATGTCTTTTTTGCAAACTCAGGTCTCACCATAGAAAAAACGGAGCCCTTCAATTATATAAAATAAAATATGAGGTGCAGTGTGTTTAACTCGAATTTAACACACACTGCACCCCATACTTTATCCTATATTTATCTCACTTGTATGTTAATACATTTTGTACCAGTATGTTCAAAGTGAGCGGCTGATATTCTGTTAACAGTGCAGATTTGTGCACATTAGCTTGAAAGAGAGAGAGAGAGAAGTGGGTGTTCCACACCTGGTTTAATTGTTGTAATGCTATTTTGCAGGTAGCACCACCATGTCTCTTATGGTGGAGTGGTTACTTTGCCATATGGTGCTGGTTTTGGTGTTGCATTAGATTAATGCAGCAAACCTCAACAGCAGGAGTTGGAGGTAGGACCCCCCCCCTTCCCCGCATCCACCCAAATCAGACCTAAGCCACCCATCCCTTCCTGCTGGTCCAAAAGTTCATTGCATTGCCTTAGCCACTCTGTTTAAACTGTAAATAAAAAGTAAAGTATCTCTGGCCAGACAATGTTTAAATCAAACCTTGACCACTGAACCCATATATAAAACCCAGGGGAGAAGATGTTACATGTTGTGCTTTTGTTATTTTTTTTTTGTTGTTCCCTAACTTTCCATGTTCTTTCAGCCTCAGAAGTGCATCTTGGAAAATGTTACAAGAATTACATGATGGGCAGCTGTGACCCACCATCCACAATAGAAGGCTTGCATTCCATTGGGCTTAGGGGTATTAGGTATGAACCGGAATAGATCCTGAACTGTTATGCACCCAGAATCTGAACCACCTGGAATGCAGCCACAAAATAAAGTCAATCACACCTAGCACTTGTTCTGTATCCCAGTGCATTCAGGATGTTAAAGGTGTTCGTGATTGCATTATGATTGGCGTCAGCATTTCGGTCATGTTTGGGGTGGTCCTGGCATTTCTGGGGCATGTTTCGGTGGGTTCAACATTTTGAGTTGGGTTCCCAGTAGTTCTGTCATTTTGTTGATATTCTGGCTGCATTCCATGTGATTCAGGGCTGGTTTGAGTGGTTATGTTGTTCCATTTCAAGAACTATGACATTTGATGAAAACCCAGAACCAAAACACCAGAACCAACTGAAACATGACTTAAAACATGTGGAGTGCAACCAAAAGTCAAATCCAAAAAGTGACAGAGCCTCAACCTTCTGTGCCTCTGTCCAGGACTGGGGTGACAGCAGCTTGCAGTCTGCAGCTTTTGCTATTGCTGTCGCTTTGTTTCTTGTTTTCCTTTTATCGTTCTGTCGTTGTGTGGTGTGTTTGCTTACTGAACACACTGGTCTGGCTGCCCAGCTAACTAGTTTAAAGCAGCAGAGCATGGTATCCGTGAAAACTGTGACCTATACTTTTTTATTCCATTTTAAATTGCCCCTTTTCTCCAGACCTTTAAAGTACTCTTCCTTCCCATTCTGAGCCAGCTATAGTACATTTTTTTCAAATTTGAAATAACAAAAGGAGCACTCCTTTAAATGACTTAAGCCAGGTTTACATCAGTATTCTTAGCTGGTTTTGTACACGTGCAGCCCAGGTGCCATGTGCCAGTGGGCAACTACCCCTGCCTGTTGACTACCACACAGGTTAAGAGGCCTGGGTTCTGTTGCGTTAGTGTTTGGGGGTTCTGTTCCGGAATTGAAATAAAATAGCACAGTCCTTCCACCCACAGTAAAGTAACAATGGGCCAGGTGTCTGATTGGTACAACCCCCCTGAGATGCTGTACCTACCCACCTCCCCTTCCAGTCACCCCACACACTGGATACATTGTGCACCAGTAATGTAAAACACATATACTTCGCAGCTAATAATAATAAAATACCCACAACACAGGAATTACAACAAACAAACAGCAACTTTTTTTTAAGGGGAAGGGCTAGGAAAGGGGTACCGGGAACAGGATTGCTGTAGAAGAGAAAGTTTAGGTTAATGGGATTAACAATACCCATAGGCCAGAACGCACATGAGGCCCACCCCTACTGGTACCAGTGCAAACCCTCGATGTTCTGACAGTTCTAGCTGGGTACCCAGACCTAATGCAGGCCTGCTAGATGCCGTGGGTTGGCCGGCATTTGTATTCTAATTTCTTTGTGTATTACTCTGTACCTGTACTGTTTTGTGTCTGTTAACTGTTATATGATGTGGAACCTTTGTAAAAGAGCCGAGGCTCAAAGGTTATTTCCAAATCTATAAATACATAAAAATAAATAAAACTCCTCCTAGGATGCTAACACTTTTAAACTTTTTACTCCCCTTTTGACAGGGCAAGCCCTGGGTTAGTCACAGTCCTGCAGCACTGGGATTCACTACTGGTACAGCAGGTTCTGGAAGTCCAGGGATCAATCAATTGGAGACAGTATAGTGCAGTGGTTTAAGGCTCTGAGCTGCAAACCTGGAGCCCTGGGTTTGATCCCCACAGCTCCCACTTGCATACTGTATGACCCTGAACAAGTCACTTAACTTCCTTGTGCTCCCAGATCATACCTGTACCTGTAAACAAGTTTCAGCTTAGTCTGTCTCTCCTGGTTAAAAAATATGAATAAAAAATTAGGTGCACTGAGGGCAGCAAGCAGATTGGGCAGAAGAATGCTGATCAACCTTGGATTTGCTTGAAGACTCCTGCATCGTTTTACCCTTTGACTTGCTTGAAGATTCTTGCAGCTTGTCCCCTTCAACCTGCTCCACAGGCCAGATCACAGAGCCCAAATGTAAGGCCTACAAGGTCACAAAGAACCCAGACCCAGGAGTGACTCCACAGTCTGGCTCCCCTAATGGGTCCAGAGTGCCCTAGCACTCAAGCATGCACCTGTGACCCCCTGCAGCCAAGTCTGCCTCACTCAGTAGGGGTTTGCAGGTTCCCCACTTGGCTCCAAGTTGCAGCTGTAGCGATTTTTCAGTTTTTCCCTTTCTCTTGGGCAGGAACGAACAGCTCTGGTGTGTAGCAAACGAGTTCTCTGAATTAACAGTTTTCTAGTAGCTTTAGACTAGTGATTTCCAGTCTTTGTATCACTTCTGCCTTCCCACTGCTGGCTTACAGCAAAAACAACAGACTCCTGCACACTGGATACCTGCAAACCTCGTTCCTTTCCCAAGTCCTCAGATTCAGGTACCATGCCAGCCTTTAGCTCTGGCACACACAGGTCCAGTTTTCCCTTCTACAGCTCAGGGTTACTTGCAGTTCCAACTTTCCCTTTACACAGCTCAGGGTCTCTCTACACTGATGCAGGCTCACGGCAATGCTGAATCTCCAAAACACCAGGAGCTTTCACCAAATTGCCTTAAATGTTCAGCTGCAATATACAGTTCCTTCAGACAGAGAAAATCTTTTACTCCAGTCCTCAGACAATCCACCTTTTCACCAACTGAGCCCTGTATAAGGCCTCCTGACTCTCCAACTCACAGCACTGAGCCCCTCCTGACTCAAGCCCAGCCCAGCTCAGACTGCCCCAACTGTCCAAAGTCCCTGGGGCATCATACACGAATCCCAGTTTCTGATTGGTCAGATCCTGCTGTCAGTCCCAAATATTAATAAACATAGCCCTTCTTTGATTATTGATTGGTACTGGGTCTTTGCACCTAGATTTAGTCCACTCCTCTCCCGTAAGTCATTTCAGCTTTCTATTGGGCACCTAAGTTAATGATTGGCTGGCCAATGGGCTCAAAGTACTAAAGACGGCTGCCAACAATACTGTCCCACACAGTTTCAGCAGCAGTCCTATCTTTACAGAGCTCCTACAGCCAAATGAAGCAGTCTTAATATACAGTTGCCCCACTGTTGGAAAATAGCTTTTGCCCTTTCAAATGATTGCAGATTTATGTTTTTACACTTTTCTGTTTGGCCATCGCTGCTGCTGTTTCATTCAGCCCCTCCCACCCCAGGCAGCCAACAGCTCATTACTATGCACAAGGCACCTTATTAATATGTAAATCCCTCCCTCCCGTTCTAAGCACTTATAGGTGCTTTTTAATGAGCAGCTTCTGCCACTTCTCCTGCACTTCCTCCAGGTGTCTGACCCCTGATCAGGCTATTTTGGGGGTCGAGAGCACCGGGGAGGCAATTGGTGAGCCGCTACAGTGACAAGATGACACTGGGCACTTAGTGCATATGCACAGACCACCCGCTTGTTCCAAGGAGCAAAACCCAGTGCAGCGGCCCCGCGACTTACTCCTCCAGCCCCAAAATGCTAAAACTAAACACAGGGGCTGGATGGAGACTCATGGAACCTTCAGAACCCCGGACTAGCAACAGGACAGCATTGGGAACAGTGGGAGCAAGGATGGGCTTTTGTGGGTACCAGATAAGCCCCTCCCGAAGGGGGGGGGGTTACACACATGTTGTCTCATAAGATTGGAGTTGGAAGCAGGTGCAATAACCAGGAAACCTAAACCATGGAACCATATTTGATCTGGGAAATTATATATATAAAAAAAAAATTTAAAAACATGTCCTCGATTGTAAGTGCTGATTGTGCCATTAAGGTTCAGCTATCTTATCTCACAGCGCAGTTTTCAGGGGCTTGCCTTTATTGCCTCATGAGAAAGCTTGTCTGGTGTTTGATTAATATCCAGACAAAGGTGGTTGCAGTAAACTGCAGTAAGGAGTAACAAGCTGTGAATGAGCTTGGTACACAGCAGACACAGCTGGGTTTGAGTACTACAACCTCCACTTGCATGCTGTGTGTCTCTGAGCAAGTCACTTAACTCCCCAGTGCTCTTGGGTCACCCCTGAAAACAGGCACTTGTGCCTACTGGGCCTTACCTGGTTACTACACAGAACAAAAATAAATAAAAAAATGTCTAATGGCAAGCACTTACTTAAAGAACTGAGACTATATACCAATATGAGGCATGTGGCATTCATCTCCTATGCAACCAACTCTGGAATATAATCCCTTAGCACTGAAAAATATTGAATGCCATACACTTTTTAAAGCAGAACTAAAAACAGCATCTGATAAGTGTTCATCCATGTAACTGCATTTGATAAACCTGTACTTCATGTTTTTCACTGTTTGAATCTGTTGTATCACGTATGCTAAAACTAGAGTGTGTTTCTTGTATTTGTGAATGTGTTTTTGTCATAACTCCTCCTAGCATTCACCCTGAGGGTGCTGGTGTGGTACTTTTTATTAGTACTGCAGTAGTTGGACACGGTGCAACCTCAGTTGGGTGTTTAAAGGGTGGTTGGAGTGGGATTTTTTGCTTTAGTTTTGGCATTTTTTTTTAATAAAATAAAAAGCTAGTTATTTTGCTAGTGATATTGGTTGTTTTTAACAAGTCAAAGAAGGCTTTAAAAGCAGCCAACTAGTGTCAGAATGGCTCTTAAAATGTACCAGAATGTATCTAAAACCTAATAGCTCCTGGGGGCCTAGACCCCTGGCCTGTGGGAGGTTGTGGGAGCATGGTTTGTGGATACCCCTCACTTCTAAATTTAGCACTACACCACTGACTGTGATCACATTACTCTGTCATGTATTATCATATTACCTTGTTTTGTATTATCATGTTGCCACTGTTTTTATTGTTTTCTACTCTTACAGGTCTTATTGTACCTCAAAATAGCCATCTTTAGTAGTAGTAGTAAAACTTTTATTCATTTTCATTTCATGAAATGAACAGGAAATCTTAACTGAGCTAAAATTCATTTTTAGTGAGATCCTGGTATCAGTTATCTAAATTCACTCTGCCACGTCCAGCTATTGCTAACAGTTCTCACTGCGCTAGCTGTATCTCCCCTAAAATGGGCTTGACCCTATTTCTACAATCTTTGACCTACCTCATCGCAGTCTGTCCTTGTGACAGACTCGGACCCCTGCCCCCTCTACCAGAACCATACCTAGGAACCGCTGGTCAGTTAACGACAACCACGGCAACTGCAGTAAACAGACCAAATTCCCCTATTCCACCGACAAGCCAGGGGACACCCATGGACACCCCTAACTACGGCACCCTAATAATCCTGTCCCCAGTACTGGTACTGTCATCAGCCGCCCAGCTCTCGACTGGAAAAATCAGAAGGCGAAAGGTCCGAACAAAAATAAGCATAAGCCTCTCAACCAGGAAGGTGATGTTCATGCTACTGTTCCTATCTAGAAACATACATGCCAACCCAGGACCGCCAACTGTGCCAGGTGCTGGGGGTTGTAAGGTCAAAGCCCTGAGAATAGCAGCAATGAATATCTGCAGTATTACTGCCACATTTGAACAGCTCCAGGCATGGATGACCCCCCACAGCCCCAATATTCTATGCCTCACTGAGACCTGGTTGTCAAGCAAGACAAAAGCTCAAGAAATAGCTCTAGATGGGTACCAAGCCTTCAGGATCGATAGAAAGTGGAAGAAAGGTGGCAAATGCCTCCTCTATGCCAGGGATACCCTACATTACACCATCCTCTCAATCACTGCTATAGCAGATGGCTATGAGTTATTAGCAGTGAAAGCACAGGTCGGTCAGAACGGCAAGACTTTCATCATTGCCTCGGTCTATCTTCCTCCCCAAAAAGCCAAAGAGGGCCTCCCCAAAGTCCTGGAAGCAATGGCCACTCTCCCTAAGGGACTCAAAGTCATCATCACAGGTGATTTTAATATTAACTGGTCTGGCACTGAATCAACCCCCATCAAAGACATGGTTACCAATTCCCACCAAACCCAATTGGTCACCAGTCCCACCAGACGGAACCACAAATCAGGCAATGATACCCTACTTGACTGGATTCTCTCAAACTCACCATCAAAGATCTCTGAAGTCAAGGTGCTGCCTGACACCTTAAGTGACCACTCCCCTATCACCCTCTTGTGGTCCCACAAATTAATAACCCCCATCCCATCCTAATAGAAAGCAGGGTCCTGAGGAAAAGCAAACTCGGGCCACTCATCTCAACCCTCTCACTGCATGACTGGTCCCCTATTGACCTGGCACTAAACTGCGACCAAGCCCTTAGATACTTTACAGATGGATTCAGTAGCATATGCAACCTATTCACCCCCCTGAAGAAAAGGAAAGTCCGGGGGGTTAAGAATGGCTGGATCATGGGGGAACTCCTTACTAAGATGAAAGAAAGGGACAACCTCTGGTCAAAAGTCAGGACCTCCTGTAGCTCACATGATTATCAGTGCTACAGAGCCACAAGAAACCACTGCACTAACCTCATGCAGCAGGCCAAAGTCAGCTTCCATATGGAGTAACTCAGCAACACATGGGGTGATGGTAAGAGGTTCTGGGAGAATGTCAAAAGCCTCCTCGGGAAGGATAATAAACAGCACCCACAACTTCTCAACATCAACAGTTCCCCCATAACTGATCCACTCCTCATCGCAGAATAATTCAACGTGGCCTTCTCTGACCTCACCTCGGTACTACCTCCTGATTACCTGCTGCCATCTGCTGATCAACCCAGCTGCAAGACACGCTCAAGCCCCCAACCAAACTTCTACTTCAAGAAAGTGACAGTAAAGGAGTCCCTAAAACATGTAAAAAAAAGTGTTAGGCAGGACCAGAATGGGCAATGATGATGTTGACAAGAAACTCCTATCCCTCACACTTGATGCTATCATTGCGCCAATAACAAAACTATTTAATAAATCTCTGGCCCTTGCTGAATTCCCTGGAATCTAGAAACAAACCCTAGTGACACCGGTGTACAAGAATGGAGACAGGACGTGTGTATGCAACTATAGATCAATCTCCATCCTCTCCCCCTTATCCAAAGCACTGGAAAAGATTGTGGTGGAGCAACTCACCGAATACCTCAACAAATACCAACTACTTTGCCTGAACCAGCATGGTTTCAGGCAGAATCATAGCACTACTACTGCCTTGGTTGAGTACATGGATGACGCACACAAAGCAGTGGAAGGAGGTAAATTAGTGGGGTCAGTTTTTATTGATCTTGCTAAAGCCTTCAACACTGCTAATCACTCCTTAGTCCTGGCACAGCTACAGAATCTGGGGTGGCAGAAAATACTGCTGCCTGGTTCAAGGACTACTTAACCCACAGAACCCAACATGTCAAAGCTGGTCAAACTATGTCCAGCTCCAGAGAAGTGTCACTGGGTGTCCCCCAAGGGTCCATTCTGGGGCCTTTACTCTTCAGTCTTTTCCTGAACAACCTCCCTGAAGCATGTGACACCAAACTTATCCTCTACCCCGATGATGCGGTACTCATAAACAGCAACTCACATCATGGCACTCTCCAAACAAAACTACAGCACTCTTTCCACTACTGTATCTGGAAGACTGGTTCTGCAAGCAGAAACTACTGCTAAATTACAAAAAGACCAAGCCCATGCTAACATCCAGTTCCCACTATAAAAAGAAACTCCCCCCACTTGTCATTTCCAACAAAGCCATTGCACCGCTGGAACAAGTGACCACATTCAAGTACCTGGGAGTCACCCTTGATGACACCCCCTCCTTCACCTATCATATTTACTCGGTAGTCAAGATGGTTAGCTCTAAGCTGGGTGTCCTCTACAGGCATAGGAATTACCTCACTCCTGAGCAATGTTCCCTCTAATTTTAGTCTCTGTGGGTGGGCGACTGATATGTGTATGTGGCATTTTGTACAAAGAAATTTATTCATGTGCGCAAATTGGGTGGCCCAAACAAGTGATATATTTTATTGCCAATAAAAAGTAGAAAACATAATCAAATACTCAATGCAAAGTATAAATATACATTCTGACACAGTCCGAAGCTTGGATGTGCATTGTGCACCATAACAGTATAAACTGAAAACATGTGTAAACTATGTACATTTTAAAGAGTCTTACATGCATCTAAAAGGGGTGCTGCTGATGGTGCATTGCTAAGAAATCAACATATACTGTTTTTCTCTCCTGTCTTTCCCATTCTTCCAGTGGACTTGTATTTTATTAAGATCCATTTTTCCAACAGATGCTAAAAACAATTTTGTTCGCATCAGCATACCTAAATGGTGTTCTTCCAAGCGGTTTCTTTGTTTGCTCTTAATGCAGTTCATGAAGCTGAAGTCTCTTTCACAGTCAGCACTAGAAGTATGGAATGTTGTAGTAGTAGTACAATTTATTGTTCAGCATAAATCAGTTACAATATACTAAAATCAGGACTGAATACATAGTAAATATAAATAGACAATAAATCAACAAGGAACTTAAATATCTTTACAGTGAAATTCAGTTTAACAGTGCCCCTTGAGTACTTTTTCACATAAAAAACCTCCACCGGACTTCAAGTCCCCCTAATAAACTTTACAAATGAGTTGAAATTAAAAATCTTGGAAGGATCTCTACCATGTTCTTCTCTTTCATAGTAAACAAATATTCCAAAAGATCCTCCAGGGGGAGGCTGAGATCCCCTAACAATCCACCCAGCAGTTTTTTCCTAGTTGATTCGTACCTAGGACACAAGAGTACCACATGTTTGAGATCATCTATACCCCCCACTCCATATTTACAATATTTACACTATGGAGAAAGTACCCCCTCTCTTTTTTTCTGAAATGAATGCATTGAGCATTATAGTTTTCAGTTCTGAATCTTGTATAGATTCTCCTTTGTTTAGGACAGGTTAAAAAAGAGAGATTGGGCTCATATTCCCATGAAATCTTTATTTTTTTATAAAACCTATATAGCTTAAGCTTGGAGTGTTGAACATAGCAAGAATTTATGTTTAAGTCAATAAGCTTCAATTTGACATCCTGCCTAATCTCCTCAAATGGTCTAGTATAAATTTTATATAAGAGGTGGCCCAATCCAGCCGGCATTATTGTTTCCTTAATACGTTGAATAAAGGGATGTACATATCCCATGCTGGCCAATTTGATGGCTTCCTCTATACACATTCTGGGATATCTTTGTTGGGGCAAAAGAAAAAGTTTCAACAGAAAGAGAATCTGTCGTTCACAGATGAGAGGAGTCAAGGAACGTTGTCCTAACTCCAAGGCAAGAATACAGCTTGGAGTTCCATTTGGCAACATTAAGATATATCTATAGAGTTTATTCAGAATTATTTCCAATTCTCTAACCTTAGTATGACCCTAGATTTTAGAGGCATATAACATGCCTATTCTCATTTTGGCATTAACAACTCTTAATACCCCTCTGACCGATGACTTCCCCCCCCATCTTGCTGTTAAATATTTTTAGGGCATTTACCAAAGATCCCATTTTATATCGAATAGCCTCCAACTGTTTGGTCCAAGATAGCCTATAGGCACAGGACACCTAAATAGTCATAACGCTTAACAGTGTCTATATGGTTACCGTTTAGCCTAAAGCCTACCATATTCTTGGTTTGAGAGCCAAAAACTACGATGTTGGTCTTGCCAAGATTAACTTTTAGTTTCCTTTGAGAACAGAGAGATTCAAAGTGAGACAATTTTCTTTTAAGACCTAGGACTGAAGTAGAAAGCAAGACTAAATCGTCTGCATATGCTAAACATTCAATCCTTTTATCATTAATTTTTGGAGCATGAAAATCTGGGTTACCAAGCTGATCCAAGACTGTATTAATGTAGATGTTAAAGAGAGTGGGGTCCAAAATACACCCCTCTCTGACCCCCAAATTGGTCTCAAATCTATCAGTTAGGTGACCATACTAATTATACTGGACCCTTGCCCACGTATTTTCATAGAGTCTAATAATAACATCAAGAAGTGAGGTCTCCAACTTCAGATCCCTTAATGTAGCCCAAAGGGTTTTTCTATTAATGCTATCAAAGGTCAAGGAGAAGTCCACAAAACATCAACATAATCTGTTTTTTCTCACTTTAGTATACTTCCAGATCAGGTGCTGAAACACATAACAGTGTTGCACTGTAGAACAGTCCTTCCGGAAACTGTTCTGTGCCTCGTTCGATACTGAGTTCTCCTCAACCCACGACAGCAATCTGCCCAAAATTATCCTATAGAAAATATTCCGTGAAACATCTATCAAACTAATAGGCCTATACATCCTTAGGTCATTTGGATCCTCTTTTTTAAAAATTGGGAAGATAACACTACCTGCCCAACTGGCAGGGCAAGAGTACCCCTGAACCAGGCCATTAAACAACAAAAGAAGAAAAGGAATCTACCAGTTGGGAAAAACCTTATAGAGATCACCTAGGACCCCATTCTGCCCTGGCATTTTATTTGCCTTAATCCCAATCAGTGCCATCTGGATTTCGTCCTCTGTGATCAAGATAGGTCTTGGAAAAATGTCATCCTCCTGTATTTTGAAAGCATCAGGTGTCTCCTGCTCTTCATGAGAATAATAGAGCTTGGGGAAATGAGATGCCCAAACTTCAGGTGTAATATAGGCTTCAATCCTATTGGCATATCTATTATATCCCTGGGCAACAATATTCCAAAATCGCCTTCCATCCTTATCCAAAACAGCCTGCCTCAGTTTTTCCCAAATTCTCTGAGTATGTTTATGTCTCTCCTGTTTGAGAATTTTCCTATATTTTTCTCTTTCAGTCATTAGCAATTTAAAATCTGCTGCAGACTTATTTCTTTTCTTTTTATGCTGTCTTAGTTTTCCTCCAAAATTTTTCTTTGCCTGTAGGCATACCGAATTAAACCAAGATTTTTATAAAGGGACCTAGGACGGTATGTTGTTTTACATCTAGGTCCAAGTAAAGAATGAAGAATACTTTTCCAATTCTCTAAAATATTGAAGGCCTTACTCTTGTCCAGGACCAACTCGTGAATATCACCTAAGACTCCTGTACTAAGAATTTCTTCAAAACTAGCCTGATGAATTGGCCCCCATCTAATCCTTCTCTCGTTTATGACTTCCAGACTCTCTTCCTGTTGTGCCTCACTCCTTAAAGTCCCAAAAGGGCAGCTGATGTTAATTACAATGGCACAATGTACTGATTCCAATCTATCCATGACCTCTAACTTTTGGATCAGCTTTACTGCTTCCAAATTGGTCCAAACCTGATCAGAGGTTGAAGAGCAAGTAGGTCTGCTATATGTTAAGGATCCAACTAGATCTCCCTGAGTTCTCCCATTTAAAATACAGAAATTTCTACTGGCCAAGCCCGCTAGCAATTCCCTACCTCTGTGGTTAGATTTTAGATCCTGAGCAGTCCTAATAAATGAGATATTTGGATTAATTATAGATATTGTATGGATCATATCTGAATATACATCCTCCAAGAAACGAGAAGGAATTCTGGCATTAAAGTCTCCCAAAATAATTAAAGGACAAGATATACTCTTATCTGACAATTTGTCAAGTGCCATTTTCAGATCCTGTACGAAAAGGTCAGTGGGATCAGTAGCTCTATTGTGAGTGGAAAAGTAAATATTGATGAGAATGATCTTCTTTTGTCCCGTGCTAATCATTAGAGCCAAAACACCCTCTGACTTAGTAAAAAGGTTAGTGATCTGAAAATTTAGCAAAGTTTTGATCAAAAAGGAAATACCCCCTTTACACCTTCCAAACATTTTATCTTTAGTTGACGGCAGAGTAAAGACAGAATATCCAGCCAATTTGGGAGTTAAATTTTCTGTACACCATGTTTCTTGCAGTCCAATAATATCAAAATTATCCAGAAATCTCACTACTTCAGGGTCAATTATTTTAAGATGGATGCCCTCAATATTCCATGAAAGTATAGAAAGGGCATCCGCATCTTGATCCCCAGCTCCCTTATCCAAATCTAGCTGGCATTTGAAGTTCATTTGTTTGATATTATCTACAGGCTGCATTTGTCAGGCTGAATCAATAACTGTCAGCAGCGAGTATGTATTAGGCTCAATTAGGTTTCCAAAGTCAGTCAGGGGGTTATCTGCCTCTAAGACTGATTCTGGACTATCCTTAGTCTGTGTCAACCCAGAAAAGACTTCGCCCAAGTCTAAAGGGTTAACTAAATGTATTCCCTAACAATCCAGCTTACAGCCAGAGAAAGCAAGCTGCTAGCTATATGAGGATTTTTAAATGTAATATCAATCTGTGTTGTGGGCTCAGGATCTCCATGTAATTTTATGGACTCCACCATGTTTCTGGAGATATAAAATCCTAATGCTCTTTGCAAGAAGAGCAACAAATCTTCCTTAACTTTCCTATAAGAATCCTTGAGTGAAACCTTCCACCCAAAGATAGTTATGGTCCTACTCAGCCATACTTCTGTCTGCTTCAGTACATGATCCTCTATAACTCCCAAGATTTTTCTCTGTGCTATCGTATCCTTCTCACTCTGTACCTCCCTATGGAGAATCTCTTCTGGAGAAGGATAAGACTGTGTAGGAACCTCTATACATGATAGCTTCATGTTTAGCTTGGAATGTAGCACATGCATCAATAAGTTTAGCCACCATGCTGTACTGCATGTTAGTCAAAGCAAAGTGCATCATGTCAGTAAAGGGTTTTAATGATCCTTCCTTTATTTTTTCAGCAAATATAAATCTGAAGTCATTGTACTGGCTAACAATTTCTGCATTGTCCACTGATGAAAATAAATAGTCCTGATATTCGCTGTACAGTCTATCAATATTTGATAAGCCAAACTCAAAGCTGCAATGTGGCATTGTTGCAAAATCAAAGACAAATCAGTCAGAAAGTTCACCTTCAGGAAATCGGCTGTCCAGATGGTCACATAACAGGCCAATGAATTGCAAAACTGCTGTTGTGCTTACTTCAGCTGTGCAATTAGCCAAAAGCAGTTATACTGGTTGGCTCCAGCAAACAGTTTCACCCAGGTACTGGCTTCTGATATTTTTTAATTTTGCCCTAGAAATCTGTACAGCTTCAACTGTTGTTAGACCACTTTTCTGAAACATCTTAGACAACTCTGCCAACTCCAAAAGTACATCATTTAATACTGTTATGGCAATGTGGCATTCAGGGTTGGACAGCTTCTTAAAGCAGTACTTAGCAATGAGATCTTTGATGGATGCATGCATAATTGTATGTGATGTCATTTACCCTAGGTATGGTTTACAACAACTATGCTAGGTATTGTCAAGCTCAGTTGGGGTTTTAAAATGTATTTTGGCAATGTAGAGAGTGAGTCAGTGTGATATGAGAGAGGAGATGCATTTAGGAGACTGTATTTCTCTTCAGTTCTGGATCCATACTAAGAGCAGTCTGAATTTATGAAATTAAATGAAAAGGAAATTTTTTGCACTGCTATTTCTTGCTGTCCACTTTAGAATTACTATCCCCATGTAGCCAACTTGGGCAACCTTTTACAAGCACTGATTCATTGAATCTCAAATGTGTATATAATGTGAGACCCCGTTTTAAAGAGAAGCACAATCTCATCTCTCTAGACGTATGTACAGTCAGTATCTCAGCCTGCTAAATGAGAAGGTTATACCCATCCTGGCCCCCGACTAATACATAAAAAAACAAGCATTTGTCAATGCTGAATGTTTGCTTGCTGGCATTGGCATTTGCAGTGGTAGTGTAGAAGTTACAGAGCTGCATAATAGGAATGGCAGTGAAGTATTGAACTGAAGCCAACCCCACCACTACCCTGCAGAGAGTGACAGGCATTGGGGTGTGCCTTTGGGTCATCAGGCATAACGGCCACGCCATTTCACCACACCCTACCCTGCAGACACTGACAGGTGTCACGGCGTGCCTTGGGGTCTTTGGCCCTTATGCGCACCCCATTCCATCAGGAAATACGGTGAGATGGGTGTGGTATAGGAGAATGGGGTGAACTTTGGGTCCGAAGAGTCCAAGGCACACCTCGATGCCTCTCACTGGCTGCAGGATGTGGAATGGTATGAGCATTACAGGCAAGAATCCCAAGCCACACCCCTGATGCCTGTCATTCTCTACAGGGTGGGGCGTTATGGTTGGAAACCCTAACACCTCTGGCATTCATTGGTATTTTCACTCCAAATTTTCAACATGGTTTTTTTGTGACCCTCACCTCATGAACAGTGGCAATATCAGTTTGTTAGCTGAAAGCTGCTTATGCACAGCGACTACGGCATTTAGCACCACAGGTGCAAAAGCACATTCCGAACAGGATGTGAAAAATGACAGCTGTACTGTTCATGGGGAGGTGTAAAAAATGGCAATGTTGCAAATCTGCAGCCAAAATATTAAAAAAACTGGTGAAGTCACGAGCGTGCATAGAAACTGTGCAACGCACACCCGTAATGTAATTAGGTTGGGGATTTTTTACAGCAGATTGTCAACACAGGCATTTTGGGACCTCAGATCATGAACAGTGTCACTGTGATTTTCTTTATCTGTCCCGAACAATGATTTCCCACAGCGACCATGCATCTCTGCACTGAAAGTATTAAAACCCATTTCGGCCATGTTGTGAAAAATGACAGCTGTACTGTTCATAAGGAAGTGTGGAAAAATGCCACTGGTGAAAATCTGGAATGAAAATATTACAATGTCATGAACTTACGAGGCTGCGTGGAAACTGCACAATGCTCACTCGTAACACAGTCATTTTATGGGCTTTTGTCACCAAATTTTCAACATACCCATTTTAAGACCTCTGCTTATGAACAGTGTAACTGTGATTTCCTTAATCTGTCCCAAACATTGCTTTCACACACCGACGGCAACATTGTGCGCTACATGTGCGGAAACACATTTGGGGTGACATGTGAAAAATGGCAGCTGTACTGTTCATAAGGAAGTGTAATAAAATGGCAATGTGGAAAATCTGGAGTGAAAATATAGAAAATTCGCTAACTTACGAGTGTGCGTAGGAACTGCAACGCACGCTCGTAAAACAGTCATTTTTAGGAATTTTTTCACCAAATTTTCAACATAACCATTTTAAGACCTCTGCTCATGAACAGTGTCACTGTGATTTTCTTAATGTGTCCCATATATTGATTTCGCACACCGACTGCGCCATTGTGCGCTACATGGGCAGAAACACATTTTGGGCATGATGTGAAAAATGACAGCTGTACTCCTCATAAGGAGGTGTGGTAAAATGGCAATGTTGAAAATCTGGAGTGAAAATATTGAAAATTCATGAACTTACGAGCGTGCGTAGGAACTGCGCAACGCACGCTCTTAAAACAGTCATTTTTAGGAATTTTTCCACCAAATTTTCAACATAGGCTTTTTGAGAGCCCACATTATGAACAGTGGCAGTGTCGTTTCATTACTCAGTCCCGAAAGGTGATTTCGCACAGTGACTGCGAAGTCATCCTTCAGGCCCAATGAACGCCATGACAGTGAGAGCATTCATGAGAAGGGGTTCCAAAAACCCCATATTGAAAATTTGGTGCAAAAATTCCAAAAAATGGCTGAGATATGCAGCAAAGTTGAAAAAACCCTATTCATTACATTATACAGCTTACCGGCATTTCTTCAGTTCGCGGTCGGCTTTGAAGAGTGCAGACATGTTCCCGGTCCACCGAAGATCGTCGCACTGGAGTCTGGAGGTAAGTATGAGGTGAGGGGCTGTGGGGAGGCAGGGTGTGCAGTGGGTGGGTGCGGGTGGGGGCAGAGACTGCGAGGAACCGTTTTAAGTTACAGGTTTTTTTGTTTATATGATGGCGGGGACGTTTGCCATGCTGGGGCGGGCTCCCACCATGGCACCCTGTACTGGGGGAACAGTGGAGCTGATGGGGATTGGGCACCCCATCGGCTCCATACAATGTCTTGACCACGCGCGGTGGGCACCCAGCGTGGTATATGTAACTGTGCTTGGGGCGCAGCACAGCTGGCGGGGATTGCGCACTCTGGCCGGCTACACAGTGGGTGCGTGGGAGGCGAAGCATGCAGTATGCATGCCTGTGTGTGTGTGTAGGGGAGCGCTGCGATGAGCAGGCGAAGTATCTTATCGCTGCTCACTGAAGCGTAGCTCCCCCTTTCATCTGTATTCCACTGCATTTTAGAGCTGTTGTAGACAGCTCCAGCAGGCATTGGAGAACTGTGGCCGTGCCTGCCAACACACTGACTGAATTGGAAGAGGGCTGCCACACCTCCGAAAACTCGGATGATGGCACTATGTTTCTTGCACATGCGTGCAAGCAAACATAATGACACAGAAACAGACAGTAGGTTGCTTTGATGCTTTTATTGTAAACAAAAACTATAGTTCTACCACTTTCTTGTACTGAAAAAAAAATGAACATGCCTTCAACGGTGAGGCTTTAAATCCATTATAAACACATTTTATATGTGAGACAGTGCTTGGGGAGGAGGCAGATTACACTGAAGTTGTGCAACTTTAAAACTGAAATAATATAATGTACACCTTATGTCAGAGAATCTCTTGCATTGCTTTGTTGGGGGACATCTACGAAACAAATAAAACATGCCATTTCTATGAACAGCAGGGGAATACTGTTCATTATCAAGTGCTGTCTTACTGAAAAGAAATGTCAAGCCGAAAACATTGCTGTAACTACAAAGCCGATTGGTTGGAATTTTGCCAATCAGTTCCTTTGTTCAATAAGTGGAGCGAAAGCGAGATGTCTGGCTTGTTAACTGCTGGCTTGTTAAAGTTAATGGGTTATGGCCTCGGGGTGGGCATAAACTGTTTATTTCCCATTCACTTTCATGTTCTGCTGTCTGAGTCTTAAATCTGAGTGATGACTGTTGTCACTATTTCATGAATGTGAGTATCCCTGTCAGCTGCTTTGTGCGCTGCTACTGAAGCAGTGTGCGGGTTATTTCTGACTGCTGTGCAGGCGCACATGCGCACATCTTAGGGGGAACATAGCTCCTGAGGCACTCCACCTCTTGGTCTACATCTCCATCCTATCGATCATCAATTATGGTCTGGTTGTCTATGGTGCAACAATGGATATGGCACTCAAGAGGATACACACTGCCCTCAATAAAGCCTGCAGGCTCACCTTGGCTGCTGACCGACTTGCACACGCCTGCTCCTATATGAACTGGCAAAGTGGCTGCCACTAGGGAGCAGGATCAAGTCCCAAACCTGCTCCTCAGGAAGAAGGCACTTATGGGGAAAACACCCCCTGTGTATCTAGCATCTTATCCCCGGCTGTCTCCATTTACAGGTATGATACCCGACATAGTACACAAGGAGCTCTATCCACATCATTTTACAGAACTGCTCTTGGACAACGTACCTTCACCTATAGGGCTCCACTATGGTTGAATGAAATCCCTGGGCCCCTACGTATATCCATGAGCCTCTCTCACTTCAAAACTGTTCTGAGGCAACACCTTAGTTCAAGCTCAAAATGTAACTGCTTCTGACCACTCCCCTCTTTGCCTACCTAGCCTCCCATTCTGGTTGACTGTTACACCCCCCTTCCCTGCAAAGTTAGAAACTTCTTCCATTAGGGTTGTCTCCTCTCCCCACCTCTCAAGCCCCACTGTGGCCTCCCTCTCCCTCAGATTATCCCTCCTGCCCTTTCCCTCCTTATCCCCCCATCCCACCCCCTGCACCCCCACTCTTGCTCCCCCTCTCAACAAAGCCTCTCAGGTGACTGCTCAGCCCTCTCCTTTATTTGTCCTGTGAATGTACCCTCCCCATCCCATCTCCTCTCCTCTCTCCCCCTGAAGTGCTTCCACACCTCTTAAATACCCGTCTATGCTGACGCTGTACTAAGCCATGGTACTAGTTATGACTCTGTAACACTGTAACCTATTGTAAGCTATGTAACTGTCTCACTGTAACCTATTGTAAACTTTGTTCCTCAGTCTGACCATATGATGTTAATTGTGTCTAATGTCTGTTAGCCTGATGTGGAACCTTTGTAAATGAGCCTGTGCTCAAAGGTACTTTCCAAATTTCTAATAAATAAACAAAATGTCATTTAAACACATGACAAATTACAATCATAGTAAAAATAAACATACGTGGACTTCCACATTCTAATACAATTCAAAGAAAAGAAAAATAGAAAAGGAGAAAATAATAGCATTACAATTCATATATTTTAAACACCACTGAAATGGGGATGAGGTTTGGCCTGCACACCAAACACACAAAGTGGTGTAAGGGGCATATCTCAAAAAAAATAACTCAAAACTGACTTTATATTGTCTATACAGTACATATTATATGTCTGTCTACAGATTACAGATCAATAAACAATGGTAGTTTACATAATGAGATTTGAGACAACACTTTAAATTCACTTGTGCTTTTGTTACAAACCACTGCTTTATTGTCCCTAAATGACTGTTCAGTTTAGTGATCTAAGTGCAACAGGCATGGAATTCCATACGTGGGGACTTACACTAAAAAAGTGCGATACACCAATTTCTAACCTACAGTTTGGCTGAATGTATTCTAGATCACCTGTAGATCTAAGTCCTTCTTTTATGCACCTTATGTACAATTTATCCAGTATACAAGATACTCTGGAACCTTCATCTTATAGCATTTAAACATATAGGCCAAAATGCGAAATGATCTATCTTTGAACGTGGCCAATTTAAGACTTTATACATTAAACATCTACGCGTCTATCATGGGACATTCAATACGTATCTGGCTAATCTATTATATATTATGTCTAATTTTAATAATTCCTGTTCAGATGCTCCAGCAAATATCAGGTCACCATAGAGTCTAACAATAGAAGCACAAGTGTATTTACTATGTGAGTCCTATGTTCTAATGTCATGCAATGCCTAAATCAACACAGTGCACCCAGTCACATATCAATCTTTTTACTTAAGTAATCTTTGTGTGTATCTCATTTCAATTTGTCATTCAGCCATAACCTAAGATATCTATAGCTACTGTATGTACATATTCCAAAGATATGAAGACTATTCTGCACATGCTCTTTACTGCTTTGCAGCTTTCTATTTGTCAACCACAGAATTACATATGAAATATATTTCCAATTTGGCACTTACCCCTGGCTAGAGTTGGTCCTCACCTGCAGGTTTAAAATGTATTCAAAACCATAACAGGGCTGGTAGGCCAAATCAGCACCTCCCCTCACATAACTAGGTTAAGCTGAGCCATGTTCATAACACTGTCTTGTTTTGTCCTTTTATGACCTTATGTTCAAACATTTCAGTGGCTCTCAGTAAGTAGGATGCCATTTAAGTTGACTGGATAGAGAAACAAATGGTACCAATAATCCTTTGTTGGAAGTACCCATTTATAATTATGACGGGATTACTTTGGTAACCCCCTACCACTTGGGGTTGTAGGATGCCTCAGTCGAGCCTCCTGGTGCCTCCACTTGGGTAGTTCCCTAAGAATAAAAGGGGGGCATCAGATATGTTCAAAATAGAGGTAGCATGCCACTCAAAGCTAATTGGTGCCACTCAACTTATTCAATCAATGTAGCAAAGTCAGTTAGCTGGGCATCCCAAAACTCCTTATATGACTGTAGCCATAGGTTTTGAAGAGCCTGTCACTGTATAATACAAAAATCAATGCAGACTGCCACTCAGCACTCCCTGTACCCACCATTACCTCCACCAACATTTTGCACTACATCTGGTGATGTGTCAAGGTGCCCTCGAGGGGAGTGTGAGACGTCTTTGGGGTGCCTGGTAAATTTGGAGTCTGTATTCCTGCTGTAGGAAAGACAAAGATCCTAGTTTAGCTCAGAGAGACTTGGTGGAGGCTGTAGCTTGATGCCACATCTAAGGGTTAAGTCCCATTCAGTATGGGAGTCCCAAAGCAGGAGAAAAGATCAAGAGTGTTGAAGGTGATGCCAGAAGGAAGGCATCTCTAGAACCATGGTTCCAGGCATGAAGTAAGTGACTGGATATATACTTAAGTGGAGCTGAAAGGGTATTGCTCCAGGGAAGGGTCTCTGGGGACCACAGTACCTATACACTGCAGCAGGGTGCACTAGTGATAGCAAGTAGTGCCAAGATTTGGTACTGCCCAAAGGGTCCCCTGAAGGTCATCATAAGCCATAGCAGAATAGCATCATAGAAGAAGTACAGTATGTGGCACAGAAAACAGATCCCAGAGAAGTGTTTGTTGGAAGCCACTGAACTATGTGGAGGAGTTACAGAGATCCCTTTTGGATCAGTGCTTGTTTGTGCCCTCCTGATCACATGTCTGTAATGCATTCAGGAGCTCTCTTAAATGGTGCCTACTAGCAGGTTAGGGTGAGTAATGATGAGTAAATTTGAAAATTGGCAACTTCAGTTCAGCTTCAGTTGGGATTTATGTCTTTAGTTCAGCTTTGATACTTCAACCAAAGACACTTTGAGTCCTTGGTGAGGAGGGGGTCTTGCAGGTTATAAATAAGCATAAGAGGCATTCCTCCACCACTTCTTGACCATGTCTGTGACTCCCAACCTTTTCCACACTTCCTGTTCCTTCAGTCAGTTTTGTTTAAACTCAGTTAGCATTTGGCATAGTGAAAGAGATGCTCATGGACAAGGGGGCATGATATGAAGCTGGAAGGGGAGAGGCTCAGAGAGGATGTGAGGAAATACTTCTTCACAGAAAGGGTGGTGGACATCTGGAACAGCCTCCCAGCAGAGGTGGTGGGTACTAAAATGGTAGCAGGATTCAAACATGCGTGGGATAGGCACATTGGGACATTATTAGCAGGGCTGGGGGAGAGGATGGAGATCAAGCAGGGTCTGCAATAGCACATTATGTAGGGAATTTAGGGCAGACTAGGTGGGCCATGATGTCCTTTTCTGCTGACAACTTCTATATTTCTATGTTTCTATGGCACAGTGCCAGGAGCCGTAATTTGATTTTATAAAAAAAAGTCTGGGAAGGGTGGAAAGTGACTAGGGTGGGGAAGCGGGTGGCCATAGGACTAGGATGGGCTAACTGGAAAGGGCTAGAATGTCATTGTTTCAATTATGTTTGAAGTGATCTGAAATGGTCCAACAGTTTGAGTGGGACAAATCGTGGTAAAAGTGTGACATTTTGGCATGTTCAAATACAGACATTTGGCACCAGCTCATCTTTTTCAACAAGGTGGCCTCTTTTGAAAAGCAGTGGCTATAGCAAAGAGATAAAGTAAAGTGAAAAAGAAGAAGTGCATTTGAGTGTCTGTGTAATGAAATGGTCATAGGGTATCCAGGACCCATGTTCTGCATCAATTTTAGGGCTGGCATGGAAGGAAATTCTATTTAAGGCAACTAAGGGAGCAGTATGAATAAATATATATACTGTAAATATATATATTTATATATATATATATATATATATATATATATATATATATACACACACTGCTAAATAAAGGTCTATCAGCTTGACTTCAGTTTTCGTGTGTTTCAGATTGCTAAGGAATTTTGCTACATTATCTCCCCATGCCCCCTAAGTTCCTCTCTCTGTGCTGAGAACCCTTGCCGGCCAACCTTATTAATTGGGGTAAGCTCCTGAGGTGCCACTTTACACTTTTTTGTAAACTGAATTAAATATCAGAAGAACAATTATTTTTCATCAGTAAACTACTTCACCTTACCACATTGGCTAGTGGAATTATACAAGCAATACTTTTTCTGGCTAACAGAATGACAATGGTGTCTGTATTACTTTGGGGCAGTGGATAATGTGACTTACTGTATTTTTTAAAAGGAAAGTGATGCCAGTTACAGCAAAAAAAATGATGGATATTGGCAACACTTTACTATAGCCCATTTATATGCAGAAAAATGTTTACTCTCCAAAGTTTATTTAAACTTGACTTTTAGCCTTTCCAACCAATACTGGTAAGTTAGGCTCTAGTGCAAGTTTTGGTTTTGAACATGCTGGGCAATCTAACTCTCCATCAGAAACACAAAGGATTTTCCCCTAGTAATTGTGAAGTGAGGAAAATCTTAACTCATCATTTGTCTTGCCTTGTCAGTCCACTGTGAGGGTATACTCGGGTAATGAGTCTGGCCAATCGTACTAGCAGGGATATAGTAAAGTCCCAACCACCATCATTCTAAAAGTAATCCCACAGTGTAAGAGTCTCTTTCTGGGGCTCACTAAGGTGCCTACTAACTGTGTGGTGGGGTAATATAACCCACGATCACCCCATGCTCAGTCACACAGTATGAGGTCTCTCACTGGGGATGAGCGTAGTGAATCTTTTGAATACATGGTTGAGGAGACAGGCACTAGCGCTATTAGGGAAATAGCTGCTGCAGTTTCTCCATGTGTATACAGCTTGCTTTACAGGAAAGTGAAATGAGTTCACAGGGGACCTGAGATACAAAGGGGAGGAGAGCAATTCCCTTCCCTAAAACAGTACTTTTAACACAGTCTTTTGCAAATAATGTTTATGTTCAAAGACTGTGTGTGTGTGTGTTTATGATCAGAGTATCCTGTCTTGACCTAATGAAATGGGAAACAATGAGTCAGTCTTGGCCCCTTTTTGGCATTTAAAATTTACAAAATGAATGCACTTGGCTGTCTCAAAGGAAACAAAACAGAAATGTATGTTTAGTCCAGGCCTTAATTTTCCAAAAGGCTGAACAAACTCAAGTTCTATCTTTGCAGACACAAATCTTGTCTTTATTGTTTTTAGTTGTGATGACATCATTATTTTTGTCATGGTTAAAATAACCAGTGATATGGGAAGATAGATATGAGTTCTCTTTCTTAAAGCTTTCACAGTTTAGTTCTAAGTGAGGACTTTTTTTCCATTACTAGACTGCTAGAAGGTACTATAAAGATGCACAGTCTTACTATTCTGTGTTCCCTGCAAAATTATTCTGTGTTCCCTGCAAAGCCAGCATTCAAAGCCAGCACATATTTTAAAGGAAAAAGTCATCCAAAGTATGAATAAAGAAAATGATTAACATAATCACACTTTTTAAGGCAGTTATTTTCTTAATTCACACTCAATAGAATGCAATTTTTGTATTTCACATAACATCATTCGTGCAGGGAAGGCAAGAAAAGGAAAGGAATTTGGTTTCATAAAACTGTATTCCACAGCACTTTGTAGTTTGCAATCCAGGAGAGGCAGGAGAGAGAGAATGTTATTGCTATTGGGTGCCCAGGGAGATTCAAACCACTAAGATAGATCTGGGGCAGATTTCAAAGAGTTTAAGCACACTGAGGTTGAATGAGTTGCTCAGGGTCTCACACTGGGTAAGTAGTGGCTGTAGGATTCATAATTTTATAGCCTTTATAATAATCCAGTTGCTGCCAGTATATTTAGAGCCTCTAGGAATTCAGGATATATATAGAAGTCTATGGCACAGCAATGGTCAATCAAAGCATTTCAGACTGTTGTCTCAAATGCAGAATTATGAAAGGGTCACTAGTACATATGTTTAGCACATGTCCAATTCTTTCTCATCATGATTGGTCACCAGGTAGGTGTAGATTAGTGCTCGGCAATATTTCTAGTACTCCTGCGAAATTGCACAGAATCACATTTCCCATTTGTGCAATTTTTGTGAAACTGCATCCAAATGCAGCATAATTTCACTTCCCCTTTTTTCTGAAATTGTAAATTTTTTCACCAAATTTGCACATTTTTAAAAATGTGAGCTCTTAAAAAATTGCAGTTTTGGCAAATAGCACCCTTGCCTCCAAACTGTACGTTTTTAAAATTGTGGGCCCAAGTTATAAAGCCCAAAAAGTAATGCAAGGTGCCTGCATCAATTGGACTAGATGCAAGGGGCAACTTGGTCAAAAGTTGGGCCTGTTCCAATTCAGGTACACAGGCTGTGGCAACAGTGGCATCGCTTGTACCGAACAGGGCTTGCGTCAGCCTTGCACCTGACCAAGAGGGAGCACCATGGTATACGGTGGCATGCGGCAGACAGGCTGCAACATCTCTGTTTGTGGGATTCTGAAAGCCAGCCAGACCAGCCCAGAGCTGGTCTACCAGCCTCTGCACTGCCCACATCCATTGCTGGTGGCCGACTCCAGCACAATCCATATAGGGATGAGAGTCAGCTATGTCCCCCATACACCAGTAGCACCAGCTGCAAAACCTTGCAGCCTTCATCTCCACCCCATTACCATACAGAAATTCTGTTTAGCTATTGTGCATGTTGCCTTTCCAATACTGGTCATGCACAATGGTCAGGTCCAACATGATTCAGTTACTGCCACAAGTAATGTTTTGTGTTTTATATGATGGCTTACTCATTTCCAGGGTTTTGTACCTGGGCAGCCCATAGTACCAATCTCAGGGCTGGACAGTCTGTGGCAGAGGCTGCTACCCAGCTCTGTCATTCCCCTCCCATGAGAAGTTTGTTAGGAGCAGAGGAGTGGCTTCGGCTGCAGAAGGAGTATTGGTGCTGGGACCCCTCCTATTACTAAATCCAGTGCAGGGTCCTTGGCACACCTGACTGTAGCACAAGCTATGGTGAACAGTAGCTTGTGCTGATTTATTGGGATCTGTGTGAACTGGGCCCAAGAATTCTAAAAAATGGGCAATTTTAGCAAATAATGCTACAGGCTGAGCATAAATTTTAAAAAGTATGCATTTTTGTAAACTTTTATCAGCAAAATTGTGCAGTTTTGCTTATTTTGTGCAAAAAGCTATGCAGTACTGCATAATGTGCTCATTTTTCAAAATTGCATGAAATCACATGAAAATGGGACAATTTTGCGAAAAGTGCTCAAAACAGATTTTCACAATTTTGTCCAGCGTTAGTGTACATTTCCCCTTTGATCCTGGCACAACTCTACTTTTGTTTTAATACCAACTAGTTATTAAAGGGACACTGTCAATCTGTTTTTCATCATATTATTTCTAGTTAGAAACCTTCGTTTTATGATTGCTCACCTTCTCTGAAATTCACTGATGTTACTGTTCGTTTTGTCTGTCTCCTTGTTTAGTAGAACTGAAATGCATGCTAATGTATATTTATAAACAACCTTGTTTTGTTTACAATCCTGGATCTGTTCTTATTGCATATTTCCTGAGCATTTTTAAAGAAAAAAGAGTCAGAATCAAACTACTAGCTACATCAACAATTTTTACAGAATGCTGACAATCACAACATGTGTTTTTTAAACTAGGGACACTTTGAGACCTTAGAGGATTTCTAGGTGAAAGCCCACCTTTTAAGATTGCTTGCCCTCTCTTAAAATTCATTGATGTTGCTATTCTACCTTCTTTCTTAGTAGAACTGAAATGCATGCTAATGGTGCAATTATACCCAACCTTGTTTTGTTTCAAATCCTTAATGTATTCTTATTGCATACTTACTGAGCATTACGAACCCCCCCCAAACAGTGCAGCCACTCATGATGCAATAGTCTCCTCTCCTCTCATTGCACCTTGAGGGTCTAGACTGTGATAGGAGTGTTCCTAAAAACACAGTTATGTGTGGTAACACCAATATGGCGGAAAGTCTGTTTTTCACTTTTGAAAAGAAACAAGGAATCTTAAATTATCAGCTATATCAACAATCAGTATTGAATGTGAACAATCATAAAATGTTTTTTTTTTTAAACTAGAAACACTTTGAGGCCTAAGGGGTTGACAATGCCTTTTTACGCAAAGAAGCAGAAGCCTTATCTTATATATTGTTAACACACAGAAAGTTATTCTATTACACTTGAAAAACCTTTTGCCCCCAACATGTGCCCAATGGCTTAGTTTAATTATTGATTGTTCAAAATTTGAAAGGGCATATTATTGCATGAATGGTGAATGCCATAAATTTGACCTTATATAGCCACTTTTTTTTAGTTCTTAGGGAATTGAAAACAGTCTAATTTTTCCCCCTTCATGTTCTACATACTGACTGCTGAAGACCAAATCCTACCTCTCTTGTGTTGCTTTAAGAAGATTCCAGTTAATTACGTTTTGTCACAGGTTTATGATGTTATACAATCCCTGATGCATGCAAGGCAATCTTTGATGTGCTCCTATCAATTCAGGTTATGAAATTAATCATATTTCTGAACTCTAATTAAAAAAAAGTTTTGTATTTTTTGAATATGGCCAGAAGCCTTTTCTAGCCAGTGCAATCATGATATGTCATTATTATGGATGCACAATAATGTGTTTGTGGGCACAAACCCTGTCTGCACCAGTCAACATCTGAACTTGTGATTCGCCTTGTGCTACACTCAGAAAGGAAGGCTCCTTCTCCCTGTGAAGTGCACCACCAACGGAAAATAGCAGGTTTGTGTGGTGAACCAATGTGGAGGGTCAAACAATTAGCCGAAGTGAGAATAGCAAAAGGAGTAAAGAAAGGAGATAAGACCTTTTATTCGGTACATCCAGAAAGAAGCAAAGAAAGGAAGGTCCTGTCAAACTGCTTCAAGGAGAGGAGTGGGTGGAGGATAGTGGAGGAAAGGCAGAAGTACTGAATAACTACTTTGATTCAGTATTTGCTCAAGAGAAGAAAGGACCAGCACTGCAGGAAAGGATAGATAAGGGAATGGAGGGGGCAACAAATATATGTGAGGAGCAAACTACTGCCAGCAGTGTCCTAAAGGGACTACTAGCATTAAAGGTGATTACATTTCCTGGGCCAGATGGAATGCACCTCAGGGTGCTGATGGAGCTGGTGTTAGTACTGGCAGCTCCATTGGCTAACCTGCATAACAGCTTCCTCAATTCAGGCGTGGTGACCCATGAGTGGTGAACCTTATATGTAGTATCATTTCACAAGAGTGGGGCCAGTGATGAGCTGGTAAACTACAGGTCAAACTGCTTGACATCAGTCATTGATATGTAAATGGAAACCATTCTTAAGGAAAGGTTAGTGGAGTTTCTAGAGGCTAATGGGCTACATTATGACAGATAGCGTGGGTCTGTGGTGTGGAGGTTATGTCAAATAAACTTAACTTTTTTATCAGCTGGGTAACAGTGGGGAAGGAGAAGGACTAGGCAGTGGACATGTTGTACATAGACTTCAGCATGGCCTTTGACTTAGCCCCCCTCCATAAAAGACTGATCAAGAAGTTAAATGACCTAGTGGTAGGGAACAAAATGAATAGGTGGCTAAAAATTGGTTAGTGAAGAGAACCCAGAGAGTCATTGTCAGGGCTGAACACTCAGGGATGTGGGACATCACCAGTGGTGTACATCAGGTGTTGGAGCTCGGGCTGGTGCTGTGGAACATGTTCATAAATCACATCAGGAATGGCATAAAAGGCAAAATTTGTCATTTTATGGACAATACCAAGCTCTGCGAGAGCTTGAACATAGAAGAGGGGATCAGGGACATGAGGGAAGACCTGGGAAAATGGGAGAGATGATCCAGAATCTGGCAGTTGGGGTTCAATGCCAGGAAGTGAAAAGTCATGCATGTAAGGAGAAAGAACCCGGGGGTCGAGAACAGACTGGGGGGGGGACGGTCACAATGACTGAGGAAGAGAAAAACATAAGATTTCCCATTACAAACACCCTGAAGCCTTCTACATAATGCAGTAAAGCAGTGGGAAACACAAACAGGATACTGGACTACATAAGCAGGGGGTTCACATGCAGCAGGAAGGTGGTTATACTATTCCTGATGTGGCCACACCTGGAATATTGTGTACAGTTCTGAAAACCCTACCACAGAAATGGCATACATTAGCTGGAGGTAGTGCAAAGAAGGGCCATGAAAATTATTCAGGGGTAGCAGGGGCACCTGTAAGAACAGAGACTGGAGAACCTGAATAGGTACTCACTTGAGGCTAGAAGGGAACAGAGGACATGATCGAGACCTTTACATACCTGAAGGGCATCAATAGGGTAGAACCCAGTGAATTATTCCAGGTCAATGACATCAAAAATATGAAGGGAATCAGCTGCAAATTGGCAGGGGTCAAATTCAAAAGAAATATAGATACATAGATGTTGTCGGCAGATAAGGGCCCTGTGGTCCATCCAGTCTGCCCTATCCCTCTTTCTAATGCTAAAGGTACCATAAATGCTACAAGCCCCAGCCCCTTTCACCCTAGCTTAATAATTCCCATGTGCCTATCCCACACATTCTTGAATCCCTGAACCGTGGTTGCCCCCACACTTCCTGGGGGAGACTGTTCCATCTCTCCACCACCCTTTCAGTGAAGTAGAAATTCTTCAAATTCACCTTAAGTTTTCCCCCTTTTAGTCTCATGCTGTGTCCCCTTGTTCTGCTATTTCCCTTCATGTGAAAGATGCTCCCCTCTGGTACCCTGTTAATCCCCTTTAGATACTTGAAGGTCTCTATCATGTCCCCCATTTCCTCCAGGAAGTACATATTGAGAAATCAGAGTCTCTCCTCATATGACTTATGCTGCATCCCAGATAACATTTTTGTTGCAGTCTTCTGCACTGTTTCCATCCTGTCTATGTCTGTTTGGAGATGGGGCCTCCAGAACTGAATACAGTACTCCAGATGAGGCCTTACTAGGGAGTTATACAATGGTACCACCACTTCCCTCCTTCTACTTGTTATACCCCTCCCTACACACCCTAGTATTCTGTTAGCCTTTCCAGCTGCGTTGTCGCACTGTTTAGCAACTTTGAGGTTGTCTTCTGTGACTACCCCTAGATCCCCACAGAGGTACTACTTCTCAGAAAGAGTATTAGAGGAGGAGAACAAGCTACTGGAGGAGATAGTGGGCACAAAATCTGTAATAGCTTCAAACAGGGGGTGGGATAAGGTAAAGGAGTGGTTAATAGTGTCTGGGGAGGGGGGCAGAGTGGCATGTAACATAAAAGTGCACATTCTTTGTTTCAGGTATACGCAAAAGACTTCAAGGCCTTCCTCTGCTGGAAAATTTCCATCTCAATGTTTCTGTGTTTCACAAACTTCCCATTTTGTGCCACCTCAACTGTGACATAAAATGAAACCCAGAGATTCAAAGGTTGTTGCACCAAGAATGTATTTTTCCTTACTTGCCTTTGCAACCCTATAGCAAAAATAGATGACATGATTTTCAGAGTTAAAGGACAAGGTGAATGGGGCTGATGTACAAACACCTCCCTTGCATAAGAATTTCAGTCAACAAATAGCACTCTCTCTCCTATCAATGCAAGTCCTGTATAAATGTGCCATTATCCTACTATCTCAAATATTTCCTGAACAATAAACAGCAGTACTGGAAATTAATTTCTATAAAAGCTAGCTCTAGGAGTTCTCCCTTCCTAGCATAAACTAGTCTCATAACAGTGTTGGCACAATCAGAGGTAATTTCTTCACAATCACAAGTAAAACATGCTGAAGATCTCACATACACAAAGATATGTTTTTCTACCTTCCCTGGTCCATCTTTCTGTCTATCTGCAATGTGCTAACCTCAGCCTTGCTCTTGATGATCAGCACCTAGTTTAATCCCCTAACATCATGTTTCTCCCTCCGGCTAGTGCCCTACAGCTTACTCCATTCACCAAGGCATCATCAACAGCAGCAGCAGCTTTGTGACAGGTATGCCTCTAATCTTATAGTCAATACAAGTAGAAGATAGGTAAGCTAAATAATCTAAGTAGCCAACATAAGAAGTTGCGTGGGCCATAGGAGCATTATATACTAAGCCCAGCTGTACAATTTTCTGGGTTCTCCCTACCTCCCCCAGCCCTGGGAAGTGGAGTGAGACTAATACACTGTGAAACTAAGACTGTTCTCAACTGGCTCCCTAATGTTGCTTGCTTCTGCTGCCACCACTGTCACATCCCTGGGCCACCAGGAGACAATAAAAAATATAGGAACCCTGCCCATCCCAACCAGAAGACAACCAGGATGCTTACAGTCTCTTCCAATCTGGTCCATACAACAGTCCAGGCTCAGGACACAAGGTCAGGTAATCAGTTTGTCACCCAGCAGCCCCCATTCTACTGCACTGTAATGCTGTCCTAACAAGGTGCAGAATATGATGTGTGTGGGGGTATGCCCCCTCACTCATATATGGCTACAAATCCTGTTTTGCCATATATTAAATGGTGTTCTCCATGGAACACAGAGTAAAAACTTCCATAGGGCCCATCAGATCTCTCCTCAGTATGACACCCCAGATACTGAATGTTTCTGTTACTTATAACTTGAATGTTATTTATTGCTGAACATTTTACTAACAGTCCCACACATTACATTCCCACACAAAAGATTAATAAACAAGTTAGCCAGCCTGGAAGTGGGTCCTATGGTTGTAGCCTGGGTAAAACATTGGCTGGACAACAGGATGCAGAGGGTAATAGTAAATGGAGTCCACTCCGAAGAAAGGGGAGTTACTAGTGGGGTACCACAGGGTTCAGTGCTGGGACCGGTCCTCGTCAATGTCTTTATAGGTGACATTGCAGAGGGACTGGAAGGGAAAGTATGCTTCTTTACAGACAACACAAAAATATGCAACAGGGTTGATACACAAGGGGGATGGAAAGGATGAAAAGGGACTTGGCAAGGTTGGAGGAATCGTCAGAAGTATGGCAGCTTAGATTCAATGCAAAGAAGTGCAAAGTAATGCACCTGGGAAACAAAAACCCTGGGGAAGAGTACACAATGTGGGGGGAAGTACCAACAACAACAAAAATGGAAAGGGACCTGGGGGTAGTCAAATCAGATGACCTAAAGGTAGGCAAGCAATGTGAGAAGGCAGTAAGGAGGGCTGGGGGATACTGGGATGCATAGGGAGAGGCATCTCTAGTAGAAAACAAGAAGTTGTTATCCCTCTGTACAGACAGTTGGTGAGACCCCATCTGGAATACTGTGTGCGGGTCTGGAGACCCCATCTCTGCAAGGGCATAGATAGGATGGAGGCAGTCCAGAGGAGGGCAGCTAAATAAATGCAGAGAAGAAGCCAGAAGAGGAAGGATCCAGGTTCATTTCAGTGCTTTGCAGTAACTGCTCATTGCTGTTTTTATGTTTGCTTGCACGCATGTGCAAGAAACATAGTGCCATCATCCGAGTTTTCAGAGGTGTGGCAGCCCTCTTCCAATTCAGTCAGTGTGTTTGCAGGTGCCGCTGCAGTTCTCCAATGCCTGCTGGAGCTGTCTATGACAGCAGTCAAAAATGCAGTGGAGCACAGTTGAAAGGGGGAGCTACGCTTCAGTGAGCAGCGATAAGATATCACCTGCTCATGCGCGCTTCCCCCACGCACACACACTGTATAGCCGACAGGGGTGCCCAATCCCCTGTCGGCTGTGCTGCTCTCCCTCCCAACAGAGTTCCACATGCCACACTGGGTGCCCACCCCAGCGTGGCCACACATGTATAGCTGATGGGGGGGTGCCAAATCCCCAGTCGGCTCCACTGTCTCTCCCCCCCAGAGTACAGGGTACCACACTGGGAGCCCACCCCAGCATGGCAACAGATGCTGTCGCCGACGGGGGTGCCCAATCCCCTGTTGGCTCCACGCCCCCCCAAACCACTGTCCTTGTGCCATGCTGGGAGCCCACCCCAGCGTGGCAACAGATGCTGTCACCGATGGGGGTGCCCTATCCCCCGTCAGCTCCATGCCCCCCCCTTCAAAAAGCTGTCCTTGTGCCACGCTGGGAGCCTACCCCAGTGTGGCAAACGTTCCGCGTTGTCTCGTCTTAGGTTTAAAAAAATACAAAACCCTGAAATAGAAAAACGGACTCTCGCTGTATCTTCCCCACCCACGCCACCCACTGTGCACCCTGCCTCCTCACCCCCCACCCCAAACTTACCTCCGGACTCGGTAGCTGCGATCTTAGGTGGACCGGGAACACGTCTGCACTCTTGAAAGCCGACCGCGAACTGAGGAAATGCCGGTAAGCTGTATAATGGGATAGATAGGGTTTTTCAACTTTGCTGCATATCACAGGCATTTTGGAAATTTTTGCACCAAATATTTAACATGGGGTTTTGGGACCTCCTTCTCATAAATGCTCTGACTGTCCATAGTTAATCGGGCCCAAGGGTGATTTAGATCCTGCGTGAAAGCCCACAGGACAAGAATGCAAATGACACTGCCACTGTTCATAAGGTGGGCTCAAAAAGCTCTATGTTGAAAATTTGGTGGAAAAATTCCTAAAATGAGACACTGTTTCACGAGCTGCAAGTGCAGTTCCCACGCACACTGGGTAAGTTATTATTTTCATTATTTTCACTCCAGATTTTTCAACATTGCTATTTATCATACCTTATGAGCAGTGCAGCTGTCATTATTCACATCTTGCCCAAAATGTGTTTCCGCCCATGTAGCACACAATGGCATGATCGGTGTCGTAAATCAATATAAGGACACATTAAGAAAATCACAGTGACACTGTTCATGCGGAGGAGTCTAAAATGGCTATGTTGAAAATTTAGTGAAAAATTCTAAAAATGACTGTTTCACAGGCGTGCGTTGTGCAGTTCACATGCGCTCGTAAGTTTCGCAAATTTTCAATATTTTCCTCCAGATTTTCAACATTGCCATTTTATTACACTTTCTTATGAGGCAGTACAGCTGTCATTTTCTCATATCACCCAAAATGTGTTCCGCACATATGGCGCACAATGGTGCAGTCGGTGTCTTGAAAGCAATGTTTGGGACAATTAAGAAAATCATAGTTACACCGTTCATGAGCAGAGGTCTTAAATGGGTATGTTGAAAATTTGGTGACAAAGTCCATAAAATGACTGTGTTGCAGTGAGCATTCTTGTAGTTTCCGCACCCTAAATGAAGTTCAAGCGACTTTGTAATATTTTCAGTCAGATTTTCACCAGTGGCATTTTCCACACTTCCTTATGAACAAGTACAGCGTCATTTTTCACAACATGGCCGAAATGTGTTTTCACACTTTCAGCGCAGAGATGCGTGGTCGCTGTGGGAAATCATTGTTCTGGACAGATAAAGAAAATCACAGTGACACTGTTCATGATCGGAGGTCCCAAAATGCCTGTGTTGACAATCTGCTGTAAAAGATCCCCAAACTAATTACATTACGGGTGTGCGTTGCACAGTTTCTATGCACGCTCATGACTTCACCAGTTTTTTTAATATTTTTACTGCAGATTTGCAACATTGCCATTTTTCACACCTCCCCATGAACAGTACAGCTGTCATTTTTCACATCCTGTTCAGAATGTGTTTTTGCACCTGTGGTGCTAAATGCCGTAGTTGCTGTGCATAAGCAGCTTTCAGCTAACAAACTGATATTGCCACTGTTCATGAGGTGGGGGTCACAAAAAAAAATGTTGAAAATTTGGAGTGAAAATACCAACGAATGCCTGAGGTGTTAGGGTTTCCAACCACAACGCCCCACCCTGTAAAGAATGACGGGTATCAGGGGTGTGACTTGGGATTCTTGCCTATAATGCTCATACCATTTCACACCCTGCAGCCAGTGAGAGGCATCGAGGTATGCCTTGGACTCTTCAGCCCCACAGTTCACGCCATTCTCCTATACCGCACCCATCTCACCGTATTTCCTGATGGAATGGGGTGGTCATAAGGGCCAAAGACCCCAAGGCACGCCGTGACACCTGTCAGTGTCTGCAGGGTAGGGTGTGGTGAAATGGCGTGGCCGTTATGCCTGATGACCCAAAGGCACACCCCAATGCCTGTCACTCTCTGCAGGGTAGTGGTGGGGTTGGCTTCAGTTCAATACTTCACTGCCATTCCTATTACGCAGCTCTCTAACTTCTACACTACCAATGCCAATGCCAGCAAGCAAACATTCGGCATTGACAAATGCTTGTTGTTTTCAGCTTAGACTGTGGGCTTTTAATGGCACTGTAATTTCTTGCTGTCTTTACTTAGAATTGTTTTTGGGCTGTTGAAAATTTAAAACCTAGTTTGGTGTGCTTGTAGTGGTGGTGTATTCCTTTGCTGTCTTTAATTGTTGTAAATTTAGTCTTGGCTTGTCTGGCTTGCCCTGTAGTTTGGGTAAGGGGTGCTAAGTGTATGACCTCTGACCTCAGCTACATGATAACTGGAGGTGGGCTAAGTTACATTTGAGATAGCAAGCTGATTTTTGTTTTCTCAGAAGAAGCCAGAAGAAGAACGTTCCAGATTCATTTCAGTGCTTTGCAGTAACTGCTCATTGCTGTTTTTGTTTTAAACTTAGATTGTGGACTTTTAGTGGCATTGTAATTTCTTGCTGTCTTTACTTACAATTGTTTTTGGGCTGCTGAAAATTTAAAACCTAGTTTGGTGTGCTTGTAGTGGTGGTGTATTCCTTTGCTGTCTTTAATTGCTGCAAATTTTCTGCCCACCCTCCTTCTCCTGCCCCCGCTCTTAATTATATGCCCTATTAAATCTGATTGACAGGAGCTAAGCACAGGGAATAGCAGGGGTTGTGATGTAGGAGGGGCATAAGAGGGAGGGAGGAAGGACGCCCTCAGCACAACAAGTGTTTTGACTCATTTTTGTTTGTTTGTTTGTTTGTTTGTTTTCCTTCTTTAAAGAAACATATCTGAGGATCAGTGGCAAGATTTTTAGGACAGTAAATTAATAAAAAGGGAACTAGGAGAGCTTCAGTAACAGACAAGTTCTGGAATAGCAGTATAAGTGCAGTATAATGTGGGGAGTGGTGCAATGCAGTGGCTGCGGGGCAGCCATATTCAGGCAGACCTTCTGGATGCTGAGGTGCTGCCTTATCTGCAGGCATCTCTCTGGACTGTGGTATGAGGTAGCCAGACTCAGAGCGGAAGTAAATTGGATCAGGAGTACCTTCACCTCTATCCAGAGACCACCCAGTCAATGCCGCTGCCTCAAAGGATGCCAAGAACAAGGAGCACATGGATGACGGTGGGCTCAGGGAGGGTTAGGGCAGTCAGGCAGAGGCACATCCAAGATCCTATTCCACTCCAGAACTCATATGCTGCACTGGCAAATGGGGATAACCAAACAGAGGTACCCAGAGAAGTGGAAGGGATTGATGTGGAGGTCAACCAAGGAGGTGACCACAGTGGGGAGAGCAGTGGACCCCAGAGGAGGAGGAGGAGGAGGAGGAGGAGAAGGAAGAGAATCCTGGTGGGGGACTCTATCATAAGAAGGATCCAGTTAGGAACACAGCAGGGGGAGGACAGGGAGGTGAGGTGCCTACCAGGTGCCACGGCATGGAGAGATGGGAGGAAGATCCTGGGGCTCGCCAGGAAGGCAAGATGGGAGGATGAGCTGGATGTCATTATCCACCTAGGTACTAATGATCTGGCAAATGGGGAGCCCAAGGACAATCAGGAAGAGTTTAGGAAATTGGGCAGGGGTCTCAAGCAATTAGCTACTTCTGTCACCTTCTCCGAAGTACTACCTGTGAGAGGCATGGGCGAGCATAGGGGCGCAAGCACCAGGAACTTTAACTCATGGTTGAAGAACTGGTGCTGTGAGGAAGGGTTTGGATTCATTGGTGACTGGGGAACCACCTGAAGGGATGGAGGCTTGTTCAAACCTGACGGCCTGCATCCATCATGGAGGGGAATCCAAGCACTCAGTGATAAGTTTAAATGCTACATGGACAAACATTTAAACTAGCCAAGGGGGGGTGGCAGGCCAGCAAGGAGGGTAGCTAATTGCCCATCTCCCACAGCTAGCAGCGGAACCAGTGAACAGGAGGAGTGGCTATCTCTACAAAGCAGTGTGCAAAAGATGGAAATAAGCACCCAAGGTGGATAGGCAGAAAGGTAACAAAATTCAATAGAAGGGCAGACAGCAGGGAGAATTAGGGATAAAGGACAACCAGGGAAGTGGCTGGTGTAGAACAGCTAAACGGTCCAGGGAGTTCAAATCATGGAAAGCCATGTGTGCCAATGCCAGGAGCCTTAGCAACAAGATGGAGGATTTTGAGGCTGTAATGGAGTAGTCGAACCTGGACATTGTGGCTATCACAGATACCTGGTGTAATGATAACCATGACTGGGAGATGGCCATACCTGGCTGCAGCATATTCAGAAGGGACAGGGCAGTTAGAAAGGGAGGAGGAGTGGCACTTTCTGTGAAAGAAGGCATAAAGGCCACAGAGATCCAGAAGGAACAAAATGGGGGAGATATACTGTGGGTTAAGCTGGAAAGGAAAATGGGGCCAGCCATCTGCACAGGGGTGGTCTATAGACTACCAGCCCAGGAGGAAGAAACAGATAGGGAGCTAATGCTAGCCTTCCAAAGGATGACAGACAAGGGTGAGGTGGTGCTCGTTGGAGATCTCAATATTCCAGACGTGGACTGGAGCCTTCCAGCAGCAGCATCAACCAGGAGCAGATTTATCCTGGATTCCCTTCAGGGTGCCTTCCTCAAGCAACTGGTCATGGAACCAACTCGGCAGAAGGCAATACTGGACCTTGTGCTCACAAACAGGGATAGTGTGATGGGGGTAACAGTGGGGGAGCACCTGGGGAACAGTGACCACCAATCACTGTTGTTTGACATCACAGAAGGAGCAGAAACAAACCGCACAAAAACATGTATCCTGGATCTTAGGGGGGCAGACTTTGGGAAAATGGGGAGATGCTTGAAAGAGGCATTAATGGGAATGGGGCAGGAGTCAGGTGTTGAGGAACAGTGGGCAATATTTGAAACGGGGATTACAAGAGCAACAGAATTATGTGTTAAGCAGGTTAGCAAGGTGAAAAGGAAGAGGAGGCCATTATGGTTTTCCAAGGAGGTAGCGGAGAAAGTGAAAGCCAAAAAGACTGCATTCAGGTAGTACAAAAAGATGCAGGCAGAAGGGGATAGGGAGAAATACCAGGAGAAGCAAAGGGAGGCAGGGAGTAAGGGAAGCCAAAGCTCAGACAGAAGAGCATATTGCAAAATCAGTGGGTAGAGGGGACAAAACCTTTTACAGGTACATAAGTGAAAAAAGAAAGGCAAAAGGAGGGATAGTGAGACTGAAGGGGGAGGATGGGGGCTGTGTGGTGGATGACAACAGTAAAGCTGACATATTGAACAGATATTTCTGCTCAGTCTTTACTGAGGAAGATGAGGGTAATGGGCCTGAAGGGAGTACAAGGGGTGGGAATGGAGCAGAAATGGACACAAGTCCTTTTACACGAGAAAGGGTCCTGAAGGAACTGGAAGGAATAAGAGTTGATAAAGCAATGGGGCCAGATGGGGTGCACCCCAAGGTCCTAAAAGAACTAAGAGAGATGGTGTCCGAGCCTCTGGGAATCCTGTTTCACTGATCACTGGAAACAGGGGAGGTACCCAAAGACTGGAGGACAGCAGATGTAGTTCCCTTATACAAAAGCGGGAACAAAGAGGAAGCGGGGAACTACAGACCAGTCAGCCTCACCCCAGTAGTGGGGAAGATCATGGAAGCACTACTGAAGGAGAGATTGGTGGAACATCTGGTTGCCAATGGACTACAGGACCCAAGGTAGCATGGTTTCACCAGGGAGAGGTCATGTCAGACCAACCTCACTGAATTTGTCGACTGGGTGACAAGGGAGGTGGATCAGAGAAAGGCAGCAGACGTGGCCTATCTGGACTTCAGCAAGGCCTTTGACACTGTGCCACACAGAAGGCTATTAAGCAAACTAGGGAATATGGGAGTGGGCAGGATAGTAGTTGGGTGGGTAGGTAACTGGCTGGGCGGTAGGACACAGATGGTGGTGGCAAATGGCTCTCACTCCACAGACCAGTGGGGTACCACAGGGATCAGTGCTGGGACTGGTCCTATTCAACGTCTTTATCAGTGACATTGTGCAGGACCTAGATGGCAGAATTTCCCTGTTTACTGATGACACAAAGCTCTGTAACAGAGTGGACACACCAGAGGGTGTAGACAGAATGAGGAGGGACCTGCAGAAACTTGAAGAATGGCCAGGGGTTTGCCAGTTGAAATTCAATGCAAAGAAGTGCAAGATAATGCATATGGGGCACACAAACCCTGGAACAACATATCAGTTGGGGGGTGAGGATATAGCATGCACCAAGCAGGAAAAGGATCTTAGGGTTAACATCTCTGATGACCTCAAGGTAGGGAAACAGTGTGACAAGGCAGCAGATAAAGCAAATAGGATGCTGGGATGCATAGGCAGGGGCATCACCAGCAGGAAAAGGGAGGTCATAATTCCACTATACAAGACACTAGTGAGGGCCCACCTGGAGTACAGTGTACAGTTCTGGAGACCTTACCTATGTAAGGATGTAGGGTGGAGAAGGTTCAGTGGAGGGTAACAAAGATGGTACATGGATTGCATCACAAGTCCTATGAGGACAGGTTGAAGGACTTGAATATGTACTCCCTGGAGGAAAGGCAGGAGAGAGGGGATATGATAGACATACAGGTATCTTACATGGATGAACAGAGTACGGGAATACACTATTTTTCAATGAAAAAGATGTTCCAGGACTAGAGGGCATGGGATGAAGTTGGAGGTAGGGCGATTCAGAGGAAATGTGAGGAAGAATTTCTTCACAGAACGGGTGGTGGACAAGTGGAACACCCTGCCAGAGGAAGTAGTGGGGGCTGAAACAATCACGGGATTTAAGAATGCTTGGGATAGACATAAAGGAATTCTGGAGGTCAGGAGTAAGAGGCAACAGACTTCTAGGAAAACAAAGTGAACTTACAAGCTCAAATGGGCAGACTGGGTGGGCCATAGGCCCTTATCTGCCTACAGTGTCAATGTATCTATCTATGTATCTGTATAGCTAAAATGATGCAGAGTCTGCAGCAGAAGCCGTAAGAAGAGAGACTAAAGGAGCTTAATATGTATACCCTCGAGGAAAGGAGGGGGGGGACTTGATAGAAACATTTAAGAACCTCAAGGGAATCAACAAAGTCCAAGATGGTAGCATCTTTCAGAAAAAGAGATGTGCAAGAACAAGTGGGCACAATTTGAAGATAGTGGGGGGACAGCTCAGGGTCAATGTGAGGAAGTATTTTTTCATGGAGAGAGTGGAGGATGCATGGAATGGTCTTCTTGAGGAGGTCGTGGGGTCAAAAACAGTTGGGGAATTCAAAAATGCATGGGACAGACATAAAGCAATTCTAGTGGGGGGGTAGGAGGAAGTAGGCTGTTGGTTAACTAGGATCTGCAGCTTATCCAGTAGGTAAGGAAATGGGCAGACTGGGTTGGCCATTCTATGTTAGAAACATAGCAGCACAGTTTGTGGTGATGGAAGGGTCTTAGGGTTCATCTCTTCTACCCTACCTGCTATGCATTAAGGACTATGCCCAGTTTGAATGTGGACATATTGTACATCCCTGTTATTAACCACAATGCTACTCCACTAATATTCTCTAACTCTCAATGATATTCTCCCTCAGGAATCAGTTTATTTCTGCTTATAAAATGGGTAGAGACAGTAAAGAAACCTGATTGGCTGAGACGACATTCCAGCCATGCTTGTAGCCTAGCGACCTGCTACGGTCGTGCTCCATAGTAGTCAGGAAAGTGGGTAGGGAGTCACCTGAATAAATGAATAAAAGGGAAAGGAGGGTGGGAGAGAAAAGCCTGCACAGAATAAATAAAGAAGTGCAGGCAGACAAAAGTTGGAAGGTAGTCTCGCTCTCCATGGCCCCTAGTGACAATTAAGTGAAGGGACTATTTTATTTCAAAAGAGAAAAACTTTTAAAACTTTTTAATTTTTTGAAAAGTTGCAATATTTCTGAATCTGCACCCATTTTATAAGCACAATACCACTCTCCAGGGTGTGGTTTATTCTGGATAAACACACTTCTAAGGACAGTAAGGCACTCGGCCTGCAGCCTTGTGCCTCACTACACCACCTGTGGCCTTGTGCCTCACTGCACCCCTAGGTGTGCGTTTATCTAGAATAAACCACACCCTGTTGTGTGCTATAGTTTACTTATGTGGGCTTGAATAGTGCTCATAGCTCTCAACTATCAAACATTACAGTGGTAACCAGAGATGAGTCCCAGTAAATCTAGATGTCTACAATAGGAGTGAGGGTAAACATGACAGTATAAAGGTAATGTCTTGACTGGTAACATCAGGAACAGCAGGATACTAAAAAGTAGTTTCAAGTTTCTTTATTTTTTATTTGGTCAGCATATTTAGGCTTTTTCAATAAATATGCAAGCATGTAAAACATCAACTAAAAAGCAGAAAGTAAATAGGTAACAGCATCATACACAATCCAATTAAAGCGGGCCCATCAGAGCAGCAATAGTGCTACCACTTGCAATGCCCGTGACCTGAGTTTTGGGAACAAGCTCAAGTTATTAGGGGCCAGCCGGGGGGTGGTGGGGGGGAAGGAGGATGAAATGACTCAGAGAATGCTCTCCTTCTCCAGAAAGGAACGGTTGTAGCCTTGCTGCCTTGTGACTGCAACCAGGGTGACCACATGTGGTCATGCAGGCAGGGGCTCCAAATCAGGGAGGGGAGACGCTGATAGAGCCGGACACATGATGTTCTTCCAGTGTGTGTGTCACGCAGATCATGGCCAGTCAGCGTCTTGAGGGCAGACAGAGAAAAGGCAGGAATGACCCTCCAGCTGGCAGAATGGTGCCATCCCTGTTCCACAGGCACCACACCACCTACCTTGGCACCTCGACTCCGGACCAAGCTGGAACTTTGGTGGGTGCAAGGCCCTCCTTGTCAACCCTGCCCTGGAGGGAAAGCCATGGAGGAACAAGGAGTTAAGAGGTAAGTTCAGGAGATGGCAAGTGATGGGGCTGGCAGTGGGGGAGATGACTGAAGAGGGCACGCCGGGGGAGTGACAGCCCCCCAAAAATACATAATCCAATTAACTAACTAATACAAAACTAATAACTATGTAGTGCCCCAGAGTTGGGGGCACAACAGAAAGAAAAATAGGTGCCCAGCCCTGTAAGGTGCCCCTAGTGCAGTAAAGAGGTACCCCAGAAATGCGTAAGTGCCCAAGTTTTAGGTACATCCAGCACATGCACATTTTAAAATTAATGTAAATAGGCTGAATTGCCAAGCAAATATTGCTGTGCCAGCACTGTACCCAAGGTTGAATGTTGTGCTTAGCTGCATGTGATCAGCATTCTAGTGCCAGAATCAGAATGCAGAGTGTGACTCTTTGAAAAATAAGCAGTTGTAAAGGGAGAATCATGGTGACTGTGGAGGAGAGAGGACACAGAAAGTGAGGAGGGATGAGAAAAGCTTGCCAGGATGGCTGAAGCTGTCCCTGGGGACTTTTCCGTATGCCCCTCTGCCTCCAGTTACTGAAGACTGCATACCTGAATATGCTGTTTGGTCCATGGTATTGTCAGACACCAGAAAAGACATTCCACTTTCCCCAGAAACGGTTTCTTGCCCCATTTATTTATTTTAGTTTGAAAGTAAAGTTTTGGGCCCCCGGAGGTGGGGGTAGCAGTGCTGCATTGTTTGCGCCAATCCCAGGACCTCACAACATCCCCTGTTGCCTGGTTTCCTGCCTGAAACCCTCCCTCTGTCTGAAACTCCTCCCACCTCCTGATTCAGCATCTCCTTGACCTGGTTTGGTGCGGTGAGTCGGCAGCAGCACACCAGCAATGTGCTGACCACCAAAAATAAAGCAGCAAGTGATTTATTTAATTTTAAGAAAAGCGCTAGGTGCTCAGTGTAGCGGCGATGGCCGAGAGTGGGTGGGGCCTGATTTGCATAGCTTTGCATTCAGGGCGTAGCGATGCCCAAGGGAGGAGTCAGGGAGAGAGGCTCTGTGGAAGCTATTGAATATTTTGCTGGGGAGGCCTGTGCCAGTTCTTGAAGCAGCCTAGCAGGGGAGGCCTGAGCCAGTTCTTAAAGTGGTCTAGCAGGGGAGGCCTGAGTCAGTTCTTAAAAAGGCCTAGGTCCACAGCCAGTTAGGGGCCCAGTCCAGAAAAGCCCGAGCTGTTAAAGGGGCAACACAAGGCCCATAGCTAGCCACATAGACCCCCAGGTGTTATAGGGACCCATCAGCATTAGTGATCTCAGGTGTTACAGGAGCCTAGCTAGCCACCTAGATCCACAGGTGCTAGAGGGGCCCCGAGTTCAACATTTGAGTTTATAACATTTCAAAGGATCCTAGTCCCACTGCAGTATACCCACAGTAACAGGAGAATCTGATTTAGCTAGAGGGACCCCCTGGTAGTTAGGTCCACTGAAGCTAGGGTTCACCCAGAATAGTAAAGTGCCTGTTTATTTACTGTGGTCTGGACACTGAGACTGTACAATTGACCACTATAATAGGAACTGAGACATTTATTGCATTGCTGTTATTCCTACAAACAGTATAAGTGCCAGAACTGTCCTTGTATTGCTTTATGCCAGCATTTCAGTGTCAGAAAAGCATTTGAATCAGTCTTCAGCAAGTCTTCAAAGTCACTTCACCAATGTTTATCCTGATCAATTCTTCATCAGTTCTTCAGAAATCCTCTTCAAGTGCATCTCAGAAGCAGCCAGCAGCAACTTCCTGAAGAACTGTGCCGCAGTCATCTCAGTTGCAACGTCCCATTTTTATTTTCCTTTCTTAAGTTCCCAGTGTACGGCCTGGCCCAGTGCAAAGTCTGAAGTCCATTTTCTTGTTTTGTTGTCCACACCAAAGTGCCATCCAGATCTTCTGTTCCAAGTACCCTGTGTCATCGTCCTGTTTATTACTTTACGTCAGTCCTTGGCTCATCCCATCTTGGTTCCCAGAACTCTGTTGTTCTCCAATGTTTCACAGACTTCCTTCTCCCAGCATCTTCTTCATCTCCCAGTGGTCCAGAAGCGGGCTGTGGCAGGGTGTTCTGCATCTTCTTTGTCTCTCTGCAGTCCAGAAGTGGACTGTGGCTGGTTGTTCTGCATCTTCTTCCCCCAGCAGTCCAGAAGTGGACTGTGGCCAGATCGGTTGTGTCTCAATTCCTGCGGCCCTCAGTGGGTTTCCAGCTGAAGAAATCTTTGTGTTGTTTTTAAATTCTGGCAACCCTAGAGAGGTGGGGTGTGGCCAAGAAACTCATGGTCTGTTCAAAATCCTCACTGCATTCCCTTAGTTTTAAGTCATTCTAGCCAGTCAGCCAAGTTGTTCCCCTTGTGTTTCCATATCCTGCATCCCAGTTTCCTTCTCCACAACAGAGAAAGTTCAGCCATGCACAAACTGTCTTTTATGACAGATGTAGAGTTTTGTGATGACATGCTATAGAGTTTCTTAGAGTGGAGTACTCCAGGTAATAGGCCCTAGGAAGAGGTGCACCTCAGGGTAGTATTAGAGATTGCATAGTGATTCACTGATCTTAGAAGATAGAACACTCTTAAAGCAGAACTGTTACAGTCGATTACTGAAAGTGGTTTGCATAGAGTCACCTTCGTATAGGGCATAGCAGACAGAACGCTCTTAAAGAGGAGCTGTTATAGTTGTTGGATTTAGAGTTCTCCTCATACAGGGGATTAGGGATAAGAGTGTTCCCTGTGACCATGTCCCCTTCCCACGTTTGGTTGAATAAAAGCCTGTTAGGCATTTGGAATCTATTTCTGACTCCAGCCTCTCTTTGTCAGGTGCCAACATCCACCTACCTGGGACCTGTGTTCATAATTTGTTTGCAAGTTACTGGTGTCATCACAACATAGTTGCTTTATTTACCCTTTTATATTTTTGTGGAGACCTAGCACACATTAACATCCATTTTATTAAAGCAGAGCTGTTACAGTCATTTACTAACATACTAACATACTATTTGCCAGCAGATTAGGCCTTACGGTCTATCGAATCTGCTCGAACCTTAGATCCTTAGTTGGGTGCCGGGGCCCTCCCATCCCTTGTGCTCCAGAAACCCTATCATCCATCCCACCCAGGACAGGCCATCATCTGATACATCCACTTTCTGTGTCTGTCCCACCCTCTCTTGAAAGCCCTCCACTGTGGATCTCTGAACCAGCTCACCAGGCAGTGCATTCCAAGGGTCCACCACCCTCTCAGTGAAAAACCTCCTCCTCTTTTCCCCCCTCACCCTTCCACCTTCCAACTTCAAACCATGCACTCTGGTGATACCTCTCTGCTTTAGTCTAAAGATCCCCTCCATGTTTACCCTATTTATTCCCTTGAGGTACTTGAAGACCTCAATCATGTCACCCCTGTCTCTCCTCTCCTCCAATGAAAACAGGCAGAGCTCCTCAAGTCTGTCCTCCTCGTCAAATCCTAGCCCTCGTATCATCTTAGTTGCCCTCCTCTGTACCCTCTCCAGGAGCTGTATGTCCCTCTTCAAGTGTGGTCTCCAGTACTGTACACAGTACTCAAGATGTGGTCTAACCAGTCCATTGTACAGCAGCAGAATCACTTCCTTGCTCCTAGAGGTGATCCCCCTTACGATGCATCCCAACATCCTGTTTGCCTTACTAGCCGCTCTGCTGCACTGCTCAGAATTATTCATACATGCATCCACCATGACCCCTAGGTCTTTTTCCGCTATTGAGGCCTCCAGCGCCTCCCCTCCCAGGGTGTACCTGTGTTTAGGGTTTCCCCGACCAAGATGCAACACCTTGCACTTGGTGATATTGAAATTTAATTTCCATGTGTGAGCCCAGCTTTCCAGGGCGTCCAGGTCCCCTTGCAGGGCCAACCTCCCCTCTTCTCCCTCAACTACTGCTCCCATCCTGGAGTAATCTGTGAAGAGACTCATTTCACACCCTATACCCTCCCTGATGTCCGATATGTATGCATTAAACAGGATCGGACCCAGGACCGAGCCCTGCGGTACCCCACTACCAACCTCTCTAGGATTCGAGAGCTCTCCACAGACCACTACTCTCTGGGTGCATCCAGCTAGCCAGTTTTCAATCCATCTGACCATCAAAGGGCCTACTCCTAACCCCATCAGTTTCTCCACCAGACCATTAGTTTGATTTATAGTTTTCCTCATACAGCGGAGTAGGGATAAGAGTTCCCTATGACTGTGTTCCCTTTGCCCATTTGTGTGCATAAAATCTTGTCAAGTATTTAGAATCTATTTCTGACTCCTGCCTGTCTTTGTCAGGTACCAACATCCACCTCCTTGGGACCTGAGTCAGTAATTTGTGTGCAAGTTACTAGTGTCATCACAACACAGTTGCTATATTTACCCTTTTATATTTCTGTGGAGACCCAGCACACATTAACATCCATTTTACCGCCATTGGGGTGCCACAACTAACTTCTGCAATTACAACATTCATAGATAAACATATGGGTCCTGATTCTAAAGCAAGTTATGCATGTCGTAAGACGACTTGCGCCAAACCCAATGGTGCAAGTCGCACTTTGCGACATGTGTTACGCCATTTGTTATTCTAAGATGCATCCTGCACCATGACATGGGCTGCCTGTGCCCAAGCGGACTTCCACAAGCTGCAGCCCCTATGGCATGGTGGAAGGGGGGGTTATGGCAGCATCTGTGCCCGATTCTGAAAGGGCAACTGCCGTAATCCACTTATGCCATTCCAAGACACACCGCGCCACTGCGGGATTAGACCGGCAGTTAGCTGGTCTAAGGGGCATCCGTCCTTGCCAAATGGTGGTTGCACCCCCACAGTGCTGCAACCTGCACACAGACATGCCTCATGGACACCCCCATCACATAGATGCTCCCCCAATTCTGGGGCACCACCCGCAGGCACCCAGGTCCATTTTCTATGGCGCTATCCTCACAGCTGTCCCACACTGCTGACCCCCCCATGGCTCCCAGGGGCTTGCATGCTTGTTTCAGGGCTGGGGGACTCTGGGGGTTGTTCTCCATGGACAGCGGCTTGAGGCACCCAGGTCCATTGCACCATTCCTGGGGCACAAGCCTGTGGCTGCTGCACAGTTCAGGACATAAGTGCCGAGGACCCTGCCTGTCTTGGAATAGGTGCAGGGTCCCTGGCATTGTGGTGCATGTCACAACTCGCGTTTGCCCGCGAGTTGCGACATGCGCTTAAGAATTGGGCACATAGTCTCTAGAAAAGAAAAAGGAAAAAAACTGGACTCAGTTAATACAGTACATCTAGATTAGAAGCAATCTGACAGTGTTTCACAGGGAAAATCCAGATAGTGAGACTTTTATTTCATTTCATTTTCATTTTTACTTTTTATTCTTGTAAATCTGATGAGCAAATTGCCCTTTTTCACAGATGACAAGTTACAGTAATACAAAAAACATTGACGTAACAAATTAAGACAGTCATACAGATACAACCAACAACATAACATTAGGATATAACATTAAAAATAATGATCAGATTGTGGAACAATAAACCATTAGATAATGTAGTCATGCATGAAACCCCTATGAAGACAGGCGCAGGTCTGGTTACCTGCACTCCCAGATTTGGGGTAATGTCTAAGAGGAAAAAAAAGCACTTTTGCAAAAGTCATACTATGTTCAAATTTATTTATTTATTGAATTGTTTCACCAGGAAAGGCACACTGAGCAAAACGATGCTCGTCTCCCAGTGCGACCTGGGGGGAGGGGTACATAGGAGAGGATAACGCGCAGGTTATCACTGAGTGAAACATTTAACATTACAGTTTGTGCACTGGGAGAGGAAAATGTGCTGGTTTTCCAGTAGGATACATATAACATTACATTTATACATTACATTAATGTGTGTGCTTAATATGAATTACAGCTTAGTAATGGGCTACAGGCAGGGAACAGTTAGGACAAGACACGATGATCCAGGCATGGTGCAGATTACATGAACTGGAAGTACAGTAAGACAGCAAGACAGCAGGAGTGTAATAAGTGCAATAGTTGGTTTAATAACCCAGCTTAGTGGCGTATGATGGGTGCCGCTGGCCAAGCAGCCAGGGGTATGGGGCAAGAGGGGTGGGCACAGGAGGATAATCATGTGCAGGTACAATTTACTGTAAGGTAGTTAGCCATGGCAGTAGCAATGGAGTGAGTGGAGGGGGAGTGACGAATTTGGGGAGGGAGTTCATTCCAGAGTTTAGGGAGCCGGTGTGAGAAGGCTGCTTGTCCCACTGAGGACCTCCTCCTAGGGATTAGTAATTGACAGGAGTTGTAGGATCTAAGGGCATGGGTCAGAGAGGGGGGTGGGGATAGCAAGGAGGAGAGGTAAGACGGAAGGGACCCGAGCCACAATTTTGAGACAAACTTGGTACAGTGCAGTTGGCAGTGATTTTCAAGAGAAGGGAATGCAAGAGAACGGTAGAGATCACAGTGATGGGTGCAGGGGGATGCATTGATGGCGAAGTGGCAGAAAGCATTAAAGAGGTAGTCCAGTCTAGATAAAGTAGACTTTGAAGCAGCACTGTAGACTATATCACAGTAGTCAAATGATGGCAGGATCCTCTTCTGCACTAGTTCATGCCTCACGGTTAGCGGGAGGCTGCTGCAGTTCCTGTAAAGGGAACTGAGCTTAGGGCACAGTTTTTTCAGGATTGCATCGATGTGGATGGAGAAAGATAGGTGTTGGTTGAACCAGACCCCTAGGTAGCGGAAGGAGGAGGTGTTTTATAGTACAGTCCCATCCAGGGTGTGCAAGGAGGTGAGGGTGGAGAGCCTGGACAGTCATTGCCTTGTGCCGAAGGTCATGGTGACTGTTTTTTTAGCATTTAGGGAGAGCTGATGAGAGCTGAACCAGATCTGAACTTTGTTGAAGTCAGCCTGAAGGTTGGTACTTACCTCTTCCGAGGAAGAGCCAGAGGAGAATAGGACAGTGTGATCTGCATACATCTGGATTAATGAAGATGAGCAGCTTAGTGGCAGGTCATTAAGGAAAATGGAAAACAAAATTGGTCCGAATACTGAGCCCTGGGGGACCCAAGTGGTCATAGGGAGGGGGGGTGGATGTGGCATCCGCGGTTATGACAGATTGGGTCCTACCTGTGAGGTAAGCACTGAACCAATTGGTAGCTGATTCAGTAAGACCAGCTTCCAAGAGGCACGTTAACAGGAAGGGGTGAGAAACAGTGTTGAACGCTTTGGCGAGGTCGACAAATGTTGCTGAGGTGATCTGCCCCCTGTCCATACTGGAAAGGATGGTGTCGGTGAGCCTTATGAGGGAGGAGGCAGTGGAATGGCTCTTCCTGAATCCTGACTGGAACGGCATGAAGAAGTTGGAGTCAGATAGGAATGATGTCAGTTGGGGTGAGTACGAGGTGTTCTTGTATTTTAGCAAGCACAGGGAGGAGAGAGATAGGGTGGTAATTTGAGGTAGAGGTGGGGGTGCCCCCCTTGGGGAGGGGGATGATGACAGCATGTTTCCATGTCTGGGGTATGATTGCAGTGGCAAAGGAGTGGTTTAGTAGGTTGGCAAGCGGGTTTGCGATGGCGGAGGCAGAGAGGTAGAGGAGTTTGGTGTTTAGTCCATCTGAGGATTTGCCTTTTGAAGGGTTCAGAGTTAGTAAGGCATTTAGGGCATCGATTGGCAAGATATCTTTGAAGGAGAAGGTGTGAAGCCTGAGCAGATTTGTAGATGCTACAGGAGGTACGTGTGGAGTGGGGGTGGGCAGGGAAGAGAATAGCGCGTAGAAGCGCATGTGGAGAAGTATATGTTGAACTCAGTGGTGATTGCGCTAGGATCCGAGAGGAGGGTGTTGTTTACACTTAAGAGTGGAGTAGGATTGGCAGCAGGTGGAGAGAAGAGGGAGTGAGTGACCTTCCAGAATTTGGATGGACTATTTAAGTTAGATGTGAGGTGAGGGTGGAGCTAAAGTATTCCGCTTTAGCTAGCCGAGTTGCAGTGGTGCATTTATTGCATAACATGTGGTAATTGGTGAAATCTTGAGGAAGGTGGGATGATTTGTGCACTCTCCATGCTTTATCACGGGTGTTTTGACATGCTATAAGTTCTTAGATAATCCATGGCAGGTGGTTCCCACCAACTCTAGTGCAACGCAGAGGGGCATGAGTTTCCCAGACGTTGAGGAATGTGGTTTGGAAGTGTAGAAGGGTATCATCTGTTGAGTGTAGTGTGGTGGTGGGGTACCAGTTTGCTAGGGCTAGATCTTCTAGCAAGGGGGACAGACTGAGGGATTTGTAGGAGTGTTGGACTCAGAATATTGGGGGGCCTTTGGGGTGGTGAATTTTGCGAAATAGATAAATAATGTGGTGGTCACCCAGGGAGTCAGGAAGTAGGCCTGCTTTGATGACCCAGTGTGGGTGGGCGGAGAGAGCCCAGTCAATTAGTGAGTGGCTGCCAGAATTGAGATTTGAGATTAAGGCGGGTGGGTTCTGTGATGAGTTGTGAGAGGTTTAGTCCAGATATCTCTGTTCTGCATTTATTGAGTGCTGGGGCTAACCAGTTGAGGTTAAGATCTCCCATAATGGATAGTTCACCTGATGTGGTTTGGGATGAGATATGTGTGAGGAGGTCAGTTACAGAAGTGGCTGGTGTGCCTGGCCGGCAGCATATTCCAGCCATGTAAATGGGTAGTGAGAAGGGGAGTGTCAACTGTAGCATTAGGAGCTCGTAGGCCTGTGGCTCAGCCTTGGTTAATACTACCAAGAAGTGTAAGCCTGAGTTTACATAAATGGCTACTCCCCCATCCAATTAAAGAACTTTAGATATTCAATCAAATTTCCAAGTACCTGCATATGAGAGTGTGGAAAGGAAAACAACTCTATGACCATTGGCGCTACAGAACCATCTATAACATTTAATAATGGGCCAACCATTTGTCTCTTTCAATACAAAGGACAAAGTAATAGAACATACGAACATGCGAAATTGCCAGTAGATAAAGACCTTATGTTCTATCAAGTCTGCTTGAGTGTGCAGCTAACACCCTTATACTGCTGCTTCCCCTCCCTCCCCTCCCCTGACCCTCCATCTTACCCTGTCCCACCCCCTTTTGAAGCAGCCCACTGTTCTACATGATACCACTTCCGAAGGCAATGCATTCCACCATGACGCCACCCTTTCCATAAAAAAATGTCTTCTCATTTCTCTCCTGAATCTTCCCCCTTCAATCTCAGTTCGTGACCTCAAGTGCCCCTACCCCCTTAACCTCTGAACTTGAATATGTGAAATTTCGTCCCAAATGGTTTTATGCTTTATTAGTTTTTATGCTCGTTTGTATTAATTGTGTTTATTGATATATTTATTTTTTCTTTATTATTTTATTTTCCTTAGTTTTCTTTTAATTATTGGGGGGAGGGTCAAAAATTAGTTATTACGTTAGTAGGATTTGGTAGGATTGTGTACCGGTTCATTATTTTCTTTTGGGTTTTGTTTTTGTTTTGAACAGTTGGATAGCTTGAGGAGGGTTCCTTGTTTTAAAATGTGTTGGGGATCTGCCTCCACGGCTGTGTGCTATTCGTCCTCCGCCCTTCATGCCCTCCACCCCTTTTCCCCTCCCCCACTTAAGTTTACAACCCACCTGCGCTGTAGGGTGCTGAGTATTCTGCGGAGGAATCGAGGAGGGGCATGGCGGTGTGAACAGTGGGGGACGAATGAGGGGGGACATCGCATCGGGGTAGTGAGATCCAGGAGATGCCCTGGGGCGAAATGGAACCAGAAGCATGGTTTGCCATGTCTGGTTTCCATACCCAAGGGCACTACAAATAATGGTAGGCAGGTGGTCCAGGCAGCCCGGGAAGTTCACCCAACTCGGGCAGTGTTATGCAATGCTAGGTCCATTAAAAATAAGACTGCAATTATTGCAGATCTTGTTAAATCGGTGGACCTGGTTTGCATCACTGAGACCTGGCTGGATGAGAATTTTGGCCCCATTTTGGAGGCCGCAGTTCCGGCTGGGTACTCGGTGATACACTGACCGAAACTGGGTTGCAGGGGAAGGGGGAATAGCAGTCTGCTTTAAGTCTGAATTTAACCTCACAAATGTATCAGTGGAGGAGACTGAGTCATTTGAGTGTACCGTGGTGGTAGGTGTAGGCTGTAGGATTTTTCTCATCTACCGTCCACCAGGTCATGAGAAACGATTCCTCCAGGAAGTTGCAGACTTCGTTGTTGACATGGTGTTTGAGTCACCTAGGCTCATGGTCCTGGGTGACTTTAATGCCTGAGTCGACGACAAACTCTTACATTTTGGTCAGCACTTCCTCCAGTTGATGACATCTCTGGGCCTCACACAGGTTGTTTCCACTGCCACTCATAATCAGGGTCACTTTCTTGACTTAGTCTTCCTCCTGGGAATTGAAGCCTCCAACTTAGGGGTGGAACCAGTTGGATGGTCTGATCATTACACTGTGGGGTTTAGTTTTAGTGCCCCCCCCTTTGTAGGCCAACCCCTGTAGAGATGATTTGGTACCGCCCTTTGCTAGACATAATTTCTCAAGGCCTAACGGTGGTCCTGGATCTCTCGTACTTCTCAGAGGAAAACAGTGACCCAGAAACCCTCGTGGTGGCTTATAATTTGGCCATTAAGATGGCTATGGATGTCATTGCTCCTGTCCGTGTTCGTCCACTCTCCCTTCGCCCTCGATCCCCATGGTTTGATGGGACTCTGAGGGAGATGCAGCGACTTGGATGAAGGTTGGAGTGTTGCTGGCAGATGTCCACTCTTGATGCCTACCGCCTTAGATTGACGGACCATTATCAAGTCTATCAATCCAAAATCTTCCGTAAGAAGGCAGAGTTCCTGTCTGGGGAGATTGTGGCTGCTCAAAATCGACCAGCTCAGCTGTTCCGAACTGTGGCCAGACTGTGGAACCCAGCCTGCCTACAAGTCCAGAAAGCTTTTTCGCAAGAAGAGTTAGATGAACTTGCTCGATTTTTTGCAAATAAGGTGGCCGACATCAGATCGGCTTTCCGACCAGCACACTCTATGGGCGCTGCAGTAGACCAGTGCAGGTTCACATATATTGGTTCTTCTTGGAGTACCTTTGGCCAGCCGGCCTTCATGGATGTCATGCGGATTGTCCAGAGTGTGCGCCCTACATGCTGTAATTTGGATCCGGGACCTACTTCCCTAATTTTGGGTTGTAGTGATGTCATTGGCCTGGTCCTAGCTCGGATAGTCTGGTGCTCCTTGGAGACAGGTGAGTTTCCAAGCTCCCTAAAAGAGGCGGTGGTAACACCACTCTTGAAGAAAGCAAATTTGGACCCTGACTGCCTTGCTAACTACAGATCAATCTCTAACCTTCCCTTTGTGGGGAAGGTGATTGAGAAAGTAGTGGCCACACAGCTGGAGGACCATTTGACCATCCATGCCTTCTATGAACCCCTCCAGTCCAGATTTCGAAAGAAGCACAGTACCGAGACATTGCTGGTTCGGGTGCACAATGATCTCCTGATGGCTTGAGATGGGAGAAACCGCTCCATCTTGGTCCTCCTAGATCTCTCATCAGCATTTGACACTGTGGACCATGGGGTACTACTTGATTGCCTGAGGTTCATTTGTGGACTGTCGAGTACGGTTCTCAAGTGGTTTACATCGTTTCTCATGGGAAGATCTCAGACGGTGGTGTCTGGTGTTTTTTTCTTGGACCCGGTCTCTTTATTGTGTGGAGTTCCTCAGGGCTCAGTGCTGTCCCCCATGTTGTTCGCAGTGTATATGCTGCCCCTCGGAGACGTTGTAAGAAGCTATGGGCTGAGATTTCACCGCTATGCAGATGATACCCAGCTCTACCTTTCTTTTGCCCTGACCAGGATGGAGCTGTCTCGGTCTTTAATAACTGCCTTGCTGAAATCCAGGAGTGGATGAATACCAGTTGGTTAAAATTGAACTCTGATAAGACCGAGGTATTGGTTGTGGATTCGGGTCGCCGGATAGAGAGGTTGGATGGGGGTTCACCCTCTGGCTTATACCTTGGGGGTGAGCCACTCCCAACCTCTGAACAGGTGTGGAACCTGGGGGTAATTTTTGATGATGGGCTGACCCTGCATTCTCAGGTGTCAGCTGTCATCAAATCCTCATTCTACCATCTGAGGAATATTGCCAGGATCAGGAACCTTGTTCCGTCTGGTGACCTTCCTACTTTGAACCATGCTTTTGTGACCTCGCACTTGGACTATTGCAACTCCCTGTACCTAGGGCTACCGGGGGTTGAAATCTGCCACCTGCAGCTAGTGCAGAATGCTGCGGCATGGCTGTTGACGGGATCCTCACAGTCCTGTCATATTTCGCCGGTGCTGCGCGGACTGCACTGGCTGCCAGTGCAGTGGCAGATCACCATTAAAGTTGGTCTTCTGACTTTGAAAGCCCTACATGCACTTGGCCCGGACTACCTGAAAGAGCTTCTGGTTCCTTATTGCCCTGGGTGATTGCTCCGCTCAGCCAATGAGAGGTTGCTAGAGATTCTGAGGGTACATTTGAAATCTTCTGGGGCTAGAACACTTATGTATGCTGTCACTTCCCTCTGGAATTCTCTATCCTGTTGGTTAACTGAGCACACGACCATGGAGGGTTTCAAACAAGCACTGAAAACCTGGCTATGGAGTCAAGCTTATGGTATTTAACTGATGTAAAGTGTTTAAGATTTTATGATTATATTATCTGTCTTGAGATGTTCTGTTGATTATGTTGTGGTGAAATTTTGTGATTATGTGGTTTTAACTTTGTTAGGCACCTTAGTTTTGAAAGGCGCCATAAAAATAAAGTTTATTATTATTATTAACTTAAATAGCCCCTCTGTGCCTGTTTTGTTGATGCCTTTCAAGTACTTGAATGTTTCAATCATATCCCCCCCTGTCTCTCCTCTCCTCCAGTAAGTACATGTTCAGCTCCCTCAGCCTGCTCCCATAAGGCATGTCCTCTTGTCCCTGGATCATCTTTGTTGCCCTGTGCTGCACCCCCTCCAGCAACTTAATGTCACTCTTCAGGTATGGACGCCAGTACTGCACACAGTACTCCAGGTGTGGCCAGATCAGTGACCTATACAATGGCAGAATTACCTCCCCTCTCCTTGAAGATATACCCCTGGCAATGCAACCCAGCATTTTGTTGGCCTTTGCAACTGCCTTTCTGCATTGTGCTGAGTTGTTCATCGAGCCTGTTATGATCACCCCAGGTCCTTCTCCTCTTCTGTCATGGTGAGCTGCACCCCCAGCTGATAGCTCCTTTTTGGTTTTTTTGCCTCGAAATGCAGCACCTTGCACATTTTGGCATTGAACCCCAGCTGCCACGTGTTTGACCAAGTCTCCATTTTTCCAGAGCATCCTGCAACCCCTGCCACCCTTCCAAGTTATCCATGACTGCTCTCATCTTGGTGTCATCTGCAAACAAACTGATCTTGCTCTTGATGCCCCTCATGATGTCTGATATGAACAGCCCAAACAACACTGGTCCCAACACCAAACCCTGCAGTACCCCACATGTCACTGCCCTAGGCGATGAGAGCTCCCCACTTACCACCACCCTCTGCTGCCTTCCTTGCAGCCAATTAACTACCCAGCCCACCATCTTCTCCCCCGCCCCTGTACCTGCCAGCTTACTTCCCAGCCTCTCATGTGGCACTGAGTCAAATACCTTTCTGAAGTCCAGATACAGGACATCCACTGCATGGCACTTGTCCAACTGTCCAGTTACCCAGTGATAGAAATCCAACAGGATGGTCATGTTTTTAATCTTCAGAATCATCACAATTACATTTACAGTTTCTCGGTACAATATTATGTATCCGAAAAGTGGTACATTACTGTTGAGCATTCCTAGCTGGAAATGGGTCAAAATAAGAGTCACAGCAAAATAAGAAAAAATGGGTGAACACCACTGGAATGTTGCTTTGTAATATTCTTTATTTTATCCACACGTCAAGGGTGACAGTTTTGTGGCTGGTGCCACTTCCTCAGGCCCACTGTGTTGGTCTGTGTAAAAATATAGAAAATACATTTTTTTACAATCATAGGCCCCGATTCTAGAAGTGTTACGCCTGGTGTAACAGCACTTGAGCCAAGTAGAATGGTGTAAGTAGCATTTTACACCAGCAGTTGCAACATGCACGATTCTACAATGTGGCCTGTGACATGTCGCAGGTCACTTGCACTGAAGAGCTGTTACGCCAGCAGTTGTGCCATAAACCCCCTGTGACATAGCGCTAGTGGGTTTACGGCAGCAGTTGCACCCTATTCCAGTAGGGCAGCAACAAAGTCCCCAATGTCGGGATTCTACAAGAACCACTGGAGGAGAACCGGCAACATAAGTTATACCAGCATTTAGCTGGTGTAACTGTACGTATGTCCTTCAAGGGTCCTGTAGAACCACCAGCTACCTAGCACCCAGTCCATATGCCCGCCCCCCATGCTCAGAACACCTCCGCTGTTGCCCCAATGGGCATCACACCCCCATGCCCCATCCCCATACTGTACATGCCCCCCATACCCCCATACAGTAAATGCCCTACAGGGCTGCCCACACACCATGTCCCCGAACCCCCACTACTAGAGACCCCACAGGGCAGCGCTGTCAACCCCCACCCGTGCCCAGACCCGAGGCAGTGCCACAAATGGTATGTTGGAACAGTGCAACATCCCTGGTAGTCTAGTGGCTCCCCACCCAGCTGTGCCCTCCACTCAACACCCCACCCGTCCCCAGCTGGCGACTGGCACAACCCTACTCTTACCACCATGGCCAGCCACCAACTGAGCTCTGAGCACTTACTGTAGAGGCAGCATAAGAAATGAATGTACTCATTCATATCTGAGCGTGTCTGTACAGTATGCACTCAGAAGGCGGCTGGCCATGGTGGCGAGGGAGGTTGTGCCAGTCGCCGGCTGGGGATGAGTGAGGGGGTGCTGGGTGGAGGGCACAGCTATGGGGGGTGGTGGGCCACTAGACTACCAGGTACTACTTATATGTTTTGCACACACATCGGACTGTGTGTACTGTACATACTGTACAGTACACCAGTCTCATGGGGATCGGGATAGGTGTTGGAGGACCCTTGGTGGCACGACAGTGGGTGGAGGGGCCTCCAGTCCTGTGGGGATCTGCTGGGGATCAGACATGCGAGGACACTTGCGACTGTAAACAGGTAAGCCTTGTGAACAGGGATTTTCGGAACCCTAATGGCTATATCACTGTATAAATAACATTTTACCATACCACACCATACTTGCAATATACCTGTTGCGGCTTGCGACATTCTCGCCAGGTGTGCCCTCTGTTTGGCGTACCTGGCTGTATGTCGCAAGTCGCAGGACTTAGTCATGGGGACCCTTCCCCTTTTAGAATAGGGTGCAGGGTCAATGTCGCAGCTGCGTTTGGTGCAAGTCACGTTTGACGGCGACTTGCACCAACCTTCTAGAATTGGGCCCATAATCTTAACATTTTGAATCCTAAATCTTCAGTAAACATCAACAGGCAAACCATCATTCCCTTTAAGAATAAAATAAAGAATATTACAAAGGAACATCCCAGTGGTGTTCAGCCATTTTTTCTCATTTTGCTGTGTTTGAAGTCTACTCAGGGATGACCCAAGACATGCATACATTAAACCTATAGGCATCCTGAATCAAAATAAGGGTCACAGCTGGAAATGAGCCTCGGCTCAGTGTGCCTCTCTCAGTTACAAATTTTCAAATTAATAATTAAATAAGTATATACAGTCAAACACCAAAAAAATCCTGATCTTATGTATTTTTTATTGTGTCCAAGTACCCTTCTCTCCCATGAGTTGAATTTAATCTTTTTTATCAAGGGTGTAATTTGGCTTAAGCAACCTGCTCTATATCAAGCTGTTTACCACTCTCACTGTATCATAACCTTATCATGTTCAATACGTCTTCCTTGGGTTACCTGAAACAGTCCTCCATTACATTACCTAGACCAGATCCCCCAGAAATGCATTTTACATCTTCAAAATTAAAACCTCAGACTGAGTATCAGATTTTCTCTTCTAAACAGACATGGTAGTCGAGATTTATTGAGCTTATATAAATCCTTTACAGAAATCATTTTCTTCTTCTTAATCATGAAGTCTAGTTATTTCTGTTCTAGTTCTGCATGTAAACATGCTAGTTTTACAAATGTCTGAACCTTAAAATGCTACAATAGAGTTTTGAAAAAAAATCTCTCCAGTAGGGTGGAGAAGGTTTCGACCCACACCTGTGCAGCATGGAATAATGATGACCTCACCCTAGCCTGTCAATACAGTATTAACTAAATATCCCCCAAATCTGGCATTAGATAACATGAATCCCTGCATGTCATTAACCTTTTTAAGTGAGATCATGTTGATACGGATTTCCAAAAAAACAAGATCATCAACTCTAACACCCAGATAATTGCAATACTTAGTTGTATCAATTGGGACTTTACAACAAACAGCTTTGGTATCTTTTTACCTCTGTATCAAAAGGTTGCGATATTAGTGTTTGAGCTGGTAATTTTCAAAGAATATTGTATATATAAATAACTAAACCTGCCCATTTGGCATTGCAGGCCCAGATGCGAACTTAATATTAAGAAAAGATCTGTATATGAAAGATGTCCTGATGGTCAGTCCAAAATTTTAGGGGCATGAAACCCACCATCTGAAAGCAGAGAATGAATCCCATTAAGGATTAAATTGAAGAATGTTGGAACAAGGACATGGCCCACCTTAAACTGACATTTGTTTTACCAATTTCTTTGTAAGATGATCATATGAGTCATATTGTGCTTAAAGCCAGATAGAGCCATGAAGTCGAATCAAGATGTCTAAGAGATTAGAGCAGGGTGGGACAAATCAGGTAGCCAAGTGGCACTGGCTACTTAAAAAACTGGTTTGGCTATCATATTTTGAAAGTTATTGGCCAACTTGGCTACCTGCTTACAAAGTAATCTTTGAGCCCTTAAAAAGGATGACATTTACAAATATTGGTTTGGCTACCAGAGTTTGAAAGCTAGTGGTCAAACTGACCACCAGCTCACAAACTGATTTGTCCCACCCTGAATTAGAGACTATACCTACAGTAGATGATACAGGTGTTGTAACAGCAATTTTTTGCTTATACTATCAAAACCTGTTTGTAAGTCAACAAAACAATAATATAACTGGCTATTTTGTTTTAAACAAAAACCTGCTTAAATCAGATGTCTCAATACAAAGCAATACTGTACTGCTGACCAGCCCTCCTAGAAACTATTTTGTGATTTAACAGATTAAGATTGTTCAGTCCAGGTGGGCAACTTTTCTATGATTATTTTTGCAAAATGTTTTCTGAGACAAGTCCAACAAGCTAATCAGGGGATACTCTTTGGGTCAGTGATAGAGTCTTCTATTGAAAACTGCAAATACTCTAGTGCCCACCCTAGAAGCAGGAACAATTTGGTATTGTATTATTAAATTATAAAGATGATGGAAGATTAGAAGCCACCATGGCATAGATATTCTATAAATATCTGAAGATACTGTAGCTTGACCAGGGACTTTGTTTAATTTCATATTGTTGATTGACTTAACTATATCCTCCACTGAAATGTACCAAGGAGTGGGGGGAATGCTAACATCCAATATCTCTTTTTCACAACCTCCTCTATCTCATTCCTCTGATCTTCCGCAATACTATAAACTAACTTTGAAAATGTTATTCCCAAACTGATGACAATATATAAGATTCCATAGTTGAAGAATATGTACTGTAAAATCCCCAAATATTTTCATAGTATTTCATATTTTATATAACAATGACTTTTCTCTGTTTAGTCCATCTATTTTGCTGTTATCTAGTTTTCTCCTGCTTCAATATTTTCTTATAATTGTCCCACTTTCATTAAGCTCAGAGGCTGAACATCTAATTTCTCCATTCCAACTTGCTTTTTTCATAAAAAAATTTTTGACAGCTGGACCAGTGACATAGAGGGCTGAGGAGTTGGTTGCCTTATGACTCACCACACCAGTGGCCTGTGTTCAGGAATGAGTACGGGCCATCAGAGGTTGGCACAGGAGGAGGGAGTGGTGCAGGATTGAGCTGCCAACAGGCAGCTCTCCTCTCCAGGGAGGGATCTGTGCTCCCTCGGCTCTTGACTGCCTCGCAGTGGAGGTCAAGGGGCAGTATGAGTTGTGGGAGCTAGGGCGCTAGGCCAAGAGGGTGGGAGGAAAGGGCCATCACTAGAGCAAGAGGGTGCATGCGCACTTCCATGCACATGCATCTCTCTGTCTGGGGCCCCAGGTAACTGGGAAAAAAATGCGGAAACTTCGGGGGCCACAGCAGGATGAAGCCTCTGGGCCAGCTTCAGGGCACCGTTGGGACACGCATAGCGTATCAAGATCCAAAACAGCCTCAGAGTCTAGTAGGGCTGGTGGATGAGCAGCTGCAGCCCACCGAAGGAGGAATAAACACCTATATGAAAAAAAAAACACATTTTTTACACCATGTATTTAACCATTGTAACTATTAGATTTACCTGTACAAGTCCCATGTTTATTTACAAGGAGTAAATAAATATGGGACAACAGTATTATTTAAATTCTCAAAACACTCTAATTTATGCCTTAAATCAACTATAGTTAATAGCTCCTCTTTTAAATTTTTTATTTGGGACAATGCCAGTATATAACTCAGGTCCTCAGTCAGGTCACATGACCAAATAATCCTCTTTTAATTAACCACCGCAACATTATTCAAAGGGATTTTTGGTAAATTACTCTAATGGGATGGGATTCTATTTCAGATAAAATGACCATAGCTAAATGCTCAGTTTCTGACCTTGTCTGAATGGACAGATCCACTATTTGTTATAAGCAACTAATGTTTACCCATTGCTAAATCAATTGTCATAGTGCTGTAGGCCCTAAATAAGCAACATTTCCTTCCGGAGCACTTGGCTAGCTTCCATTCAACAATGACATGTTTATATCCTGAATTAATGACATCAGCTTTCAACTGCATTTCTCTTTTTATCTTTCAATTCATAATTGGCTTTAAGTTTATTATTAATAAGCATTACCATATTTGCATTCTGGTCTTCCATGTCCTCATCCTAATTCAAGTTCATCAAGTCCCCAATTCTGGAATTAAAATCTCCTATTACTATTATTGAGAAACCTTGGAAATTTGAATTTATTTCCTCTAACACTTTGGTAAATGAGTCCCACACTAAAACATGATGGCTAGATGCATTAAACGGGGGGTATATATACATATACTGTAATTATGATTAATTTTAAAGCTGGACCTAACTCTTTTGCTTTCAACCACAGATCTACTATTTCAAATTTAAGCAAAAACATAATTGCAACTAACACGCCTCCTTGTAATGAACCCCTCTTTTTTACTCTACAACTTTTCTTAGCAACAGTGTACTACCCTGGAAGCCTGGGCAAGTCAGCACCCAACCATATTTCCTAACAAAGTATTATATGATGGGGAACACGTTGTCTTCATGATCAGCTCGTTTAGTATGAAAACCACTAACATTCCAAGAAATGACTGAAATATTATTTATGGAGCCTACCACTTCTGTAAATATCTTACCTCTTCTGTTAAAATCTTACCTCTCCTGTAAATATCTTACCTCTTCTATTAAAATCTTAACTCTTCTGTTAAAATCTTACCTCTTCTGTTGAAGTCCTTTTTTTCAGAACAACCTGCAACATCACTGAACTGGCAGATTGTCAGCACTACATATTTGATATAAGAAGATTAAACTGACTTGCCCCCAAAAATCTCAACTACTTTTAGATAGGGGGTTCTGATTCTTCAGTTGGCAGTTGTGTTTGAAAGTATGACCAGAGGATAAACTACCAACCATTGGAGGGTTATAGTTAGAATTTACTACTGAACATCCATACCCACTAAGAATATTCCCATATTATCCAATGTGTTACTGGAGGCCAATATAAGTTCAGCTATATCTCTGTTTCTAAATGTTATATCACTTTGAAGTCAAATAAACCATAGTTTACATTTAACAAGGTGATTCCCTCTCTGCCTAGCACTGTTCCAAGACATCTTGAAAAGAAAACACTAATATCATGTTTTGTTGTACCAGTTAATTCCTTGTCAGGTATTTTCCAGCTAAACAGTGATAATGTTTTTCCCTACTTCCAAAAGACCCTGAGCATCACCACGGTATTGCTGGGATGTGTCCAATGATTTGTAAGCATTACAGTCATATCTATTTGTTGTCTGTCCTGATTTGTTGCATTCATCTTTACCTGTTTCTGTTTTTCTAGTATTGCATCAAGTAATTTGGGGGACTCCATAGAAATTTCCGGAGATACCAGTACAGACCTCTTTTCCCATGAATTCTCTCATTTGGAAATATTATTTACACATAAAATTATCACATAAGATTATTACATTTTGATTATCTTTCACATTATGTCTGTATATGAAATAATTAGTGGTGGGAGAACCTCAAAAGGTTCTGAGGTTCTAAGAGGGTCTGATAAGCAAAAATGGTTTGGATAGTTATTCGAACCTTATCTGAACCTTTTAGAACCGTTATGTTTTATAATAACTGTATGTTAAAAATAATTTGAAATAGCTTTTAATCAACATATCTGTAGAAAAAAATGCAATTAAACCACTGTTTAGTAGTAATAAATAGCATGATTAGTGAAATGAGATGAGAAGGAGTAAATGATGTGACTGTGGTTGTGCCTACTGGAAGTGGCAGTGCTGTAATATGTACATGCTGAACCTCACAACCAGCATCCACCTCCAAGACGATGATGATTTTGTCCCAAGGCAGGCAAGTCCCAGAACTCTAACCGGCCTTATAGCTTAGTAGTTACAGCACCAGTCTGAATCAGAATAATAGCAGTTAGCAGACCTGGGTGTGTATTCAACTCTGACAGTCACCCACTGCATGCATACACTACTGTCTGTGTGATTTTGTCAAAAGGCAAGCAACTCCCAGAATGCTCTCTAACCACTCATCTATTTCTGACATTTAAGAGGTAATACTGCATATAATAATAACAGTAGTGACTTCTATTTCTCAACAGGCACCACTGTGAACGTCCCTCAGTTAAGATTAATGACCAAGGAGGAACACGCCACCACAATGGACAATCAGAAACAGCATCATCCAGTCAGACAGCTAGATACCAAGTCAGCCAGCTACCACTTCACGACTGCTATTGCCACTGCCTACTACAATCAGGAAAAAAAGAACTACTGTACCAGCACTGAGATCAGTATGGTTAAGGAACAATTACCAAAAAGGACTACTTAGAAAAGAATGAGAAAGTGACTGTGATGACAAGCAAGTCACAGATCTTTGGTTTGTAACCAGTCTCCTGAGTCTGATTTTTGTCGAAGGGGATAGTATGTTTATTTGTGTAGATAGTTTTATTTCTCAGTCACAGGTACCACTTTTACTATGCAATGGCTCTCAGTATGGAAAGCAATGCACCATTATTAGGAAGCAACATGAGAGAGGAGCATCAGGCAGTCCAGAAGTCACCATTTCACTACTGCTACTACTACTATGGTTAGGAGCAAAAACAGAGTTAGCAGCATTTAGCTCAAGTTCAATTGAGGCAGATTTAGCTAAATGATCTCCTTAGAATGAGAAAGCAATTGTGTGAGAACAGGGACTTTTCTGCCACAGTTGCTCCCAGTACAATATCATGTGCAGTACTGGCTGCACCTTCCACCCACCCTCAAGACAACGATGATTTGGTCAAATTGAAATCAGGGGTCACAAACGTGGCCTAACGCTTTATGACACAGTCCATCCAAAGCAAGGATTATTTATTTTTTTGTATTTATAGAACACAGAAGACCCACAGAGCCGAAGCATGTAGGAGTGCACCACGGAGCACAGGGAGGAGAGCTGATTGATTTGTTCGGGATCACATAGACAGTATGCAAGTGGCACTGGTGGCTGTCAGATTTTAACTGAATTTCAGACACAGGTCTGTTATGTTATTCTGGTTCATACTGGACCTCTAAACTATAAGGTCTGTTGGTACCCACAGACAATGATAGAGTTCAAATTGAATATTTAAGGGTCACAGTCCTGGCATAACCATTTACAACACAGTCCTTCCAAAGCAAGGATTTATTTTTATTTTTTTTATTTATAGTCCATGGAAGGCCCACTGAGTCAAAGCTTTTAGGTATGCCCCACAGAGCACAATGAGGAGAGCTGATTGTCTTGTTCAGGGTCACACAGACAGTATGCAAGCGGCACTAGTGGCTGCCAGATTTTAACTGAATTTCAGACACAGGTTTGCTATATTATTCTAGTTCACACTGGACCTCTAAACTATAAGGGCTGGTACAACCCATAGACAATGCTAGAGTTCAAACTGAAATCAGAGGTCATAAACCTGGCTTAACCCTCTACGACACGGTCCTTCCAAAGCAAGGATTATTTATTTATTTGTTTTTTATTTATAGTCCATGGAAGGCCCAGTGAGTCAAAGCTTTTAATTATGTCCCACAGAACACAGTGAGGAGAGCTGACTGACTTGTTCGGTGTCTCACAGCAGTCAGTATGCAAGTGGTGGTGGCTGTCAGACTTATTTATTTAACTGAATTTCAGACAGACAGGTCTGCTGTATCATAATGGTAGGTTCACACTGGTGCTCTGACTTATAAAAGGAAAACAAAATCAGGGATCACATCACCAATTGGCCTAACCCTGTCTCAAAAAGCCTGCAGCTGATCCTAAGATGACTGGCTAGCACTGCACCTACTAGCCTCTGCCTACTCACTTATCACTTTCCCTTCTTCTCCTCTCCCCACCTGTTGGCTCACAGAAAGTAATTTTTTTTAAATGTTCACTCTCCAAATGTTTTTTGCTTTTCATTTTGCAGGACAGAAAAAAGGTCACTTTGCGGACTGCCTTTCTGCTGCCTTAGTCAGTAATGCTCACTTGCCCCTCTCCTCCTCTCCTCCATCCTCCGTTTTTGCCTCTCAGATTTTCTCTTCTCTAAAAGTTCTAATTTCTTAGTTTAATCTCATTTTTTTATAACCCTCAGTTCTTTGAGGATGAGATGACCCTTGAATTAACTATAAGTAGTATTTATGTTTTGCTATAGCCTCTGTGCTTATGATGAAGAGATGAACACAGTGCAGTGCAGAGCTGTTGCTTCTGTCTCTAACGTCTAAGACACACTGAGCAGGCTACAGCAACAAACTGCCAGCATGTAAAGTTAACCATGTGGGGATACTCCCCGGCCCAACCCAATCAGGTGCCACCTTAGAAACTTGAATATTCCTGGTCCAGTGATATGCCACGACTGAGAATCTCTCTGTCTGCTCCCTCCTACAGCTCTCTCCCACCCACATGCTAGATGTCAGTCCTGCTCCATCTGCCCTCCAACTCCTTGTGTTGCTGCCAACTGAATCATGCAGCAAACATGGAGTTATCTGAACCATTCTGAACTGTAAAAACTTTTTGGAAGTGGTTTGATTGCCATTGCTTCCACTGACTTTGGGGGGGGGGGGGGGGGGGCTCAGATTTTACCAAAACCAGTTTGCCCACCTCTAGAAATAATCATTGTTATTCTAGTTATCCAGATGAAATAAATATTCTATTATTTTTCACCAGTGCAAGACTTGCATTCCATTCTTTTCATACAGGAAATACGTAATTGTTAAACATGCATTATCCTAGATACCAAGGAGATGAGACCCCATAATTCTGATTTCTGGGAATAATTTACCAGCAGTCAGTCAATAATAAAGAGTTTGGGGAATTTCTAGGTGTTGAGTAGTACGGAGAAATGGAGCCAAGGGCTTTTGTAATGATGACTCATTTGCCTGAGCATCCATGGACAGCTCCTTACTATTTTTAGAATTTTTTTTAGTCTTATTTTTATTATCGCTTTGACTTTTGTTTCTATTTTCCTAGTGCCCATCCTGTGAGCCTTAAGGATGCCATACATTATGGGCAATTTCTGAGGCTTTATCGTAATTGAGGTATGGAAGATGAATTTTTGAAACAATCAGAAGAACTTAAAACCAGGTTTTTGGAACATGGTTATTCAGAGAGCCTTTTAAATGAAACCGAGGGCAAAGTACTGCAGTTGAACAGAAAATACCTGGTATATAATGAATCAAGAAAGAATTTAACAAAAACAGATAACAAAACAATCACTATGGTCACAGAATATAACAGTGTAGCAGGCCAGATTGGGAAGATCGTTTATAGAAACTGGCATATTTTGCATTCTGAAAACAGTGTGGCCATGGTCATAGCAGAAACGCCAAGGATTACTTTCAGGAAGCCAAGAGATATTGGAGACCATTTGGTACATATCAGACTTAGAAAGGACACAGATAATGAAATGGGATGGTTCCCTTATAAAACAAACTTTTTTTAGTGTACGCATTGTAATATATGTAAATACAGTACACCTGGTAAGCATTTCAAACACTCAATAGATAAGGAAAATGTTATGGAAATTAAGGAATGCATAACATGTGACACCCTTTCTGCATTTATGTGTTGTGGTGTGAATGTGATTTGGTCTATGTTTTGTGCATCGTGAGAGCCCTTAAACAATGAATACAGGAGCATGTCAGATCGATAATCACTAACAGATCTGACACTCCTGTAGGAACCCACTTTTCAGACAAATATGGGTCTGACCTGTTCACTGTGCATTTCATGGGACGAAACATATTCCAGGACAGAGAACAGCGGGGGATGGAAAAAAAAATCAGTTGCTCCAAAAAGAGTTACTGGATTTTCACCCTTCAAACAATGAAACCAAAGGGATTGAATGACAATTGGGACTTTAAACCCTATCTCTGTAAGCACTAGGATTTTTCTCCCTGAGGGTCTTTCAATACATAGACCCTCCCCCCCATGTTTTGGCTCGTTATGAAGGCATATACATGTGTTAATGAATAGTCTGAACTAATGTTTCTGTTATTTATATTGTTTTGCAGCTCATCTGTTGCCATGAGAGAAAGCACCTACACCACTTGGGAAACGATGTTATTTTTTTTTGAATGTTTGGTGACTTTTCCATTTTTTCCATATTTCCTTTTATTGAACTGCTTGTATTCTACCTACAGCATATAATATATAAGGAACTGCCAATATGCTCTGAAAAGGGTCTTTTCCTTGCTTGTTGGTTCTGGGGATACGTGCTGCACTTGCCAGTTACTTCTATTTATGTTTTGATGTTGCTTACAATGGTTACTTTAAAGATTTGTACTGTACATTACTGATTATATATTGCCTGTTATTCTGTACCAATTGTATAAATGTTGAGATGAAAGAAATAGAAGCCTGACCTTTTGTATGATACCTTGACCTCCTGTAATTCTTAAAATGAATGTTGAACTTTTGCAAGTTCAGTTGACTGCCCATAAAGAAATTATAAAATTTGGGAGTTTAAGGCTAAAACTTCCTTATTGGACATCCATATGTATTGGAATTAAGAAATATAAGTTAAACATATGGTATTTTTGACCTCTTGGAACATTTAAAATGAATGTTGAGCTTTTGCAAGTCAAGTTGACCTCTTATTTAGAAATTATGTAATTTGGGGTTTAAAGGTTAAAAAATCTTACAAAGATGTCTCCATATTTGGCACTAGCAATATATGTAAAATAAATGCCAAGTTTGCTTTAGAACCAATACATACTATAGCTACGATTGCAATATTACAAATGGGGTTTGAGATGTATTAAAGTTTATTTATTATTTGGCACCTATACATATATGGCAGTATTTGTAACATACTTAAATTTAATTCATTACTCAGTCCACATGTTAAAGAGAGAAAATGTTGCTTTTTTATTCAACTTTGTTGTAACATGTCATAAATGAAATATTGGTATAACCTACATTATGAGGGGCTATTTGTTGAATAAATCAATTAGGGTCAATATAAAATGTTCACTCTGGCCCTCTCTATCCACGGCCCGTGAGTAAGGGTCTTGTGGCTCAAAGTGCTGGGGAGAGAGTGTGGCTTGCTGGCTTACTCTCACATACCTTTCATCGTGTTATTTGTTTTGTTACATTATAAATGTTGGTTTGTATTCTACAACGTGGATAAGAGTGTCTCCTCTGAGTGTGCACAACTTTGGCTCTTTTGTAATGATGACTGATTTGCCTGAGCATCCATGGACAGCTCTTTACTATTTTTAGATGCTTTTTTGGTTTTAGTCTTATTTTTAATATCGCTTTTACATTTGGTTTTCTTCTTCTCCTTCTTCAACTTAGCTCCCCCATTATTCTTACCTTGCATAATTCCTTTGTTGTTTTGGTTGTTAGGTTACTAGTTGTACAACTGCAATGCAATATGGATACTTCAGTTAATGTCAGTTCTTGTTTGTTGAGAGGGGACGATAAATTAACTTGAACCCCTCAGGTCTCTAATCAGAGCCTAACAATGCTGTTTTAAGGAAAACAGGACTTTTATTGAGTTCCCACATCAAAGTCAAGAAACTTGGGGCAGCCAGAATTTAAGAGGATTGTTATCCCAACTGGTGGCTGGGATATGCCCGGTTGGGAGATCTGATCCTAGTGACAGGCTTCTTAAGGGGCTTCAGGTTTAGCACAGCTCCCTATTCAGCTCTCAAGACTTGACCTCGCTCGTTCAGATACACGGGCAGACTGTGAAGACTTGCATATTGGTGCCCTTAGATTGTATGAGAATGGGTTCATAAACAGTTGTGTACAACCGTATATCACAAGAGGGAGGTATAAAACAGCAGATTCAATACTGATGAGGCTATAAGGATTACACATGATTATTCCTATTATGTATATTTATTGTGGGAAAGGAGGGGAAGAGCAACAGCCCTTAGGGACTAAGTTGGGGGACGTAGTAATTTCTTAAGCTGTGAAATGTTCGAGGAGTTGTGATATAGAAGCAGGGGCTGGATGTAGAATTGTAACAACAGCACCTTTCACTAGCTAGAGGAGGTATACAAATGGAAAACACCTTACAAGTCGTAGCTACTCACCTTCATATTTTTTCACATTGTTTGAGTGCCCAGGGTATTAGGGTGGCTTGGCTGCTGGCCCCTAACAATAGGGGAACTGCACACATAGCACACCATTGTCTGAGAGCATTAGATGGAGTGGAGGCTTTTCTGTAGTACTAGTAGTAAAATCTTTATTTTTAGTTAGGAAAGAATAACATTTTACACCATTAGGACAAAGTCCTATTTACAAGGCGCTCCTGAAAACAACAATGTAAAATTTCATGGATACAAGCAATCCTAATCTATTTACATCATCTCTTGAACTTGCAGTTGATTCCATATTGTATTTGAATGGACTTACATAGGCATATACATATTTAACAATCTTTCATAGATAATGAGACCAAATATCTTAGTCAAAACATCTACATCGGGTTGTCAAGTCTTGTCTCAGGGCAGTATTAAACTGACTTTTATTTTCACATATATTTTTAGTCTGGATATTCAGTTCATTCCATATTTTTGTAGCTGAATATAAAAATGTCATCTCTCCATACCTGGTTCTAGAAGTCCTGATATAAAAATTCCTCATTTGACCATTACTCCTAAGGTTGTGTGAGTTGGTAGTATTTTGCATTTTATCTAATAGATACTGTATGTAGGTTTTCCAGTCACCATTGTATTCCTCATTTGATTGGCTAGAGATCTTTTGAACTTATTTCCTATTGTGAGCCAATTTAGCTCTGTAAACATACCACAATGGTGGGTCCATCTATCAGCTAGTAGAATAGGACTGCTAATTTATTATATATAACTTCAACTTTTTTATCTGTGAAGTAGTGGCATACCCATAAATATGGATCTCGTAATCAATAATAGGTACCAATATTTGATTGACCGACAGTTGCCTTGTGGGTTGGTCCATACAGTGTTTGGACCATCTAAGAGCCCCTAATCTACAGCTAATTGTTTTGACTAATATATCTATATGGTAATTAAATTTCAAGCTGCTGTCAACCCAGAGGCCTAAATATTTATATTCAGTGATTTGTTGTAAGGGGTCACCGGCTGTGGTTTTTATATCCAGAGATGGGGGAGAAGTTTCATTTTATAATAACTTGTAAACAACATTGATTTGTATTTTCCACCATTCAGGATTAGGCTCGAATTTTGAAACCAATCCTGATTGGCTAGGAAATCACTTTATAGATCTTCATTAATTTTTTCTAGGTCTGTTCCCATAGTAAAGAAAACTGTGTCATCTGCATATAGTCTAACTATAGACCACTGAACAACAGTGGGAACTTGGTTTGTATAGATCAAAAACAAGAGGGGCCCCAATATTGACCCCTGTGGTACACCTCATTGAACATCAATTTGGAGAGAAGATATTCCTCCCACTGTAGTAGATTGTTTCTTCCCTGATAAATAAGACCTAAATCAGCTGCATGATTCCTCAGAGACCCCTATATTTCTTAGCCTACATGTATGTACTAAAGTCAAATAATTTACTATATCAAAGGCCTTTGACAAATCCATGAACACTGTGCCCACCGACTCACCTCGATCCACAGATGTTGCTACACGATCACTAAGGTCAGTCAGCATAGTGCCCATGGAATATACCTTTTTAAATCCTGACTGGTGACTGGGCAGCAAACCATATTTCTTCAAGTACTCATATAGCTGGCCATGTACCAGTCTTTCCAAAATCTTTGAAACCATTGGTAAAAGAGTGATGGGACTATAGTTAGATGGGTTTGTTGTTTGCCCCCCTTTAAATATAGGGATCACTTTAGCCTCCTTCCATATTGTTGGTACTACTCCCTCTTGTAGGCTCCAATTAAACAGTCTCATCAGGACTGGAGCAATAATACTTAAGCTGTCCTTCATAAACCTAATTTCTATGTTGTCATTCCCCAGGGCCTTATTAAATTTACATTTTCTTATTATATCCTGAACTTCCTTACATGTCACACATTTAAATCTAAACTATGGAATATAAAGATTCTCATTAAGTTCCTGGGAAGGATTCTCTTTAAGTACCTGGGTATTGATTTTTAAGTTTTTTTCATTTTCTTTTAGCTCAACTACATCAGGGAGATTTATAAAATATTCATTCAAGATGTTTGCTGGAATTATGTTATTCAGAATTAGCCCATCTTTCTCAATCTGAGTTTTGGGGCAAGCCTGGCTTGGATTTTCTAAAGATTTTAACAATGACCAGTATTTGCCTGTACCCACAGTAGACTGACTCTTACTTTTATAATATTGAACCTTCACTTGTTTTATCTTTGTTTTTAACTAGTTTCTCATCTTTTTATATTTTACCCAGTCCTCCAGCAACATTGTTTTATTTGCTTTTTCCAAACCCTGTTTGTAACTCTTATTTATTTTTTTAACTTCTCCGTGATCCATGGTACATGGGACATTCTCTGCTGGATTTTTCCTATAAGGGCCTGATGCTCCACATGCTGACAAAATAGTTATTAAACTCCTGAATTGCCATTTCCAGAGCAGGGAGCAGATATAATCTAGACCATTTTATTTTCCCCAAAATTAATTAATAATAGTTCTGCAGTGTAGTTTTTAAAACATATTCTCCTAATCAATTTAGAACTCAAAACTGGTTTTAGACAACTGTTAAATTTATACTACAACTAATAGTGTTATGGTCCTCCAGCACTGGCTGTTCAACCACAGTCTGGGTGACCATTAAGTTTTTAGATACAAATACTAAGCCAAGGATATTACCATAACTAATTTGGAAACTTTTCCTGGTAGGAGAATTTATAACTTGTTTGATGTCTAAATGGCTTAGGCTCTGTTCCAAGACTTGACCCCTGGGACAATCCCAGGCTGACTTAAAATCTCCTATCAGGATGAGGTTTTGTCCATTAGTATTTATTTATTTAAAAGTTTTACCAGGAGGGCATGCTGAGCGATGCAATGCTTGATTCCAGATATGTCCTGGGGGAGGGGGAATTTGGATAGACAGTATTCAAGCAAACAATTTCATGACTGGTACATTACATGGACGAGAGAAAACACACATTGTACAAGATACACCCGCCTCTTGGCAGGGGAGTAGAGTCTAGTGCTGCGAGAGGGTTGGAGCTCACAGTGAGGCTAAGTGCCACTGCAATAGGGGATTATTAATGGTAAGAAACAACATATAAGCAAACCTATAAACCTACAAGCAAATTAGCTGCCAATGGGGCTAGCTGCACGTGCAGGGAGTGGTGAAGTGCTGTTTGAGGAGAAGGCTGAGCTGCTGAGAGGAGGTGGAGTGTCTGAGTTCAGCAGGGAGGAAGTTCCATACGTAAGACATACGGTACTTGAAAGCATGCTGACCTTTGGCAGAGGACATGCATGGAAGAGAGAGGAGCCTGGAGTCAGTGTTACGGAGGGTGTAAGTTGAAGGAGTTTTGGAAACTAGGGTAGTCACAAGGTACGAGGGGAGGGATTGGGTCCAGTATTTTGCTGTTAACCTGGTGCAGTGTGCCATTCTTTGATCCTGTGAGGAAGGTAGATCTAAGGATTTGTAGAGGTCATGGTGGTGAGCTGGGGCAGGCAGTCCAGGGCAAAATGGCAGAACGAATGGAAGAGAGGGTCCAGTCTGGTGAGGGAGGACTTGGGGGCTCTGCTATAGACTATATCCCCATAGTCAAAAAGCAGGAGGATCATTTTCTGAACAATTTTTTTGTGGGTCGTCAGGGGAATACAACCTCTGTTACGATAAAGGGCTCCCAGTTTCGGGTGAAGTTTTTTGTGGATAGCATCAGTGTGGGCTGAGAAATCGAGGTGTTGGTCGAGCCAGACCCCAAGGTATCTGAACGAGGTGCAGGTCTCCAAGAGGGTCCCTTCTAAAGTATGGAAGGTAGGGGATGTGAGGACCCAGGACAGCCTTTGCCTGGTCCTGAAGGTGAGTGTGACAGTTTTCTTTGGGTTGAGAAATAGCTGGTTATTGCAGAACCAGAGCTGGATTGCATTAAACTCCTCCTGGAGTCTGGATGACACTTCAGCGGCGGAGGGACCTGTGACATATAGTACTGTGTCGTCGGCATACATGTGTATGGACTAGTGAGGGCAAACTGTGGGCAGGTCATTTAGAAAGACAGAGAAGAGTAGCAGGCCAAGGACTGAGCCTTGTGGCACCCCTATTTTGACAGGAAGTGGGGCAGAGGTGTGTATTCCAATTCTTACTGCTTGTTGCCTCCCTTCCAGGTAAGAGTAGAACCAGCTGGTAGCCTCTCCTGAGAAGCCAGTGAGGGTGAGGGTGAGTTTAGATAACAGGAGTGAGTGGGAGACCATGTCAAAAGCTTTAGCTAGGTCAATGAAGATAGCTGAGGTGATGTGCCCTTGATCCATGTCAGTAAGGATGTCATTTGTTAGCATTAGTAGGGAGGTGATAGTGGAGTGTGATTTCCAGAAGCCAGACTGGTAGTGTGAGAGAAAGGAGGAGGAGTCGAGGAAGGTGGATAGTTGGGTGAGAGCAAGATGTTCCTGGACTTTGGCTAGAACTAGGAGAAGGGAGATGAGGCGATAATTTCCCGGCGAGGAGGGGTCACCACCTTTGGGGAGAGGGATGACTGTCTCACATTTACATTCAGCAGGGATTTTGGCGAGAGAGAAGGAGAGGTTGAAGAGGGAGGCCAGTGGGGTGGCGATGGCTGGGGCAGATAGGTATAGCATCCTGGAGCCGAGGCCGGAGGGGCATTTACCTTTGGAGGGATTGAGTGATCATAGGGTTGTTAGCACTTCAGCTGGGGAGACCAGGCAAAATGAGAAGTGGGAGGATAGAGGGTGGGGGTGACAAGGGTGGTCCATAATGATTTGAGCTAGTCTCTCAAAGACCTTCATTTTAACTTTGGTGGTGAATACAGTAAATCTCTCCACTAGCCAGTCTAAACAAAAGGAGTCTAATAGTTAGACAATAAATTCCCCCAATTTCATCTGAATATAGAATGTCAGTTTGCCCCAGGTCCCATTTAGTATATAATAATAAAACCCTTCCTTTCCTTTTTTCCTATCTAGTTGATGACTAGAAAAAACCTTCATTTCAATTTCTTTGTTTTGAACTGATTCGTTAAGCCAAGTTTCTATTAAACCCACACAATCTGGTTGTTGTAGATCTACCCAGGCCCTAAGCAAATCCAACTTATTTTTCATACTTCTAGCATTATCATGAACTATTTTTAGCTGGATATCTTGTTCAGAACCTGGGCTTACCTCAATAACCCCACTCAGAATCAATGCTATTAACAGGGAGGTTTTTTTTAGTTGCCAATGAGTATTTATTTTCAGTCTTTGTTGCTGTTTCAACTTAGTTCTAATTTTCTGAAATAGATTTCTTCTGTTTTTATAATCTTCAGAGTGGTACAGAGAGTTTCAGGGAATATTCTGCATTTGAAACATTTTTGTTTATTATAAGTTTTCACTTTCAACTCTTTTGGCTAAATTAACAAGTCAGGTACAAACTGGCAGTCTGATTCTGACATGTGGGGGATTCTCTGGGGGGCAGGGGGGCTTGATTCCCTAGGGTAACGACTTGCTTAGTTTAGAGTTCATGCAATCCTAATTATGACTACCTCTTTAGCTAAAATCCTTGCATACAACTTCAATGGCCTCCCACAACACCATTAAACAAAACAAATTCTGGTCAGAGCCAATATGGCTGCTCTCAGTAACATTGCTCCATTTGTGCAGCAAGAGCGAGTAAAAGCATACTTGGAGCTCTTGCCGCACTGGAGCCTGCCATGTGCAAGATGGCAGCTCCAACACACTTGCGCATGTGTGAGGACCATGTAGTTGTGGCACAAGTACCAACACCTTGTTGTGTCTTATTGCATACAGAACGCTATTTAAGGACTACTCCCATAGCAACAACTTAATAATTTTCTATTATGACATCTCCCCACAGCAATGGTCATCTTTTAGTAGCAAAAAAAAGTTGGGGGTGGGGTGACCAACCAGTCAAATTAACTTTGTATTAAATCATGTCCAAGAATGCATCTGTAGTTTTCTGCTGATGTCTTAAGGGGTGGAGTGGGGGTAATATCTGTACACATGTACTAATACTTAAGTAGTCACTATATTACTGATCTTTATGCAGAACAGTAAGTATTATATAAACAAGCAGCAAATTAAAAGTAAACTAACTCTTCTGTAACCTGTTAGCCTCCTGCTGGTATTTATTTTTATTTGTTTAAAAGTTGATAAACAGGAAAAGCACCAATAAGCCAAGACTCATTTCCAGGTGAGACCTGGGGAAAGGCAACATGGGAAATTGTACATTTACATATGACAAAAAACATATCAGTAACAAGAAACAAGGGTCATGGTTAGAAGACACATAACAGTAGGTAACAACAAGGTACAGGAATACAATATTAAAAGCAAAAAAAAAAAAAAAAAACAGTTTATCCACAGATAGCACCACAGCCCAGTTGCAGGACTGGTTGTTGCACCAAATAATAAATAATGGGTCAGGGCAAAAAGAAATACAGAGAGCAAGGCACAAATTACAACAATGGAGCTCCTGTTGGACAAGGAGATATGGCTGTCAGGGATTTGCAACTGTAGGCGATTGGTTAACTAATGCTTAGGAGGCAGGGCTAGGATATGCATGGAGCATTGTGGGTGAGGCAGAAGTCTGAGTAGCCCTTTGAGTGAGAAGGGGGATGAGGATCATCTGAGGTTGAAGGGGAGTTTATTTTCAGAGAGAAGGGAAATGAAAGGAGAAAGCAGATGGGCCAGACGCAGACAGGGGGCATGGGATGGCAAATGTTTGTGGATCCTGGTGATGAAGGAAGTAGGTATAGGGAGCAGCTTTGGAGAAGCGGGCAGAGAGGAAGGTAGAGAGGGTTCCAAACCAGAATTTTGCGGCAAAGGAGGCACAGTGAACCAGTCTTCTGTGGGATAGAGGCGTGAGTGCAAGGGTAGAGTACAGGAGACAGTGGTGGGTAAGAGGATGGTGGTGGTGGAGCAGCAGAAAGAGTTCAGGAGAGTGTCAGATCTGGTAAGTGAAGATTGAGAGGCAGTATTATAAACCATATTGGCATAATCGAAGACAGGAAGGATCATTTTGGTAACTAAACTAAACTAACTCACGGTGGATGGGGAGGGGAGGCTGGTCTTATGTTGATAGAGGACAGCCAGTCTGGGGTGCAATTTAGTGCAGATGTATTTAACATGGTTAAAGAAGTCCAGATGGTGATCCAACCAAACCCCTAGATGTTTGAAAGCAGTAACATTCTGTAGTGGAGAGCCATCCAGGGTTGTGAAGATGGTAGTGGACTGGAGGGTGGCCAGTATTTGTCTGGAGCCAAATGTCATGGCCACTGTTTTTTTTTGGCATTAAGCTTGAGCTTGTTTTTCTGGAACCACTACTGAACTCTATTGAAGTCTTCCTGGAGGGGGGACTGTACACTGATGACAGAGGACCCAGAGATTAAAATAATGGTATCATCAGTGTATATTTGCATATTTGAGGATTTGCAGACTGAGGGGAGGTTGTTTATAAATGGGGAGAAAAGGATAGGACTGAGGATTGAGCCTCTGGGGACACCGGAGAGGATAGGGAGAGGGAAGGAGACAGCATCACCTGTTTAAATTGATTGCTGCCTGTCAGGAAGGTAAGAACAGAACCAGTTTACAGCAGATTCAGCATGGCCAATCATACTAAGGTAGTAATGCAGTAAGGGGTGGGAGACAGAATCGAAAGCCTTGGCAAGGTCAATAAAAATGGCAGCAGTAATGTGGCTTTGATCCACAGCTGTAAAAATCAAATCCATAACTCACGATAGTGAGGAGGTGGTTGAATGTTGTTTTCTAAGGCCAGCCTGTACAGGAGATAGTGTGTTGGTAGTCATCAGGAATTCAGGCAGCCTAGAGTGAATAAGGGATTCCTGAAGTTTGGCGACTGAGGGGAGAAGGGAGATAAGTCTATAGTTTCCGGGTGTGGAAGGGTCACCTCCCTTATGGAGTGGTAAGACTTTGGCAGATTTCCACACCTTTGGGATAGCCGGGTTGGGGGGAGAGAGAGAGAGAGAGAGAGAGAGAGAGAGAGAGAGAGAGGTTTAGAATGTGAGTGAGCGGGGCAGTTATAGCTGGGACAGAGATGTGGAGAAATCTAGGGTGGAGACAGTCAGGGCTGGACTTGATTGAATTAATGGTAAGGAGGGCAGTGCAGACTTTGGGGAGGGAAGGTGGGAATTGGAAGTTTGAGGGCCGTTTAGGAGTATCTAAAAGGACTGGGGGGTGGGGGTAAGAGAGATTGATTTTGGGGGACAGCATATGTGGCAAAGAATTTACTGAAGGACTCGGTGACTGATGCAGGGTCAGAGACTGTGGCGCCATGAACTTTGAGAACGGGGAGGCTTGACTGGTAGGTGAGTAAAAGAGTGAGTGGAAAACTTTCCAAAAGGAAGCCGATGTTTGTTTATCTTGCTTCAGGTGTTGCCTAAAGTAACTTGCCTTGGAGAGGTGGGTGGCCTTAGTGCAATTGTTCCTAAGGGTTTTGTAAACTTGAAGGTCCACTTGGGATAGGGACTTCTTGTCGTGGTACCAAGCTGTGTCCCTGGCTCTGCATTTTGCCAGCAGGTCAGCAGTTATCCAGGTGTGATGAAGTCTTCTTACTTTGGATTTCTTTAGTGGAGCATGGTTGTTCCAGATAAGGAGGAATATGCTGGAGAAAAGAGATAGGGCAGAGTCAACATCATTGGCTGTAAAGATGGGTTGCCAGTCTGCTTCAGCGAGATTGTATTGGAGGGCAATGGCATAAAGATTGTGGAGGAGATGGGACCATATATATTTGGGGCAGCATATGAAGAGTGAATCTTGCGTGTGCAGAAAGTGATGCAATGGTCGCTGAGTGCATCAGATAAGATACCAGCCGTAGTGATATGGTGGGGGAGGAGAGAACAACACCCAGTCAAGCAGTGAGTGATTTTGGGAGTGGGGGTTTATACAAGTTGGTTCTTGGATCAAATTTGTAAGGTTTAGGGCTTTGATTTTAAGGAGGGTGGGCTTAGAGGAGGGGGAGAGCCAGTCCAGGTTAAAATTCCCTAGAAGCAGCAACTCACCATTTGTCATGTGGAAAGATATAGAAGTGATGATGGAGACTAAGGTGTCAGTTGTTGTTTTAGGTGGTGCACAAACAGCACCTATATAGAGTGGGGCTGAGGAAGGGAGGGAAATTTGTACTAGGATAACTTCATGTGAGGAAGTGTTGGATTTTTGAAGGTAATAGAGCAGGGGAGAGATTGTCTAATGTAAAGGGCAATGCTGCCACCTCGCTTGCCTCGGTCTTCTCAGAATAAGTTGAAATCGCGGATAGAGAGGGCAGACTTAGGGATCCTGGCTACTAGCCAGGTTTCTGTGACACAAAGAGTGTCGAGTGGGTATTGGGTGATCCAAACTTTAAGATCATCCATTTTGGGGAGGAGACTGTGAGCATTTAAGTGAAAGGTGCGAAGGCCCATGGGCAAAGACATAAAATACAAAGTGGTGTTTGAGTGGGACTGGACCAAGTTAGAGGTGGTATAGATGGGACCTGGGTTTGGATGGACATCTCCAGAAAGAAGTAGAAGGAGTAAAAAATGGGTAGATAAGAGGGATACCTGTACCTCCAGTGGATTTGGGTAGAGGAAATAGTAGGAGGGGAAGTGCTGCGAAACAGGGCCTCGAGGTTTAGTAGGCTTGACAGGAGCATCCCAGGGTGTATGTGTGGGGAAGGAAAAAGGAGGGTGTAGACAGGGGAATTTGGCAGGCCAGGGTGAGTGGAAGGGACAGGAGAGAAGGAGGGGACTACATAAGGCGGGGAGGATGGGAGCAGAAGTAAAGTTCGGGAGAAGAAGAGGGGATGCAGTGGGGAAGAGGACCAGGGAGGGGAGGATTCAGTGGGGGAAAACAAGGGAGTGGAGCAAAAAGAGGATAGAAAGGAAGGAAAAGGTGGTTGGAAACATAGCGGAGGAAGAGAGGGTATGCAGGACAGTAGTAGAGAGCCTAAGATCTAACACAGCCAATAAGAAATTAAGAACAGTACCAGAAAACAGAAAAAAGTGGGACAAAGCAGACAACTCTTTTTTGCACAAGCCTGATACCTCGGCAGACTCCTAAAAATGCACTTATGGATGCAGAAGAAATTGATAGGGTAGTCAATAGATTAAAGGTTCTGTCATGGAGCCTGTAGTGGCCAGGTAGTATAACTTGCAAATGGGAAAATGGGCACAGTGAAAATCAGCTCAGGAAGCGAGTGAGAAATTCAAAGGCAGCTCAGAGTGCAAGGAGAGGATTTGTGCTCTGTAAATTATAAAGGTGCCAGATTTGAAAAAAATCCTCACGCTGGAACCTGTACTTTTGGGGCTTCAGGAATGGGCAGCTGGGCAGGTGGGCGGCAGGCACTGGGAGCCGCTGGATCAGACTTGAAGCCCAGTAGGGGGCTTGAGACAAGCCTGGGGGAAGAAAGAAGGAGAACAGTTTAATTAGGGAGAGAAAAATATTGTCGGAATAAGTTGAAATCTGGGATAGAGAGGGTCAGTATCTTCTTGTAACCTCAGCTGAGGTCACTAAATTAATTGACTGATTCTTAGAATCAATTGTTACCCAGTGGGCAACTTGTGTACTGGAATATATAGCCTGACATAAAAACAGATGTGCCTCGGGCAAGAAGACTACCAGTTCATTCACCTATGACAATTAAAATACATGATCCTGCATCAGAACAACCTGTTGCTCCCCACACCCATTTGAACATATAGAAACATGAGTAGCAATGTTTCATGAGAAAGTGGACATGTCTCGACTCTTTAGCCCAATGAAATCACCTATACCTATGCTACATGACAGTCCTTGTGTGGTTAGGAGCTGCTTGAGTCTTTGAGTTTATTGCTCCACAGCAGCACTGACTCATACAATCCTAACTTTGGTTTCAGCCCAGCTGTACCCCGAACATCACATGCAGTCATCGGCACTGTAGTAATCCAGATCACTAATACAAAAAGGCAATCTCTGCCCAAGAGGCCTGTTCAAAAGCTGATTTAAAAGAAAACTCATGTAAAACAAGACATTCAGTTAATACTTTCTCCCACTCCTCTCTCTCCATACCAGGTGATGGCAGCAACAGTGGTAACAGGGAACAATCCACTCTGGTAGATTGATTCAAAAGAAATATTTCATAGCCATTAAACAGTCTCTCACCATGTTCCTGATGTGTTCTGGATCTTCGAGGTGCTGCTGGTATTACTGCAAAATTCTTTCTGTTGAATCCACTGCCCTCTGTTCATCTCTTCAACACTCAGATGTGGCAGCTTCCGGCGGTGGCACTGAACTTTTAGCTGACTTCCAGGTGCAATACCAGCAACTAACTAGATAAGAACAAGGAACATATTGTGCATGCAAAGTTTGAATGGGAGCCACGGCCATCACTTCTGCAGCTGCAGAAAGTAGTGTGCCAGGGGTGGGGGGGGGTTGAGCGCCACCGAGAGGAGCTCTGTCTGCAGAGGGGATGGGAGAGGAAGACTCCACAGACCACCAGTGACTTCAGTGCTATGAATAGCAGACCGCATCACTGTAGGAGAAGACAGGGATTGTTTCCACTCATGGTCCCTTCTTTCTTCTACAGTGATGTGATCCCAAAATGACTGCAGGGTTCCACCCATGCAGCCATAAAAAGGTAATGACATATAATAGACAAGCTAAAGTGGATTTCAGGCTACTTCATCCTGCCTGTCTTCTGCCGATAAGAGCAGTTTCTCCCACCAGGTGTGAAGAGTTTACTCTGTTCTTCTCTGACAGAGTGTCCTCTATTAGGTTCAGGATTACCTCAATGGGGTTGTCACGGCCCTGTAGTGGACAGGTGGTTGTCACTAGAAACAGTCCTCCTGTCTGGAGTGAGTTTAGGCCAGTGGGAGTGGAAGAGGTTTGTGAGGTAATCTTGAAGCTGCAGCTCACTTGTAGTGAACTGGACACAGGCCCAATATGTCTCTTAGTGGCCTGTGTGGAGTCTGTAGGTCCAGTGTTTGCTGAGATTGTCTAGTGTTTGCTCTCAGAGGGGCTCATTCCCTAGCACTTTGAAGGAGGTGCTGGTGAATCCCTTTCTGAAGTAACTTTATTTGAACCTGGACTGCTTAGTGAATTATAGACCAGTCTCTAACCTTAACTTTCTGGGAAAGGTTATTGAGAAGATAGTGGCACTGCAGTTCAGAGCACATGTCACTACCTATGACATCTATAAGCCTCTCTAGTTGGGATTTAGGTCCAAGCATGGTGGTTAGTTAATTTGTTTGACTTTTTAGGTCATAACAAATTTTAAATGGAATGCACAATAAAAACACAAATACACAATTTTCACATACAATAAATATTGGAACAATGAAAACATACCTGTTAAAAATCTATTAATAAGGATAACAGTTCATTATTCCTTCCTATCACCCTTGTTTAATAACTGGATTAGACAGTGCAAGCTCTTCTGGCTCTTCTGAGCTTTTAAAGTACAAACCACATAAGTCAAATTTCATCTGGCCACTTAATACAGTTGGTAGCCTTATACTCATATATTTGCTTCAGTCTACCCATTGGGGGCAGTTCTCCTGAACCACGAGAATTACACCCCCCAAAAAATGCCCAAAATACAGTTGAAGAGACTTAGTGGACGCACAAATGTTACAATACTACAATTAGCCATCTGTTAATTTTCTGAAGCATACCATGTTTAAGAGCACTTAGTACAATACCTTAGTTCCCTTTATATGGGAGCTCAGAGTATGCTGAAAGGGTTAACTCTCATGGTCCATAAGATGTTATATGGGAGTGCAGAGTATGCTGAAGGGGTTAACTCTCAAAGCCCTTGTCTTGTAGAGTTCCTTAGGGTTCAATCCTCTCACCCATGATATTTGCGGTGTACATGCTGTACCTAGGAGAGAGCATTAGATGTTACAGCATAGGGTTTCACTGCTATACAGATGATACCCAGCTGTATTTGTCACTTGAAACCCAGGACACAGGATACTGTTGAAGTACTGAATTTATGACTGGCCAAGATCCAAGACTGAAAGTCCTCTAGCTGGCTGAGGCTTAACCTGAACAAAACAGAGGTTCTGTTGATTGACCATGGTCATCGGTGGGGTGTAGAGGTGACTAGAGAGGTGACTGGCTTGATGCTTGCTTCCTCTCCTCTTATTGCCTCTGCCAGGTCAAGAATCTGGAGGTCATTCTGAGTGCTGGGCTAACACTTGAGGCTCAGGTGTCATCTGTAGTCCAGAGTGGCTTTTGCTATTTTTGGTATATCATCCGTATTAAAGCCTTCATACCACCTGATTACTTGCCCTTGCTAGTTTACACTTTTGTGACTTACAGACTCAACTACTGTAATGCTCTGCACCTTGGGGTTACTAGAGGGGTCCTACGCCAAATGAAGCTGGTGCAAAATGCAGCAGCCAGGTTAATTACAGGCCTTCTGAGGTCTTGTCATGTGACCCTGGTCTTGCTTGACCTGCACTGGCTACTGGTGAGGTGGCGAATTACCTTCAGTGTCAGTTTACTGACCTATAAAGGCTTATATGGACTGGGCCATAGCTATCTGAGTAACCTCCAGATTCCTTATCATTCCTGCCGCTCTCTCCATTCATCTGAAGTGGGCCTCCTAGTGGTTTTCAGGGCATGGCTTAAATCATCTGGTGATAGAGCCTTTGAGGTAACTGGCCTGGCCCTGTGGAAGTCACTTCCAAGATCCTTGAGAGAGGTCCCATCATTACAGACCTTTAAGAGGGGCCTTAAACCATACTTTTTTAGGGAGGCCTTTGGATTTCAGGCAAGAAACCTAATACACTGGCTGTTTTTAAAATGTATTTTATTAATATTTTATCAATATTTATTTGATTATTTAATTTATTTTATTTCAAAATTGTATTCTAATTTTGGGCTATATTTTAAACGAATTGTGTAGTTTATTTTTTGGAATTGTCTTTTGTCATGACCTTTGTTTAGCACCCTTAGCCCCAGGGAATGGGCACTCAATAAATAAAGTTTACTTACTTACTTACTATAATGCTACAGGAAATGCTCTTGTCAGATGCAGAACATTTGAAATTGGTTAAATCTGCATTATCAGCAGATTCACTCCTCCTCATATAAATTTGGGCAGAGGAGGGGTGTGGCCATTCTGGTGCCCAAAAGTGTGCCATTTGAGACACAGGCAGCTCACAAATACATTTAAGAGAAATGTGTGCTCTTAATTGGTGCATACAATGGACAGATGCTTGTTTAGTATCCATTTATGCCCCTCCCAACAGCAGATTTCACTTTTTTTAGATTATTTGCTACTATCACAGAAAAAGGAGAGGGAATGGTCATTTGTGGGGCAGGGGAGACTTTAATTTAACACTGGTCCCTCAGCTTGATAGTACCTCTAGGATACCAAGGATGGAACATACTCAGTGAAATAGGATTGAGTAATGCATGGAGACATTAATATGGTCAGACAAATGGCTACACATATTACTCAGCAGTGCACCAAATGTCCTTCAGACTAGATCTCTTTCTAGCCATGAAACAGTTAGCTGGCAGATTTAAAAAATGTGAGATAGCCCCAATGGACCTTTCAGACCATGCTCCCCTTGCTCAAGATAGTGACCTGCAACTGCAAAAGAAATCTACCTTTTGGAGGCTTAATGTATTATTACTCCAAGATAAAGAAGTAAGAGAACAAATTCGACAGATTGAGACCCAGGCTTTCCAGGGGAATCACTCCAGATCTCTCCCAGGGGGTACTGTGGGATATGATAAAAGCTATACTTAGGAGAAAACTAATAACCATTGCAGTGGGGAAAAAAGAAAGCAAGGGAGGAACAACAAAGACTCCTAGACGCTAAAATTTTGGAACTGAAAGGGCTACATTAGATAAAATTAGACAGAAAAGGGGGGTTGGGGAGAGTTAAAGGATCTGAAATTAAAGCTAAACAGGATATTATATTACAAAGTAGAATAGAATTTGAAGTATCTGTGGCAGAAATATTATGAAGGAGGGCACAGAATCTTAAAATTGCTGCCACTAAGGCTCCAAGAATAAAGAGCCAAGGCACATACCAAAAGATTGTACACCAGGGGACAGGACAGAAAGTCACACGGCAGACAGAACTAGTGACTGCATTTCAACATTACTATGAGACCCCATATAATCTGTAGGATGTGCATTACTGGTAAAAATGGATACTAAGGGACTATTTTCTCACACTCCCCTCACCAGAACCATCAGCAGGAGGACCCTCACTATGTTTTGTATCTTTTCCCCTTAGTTTCATTGTTCCCTTCCTTCACTTCACCACCCACCATTCTTCAGGATCTTCCTCCTTCCCTTTAAAAGGTTCTTCTAGTGCATCTAGTTATGTATGTCTCCATTCTGTCTTGCGCCACAAAAGTAAGTCTCTCCATCTCCTCAATTTCTCCTACCACTACTAAGTGATTGCTTTTGCTGATGCAGCTGTAATTATATACCAGAATGATTTAGCTGCTGTGTCTTGAGTACATGTGGTTTTAACCCTAGTACTAGATGTTCAAACCACAGAGGGATAATAATTGTAAATATTTCTCATAGTTTCTTCCCCATGTTTTCGCAATATAGTTTATTTTTCCAGTAGGTACAAGAAATACGTCTGTGTGTGGCTTTCATCACTCTTCACCCACTCCAACATGCATTTGACCCCATTTCATCGTATTTTGCTTTAATTGCTGGAGTAATAAAGGATCTTATCATGATCTTCCAGGAAAATTTATGCCATCTAGGGGTGGACAAGGTTTTAAAAGAGCCTTCTCATACTAGTGCCCATGATTTGGGTGTCAGTTCTAATTAATTTTCAGTCTACCATTTAGTGATTAAATATGCAGCTGCTGTCTTTATGTCCTGTCCCAGAAACTTTTACAGGACCAAAATGGCCCCCTTCTGTCGAAATGATACTACTAATGATACTACCAACCTAGAAAATTTAAGAAAAATTTGGTGGTGAGCACTGAGGAGGTGGTGCACACCTAAATATGTGAGTCAATTTGCTGAAGCAGAGTAGGAGGCACTCACCCTTGCATTGAATTTAACCAAAACTGAAGTCATGCCACTTAATGGTTTCACCTTAAAGCTGATCTCGAACACCTTGGCCTAGTATGGGTGAGAGACAAGTTGAAATATCTAAGGATTTTTCTCAGTACATTGCCTACCAAAATGAAGCAGTTTAACCTTGATTCCATAGAGTCCTACATCAAAGCTGATCTAGAACACTGTGCTTCACTACCCATTTCTATGTGGGGCCAGCTAAACATTATAAAAATGAATATTCTACCCCGGTTGTTATATCCTCTACAGATGTATAACTTTGTATTACCTAAGTTGTGGTTTATCCAGATCCACAGAATTCTAATCTCCTTTCTGTGGCAAGGTAAGACGGCTCATCGGGCCGTGTCCAAATTAATGCGCACCATACAGGACAGGGGCCTGCAGGCTCCCAACCTCTTTTTGCATTATTTGGCTGTGCACTGTAACAGATTCTCTCACTAGCTTAGATCATCCAATGAAGACCCCTCAGAGCCTTATGTCCTACACTGGGTGGACATAGAGCACTCTCTGTGCTCTAGTATCACCTTAGATATCCAGTCACTCTTTTACCTCCCCAAGAGAAAGCTCCCTCAACCACTATGGGGGACCCATTGTAGGCATCTATCCTAGTTCATTTACAACTTTGCTCCTTAGTTAAAATCCTGCCATATTAAGACATTTCCCAACCTTTGTATGGGAACCCTAATTTTCAAATAGCTGGGCAGATGCTTTCTGACATGTTTTGGCCTAGCATGGGCATTGGCACTATTGTGGGTCTAGTTCACAATCAGAAATATTTGTCTTTTCAGGAAGCTACCACCCTATATCATTGGCCTTTCTCCTTTTGTTTCAGATACTTTCAAGTGTCACATATGCTCCTCCAATTTTTCCGTATGGGACCTTGGAATAGCCCCTTGGTGAATTTTGTTTTTCTCCTTGTCAACAACGCTCCTACTTCCCATCATATTTTGTATTATTACTGATCTTTCCAGTACCATCTGGCTAATAACAAGAGCCCTAGGTTCTACTATTGGGACCAAGCTCTCTTACCCAGCAACCCTACCAGAAACTGGCCTGAAATATGGAAACACCTATACAAATATATAAAATGGGATGGATACTGTTTCATGCAGTTTCAGGTCCTTCATCATTTGCATTATACCCTGGTCAAACTACATAAAATGGGTAAACACCCAACTGACTCCAGCTTCAGATGTGGCAAAGAACATGGCTCTTTGCTCCATATTTTGTGGTCCTGTGAGATGTGGGCCCCCTTTTGGCAGTCAATTCAAACATGTCTAGAACCTTTACTTGGATTATCTGATGCATTTCTCCTTGAAATATGTATTTTGGGGGACTATGCTGATGCCCTGATTGGTAACCAGAGGCCGCATATGGCCTTAATTTTGGCATGTGCGAAGAAGGTTATCCTTTGGCACTGGCTGGATCACAGCACACCTCAACTCCTTGAGTGGTATAGGGAAACATAGAAACATAGAATTTGATGGCAGATAAGGACCGCTTGGCCCACCCAGTCTGCCCATTTCCCTACCTAATGGATAAGCTGCAGATCCTAGTTAACCAGCAGCCTACTTCTTCCTACCCCCACCCCCTAGAATTGCCTTATGACTGTCCCATGCATGCTTGAATTCCACCACTGTTTTTGACTCCACAACCTCCTCCGAAGGCCGTTCCATGCATCCACAACCCTCTGTGAAAAAATACTTCCTTATATTACCTCTGAGCCGCACCCCCTCTATCTTCAAATTGTGCCCCCTTGTTCTTGCACACCTCTTTTTTTGAAAGATGCTACCCTCTTGGACTTTGTTGATTCCTTGAGGTGCTTGAAAGTTTCTATCATGTCCCCTCTCTACTCCTCCTTTCCTCGAGGAGCTATACATATTAAGCTCATAAGTATCTCTTCTTATGTCTTCGGTGCAGACCCTGCACCATTTAAGTGCCCTCCTCTGGACAGCTTTCATCCTGTCTATGTCTTTGCGGAGATTGGGTCTCCAGAACTGCACGCAGCACTCCAGATGGGGTCTCACCAGCTGTCTGTACAGAGGGATAATAACTTCCTGTTTTGTACTGGTGAAGCCTCTCCCTATGCATCCCAGTCTCCCCCCCCCAGCCCTCCTTGCTGCCCTCTCACATTGCTTGCCCACCTTTAGGTCATCTGATATGACTACCCCCAAATCCCTTTCCATTTTTGTTGTTGTTAGTATCTCACCCCCCATTGTGTACTCTTCCCCTGGGTTTTTGTTTCCCAGGTGCATTACCTTCCACTTCTTAGCACTGAATCTAAGCTGCCATACATTTAACCATTCCTCTAACCTTGCCATGTCCCTTCTCATCCTTTCCACCCCACCTTGTGCATCAGCTCTGTTGCAGATCTTTGTGTCATCTGCAAAGAGACATACTTTTCCTTCCAGTGCCTCTGTAATGTCACTTATAAAGACATTGAAGAGGACCAGTCCTAATACTCAACCCTGCGGTACCCCACTAGTAACCCCCCTTTCTTCAGAGTGGACTCCATTTATTATTATTCTCTGTGTCCTATTCTCCGGCCAATTCTTTACCCAGGTTGTCATCTTGGGACCCACTCCCAGGCTAGCTAACTTGTATATTAATCTTTTGTGCGGGACTGTGTCAAATGCCTTGCTAAAGACTAGGTAGGCCATGTCCACAGCCCCTCCCTGATCTACTACTTTGGTCACCCAGTCAAAGAAATCTATCAGATTTGTCTGGCATGACCTTCCCACTGTGAATCCATGCTGCCTTGGGCCCTGTGCCACTCTGGCCTCTAGATACTCAACATTTATTTCCTTCAGAAGTGATTCCATCATTTTCCCTACCACTGAGGTTAAACTAACAGGTCTGTAGTTTCCTGCTTCTGCCCTGCTCCCACTTTTGTGAAGGGGAATCACATCTGCCCTCCTCCAGTCCTTGGGTACCACCCCATCATCCCATGATTTGTTAAAGAGGGTAGTCAGTGGTGTCACTAGTTCTACCCTTAGTTCTTTTAGAATTCTGGGATGAATCCCATCAGGCCCCATTGCTTTGTCCACCTTCAGTTTTAAGAGTTCTTTCAGAACCCTTTCTTCTGTAAATGGGCTGGTATCAACTTCTGTATCCAGAGTGTTTCTACTGTTTGTTTTAGGTACTTCCTCTTCCTTTGTAAATACTGAGCAAAAATATTTGTTTAGTATCTCTGCCTTTTCACAGTCACCCTCTGCCCACCCATCCCCTTTATTAAGCCTCACTATCCCTCCCTTGGTCTTCCTTCGCTCCCTGATGTACCTATAAAAGGTTTTATCCCCCTTCTTAACTGAGTTGGCCATCTTTTCCTTGGTTTAGGCCTTTGCTGTTCTGACTGCCTTCCCAGCTTCTTTTTGCTTTGACTGATACAGTTCTCCATCCTGCTCCTTCTGTGATTCCTTGTACTTCCTGAATGCTTTCTTTTTCTCTTGAACCTTCACTGCCACTTCCTTTGAGAACCATAGTGGTTTCTTACATCATTACATTTTGTTTATTTGCTTCACACAAAGGCTTGTTACCTCTGTGATGGCAGTTTTTATTATTCCCCATTGTTCTTCCACCCCTCCTTCCAGCCCATTTGCTAGTGCATTCCTTAGGCGCTCACCCATTTTGGTGAAGTCATTTTGGCAAAGGGAGATGCTGTTTGCCCCGCAAGCCAAGCACCTTATAGCCAATATGTCCAGTAAGATGTACAAATATAAATGCATCTGGGAACCTCTGTATGTCCTCTTAACTGTATGATTGGGAGTTCTTGCTCTCCTGGGTTGGGCTTCCTCAACTGATTGGGTGCAGGGGATAGCTTAGGCTTTGCACGTCCTTTGGCTGTGAAGATCCCATGACTTACAGTGGCACATGGGGTGGAGGTTTAGGTGGGGAGGGTGGAAGCGGAAACAAGGGGATTGGGAGGTTATATAAAATGTTATGTTTCCTAGAGTTTGTTGGTGTCTTTTTTTCCTTAATTGTACTTCCAGGATTGATATGTTATGTTCATTCTGTTACTTTACCCTTCAATAAAGTTTATTCAATTTAAAAAAATATGTATTTTATTGACAGTTTTGTATCTTACATATTTCCATTTTAGCCACATTTAAACAACTTGTAACAGAGGAATAATATGCAATTCACATTTTACTTAACTGTAAACAAAGACCCTACATTCCTCCTACAATGGAGACATAATTTGTTTTAATTATATCTCCATCATAGGTAGAAGCATATTTTCAATTTCTTTCCATATACCAAATTCTGTTAAAGCTTCATTTTCTACTACATCTGTTAATCTTTCATGCAGAATGACTTCTCTTAGCCCAAACCACCATTTATTTATAGGAAACTTTGTAATAACAGGGGCATTCCATTGTTCAAGTATTAAACTCTTGGTCATCATTGTTCCTTAAATGCAGTATTTTATGTTGAGTCTTATTTAGTCCAAGCTGGTCTGTATCATTTAACACCAATATTTGAAACTTATTGAGAATCTGGGCTTTCAATATCTCATTTAATTCATTTCTTGTGAGTCCCCACCATGGTCTAATGTTTGGGCAATCTCATAAGCACTCTGTTAAATTTCCTACTTCCCCACATGAATGCCAACCAGCCTGATCCCCTTTGTTAGAAAATCTGCCTAAAATTTGAGAGGTGTAATATTCTCTATCTATTATTTTCATCTGAATGTTTTTATTCCTTACAAACAAATAATCCTTATTTATTTTAATTCTCAAATTTCTCCATTGTTGTAGAGTATAGACAAACTTCGTTTCCAGGGCCCATCACTTTTTTTTTCTAAAAGTCCGTCTTCCTTTCTATAAGCTTGGAGTATATTCCCTGCCATAATTTATAATTTCCTAAGTTTATTATACTTTCCTTCTCACCTAATTCCTTCTCCAAATTGTTCCTATACTCCTGATTTACTTTTTTCAATAGTAATTGATATTTGTTTTTAAGCATTAGCTATGTCATAAAATTAAGTCCCCCAATCCCAACATATTTATTTCTAAAGTATTCTAATAAACCAAAGTGTCAGTTATCTAGTAATTTATACCATTTTTGTATTTGAAATGCCCTTAGTTTTTTTAACCACATCTCTTCCATCTTGGTGCCAAATTATTTTACTACTCCATGGGCCAGATATTCAAAACTTTGCCCCGGGGCTAAATTAGCACTGCCTGGCAGGCAAACATAGCCCGGAGCACAAAGCAAGCTATATTCAAAAGGAATAGCCCAAGGCAAACAGCTTCCGAATACAGCATGGTAATGAGGCCATGCAAACTGGGCTGGGAGTGCAGGGCAAACGTAGCCCTGGAATAAGACAGCACTGAATAAAGCAACCAGGAAGTGCAACCCACAACAACAACACAGTGCACAGCAATGTGAGAGCAGGTACAGACGAACTATGTGGCCAATGTGTGTGCCAGCAAATGCATGGACTCAGTACAGCTGCAGGAAGCAGCAGATGTGAAAGAACAGTGATCAAAACTGTATAATATTCCCCGCACCATTAGCGCCACACTAACACATTAGCACGGCATTAGCACAGAGCTAAGCAGTTAGCCCTGTGCAAACACGTTTGCCTGGAGCTAAAATGTGCCATATTCAAAAGTGCCATGCAAATGAGCCTACTTAGGTAGTCTCTGGGCAAACAACCAGATTAGTATCTCATTATACCCTGATTTACATGCAGTTTGCCCAGCATTACTGCAGGGTCCCACAGAACCACCTGTAGGTCAGTCTGGAAGTACAGGGACTGACCAGGTCCAACCACAGCTCCACCTGTAGGTCAGTCTGGCAGTGCACGATGATAGCTGCAGGCTACATGTAATCACTACAGCATTGCATATCATATTGTACCCCAGGGGACAAGACAGCATAGGCACAGGTGGTGGTGGTGCTGCATGCAACTGTCAGACTGTAGGGCATGCTACAGTGCACAGCAGACATTACAGTAGCAAGGGGGCCAGTAGTGTGAGGGACACAGCACTGCCTATGATGTGTAGGGCAGTGATGCTGACTGCACTGTACACAGTGACAGGTCCAACGTGCAGGTAATTACTGACAGTGGACAGTACTATCACACTGTTGTGTGATCCACAAATGCTGCACCTGTGGCATGGGATGCACACAGTGTCATGTACATGGCCAGCAGTGTGTGCTGTGACATCTGTACAGTTGTGTGGTAGGTGGCTGGGGGGGCATGTAGGATCCAACAGGCACACAGGTGGTGGTGTAATCCCACTACTGGCCCATGTGCACTGAGCGATATGTCCCAGCCTTGTGGCCACACGTGGGCTGTGGTGAGGTCTGGCCACCCATACACCCTTCCCTCACTGCCACCATACCCACAGTGCTGCATGTGTGTGTTGGCATCTTTAACACACCACAGACATATGGTCTGCAGGTGTGCTATATGGCCACACTACCATGCTGTCCCCTGTGCGTCAGATCACCCCTCACTGTTTGTGCTTGGATCAGACTGGTGGCAGCTGATGGCAGCATTGTGGTGCCAGCAATGTGCAGCATGTGTCTTCCATGTCTGGCAGTTTCTAAGTGTCATACTCATATGTTAGGGCCGCGCAAGCTGTGCTAATGCTGAGATAGCACCACACAAAGCATGCAAAGCTGTTTGCTGAGGGTTAAGACCAGCTTTTTCTGGGTGGTAAATTGTACCGCTCTATGGGTCGCGCTATGTCACGCTAAACACCGTAGCGTGGTGCTAGTTGCTGAATATCTCATTGCACCTGTATTCATGTTCACTTTGCCCCTTGCATATAATTATTGTTTGCCTGATGCTGATGCTGATGCTGTTTGCCTACACTATTCAGCCTTTTGAATATAGCAGACCCGTGCTAATCCCGCGCTAAACCCGTGCAAACGTTTTTTGCCCACCGCAAAGCTTTGAATATCTGGCCCCATATGTTTAAGTATCATGTCATATAATTTAATGTAATTGGCTTTTTCACAGCCAGTGTATGTCCAGAGTCTAATGTACAGAGCAGCTCAGGGACACACAACTTTGACTGTATGTCCCATATTATTGTATCATTTTTATAATCCATGTCCTTAACCCAGAACAGTTTTTCCCAGTTATAAGTTGTTTTTTTTCATGGAGTGCTCCTTCACATAAAATCTTGATTTGGTGGGCTAATCTGTAAATTAAGGGGTCTAGACAACTATAATCCCCCAGATTTTCTGGAGGTGACCAACTGCTCCCAGGCTATTTTGGGCATTTCCATTCTCCATAGACATTTTTTGAAAGACATTTTTAATTTATTATACCATTCCTGTGAAGTAAAACCCACTACTGCTTGAATATTAAATAGTAAGTAGTGGAGTGTCATCATTTTAATAATTTAAATTTTACCCTAAAGTGAAAGGGGCAATTTCATCCAGTTATCTAATAAACTACTTATCTTATTTGAAACTCCCTCAAAATTATTTTGTATTGTCTGATTTTGGTTATTCCATAAAGTGATACCCAAATATCTAAAATTTTTTGCTACAGTAAATTTTCCATTTTATTTTGATTTAAACTGGTAATTTGTGGTGTTATTGGCATTACTACTGATTTTTGCTTATTTAACAAATGCCCTGATAATGAGGCATAAATTTTAACCCCCACCAAAAATGCTTGCATATTTCTATTAATATTTTGCATAAATACCAGCATGTCATCTGCAAAGACATGTATCTTCATTTCCTCCATCCCTACATGTATACCTTCTATAGACTTATTTTTTCTTATGTGATTACAAAATGGTTCCAGTGACAATATAAAGAAGATAGCAGACAGGGGACACCCCTGTCTTACCCCAATTTTAATTTCAATAGCTTCTGTTAGCTCAGAGTTGACAAGGAAACTGACCATTGTTTTCTGATATAATTTCTTAATTGGCTTCAGTATAGAATTGTGGATACCCCATACCTCCAGTCATTGAAAAATAAACTTTCCATCAATATAGTCGAAGGCTTTAGAGGCATCAATAGCCACTACATGATAGTCCCCCTGTATTTGTTTAGCATGATGGATTAATGCTTGTGCTTTTTTTGTAGCTTGAAACATGGTTCTTCCTTTTATAAACCCAAACTTGTCCCCATGTATGCATCCAGGTAACGCTCCTTTAATTTGATTTACTAATAATTTGGCTAATATCTTATAATCAGTATTTAATAATGCAACCAGTCTGTAGTTGTCAATCTTGTTTACCTTCTTGCCTTCTTTTAGTAGTAGAATAGTTTTAGATTCTTTCATTGATTTGGGTATTTGTCGTCCTTGTCTGATCTCCTCCAGCATTATTGTCAGCCACAGCCCTAATTCTTCTATAAATGAACAGTAAAACTCCATTGTAAAGCCATCCAAGCCTGGGGTTTTATTTTTTGGCATTTCTTTCAGTGTGTTACTGATTTCAGTGAGAATGAAACCTTCCTCCCCACATTTTATGGCCTTTAATTCTGCCTTTGCCACAGACTCCCTTACCTCTTCCTTATCAGTTTCCATCTGTCTATGATAAATTTTTTTTGTATAATATGTTTTATTAATTTTCTTTTATAGGAGAAACAGAGAAAAGACAAGACATCTCATACAGAATGTGCTTACATACAGTATTGCTGATACACATATCATAAAACAAAATGGGCATCAAGTTCCGCATTACCTTATGATAAATCTTTTTAAAAGCTCCCAGTACTATCTGTGCCATTCCTTTGTCTGTATGTACTGTATGACCATTATCATCCTCCAGAGAGAGAGAGAGAGAATAATATTCCTTTCTCTGTTGCAGCTTACAATTGTCCTGATTTATCCCCTTGAATATATTTTACCCTTTTCAATTTAGAATGTTTCTTTCTGCTTCTTTCTTGTTAATTTCAATTGCTCTCAATTTAAGGTTATACCATTCTTTACTGTGTTTATCATAATTATTTACAATTATGTAGTTTATCTAATTCATTTATTCTTTTGTAAATTTGGTTCTGTTCCTTTTTACTTATTCTATTTAAGTAAGCTTGATAAGACACTGTTATCCCCCTTATAACCATTTTCATAGCATCCCATAGGCTTGATACTGGAGCACCACCATCATAATTATAAAACCAATAATATTTTATAGCTTTTCTAACTGTCTTAATATAGTCTTGGTCATTTAATAAAGTGTTGTTAAGGCTCCAAGTTCTGGTACTAGTTCTAGTTGTGTCATAGGTTCTCAAGTCTAATTGAATCAGTGCATGGTCAGAGTATATAATGGAATTGTAACTTATTTCCTGTATATTATTAATTATAGATTTTGATGTAAAAATATAGGGCAGAATTCTCAAAGAACAGTAAAAATTCCGCTGCTGCAGGAAAAAGGCTTGCAGCACTGTGGAAACGCAGTTGCGTGATATTCTTAAAGAAAACCCCACAGCTGAAGGAATTCCACTAAACATCCCACAGCTGCAGAATTCTAGAAGCTGTGGGAATTCTGCAAGTGCTGCAGATCTGTAGCTGTGGAAATGGCTGAGGAGGCATAGCAATAGTACAACAAGTAGCTGAAGCAGCAGACATTGACATTGCTACCATAGTATGAGGCTGACAGCACCCACAAAGATACCAGCTACCAGTCCCTCAACTGGGACCACTGCAACACCACAGATACCAGCAATACCATGGCACCACAGTGGCTGACTGTCACTGCTGGTCATCCCTCGCTGGGGAATTCCTGTTGTCAGCAGGGGTAGCACTCACCACAGGCTGAACAGGCTCTACTGCCTGTGGGGCTCAGTCATGGGCTACACTGGGTCTGGTGATTGTTGCCTGTTGCCATAGCATGGTAATGTGTGCTTTTGTTGCTGTAACATCAGCCACTGCTATACTATCTGGGATACTGTTACATGTGTCTCACCTCCACCTTAATTGATTCCAATTGTTGGGGCACTACTGAGTTTGCTGAGGGAGAGCTACACCTCATTCCACTGTGTGCAACATTTTTTCTGCAACTGCAGGAAAAAACCTGGCTGAGAATAGCCCTTCAGGGATGTGCCTTACTTATCTCACACCTGTTTTTCCTCAGGAACTTCTGCAGCTGCACTTTTTTCCATAGTCTGTAGTGTTTTTTCCGCATCTGCAGAGGTTTTTGTGCATAGCACTTAGCGCAATCTCCCCTTTTTCTCATAGCTACGGCAGTTTGGGGGACTTAGGGAAGGTTTTGCACCTTCTGAAAGCTTTATGAATCCAACCCATAGTCTGTACAGGAGAAACAATTTTTTTTATCATGATGTATGTATTCCTTTAGAGTAGGATACATTTCCCTCCATGAGTCCACTAACTCTGGTATCGGTAAGAAGTTTTCAATCAGCTTTGTATGCAACTTTCTACAATGAGTAGAATTTGGATTTTTATCCAAGTTTGGGTTTAACAATACATTAAAATTCCCTATTAGAATAATATTCTCTGCTTCTATTTGTAATACTGCTTCTGTTAAGTCTGCTAAAAATTCCCTAGAATCCTTAAACAGGGCATATACTGTATTGATGCCACAGTTATAGTTGTATTCCAGAATTTTAATTTAGTATAACTGTTCTGCCCTTTACATCCATATATTTACTTATTATGGTGCAACAGGAGGTTTTTTTTTATCAACAAGGCAACCCCAGCTTTCTTTCTAGTTCCTTCTGAAAAGAAACTATTCACCTATCTTTGTTTTAACTTCAGCATTTCTTTACTTTCTGAATGGGTCTCTTGGAGAGCTATACAATCTGCTCTGGTTTTATACAAATAATTCAATAGCCTTGTTCTTTTTACTGGTGAGTGAATTCCATTCACATTATCACTATTACACATTGAAATATTTTAGTATTAACAGCCATTTGTATCCATTATTCAATAGCTTTTGATGCATCTTTCCCCTTTGGAGTATCCATCCAACTAAATTACAGTGATGTCTCCATGTAAACCCCATCCACCTTCCCTGCTCCCAATCCTTCCCTAATCCCCCCACCATACCTTTCAACCTTTCGTCCCCCAAATGTGGAACATTGCTCCTCAAAATGCAGAACAAATGAGCAAAATGCGGAACACTTAATCAAATATTTACCTAAGAAGCTCAGAACACTGTTAAAATGTTTGCATTTATGTTCAGAAAGTCTGTTATTAATTGAATGATGCATTTTTTACATCATTTACTACAGATTTTTGCTTTAAAATGTTAATACTGAATGTGGAACAAGTCCTCACAATGTGGAACAGGGAGCTTTTGTGAAGTAAAATGAGGAACATTGCTCTTAATGTGGTACAGTTGAGAGGTGGCCCAATCCCTATTCTTATCCCCCATAATAAACAATAAACCATGTCACAATTAGTACTTTTCTATAGTTCAAAGGGACCAGCGTACCCCTATTGTGTAATCCCCCACCACACCTCCCTCCTTCCTGTACACTACTAACCATTCCTTGCTAATCCCTAGCAATAGTTGCTATTCATTTTAATTATGAAAGGCCACTATCTCCTAAATTTATCAACCTCTCAGCCCTCCAAAATAAACAAAACAACAACAAAAAGCATATAAACCATTTAACCATTTCCCCTATAATTATTTCACACCAATGAATCAATACAATTTGAACAGAACAAAGCAATCAGGAAAAAAAACCTTTAAAACATTTTACCACTATCCCATAATTGTTATTTCTTACACCAGTGTGTCAATACAGTTGGGGCAGAACACACAAAAAAAAATTAAAAACAAACTGGAGGGAGCACAGTCTTTGGGACCACGGTCTTATAATCCTCTGTATAATGTCTTATGGGGACCTTATTTCACCATCTTCAGAAGATGTTTCCAATTCTTTCTTTTAGATCCTTTACATCCTCTTCTGGTGATTCACAGGTAAAACGAGTATTGCCTATAATAACTCTCATTTTTGCTGGATACACTATGGTGGCTTTTACTCCTGTGGTCCAGAATTTTTTCTTTTTAATTTAAAATTTTTCCTTTCTTGTAAAAGCTTTGGTGGTAGATCATTATACATTGAAATGTTTTCACACATCAGAGCCAACCTCTTCTTTTTGAATATGGCTGTCATTAACTTTTCCTTATCTACCAATCTGAAAAATTTGGCAGTTATGGGCCTTGGAGGACCTTGCCCATTGAAATCTGGTTGGAAGGCCCTATGTACTTGATGAAAGTCTATTCGTAAGCTCACTGGATCCAAATCTAAATTGGTTGTCATAACTTGCTTTACTATCGCCTTCAATGGCCCAGGCTTCGGGGATCCGCGAAACCCTCACATTTTTCCTCTGCTCCCTTGACTCAAAATCTGCTAACTTCCATTTAAAATCTTTATTCAAAGATTCCAAATCTTTCATTTTCTTTTTAATTGGCAACAGCTAATCCTCCACATCCCAAATTCTTTTTTTGTGCCTCTTGTAACTCTGATCGCAGCAGTTGATTTTCTTTAACTAGTTGGTTTGTGGTTGTTTGGAATGTGTCTATTTTTCTACTATTGTGCTCCTTTTATCAATCCCTTTGGCTAGTTTTGAAAGCTGGTCCATAATCAACTTAGCCCATGGGGGGGCACTTTCCCAATCTAGGTAAGAATTGTCAGATTCCCACGAATCATCAGTTTCAGGCAATGAGGTTCAGTAACCCAATTTTCCCCTTGGAGTCTCAGTTTCTATGGCACACTTAGTTACCTTTATTTTTTTCTGTTTTTTTTTTTCACTCTGGCCCTGAGATGTTCATCATTAAGCACTCATCCTGTATTATAGCTAGTAATGTGCTTGTTGTATGATCCTATGTCTCTAGTGCAATTTCAGCTTGTTGAACAGTTAATAATTGGCTAAAGTTAACCATACCTTGTATTGGCCCCCTACCAGTCAATTTATTAACTGCTTCTTTTTCCCCTATATTTATTCCAGACACATTTTTTCTAGAGTTTGTAGGACCAATAACTGTTTTCTCCAAAACTGGCTCACTTCTCAGGATGTCATGTTGTTTTTCACATACCTCCACATTTTGTAGCCCTGACTGTTTCCTCAGCTCTGTATCAGGTTTTCTTACTTCAATTATTGGACTCCTTATCCTCTGTTGTTTAGGTTGCTGTTCTGATGAACTAGTCTGACTTTCCATTTTCTCTTGATGTTCTCTTTTCCCATCCCATTTTGCAAATGTTTCCCCACTCAGGTCTGAAGCACTGATATGGTCACCAGTGTGCAGTGTTTTATTTTTGTCTGTCTTTTGAAGCAGAGTGGGGCAATTCGGCTTTGTAACTTTTTTGGTTGCGAGCCCCATTTCTGATGAAGTTGTAGCCTAGGTTACCTCCTCATTACCTGATTGTTTCATTTTTGTATTTTTCCTGAGTCTGGTCTGTATATTAAGTTGCTTCAGGGTTTTAGCAATTGATTTAGCTGCTGAGTTCTTAGGCTGCTTATTAACCTGTTTTTTTGGTGTCATCATACATTTGTTTGGCGTTCTTTTGACTTTTCTGATTTTTTCCTTTTTTCCTGGGTTGGCTTCTACTCACTTTTAGCTTGGCATAAACACATTAATTTATCCTCTAATATTCAGCATGCAGTACAGCATGCTTTACATGCCCAGAAGGAGTCCATGGAGGTAGTGCTGTTACTCTCCTTCTGTCACCATCTTAGATCTGACTGTTAGTGAGACTATCATAATTACCGTTTAAAGCCTTCTTCCTTCTCTTCTAAGATGGCAAAATGTAAACAAATAAAATTGTGCACTCACTACCACATATTGATGCAGACACTTCAAGAATATTTTTATAAGACTTTATTTAAAGCTAGTTATATGGCAAGGAGATAAAATGCCTGCCTGATGCATTTCTGGTCTTACTTGACCCTTTCCCAAGAGCCTTTAAGAAAGGGTCAAGTAAGACCAGAAATGCATCAGACAGGCATTTTATCTCCTTGCCATGTAACTAGCTTTAAATAAAGCCTTTTCAAAATATACTTGCAGTGTCAGCATCAATATGAGGTGATGAGTGCACAATTTTATTTTTCATATGTGCTTTCTAATTTGTGCACCACAACCTAGTGCAAACTCACCAGAGTTTGATAAGATGGCAAAATCAATAGAGAAGACAAAGGGTCCTCTATCTTATTTGAATTTCTAGTCCCAGCCATCTTACAAAGAAAACAGAGATTTATTAACTGAAATTTAAATACAAAGGGCCCAATTCTACCAGGATGGTGCAAGTCACTGCCAAATGTGACTTGCGCCATTCCCCGTTATGCCAAAAACCTTGCCCTGATTCTGGAAGGGGCAGGGTCCCCACAGCTAAGTCCTGTGACTTGTGACATGCCCACAGGTGTGCCAAATGCAGGGCACACCTGAGGAGCATGTCACAAGCCACATCCAAATGTCTGTAGGGTGCAAGTGCCCACCCAACCTCAGGCCCCAAGCCTGAGAAGCCATGCAGGGTTATCAGTCCCCCCTACCCCCAGTCCCCCGTGGTGTAAACACAAGAGCCCCTCATGGCTATCAGACCCCCATCCCAGTCCCCATAATGTATATGTAATAGCTCCACAGTGCTGATCGTGCCCCCACAAGCCCTGATGCCAGCTGCCTGCACATGGCACTGTCCTATTATATAACCTCTAAAAAGAGACATAGCTGAATCTATAATCTCTGGTAGTCTAGTGGCCCCCACCCCCCATCCAGCATTGCTGGACCACCCTGCATCCCCCAACCCAGCTTACAACTGGCACAGGCCGCTACTTACCACCATGGCCAGCCACCTACTGAGCCCCGTCTGAGCACATACTGTATATACGCACTCAATGAATGAATGAACTGTCATTCGTTCATTCATTGAGCACATATATACAGTATGCACTCAGACGGGGCTCAGTCGGCAGCTGGCCATGGTGGTGAATGGTGGACTGTGCCAGCTGATGGCTAGGTTGGGGGGTGTGGGGTGGTCTGGTAATGCTGGGTGGGAGGCCACTAGACTACCAGAGATTATGGACTTGGCTATGTCTCTTTTTACAGGCTATACAGGAAAGTGCCATGTGCAGGTGGCTGGCATCGGGGCTTGGGGAACACGATCAGCCCTGTGGGGCTATTACATATACATTATGGGGATCAGGATGGTGGTCTGATAACCCAGAGGGGCTTTTCATTGCACAGTATTTGGGGACTCAGGGAGGGGGTCCTATAGTCATGTGGGGTACCTGCAGTAGGTGTGTGTGGGGTGGGGGTTCCTCTAGCCCTGTGGGGATATCTGGTGGGACAGAAATGGGGCTTGGGGCACTGAGTGGTGGATCAGGGCTGTCGGCACTCCCCCAGTGGATGCAAGTTACACCAGCTATTTGCTGGCGTCACTTTTCATTGATGGATATCCACCAGGGGTCTTCTAGAATTGCGACACTGGGGACTTTGTTGCTGTGCTTTCAGAATAGGGTGCAATGGCTGCTGTAAACCCCCTAGCACCATGTCACAGGAGTTTTATGGCATAACTGGTGATGTAAGTCCATTTTGGAGAAAGCAGCCTGCTGTATGTTGCATCTCCTGACATAACTTGCTACTTGCACCATTTATTTTGGCACAAATCAAGATACACCAGGCATATCCCTTTGTGAATCAAGCCCAAAGCCTGTCTAAAACAGTCTAAGGTAATAAATATATGTCAAATTACTTTTATTTAACAAAAAGGTCACAAGAGCTAGTTAATTTTCAGGCAAAACACACGTAACCAATTGGTTATATAAATAATGACAATTAAAACCACATATGCCTGGCTAATTAATATAATGTACTCAAAAGCCTTAATAAGCATGAAGATATAACATTCATTAAAAAGATGTCCTTATCCAGACAAATACTTCCATACAGTTGTTTTTTAGAATGTGGATTTCCTCAGGAACACTCTTTCCCTTGAGTGGTAAAATGTCTTATGTCACTTCCATCCAAGATGTTGTCTGCCTGGGAAATGGTGTCACTTCTGTTAACTGATTCATCCAAGCTAAAACTGAACAGATTTCAGTGCTATTCAAAAAATAAATAAAATCAGTTTATAAGCAATATACTCAGTCCAGTCAGCAGAAGCTGCATTCTTTTAATGATTATAAATTTATAATCCTTTTCATCCCTAGTAAATTTTCCTACTGGCATATTAAAAGTAATCCTATACATTGCCCTATATGTTAGAGAAATGGGTTAACAACAAGAAGCCTGTTAATACTCTGCATGCTTCATACTCCAAGAAACTAATAATATTACATAACACATTTAGTTTTCCTTTCCAAAGTGAACCACAAACTTCTCAATCTAATTGTATAGCAGGTTAATTATATTGAATATCTGCAAGGTTTTTGGATAAGTCATAGGTTACAACCAAAATCAGGTACAGTACCAAGAGGCATTATAATACCAGCAGTAATATCACTTAATAGGAGTAGTCAAAAAATTAAAATTTATAGGAAAACAATAGCTTACATTTCCATCTTACATTTTCTGATTATTTTTATAATAGAAAAGCATTCAAGCATCAACAAATCCCACATAAATCCAGTACAGTCACTGTTTCTAACACTGGCTCACAGAGAGAGAGAGAGAGAGAGATTGCTTTGGCTCCTTAGTGATATACTTAGCTCAGATACACCAAAGGAAATGGTAGAAATTTACTCGGTAACACTTTGTGCAGCTATGCCCTTAATCAAATGTGCACCAGTCAGGGAGTCACTAGTTTCTGAATCACAATGCTCAACGCAAAATGTATCTGCTCAGAATCAGATAACTAGGAGGAAGCTCTCAAATTATTTTGATAAAGGCTAATCAGTCATTTGACTTGCTGCATGTTTACCAGAAGCTGCTGCTGAAGTAAGCCTCACACTGTGGATTCCTTTAGTATGCCAGACTTAGACCACCCACCTAGTGATGTGGCACTCCTTCTAAGGAAGATGTTGCTACAGAGAATAATGAATTTTAAAAGATCCAAAGTTTCTTAACGTTATAAAATTTTCCAACCTTATACATAAATGCTAGTCAGAGTTGATGGGGATCAGGGGCACCAGTACAGCCACATCCAGGAGCACCACAACATGAGACCACACACAACCTGGACTGTCCATACTGGAGCTGTGATCAAGTATAATGTTACTTTATTTTGTAACTGCCAGATGTTATACAATTCTTGGCATTTCCCTAGTCATTACTTTTCTCAAGATGGTATTAGAGCACACTTTACAATGTTCTTCATCTAATTCATGCCCTGTACTTACTCTACTGTGCCAAATTCCTGAGGCTTTATATACTTTCCTCCTACATTTTAGTGTGCATATCACTACAACTACTGCTGCTACTACTCACTGTCTGGGGGTACCAAGCTACTTGCAGGGCCTATTTGCCCACCCCATGGCTATACTCATTCCAGGTCTATCCCATGGGCTAAAGGGCATAGAATTACATTTGTATTCATGTACAAGGTCTGCCTCAATCCTCTAATACATAATCTTTCTTGTGGGTTCTTGGAGCCCTGGTGCTCCCAAGGCCATTCATGTGGTGGCACCTCCTCAGGTATGGCAAGCACTTCCATGAAAGGCAAGCTGTGTCATGCACTTTTCTCACTATGCCCAGCAGAAAAACACACATGAGCAGTGTATCACATTTATGATATCAGTACTAACTGCTTAAAGCATGGTTGGTCTTGTCATGCATGCCTCCCTTTGGCACACCACTGATAGCCCTAGTGGCCCAAAAAGCAGATTCTGATGTCTGGTCCCATTCTTGGGGCTTACTGACCACAACCATGTCCAGGCCCCCTCCTACCTGATGTCCTTTCATTTGGCTACCTTACAAAGGTTTCTATACAAACTGAATAGCACTGTACAAAATTAGCATTTCAATTTCGCAAGATAAACTTACAGTTGCTCTGGAAAAAGACTTCTTCATTTCTCATTCTACATCTGGGAGTGAACTCACAAGGGTTCCAGTAACCTCTCTTAAAGGCTGGCTCACTGATTTCCCTTTAGTGCCTTTCTTGAGGATTCTGTTTTCTTCAAATCTTGAGTCAAATCCTAGGACATCCATCTCTCCAGCTGCTTCCAATGCAGCCATGCTCTGGAGACAAGGCAAAAGGGGACCAATGCCACCTAACTCCAGGGATCCTGCCACAATCCCTTCAGATGTAGGCACCCCAAGACCCAACCATAGCTGGAGAGGCTGGACTGATCCTCTCCTAGGCTCCAAGCCCATCTGGCTAGTCCTATATATCTTATATCTGTATTTGTATCTGTATCTGTATCTATATCTGTAACTACAGTATATCTATATCTATATCTATATCTATATCTATATCTATATCTATATCTATATCTATATCTATATCTGTATCTATGTCTATATCTACATCTATCTCTATATTTATATCTATATCTATCTCTATATCTATCTATATCTATATCTATATCTATATCTATATCTATATCTATATCTATATCTATATCTATATCTATGTCTATATCTACATCTATCTCTATATTTATATCTATATCTATCTCTATATCTATATCGATATATATATCTATCTATATCTATATTTATATCTATATCTACATCTATCTCTATATTTATCTCTATATCTATATCGATATATATCTATATCTATATCTATATCTATATCTATATCTATATCTATATCTATATCTATATCACCTATGCAGACCCAAAAGCCATAGTATCAATCCTGTTATCTGAGCTACCATTGTGTAAATGAAATCTATACATATAGTAAACTCATCATTAGAATTCATACATATAGTCAACACATCATCAGCTCCCCCCCAACCCCTCCTGCTGGCACTACTTCTCCACTGGCAATTACTTTCAATGTTCTGCACTGTCTGCCAACACACAAGCTCTCTCAAATTATTACAAAAATTACATACACTGTACTCTCTTGAATTCCTCCTGTTTTTTTCATACAGCCTCCTACCTTTTATTTTCTTTTTCTGATCAACCACTGAAGCTATTTCTTAGACCTCCCTACCCCCAGCCCACTAGCTCTCTCACCATACTCCATTTCTCCTGATATGCAGCCTGCAACATTACTGCTGTCCCGACCCCAGCCAGCTCCTGAAAAAAAGGGAACAGAAATATGACTCAGCATAGCATTCTTCTTGTCTTGCCCAGAGTTCTGTGAAAAGGGAGTTCACTCTAGCTAAAACTGTCTTGTCAATTTTTTTCTGAATTTATTGAGAACTCCCGCATCTCCACTGATCAAATGCAATGTGGTCACTTACAGTGCATCCATAATGATGACCTTATCAACGAGGGTAAAATGAAGCACATTAGTGCTTTTCACAAAGTAAACCCACCAACTAAACTAAATTAAAAAATGCAGAAAATAAATTAAATATAAATGAGCACACGAGGTCCTTGAATGTTGCATAAATGGAATATGGGATGTGGACCTTGTTGTGTAACTACTCTATTGTCACTCAAGCAGTTTGACCTCGGGCAAATCACTCATGGCTTATGCCACTCATGCGGTTACCCATGGTCAGACTGCTCATGTGTACTGAGGTATACCTGGGTATACTGAGGCAGAATGAGGTAGGATCACATTACATTCAATGCAAATTGCCTCAGTGGTACCTTAGTGGTACTTCGAGGTACCTTGAGGTAGGAAACTTTTAGATAACTACCACTGTATATTCATTGCAAAAAAAACTCAGTTACTGCATCAGACAGAGTTGACTTCCACACTAACAAAAGTGTGGAAATTCGATGTTAGGGTTTCCAACCCTACTACCCCATGCCCCACCCTCCACACACTAACAGGCATCGGGGTGTGTGTTGGAGTCTTAGGGCCTAACTCTCTCCCCATTCTATCTGTAAACAAGCTGAGATGGAAACTTTAAACTTTAATAACTTTTGAATGGATTCATATTTTTTCACCAAACCTTCAAGCAACAATTCCTTGACTGAATCCCCAAATACGCTGAAAATTTCAAACCAGACAGACAAACCGTTCAGGCTATAGAGATGAGCAAAGAAGTCACCCAAATTGAGGATTTTTCACACTTTTCGATGCTATGCAGCTCCACAACTACAAATCCAATCAGAACGCAAATTTCCAAATCCAGAGATCTATGGTACAACAACAAGCATGCTAAATTCCAGGTGAATCGGATGAACAGTTGCAAAATTATTAAAGTGCAGAATGTTGGGTTTAACATAGAAGTGCCGTGCAACCCCTAACTAAACCTGCTCTATCGGGCAGGTATAATACACAGTATATTAATTGCAAAAAATCTCCATTAATGCATCAGTTAGGGTTGATAGCACAGTGACATAAATTTGGAAATTCGATGTTAGGGTTACCACCCCTCCATCCTCCACACACCAATAGGGGCTGGGGTGTGCCTAGGGGTTGTCGGGTCTAACTCTTACCCCATTCTCCTATACTGTACCAGCTCAGCTTGTTTACATATGGAATGGGGTAAGAGTTAGGGCCGACAACCCCAAGACACACCCGGGAGCCTGTTGGTCTGTGGAGGGTGGGAGATAGTGTGGGGGGTAGCACTAGTAACCCTAACATGGAATTTTCAGACTTTTGTTGGTATGGAATCAACCCTTACTGATGCATTAACATAGTTTTTTTTTCAATGAATGCAATTGTGCCCCTATAGTTAGGGTTGATAGGCAGTTCAGTGTTAAACCCCAAATTCTGCACATTAATAACTTTGCAACCGTTCAATGGATTTGCACAAAATTTGGAATGCATGGCTTCAGATGGTAGATCTCATGATATACCAAGTTTTGTTTAGATCTGATTTGTGGTTTTCATGCAGCGAAGTGCCAAAAAAAGTATAACTTTTTTTGCCCATTTTTGCTGATTTTTGCCCATTGCAGTACAGCCACACCATTTAGAGTTTTGGTCTGAAATGTTCAGGTTAGAAAGAGGGATGCCCAATGAACAACCCAGCATTTTTTGGTGAAAAAATATTAATCTGTTCTAAAGTTATTTAATTTTGAATTTTCAGGCTCTGAGCATGCTCAGTTCAGTCTTAGATTTATATGTATGTTTTGTGAAAGGAGATTGATCTCAAAATCAAGGATTTTGTCACCTCATGAATGGGGATTTATTAAATCCCCGCATGAGGAAAAAAATCCCCTTTCGTGAGCCGCCATCTTGTTTTCAGTTAACCACACAAATAAAACATTTTAACTTCTCTCACAGGTGTGTTGTGTGGTATTACTAGTATGAGTTTTGTTCAGGGAGATGCCCTGTACAAACCCATGCCTTTGGCTTTATTTGTTTTTGTCTAAAATGGCTGTTTTGAACTTAAAAATCTCTGATCGTCACTTGCTAATGATCTTTGCTCGTGAGGTGACAAAATCCCCGTTTATCAGCTGATCCCCATTCCTGAGCTGTCAAAATTCCAGTTCGTGAGATAAGGACCAGATGATCCTAGCTCATGAACAGGGATCAGCTGATGAACGTGGACTTTGACACCTCATGAATGGGGAGTAGGCTGATAAATGAGGATTTTGACACTTCATGAATGGGGATTATGCAAACAAAATCCCCGTTTGTGAGGTGTCAAAATCCCCATTCATCAGCCGATCCCCATTCATGAGGTGTCAAAATCCCCATTCGTGAGATGAAGACCAGATGGTCAGATAGGGTCATCTGGTCCTCATCCCACCTCACGAGCAGGGATCCACAATGGTGCAAAAAAACAGCCCCAGTTTATTCCTGAAAAAAATGCTGACATCAGGGTGCCCAAACCCCGTGTTGGCATGTATCTCCCCCACCCCCCCACACTAATATGGCACACTGGGAGCCCACCTCAGTGTGCCAAATATATATGTATTTAACATTTTAAAGCTTCCAATACCGGGATGCCCACTACTGGCGTCGAATGATGCCCCGCAAAGCCAGTAATCTTCAGTTGCTGACACGGGATGCCCAATCCCTGTGTCAGCATGTATCCACTCCCACCAACTAATATGGCACACTGAGAGCCACCCCAGTGTGCCCAGCTATGTATTTATATTTTAAAACATCTTTTAACAAAGAAAACTGTCCCACAATGTTTTAAATTTTTAAACCCCAAAGAAAGCGGTCCTCGGGTCTCCCAGTCCCCTCCCCATCCCCGCCCTCCCTCTGTGCACCCACCTCCCACACCCCTTACCATACTTACCTCCGGAGGTTGGGAGCAGTGATCTTCTCTGGACCTGGACACACCTGCACTCTTCAAAGCCGAAAAACAAATTGAAGAATCAAAGGTAAGTGCCATGTAATGGCAATTAATGGGGGTTTCAACTTAGGTTACTATCTCAGCCGTTTTTAAGAATTTTGGCCCACAATTTTCAACATGGGGTTCTTGGGACCCCATCTTATGAACACTGTCAGTGGCATTTTGTTTCTCGGTCCCAAAATGTGATTTCACTGTTGTTGTGTGGAATCACCTTTTGGGACTGAAGAATGAAATGACAGTGCTACTTTTTATGAGGTGTGGTCCCAAAAAGCCCATGTTGCACATTTGGTGAAAAATTTCTGAAAAATGCATGCATTACGGGTGTGCATTGTGCAGTGTCTACACATGCTTGTAACTTTGCCAATGTTTAATATTTTCACTCCAGATTTTCAACATTGCCATTTTTTTACATCTCCTTATGACCAATACAGCTGTCATTTTTCACATCCTGCCTGAAATGTGTTTTCGCACCTGTGGCACAGAATGGCGCAGTCACTGAGCAAAATCAACTTTTGGGATGGATTAACAACATCACAGTGCCACTGTGCATGAGGGGCTCTCCCAAAAAGCCAATGTTGAAAATTAGGTGAAATACTTTCAACAAATAACTACATTACAAGTGTTCATTGCGCAGTTTCTACGCACGCTTGTAATGTCACCAATTTTTCATGTTTTTAATCCAAATTTTCAACATTACCATTTTTTCACACCTCCTCATGAATAGTACAGTTGTAATTTTTAAAATCATGCCAAAAATGTTTTTCTACACCTGTGGTGCAAACCAGTATTACAGTTGTGCAGAATTACATTTTGACAGGGATTTGAAAGTTTTCTGTACTTGGTATATGTGGTGAGGTGATAAGAATTATGTTGTACATTTGGAATGAAAATTATTTAAGATGGCACAGTTATGACAATTTGTTGCAATTTCGCTATGGCTGCTCATAATTTAATGTGTGGAAGTGCAGGGGCCAGAGACCCCTGTGTTTCCACAACTACATACATATGTGCATCTGTGGAGGGATAGGAGAGCAGGGTTCACACTCCCACTGGGACATGTGGATACTGTTGTACTATCTCGATCTCCCACTGTGACATATGGATACTGTTGTACTATCTGGAGGGAGGGATGAGAGCGCAGAGTCCTTCCCACTGTGACATATGGATACTATTATACTATCTCAATGGGGGGATGGGAGCACTGGTCACCAGGTCTCCCAAAGGCACTTCCCTGACCCAGTCCCCATATACCCTGAAAATTTCAGACCAGATGGGCAAACTGTCTGGGCTGTGGAGATGAGCAAAGAATTTCATGAAGTTGAGGATTTTTCACACTTTTTCATGCTCTGCAACTCTGCAACTGCAAATCCAACCAATGCAAAACTTTCCATAACCAGAGATCTATGATACTAGACCATGCATGCAAACTGTCATGCAAATCGGACGAATGGTTGCAAGTGCTTTCGTGAAAGTACAAAATGCTTGTGAAAAGTAAAAAATGCTTTCGCAAAAGTAAAAAATGCTTTTGTGGTGCACATACAGTATATTTTTTCCATAGGCTATAATTGGAAACTTTAGAGTTTAATAACTTTTGAATTGATTAATATGCTTTCACCAAAACTTCAAAAGGCACCTCCTTAAAGGAGAAGTCCTGCTTAAGTTGTGCTTATTGGATTCTTACCATCACATGCCTACATGTTCAGTAGTGTCTCACATTAACACCCAGCCATTTTTAGCCAAAATAGCTATGCAGAAGTAGTTTATTATATTAAATGTTGTGAATAATGTCTTTCCCCTCCATCTTGAGTGTCCTGGGTCTCCCAGAATGTGTCATCAGCACAACAGCCGTCTAATGTGTTGCAGTTAATACTGTTCCCCACACAACACTTCCTGCCTAACTTTGGTTCCCATCCAGCAATGGGGAAATATTTTGATGATGCGCACCTGCTCAAGAAAGCACAATCCAGCCCTAGAATTTGTAACAGTGCAAGGCACTGACTGTTTAAAAACATTTGTAGTACTTCATGTTATCAATAAAAACATTTTAAAAGAATGAAAATACTGTGTCTATTTTTTTATTTGGGAAAACCAGTTCAGGTGATTTATTTGTTTATTGCTGCAGTGTTACATTGCTTGTAATGTATGGTTGTATTGGAGTTTTCTGGTTGCATTGTGTTATGCTACTGGCTCATAATACCATGATTTGTAATATTTCCCTACAAATTTATATTCTCCCTCCAAAAATCCAGCAAATTTCAGACTGCTTATCATTGCATTGCGTGTCCTCATCAGTACTGCCTGCCAGCAATAAGTCTTTGGAAACAATATTTTGCAAATAGCAATCCCCTTTTCCCTGGTAGTCTACAGGCCCCACTCCCATCCCCAAGTGTAAAATAATATAATGCAATCCGTTTTACCCCATTAGTCTAGTGGCCCCCCTTCCTGAACTGGATTGTAGTGTATGATATTGTTAAAGAATTCCCTGGTGCCGGCCCAGTGGCGCAGTGGGCTGAGGCACTGGATGCCACACCTCAAACCATGTAGGCAACCTGGGTTCAGGAACAGACTCGGGTAGCTGGGGGCTGGACGGGAAGGAGAGGATTGAGCATCCAGAGGACTGCTCTCCTCTCCTCTCCTGGAGTGGGTTGGGTGGGAAGCTCTGCTCCTGTAGCGGCCCCCGGTGGAGACCAGGGGCACTACTATGGTGCGGTGCAAGAGGGACAACCACAGAAAAGTGGAAAAATGCATGCATGCCATCCGGATGACAATGGCCCGCCTCTCTGCATCTCTCAGCTGAGTAAACCTCCAGGCTGCATTTCCATGCCCCAGCGATGATGCAAGGGAGTGCTCTGTGTGCTCTGGTCTCTCCTCCCGATAGCCCAGCGGGATATGGGAGAGCACCCCAGTGAAGGGATACGTCCGGTACAACCGGTGCATAGGAGCAGCTGGCTAGTGGTTCGGTCTGAGGCGGTAGTGGTAGGACTTGGCCACCAGAAAGAGAGGATGACAGCGGGCACAGAGGAGGTATAAAGAAATAATTAAAAAAAAAAAAAGAATTCCCTGGTAGTTTAGTGCCCCCCTTCCCCATACCCCGATAGTAGTTGTCAGGTATTGGAATATGATATGCTCCTCCCAACCCCGTACACCGATCGCTGCATAAATACATCATGAAACACCACCCTGGTAGTCCAGTGGCACCCCCCACTCACTCAGGACCCCACAGCCCACCCTGTGCCCCCTGTCCCAGCAGTGGCATATGGTCGGCATGCAGCAAAACCCATGTGCAGATCTCCATAACGGCCCGCCAACTGAGCCATCACAGAATGACAGCTTACAGGTGTGCTGGTGGGTTTTGCTGCCCACTGACCATATGCCACTGCCAGGAAAAGGGGAGTGGGGTGGGCTGTGGAGATCCCCTGAGGAGTATGCTGGACTACCAACATGAGGAACTGTGGTATATTCGGTGTCGGCGACAGTCAGTGTAAGGGGGTAAATACTAGACTGTCAGAGCATATCATATTGCAATACTTATTAATTTAAGATTGGGGTTTGTGGAAGAGAGGGAAGCCACTAGACTACCAGTTTAAAAGGGATTGCTTTATATTATTTTACGCTTGAGAAAGGGAGGAGGGGCCACTAAACTACCAGGGAATTTATATTCCATGTATGCTATGGCACTGGACTGAGTGGGGGGGGTGGATTGCAGGGCAACTTTGTGCATCCTGCCATGTGCATCCCAGTACAGGACATGCAAATGGGGCCATAATGACATGCAAATGGTCCCATTTGCGAGTTGCATGCCTAATGGCCCCATTTGCAGGTTGCAGTCTGAATATCTGGAATTTGCACTTGGTGCATCACCAACATTAAGCTTCCAGAAATAACCCTACCCTACCTGACAGTACTAAATCGTTTAGCTCTGAACTTTAAAATGTGGAATAACTGTCCATAATGTGCAGTACAACCTCATTTTGAGGAGCAAGTAAATACTAAATTAAATACTAATAATTGTATTTACAATTATGCTTAACTGTGTGTTCATTAGCCTAGTATTGGTCTATTAAGTAATTCAGCTAGTTTCCGAAAGAGTGTCCCCAACTAACCTCACAATTGTTGTTTGTGATGTTAAGCACCATGTCTTATAAAAACAATGTCATGAAATACAGCATTCTAATAGACTGAATCAAGGGGTATGCAAGTCACATGTGCAACAGAATGATTAGAATTTAAACGATAAAACATTAATTTAAAAAGAAAAAACACTGTAGTTTAGTAGCATTAAGTGTATGAGCAGAGATTGGGTTACCTTTGTTAATCTAGCCCTGGGGAAGTCATGAGATGCAAGGTGAAGCCTCTCTTTAATCCAAGCAATAAAAGCACTATATGGGGAGGTCAGCTGGGGACAGACAAATGCTTTTTATACACACTTCTTCTATAAGCTACCACAATGTGTTATAACCACTACAAAGGAAAACTGCACATTAAAAAAATGTGTTATGCAATAAATGGCAACAGTGCCACATCATGCTTATGAAACAGCATTTTTCATAAGCATGATATGGAACTGTAGCAGTTTATTGCAGAATACATTTTTTAATGTGCAATTTTCATTTTTAATGGTTATAACACATCATGGTAGCTTATGTAAGAAGTGTGTATAAAAAGCATTTGGGCTGGCCCAACAATGCAGTGGCAGCACTGCTGACGGCAATGACATGCCAGCACCCTGGTTCCCATTGTCACGTTATGACATCCTTCAGAGCCTGGATCACTGGAGGGCTGGCACAGCGATTGGTGGAGCTTCCCAGAGGATGCTTTATTCTGCCAAATGGGGTGGACCGAGTGGACCGCTGCATTACCACCACCTGTCTAACCTCAGGTTTCAAAAAAAGCAAAGACATCAGAATAGAGGATGGGATGAGCACAGACATCAGGAAAGTCTGGTGTGCTGACTCTCACTGACATCAGACACAGTCTCCACGGTGGGAGGAAGGGGTTAGGTTGCCAAGGGGTAGATGAAGCCCCTCTTTCTGTTGCAGACACCGTGGGCCTCCAAAGCCAGTGTCTCCACTGGCATCCCCACCTCATTTGTAATAGCTGGCCTAATGAATATAGGGGAGTGTTATGCCCACCAAGGAGCTGAACATGGTGGAGTCCTACTTTAGTGGAGTACCCAGGGAAGATATTCAGGGTTACAGCATTCCGGGAGATCTACAGAAAACACTGGGGTGGGAACTCTAAGGTTGGGAAAGACATAAGGAAGAAATGAAAGGATGGCCAATTAGAGGGACCAACAGGGGAATAATGTATGGAAAAAAAAACTGAGGTACTGTAGTAGCTATCATGCATTCAGTATCACACAATGTGTCTATCAAGTTTAAAATGTTTTCAGAAATGTGCCTGGATATCCAGCAAAAATACAGATCAAACAATTTTACAGCTAGCAATGATCAACTAAAATTATTTTTGAATGTTAATTTCCATATAAACTAAAGGAAACTGTATCATCCATTCCAACATAATCATAGCCACAGGAACAGGCACAGCAGGACCAGGCAGTATAGAAAAAATTATTATGAACAAGTAAGCAATAAGCTGCAATAAGGTTTGCAATGAGACAGATCTAACAACATGCGACAAGTGGGTAGCAAACAAAACCTGTACAAAGCACAGCAGGCACAGGAGGTCAGAAGGGAATATCAAGAAAGGTTAAGGATGGTCAATAGAACTGTCAGAGAGGTGAAAGCAGATGCAGAGCTGAGGTTAGTAGGTGACAGAGTTCTTGCAATAGAGTGTAAACCAGGGAACGGGGGGTGGTCTGGATTAGAAGGGGAAGACAAACTTGCTGAACAAGTCTTTTTGTTCAGTATATTCACAGTTGAGGACAAAAGCCCACTGCAGGAATTCAGCATTAAAGCCAGTAGTGGATCATTAGCAAGTGCTAACCTGGGAGCCCATCACAGAGAAGAGGGTGCTGAAGGGCTTACAGGCATTGAAAGTGGATACATCCATAAGCCCAGACAGGATGAATCCATGGGTGTTGAGTGAGATGGGGTAGGTCCTAGAGCAGGACCACTGGCAGATCTATTCATCTGCTCCTCAGAAACAGGGGAGAGCCAGGAATTAGATTATAGCAGTTGTGGACCCCCTGTACAAGAGTGGGAAGCGAGACAAGCTTGGGCAATTATAGACTGGTCAGTCTGATGTCTACAGTGGGGAAACTATTTGAGTCAATAATAAAGGAGACACCAGTAGGGTTACTGGAGGAAAACTGTCTGCAGAACACAAGGCAGCATGGGTTTACCAGTGGCAGATTGTGACAAACAAACTTGATGAATTTTTCAACTGGAGACTGGGGGGCCACGGGATGCCAGTGAATATGCTTGTGTGAGTGCTAATGTGTACATGGATCTGGTCTAGGCTTAGAGAACTGTGAGGCCACTGGATGCCAGGAAGGCATGTACATTAACCCGGTTTGCCTGCTAAACAACTCCTATAGAATATCACTCTAGACTGCAAAACCCATTTGGCGTTGGCTCAAACCCAGCTGTACCCCAGCAAGCTTTGGAATATTGGTCATGAGATGTAATATTTATGTTATAGGGTTCCTTCTTTTATCAGTTTTAGACTCGATTCACCCAGGATAGCCCCACAAAATGCAACATTTCAGTTTCAATGGTTACCTGTTGGTACACATTTTTACACTGTATTTACTGATGATGCAGTGCAGTCCAGCTTTTACTCATGTTTAAAATGTATTTAAACAATTGAAATGAAATACCTACATGTTAATAAATGTACGCTTTTACACATTGTTATACTATATTTACACATTACAGAAGAGGTGAGAGTCAATATCTCATTTTTGGTGTGGTTTGCTTTTACAATGTATGTTTCTCACACATTAAAACTTATGAGCATACGAAACCTGGCAGCAGAAACAGGCCTTACGTTCTATCAAGTCTGCTTGTATGTGCAGCTACCACCATTATATTTCAGATGCCCCTCCCAAGACCCCCCTTCTAGCCTCCTGGAAATGCTCAGTGTTCTTTACCTAGCCCCCCTCCCATGGGCTGTCCTCCGTCCTTTTGAAAGTACCCACTATCCTGCATGCCACCACCCCTTCTGGCACAGCATTACATTTTGACACAACCCTCTTCGTGAAATAATGCCTTCTCATCTCCCTCCTGAACCTACCTCCCTCCAATCTCAGCCCATTCCCCCTCTGGTCCCTTCCCTTCCTCTGCTTAAACAGACACTCTGCAACAGGTTTGTTGACCCCCCAAGTATTTAAAAGTCTCAATTATGTCCCCCCTATCCCTTCACTCCTCTAGGGTGAACAAACCCAGGTGACTCATCTTTTCCTCTTAGGTGCTGCCCTCCATCCACTGGATCATTTTTGACTCCTTGCACTGCACCCCCTCGAGAAGCCTGATGCCCTTCCTAAGATATGGACACCAGTATGTCATGCAGTACTCTAGCTACAGCCTGACCAAGGACCTATAAAGTGGCAGGATCACCTCTTTGTGTCTGAGTGAGAATCCACGTGTGATGCACCCCATCATCCAATTGGCCCTAGACAATACCCTCCTGTACTGAGCAGAGTTATTCATGCTCCACATTACTATGACCACCAGGTCCTTCTCCTCCTCAGTGACCTCTAACCGCACCCCACCCAGCCAATATTCCATCCTCTGATTCCTCATTCTGAAGTGCATAATTTTTCACTTCTTTAAATTAAATCCCAGTTGCCACCTTGCTGACCACTCTTCAAGACTGATGAGGTCACCCTGTAGCTTCTGCCACCCCTCTATGTCATCCACTACTTCCCCCACGTTGGTGTTGTCTGCAACAGACTGATCCTGCTATCTACCCCATGTGCCATATCTAATATGAACAGTCCAAACAATGCCAGCACCAGCACAGAGCCCTGCTGCACACCACTGGTCACTAATTTGGGAGAGTAGCATTCTCCAGCTACCACCACCCACTGCAGTCTATCCCCAAGCCAGTTTCTGATCCAGGCAGCCACAAATCCATATCCCTTTGAGTGGCACAACTCTGCCAGCTAAGACTTGAATGTCACAACCATGTCTTTCCTTGCTCTGCTCACCAGTAGCACGTCTGAGAAGGCCACCGATTGCCAACCTCCTTGCACAACTTCCGTAGTTCTTCATATCTCTCCCTAACCACCTCCACATGACTCTCCACCAGGTCATTTGTGCCTACATGCACCACTATGTGAGGTTTTTCCCTTAGCATTCTGACACATCTCAGCATTGCCTGCCACGCAATTCCTGTGGTTAAGCCAGCATTCTCCCTGCCCTGACTGTTGCCTGCCTCTCTTCTGGTAGTATCATCCTCTCACTCTGCTACCGACATCAGAATCTCATACCTGTTACTTAACCCTAACCCCCTCCTGCCTTTATTATCCTTTCTTCAACCGCAGAATGTCTTGTGACCCACATTACGCCCCATGTGCCATTCCACCCCTCTCTGACACCTCAACCTCTGAACCCCTACACGCTCGAGGTGGTGCCCCTCCTACCCTCGCTCTGCCCATACCCTCTTTTTATCTTCTTAAATCTCCCAACAACCAGTCGATTGCTGTCTGTAGTGCTCTCAGCTTGCAGCAAATGGGACATTCCCGCAGCCTCCACAATGTACCAATCCATACCAATGCCCCACAGCCTTTGCATCCCACCATTCTGTCTCCCCTGGACCCCCTGTTGGTCTCTTGCCTCCTGCACAAGTCTCCCCTCACTTGATATCAACCCTCATGCCATCCCTCTAAGTCTTGCCATCCCACATTCACCATACCTCCTGAATGCTCCCTTGCCACCACCACCCCCCCATCCTGCCTTCTACACCCTCATCATTATCAGTATACCTTTTGACTTTACAACCCAAAGAGTAGCCCTAACAACAGTATATTGCCTTAAAACTTTATACCCTTGAGGAGTATCCACAATGATAACAGATTGCCCTCAAACGTTATCCCCTCAAGGAGTAGCACAACACAACACAAGTGAACAGCCCCAAGGACTTAAATTGTTAGGTTAGTTGTACGGTACCTTGAATTTGTTCCTTTATCCTGCCCCTGGGCTTTTCTCCATTGAGGCTTTCCAGTCATGTTGGTCTCACATTGGTAGTGCAGCATATGCATCTTTGCAGTACTAATACTGATTACTGGAACAACATAATCAGTTCATTATAGGCTTCTGACGCTACACGCAATGATAAAAGCTTTGAGAAAAGATCATGCACCAATGCAGTTGGAGGACAAACTCAAACATAAAATATAACACTACATGGAGATCATGATCTGCAGGACTTTTCACATTACAGATGGACTATAAAGGGAGTAATATAAAGCTCCATGAGATATGTGCAAGGACTAGAAGGGCGCAGGATGCAGAACGATCATTGATAAGTGCAGACAGGAAGACTGCATGACACTACTGTGTGTCAAGAGTGCTAAGACAATAATATAACCACACAGTGTAAATTAAAATTATTTGAGACATGAATTTAGTTCAGGTTGAACAAATACTGTAAGGCGATGCACGCTCTAAAAATAAACAGTTATACACAATACCCAACATGTGGCACCCAGATACACACTTTTTAGGGCGGATGGCTGTCACTTCGAAATATCTGCCATTCCCAGGGATGACATGCAATGTACGGCTACACAAGAGACAGACTTTATTTAATTAATAACACTTTATGAAAATAATAACTTTTAACTGCCTTCGGGCACAGTAACAAACAATGTGGTTTTGGATAAACAGTGTGCTTATATCTGGCACACACAACACAACTCAGGGAAGGGTGTTGCGGCAATGACGTGTATCTCGAGTGCAAACAACTGCTAAAGTGCATGCACCAGCAGAACATGGCACCAGCTTCAACATTACTCAAATGGGAGAACACGATTTTACGGAGAAAATTATTGAATGAGCACTGCTTAAACATCATGGTCAATGAGAAATAACCCACACATCACACCACAAGGTACTGAAATATATATTTATTGTACTGATAACTACTTTATAAAGCTTTTCAGGAGACTTCTCGTTTAATGCAATCCCCATATACCCTGAAAATTTCAGAGCAGACGGACAAACCATTCGGGCTGTAGAGACCAGAAAAGAATTTAAAAAAGTTGAAGATTTTGCACACTTTTTGATGCTCCGCAGCTCTACAACTGAAAATCTGACTGGAACAAAACTTTCCACATCCAGAGATCTATGGAGCCACACCACGCTTGCAACATTTCATGCAAAGTGGACAAACAGTTGCAAACTTATTAAAGTGCAAAATGTTGGGTTTAACATAGAAGTGGCTGCACAACCCTAACTATACTGGCCCTACCGGGGTCAATATAATATACATTTTATATATATATATATGTATTATAGGGGCACAGTTATGCACCTATAGTTAAGGCTGAGTAGGCATTTCAATGTTAAACTCAAAATTTTGCACTTTAATAACTTTGGAACCATTGAATGGATTTACACAAAATTTGGTATACACCTTCCTGTGGGGTAGATCTCTTGATCTAGGGAGTTTTGTTCTGGTCAGATGTGCAGTCTCTGAGTTATGGAGAGGTGTAAAAACATGTTTTCATGCATTGACTTAGCTGGGATTTTTCTTTCAACTTGCCTACAGCCCAGAGGGTTTGACTGTTTGGCATAAAATTTGCAGGGTAGAACTGGACGGACCCATAGATGTGTCTTTTGCTAGTCTGGTGTAAAAAGAATAAATACTTTTTAAGTTATTGCAATTTGAAGATTTAAAAAAATAATTTCTGAACATGCTCAATAGGGACTTCAAGATAGCTGGTGGGTTCGAAAGAGGAACCCTGCATTGTGTGAGAAAATTCCTCTTTTGTATGGCACCATCTTGTTTTCAGTTTGTCTGAAATCCAAATTTGGAAACCTCCCAAAATGATATTCTAAAGAGGAATCAACACATGCAGCTTGCTTATTGTGACCCACTAGGTGCATTCTGAACTTTATTGTTTGGAAAATGCCCTTAAAACATGTGTTATTTAACATTTAAATTCTTTATTCGTATCGGCATCATATGATGTAGGATCTTAGTTCGTATGACGAGATATGAACTAGGATCCTACTTCGTATGACTCTGAGACAAAGAATTTAAATGTGGATATCTCAGCCATTTTTTGGTATTTTCTCACCAAATTTGATGATGTGATGCAAAAAATAAAATAAACGGGCATGTTACAAGCATGTGTTATGCAGTTTATACGTATAAACATAACTTTGCCAATTTTTAATATTTTCACTCCAGATGTTCAACATTGCCATTTTTTCACACCTCCTCATGAACAGTACAGCTGTCATTTCTCACATCCTGCCTTAAATGTGTTTTTGCACCTCTGGGGCAGAATGGCGCATTGCTGTACAAAATCAACTTTCAGGATGGATTAATAAAATCACAGTGCCAGTGTTCATAAGGGGATTTCCCAAGAAGCTCATGTTGAAAATTTGGTTAAAAAATTCCCAAAAATGGGCACATTACATTGTGCAGTTTCTATGCAGCATACAGCTGTCATTTTTCACATCCTGCCAAAAACATGATTTTGCACCTGTGGCGTAGAATGGCATATTCACTGTGTGAACTCAACTTTCAGGACAGATTAACAAAATGACAGTAACAGTGTTCATAAGGTGGGGTCCCAAAAATGCCACGTTGAAAATTGGGTGAAAAAAATCCTAAAAATACCTGGGGTACTTGCATCCATTGAATTATGGAACCCACGACACCGTTTGGCAACCTTATCTCAAAAATGATTGGAGATACAAATTTTTCACTCTCCCAGCTTAGTCCACCTTCAGGTAGCACCCATGGAGGTTTCAAAGTCATGATTACAAGATAAAAAGGTAATTGACAACCTTGCCATCAGTAAAGAACCTAATTTATGCCGAATCTCACAGGAGCTTAATAAGGGAGCACTTAACTTCCACCTGGATTTCCTCCAATGGGGAAGTGAATTACCAGAAATGTTACAATGAAGTAACAGATGGTCCGAAAAGGCCACAGGTATAGTCTGAAAAGAAAAAGATAATTTGGAAGATAAAAAAATATAATCAATTATAGAAGAGTATTTATTTTTTTGATAAGTAAACCGAGGGCCTCCCTTCTGTTTAATACTGGCCATAACCAGCCCAGATGATTGTACCAATGCCCGAAGAGTCATAGTATCACAATATATTTTCCTGTTTTTAATGCAGTTGTCAATTTCTTACATGGGTCCAATTCACAATTAAAATCTCCACAGAGAAAACTGCAAATGAAGTAATCAAAAAGGTTTAATCATTTGCATTAGTGCCACCTTTTCAGCTTTTACTGAATAATAAACATTTATAAATCTACACATCAAAGACTTCCAAACCCCATCCAAAATCATCAACCTCCGCGGATCAAGTCCATTAATTTTATCAAAGAAAAATCAAAAGTACCAAAAAGAAACCCCAAGCCATCAGCTGAATGTTGTCCAAAGGACCAGTAAGAAGGGCCCCAATACCATTCCTTCTGGAAATTCCTGACCTGGTCAATGGTGTAAATCCAAGTTTCTTGTAATAAACAAATGTCCAAACGATTTTCATGCATATAATTAAACACAACATGACGTTTTTTTAAAGTTTAACAAACTATGTACATTTAGAGACAACAATTTAAATGATTCCAGATCTAAATATGAGTCATTCAACTATCTTTTTTCCTCCTTTTCTTTTTTTTACTTTTGTACCCGTCTTGAACCATAAATGGGGAGGGGGGGACTGTCCCTAGCTGGTTGTGAGTCCAAGTCCTGACACTCCATGACGGAGTCTCCCTACTGAGAAGAAAGAACCTCAAAAGGGTTACTGGTTTCCACATCTGTAGTAGAACGGCCTACCAAAGGAGGTTTAAAATTACTGGAGGACCGTCTTACTTGTAGAGGCACTGTTGGAACTGCCTCTTTGGACCGAGCTTCCTGATTGTCAGCATAACATACTGGGACTAACATAGGCAAGGTATCTTTCAAGGTATCAGGTAATGAAACTACAGAGTCCACAATTAAAGGTTGTGGGTTAGGGACTGCAGTGGCACCACCAGAGGCCTGATGTCCCGGCCCTGCTTCAGAAACCAAATCTTGAGCTTTTTGAATAAGAAGATCAGGACTACTAATAGTAGCCTTATTCCTAGCCGCCCACACACATTCACTGAAGACATGACCTGTGTCATCACAGAATCACACTTAGTATGGTTCATACATTGGAATGCAATGTGACCAATCTCTCCACAGTTGTCACAACGGGTTTATCACATGAGCTAGATAAGTGTGTTCTAGCACCACATTTGTAACATGCCCTAGGTTGGCCTGCATAAAAACAGACCCCCCGATCCCGGCCCAACAAAAAAGAGTTTGGAATATGCAAAATCCCTGAATCTCACTGCCGAAGTTTAACTTTAAATTTCCACCCCCCCATCCAAAACTGTTGGTCATCTAAAATGGCCTCTGGAGAACTCAAGACATCACATTTCTGGGACAACCAATACACAATGTCATCAATATGCACACCTTCATTCTGAAACATAATTGTTACAAATTTAACCAATGGTTTAGTCAGGGGGATTACCAAAAACGGGGTCCATAAGGGTGAGAATTTGACCTGGTTGTAACGTTCCCAGAATAAATCCAATGCATACGCTGAGTGAAAGCTTATATCAAAATTATCCTCACCAGATATATTATAAAGCAAACACTTCACGGGGTAAAACGCAAAGAGTCTTTCAACAAATATTTCCCCACATAATGCCTGTCTGGCCTAGCTTGCAGACCACCCTTATATCTTAATCTAACAGCATTATGTCTAGGGGCTGCTTCCTTCTTTATTTTAAAAAATAAGTCCGACAACAAAGGTTTACTAGAGTCCACAGTTTTTTATCAGTATGAGGATGTTCAGTATGTAAATCAATTAAAACCTCTGATGATGGAACTTGTTCCTGGGGGGGTTCTTGCTTTTCATCACCTGGTACCAAATTAGCTTGTGGCATGGGTAAAACAGAAACATTAGGCCACCATGAAGGCTCATTTTGAGAAAAGTTTAATTTAGGGTCCCAGTCAGGAGAAGGACGCCATGAACCATTATTAAAGGACCAACCAGCTTCCTGCAGTGCTGTTTGAGGGGTCCAATTTTCTTCCGACAATGGGTTATTAACAATACTGTCCTGCTGACAAGAAGGCTCAGAGTCCTTAGTAAGTGTCCCAGTAACTACTGGTTTATCTGTTGGGGTCACTAAATGTCTTTTAGTTGAAAAAACAGCTGCCCATTTTTCCTTTCCCTCAATCCCCACAGAATCAATATGAACAGTTAATTTCTTGGCAAAAGTAAATTTCGACACCCAACCCGATCAGAGGGTTTGACGATAGATACAGCACCTCGGGCTGTTTGCGAAAAGCAGCAGGGAGAAGAGCAAACCCAGCATCTTTGGAAAGCGGTTTCTGGTGTGCAAATCACTGGATGAACTGACTCCATAGCCCGTATTGCAGTGTTGACTCTAGTATCCATGACAACTGAAGACACGTTGTCAGTAGTAACCTCAAGGAACTACAAGGTTTTGGCTCTTGGCACTAGAAAACAGCATTTCCTCCCTGCCAGCCAATAATCCCATGTCAGTGTTATCCACAAAAACTCTCCTCCTTTCTAGGTTTTCTGGTAAAGTCGCAAGAACTGAAGGCTCGGTTCATGCAAATCCCGTTTCTCTGGCACTGCAACAGCCGAGAAAAACTCCGTCACCTGAGGAGCCTCGAAAAGTTCCACCCGGTCTCCTTCCACTGATTCTTCCATCTCCCCTGCTACATCAGTACTTCCTCCTCCTCTTCTGTCTGTCTCTACACTGGGCTCCTCCATTCTGCTCCCAGGAAGTCAAGCCCCCTGCAGGCAGAGCAGGGGAATTTCCCTGGTGTCCTGGCCAAATTTCCCTCATTCACTAAATACCACCAACAGCTTAATCTGGTTTAAGGTCAATTAGAATTCATCTGTATCCCCCTTCCCTGGGTCATGCCTGAAAATAGGCAGGATTTGTCTAGTGCACTTACCCAGTCAACAAAAACTAAATAAATAAATAAATAATGTGGCACAAGGTGTAGCCGAGTGCTACATGCCCTTATAACAAAAATATTTTTTTAATGGTGTTAAACCTTGTTCAGCATATGATTAGGCTGTACATGTATGTTAATCAAAGATTAACATAGGTCTGATAGAATGTTTGCACTCAATCAGAAAGCTCTATGTCTCAGACCCTTTTTATAATTGGTGAGAGTGTGGGCCCCTTTGGTTCCTGTGCTGCAGCAACTTGCCCATTTCTACATAACAGCATAGCCCCATGTTCCCACCAACTTGTCCATTTCTGCATACCACCATAATATAAGTAGCAAGAACATGTATTCACACAAACTTCATATTCCTCCATAACAACATAACACCGTGTTCTGAACAACTTTACCATTTCTGTATAACATTGTGATATGAGTGTTGAAACAGATTTATTGGTAGCTCTATCTCAGATGCTTCTACCGGATGTTGTTGTACACACCCAAGAGACTGGGATGGCAGCAGAAGTGATACAGTTGGTGAAACAACATGATGATGGATGCCTGTTGTGGCATGTTTAAGAAGTTGTATGTTATTTCTGTTGCGTTATGGTGTGTGTCTGTGATTGGTTGTCTTGCCTTGTACCGCCCCCATAGTTGTGTGTGTGTGTGTGTGTGTGTGTGTGTGTGTGGCAGTGGTGGTGGGGAAGTCGGAGTTAGGGTTGAAAACCCTAACGTCGAATTTCCTCATTTTTGTCACTGTAAAAAACCCTAGCTGTTGCATTAATGCAGTTTTTGCAAAGAATTTCCTTACTTTTAGAGAAAGAAATAACAGTGAGAGGTTCTCTTACCACAGTACATCTAAACAAGTTTGAGAAACCTTTATAAAAGAGACATTGGTAACAATGCCTCACCCAAGTTATCACCCCACCCCACATAACAGGTACTGCATCCTGACTGCAGAGCCGTAGCCCAACTAAGGCCATGAACATCAATGGTATACCTCTGTGATACAAACTGCACAGTAGGTATGACACTCATGAGTTGCATGGCCTCAGCCAGGCAATGCCCCCACCCCCTCAGACCAGTAATTGCATGCTGAGTGCAGACCCACAGCCAAACTAAGGCCATAGATATCAACAGTATACCTCCCTCATGGCAGCTGCACACAAGTCAGAACAGTGAGGAGTTGCACGACCTCAGCCAGGCAATGCCCCCCCCAAAAACAGGTACTACATCCTGAGTACAAAGCCACAGCCAAACTAAAGCCATGTACATCAACATCATACCTCTGTGATACCAACTGTAGAGTAGTTATGACTCTCATGAGTTGCATGGCCTCAGCTAGGCAATGCCCCCAACCCCCCAGACCAGTAATTGGATGCTGAGTACAGACCCACAGGCCAACTAAAGTCATGTACATCAATGGTATTCTTCCCTCATACCATCTGCAGGAAAGTTAGAACACTGAGGACTTCCATGGTCTCAGCCAGGCAATGCCCCCCCAAACAGGTACTGGATCCTGAGTGCAGAGCCACACCCCAACTAAGGGCAGGAACATCAATGGTATACCTCTGTGATACCAACTGTACACTAGTTGTGACAGTCATGAGTTGCACAGCCTCAGCCAGGCAATCCCCCCCAGACCAGGAACTGTATTCTGAGTACAGACCCACAACCTAACTAAAGCCATGGACATAAACAGTATGCCTCCCTCATGCAAGCTGCACACAAGTTACAACACTGAGGAGTTGCACAGCCTCAGCCAGGCAATGCCCCCCCTGAACAGCCACTGGATCCTGAGTGCAGAGCCACAGGCCAACTAAGGACATGAACATCGATACTATACCTCTTTGATACCAACTGCAGACTAGTTATGACACTCATGGTTTGCATGGCCTCAACCAAGCAATGTCCCCCCACCCCTGAACAGGTTCTGGATCCTGAGTGCAGAGCCACAGCCCAGCTAAGGCCATGAACATCGATGGAATACCTCTGTGATACCAACTGCAGACTAGTTATGACACTCATGAGTTGCACAGCCTCAGCCAGGCAGTGCCCCCCCAAACAGGTATTGCATCCTGAGTGGAGAGCCACACCCAACTAAATCCATGGACAAGAATGGCATACCTCTGTGATAACAACTGCAGACTAGTAATGACAGCCATGAGTTGCACGGCCTCAGCCAGGTAATGTCCCCACCACACCCCAGACCATGTACTGGATGCTGAGTCCAGAGACATAGCCCAACTAAATGCATTACATCTACAGTATACCTCTCTGATACAAACTCCAGACTACTTGTAACACTCATGAGGTGCATTGCATCAGACAGGCAATGCCTCCCCCCTTCCGAACAGGTACTGAATCATGAGTGCAGAGCCACAGACCAACTAAGGCCATGAACATCAATGGTATAGCAGTGTGATGGCAGCTGTACACCTGTTAGAACACAGAGGAGTTAGTTGGCCTGAGCCAGGCAATGCCCCGCCCCTCCCGAAACCAGGTACTTAATGTTCAGTACAGAACCACAAGTGAAGTGAGGCTGTGAACATCAATCGTATCTGTCATTGATACCAGCTGCACACATGGTAGGACACTGAGTAGTTGCATGGTACCAATCAGTCAATGCCCTCATATGTGTCCAGATCACTTACTGTATCTTGAGTGCAGAGCTAGAGCTCAAGAAAAGCTGTTGACATATACGAGATACATTACTGATACCAGTTGCACTCGTTAGGACACTGGCAAGTTGCATGGGCTAAGCCAAGCAATGCCCCCAAGCCCCGGAAATCAGGCACAGGATCATAGGTGTAGAGAGGGAGACCAACTAAAGTGATAGACATCAATGGAATAATTTCCTTATAGCAGTAGCACACATATATTTTTAAGAAGAAGCCAAATACGTCATTGTAAAAGAATATTTAATTATAAAAGTATTATTGTTGTATAAAAATAAATATTTTGTCAATTTTCATATAAAAATACTAACATAAATAAATGTGCTTCTTCACATGGGGAGGGGGACGGGATAATAAATAAAATATTAATAAAATTAAAGCAGTTAAATAAATAAAATTGTTGCTTCACACTAGGACTGGGAGAGATATAAGTAAAAAAACAATGAAAAAAATAAATAATTGACAGAAATACATTTAAAAGAATGGCCAGGAGTGATAGGGAGGTGCTGGCTGTTCAGGCTGTTGTGCCTTGGGGAGAGGAGGAGGAGGAGGAAGAGGAAGACTGTGCAGGGGCAGGTGGGTCTTGGTGCCCATCATCTGCGGGTAGTGGTGGTGTTGTGGGAGGGGCACCTTCAAGGGGCTCTTGCTGCTGAGGAGCTGTGGAGGGTGGGTCATCTTCTACATACTGCAGGTCCTGTTGGAGGATATGGTAGAGTGCCTCCATGGCCTCCAGCTGGTTCTCAGCCAGCCGCACCATGAGACCGTGGGTGGTCTCGAGTGAAGCAACAGAGGCCTCCTCCATCTCCCTTAGCAACTGTATGGCTTGGGTGAGGCCCCTGTTCCTCTGCTCCAGACCACGGGTGGCAATTAAGACCGCATGCCCTACACGCCCATGTCACTGCAGCAAATCTATCATCTCATTGTTTTTTATAATATCGTATATTTTTGCTGCAGTGACATGGGCATGCTGGGTTGCAGCCTTGTTACCACCCTCCATGGCCTCGAGCAGCTGGCTGAGAGTGCTGCTGATGGTGTTGAGTACAGCCAGATGCCCTGTGGAGAGAAAAATGATAAGAAGAGACATGTCAGTAAACTAAGCTGTTCTCTACTCTTATGGTAACATACTATAGTGAGGTATATTTTTTTTTATTAATGAGAGAAGAACTGTATTACCATCTATGCTACATTAGTATACTGTAGCTGTGTTGATTTTATTATACTGTAATTTAACTGCGTTGCTGACACATTTCACCCCCCCTCAGCTCCCGTAACCTGCCACTCCTTGTGGCACAATCTGCCAGTATGAACCCCCCCACAACCTCCCGATAAATGCTGCTTCTTGTGAAGCCCTGAAGACTCCATGTATGCCAGCCTCTGCAGCACTTGGACAATGTTAAAAGACGACCCTACCCCGCCCAGGTACCCCCGAGCCCACTCTGTCCCCACACCTCAGCACAGTCCCACGAACTCAAGAGCTCAATAATGTATAACAGAAGTCAAGTGGAAAAGTCCAGTCACAGAAACTACATATGCATGGTGCAGTTGTGTGATTATGAAGTTATTTGTCTAGTAGTCTGGGATCTCTTTGCTACTCATGAGGTTTCTCAAGGTGAGAGGCTACTGTTCAAAGAAGTTGATTGTGACACAAGTGCAGGACACATATCTCTGGTATATATGCACAAAGACTGCCTCAACAGTGAATTTGTCATTGAACAACATGAACAGTAGTATTCTAGATTATTCTTATCTGCAGAATTACTATCGGTCATACCTGTGAACAAAACTACAGCAAAATAAAACAAATTAAGAAGCTGTTGTTGGATTTGTTTCATACAGTGCCACATGAAAATATTGTAGATTCATTGGTCAAAACACATGACATGACCTTGATAAATCCTGCAGAATACCCACTGTTAAAGGTAAATATCACTATTAAAACAAACAAAACACTTGAAAATTGTAGAACAGCAAGATTCTGGTACGCCCCCTTCCTCCCAGATACCAAGATACTATGAATGAAACTGGGTCTATGGTTGGATTCACCACTTCTGATGTGGTTAAGACACTCCACTGTGACTTGCATACAAAACACACCATGTGTAGTAGATCCATCAATATACGTACTGTCTATCATAGAATGTTGCTTAAACAAACCACACTCAAGCACTACTTGTTGCTAAGAAATGCTATGATGATGCTTAAAGATTCATAATATACCCAAGTGTGTTCTATTTTATCAGATATGGTGTGATTCACCACGACCGCAGTGGTTTGTATACAAAGTGCAGCTCAGTGGGTAAATCTTTGGCAGCCATAGTAATCTTCCTGAGAACTCATATTCAGCACAGGATGTGTGTTGGATATGGTGGCGTAACCTTGCATCTCTCCAAATAGGAGGGCTCAAAGCTCAGCCCTTGCAGAGTAGCATCAACACCTAACTACTGAAAGGCAGGCTGCAGTATTGCAGGGTGTAACACAGCAGTCCAGCTGTGAGTGGCCACCTACCCACCCTGAACATTGTCCATAAGCACACAGTGAACCTGGATCCCCACCCACCTGTAGACAAGATTACGTGGCATATGCTGTTACAAGTAGCAAAAAGGAGCAGAAATAAAATTTTACTTTCACTTTTTTTGACAGACGTATGCACAAAACATAAAGAATGAACAGCAAATGTACCTGCACTGGCAGAAAGCATCTCTGTTGCATAAATAATATATACAATGGTGATGTGCCAGATTAATAATTTATGTACACTTGTCCTGATTAACCTCGGACATCTCAGTTGTGGCTTGCGCCACTTGTGCGGCTATCTGAGGTCAAACAGCACTTGTATAGGTAAATCATATCTCTGACAGGTGACCATTGTATATACATTATTTATTGTATTACTTTCTATTCTCTACATGCAATAGATGCCATTGTCATATATAGTGATTGGTTATCAGAGGATTTAGAATAGTGGGAAACCAGTATTTTAATTTTTTTGACTGACTATTCAACTATGTCTGTGTTATGATAGAAGTTGCTTGCATTCCTCAGCTGGAGGCCCAAGCAGACCTGTAGCACATGGTGGATGACCCACTGCTGTAGCACCTGTTGTTTCCTCCACAGAGGGGTCGATCTCCAGTATTTCGACCTCCTCTCTAGGGTCTTCTCCTCCAGCAGCACCCTCCATAGATGGTTTGTCCTCTATAAAAAACATAGAAAAAGGGAAAGCATTATTTGTCTGTGGATGTTACTATGTGTATGCATACCTCTGTAGTACCATTTGTACTGATTTGTTCACTCTGAGTAGTGAAATGGGATCAAGCAAGGAATTCCCAAACCCACCCACCCCCACCCTGTATCAGAACAGTTACTGGATCCTGAGTTGACAGCTACAGGATAACAAAAGATGTGGACATCAGTGGTATTCCTGCTCTGATAGTAGATGCACACAAGGTAAGATGATGAGGAGTTTGAAGGCATCATGCAGACAATGTCTCGCCCATTCTCCCCATTGGATCAACTAGTTTAAAAGGGTCATCTACAGAATACTCCCCATCCCACCCCCACAAGCTCCTCGGATTAACTATTGTATCCCCAGTGCAGAGGTACAGGAAAACTAAGGCTGTGGACATCAACAGCATACTTTCCTGATTGCATGTACACAGAAATCATGACACTGAGGAGTTGCATGTAGACAGGCAGTCAATACTCCCAGCTATGGAAACCAGTTAGTGCATGCTGAGTGCAGAGAGACACACAAAGCAGAGGTGTGGATATGGATATAATATCTTCCAGATATGGGTTGCACATATACTAGTACAGTTACAAGTTGCATTGTGTCAGGCAGGGAATACATCCACCTCCAGTAGAACAAGTACTGTATCTTGAGTGGACAGCCACAGGCTACCTAAATGTGTGAACATCAATGGTATAAGTATGTGATACCACATGCAGACAAGCTGGGACACTCAGTGGTTTTAAGGATTGTTACAGACAATAGCCCCCCCTTGGAGCAGAGGGGGGGATCATTACTGCAGAGTAACAGGCCAAGTAAACTAGAGTGCATCAATGGCAAAGGTTACTGATACTAGGTACACACAAGTTTAGACACTGAATAGTTCGACAACCTCAATGAGGCAATGGTCCCACATGCAAACAAGAGACACGATGCTGAGTGCAGAGCCACAGAGTAAGTAAAGCCATGGATATGTACGATATACCTCCCTGATAACAGCTGCACACATAGTAGGACAGTGAGGAACTGCAGTGGTTGAGAGAGGCAATGCCCTCACCTCTCAGACAAGAGGTAGTGTATTGTGAGTAGGCAGCCATAGGTAGCTAAACATGTCGACATAAATGGTATCTGTACATGGTAAGAGTTGCACACAAGGTGGGATGCTGAGGAGTCTCAGGGCCTGACACAGACAATGCTGCTCCCCCTTCCCTCACAGCAGGGAGTTTATTGTCACTGCAGAGCTACAGGCCAAGTGGTACTATGGACAGCAAAGGCAAATATTTCTAATACAAGCTCCAGACAAATTAGGACACAAACAATTTGCATTTCTTTAGCCAAGAAATGATGCCACATTCCCACATCAAGCAGTGGATGCTGAGTGCAAAATTAAACAGTAAGTTTAACTGTCGATATGTACGGCATGCCTCCCTAATATGATTTGCACAGATGTTAGGACAGTGAGGACTTGCACTGATTCAGAGGGGCTATGTTGAGCCTCCCCCCCAGAACAGGTAATAGATCCTGAGTGCAGATCAACAGGCTAAGTAAAGGTCTGTATCTCACTTGCATATCGCACTGATAACTGCTGCACACAAGGTACAACAGTGACTAGTTTGGAGGGTTCAGGCAGACTTTACTGCCCCCACACTCCTACCTCTGCATAAGGTAGTGGATGTTTAGTACAGTGGCACACGGCAAGTAAAGGCACAAATATAAATTGCATAGATTACTGATAGCACCTCAACACAAGTTTGTGCACTGAGAAGTTGCATGTGATCACTTAGGGAATACTTCTACCTCCCCCACACAAGAAACTGGATGCTGGGTGCAGAGTCACTCACTAAGTAAATCTATGGATAAGTACAGTGTGTTGGCCTGACACGAGGTGCAGAAATGTTAGGATAGTGAGTACTTGAACTGCCTCAGGCAGGGAATGCTGTTACCCCCCTCCACCCAGAACTGGTCCAAGATACTGACTGAACAGCTACAGCCTAACTAAAGATTTTTATGTGAACCTCTGAACATGGGTGCATCAGTTTTCTGATAGCAGCTACACATAAGTCATGACACTGAACAGTTGGAAGGCAACTGTCCCATTTTGTGACAGTAGGCACTGAATCCAGAGTGCAGAGTCACACAGTAAATAAAGCTGTAAATATTGGCAGAAGACCTCTGTTATATGAACTGCACACATTTTACGACTGTAAGGAATTGAAGTGCACCATGCCGGCAATGCCTGTAGCCAATCACCTCCTCTCCCCAGAACACGTACTACATACTAAGTACGCAGCCACAGGCTAACTAAGGATGTGTACATGAAGAAGAAGAAGAAGAAGAAGAAGAAGAAGAAGAAGAAGAATCAGCATTTATATAGCGCTTTTCAAACATCCAAAGCGCTTTACAAGCAATGCTAGACTGGTAGTGAAGTGACTGAATGTGTGGTGGCGGCCATATCGCACATCATCACCCACATACAGCCTGGATAATTGCATGAACCGGTTTATGGAAGGGAATGTTGGCCAGGACACGGAATGTTCCCTACTCTTTTGAGTGCCCTGGGTTCTTTACTTCCACCTGGACACCCACCAGGACAACACCAGGATGGGCAGAAGGGACCTCGGTTTAACGTCTCATCCGAAGGATGGCACACCCCAGCAGTACAGCACCCCCAATACTGCACTCGGATGCCAGCTATTTTTAGGTGCAAGTCCAATCCCAGTGTGGGACGAGAACCCATGACCTTCTGGGCCAGAGGCGGATGTGCTACCAACTGAGCCACACTGACAACATGAAGGGTATACACCGATTATAGGAGCTGCAGACAAAATACAGGTCTGAGGAGTCTAAAAGGCTGATCGAGACAATGGACCCCTGCCCCCCACTTGGATAACATAGTAGATTTTTAGTGCACAGGTACAGCCAACTGAAGACATAAACAGTAATGACATAGCTTCCTGATATGAGCTCCACATAACCTAGATAATTGAGAAGTTACATGTGTCATACCTGGTAATGCTCCAACCTCTGCACACCAACTACTGGATGTTCACCACAGAGTCATACAGTAAGTAGAGCTGTGGATATTGATGGCATAGCCACCATAATATGAGCTGTGCACATGTGAGGATGGTGAGAAGTTGACCTGCTTCTGGGAGGCAATGCCTCCCATCCCAAAACAGGCATTAGATCCTGAGTGCAGAGCTGCAGGCTGACTAAAGATGTGTAGGCCAATGCTATGTGTCTCTGATACCAGGTGTGCACCAGGTGAGCCACTAATTCGTTTCTAGCAGTCAGCCATGCAACGCCCCCCCTTGCATCACGTAGTGTATGCTCAGTCCAGCTTACAGTCCAACGAAGGCCGTGAGCATCAATGGTGCACCTCCCTCATAGCAACTCCACGCAAGTAACAACACTGAGGAGTTGCATGCCATCAGCCAGGAATGGTGTCATGTCCCTAGAACAGCTGCTAGATCCTGAGTGCACAGCCACAGACTAAATAAAACTGTGCATATTGATGGCATACCTCTGTGGCATATTAGGTAAGTCAGAAGTTGTACTGTCTCAGTAAGGCAATGTCCCCACCTCCCTAGAGCAGTTCATTGATGTTGAAAACAGTGAAGAGTTGCACAGAGTGAGCCAGGCAATACACCCTTCTCCTACCAGACTATGTACTGGATCATTACTGCATACCTACAGCTCATCTTAAACTGTGGATGGGTTCAGTTGACAGTGGCTGCTAGACCATCAAGATCAGGCATGGCATCCTGAGTACAGACCCACATCAAAAATAAAGTTCTAAGCATCAACATGATATCTGTGTGACATGAGGTGCCACAAGCTAGAAGAGTGACTAGCTGTACACTCTGTGCCACGCAATGATGGCAGCACGGAACAGTACATAGTGGAGGTTCAGTTAAAAGAGAGATGCCAGTACAGTATATCATTGTAACTCACCAGCAGAGTTGAACACAAGTAGGTGCTCGACCGGAAACCCTCGGTCCCCACCTTCCGGGAGTGGCACTGGCTGTACTCTTTGGGAGGAAGCAAGGGCAGTTGATGTACTGGTTGAGTGAGAAAAAAAAACACTCAATGTTTTACATATGTTTGTATTGTATACAGTATCATCTTACTACTACTTGAAGCTGTGACGGACTATATTATCATCTGTAACATGTTAATGTCACGCTTGAACAACAAAGACACAGGTTTACATATGTAACCAATAATACCTGACAGGGTAGATGGTATTAGGTTATACCCAGAGCCCAGAGTCATAATGAGGCCTGACACCACAGATGGAGGACCTCACAGCTGCTGTAAGGAACGGCATAGCCCAATACCACCCACCCTGGAGGGTACTATTTCACTTACAAAATGGGCACTGTGAAAAAAAAATTTATAAAAAAATTGCTAAGGAAAATCTAGTTCAATATCAGTTTTCTAATAAAAAAGTTCCTCCGTCTACATAAGCTATGGAGCTCAGTAATACTAGTGACTGCCTAGTCTAAATTTGTTGAAAAAACAGATCAAATGCAGCAACAGCACTCAATGGCACACTATTTTGTTATTTTCCTAACAGCAATAAATCAGTATATCAATCACTTTCTGCTAACAATGAATGCGACTTGTAACAAGGCAGTTGACGGTGTGGATGATACCAGGATGTAGCCATGCTTGCTGTGTCGATGGAACCTCGGGTATATGCTGGTACCAAAGAACACATCAGGCATGGGTAAACCTTGAGATGAGACAGATCCTTTTTGAGGTATACTATCCTTTTTGAGGTATACTAGTTGGTTCTATGTTTTGGCAATTCATGTAATAGACCAAAAATTTAGCACCATTAACAAATTGTTTGACAACGGTTCAAAATGTGGCAAAAAAAATGGCTCAGAGATTGGTAGAGTAAATAATAGTACTATTATGTTTAAATCTTATAATGTTGTTATCTTGTTAGGCAACAATTTCTGTTGTTTCTCCTCATGGAATACTGAATTGCATAATAATAACAGTATACTAATCTTGCTATGTGTGAAATATGACACCACCTAATAAGATTGTGACAGAAACTTTCCAACATACTGAGATTGTCAGTGGATTTATTCAACTGCTCTAACGCAGTTATTGTACATATAATATTTGAAACATTTAAAGGAAAACTCCACCTTCATGTCTTCTAAATGTTATTTGTTTCCATGTCAGTACACAACTGTTTTCATGTAGCTGTTAAGGATGTATGCAAATGTTTAAGTCTGTTTGTTACTTCATACTAGGCCCTGTGATTGCCCTGGCAGTCTCCATTTAATGACTGTTGAAATTGCATTGTCCCTGAGAGCTGCATTAGCATATGAGAACTCCCAGGGCAGTCACAGGGCCTAGCATGAACTGTAAAATCAGAGTAAAACATTTGCATACATCATTAACAGCTACATGAAAAGACTTGTCTATTGACATGGAAACAAATAACATTTAGAAGATATGAGGGTGGAGTTTTCCTTTCAGACCACTTACCATCATGATGTCGCTCTCCAAAATCTGGCTTCCCTGCCTCCTCACACATAGCAAAAGCTATGTCAAACCACTCCCAAACACTCCTCCGCATGTCACCCGCCACTGCCTTTGCCTTAAAAAAGGTCTGGCGGGTGATCTTCCACTTCCTCCTGCACTCTTCGGCAGATCTTGTTATGCCGTCTCTCCCCAAGGCACAGCTAACCTGCATAAAAACATAGAAAAGAAAGTACAGTGAATAATTTCATAATAGTTAAATATGTAGATTGAGTGATATACTACAACACCAGTTAATAACACAGTATAATAGTATGTGTTTGACAAGTGCAGATCTGAAAATATGTATACACAAGGTTTGCCTGCAGGTAAATTTTTTGATGTCTATTAAGTCTGTTCGTATGTGCAGCTAGGAGGAGTATTCTGCAGCAACACGTCACTTACATGCTTCTGTTCCATTGACCCTGCCTATTGCCCTGTGCAGTCCTGTTTTTGAACCAATTTACTGACCTAGTGGATAGCACTTGTGCAGTTAATGCATAACACTGAGCTAGTATCAAGTTTGATACGTTACATTTTCATTATGTGTATGTTCAATCTTACTATAGTCAGTGTCACTTCATAGACCCTAGTGTGCCTTTACCACATAATTTCAAAGAGCACATCTCTAGCTGTGTTGTTTGATGCCTTAAGCAGAGAAACTGCCACACAATCATGCTTGTAAAATCAAGTTTGCAGTGAACACCGTTGGTAAGAAATTGTCATGCGCAATAGTTACTAAGTGGCAGCAAATCTGTACCACTGTAATTACTTACTTGTTGCAGTTCTTGCACTCTTACCAGTAGCAGACTCCACTGGTCAAAGTGAAACATGTGGCTGTGGCTTTTCATGACTATTGAAAACAGATATTTCTTTGTATATTATACATGAGTAAAACATTTAACTGCTGTATAACTCCTTGTGTTTGCACATCTTTACATTATGAGATCTACTACCACTGTGCTATGTCTTAGTAAACTGTACTGCTATGCCATAGTTCCACAGATATCATTATTCTACCATACTTAATACGTCAAAAAAAATAGTATTCTGTTAATTAAAATCGTGACCTACCTTACCCCAGGTATGTGTGAGGCTGAGGTTTGTTGCCCTCATCACAAACCTGGGGTTTGCATGCTCCCTCACAGCCTGAACAAGGGCCAGCACCTCTCTATCACTCCAGGATTTTGGCATATTTGAGGTCAAGGAAAAAAAGATATTTGTTTGTTTAGAAACATCTAACATAAGATTTATTGTGGTTTGAGTATTTGTGTGCAACTCATTAAGGACATGCATGTAGTGCAAGTGACGTGCATTGGCATATTTGTGAAATGTGTGTGCAACAGTATAGGTGAGTCTCTCATGTGGTAGTGCAAAGTTGATGTGTTACTGCATTTTGTAAGCAATAAGACATTGCTGGGTGTTGATAGTACTGAGATGCGTTCAAACACAGAAGCGTAGGTATGCACATGACTGCAGGTAGGGTGCCTTTAGCCTCTGGGTGACAGGCAGTCTCAGTACTAGCAACACCCATGCATGTGTTATTGTTTATATTAAATGTGGTCATTCTCAACCTCCAAAAAAAAAAATTCTAAAAGTTTTAAAGTCGCAAAAAAAAAGTTTAATGTTGCTAGATAATGCCAAATAGTCCCTTGACGGATGTTTTGTGTCTGGCATCCATCTGTCTTTCTTCACACTCAATATACTGTGTAATTGCTAACCATATAATTGAACAGTTCAAAGCTCTGCATTATTCAACCAGTGGAATGTCTCCCCAACTGCCAGACACAGAATTGTAACATGGAAGACATGACATTTTATATATATATATATATATATGTAAAGGCTGTATGCATGTTTGTGATGCAGGCTAGGAAATGGATGGGTTACATATTCAGTGAGTTGCTCTGGCTGACAGGGACTTGTTTTAGGTAGTGGTGGCACTCTCTAAATGCTATGTGTACACCAAAGTCTCATCCTATGAGGGCACAGGGATTTCTTTGCCCACCTTATAAAGATGTGCCTGTCAATACCACAAGTGGTGTGCGATTCATCTATAGTGGTAGTGAAGAGGATGTGCATATCGATAGCTAGTGCAGTGTCATTTTAAAAGCAAGTAAAAGGTCTGTCACTAATGTAGTCTGGGTATGTGCTTCCAAAAGATAAGAGCAGTGCCACTAGACTTACAATATCTAGGTGGTGTGCCACAAGCACACAACCACACTGTATACAGCAGGATGACAGCGTGCATTGTCTTCAAGTCCATGAAGCATCACCAGACAGACAACGGCACTTCACTGGCTGCCACTCACTGTGGCGCCATGTGCTTCGGTGGTTTTGCTTTCTTCATATCTGCCTTGACCACAAGAGACAGTTGAAGAAAGTTGTGTTGTAATAGTAGTTCTCTATGTAGCCTGTTGCAGCCACAGCCACAGAAATATTTAAAACATTAGTGTTTGAATAGAATTGCATCACCCACCCCTCATACCCCTGTCTCTAGCTGAGACAGCACTACCTAGAAAAAATAGAATAATAAATACAGTTATAATAGTACTTAAATCATCATTCAAAGTAGCATCATTGTGTACTGAGCTGCTGACTATTTAAAGAAGAATAAAAACGTGATTACTTACCATTGAGTTGTTGAAAGATGAATTTAATGACTTTTTCTAATCTTTGCTAATCTGTTGAAACAAATAGAGATTAACTGTTAGAAAACTGTCAAGAGCCAACTAAAGCCATCAATATCTATGGTACACCTCACTGATATCAACTGCACATGTTAGAACACTCATGAGTTGCACAGTGTCAGCCAGGTAATTCACCCCCCCCCCAACAGAACAGTTACTAGATTTTGAGTTCAGACCAAGAGCCTGAGTAAAGTCTTGGACATCAACAGTATACCTCCATGATGGCAACTGCCCACATGTTAGAACCCTGACTAGTTGCAAAACAACAGGCATGGAATAGCTCCCTTCCCCAGAACAGGTACTAGATCCTGAATGCAGAACCACACCTCAACTACAGCCATGTAGAAATACAGTACACCTACCTCATACCAGTTGCATGCAAGTTAGAACACTGAGCAGTTGTACAGCTTCAAGCAGGCAATACCCCCCCAGACCAGGTACTAGATCCTGAATGCAGAGCTACAGCCTAAGTAAAGCCATGGACATCAATGGCATACCTCCCTGAAACCAGCTGTACACATAGTAGGACAGTCAGGATTAGCACAGGATCATCCAGGCAATGTTCCCCTAAATACATACTGGATCCTGACTGCAGATGCACAGGCCAACTGAAGCAATTAACATTACCAGCAGGGCCCCGAGTTTTCCGCGATTCCGTGGATGCGGCAAACCGCAGAAATATCCACAGAATTTGCCATCACCCACGGAATTCGCAGCCACCTACGGAACAAATGTCCTCTTCATTTGCCGACGGGGGTGCCCAATCCCCCGTCGGCTTCACTGTCCCCCTCCAATTGCTTGTGTGCCACGCTGGGAGCCCACCCAGCGTGGCAAAACGTCTTTGTCGACGAGGGTGCCCAACCTTCGGCTTCACTGTCCCCATGCTTACATGCCACGCTGGGAGCCCACCCCAGCGTGGCAAAAACGTCCTTTGCCGACGGGGGTGCCCAATCCCCCGTCGGCTTCACCGTCCCTCCTTGTGTGTTATTAAAAAAATAAAAACCTGAAATAAAAAAAACTTCCATCGTTGCTTCTTTTGCCCCCCTCCACCAACCCGCACCCACCCTCTGCGCACCCACCTCCACACCCCCTCACCCCATACTTACCTCCGGACTCCGGCGCGACGATCTTCGGTGGACCGGGAACACGTCTGCACTCTTCAAAGCCGACCGCGAACTGAGGAAATGCCGGTAAGCTGTATAATGGGCTAGATAGGAGGGTTCAACTTTATTGCATATCTCAGGCATTTTTGGGAATTTTTGCACCAAATTTTCAACATGGGGTTTTTGGGACCCCTTCTCATGAATGATGTCACTGTCATGGCGTTATTCAGGCTCGAAGGGTGATTTCGCGCAGTGACTGCGCAGTGACTGTGAAATCACCCTTGGGACTGAATACCACCATGACAGTGACATCATTCATGAGAAGGGGGCCCAAAACCCCCATGTTGAAAATTTGGTGCCAAAATTCCAAAAAATGACTGTTTAATCTAACGTAAGCTTGCGCGTTCCTACGCAGGCTCGTAAGTTCGGAATTTCAATATTTTCCTCCAGAGTTTCAACATTGCCATTTCACCACACTGTCTTATGAGTAGTACAGCTGTCATTTTCACATCTCACCCAAAATGTGTTTCCACCCTTGTAGCGCAGAATAGGCGCGATCGTTAATCTTGAAATCAATGTATGGGACAAATTAAGAAAATCACAGTGACACTGTTCATGAGCAGAGGTCTTGAAATGGCTATGTTGAAAATATGGTGAAAAAATTCCTAAAAATGACTGTTTTACTTAGCTAAGCGCAGTTCCTCATGCACGCCATAGGTTTGCAATTTTCAATATTTCACTCCAGATTTTCATCATTGCCATTTTCCACACCTTCTTATGAGTAGTATAGCTGTCATTTTCACATCTCACCCAAAATGTGTTTTGCACAAGCAGCGCACAATACGCGTCGGTCTCATAAATCAATGTTCGGACAGATTAATAAAATCACAGTGATACTGTTCATGAGCAGAGGTCTTAAACTGGCTATGTTGAAAATTTGGTGACAAACACCCATAAAATGACTGTGTTACGAGCAGTGCATTGTGTCAGATATGGCAAAAAAAACAAAAAAAGGAAAAAAATTAAGGGTAAAAATGTGCCGCAGAATTGCCGCAGAAATTGGTGTTGAGTGCCGCAGAAGTTCTGTGGCAAATGAGAACCCTGCCGCAGAACTTTGCTCCGATGTGCCGCAGAAAAATCGGGGCCCTGATTACCAGTATACCTCCCTCACACCAGCTGCACACAAGTTAGAACCCTGATGAGTTGCACAGCTTCTGCCAGAAAATACCTCCACCTCTCTAGTGCAGGTACTAGATCCTGAATTCAGACCTGAGCCCAAGTCAACTCATGTACATCAATGATATACCTGTCTGATATCAGCTATGCACAAGTTAGAACAGTGAGGACATGAATGGCTTCAAGTAGGCAATACCCCTACCTCCCCCGACCAGGCACTAGATGCTGAGTTCAGAGCTATAGCCCGACTAAACCCATGGACATCAATGGTATACCTCCTTGATAACAGCTGCAGACATCTTAGAACAGTGAAGAGTTGTACAGCATCAGCCAGGACCCCCCCCCGGAAAAAGACCAGGTACTAGATCCAGAGTGCAGAGCCACAGGCAAACTAAAGCCATGGACAAAAACAGAATACCTGCCTCATACCAGCTGAACACAAGTTAGAACACTGACAAGTTGCACAGCGTCAGCAAGGCACTACCTCCCATGCCCAGGTCAGGCACTAGATCCTGACAACAGAGTCACAGCTCAGCTTAACTCATGGACATTCATGGGTGGCCCCCTTTTGCCCGACACCCCGACGGTGAAACATGGAAAATGACCACTACAGCGACAGTCGCTGTAATGGTCTGATTCTGTGTTTCGCTGTGCCCCAGTGTCCTGCCCCCTTCCTGGGCCAACTCCAGCCTGGAGTTGAGAATCCTAAATTCTGGGGGGGTGCGGGGGTGCAGCCCCCCACAGAAAACACCGGGGGCTTCGGCGGCACAATATCTGTGTCGGTATTGTGCCATCACTGTCTGGGAGTTCGACAGATTTACTGTTGACCAAACTTGGTGCTTCCGACATTCATAGTATTCCTCCCTCATGCCAGCTGCATACAAGTTAGAACAGTGAGCAGCTTCATGGCTTCAAGCATGCAATAACCCCGCCCGACCAGGCACTGGATCCTGAGTGTAGAGCCACACCATAAGCAAAGCCATGGACATCAAAGGTACACCTCCTTGAAAGCAGCTGCACACATACTACAACACTGAAGAGCTGCACAGCAGTATCCATGCAATACCCCCCCCAAAAAAACATGTACTACATCCTGAGTGCACAGCCAGAGTCCAACTAATTCCATGGACATTAACGGTATAACTGCCTCATACCAACTGTACATAAGTTAGAACACTGAGGAGTTGGCTGGCCTCAGTGAGGCAATGCCACCCCACTGGACAGGTACTGGATCCAAAGTTCAGAGCCACAGCCCAACTAAAGTCATGACATCAATGGTATACCTGTGTGATACCAACTACAAACTAGTTATGACACCCATGAGCTGCATGGCATCAGCCAGGCAATGCCCCCCACCTCTGAACAGCTACTGGATCTTGAGTGCAGAGCCACTGACCAACTAAGGCCATGAACATCAATGGTATAGTTGTGTGATGGCAGCTGCATACCTGTTAGGACATTGAGGAGTTAGATGGCGTGAGCCAGGCAATGCTCCACCACCCTAAAACCAGGTTCATAATTGTGAGTGCAGAGCCACAATTGAGCTAAACAGATGGACAGTAATAGTATACGTCCTTTATACCAGCTGCATACAAGTTAGGACACTGAGGACTTGCACGTCTTCAAGGAAGCAATACCCCCAGCCCCCCAGACCAGGCACTGGATGCTGAGTATAGAGCCACAGCCCAACTAAAGCCATAGACATCAATGGTATACCTCCCTCAAAGTGGCTGCACACATACTACAACACTGAGGAGTTGCACGGTAGCATCCAGGCAATGTCCCCCCAAAAGAACATGTACTACATCCTGAGTGCAGAGCCAGAGGCCAACTAAAGCCATGGACATCAACGGTATACCTCTCTGATACCAGCTGCACACAAGATAGGACACTAAGGTATCACTGAGCCTCACTCGAGCAATGACCCCACCCCCCTGAGACCAGGTACTGGATGTTGAGTTCAGACCTACAGCCCAACTAAACCCATGGACATCAACGGTGTATACCTCCCTGATAACAGCTGCAGGCATCTTAGAACACTGAGGAGTTGCACAACATCAGCCAGGCAATATCACCCCACCCCCACAAAAAAGAACAGGTACTAGATCCAGAGTGCAGAGCTACAGTCAAACTAAAGCCAAGGACATAAACGGTATACCTTCCTCATACCAGCTGCATACAAGCTAGAACACTGAGGAGTTGCACGGCTTCAAGCAGCCAATACCCCCAACCCCCAGACCAGGCACTGGATGCTGAGTGCAGCACCAAAGCACAAGTAAAGCCATGGACATCAATGGTATACCTCCCTGAAAGCAGCTGCACACATACTACAACACTGAGGAGTTGCACGGTAGCAGCCAGGCAATGCTCCCCAAACACGTACTACATCCTGTGTGCAGAGCCAGAGGCCAACTAAAGCCATGGACATTAATGGTATAACTCCATCATACTAGCTGTGCAAGAGTTAGAACACTGAGGAGTTGCACAGCCTCAGCTAAGGAATGGTGCCCCCCCACTCTACATGTACTGGATCTTGAGTGGAGAGCCACAGCCCAACTAAAGCCGTGAACATCAACGGTATTCCTGTCTGAAACCAGCTGGACACATGTTAGAAAACTGAGCAGTTGCATGGCCTCAGCCAACCAATGCCCCCCCGAACAGGTACTAGATCCTGAGTGCAGACCCACACCCCAAACAACCCATTAACATTAGTGGTACACATTTCTGATACCAGGTGGACACAAGTTAGAACACTGCTTAGTTGCACAAACTCAGACAGGTAATGCCACCCTCTTGACCAGGTACTGGATCCTGACTGCTGACTCACAGTGCAACTAAGATCATGGATATCAATGGTATACCTCCCTGTTTGCAGCAATGCCTTGATGCTTCCTCAGATGAGCTACTGGGTTTTCAATCTAGAGGCAGAGCTGAACTACACCTGTAGACATCCACAGTTTACAGATAGTAAGTGCAGATATGTTACAACACTGACAAGTTGCATGAGTTCAGTGAGGCAATGCTCCCACTCCCTGAGATCAGGTACTGGATTCTGAGTGCAGAGCCAGATCCTCACTAAAGCCATGCACATCAATGGTATACCACCCTGATAGCAAAGAGCAGGTACTGGATCTGGAGTGCACAGCTAGACTCCAAACTGTACACAATGCATGTGTATGTTGTGAGTAAGTTGTTCTATTTTTTGACCAGTTAGATTGGCTCTTAAAAGAGCTATTTTTCTCACAGCCTTTGACATGTGCTCAAGAGATATTGTTATACAGGTACCCAATTACAGAAGTGCAAGGATGCCATTTTGAAGGTCCCCAACAAAAATGTTGTTACCTGTGCTTGAGAGATGCACACCATCTTTTAGATACAACCAATGTTTGTGATATGTAATTTGGGGGTGACATATGGTGTGCATTCCCATAGCACGGAGGAATCCAGATATTTGTATGTTCACCTTTCTACATGACCTTTCAAGTGCAGGACAGTAATCCTCACCTTTCCAGATCATTCGCTGTGTAATGTCTGAAAACAGAATTTTACAAGCAGGTAACATACAGATAAGATGCTGCAAGTCAGACTGTGCAGCTTCTATTAACTCAATTGTGCTTTTGTTCCCCAAATCATTACCTCTGAGATGGATAAGGAGTATGTCTGGTACTGGGTGTGTCTCCCGCAAGTGGTACATGGTTGGCATCAGCTGCTCCCATCTCATGCCACCCATCCCAAACCAAGACAGTGAGCAGTGAGATAGGTGCAAGTCATTGCCAGAATGACTAGCTCTACTGAAAACTGCTGCCCTTCTCACCAGGCTTGATCCCACAATCCATACACTGACTCTGGATCTTTCTGCCATGCTGAGTATAAACCTCTAATAACTCAGATGAAGAAATATCAGAAATGTGTCTGTCTCTGACTGAACACTACCAAGGCTAATCAGCAGAATGACTGGTGCTGAGCACTATGTGTAAGATAAATGCAGTGAGAAACAATCACAACTAACATTCTGATTCCACATTGGCTAATACAGGCAAAAAAGTAATTGTTATGTCTGTAAAAGCTGTTTCTATTGGTGTTTTGTTTATTAAACATTCTTTTTGTTTTGGTGGGAGAATACTGCCTGGTCACTGGCCACACTTTGTTACTTGCCAACAATAGCCAGTTCCATTGAATGGAGTTAGTAGTAATTTTGGTCAGTGAAGCTGTGTACCCTCTCTTTCTTAGCTAGCAGCTTGAGTGGTGAGTGCAAGTAGAGCTATCTGTCTTACTGATATAGTTTTCAACAGTTAAATAATTCAGCATGTTTTTTATTCTGTTTCTGTACTATGGTTACAGCTGTAATGATTCACTGGTTAGTATGTGTTTTCTGACAATTACAGATTTATTATGTTTGTGCCACTACTAAGCTTATAACTGTCTGTGATTGCAGCCACACAGTTAATACTTTGGCATTGATTGTCATTTCTTTAGTTAACAATCTTTGTATAGTAAGCAGAGTATGGAACTTCTACTTAACATTGTATATTGAGTAAAATAAGTAGTTTAAAAAAAAATTGTGGTGGTTTCATATAACAATTTACCTGGTGGAACAATGGGTGGCAGACGGATTATGCACTAGATCTGCTCTTTGTGCAAGAAGGCTTAAATCTTGGCAGATGTCTTATTTCAATGTAAAAGTCTTGCAAACAATGTTTAATTTGGGGTAATATGTTCTTGGTGAGAAGGTCATTTGTGGTGGAACATTGTGCATATAACTAGCAGAAACTGCCACACAGAATAACTATTAAAAGAATGGAGGGCAGAGTTCGAGAGGGTTTGAAGGCACTGAGGGTGGACAAGGTGCCAGGCCCAGATGGCATCCACCCCAGGGTACTGAAGGAGCTGGCAGAGGTCCTTGCAGGACCTTTGGCAGACCTATTTAATGCCTCACTACATTCGGGGTGTTTACAAGAGTGGCCACAGGGATGAACCAGGAAACTACAGACCAGTGAGCCTCACATCCATCGTGGGTAAGCTAATGGAGACTATCTTGAGGGAGAGGCTGTTGGCCCTCCTAGAGGCCAGGGGATTACAGGACAGCAGACAGCATGGCTTCATACATGGCAGATCCTGCCAAACCAACCTGGTCTAGTTATATGACTGGGTAACTAGGCAACTGGACAGCGGCCATGCAGTGGATGTCCTGTATCTGGACTTCAGTAAGGCATTCGACTCGGTGCCACATGGAAGGTTGGGAAGGAAGTTAGTAGGCACATGGGCAGGTGCAAAGCTGGTAAGATGGGTAGGAAACTGGCTTCAGGGAAGGCAACAGCGGGTGGTGGTGGGTGGAGAGCTTTCACACCCAACGGCAGTGATGAGCTGTGTTCCACAGGGCTCGGTGTTGGGATCAGTGTTGTTTGGGGTATTCATTGCAGACATATCATGGGACATCAAGAGCAAGATCAGTCTGTTTGCTGATGATACTAAGGTAGGTGCGGTGGTGGATGACCTAGGGGGATGGCAGGGGTTGCAGGATGATCTGGCAAAGCTTGAAACCTGGTCAGACACCTGGCAACTGGGATTTAATGCCAAAAAGTGCAAGGTGCTGCATTTTGGGATGAAGAACCCAAGGAGGAGTTACCAGCTGGGGGGAGTGCAGCTAACCCAGACAGAGGCGGAGAAGGATCTGGGTGTGCTCATTACAGGGTCAATGAACAACTCAGCACAATGTGAAGGCAGCTGCAAAGGCCAACAAAATGCTGGGTTGTATTGCAAGGGGTATATCCTCTAGGAGGGAGGAGGTGATTCTGCCACTGTATAGGTCATTAGTTAGATTGACCTGGAGTATCATGCGGCAGTACTGGTGCCCATATCTGAAGAGGGACATTAGGTTACTGGAGGGGGTGCAGCGCAGGGTGACAAAGATGATCAAGCGGCTGGGGGACTTACCATACGAGAGGAGGTTGAAGGAGTTGAACATGTACTCACTGGAGGAGAGGAGGGACAGGGGTGCCATGATTGAAACCTTTAAATACATGAAAGGAATAAACAAGATGGGTACAGAGGGGCTGTTCAAAGTAAGGAGGGAGGGCCACCAGGGGCCATGATATGAGACTGGAGGGGAGGAAGGTTCAGGAGAGAGATGAGGAGACACTTTTTTACAGAGAGGGTGGTGGCTGGGTGGAATGCGTTACCTGCAGAAGTGGTATCCAGTAAAACAGTGGACTGCTTCAAAAGGGGATGGGACAGGACAAGGGGGAGGGTTAATGAAGGGGAAGGGTGGAAGGGAGGGGCAGCTGCAGAATAAGGGGTGCTAGCTGCACATTCGAGCAGACTTGATAGACCTCTAGGCCTTTATCTGCTGGCAAATTTCGTATGTTCATATGTTCATAAAAGTTAAAATGCAACTCCTCTTAGCAACAGGTAGAAAGATATTGATAAAACAGTGCATAAGTCATGGCAGAGTGCACAAAATCCAATTTTATAGGCATACTAATTGTTTTCACCTAGCTTATTAGTTAATTATCATATTTTCAGATAATAGATTGCTCTGCACTTACAGTTATGCCCTGGAGCCACTGCAGTTTGTCTCATTGTCATAAAATGTCTGCTGAACTGTTTTTATTTGATTCTATTGGTTCACAGAAGTCACATGGTGAAGTTAGCCATTTCTTTGGTCACGAGAATGCAAAATCTTTGATCGCGACTTGCATTGATCGTGAGGATCGTTTGCAAACGTGCAAATTCTTTGATCATGAGAATAATGTGAGATTTAGATAGTGGAAGCTGTGTAGTTTAAAAAATCACATTATTCTCATAGTTTTAAACAGAGTGAGCAGCCATGTATCTTTCTATTACTTATCAGAGGTGGATGTTAAAATAATAATTATTTTTAAAAAGTTTTGTTACATTTAACAATATTTTTGTGATCTTTAATTGCGAGCGTGCAAATTCTTTGATTGTGACTCAGTTTGATCACGAGGATAGTCCGCGAGCTTACAAATTCTTTGATCATGATAATAACACAAGATTTCAATTGTGGAAGATGAGTAGTTTAAAATATACTTGTTTTTTTTACCAGTTTTTCATACATTATGTAGCCATATGTGTTTTTATTGCTTAGAAGATGTGGATGTTACAGTGCTAATTATTTTTGAAAGTTTTTTTACATTTTATTGTATTTTTCAATCTTTGATAGTGAGGAGGCAAATTCTTTGATCGTGACTCAGTTTGATCATGAGGATTGTTTGCGAGCTTGTAAATTCTTTCATAGAGAGAATAACGCGAGATTTGAATTGTGGAAGATGAGTAGTTTAAAAAATACATCTTTTTTTACCAGGTTTCAACACAGCATGTAGCCATATGTGTTTTTATTGCTTAGAAGACATGGATGTCACAGTGATAATTATTTTTGAATGTTTTCTAACATTTTATTGTATTTTTCGATCTTTGATCGTGAGCGTGCAAATTCTTTGATCGCGACTCGGTTTGATCACGAGGATAGTTTGCGAGCCAGCAAATTCTTTGATCGTGAGAATAATGTGAGATTTTTGGATGTAGAAGTTGTGTAGCTTTGGGAAAAATTAGTTTTTTACTTAGCTCAACATGTGCTTAATGGTGATATGTGGTTACATTGGGCATGAGATGTCTATTGAACTAAAATATTGTATCTTAGAAAATCAGCATGCAAATATAAGAAATGTCATTGGATGGCAGGGGTACATTAACTTACAGTAAGAGTCCTTAAAGTTAAAAGTCCCAGCCATGCCAACCATACCAGACTCATCACTATTATCATTGTGCCCAGCCTGCTTGATAAATGGCTAAAGCACTTGGCACCCAATTTAAAAAAGCCATCATTTTGTTCTCTTGCTTAGCAAGCGATCTTACCCCTTCCAACACTACCCAAATCATACCTCCCAACTCACTGTCATGTCTGGGGGGGCAGAAGGACATTGAACACTACATAAAAAGGAGGAACTATTTAACAATAAAAATACTGAAACCTCACTTTGATTATATTTCCTTGATTTCTTTTTTTTTATTAAATCTTATGTAAGAATGTCACAGTTACCCATATTCTAAGCACAATAATACCCTGCAGGGTGGGTGGCATGAGCAATACTGGACCTTCCAGGGGATATAAGACCCTCCAGCTGCAGCGCGGGCATCATTATGCTCCTGTGCGCTCTGTTCATTGCCCAATACTGCCCACCCTGTTGGGTATTATTACCTGCTTGGATATCTTATTTTGTGATATTTTGTAAACTGTAGGCTTGCAAGTTGCAGTACTATGTAGGGATGACAGTGTAGTACTCAGAATTCTTGTAAGTGCTTAAACATTGTAATTGACATCATTAAATTTCACAAATATGATATTTTGTTGTATCCCATGTTGTAAATGACATATGTAGTATGGACTTGTTATGGACCTATGCCACATTAGTTTTATACATGTCTTCTCATTCATTAGCACTAATACTCTTTTTTTCTTCTCTGTTTCTTAGGAGACAGCTACAGACAACAAATTGAACAAGTGATTGAGAGTTTCCATCATGACCATTTCCTGTAAAGTTAAGGGACACATAAGAAGTAGTAGGTGTACTGGTGGTTCGCTGTCATACCATGTAAAGGCTAAAGATGTAAAATGTCAGCAGAAGAAAAAGATGATTTTTTCTGTTACATGTGGACATATCACAAGACATGCACATGTGAACAAAGACAACACCTCTCCTAGTAATGTAAAAATCAATAGACTTTGTAAAGGTGCTGTGGGCAAACAATGTACAGCACTGTCAACAGTGAGTCATACACCTGTGAGATGAAAAAAATGCTGGACGTGTGACTTCTGCTACTGTATAGTACAGTAAAGCAAGTTTCTTCAGAAAACTTGTCCATCGAGCTAGAATTGATTGTGTAATCTCTAGTATCATGAGATGCAAAGGCAAAAAACTGCACAATAAGGTTGCATTAATGAAGTTATGATTGAGAGTAAGACAATTTGTTAATGTGGCTGCTGCAATTCGTTCTCAGTTATGGGCTGCAATGATGTCAGCTATTGATAAATTAAGTACAAAGATTGAGGAGATGACAAACAAACTCTTGTCTTTTGAACACTTGAACAGAGAAAATATATCTGTGGTGTTTCAAGGAGATTGGTTGCATTCTGAACATTCAGAAGCATTCTTCTGTGAAGAGACATACCATGTACACAACACTAATGTTACTTTGATGATAGATGCATATGGTAAAGTTCAGAATATTTTAGTTATCTCAGATAAGAACCTTGAGTTTGATGATGAGACTGAAATTGGACAGGTTGCCAGCAACCAGAAGTCATCTGCTAAGAAGTGGCCATGTGACACTACATGCAATGTCAGGAAGAATCAATCATGTCAATTGAAACTTTCCTGTCGGCATTCGCTAGTACAAAGAGGTCTATCTGACATAGGTTGATTGACACCATTGACAAGTGTGAGATTTGGCCTCACACCGGCCTAATGGGTCATTCTCTTGCATGCTTGGAGAGCAGCAACTGTGGCAGTGTGTTCCATCACTTTCGCATGGTAGCAGTGAGCACTCTGGCATGCACAGATTTGTACAAAGATTATTTCCGGTGAGATCTGTTGTCTGAGACTATATGCACTTTCAAACATTGCTGGATGATGGACATGTAGATGTACTTGTGGAGTTCATCAAGCAGTTGCAAACAAGCCATAGGTTGAGGTCTAATGCTGCTGTTGATGAACTTGCAAATATGATGTACACATCAGTAGTGCAAGAAACTCAGCTTCTCAGGAATTTTGGTAGTGAGTTTGCTAAATTTGAAATTAGCAAGACACAAAAATTCGATGTAATTTGCATATCATGTGAGCGCCTCTTCTATAAAGAGCAGTGTGTCAAGACAGACCTGCAGAACATTTCACTCTGGTATGTTATGTGGGGGCATCTTCAAGCATATCTTCTTTTAAAGACAGATTTTGCTGAAGTTGAAACTGTGTCTCTGTGTACTTACTGTTGTAGCAAGATTAAGAGTGACACTTTACCTCCTCGATCTGTTCTTAATAAAATGAAAGTTGAAGCAACTCCTGCTGAGATTGCAGTCTTGAATTTGTTTGAATGGATTCTAATTCAGACCATGAAGCCATTTCAAACAATTATCAGGCTTAATACAAGGATGCGAGACCTACCAAAGAAAGAACTGGTACGGTCTCCGAAGGGCTCTGTTATATATTTGCCCTTGCAAGAAAATGTGAACACTATTTCTCAGGATAATAGTGTAGTAATCTTGGTGAATGGTGTCCCAACTAAGGCAAAAACAATATGGCAAGAGATAGTCAATGTTGAGAAGGTAAAGCATGCTTTGCGACATCTAAGGGAGTATAATGTTTTTTATGCTGACATTGACATCGACACATTTGCTAGTCTTTCTACAGGAACTGCTGTGGAAGACTCTGACAAAACAATATTGGAAAAGGTTGACATTGCATCTGCACACAATGTTTATGAGCAATTCACCATACACCCATTGCATGGGAAGGATCCAGTGGTGGATAACATTGATTTGTATCAAATGAAACAAGTGGAGGGCAATCCTGTAAGCATGTGGGAGGCTACACTTGAGGCTCATAATTTTCCTGATCTGTTTCCACTTGGTACAGGTGGGCGATTAGATGAGAAAGAAGTTCATGTGCCAGGAGCTGAGTATAGGACCTCAAGAGTTCTACATAAGGATGGCAAATTTCATAGAAACGTTGCATACCTGTTCCATCTTCTTTGGGAAAGTGAACTTAGTGTCCTATCTGCTAGTATTGCTCATACATTGAGACTTGGCACAGAGTTCAGTAATTTGATGGCTACACAGTTACTATACAAGTTGCAGAACACAGATGAAACACTACAAGTCAGCCTTTCTTCTGTTTTGTCCAGCATGTGTGGTACTAAAGAATATTGGTACAGACGACACTCTGAGGTGATGTGCATGCTGAGAGAGTTTGGACCAGCAACATGGTTTGTGACACTGAGTTGTGCTGAATACTATTGGGATGATCTGCTTGATTTTCTCAGATGGGCAAACTCTGATGTTGATAACATACAAAGTATGACTCTCAGTGAAATGTGCTCACTCGATCCAGTGTCATCTCGCGTTACTTCCACCACCGGTTCCAGGCTCTTTTGAAGTTCATACTGTCTAAGATGAATCCTCCTCTTGGGGTTGTTGAACTCTACTTCTGGAGGGTTGAGTACCAAGCTCATGGAGCTCCACACATACACATATTTCTGTGGATTAAGGATGTCCCACATATTGGTGACAGTGAGACAAGTGAAATCCTAAACTTTATATTGAAGTATGTCACATGCCAGATTCTGGACAAGTATGACAGTACAACACTTTGGGAGGTGGTTCAAAAATTCCAATAACACTTGTGTGGTAAGTACTGTCATAGGAAAGTGAAGAACAGGGGCCAGTGGTACACCCGGTGCCATTTTGTTTTCCCAAGATGAGCTTGCATGGATGCTTGTTTGAATGATATCTTTTCTGCCATGCGACACCACTTGAAGGCAAACTCAACAAAGCGAGTGTATGAACTGCTTCGCCAAGAATCAGTAGTCTATATCAATTCCTACAGCCCTTCTCTTCTATTGATGTGGTAGGCAAACATGTATGTACAGTTTGTTGCTGATAATTCAATGGCTTTGATGAGGTATGTGATGTCATACATCACTAAGCATGAGCAGACATACCTGCAAGAAATGTGGGAAGAGTTGTCTAACTGCGATAGGTCAACGTCTTCTAGACTGTGGTCACTTGGGCTTAGGACTCTCTCACACCATGAGTGTGGCACCTATGAACCAAGTGACCACCTTACAGGTGTATGTCTGTATGGGAAGTCAGAGTCCATTGGTTATTTGAATGTGAACTACAAGCAGAACAGGTGCTGTGTGAAGAGATTGAGAATCTGACTGCTACAAGACCAACATCCACTAATATTCAGAAGAGCAACTTAACTGACAACTACTATCCACAGCACCATGGTGCTATGGAAGATCTGTGTCTCTTTGAAGTTGCTCAATGGTATGATTATAAGTGGGGTGTTTCTTCTGAACCAGAGAAGAACATATATAAAGTTACTGAGTTCGATGGTTCACTTGTGAAGAAGCAAAAGCCATGGCTAATTGACCACTGCAAACTCAGCTTGAATATAACAGAAAGCAAAGAGCATTACTATTTTGCTCTACTATTTTTGTTCAAGCCTTGGAGATCAGAGTACGAATTGAAAGGATCATCTGAGACATATGAACAAGAGTTCATGGTAAGTTATGTTACCTTTAAGAGTCATGTGTCTGACACTTACATTGAGAGACTCAAAATGGAAAAAATCAGCTAGAGAAAGCAAGGCAGGTTTTGGATGATGATACCCCAGTAACATCACAAGATATGGTTGATGTTGAGTGAGAAGGGACTCCTGGTGCCCCTCTTCCTCCTAATGACCCAGCTGTGCTGATCTCAGAGGTAGGAGGTGCAATGCAACAAAGCATGCAGTTGTCAGAGGCAGCTACAAACATTGTCCCGGATTCCCGCCTTTCCCTCATAAAAGACACAGACCATTGTTTGTTGTTATGCTCAGACTGGCAATCAATTTATTATATATCATAATTTCATTTTCCATCTCATCATCTTTTATTATTATATCTTTCACCATTGCATTTTATTGCATCCATATATCCATCTCTGATTATCTCTCTTTCTTCCTCTTCCCTCTCCCCCAGGTGAAAACCTGGGTGCCTTCTTCTTCTCTTTTCTGTTAGGTAATGGTGAGAACTGAGACTACTTTTCCTCCTTCAACTTCTTCTTCTTTTCATCCTATTCCTTTTTCTTTCCCCTCCTCCACCCTTTTTCCCTCTCTGTCATCCACCTTTGGCAGTCCAATAACCGTCCTACCAGACAAATTCTGTCATCCACCTTTGACAGACCATACACACAGTCCCTTTTTGACTGTCTTCCCCTCATGTTCATAATTCAAGGGTGGGTGGGAAGGATCAAAACTTAAGCAAAAAGTGACTGAACCACTCCTGTGCTGTCCATTATGTACCTCCTTTAGCCCCTCCCCTTCCTGTTGCCTGCTTATTGTTCTGTCCCCTTGTTCCTCCCCTTCCCTTCCCTTCCTTCCTCCCCCTTTGAGCACACCATCTTCAGTTAAAGGGAAGGGGTGCACCAGGACAACTTGGTTTGCCCCTTAAAGGGCAAACTCCATTGACCCAGATTCCCCCCTTTTCCCTCACAAAAGACACAGACCATTGTTTGCTGTTGTGCTCAGATTGGCAATCAATTTATTATATAATATAATTCCATTTTCCATCTCATCATCTTTTATTATTATATCTTTCGCCATTGCATTTTATTGCATCCATATATCCATCTCTGATTATCCCTCTTTCTTCCTCTTCCCACTCCCCCAGGTGAAAACCTGGGTGCCTTCTTCTTCTTCTCTTTTCTATTAGGTAACAGTGAGAACCGAGACCGCTTTTCCTCCTTCAACTTCTTCTTTTCATCCTATTCCTTTTCTTTCCCATCCCTTCTCCCCTTTTTCCCATTAGCCAGTCTCCAGCTTGTGTTGGATGGCTGACTTTCCTCTCAACTTAGGCTAGGGGACCTCCTCCTTTTCTTTCTCCTTTTATTTATTTATTTTTTTATATTGTACTGTCTACATGTCTCCTCCATGCCTCTATAAAGCCCATCATTTCTGTATTAAATATATCGATGGCTAGATCTGACAGCTGCGCTCCATCTGACCAGTAGAAATCCTCTACCTACTCTTCCACCCCCCGCCATATTACCTGCCCTCCAATTTTCTTTATCAGTCTCTCCGGGAGACAGAGTTAAACAAACTTACCACTCTCTACCACCGAATAGCCTGCTTTGGAACCAACTTCTCCCTAAGGAGACATCACTGTGAGGCCCTTACTGACCTAACACTGGCCTACCCTAAGGCTTAAGTTAGCCTATCCTACTGCCTGCCTGACCTATAAATTCACCTCCCTAGGCCACCTGCCTCACCTGAGTGACCTGCTCACTCCCAAAGTCCCCTGCCGAACCCTTCGGTCCACAGCAAGTCATCTCCTCGCCATCCCCGTGTTCGCACCAACCAAGGAAAAAGTTCTTTTCAATATGCAGCTTCCCACTTGTGGAACTCACTCTCAGCAAGCCTACTTGACAAACCTTCACTCCTTGGGTTCAAATCTGGACTCAAAGTGTACCTTCTTGAGCTAAGCCTCTGTGGCTGTAACCGCTAGATCATGTCCTAAACCAAACCCCTTTCTATGCCAACTGACCAATGCTCTTCTCTCCTTGGATTGCCTATGGTTAATGTTAAAAGCACTGTTGACCTGATGTAATGAAACTGTTTCTGCCCTGTTGATTGCTACTAATTCCTGTTCTCTCCTCATATATTGCCTACTTCCTGACCTGTACCAACTATTTTCTAATGTACCCCACTGACTATGTATGTACTCTCTGTAACTGAGTTATTGTATTTCACTAGAATCTTCACCTAATGTAAAGTGGTTGTTGTAATTAACCCCAAGTCGCCCCTGAAAAAGGGATCTCTGGTCTCAGAAGGCTTACCTGGTCACCAAAATCTAAATAAATAAATAAATAAATAAATAAATATTCATTTTTCTCCTGGCCCTGTCTAAAGCTCTATGGATGTGTTCATGTCTCCAGGCCCTTCTCGGGATCATATCCGACCAGGCAAGGCATACCCCTGGCCACCACCATTGTATTTTCTCCATATCCCTTTTTACCTGCATGTATGTGTCCACCCATGGTTTTCCCCAATGTAATTGCTCTCTAGATGTAAGATAATTAGGTCTGGAACTGGTCTCCGCTCTTTCATCTCTCTTAGTATAGGAAGCAGCTGCCCCCATCTCATCCCTTGGATGCCACGCCAAAACAACTTACATTTTCTCACATCCTGGTATAACTGTTTTCCCCCAGGCTTTTTCTCCACTCTCTTTTCCACCCAATAAACGTATGAGTAACCACAGATCCATACTTCCTTGATCCTCCCTCTTCCTATAGGACTTAAGCAGAATATATTACTCAAAACATGTTCTTAGTTCCCATTCGTAGTCCCTCTTTTTCTTGACCTTCCCCCTCCCCCCTTTGTGGTCCCATACCTGAAAACAAAAACAGATGACATGTTAGTCTCCATACTGCAATGCCTGAAAATACCTGTTGTGACTGGTGGACCACCAGCACCCTTTTTCCAACATCTTGGTCACCGCCTGCCCTGCAGCTGCCCACTGTGATGCAGCCCCTATTTGAAAAGAGTGAGAGGAATAATTGTCTGGGTCCTCCCCCAAGAATCGCATGCCTTTCTTGAGCATGGCTGTGACCTGATAACTGGTGACTATTTTGCCGTCCCCATGCACAGATTAACTCCCTGTTCTATACCCACTCTCTGCAGCGTAAGCCCACAAAGCTTTTACTGGGCACACTGTGTCCTCCTCTTGGGACTTCAGGGTCACCGTGCAACCATTCCCCTCTTGATCTGTCTTTGATTTCTTGATTAGTTTGTGTATCTCCTTCATCCTCCAGCTTATATCTTCCCATTCTAACCCCACTTCTTCTTCTTTCTTGCCATGTCCCACAGCCTCACTCACTCTCAGTGCCCCTGCAAACATTACCAGGTAAATTGTGTGAAATAACCGCGCTTCATCTTTTGATCTGCAAATTGCTGGTAGTGCCCCTTTTAATTTTGCAAGCCACTGTTCCTCTATCGGTCGTCTACTATCCGCGGGTCTTTGCTTCAACCTTCCCCATCCTTGCATCATTCCCTTGATCAACATTGACTTCGTTGGGTCCCCCCATTTCTTAAGGCTGCAGATTAAGCTAATCCCTGCTAGGTACACCCCCATTGTGTTTTGAGCTGTTCCTCTCTCCCACTGATCTACTGTGAACTTCCCTAACTGTTCCTCCGTGATTGGCCCACTTACCTCCATGTGGTGTGTTGCCCTGAATGTTTGGAACACCCGCCACACCCCTTTGTAGGCCCTCAAAGTCCGTGGTGCCCATGAACTGCGAAACAGCAGTTCTGATCCCTCTCGCCAACATCCCAGATGTTCGTTGGTACGGGTGTTTTCCGATCCTCTGCTGTTGGTACCAGCATCTGGAAACGATCCAGCTGCAGATGGGAAAGGCTGTCAGCTAGGATATTTTGTACCCCTTCTATGTGTTTGGCCCTGAATGATATGTTCAATTGTAGGGCCCTTAAAACTAATTGTCTCAAAACCCGCATTACCACTTCTGATCTGGCTCCTTGTTGTTTAAAACTTCCATCACTGCCTTGTTGTCACACCAAAATGTGACCTTCTGATTACGCAGTTCTTCTCCCCACACCAGGGTGCAGGCCCATATGGGCATGATTTCCAACAGTGTGATATCTTTTACTTTCCCATCCCTCACCCAACTTGTAGGCCATGGTTCTGCAAACCATCTTCCCTTCAAATAGCCTCCCATACCCAAACCCCCTGCTGCATCTGTGTAGAGCTCGAGATCCGTGTTATATACTCATTCTGCCTGCCAAAAGGAACAGCCATTGTAAGTATTGAGGAACTCCTCCCAGACCCTGACGTCTTCTGTAACTCCCTTTGTTATGTCTACCCAGTGATGTGGTTTGGTTCCTCCCGCTGTGGCCCTTGCTAGCCTTTTTGTGAAGGCCCTACCCAGCCCAATTGCTCTGCATGCAAAGTTCAGATGTCCCATGACCTGCTGCACCTGTTTTAATTGCACCCTTCTCCTCCCCATGACCTCTCTAATCAGATTCTTCAGCTTCACCACTTTGTTATCTGGTAACCTAAAGACTTCATTCAGGGCATCTATTTCTATGCCTAAGAATTCTAAAACCTTACTGGGCCCTTCTGTTTTACCCGGTGCCAGCTGGACCCCTAACTCTCTGCACAGCTCTTGAAAGCTGGCCAACATTTTCTCTGTCTCCCTCTTCCCGCTGCTTATTAACAGGAAATCATCCAGGTAGTGTATTACCACCTTATACCCACTCTGCTCCTGAAATATCCACTGTAAACAGGAGCTAAATGCTTCAAATGTCACACATGCTATGGAGCACCCATGGGTATTGCTTTGTCGAAATAGTATTGTTCCCCAGTCTTAAAGCCCAATAAGTCCAATCTTCCCTCCTAACCGGAAGCAATCTGAATGCGGACTCTATATCTGTTTTGGCCATCCAGGCATCATTAGTCAACTGGATAATCTGCACCACCTCTTCTAATGTAGCGTAGCTCACTTTACTATGTTCCTCACTTATGAAATCATTCACTGAGTCCCCCTCTGGAAATGACAGGTGGTGAATCACTCTGTATTCCCCCCGCTGTTTTTTGGGAACCAACCTCAATGGAGAGATTCTCATATTTGGCAGTGGCAGTGTAGTGTACGGCTCTTCTACCCTACCTGACACTTTTTCTTTCTCAATTTTTCTTCTTAAGATGTCCTCTTTCCCTCTCACTGAACCCAGATTATTCACCTCTCTTGCTCATCTCGGGCCTTCACATTTTAACGGGAAGCCCGTCTCAAACCCTGTCTTAAATTACTCCACCACCTCCCTATCAGGATATTTTCTTAGACACTTTTTCCACACTTCTGTCTTAATGGGCATTCTCGCTGCTTGGAACTGATCACCTGCCCTCTCCCCTTCAGTACTATCACACCTCCCTTTTTCGTTCCTTGTATTTAATAATTCTGGCTCCCTCTACCTGCGTGCCCTCTACCTCTTCCCCCTCTTACCCCAAGCCTGCCCCCATATCCCTGTCCTTCCTGAAAAAACTGTTGGCCTGTGCCTTGCCCCCCTGTCCCTTGTGTCCCTTGTGCCCATGTCATTCTGCATCTACTTGTCAGGTGTGACCCCCCCACATTTTGAACAGGCGTGCCGAAAACGACATTGGGGCCAAGAGCAGAATGCCCTATTGTAAGCCCAGCAACACCTCTCAGGTGCCCCTTCCCTCTTTCCCATCTCCCCTTCCAGTGTGGACTGGTCAGTTACATAATCCATCCACAGATCCAGTTGTTTTGTATCCCATCTTACATCCCCGTAGGTCACCATCCTTTGCCGGAAGAATTCGTCATAATATATCCAGCCTACCCCGCCTTTCGCCTTTGCTCGTCTTATTATCAGGGAATACGTGATCAACGGAATGCCCAGTTCAGCTGAGTATGTAGTGGAACTTACAGACCATCCATCCCATGTCTTTCCCTTGGTAAATTTGTCCTCCTCTTTCCTGCCCAACAAAACCACTGCTGCCCCATTTCACTCTTCCCTATTTTTCTCCATTTCCTCATATTTTGCTGCTGCCTCCCGGCTCACTAACGCAAATATGTCCACGTACTCACACTTCCAAATCTTCTCTTTTGTGACCAGTGGTATGTGCTCCCCTATTTGCATTCCCGGGCTTCCTATATCTCTTGTTCCCTTACCTGCCCTCTCTAACCCTTTCTCATCCCCTTCTGTTGCCACTGAATCTGACCTAATCTCCGCCAGTGCAGATTCCATTTGACCCAACCTCCCTGTCCTGAGTGCTGCAATAATTTGACCTATGTACTCTTTTATGCTTTCTCCTACCACCCCATCTACTTTACCTGTGGCCTTGTCAATTTCTTGCTGCCTGCTGGACTCGGGATACCCTGAATTGTCTGGTTGTACTATTGGCTGCGGGAGAGCTGGTGTGCTCGGGAGATCCAGCCTGTGTTCTGCTGGGGGAACCACAACCTGGTCTTGGGGAGGTACTGACGGGACAGGGATGGGGGCTGCGGCGGTACTGGGCTGGCTGCTCTGGCAGGTACCCCCGGCTGGGGCTGCACCCTGGTAGGGCTGCGTGGCCTCCCTGCTGACCTCTTCCCGTCACCCTCTTTTCCCTTCCCCACTTTCCTTTTCTCCCCGATCTCCCCAGCTCCCCTCCTTCCACCATCTGCCACACTCTGTTGGCCTTCTCGGCATCCTCTTTAGATGGCTTGCTCTTCCTTGGTGCCATCTCCTTGTGTTGGTCTGTGGAAGCTGTAGAGATAACTGCCCAAAATCCTAGAAAATTGAAAGTCACATTAATCACTTTGCCTGAAATAACCTTGCATTTTTTTTTTAAATGCACACATCTGGGGGTGTCGTTCCCCATGGCCTTCTAGCCAGTGCTTTCCCCCTGTGGCCTTCCAGGCCTCATGTTCTCCCTTCATGTGCCCCAGCTCTCCGATCTCCGTAGGCCTCTTCTGAGCCTTGTTGCCCCACTTCCTCATGAGTGGTGTGTCGTGCCGACTGCTCCGGGCGTCTGCCCTCATCCCCTGTAGTCATCCTGGCCTACTATCCCCCTTTTCCTGGGGGCCACTGGCCTCCCCGCATGGCTCTCTAGGCCTCCTCAATGTGGTAGGTGACTGAGCTACACATCGGACCCTTCATTGTTTCTTCCTCCTCTGGCACCTTCTCCCCTCTCGATCCCTTCCTGAGGCACTACTCAGCTGTGGTGTCTGCCCTCTTGCCACATGGCCTTCCTGATTAGGCCCTTGCACCTATGCCCCCTGTCCTCTGCCTCCTAGTCTGTCGACCCCCATATGTGGCATCATTCCTTTCTCTCACCCCGTTCCTCCCATCTGCAGGCCTCCATCGGGCCCCCTTACTCCCCCTTGTGCCCCTGCTCCACTTTGTGGCCTCACTCCGTGGCATGTGACGTCATGCCATGTAGCTGCCCGAGCTGGCTCCGCTATATCCCCCTTTTCAATCTGTTGCAATGCACCCGATGCCCTGTTTGGCAACAAAAACAGCCCACTGGCATCTGAGGGCCACTACCTGGCCCCCCACCCTTCTCCTGTGTCCTGTTCATCTCACTGGCCTCACCCCTCAGTGTGTGATGTCATGCCATGTGGCTGACCACGATGGCGCTGCTCTATCCCTCTTCCCAGGCCACTCCCATGCTCCCGATGACCTTTTTGGCCTAAAATTCAGCCCGCTGGCCTCTGAGGGCTACTACTACTTGGCCCCCCCGCCCTTCCCTTGTGCCCTGGTCACCTCGCGGGCCTCCCCCCTCAATGTGTGATGTCACGCCACATGACCAACTGTGCTGATTCCCCATCCAAGCCCCCAGCCCCCTTGCTGTCTCTGCAAGCCAGCACTTGTGCTGTCTCTTCTGTCCCTCCCTCCAGGTCTCTTGCTCCCTCCCCATACCACACTCTGTATCTATTTGGCTCTTCCAGAGCCTCTCCCTTCCATCGCTAATCCAGCACCATCATACAGAGCCTATCTAGCCCAATACAGCTCTAAGCTTGTTCCCCCAACCCAGTAAACGAAACTTCTCCTCCTCAATACTAAGGCCAGAAGGAGGCCTAGTCGTTACCGCTTCCTGATCAATTTTTTGTGTTTAAAAGATGAAAATCCAGGCTTTGTTGAACTGTAGAAAAACGAAACCAACCAGCTACCACGTAGTGCTTGGTTTCAACTGCTGCAAGGCCCTTACCAGACCATGCGCCAGGCCCCGCCGCTCAAACCAACAGAAAACATGTGCATAAATGCACTGTCCTTGCTATCCCAACAACAGAAAAACATACTGTTCGTGGCAACAATTCTTGTTTCTACTTTTCTGGCTACGAAGCCTTTAAAACAATCTGGGCTCATGCCTTGCCGACCCAACAAACTCCAAACCGCGTGGTTTTCTCGCCCTTCTAAACGGCCTTTCCTCGGCCTGCTTCTCAGCCCCAAAGGCTAACTTTCTCACATCCTGCCTCCTGACAATGTTCCTGCATAGATCCATCATACATTGCTACCTATAATCAACTAGCACCAATAGTATCAAGTCTAATTTTAAAAGTTTTAAAAGGAAAGGCTACTTTTTTTTTTTTTATCTGAGTCCTGTTTCAACTGACCTACCACAGATTCACTGAATAAAACCCAGGATATTATTATTTTTTTTATATATACATCTTTCACTTTAGCCTTGGCTACCATACTTGTTTGCATCTTATCTGAATATATTCACCAAACCTCTATTCCAATCAATGCCAATCTGATGTCCTGCAGTTTAGAAAGATCAAAACTTCAGCAAAAAGTGGCTGAACCACTCCTGTGCTGTCCTTTATGTACCTCCTTTAGCCCCTTCCCTTACTGTTGCCTGCCTATTGTTCTGTCCCCTTGTTCCTCCCCTTCCCTTCCCCCCTCCCCCTCTGAGCACACCATCTTCAGTTAAAGGGAAGGGGTGCACCAGGACAACTTGGTCTGCCCCTTAAAGGGCAAACTCCATTGTTGATGAATTGAGTTTGCATCAGAAAGTTGTGTATCACTGTGTGATAGATGGTGTTCAACATGCTATTCAGCACAGTAGCAGAGAACGTGTTTGTGACAAGCACAGACCAGTGAGGATGTTTGTCAGTGGTACTGCTAGGACTGGAAAAAGTTTCTTAATTGAAGCTATTAGCAGAGGTGTGCATGACCTTACTATTTCTGCAACTTCTGATATTGTGGCTGCTCCTACAGGCTTGGCAGCTTATAGCATAGGTGGTGTCATGCTTCATAGGTTGTTTATGTTGACAATTGAACATGGCAAAAGTGGTGATTACAGAAAACTGTCATTTGAGGTTGCCTCTGACAAGATGCAATTACTGATAATAGATGAGATCAGCATGGTTTCAAATGTTCTCTTTACATATGTTCACCTACATCTACAGGAGATACTTGGAACTGATGATGAAGGAGGTATGCCATTTATGTCCATGGCTTTATTTGTGTTGTGGCTCTGCACTCAGCATCCAATTCCTGGTTTGTGGGGGGGGGCATTGCCTGACTGAGGCTGTGCAACTCATGAGTGTAGTAACTAGTCAGCAGATGGTATCACACAGGTATACCATTGATGTTAATAGGTGTAGTTGGGCTGTGGCTCTGCGCTCAGCATTCAGTAGCTCTTCAGTCAGCATTCAATTCCTGGTCTGGGGGTGGGTTCATTGCTTGGCTGTGGCCGTGCAACTCATGAGTATTATAACTAGTATTCAGTTGGTATCACAGAGGTATACCATTGATGTTAATGAACTTATTTGGGCTGTAGCTCTACACTCAGAATCCAGTACCTCGTCGGTGGGGGGCATTGCCTGGCTGAGGCTGTGCAACTCCTCAGTGTTCTACCTTCTGTGCAGCTGGTACGAGGGTGGTATACCATTTATGTCCATGTCTTTATTTAGGCAGTGGCTCTGCACTCAGCATCCAATTTCTGATCTGTGGGGGGTGGGGCATTGCCTGGCTGAGGCCGTGCAACTCATGAGTGTAGTAACTAGTATGCAGATGGTATCACACAGGTATACCATTGATGTTAATAGGTGTAGTTGGGCTGTGGCTCTGCACTCAGCATCCAGTACCTCTTCAGGGCAGGGGGGAAGGGGGGCATTGCCCAGCTGAGGCAGTGAAACTCCTCACTGTTCTAATTTGGTGCAGCTCATAAGAGGGAGGTATACCGTTTATGTCCATGTCTTTATTTGGGCTGTGGCTCTGCACTCACCATCCAATTCCTGGACTGGGGGGTGGGGGCATTGCCTGACTGAGGCTGTGAAACTCATGAGTGTAGTAACTAGTCTGTAGATAGTATCACACAGGTATACCATTGATGTTCATAGGTGTAGTTGGGCTGTGGCTCTGCACTCAGCATCCAGTACCTCTTCAGGGCAGGGGGGAGGGGGGCATTGCCTGGCTGAGGTCGTGCAACTCCCCACTGTTCTAACTTGTGTGCCACTCATATGAGGGAGGTATACCATTTATGTTCATGTCTTTATTTGGGCTGTGGCTCTGCACTCAGCATCCAATTCCTGATCTGGGGGGTGGGGCCATTGCCTGGTGAGGCCGTGCAACTCATGAGTGTCATAACTACTATACAGTTGGTATCACAGAGGTATACCATTCATGTTAATGACCTTAGTTGGGCTGTAGCTCTGCACTCAGCATCCAGTACCTCTTTGGGGGGGTATTGCCTGACTGAAGCTGTGCAACTCCTCACTATTCTAACTTGTGTGCAGCTGGTATGAGGGAGGTATACCATTTATGTCCATGGCTTTATTTGGGCTGTGGCTCTGCACTCAGCATCCAATTCCTGGTCTGGGGGTGGGGGCATTGCCTGGCTGAGGCCGTGCAACTCATGAGTGTTGTAACTATTATGCAGTTAGTATCTCAGAGGTATACCATTCATGTTAATGACCTTAGTTGGGCTGTAGCTCTGCACTCAGCATTCAGTACCTCTTTGGGGGGAGGCATTGCCTGGCTGAGGCTGTGCAACTCCTTACTGTTCTAACTTGTGTGCAGCTGGTATGAGGGAGGTACACTGTTTATGTCCATGGCTTTATCTGGGCTGTGGCTCTGCACTCAGCATCCAATTGCTGGTCTGGGTGGGTAGGGGCATTGTCTGGCTGAGGCCATGGCAGTAACGCTAGTTACCCTACAAATTTCAAGCCACTACCAGAATAGAATACGCTGTTCATAAAATGTAAACTGTGCCATGCAATATCTCTGCAAAAAATGTACTGTCCAACATGTAAACATCATAATTCCCATGTACAAGACATCCCAAGAACACCCTCCAAATTTCAAGTAAAAAGACCAAACCATTTCCAAGATATTTAATGTTAAAGATTGTTAAAATTGGCCTATCTGTTGCATTAAAATCTGGCCATCTAGTCCCTCCCTCGTGATCAAAGATCGCAATCAAAGAATCTCGTGATCAAAGAATTTGCAAGCTCTGTATCAAAGAATTTGAAGGCTCATGATCAAAGAATAAAAAATGGTGAAAGTCAAATTTTACACATAAATACATGGACCCACTGGCATGGTTCAATAAAACGAGGCCCCCTGAGCAAAATCCATCCTAGTTTGTGTTTGTAGGTCTCCCCTGGGCTGAGAAATTAAATTTTTTCATCTGGCCATCTGGTCGTCATCTCAGGATCAAAGATCGCGGACAAAGAGTCTCACAATTAAAGAATTTGCAGGCTCATTATCAAAGAATAAAAAATGGTGAAATTCAAATTTTACACATAAATACATGGAACCACTGGCATGGTTCAATAAAACAAAGCCCCCTGAGCAAAACCCACCCTCATCTGTGTTAATAAGCCACCCCTGAGCTCAGAAAAATGATTGTTTACAACTGGCCATCTAGTCCCGCCCTCGCGGTCAAAGATCGTGGTAAAAAAATCTAGCAATCAAAGAATTTGCAGGCTTGAGATCAAAGATCATTAGCGAGCCATGATCAAAGAATAAAAATGTTTAAAACTCTATTTTTTGACACTTTTTAAGCAAACCACAGCCATGGCTCGATAGAGCTAAGCCTCCTGAGTAAAACTCATCCAAGTTTTACTTCAGGAGTGACCCCTGAGCCGAGATATTTGAATTTTTCCGACTGCAAAATGAAAACAAGATGGTGGCCGTCTCAATGAAGGAATTCTCATGAGCAAAGATTCTTTGATTGCGAGCCTGCAAATTCTTTGATCGTGAGGAGGGACCAGATTCGAAAACCCCATTCGCAAAATAACCATATAAATTTTCCTATTGACTTATAATGGCAAATTAAAAGTTAAATAACTTTTGAATGGATTAATATTTTTTCACCAAACAAAAAGTGGCACGTTCCTTGACGCACAGTCTTTCAGACAAGCCAAGTTGCAGAGCAGCACACTACATAACGGCCACACAGTGCCATGGACAAAATCTGAAAAACTACCCACATAACTGGTGAAAAGTGCAGTTTTCAGCATTTTGGTACATAAAAAACATAAGTTCGACCAACACAAAATTTGGCAAATCAAGAGTGCTACCATGCCCCACTGTGCATACCAAATTTCATGCAAATCCGTTGAATGGGTCCAAAGTTATTAACGCACTAAATTTCAAGTTTAACATAGAAGTGGCTTCATAACCCTAACTACAGGGGTGCAACCACACCCTATAACATATATATATCTATATATATATATATATATATATATATGTGTATATATGTGGAAGCACAGGGCCCTTCAGGCCCTGCACTTCCATTTATAGGAAAACAGCAACCAAATTGTCAGCTTAGCCACCTTATTATGCCACTTTATGTGGATGGTACAGAACATTTTTGAATCCTCACCAAAATGTAATTCTGCACACGTGCAATGCTGTTCAACACCACAGGTGCGAAAATACATTATGAACAGGATTTAAAAAATGACAGCTATGACATACATGAGGTGGGGTAATAAGAAGACTGTTGAAAATCCGGGGTCAAAATATTTAACATTTACAAAGTTGCAAGCACGTGTAGTGAAATTACAATGAATGGTCATAACTTTGGCATTTTTTTCATATTTTGACACCAAAGTTTCAACATAGCCTTCTTATTACCACACCTTATGTATCCACTAAGAAAATGTTCAAATCTCCACCAAAACAGCTGTCCCACTGGTGCAGCGGTAGCACTACCACTCACGATGCCATTGATCTGGGTTCAGGAACAAGCCTGGGAAGATGGAGGGCTGGCCAGGGGGAGAAGGCTTGAGTATCCACAGGACTGCTCACCTTCTCCAGGTGGGAGGGGGGACTTGGCTCAGTGCTTGACTATCCTCCGGCAATCCCAGAGCAGAGAATGAGGGGTTGGGATGTGGTGGACATGAGTGGTGATGCCTTGACATCGGGCGCACACCACATCCAGAACAGGGAAAAACAGTGCCAGAACACTGAGGGGAAGGAGGGCCAGTACAGACCCTAATGTCTCTCTCCTGTCTGGACTGATGGGGACCTGATGAAACAAGAAGCATCGAGATTTATGGGCCCCACCTCATAACCACCTGGAGGGTTTGGTTACGGCTCCATGGAGGTCCACCGCAGAACCAGGTAAGAAGGCAAAGCAGGGTGACACTTGAGCATTTCCTGACAGAGCAGGGTTCCAGTGCAGGGGAGGAGGTAAAAATAGAAAGCAAAAAAACAAATCCCCACTAAAACATAATTGTGAGCAACTTCAATGCCATTTTTAATGCCACATCTGCAAAAACACATTTTGGGCAGGATTTAAAAAATGATAGCTGTGACATACATGAGGTGGGGTAGTAAGAAGGCTACAGTATGTTGAAAATATGGGGTCAAAATATTTAAACTTTCAAAAGTTATGAGCGGGCATAGTGAAATTGCAACAAATGGTCATAATTTGACACCACATTTGCAACATATTCTTCTTATCAGCCCACTTCATAAACCACATAGGTGAAAATGTTCAAATCTGTGCCAAAATGCCATTCCATGCCACAGGTGTGAAAACACAATTTCAGACAGGATGTGAAAAATGACAGCTGTACTGTTCATTAGGTGATGTGAACAAATGACTATGTTGAAAACTTGGACTCAAAATATTGAAAATTACCAAAGTTATGTGTGTGCATAGAACAATGTCAATGAATGCTCATAATGTGGCCAGTTTTAGGCCTTTTTTCACCAGATCGTCAACATGACCTTTTTGGGACCCCACCTCATGAACACTGGTGGTGAAATTTCATTATTCAGTCCTGAAAGGTGATTTCATGCAGCAACCGCAAATTCACCTGCTGGGAAGATTACAAAAATGACAGTGCCAGTGTTCATGAGGAGGGGTCCCAAAAAGGCTATGTTGAAAATGTTATGAAAAAATTCCTAAAAATGGCAATGTTATGAACATAAGTTCAAAACACCATTGAAATACATTATACTGCACTTACCTTGATTCCTCAGTTCACGGTTCGGCTTTGAAGAGTGCAGACATGTCTCAGTCCACAGAAGATGACAGCCTATGACCTCCGGTGGTTAGTACAGGGTAAAGGAGAAGTGTGGGGTGGTGAGTGCTCAGTGGGAGGCTCAGTATGGGGAGGGGCGGCGGGGATGACGAAGGACTGTTTTCTTTTTTTCAGATATAAATAAGATGTCAGGGAACTGTTTTCTTTTTTTCTAGTATTAAGTAAATATTTATCTGTTGTCATCATTTTGAATACGGACTGTCAGTATTCTGCCATATAAAGTATTTATTGTTCATATCCATTTTTTTGTTATGGAAGACAAGACCCCCTCACCCCCCATTCTGTCCTTTCTCTGCTTCCTTCTTCCTTTGTTAACACTATGCTATTTAATAACAGAATACATTATTTAACTCTATATAAGGACACAGCTATAGCAAGAAGCTTTTTTCTAGTATTAAGTAGATTTGTAGCTGCTGTCTTCGTTTTGAATATGGGCTGTCAGTTTTCTACCATGTAAAGTATTGCTGCCATGGTGCTGTATTTTCTTTTTAATTTTATCAATGAACATGTAGTGAATTTCTAATGTAACTTTGGAATATATGTAAATTCTTTCAATGTGATTGATGAGTAGATGTATTTAAATGCCTTTCAAATTATGTGGCTCCACCCTCTGACAAAGGAGCGGGTGTGCTCCAAATGTGCATGTGGATCAGCTTGCAGTGAATTTATGCACTGATGCACTTTACATTTATGAATTGTCTAAATTAAAACTTTTCTAATAAGCATTCTTGAGTGCGGGTCAGTTTCTCTGTGTTTACAGTCACAGAGGCAAACTGATACAGATTTATGGTAAAACTTGAAACTGGTTAGACTGGAAAAAGAAATGCATTCTTTCCTGGGTGATCTTACTGACCCAAGTACAGCCACTGTTACCTCATTCTCCTTTCTCACCCAATGGTGGTGGTGGCGGGGGCTAGACACCATGAAAAGGGCAGCTCACTGCTCTTACTGCAGCCCACAGCATGAGTTCCAGCTGTAGTTGCAGAAGTTTAAGAAACTCCCCTGTTTTCATACAGAAAATGTGGGGGAAGGCTCCTCTCACTAAGCTGGGCACCCAGGATTTTATGTGTCCAGAAAAAGTATTTCTGGCCCTAATTGTGAAAAACAAACATCAGAATCTAGCTAAACAGGGCCTGTTTAGTTAGGTTCTGGTGTTTGATTTTAAAAATGACAAAATATATATGTATTTTCCATGCTTTTTAGTCTGTGGAAAAAAAATGAGATAGCAGCTGATGAAAAATGATTTTTCTCTCACGAAAAAGGATTTATTCTCATAAAAAGGGAATAGGTGTTGTGAGATGGAATCCTTTTTCATGAGATCAAGACCTTTGTCAAATGTTTTACTTCTATCCTGGAAAGTGATCTTCCTATAGGAAATAATGGAAAACTAAAAACTGAATAACTTTGCAACAGATTAATATTTTTTCATCGGACAAATGAGTTCTGTTACCCATGTTATTGCTACCATAAAAAAAATCACTCCAAAATTCCACACCATCTGGGCACAAGGTGATGAGGAAAAAACTGAAAAAAGTGGTGACTTTTAACTTTTTTTCACTATCCAGATCTCAAAATTCACACATACAACTGGAAAAAAACTTGCCATGTCAGGAGATCTACCCAACAGGACAGCACTTACCACATTTTGTGCAAATCTGTTGAATGGTTGCAAAGTTATTAAATTGCAAAATTGGAGGTTTAAGATTAAACAGGATACTGAACCCTAACTATAGGGGCATGACTGCACTACTATAATATTATAGTGGCATGGGAGCACCATTATAGTTAGGGTTGAGCAGGCATTTTAATGTTAAACCTAAACCTTTGCACTTTAATAACTTTGCAACCGCTCAATGGATTTACACAAAATTTGGTATGCGCAGTTCCGTGGGGTTGATCTCTTGACATGCTAAGTCTCATTTCAATCACATATTTTGTGCAGCACAGAGTGAAAAAAGTGTGCAGTTTTTAAATTCCCAATTTTTGCCTGTTTTTCCTCATTGTGCTGCAGCCACACCATTTAGAATTTTTGTCTAAACTTTTCAGGGTTGAAAGAGATTGCCACAAAGAACATGACAGCATAGACTTGGTGAAAAAATATTAATCCATTCCAAAGTTATTCAATTTTGAAATTTCGGATTCTGAGCATGCTAAGTTCTATCTTTTGGCTAGGTGTATAAATTGTGAACAAGGATTTGCCTCATGAATAAGGATTTTGACAGCTCACAAACAAAGATTTAAAAAAATCATTGTTGGTCCCGGGTGACGTCAGAGACCTGCATGGAAGCCTAATCAAGAGCTCCGCTACCTGGGTGAATAATCTGCAGCAATCCATGGTCTGGTGACAGTAACTTTACCAGCTAACTAGTTGGCTTGGTGTCGGGATCCTCGTAGATGATGGGATGCACAAGAAAAACAGCTTCAATGGGCTCGCAAGCACCAAAACAATCCTCTCAGCACCAGCAGACTTTGGATCTAAGTCCAGTCCCATCCTGATCCTCACTTACAGTGGGATCAGAGGAAGAAGATTCCAGCTCTGAATCTGGTTCAGCCACGTCTCAAGTGGATAGCACTTAAATAATAAAGCTACTGCATAAAATTGACAATAAGGTCTCACACATCCAGAAAGACTTTCGCAAACTAGAAGCCCGTACCTCTTTTATTGAAAACCAACTAGCGACTGTGCAAGGAGGGCACATGGCTTTTGACAGGTCACTGGCATTTCTGCATCACAGGGAATGAGCAATAACCCTAAGAGCCCAGGATGCAGAGGCCAGGGTCTGCTGGAATAATATCAGGGTATTTGGTATTCCTGAGGGTGCTTAGCAGGATGATACAGTTCATGGACTGTTGGCTTAAAAAGGAGCTGGACCCTGACGACGATTACAAGCTGGATATCGAGAGAGCCCACAGGGCCATGGCCCCAAAGCCAATACCAGGAGCCCCCTCCCCCCGAGGTCCATTATTATAACATTTTTTAAATTTCTTGTCAAAGATCAGATCCTTAAGCTGGCATGGAAAAAGCGGGATCTCAATTTGGATGGCACCAGAGTTTATATCGATCAGGACTTTCCACCCTTAATAATGGCAAAATGGAAGAAGGTGTTTGTGGTTAAACAACTGTGGGAAAAGGGCATGAGAGCTCAACTCAGATACCCCACTAAGCTCTGGATAGAAGGGGGAAGGGGCGCCAAATCCTTTGATACCTTGTTGGAAGCTGTCCCTTTCCTTGAATCTAAGGACATTTCTCTTCCAGATCTGAAAGAGGATAAGGCTGAGCATGAAATTGAGGATCTCCTTTGGTCAGTGGCCCTGGGCGGGAGAAGAACCTGTATTTCGGGGGCTGGCTCCCTCTTCCCACTTCACGCTGATCTGTCCTGATGGCTGCAAAAATTTTTAAAGATTTTAACGTGACCCTAAGATGGACACTTTAACTTGATTTTACCACAAGATGAAAATTCACTTACCAGCGTTGGTTATATGGTGGTTCAGAAGGCTTGGATCTGTATGTGGATGAAAACTTTTGATTGTGTCCCCTGGAGCTGTGGGAACCTCTGGCTCAAGTTTCTTGTCCTGACTCGGACTTCCGTTGTGGCAGAACGTGAATGGTCCCCATGCGATTGCTTCCCCTCTGTGGCCTGATTACTCGCTTCCCCATGGGAGAGATCTTTACTCAGATCAATGCAGGGGTTTGTGGCACAGATGGCTAAATATCCAGTCTTTATTCCTGTTTACAAACACACAAGTACTCTGCCCCTGTTATACTTAGACTGATGTAATTGACTGGGCCCTGTTTGACAGTGAGTACAATACTGTATGTTTTGGGACTTGGACTGCACCTGGAGGTTCTGGGGAGCTCCTTAAAGGACATGGTTAAAAGCTAATGTAGTTTAGATGGGGGTGGGGGGTGCAGACTTGGTGGGAATGTATGTACCATGAGATTTCTGATCCACGGAGTTTGCCTCTCTGCTGACCTGGCCTCCGTTCTTACTCCCACCAGTTCAGTTATGATGGTTTTAAGCCATCTTGTTTCATTTTTGGGTTTTCAGCATTTGGGGATATGTTTAACTGATACATCCACTATGCCGCATATGTCATAAATGCAGATATATATCCTCATTTTATGCTGATTTAAAACTGTCAGGGTTTATATGTCATGGCAGGGTTTGGATGTGGAATACAGTTCAGGTTAAAGAAATTAAGTTCTATTGTTCTTTGATCCATCCTCGGTGTCAGTGGTCACCGGTTCCGCAGTGTAAACAGGGAGCCATTTCCTCTACCTTCCACTTGTTGCCGGGGTGGCCTGAGATCCCGCAGTTTTGATGACTAATATCACCCGGGGCGGTCCTCATTCAGGCTTCCTCATTGGAGTATTCAAAGAGGGAACAAGTGTGGTACTTCCGTGTAGGCAGGAACCTTCCCCCCTTGCCCCAGACAGTGTGGGCTTCTCCCTCGGGAGGATACTACCTCCCTTCTGCCCTAGTGTGGGCAGGGTTGCAACTGAGCAGCCTTTGTCATTATGAGGTTTTTACCCATCCATTATTTGTTGAAGTATTCAGGACTCCTAGTTGGTTTGGAGCTTGTTTCTGTGTTCACATTTCAGATGGGTTTCTTGTTCTAACTGTTAATGTTTCCCTCCCTCCCTCCCTCCCCAAGGTTGACCGAAGGTTCTCTGGGAATATAGAGAAGAGTTTAAAATTTGGGGACCCTGAAGCAGTGATTTTCTGGAGGCTTGCCAATGTCCCTCCTAGGCACCATATCATGCCATGGCTTCCTTAAAAATGTGCTCTATTAATGTGAAGGGAATCAATAGCCCCATAAAATGAATGAGGATCTTACTCGAACTTCAGCGAGTGAAATGCGACATAGCTTGTCTCCAAGAGACAAAGTTGTCCAACATAGAACATTTAAAATTAAGGAGAACTTGGGTGGGATCTGTCTTTGTGAACTCTCATCCCCAAGCCAAATTCATTGTGGTCTGCCTTTCCAGGTCCAGAAGACCAGCACGAGTGGTTCTGGTAGGTGGGTGGTGGTATCCGGTGTATATAATGGAAGGCAAATCCATATTATTTCAGTTTATGCCCCCACCCCTCCCTCAGTGGAATTTTTTAGATCCCTGTTCAGGGTCACTACTGGTCTCCCCAAGGGCCAGGTGGTCTGTGTCGGAGACTGGAACTATGTGGAGGACTTGAGATTAGATAGGAGTACGACGGTTGTGGGAGGGTCAAGGGCCTGCTCCAGGTTACTCAGAACTTTGAAATCAGAAGGTGGACCCTTGACACCTACAAAACCCGTTAAAATTAGATTATACCTTTTATTCTGCAGCCTCTGGTTCTTATTCTAGGTTAGATCACTTCTATACTCAAAAGAGTATGGCTCATCACTTTAAGGATGTGGAGATCCATCCTGTGGCATTCACTGATCATGCTATGGTCTCGGCCTGTCTCAGATGGGACTCCACACATAGAAAGGGACTTTAGAGGTTCAAGCTGGGGCTTATAAATGATCAAATGTATGTAGAATCTACTAAAGAAGTGATAAAACATTATATTCAGGAAAACTCTACAGGAGAAACGTCATTAAAATTTGTATGGGATGGGTTTAAGGTGGTGATTAGGGGCACACAATTGCTCACTCATCTTATAAAAATAAACAGCACCAAGCCACTCTCAAGAAAGCTTTAGACAAGATAGCTGAATTGGAACAGGAACACAAGAGTCTTGGTAAGAAATCTCTCCTGCCACAGCTGAAGGTGGCTATGGATGAGTATAATAAGTTAAAGCTATGGCACACTGAAAATGCCCTCAGGTTTGTGGAACAGAAGTACTATGAATGAAGGGAGAGAGTGGGCAGACTTTTAGCCCTATGCCTCTGTAAAGAAGAGGCAGATAGATATATACCTTCAATTAGGTCAAGCGACCCCTTCCTCCCTCCCCCCGCTTATACAACCCACGGAGAAAGCCAATGAATTCCAGAGATTCTACAGGGATTTATACACTGAGGAGCTGGTGCTGGGCCATGCCTCCAAGGCCAGGGACTTCTTGGATCGGGTGGACTTGCCAAAACTGTTTGCAAAGCAGGGGAAGGTCCTAGAATTGGGTTTCACCAAGGCTGAGTTTATAATGGTGATAAAAACTCTTAAAACAGGTAAGGCACCCAGCCCGGATGGCTTTACAGCCGAGTTTTATGAATGTTTTGTGGCTGACCTGGCTTCCCTCCTTGTCAAGGTCTTTAATGTGGTGCAGGAGTTTGGGGTGACCCCTGATTCATGGGGTGAAGCTTTTGTGACAGTGTTATCAAAATCGGGGAAGGACCTATCTCTTGGCGCTAGTTTCAGACCAATTTCCTTGTTGAATCAGGATGCTAAGATCTTTGCCAAAATTGTTAGTTCCTGTCTCCAAAAGGTCATACCATCCTTAGTTCACCCTGACCAGACTGGATTTATCCCAGGAAGGCACATTAGTGATAACATTCACCTTCTCCTGAACATCCTCTCCTCCCCATCTTCCTCCCTAATCAGGACTACACAAGCAGTGGTATCTCTGGATGCAGAGAAAGCCTTTGATTGGTTGGACTGGGTTTATCTAGATCAAACTTTGGCCAATTTTGGAATTGGAGAGAAGTTCAGGGGATGGATTAACAACCTACACAGGGAGCCGAGGGCAAGGGTGAGGGCAAATGGTGTCATCTCACCTTTCTTCAATATTGGCAGAGGGACTAGACAGGGATGCCCGCTCTCTCCCCTCCTTTTTGCTCTGAGCATTGAGCCTTTGGTGGCCATCCTTCAGCAGTCTACATCATTTGAGGGCATCAGGGTAGGCAAATCAGAACTCCAGGTTTCCTTATACGCTGATGACACATTGATGTACGTGTCTGACCCAGCCCAGGCCCTGCCCAGAATTTTTGATTTATTAAGGTCATTTGGGATAGTGTCCGGGTATAAGGTCAATGAATCTAAAATGGAGATCATCCCAGTGGGTCACATCCCGGGTCACCCCTACCAGATCTGGGCCAATTTAAGAGGGTGAAGACTGGGTTCAGATACCTCGGGGTATGGATCCTGAGGGACCTGAGCAAATTGTACTCCACTAATCACCTCAAACTTCTGCAGGAAATTCAGGCTGACTGCAACCATTGGGGAGAACTACCCTAGACCCTTTCTAGATGAATTGAGACTCTCAGAATGAATGTGCTTCCGAGGTTTTTGTTTCTTTTTTCCACTCTCCCATTGAGACCCCCCAGAGACTTCCAGAGGCAATTAAAAAAAACTTGATTAGATTTATTTGGAGGGCAAAGCCCCCAGGGTTAGATGGAAGGTTCTGATGGCTCCAAGGGACAGAGGGGGGCTGGGCCTACCGGATTTTCATAAATATTTCTGGGCAGCCCAATTACAAGCCCTCATACCCTTGATGGGAGGGGGGGAGGTCACCCACTTGGGTTGATATTGAGACCCATTCCCTAGAACTGGCTAGTTTGGGAGACCTTTTAGTCTTGGATGAACCCAGAATGGCCAGGGTAGTACTTGATGACCCATGGACATCCATTTTGAAACCTATCTTGAGAGAGGTCTGTCGAGCTTATCAGTTTACACTGAATTTACATGTCCAAACTCCCCTTCAGCGTTGTTTGGATTTCATCCCATACAAACTGGACAGCTCATTCAGGTCTTGGTGCAGATTGGGCCTCTCCACTCTGGGACAGTTTTATTCTGGTGAGAGGTATAAAACATTTCAACAGTTGAGAACAGAATTTGGATTACCTCAAGCAGACTTTTTCCACTACCTACAGCTGCGGCACTATTTAAACAAAGAGAATATAGGATCTCAAATGACAGCACCCCTTGGCCCCCTGCAGAGTTGTCTGTTTGGGCTTGTCCAAGCTTCGGGGGGGGGACCATTTCTAAAATAGTGGTGGCTCTCTCCTCCTTAGAGTTGGATCAGTTAATCCATGTAAAAGAACACTGGGAACTGGAAACAGGCATTAGACTAAATGACTTACAATGGCAGGGGATCTGGAAGGGGGTTCACGGTACTTCTACAGACCCCTTTTGGAAGGAGTTTACATGGTAGATTATTGTTAGATATTTTAGGCCTCTGGTAATTACTAAACATCTGGGGAAACATTCTTCAGATCTTTACTGGAGGGGATGTCAAAATAGAGGAACAACCTCCCATATCTTTTGGGATTGCCCAGCATTGTCGGGATACTGGGACTTGATGGGCCAAGTGGTTGGAAAGATTTTTGATATCCCCCCCTTCGACTGTCCAGAACTGGTTGTTTGACCTTCCACCGAACCATATGAGATCTCACTCTCAGAGATACTTATACTATATCCTAAATGCTGTGGCCCTTAAGGCTATTACTTGATGTTGGTTAACCCAAAATACTCCCTCCACTGATGACTGGTATTCCATCTGCTGTAGAATTTTGGAAATGGAGTGACTTACTGCCAAGCTCCGGTTGCAATTAGATAAATTCAGGAGCAGGTGGTTACCTTTTCTTCACTACATGGCATCTAGGGAAACCAGAGATATATTGGAGGTGATGGCTGACCTGGCTTAGGAGGCGGATTGGATTTAAGGGGCCTTGTTTTTCTATTTAAACCTGCCTCAAATTCCAATCCCCAAACCATGATCCAGGGCACTTTCAGTTCTTCAGGATAGTTCTGTTAATAACATTGATTTGAATAGGAACTCATTCATGTTCTATGGTATTTTAATATACTGAACCTAAATGTAAGAGTCAACCTTCCCCCTCCCTTTTTTCTATCACCCTAATATTGATTAACTGTGACTGTTACCATTGTCTTTGGTTTTTGTCTATATTTTTTATTTTGGAAGGTTAATGAGCTGCTGTCAAAGTTTCAATGTAACTAAATGTCTTTTTGTATGGTATGTACTGTCTATATAATTTTCCCTTATGTATCTTCTTGGTGTTCAAAGTTCAAAAAATTGAATTAAGTATGATTTAAAAAAAAATAAATCATTGTTCATCAGAAAACGTTCCTTGTTCATGAGCTGCCATCTTGTTTTTCAATTTTCCTGACAAACAAAACAAGGTAACTTGCCCCAAGGGTGTCTTCTGTGATATTAAAGTATGGATTTTGCTCAGTGTGATGCCCTCTACAAACCTATGGCTTTGGTTTCCTTTAGTTTTGTCAAAAATGGCTGTGTTAAACTTTTAAATTCCTTCTTCACCACTCACTTCCGATCCTTGTTCGTAAGGAGACAAAATCCTTGTTCGTGAGGGGATGACCAGATTGCCCTATCTCACGAACAAGGATTTCTAATGAACAAGGATTTTGACACCTCATGAACAAGGATTCGGTTCACAAACAAGGATTGTGACACCTCATGAACAAGGATTATAAAAAAGAATCCCTGTTTGTGAGGTGTCAAAACCCTTGTTCGTGAGAAATCCTTGTTCATGAGGTGTCAAATCCTGGTTTGTGAGGGGACAACCAGATGGCCCTATCTTACGACCAAGGATTTCTCATGAACAAGGATTTTGACACCTCACGATCAAGGATTTGGCTCATGAACAAGGATTTTGACAGCTCACGAACAGGGATTTTTAAAGGTTGCTGTTTCTTTGCCAATTCACTGCAAAGAAATGGTTATGACTTTTGGCTTGAAATCTGCAGGGTACAAAGAGGTTGTCCCACAGATGTCATGTGACTTATGCTGATTTGGTGTAAAAATTTGCATCGGTCCCATAGTTTTGGCTTTCTGAAGTTGAGAAATTTCCCATAGGATTTCATTGTGGCGAACTCAATGCCTTTCAGTGGCTAAACCTTGAAAATGGTTTGAGATATGGATTTTTCTCTAAGCGCACCTTTAGGTGTACTAAACTCTCGTGCAGGTTGCCAGTGCATCACTACAACTGCAGTGGAATTTTTTCCAAGGTTGCTATGGTTACTGAGATATTGCACCATTTGCAGCACATGGGTTACTTGGAATGTGTGTAGGCCTCCACTGTATCTCTACAATTATAGGTAGGTCAGAGTGCAGGGCCCAGAGGGCTCTGTGCTCCCATGTATGGATACCTTTATGAAGTAATGAGACTGCTGGGCCATGTATTATGCAGTACTGGGAGCGGAGGTCCCAGAGGGCCCTGTTTTCCCACAGGGAGATGACAGCTCATTATAATGTCCATGCACTTATGGATAGATGAGAGCTCAGGGCCCATAGCACCCTACACTCCAAAAAAACTGATACCATGGGAGTGCAGGGCCCACATAATGGTAAGATTACCCTTCCTCAAAAAGTAAGGAAATTCATTGCAAAAAACTTTGTTAATGCATCAGTTAGGGTTTAAGCAACAAAAGTTGGGAAATGAGGCATTAGGGTTGAGACCCTAACCCCCCGCCATTCCACCCACCCCAACCCCCACCCTCCACAGACCAACAGGTGACAGGGTATACCTAGGTGTCATCAGGCCTAACTCTCATCCCATTCTCCTATACAGTACTATGTCATATTTCTTACACATGGAATGGGGTGAGAGTTAGGGTTGATAACCCTAAGGCATACCCCATCGCCTGTTGGTCTGTGGAGGGTGGGGGTGGTAGGGTGAGGGGGGTTAGCATCTCAACCCTAATGCCTTATTTCCCTACTTTTGTTGCTCCAACCCTAACTAATGCATTAACAAAGTTTTTTGCAATGAATATATATATATATATATATATATATATATATATATATAAACAAAAACAAGGTGCTGCGTCAGCATGTGGTCTAAAAGCAAAACAAAATGGTTACACTAAATGCACACTGAAAATAGAAAACAGAGTTAAAAATCTCTGTTTTGACCTTAGGTCTTCTTCAGGAAATATTTAAAAGAGGAAAAAAAAAGTTACATATGTGTGTGTGTATCTATCTATCTATCTATCTATCTATCTATCTATCTATCTCTCTATACTAGCACAGTAGCACCAGTATATTAGAACTGAATGAAAACCTCTATGTTAAACCCAAATTATTTTTGAACCTTAATAACTTTGGAACTGTTGAAAGGATTTGCACATCTCTATGGTAGATCTCTTGATGTGCCAAATTGCATATGAATCCATTTTATGGTTTTTGAGATACAGAGCATCAAAAAGTCCTAAATGTAACACTTTTTTACCATTTCTTTGTCCACCTGTATCTCAGAAACAGCTTTAGGTTGTGGTCTGAAATTTTCAGGGTAGAAAGCTTTTGCCTCACAGATGTGTCTTTTGAAGGTTTGGTGAAAAAAATATTAATCCTTTCAAAAGTTATTAAAATGTTAAATTTCCCATTATTTCCTCAAGGAAAATTTATTTGTCAGTCATGAACGATTTTTGGGATCGCAGGAGCTATTATTTGCCCACCTGTGGTCAGAGAATTTTCGCATAGGGCACCTGTGTCCACCATCTTGTTTTGTAGTTATCAGGAAAACAAAAATAATAAAAATGTATGAAAATGAATTAAATTGAAAAAAGAAACATCAGAATTTAGCTAAATGGGAGTTGTTTAGCTAGATTCTGATGTTTTTTTCTTTAATGTATGCTAAGAAACACCTTTTCTGGGCACCCAAAGTCCCAGGTGCCCTGTTTAGAGACAGTAGTGCTTCCCCACATTCTCTGTATGAGAACAGTGGTATTTTCTTGAGTTATGCAGCAGTAGCTGGAACTCATGCTGCTGGCTGCACTCTTACATGTGACCCACTGTTTCTCTTGTGTAGTGGCATCCCCCCACTGGGGGATCACTGTTCCTAGTGGCACCCCCTCCCATATCTTTCCCTAGTGTCTAGTGGCACCCCCCACCATCTGATTCCCATACTTTATTAATTTTCACTTTTTCTTATAAATATATTCTGACACCAGGATGCCCACCCCGGTGTCAGATGCCCCCCCCCCACACACACACAGTCTGATCTGTTTATTTGCTGACATCGGGTGGCCAAATTCCTGTGTCAGCATTGCAAACCTCCTCCAGCTGTGTGGAACACTGGGGAGCCCACTCTCAGTGTCCTCAAATAATAATTTATATGTACCTGTGAAAAGAAAACCATCCCCGGCATCTTTTTTTCATGAAAAAAGAAAATGGTCTGTCATCATCCCCACTGTCTCCCTCCTCCATCTGGACCCTTCTACTGAGTACCCACCACCCCACACACACCCTTGCCCTTATACTTACATCCAGAGGTCATCTGCTGTCATCTTCTATGAGGTGGCTACTTCATGTTCCAAAATGTGGTATGCATGAATATACTGTAGGTAGAGCTTATGTTGCACGTACAGAATTTTGGAAAATGAAATATGCACTTGCAATCAGTGCTTAAGAAAAAAAAAGCACTGTGTTAGCTATAGTTCCTCTGTGGTACAGAAGACAAGGCATAGGGATGGGAATCAAAGGGTCCTGGGTTTGAAGCCAGTCCTCCATAGTGTTTTTTTCCCAGCTAACATGAAGGTAAAAATGATAATTGAAGAGTGGCCTTGAACCCAGGACCCTCATGTCCATAGTCATGTGCCCTGTCCTCTACACCACAGGACAGGCAAGAAACACAGTTGTTTTTTTTTTTCTTTACTCATGAACTGTGTCAATCATTTTCATGCTTGACCGCAAGTGCATAGTTTATGTTTGAAAATGTGGTATGTGTGAAAATAGGCATACTGTAGCTTATTTTCACACATATCACATTTTTGAATATGGGCTATCCACTTGCAGTGGGGCATGTTGATGATTGGCGTCATGCGGGGCAGAGGTGGAGCTATCTCTTGCAGCTGCTTTGTTGTCCTCTGTGTGGTGGCAGCCCCCTTTGCTGTCCCCTCTGTGGTGGCACCTCCTCCCCAACCACCGTTATGTGTTTTCCTGGTGTCTAGTGGCCCCCACCCACTGATTTCTGGTTTGCCAACATTGGGGAGCCCAATCCCCATATTGGCACTAGAAATGCCCCCCTTCCCAGCACTGTGGGACACTAGGGAGCCCACTCCAAGTGTCCTGAAATCCTTATGTATCGTTCAGCTGAAAATAAGAAAACTGTCCCCCGACATCCTTTTATTTTCTTTAACCTGAAAACAAGAAAATGGTCCCTTGTTGTCCCCATCATCTCCCTCCTCCATCACCACCCTCTCACTGAGCATCCACCTCCCCACACACCCTTATCCTATACTTACCTCTGAAGGTCATCCACTGTCATCTTCTGTGGACTGGGACATGTCTGCACTCTTCAAAGCCAAACCACAAACTGAGGGATCAAGGTAAGTGCTGTATAATGTATTTCAATGGCATTTTGAACTTATGTTGATATCGTTGCCATTTTTAAATATTTATTTGCCAAATTTTCAAACGTGGGCTTTTTAGGACCCCACTTCATGAGCACTGTTATTTCATTAATCGGGCCAGGAAGGGGATTTTGCTGTTGATGCAAACCCCCACCCAACCACCCACTGTGCCCCACCTCCCCGCACCCTGTATGACACCCCCACAGACTGCCACTTACCTATGGAGGTCCCAGGTTTGAGATCTGCTCTCTCAATTAAAGACATGTCTTGCTGTTGCAACCGGTGACTGCAACATGAGAAACTAAGGTAAATGCACTTCAATGTATTTCAATGGGGGGGGAAACTTTTATGCAAACTCAGATGTTTTTTGTCATTTTGACCCCAAATTTTCAACATGGCCTTTTGGGGAACCCACCTCATGAACAATATGACTGTCATTAAGCAACTCCCACTGGAAAGGTGATTTTGCAGTTGGTTGGCATAATCACCTTTCTGGTGGGATTTGTGTAATGACAGTCATATTGTTCATGAGGTGGAGTCATAAGAAGGCTATGCTGAAACTTTGATGGCAACATTTCAAAAAATGGCTGTGCTAGGACCATCTGTTGCAATTCTGCTTTGCAGCCTCATAATTTGGACACTTTTAATATTTTTACCCCATATTTTCAGCATAGCCTTGTTATTACCCCACCTCATGTACTGTATGGGACAGCTGCCATTTTTCAAATCCTGGCCAAAATGTGTTCTCACATTTGTGGTGCAGAATGGCATTGCAGTTGCACAGAATTATGTTTTGGTGGGGATTTGAAAATGTTCTGTACTGGGTATATGCAGTGATGTCATAAGAAGGCTATGCTGAAAATTTGGGGTCAAAATGATTAAAAATAGCACAGTTATGACTATTTGTCACCATGTTGCTACTCCCGCTCATAACTTTCAGAAATTTTAAATATTTTGAGCCCAGATTATCAACATAGCTTTCTTATTACACCACCTCATGTATGTTGCAGCTGTTATTTTTCAGATCCTGTCCAAAATGTGTTTTTCCACGTGCACTGTGGATTGGCATTGCACTTTTGCAGAGTTATGTTTTGGTGGGGAGTGAAACATTTTCTGTACCGCCTACATGAGGTGGGGTACTAACATGGCTATGGTGACAATTTGGTGACTGTTGTACTATAACTGGACATGCAGGGGCTGAAGGCCCCTTTGCTTCCATAGTTAGCTACATATACTCATCTATGGAGGGATGGGAGTGCAGGGACCAAAGGACCCTGCGCTCCCACAGTAAAATAAGGATACTATTATACTATCTCAAAAAGTAAGGAAATAAATTGCAAAACAATTCATTAATGCATCAGTGAGGGTTAAAGCAACAAAAGTAGGGAAATGTAGTGTTAGGGTTTCCAACCCTAACACCCCATTCCCCACCCTGCACAGACCCACAGGTGGGGGTCTGTCTTGGGGCTGTCAACCCTAATACTCAACCCATTCTCCTATGATGCATCCATGTCTTCTTATTTTCTAATGCAATGGGGTGAGCATTAGGTTTGATGGACCCAAGACAGACCCCTCCACCTGTGGGTCTGTGCAGAGTGAGGAATGGGGTGTTAGGATTTGAAACCCTAATGCTACATTTCCCTACTTTTGTTACTTTAACCCTAACTGATGCATTAATGAAGTTTTTATATATATTATACTGGTGTGCTAGTGCCAGTATAACTAGGGTTGAGTGCAACCTTCTATGTTAAAGCCAAATGTTTGAACTTTAATAACTTTGGAACTGTTCAACAGATTTGCACAACATTTGGCATGCATAATCTCTAGCTGAGGTTTCTTGGCATGGCAAAAGTCATGCAAATCCGTTGAACGGTTCCAAAGTTATTAAAGTTCAAAAATCCCTAAATTTACATGTTTTTTTTGCTGTTCCTTTGTCCACCTGTATATTAGAAACAATTTAGGTTGTGGTTTGAAATGTTCAAGGTAGAAAGCATTTGCCTCACAGATGTGCCTTTTGAAGGTTTGGTGAAAAAATATAAATTTGCTCAAAAGTTATTAAATTTTTAATTTCTTATTATTTCCTATGGAAAAAGTTTGATGTCCCACACGAAAAAACTTTTGCTTTCTCTGCAGGTACTCTATTTTTGAATGTAGGGTTACTTAGAGCCTAGTTTGTTTTCACAGAGCTCCCTTGTTTTCACAAGAGCTTATTGTCACTTTGCAGGTAGGAGTCACATAGAACCTAGTTTGTTTTTGCAGAGCTCTGCTGTGTCCGCCATTTTGTTTTGCTGTTAACGAGACAGAAAATAAAGAAAACAGTCATCCTGAATGTAATACAAAAAAAATTAAAATCAGAACTTAGCTAAATTGGATCCATTTAGCTACATTTTTGTGTTTGATATTTTTGTGATTGTGGCCCAAAACACCTTTCCTGGGCACCCGAAATCTTGAGTGCCAAGCTTAGTGAGAAGACTGCTTCTCCTGTGTTCTCTTTATAAGAACATTGGAGTTTTCTTGACTTCTGCAGCTGCAGCTGCAGCTTAAACTCATGCTGCTGGCTGCAGAGTCCCTGGTGTCTATAGGCACACCCCACAACTGGTCATTGACCACTATCACTGGTGTCTGGTGGCACCCTCCCCTCTTTATCTTGCTGTGGTGTCTGGTGGCACTCCCAACCATCCCATTGTCATAATTAATGTTTTTATTCATATAATCTTATACCAGGCTGCTCACTTCCAGTGTCAGATGCCCCCCCGTAGTCCCTTGACTTATTGTTGCTGACATCAAGGATGCCCAATCCCTGTGTCAGAAGTGGAAGCCCTCCTGCAGTGTGGGATTCTGGGGAGCCTATTCCCAGTGTCCACAAATCTGTATTTACTTTTTTCCAATAACAAGAAAACCATCCCCTGACATCTTTTTTTGTCCCTGACAAAAAAGAAAATGGTCCCTTATAATCCCCACCATCCCCCTCCCACATTCCCACCCTCCCACTGAGCAGCCACCACCTCACTCCTCCCCTTACACTATACTTACCTCTGGAGGTCATCCGCTGTCATCGTCTGTGGACAGGGACAAGTCTACACTCTTCAAAGCCAAACCACAAACTGCGGAATCAAGGTAAGGTATATTTCAATGGCGTTTTAAACTTATGTTGATCTCGTTGCCATTTGTAGGTATTTTTTCACCAAATTTTCAACATGGGCTTTTTTGGGACCCCACTTCATGAACATTATCACTATCAGTTCATTAATTGGACCTGGAAGGTGATTTTGCAGTCATTGTGCAAAATCACCTTTTGGGACTGATTAATGAAATGACAGTACCAGTGTTAATTAGGCGGGGTCCTATAAAGCCCATGTTGAAAATTTGATGAAAAAACTCCTAGAAATGGCCGAGTTATGCACGTTCATTGAAATTTTTCTACACATGCGCACAACTTCGGTAATTTTTAATATTTTAACTCCAAATTTTCAACATAGCCATTTTTTCATACCACCTCATGAACAGTACAGCTGTCATTTTTCACATCCTGCCCAAAACATGTTTTTGCACCTGTGGCACAGAATGGTGTTTTGGTACAGATTTTAACATTTTCACATATGGGGTTTATGAGGTGGGGTTATAAGAAGAATATGTTGAAAATGTGGGTGAAAATATGTAAAAATGCAAAAGTTATGACCATTCATTCCAATTTTGCTATGCCCATTCATAACTCTGGAACTGTTAAATATTTTTACCCCTCATTTTAAACATAGCCTTCTTATTACCCCACCTCATGTATGTCACAGCTGTGGCACAAAATAGCATTGCAGTTGTGCAGAATTATGTACTGGTGAGGATTTTAAAATTTTCTCTACTGGGTACATGAGGTGGGGTAATAAGATGGCTATACTGATAATTTGGTCATTCATCTATGGAGGGATGGGTGCACAGGGTCTGAAAGACCCTGCACTCCCACAGTAAAATAAGGAAAACAGAGAGCATTGGAGGGCAGAGCCCAAAGGGCCCTGCACTCCCACAGGCAAATAAGGATACAAGTAAATTATCTGAAAATGTAAGGAAATTCATTGCAAGAAACTTCATAATGCATCCGTTAGGATTGTTAGTAAAGCAACAAAAGGAGGGAAATATGGCATTAGGGTTTCCAACCCTAATGCCCCATCCCCACCCTGCAGACACTGACAGGCATAGGGGTGTGCCTTTGGGTCATCATCCCTAATGCTCACCCCATTCTCCTATACTTTATCCATCTCAACTTATTTATTTATGGAATGGGGTGAGCATTAGGGTTAATGACCCCAAGGCACACCATTGATGCCTATCGGAGTTTGCAGGGTGGGGGTGAGGAGTTAAGGTTGGAAACCCTAAGGCCATATTTCCCTACTTTTGTCACTTTACTAACAACACTAACTGATGTTATTTAGAGGGTGTGTTTGTCTTTCTTTCTGTGTAGGAAATCCTAGTGATTTATCTTGCCTGGTGTGGTATGCAGTTTCCCTTGCCTGAACAGAGAAAAATAGTGCAAACAAGCACAAAACTCAGCTGGATAGGAAACAAAACACAGGAGTTGCAGCTAGATATAATTAATTAAAACAGGACACTGTAAAGATTACTCCAAGATCCATGGTACAGTGTTTGGACGGCAGATAAAAAAAATGGGTACACCATTACATCATACAGTGAATGAGTCTTCCCACATTTAACAGTTTCAGGGTATGCAGCTGAGGTTGCTCAGTTTTCTTTTACTTGCAGTTTTATTTGTTGTGTCTAGCCATGCTACTGATATCTGAAACCACAGCTCATGGAAGACATTTCTCCTGGTATTAACGAATTACATACTGTCACAGTAACATACTCCAACCTAAGAACAGTTTTTATATTGCAAAATATGAGTGCTTCCTGATAAGAATGCAACCATTGACTGTTATGGTTGAATCTTACTTGTTCTTCCTTTTAACAAACAACTTTCCATTCTTGTTGCTTTCTCAGTGTCGGCTGGAATTTTTGGAATGGGGGAAGGGGACACTCATAATATGCTACCTGAAAATCAAGCTGACAATCTCATCAGTAAATTTCAGGGTTTTATACTGAGACTGTATGTGTGCTGAGTCCAAAAACAGTAAAAGTGGGTAAGGAAAGGAAAAGCAACCAAATAGTTTTAGTCAAATACCTTAAGGAACATTTAAGTAAACCACCACCTATGCTTGAAGCTAACTAGTCTGAGATTCCCAAATGAAAGAAAGCCATCAAGTGTCAGAAGAAGGTATAGCACTGGTAGGGCTTGCCCTTTTTGTTTATTATTTTTCATAGGAGAATGTGGGGTTACTCATGGAAAATGAAGATATCTGCTTCTAAAGTTGTTCATAGGTTCATAGGTTGTGTACAAGTTCAGAAAGCTGGGGCCATTTAATGAACTCACCACCACAATTAGTGGTGAAAAAAAATGTTTTGGATCCCATGAATTTATCCAATCTATTTTTGAATGTATCCAAGGCATCACTATTAACTATATTTTTTGATAAGGTTGTGTTGCCATTATCAGTATATAAACACAATGTAACTACCAATGTTACACATAAAGGCTGCATCCACATGTTGCAGCCAAGCCAATACCAACTTTCACTTAAAAACAAACAAAACCAAGATAAGTTTAAAATAAGTTTCTAGCCCCAATGGCTCCAAAGTTAACCCATTCTAAAGACAATTTCTTTAAAAGGGGTGAGTATTTCAACCCCATTGGCTAGAATTTAAGGAAGCAGTATTTGTTTTCTGCAAAAAATATCATTCAGATTTTTTTAGCATTAATATTTTTCTTACATAGAGTAGTTGTAAAAATCTCTTCCCTGGTGATTACTTTTTGACTTTGCATACTAGATTAATGCAGTGACTATACTAGGAGGATGGCAGCAAATATTTCTGGTGGCAAACAACACAACATCACGTCAAAAGGTTTAATGTATTCACAGTGGGTACATTCAAAAAGCATGAACTTTCAATCACCTCAAAACCTCAAATCTCAGTACTGCAGTGAAAAACAGTGAAAGTCAAATGTATATATTTTTGCTTTTTAAAATGTGTGTGTGTGTGTGTGTATATGTGTGTGTGTGTGTGTGTGTGTGTGTGTGTGTGTGTGTGTGTGTATATATACTGTATATATATATATATATATATATATATGTATATATATATATATATATATATATATATATATATTTATATATATATAGTATATGACATGGCCGACTAAAGATATAATATTTATCTTCATGAGAGGCCAATGATACACGAGAAAGGGTCCTGAAGGAACTGGAAGTAATAAGAGCTGATTTACACGAGAAAGGGTCCTGAAGGAACTGGAAGTAATAAGAGCTGATAAAGCAATGGGGCCAGATGGGGTGCACCCCAGGGTCCTTAAAGAACTAAGAGAGGTGGTGGCTGAACCTCTGGCTATCCTGTTCAGCCAATCACTGGAAACAGGGGAGGTACCCAAAGACTGGAGGACAGCAGATGTAGTCCCCTTATACAAAAGTGGGAACAAAGAGGAAGCAGGGAACTACAGACCAGTCAGCCTCACCTCGGTAGTGGGAAAGATCATGGAAGCACTACTGAAGGAGAGATTGGTGGAACATCTGGTTGTCAATGGACTACAGGACCCAAGGCAGCATGGTTTCACCAGGGGAGGTCATGTCAGACCAACCTCATTGAATTTTTGACTGGGTGACTAGAGAGGTGGATCAGGGAGGGCAGTGGATATGGCCTATCTGACTTCAGCAAGGCCTTTGACACTGTGCCACATAGAAGACTATTACACAAACTGGGGAATATGGGTGTGGGCAGGACAGTAGTGTGGTGGGTAGGTAACTGGCTGTGTGGCAGGACACAGAGGGTGGTGGTAAATGGCTGTCACTCCACAGAGGAAGAGTAACCAGTGGGGTACCACAGGGATCAGTGCTGGGACGGTCCTATTCAACATCTTCATCAGTGACATTGCACAGGATCTAGAAGGCAGAATTTCACTGTTCGCTGATGACACAAAGCTCTGTAACAGAGTAGACACACCAGAGGGTGTAGACAGAATGAGAAGGACCTGCAGAAACTTGAAAAGAATGGTCAAGGGTTTGGCAGTTGAAATTCAATGCAAAGAAGTGCAAGATAATGCATATGGGGCACAAAAACCCTGGCACAATATATCAGTTGGGGGGTGAGGATATAGCATGCACCAAGCAGGAAAGGGATCTTGGGGTTGTCATCACTGATGACCTCAAGGTAGGGAAACAGTGTGACAAGGCATCAGGTAAAGCAAATAGGATGCTGGGATGTATAGGCAGGGATCATCACCAGCAGGAAAAGGGAGGTCATAATTCCGCTATACAAGACACTAGTGAGGCCCCACCTGGAGTACAGTGTACAGTTCTGGAGACCATACCTACGTAAGGACATAGACAGGGTAGAGAAGGTTCAGAGGAGGGCAACAAAGATGGTGCATGGGTTGCATCACAAGTCCTATGAAGACAGGTTGAAGGAACTGAACATGTACTCCCTGGAGGAGAGGAGGGAGAGAGGGGATATGATAGAGACATACAAGTATCTTACAGGGAGGAACAGGGTGCAGGAAAACACTATTTTAAGTGAAAAAGATGTTTCAGGACTAGAGGGCATGGGATGAAGTTGGAGGGAGGACGATTCAGAGGAAACATGAGAAAGAATTTCTTCACAGAACGGGTGGTGGACAAGTGGAACACCCTGCCAGAGGAAGTGGTGGGGGCTGAAACAATCACGGGATTTAAGAATGCATGGGATAGACATAAAGGAATTCTAGAGGGCAGGGGTAAGGGGAAACAGACTTCTAGGAAAGCAAACTGAACTTACAAGCTCAAATGGGCAGATTAGGTGGGCCATAGGCCCTTATCTGCCGACACTGTCTATGTATCTATGTATCTATGATATCATGATATCTCATGAGTGGTGAAGCCATGAGTGAGATATCTTGATGTCATTGGCCTCGAGTGAAGATAAAATATGATATCTTCAGTCAGGTCATGTCATGTTCTGTTTATACAATGTATGTTTTGGGGTGCAAGTCTATACATCTCCCTTTTAACCTGATTTCTCAGCTAGAGGTTTGGAAATCTCCACACCTACAGCACTACTGTACCCCCTTGATGCACTTATTCCCTACCTCCTCCACAACTTCTCCTACCTGCTCTACCTCCTATCTGTCCTATTTCCCCCAGCCTCCCCTTCTCCCTCACCCCCCAATACCAGTACTTCTCCCCTATTATCATCTGACAAATGCCTCCAGCTGCTTCATATTCCCCTACCACCCCGTCAGCCCCCTATCTCTATGCTTTCTCTTTGTTATAAACCTAGGCCATAACTTGGTCTCCTGCTCTCTAATTGTACCCACCCCAATTGTTTATGCCAATGTTTCAGTACCCAAACTGTCTGTAATCACCAGATTGTTGTATCTTCTTTTGATTTGTTGTTCCTTAACTGTATCTTCTGTAATAACCTTAAATTGATCTGGAACCTTTGTAAAAGAGCCTTGGCTCAAAGGTAATTGTATTCCTAGAACCAAATAAATAAATAACTAAATAAATAAATAAAATAAAAATCGTACTCAGAGATGTTGGCAGAGGTTTTGGACCCCTCCTTCCAGGTGACTTATTATGTTTTATCCCGCCCCCGAATTCCTCATAGTCTCTAAAACAAATACAATTTTGGATTACAAAGTTATCTGCTTGATCCTGTAATTTGTGCTATTTTTAATGTATTAGTTTGAGTTTTAGACGTGTTAGCCCTTTCACTTTTCATGCTGGTATGTAACGTGGCCGGGCGGCATCAGTGATGTGCAGGCAGAAGCACTCTATGCAAAAAAATAAAAAAAATTCCTCTTTTGATAATTGCACTTCATTTCTTTGAAAAAAGTTGCAGACTGTAGAGAGACAAACAGCGAGTGAGTTGGCAGCTTCAGAGTAGTAGATGCAAGCACGAGTGAGAGTTAGCAATGCTCACTGGTGCTTGCGTCTACTACTCTGAAGCCGCCAACTTACTCGCTGTTATTTCTCTACAGTCAACAGCTTCTTTCAAAGAAAAGAAGTGCGATTATCAAAAGAGGACATTTTCTTTTCTTTTTTAGTACAAAGTGCTTCTGCCAGCACATCACTGATGCCGCTTGGCCACGCTACATACCAGCACAAAAAGTTAAAGGGGCTAGATGTTTGTAAACCATCAGAAGATCATGTGAAAGAAAAAAAAAGTGAGTACAAGTACACAGTTTTGAATTTTACAGTATAGAGTGCCATAATTTAAACCAGTGGCAGCACATCATTGACACCGCTCGCTAACGGCAGATAAAAGCATTACAGGTGAAAGTGCCTAGTAGCAATGACAAGTCAAATGGCAGGATCAGCCAGATAAGTTTCAATATGATGTATAGGAACGTGGAGATAACAGATGACATATAGGAACATGAAGATATCAATGATATCGTCACTGGCTGGCTTAGATATCACTTGTTATACTGGCAGTTATCCCAAAACATACATTGTGTGTATATATATATATATATATATATATATATATATAATATATATATTCTATATATATATATAGATCTATATATATATAGATATATATATACACACACACATATACATATATAATATATCTATATACATATATATATATATACACACACACATATATATATATATATATATATATATAGATATACCACTCTAGGGTGTGCGGTCGGCGCTCTGATCGCATGCTTGGTGTGCGCCAGATGCACGAGGCCGCAGGCTGAGTGCATTCAACCACCCAAGGCGCATGATATCAGAGCGCCACCACACACCCTAGAGTGGTATATCTATCTTATAAAATGGCCACATGTTTTGGGGGTGGGTGGAAAATAATCCCTTTGTCTAGCTGGTAAATGATATGCTGGCAGAGTTCAAAGTAAGTCCTGTGTTTAAAAAGATGAAAAGTGTGTGCCTCCTGTTAGGTTGTTTTGGTTTATAATAATGCCTCTGTGTATCTAGTAAATTATATGCTGGCAGAGTTAACAAAGTAGTCCAAAGTGAAGCAGTGATGAAGTATAAGCGTGACGAGCGGTGCGCATTCAGGGAAGTGAGAAGCTATTCTAGAGTTGAAAGTAAGTCCTTTTGAGTTAAAAAAGATAAAAGTGTTTTCCCTGCTTTGACTTTCCTTTAATTTCACTAAAACAAGCTGCAGAGTGTATGTACAGCGGGCGAGGAGGCGCCGAGTGGTGGCAGCTTACCGAAGGCAGGCGCCAGAGCCAGGCGAGGTTGTCATGGCGGCACTCGCTCTGACGCCTGCCGTGAAGCTTTCTGACTCGCCGGCGTCTCCGCTCGTTATGCCTTACCTCTGCAAACTGTTTTAGTGGTGAGGGAAAGATAAAGCGCGAAACTGCCTATCTTTTAACTCAAAAGAACACTATTTCGTAACAACATTGCACTAACACCATCTCAATCACCCTTCCTCTCAAATGAGGAAAGAGTGAAAGTGGTGAGCGATCGGGCAAGTCTGTGTAGAAAGGGAGATTTTTAACTGAAAGTGAGGTAGGAAGTAAGAGAACTGTGGTTTGTCTTTTTTTTTTTATACACAGGTTTCTGTTAAATGGGCTGCATTATGTTGTTTTTAGAATTTAGGGTGGTGAGACAGTGTGCAGTAGTAACAGTGTGTGTGTGTGTGTGTGTGTGTGTTTGTATGTGGCTGCTTAACTGCATTAGGCGTGGAGTGATCTCACTGCTGGTGAGGAGGTTTTGAGGGCTGGAAAGTAGTTTAGGTGTGCGGTCGTACTGGGAGGCGTGCGGTCGTTGGGAAATAATGCACGGTCATGTGATGCATTCTGTCCAATCATGTTACTGGAATTTCTATGATTTTACCACCCCATTTTATAAATATATATATATACCATGGGGGTGAGATCAATTCCAGTGGAATGAATCATGTTATTTCCACTGCAGTGAAATAAATCCTCATGACATGAGCAGAGTTAAAATAAATACTAGTTATACCTACTCTGCTTATGTCAAGCACCTGCGTCTGAGAACAATCAGAAACATCCAACAAATTGTGTCATCTCCTAAACTCAGGTTAAACAATATCGTTCAACTCAGCTGTAACACTACTGATTAAAGCAAGAAACTGCAACTTACTCATGCTGCATTTTGAAGAAAACTTCAGTGCATTACAGACATCTGAAGTAGCGCACATTAACCTAGAAAAAAAAAATGTCTGATAAAACAAATGTAGAAAAAACTGAAATTATTCCTAGATGGATAAACAAACTCAGCTTAAAAAAGCAACAAAAAATGGACACAGAAGAAGATGACATCAAGTATCTCTGCACACAACTGGAGATGGACACTGAACCATTATTAGATCCGACTATAGTGCAAAACCAGACAAATCTACCTATTACAACAGACTCTGAAAAACAAAATAAAATAAAATCATTGCCAGATCCTACAGTGATACAAAACTATATTCTAAGCTCTAAAAATAGCAACACAATAAAGAAAATGGAAAACGACATCAGACATTTACAAACTTTCCTTCTAGGAGATCTGGAAATTAAAACACCAGTTATAGAAATCGAACCTAAAGAATTAGATGAACTTTTGTGCCACTGTTTCATGACAGCACAAAAAAAGAATGGGACAGAATATGAACCGCTAACTATTCCTTCAAGATTCCAAAGTATTGAAAGGCATCTACGAGAACATCAGTACAAAGAATCTCTAACAACTCCTCTAACCTTTGTACGAACAAGACAAGTTATGCTCTCTAAACAAAAACACTTAAAACAAATGGGATTTGGAAATAAGCCACATGCCTCAGATGAGATAACAGACACATTACTAGAAAAATTATACACAATGTACTTACTGGGACCACAAACTCCAAATTCGCTGATAAATTCCATGTGGGTAACACTAAATTTGTATTTTGGAGTTTGGGGAAACACAAAGACCCAAAACATCAAATAGGGAGGTGTAACCTTAAAGAAAGACTGTGAAAATACATGCTACTTAGAGTTATCCACAGAATGACAAACTAAAACGTGTACGGGAGCAAATCCAAAGGACACCAGAGTGATTAAGCCCAGAGCATATGAAGTACAAGATCCAAAGCACTGTCCTGTAAAAAATTACATTAAATACAAAGAAAAAAGACCTGACAAAATGAACTATCCAGATGCACCATTTCTACTTGCAATAAACTACCCCATCAAACTTGAATCCCCCTCTTGATTTAAAAACCAAGCACTTGGAGTAAATACCATTGCAAACATTGTAAAACCATGATCCAACAAGCCGGAATACATACAGATCAAAAACTTACCAATCATTCAATGAGAAAACATCTCATTCAAAATCTAAGTGATGCAAACATAGCCCTTATAGAAATAATGCAGATCTCAGGGCACAAAAAAGTACAAACCATAAATACATACAGTAAACGAAATGATAATCAAAAATAAATAAGCAGAATACTCAGTAATGAACCTGATGAGCAACCCAGCACTTCTAAACAAGCAACAATAAATGATGTGGAAATACCAGTGAGCCAATTAATTAGCATACCAGCATGTTTTTACAATCCAGCAATCAACGCTTCTATCATTATATTTAACATTATTCAAGGTACGTCTGCAGTTTAAAAAATTATTCATCAAATAACCTGAACTTCTAATACATCACAACTAATCTTTTTCATTCCCTTTTGCAGGACATCGGTATCAACAGTTTCCCTGTAAAAGACAATGAGTGATATCCTCAGATTCCGACTCTGATTAACACAACAGCTCTGAATATCAACAAACATCTATCTCCTACAGCCAAACATTTAAAAACTTCTGCAATGTGTAACATCACAATGATTTATCCTAACAATTTACAATTTACTTTTCCACAATGTACTTCTCTAAACCACGTTTCTAAAGCACAATAAAAAATAAAACGTCTCACTGTAAATCACTACCATTACTATGTCAAATGCTGCTATAAATAATAAAGCAGCAAACAGCAAAATATGTCTTAAGTCTGCACCAAGCATACTACCATATATACCCCACATACTGAAATAAACAATTATAACCATAACTCCTCATGAAATTAGAACATACCTGGTAACATAACCCACCACTATCTCTACCATCACAAAAACGAATCTAAACGAACCACACAACACAGCACACCCAATCAGCACACACACACACACACACACACATTTCAACCAATCATAGCTCATTTCAACAACCCATTCATAAAGTCTCCCCCACACACTACCACAGCATCAACATCATTTAAAGAGACATGAACCTCACAAAATCAAACAAACTTCTCTCAGTAAAATTCATCTCACCCCCATGGCATAAATAACACACATGATGTGAAAATCATAGAATATGGAAAATATTTTCACTCCTGCATCATGAGCACTGTATATTTCACTCGTGCATTCGGCACTCATGAAATATCCAGAGCTCACTCTGCAGGAGTGAAAATATTTTCCATATTCCACGCCTGCCCATCATGTATCCCATATATATATATATATATATATATATATATATATATATAGGCAGTCGCACCCCTATAGTTAGGGTTGAGTAGGCAGTTTAATGTTAAACCTCAAATTTTGCAACTTAATAACACTGCAACCCATTCAACAGATTTGCATGCAATTTGGTATGCACGGTCCCGTCTGGTAGATCTCCTGACATGCCAAGTTTAGTTTCAATCAGATGTGTGCTTTTCGTACAGCGCATAGTGAAAAAAGTGTGTTTTTTACTTGTTTTTTGCCATGTTTTGCTGATTTTTGCCCATCACACTGTGGCCACACCATTTGGAATGTTGGCTTGAGATTGACAGGCTAGAAAAAGGTTGCCCCAAGGAACAGGCCAGCATTGGTTTGGTGAAAAAATATTAATCTGCTCCGTTCAGTCTGTGGAATATATGTATGTTTTGTAAAAGAGGATTTGGCTCATGAACTGGGATTTTGACAGCTCATGAATGGGCATTTTGACAGCTCTCAAATGGGGATTGTGTTCACTTTGTGCATTAATAACTTCACCGTTGTTCTTGCAAGTTACATGAAATAAGACAAGTGCATTTACAGACTAGTAATCTCTTAATTTACTGTGTCTCAGGTTGCTTGAGAGTACAGATATGGAGCTATTCAGTCCCAAAATGTGTGCATCTGCATGTTTTGTCAAATTCTTGCTTCAATTGTTTCACTTTGTGCATTAATAACTTTGATATTATTCAAGCAATTTAAATAATGTTTGGCAAGTTCCCTTATAGATTAAATGTCTATTGATCTACTAAATTTCTTTTATATTGAGTTAACATAGCTGGAGATACATAGTCCCAAAATGTGTACATCTGGATGTTTTAGTAAAATACTTGCTTTGATTGTTTCACTTTGTCCAGTAATAACTTATCAACGCTTCTTACAATTTAAATTATGTTTGGTACATGCTCTCAGTTTATATAGCTCTATTGATCTGCCAAGTGTCTTTTAGGTCAGTTGTACAGAGCCGGACACATATAGTCCCAAACTGTGTACAGCCGCATGGTTTGTAAAAGTATGTCTCTTTGCAGATGACACAAAGATCTGCAACAGGGTTGATACACAGGATGGAATGGAAAGGATGAGAAGGGACTTGGCAAGGTTGGAGGAATGGTCAAATGTATGGCAGCTCAGATTCAATGCAAAGAAGTGCAAGGTAATGCACATGGGAAACAAAAACCCAGGGGGAAGAGTACACAATGGGGGGTGAGATATTGACAACAGTAAAAATGGAAAGAGACCTGGGGGTAATTATATCAGATGACCTAAAGGTGGGCAAGCAATGTGAGAAGGCAGTAAGGAAGTCTGGGGGAATACTAGGATGCATAGGAAGAGGTATCACCAGTAGAAAACAGGAAGTTGTTATCCCCTCTGTACAGACAGTTGGTGAGTCCACATCTGGAGTACTGTGTGCAGTTCTGGAGACCCCATCTATGCAAAGACATAGACAGAATGGAGGCTGTCCAGAGGAGGGAAACCAAAATGGTGCAGGGTCTGCACCAGAAGACATATGAAGTAAGACTAAAGTAGCTTAATATGTATACCCTTGAGGAAAGAAGGGAGAGAGGGGACATGATAGAAACTTTCAAGTACCTCAAGGGAATCAATAAAGTCCAAGAGGGTAGCATCTTTCAGAAAAAGAGATGTGCAAGAACAAGGGGGAACAATTTGAAGATAGAGGGGGGATGGCTCAGAGGTAATGTGAGGAAGTATTTTTTCACAGAGAGGGTTGTGGATGCATGGAACAGCCTCCCTGAGGAGGTTGTGGAGTCAAGAACAGTGGGGGAATTCAAGAATGCATGGGACAGACATAAAGCAGTCCTAGTGGGGGGTAGGAGGAAGTAAGCTGTTGGTTAACTAGGATCTGCAGCTTATCTGTTAGCTAGGAAAATGGACAGACTAGGTGGGCCAAGCAGTCCTTATCTGCCATCAAATTTTATGTTTCTGTTTCTTGCTTCGATTCTTTCACTTTGTGCATTAATAACCTTGCAGCTTTTCTAGCGATTTACAAGAAATTTAGCACATACCCTCACTGACTAATGTTCTTTTGACAGGCTAAGCTGTAGTCAGAAAGGGTATGAGCCTCTGGAGAGAAGCAGCCCCAAAATATGTGCATCCAGATGTTTTGTCATTCTTGTTTCAGTTTTCATTTTGTGCATTAATTCATTTTGTGCATCAATAACCTCGCAGCTGTTCCTGAAATTTTCAAGACATTTGGCATGTTCACTTACAGTCAATACCGTAGTTCTTTTCAACTGACAAGTTTAAGTTGGATAGGGAGTGCACATCTGGAGGTATGCAGTCCCAAAATGAGTACATCTGCATGTTTTGCCAAATTCTTCCTTTTTTTGTTTCATTTTGTGCATTAATAACTTTGCAGCAGTTCCTGCAGTCCACATGAAATTTGGCATGTTCCCCCACAGATAATTGATCATTTCTTTTTTCAAGTTTCAGTTAGACAAAGAGTGCACAACTTGAGATATACAGTCCCAAAAATGTGTACATCTGTATGTTTTGTCAAATTCTTGCTTCGATTGCTTCACTTTGAGCATTCAAAACTTTGCAGTGGTTCCAGCAGTTTACATGATGTTTGGCAAGTGCCTTCACACACTGATAGTCTCTTGGTCTGCCAAGCTTCAGTTTGAGTGGGTGTCCATGTCCTGAGATATACAGTCCCAAAATGTGTACATCCCCTCATTTTGTCAAATTCTTGATTCAATTTTCAATTTGAGCATTAATAACGTCACAGCTGTTCCTGCAATTTACATAAAATTTGGTTCAGGCGATATGCATGAAATTTGCCATGCCCCATCATGAAGCAGACATCTCATGAAGTTGTAAGTTTCATTTCACTTGATTGTGAGGGCATGGAGATATTGTGTCCAAAAATGTGCAAATCACCGTTTATATAAATATATATATATATATATATATATATTCTATGCAAAAAACTTTGTTAATGCATTAGTTAGGGTTCTTCTACAGTGAAAAAGCAATGAAATTCGATTTCAAGGTTCCCACCTCTTGTACCCCACCCCCAGCCTGCCCCCATCAACAGGCATCGGGGTGTGCGTTGGGGCCATCGGCCCTAACTCTCACCCCATCCCATATGTAAACAAGCTGAGGTGGTGCAGTGTAGGAGAATGGGGTGAGAGTTAGGGTTAAGGTTATTCAGTTTTGAAATTTCAGGTTCTGAATATGCACAGTTCAGTCAGTGGGATAGATGTATGTTTTGCGAAAGAGGATTTGGCTCATGAACGGGGATTTTGACAGCTCACGAATGGGGATTTTAACAGCTCACAGATAGGGATTGTGTTCACTTTGTGCATTAATAACTTTACAACTGAGCCAGCCCAGTGGTGCTGAGGGTTCAGGCACTTGACACCACACCTCGCACCATGCCGGTGACCCAGGTTCAGGAATGAGCCCATGCCATCAAGGGTCAGCTGGGTGGGAGAGGACACAGCATCTGGAGAACAGCTCTCCTCTCCTGGGAGGGGAGGGGTTGCATTCCTGCTGAATGACTGCCCCCAGGTGGAGGCCTGTGGGAAGTGTGGGCCTGTAGGGTGCACAGAAGGGGTGGGTGCTGGGGGATTTCCATGGACATGTAAGCACCTCCACACATGCACTTCTAGTGTGTGCTCCCCAGTAATGGAGAACAATGGGAAAATGGAGGAGAAAATCTGTCCTCTGGCTGTAGGATGAAGCTCGACTCTCCACAGGCTCCACTCCCTGGTGGGGCAGAAAGGTACGCCCCAAAAATTCTGGGATGTCAGGGCTGGGAGGGTCGGTCTGAAGGGGGCACATAGGATAGGAGCACAAAACAGAATATGGGAAAAAAAATAACTTCACATTTGTTCTTGCAATTTACATGAAATTTGGCATGTGCCCTCACAGACTAGTGGGGTCTTGACATGCCAATTTTCAGGTTGATTGGGAGTGCACATCTGAAGATATTCAGTCTCATCAGCTCACTTTCTCACATGCAGGTTATACTGTTTGACCACTATTGATCACCAATATAATAAATTTCTCACTTGCTGCTCATTCCCCTCCACACCATTTGGAATTTTACTCTGAAACGTTCAGGGTAGAAAGAGTTTGCCCCACAGAACAAGGCAACATTGGTTTGGTAAAAAAAATATTAATCTGTTACAAAGTTATCCAGTTTTGAAATGTTGGGTTCTGAGCATGCTCAGTTCAGTTTTTTGGGAAGCTTCATACTGGTGAAGAGGGATTTGTGCACACAAAAAGGGATTGCGAAAAGGGATTTTTAAATCCATCTTCATGAGAAAAAAATCCCTTTTTGTGAGTTGCCATCTTGTTTTACGTTTGTCCCCACAAACAAAACATTGTAACTTGTCCCACAGAAGTGTTGTGTGGTAACTGAAGCATGGATTTTGTTCAGGGTGACACCCTCTACAAACCCATGGCTTTGGTTTGCTTCATTTCTCTTAAAAATCCTTGTTCGTCACTTGCTTCTGATCCTCATTTGCGAGGTGACAAAATCCTTGATCGAGAGCCAGTCCATGTTCTCGAGCTGTCAAAATCCCTGATAGCAATTTCCAGACCAGATGGCCCTATTTCGTGAACAAGGATTGGCTCATTCACAGGGATTTTGTTAGCTCATTAAAGGGGATCAGCTCACGAAAGGGGATTTTAACAGCTCACGGAAGAGGATTTGTTTTTTGAATTCCCTTTCATGAGCTGTGAAAATCCCCTTTTGTGAGCTGTCAAAATCCCCTGTCGTGAGCTGAACCCTTTCACAAACTGACAAAATCCTTGATTGTGATTTCCAGACCAGATGGCCCATCTCGTGAACAAGGATTGGCTTTCGAACAGGAATTTTGTCACCTCACGAAAAAGGATCAAGTGACGAAAGGGGATTTTGGCAGCTCACAAAAGCGGATTTTTTTTTAAATCTTCTTTTGCCAGCTATCAAATCCCCTTTTGCGAGCTTTCAAAATGCCTTTTCACAAGCCAATTCCTGTTCGTGAGCTGACAAAATCCTTGTTCGTGAGATCAGGACCACATGGCTAAACTCTGATGAACAAGGAATTCTCATGAATGGGGATTTTGACAGCTTGTGAATGGGGATTGACCTTGTGAACGTGGATTTTGACACCTCACGAATAAGGAATTTAAAAACTTTCCCAGTTTACTGCCAATAAACGGTTTGGTCTTTTGGCTTGACGTTTGCTGGGTAAAAGGAGGGTGTCCCACAGATGTGATTTATGCTGTTCAGGTGCAAACATTTTTATTGGTTCCATAGCTATGCCTTTACGAAGTTGAGATATTCACCATAGGATAATACTGTAGTGCTCGCAGCATCTTTCGGGGTCCATATCTTGGAAACGGTTTGAGATACAGATTTGTCACTCTGGGCAGCTTAGTTCACCTTCAGGTGAGCACGCATGGAGGTTTTAAAGTCATGAATATAACTGCAATGGAATTTTTTAATAGCTGCTACAGTTAGTGAGATATTGGCAAATTAGTGTTACAAGGGTTCCTTTTCAGCCCTATAGGACTGCTGTATGCCTCTGTAGTCATGTGTAAGCAGGAGAGTAGGTCCCAGAGGGCCTGCACTGCCACATATGCATATTATTATGTAAAAATGGGCAGCTTGAAGGGAGCGCAGGGCCCAGAAGGCCCGCGCTCCCAGCAACACATACCAGTTACTACATGTTGCACTTTCTCAAAAAGCAAGGAAATTCATTGCAAAAACTTTGTTAATGCATCAGTTAGGGTTGAAGTGACAAAAGTGGGGAAATGAGGCATTAGGGTTGACACCCTAACACCCCCCAAACTCTACCATCCCACCTCACCCACCACAGACCAACAGGTGATGGGGTGTCCCTTGGGGTCATCGGGCCTAACTCTCACCCCATTCTCCTATACTGCATCATGTGAGGTTTGTTACACCTGGAATAGGGTGAGAGTTAGGCCCGACAACCCCAAGGCATATCTCTTCACCTGTTGGTCTATGGTGGGTTGGGGTGGGATGGGGTGGTAGGGTTTGGGGGGTGTTAGGGTGTCAATCCTAATGCCACATTTCCCTACTTTTATCACTTCAACCTTAACTGATGCATTAATGAAGTTTTTTTGCAATTAATATATACAATAGCACCCCTATAGTTATGGTTGAGTAGTATGTATAATGTTAAACCTTATATTTTGCACTTTAAAAATTTTGCAACTGATCAATGGATTTGTACAAAACATGGCATGTGCTGCCCTGTGGAGCAGATCTCTTGATGTAGCAAGTTTTGTTCCAGTTGGATGTGTGAATTCTGAGATCCGGACAGTTGAAAGAGTCATAAAGTCGACACTTTTTGCAGTTTTTTCCTTGTTGCTTTGCATCCAGATGGTGCAGAATTTTGGTGTGATTTTTATATGGTAGAAACAGCCTGGGTAATAGAACAGGCATACTTTGTTTTGTGAAAAAAAATTATCTGTTGCAAAGTTATTACATTTTTCATTTCCCAGGGTTTTCAATGGGAAAATCACTTTTCAGGATAGAGGGAGAAAGTTCAACAAAGGATTTGATGTCATGAAAAAGGATTTTGTCTTGTGAGACCTGTTCCTTTTTTGTGAGAATAAAATCCTTTTTCATGAGAGAAAATTCCTTTTTTGTGAGCCGCTATCTTGTTTTTCATTTAAAAAAGGTTTTTCAAAAGCCACAAAAATGACATCCTGGAGAGAGACCTCCACACCTAGCTAGTTGATCAGGACCCACTTATGTGCAACTTGCACCTCAATGTTAGAGATACGGCCCAGAAATGTGTTTTATTTCCTGACAGGAATCCTTTCTCATGACCACGTGATATGAAAAAAGAATCCTTTTTCATATCACAGGTCACAAAAAGGGATCATTTTTCATCACTCAAGAATCCTTTGCTAACACCCTTTTCTATAGTGCAGAGTTCCACCCTCCACCCTGATCCCCAATCCCTGTGCTCTAATAAAACAAAACCCCTTTTCCATAGTGTAGTATCCCCCCACCATGATCCTTGATTGCCCTGCTCTAATAAAAAAAAAAACTTTTCCATAGTGTAGTGTCCTACCCAGTCCTGATCCTGGATCACCCTGCTGTAATAAAATAAACACCATTTTCCATAGTATAGTGTCCCACCCCCTACCCGATCCTCAATCACCATGCTGTAATAAAAAAAATGTTTCCATAGTGTAGTGTTCCACACCCCACCCCAACCCCGACTTCCATGTTGTAATAAAAAAAACTTTTCCATAGTGTAGTGTCCCACCTCACTCCAATCCTCGATCACCCTGCAGTAATAAAATAAACACCCTTTTCCATAGTGTAGTGTCCCACTGCACCCCAATTCTCGATTGCCTTGCTGTAAGAAAAATGCACCCATTTCCATAGTCCAGTGGCACCCTCCACTCTCCGATCCCCAGAATTAATTTATCTTGTTGGTGATTAGTGACTGCCCCCCTGTACGGTATATTAAAAATGACTTGAAACAAAGAAAACTATCCCTCAATTTTTTTTAACCTTTACGAATAAAATCTATCCTCGATCATGCCCGCACCCCTGACCTCCCACTGTTCACCCACTTCCCTACACCCCTTTGACACCCCACACACCCTCACTCACCTGAAGAGACCTCAGGTTCGAGATCCATTCTCCTGATTGAAGACACATCTTGCTGCTGGAACCAGCGACTGCAATATGAAAAATTAAGTTAAATGTGATTTGATGTATTTCAGTGGGGGGTTCAACTTTTATGCATGACTCTGCTGTTTTTGAAGATTTTGACCCCACATTTTCAACATGGCCTTTTGGGGACCTCTTCTCATGAACAGTATGATTGTCATTTAGCTACTTCTGCCCGAAAGGTGATTTCGCAGTCACTTGGGGAATTCACCTTTTAGGTGGGATTTGCATAATGATAGTCATATTGTTCATGAAGTGAGGTCTCCAAAAGGCCATGTTGAAAATTTGGGAGCAAAATGTCAAAAATGGCAGAGCTATGACCATCTACACCAAATTTTCAACATAGATTTGTTATTACCCTTCCAAATGTATGTCACAGCTGTAATTTTCAAATCCTGGCCAGAATGTGTTTTCACACCTGTGGTGCAGAATGTCATTGCAGGTGCACAGATTTACATTTTGTGGGGATTTGAATATTTTCTGTACTGGGTGCATCAGGTGGGGTAATAACATGATTATGGTGACAATTTCATCACTCTTCTCCTTCAAATGGAAGCTTAGGGCCCAGAGGGCCCTGCTCTTCCACAGTTATATCTATGCACATCTACGGAGGAATGGGAGCTCAGTGCTCAGAGGGCACTGCACTCCAACAGGCACATTAGGATGATTATACTATCTCAAAAAGTAAGGAAACAAATTTCAAAAATCTGCATTAATGTATCAGTTAGGGTTAAAGTGACAAAAGTTGGGAAATAACCATCAATATTTGTTCGTTCTCAATGGGCAACTGTTATAATTCCATTTGCACAACTTAAGTTTATTAAACCCACAGCATGAACTTGTCTGGTGCCAGACCTTGGAGAAATTAAACTTAGTATTAAAAGTGTGCGAACTGCAGTGGCAGCTGCAAATTAGGTGGTCAGCACTTCAGTAAAAAATCTCTCAACCAGAATTGCTTTGTGTTCAAGAAATTTTTATGTTTCCTTCAGTGACTACCAGTGTTTTTCAATGAAAACCAAATATATTGTGAGGGTAAATAACTTGCTACGGAAGTCACGTGATGCTAGCTTGCTGAGCAACAGCAGGGGCTTGGAGCTCTCTACTCCCATCAACTTTATCTACTTTAATCGGCGATTTCCCGGAAAGCAGCTCCAGCAATTTACATCTCATCTGAAAGCCTACACTCCACCTATTGGCCTCAGGGCATTTTCTAATCATACCCCTTGAGTTTATAAGGGGATGGAGGTGGAGAAAAAGCAGGCCGCAATTAGGCACACGCCACCAGCCACTCCTGAAAAGCTGCCTAAAAAAACGAGGAACCAGCCCGGCTCGACCTCTGATAAAATGAGTGATAAAACTCCTCTGTCTAATTCTCTCACCGAGGAGAAATTTCTACAGGAGCTGGCTCCACTGAAAGATGTGCTGCAAACCATCACTTCGGACCTCAAGTCCATCTGAGGGGATCTCTCCTCTCTCACCACGAGGGTGTCTGACTCGGAGGCCAGAATCCACTCCCTAGAACAGCGGGACACTAAATCAGAGTTGGAGTTGATCACGCTAAATCAACAGGTCAAGGCTACTATTAAAAATGGAAGACCTGGAAGGTCGCAACGAGAAATAATTTGCTCATTCTGGGTCTGCCAGAGCTCGAGGAGGGAGCAGGCGCCATCGCTTTCTTCAAAATTCTTAGCTAAGATAGTGGGCCCTTCACCTCTTAACCCCCATTACCACCTGGAGAGAGCGCACAGATCTCTGAGGCCCAGACCTCCGACGGGTTCTCCTCCACGACCAATAATTATGAAATTTCTTAGCTACATAGAAAGGCAACATGTCTTTACCAAATCCCGTGAGCTACAAACCATCATGTGGGGACCAGCCAAACTTCGCATCGCTCAAGATCTCCCTAGAGAAACCAGGATGAAGAGATCCGCTTTCCACCCTGTCGTCCAGAAGTTAATTGCTGCTGGCATTCCCTTCCGTATGTTGTATCCTGCTACCCTCAAGGTCACCATTGGAGACAACTTCCAAAGCTATGACTCTCCGGACTTGGCCTATAAAGACCTCTCTGTTAAACCTCCCAATCTTTTTAAAACAAATGGCTGAACCTTTAAACCCCAGTTCCAGCTTTAAGGCGAGGCCTTAAGTTGTTCATCCTAGGTTTGGTGCCCTTGCTGTCTTTTGCCCCCCTTTTGTACCTGTTTGTATTGCCTGTGTGGCCGATTCCGAGGTTGCTATGGTGGGCAGGGGTCTCCGGCGGACCGAGCGGAGGCTGGGGTAAGCCGCGATGCTTCTGGTTCTCGCTATTCACCCGGAACTTATCTGGGGTGGTTGCAGATTTCAGCCTTGCTGTTTTTGGTGAGGGTTCAATCTGGTCCCTCCCCAAAATAGCTCCCTGGGGAAACAATCTGGTTTAGTGAGGTTGTACCTCCATCTTGCGGCCCATTCTGCTGGTCTGCGGCCCTTTTCCTATAGCCCGGTTCAGGAGGTGAGTAAACCCCTCTCTTCGGGCTTTTTTCTCTTTTGAAAATTAAGTGGGGCTTTTCTGTGGTATCGCGACGCCCTGTATTAAGATCACAATTTTGTTGATGGGGGGGGGGATTGCTCTTGTGCCCCTTGTAATTGCCATAAGTTGCATTGCAAGCTTGTAGAAGGGGGGTTTGCAAACCCAGTCCCACATATTGAGTTATCCTTATTTCATCCAGTTTGGATGAGAATCACTTTTTCTGTTTTGGCTTTTGGTGTCCTGGAGATCTTCTAATCTGAAGGATTCTAATAACACAGGGCTCTCTGGGTTTGCAACAGGGACCTGGTTCTCAGGCTTTTGTTGTAGTTGTCTTCCCCTTATAAATGCTCAGGCCTGGAACCAGGATGTATATAGTTGGCTTGTTTTTTTCAATGGATTTAAGGGGGGAGGGGGTTGGGAGGGTTGACCTGTCTGCCTCTTTATATGTATGTTGCTAAACCAGTTATGTTCTGTTTGGTCATCACACTGTTACTTTTAGCATTCCCTTCATGGCAGACCATAATGAGTTGGGGTTTTGGGTTTCGAGTGTGCCTTTTCTACTGGACTAGAGTTGGGAGTTCTAGTAACTGTTTTGTTTTTATCCTGTTTTTGAAATGGCTGTAAGTACTGTCAAAATTGCATCATGGAATGTGCGTGGGCTCAGGGAGAAGGTCAAGAGGACTCAAGTATTTAACCATTGCGAGTTATTTCAGACTGATATTTTACTATTGCAAGAAACCCACTTAACTAACTCAGAGGCTAAATGGTTGTCTCGTTCTGGTTTCTCGCAGGTTTTCGTAGCAAATGGGTCCAGCTCTAGCAGAGGCATTGCTATACTCATTAAAAAATACATTATGTTCCTGGTCAATACAACAATAATTGATCCGGAAGGCAGATTTATTTTGATCAAGGGATCCCTTAATGGTGATAATGTCGTTCTAGGCTCACTCTATGGTCCAGTAGGGGGTAGCTCTGATTTCTTTATGTCCCTAGCAGACAAAATAAGTACCCTACTTCCCTCCCAACTTATACTTGGAGGTGATTGGAACGTTTCACCATCTCACCTATTAGATAAAGACCCTCAATCAAGCCGACCGCCTTCTCCAGTTCAAAGGTCCCTGCTAGATTTCCTGCACATATTAGGGTTATGTGACCCTTGGCATCTCTCCAACCCTTCCCTTTGGTCCTTCTCTTTTTTTTCTCAATCCCACGGATCCTAGTCTAGAATAGACTATATCCTGATTAGTAAAACTCTTCTCCCTGGCCTTCTCCAATCTGGCATCGAGCCGATTGTACTCTCCGATCACGCAATTGTCTGGACAAGACTTTTCCCAGACCCGAATTTCCAAAGGGACACAATCTGGAAGCTCAATACTCAACTCCTTAAGGACCCCCACTTAGTGACCCACATTAAGACCCTCATTTCTGACTTCCTTGAGGACAATCTTGGATCCACCCCAAGATTTGATATCATCTGGTGCTCCCTAAAATGCTACCTAAGAGCGAATTAATTAAATTAGCCTCAGCGAGGAAAAGAGCTAGACAATCTCGTGCCTCCCTGCTAATGAACAAAATCAAGGAGCTTGAACGCTCTCACTCCCCTTCCTCTCCTCTGTCCTCCCTCGAAACCCTCTTGGCAGTCAAAAACGAATATACTGATCTTCTCAAAGAAAAAGCTGAATACTGCCTTTTCAAGACTCAAACCAGATACATTGAGCATGGCGAGAAAGCCGGAAGGCTTTTGGCCTTAAGACTTCGTATTTTAGAAAGTTCCAGATTAATCCCGGCCCTACAATCTCCTGCTGGCTCCATCAAAACCTGTCCCAGAGAAATTGCACAGATTTTTGAGAATTACTATAGGAATCTTTATAGTGTACCTCCCTTTCCCGCCTCTCTCTCTGACATATCTGCCTACCTAGCAGAGCTTGATATTCCCCATCTTTTGCCCTCTCAAAAAGAAATACTGACCGCCCCCATCTCACTTCCCGAAATAGAAATGCCATTGCCTCTATGGCCCCAGATAAGGCTCCAGATCCGGATGGGTTCCCCTCAAATTTCTATAAAGTTTTTTCCAAGGAACTTGCCCCTTTACTTCTCAAACTATACTATTACCTCTTCTCTTCTACCACGGACCCCACGCTTCTGAAGCTACCATCATTCTAATTCTTAAACCGGACAAAACCCCCACTGACCCAGCGAGCTATCGACCCATATCTCTCCTAAACTGCGATATGAAAATTCTTTCTAAGGTCTTGGCCGAACGGATTAAGAAAATCTGGACCCATCTCCTTAGTCAAGAGCAGGTTGGATTCATACATTCTCGGTCCCCATCAGACCACCTCAGAACCCTCTCTCGTATTTCTCATCTCGCCTAATCATCCCATCTCCCAATGGCCCTGATTTCGTTAGACGCAGAGAAAGCATTTGACAGAGTTGATTGGTCTTTTCTCTGGGCTACAATGGCCAAGATGGGCTTCCCAATTCCCTTTCTCAAGTGGATCCAGGTTCTATACAAATCTCCCTCAGCCAAGATTTATTGTAATGGTGTTTTTTCTTCACTGTTTCAACTTCATACTGGTACCAGACAAGGCTGTCCTCTCTCACCTTTTTTGTTCAATTTGTATCTCGAGCCTCTTCTCATCAAGCTCAAATCCTCCCCAGATATTCAAGGCTGCCGGGTGCACCAACATGAGTTAGTCCTCTCAGCTTATGCTGACGACATACTTCTACATGTTACTCACCCCGCCACTTCCCTAGGACATGCATTGCAACTAATCATTCAATGCGGTAACCTCTCTCAATACAAACTGAATATTTCTAAATCTGAAATATTCCCTTTAAACACTCACACATGCAAACACGAGCTTATTACATTTGGCATGAGATGGTCCCCTAAGTCGATTAAATACCTTGGTATTCATTTTACCTCAGACCCTTCTCTACTCAGAAAACTCAATTTAGATAACCTTAAGGCCCATATCGAGCAAGATTTGCAAAGATGGACCACTCTTCCTATTTCCCTCTGGGGCAGGATTAATATTATTAAGATGAATGTTCTCCCCCCGTATCTTCTATCCTCTTAACCTGCTAGGGCTTTGGTTGCTGCTCTCTTACCTACAACAGTTTCACGTAATTTTCTCTAAGTTTGTCTGGCGAGGGAAGGCAGTTCACTGTTCATTTCTTAAACTATCTCTCCCCAAGAATAAAGGGGGTCTTAGACTTCCCAATCTAGTATTTTACTATTGGGCTGCCCACCTCTCTAAGCTAGGTAGATGGTTTTCAGCCCATCCTGAACCCTTCTCCCCGATTTGGCTCCAAATTGAGAAATTGATCATTTCGGAGTCTAAATTGGATCCCTATGCAATTTTTTACACTCCTCCCCTCAGTGCTTTCACACTGGATAACTGACCAAACAATTCTCACATCCCTTAAATCTCTTTCCCAATGTTTATACTTCCTTAAAATTTCTCCTAAAATGGACCTAGCACAGCCCACCACCCTTAACCCTAATATCAAGCTGGGCAACTCAATGATTACCCCTGAGTGGCTCCCACAAATTAAAGAAACTAACTTAGAACACTATTACGATCAAGGATCCCTCCTTTCATCATCTGACATTTTGGCTAAATTTGGAATTCCCAGTAATAAGATTTTTAAGGTATATCAATTAAGGCATTTTATTGCTGCGAAATTTGACTCACAGTTTAGAGAACCCAAGGTTCAACCCTTTCTCTCTCACATCTTTACCCTCGCTTCTAAACCACATTCCATTTCGCTAATATACTCTTTCTTGCTGGATTACAAATTTCTGAAACCAATCGAAGGTTCTCGCATTTGGCTTTCTTTGCTCCCAGATTCCACCCTCAACTGGGCCCATATTTGGAAAGACCTGCACAAATACCATACCCAAGACAGGCTTAGACTTACCCAATATTATATTTTGAACAATATGTATTATACCCCTAAGAAACTTTTCTGGCTTAAAAAACTAACTCTCTCCCTCTGCTCCAGGTGCTCACATAGTGACGGGAATTCCCTACACATTTTTTGGTATTGCAATAAGGTTGCCCCTTTGTGGTCTGCTATTCAATACAATCTTGATCCACTACTTGCCCTCACCAATCTTTTCACTCCTGAAATCTGCATTCTAGGTGACTACTCTGGCATAGACTGTTTAGAGCGCCGATATCACATTACCCTTGTGTCTATAGTGGTTAAGAGACTAGTTCTTAAACATTGGACTGATCAGCTGACCCTGACTTATTCTGAATGGTTGGCTGAGCTTTCAGCCCATCTTAACGTGGAAAGGCTGATAGCCAGTTCACGTAATCGCATGGATTTGTTTCACAAAAAATGAGGTAAATTGTTTGCACTATATTTGCACCAATGATCTTTTGGCTTCCTCCCTGATGCCCGCGGTGGTTTTCTCTTTCCTCTCTCCCTTTCCCATTTGTCTTCTCAGATTTTGAAGGCAGGACTGAGTTGTGATGTATCTATGAACTCGCTAACTGGTCTAGGTACAAAGTTGTTTGGCACACTCTATGGGGGGTTGGGGGTTTTTGGGGGGTTGGGGCTCCCCCTTTTTTTTTTCCTTTTTCTTTATACCATGTATGGATACCTGGCATAAGATATGCAATGCTCTTGTTTATGTTTGCTATGTTAAAATCAATAAACTTGAATTTAAAAAAAAAAATAACTTGCTGCAGTTTATAAAGCCTATACAGTACTTAAATGTCTCAGTTCCATAAAGTGTTGATTCTTTATCTCACCCGTACTGGACCAAGACCTTCTGGAATAAAGTAGATGATGGCACATCCATCTCCCCGCTTGCCTAGCCTGTCAGTTCAGAAGATGGAGTAGCCACTGAGGGTGACAGAGGTATCTGGGATGTTTTTTGAGAAAAAGGGAATACAAAATAAAAGAGGGAATTACAGCTATGGGGAAATTACTAGATCAAAGAGAAGGGGGAATACATCGAGGAACAGAGACACTATTAATGCTGGCAGAGTTCATTCTTATGAATAGTTACTTTAAATTTGAGAAGACCTTTTTCAAACAGATGAGAGGGACAGCCACAGGGACTACAATGGCGCCGGGGTATGCAAATGCATACATGTCAGAATTTGAGAACACCTATATACTGGATGGACAGAATAATCATTTTTTCCAATATATTAGACTGTACAAGAGATACATAGATGATTTATTTATATTATGGTTAGGCTCAAATAATGATCTTCTGGCATTTGTTGAATATTTGAACTCCTGTGACATGACTCTGTAGTTCACTATGGACTGTAGTGCAATTTCAATACCTTATTTAGATGTAAGGATTGTTAATGGAGAAGGGGGCCTTACTACATTATTCAGGAAAGATACAGCACGTAATACAATATTACACGCTAGTAGTTTTCATGCGGAACAGTTAATTGAGAGCATTCCATACTCACAGTTTCTGTGTATTCACAGAAATTGTGGGGAAGAACAGGATTTTACTAATGAACTTGAGGCAGCCTCTGACAGATTTAAGGTACGTGGCTATAGTGGAAAGACCTTATATCAAGCTAGAAAAAGGGTAGGGAATGTCACACAGTCGAATAAGTAGAATAGGCGATACCCAATCAGATAGACCTATAGTTTTTAGTGTCAAACACAACCATAAAATGAGAGAGATAAGAGGGGATAATACACAAACACTGGTCTATTCTGAAGGACTATCCGATGGAAAACAATGTTTTCCAAACATTTCCAAAGATAGCGGAAAGGAAAGTATTCACTTTAAAGGATAAGTTGGTACATACTGACCACATACAGGGGAAGGCCCCTAGAAAACAGGCAGTTACTATTAGGTCCCTTGCAACCTGGGATGGTACCTTGTGGTAGGTGCTCAGTTTGTGGGTATACCAGCAAGAAACAGCAATATAGGCATCCTTATTATAATAAGGAATATGAGATTAAACAATTTATCACCTGCGACTCTGCAGGGGTTATATATGTACTGCAATGTCCATGTGACAAGATTTATATTGGGAAGACAATAAGACCCCTCAAACAACGCATTCAAGAACATAAGTCTAACATCAGGAATAAGAAATCTACCCCAGTAGTAGATCACTTTTTGGAAGCAGGGCATACAGGGGCATCTTTAAGATTCTGGGGACTAGAGATAATTAAACCCTCCGACGGGGATCACAATAAAATAGTAGAGAGGGCTGAGACAAAATGGATATTTGAAATGAAAGTTTTGGATTCAAGAATTGGTCTAAATAAAGACATTAACTGGAGCTGTTGCCGTAGGTAGACAGAAAGATCATAAATGCTATAGAGATTGACAAGGAAATAGGTATATGCATATATACCTATAAGATTATTTTAAGGCTTGATATATAGATGAAAGTCATTCTATAAGGTGGAACATTAGAGTAATTGCAAGATTAATTTAAATAGAGAATGCTGTTATTGGAATAATTTGTAAAATTGAAGGAAATATATACAGATTTTTTAAGAATTAAGAACTAGTACCAGACATATTAAATACAAGTTTGTATACTAGAATATGTCATAGGAATGCTTGAACAGATTTGTTATGGTTACAGGTATTTCTTCATAGAGTAGACCTCTAGGGGAATGAGATGTGAATGGAGATTGTGCCAGTTATAACTATTTTGACCTGTTTTCACGAGGAGCCTGGAATTGAGAGTGGGTATATGGGGATATGTATCTATTTATCTATCTATGTATCTATGAGGGTCATCATTTTAAATAAGATCATGAAGTAACGGATAATTAGCTTAAAGTAGAAGAGGGTGCCCTTGTAATGATTTAAATAACTTAGAGAACGTTTTCTGAGAATATCACAAGAAAAATTAAAATGGTTCAAGGGAGCTTGAGATGATGATAAGAATATCGATAGGCTTAATACGAATATCCTTGTAGATAACTTATAGGCATTTTCATAAGAGTTAAGTCACAGAGATGACATCAGAGTGAATGAGATGTAGATTACAATGGTGACTGCTATGATCACAAAAGTCTGGGATTCTAGAGAAGGCGTCTCCAAGATTTTGAATAAGACACATATTACTTATTAAGAGAGACTAATATGATGGTTTAAATATTACTGATGCAGAAAATATGACAAACTTAGCTTTAATGGTGATGTGTCTTTAAGAGCAGAACGGTGTGACATCATTAGATGAGCGCTTTTAAGTCGGGCTGAAGCAATGGGCAGGAAACCCTAGGGGACTCCACACAGCATTTTCGCATAGAGGGGAACATTTATGAAACAAGGGCTAGAACCTTATGGAATCTGAAGCCGTGACTTAATTTTCGAGACTGTCAGGTAAAGATTTAACAGAACATATGGATTTTAGGAGCAGAGAGATATTTTGGTAGCATTACACAAACGGCTTTTTGGAAGTTACAGGAAAGCTAACATGACCATTATGAGATTTGCGATTAGAGGAAAGCTAACATGATCATTATGAGATTTGCGATTAGAGACACATAAGAATGTAAGCTTATTCGAAGCAATTTGTGAACTTTAGATTTTATGAATGATGGCTGTCTGTATAACTTGTTGCAAGGCAAGCTCAATTATGAGAATGTGTTAGTAGCCTTCACAGTCGTAGATACGTAGGAATGCAGTGCCTTACAGTAAACTTTTAACAACCAGTTTGTGAAAAATGTGGAAAGGATTTGTGACGATCTGTGGATAAATCTGGAGGGTGGATAGTACAATATGAGTTTATCTGAATAAGACTTATTTGTGTTAATATGTTAACGAGTTGGTAAAAGAAATGTGGTAGTAATACAAGAAAAATGGGAGGAGTTCATTATGGCATTTCCAAAGAAGCATAAATAAAGGAAAACCAGATATGCCTAACTCTTAGGCATTTCGCTTATTGACTGTTTACTATAGAACCATTTACATCCATGGATTTATAATTTTTATATTTACTTAATTGTACATCAGTGCCCCTTATTTACTACAAGCTAGAGTTGTGAATATATGGATTGTTAGAAGAAAATGGAATACATACATGCTTTCCTTGTAAAAAAATGATGGAGAGACATAAGGGAGATAACTGGGGTGAGATAATAACTGGAGCATGAGATATGTTGTAACGAATCTGAGAAATATTTCTCTGTTTATATTCCAGCCTGGATGGGCATGTGAAGAAATATTGGATAAAGTTTTTAGGAATGAATGAGATCATATTTACCTACAAAAATTTTCGGAAATGTAGGTACTGATTAATATTTATTGGAAAAGTTTAAGTACTGCCTATTAAGATTTGGTGTTTTGGTGTTGGGTCCTATTTTTGAATATGAATGTATAATAGACATACCATATTAAGTAAAGATTTATACATTATGTATAAAAGATGTTTTTCTCCATAGGATTGGAAATTCATGCAAATGCGAAAGAAAGTGATTTTGTATGCATAAGATTTTATGAAGTAAGTGGCATCAGTGGCCACTTGTCTAGGTATATTAAAAATTATATTTGTGTGGTTGTAGACAGATTTTTTAATGTTATGTATTTGTGTATTGTTTGTAAGGGCATCTCTTGATAAAGCCAAGACACTTGGTGAAACGTTGAGGATTGCCACATTGCAAATAAAAAAGAGATTTGGAAACACAAGAAAGTCTGTCTGCAGATATAATCTTTTGAAGCACCCTCACACCTTATGCTCTATATTGGAGACTACTTCTACATGTTTTTTGAGAGCCAGGTCTCTGATGAGGCAAGGATGTCAGGGTCGTGTTGCGCAATCCAGCCCTGGAGGGGAGTGAATTTCCTGGGTAGGCTACAGATATTGAGGGAGGCCAGGAGTAGGCTGCTATGTCTATTCTCCTTTGAAGATCTAGCAGCAGGAGGTCCTGGATTAGGGTGCACGTTACCTGAAAGTAGGAGTAGGAGGAGAGTATGCCGAAGAAGAGCTAACCGTCGCAGTTTGGGTGCAGAGCAGCGGCGTTGAGATGCTGATTGTTTTTTCTTGGGCCAGCTCAGTATTGGGAGGGTACAGACAAATTGAGCTACCAGAGTTGGAGCCACAGTGTGATGCGGGCTGCTTTGGGGGAGGGCTGGTGGTATAAGAGAGTGAGATTCCAAGGTTGTCCTGGTGATAGTGCAGCTTGGGTAATGGGTATAATTGTTGTTTACTTGTCCTGGGTTGATAGGAGATTGAAAATGCCATGGGGTGGGCACTCCTCGGGGGCAATTAGCATACCATGTCAGTGGTTCCCATAATAGAGGCTCATCCACTGTTGGATTGGGAGGGGGGGATAACAAAATGGGAGTATTGAGGTACTTAGAAAAAACACTCAAAGGTAGATTTTCATGTTTTTTTATTTTTATTTTTGCTGAGTGAATTTTTGAGTGCACTTGGGTGGCCTCAAGAGGTTAGCGAGTATAGGCTGCAGATGGCAGAGTGGGCTGATAGTTTTTTCCCTCAATCACGTGATATTGGCTATATAATCAAATGTTGAGCAAGGGTGGTGGTGGGGAGCCAGCATGCAGTGCCTTCGGGGCTCACAGTACAATACAGCGCTTGTAGGCAGCGTGCGAGGAGAAACTCAGTCAGGCTCCTCCAGAGCTTTCCTTATTTCTGCGATCTGAACCTGCAGTTTCGGTGTGGGGGAGGGCAGCCTAGAGACCCTCATGACCTCTCAGCACCATGGTCCAGCTGTGGACAAAGGGGAGGCAAAAGGGACAGGGTTATGTTAGATAGGAGACTGGTGAATAGGCTAACAGATTTGAAAATGCACCAATTGCTGGACTGCCACCAGAAGTGAAACCAAAGTGATCTCTGTGGTTGCTAAGCTGCACTGGATTACACTCGTGGTTTTCTACCTTAATTTAAGGCAGACTTTAACCTAATTCCTTGATCTGTAAGTGGAGCAAGTAGGGCTGGAGGCAGGCTGATTAAATTTAAATCCCGTAAGCGGCAGGTACAACAGGAAGCCCTTTGTGAGATGAGACAAATAAATTATTAGAAGAACAAGATGGGAAATATGGTGTTATGGTTTCCAACCCTAACATCCCATCCCCACCCTACACAGACCAAGAGGTGTCAGGGTGTGTCATTGGGGTTGACATCCCTAATGCTCACCCCATTCTCCTATGCTGTACCGATCCAGCTTATTTTCTAATGGAATTGGGTGAGCATTAGGGAATACTACCCCATGTCATATCCCAGCACCTTTTGGTCTGTGCAGGTTGGGAGGTGGGGTGTTAGTGTTGAAAATCCTAATACCATATTTCCCAACTTTTGTTGCTTTAAACCTAAGTAATGCATTAATGCAGTTTTTTTGCAATGTATATATATTTGTAACATGGCACAAAAAAGAAAAACTAAATGAAGCACTCAGATAGGTACAAACACACCATGTGGCACAGTAGAAACCATGGTCTAATACCATAGTAGATTATGGTTTGTATTGTAATACCTTGGCAATCCACTACAGATTAGAATCAGTATACAAGTGAAAGCAATATACAAATAGCTTGCAGTGTGTAGTTGTCCCAACTTGTATTTACTAAGAATTTTCCTGGCACAGGGTTTTTGACTTTTTCAAGATTGTTCTATGTTGTAACGACAACAGAAGTTCATGAGTTACTAAAGATTGTACATTTAAACTCCACATATACTGTTAATTATGCTGCAGCAATATTTCTGTAGAAGTGAACAGTTACATACTGTTACCATCCCTTCTGATCTACTGCTTTCTAAGCAACTGTGGGTGCAATGCATTGTGGATGACTGAATAATATTATCTGGCCTAGCCTTGTCTTGGTGAATACACAGTGGTAAAGATGAGCATGCAGCTTCTATAACCAAAAGCAAAAATAACAGACACTGAGATAAACAAAGCAAAATCAAAGAGAGAGGATACCTCTGTGGGTGAAAAGAAAAATAAATTGAGAGAAACAAAAAGAAATCAAAGAAACAGACTAACAATAGTAGTCAAAACAAGTATTTGAAAGATGAAAGCAGTAAACGTTATGCTGTTCTATGTCCTGCTGAGTTAGGTAGTTTAGAGGAAAAACAAGTGAAAATAATATTCCACAAAATAGTAGTTGTTCAATAAAGTGTTTTTCAGATTGGCTTAATTCAGTACATTTGGAGAAAAGGTGCCTGTCCTACTACGATTGTGTGACAGCCACCTATTGGTCTGCAAAGGAACTGAAGGAAGAAAACTAAAATGTACCATAGCACACTCCCATCATGCAGTGCAGCCCGTATCTTCTAATACATAGAGAGGAAAATCAAAGCACCTAGAATAGAAAGTGAATTGCAAGTTTTTGAAAAGTTGTAAAATATGTTTTGATGTTAGAAAGCTTAAAGCTTGTAATGAAAGTTATTTTAACAAAAATGAAATAGTAGCCATGATATTTCCAATAGGTGTGCTCCAATTGTTTTCAAGTATATGTATATCATGTATAGTAGCTCAATTTATAGTAGTCTGAAAGTAAATCAGTGTGATGTACTCATTTATTCAAAGACTATTAGTCATACACTCATTGCCATGTTACAAGCGGATTAAGCCACTTGAAAGGATGAGTCTACAGTGGAATTAATCCATGGTTGGTTGGTTGGACCCACTTGTCCTTTGGCCTTGTGGTCCAACCCCCCCCCCAGCCATGGATTAATACCACAGTAGACCCATGCTTTCTCGTGGCTTAATCCTTACATGTATATCATGTTTAGTAGCTCAATTTATAGTAGTCTGAAAGTAAATCAGTGTGATTGTACTCATTTATTCAAAGACTATTAGTCATACACTCATTGTCATGTTACAAGCGGACTAAGCCACTCGAAAGGATGGGTCTACAGTGGAATTAATCCATGGTTGGTTGGTTGGACCCACTCAGCCTTCGGTCTCGTGGTCCAACCCCCCCAACCATGGATTAATACCACAGTAGACCCATGCTTTCTTGTGGCTTAATCCTTACATACCACATTGCCATAACAGTATTAAATTATGTACTTTTGGAGTTGGCAGGGTTGTCTAAGATGTTTCAGAAAAGTGGTCTAACAACAGTTGAAGCTGTACAGATTTCTAGGGCAAAAATAAAAAATATCAGAAGCCAGTACCTGGGTGAAACTGTTTGCTGGAGCCAACCAGTATAACTGCTTTTGGCTAATTGCACAGCTGAAGTAAGCACAACAGCAGTTTTGCAATTCGTTGGCCTGTTATGTGACCCTCTGGACAGCCGATTTCCTGCAGGTGAACTTTCTGACTGATCTGTCTTTGATTTTGCAGCAATGCCACATTGCAGCTTTGAGTTTGGCTTATCAAATATTGAAAGACTGTACAGCAAATATCAGGACTATTTATTTTCATCAGTGGACCAGGCAGAAATTGTTAGCCAGTACAATGACTTCAGATTTATATTTGCTGAAAAAATAAAGGAAGGATCATTAAAACCCTTTACTGACATGATGCACTTTGCTTTGACTAACATGCAGTACAGCATGGTGGCTAAACTTATTGATGTATGTGCTACATTCCAAGCTAAAAATGAAGCTATCATATATAGAGGTTCCTACACAGTCGTATCCTTCTCCAGAAGAGATTCTCCATAGGGAGGTACAGAGTGAGAAAGATACGATAGCACAGAGAAAAATCTTGGGAGTTATAGAGGATCATGTACTGAAGCAGACAGAAGTATGGCTGAATAGTACCATAACTATCTTTGGGTGGAAGGTTTCACTCAAGGATTCTCATAGGAAAGTTAGGGAAGATTTGTTGCTCTTCTTGCAAAGAGCATTAGGATTTTATATCTCCAGAAACATGGTGGAGTCCATAAAATCACATGGAGATCCTGAGCCCACAACACAGATTGATATTACATTTAAAAATCCTCATACAGCTAGCAGCTTGCTTTCTCTGGCTGTAAGCTGGATTATTAGGGAATACATTTAGTTAACCCTTTAGATTTGGGCGAAGTCTTTTCTGGGTTGACACAGACTAAGGATAGTCCAGAATCAGTCTCAGAGGCAGATAACCCACTGATTGACTTTGGAAACCTAATTGAGCCTAATACCTACTCGCCGCTGACAGTTATTGATTCAGCCTGACAAATGCAGCCTGTAGATAATATCAAACAAATGAACTCCAAATGCCAGCTAGATTTGGATAAGGGAGCTGGGGATCAAGATGTGGATGCCCTTTCTATACTTTCATGGAATATTGAGGGCATCCATCTTAAAATAATTGACCCTGAAGTAGTGAGATTTCTGGATAATTTTGATATTATTGGACTGCAAGAAACATGGTGTACAGAAAATGTAACTCCCACATTGGCTGGATATTCTGTCTTTACTCTGCCATCAACTAAAGATAAAACGTTTAGAAGGTTTAAAGGGGGTATTTCCTTTTTTATCAAAACTTTGCTAAATTTTCAGATCACTAACCTTTCTACTAAGTCAGAGGGTGTTTTGGCGCTAATGATTAGCACGGGACAAAAGAAGATCATTTCTCATCGATATATACTTTTCCATTCACAGTAGAGCTACTGATCCCGCTGACCTTCCCGTACAGGATCTGAAAATGGCACTTGACAAATTGTCAGATAAGAGTATATCTTGTCCTATAATTATTTTGGGAGACTTTAATGTCAGAATTCCTTCTCATTTCTTGGAGGATGTATATTCAGATATGATCCATACAATATCTATAATTAATCCAAATATATCATATACTAGGACTGCTCAGGATCTAAAATCTAACCACAGAGGTAGGGAATTGCTAGCGGGCTTGGCCAGTAGAAATTTCTGTATTTTAAATGGGAGAACCCAGGGAGATCTAGTTGGATCCTTAACGTATAGAGGACCTACTTGCTCTTCAACCTCTGATCAGGTTTGGACCAATTTGGAAGCAGTAAAGCTGATCCAAAAGTTAGAGGTCATGGATAGATTGGAATCAGTACATTGTGCCATTGTAATTAACATCAGCTGCCCTTTTGGGACTTTAAGGAGTGAGGCACAACAGGAAGAGAGTCTGGAAGTCATAAACAAGAGAAGGATTAGATGGGCGCCAATTCATCAGGCTAGTTTCAAAGAAATTCTTATTACAGGAGTCTTAGGTGATATTCACGAGTTGGTTCTGGACAAGAGTAAGGCCTTCAATATTTTAGAGAATTGGAAAAGTATTCTTCATTCTTTACTTGGATCTAGATGTAAAACAACATACCGTCCTAGGTCCCTTTATAAAAATCTTGGTTTAATTCGGTATGCCTACAGGCAAAGAAAAACTTTGGAGGAAAACTAAGACAGCATAAGAAGAAAAGAAATAAGTCTGCAGCAGATTTTAAATTGCTAATGACTGAAAGAGAAAAATATAGGAAAATTCTCGAACGGGAGCGACATAAACATACTCAGAGAATTTGGGAAAAACTGAGGCAGGCTGTTTTGGATAGGGATGGAAGGCAATTTTGGAATATTGTTGCCCAGGGATATAATAGATATGCCAATAGGATTGAAGCCTATATTACACCTGAAGTTTGGGCATCTCATTTCCCCAAGCTCTATTATTCTCATGAAGAGCAGGAGACACCTGATGCTTTCAAAATACAGGAGGATGACATTTTCCAAGACCTATCTTGATCACAGAGGACGAAATCCAGATGGCACTGATTGGGATTAAGGCAAATAAAATGCCAGGGCAGGATGGAGTCCTAGGTGATCTCTATAAGGTTTTTCCCAACTGGTAGATTCCTTTTCTTCTTTTGCTGTTTAATGGCCTGGTTTAGGGTTACTCTTGCCCTGCCAGTTGAGCAGGTAGTGTTATCTTCCCAATTTTTAAAAAAGAGGATCCAAATGACCCAAGGATGTATAGGCCTATTAGTTTGATAGATGTTTCATGGAATATTTTCTCTGGGATAATTTTGGGCAGATTGCTGTCGTGGGTTGAGGAGAACTCAGTATCGAATGAGGCACAGAATGGTTTCTGGAAGGACTGTTCTACAGTACAACACTGTTATGTGCTTCAGCACCTGATCTGTAAGTATACTAAAGTGAGAAAAAAACAGATTATATTGATGTTTTGTGGACTTCTCCTTGGCCTTTGATAGCATTAATAGAAAATCCCTTTGGGCTACATTAAGGGGTCTGAAGTTGGACACTTCACTTCTTGATGTTATTATTAGACTCTATGAAAATACGTGGGCAAGGGTCCAGTATAATTAGTATGGTCATCTAACTGATAGATTTGAGACCAATTTGGGGGTCAGACAGGGGTGTATTTTGGCCCCCACTCTCTTTAACATCTACATTAATACAGTCTTGGATAGCTTGGTAACCCAGATTTTCATGCTCCAAAAATTAATGATCAAAGGACTGAATGTTTAGCATATGCAGACAATTTAGTCTTGTTTTCTACTTCAGTCCTAGGTCTTAAAAGAAAATTGGCTCACTTTGAATCTCTCTGTTCTCAAAGGAAACTAAAAGTTAATCTTGGCAAGACCAACATTGTAGTTTTTGGCTCTCAAACCAAGAATACTGTAGGCTTTAGACTAAACGGTAACCATATAGACACTGTTAAGTGTTATGACTATTTAGGTGTCCTGTGCCTAAAGGCTATCTTGGACCAAACATTTGGAGGCTATTCAATATAAAATGGGATCTTTGGTAAATGCCCTAAAAATATTTAACAGCAAGATGGGGGGGGGGGAGTCATCGGTCAGAGGGGTATTAAGAGTTGTTAATGCCAAAATGAGAATGAGCATGTTATATGCCTCTAAAATCTGGGGTTATGCTAAGGTTAGAAAATTAGAAATAATTCTGAATAAACTCTATAGATACATCTTAATGTTGCCAAATGGAACTCCAAGCTGTATTCTTGCCTTGGAGTTAGGACAACGTTCCTTGACTTCTCTCATCTGTGAACGACAGATTCTCTTTTTATTGAAACTTTTTCTTTTGCCCCATGAAGATATCCCAGAATGTGTGTAGTGGAAGCCATCAAATTGGCCAGCATGGGATATGTACATCCCTTTATTCAACTTATTAAGGAAACAATAATACCAGCTGGATTGGGCCACCTCTTATATAAAATTTACATGAGACCATTTGAGGAGATTAGGCAGGATGTCAAATTGAAGCTTATTGACTTAGACATAAATTCTTGCTATGTTCAACACTCCAAGCTTAAGCTATATGGGTTTTATAAAAAAGTAAAGATTTCATGGGAATATGAGCCCTATCTCTCTTTTTTAACCTGTTCTAAACAAAGGAGAATCTATACAAGATTCAGAACTGAAAACTATAATGCTCAATGCATTCATTTCAGAAAAAAAGAGAGGGGGTACTTTCTCCATATTGTAAATATTGTAAATATGGAGTGGGGGGTATAGATGATCTCAAACATGTGGTACTCTTGTGTCCTAGGTATGAATCAACTAGGAAAAAACTGCTGGGTGGATTGTTAGGGGATCTCAGCCTCCCCCTGGAGGATCTTTTGGAATATTTGTTTACTATGAAAGAGAAGAACATGGTAGAGATCCTTCCAAGATTTTTAATTTCAACTCATTTGTAAAGTTTATTAGGGGGACTTGAAGTCCTGTGGATTTTTTATGTGAAAAAGTACTCAAGGGGCACTGTTAAACTGAATTGCACTGTAAAGATATTTAAGTTCCTTGTTGATTTATTTATTGTCTATTTATATTTACTTTGTATTCTGTCCTGATTTTAGTATATTGTAACTGCTTTATGCTGAACAATAAATTGTACTACTAATACAACATTCCAAACTTCCAGTGCTGACTGTGAAAGAGGCTTCAGCTTCATGAACTGCATTAAGAGCAAACAAAGAAACCGCTTGGAAGAACACCATTTAGATATGCTGATGCGAACAAAATTGTTTTTAGCATCTGGTGGAAAAATGGATCTTAATAAAATATAAGTCCACTGGAAGAATGGGAAAGACAGGAGAGAAAAACAGTATATGTTGATTTTTTAGCAATGCATCATCAGCAGCACCCCTTTTAGATGCATGTAAGACTCTTTAAAATGTACATAGTTTACACATGTTTTCAGTTTATACTGTTATGGTGCACAATGCACATCCAAGCTTCGGACTGTGTCAGAATGTATATTTATACTTTGCATTGAGTATTTGGTTATGTTTTCTACTTTTTATTGGCAATAAAATATATCACTTGTTTTGGCCACCCAATTTGCACACATGAATAAATTTTTTGCACAAAATGCCACATACACATATCAGTCGCCCACCCACAGAGACTAAAAATTAGAGGGAACATTGCTTCTGACCATTCCTCCAACCTTGCCAAGTTCCTTCTCACCCTTTCCACGCCTCCTTGTGTATCAACCCTGTTGCAGATCTTTGTGTCATCTGCAAAGAGGCATACTTTTCCTTCCAGTCCCTCTGCAATGTCACTTATAAAGACATTAAAAAGGACTGGACCCAGTACTGAACCCTGTGATACCCCACTAGTAACCCCTCTTTCTTCAGAGTGGACTCCATTTACAACTGTCTTCTGTGTCCTGTTGTTCAGCCAATGTTTTACCCAGGCTACCACCCTGGGACCCACTCCAAGGCTGGTTAGTTTGACTATTAATCTTTTGTGTGGGACTGTGTGAAATGCCTTGCTAAAATCTAGGTAGGCCATGTCTACAGCCCCTCCCTGGTCTACTACTTTGGTCACCCAGTCAAAGAAATCAATTAGATTCATCTGACATGACCTTCTCACCTTGAAACCATGCTGCCTTGGGTCCTGTGCCCCACTGGTCTCTAGGAGCTCAACAATTCTTTCCTTCAGAAGTGATTCCATCACTTTCCCTACCACAGAGGTCAAACTGACAGATCTGTAGTTTCCTGCCTCTGTCTTGCTCCCACTTTTGTGAAGGGGAATCACATCAGCCTTCTTCCAGTCCTCAGGTACCACACCATCCTCCCATGATTTGTTATAAAGGGTAGTCAGTGGCGTCACTAGTTCTGTGCTTAATTCTTTTAGAATTCTAGGGTGAATTCCATCTGGCTCCATTGCTTTGTTCACCTTCAGTTTTAGGAGTTCTTTCAGAACCCTTTCTTCTGTGAAAGGACTGGATCAACCCCCTCTTCAGAGTGCTTCTGTTAATTGGATTAGGCACCTCCCACTTCCTCTTTTTGTGAATACTGAACAGAAGTATTCATTCAGTATCCCTGCTTTTTCACTGTCACTCTCTGCCCACCCACCATCCAGTCTATTCAGCCTCACTATCCCTCCCTTTGTCTTTCTACGCTCCCTGATATACCTATAAAAGGTTTTATCCCCCTTCTTAACCGAGTTGGCTATCTTTTCCTCAGTTTGTGCCTTTGCTATTCTGACTACCCTCCCTGCTTCCTTCTGCCTTAACTGGTACAGTTCTCTGTCCTGCTCCTTCTGTGTTTCCTTATACTTCCTAAATGCTATCTTTTTCTCCCTATCTTCACCGCCACTTCTTTTGAGAACCATAGTCGCTTTTTCTTTTGGTTTGATTTGTTTATTTGCTTCACACAAAGGCTTGTTGCCTCTGTGATTGCTGTTTTGATATTTCCCCATTGTTGCTCCACCCCTCCTTCTAGCCTGCTTGCTAGTGCTTTTCTAAGGCACTCTCCCATCTTGCCAAAGTCAGCCCTCCTGAAGTCCAGAACCCTCACTTTTGTATGGCTTGACTCTGTAGCTGAGTTTATCATGAACCACACTATTTGGTGGTCACTTCTTCCCAAATGGCTACCCACTTCTAGATCTGAGATCCTGTCACTGTCCCCATTTGAGTGTATGAGGTCTAAGATTGCTCCCTCATGAGTAGGTTCCAAAACTAGCTGTCTGAGGCATGCCACCTGAAGGACATCAAGAATGGCCCTGCTTTTGGATGTGGCTGCAGCAAAGGTGCTCCACTTAACTTCTGGCATATTAAGGGCCCCCCATCAAAAGTATCTCCCCTTTCTCTGCCATCCTAAGTATGTCTTCTATCATATCCTTGTCCGTTCCCTTCCCCCTGACATGGAGGTCTGTATACAACCCCTGTGCAGATTGTGGTGCCATTTCCAGTCTCCAGTCTCTAAGGTGACCCACAGTGCCATCTCTCCTCCCTCTTTACTCTTTTGTTCAGTTGCTTTTATCCCTTCCCTTACATAGAGAGCTACTTCCCCTCTTCTGCCCTCCCTGTCTCTCCTGTAGGTTGTGTACCCTAGTATGTTAACATCCCAGTCATGATTCTCTGTGTACCATGTTTCTGTGACTGCTACAATATCCAGGCATCCCTCTTCCTTCAAGGCTATCAGTTCAGGGAGCTTGTTGCCCAGACTATGGCATTGGTACTCATTATTTCCATTTCTTGATGGCCTTACTCCTTTTTGCCCCATCCCTGTCCTTACTGCATTTGTCACTTTCTCCATTTACTCCTGCGCTTCTCCCTATTGACATCTCTATGTTGGTGTCTACCTCACTTAGTACCCTGACTTTTGGGGGGGCTAGGATTTCCCTGCTCCTTTCCAGTGCCTCCCCCCTTGGATAGTTTAAATGCTTGCCAATGAAGTATTTAAACCTATCACCTAGGATCCTGGATCCCGTCCTGGACAGATGCAGACCATCACGCTAGTATAGGCCTGCATCCATCCAGGTGGACCCCCAGTCCCCGATGAAGCCAAATCCCTGAGCTCTGCACCAGTTTTTCAACCACTGATTGAATCCCATGGTGTGGAGCACCCTACCTCATAGTGCCATAGACAGGCAGCACCTCCAAGAAGGTTACCGTGTGTGCTATTTGTCTAAGGCCCCTCCTCATCTCCACAAATGCTTCTTGCACTGCTCTGATACCTTTCTTAGCCAGGTCATTTGTCCCTAGGTGGACAATGACATCCATCTCCCTCCCCTGTGCAGCTGCTCCTGTGATCCTGAGGATTCGCTCCATGTCCCTCCAAGCCATGGTGTCAGGCAGGCACTTCACCTCCCTCTCCCCTTCCTCCCCCAGTTCTACATTCCTAACAATGGAGTCCCCCACCAGGAGTTGTTTCCTTCCCCTGTGAGGTCCCATGCCACCCTTCTGTGGGTCTCCTTTGTGGAAGTTCCCAGCATCCTCCTTGGTCTCCACTGTGGGTGCTTCCATAGAGGAACCACACTTTTCCAGAATGGCATAGAAATTGTGGAGAGGTACAACTGGGGGGATGCACCTCTGTTCCACCACCCTCACCCTCCCTGAGCCCACTGTGGTCCAACTGCTCCTCTTTCTTGGCAACCTCTGAGGCAATGGCAGTGGCCCTAGTGTTCCCTGGGTGGGAGAGGAGGTCCCATAAATCCTGGTCAACTCAGCCTGGAGATGAACAACCTCCTCCCTCAGCCCAGAGAGGTGCCTGCAGATGGGACAACACTGCATCCTCCAGAATGTCTCCCGGAAGACTGCTGCTCCATAGCCACTGCACTGCCCCACTCCCATCATGTCTTTTTTCTGGCCCCCTAACTGTTGTTAAGAATACTTACTCTTTCCTCTGTTTGTTTGTTTATTTTCTTTATTTTCTTTTGTTTCTTCCCCTACTTACTTACTACCTCTGTGCCCTTTTAGCTCCTGATCTTCCTGTTCTAAGACAAGAAGTTCCTATTTTTCTCAGTAGTCTCCTTACTTGCTCAGAGTCAGACCTCCAGCAGCTAGAGGGGGATGAAGAGCTACTCTCGTCCTTCTAGAATGGTGAGTCTTTGGTGGCTCTGTGATCACTTACTTCCTGCTCCCAAACAGGAAGTTCCTGTTGTCAGTTAAATCCTGTGCCTATAAAAGTAGAACTGGTTTAGGGTGGGGGGTGGAGGGGAGGGAAGGGAAGGAGGGCAATATAGTCCCAGTAGAGAAGTTTTAGTTATACCAGTAGCTCCTTCCTCCTGGTGATCTGTCTGTTCTCTGGCAGAAGCTATCTAGGGCAGTGGTTAAATCTGGTTTCAATCTGGCTCCTTCTAACTACTTTGCAAATCTTTCTACACTTAGTTAATTTCACAGATAACAATTCCCTTCTGACACCTGTGACAAGCACCTAGTTAAGTACACAGATAACACAGATAACAGATAACAATTTACTTCAACTACCTCTGACAAACACACTAACTCTTTTTTTTTACCCTAAATTGAAGGTCCCAGTACAAGATTTCTAGTTCTTAGTCCCAGCGTAGAAGTTTTAGTTATACCAGTAGCTCCTTCCTCCTGGTGATCTGTCTGTTCTGTCTGGGAGGGAGAAGGAATATGCTTTTATGGGTGGGGAAGGGATTCAAATGCCCCAAAATAAGGCTTTTGAAAACTGAAGGGTACACAAGGGAGGGATGGGGGAGAGGGGGTCCTAGTGGGGACATGGGTGGAAGGTATCATTTAAAACCATGTGGCATGGTGGGAGGGGTGGCTGACTATGACCCAGATGGTGGGTATGTGTTTTTAACCCTTTCTTTAAAAAAAAACACAACATAATAAGTTGGTGCAAGGACACGGAACTTCATGAAGCTTTGTAAAGTGCTAAGTTCCTCCACTTCACACCAACTTCACCAGTGAATTTTATATTCATAACATCTCTAGCAGAAACCCATTAATGTCAGTTGTGCAGAATCCTATAATGAAGCTGCCCATGCAGAGTTTCTACCCAACTGATATCATAGGGTTCTGCTAAATAATTAAACAGGTATTGACCAATGTCAATCATGTTTGCTTGCTTGTATTCACTGTCTAGTTGTTGTTAGTAGGTAGTGCAGCAGTTAAAAGCTAGAAAATAAAAACTTTATTTTTGATAGGGAATTTGTCACAATTAAGAAATAAAGAGGCACACATAATGTTACTGTTTTCTTACATTTTGAGCCTGAATTTTCACAATCATATTTTTATTGCCCCAACATATGAACATGACAGGTGTTATTGATCAAATATTACCCAAAATTAGATTTTTTTTTCAGCACATGTATCTTCATTGCCCTGCCCTATGAATATGATAGGTGTCATAAAATCTTGCCTAAAAAGTCATTTTGCTGTATGAGCGTAACATACATTTTGGGCAGGATTTGAAAAACTATACCTGTCACATACATGAAGTTGGCTAAACAAATAACTATGTTGAAAATATGGGGTCAAAATCACAAAGAATACAAAGCTATACATAAACGTTGAAATATCCTTGTTACTTTACTTTTTGATTTTGCAGAAGGACTGTAACTTCAATTCAAGCTCGCTGTCTTCAGTGTGGGATTGACAGTTCAGCCAAAGATACCTCAGGTACTTGAAATGAGTGTGGACCAGGGTATAAATAGGGTAAGAGGCAACCATCCTCAACCTCTGATGCACTACAGTCAATCCCAACCTCTTCCAGCCTTCTCCAATCCTCTAGTCAGTTAAAAAAACCAAAACTGTACATGTCAAAGTGCCAGAAGTCATAATGTGAGGAGGATGAGGGTAGAAAGTGACTAGTGAGGGGAAAGTGATAGCCATGGGACACACCCTGGTCACCTGGGAGGGTTAGAGTGTTACTGTATTTAATTATCTGGTTAAACGTTGAAGTGTTTCATAGTGTGCCAAAAGTTTGACTGGGCCTGGTCGACGATAACAATCCTGAATTCCAACACATTTACTGAATGCAAACTTGGTATCGGCTCAGTTTTACCTTCTATATAGCACAACTGAACCCCTAGATAATGCCCTTTGTAATATTTGTTTTTTGTTTGTTTGTTTTTTATTATGATCAGCATGATTTTCTTTCTCACATGTTATTTCTGGTTGCTTTCACTATATCTTCCCCTTCTTTTTTTTCTCCCAGGGCATACATGGAAGAAGGTTGTTCTTTTTTTTGTGTCCCCAGTCACTATAAAAATGCCTGATTAGTGCTTTTAGACAGTAACAATTTTTAAAAAAATTACTTCTAAATGCGTTCTTTAATGATTTAAACAGTGGCCCTCAACTTACACTTTCTATTGCTGGCAGCCACCATCTCATGAGCTGCAGAGAGCTTCCTGAGCTCACTGTATGCTAATATGTCCTGCCAACCAATAGCAGAGGTCAAACAGACATATCAGCATACAGTGAGCTCAGCAATCTCACTGCTGCTCATGAGATGGTGGCTGCCAGCAACAGAAAGTGGAAGTTGTGGGGAGCTGTTTTAAATCACTAAAAAAAGTTGTTACTGTCTGAAAACACTAATCGAGAGATTTTGTAATGTCTTGGGAAATCTGTGTCTTTTCTAATGTTTTCCTTTAAGTAGTTGTGCATTCCTGGTTTACAAAAAGTTTAAATAAATAAATTGTCAACATTGAATTATTACACTATCCTCCCAATCACTGTTTAGTGCTTAGGTCACACTAGAAGAAGAAGAAGAATCAGCATTTATATAGCGCTTTTCATACACAGTATCCCAAAGCGCTTTACAAGCAATGCTAGACTGGTAGTGAAGTGACTGAATGTGTGGTGGCAGCCATATCACCCACACACAGCCTGGATAATTGCATGAACCAGTTTATGGAAAGGGGAATGTTGGCCAGGACACCGGGAATGTTCCCTGCTCTTTGCGAAGAGTGCCCTGGGTTCTTTTACTTCCACCTGGACAACACCAGGATGGGCAGAAGGGACCTCGGTTTAATGTCTCATCTGAAGGATGGCACACTCTAGCAGTACAGCACCCCCAATACTGCACTCAGATGCCAGCAATTCTTAGGTGCAAGTTCAATCTCGGTGTGGGACAAGAACCCATGACCTTCTAGTCCAGAAGCAGATGTGCTACCAACTGAGCCATGCTAACACTAGGAAAGGACCATGAATTATAACAAAAAACAAATGCCCAAACCCTACTAAAATCAGGGTGTAAAATAACAAGAGGTTTTGGTGACACTTCTTAACCCCTTGGCTTTTGGTTGTGTGCTTTACTAATGTAACCAGTGCAATTCTCGGCCAGCTGGTTATGATTTTTCTGTGATATTTGTAATACAAAAATGTAGTGTGTGATTGTCTTCATAAGGCAGCTGTGCCATGCCCCCCCCGGCCCCGGTTTTAGTGAGAATAACAGGATATATTAAACCAGGAGGTCTCTGTAATGTAATTAACTTCCTTGAGAAGTTGCTTTTTATAGCTTTTTTATGACCTCCTGCCTCTTAAGCTGGGAAACTGAAATATACATTTTATGACTTCAGATAAGCTGATTCCTGTAAATCTGTATTACACGTAGGTGACAAACTGCAGAGTTATAAAAACCTTTGATGTTCCTTGGAAAAACAGGAACTGCTCAAGATCAGAGAAAATGTTAATTAAGGAGTCATATTTGGGAAATGAGTTTTTGCTGTTGTCACCTTATTTAGCATATCTCCGGACTGGAAGATCATTGTTTGTATAATTTTTATATTCTAAAAGGAGGAGCTAGATGATATCATAGAAGGGGTGGAAACAGAGTTTCAAACTGTATTCTGTGTTTCAACTGCAGGACATTTCTTTTTGGGCTCTTAAGAAACAAGTTCTAACTATAAGCACTGTAAAGAGGTAATACATTAGCTAGAGAAAGTCTAATTGTATTGTGGTAGGAGTTTATGTTTTGTACTTTAACCTTGTTCTTTTAAGTGATTGTATGCTTTTTGATATAGTGTTCTGTGTTTACATTTTACATATTCTTATCCATTTTTAGTAAATATATTATTTAAAAAAAACTGCCTGGGCATCTGCCAGTCCTTTTTGCATGTGACGTATAGACGGTCAAATGGTTAAATTTGACAACTGTTTATAAGCTTGATGGTGTTACCAGACTGGGAAAAGGTAAGAATATACCTAGGGTCTTTTATAGAGCTTCGAGAGTTCATTTTGGATACCTGGTTAGGTGCCCTTAGGTGAAAGATATCTGGCATCCCCCCGAAAAGCAGATTATCTGAGCCTGTACATTTGGGTACACTAGCATAAGATTCACAGTTTGAATCCCCCCCAGAACTTGAGATTAAAGGTGACTCGGATCCACAAGCAGACAGGAGGATTACCCTGTTCTGTTACCTGTTCACCTTACTGCACTTGGAGGTTGGCACTGTGGGAGCAGAGGGCCTGACCTGCTGAGTGTGATTGTGACAACCAGTACTCATCAATAGCTTTATATCCTGATTATGTACGGCAGGGTGTAATTACAGTATTCCTTACATAACCTTTTTGAATCTGAATTTCTGTAACGACTATTGGAGTATGCATGAACATAAATTGTGAGTTCCTACATTATTACTCATAATCAGTTCTAACATAGGAACTTAACAGTTATAAGACAGTTAGGAGTTCCTTTGTCACTGCTACTGCACATATTAGCAACACAAAAAGTAAAAGTAATACAGAAGAGCCTGTCAACAGCACCTGCTGACCAATGATTTTAAAAGAGTCATAACAAATAAAATTCACAAAAAAAGTACATATAAGGTTGCAGTAGCACGTTGGGATTTTGATGCCAAATATAGACCCTCTTGATTTATAAATGTCACCAGAACCTTCAATCCCATTCATGGGCATTAACAGACAACAGGGCATGTATTTGTTGGAAAAGTAAGTACATTTTCAATGTGTGCTGAGGCAACAAACACAACACCCTGTCATGTGCCATTGTGCTTCTAAAATGGCCTGGTATTAAAATTTGGGGCTTACAAGATACTGCTCTGTAAGTATGTATAGGCACTGTGGATGATGCAGTTTATTCAAGAAGAGAGCAGTACTGTAGCAGCCATCTCAACCCATTTTATAGATCCTTATTACGCACAACTAGGTGTACTTTTTTCCTTCGTGATATACATAAAATATTCAAACATGTTATAAATATGGTTAACCCTGGTCCATAGGAAGGATAGCCTCTGACCCCTTCTTACAGCCAGTGATACTTCTAGATCCTTGGGGGGAGTGCTCCTTAAGAATAATTGTTACAGGATTTGCACTGCACCACACCACACCACATCACATTACTTCCATTACAGCTGGATGGATGAGAGCTCTGAGAGGTAAACTGACTTGCCCAAAGTCACACAGTGAGTATTTCGCTCTAGTGGAATTTGAACCTGTGATCTCCCAGTTCCCAAGCTGGTGTTCTAGCCACAAATACCTCTGAAGCCTGTCAAATATACAGAACCCCCTTATACAGGGCACAGTGGGAGATCTATGCTTTGCACTGGTGTATGGATAATACCTTATGGGTGAGAAAAACACAGTAAATCCTCGAGGCGTGGGGTTCAGAAGAAAGGTATGTACCCAGGTGTGGATGGCAACATGTTACATCACAATATATTTTGCAGTTAATGAGCTGGGGCAGCAGAAAGGAGTTTGAATTAGGATTAGTTTGAAAATAACAGTCTATGGTCTTTGGCAGTATCAGTGGAGTAGTTATGTCTCACTGAAATGTGCTAGAAGTGGCCTTTAAATCTTCATAAACCACATCAGGGTTGGAAGCTGGCACTGACCAGCTGGTCAAGTGCTGGTACTTCAGATTCCATAATGGACCAGTACATGTGTCCATTTACTAGCCCCGAGGGCTAGAATTGTAGATAGTAACATTTCAACAAGTACTATACACTAGCTGGGCCAGTGGGTTTCTTGGTCTTAAAAAGTTAAAAGAGGAAGAAAACATAAATAGAAGAAGCTGGCAGCTACCAAGCAACAGCAAATTGGAAGAGAAAAAGAAATCACAAATATGGAAAATATTTACAAATGCAGCCAGAGCGGAAATTATAAGGAAAATAAAAATCGGGCAAGGACTCATTAAGTTAGGAATGGAATGGGATCAGGTATGAACAAAATATGTTATTACAGTGCTTTGCCATAGCAAAAGATGAGGACACCCACAGATAAAGAATGAAAAACGAAATCAGGCACCTTATATAGATATATAGTACAGGCAGGTAGTACAGTGGACAAAAACAGCTTTAAACTGAAGGAGGAAAGGGTAAAAACTAGCAACATAATATGCTCAGCAATATAATATGCCGTACAGTATGTAATCTTTCAATGGGTTTGGAGTAGCTCCTTCCCAAATTGAGTGGTTTACTCCAGTGTTTGAAAACATAGTGTATAGCTGTATTATATTATTCCCTGGCATCACTGTGCTGTGTGATACTTTTTTTTTGTTTCACTACATCGACTTGACAGTATTACTGCAGCTGAGGGGAATGCCATAGCAACTAGAGAGGAACGCCCATCCCTGGCTAAAGATTAGTATTGTATTTTATTCCCTAATGTCACTGTATGTTTTTTATGTTTGTTTTTCTTTATCTAACTGCATAGACATGCTTGACAACAATGCTGCAGGTGTGGAAAAAGTCACAGGAAAGGAAGGAACCCACGCCCCTAGTTAAGTGCTGTGACAAAAGATGCCCAGTGAATGCACTGCGCACAGTGCTGTGAGAGTCCAGAGATGCATTATTATTGAACAGAATGGCTGCTGCTCACTAGAGATCTGCACATACTTATTTCTGAATATTTTGCTGAATATTCAGCATTCTGCAGCCAGCTATTCAGGCTTTCATTATTCAGGAACTGGTTATTCACGGCATAGAGGGTAAAAAAAATATTTTTAAAAGGCCTTTACTCCCCACCCCAGACAACCAAGATTAGTCTCCTGGCCACCCCCTCCCATCACAGTACTTTCCCACCCCTGTTCATATTTCCCCTTGTCAATTAGTCCCTTAAAGTGACAACAACAAAAAAAATAAAGAAAGAAAAGAAAATGCTGGCTTCTGGCACCATTATGGCTCTTTGATATCTCAGGTTGCCCTTGTGTAATATACCAACTGTGTGCTTGGAGGATCCAAGTACAGAAACATAGGAACACAGACAACAATGGCAGAGAAAGGCCAATGGTCCATCCAGGCTGCCCGAGTTCCCTATTTAGCCCTGGGACCTATTGTCCCTCCAGGGTTTTAGCCCTCCCCATCCTTCCCTTCCCCATTCCAGTCCCTATCCTAGCTCTATCACTCTGCATTTATACTTACTGTCATTGTATGCAGTTTTCTGGCTTCAGATTTGTCCTTTTTTAATCTGAATGATTTTCAGTATATTATGTAGGTTTATTGACTGCCTGACAATCATTACCTTTGAATTATGCCTTGATTGTTTGATCCTTGATTTAATGTAATAAGGTAACTAATGTGGAGTCATTGTAAAAGAGCACTTGTGCTCAATGGTAGTGTCTAAATCTTCAAATCAATAAATAAATAAATATTTCCCTCCAGTCCCCTCCCAGCTTTTGCCACCCAGAGCAACCACTATACTCTTCATTTTATCCCAGCTGTGCTTGAACCAACCAACAGTTTTAGCACCCACCACTTCGACGGGCAGACTTTTCCATGGCTTCTCCATCTTTTCTGTAAAATATTACTTCCTCATATCCCTTCTGAGCACCCCTCATGTCAGTTCTCACCTGTGTCCTCATGACTGTGAACTAATATTCAAGCTAAATATTTCTCCACAGTTCACCTTATTAATTCCTTTTAGGAAATTGAAGGTCTGTATCGTACCTCCCCTCTCCCTTCTGGTCTCCAACAGGTACATGTTCAGCGCCTTGAGTCACTCCTCATAGGACCTGTCCTGTTGGTTCTGAATAATTTTTGTTACCCTGAGCTACATCATCTCCAGACTGTCTCTATCCTTCCTGAAGTGAGCACTCCAGAACTGGGCACAGTAATCTTGGTGTGACCTCACTAAGGATGTGTATATGGGAAGTATTACTCTTCCCTTCTGCTATCAATACCCCTCCCGATACATCCCACCACCCTACTTGCTTTGCAATATGCCTTGTTGCATTGACTTGATTGTTTGAGGGAGTCACTGATGATAACTCAAAGGTCCCATTCTTTAGCAGTACTGCTATGTTTCACCCCACCCATCCAGTACTCTGTCCTGGGAGTTCTTGTTCCCTAGGTGCATTACCTTGCACTTTTTGGTGCTGAATTTCAATTGCCAAATCTTAGGCCACCCCTGTAGCTTTCATACATCACTCTGCATTTCCCTGCTTCCCTCATCAGTATCGACCCTCTCACAGAGCTTAGTGCCATCTGTGAAGAGACACAGCCTGCCCCAGACACCCTCACCACTGTCGCTAAGGAGCGTATTGAACATATTGAAGAGGATCAATCCCAGAACAGACCCCTGTGGTACCCTGCTCATGACCTCCCTCTCTGCTGACTTGACTCCATTGTCTACAACCCTCTGCTGCCTCCCTTTTAGCCAGTTGCCTACCCAGTTTACTATACCCTTAGCTGCATCCAGATCCTCCATCTTCTTTAGCAAACGTCTGTGAGGCACTGAGTCAAAAGCCTTGCCAAAGTCAAAGTAGAGCAAATCCGCAGCATGGCCCCAATCAAATTCCCTCATCACCCAGTCAAAGCAAACTATCAGATTAAGATTAGCTATGTAGAAATTTGTATTGACTCCTATGCATTCAGATGTTCTTTATTTATAACTCCCACCTATTATAAGGTTGGTAATGTTTCATGGCATGTGGCCTCTTTCTCAGAACATTGGTGATCTCGTCTTCCAAGGTTCTTGTCTATTTACTTCTTGGCTATCAAAGAAAAATACCTTCCCTTACAGGGTTACTGGACCACTTCACTTTTCTGTTTGCTTTTTAATTCTGGTTGATTTGCAGCTGCCGTCCTCTGCACTACTGGAGGTCATACCAGGCATCATACTAGAAATTAACAGTGTCTTTTACCATATACTGTACCTCCTCACCAGTCTGAGACTCTCCAGCGGCAAGCATGCTATAATATGTATTTATTTATTTATTTGAAAATTGATAAGCAGGACAGGCATGCTGAGCCAGGGCTCATTTGCAGGTGTAACCCAGGGGAAAGGGGATTCAATAAATAAAAAGCAGCAGTAGAGAGGTATTCCAAAGATAAATTTGGGCCCAATTCTAGAAGGGTGGCGCAAGTCACCGCCAAACTCAACTTGCACCACCCGCAACTGTGAGATTGACCCTGCACCCTATTCTACAAGGGGCAGGGTCTCTGCAGCTAAATCCTGTGATTTGCAACATGCGACCAGGTAAGCGAACAGGGTTTACCTGGTGAGCATGTGTAACCATAACACAGAGCGCAAAGTGGCCCACCATGCCCAGTTAGCCACATTAGGAGCCCGTGGGCCTGCCCTCATCAACTGACCCCCTAGTGTGCATGTGAGGCCCTTGAGGCTACACCTCTGACCCCAAATCCCTGTGTATGTATTGCCCTGCGGCTGACACCAACTGCTCCCGACTGCCTGTAATTATCGCCCCTCAGGGCTGCTCACACCCCAGCCCTGAATCCTCTATTGTCAAATGCCTGTGGGTGGCACTGTCATCCCACACCTGTGCCGTGACCCTGAGTCACCAGCCGGCGACTCGGGGTGGGGTACAGAGTGGGGAGGATGACAGCACCGCCCTCTTGAGACATTTTACAATGGGAAGCTGGGTATGGACAGCCCTGTGGGGCATTAATTACACAGGAGTTGGAGTGCAGTTGGTGTAGATCATGGGGCCTTTACTGTATGGGGGTACAGGGGGGCAAGTACAGTATGGGTGATGGGGCCGGAATATGTGCGATGCCCATTGGGGCACCAATGGCAGTGATCAGGGCATGGGGGGAGGGCACATGGACCAGGTTCTACAGGACCCTCAGAGGATGTATGTAAGTTACACCAGCTAAATGCAGGTGTTGCCGGTTCTCCTCTGGGGGTTCTTGTAGAATCCTGACATTGGGGTCTTTGTTGCTGCCCTTCTGGAATGGGGTACAACTTCTGCTGTAAATCCCCCTAGCGCCATGTCGCAGGGGGTTTATGGTGCAACTGCTGGCATAACAGCTGTTTGGTGCAAGTGGCCTGCGACATGTTGCAGGCCACTTTGTAGAATTGCGCAAGTTGCAACTGCTGGCGTAAGTTGCTACTTGTGCCATTCTACTTGGTGCAAGTGCTGTTACACCAGGCGTAACTTGTCTAAAATCAGGGCCAAAGTGCAAACAGTGCACAGTTCAACAAAATGTAAGTGCAAATAACAATAAACCAGCACAAGCTGGTTCTATGAGCAGCACCAATATCCAATTCAAATGACAAAAGCAGGTTGATACAAATAGGTGCAGCAGTTGTAGAGACATGGACTGACCCAGGAGGACCATGGCATAGGTGAACAGGACACTAGGGGCAGGTCAGATAGGGGGCTGACAGGAGCAGAAGGGGAGGGGAAGAGTTTTAGCAGGTGCCTAAGGAAAACTGGGAAGGCTGAGAGATGGAGAGAGGAGGGGAGTTGGCTGCAGAGGGAGGGAAGGTGATAGCAGAAGGCTGATTACCCAGCAGTGGAACGGGGATGGGAGAATGAGAGGATAATAAGGTCAGGCCCCCTATGGGCCCTATAGGGTCACAATTTTAAAGTCAAGTTTGAAACCTGCATTTCTTAGAGTAGGTCTGAAATTCAGAATACATTTTTTTTCTGCCCGTCTTCTTCTGTTGTCCCTGCTATTCAAGATTATAATCTGTGCAGTGATATGCATTTTGCTAAACTGCTTGTTTTTCTTAAACTCATGTTCAGATGGAATGTCATCTCGAACATTGTTCAAGAGCACCAAGTTGACAAGCAATACTGACTTGCTGGTAAATTATACAGTACATTATTTATTTTATCAATGCTGCATAGCCACCTTATAGTCTGATGATGTTGGGCATAAAATGTTTACTCTCTAATATGTACTATAAGAATTATGAACCTTGAGAGAGAGCACTGTGGTGAGTGGGTGGTATCTCTTAACATCCAGTGATGCCAGTGTTAAGGTGTGCGCCTTGTGCTATGTTTTGAGATCTTGGTAGTGATCAGCAAGATACATTTTAACATCTGGGTACCGACCATCATTAGCACAGCATCTTTCTGCATCTAAGGTTGCCATTACATCAGCAGCAAGCAGCGAGTCTGTGCATAACAACCTCTAAGCTAGGGGAACTGCAGACCAGAAATAACCCACATCAAGTCTCCAGTGTGAGCTACCATGCCTCAAAATAATGTATTTTAAAGCTAGCAAGGAGCAACTCCCACCAGCTCGAAATACCTAACACCAGATCAGACCATCAAGAGAGAGAATGCCAGCTAGCACCCCACTGCTATGAACCAGGTACAAACAACTGTTCATAAGTGACTTCAATCCATTGCAAAACAAAACTCTCTAACATCTCATCTCATCTTTGGCAAGTGAATAAAAGAGCTGGGAATGAAATTTTACCCAGGGAGGGGCTGAGGGTTAATCATGTGGCTAATGTGTGTGCAGATGTAGCTAAGAACTGTTTAAACTTTCATTATCTGAACGGGGTATACGTCAAGCTGAAATCAGGACAGCCATTATGAGAGCATCAGCTACAAAAAGGCCATTGAAGAATACACCTCCCCAATGAAGAAGACTGTAGCCAATGCAATGGGCTCCGTATGAGGGATTATCAATACCAACGTATTGGAATGAGACTGCTTCTTTATTATTTGATAACTGCCTATATAAACAGCTTTTAAAATGTGTATTGCTTTAATAAATGCCAACTGAATAATTAAACTTTCTTTTCTGTTTAATGATATACCACAAGTTATTGTTTTTGACAAGCAAATTCCATGATACTGTGGGATTTATTGCTCTTGGGCTAGTATTAAATTAATCAGGATGCCTACCAGTATATGACTTTAAAATTTGGGTTGGTATAACATAAACCAGGTAATTCTTGCTCATCTGATTGGTACCCAGTGTGTTTCATGGGCATCATTATCACATGATAAGCCTCCCTAACAAAGGCAACAAGGTGATATAAGATCTGGTCTTAAGATCTGAACTTTTCTATACCACATAATGTAGTGTATTCAAACTGAGACATTTTTTTATCTCACTCTTGGGTTTACAAGACTGAAAGAATTTATAGGCATATGGCCTTGTAGCGTTGAGCACTGTGAGTATTTTTAAAAGAGTGTTATCTCAGTATTCTTCCTAGTTAGTGCAGGAAAGAATGTGATTATATTTCTGTGTTTTGTCAATGTATGTTAATTGTTAACGTGACATTGATTTTGATTCAGAGTTTATGTTAAATTAATAAAGTAGCATGAAACAGTAATCAGTGAATGTTGTGCTGCAGATTACATCCAGTTTCTGTATACATTTCATAGTGACAAAATGCTTCTAATAGTATTAACAATTTTGACCATTCCATTCTAGCACTGGCTTTCAATACCTGACCCTGTGATCAAGAGATCAACACCTCTGACCATATTCTGGGTTGAAAATAGAACCAATTTGCCCCCTGAAGCAGGCTAATCCCACAGGATTATTGCAACCCTGCCCCACAGTTGTCCAACTGGCAAGCTACTGTCTGGAGTTCAGACGCAGAAGGAGTGGTGGAACATCATCTTACCAACAGACGGAATTTCACAGAAAAACCCTTTACACATGAGGCATTTCTAAAGGCAGGATGCCAAACGTATGAAGGCTTTTGCACCCTGGGTGCAAACATAAGGTTTCTTTCACAGATGCTTTACATTTGGACACCTAAAAGGAAGGGGAACGTAGTTTTTGGTAACTTCATTTGGGAGAGTCCAGGGATCAAGTGAATTGCCAAGCCCCCTCCCCCCCCACATATACACACAAGAAATACACAAAAAGGTTTAGCAACAAAGTGCCAACTTTAAGGAGTCATTTTAAAAGCCAGTTTTTTTTAGTTTAAACAATCTTAGTGTGCAATATGGTGCATACAAAATATGGAAAGTTAACACCCTGATGTAGTAATAACTTCATAAATTATTTTTAAAGACTATACCTAGTATAGGCATATCAGAGAAGTAGAAAGTGTTGTAAGGCTTTGGAGTTTTGCCAATCACAACATATGCATGATTAATTCTATACATGATTGAGGAAATTACTGAATCCCTCCATCAAGTCTGACATGCTCGTAAAGTAAATGTCTTGAAAAGCATGCACATGGGAGGTTTATGGAGACAGGAAAGGTGCTCCCTCCTCTAACTGCACAGTGGATAACATGATGCAGAACCTATAACACCCAAGGCAAGCCAGCAAATAAGTGACCAGTGCCATGATGCTGTGGCAACCTAGGTAAAGCTGTGAATTTTCCTGTAAGGATGACAGTGATAAGGTGGCATGTTTTAAAGATTCCTGTTATAAGCAAAAAAAAAATCAGACAAAGGATGATGATGCTATGCTTAGTGCATTTAAAGTATTACCGTATGTATTTGCATAAAGCTGTATTCACTGGATGAGGCATGTTTTAAATATCCCTTTCTTTCTTTTTAATGGCTGTCCAAAATGCTGTGATATGTCTCCTTTAACAAACTGCATGTGTTGTTATATTTATTGTGTATGTTTTATTTTTTTATATGTTTAACAGTTTAATAGCACTTTTTGTGTGCTGATCAATGTAAACTACTACCAGACTTGGTTATAGCTTCAGTGTACACTTCTATGCCCAAAAACTCCAATTTTCTTGCCGGACCCTCAATCTTACCCTCTGCCAAAGGTACCCCCATTTACCACACATTTCCTTGAAATCCTGCAACATTGTTGCTGTCCCCTGTTCCCCCCTGTCCTACCAACAGGAAATCATCCAGATAGTGGACCACAAACTTGTAAGCATATCTTTCCCCAAATACACACTGCATCCACTTACTAAATGCCTCAGAACAACCCATATGCATGTCCTTGTCAAAATAGTATGCATCCTGAATGGGAAAACTCAGCAGATCCAAGTCTTCAGGCGTAACTGGTAGCAAGTAAAAAGCCGGCTCTATGTTGGTTTTCAACAACCATGCCCCTTCTACTGCCTTAATCAACTCAATAGCCTGGTCCAGTGTAGTGTAAGAAACTGCACTCTGCTTGTCCAGTATGCTGTCATTCATCAAGGCCCCCTCTGAATATGACAGGTGGTGGATTAACTGAAATTCCCCCTCTTGCTTCTTCAGTACTACTCCCAGTGGTGACACCCTGAAGTTATCCAAAGGGGGCTCAGCAAACGGCCGTTCTACTCTGCCTGTCACTATTTCTTTATTAATCTTATTAGCTACTATCTCTTCTTTGTCCCCTTCCAACCCCAGTTTCTTTGCAGACATTTTTCTCTGCACCCCTTGTTAACCCAACCTGAATCCCACCTCGAAACCATCCCTCAGCATTCTCCCGAATTCCCAATCTGGGTACCCCCTAGTCCATTCCTGTACTATGTCCAGCCTGACGGATGTGTTAGCCAACTGAAACTCCATCCTGACTTCCTTTTCCCCCATCCTTTTAGCTTCCACTGTAACCTGCCCATATGTCCCCTCCCACTAAAACCCCTCCCCATGCGCTGTGAAATGCCCCTCCCCCCTTGACCCCCCCCAAAACCACCTCAAAAAGGCTGCCCATTATAACCTTTGGAGCCTGTTCTGTCACCCATTGTCCTGCAGGGTGACATCGGGTGTTGTCCCACACACTTCGAACAAACATGCCTGAACTTGTAGTTTGCCCATGTGCAGTACGTTTTATTGTATGTAACCCCGACATGTCTTTACCACTTGATTATTCCCCCCAGTTCTATATCCTTCCCTACTGCCCTCACCTGTCCAGACAGTGTCCATACCCACAAGTCTGTGTTTGTACAGTCCCATCTCAGGTTCCCATGTGAAGTTATACATTGCCTAAAGGTCTCATTGTACTCAAGCCACCCATACCCAAACTTTACTTTATATGTGTCTTGAATGATGGCTGAATATGCTAGCAAGGTATTGCCAAATAGGGTTGTTTTTCCAACAGCATGGCACTGAATATTGTAAAACCAGCCTGCCATGTTTCTATATTTTTTGCCTTATAGGTAGTATCCTTGTCTTTCTTTCCCACCAAGGCTAATGCCATTGCCATCTCTGATTTTCCTACTGTTTCCCTTTTATTCATACTTTTTCATTGTCTCCTTGTCTACCAGTGTACATATATAAGTATGTACTACCCTTTCCATATCTTCTCCTTAATGGAGTGGGGTACATGATCCCCCAGGGTCACACCCGGTATCCCATCATTCCCTTTCCCGCCCTCTGTTCCCTGCCTTTGCCCCACTCTCCTCTCCTTTCACCCCTTTTAGCTCTTTGAGTACTTGCTCCATTTCTTCAAAATCCTTTTCCCCTATATCATTTATGATACCTGCCAAGTATTCTTTTAAATTGCCATCCTTGGACAGGTCCACCTTCTCCTTACCATTCCCTGTGTCTGGCCTGGCTCCTCCAGTTTGGGTAGTGGTTCAGGGTCAGGCACAGGTGCTTGAGGCTGCTTTCCTGAAGGGGCCTTCCTTGCCCCCCAAGCTGGCATCTTCCTCATTCTAGCTATCTCTTCCTCTTCTTCTTCTTCTGTGCTTCATAATACTTCCAGCAGCTTGTTCACCTTTACCATCAGACCCCCCGCAGGTGTCTTCTCCATTCTGACTGCCTCTTCCTCTGCTTCCTTCCTTCATGCTACCTCCAGCAGCTCATTCACTTTCCCCATTAATTCGGCTGCATGCTCAATCATTTGTGCACTTGTAGTAGCTTCTGGTGTTTTCTTGGGCACCAACCTGTTAATTTAACTAATAAAAACACAAATCCGTTAGTCAACCACCCTCTGTACATTGTTCCTGGGCCCCTAAACTTGGGAACACCTGACTGCACGATGGGTCAGCACCCAGCTTCCTTTGAACCCCTTGCTGTCTTCCTTGGGCCAGGCACCTTTCTAGAGAATTATTATTATCATCATTATTATTATTATATTTTTTTTGCAAAGCCTTTATAGGCCACTGTTGCCCTGCAGCACCTTTTGGTCTATACCTCTGTCGCCCCACCACTGCTTATGTTGCCTTCCCCTCATCTCCCTCCCCCCCTTTTATTTTTTTAGAACCGCCTTACACTTTCTTCATAGTATGTTCATTCATCCCCCTTTCCTCATAAGCCACCACTTCTGGAGCTGGACTCTAAAACATTGCTACATTACCCCACAAGAACATTGTTCCATTTCAATCATCATTTTTTTTTAATCCTTTCCATTTAACCTGCCAGCTCTTCTAAATGTCTCTTGCCAGCAATCGCCCATTTTGCACTGAGCAGCAGCCACATGGCTCACCATCTCCATTTTGCCACCAGCCGCCATTTTGTAGCCAGGCCATGTGGCTCTCCCCCATCCCCATCCATGAATTCGTCCTTGTTTTAGCCCCAGCCTTTGTCCCACTTCCCATGTCCACAGAGCCTCATCCCAGATGCCATAAACTGCCCGCTGCCTTTTCCCTACCCGCAGCCCTACCATCACATCTGCGGGCTGTGGTTCCTGCACCATTGCTTGCAGCCTTAGAGGAGTGGCTGTGCCTCCTACACTGCTGAAAACCTGGGTAACCAAAAACAACTGCGCTGCAACCATCAACTGGCTGACCGGACGCTCCTTCTGTAAGGTAAGCTTTATTTTATCATTTGGTTACCTCCATATCTTTTCATGGCACATCTCAAATTTCCGCCAATGCATCAGAGGCCATGTAGCCTACCTAGATCCCACGTAAGATAACCTTTCCTCCTTGGGCCCTGAGTTAATCCGCATCTGCTGCCACCTTCCTCCTTGGGCTCTGAGTTAATCCCCTATCTGCTGCTACCATTCCAGTAGAAAAAAATCCTCTTAAACCACACAAATTAGCCTATATATATATATATATATATATGTATATATTTTTTTTATTTATTTAGTTTTCGTTTACCGGGTAGGTGAGCTAGCCATAAAATTACTATTTTCAGTCACGACCCAGGAGGATTACAACATGAGAAAGAAAAAACATAACAACATTACAAGTATTGTATGGACAACATCGGAGAAATACATGAAAACAAAAATTACAAATTGGCTGAGAAAGTATACATGGGAAAGATAAGAGAACATGTAGGGCAGAGTATGCATATAAAACCATGATCGGCTATCTAACATATAGGGAGAGCTAGGCAACAGTTACAGTAAGCCAGTGAGTACATAGTAAGTGCAAGGTTTAAGCTAATACAGTTCATTTTATATTAGACATGAGGCAGGAAAAGCAGTCATTTTTATGAGGTACATTGTGGCAGAAACACCGCCATCCTGTAAGAAAAAGGAAGATGCAATTCACTGGATGTAGCAATAGGGAGTGATGAGGGTAGGGACGAAAAACAACCATGCGTGTTGGGGGGAGGAGGAAAACAAACAGACAGGTTAGTCGTTAAGAACACAGCAGGCATGGGAGGTAGGCAGAGAGAGAGATCAGGGGGGTTGAAAACAGGAGTAGGAGTTTGAAGCAAATAGACTGGCACAGAGCTCTTTTTTCAAGAGTACACTGGACAGCGCTTGGCGAAGTTCTAATGGTAGGGCGTTCCATTTCAGTGGGGTGTAGTGGGAGAAAGTTTGGGAGCCTTTTGTGGTTTTACACCTTGGCACCTGCAGCAGGGACTTATCAGCGGAGTGTAGACCATAGGAAGGTGTGTAAGGGGACAGTAGCCTTGCAAGACTATCAGGAGATTGCGCCCTAATAACATTGTCCACTAGGGAGCCAACTGAGTAGAGTCTCAGTGCAACAGGTAACAGCCATTTAAGGCCTGAACAGAGTTTGCAGTGGTGTTCAAGCCTAAGGGATGAGGAGGCATAATGACAAATATTATTGTAGGTGGTGTCCCAAGCACGCTGTGATGACTTAGGTATGGCCGCATATGTGACAACTCCATAGGTCAGGGCTGGTAAGAGGATGCTGCAGGCAACAGCCAGCCTGGCAGATGGAGTAGGTGTATAGCTAGCTCTATAGCAATGCCTAACTTTGAGTTCACTGATTTGCAAGTGGATTTGACATGGGGATCAAAGCTAAGAGACTGACCAAGGACAACCCCAAGATATTTGAACGATATAACTGTATTTATGGGAGGGGAGCCAGGACAGGAGACCGAGATGCTATTATTGCAGGAATTTAGTTTGGTAGCAGACCCAAACAGCATTGCTTGGGTTTTCATTACGTTGAGGACCAGTTTGTGGTCGGGTAGCCAGTTTTGAGTTTTCTGGAGGTCGGAAGAGAGGGACGAGTTTAATGTCGGACACGTTTTTGGAGCTAGCATATAGAACAATATCATCCACATGCAAGAGGGATGAACAGGAGGTGAGATCAAGGGTGATGCTGTTGATGAAGACAGAGAAGAGAAGGGGCCCTAAAACTGAACCCTGGGGTACCCCAATGTTTATAATGGCCTGGTCCAAGAGGGAGGAAACGTAGTTCACAAATTGGGCACGGTTAGACAGATAAGCACTGAACCAGGCCACAACACCCATCGAGAAACCCATAGACTTTAATGTTGTGAGGAGAATAGGGTGATCAACAAGATCAAATGCTTTGGTCATATCTATAAAAACTGCCCCTGTGAGACAGCCTGTGTCCATGGCAGACAGGGTGTCAGTGGTGAATTTGAGCAGGGCCATGGTGGTGCTATGGCCCTTATGGAAACCATGTTGGGCAGGGGAGAGAAGATTGTTTTTGTGAAGAAAAGCAGTGGTTTGAATAGCAACAAGTTTCTCAAGAATTTTGCTTAATACAGATAATATCGTAATGGGTCTATAGTTGTAAGGGTCTTTAGAGTCACCTTTCTTAAAAACTGGAGTGATTTTGGCAGTTTTCCAGATATCAGGAACATGACTCTGATAGAAGGATAAGGTAAAGATATGTGCAAGAGGAGAGGCTATAAATGGGGCTGCTATCTTCAAGAGTCTCAGTTCAATACCATCATAGCCAGTACTAGTGTTGTCTGAGATAGAGTTTAGGAGTTTTAGCACCTCTGACTTAGAGATGGCTTTGAAGTGAAAGGATTGTTTTAAAGTATCTGTGTGAGGCTCAGTGTGTATGCCTAAGGTTTGCATAGTGGGGAAGGCCGAGGTGTATTTGGTTAGGTCAGAAAATTGTTTGTTGAAGAAATTTGCAATTGTCTGACGATCATTACAGTGGATACCATTTAAGATCATGTTATTTAGGATAGGGGACTGGGTAGACCCCAGGAAGGACCTAACATGTGTTCAGAATTTTCTAGGCTCTCCTGCTGCATCAGTGAGAAGAGTTTTGCAATATTTGCTTTCGGCAAGACTTGAATGCTTTTTACATTCTTTACACTGTGCCCTATAGAGGTCATAGTCAGCTGGAAGACCTGGGAGTTTAAAGCATTTCCAACTATATCTCTCTTTTTAAGTTTGGAAAGGAGGTTCTTTTTTAACCATCTCGTTTGTCTTCCCTTCACCCTACATGTAGAGTAAGGGGTATGGATATCCTGGAAAGTCAAGAATTCATGAAGGAAGACACCTAGGGCTGTCTGGGCATCATTAGTGCTGTATATTTTGTTCCAGTTGATTTGAGAGACATCATTGAGAAAGTGTAATGGATCAAAACTTGAAAAGTTCCTTAAGGTGATATACTTTGGAGGCGGGGTAGGGTTTTTAGGGGCTGGAGACCATAGACAGAAGATAGGGGAATGGTCAGTGAGTGTATCAGCAAGTATGCTATCAATATGTATGTGTTCAGGCCGACTAGTTAGGGCCCAATCAATTAGGGTGCTAGAGTGTGTGAGCATAGCTGATATAGCTTATGTAGCATGATTTGGGACTGAAAGTTGGTTTGGCAGGTTCCCAGCCACTTTAAGTTTATATCACTCATAATAATCACTTCGTTTGACCCAGCCGACAGTGATATTTGTTCAAGTAGCTCCACGAGACCAGTGAGGCCACTGTTAGGGGGGTTATAGGCACATACAATATGCAGTATTTTTGTACCCAAGGTAAGTATCACATGTAATGACTCACAGTGGGGGAGGTCAGACGTAGGGAGGATGGAGAGATTTAAGTTTTCTTTATAATAGATAGCAACCCCACCACCCTTTTTGGAAGAGGTTCTATCTCTCCGAATGAGGTTGTAAGTGGCTAATAGGCAGGAGGAGTCAGTGACTGTGGGTTTCAGCCAAGTCTCTGATAGGCAGAGTAGGTCTGCCTTGTAGAGGGTAACCCACACCTCAAGTTCCAGCTGGTTTCGAAGAAGGCTCCTAATATTTTGATGAGCAATGCATAGCCCTTTCAAGTCGCAATTCAAAATGTCAGCATGGGCATAGGGGGAGCTAGGACCAGGATTAGTCTCAGCATCTCCAGAAAGTAGCAGGGCAATGAGGATGAGATACCACAGTTTCCAGTGCACAAAGGAGGTATGGCGTAGTGGACCATCACGGTGTGTTAGAGAAACTGCTGAGGCAGTGTAGATGAGACCCCTATGGAGAGGGGGGTGGGATACATCCTCATTACATCCAGAACAAGGAGGTTTGAGAAGTAGAAGTCACTTTGCGATGCATGACGGTCCCTTGCATTATTGTGGAGGTTAAAGGTAGTCCCAGAGAGGGTACAGAGCAGGAGGAGTGTGATAAGTAGATAGGGAAGGTTAGAGGACTTCATGGTAATACAATAAGTCACAGTGGGGACCAGATAAGTAAACAGAAAGGAAAGGCTAGGTGAGGATGCTCACAAGAATTGAGAGTATGAAAAGCCTGTAAAGCTTACAGTAAGAAACCAGCTAACTGCCAGTGGGAGTCACACTTGTGAGTATTTCTTGTAAATAGCACGGTTACTGGTATAGATGCCAAGGGTTAGGAAAGTAGAGAGACACGAGCCTGTGGTGGCACAGAAATACAGTTTAGTATGAGAGATAAAGGTAATGCAAAGTACAAGTGGGGAGAAATAATTGAAAAGATTGTGTAATGCTGCCTCAAGTGGCTAAAAGCTATAATCTGCAGGTGGAGAAGTGAGCTGATTGGTTTTACACTCACACTCAACTCTATTGGTTCTACTCTCACACTCACAACCCTATATAAGGGAGAGCCAACCAAGGGTGGTGGTGGGGGTGGTGGGGAGCCGATGCGCAGCGTCAGCGGGGCCTCCTCTGCTCACAAACGCTGCTGGCGGCAGAGGTAGTTCATGGACCGTCCATACCTGAGGGGATCACAAGAAAGGCTGGAGGGAGGGCTTCAGGAGCCTGGCCCTCATGACCGTCCGACTGCCCGCTGGTGGTGGGGGGGTCCGCGTGCAGGAGGCAAGATCTGAGGGGAAGAGAGGAGAGAGAGGATCAGTTATAGGAGGTAAGGGCCTTTTGTTTGTCTGAAAAGGGGAAGGGGTGAAAGAAAGGGGATGATTCAGAAAACGGAGCAGTTTGGGCTGAAATAACTTCAATTAAACAAATGTGCAGCTCGAGTCTTATTCAAACAGATTGAAGCAACTTAAATTTAAACAAATGTGCAGCTCAAGTCTTATTCCAACAGATTTAAGCAACATCAATTTAAACAAATGTGCAGCTCGAGTCTTGTTCCAACAGATTTAAGCTAGGGTCACAATTACAAAACCTGGCAAACCCCAAAAAGTTCTGGTCTCAAATAAATTGCCTCCTGAAGGGGCACTCAGCTGAAGCCCCCCAGAGCATCGCAGTAGAAGGCAACCTGACGTCTGATCCGGATGAGTTAGCTAATGTTTTCAACAGTTTCTTCACTGACTTGGATAGATACATTGATCCCTCACCTAGCAACAGTAACTTCTCTCCGTTTGCCACCCACACCAGCCCCAACTTCCACTTCCGCCTGGTTATGCAGAAGGAAGTCCTCTCTCTTTACTAAACACCATCAAACCGGACAGCGCTCCTGGGTTTGACAATCTGGAGCCTAAGTTTCTGAAAATGGCTGCCCCAATTATTGCTGCTCCACTAAGGAACCTGTTTAACAAATCCCTCCTTCTCGGGCTATTCCCCACGAAATGGAAAATGGCCACCGTAGTCCCTATACATAAAGGTGGTGACAAGGACCAAATTGAAAACTACCGACCTATATCCATACTCAGTGTGCTTGTGAAAACGCTGGAAGAACTGGTGCATAGACAGATTCTTGATTACACTGAAACCCATAATCTACTTACTGAGGTGCAACATGGATTCAGGAAAAACCACGGCACAGACATAGCCCTTGTCAAGTTTACCTCAGTTGTACTAGGGGCTATGGATCAAGGTCTAGCCACTGGTGCGCTATTCCTAGATCTTACGAAAGCCTTCAATTTGGTGAACCATGACCTCCTTGTTACCTGCCTTCAGAACCTAGGACTCGATGCACTTGCCTCCTCCTGGTCTCAACATTACCTCTGTGGAAGAAAGCAGCTGGTAAAATGGAAGGGTACAACCTCCTTAATTAGGCCAGTGCACCAAGGAGTCCCCCAAGGATCCATCCTTGCACCCCTGCCATTTACTATCTTCATCAATGGCATGCCAAAGCATTGAGGAGGTGCCAACATCCAATTGTATGCAGATGATGCCATTATCTATAGGAGTTCGGAAGACTTAATTCAACTAAACCAGAACCTCAATATGGACTTCAGAGTGTTGGAAAAGTGGCTAGTGGATATGAAACTCATCCTGAACCTCAATAATTACAAGGCCATGCTTTTCGGTACCAAACGGTTGGGAGCAAATAGATCAAACCTCCTACACATCTCATCGTCCAATGGGACCACACTTGAGATCTGTGCATCCACAAAATATCTTGGAGTACACCTGGCTCAGGAGCTAACCCTAAGCCTGCACATTGAGGCAACCACCAAAATCCTCTATCAAAGAATTGGCCTTCTATACAGACTTGGCGGATTCCTCTCCAGGGAAGCCCGTATGGCAATCACCACTGGTACCATTCTTCCAGTGCTTCTCTATGGTGCTCCCTTATTACAACCTCTTCGGGGCCCTGAACTCAACAAACTCAGAGTACTTTATCACAAAATTGCCCACTTTGTAGCTTCTGCCCATCCCCGTGATCACCACTGCAATGTTCTTACCTCTCTGAGCTGGCCATCACTTGAGGCCAGGCTTGCATACCCTACACTCTGTCCGACGTTCAAAACAACCAAACTTCCAGCACCCCCTAGCCTAAACAGACTTCTCCTATTCAAGACAGCTAATCGTGACCTGAGGTCTACTGTCCAGCCCATCCTGGAAGTCCCTAGGACACAAATCCAAGCTGGTGACAGGTCCTTTGCCAGCTCTGCCCCGCCACTCTGGAACAGTCTACCCTCAGCTGTGACAACCTGCTCTACCCGGTACTCATTTAAAAATGCCCTAAAATATCACTTGCTGGTAGTAAATCAGTGCTGTTGCACTTGAAATGTTGGTGCCCTTACATTCCTGAGTTTTGACCTGTATTGTCCTGTTTCTATTTGCCTTTACAGTAACTAGTGGCAGGCCACCTGTACACCTACCCTGTACATCTGGCTTCCTCTGCTGCTCCCTGTTTTCTATTATCTGGAGGAGGGCTCATGTGGTGCCCCTCCACAAGAGTGGCCCCAAGGATGAACCGGGAAACTACAGACCAGTGAGCCTCACATCCATCATGGGTAAGCTAATTGAGACTATCCTGAAGGAGAGGCTGGTGGCCCTCCTAGAGGCCAAAGGACTACAGGACAGCAGACAGCATGGCTTCATATGTGGCAGATCCTGCCAAACCAACCTGGTAGAGTTCTATGACTGGGTAACTAGGCAACTGGACAGGGTCCTTGCAGTGGATATCCTGTATCTGGACTTCAGTAAGGCATTCGACTCTGTGCCGCATGAATGGCTGGGAAGGAAGTTAGTAGGCACAGGGGCGGGAGCAAAGCTGGTGAAATGGGTAGGAAACTGGCTTCAGGGACGGCAACAGAGGGTGGGTGGGTGGGTGGGAGCTCTCACACCTAAGGACAGTGACGAGCGGTGTTCCACAGGGCTCGTGTTGGGACCAGTGTTGTTTGGGATATTCATTGCAGACATATCATGGGACATCAAGAGCAAGATCAGTCTGTTTGCTGATGATACCAAGGTAGGCGCGGTGGTGGATGACCTAGGGGGTGGCAGAGGTTGCAGGATGATCTGGCAAAGCTTGAAACCTGTCAGACACCTGGCAACTGGGGTTTAATGCCAAAAGTGCAAGGTGCTGCATTTTGGGATGAAGAACCAAGGAGGAGTTACCAGCTGGGAGGAGTGCAGCTAGCCCAGACAGAGGAGGAGAAGGACCTGGGTGTGCTCATTACAGGTCAATGAACAACTCGGCACAATGTAGGATGGCAGCAAAGGCCAACAAAATGCTGGGTTGTATTGCAAGGAGTATATCCTCAGAGGAGGAGGTGATTCTGCCACTGTATAGGTCATTGGTTAGACCACACCTGGGTACTGTGTGCAGTACTGGCACCCATATCTGAAGAGGGACATTAAGTTACTGGAGGGTGCAGGCGAGGGTGACAAAGATGATCAAGGGGCTGGGGACTTATCATATGAGAGGAGGCTGAAGGAGTTGAACATGTACTCACTGGAGGAGAGGAGACAGGGGTGACATGATTGAAACCTTTAAATACATGAAAGGAATAAACAAGACGGGTACAGAGGGTCTGTTCAAAGTAAGGGAGGGGAGGGTCACCAGGGGCCATGATATGAGACTGGAAGGAGGAAGGTTCAGGAAGGAGATGAAGAGACACTTTTTTACAGAGAGGGTGGTAGCTGGGTGGAATGCATTACCTGCAGAAGTGGTATCGAGTAGAACAGTGGACTGCTTCAAAAGGGGATGGGACAGGACAAGGGGGAGGGCTAATGAAGGGGAAGGGTGGAAGAGAGGGGCAGCTGCAGAATAAGGGGTGCTAGCTGCACATTCGAGCAGACTTGATAGACCTCTAGGCCTTTATCTGCTGGCAAATTTCGTATGTTCGTATCTACTGTATGCTCCTTATGTATGAACCAATGTGGTTAATTGCCCTACCTTTGTCTCTTGTATGCTAATGTTCCTTTCACCTATAATTAATTCCGGGTTGCCCCTGAAAAAGGGACCCTGTTGTCTCAGTGGGCTCACCCGGTCAACAAATTTCAATAAATAAATAAATAAATTAAATGTAAAGCCTTTGCCTACAATTAAGCAGCTCAAGTCTTACTTCTAACAGCTTTTAATAGTCGCTGCAGTTTGGGTTGGGAGAATTACAATTTCAATTATGTGCAGCTTGAGTTTTACTACAGCTTAGATGCACGTTCCTGTGTGAGTTCCACTAGGGTGCCCTGCTGGTTCAGCTTGGTACAAGTAGGGAAAAAATGGCACCAACTAAACAGTTTGAACTAAACCCTAAGCATTCATTCCGGTAGGCACATTAAGGATAATTTAGATAAAATAGAGAATTAAAGCAGATAAAGTAAAGAATTAAAGTAACTGTAGTGTGGGAGACTATTTCACTCATACGCTGACAAGTAATAAGTTATTTCAGTATTTTAAACGAAAAAAGCGCCAACTCCCCCCTCTGCTCACAAACGCTGCTGGCGGCTGAGGTAGTTCGTGGACTGTCCGTACCTGAAGGGATCACAAGAAAGGCTGGAGGGAGGGCTTCAGGAGCCTGGCCCTCGCGACTGTCTGACCGCCCGCTGGTGGGGGGGTTCTGGTTCCCATGCAGGAGGCAAGATCTGAGGGGATCACTAGAAAGGCTGGAGGGAGGGCTTCAGGAGCCTGGCGCTTGAGGCCATCCAACCGTCCACTGGTGGGGGGTCCAGTTCCCTTGCAGGAGGCAAGATCTGAGGGGATCACAAGAAAGGCTGGAGGGAAGGCTTCAGGAGCCTGGCCCTCGCGACCATCCGACTGCCCACTATATTTTTTTTAAATCACAATGAATGCTCCAACCCCCAGAACCTTCACATTTACCAGGAGGGGCCAACCCCCACTCCCCCACCAACTCAGGCTTGCAATGTCCAGACCAAATGCTAGGCCCACCCTACCCCACATGGCCCCACAACAAACCAGCAATTCAGCTCTAAAAATCTGCTGCCTTTGCCTGCCGGGCTGTTAAACAAGTTCAACATCCATGCCTGCCTCCCCAGCCTTACCAGAAAAACCACTTATGGTCCTAACTACATTTAAAAGAACACCAAATCCTTCTCTTTAACCTCCTTAAGCCTGTAAACTTTTCTGTTAGTGAACTTTTTTTTATCTTAGCCACTGTACAATGCACACCTTTTTTTTTATAATATCCCATTGGTAAGCCCCAACTTCTCCACCAAACAGCCCACTACCTTACCTCTATACCTTGTTCTCCAAATCTTGTTACAGGTGCCAATCAATGTGCTAAAACTAAATTATAATCTCAGCAAAAGAAGGGAGCTCCCTTCTCTTGCAGCTCTTTATATACCCCTAAGAAGAAGGACCCCTACCCTAGCTCCACCCCCTAACCAATCATCTTGTCACCCCTACACTACCTCATCCAACGCATCCTATGACCTCACTCAACTCCTTCCCCCTCCCCTCTCTTATCCTCCCCAAATTTCTCCTCCCCTTCCCTATGCCTGACCTACCCTCCCCTCACGTTGCCAATCCACACCCCTTGCCATTTTCTTCAGGAAACCCCCTGACAATTTTGGTTGCCCTGTAATGGCAACCATATTAACTTCTCAATGTCAAAAAGACAAAATCTATGCTATTTGACTCTAAATGCAAGCAATCTAATCCATCCAAAGTACACACAATTTCAAATACCTGGGTATTACACTCGATCCCTCTCAGACCACAATTTTTCCTTGAGTAAAACATTCTCCAGAGTCTAGGTTTTGGGTACAGACTAAAGTCCTCCATAACACCTGATGTCTGTCTCACAATTGCTAAATGTACTACAGTATGTTGCCTGTACTAGGATATTCTAGGATATGCCTCTCCTATTTACTTGCAAATGGCTACAAAATGTCTCCTGGCTAAGTAATATTTACAGCAGTATATGCCAACATGCCTTCTCAATCCCTTTTAGTTCACATCTCTGTAACCATCACAGTGTCCAGAGAAAAAGGTGCTCCACTCACGGTCATGCAAGGGACAATCTCAATACTTTTATGCAGAAAAAAATAGCACTGACACCATTCACTTAGCAATTGCATTTTGCATTGAATGCTGTGCTGTGCATAACAAAAAACAAACATACTGGGTCCAGCACCATAACATGTCCCCCCACCCCTTGCCTCCAGAGAATACATATTTAACTCTTTTAGTCTTTTCTCATAGGTCTTCTCCCCCACCATATCAAATCCAATGCCATCAGGGCACCTACTGACATGACTAAGTAGGGGGTAGGCACAGGGGTAGGGGCATGCAAGCACCCAATTCTGGTCAAGACTTCCACTGTGGAGGGCCAGCATGAGGGACACGGGCTATGTGGCAGAACCCTAATGTAGTAACTATGTAACCTCTAGGTCCAGTTATAGGACATCTCTGGGTGCCTGACTAGCCTTTCCTCCACCTGTTCCAGTCCTGTGAGCTGGCAATCAGGGATGGGGGCTATCCCAGCACAGTTTAGGTTTTACCCATTTTTGCCAGCATCCTCTATGGGGTATCACAGTCCTTGGAGGAGTGCCATATCCCATAGTTTTCTGTTCCATCTGGAATGGGGGATCTGCTGCAGTGCTGACCTGTGCATCTGATTGGATGGTCAGTGTCCAGCACAGCTCCATCTTGGGAAGCCCCCCGGCCCCACATGAAGCCCTGCACTCATGGGTAGTGGCAGGCAGGGATTTTGGATGCTGCCCAGTGCAGAGAGCCATTTGGGTGTGGAGTAGAATGGCCAGGCTATAGAAACAGAAAACAGAAAATGATGGCACAAAAAGGCCAGTAGCCGATCGAGTTAGCCCATCTTACCTTTGCTATCAGTACAAACAAATTGCATATATCACCAGCTGTTTTGTGGACTGGAGTTGATGTCTGCTTCTCTTAATCTGAAAGTTTCATCCTGGAATGTAAATGGACTGAACAGACCCCTTAAGAGGCAAAAAGGTTTTTATGCATCTGCAACTCCTGGTCTGCAATGTAGTACTTCAAGAGACCTACTTAACTAAAGTCATACCTGTCAACTTTCTGTCACTGAAATGAGGGACACAGACACTCAAAATGAAGAACAATGAGGGACACACTGGCCATCATAATGAGGGACACATCCTCAAATATGGAGATACAAGCTGAGAACTCTGTTGAAACCATTGTGGTTACTAGTACAAAATGTACACAATTTGTTATTAAGCATCTTAAAATATGAATTTCTGCTTTAAAGTCTGATTTTACAGTACATTCCCTTTGTGGGCAGCACATTTTCTATGAGTGATGAATGAGGAACAGGGCATTTTTGAGGGATAAAATTAGGTAAGTCCATCATAATCATGGACAGTTGAAAGTTATAGCCAATGGTGTGAATAATAAGCTAAGATCCATGGAGAAGGGATTCATAGTAGTTTTAATTCCAGCCACTGGGGTTAGCTGTATTGTGTGCAAAGAATCTTCTGCTGTCAGTGTCCCACTCCTGCTTAGAGGATGAAGGGAAATATATGATAGTTGAAAGGACATTACAGAGCAAACCATTTACCGTATGTAGTGCATACACCCACACAGGGCCACAGTAATGGGGGGGGGGAGTGGGGATGTTGTCCGGGGCCCTGAGCTCAGGAGGAGCCCACCTGAGGAACTTGCATTACTCCTGACATTAGCTGATTTGGGAAACGAGGGCCAATTTAAAGTGACTTGCCTTGGGCCCCAAAATTCATAGCTGCAGCCCTGCACCCACAAATACTCCTCCCTGGCATTTTTCACTCGATTAGGTCAGCAGTTGTAGCAGTATCTGGGGCCATACATTTAGTGCCAGTTTTAAAGATCAAATGCACACCTATTTCATAAAAAGCTTGAATTCACTTGAATACATGTCCCTGTGTCATGATTAGTGTTCCCTAAAAATAGCATGCTGTTTGATTTTGTGGTTTTCTTTAAATCAGCATTTGTTAATGTGCTCTGCAGTTACTGAAACAGTGAAGAAACAGTGAAGATGTTTCTGTCCCTGTCAGTGAGGAATGATATCATACCTGTCCAGCCTGCTGCTTCACCAATTAAATCCCTGATTGACTGAATAAGCTGTTGCATTTCCTAGTTAGAGCAGTCTGTAGAGCTAATTGTTTGCACTTAGAGTTTATCACTAACCCATCTGACTTGTGTTTAGAGATATGCTTAAAATCTGTCTTTCTGTTCTTATAAAAAGCTGATCATTTGGGGTGCGGTGCTGAATTTTAGTGGCATGAATGATTGTCTGTGAGAAATTACCTTGTCTGTATCAAAAGACGTCGGTTCTCTGTCATCAAAACTCTGCATTCTGTTCTGGTTATATAACACAGGGTTGTTTAATGGAAATAAAATAAATCTGCAGTCTGTTAATTCATAGAAGCAGTGTGTCTTTGATATAGCCTCAGTAAATAGGTTCATATGAGAACAATTTTGTTTTATGTCAGATTTACAAACGTGTCTGCCACACTGCTATTTCAGGAACATGTACTGTATGAACTCATACAATTCAGTTCTTTGGGAGGTTCTGTGTGAAAATACATCATGTATGTGTATAACAAGAAATACTATATGGCATCCTGACGCCCCTGTCTCCTGCATGCCAGTTGAGGCTGCTGCACCCCACTTCCCTCTGCCCCGCACATCCAGAGTCAGGGCCAAACAATGTAAACTGTTTCCCCCTTTTCCTGTCTTCATAGACAGGGCTGCTGTCCTCTGCTAAGCCCTACAATCCCAGGGCCATTGCCTTCACAGGTTGGGCTGCTGCGCCATGCTGCCCCAGGCCACCAAAGGTGGGGCTTTTTGCTGGACCCTGCTACCCACTTCCATTGCCCCAAATTGGCTGGGCTTCTGCACCATGTGCACTCCATTACACAGTCAGGGCAGCTGTAGCCTGATTCCCCACTGTGTTCTGCACCACCATCAAGGCTTCTGCACCATGCTGTCCTCTGTTCCCTGACACCATTGTGCCCTGCTGCACCATAGAGCCTCTTGACCCCACAGTTAGAGTTGTTGCACCATGCTGCTCCCTGCCGCTAGAATCAGATCCTTTGGTGCATTGCCCAAAACTACCTGATAGAAAATACAAAAAAATACTTTCATCTTGTGTTATAGGGTGGGAGACAGAGGGCAGCAGGGCACAGCAGCCTAAACTATTTGCGCAGGAGGCAGCAAGGGTGCAGCAGCCCTGACTGTGTGAAGAAGGCAGTGGGCAGCAGGTTGCAGCAGCCTCATATGATGGCAGGAGACAGGGGGCTTTTGGGGCAGGGGAAAGGGGGAAGCAGAGAGCTGCTGCCTCAACTCTCAGGCAGGAGACAGGGGCATCAGGATGCCAAACAGTATTTCTAGTTATAGCCATACATGATGTATATTCACACAGAAATGCTCAAAGAACTGAATTCTATGAGTTCATACAGTACATGTTCCTGAAATAGCAGAGTATAGCACACACAGGCTTGTAAATCTGACATGTAAACAACATCGTTATCACATGAACATATTTATTGAGGCTACATCAAAGACACACTGCTTCTATGAACTAATGTAATGTAGATCTATTTTACATCTATTAAACAACCCTGTGTTATATAGCCAGACTAGAATGGATAGTTTGATGACAGAGAACTGACATCTGTGATACAGACTAAGTAATTTCTCACAGATATTCATTCATACCACTTCAGCTCAGTACTGAACCCCAAATGATCAACTGTTTATGAGAACAGAATGATTATTTGTTTTTGTATCATCTTTTTTTATTGATTTTTATAAACATACAATCCAAACACACCAACTTAACACAGTACAAATCCATCCAATTATGTATAACAGGGTCCATTCCATTAAATGCAAATCTGTTGAGATTTAAAATTAAATATAAACAAATAATTAAGTAATCAGGTTCAATTATTCTTCTACCTTTTTTTAATAGGGGTGCAGAAGATTGGTGCATACCGCCAGGGTTGTTTTTTTTATCTCACACATTCTGGTGGATTCGTTATTTCCATTCCTCAGGACCATCCTTCATACAGTATCTGTGTCTCCTCTATTGAAAGCGAGGAGATGAAGGGCTGCCAAGTCACATAAAAGCGATCTCCCTTCCCATTCAGGACATGGGAAAGTAGCTCCTTTGCCAAAGCCTGCAGGGTCAGGCTTCTCCAGTGTTGTATTGTTGGATCCACCCCCAATATCCATGTGTTCAGTATACAATGCCTGGCCAAGATGAGCAGCACTCGTGCCCATCTCTGTAAAGTGCACCAACCTTCCTCACCTAGGACTTCTATTCCAAACAAGAGGAATAAAGGAGACACAGGTACAGATCTTCCCATAATCTTCTTCATTTCCCCTGCCACAGCTTTCCAAAATGTATGTAGGACTCTACAGGACCAGAAATAGTGATAGTATGTCCCCAGTTCTGTTTTTCATCTAGCACATATTGGTGAAATGGCTGGGTTGAATTTATGCACAATAGATGGAGGGCAATACAACCAGTGTATAAATTTATAGTATGATTCTTTATATTTGTTACAAATCAAGATCCCCATATGGAGCTTTAATATTGCTCTCCAATTTTTCTCTGTTATTGTCATACCATGTCCTTCTCCCAGAGACTTTTAGTCTTTTCTGTGGTGTTTAAAAAGCATTGTTTCCATTTCTATGCCGCCTTACAAATCACCCCCTTGGCGTCTCTTCTGGATGTTATTATTAACTGCTCTACTGACCTCAGCGGGGATATCCCTACATGTTCCCTTCCCAGTATCCTACAGTAGGCTCTAACCTGTAGGTATTTAAAGAAATGCGGATGACCCAAACCTGTCTTGTCCTGTACTTCTATGAAAGTGCACAGACCATCCCTTGTATACAGATCACTTAAGCATTTTATTCCTTTCTCCTCCCACTCTCTGAATCCCCCATCACTCCCCCCCCCCCAAGTAAGAAGATCGGGTTACTGGACATAGGGAGCAAAAGTGTTCCTTCCTGCCCAATCTCACAGCTCTTACCCAGCTGCTCCTGACTTTCCAACACTGCCATCACCAGAGGATTTGGCCTATCCAGGGTGTTATATGCCCTTCACCCCCTCTTTGCCAGGTAGGCAGATAACCTTCCTGGGCATCCATTCTCCTCCAAATCTAACCACTGTGCTGCTTTGGGACCATTAACCCAGTCCTGCAAGTAGCAGTGCTGCATTGCCAGGAAATAGTTCCTCAAGTCTGGGAAATTAACCCCTCCATTTTCCACTGCTGCCTTAAGTCTCAGGAGATCCACCCTTGGGTGTTTTCCCTGACAAATAAATGAAGAGAAGTACCACCCAAGCTTTTTTAATATCCCCCTTGTTGAGGCCCACATGGATCATCTGCATTACATACAGGAGTCATAGCAGAATATTCATTTTTTAAGATTTATTCTGCCCATCCATGAGATAGGCAAGGATCTCCACCTTCTCAGGTCAGTCTCAGTAGTTTCAATCAGAGGGGTATAGTTCAGCTCATTGAGAGCTCCCAGTTCTTTTCCTACCTTTATGCCTAGCTATACAAAGGATCCATACACCTCTCTCAAACCCCATCCTCCCGGTGTAGTGACCTTCTCTTCCGTCACTATTTTTAACAGCTTGGATTTCCCAGGGTTGATTTTATACCCAGAAAAGAGGGAGAACCTTTTGGTGACACTCAAAAGGTGTGGCATTGACTGTTATGGATTTTCCACATATAGCAGTATGTCGTCCACATATAATGTGACCTTGTGCTCCCTTCCTAATCGCTCTCTAACTCTTCTAATGTCTGGATTGTCCCTAATACTCACTGCCAGGGGTTCTAATGCCATAGTGAACAACAGGGGAGACAGAGGGCACCCCTGCCTGGTTCCCCTACCTAGGGGCAGTCTGTCAGTCATGGTGCCATTTACTAATACTTGCACCACCGGCCCCTCGTACTTAGCCTTGACTAGACCCACAAAGCCTCCACCCAGACCAAACCGGGAAAGAACTTCGAACAAATACTCCCACTCTATGTGATGAAATGCCTTCTTGGCATCCATAGAAATCACATGGGTGACTCCATTGCTATGAGAGGCCCTAGACACCACATTTAACAGCTTACACATATTATAGTAAGAAAATCTTCCTTGTATGAACCCGGTTTGGTCTGGGTGGATCAGCGCCGACAGGACCCTATCAAGTCAGCTCACCAAAATCTTCACTAAAATCTTAAGGTCTCAGTTCAATAGCAAGACTGGCCTATATGATACACAATCCATTGGTTCCTTGCCAGGTTTTGGGACTACACAAATGACCGCTTCCTTCCATATGTGTGGGAGTTTTCCCTCCTCCCCCCTCACCTCCTCCATGGTTTCTCACTAAGTATCTACCACCTGGGCCTTCATAAGCTTATAGTATTCTGCTGGGAATTCATCTGGTCCACTGGCCCTCCCCCTCTTTAGGCACCCTATTGCCCTTCTAATCTCTTCCTTAGTAATCTTAGAGTCCAGCCACTCTCTTTGTTTCTGTGAAAGATGGGGGAGAGTGATATTATCCAAGAAACTCCTTGCTAAGTTCAAGGTACCCCTGCACTCTGCTTGGTATAGTTTCTGGTAAAATTGCTTGAATCTTTTCCTTATCTGTTTTCTATTATTGTTCAGAGTTCCATCCTCTCCCTTAACACCTAAGATGACATTTGGCCTTTTTTCCCTTTTATCAAGTTAGTTAGCATCAGGCACTGCTTATTTCCCCATTCAAAACATTGTTTCTGTACAAAGAGCCATGACTTGCTGGCCTCACCCCAAAAAAGTGCATCTAACACCTCTCTTGCAGCTGTCAGGAGGTTCGGGGCCTCTCCCCCTTCTCCTTGAGCTACTTCTCATTCTAGGTCTTTTAGCTGAGTCTGCAGCCCTTCCCTTATTTCCATCACTTTCCTTTTGTGGTGAGAGACATATTTAATAATAGCCCTCTCATGTAGGCTTTTTCCGCATCCCATAGAACCGCCTTGCTGGACGCCGTTGCCTTATTCATTTGTATGTAGAGGTCCCACTGGTCTTGTAGACATTTTTTGAAGTCTGCATTATCCATCAAATAGTTGGGGAATTTCCAGGGTGGTGGGTCCTCCCTCTACTCTCCCACACTGATGGTCATACTGACCATTGCATGGTCAGATATGTGGATCAGGCTGTGTTTTACATTGACTAGTTTAAAAAAAACATCTCCCGGGCATGTATTTATAGCCTATGCAAGACCATGATTTATGAGGGTAAGAGTAAAAGGTGTATTCCCTCAGGGCTGGGTTGGCTGTTCTCCAACTGTCCTTTAGGTCAAGATCACACATGGCCACCTGCCAGTTCCTGATGGCCCCTGTCACCTGTCCTTTTTTCCCTGAATGGTCCATTATCGTGTCCATGTGGCAATTCAGGTCGCCGCCCAGTAACAGCCCCTGAAATTGTTCTCATATCATAATGTCCATTATACTTTGGTAAAACACTGGATCAAAAACTGCAGGGGCCCAAACACTTGCAAATGTGATTTTCTCCCCGTAAAACTCCCCTTCCACAAATATATCGCCCTTCCCCCCTCAGGTCAGCCACAACCCATTCCACCTGAAGAGGTAAACTCTTATGGAGTAGAACTGCAACTCCCCTCTTGTGTGCACTATAAGATGCAGCGTAGCATCCCCCCCACCCATCACCTGATCAACTTAGCATGTTCTTTATCTGTCAGGTGGGTTTCTTGTAACATTGCTGCTGGTGCCCCCTGTCACTTGAGTGCTGTCAGCAAGGTGGTTCTTTTAACTGGTGAAGATATCCCCCGAGCATTCCACGTTATGACTGCTAATTCCTGTTGTTTAGCCATACTGCCTATTTTGCAGTCTCATCATGCTCTTAGTAGTAAGCAGCCATTTCCCTCCCAATCCCCTGCACCCTTCCCTAAATGTGAACCTGTTAACATACTTTCCTTTGGACCCATAACAACAGAGATATTTAAACAGTAAACAAACCAAAAAAAAAGAACCAACAAGCATATGATTATTTTAACAAACACATTTCTTCCATTATCCCCCTTGGCAAATTGTATCATCATTTGCCTCTTAATTTGTGATATAGTTTGTCTGTTAAACTCACTAGAAAATCACAAAATGTACCCATATCGTAGATCGTGCACCTCCTGCCCTGTCCCCTCGCTGTTCTGTAAGTAGGATCGTTATCTCATATGTATCTTCTTATGTTTATCATCACTGTAAGTGCCCCAGGCATTATATGTTTAACTACAGACTAATATCCCGAGGCCCCCGTCCCCAACTCCCCCACTGTCACATGCCCATCTGTACATCCCCCATACCCTGCCCAGCAAACAACAAGATCAACATGTAGAAATATGCTGTCCTCAAATATCTAATCATATATCAGGGTCATTCTGCTGCAACCAGGACAAAGTCTTCTGAGGATCAGCTTTGGCTGGAAGAGGGTTAGGCAGCAAAATGATTGCCATGCAACACCCCCCCCGGCCGACGGCCTACTTTTCATAGATCTTTCAGGTTACAGCATCTCGTAAAGGCCTTGCATAAATACCAACATACAAAGGTCTTTAGCAAGTGCAGCAGTCCCAAGCATAACACTGGTAGGTCCTATTACATCTGCCGTAGCATGGTACTGGGGTAGTAGGCCGCAGGTTCATCTCATGGGCATCACAAAGTGGGAGTAGCCAAGAACAGGCCGCAGCTTCAGTAAGCAAAGAGTACTTTACGTCACTTAGAAGCAGCTACAATTCTGGATGAAAAGTCCCTTGTTCAGCCCAGTTTTCTTTTAAGCTCCCGGACAAACAGTTCCGCCTTCTGCAGCTCCCAGAAAGAATATGTCACCCCTTCGTGCTTTGTTTTAAGTGTGGCTGGGTATACCAGAAAGCAATCCACCTTCAGCTCCCGGAGTTGTGCCAGGAGGGGATTAAAGACCCATCATTTCTTGAGGAGTCGAGCCGAGTAATCCTGGGAGAGAAATAGATGTTTCCCCTTGAACTCTAAGTTGCCCACCATTGTGATAGGCCCCCAGGACTGCCTCCCTGTCCTGGAAGCTGTGAAACTTCATGATTATTTGCCATGGTGGCTGATCAGGGGTAGACTTAGGCACCACTGCTCTGTGGGCCCTTTCTAACTTATAGCGCCAATTCTTAGGCATCAGGCCTAACATCTCTGGAAATGTTTTGGAGCAAAAGTCCAAAATATGCAATCCTTCTTTTGTAACATACAAACATATGAAATTTGCCAGCAGATAAAGGCCTAGAGGTCTATCAAGTCTGCTCGAATGTGCAGCTAGCACCCCTTATTCTGCAGCTGCCCCTCCCTTCCACCCTTTCCCTCCATTGACCCTCCCTCTTGTCCTGTCCCATCCCCTTTTGAAGCAGTCCACTGTTCTACTGGATACCACTTCTGCAGGTATCGCATTCCACCCAGCTAACACCCTCTCTGTAAAAAAATGTGTCCTCATCTCCCTCCTTAACTTTCCTCCCTCCAGTCTCAAATCATGGCCCCTGGTGTCCCTCCTCTCCCTTACTTTGATCAGCCCCTCTGTACCTGTCTTGTTTATTCCTTTCATGTACTTAAAGGTTTCATTTATGTCCCCCCTGTCCCTCCTCTCCTCCAGCGAGTACATGTTCAACTCCCTCAGCCTTCTCTCGTATGATAAGTCCCCAACCCCTTGGACATCTTTGTCATCCTGTGCTGCACCCCCTCCAGTAACTTAATGTTCCTCTTCAAATACGGGCACCAGTACTGCACGCGGTACTCCAGGTGCAGTCTAGCTAACGACCTATACAGTGGCAGAATCACCTCCTCCCTCCTCGAGGATATACCCCTTGCAATGCAACCCAGCATTTTGTTGGCCTTTACAGCTGCCTTCCTACGTTGTGCCGAGTTGTTCATTGACCCTGTAATGAGCACCCCCAGATCCTTCTCCTCCTCCTCTGTCTGGGCTAGCTGCACTCCCCCCAGCTGGTAACTCCTCCTTGGGTTCTTCACCCCAAAATGCAGCACCTTGCACTTTTTGGCATTAAACCCCAGTTGCCAGGTGTCTGACCAGGTTTCAAGCTTTGCCAGATCATCCTGCAACCCCTGCCATCCCCCTAGGTCGTCCACCACTGCTCCCATCTTGGTATCATCAGCAAACAGACTGATCTTGCTCTTGATGTCCAATGATATGTCTGCAATGAATGTCCCAAACAACACTGGTCCCAACACCAAGCCCTGTGGAACACTGCTCGTCACTACCCTTGGGTGTGAGAGCTCCCCACCCACCACCACCCTCTGTTGCCTTACCTGAAGACAGTTCCCTACCCATCTCACCAGCTTTGCACCCACTCCTGTGCCTTCTAACTTACTTCCCAGCCTCCCATGTGGCACCAAGTCGAATGCCTTACTGAAGTCCAGATACAGGACATCCACTGCATGGCCCCTGTCCAGTTGCCTAGTTACCCAGTCATAAAACTCCACCAGGTTGGTTTGGCAGGATCTGCCACAAATGAAGCCATGCTGTCTGCTGCCCTGTAGTCCTTTGGCCTCTAGGAGGGCCACCAGCCTCTCCTTCAGGATAGTCTCCATCAGCTTACCCACGATGGATGTGAGGCTCACCGGTCTGTAGTTCTCTGGTTCATCCTTGGGGCCACTCATGTGGAGGAGCACAACATAAGCCATCCTCCAGTCCTGAGGTACACACCCTGAGTGTAGTGAGGCATTAAATAGGTCTGCCAAAGGTCCCACAAGGACCTCTACCAGCTCCTTCAGTACCCTAGGGTAGATGCCATCTGGGCCTGGCGCCTTGTCCACCCTCAGTGCCTTCAAACCCTCCCGAACTCTGCCCTCCATGATTTTCCCATCTGTCACCCCCCCCCGTTTCTGCTATTCCTCCCCCCTTGGGCATCGCCCCCCTCTTCTCCTTAGTAAATATTGAGCAGAAGTAATTATTTAGTGCTTCTGCCTTATCGCACCCTGCTTCCACCCAACCCCCTCCTTCCTAATCCTTACTATGTGGTCCTTACAGCTCCTTTTCTCCTGATGTACCTAAAGAAGTCCTTCTCCCCCTTCTTAATGCCTTGTGCCAGCCTGGGCTCCGTAGTTGCCTTATCTCCCCTTACTGCCCGTGTCACCTCCTTCGATTCCGTCAGGTACTCCTCCCTGTCCTCCCCCCTCCCAGTTTTCTTGTACTTCCTAAAGGCAGCTCTTTTCCTCTATACCTTTTCCATGACCTCCTTGCTCAACCAGCTTAGTTTCTTAGCCCTAGCCTTCTTGCTCTGGGCCTTGCAGCAGGTTTTGGTTGCCTCCACTATCCCCAGCTTTATGAGGTCCCATCTCTGGTTAGTGCCCATACTAGGTTGAATTCTGGCCAGGTACCCTTTTACCACTTCCCCCATCCTCCCAAAGTTGGCCATCCTGAAGTCCAGCACTCTTGTGCCAGATTCCACTCCTTCCTTGCCCATATCCATTGTGAGCCATACTGAGTGGTGGTCACTCCCTGACAACAGTTCTTCCACCGTAAGTTCTCTCATAAACTCCCCATTTGCCAGCACAAGGTCAAGGGTATTCCCTAACCTGGTTGGTTCACTAACCATTTGCAGCAGGAAGCTATCCTGGAAGGCATCCAGCAGTACCTGCTCCCTTCTAATCCTGGTTGTAGGGGTACTCCAGTCCACTCCTGGCATGTTGAAGTCCCCCACAATAACCACACTACCCTTCTCGCAGGTCCTCCTGATCTGTCCCGCTAGTTCCCTGTCTAACTCCTCTGTCTGAGAGGGCAGCCTGTACACCACTCCCATTCTGAGAATCCTATTCTTAGAAACCTGGATTTGCATCCAAAGTGACTCCGTACTACCCTCCTCCCCTTCCTCCCTTACACACTTCAGTCCTTCCTTCACATATAGTGCCACCCCCCTCCTTTCCAATCACACTGTCCCTACGAAATAACATATACCCTGGTACAGACAGGTCCCAGTCATTGTATTGAGCGGCTCATGCTTCTGTGATGGCTGTAATGTCCACCTCTCCCTCTGCCATGAACACTTGTAACTCTGCAGTTTTCCTCCCAAGGCGCCTAGCATTAAGGGTAACCACCTTCCTCCCTCCCCCCATCCTGCCCTCCTTTACTAGCATCACCAATAGTACTTTCCATTTGTCCTCTGTCACTGTTATGGGGGGTAAGCTCATATGGTTTCCCAACCTGTGGTCTCTGCATGTCTCTTGCCCACTTGCCACCCCCACTCCTACAGTAGTTTAAATTCCCAACTTCCTCTATGTACTCCTCCATCCTCTGTTTCAACACTTTCTTTCCCTCCTCACTCAAGTGTAGTCTGTCCTTGGCATAGAGACTACTGTCTTCCCAGGTCCCTCCACACCCCCCCCAACAGCCCATACCCTTTAGCATGACACCAGGTCCTTAGCCATTCATTAAATTCCTCTCTTCTCAGCTTTCTTGTTGTGCTTGCCTTGGGCACTGGAAATATGTGATCTTCCTGCCCCCTCACACAATTGTCCTAGTTCCTCAGACCTCCGTTGGACTATATCTACTGTTTTGTCAGCCAGGTCGTTCGCCCCAAGATGTATAATTAAATGAGGCTTGTCCCTACTGCTTCTAGCATATTTCAGAACAGATTGTCCCACCCTTTCTGCTGTCATTCCTGGCATGGCCTTCACCCAAATGCAACTATGCCTCTCACCCTTGCTACCCCACCTGACTCCTCTTAGTAATGAGTCCCCCAGCACTAAGATTCCACCCCCTTACTCCCTGCCTGCTTCCATTCATCTCCATCTCTCTTTCCCAGCTCCTCTTCTTCCTCCTGCACATTATTTCCCCCTTTTGCCCCTGTTGCAATTCTCCCAGCAGAACTTCCCCCCCGATCTGGTTTGGTCCAGGCATTTATCAATTACTCCTCCAACTGCATCACCTCCCTCCTCCTTCTTCCACTCTAGCAGTGCAAAACTATTTTCTGAAGACCCTTTACAAATGCTCGCTTTCTCTCTCTCTTCATAGTAACCTGTTTCTTCCTATCCACTTCATAATTGTTGCCACTTCTTCTCCTCCCCTCACAAGTCTCTGCCTCCTCATTCCGTTTGTCTTTTGTCTCCTGACCTGGTTTCCCCGACAATCATTCTTCCTGGCCTGGGCCCCTTTGTCTCCATTTCCCTTCTTCTGACCCTCTCCTCATCACTGTTGGCTCAAATTGCCCTCCCTCATCTCCCCTCCTCCCTCCCTCCAGTATTGGGCTAAACCCACCTCCAGTCTGCCTTGCCTGTCTTAGTTCCTCCTGCTGACCCTTGATTTCCTTTCTAAGTTTCTCTCTGTTGTTGCACACTAAACATCCCCCCACCCTCCAGGCAATTTTGAGAAAGATTGGTGCACTGCAGTTGTTACAGCCTACCACCCTACCCATTGCTCTCATTGCCCACCAGCGACCTCCCACCCTTCCAGATGCAGGATACCAAACGCTTCCCCAAGTCTCCCCTCTTCCCCCTCTATCAGTGCAAAACATTCTTCTCCTTTTCTTAATTTCCCTTACCCACTTTGTCGTACATGTCTAGATAGACTGAGCAACTGCTTTTTACATTCCTATCCTTCCTGTCGACACCCAAAAAGAGACTTTAAGTAACTATTGCACAACCTTCTTCAAACTCCTACTCCTCCTTTCCACAATGCAAATAGCAATGCAAAGAAGTAACAATGAAAGCTCCTCGATTTGCAGTTACTTCCCTTCCACTGAGATAGCAGTCACCTCTTCACTCGCTGCTGTTCCTTTCCTGGATGTCTGCTTCTGCTATGACAGGTGCCTGTCCTTTGCCCATTTGGGGAAGTGATGTCAGAACCCCTGATATAAAGGAAATAACAGACCTGGGGGAGGTGGGGTGAGAGGAAGGGGGGTGGGACCAGCCGGTGCCTTCCAGAAACAATCAGGTAGCTGAGGACCCTGGTCAGACCATTAGCACCCTTCCCCCACCATGTTCTAAACTTTGCAGCTAGTGAAGCCAGCAAAGAGGAATCACAATTCCACTCAAAGCACAAAAAATAGATTTGCTACCAAAAGAAACTGGTCTCCAATTCAAACAGCCTCACCAACATCACATCAAAATAGTCTTGAAATTAGAAGATATAGGTCTCAAATTCAAAGAAACAGCCCCAATAAAATCACACCAAATAGGTTTTAAATCAGAAGAAATAGGCCTCCACAAATGCAACCTGCTACACAATGAAACAGAAAACAAATGAGCCCACTTATAGCCACCAAAATAGGTTTCAAAATTCCAACAGCCCCAAAACAATACCCTGCTAGTCCCTTAGAAGTAGTAAGAAAGAAAAGAAATAACCTTCTACCAAGTAAAATCCACAAGAAACAATGTAAAAGCAGCAAGAAGAAGCTACTGTACAGGAACTGATCTGATCCCTTCCCCTTTTGGTTACTTCAGGCAGGCCGCGTAGTCAGAGGTTCAGCCTCCTGTGATAATTTTCTTGTTAGTCAAATTGTTCTTTAAATTCCTCCAATACTCTCTGGAGGGCTGCTATTTGATCAAGAACTGAGCCAGTCACACCCTCCAGGTCAGAGACCCACTGCTCCACCTCTCCTATTTGGGTCTCTTGAGTTGCATGTAGGTCCACCAGCTCTTGAAGCTTCTTATCAAATTTAACTTCCATGTGGCCCAATCTCAGTGCCAAAGTTGCTAGTACTTGTTATGTTACTTCTCTGCTGAGCGTGTTCACTTCAGCTGCCAAGAGGGAAATCAGACCCATACTCTCTACCTTGGCTGCCAGCGGCTGTTTACGCAGATTTTTAGAAGTAGCCCTCAGGTTTTTCACTGGATTTTGTATCAGATATTCATCCATGTTCCCACCAGAGTTTCTCTCAGGTAATTTGTACTTAGTATTTGTTTGATTCCTGCTTTTATTTCTTTAATAAAGTTAGTGAAGGACAGAGTATTATATAGGCACATCTTCACTCGCTGATCATCAGCGCTCCCAGAACAGAATGATTTTAAAGTAATCTCTCTAAACACAAACCAGATGGGTTAGTAATAAACTTTGAGTAAAAACAATTAGCTCTACAGACTGCTCTAACTAGGAACTGCAACAGCTTATTCAGTCAATCAGGGGCTTAACTGGTGAAGCAGCAGGCTGGACAGGTATGATGTCATTGCACACTGACAGGTACAGAAACATAATTACTGTTTCTTCACTGTTTCAGTTACTGCAGAGCATATTAACAGATGCTGATTTAAAGAAAACCACAAAACCAAACAGCATGATATTTTCAGGAAATACTGATCATGACACAGGGATGTGAATTCAAGCTTTTTGTGAAATATGTGCATTTGATCTTTAACACTGTGTGGGATAATTTCCTCGATCACAGCACACCTTGCCTGGTATCACTGACTAGAGGTCCTTATACTCTTATACTGTACTGTAGATACCTTTCAAGATTTGGAAACTGTCAACACATGGAGGGTCGTATACCCCAGTACCCAGATTGCATTTATTTGTCACTGGTTCATGGCTCCTCTAAATATAGATGTGATGTCGGCCCCCAAAGAGCTGCTACAATATATGTGGCTGGTTACTTTCAGTAACATTGTTGTCTCTGACCGTGCCTCTTTATTTGTGGTGCTGACCTTGAAACAGGAAGGGAACAATGCAATAAGTGGTGCTTCAGTGTTTTCATACTCCAGGATGGTGCCTTTTTGGAGTGGCTGAAGGACAAGATTCATTAATTTTTCTTCTTTATTAACCAGCTGGTGATTTTGGGTGCTACATTAGGGGTTATCAAGAAGGCGGCAATCCAGGGGCAGGTTATTACCAGGTGTACTCAACATAAGCATGAGACAGAGCACACTAGACCTGGACATCGACTGGAAGCCAGTTTATCTCAGACAGAGCTGCTGTTAAAACAATTGATGACTTATGTCCTGGTTCTCCAAGCTCAGAAAGTTAAGACTAAGTAGAACTTGAGCAAATACTTAAGGTCAAAATTGAGTATGCTCTGTTTTGTGGGTGTTACCAACAATCTGTCCCATTTCAGGGTCTGTGGATAAAATCTGCCATCTTTCCCTAATAACATTCATGATTACCATGACTTTAGGGCAGTAATCCATTACCATGGTGATCTTACCATACCATTTCTTCTCTTGATTTGGATCTCAAAACCTTGGCAGTATCTACTCTGTAAGCCTTTTTTAGGATTTATCTGTGGTTTTTGCTGAGTAGCCTCACTCCATGAACCTGACCAATGGCATACGAGCATCCCTCTTCTATAATTTTGTCAAGGTGCTTTCCTTTTTTTTTTTTTCAGCTCTGATTATTAGCTGTGCTTCTGGCAGGGATATCCAACTTGGTGCCTCCACATGCAACAGTAGCCACCCAGAACCCAGGCCTGTGACTTGGCCTTCATGGCAGGGGCCCCAAAGGGGAGACCAAAATCTACCAAGTTCGGTCTTGGGGCTGGCTGCAGTGTCTTTGGCATGGGGTCAGAGGACTTCATGGTGTGCAGCAGCACAGGGTTTTCCTTTGGTTTCCCCCCAGGAGCATGGACTTGCAATGATGTCAGCACTGGACAGGCATGCTCCCGCACCCATCCCACAGATGTCCACTGATGACTCCACAGTGCCAGGTGACCCCGGCTGCTGGACACCAAATCTCCACTGGGTGTCACTAGTATGCCAGGAAATCAAAACACCCCCCCTTCCATGGAGAGCTGTCACTGGGATGCTCATCCAACCTCCCCCCGGCCGACCATCTGACACACCATGCTCGCTTTCAAACATGGGTCATCAGTGCTGCAGGCAGTAGCACTACTGCCACACCAGTGGGTTGGCCAAGCCAGTTTCTCATGATCCTCAAGAACTGGTTGTATGGGATGCTGTCAACCAGGGTCCTTGGATGCCAGCTCTCAGCCCTCAGTAATGTATTACCTGATACACATTTTCTAAATGCAGAGTAGCTCACAGTTTGGTTTTCATCCACATTAAGTTTTAAATCCAGGTACTTGATTAAATTCAAGTCTTCCTTGTAAGTGCATTTTAAGTTTAACTCATTCAAACCCATTGGAGAGAGTCAGGAATACTGTGTTATGCCCCAAACACAAAGTACAACATGAATAAAATTTTCCAATGAATGAAGTGTCTGAGGTGGGGTATGTATGGATGAATACGACTCATTTCTTCTACCAAATGAGAAACAAGTTCACATAAGATGGCATGAGTGCTGCACCCATAGCTGTACTGCTGGGCTATAGAAAGTACTTTGTGCCAATGGTAAAATAGGGCAGGCAGGCAGCATAGAATAGAGGTTAGAGTAACGAGCTGTGAATGAGCTTGCTACATCTAGCAGACCTGCTTTTGATTCCTATAATCTCCACTTACAGTACATACTGTATGACTCACAGCAAGTCACTTAACCTGCCCAGTGCTCCCAGGTCACCCCTTAAAATGGACGTGTGGCCTAGTGGGTCTCACCTGGTTACCAATGAATAAAATAAAAGAATTGTGATGAAGCAACTTAGAAACATGGTCAGTGATGACAAAAAAGACCACTGGGTCATCCAGTCTGTCCATAAACCCAAACACACCCAGGATCTATTGTTCCTACAGGATTCCAACCCACACTATCCACCCCCTTGCTCCCTGCCCTACTGCTATCACAATGAACAGCCATTAAACCCTTCACTCTGTCCTAGCTGTGTTTGAAACCATTAATAGTTTTGGTACCCTCCGCATCAGCTAGCAGATTGTTCCACGGTTCTACCACCCTTTCTGTAAAATAAAACTTTCTCACTTCCTTCTTGAATCTCTCCCTGTCAGTTTCCACTCATGCTTCCTTGTTCTTGATCCACTACACATGCTAAATGGTTTCTCACAGTTTACCTTGTTCATTCCTTTCAGGAACTTGAAGGTATGGATCCTGTCTCCCCTCTCTTGGCTGGTCATTAGTGAGTTCATGTTCTGTGCCTTGAGCCAGTCCTCATAAGAGCTGCCATGCTGATCATCTGTACAAATAACAGCAGCTCTATAATAAAGTCCTGGGGGTAATTCCACATTTCTGGACCATTGGAAAGGAAGTCCTACACAGCTCTGATTCCCTGATCATGTTTGACGTGGGTGTGTAATTACATGATGTTGATTGTAAGCCCTACAACAAACAAGGGAGGCCTTCCATTTTGGAAATCAAGTCCATAGTGTCTCTAGAAATTCTAGGGACACGTGATTTGAGAAAATAATCTACAGATCTTAAGGGACCCTCACTAAGCAAGCCAATCTCTGTTACAATTGGCCTTGCTGGTTGTTCCCTCACAGGTTTGTGGATTTTGGAGAGGGTATAGAAAGTAGTGCAAATGAAAAAGTCTGTTTAGTGAAAACTACTGTTCAGAAATCCAGTCAACTTTAAGTATATTTTAAAGGTTCTGGCTGGAGTGAATGTAAAATTCTTGTAACAATGTGTAATCAATAACAGGTTATTTATCTCCCCCATATACTGTTGTACATCTTGGACCACCCCCATTACACCATTTTTACAACAATGACCTTGAGACACTCCATCTCTCTTTTTCTTATTGTTAGATATTAGATGTGTCTGTAGTATGCATTCCTCTTGGATTATTCCATAGAGGAACTGGACAGACTTGTTAGTCCAAGAAAATTATTGCCAGAGTAACTTTAAGTCCTTTTAGGGTCCTTGCTGTAAAATGTTTTAATTTGACAGTTGTGGTAGTCTGGACATATCCCTTTTTCTCTCTTCAAACCCTATATTCAAGTTTTAGGCCTAGGCAACCAGCCCATCATTGCAATGGTAGCACTACCATTTGTGATGCCAGCAACCTGGATTCAGAAGCAATCCCACGTCATCGGGGATGGCTGGGGAGAGGAGGATTGAGCATCCCACAGGACGATCTCCTCCTTGGGGGAGGGTAGCCAGATCCAGTGCATGACTGCCACCAGACTGACTGCAGAGAGCAGTACACCCATGAGCAGCTTAGTGGAAGGGGAGATGCCTGTGCATGATGTGCACCATGCTTGTGCGTGTGCTTGCATCATTACCCATGGCTGGTGTCTTTATGGAAGGTAGAAAACAGAAAAAATGGGCAGGCAGGAGCAAGGTGACCCCTCACAGGCCCTGCACCATGATGACGTGACAGCATCCCCAGGAACTGGATCCTGGTCTGCTGCAGATGGGGATCCTACCACATCCTGCCATGGGGGGGCAAGCCATGAAGGCAGATGGGGGAGAAGGTAGTAAGTCCACAGAAATCCAACTGATGGAGCTGGGGGGATTGGTACAGATGGAGGCACTGCCTGCCAGAAGAGATCAAAAAAAAAAATGTAGGCCGAGGCCATTAGAATAAACTAAACACTACTATGCCTTGACCTACCCAAAGACTCTCCTGAGCAATTAGCTTTTTAAAAAATAAAATATATTTTTATGTCCTCTTGCAAAGCATGTGAGCATATTGATATCCATCTAAGCCATTAGAAGGCTTTTGGGGCAGCACCCCTTCCCCACCTATCACAGCTTCAGAATACCAAATCTATTCCCTAATTCTGCCCACTCTCTGCCTTTCACCTCCATTTCCCTTTGACAACTTTGCCCAACCACAAGGCTTGAAAATGAAGAATGGAAAAGTATTGTTTTGTGCAACTCCTAATTTCTGTTTGAAAGCTTTCCCCTGCTTTTTGGTCCACATATGTGCTACTGTTTACTACTTTCACATGTGCTTCTGTTTAGTTCTTTGTTTCTCTGGAAATGGCAGAGATGTTGCACAACCCATATCATTTGCATACCCAGATGCAGTGCTTGCAAAATATGGAATTGATGTATTTTTATACTGTTTAATCATGTTCTTATACTCCTTGAGCTATATCACTTTGCTTGCCTGTGCTTTGAATATTGAATGTAAAGCATTTTGGTCCTTACAGCACAACCAAACAAGACAGAGCCCATACAGTATATGCCAGTTTAACCTATTTCTTACAGGAATGGGCTTGTCCTCCTCTCCTAGGAGTCAAGCTATGTTCACTTGGAAAGCATGGAAACATACTGATATCAATCTAAGCTATGAAAGGGCTTTTTGGGGAATGGTCCTTCTCCACCTATCACAGTTTCAGAATACTGACTCTCTTACCAAATTGAGCCTCCTTAATGCTTTTTTCCTTCTATTTCCTTTGAAGTTCTTGCCCAATCACAAGGTTGAAAATGCAATGTGGAAATGAGTTTTCTTGTGCATTTCCTAATTCCTGCTTGAAACCTTTCTCCTGCTTTTTATTCCACATATGTGCTACTTTTTATTACTTTCATATGTGCTGCTGTTTAGTACTCTGTTTCTCAGGGAATGGCAGAGATGTTTCACAATGGCCACTTCTTTTGCCTGTCTGTGAACACCATGTCAACATCCACCAACCATTGAACAAAACAAGCAGGGGTTGTGCAGTCTCACCACTGGTATCTCCCTCAGCCACTACACAAAACTTGTAGTGGATGCTCAGCCAGTATCAACCCTTCCTACCAGATCAAGTTGTTAACTGAAACTAATGGTGAGTTTTCAATCTTGTCACCTGTATCACCCCCTCCTACCCAACTACTTTTTTGCTCAGTTCCTCTTCCAGTGTCCCCTCACCCTCCCCTCACACTCCTGCCTGAACAATCCCTTAAATACGAGACTGAGACGCCCGCCCCTGGTGCCGCCAAATACCCCCTTCCAACACTGTGGTGTCTAATCCCTAGTATTGGAAGCTGTAAATAAAATTCCCTATTGTTCTGTGTTTTTTTACCTTGTCCTCTAGCCCCCCTGTGAACCACCCCTACTCAATCCCACTCAGCACCCACCACGCCACCCCCTCTCTTACCTAAGAAGGGTTCCATAATGTAATCCTCTCAGGACTGGTGAAGATCCTATCCCTATGGCACCTGATCATGAACTGACTGAAAACAAGGCAAATATGTTTAATGGCTTTTTAATGTGTTTTAAATAATGATTAATCCACAACAAATCATGGGTCTATTGGGGAATAATGCATGGCTGGGAGTGGTTCCAACCACCCAGCCATACATTAATGCCCAGTAGACCCATGCTCTGTCATGGCTTAATTCACTTGTAACATGGGGAAGAGAAAGGGTCCAGGACTCTTTTTAGATGTTTCTCATCCCCATGTTACATTTGCATAAAAGTAATTTTAAAGTGCAAAATTACAAAGGTTCCAGGTGAATATTAAGGTTCCTACCATGGGCAAGAGAAAGGGGAGAGGGTTACACCTGATTGGAGAAAGTACATGCTGAAAAGGCTAATTTATTTTGTAATATTGTGGTGAACAGTCATTGAATTACTGATTACATGCAGATGTAATCAACATTTCAGAATATGAGCTCATTTTGGCTGACTTACTTTTGAGAACTGTGGAATTAACTCCATTTTTTTTCTATGTTTGTTGTTTGGGATTTGGCTGCTGTGTATTATGGGAAATGCATATATTTTAGTGCACAGGAGATTTGACATCTGGTACTTGTTCCTGAAATTCCCTTGGCAGACCAACAGATGGCTGTGAAACTTCTGGTGGTTGTTTCTACATAGAACAATGCTCTACTATATACTACTATTCTGTAGTTCACATGATAATCCATATTCTGCTGGTGAAATTCTGGCAATTCTTTTCTGACAGAATTACAAGGAATAAGTTGGAATTTTCAGAAATTCCACAGAATTCTGTCTCAGTGGAATATGCAAGCAATAACACACGACGAGGTGTGGTTTATCGCCTGATAACAGCATGCCCAGGGGTGTACTAAGGCACGAGGCGCTTGTGCCGAGTGCCTTATGCCACTGGGCGTGCTCTTATCAGGTGATAAACCACACCTCAGAGTGTGTTATTGCGCTTATAAAATGGGCCCTTGAAGTAAATAAAAAAAAAAAGGAGGAAAGAATATGTTGAAGAATGTTTAAAAACAATGTTTTTAATATTGCTGATAGGAAAAGTAGTTCCTGTAACACTGTATTGTAGTGTGTTTGAGGTTGGCTTGCTGGTCAGTAGAGGGCTCTCGTCCCTAGAAAAGATAATGTAGAGGTAGGTCCCCCCCCAAGTAATCGTCTTTTGAACCATGTCTTTTTTTGCCTGCCATAATTTGGATATTTCTGTTTCCCAGCATTTGTGGGAGCGACCGTGGTCCCTATCTCGGGATGGCGTCTTGTGAAAGCTGCTAGTGAGGAGAGCAGCAGGTCTTATACAGCGTGGCACAGAGAGGGAGAGGAATCTTGCTGGCCAGTAGAGGGCTGTCATCCCTAGTAAAGGTAATGTAGAGGTAGGTCTCTCCCCCCCCAAGTAAACATCTTTCGAAGCATGTCCCTTTTTGCTTGCCTTAGTTTGGATGTTTCTGTTTCCCGGTGTCTGTGGGAGCGACTGTGGTCCGTATCTCGGGATGGCATCTTTCCGAAAGTGAAAGCTGCTAGTGAGGTGAGCAGCAGGTCTTAAACAGCATGGCAGAGAGAGGGAGAGGGGTTCGCTAATGGAGCGTGAACCAGACAGGACACTGAGGTAATGGCAGCACAGTAGTGTGGATTGGGAACCAGACAGAGGGTGCAGCTTTTGATGGACCATGTGTTTACAAAGTGAAAGGTTCAGTGAGGTTAATGAAGTGGGTTGTGAGGAGAGCAGTGGGTTTTCAGTTTACAGTACTCGGCGGGCGACGGTTCAGAACGGAGCTTGAAATGGACAGGACACTGAGGTGACGGCAGAACATGTTGATTTATGTTTTCTGACTTAAATAAATGTAGGAGTGGATTTGGGTGGTGTTTTGTTTGAAGTGTTCTGTTTTGGTAATGGATCCTGTGTAAGCCATGAGAAAGACATCGTGTTGTGAGCTGTGCCAGTCTGTGTTTCTGTTTTCGGCTGGCACAGCTCAGTGATTCCATGATGTTGTGGGGCTTGGGAGTGGAGGGTAGTGCTGGTTGGCTACTATATCATCTGATAAGGACATGGCTCAGATGATGTAGTAGCCAATCAGGATGCTTGATTTGTTTAGCCCATTTTATAAGAAAGTTCTAAACAGCACTAGGCAGGAACGGGGGACCACACAGAAAAAATTGAGAATAAGAATAGAAAATTCTTGCAGCAGAAAGAGTTTCTGGCTTACTATCTCTCATTTTTAGTCAGTTGTGTAGAATAGTAGTTTCCCTCAGGAGTAGGAAAAAATAAAAAGAAGGGAGATATTAGTACATTTGACCTGTTCCACTCTGCTGAAATCACAGGTACCAGTGTGTGTCGCTAACAGCATAATCCATCTCTGTTCAGCTGCTCTGCAACAGAAACCAGCTAGATTAAAATAAACCACAGGTAATTATAACCTACATCTCATAACATCCAACAGGATGCCACTTTATAGTTTACAAACTGTTAAAAGATGGAATTTTGCTCAAAGAAACCACAGATTCCTTGACGTAGTAAAAGCCCATTGCCATGCTGAGGCTTTTGTTCCAGAAACCAAATGACATTTGGCACACTACTTTTTGCTCATTTTGGCTAACTTAGTTTTGTAAACTGTGAAATCATCTCTGTTTTTTCTGCTATATTTGATGTATTAGAAATAGGCTGCTGTAGTACTGTAGAACTAGCTATTTTCACGCAAAGTAAATTTAGCACAAACATAAATGCAACCATAATTGCATAAATTTATTTTAGTGCTAAGTCACTGTCACCACATTCATTATAATGGAAAAAAATACTAAAAGTGCTAGTTAGTGCAAATTTATTTTCATGCAAATTGGTGCTTCAGCGAAAATAGTGAAACTTATTTGTCAGTGAAAATTTCAAGTTCTACAGTATATAGTTACTTTTTAAACAGTCTGGTGCGCTTGCATTAGTTTTTTGACAAGGCCACTCTTTTTGGCCACTCTAGTTACTGACAGGGTATATGTTTCTGAGCCAATAGACCAAGTAAAAAAAAAACAAAAAAAACACACACACATTACATAGTCATATAAATGTTTTCAAGCTACTTATGACGGAACTACCAGAAAGTTCACTTAAGCATATCTTTTCTAGTTTGACAGCCATCTGTTGGCTGACCCTGAATTGCAGGCTAAGACTGTTTTAACCACTATAAACTAACAATCTTAGCCTGCAATTCATGGCTGGCCAGCAGATGGCTGTCAAACAAGAACAGTACTGCTGCATCTGTAAGAGGTTCTTGTGAGAGGGGGAAGACAATGCTGGTGTACACAACCACACACTAATTGAGGATTAATGTATGGTCAGGTGCTGCAAGTTGACCAGTCTTGCACAACCCTTTCTCTTCCCCATGTTACAATGTGATTTTCTGAGTTTTACCATAGAAAATAGGAGTAGTAACCTGTAGGAGTTGTGATTCAATCTCCCAATATTCAAACTGCCAAAAAGTGCTGTTTTCTATGAAAATAAATGCTTTTATTTCTGTGCTCTGCTTCATTTGCATAACCCATCACTTTTTTTCCCTTAGTGCTGCTGCCCCCAACTGTGACATCATGCCAGGGAAACAAAGCTCCTAAAGAGCAAATTCTTAGTAAGGGTGTATATCTTAAAGAATGGAGGTTTTGTGCTTTTAGATATCTATGCAGTCATTCAGTTTGCTTTTATTTGTTTCTTTACTTACTTTTATATAATTTTATTTGTATGTTGCCAACTGCTAGTGAGAAAAGAATCCAATGAAATCCTTGATTATGATGTCAGACACTCTTTACTGGCAAGGCTTCCAATGTATTTCAGTGGGAAACTGCAAAGCTGTTTCCAGATTTTTATGGAGAAATAACACTTACTAACATACTAACATACTATTTGCCAGCAGATTAGGCCTTATGGTCTATCAAGTCTGCTCGAACCTAGATCCTTAGTTGGGTGCCGAGACCCTCCCATCCCTTGTGCTCCAGAAACCCCTTCCTGCCATTATTTATATATATATATATATATCTATATATATAGATATATATATATGACAAAGAACCTCTGTGCACAAACACTGAGGCAAGGGTTACCCCAAAGGGCATTTGGCTGGGAAGCCAAGTTTCAAGAAAATACAAAATCACACATGCCCACACACACAGTATATATGTGTGATTTTGATAATTTAGCAGGTGACATTTTCTGCATAACCAGACAGATTTTACTTGGAAAGAAGAAAAGAGAAACCAATTATTGTTTTTAAAAACATAAAATCATACAGATGGAGCAACACATAAAAGGCAAAGTTTGTTGATGTAATAAGTATCAATTTCTTTTGAAAAGGATAGAAGAATATATTTAGTTTCTCATTTAAATACATTGGGCATTTACAGTAAGTAGCTGGCAGTTTCTGACATGATGATACCAGAATTCTGCTGAATTCTTTTTCACTAGCAGTGTTTGAACCAAAGGAGAAAAAACACTAGTGTCATTGTACTAACAGATATTTTATTATAAAAATAGAAAATAATTACTAACACATCAAAATACAATAAATAAAATAGTTTTCTATATATTAGACATAAGCACCTGCTCTTTAAGCACTATTTTGAAACAGAGACCTCTGTTGGTCAGTCTTGGTATTTCAGACATCTACACTAGTAAAACAGGAGTAGGGAGACAGAAAAATCAGCTATGTATTGTACTCACAATGCCTTGCTACATATGTACCCACTTTGTACCTCTTTCCCCTCTACCCCAGGATGCATCTGGAAACTAGCTTGTTTGCTCAGCATGTCCTTCCTGATAAAACTTTTAAATTAATAAATAAATAAGTTTACATGTCAGGTGTTGTACTGCAGCCACCACTACTAAAATAAGGGACCGCACCTCTGAGTTACAAACATTTAACTCAACTTTACAATTTACCCAGAATTCCTTATTGCTGTATGTAAAACATCCCTTGCATGACATCATGCTGGGGATGCGGCCACACACAAATAATTGGAGGGCAGACAGAAACAAAGTGCTGATAGAACATAAAAAAATGACTATGACAGTTTTTTTTTACAAAACAAATTGTAGCGTCAACATCTGAAGCATAGGTGGCAATGGCATACTATGTGAAAAAGGCATCTTCAAAACCTCTGATAATCACTTTAAACTTTTACTCATAACTTTGTTATTTTTTTAATGTTTTTGTCCCAAATTTTTAACAAATCTTTATTTTATCCCACCTCATGAACAAGGCAGGTGTAATTATTTAAACTCGCCTGGAAACATATTTCCTAGTCGTTCAACCTTGAAACATGTTTTCCACTCATAGAAATCATCTTTTGGATGGGATGATCATAAGGTGAGGTCATGAAAAGACTACATTGAAAATTTGGGGGCCAAATGTCAAAAAACAATGAAGTTATTTGACATTCTTCGATGCTTACTTATAACCTTGAGATTTTTGTAGATTTTGACCCCAAATTTTCAACAAAGCCCTTTTGTTACCCCACCTCATAAACACGAAGGTGTCCTTGTCACATCCCACTCAAAATGTCTTTGCATGATCATTCCATAAAAGACACCTGTCATGTTCATAAAGTGGGGGCATAAAAAGACAATATAGAACATTTGTCATCAAAATCTCAAAAAAAACAGCAATGTTCTGAACAAATATTGACATTTTTCAAGGTTTACTCGTAACGTTGCCATTTTTTACAACATACTCATTTTTTCCCCCCATCTCATGAACAATGCAGGTTTAATTTTCAGATCCCCTCCAAAACCTGTTTTTGTGGTCGTTCCACAATATCATATGTTGGGTGAAATTTGATAAATGACACTTGTCATAGTCTGATCCTGTGGCAATAAAAAATAGTATCCTAAAAGTTTAGGGTCACAGTCTAAGAAAACAACAATGTTATATGTGAGCCTTTTCATTTTCCACTCATGACGCTTTCACTATTATACGGTTATTCGTGTTATTAATTTGTTAATTTATCTGTTGCACTTTCTAAGCCCAACAACTACACAGCACATACAAGCAAACAAACATTTGGCATTTGACAATGCTTCTTTAAGTCTTGTTGTTCCTTTCATCCCCTACCCCCGGGTTGGGTGCAGGTGGAAGCTACTGTAGAATTGGCTGTTCCTTCTTCCCCTCTCTTTCAAGACACTTGTACACTTTATAAGGCAGCATTCAATCTGCCAGGTCAGCATAACATTTTTTTTTTTTATGAAAATCTATTTTGTTGCACGTGCTTTTAATATTGCAATAATAACTGGAGTCTTTTTTTTTTGCCCATAGGAAAACCTGGTTATAATTTGTCATTATAACCAGCTGATTGTAACAGTGAAGACACGCCAAGGTTCCCTATGAAAAGCCACATGCTACTATTCACCTTGTGCACTTCAAATTGGTTACTTTTCTTAATCAATGAGAAGCACATCTATTCTGCTCTCAAATTCTCACCTGCTTAAGAGCAGATCTTCTCAATCAGCCACAGTGCTTTGTGAGGTGCACTCAAAAAAACTAAAGTCTGGGTCATGATATGAAAAAAAGTAAAACTGCCTTTGCGGCTCTGAAACCGTACCTCAGCCTGACCATGCAATGCTACCACAGGGCTTTGCCCCACTGCCCTAATGACTCCAGCTGGCACAATTGACCTAAACTACTCTGGCTGCCACAACTGACCACATAAAATAAATTAAACAAAGCCAGTAAAAAAATTTAAAACACACTGTTAGAGAAACACAGAGAGGTACTATAACTACTTACAGTGTACACAACGTCACTGCCTAGTGGCCAAACTACACACGATGGCACATAATCAAATCTTCAGGACAAAAAAGCAGATCCTAGTAATTATATAAAATAAAACATGGGGAGGTGAACAAAACTAAAATTTTATACGCATCCTTGGCATGGGATGCTTTTATAAACCCCTTGAGCTTCACTCTTGGAGTTTATGTAACATCCCACACCTCAGGTGTATGTAAAATTCTCATTATACACACCTCCCCATGCATTATTTTATATTTTATTAACTGTTAACATGTAATTAACTATATGGTTAGCACATGCACCTTGCTGTTAGGAATTACAGTGGTTGAGCACTTATAAACATTGCATGTTATGAAATCATGACTATATATGTCTGCTCTTGATAAGAAGCTCAGTTGTTCCGACACATTGCCCCCTGATGAAGTCCCATATTTAGGGCGCTAGATAAGGGTGTGTTGTGTGCCGCATCCTGATGCTGAATTGAATTATTATTTAAATAAAAAAAACCTCAAATTACCTAGCTATGTGCACCATCTTTCATTTCTTTTCGACCTTTGTCTACTGATGGGGTTACAAAGTTGAAGAACTCACATTACATGCCATGCACAGATGCATGCTAGTAAATGTTCTGGAGTCCACTTCCCTCTTGGTGCTCCACAAGGGCCTCCTTGAGGATAGGTTCCATGAGTTTAGCCAAAGTTGAGCTTAAACTAACTGGCCTATAATTTCCTGGGTCTTCTCAGCTCCTTGATTTGTGCAGGGGAGTACATCCACCCTTCTCCAGTCATTTGAAACTACTTCAGTTTCCACTAAGGTGCTAGTGCTGGAGTCTGGTCAAAGACATGGGGAGGCCTCCACAGTGGCAACAGGTTTGGTCCTGGGATCCACCCCATTGATGGCCTCTCCCACGGTGAAAAATTTGAGCATCATCCTTGATGACAGATTGACTCTGGAAGCCCAGATATCATCTGTTGTCAAAAGTGGGGTTCTACCACTTAAGGAATGTTGCATGAATAAAACCCTTGACTCCACCTGAAGACCTGCCATCACTGGTACACTCCTTTGTGACGTCCAGGCTGGATTATTGCAATGCTCTTTACTTCAGGGTCATTGGAGGGACCCTGTGCTGGCTGCAGCTAGTGCAGAACATGGTGGCAAGGTTGCTGGCAGATTTTCCAAAATCCTGCCATATGGCCTCGATCCTGTGGGATCTGCACTGGCTGCTGGTCCAGTGGGGGATTCTCTTCAAGGTGACCTTGCTTACCTATAAGGCCCTATATGGCTGGGGTCCTGGTGACCTGTCTGACCTCCTTACTCCAGCCACCCACCACTCCTCCACCGAGGACCTCCTGGCAATTTTGAGTGCCAGGCTGAAAACTTTGGGGGATTGTTCCTTCGAGATAGCTGGCCTAGCCCTCTGGAATTTGCTGCCAAGATCCCTGAGGAAGGCCCCAACGTTGGAGGTTTTTAAGGGGGGGCCTGAAGACCTATCTTTTTAACAAAGCTTTTGATAATAGTTTTTAATTTATAGCGAGGTTATGAAGAATTTTAATATAAATGATACTGTATATGTTTTTTCTGAGCCCTGCTTGCACTTGTAAGGGTGCCCATAGCCTCCGGGATTGGACGCCAAAATACAAATAAACTTTTACTTACTTACCCACACTGAGTAGTTAAACAAGATCACCAGTGGTTATGCCAGCTCATTGCTCTGCTCCCTCAGCACTCACGGTGCAAGCTATCTTGTCTGGGGAACTTATCCACCCTGAGTGTCTTGAATCCCTTTAACACCCTTGGTAGATATTGGTCACATTTATAGTTTATAATTAAGGCAGTAACTTATTCACGGAAAAAAGGGTACGATTTCACAGCGTTTGCACGGCAAATCTAAATAATTTCACGGATACATCACTAATTTCAAATTTTGTTTTTACATCAATAAATATAAAATTAGTTGCACAACTGAAAAAAATAGCAGTTAAAATCGATTAGAATCATTACAAACATTTAAAATCGGGTAAAAAAGTGCATTTGTGCCACTAAAAATACATTAATTATTTTGCTGCAGCATTGCACACATCTTTAGATTTTCAGGCTTTATACTATGTCGAATATCAGTCAACATAGAACCGCAGGTTGAGCAAAATAAAATATCACCTGAAACGTGAAAGGTGCCTCTATCATACTGGGCGCACCTATGTTTGGCATACACTTTACCAAGTTTAGAAGCAGAGGTAGGCTTTTGTGGCAGAGACATTGCATGGCATACTGGAAAACTGAGCTACTACCTAACAATTTAAAACAGCTTGAGATCAAGAAACCAGTCACACAATTAAACAATTAAGCTTTTAAGCGCTTAAGAAATCCCTGCTTTCATGCTGTTCTGCATAGATTAAGCAATTGGAAATGACCGAATGATTCCAATGCTGTCATATTAAGTGTTTAGGAGATGTTTAGGAGATTGATTAACTTAATTGCAAGGTAAGCAGGAGATGAAAGAAAGACAGTTATACCAGTTTTGTCGAAATTCACGGAACCTGCCAATTTTCACGGTATCCGTGAATTTCGTGCATACCGTGAATTAATTACAGCCTTATTTATAATGCATTCCTTCCTCAGGCTTAATCTTGCAGTCTAATAGGGAGTGCTCTTGTATAACTGAAAACTGAGCAAAATAAGTTGTTCAGCATACCAGCTTTCTCCTTACCCTCTCCCCACACACTGTTTTCTGTTTTTCAGTTTAATAATACCTTCTTTTCATTTCTGTTTTTCTCTGATGTACCAAAATACGGCTTGTCATTTTTCTTTGCTCCAATTGCTATCCTAAGATCTCTATCTGATTTTGCTGTCCCGGTGACATTTTTGGCCTCTTTTTAACTTTTCTAAATGTGCCTCCTTCTTTAAGCCTGTACTGTCTGACATATCTATTGAGTGCCATCCTCTTGCCAAGTTCACCCTGACCTTCTTTCTCCATTTTCTTAGACTACCAGATTGACTTCTGATGCCTCCTTAGTATACCCACCCATTTTATACAAGTTTTGGTTACTTTCAGCACATTGCCTTAATGTAGTCCCACAGTTCTTCCACTGTTACTGTCTCCTCCACTTCTTTTAGCTGTTCTTAGAGGTATCCCCATGGCTCCAAAGTCTGCCCTTCTGAAATAAAAAACATAGTTTTAGACACAGATCTTTGTTCATCCTAGGGCAAGGGAAAGCAGATCATGTTATGTTCCCACAAGTGGCTCCTTCACCTCCACCTGCCTGATCATATCCTAATTTAATATAATCAGGTTGAGTATGACCCCTCCTTTGGCCCACTGCAGGTAGAAATCTCCCTGATTCTCTTTTTTACTAGAGTGTAGCTCCTAGAGTTGCAGATTGTGAGCTGTTCCCAATCAACATCAGGCATTCTGGAGGTACCCTCTGAGGATCACATTACACACTGCCATGGAAGAACTGAGCTGTCTCCCTAATTCATTATCTTCATCATTCTAGTTTGGCAGTCTGTAGGTCACCCCAATGTGAGAACTGTGCCTATTCTAACTTCAAGCTGCATCTACACTGTTTCTATTTTGCCCTGACATCCTAACCCCGGATTTGCATTGCCTTTATGCCATCTGAGATATAACATGTGACTCCTCCCTTTCTTCCTGCACCTCCATTTCTTCTAAACAGATTGTAGTCTGGGATAGTGTCGTACCAGTTGTGATGTTCTGTTGCCCATGCCTCAGTCACTGCTATAATGTCTGGTCCCACCTCTACAACTACTGTATAAAGCTCTTCAGTTTTGTTACCCAAACTTTGAGTATTGATAAAGACTATTTCCCTAAAGCTGCAAATTCCTTCCTTATTTTGATTTGGTTCTTGTTCACAGTTTTCTTCTTGTGTCCTTGTTTGCTTTCTCTCTCTCTTTTCTCTCAGCTACTTTTAACCACTGTAGAGTGTCACAAAGGCACTCAGCAGGTCAGGTCCTCTGCTCCCACAGGGCCAACCTCTGAGCGCAGTATTGTGAACAGGTAACAGAACAGAGTAACCCTCCGGTCTGCTTGTGGGTCTGAATCACATTTACTCTCAAATTCTGGGGGGATTCAAACTGTGAATCTCATGCTAGCATACCTAAATGTACAGGCTTCGATAATCTGCTCTTTGGGGGGATGCCAAATATCTTGTGCCTAAGGGCACCCAACCAGGTATCCAAAATTAACCCTTGAAACTCTATAAAAGACCTTAGGTGTATTCTTACCTTTTCCCAGTTTGATAACACCATCAAGCTTATGAACAGTTATTAGTCAGTCTTAACCATCTATACATCACATGCAAAAAGAAATAACTTTGAAGACACACTCAGGCAGTCTTTTCAGATGAAAGATTTACTTAAAAATGGATAAAAAATATGTAAAATGTAAACACAGAACACTATATCACAAAACATATAATCACTTAAAAGAAAACAAGGAAAGGTACAAACAAGAACTCCTACCACAATACAATTAGACTTTTTCTATCTAATGTATTGCCTCTATATCAGTGCTTACATTAGATCAGAGATCTTGTTTCTTAAGAGTCCAACAAGAAATATGTCACTCAGTTCAGCTTTCAGTTTTAACTGTGTCTTTCCATCTCTTTTGTGTGCCATCTAGGTCCTCCTTGTTGAATACAAAAAATTATACAATCAATGATCTTCCTGTCAGGAGATATTTTACATACTGTGACTTCAGCAAAAACAAATTTCCCAAATTATGACAGTCTTTAAATCAAGTCTTTCCTTTGATCTCGAGTAGTTCCTCTTCCCAGGCCACATCAAAGGATTGTTATGACTTTTTCATATCTCACTTAGGTGCAATATAGCTTTTTAACACCAGTTGATATTAAGTGTTCTTCCTCTTAAGATGTCATAAAAGTTTATGATCTCCATCCTCTGGCAGACCCATAAAGTCCCATTTCATTTCCACTTCAAAGCAGCAACAGGCCATGAAATGCAATGTCTCAAGGAAGTTAATCACATACAGAGATCTGCTGGTTTAATATATATCCTGTCATTTTAACTGAAACCTGGGGGGGATCATCCCACAGGCTGTCTCATGAAAGACACTCACATACCACATTATATATACAAATGTCATAGATGCAATCATAACCGGCTGGTCAAGCGTCACAATCCTCCACACCTGGACTGAATTTGGGGGTTCTATCCCCTGCATGGGATGAGCTTCCCAAATCAGTTCACTCCTCATACACATGCAACAAGCCATCTGTGTTCTGATTGGTCACTCCAACCCTATGTGAGATTGTCATGTTATACTTTGGCAAGGCAAGACTCCATCTTAACAGTCTACCATTAGTTTTTCCCACTTGGGTCAGCCAAACCAGGGGCTTGTGGTCCATTTTTACTTCAAAATGCTGCCCGTATAAGTATGGCTCTAGCTTCTTTAGGGCCCACACTATGGCAAGAAACTCTTTTTCCATAGTAGAGCATGCCTGCTCCCTGGGAAGTAGCTTTTTACTCAGGTGCACTACCGGGTGATCTTTCCCTTGGTTGGATGTCTGACTCAGTACTGCCTCAATACCCATGTCTGAGGCATCAGTATGAACTATAAAGAGTCTGCTATAGTCAGGACTTGTCAATACAGGAGCACTGCACAGTGCCTCCTTCAGTCTGGTAAAGGCTTTTTCACAGGCTGGTTCCCAGGTAATTTTCTTAGGCATCCTTTTCTTTACCAGGTCAGATAGGGAGTAGCTAGGGCACTGTAATTGGGTATAAATTTCCTATAGTACCCAGCTGTCCCTAGAAAAATCCTGACCTGCTTCTGCATTTCTGGTCTGAGCCATGCCTTGATCACCTCTATTTTTACTTGGTTAGGACAGAGCTGTCCCCAGCCTACAACATGCCCAAGGTATGCCACTTCAGCCATGGCCACCTGACACTTCTCAGCTTTGACAGTGAGCCAGGCCCTCTGTATCCTGCCCAGCACATCCCTAAGGTGAGACAGGTGTTTCTCCCAGCTGGCACTAAAGATGGAAATGTCATCCAGGTACGCCACGACGTACTCCTCTGCACCATTTAACACCTGGTTCACCAACCTTTGGAAAGTGGTCAGGGTGTTCTTCATTCCAAAAGGCATTACTTTAAACTCAAATAAGCCTATCGGAGTGATGAAGGCTGACCTCTCCCTAGCTCTGTCTGTTAACTCAACCTGCCAATACCCCTTTGTCAGGTCAATAGTCATAAGGTAGGTTGCCCCTCCCAACTTGTCCAGGAGTTTGTCCGTCCAGGGCATCGGGTGGGTGTCTGACTTCATGACTGCATTCAGTCCACGACAGTCCACACAGAAACGAGTAGAGCCATCTGGCTTGGGCACAAGGAATATGGGTGAGGCCCAGGGGCTGTGGGATCTCTGGATTACCCCTAAATCCAGCATTTCCTCCACCTCCCTCCTAATGTCCTTTTGGACAGCCTCTGACACACGATATGCTGTCTGCCATATGGGTGTCTGTGTCCCTGTCTCCACATCATGCATCACTAAGGGGGTTAGTCCAGGCTTGGAGCTAAACAGTGGGGCAAAGTCTGCTAAAACCTCCCTTACTTCCTGGATCTTGTCTGGGGCCAGCTGGGGAGACAATTTAACTGCCTCCACAGAGGACTTCCGCTTGCGTTCCTCCAGAAAGTCCAGAAGGGGGTCTCCTTCATCCGTCCCCTCCCCTCCTCAGGACTACATACTGCAAACATCATGTCAGCCCTATTAGCATATGGCTTCATCGTGTTGACATGGTACAATCTTTCTGTCTGTCTTCTATCAGGTAACTCTATGATATAGTTCACGTCATTTACCTTCCTAACTACTTTGTACGGTCCTGCCCACTCAGCCTGCAGCTTGTCTTTCTGGACCAGAATAAGGACCATGACTTCCTAACCCACCATGTACGAGCAAGCTCTGGCTATGTAGTTGTACCACACTTTTTGTTTCTGTTGGGCAGCTGCCAGGTTGCTCTGGGCTGTCCCCATAAGCTCCTTCAGCCTTTCCCTAAACCTAAGGACGTAATCCACTATGGGAGTTCCCTGGGTGGTGTGCTTGCCTTCCTAGTCCTCCCAGATCAAGTCTAGGGGCCCACGTACCTGGCGTCCATATAAGAGTTTGAAGGGGGAAAATCCTGTTGACTCTTGGGGCACCTCCCTGTATGCAAACAACAGGTGGGGAAGGTATTTCTCCCAGTCCCTTTCATGCTGTTCAGCAAAGGTTTGGAGTATTGACTTCAGGGAACTGTTAAATCTTTCCACAAGCCCACTGGCTTGTGGGTGATAAAGTGTTATACGTCTCTGCAATGCCACACACTTCTCCCACAAGCATTTCATCAGGTCCAACATGAAAGAACCCCCTCGATCAGTGATAACCTCCTACGGAAACCCAACATGGGAGAAAATCCCAAGTAAGGCATCTGCCACTTAGTAAGGCATCTGCCACTTTGTCTGTCCTCAGTGAGGATAGGGAGACTGCCTCTGAGTACCAGGTGGCATAATCCACCACAGTCAGGATGAACCTCTTCCCAGAGGAGCTGGGGGCATTTAAAGGCCCCACAATATCCATCCCCACCCTCTGGAATGGCTCCTCCACTATGGGTAATGGAATTAGGGTGGCTTGGGTTTTCTTACCCGCCTTCTATTTCTTGGCACCGGTGACAAGACCTGCAATACTCCTTCACCTGTTGGGTAAAGTTGGGCCAATAGAAATTCTGGGCCAACCGCTGCATAGTGTGCATGATTCCCAGATGACCAGACAAGGGAATATCATGTGCAATCTTGAGCAACTGCTCATGATACCCCTGGGGAATGACAAGCTGCCTGCCTATCACCCCTCCCTCTGTCTGCACAGCCTGAGTATACTTCAGTCCATTATCCCAATAAACCCTATGTTTACCATCACCTCTCTGTGCTCTGTCAAAGTCTGCCC